>OV884058.1:233824518-238624518 GCA_930367215.1 Pollenia angustigena | reverse complement strand
ACTAACTACTATAATTGACGGTCATATGAGTAGAATTAAATTGTCTCATAGAGATAAGTTTATTCTTAACAATGTAAAGAAAACCGAAAAATTTTTAAAAATTAACCAGGACATTTTAGTTCTTAATGCAGATAAGGGTAATATTACAGTTGCGATGAATAGACATGACTATAGTTCGAGAATGAATGATATTCTTAGTGATGACTCCGCATATAGAATATTGACAAAAGACCCAACGAATAAACTACAACAGATAAATAATGATATAGTGGAGAAATTATTTAAATTGGAGATAATAACACCTTTTGAAAAGAAAAAACTTAAAACAACAACTGCTACAGCACCCAAATTATATGGAGTTCCGAAAGTGCACAAGGAAACATTTCCATTAAGACCAATTTGTTTGAGCATCAATGCTCCATCTCATGAACTAAGCAGATATATAGCGGGAATTCTTAGAAAGATAACAGAAAATTCAGTATATAATGTAAAGAACTCATTACAATTTAAAAATAGGATTAAAAATATCAAAATACAAAATGAGGAGAAGATAATTTCGTTAGATGTAATATCATTGTTCCCTAGTATACCTATTGATGTAGTCTTAGGTATTATAGAAGAAAAATGGAATATAATTAGAGAACATACTACTATTGAAAGGGAATTATTTTTAAGAATTCTCAAATTTTGCATAGTTGATAGTAGATATTTTCAATATAATAACAAAATTTATTCTCAACAAAAAGGATTGCCTATGGGTTCTCCAGCTTCTCCAGTTGTAGCGGATATAGTTATGGAGGAGCTACTTGATACATGTATTAGAAGATTATCTATTAAACCAAAAATTATTACAAAATATGTAGATGATTTATTTTGTATTATTTCAGAATGTGAAATAGAAAATATGTTAAACATATTTAACTCCTTTCACCAGAATATTAAATTTACAATTGAAAGGGAATGTAATCATAAACTACCATATTTAGACGCATTAGTTATAAGAAAGGAGAATAACTTATTACTTGATTGGTACCAAAAGCCAATTTCTTCAGGAAGAATTATTAATTATTATTCGAAACATCCGAGAAGGGTTATTATAAATACTGTCAAACATTTTATAGATAAGGTTCTAAATATTAGTGATATAATTTTTCATAGGAATAATAAGATGAGAATTAAAAATATTTTAGGGGATAATAATTTCCCAAGGGAACTGAACCTAAAATGTATAAGTCTTTAACTTATGTACCAATGTTTTCAGAACGATTGCAAAATTCTAATATTTATGATATGAATAATTATAGGATGGCTCATAAAACATTTAATAGATGGGATAGATTATTCAGTAAAATGAAAGATAAGACAGAAAAATTAGATAAATCTAATATTATTTACAAGATAACTTGTAAGGGTAAGGATAATGAAGTATGTGGTAAAGTATATATGTGCCCCCAAAAAAAACAAATTACGAACTAGATTAGCAGGACATAGATCTGATCAAAAATACAAACATGTATCTTCTCAAAAAACTGCGTTGTCATCGCATTGTGCCAATTTCAATCATACACCAGATTTTGAAAATACAACAGTTTTAAATACAGAAACAAACTACAAACGACGCTACATGTTAGAAATATTGCAAATTATAAACATACCAATGGAACAAAGAATTAATTTTAAGACGGATACTGACAATGTAGCTCAAAATTATAGACATTTAATTTATAAGAATAAGATATAAGAAATTAAATAATTTTATAAAAAGGTAATAGAATAATTTTTGTTTCCTGTGTTTAATTTTTTATTAATTTTCATAATTGACAATTTTGTTGTTTCATTTGATTTTGTTTGTTAAAAATTTTTTGAAATATAAAAAACCAAAAATCCCTGAAGAAGCTATCCATTGAGATAGCGAAATATTGGATACATTTTAAATAAATAATTTTTTGTTTGAAAAATTATTGAAAGAAACTATGGATTTTGTTATTAATTGTAGTACAAATCATCTTCCGGAATCACAGTAATTGGTGTATCTGATAAATCTGACGCGATGGGAGAAAACTGTCCTCATATTCGGCCAAAGCATTCCAAAAGTATGTATGTCTTTTGTAATATGATCAATTGTTTTTTAGTGAATATAATTATTATACAATGTTTTTTGTTATCTTTTTATACCATTTAAAATTATAATAAATAGAAAAAAACGTAAAAAATACATAGTGTGGTGTACTGATTTAAATTTTAAAAGATGTGCTTATTTTTTTTTAAATCCTCTTTTTGGTGCCACTTTTTTTGTAGATATCCCCTTTTTTTGGTACTTTTTTTAAATATCCGACGGTTACACTGGTCATACGTTCTGTTTCTCTCTCTCTCTCTCTCTCTCTCTCATAAAATGAACAAAATGCTCAATGACATTCATTTTTTACTATCCACCATCTGCAACACAAAAAGACAGCTAAGTGCCAGCACAAAGTGACAGCAAAATTTTCCACAGTTTTAGAACCAGCCTTCTGAGTATAGGATCAATGTGGATAGTTTTATACCCAGTCTACAGTGTATAGTACTGCCACCAGGGTAACCGTTGAAAATTTTCGAAAAGGCTCACAAAAAGGGGATTTTCCAGAATAAGGGGTCAAAACAGGGTATTTCCCATTTTAATGAATATAATAAAACCAATTTTTTTTTATAAGCAAACAAAAAAATAATATTTTAGATAGGAAGAACTCAAAAAACCTAATTTTTTTATGGAATGCCCTGTCCTGTTTTATACACCTGACAAAAAATGTATTCTTTATCATTATAGCTAAATTTTTCATACTTTTTACGTAATTTTGCGATTTAGCGATGTCAAATAAATGTTAGTGTTTGTTTTAAATGTTGCTATCGTTCGCGAATTGTAACTATTTTCTCGATTAAAGCGATTTTTTCCTGTAAGTGTCAGATTTTTTTAAAGCTTTTATGATTTTTAATAAATATAGGACTTTGCTATCATACCGCTTTTACCAAATATTTGGGAATTTCCGCTAATTGAGCAATTTTTACCTCTTGTTTTCATTCCTGTTAGGGCACTCTCAACACTGTCGATTCAAAAGGTGCGAAAAGTTCAATACCTTTTACCATTATTAAGGGCGAATTTTTTTGAATAAGACATGCTACTGTTTTAGAGAGCAAAACACCAAATTGAGTTTTTTTAATAAAATGTCAAATTTTTGTTTTAAAAAGAAACCACCGTAAAAAATAACAAATATTTATATGAGTTATGTTTGCTTTTAGGGAAATTGTACTTTACTATGAAAAATCAAGGAGAAGAAAGCATGGAATTGTAGGTTTATACTTTGAGTCTGTTCCATATCAAGCAATGCTTATTTGGAAAACATTTGTTTAGCACTTCTGTTCCGCAGTGTTGACATAAAACAAAATGTGAGAGCTATTTCCAAAAAAGGGTCAAAAAGTGCCACAAAATAGGTGATAATGATACAAAAGTATAATTTAAAAAAAGGGTCATAAAAGGTATCAACACCGTCGAAAAAGGGTCAAATTGATACTTTAGTATCACAACGGTAACGCTGACTGCCACTTTTGGGGTAAATTGTCAAGAAAAAACTACAAGGAAATAAAAGAAATATTGAATTTGTAAATAACTAGTATTTAAACCGCTACTCTGTTAGCGTCTTTCTTTCTTTCATGGACACTTTTAGTTTTTCTAAAATCTTTTTGGATGAAGTTTGCTGACGATCTGGCCTAAGCAACCAGTGAAATGCGCATAGGAATAGTTTATCCCATCTACAATAATATCAGTGGTTTTATCAAGAATAAAAATTAAGAATTAAGCACGAATAACAAAATCTTTTATATTTATATATAATAATTTTATATTTCTTAGTTTAATATTATAGAAATTCAAAAGTAATTTAGAAAAATGTTTTGTAAAAAAGTACCAAAAAAGGCATGATTTCACCCGTTTAACCTTCGAACTTAATCTAAAATACCAGACAACTGTTTGCTAATGGTCTAGAACTAACTTTTATTGGTTGTAATTTTTATATTATCGTACCGATGCGTAATATATGCTTCATACATTTGTAAAAATTGCAAAAAAAAGTTTCTGCAAAGTTGCATTGCTCTTAAATGTTATTGAACGATAAAAGTATATCATTAAGCAATAATTTGAGAACAACTACAACTATCGATACTATTAAAAATTATCTCTAGTGATGCGATAGTAAAAAAAATGCTGAAAAAAAAATGTTTAGGTTTCTGGAAGCACAAAAATTACATGAACGCTGATATATACGCTGGCTATTGCACACTACTAAGAAACATCAGAGAAGCGAAAACCATTTCCCATTTGAGTTAATAAAAATAATTGAATAACTTCGCATTATCCCCTATAAGTAAGCAGTTTGTAAGCGAATAATTAAAATCATTGTTTTAAAGAAAAAATGCACAAACTATGTTTTAAGTACTTCTGTTATTCCCTAACATGGAAGCAGGTTGTATTGATAAGATTTAAAAAAGTGTTAACTATCATTCCCGAAATATTACAGAATATAAAAATTACATTTTTTTATAACGCAATCAGTTTACAGATTTCGATGAACTTTTTCGTTCGCTAGAAATTAAAGTTTTTTCTTTCGCTGAACGCAAATCTGCACTTCTTGTCTTTCATCATCTCTAGTTTACGCAATAAAACTTGTGGTTACGTGTTGGATTTAAAATATTTAATGGTATTAATAGGTATTTAATAGCTTTAGAAATTGTAATTAAAAAAATATATTTTGTATTTCAATATTTATTTACTGAACTTGCTCCACGTAGGCCTAACAATAAAAAAAAAACAAATAAAAAAATTAGTCCCTTATCTGTAGGGCATTCGGACGGTCTTCGTTCTATTGAGGTTGCCGTTTCAAGTAGATATAGGTGCCCTGCAAGCGAATTAGGATGATGTCCTAGTTTTAAAATATATTTTTTTGACAATTTGAATTACTTCAGGGATGTAAAATATGAATAATTCATTAAACCAAAGTAGTGAAAACATTGTTGTCATTTCACCAACGATATTCTAAGTATTAATTAAGAAAAAATTTTAAACCGATTGAGGCCCATGGGCTAGGTTACTAAAAAAAAGCACGAAAATTTCGCTTAAAAAAATTTTTAAAAGTCTTTATTTTTGTTTTTTACTTATTAACCTGTTTTTATTTTTATTCAAGTTATTAAAGATTTATGTGTTGTTTCCAGGTGACAAGCAATTGATTGTGTAGTAAAATTTATATGAAGCACTCAAAAAGCTGAGTGATTTTCATATAAATTTTTCTTAACAGTAAATTGCTTGTTATCTGGAAACAGCCTATTAATCTTAAGCAGCTCCAAAAACTTTTTGATTTTCGTGAAATTTTCTTTTATTTTTTGCTTTCAACTCTCAAAATGTATTTCCTTACTCCTACAAAAAAAACCAGTAGTTAAACAAACCTACACAGCAAATAACCTTTTCAATCAATGGTTTTTTATTTATTTTTTTTTATTAAATAGAAATAGAAAACAATAAAATTAGAAAGCAGTGGAAGGTGCTGATTTGTAAAAGATAACATCTTTTAAAGAAAATTGAAAATCTAATAGAAGAAAAAAGTCGTTAAAATGAACAAGGACTACCTTGAAACTCTTTAACGGTAAAAGAAAGTTTTATTCTTTTTCCCCATTTTAGGAACTGCCCTTTATATTTTGAAGCTTTGTTGTTCGTGTTGTTTCAGTTTCCACTTATTTTCATATTCCTTACAACACACGTACAACATCATAAAAAAGTTTAACTTGAAGTCATTGTTGCAAATCTTTTTGTACGTGTATGAGAGCAATTTTCTTTTTTCCTCTACGTTAGATTCATAGCAGCAACAAAAGATACTTATGCAGCTGAACAAAATAAGAAAAAATATTTAAAATCAAAATCGCAAAGTTTCTTGTGGCCACTTGAAGATATTTTTTTGAATACAAAGTTCACAAGCAAATCAGTATAAAAAAAAATGGTTTGCGAAGTAAAAAAAAAAGAACTGAGTATTGAGAAATTTTTTATTAGTTAAAGAATTTCAGAAGCGTTTTTATAACCTCTGTGGTACAGAAAGGAAATAATGTATTATATTAATGAAAGTATTATATCTTCTTTTTACAAAACTATTTTAAAATTTGTTTTAATGCTTTACAAAAATTTTGACTGTTATAATTACTTCATTCTATTTCTTAACGGCAATGTATCACCTGGCTACAAAGAACAATACGTTATAAATAAGGCCGTTTGACAGTTAATCTGTAAAGTTGATAAATTTATTCCATTTAATAAAACAATCACATTGACTTTGGTTTATCTTCACTATAATATGAAGTTAACCCTTTACGGCGTCATGTTGTATTTCTGCAACATACCCTTAAAGTAAGTGTAAAAATATTATGTATGGCAGCATAGCAATTTAAGGCGATGTTGCAGTTTGGCAACAAAGCATTCTTGCGGTTTAAAAACTATAAGTTTACTAAGCACCAACAAGTTTGTATTAATTTCATTCAAGTGACACGTGTGTAGAAATCTGTTGTGCACTCTTTGAATTCATTTTCAAAAAATTATTATTTTAAGTAATAGCAATATTGAAATTTGTTTGAGTGAAAGGTATGAGGATATATTTTAATAATCAATTACTAATTTTTGTTCGCAAAACCAATTTCGTTAACGTTTTATACTGATTTTGGTTTGTTGTATATATGCAACATTGCCTATTTATACTGATTTTGGATCGTTGTATATATGCAGCATTGCCTATTGAGGTGTATTATTTTACTATTTTTTCAACATTGTAAATGACTTTTCTTTAGTATCAAAATGAGCCGTAAATTGCGTAATATAGCTCCCAAGGACCTAGAAATGATTCTATCACAATGGGAAGATAGTGACGATGGCCTTGATTTTTCTGATAACGATGTAGAAAGGGCCGGCTCAACACGTTCCACCGAAAGATGTCAGGTTGGACCAATACGGGCACTGACCAGTTTGGGTCAGTAAACGCATGAGATGCAAATAATCAGAATGCAAAGGCTATACGCAGACATATTGCGAAAAATGCGGGGCTAGTTTGTGCTACAATAAGCAAACCAACTGCTTCAAAAATTTTCATATTGTTAATTTTAACTTAAATTTTGAGAGCTACTGCTGCAATGTTGCATTTCTGCAACAAATAATTTTTTTCAATAAATAAGGTCTTAAATATGAATACAATTTGTTTTTATTAATTTTCCATTAACAGTAGCCAATTTACCACCTGTTTATTAACCAAAAACTAATGAAATTGGCGTTCTTGCGCCGTAAAGGGTTAAGGTGTATCACATTTGGTACTTTTACTGGTCAATAATAAAAACAAGATACAAGTTAAAAAAAAATTAAAACTATCTCTTCTATATATATAAAAATAAGTTGCATTGTGTTAGTATTTGATGTTCTCTGTAATGCGTGAACCGATTTTGTTTCTACCAAGGTTTTTATGTATAAACGGTCTTCAAATGTATATTGGTTTATGAGTTATAGCGATTTTAGTGCACACAGTGTTCATTCCGAAACATGTATTTTTTTGCATGGAAATTTTGCGAATTTGACTTAATATTTTGAAAAAATGAAATTCAATTAGTTTTTAAATTCATTACAATTCGATTTCAGTCAAACCATTACTTTAGTTTAGCTACTTAGGTATTGTAAATCACATCTTCATAAGTTATAGCCATTTAAGTGAACACTGCTTTCATTTCGAAACATGTTTTTTTCGTGCATGAAAATTTTGCAAATTTAAGTAAATATTTTGAGAAACTGAAAGGCGTCTTCTGGCATTGCAGCCACTTTGTTAGATGGTGGTCGCACAGCACATTCTGCTTTAAAATTGTCATTGAATTACCAAGTTAATGAAATCCGACTTGCATCGTTTCAAAAACATCTGGAACGGCAAAATTATTGAAACGTTGCGGTATCATTATTTGGGATGAATGCATTATGGCGAATAAGAAATCTGTTGAAGCATTGGAAAGAACAATGAAAGGCCTTCGAGGTAATTCAGAGTTGTTTATGGTGCCTTGATGTTATAGATCTACAGCTGCCGATGATGTAAAAACATTGAAACTCACAACTAACGCTTGTGTGCAGTTTCAGAATGATCCATCTGCTGATAAGTTCTGTAAGCAATTGCTGTAAATTGGGAATGGTGCAATGCCTGTTAATGACACTGGATTGATAAAATTTCATAAAGTCAAAAGAGGAATTGATTGAACGCGTGTTCCCTAACATAGCACAAAAATATAAATGCCGTACATGGTTGAGTGACATAGCAATTTTAGCTGCAAAAACAAAGATGTAAGTGAATTAAATATGGCTATACAATCAAAGATTCCTTGCGAATTGCTTTCTTACAAGTCTGTGGATACTGTTACCAATGTAGAAGATGTTGTATATCATCCAACAGAATTTTTGAATTCGTTGGATTTACCAGGATTGCCTCCGCATAATCTCCAATTGAAAGTTGGAGTCACTATTATTTTACTTCGCAATATCAATCAACCCCGTTTGTGTAATGACACAAAACTTGCTATTAAAAGATTTATGGCTTATGTAATTCAAGCTACAATTTTAACTGGAAAATTCACAGGCGAAGATGTATTCATTCCAAGCATCCCAATGACTCCGCCTGATATGCCATTTGAATTCAGTTTCCTGTTCGGCTTGGGTTTGCGGTTACTTTTAATAAGGCGAAAGGCCAATCATTAAGAATTTGTGGAGTGAATTTAGAGTAACCAGTTTTCTAACAGGAACAGTTGTATGTAGCCTGTTCGCGCGTTGGCAGGCCATTGGTTTTGTATATTTACACCGAAAATGGAAAAACAAGAAATGTTGTGTACCATAGAGCATTACAATAAAAACAACTTATCACTGATTTTAATGAATTCGAATTGATTTCTTATCTTCTTTTTTGCACTACGAAGTATGCAGGGGTTCGCTAGTTCTCTAATTAAAATAATAATCAGTTGCAAATATATTTAATGTCTCAGAAGTTATACAAACGCATACTAAATGATATATTACTTATTTCACTTTGCCTTTTTATAAAGCCTTTTAGCTTTTAAATAGTTTAAAAATAAAAGTTCCCATTCTTACATAAGGCTTGTCAAAACTGAAATCTTAGTAGTTAAGTGAAAATTTTTTTCCTAAATTTACTACAATTTACAAGAATTTACAGCATCTATTAATTTACTCACTTCATATTATTAGCAACAACAACTTTACTAAGATAAGACCTTTTTCTTGTTTTTTAGCAGGCCGCTAAGAAACCTTTACACGCTGCATAAATCAGAAATGAAGTTGGAGTGCAGCTGGAATGTTTTATGGCGGAAAAAAATAATTTTTGGAAACCTTTTTACTACACCTGTTTTTATTGGCGTATACCTGATAAAATGTATTAATATTAATCATACGCCTCTATGCAAGATGATGTTACTTATTTTATAGCCCTAATTGTCATAAATAAAAGGCGCCATTAGTAAATTTGTTTTGAGCATTGAGTTATTCTGAGTTGATGACGCCATTTTTGTCTGTCTGTCCGTCAGTTGAAAACGCGCACACATCCAAACGATTTAACATAGACTTATAACTTTGGTATCAAATTGGTTCCTCTTTTTCAAATCAGTTTGAAATTTAAATCCATCTAAATTAGTTTTATAGAAAAAAATATTTACTTGTTAGCAGTGCTATCTTTGTTCACTCTGTTATATATATTTCTGAAATACTTAGCGAAGGACATTAAAGATTTGGAATAGCCGAATATTGTATTCCTTCTTGTTATATACTACACCTTTTTAAGTAGAAATTGGGAAAATACAAAAATTTATTATTAGAAATCCAAAATGATGTTGAGAAAATACAACTTGATACTAAGAATAATATTAAGAAATCTCAATGAATATTGAGAATATACAAAATGTTAATAAGAAATCAAAATTGATATTGAAAAAATACAAATTGGAATTGAGACAACCCAAATTGATAATGAGATATAAATACAAAGTTTAATTAATATTAGGCAAAGAAAATTATGAGTTTAAAAACAAATAACGGAAAATATCTGAAAATCAATTATATGAACATATGTATAAAAAGTTATTCACAATTTTCCTTTGGTAAAATATTGTAGAATGCTGTACTGTTCTTGCACAGCCAACTGTGGTTATAAAAGTCTTAGCTTCGTCGATAATACCTGCTTATACCTTGGCTACGACATGGTGCATTATCACACACACCAACTAAATCTTGTAAGACGTTTTCCAATTGCTCCCATCGATTCATTTAGCTGTTTACCCACTCTCTTGTGTCTTGCATTTTGAATGATCCTCGTTTCCTCTTCATAAGAATAACTTTAGAGGATGATATTCCACCGATTAGGTGGATATTTGGATCTCGGGGAGATGGTACGTGTATTGTAGCTATTGAGCCTTTTCTGGAGCAGACACGAGTTCTTCTGCTGAGCAAATCGAAATTTGTTTCGTCAATCCAAATAAATTTTTTTCCAATTTGAATGAAATTATTTAAATATTAAAAATATAACAATAAAAAAACCTCAATATGAATTTTTTTTAGCTCAACTTTAATTTATATTTACTGAATATCAATTTGTAGTTTTACAACTCCAATTTGTATTTGCTCAATATCAATTTGGATTTCTTATAATCATATTGTATTTTCTCGATATCATTTTCGATTTCTCGTTATCAATTTGTATTTTCTCAACATCAATTCGTTTTTCTGAATATTAATTTGTATTTTTGCAATACAAATTTGGATTTTCTCAATTTCAACTTAAAAAGGTGTATACCTCTTTTAGAATTACATACCGTAATAAAATGCCTACAACCTAAAATGCGGCATTTTGTTTATTAATATTAAGTTGCATTAATCGAGGAATTGGTGTATTCGACGATACCCAATACCTCATAAATTGTCTATTTTTGTAATGACTACTTTATTTTAAATATAATTCAAAAATATTTCTAAATTTTTATAGAAAATTTTTTAAATACATCAAGCAAATTCACAAAGTGTTTTAAAGTGCTTTGTACTAAAGTAATATTTTAGGCTAGATTGAACGGTTGTGATCAGTCTGTTGTATTTAATTATGATAAGTAAATAAACGCCAAAATAAAATTAATAATATAACACCAACATCATGCCCGATATGGTTTTTACTTTAGTATTTCTTATGTACATATTTACCCAAAAATAAAAACTTAATAAGAATCAAGAGTTCAAATTTCCTTTTTAACAAGAATTCTTCTTGAAGTTCAAAGTACATTATAAGTTTTTGTTTTTAATTTTTTTGTCTTTCTTTTTCTTGTTGATCTTTTTCAGTACAACTAGAAGGACAAATGCAAACATAGAGCTTGTGCCTTAGCTTTAATAATAATCAGTATTGAGGTTATTTTGTTGAACTATTTATGGTTTTTAATCCTTCAAGTTGTACTGAAAAAGGTCAACAAGAAAAAGAAAGACAAAAAATTAAAAACAAAAACAAATAATGTACTTTGAACTTCAAGAAGAATTCTTGACAAAAGTACGAAAAAGCGGAAGTAAGGAAAAAACATGTAAAAATAAATTAAAATAGATAATCATTAAAAAGAAAGCAAATTTCGATCTACCAAAGATTAAATACAATTTGGTTTAAGGATTGATGTTTGACTATTGACGTCAGCAGTCATCGATGGCTGCGAGTGTTAAACGGCAAGCCCTCTGAGGAGATTGAGTGGTTGCAATCGAAACATGTCAGGGTAACCTGTCCGTAAAAACGCCTGGGTTCGAGCCCAGCTTCAGTCAAGAATGCAAAATTATAAATAAATTTTAAATAATTTCATGTTGTAAAATTCCTTTCTTCATAAAAATAATTTAATGAAAATTAAATTTGATGAACTTAAGCCTAATTAAAAATATTAAAAAATTTGGATTAAAAACCATAAATAGTTCAACAAAATAACCACAATACTGATTATTTCAAGAAATTTTGGGATTGATTTTCGAAAGTAATCCCATTTAGGATTATTTTGTGTAAGTTTTATTGTTATTCGTACAAAATTATGAAAACTTGAAACCAATAACGCGTATATTATATTTTTGAATAGTTGTCCACATTTTTGTTGGTTGAATAAAAATCAAACAAAAACATTAATTGAATCAGTAAAACAATTTTTAGATATTACAAAAATTTTCAAACAAGCGTTTGTTTGAAACTAATTCGGCAATAATTTTTTCTGTGTATGACCAACTTTTCACATGTGACAAGAAAGTTCTTAACGTAAAGATTTAAATGTACTCACTTTTCTGGCACGCCTCAAAAGGGCCCCTTTTTCACATACATTTTACATTAAAACAGGTAGAACCCAATGCAAAAATATCACTAAAAAGTTTTGTAAAATTTATTGGATGAGTTGATCAATATTAAGCAATATCCTTCGAAACCGCAGTTTCTATATTACTGCATATGGCAATATGTAACTTATATATTGTATTCAATAAAAACAAAAAAAAACCTTGTTTTATGAAAACATTTTTTAAAAATCTCTTCCTTGTAAAATTAACTCGGTTTTATTACCCACTTTTATGTGCCGTTTCCAGGTGACAGGCAATTGATTGTGTAGAAAAATTTACGTGTAAATCACTCAACTTTTAGAGTACTTTTCATATACATATTACTGCACGGTCAATTGCTTGTCACCAGAAAACAATACATTAATTTAATTATTATTATCTTAAATGCATTTTTTTCTAAGTTTAATTGCTGCTTTTATTTGATTAAATTTTATTCTTAATTGGCCACAAAGTTGTATGAATATTGTGTTACAGAAATAAAAATTTTTATTTTCGGGATTTTAAAGACAATTCAATTCTATAAGTACTCTTAAGGAAATATCAATAGTGAAACTGTACTGATGATTGATAGTGCTTGCCATCGAAAATGTAATAGTTAGTTAAAACTATTTTCTATGGGATCATATGCAGGCCTTGAATGAATTTTAATAGTTCTAGTCTAGACTTTTGAATGTATTTACTACATTTTCGCACAATTATATAGGTGGGTAAGACATTTAATTAAATTCAAATGTACATATTTTTTTTAAATAAGATGTTTCAATAATAAAAAAAAAAAACTTTTAATTACTTTACAGCAAAAATTCGAGCTTTCTGCCTTATTGCTTTCAAAAAATATAAATTTTTCTCAAAGCCTGACAGAAATATAGAGGTTTTGTTGACAGTGTCATGAAAAATTTTCAAAATATAATCGACACCTGAAGACACGTGACCCACGATTCCTGCAGGGTTTATGCAATCAAACCAATATGATCAACGACTAATTCAACAGCGCTCATAGGGCTTGCCAGACGGCCTTTTTTACTTGACTTATAAGAATTTACAGTGCTCGTCAAGAATGAAGAAAAATATGTCTTGTCAAGACTTTTTAAAGCCGAAAAACAGCAAGCAACTATTCTTTAAAGTGTTTGCAGTTTTCCTTAAACATGCTGTCTTAAAGCAGACTAATATTTCTTAGTTTTGTTTTAGTGTATTTGTTAAAGATTCTTTTCAAACTATTTTTCCTTATTCGGCAATAATAATTTGACAATACTGAATAGCGGATTTGAATCAAAATTTTTATTTTTAAGTTATTTATCGTATTTTTCTTAATAAAAATAATTTTATGAAAATTAAATTTGATGAACTTTAGCCTAATTAAAATATCAAAATTTGGACTAAAAACCATAAACAGTTCAACAAAATAACCACAATTGTATTGTTATTTATCGTATATTATTATGAAGCCCATGTCCGAACAAATTTATAGGCTTCTTCTGTCATGCTTGGCGATGTTATAAGCTAATGGAAAACATGGAAGCTACTCTGTATTTTTATAAACGCTTTATCTCCTCCTTTACTCCTCGTTGCAAGCAAAATTTGAGTGTTTGTAATTCTCTTTCACTCTTAAGTTTTTTGGAAAAGCAACCAGTGAAATGCGCATAGCAACTTCCAAAAATAAATTTCAGTGTATTTACAAAGAATGAAAGTTGGGAATTTTGCACAACAAACAAAATCTCCTGTTAAATTTAAAAAATTTTTTGTAACATGGTGACAGAAGCCACTGACCTTTTTCTTTATACAGTAGAATCCCGATAATTCGTAATCGTAAGGGACCGACCATTTCTTACGAATTATGGGGGTTTTCGATTTAGCGGGGTTTCGATTTAACGGGGTTAAAATAAAATAAATACGAATTAACGGAGTTTTTCAATTTATTTACTAAAACGATAACAAAACAAAAAAAAATTGTAAAAAATTAAATATAAAGGGTGGTTAAATTTCAAGGGCCGATGCTGATTTTGAATAAAACACAAACTATTTAGGAAATTATTGTAATTTTATTTTATTATGATATATTGGTATTACTCAATTATGTATGGAGCAAAATATCGGCCAAATGGGCGCCGCGACCACGGCGGCACACCTCCATCCGATGGTCCAAATTTTCGATGAACCTGAGGCATAATGGAGGTTCTATGCCGTTAATGTGCCGAATTATCTGATCCTTTAGCTCTTGAATTGTTGCTGGCTTATCGACGTACACCTTTTCTTTCAAATAACCCCAAAGAAAAAAGTCCAACGGTGTCAAATCACATGTTCTTGGCGGCCAATTGACATCGCCATTACGTGAGATAACACGGCCATTGAATTTGTTGCGCAAAAGAGCCATTGTTTCGTTAGCTGTGTGGCAAGTGGCACCGTCCTGCTGAAACCACATATCGTCCACATCCATATCTTCCAATTCGGGCCATAAAAAGTTCGTTATCATCTCACGATAGCGAACACCATTCACAGTAACTGCCTGACCGGCATCATTTTGGAAAAAATACGGCCCGATGATGCCGCCAGCCCATAAACCGCACCAAACAGTCACTCTTTGTGGGTGCATTGATTTTTCGACAATCACTCTTGGATTCTCATTCGCCCAAATGCGGCAATTCTGTTTATTGACGAATCCACTGAGGTGAAAATGTGCCTCATCACTGAAGATGATTTTCTTCGAAAATTGATCATCCACTGTTGCCATTTCTTGCCACCATTCTGCCCATTCACGACGTTTGGAATGGTCAAGAGGCTTTAGTTCTTGACCCAATTGCACCATGTAAGCGTGTAAATGCAAGTCTTTATGCATAATGTTCATCAACGACGAGCGTGAGAGGTGCAATTGTTGGGCACGACGACGAGTTGAGGTGGACGGCTCTTCAGCCACACTATCGCGAACAGCAGCAATATTTTCTGCAGTACGAGCTGTACGAGCATGCACTGGTGTTCTCACATCTTCTACAGACCCGGTTTGCTCGAATTTTTCCACGATTTTTGCGATTGTACGCACATTTGGACGATCAAATTGACCAAAAAAATCACGAAGTGCACGATATGCATTTTGATTTGAACGCCCATTTTCATAATAAGTCTGGATAACTTTAACACGTTGTTGGATTGTGTATCTCTCAATGGTTCAAATTGAGTAAGTCTGAAATAGAGAAATGTCAAATAAAATTCGGAAAAAAACTTGGCGTTTAGGTGTGGTTCACATTCAACATCGGCCCTTACAATTTAACCACCCTTTATAATAAAAATTATTCATGTCACAAACTGATCTTAAGAAAATAAACACACACACGAGCAAAAGCATAAAACCCACGCCAAAAAACGGTAAACAAAAATTCATTCTCACCATATTTCTATTGTTTTTATTACGAATTTTAAGTGGTAGTTAGCAAACAATTACGATTTATAAGAGGTAAAGAAGATTTTATTTGAAAAAAAAAATTACGAATTAGTGAGGGGACCAAAATGTATGGAAATTTTACCAATTAACGAGATTTTTTCAAGGGACCGACAATTTATTACGAATTATCGGGAATTACGATTTATCGGGGTACGAATTATCGGGATTTGACTGTATATGTTTATTTTTTCTTTATTAAATATATAAAATTAAAATATATCTATTAAGCTGTGTGTGTTTTTAATTGTCAAGAATTATTTTAAAAATCAAGATTTTTCACCAAATGTCAAAAAATTTTAAATCTGGCAAGCCTAGCGTTTAAACACTCCCACCTTTACTTGCACACACAAACACAATGCGCAAAATAATTAACTGTTAATTGATTTACAGAGATTCTCATCACAAAAGCATTTCCGTTAATTTCTATAATTCAGTATTAAATTCCGCCAAGTTACGTTTTTACTCTTATTGTTTTCATTATTTTCTGGTGATTGAATGTTATTTAATTAAGAGGCAAAATGCCTCTTAATTTACTATTTTCTCGTTCATATAAAGATTTAAAGACACTCGAAATTTTTATGTTGAAAATAAATTAGAGATTGTAGCAAAATTTATAATAATTGAAAAATATTAATTTTACAAATAAATCGGCAGTTTTAAAATTGATGATCCCTATGTTTATCGAAGAAGCAGCCTAATCGAACTTATGTTTAGAATTAAGACTCTCTGGGACGGAATTCGGAGTTTCAACTAAGGCACCTTCTTAGCTAATTCTTTTTAATAGTTATGTCTAAATGTTCATACATAAATGTATGTGTCAGAAGCAAAAAGGCTTAACTCCACTTTTCAAAATTTCTCAATTTTGGTATATTACTATCTTATAAGCTGTGAGTTCTTTAAAAATATATTTGTTTTCCATTATTTAAATATTTTCCATTGAAAATGTTTTAAAATTGGTATAGGTTTGAATGTTATTTTAATTGTTTCAGAAGCTACCAGCCAGATAATAGGAATATATACAAACCAAAATAAGGCAATAATATATTGCTGTAGTATGAATAACTACGCTTTGCGTGTTCGCCAACATTCTATTTGTAGCATCTTAAAGTATGGAAATCAATTTTTTAAACATTACTAATTTACTTTACCTTTTATTTGGGGCAGTTAGGCCGTTTAGCTTCTGACACATCCATATAACCCATTAGAAAATTTACATTTTTTACCACTGTAAAAACAACTATTTGAAAATGGTAAAAACGCTTTAAAGTTGCTTAAATATGACTAGATATATTTTATATTAACAATCAACAATATTTTGTAATTGTTTTACATATTTTGAAAAATAAAAGAATAACAAGCCTATTCTTGATATGCATATCGCTTTTGTATTGGAATCTACATATGTGCCATCTTAAGTGTATTTAAAAAAAAAAGCCTGAAAATTTTTTCCTATAAACTTGTTGTACATTTTTCCTTTTGTGTTTTATTTTTAGCGTTGTTCTTGTCAATTTTTGATAAAAGCTGGCGTAATAACGGATAATGTAATGACAATAGAAGACAGAAATGCATACATGATTGACATGATTCATGTTTCCATCTATCAGTCGCGTAATCATACATTTAGTCAAGTTTTAAGAAAATGCTTATTGATTTACTAACGTAATTTTTCTTTTTAGTAAAGTTTCTTTTTATTATAATTTAAATCAATGTTTTGATTTAAACTAGTTAAATATAATTGTGTTAATTGTTACTACACACATATACTTTTATTTTTTCCAACATAAATTCCCAGCCAGCAAAATAATCCGACGTCGTTCAGATATCTGAGAGAAACGTCGACAAAAAAGTCGGAATCATATACGAATTCTGTCAGATTTCTGACCCAAAAACGTATGAAGTGGTTGACACGAATTCTGACAGACATGTCGTGGGAAATTTTGGTTTTTTGTCGGCATTTCTGATAGATGTCTAACAGAAATCTAATGAAAATGCATGGGAAGTTCTAATGTGTTAGCCGAGATTTTTTTGCTTTCGAACTGATAGCTGAAAGAAATAATTTTATTGCAAAATATGTACATATGTAATTATAAATTTTACACGTACGTACTTACCTTTTTTTATGCTTTTTATCTTGAACAAATAAAATAAAATTAAAATTATTTCCAACTTAATGACAATTGTCATTATTTTAAAAAAATAATAAGTTTCTTTAGACAAATCTAAATGAATTCCGTCGGAATTCTATCGGACATATCTGTACATAAATTCCCCCCGATATATCCATGCGAAATCGGCCAGACAGTAAGAATATTCAATGTCTGACAGAAATCTGAACGAAATCTCTAAGAATGAAATCCGACATTTGCACGAAATGTCTGATTCCGACAATGTCGAAGTATTTTTCTGGCTGGGTTGATACTTGTTTTGTTTATCTATTTTCTCTGTTTTCCAAAAATTATTGTATTTTTCTTTTTTTCCCAAAAATTTTGTAAAACTATTGACATTTTATATTATTATTCAAAAGCTCTGATTCTAATACTGTAATTTATAAGATATACTATATTGTTGTATTAGAAAATCGATATTAATAAATAAATAAATAAATCAACCACCGACTCTGGCTAAAAAAAAATTTAAGCATAAGAAGGAAGAAAATTGCATTTTATTTAGATTCACAGAAAGTATTAAAATTTCATTAGGGTTTTCCAAAAGCATAAATTAAATGAATGATAATAAAACTTTAACGTTTCGATTGCTCTTTGACAACAAAAGTCACTTTTGGAACTTTTTACACAAAAAGTCGACAACGAAAATTACATTCGACATTAGAATTACTTGTTACGAAAAGAGATAATAAGAGAGATTTATTTTTTTCTTATGTTTGTACCAAGGCGAATTGACTAGCTGGTGGGGTCCAAGGCGAATTTATAACAGGTAAGTTCAACTCTATAACTACAAAACAAGGCGAATTAACTCCATGTATTTTGTTTTTGCAATTTTCTGACTTGTTGTCAAATTTCAGTATAGAAACAAAACAATATTTTGACTTTTCACCATTTTTTTAATTCGCCGTGGATACAGCTGATGAACGGCTGACGAGTTGAGCTTACCTGGAGTTAATTCGCCTTGGTGGGGTCAAGTCAACATGTGGTGTTTTTTTTCGGTGGTCGACTTGTCAAACTAGTTTTTTATGTAAACAAACCTGTTTTTTTTACTAGCAATATTTTTGGTAACCCGACCACAGAAGCATTGTAGTTGTAGAGTTGACCTCACCTTCTAGTCAATTCGCCTTGGTTTGTACATGAGATAATTGTTTTTTTAAATTTCTTTTGTTCGTCTTACATTCACACATACTTCCAAATATTCGCTTAGTATTTTTATCATAATCTCTGTTGTGTTTTGCTTTATTCGTGTTTAAAAACTCAAAAAAACTCTTGCTGTATTTGTTTTTGTATTGTTTTTTGTTTCTACAAAAAACATGAGATAATAAGTCTGAGTTCACACGGCTCATGTCTTATTGACAAGATTGCTACTTTAGAGGCGAGAGGGACGAGGGGAAAAGAAAGGAATACACATATGCATGTACTGTCATTACGTTTTGCTTTTTCATTCGTTGTTTAATATTGTTATTATTTTCAATATCACAAAAACACATGTCGTCAACATGACATGAATCATTTGAACGCCAATTCATGTTCAAGGATGAAAAAGGAAGAATCTTGTCAATAAGACATGAGCCGTATGAACTCAGACTAAGAGAGATTATTTATCAAGAATGTTTGTGTTGAATTTAACGCTTTCTTAATGAATATAATATGGTAACATTTATCAATTTGAAATTTTGACATCTAAATTCTAAATGTCAATTGAATATTAAAAAAAAAGGTCTTAATTTCCGCCTATCTTTTTCCTTCTTCTTTTTGCTGACTGTCATTGTAAAGCCACGCTAATTTTGTAGTATATAAATCTAATAAAATATGACCCTGAGTTTTATAATTGAAATCTTTTAAATCTTGTTTTTTACTTTTGAGGAACTACTATATTAAAAACAGTTTGAATTTAACATTAAAAAAAAAACAAATTATAAACAATTAGTTTTTTTTTATTTCTTTTTGAGGGCAAATTTGGAGAAAAAAAATTTTTTAAGTAAAAATTAATTGAAAAATTTTTATCCGACCAAAATTTGCTGCAAAACCTACCAAAATCCTTTGAAAGAAAAAGAAAAAAAAAGTTGTAATTTATTATATATTTTTTTTAAAGCTTTCAAAGAACATAACGCAACACTTTTAAAATAAATGATTCCTTAAAAAATCGAGTCATAACCGCAAAAAAAGCTTAAGTAACACCATTTTCCATTTTCGTTTTTTTAAATAAACGACCTTATTGGCAACACTTGCATCATCTCCTAAAATGTCATGGTCACATTAGGAACCGTTACGATTTTAAAGCAAAAACAATTTTATCTCAAGCGACAATATTCATACAAAATTTTTATGACTCGAAATGTTTAAATTTAATATTAAAATTTGTACATAAATTTAGATAAAAAAATCAAAATCAAATTTGCACTGTTTGTCAGGGTTGCCGTTTGAAAAATTTTTATCCGACCAAAATTGTCTGCAAAACCTACCAAAATCCTTTGAAACCGACCAAATTTTTGAAATATTTAAAAACCAATTATATCGTCATAAAAATGCAAAAGGGCCTATCATAATTTTTAAAAAAATTTCAGTAGCGATACGACTGAGATTACAAAAACAGTTTTTCAGGATAGTGTCAATCATGCGTAATATGGTAACGATATTAACCAGAAACCCCCGTTGTTATAGTCACACTAGCTGCCTTTTTATTAAGTTATCTCTCTTTTTATTAAAATGAACATAGGCCCTTTTGCATTTTATATGACGATATGTATGTTTATGTATTTTTGATAAGAAGTATAATTTTTATTGGATAAAGCTATAAATCTACATATTATTTTTTTTTGTAATATGCAATTATAGTAAAAACAAAAAGTAAGCCTATGTTCACACCTATTAAATATTAAACGTCCTACACGTTTAACTTAAGCAAAATATATGTATATATACAAATTCATTTAATAGCGCTTATAGACTGGAATAATTCATTGATCGTATGCAATAACACATATAGACCACTAATAAAATATGAATCAACACTTATTAACGTAAGCTTGTACAATTTAAAACAAAAGTATTCAACTTTATAAGACATAGGCTGAGCTCCAATACATCCAATACCTTGCAGAGAACGTAAAAAATTTATCAAAGAGTTTAACAATGCATAGTTGGCTTATTGTATAAGCGTTGATAACTTGCTCTGTTTTAGAACACATCCATACTTTCTGCAACTTCTGCAGTTCTTAAACCATTGCCTTTATAAAACTATGTTTCAAAATACAGTATCAAAGCATCCCGCTGTTCTACGATTCTTACAAAATCTTTCTTTAAGAAGTCCATCTTGTATAAGAAACACCCAATACAGAACAGAATTCTCGAAATTCTTTTATTCTTTTAGGACTATGTGAAAAAACTTTAAATATTACCAAAAAGAACCTTAATGTTTTTTGCATTAGTAAGTAATGCCTGTAAGCCTGTTCATCTATTTCTGAACGAAGACTTCGTTCGATTAACTTACATTTAAAACGAAAACAAATTATACAATATTGTCTCTGTTTTACATGTAATTTAAGCGAACGAAGTCTACGTTTGACATCGATGAATAAGCTATAAGCTTACCAACAGTTCCAGTCATGGCGTGAGCGCCGTTTGTTGCCAATCCGATCAAATTTTGTATAGGAATATTGTTTGTTGATAAAACAGTTTTATATAAGAAGAAAAATTTAAACGGCATCTGACTTGGTAAGCTCGAATAAGATGACAAAGCCATCCTTTATAAAACTAACACCGTCAAAGTAATTTGCTCCTAACGTAATATCAATGCCATATCCATAGTTTCATCAACAATCAAAAAAAAAAAATTTTTTTGTGGTTGGTAAAAAAGCTATGAGATTTGTAATTGTATGCTATCCGTCCAATTTTCTAAAACCGACCAAAATTAGGTTTGGCCTACCATCCGACCAAACCAAAAATATCCGACCAAATTTGGTCGGAAAAGACCATGTTCGGCAACCCTGACTGTTGTCATATTTTCAATTGTTTAATATAAATTTGCAAGTATTTTTATTTTCTTTATGTATAAAAGCAACATGAATAAACGACGCGTAAAAAAACAATTTTATCGTGTACAAAGTAAGGCTACAAATGCTATTAACAAAAACAAAGGAAGCAAGAGATTTTTGTGTTTTTAAACACGAATAAAGCAAACACAACGATAAGCCTATCATTATCCACATACGTTCATATGTACAGACTGCAAAATAAAAAACAATTTTATTCATGTGCTTAAAAGTAAAACAAATTCTTAGCTATTCATTTTACAGTGCGAGAATAAAACAACAAATTTTGCAAGCATTATTAATGTCAGTTTATCATGTATGTTGGATTTTTAGTATGCATACATGAATATTTCTGAACCCTGCTTTTTACACAGAAATAAGTTTTTACAATAAAAGTGACATTTTTAAACAAAAAGTGAAACTAAATGCTACTTTTTATTCAAAAACTCTTTTCTTTTCCAATAACATAATTTTTTATAAGTTTTTTTTAAATCTGGCTTGTCAAATTTTCGACTGCAAAAAATATACATGTTGTGTGCTTACTTTATAACATTGTAAAAGCCAGATGCAAAGTCGTATTCCAATTGAATTGTCAAGTTTCGTTTTTTTCCTGTTTCGTGTTAGGTTCCACTTTTATAAGTAGTCCCATTAAATCATTTCCAGCCTTTGACGACCTTCATTAGCACTCCTTCTATTTAACTGGACCATAGATCTAAATATGTGTATTTAATTCAACAATTAATATTAAATGAATGAGAATTTAATGCACACCAAGAAAGTATGTATTTGAAGAGCATTTAAATATTGTAGAAAGCAAAGCCACCATAATATTGTTGTTTTAAACATATTATTTTAAATTTAAAAGTAAACATAGACTGTTTTAAATTATTATAACTTCAAACATATGACTGCTATTACATATAAACCATAACATGTTTGGAGACAACCAAAATATGGTTATGGCTTTTCAATGAATGAATTTAACAATAATATGGTTGCCGGTGACACTAATATGGTTACAGTAACCATAATATGGTTAAGTGTATGGTTGTTACTTTATTTTATTAAAACATTATTTTGTTAAATTCAACCATATTTGAATTGTCAAGGGAGGTATGCACTTTATTGTTTAAAATAAACAAAATATTATTAATCGTGAAAAAAGTAATGTTAAAAATAACAATAGTTTGTTTGTTGGCATTGCGGGCAGAATCATTAGCCGGCTGAAGTTAATATTTTACAATACCGATCCGTTTATTTCACTATTTAATAGAAATTATGTACGGAGATACAAAAACATTTCATTGTTATATCCCTAATTGGTATTTTCGAATTTGAAGAAAACAATTTTAAAATTGCTGAACCATTTTAAGGCGCATGTAAACATTTTTTTGCAGCGGCAGCACGCTGTTTTAAAACCGAGCACTACATTTGTTTATGCAAAAACTATATATTAATTTATTCGTCTATGGAATTAATCTTTACAGACTATTTACAACTCAAATAAAATAACCCAGTAAACCAAGCGATATTGTAACGATATAAAAATAATATCATATAGGTGCTAGAAAGTATCACAAGTGATAATCGTTTACGAATCGAAAACGATAGTTTTCACGGACCTTATAATATCGTTTTTCCATTAATAACGATAGTAAAATCGCATTTTTAAATTTTATCGAAAAACTATTGTTTTATTATATAATAGCTAATACATACAATTTTGTAATATTTATAGGATAATTCGATCACAATGTGTATACATACTTTAGTAAAAACTTTTTTTTAATTTTTATATTAATCTTTGTTAAAATAATTTATTATAATTAGTATTGTGGTTATTTTGTTGAACTATTTATGGTTTTTAATCCAAATTTTTAATATTTTTAATTAGGCTTAAGTTCATCAAATTTAATTTTCATTAAATTATTTTTATGCAATCGAAACATGTCAGGGTAACCTGTCCGTAAAAACGCCTGGGTTCGAGCCCAGATTGAGTCCAAAATGAAAAATTATCAGTAAATTTTAATTAATTTTCATGTTTCTTCATAAAAATAATTTAATGAAAATTAAATTTGATGAACTTAAGCCTAATTAAAAATATTAAAAATTTGGATTATAATTTATTATGTTTAAAAATATTTGATTTTTTTTTTCCAAATGTTTGTTTTTAAATTGGAAAAAAATATTTTGATAAAATGATGTCGTAACGATATCGTTTTAAATATAAGTATATTATAATGGTATATACGCCGTAAAATATAATATCGTATTCGCTATCATATCGTTCTATGGTTTATTGGGAATTAATTATGAATTTAAAAAAATTATTATTTCATTTTTAGTTACATAAGTATTTAAAGAAAAATCTATATATCTATACAGCTCATTAAATTAAGACACATTCTCCTGAGAGGGTCAGCGTTGGCAGTATTAGCTCTAAAAAATTGAACGGATAATGGTGAGAAGTAACGTGTTGGTCGTTGAGGAATGTTGAACAAAATATTGTTGATCAGAAAACCAGAACAAACATCACCGTTAATAATATTCAGTAGAAACGAGACATTTAAAATAGATCGTCGGCTTTTTAAGGTTGGCAGCTTAACAAGGGCGAGTCTGCTGGTATATGATGGAATATTTAATCAAGTGAAATTTAAACTTCGTAGACAGAACAACAGGAATTGATTTTGCACAGATTCTATCCTGTCGATATAAGTTTGGTACATAGGGTCCCAAATTATGGAAGCATGCTCTAAAATAGGCCTCACAAGCTATGTATACAAAGTTTTAGATACATAAGGGTCATTGAACTCTTTAGCCCACCGTTTTTTAAAACCAAGTACTCCTCTGGCTTTGTTTACCATAATTGTTATATGATTAATGAAACTTAGTTTAGGATCCAATAAAACACTTAGATCTTAAAAGCTGTCTACTTTTTCTAGTTGATAATTGCCCAGCATATAATTTACAGATATCGGTCGCTTTTGGACCACTATGCGAAAAATAACAGAGCCTATGCCAGAAGCGATAGCATGTACGTTTGTAACCGAATATTATAAAGCTTCTGTAAAATAACAATTTTGACAGACATCCACAATTAGATGTGACTTGAAAAGTTAATAAGTCAGACGCAAAAAACCTGTCGTGTATGGTGACCTTAAGTGAACAAGTTATTTTTACTAGTTATTTTCTCTTATTGCCTTTTCCCCTTTCTATGAAATGTGCATACCATTAAATACCTAAATTACGTAAAATTTAAATCAACACATTTTATATTCCTTAGGGAAGCATAAAAATACTTGTGTTTTAACTTTCCAACCACAAAACCAATTTCTTCTCGAATTAAGAAAAAAGATCTAGTTTGTATAATTTATTTTTAAATTAAAAATTGTGTAGAAAAATGTTCCATGAAAAATACCTTTTTAGCATGACTATGATGTTCAATTAACAGTTCATTACAATCTTAATTTTAGTCTTGGTGATGAAGATTGTTAGTGCAAAAATTGTGTTAATGATGAAATTATTTGTAGTATTGAAATATTTGTAGCCAGAAAGAACTTAATTGTGGTTTTATGCTGCCTCAAAATATAAATTTTGTTGCATGTGCATAAAATTTTTAATAAGCACTAATAATGTTTTGCAATCTTGATGTATGATCAAAGTTATTTACGGGAATACACAATTTTTTATTAAGATTTTTGTATGACATGCTAAATTCCCAATTTTTCATATTTGATAAATACACTGAAATTTATTGTTGAGGGAAAGCTAGCTAAATGCTAGATGTATGATGTTTCCATATAATTTTTTCCCTTTTCTGTAGTTTTTGTTATTTTTTTTTAATCAGCCCCCCACCACTGAGTTATTGCAATTAATTTTGTTTTCAGGTTTCCAGTAAAGTTTGGTCGTTCTTATTTTGTTGCATTTGGTATAGTTTTTTTATTCGTTCGGTGAGTTTTTGGTTGTGTTACAATTTTAATATCAGGTCATTTACAATTTTCATTGTCAGTATGTTTAAACATCTCGTTGAAATGTTATTTATTTTGTTTCTGTTGTTATTGCTCTTGGTGATAGCAGCTCTCCAGCGAGCATTCGTTATATGTATGAGGCCATTAATAATACATTAACAAGTTTTAAAAACTCACACATATTGGTATACATCACACAAAAAAGCCATACATAAATGAAATGATTTTTAAATAAAAGTTTTATAATGAAAATATTCGTTTTGTTTTTTGTTAAGCATTTGTATCATTGCTGTATAATTTTAAAGTGTCAGAAACCCACACATTCATATACACAAATATATATTCATACACTCGTATAGAATAAAAAATAAGTTCTATTGTCTGCAATTTCATTCCCATACTTTTTTATATTTAATGAAAATCCGATATTGTAATGACCACGATTTAATTCCCACTTTATCATTTTGCGGTCTTTGTATTTAAAAAGGTATTAAAAATTAATATCTACCCAACGACTATTGAAGGCGATTTTTGCAGTTATAAACATTTTGCTACAATATGAAAATAATAATATTGCAGTATATATCAATTGTTTGCATTGGCATAAAATGAGCAGAACAATCGACTGTATCAATATTTTTTTTTTTAAATATTACACAATACAATTATTAAGAACAGTTACAAAAACCGAATATATTAAAAGTTTTTGCAAAACTAAATATTCAAAAACAATTTTGAAATATAAAAGTAAGCTAAAAATATGCTATACCAAAAAATATTATTAAAACCTTTTTATTATTATTTTGCTATTAAATTATAATCAATAATTTACACTGTGCTAGAATTTGACACTTTTTTTTGATAAAAGCGGTGCACCTGGCGTTTTTACCTTATCCAGTAGTACTAACATTTTTTTTTTTAGCTATTGTTTTCGAGTTATACCGTTATTTAGAAAATGGAGGAGGTTGCACAAAATATCTTTGCGTAACTAAAAAAAGGGGGAGGGGAATGTAAGAAAAGATAAACTCACTGTTTATTGTTGGTGTTTTGTTAAAGCTTTGATATTATTACAAGTAAGACTTTTAGTGTTTAAAATTCTTATTGCATTAGGGTTTTATTTGTATAAAATATTTTTAGCTTTTCTAACCCTAAGTCTAGACGAGCAATTTGTTTGGCAATTATTTCCGTAGCAAATTCTATTGCCAATACTAGATATTAACGTGTGGACTGCATAAATATGTATTTAAACACATGTTCAGTAACAATTGTTATAATATACATATTGCTGAGCAATTATATTTTAACAAAAGCTGTCAAAATCAATTATTAGTTACAAAAAAGGAAAAATTTTAAAATTAAAACATAAAATTTAAATACAAAATTAAGAAATTAATAATAAAAAAATAATTAAAAACAAATTGGTTGCCAAAGACAATGTAAAATGTTTTGTGTTTTGACATACGTTTACTCTACTATGAAAAAAATTTTTAAAAAAATAGAACAGTTCTGTGACGTCATTCTGCTGACGTTATTGCTTATGTTAACAAATACAAATTGCTCGTATTGACCAAAGTATATTTATACCAAGTACATGCAAGTCTACAACAAATCAACAATAAAAAAAACAACATTCATTTTGTTTGTGTAAAAACATTTGATACTGTCAAAGAGCCAAACATAAAGAAAACAAAAAAAAAAAAAAAATCATGGCGCACTAAAATATAAGCAAATTTTGACACTATCGAAAATAAAACAACTGAACAGCTTGATCACTTGCATGTACTTGTAAAGGGTAAAAAAGGTTGCCTGATGATTGGGTATAAGCAACCAGTGAAATACGCTTAGAAGCTAGCTTTCCCTCAACAATAAATTTCAGTGTATTTATCAAATATGAAAAATTGGGAATTTAGCACGTCATACAGAAATCTTAAAAGTTGGTTTTGTTTATTGAAATTTACTCTAGACAGTAAGAAGGTCAATCCAATACCATATCTGGATATGAAGATATTCCGACAAAATAGCAAAATAATAACAGATTGGTATATGAAACCAATTGCTTCTGGACGCTTGATGAACTTCCACTCGACACAACCCATGAAACAGAAGATAAGTATGGCAATGAATTTAATTGACAAAGTTATAAAAATAAGCAACGTTAAATTTCGATCTCAGAATATGACCAGAATAAAGGATATATGTTATGGAAAAACAATTTTCCAAAGAGGGTTGATCAATTCATTACTGAATAAAGTTAAAAATTAAATTTCTTCAGGCGGAAAAAGATGACACATCTGGCAATGCCAAATATTATAGTCTACCGTTTATTCCAAGACTAATAGCCTGTTTGTCGATAACGAACTTAACTTACATGTTAAACAAAAATAATATTTTTTAATATGTTTTTGGTTTAAATGTAATTTAAAGTCTTCATTCGTTATCGACGAACAGGCCCTTTATGAGAACAACAAACTGAGGGAAATAGTAGAAAACCAATATTTGCACATACATACATTAATCAAACAAGACAATAGATAATAAGTTTACACAAACAAAAACAAAAATTGAGTGTAGCGATTAAAGTGATATTGCTTATCAAATTAAATGCGAGGGCGGAGATAATGAAGAGTGTGGAAAAATCTACATTGGTACAACGAAGAGAAATTTAGGCGTGAGAATAGACGAACATAAAGCTGATATAAAAAGAGGAAAACATTAAACTGCACTTGCACAACACTGTATTGAAAACGGATACAAGCCATACTTTGAAAAGTAAGAAATTTGGATAAAAAGGGCAAATAAAATAAACACATTGGAAAGCTTAAGAATACAACAAAAATCGTCAAGTGCAATAAACAGAAAAGAAGACAGAGACAATAAAAATCCAAACTACACCATTGCAATACTTTAGTATTTATAGCAACTGTAGCAACAAAAAAGTATTTCTATATTTATATAAGAAAACTACACAAATTTTGTTTGAACTGAAAAATTTCCAGTAATTAAGTGTCAAATGCAAACGAAACGTCAACAAAAGAAATAAATTAAAATAAAACCAATACCAAAAATGGCTGAAAAAAATTTAAAATAACAAAAAATAGTAATTGTGTTTTATTTATTTTAATTATTTAAGCGCTGCATTCAAATTGTTTCTTTTTTTATTCAAATTAAAAAAATTATTGCGAACACATTTTGTATAGATGCTTGTGCATATGTTTGTATATAATTATTATATTATTTTACAATTTGAAAAATAAAAATTAAGGACGAAATGTACTACAGTCGAATAAAAAGCATATAATGAAAATGCAAAAGTGGAATGAAAGAAAAAGTACTTAAGTCGGTATTAGCAAAATTTTAGTTTTTGGCATTGCAAAATCTCCACCAACAATAAATGTCAGTGCATTTATCAAGAATAAAAATTGGGAATTAAGCACGACGAACTAAATACTTTTTACTTATTTTTTTCTTTAAAAACCACTTTAACAGGTAAAATTATTTTCCTACGAACTTAAAAAAGTAGACTTAAGCACATTTTCCTTATTGCCACAAATTTATGCAACATCTTAAAATATTTTCACTGAAGGCAAAGTGTAGTCATTTTAGAATTTTTGCGTCAAATATTTTTATAATTAATTTATTTTGGAATATTGTTTAACTAAAAAAATTTATTGTGCATTTCAAACGTGGTTTCACATACTGATTGAAAATAAAATTCAATACGAAACTAAATTGATATTGATTTGTTATTTATTTATTTTGGTTTTTATTTGTTTTTTTTCGGGAAAATTTATTGTTTGCATTAATTTAAGGCAATTCTGATATTATTCGTTAAATCCAACAACTGAATAAAAAGAATGAAATAAAAACAAATTTAGATGGTTAAAGGTAAACCAAGTCAAGTAAAAGTATTTTTCTTTAAATAATATATTGACAAAATATGCGGATCGTTTTATTACAAGAATATTATTTTTTTTTTATAAATTCAGCAATTAGAAAATTTCTATAGACAGAAAATTTGCAAAAAATTTTCTATAATAAGCAAAGTTGCGAAAAATATCCTATAATTTGTAAAATTTCGAAAAACTTCCTGCAAATGGCTAATTTTCGCGTAATTTTCGTAGAAATACCAAATTTGCACAATATTTCGTATAAATACCATATTTGCACAAAGTTTTCTATAGATAGCATATGTGCGCAAAATTTTCCATCAATTTCCTATAAATACCCTATTTGCACAAAGTTTCTTATAAATAACATATTTGCACAAAATTTCCTATTTTTGCTATATTGAAAATTTTCGCAAAATTTCATACAAACACCAAATTTGCATAAAATTACCTATAAATACCATATTTGCACAAAATTTCCTATTTTTCCTATATTTAAAATTTTCACAAAATTTAATATAAATAACAAATTTGCACAAAATTTCGTATAAAACCATATTTGCACAAAATTTCCTAGGGAAAGCAAATGTGCGAAAAAAATTTGAAATTTTCGCAATATTTCCCATAAATACCATATTTGTACAATATTTCCTATAAGTACCATATTTGCACAAAATGTTCTATTTTTCCTATGTTTAAAACACTATATTTGTAAAAAATTTCCTATAAAAACCTTATTTGTACAAAATTTGTTATAAATACCATATTTGCACAAAATTTCCTATAAATAATAAATTTTTGGAAATTTTTACAAACTTGTGCAAGTTTAACTTACTTTCCAAAATTATAACAATAGAAAATGTTTGTACAAATAGTAAAATAACGCCAAAAATTCGCTCTAAATATTCTATAAGTAAAAAAAAAAAAATTGCGAAAATCTATTTTATAAATAGCAAACTTAAATTTTCTTAAAAATAGCAAATTTGTGTAATATATACATAAGTAACAAATTTGCGCAAAACTAGTTTATTTGCGAACACGCGTATTTTTTTTACAAACGAAGAAAAATTTTTTTCCAATTAACAAAACTGCGCAAAATTTTTTTAAAAATCTGTGGCCGTATGTAAAAACTAGATAACTCCTTAAACAAAACCTTAATTTTAAATATTGTTAAAAAATTCTGGTCCCTTTTTTTGGACATTTTAACCGAAAATTAATGACAGTGACCTTGTTTTTTTCGAAAATTGGAGCTATCTAGTTTTTCCATTAAAACCTTTTTTTCAGTTTATTCTAATATTTTACGGAACTAAGGCAACTTTGTGGATTACCCTTCTTAATTTTAGAAAGTTCATAGGCCAGTTTTTTGACGTGTATAAACGTTATACTAGGTTTAACATAGGTTGAAACTGAAAAACTGCTATTAACTTTGTAGTTTATTTTATTCCGTTAAATTTTTAATCTTAATTATTTAACAAGAAAAGAAAAAAATTACTAATGGGAAAGTTCATTCCAAGCTTTTCTGTATCCAGTGTCCTACGAGCAGCTTCTATTAGGAGGAGAAGTTAATTAATAATAATGTGTTTTTAATAGGTACATTTTTTAATATTAGCACTGCAATACCTTAATTTAAATAATCTTTTTACAACACTGCTCAAAGAAGGGTGTCTGTTTCGAACTTATTTCAAGTAACCAATATATTGTTGTTCATGTTGGCGTTGTTTTGCCCTTTATGAACTAGTTAATGCATACAATTAATGTTTAAAATTTGTTTTTATTTATTTTTTCCCTTTTTTTTGTATGTTTTTTTCTTTTTTGTTCCCATTCGTTTTCTTAAGTTTTTTTTTTTTTTTTGCCAATTTCAGTTGGATTTTATTTTTGATGCATAAAATTAATGTCATGATTCACTTACAATTGATTGAGCCCGTTTATTATTTTCATATGGTTCAGTGTTCAGGCCAGAATGTTTTTATGCTGAAGCTTATCAGTGAAATAATAAAAAGAATTAAATCACTATTACAACTTATACACTTTTTGTTAATACAAAACTTGAAATAAGAAATTATGGCTATTCATACATACTGTTTGATAAAATGTATTTTTGGTAATTGTTTATTTGCTTACCAATTTATTTTCATATTTTTGTTAAGCTACGAAGCAAGCCAATTGAATATTCTGCATAAATTTAAAACGATCCTTCATGTATACCCAGCTGCTTATATTTATATCGCAAATTGTGTATTGAAAGTGTAAATATTTATGCATATTTTTGTTATTCAATCTAAAGTTGCATTTGTGTATGCTTGTGAGCCATGCATCCCCTCAAGCATTTGCCATTGAGGAAGTTCGGTAAAAATCGTAATTTCGTTAAAATAATCGCTAAATATAAGCTATCATAATTGATATATTCTACCGGGAAGTTTAATCCACAGTGAAAGCATTACCCAGACGACTCCAAAAAGAAACTTCGAAAAGGCTCTTTTAAGTGGCACTGAGACTATTAAAATTTACTAAATTAAAGTATTAAAAAGGTCCTACTGAAGGATGCATTTTCACCTTCAGCATTTTTAAAACCAATCAAATATAAGACTGATGCTGAATTTTATTGTTATTTCATAAATTTATATTTGAAATATAATAAATTTCAATAAAATTCTAATTCTACCTGTGAATTTCAATCTTAAAGTAATATCTGAAAAACTCATAAAAGAACGTGATATTTCTGAGTTATTTAAGGACATAAAATAATAAAAAGCTCTCTTTAGCGCCGGGGTTGCGGGTTCGATTGCCGCCTGAGACTCTGGTTTCCTGCAGACAACCGTAGAGCTTCCCTGGATTAGTTTAGGGAATTGAAAAAAAAACACGGACCTGTTGACAGTTAACGTAGGAGGGGAAGACCCAAACTCCGCTGGAAAGGGCAGGTGGAAGAAGTAATCGCGAAACTTGGTGTCACTGGTTTTAATCTATTCTACGTTCTACTACAGAATTAAGTAGGGGGGTGCTTTAATACCATGGGAGATAAGGCCATGATGACTTTATCTCTCACTCAATAGGGAGAAAAAGCCTTTTTTGTTTTTTTTTCATTTAAATGGGAAATAAAGCCATCATGGCCTTAGCTCACATTAGCAATATTAGAAAATGGCTTTATCTCTCATTTCAGTTCCGGAGACAGTAAAGTTAAGTATTGAAATCTGGCTTCGCATACTAAATAGGCTTTTGCAAAAGTACAAAAAACAAATACTTAAACACATTCTCTTTTTTTCGTGTATTTGTTTTATTGTACCTTCTCTTTACAGAAGAAATTGCTGTTCTCTTTTATAAGAAACAAACACAATAAATATTGTTCCTGTAAAAAATAAATAAAGCAAGTCTTAAGCATGGTAAGAAGTAAGCAAAATAAAAACCAGTACATGCACATGTTTGGACTTAAGACAAGAAGTTCTGAAACCATTTACTAAAATACTTGAGTATTTTTGTAAGTTTTATTTCGTTTGTATGAAATTTTGCTTTTGTTTAATTTGATGTTATGATCAAATTATCAACATATCAATAGTTATATATACCTAGATAGGTATGTACATACATATGTATGTATATTCCATAAAATGAACTGCAAAATTAATGCTAAAAATAAAAACCAACAGAATTTCTGTAAAATATATAAAATATGTATATAAAAATACTGTGTTAAAACTAAAAAATTCACCAAAAGAGACAAAATATAAATAGCGGTTAAACAAAGTTATAGTTTTTATTTTAATAATCAGTAATAATCTGGAAATAAGACAAATTAAAAAGCAATAACCATTGCTTACATTTATTGCTTATAATACCCACATGGTAAAATAAGAATCTTGCAAAATACTAACAGAACATTAGCAAAAAAAATGTTTACTTTGACTTATTTATAGTGAGTTAGTCTGCTTTTACATTAAACGATTTTTGTCGTTACGATTCTTACCTTATAGGCGAGAGGGGAGAGAGGAATTTAAAGGGGTACACAAGCGAGTGTACTCTTCGATTCATTTTGTTCGCTCATTCCTTCTCTCATTGTGCTCTCATTTGACGAAAAATGTATTGAAGTTCGGTTGCACAGAAAAAGTTTTAGCGACAAAAATCGTACAATGTAAATATCAGACCGACTTCGAAGAAGAAACGACAATAATCGCAACGACAAAAATCGTATAATGTAAATTGGGACTAAGAATAAGTAAATATAAGAACTCTGAGCGTATAAAGAGAATAATTTTTTTCTTTGTGTTTGTTTGTTTTTAATTTATATGCTTTGATTCCCTTTTGTACTTAGCTTTAATCTGAGAATTTTTAAAAAAGCAAATGTTTTTGAATTTAAATGTACTTAGTGCAAAAGCCTAATACTAAAGTTTTTCTGCGTGACTTAGTTGTTTTTTCCTCCAGTAGACGCGGTAGGTGGCTTCGCTGAATAAAGTTTGCCTGCGTTCGATGCAATGATAACTAAGGATTTTCCCTTTTCCAGAATGTTTACACCATGCATAACAATTTTCTGAAAAAATATGGCTTTATCTCTCATTTGCGAAAACAAACATGGCTATATCTCTCATGTTGCAAAATTTTTAATATGACCTTACCTCTCAATGATTGGGCAATAAGGCGATTATGGCTTTATCTCCCATTCAATTGAGCAATAATGCCATCATGGCCTTACCTACTATGGTTTTAAAGCACCCCCCCCCCATTCAATATGTAAGTTAAGGCATTGTTAAATACTAGAAGACAATCGACGGTATCAAGGGTATTGGTTTATGTGTGTGTAAGTAGGCATGAAACAACAACTTTCTTAATGCTTCACTTCGATATGTAGGTGTTTATCGCTCCTCTGATTAGGTGAGTGCTGCAATGTCGCTATTATTTCGATTAAGTGGACTAAGGTCCAGTTCAAGTCTATTTTAATATATTACAATACATACATATGTAGTAACAATTTATTTTGTTTTTGCAAAATGAGTAAACATATTCTTAAAATCGGCACGAAGTGGACAAGAAGTGTCGCCATGTCACATCCATCTTCCAAAAATCTTTCTGATGACTTCATGTGTATGTTAGTTTGTATGGATGTAAGTGTGTTAGCATTTATGTAGTAAAATATGCAATTTATTTAGGTTTTGTAATGGGCAGTGTTTTGCTTTGGCCTCAGCATTTGCATTTCTCGCATTGAAGGGAATTGAAGAACAGCTTAAATACATATATATATGTGCAAGATTGTTGCTATTTTGTTGTAGCTGAATTTAAGTTTTTTTATTTCAGCAACTTTTGCAGCAGTGATGTCAAAAATTAAAGCAAAAACTTGAAATTGGTCTGGAATTGTTTTTTCTTTTAAGTTCAGGATTGAAAATTTTTTAAGCATTCACTAAAAGCCTTCGCTCAAGCGATATGTCAGACACTTTCACTCAGAATATACCTACTAAAACCATTCTGGTTTCCTCGGGACCGCTTTCGCAATTCTTCGAGGTGGCTACCACTGTGCAATGTTGTTGCTTGCGTCCAAGGCCGCTATTTCTGTTCCATCTTAGCCCACTTTCTTCACTGATTTCGTAATAAAGTGTTGATTTCTGCATAAAAGCTAATTTAAATATTGTTAGGAACCGTACTCCCTGTTAAAAAGTGTTCATTGTAATTTTTTTCTTTTTACTATTGTACTTAACAAACACATAAAATGACAAATGAATTGGGAACATTTTTTTATTTGAGTTTTAATATGTATTTCCGTTTTAACGGAAATAACTGTTATTTCAAGTTTATTTGTTGAAAACAAAAAGCAAGAAAATTCTTACGCATGAATTAACTTTTTGAGCAAATAAAAATATTTTCATAGTATTTGACATTATTAAGCACTGGGGAAATATTATTATTTAGAATTCTTTGGTGTAAAAACTGCATATAAAATGCTATTTTCTTATTTGTGGCACAATAGGGAAGAAAAAGATTAAATAATTTCAATTGGTTTTCATCTACTTTTTTGATTTTATTTAAAACATTTCTCTAGAGCATCATCTTCAATTACGGTGACCATCTGTTATGTATTATACAGAACAGAACTGTTTTTAAGAGCTTTGTGTGCTTTTATTTCTTATGAAAGAAAACCTTTACTTCTACTGTTTTTAATGATATATTCAGTATTTGTTATGTATTAAATAAAAAACAAATAGGAATACATTTCAATTCATCTGACTTTTCTCATTATTGAAAACTTCCGTAATTTTTAAATATAAAAAATTCACTCGTGGTTGACTAATCAAGGCAAAGCTCTGTGATTTATTTCTATCACATAAAACTTTTCAGTCCTATATTTCGGTTAAAAAAATATGGTCACCGTATTTTTAATACTTATTTTATTTTGTCGCATACCTTAATTTTCTTACAATCTTACATTTTTTTATTAATATTTTTTTCCGTAACTTTTTGGTGATGTTTAGAAAATGGCAAAAATTAAATAAAAAACTGCATTTGTTTTCCTTCCTTTCCCTGGCACTTATATTTCCGTTTGTATATTTGCTGGGCACTTGTTTTTTTGTTAAAAGATCTACTGGTGGCAACACTGAAAAAGGGGAAGGAGTTTGTGTACCACTAGTAGCAGTCTTAATAGTAATAAAATGCAACGTTGAAAATTATTCCTATTGTCCCGGTGTTGGCATATAAATTATAAAATTGTGTAAGTTCTCATTTGTGTGAATTTACGTTACGAGTAGATTTTTTTCTAAATTTTTTTTTAATTTTTATACCAAACTTTTCATTCCCATCATCTATTTGAATTGCTGTCAGAAAATCCATTGCAACTTGAGCTTATGAAAGTTGTAATTACCCCCTGAGGGGAAGTTATGTAAAAATGCAAGATGGTGTATGTCATACACTATAAATGTCTCTATTTCGATTTTTTCTTTTTTGTTTGTTTGTATTTTATTTTGCGTTTTTTTTTTTAACCAAACTTTTTACACTCCTTTGGATTTTTTTGGCTTTTTTTTATTGTAGTCGTTATTCGCTGGTGGTGATTAAACACGGTAAATACTTTTGTTATTTGATAAATTCACAACAGAGTTTTTAGAATTTTTGAAAAAAAACTTGAAATTGTAACGAAATGAAATTTATATTCTAGAATATACTTTTATTAATGAAAAATTAAATTTCATGAACTTAAGCCTAATTAAAAATATTAAAAATTTGGATTAAAAACCATAAATAGTTCAACAAAATAACCACAATACTAATTATTGTTAAAGGTAAGGCACGAGCTCTATGTGTGCATTTGTCCTTCAAGTTGTGCTGAAAAAGGTCAACAGAAAAGAGAAAGACAAAATGAAAAAACAAAAAATATACTTGGACTTCAAGAAAAATTCATGACAAAAGTACGAAAAAACAGAAGTAAGGAAAAACATGTAAAATCAATTAAAATGGATAATCATTCAGGAAAGCAAATTTCGATCCACCAAATGTTAGAATACAATTTGGTTTAAGGATTGATGTTTGACTACTGACGTCAGCAGTCGTCGATGGCTGCGAGTGTAAGACGGCAAATCCATCTGAGGAGATCGAGTGGTTGCGATCGAAACATGTCAAGGTAACCTGCCGGCCGGGGTTCGAGCCCCAGCCACGTCAAGAATGAAAGATTATCAATAACAATTTTAATTAATTTTCATGTTGTAAAATTCCTTTCTTCGTAAAAATAATTTAATGAAAAATTAAATTTCATGAACTTAAGCCTATTTAAAAATATTAAAAATTTGGATAAAAAACCATAAATAGTTCAACAAAATAACCACAATACTAATTATTCTTTTATTAATAAGTTAAAGAGACTTAAAGTTCTATTACAACAAGAACCATTTATAATTATTAAGATTTAAGAAAAAGTTCTAACAGTTTACAAGTTTGTTAGATAGACGTAAAAATATGTTGATGATTACTTGCTGCTTTGGAAAGTTATATCGAATAATTTAAACAGACTAATAAGAACATCGGTAAAAATCAAAAATGAAAATCAAAAGTCATATTAAAAATCTCCAAAATAAAAAAGGTCTAATCGATTATTCCAAATTAATGGGCCCCTATTAAAATACTTACGTATAACTAAAATTGTAGCAAAAAATGACTCCATCTTTAAAAAGTTCTAAAGTTGAAGAATCAAAAAAAGCTACATTTTGAAGCAGTTTAAAACCGCAAAAGAAAAGTTAAAAAATTATAGGCATTGTTTAGTGTTTAAATCGCAGTCTTCAAAAGACGTTTTTCTAAAACCAAGAAAATTTAAAATTGGAACAATACAAAATAAACATTAACTGCCTGTTTTTAGAAAACGTTAACAAGTGAGTGAGTGAGAAATTATATTGAAAACAAAAACAAATTTTCGTTTTTTATTGTTGTTTTCAATAAAATTTCTCACTCACTCACTGGTTATGTATGCTAAAATCAGGCAGTAAGAAACCTTGTAAAAGTAATTTTTTTTAAAGTTTATGCTGGTCACACCCTAAAAATTCTTTATTTTTTTTATAATTTTGAGTAAGAATTTGGTAGTAATTTCTTTGCAACCAATTAATTATATGTTCTACCCCTGTGCGAAATTCGTAACAATTGGTCCCACAGACTGGTCCAGGAAGTTGTGAAAATAGAACAGGTACAAAAAGAAAGAACTCATGACCAGTGAAAGGAGAACCAATCATCTAACTGGTTTATGGAGAACAAAAAGGTAGAAAAAGTAATGAATTACAGTACAGTCTTTAACGGTGGTGTGATACATTTTTCGAACTTTCTAAAGTTTGGCTCTTGAATTTAATTCTAGGACTTGTTTTATTGAATTAATACTACATCGTATTGAAATAACACTACATTATAGTAACTGTCACTAAACACGTCCATTGAGAATAGATTTGTGACTGGTCAAATGGTGTCAATTGACCCCCTCCAATGACAACCTCATGTAAAAGTTATAGGTCTTATTCATGGAAAGTGTTTTAACTAGAACCGGTCTCTACCACCAAAGACCTATCACGGGAATACTTTGGTGTCAGTTCGCTTCCCTCAATGGACGTTATTCTACGACGTAAAAATTACAACTTTAGAGAAAACTTAATTTTTCTTTGACAAACTAAAATTTTTTTTGATAATAAATTGTATGCTACAACTAATTAATACACTATTCTTACTGAAACACAAATTCAATATTTAGGCTAACAACAAATCATATATACTCAACTAACTTTTACCCGTGAATTCGATCACGTGAAAATTATAGCAAGATTTAAAGAACAATCTTTACCATAAAAAAAACAGAAATTGTATCACGTCTTCTACATCTCTACTTAATTTATGTTTAAATATTTCTATAAACAAAATTATAAGATTCCTCCAACAGATACATATTAGTTTTTAGCACGCGATACGCTTGAGCAGCTGATATTAAGCTATCCACGTAAAAAGCAAGGAGTGTCTTAATATGTCTGTGCCCACAAGCATTAACAACTTAACTCTATTTCGGCAAGTGCTCAGCAAAGCATTTTAAATTTTAAAAAACCGTTGCTCAAAATCAGGGAATTAAGATTGAGATTATACCTGCAGGCTCTGTGTTGTCCATTTTTATAGTATTTTGATTTTTTATGAAACTGAAATTATATAAGGAGAAGTAAAAGAAATAAGTCAAATTTGCCATAACTCGACCTTACCTGTTGTTCCTTGTGGGCACAGATGTTTGTTTATTCTGACCAATGTACCAAATGCAATCTGTTTACCAAATTAATCAAAAAGAGAAAAAAAACCAATTTTTTCCTGTTGTTTCCTGTTAAAAAGTATTCTATATTTCCCATATGCTATCCATTTACCAAATTTCATCCAAATCAATCAAGCGGTTTTCTCTTGATTGCGCCACAAACATACTAACCAGCAAACTCAAGAAGGACTTGAAAAAAAGAAAATTAATACTGATTATCAATTCATTATACCCACACCACAATAGTGGAGAGGGTATTATGCATTTGTGCTGATGTGTGTAACGCCTTAAAATATTGATCCTAGACCCACCTTAAAATATACCGATCGTCTTAGAATCACTTTCTAAGTCGACCTAACGATGTCCGTCCAGCTGGCTTGCTGACCATGTAACCTTGTGCGCAAAGTATAGGTCGCAGTTTGGAAGATAATTTCATAAAATTTGGAACACAGCTTCTCATTGGCACAAGGACCAAGCTTATTGAAAAAAGGCAGAATCGTAGGACCATGAGTGAAGATAGGGGGAAATTTCTGCCTCTCAGAAACTATGAAACCGATAGGAATAGCTTATCTCATCAACAATAAACTTCGGTTTGTCAATAGTATGAAATGGGAATTAAGCACATTTAACGAAACCCTGATAATTAATTTTTGAATCCCAAGAAAAACATGTGGCAGTGTAAATAAAGCTGAACTGGCAAAATAAAATAAAGAAATTTGTTTAATTTTTGTTTTTTCTTTACCCACTTAAAACTACATTTAGAGTTGACAAAAAAATCAACCAATTGTGGTCGGGATAGTAGGAAAAGATAAGCTCACTGTTTATTTTTGTTGTTTTTGTTTAAGCTTTGATATTGTTACAAGTAAAACTGGGCCTTTAATTCTTATTCGCTTAACAGTTTTATTTGTATAATATCTTTAGTTTTTCTAAAATCTTTGGATGAAGTTTCCTGACGATCTGGCCTAAGCAACCAGTGAAATGCGCATAGGAATAACTTATCCCATCAACAATAAACTTCGGTTTGTCAATAGTATGAAATGGGAATTTAGCACATTATTACGAAACCTTGATAATCGATTTCAATGAAATTTAAAACATAGATAAAAACATATTTTTATCTATGTAGTTTTTCAAAATTAGGACCACAAGGGTAGGTAGGGGGCAATTTCTGCTTCTCACAAACTTTCAAACCGATTTAAATGAAGTTTATAAACATAGATAAAACCATATTTATATGGACACAAAAGCATGATTTGTTTTTAAATACTGTGGTGTAGGGTATCATATGGTCGGGCTTGGGCGACTATACTTTCTTACTTGTTATTTGCCAAATTACTGTAACTTCTGACTCTTGAAGTTCTTATTACAAAGTGATACTTGTACACCTGTGTCAAACAAGAAAAACAATATAAAACTAGTTTCTATTGTTTTGTGTCCTTGTTTGCTATTAAAAGTAAAATTTTATTTTCTATAAATGTTTTTCTTAAAAATGTTATATTATCTTGTATTGAATTGGTTTTTTTTTGTCTTGACTAGAACTTTACAGTCTTAAGAAACAATAGAAAATTGAATTAAATATTTCCAATTATCTATTTGAACTAGAAAGTAGAACATTAACTTTTTTATACACACACGAATTTGTTCATTTTATATTGCTTCAACTACATAGAAATATGTATTGTAAATTCAAATAATTGAAAATCTTTAACAAATAAAACTGAAAATATTCTATTCTATACTATTTTAATTAGTTATTAAAGATTGTACACAATTGTCTTTAAAGAGTAAACAAGCACTGAATGACTCCTGTAGCTTACTACCCGTCTCCACCATCCATCAACTTGGTAAGAACATCATGTCGCACATGAATTCTACTCGTGTAGACTGTTCATGTTCATCTTTCGTCCATGTGCTGCCATCGTTGCCTAAACATTCGTCTTAGCATCCATGTGCGCCATGATGTTGGCCATACAATGTATTTTCTGTATACAACCAAACGCACAACAACAAAAATTGTGGTCAATCAGAACATGAACATCAACACGTATTCCCCACATACAAGAACATGAACAAATTAATACCGCTACTCTGCCGGCGTTATGGTCATGTCATGTTCTAATCGAAAGCGCGTGGAGACGTGGGGTTATGGGGCGTAGAAAAAGAGAGATTAGGAAGTCAAATAACGATAAAGTTCTAACTAGAGAATTTTAGAACAAAAAGTGCGCTTAATTAATTTTCAACACAAATTTAATATAAAAAATGGCACTGAAAAATTATTAATAATTATATCGAGCCCTAATAGCAAAAATGATGTAACCAACAACATTTAAGATTTTTGTTTTTTGATGATAATCGATAGTTTTTGATCATTTGCATCATCACTTAAAATCTCATATTTCTGGTAAGTACCGTTACGAAATAAGAGCAAAAGCAGTTTCAAACGAAACCCTAGACTTGAAGCAAAAATATTTAAAAAAAATCTTCTCCTGTAAAATTTTATTTTTGTTGGTTACATCATTTTTGCTATAATGGCTCGACATATTATAAAGAAATAAATACAGAGTATGCAACAAATTTATTACTCCATTCGATCTTCTAAAACACACAAAGAGGATACAGATTAGTCCTTTGATTAACGTGAATACCAGTCCTGAGAACTTTATTCACGGTAGTTCTTTACCGCTGGGTGACAAATTATGCATTATTCTGCTTAAATTATTCAGGAGCTGGAGCTTTCTTACCTCCGCTGTACTAGAAAAGAGATAACTTTCCCCAAGACTTGAGCTTCCAAAAGCGAGGCTGTCATGTAGTTTATAACACTCTCCCAGCGTCTTTGAGTTTAAACTACAGCCACCATCCTTTAAGACAGGCCTTCAAGAAAGCAGCGCTCTCTGTACAAAAAGCATCATTCCATAAAACGCACAACTTGTGCGATTGTCAACATTATCTGCTTCACAACACCCAGCCAATTCAATCTTATCCAGTACCTTAGCTTAAGCCCGCCTTCGAAATCCAGACCATATGTATAATCTTATCTAGCCCTGCGGCCTTTAAATTTAGATCCAACTAAGATCTTCACCATAACCAGCATCACCAAACTAGTCTCTCAACTTTTGACTACTTCACAAAATCCATAGCCACACTTGCCCTTTGCCAATCATAACTACTTTATCAGATCCACAACTACCACATTTCCACTAAAATCCAAAACGCAACTCCATCGTTATCTCGTCTTTTCGCCAATTGACAAAATTCATAGCGATGATTGGCCCGTGGGTGAGCAACCCACACCAAACCCCAGCACTTTTTCTAAATCCCAACTACTTCATCCTAATAACATAACATCCATCAACGCAAATCACACCATCACCACTAATTTTGACTGTCACACAAGTGTACATCTCACCCTAAATAGAGAGTACAATCGAGGACCTCAACCAAAAGTTAGAACGATACCGAAGTATCGGAGGATACTGACTCCCGTTGCACCAGAAATTAAGCACTTTGGTATATCCTTCGGTCTCAATAAATCCGAAGACTTCCCGATTCCTATTATGTTTACGCCCGTAGATGTCCAAAGAGAGAATATCAGCAAAACAGAACTGCCTACACCTCTTGCCCGCACCCGCTGCACACAGAAAAAAATACCCATGTAAAATTAACATGGAAAAATGTTGATTGAAAATCATGTTAAATTTCAGCAAAAGTATGCCCTTTACTTAAATTTATCATTATTTCATATCAATTTTAAATGAAAAATATTAAAAATACCTTAAATTACGTTTATTCAATATTATTCACTGTTAAAAAAATAAAAAAAAAAATATTAAAATATAAATAAATCTGGATTCAATATTGAACCCATAAAAACCTGTTTTATATTAAAATCAAAAGTGTATCTTGTTAAATTAACATGCATACCTACTTAATTATGTACATTTTTTATTTTCACTTTTAAAATATGTTATAAAAAGAAGACAATTCCCGTATTCTTTTAATTAAAATTGTTTATTTAAATAGTACATTAAGTTTTCAAAGTAGAATGATGACCATATCGGGCGATTCTGCTGATGCTTCTGTTAACAAAGGAGAATACAAAATAAGTGAAACATGTGTTACAGGGTAAGTGTTTTGAATTATTCTTACATAAATGCAAATGTTGTCTCTGAAGCTTCTTCACACTGTTAAAATACACTCAAACCCATTTGATTCTACATGAAATTCACGTTGTTTCAACTTGAAATAACTTTCATTCAACGTGATTCCGATTGTTATTTCAATATAAATTACATTTTGCTCTAACTTTACTGCAATGTTAAATTAACATGAATTATAGTTATTTCAAAAGAAAAAATGTTGTTCGCAGTTATTGTAAAATCAGGTTGAATTAACATGAAAAACGTATGAAGCAAAATCACCACCGAAAAATGTTATCTCAACCTTGTTTTCGACGTTTTTAACTTGATTTTTTTCTGTGTGTGCTTGTTCTAAAAGAAATCCATGGAAGTACGACTATAAAATGGTAATGCTAAATGCCTCGATATCTTTCGCGACCCGTTGACAGGCCTTAATCAATTTATGGCATTAACCAAACCTAATTTACTTCAGAAAATGTAACAACAAGAGGTATGGAACAAAGAAATATTGGTTTATATGTATGTATGTAATTGCTTTTTTTATATTGCCGAATTGCTATAATCTTTGTTATTTAAACAAACCTGTGATAAACGTATTTTATTGGTTTATATTGCATGTGAGGAAATAGACAAAAGATTCGGGTTACATATTCACCTAATAGAGTTGTTACTATAAAAACTTTATGCACAAAAGTTATGTTTGTGTGCTTAAATTAACTTTAGTTTGCTCATAATTAACACGTAATTTTATAAAATTTTTAAAAACCTGATGAAAAATAAATTTGTTTATTTAACAATCATGCATTATTCACATATAAAAAGTTTAAAAATTTATATATTTTTTAATAAAAATGTATACTTCTTAATATAAAAAAGTTACTATTTAGAAGCTTATAACGAGAAAATTATCCATGTCACGTTTGAAAATAATTTTAAACTTTTAGTTTTACAAAAAAAAAAACCATTAAATATGTGAATAGTGTTAAAACATTCAAAAGTTGCACTAAATGTTCTTTTTTTCTCGTGTGTAACATTGTGTAAAACTAGACTTGCACACGTGCATGTGTATATTTGTCTGTATACAGCATGTTTTTGAAAGTGTGCATGTTAAAATTTTGGTACAATAACTCTACACACACTTACGTACTTACTTATATATATTTAATTTTAGTTTGCAACTTTAGTTGAATTAAAGTTGTTTTAATAATTTTAGGGAAAAAATAAAAAACTCAATGAAATAAAGTTTTTTTTATGTACGAAAAGGGCAGTTTGATAAACTTATAGAGTTTAAAATACAATTACGTAACAATTTAGTTTTTTATAAACAAATTATTTATAAAACATGTTGCGAAAAAGTTAAATATGTTTAAAAGATTTAGATGATTTTTTTTTCAATAAATTTTGCTTTCTTTAGCCAAAACAAAGCGAGTACGTAATATTTGACTCATGTCTTAATTACATATTAAGTATACGCCCACAGATAACAGATAACCTCCCAGGAAAAACTTTTTGATTTTTAGTAATAGATGGTAGTTATTACATATGTTACCTGGTAAGTAGTTATCATTACAATTGTCATTATTCTGAAAACTTCAATAAGTACTTACTAGTACACTGAAAAAAATTTCTTCACAGATCCAATGAAATTTACATTAAAATTCAACCTATGTAACCTTTCATTGGATTAATGAAATGTTTCATAAAATAAATGAAAATTTTGCATTAGTTTACTGACAAACGTTTATTTTATCCATTTTTTCAATGAGGATTCATAAAATCAATGAAAATTTTGTCATTGATTTTATTAATCCTTCATTAATCCAATGAAAGGTTACATAGGTTGAATTTTAATGTAAATTTCATTGGATCTGTGAAGAAAATTTTTTCAGTGTAAGGACCTCAGCAACTACTTATTACTTCTATTATTTTCACTACTGAACATTTGCTTACTTATAATCAGCTCAATAACTACTTATTAGTTGAGTTGTTTTCAGTACTGAATATTTACTTACTGGTAACATACTCAATAACTACCAATTATGTCTGCAAACAAGTGAATTTTTGGCTTCTGGTAATTATATTGTTAGTACTTACAATTCAATTTACTAGTAGTTTAAAAATAACTAGATATTTTTCGACTACTAGTATGTGTATTGTAAGTACTGAATTCTGTGGCCACCTCGAACAAAAATAAATAGTTATTCGGCCGAAAAATATGTAGTATTTATTTTTCTCCAATATTACTTGCTAACTTACCAGGTAAGTAAAGTTTTTGCTGGGGTTAACTAAAACTTTTTTGCAACTTATTACTAACTTGAGGCCGCTAATTCCAAATCGATCTTCAATTTTCTCCATTAGCTCGCCATTTTAAGTTACTTCGTATTTTTGACTTTTTCGAATTTTTTTTTTATCACAAATTGATTTCTCATGCAAAAATTGTTGTCGTTCACAAAAAAAAAAAATTTATTTTTATTAAATTTAAGCAATTATCAGGCCTGTTCTGAAAATCACATTTTATGAAAGTTATTTGAAATCACAAGAAAGGTGTTCTGGGTATATTATTTTGTGATTTCAAAACGTTCAGCTACGTTAACAACTTTTTGAAATCACTTTGTTATTTTTGCGACTATTGTAAGATGGTCGTCATAATAATACTATTAATAAATATACTATTTTATTTGCAACAAATGCTTTAAAAATAAGAAAATTCGACGACACTAAAAAAATGATATTTGCTTTTGAGACTTCTGTTGTGATTTCAGTTTGTTTTTTTTAATTGAATTAAAGATCGCTAATTTGCTAACAGCGGCATGAAAGCAAAGTATAAAATAATTAAAAATCGAAGAGCTGTAAAGAATCGCTTCTATCGCGAAAATGGCTTAATTCGCGAAAAATTGCAAGCTTGTAAACAAGCCCTAAATTTAATTTGAAATCGCTAAATGGGTAAAAAATAAAAAAAAATATTGCAAAAATGGCGAAAATTCGCGAAAAAATTTTATATTTCAAACGAGCCATAAAATTGATTGAAAGTCCCTTAAAATATAAGGAATGACAAAAATTTGGTAAAAATGTCTAAACTAGCGGAAATTCGCAAAAATTTGCTATTAGCGGCATGATAGCAAAATTCTATTATTTATTATAAGTCGCCAAAGCTATAAAGAATTGAAAACTTATAGAAACAAATTGCTTTTATCGCGAACATGGCTAAAATTCGCAAAAAATTGCAAAATTTTAAATTTGAGATCGCTTAATCGGTTAAAAAAACAAATTGTTGAAAAATAGCATAAAAAGCGTTAAAAATTCGCTTTAATTTTGTAGAACAAACTTTTTGTGTTTGCTTGTGCTTTCGTCAATTGAAAATCACACCGAAAAACACAAAAACGGTGTGATTTACAGAACACCACAAAATCACACGTGTGATTTTAAAAGCACATGTGATTTGAAATCACGTGATTTTCAGAACATACCTGTATGTCTCGCTCTTAAAGCAAACATGATGTAACCAACAAAAATAAAATTTTACAGGAGAAGGTTTTTTTTTAAATATTTTTGCTTCAAGTCTAGGGTTTTGTTTGAAATTGCTTTTGCTCTTATTTCGTTACGGTACTTCCCAGAGATATGAGATTTTTAGAGATGATGCAAATGATCAAAAATTATCGATTTTCATCAAAAATCTAAATTGTTGTTGGTAACATCATTTTTGCTATAAGGGATCGATACAGTTACTGTTAATATTTTAATGTTTAATGCAATTTAAATTTAAGTATTTTTGACCGAAAAAAAAACATTTTTCTAAAAACTAAATAAAACTCAACCGTTTCATGATGTATTTAATAGCCATTAAATGAAAACTTTCTATACGCGAAGTTATATAATGCTTAGGAAGCAAACAAAATATCTTTACTCTAATAATATTTTTTATATATATGCCTTTCGAATTATTTGTTGATCCACAATTTAAAAAAATACCCATTAAGAATCAAAAAATAAAGAAATTGTATTTATTTTTCGTACAAAATAGCGCTCAAATCGAGAAAAGTCCGTTTGTATGTGATCCCTCACATTTTTTTTTAGCAAAAATTTATTTTTTCATACAAAAATTGTGCTCGGGATTGTACAGTTACGTTGGCGTTCGAAAGTCTACATTTGTAGCAAATATGTATTTGTATGGAAAACTATGTCCACCTATGAAAAAAACAGATTGTTATACTTAAATGCATATTTATAAAATATATTTAAGTCAAATATACACGCACACGCACGCATACACAAACCTACGAAAAAAATCAAAGAGTAAAAAAAATACTAAATGACATGATCGACATGCCCCATTCAAAAACATTCGAGTTAAGTAAAAAAATGATGGGAATTTTCATACATTTTATATGGTGTCTACAATTGTAGACTGGTTTGGACGTCTGGAGGTGCTGTAAGCTACTTTTCTTTAACGTGTTAGTGGCCAAAACTTCTTAGAACTAATTTTTAGGAAGCTACTAAAAATTTCGGACACAGTCAGGGCTGCGATAAAAATTTGTGAAGAAATCGTCAATTTTCTTATAAAAACTAAAAAAATCCTCTTTTAAGTTTAAAAAATTGTCAAAAATTCGGACAACTTAAAATTTTGTTTTTTTTTTAAATTTTTTGTTCGATTTTTGTAAAAAAAAACATTCAAACTAAAACATAACTACTTCATACCCAGCTAGCAGGGAATCTCATGACGAGAGTCTTTGATCGTCGATGACCGCATTTGTTAATCGTAGAGGATTCCTCACACGGGAAAAACTGTAACACAGCTGAAAATTTTCCATAACAAAGCGAAAGACGCTTCTCTAATCGTTTTAGACGTGGGAAAAGATTATCTAACGATTCTTTCATGTCAAGTATCGCATGAGACTGATGTAGATATTATCTTACTACTCGTGAAATGTTCGCCGTATAATTGTTGAAAATATGATTTATACTGAGAGTTGTAAAAGGTTCATTCGATGATGGATTGACGAAAGATAAACAAAGTGTAACATTGTTGTTTTTGTACTTGAAAATTATAATTTAAACTTTTTCTTTGGACTTAAATATTATAGCCGTACTTAAACAAAAGAAGTATAGTATTTATTTATTTATAGTATTTGAATAGAGCCGCCTCAACGCTTTGCAATTGAAAAATTCGATTTTCGCAGCTCGTTTAATAGTGAAGTTTGCCGCTATTGTTAGTTAATTAATAAAGGCAATTAAGCTAGTTTTTGGTCAATCTAGCGTTTTTATCTCTAATTTTATTTATAATTTGTGGGTTTCATTAAACAAGAAAGCTTTCACTACTGTTCGTGACACAACGTTGACGCCGTTGCCTTAATATGGCATATCAGCGTAAAAGCTTAGCGAAAGAAAACGTTCCGCCTTCCGATCTTGTTAAATTACGGCTGTTAAACATTCCAAGATTAAACAAGTAAGAGTGCTATATTCGGCTGTGCCGAATCTTATATACCCTTCACCATTGTGCGAGCAGAATACAGAGCAACGAGACAAAAACTAAATAATTTTTACATATACATACATATTTGCAATACCTCAAACTTCATTATAAATAAAATTTAAAAAGCGAAAACTGGTAAATATTTTTTTTAAATCTTTTTTAGAACATAAAAAAAATAAAAATATTAAAAAAAAATTTTCTTTTTAAAAAACCAAGAATCGAACCGGGAACTCTCAGTTTCTAACAAACCCCCTAGACAACTGAACCATGAAGGAACGTTAATCGAATATCATTAAAATGAAATATGGCACGTTGACTGTTCACAAAATTCAACAAAGTTTTGTTGTAATTAGCTACTTCTGATGTTTTTGTTCACCACAAAGTTGGGAAATATATTCACCAAAATAGTTTGCGCCATGTATGTGTGTTTGTTTGTTTTCTTTTATCTTTTTTGGCGAGTTTTTAAGTAGCAAAAAACACAAAAATTCCTAGTTTCTATTTGTAAAAATATTTTCGTTAAATATATGAAATAATAAAGAAGGGTGATAACGAAAATCATATTGGGCATTATGCTAGTATATGTAAGCAATTGAAAAGGGGGGGGGGGGGGATAGAGGGACATCACATGGTTAAATCAAGTTCTCTCCTCATAAGGTCCCAGAATATATATACTTTATGGGTTCTAAATTCAATATTGTGGAAATTACAAACGTTATGACAAACTTATATATACCCTTTTCCACCTGAGGTGAAGGGTATAAAAAGAGTAATTTTTGGGATTTCAGTATTTTGATTATAACTCAGCCATTTTTTAACCGATTTGACAGATTTATATACCGACGTGTTTAAGAAAAAATTTGCCAGTTAGTTGGGTTATAAAACTTGGACTCGGGGAGATCTATGGTTCCCGAAAGTTGGGTATTTAAAAAAAAAATTTTAATTTTGGTCATAACTTTTTTGTATCTGAACCGATTTTCCCCAGGACATATGGCAGCCCTTAAATTTAGGTTTTTATAAAATTTTTAATTTTTTTTTGTACGGGAGGTACCACGCCCACTTCTCCAATCCCGCCCACATTTTGTAGGATGGTGTGTATTGGCAACCTTAATGTGTGTACCTAATTTGGAAACTTTGGCTCTTGCCGTTCTCAAGATATACAGAATTTAAAAAAATACAACAACAACAAGGGATTTTTGGAAAAATTTAGAGGTTGTCGTGGTTTTTTGTTCATATTTACGTCATTTTTGGACCGATCTGGCTGAATTTCAATAGCAAGAAATGGTGGACTGTATGTAACATAAATGTAAAACAACCTAGCCGCTATCATGTCTGGATTATCCGGAAAACACATATCAAACGTAAGACGGACAGACGGACAGACGGTCAGACGGACAGACGGACAGACGGACAGACGGACATCGTTAAATCAAGTTCTCTCCTCACAAGGTCCCAGAATATATATACTTTATGGGGTCTAAAATCAATATTATGGAAATTACAAACGTTATGACAAACTTATATATACCCTTTTCCACCTGAGGTGAAGGGTATAAAAACGAAGGTGTCAGAAAGTTTGGTGTTCTATACAGAATTTGGAGACTGAAAAAAAGCCGCACTTTGCTAATTATCGTCAAAACGACGATTAATCGTAAAATCTGGCAGCGGTGGACACAGTTGTTCTGGAAATTTTTTTTGTTCAACTTTTTCTGCAAAAATGATACAAATGCAGATTACCGAGCATTGAATTGTGATCCCTCACACATTTCATTAAAAATCGATTTTTTCATACAAATATGTACCGCTCCAATCCACTATGCCAATGACAGATTTTTGAGGCAATAAATCATAGAAAACAGCCAGACCTTTCAAATTTCGTACATACAACAATAATGAGTTTATAAGTCTTAAGTAAGGCAATGCCACGCCCATTTTCGGTAGATAGATTAAAAGGCTACTGCGGTTGAAGATCACTGGAAAATGATAAGTTCTTGACTTTCAATTGGATCACTACAAATGCTCACCAAAGACGTTAGTAAATTTTTGAAGTCAATCCGCCTAATGCCACACCCACCTCGTGTGGCTGGAAATGTATGCACGGTAATAACTGGCTCTTGAAATTTAGCAATAGGTACATAATTCTGTTAGAGATAACATTTATTTAACAACTATTTTTAAATCACAAATAATTCAAATTAATACATTTCAGAAAATTCCTTAAAAAAACTAATAAATTTCTTGCTGTGAACAGCTGTGAGTGTGAGTGTGTGTGAGTGTTCACAACATACTGGGTGTTTGGATTGTATCATCAACATTTAATCCGTCTAAAAAGAGAAAAATTTTTTATTGTTATAATTACAAAATAATCTTTTTGTTATAAATTCTTACTTGAACATTTTCTATTTCATCAACTTCCAATTCAAAATTAAAATAAAATGAATCTTCTGCGTCCTCTTCAGAATCTGAAATATCTTTTTTTATAGCTGCCCTCGACGTACTTGGCAGTTGATCCTCGGGGATTTCAGGAATCTTTAAAAGAGAAATAACTTCTCTTGGAAGCTGCAAACTTCTCATTTTTTAAAAGACGATTTTTCAGATATATGCTGGATAATAATGGGTCGGACGAATCGATGGCCCTATTAAAAACATCCATTATATTATGCTCCCTAGAATCCTTTCGAGCGTGCTCAATGCGGTCCTTTTTATAAAATGTATTTCTAGCCTCAGAAGCATTTTCACCAGCACATCCAAGAGGTACGATTGACGCTTGCAAAATTTGAGAACAATGTGCTAAAATTTTATGTAAGGTGGCTGACATTGGGTACCATTCGTAGTTTTTAAAGTATATACCTGCAGTTTCGTAGAAATATTTTTTCAAGTGATCGATATTTATTTCAAATTCAGAGTTAATTGCAATAAGAATTATATGTAAATGTTTTATAAGTTCAATATTAATGTTGGTTATAGAAGAAAATAATTTTGGATAAGAAAATGCTTTCCGTGCCGTATTGCTATCGTTCGTGGAACCGCTCCCATTACTTTTCGGCTTATGGACATGAAGACTCATTTTTTGCCAGAATTGTTCTTGAATTTCACCCTTTCTTTTTAACATAAGACCTTTATCCTCAGAACTCCGAATTTGCCATTTTTTAATACTAAGACTATATAAAAGATTAAGGACAAATTCAAAACATCGATTCCAGGCGTGTAATTGGCTTATACCATATTTTAATGCACTTGATTTTGGCTGAAACACCGATGAGCTTAAATATTTTACCGACAAAAATTGCTTCGGATTTCCACCACATATCGGACACGACTGAGTGCTCTTAGTTTCCGTCAGTACGTGCAACACTTTTCCGTCAATTAAACTCATAATAAGATCGTATTTTACAGTAATTGTTCTGCCGTTTACCATACAATATTGCAAAGGCTTAAGATTTGATATTTGCACATCCAGATTTGTTTTTTCTTTCAATATATGCTCTTTGGTTTCCTTTACAAATTCAATTTTAAGTGGTCGGCAAAAACGGACGGATTGAGGAGTACGTTTAAACCAAACGATTGCATTGCATGATGGCTATTTTTAATGGTATAACTGAGGTAACAAAGAGCGAATTATCTAAACTTTCCGGGGCATTGCTGTTAAATATTTGTTTAAATGCACTTTGTCCTGTGGAACCATCGAAATCGTAACTTAGAATAAAATTGACTTCATTGACCTCATCCATTCGCATCAGAACTTCTTCCTGGTATGACAAAATTCTTTTTGCTGTTTGATTGACCAAACTTTGGAGGGGAATTTGGGCTGATACATCCATTACCGTTAGCCCATCGGGTCGGCATTCCAACTTGCACGTTTGAATTTTTTGTAGCTGGGGACAATATCACAGTTTCTGGACTTACACATATCTCTTATGTTAGCATACTGTTGTCTAGTTAAATTATTCTCGAGCAAAAAGCTTAATGCTTCTTCAGGGGAGAGCGGTAATGGCATTTTCTGGTTAGAAGTAATTTTTTTTCTCATTGTACTTGGTTCAACTGGAGACGAAACAGCTTTCTTTAAAATAAAAATCAAATCATTTTCGTTTGCTAAAGTAGCTGAAATAGAAGCAGCATGAATCAATAGCTTGCTGTCTGTTCCTTGTTTAGACGCCACTTCCGAAGCCATTTTTCTTTTTTGTCGTTCACTTCCTTTACTATACTTTACATAAGAACGGCCCTTTTTTCGCAACATTACTTTCTACTCTTTGAAAACAGTTTCACGAGATAACCACATCCTCTCATTTTCTAGAAAACGTGTCGTGCTTCTCCGGTTTTTTACCCACTTTTGGTTAGCATGTGCACAGAAATTATTAATTTGTTTGTTCACCGTCGTCATACAATTTTCACTGATTGTTCTATTAAATTTCGCGGAAATCCAGCTGATAACATTAATGGGTTTTTTATCATTTTCCAACCAAAAGTTGAAAATATCCGACTTTTTAAGCTTAATACTATCTGGAAATGGAGTTTTTATAAAATACGGCGGATTGAAGCAGATAGTTTTTCCAAAAAAATATAGTGCAAATCATTACCTTTCACCACACATAAATTTTTTCACGGATACACTCAGATAAACAAAGTTCTACTCCAAAGAACATATGGACTACAACAAAAACTTTACAAAAAAGACGAAGCACTTTAAAAAATAATTTACCACATCTAACATTTTTTAAAAAATTTTAATATGATTTTAATTTTCCATTTTACAAAATTTTTATGATCTTAAAGGTTTTTGTTTGACGAATGAAACTCTTTGTTATTTGTTTATGATAGAATGACACAAAATGTAGCAAAACAAAATATGATAACTTTGGCAGCTCGGCATGACGTCACGAGTTGCCACTTGTCTTTTGTTTTTCATATTTGAGAAATTCAAAGCGTTAAATATAAAATTCCGTTATTATTTTTTTTAAATAGTTGACTTGAAAAATTGACTTTTTGCATCAAAAACCTGTCATTGGCCCCATAGTGCAATCGAGAAAAGAACGTTTATCTGTCTGTGATCCTTCCCATTTTTTTTTTTTTTGTATCAAAAATCGATTTTTTCATACAAAATAGTAAAAAACAACCCCTAGGCTGCCCTTAGACGGGGCAAATGATTGACAAACCCTGCTTTAATTTTTATGCCAAATATTGTTTCAAACATACCTATCCTAATAAGGACACCTTAGGTTTACTTTGGAACAAAAATCAAAAAGAAATTTAAATTGGTCATTTCCAATTTGCACATAAAATATTTTTTGCAAAGTTTTTCTTTGATAAAATGATTTCCTATACGAATCACATATTAATTTTTTTTTTATTCTTTCTAGTTCAAAATGATAATTTAAAAAAACCGTATTTCAAAAACGGCAATACATAAATATCTTAAAAAAATATTTCGCACAAACGTGCATATCTACTACACAGAGGGAAAAAATACGTTCTAAAATTGTGAACCACTGGTATCAATTTGAGAACGAAGTGTGGACAGTTTTTTTGTGAACACCTGTTGACAAATTAAGAACGAACTGTGGTCAAAGTAAGAAATAAATGGGAAAAAGTACCGCCTGGTTACAAATAGTGAACGAATCGTTCTCAAATTAAGAACAGAAATTACCAAAGTAACATGCGGCAGAAAATCATGAACAATATGTTCTTAAAAAAAGAACGTTCCGTTCACAAATTAGGAACAAACCGTTCATAAAAGGAGAACATAAGTTGTCATCTGCTTTGTTTAATGTATTTTTACATTCAGTTTTTAGTGTTTAACAAGTGCGGTCATTTATTAACAAAATTAAAATGGAAAAAGAAATAAGTGAGCAAAATATATTCAACGAAGACAACAATTTGTTTTATTAAGATGTGGGGGAGAGTTATGTTATAGAAAACTTTGTCGTAACTACTGAAGTAAGTTCAATTCCAGACAGTGATGATGGTCCTGATGAAAAACTTAAAACCTTCCTAAAATCTATTGACCTGGAAGTTGTTTTTGATTACTTAAGAGGTAAGAATGAAATCCTAATACAATATGACTTACTAAAGTAAAAGTGATAATATATCTTTATTTTTTATGTTGTTTTTTTAGCTGCACAAGTCACCTTTCGGAGTTTGCCGTATTTAAAAGAAAAAGACTTAAAAGAAGTAATACCGCCATTAGGACTTCGTGTTGAATTTAGGGAAAAATTGTTTGCGTGGAAAAAATCGGAGGTAATAGTATTGTTAAATCGCTATGTTTTGTTTTAATTGCCTGTATAGTTAGGAATCGACGATGATACTCTCTCAATGCCATCTAAAGTAGAGCAATGGCTTAATCAAAATGATGACAGCACAATGTCTCCAAGTTGTTCCAATAGTGGTAAAAGTAATAGCAAGGTATGTTAAATAATCAAATTTAAATATTTATGTCATTTATAACTGAAATATGAAATTATTACAGGATATAAAATTATTGCTAAGCAAATCTTCAAGAGGCAAGACAATTTTGGAATGTTCGAATAAAGGAAAAAGGGAAGAAATTATCAATATTATAATTGAAGACGTTATAGAAAATAAGACGGTGCTGCATACACATGATTTTGTTCGATTTACAGACGATATTTGTCTATTGTTTCCATCTGAAAACAACATGAGAGTAATTTAAAGAAATTCTTGGCAATCCATATATACAAATAATACAATTTTTGTCTTTCAGGATTATTACTACATTCCAAGGAGATCAAAAAATAATGCAAGCGGAAAATTGTTTTCCAAATACAAAAATAAATTTTTAAAAAGGAGAAAACTTGAGACACCAAATGAAAGTTTTAGTCCCACAACAAGCCAAGTATCTGACAGTGAAGTAGTAGAGTATGATGAGTCCATTTCCATTGCTTTAAAAACTTCGTTGAGCCGTGAAAATAATGATTGGAAAGAAGTACGTGAAAAGTGGAAAAAGACTTATCTTATACGCCAAAAAGATGTAAAAATTCTGACAAGTATTGAGCTACTTCAAGCTTGGCCAAAACTGTCAGATTCTAGAGCACATGAATTGGTAAGATTTATGGTAATCTTATTAACATATGCATAAGTTTTGTTAACATAATTTAATTTATTTCAGATTAACATTGACTTCGATATTATGCACCCAAATAAAGGACATTTATTACTTTCAAAATGGGAAATTTTTAAAAAAAATAATCCGTAAATACTACGATGAAAATCTCCACAATGTATTTTGCAAACAATTGCTTTCAAAAGTTACATCATCCACAAATATAGGTAAGTTAACGTCTTTGAAATATGAAATAAATTAAATAAAATTCTACATTTCTTAATTTCATTTTAGATTCGCAGGATTATATATATACAATTCTTCTTAACGCGGTATTGCCCTCACCAGCCAGATTTAAAAATCAATGTGGAAAGCGTAATAAAAAAGTGACGATAATAGACTCTCAGGAAAGTTTGGTTTTGCGACTAACAAGTATAAATGACTATGAAAGAAAAATTAGCACAGTCATGACCAAATACTATTCAGCCGGATTGACAATTCAGCCTTTTATAATTTTGGAAGGTTTGACCGATGTAGATATTCAAAGTTTTTATGTATATTTTAATCATAGCTTGCTTAAATTTAATTCTTTCATTGAGTGCCTAGACACTTGTTTTAAAATGTTTCACACGCTTTCTCTAAAATATCCTGAAGCTTGCGAGCAGCCATGGCTCTTAGTACAACAATATTTTTATAGTATCAACACAAAGTTTGATTTTAAGTCAGCAAATATTACTTCTCTTCTACATTTCTTAAATAATAATCAATGAGGGTTAGCCGCATCATTGTACATATGTTTTCGTTGTAAGAAAATGTTTGAAACCCCAACAAATTTAATACATCATTTTAAAATTGACCATGTTATGTCAACAAAATTGTTAAAGATACATTGTGTTCAAAATAACTGCGACCAGACATTTACAACTTTTAATTCATTCCGAATGCATTTAGAAAATTCACATTCGGTTACTAACAACTTTAGTTTTTCTAAAGAAGATCCTCCAAAACCCCTTAATGAAATTTATTTAACAAACGAAGCTACTCATTTTAATAACTCTGATACAAAAAATATCTCACAAACCATTGATAATTAAAAAAAAAAAGGCACTTAGTTTGTCATTGAGTTTATATCAACAAAATAACATGCCTAGAAAGCAGGTTGGTGAGATTCAAAACATGGTCTCATCTTTATTATCGTCCATATCAATTGCAGTAAAGGAAGTTTTAAATAAAATCCAATTAAGCGAAGATTTAGAGTGCATATTACACTTCTGTCAAAATCCATTTCAGGAAATAAACACAGAATACAGGATATTAAAAATTTTAAAAGAACTAAACCTTTACAAAGATCCAAAAGTATTTTTAATTTCTAATCAAATATCTGAGGTAGTTATTAGTGGCAATCCCACTTTAGGACCTAAATCAACCAACATTTATATAATGCCCTTGGAATTCATGTTTCAGAAAATTTTTAAAATCCCATATCTTTTGGATTACACTTTAGAAAATACAAAAAAATTTTCAGATGGAAATGTTTTATATAATTTTACAAGCGGGGAAACTTTAAAAAAAAAAGTACAACATTTAAAAAGTAATTTAATTGTTCCTTGTATTCTTTACTTTGATGACTTTCAAATAAATAAAACGTTAGGTAGTCATACGTATTCCATATGTGGATGTTACTTAAATTTTCCATCAATGCCTCAGTATCTTCTATCTATATTAGAGTTTATTTTTCCAGTTGCGTTTATAGCCTCTACGGAATTAAAAACAAATGGAAATGAGAGAACATTATTTCATTTAGTTGAGGAATTAAAAAAATTGGAGGATGGAGTAGAAATAGTGACAGGAAATGAGGTGCGGAAGGTTCATTTCGTATTAGGGCTAGTTACTGGCGATAATTTGGCAGTTAATAGTATATTAGGCTTCGTACAATCTTTTAATTCTAAAAGGTATTGTCGAGCTTGCAAAAGAGCGAAACCGCAGATGCAGAGCGATACAAAAGAATGTACGGATTTTTTAAGAACCATAGTCAATTATCAACAAGATTTAACCGAAAATAACTTTCAAGAGACAGGTATAAAAGATAAATGTGTTTTTGAAAGCATTCCAAGCTTCCACGTCACAGACAATTTTTGTTTCGATATTATGCACGACATATACGAAGGGGTTTGTGTGTACGATGTGTGCAATGTAATTCTTGGGTTAATTACCGATAAAATTTTAACCTTAAGCGACATTAACAGCCGAAAATCATTATTTCCTTTTGGAGAAATTGAAGTGAAGAATAGTTCTATATCATTGGACTATGGTAGATTGAAAAAATTTAGTTTAAAAATGAGTGCAAGTGAAGTTTTTTGTTTCATTCATTTTTTACCTTTAATGATAGGAGATTTAATTCCATTAGATAACAAACACTGGCAAGTGTTTACATCTTTGTTGCAAATACTTGATATTATTTTAAAATCAAGTTTTGAAAACGAAGACATTTTAAAATTAGAAGAATTAATTAAAAAACATCACTTACTTTACATAAACTTGTACGGGCCTTTAAAACCGAAGCACCATTTTTTAGTTCATTATGCTACTGCAATTAAAAAATTGAGATACCTTTGGAGTATGAGATTTGAAGCAAAACACAAAGAAGCAAAAATGTATTTTAATAGTATTACATCAAGGCTAAACCCTTCATTTTCTTTGTCCCTAAAAGCTGGTCTTAAATTTTCAGCCTTTCTGTTAAAACATGAAAACTTATTAGAACCCATCTTTTATTTTGACTCATCACGAAATGTTGATTTATCAAAAGAGGAATATTTTCAAAACATTGTTACATTTAACAATTTAAATTTTAAGAGTTGTCAAATTTGCAATGAAATTTTTTTTAAGGGTACTCGTTATAAAGAAAAATATTACTTGGCATCAAATTTAAAACGTATTGAACTATTTAGGACTTAAAGTTTTTTAATTGAAAATAATTTAATTTATGTTTTATGTTATTCAGTGGATATAACTGGATTTGACATCCATTTTCAGTCGTACGAAGTTGGTTTTCCAAATAAACAGATATTTGTAAAGCCAATTTTTGATTTTTTTAGTCTCCCATTTCATTTATATTCAATAAATAACTCTAAGTCATATTTTAGACCTAAGTATGTATAACTTTTTAGTTAAACTTAATAATAAAACACTTTATTTGTATTTCTTGGGTTCACAATGGGTTAGACATTTCTCTAAATGAGAACGGATGGTTCGCAAAAAAAGAACGAAACGTTCTCAGAAGGCGAACGGATCGTTCTCAGAAGGAGAACGGTTCGTTCATAGAAAGCGAACGGTTCGTTCATAGAAAGCGAACGGTTCGTTCTCAGAAAGAGAACGGTTCGTTCTCAAAAAGTGAACGGTTTGTTCTCAAAATGAGAACAACTCGTTATCGAATAAAGAACAGTTCGTTATGAAAATGAGAACAAAGCGTTTACAGAATAAGAACATTTGGTAACAAATTGAAAACAAACTGTTCATAAAATTTTGTGAACGAATGTTCACAAAATGAGAAAAATCGTGCTTAACTCACTTTTGTCAACGAATGGTGTCAATTTCGTTCTCTTTAGAACGGTTTTTTTCCTCTGTGTAGAACTATAATTATGCCAAATATGAAGAAATTTGGATTATTTTTATTTATTTGGTTTATCCGCGTCACGAATGATTCCTCATATTTGTTATATCGTTTTCGTTTAATAAGTCCCACTGTACTTTCTTTGTTCGCAATAATAGCTTCTTAGTATTTTTCTATAATGCCATGTCTTAAATGAAGAAATCTTATTGTTTATATTCTTACAGGCGGAGGAGGGTATCTTAGATTCGGCACAGCCGAATATAGCACTTTTACTTCTTTAATTGCAAATAAGTTAAATCTCTAGCAAAAAGTTTTCCTCAAATTAACATTTTGGTAAAAATAATAAAAAAAGGAAAACTTATTTTCTTTTTGCTTTTATAAAATCAGTATTTTTCATATTTCTTATTTAAAGAATTTTTTTGCTTGGCCTTAAAAAAATGTTCAACTGAAAGTTTAAAAAGGTGCAATAAAGGATTCTTAAGGTCAACAGTGTCTAGGTCGTTTACGCTTTAGCGCTTTTTCTTTGTAGCCTTTTTCCTTCATTCTCAATGTTCTCAATGTTAATGCTGCAGCGTTTTAAAAAACAAGAACAGAAAAAACTTATTTTCTAAATGATAATTTATAAAACTTTGCTTTAAAAATATTTTTTTATGGGAACGAATAATTTTAATGTAATAGCTAAAATAATAATGAAATTTTTTAATACACATAATTTAAGTTTATTAAATAAATTGAAACTTGCTTTAAGCGATTAACGGCCAATTTCACCAAGTTCAGTTAACCCTAGAGCACTAATGATCGACGTTTCGACGAGCATCCCTCTCTTTTAATTAATTTACTTTTAAATGGTTGGGCCTACCATTCTAAAATTTTGTATGCTGTAAGTAGATTTTACACCGCGTTGCTGGCTTGCTTTTATTGGTTTTGTACTCGTCGAATCGTCGAAGGTTAGCATTAACGTGACTTTTTTCAACTTCGTGAGCAAATATTGCAAATTTTGTTACTCCAAACAACCATGACCAGCTAAGGAGAAAATACAAAAAAAAAAAAAAACAGAAATAAAGTGCGTGTAACTCATGCCCATACGAAAAATGCCGTATGTCAAAATCAAAATGTGATATATGCGAAAATCCCATATGCGGAGACCACAAAGTAGGGCTTTGTGACTTTTGCCCAAAGTGTTATTTAAAAAAAAATAATTATTTTTTTTAAAGCTAAAAATATATTTTTTAAGTTTTTACTCTTTGTACTTTTGTACTCTAGCGTTAAAACTTACTTTAACTTATTCTTCCAGTTAGTAGTTTTTGACAGCTATAACTGATAGTTAATTATAACTGAACTTGGTGAAATTGTAGAAAATCGCTGTAAGTTAGTTATTGTTTCTTAAATAGTAAAGTTTAAAATCAAATCAGGGGTCACAATTCATATAAACCGCTTCAAAAATGATTGGGGATATTATAGAAGGTCAGTTTCTTGAAACCAGGCAACGCAGCTGATCCCAGTAAAAACTTCGCCTACTTTTTCAAAATGAATAGCTTCTTTAACTCATTATTTTGTAGCTTTCTTCTATAACTACAACTATAACAACTTCCATAACTACACTTTTCTTGGATTTATGCAGGTAAAAAACTAATGACTTACTTTTTAATGCGTTCATTTTGGGGCATCCCTTGTAAAATTCATTGGTTCTTTCAGTAGAATTTTAAGTATTGCGTCCATATTTTTCTAATTACTAAACACATTATTTTGTAGGCGAAGTTTTTACTGGGGATTGAACTGAAAAATTAGGACATGATTTCTTCCACCAAAACTCATATTTTTAGCAGCGCAAACAGTTAAATTTCAAAAAAAAAAATCCCATACAAGATGCGACCAGTCTAATGTATAAGTGAGGTAACGCATTTTTCTCACACTCTGCATGAATATATATAAATATAAGAGCAACATAACATCACTTAAAATAATCATTTTATACCTAGTAAAAACTTCGCGTACTTTTTTAAACTGAATAGCTTCTTTAACTCATTATTTTGTAGCTTTCTTCTTTAACTACATCTATAACAACTTCCATAACAACACTTTTCTGGGATGTATACAGGTAAAAAACTAATGACTTACTTTTTAATGCGTTCATTTTGTGACTTACCTTGTAAAATTCATTGGTTCTTTCAGTAGAATTGTAAGTTGTGCTCTTATGTTTTTCTGATTACTCAACACATTATTTTGCAGGCGAAGTTTTTACTGGGATGTTAAAATAGAAAATATAAAAATTTCGTTTTATATTTTAACATCAGCGGCGTTCTAAATTACCAAAAACGCCCACAAAACCTTTTCAAAATGAACATAAATAAGGTAAGTTGGTGGACATTTTAATTCGGCAAACTCTGAATCGAATCCATTTTCCTCAGATGTACATGTGTTTTAATACCATTTTGTATCAATTACCATCTGAATGAATGAGACCTCTTTTATCAGGTATTTCCAATATTTACTTTTTGATTGACAAAAAAAGAATATTGTTAGCTTTGTCAGCATTTTTGTTAAGTCCACCTTTTAAAAAATGTATATTTTAATATAATATCCTTAAAAACCCCTAACTATATTGTCTATAAAAAAAATCTCTATTTTGTTTTTGCTTTTAGCTATTCAACGGTAGCCACATATGCAGAATCTCAAAAACATTTGTATAGTGATATAGACCGATTTCAATAAGAATAGGCCAAATTTCATGCATAAGAAACAAACATAATCATTACACAAGGTCTTAATTTTCTAAATTATGGACCGATTGCCACCATTTCAAATGGCTGCATCCTAATGACATTTAAAACTTACGTATAAAATTTCATCGAAAATTGTGACCTCTTCTTTGCGCATAGAGTTAACAAAGACAGGCAACCAGTACTCCCGTCATTAAATTTGGCTTGTCGTAGCTCTATTTATAAGAAAAGAAATCACAATGGCAAATTTCGTGAAAATCCGTTTACACCTTAGTAGTAAAATTTAGATAGTTAATTTCATAAGACTAGAAATCAGACGGAAAAATAATAAAGAATCCCTAAAGCTATTGATTTTCCTGATTAAGCAATAAATGCAATTTTATGATATTCACTTTGCTTAGGGAATCATGTCCGCTATTAAAATTTATAACCAAATAATACTTAAGCATTTGCATGTTAAATATATTGGTTTACATCTTGATCGACGTTTTACATGGAAATGGCATATACAGTATAACCCGGTTAATTACCCCACGCTTAAATGCCTTTCACGCTTATTTACCTCTAGTTTTAAATCCCCGTTTTTTTCTTCCATTTTTTAAACAAAAATCCACGTTTAATTGTCATACGCTTAATTACCCGATTCGGATAATTGCCTTAAAAATTTAACTCCCAAAACAAAATTGTACCTAAATTTCATTCGTTTAATTGCCTCAGTACTATTTGACAAAAACACAGCAAGTAATGCATTCAAGTTTTACATGTTAATAATTTGAAAATATGCACTAAAATTTTTTTTTAAAAATATGCCTAAAAAACAAAATATGGCTAGATTAGAAGCAAAATATTCAAATTAATATTTGCATTAAAAGTTATGTTATGAGGGCAAGATTCATATAAGAGTTATATATTATCTAGATACACCAATTTTATGAGATATTTTGTCTTAAAGATATATTATAGACCGATTCTTACAATTAGCATAGGCTTCGTTCTTATGACAATTAAACGTATTTACCCAATTTTATCAAATTATCTAAAAACTGCTACCTTTACTTTTCGCACAAGGTTTACATGGACATAGCAAAATGGACGGACGGACGGACACGAAAAGATTACTTAAAAAAGTGTTTCTGATTCGATCGTTTACTAAACAATGCGTTCTATGTTATAAGTTGCGAAAAACATTTATCTTGAACAAAAACTTGCTTTGGCTTAAAATTGTACAGTGAAAATTTAACGTAGGTGGCGAAATTAAAGCAACAGAAACTTCATCTGTTACCCAGAAATTATTTACAAACAAATCGATACCAAAATTCATTAAAAGCTCTAAACGCATAAATATATTGTTTCTGCATTCATTGGTCGCACAAGAAAAACCATGCAATTGCATATTAACGGCTTCCATGAGTAGTAGTAGGATATGACAGGACATCTCAAAAAGCACTACACATAAAATTTAAGACAACAAATCCCATTGTTTTTTATTGATATCTCTTTAGACTTAGCTGATACATGTAAATATTCCTTTCTTAAATTTGTTTATACATCAAAGTTAAGTTATCTTGTAAATAAATACGTCTAATTACCTCACTGAGGTATTTAAACGAATTCGCTTAATTACTTCAATGAGGTAGTTAAACGTATTCTTATTATTACCTCAACGAGGTAGTTAAGCGTATTCGTTTAAATGCTTACCCCGCATAATTACCCAAAACTATTGGCATTTTTGTCGAGGTAATTATCCGTGGAATACGTAGATTTAAAATAAGCTCAAAAGAAACTAAAACCAATTCAATTAAATTGGCTTATTGAAAGAAATCCTGTCCTTAGTCTCGATTGCAAACCTCTAATTTACATCTCTATTTTAAAGCCAACCTGGCGGTATAGTATTCACTTATGGAGTTCTGCCTCGGTTTCCAATATTGAACCTGGGTTCGAATCTCAGGTCAGCAAAGAATGAATGATTATCAATAACAATTTTAATAAATTTTTGTGTTGTTAAATTCCTTTCTTCATAAAAATAATTTAATGAAAATTAAATTTGATGAACTTAAGCCTGATTAAAAATATTGAAAATTTGGATAAAAAACCACAAATAGCTCAACAAAATAACCACAATACTAAGCTAAGACCTTCAAGTTGTGCTGAAAAAGTTCGACAAGAAAAAGAAAGACAAACAGGAAAAAAGAAAAATGTACTGTGGACTTCAAGAAGAATTCTTGACGAAAAGTACGAAAAACAGAGGTTAAGGAAAAACATGTAAAATCACTTAAAAATGGATAATCATTCAAAAAAGCAAATTTCGATCTACCAAAGGTTAAAGTACAATTTGGTTTAAGGATTGATGTTTCACTATTGACGTCAGCCGTCGTCGATGACTGCGAGTGAGACGGCAAATTCCTCTGAGGAGATCGAGTGGTAGCGATCGAAACATGTCAGGGAAATCAGCCGCCTGGGTTCGAATCTCAGGTCAATCAAGAATGAATGATTATCAATAACAATTTTAATTAATTTTCATGTTGTAAAATTCCTTTCTTCATAAAAATAATTTATTGAAAATTAAATTTGATGCACTTAAGCCTGATTAAAAATATTGAAAATTTGGATAAAAAACATAAATAGTTCAACAAAATTACCGCAATACTAATTATTTAGAAATCAACCAAAATAAAATACTTTGAATATTCACGGAGGAGGCTATGTTAAAAACTATAATATTGAAAAGGAGCTCAGTGTGCCATTATTAAAACCGTGATCGTGAATTTCGATCAAATTCTTTAAAAGGCTTCAATTCCACTCATATCCTCTAGCTTGGAATATTTTAAGTGATAGTGGCTACACCCACCTAAGAGAGGAGATTCCGCAGGACTTATCCGAATAAAAGAGCGCCAAGCACCTACATATATGAACAGAAACCGTGATGGGAAATGTTTTTTCCGGCATTGGCAAGACACATACTTAAGAATTACAATAAGACTCGATTATTTATTATTAGTTATTAAAAAGTTGTCACCAAATTGATTTACAATAAATCAATTGTTAAGCGCGCTGTATGTCAAGTTGCGCCTTCTTGTTGGAACCAAATGTAGGTTTATGTTTAGCTGATTAATTTTTAGAAACAAGAAAAATCAGATTGCTTCGATATCGCTTCACATTCACCGTAATGGCAGCTACTTGCTAATTAGAGCGCGTAAGAAGCACGAAACAGTAAATTTTAATGGATGTTATGTGATTCGTTAACGACTTGCGGATTGTAGTCGATTCAAATACGGCAATTTTGCTTATTGACGTTGTCATGTAACCAGAAGTGATGACTTGTCGAACCTTACTGAGCAGAAATATGAACACAGTTTAACATTCTCAACTGCCAAACCATAGTGATCGATATCGAAAGTTATCATGCAGATAAAAAAAAACCCAATATAAAAATCCAATTAATGTATAGTGAAAAATAAAGCAACTTTATTTAAAATTAAAGTTTGTAACAATATAAACAAAAATATTTTTCCTGAAACCGTTTTTTAACAACTTTATTATTTTCGAACAATATCACATAAAATATTTTAATCCGTTTTTATCGAATGCCGTTATTTGGCCCCACTATTCTTTGAACAACAATGATTTTTATCAAAGTTATTTTCGGGAATACAAGCGTTAAAATGTTCGACGATTATTTTCTGCATTAAATTTCACTAGGGGTCTTTTTAGACCGAAAGATCGTGCAATGTATGTAAAAAAGGGTTTTCGAAATTCCGGGCCTTGAATTTTTTTAATATTTCGAAAACCCGTTTTACATACATTCCACGATTTGTTGGTCTTAAAAGACCCCTAGTGAAATTTAATGCAGAAAATATTCGTCCAACCTTTTAACCCTCCAACGTGCCGTTTAAGTGTAGAAGTTAAAAAAAGGAAAAAATTACCCCTTAAAATGAGTGTTAGAGGGTTAATTCTATGAAAAGAATCGCCATACAATTTTACTGAAGACATCAGAAATAGTGTTTTAGGTCAGAAGTTCATTAAGTATATTTTTTTGACTTGTACCAAACGCCTTTTCAAGAAATTCAAAAATTTCAATGCCCGAAATTTCGAGAATTCGTTTTATATACATTAAACGAACTTTTGGTCTTAGAACACCCCTAGTGAAATTCAATGCAAAAAATATTCGTAGAACATTTTAACCCTTAAAAGTGACGTTTTAGTGTACTCTTGTGTAAGAGTTTGGAAAAAGGACAAAAATGACCCCTTAAAATGATAGTTAGAGGGTTAATAAATTCTAAGAGAAGAATCACCTTACGATTCTACTGAAGACATATGAAAGTATTTTTTAGCTCAAAATTTCAGGAGCCCGAGCTAACTTTTCAAACCCCTTTGTCAGATTTGCTCTTCTAGTAGTCTACTTTCATTTCGCGTTGCAAGTGTTGAGGCTGGTTTTTTTTTTTTTTTGTCGCACAATGATATACTTATATAACACACATACATTAATATCCAAATAAATATTTATTGTTTGCTTATTAAACTTAAAGTATTTGATTTAGAGATTAAATACACATGTGAAAATTTCCGAATAAAATTTTTTATTCACATGGATTTTAATTACGTTTCATGAATTCCATGTGAATAAAATAACATACCTGATTTTAAAAACCTGTGCCACTATATTCGGAGTTGTAAACAAGAAACAATTAATGTATTTAAGAAAACTGTTTTTGGAAATTTATGGAACTAATTTTTTTCGGGAAAATTTGAAAATGTAAAGCTTTGTGACAGGAAGAAGATTTTCGCGAACAACATGCTGTTGCATTTTCTGAATCGTTATTAACAATAATCGATTACTATTGATTTGTAATTTAAGACGATTACCTCAAAGAGCAACAGAATTCATGATAAGGGTGAATAATATAATCAACTCATAGGAAAACATTAACAATATTTATTTGTTTTTTAATTTATATATCAGAAATTTATGGTATAAATTAAATACGCTCTAATGGCGCATTATAAAGTGCAACATTTATCTTCTTAGGGGTCGTGATATAGTGATATTCGAGTATGAATTTTATTGTTTTTTTTTTAATATCTCCTAATTTAATTATCGAGTTTTTGTAAGTGGGTTGTTAATCGATAATTTAAATTTTGAGCTTATTTTTTAGGTTTCAAATTTCAATTATGACTGATATAACATTGGGGATGTTTTCTAATATCTTATTTTTTTTTTAAATACCTAGACAATAAAAATAAAAAACAGAAAATATTATAGATGTTTTTTTAATATGATATTTCCAGCCACCAATGCCATTACAAAATATTTATAATAATTTAAATAAAATTGTTGTTTCGCCAGATCAACATTTTTTAATTTTATTTTCATATTTTTTTTTTTTTTTTGGTTATTTTTATTATTTAGTTAATTTACTTGAATTTTGAATTTTTTTTAATGAATTAATTACTTCAAATTACTGCTTAATAAAATATTAAATTTTAACGTCAAGCAGCTTGGGAAATTAATTTGAATTGGTGTGGGGGGTATTTTAAGGAATATACTATATAAGTTATAACATCGCTGCGTCATTAATATTTAATCCTGTTAAAACTTTGATTTCAAAATATCCTTTTTAAATACACATTAAATAAAGAATTCCTTTCCAAATTCCTTAAAATAAAAATCTTATTTTAATAATTAAAATGTCACTCGAAAACTTTTCCTTTCTTAAAACGAACCATTATTGGTTATTACAACTTTAATAAAAAAATCAACATTTGCACTATAATAAAAGAAACTTGACAAGTTCCTTATATATTTTCTTTTCTTTTTAAAGGTAAGTATGTATTAAGAAATGTCTGTCTGCCTGTCTATAAAAATAATTCCTTTATAGCCTTGTAAACTACAATACCACAAGAAAAGCCACTTTAACACAACAGCAGACATATAAAAACATACTTTTTTCCTTGCTCATCAGCAACAAATAATATAACAAGAACAAAACAACAACAAAAAAAGTTACAAGTCCTTGTGAAAAATTACCTACAATTAAAAAAAATATATACACAAACATGAAACAAAGCAAACTAGAAAAAAATATAAAACGTTGTCAGTCATAAAAACCTTTAAGTGCCATTGGTTATAAAAAGCCAATTATTACCTTTTGGCGAATAATGAACGAGACAATTTTTAAAAGAGACGGACAACAGCAACAAACAACTACCAAAAACAGCGAAAATATGCATCTGCTCGGAAATTATACCTAAGAACGATGAACAAGTGATAAATAGAAGAAAAGTAAAAATAGCAACAACAAAAGTATCTCATCGATAAAAAGAATGAGTAGCGAGGCATAATAGAAGCCCTTATTTAGCAGACGAAAGCCCTTTACGCCCCATATATATTATAATTTTTACACAGGTTGTTATTGTAAGCAGGCCCTTGAACACTCCCTTCTTCTTACAAGAGTTCTAAAAGACTTTTAGAGGAAGGACTTTAAAAAGGGAATATTTTTTCTATCATATTTTTTTATTGAAACTGCATATAACTAAAATATGAACTAATAATAATTAACCAAATATGGATCTTATTTTAAAATTAACATTCTGCCAATGCCGGACGGAAATATTCTTAATCACGGCTCTCGTCCACAAAGGTATTTAGCGCTCTTCTGATCGAATAAGTCCTGACGAATCTCTTCTCCATAAGTGGGTATGGCCACCATAATTCAACATATTGCGAGGTAGTAGATTTAGGTTATACACGTCGATGAAGCGATCGCTTTATTAAATAACATAATCAAATAAAAGATTCTTTCATTAATAAAAAAAAAACGGAAAATAGTTTTTAATTTTATCAGGGTCATCCGCAAAGCAACGTGAAGTTTACGCAAGAGTACCTATTTATACATAAGCTAATAAGCAACGTGACATACGTTACATAAGTGTAACGAGGCCTTAAGAGACCAGAAATTAAATAAATAAAAAACCGCTTTAAAAATGTGTAAAGAATAATTTGGAAGCTCTTTCAAAAAGAAAATGTGTCGTTATAGAAGGCATATTTGTGAAGGCAGGATATCAAACGATGCGATTATAGAGGTATTCAAAAAGGGTTTCACTAGCGGTCCTTTCAATGTTTACCCCTGGGTATGAAAGACAAACACACTAAAAAAATCTAGTTTGACGGATAAGATGACAAGGCAAACAACAAAAGTCTTACATACAAGCAAACAAGCGTGAATTCTTCGGTTAGTAGTTAGTAGTGCTGGGATACTATCGATATTTTCTACTACCGATTTTTATCGATAGTCCAGATTTCACTATCGATACTTTCGATTTTACTATGAACTAATTTTTTATCAGGCAACAGTTCGTTATTTTTATCACTTTACTAGCTGGTCCGTAAAACTTTGTTTTGCCACATAACTTATTTCTTTCAGATGTAAAAGTGTCTGCTATCCAATTTTTAAGAAAAAATTATAGGCTATAGTTCTTTCCAGATGTTACACCATTTGCCTACCCAATTTCAAGATAATTAATTGATTAGTTAAGAAGATATATGGAGCCGGAGCTTGTACCCCTCTTGCCCTATTTAATGCCCTGTCCTCTTTCCGATGTTACAGCTTATGCATGCCAAATTTTAAGAAAACCGGTGGATAAGTTTAGAAGATAGAGGGAGGGGGAGCTTTTACCCTTCTTGCTTTATTTCACTCCCTAAATAAGAAAAACTATAGGCTATAGTTCTTTCCAACTGTAACACTATTTTGCTGCGAAATTTAAAAAAATCTAGCGATATAAAATATACTCTACGACCTATTCTCATACCTAACAGAAACACATAAAAAATTTCATAAAAATCGGTCCAGCAATTTCGGAGGAGTTCAAAATGGAGGGCATTTTGTTGATATTTGTATGGGAATATAAATACATATTTCGGAATGAATGCAGTGTTCACTAAAATGGCTATAACTAATGAGCCAATACACATTTGAAGACTGTTCATACATCGGTTCACGCATTCCAGAGAACACCAATTACTAACACAATGCATCCAACTTATTTTTATATATATGTATATTAGATTGAAAGTATATAATCTTATACTTTTTTTCTTTTTTTAAGTATTAAATTTTTGCAAAAACCAAAATTAATTTTAATAACTGAGTCAAATAACGAATAGGAAAAACGTGATAGTTCTTTTACTTTTCGCTTCGCTCTGCATTAAAAGTACTTTAGGTATCATGTTTCGTCTAAGTATGAATATTTCATCTTATATGTCAAAGCAAATATCTAACGCAACGCGAAGCAAAAGTTTTATCTGACATGGCCTTAATGGTTTTTCATTGTATTGCTTTAAGCTCGCAATTGCATTTGCATTTTTTTTACAACATTTGACATTTCTGTCCCAATACATAGACAAGTTTTGACATAAGGGCCTCTAATAAGCAGTATAAAGAAGCACAGAGCTATCGATACCACCTGCTATTCTTCTTGTTGGTACAGATTACTGCAAGTCACCGCGAATTAATAGCAAGCAAACTTGCGGCGAAAAGCTGTGATTATAGCTGCTGTAAAAAATTTTGGTAGCTGTATTGTAAAAAAGAATATCGATATCAATATTTTTCCTATCGATATGTTCGATATTTTAAGGGTATCTACTATTTGTGTCAAAAAGGGTTCTGATAATGAGATACATAAGTATAAAGTAGTCCTTGTAACAAATGTATTAACATACATCAGCACAGAGCACACATATAAACATTTACAGAGTTCCAGTTATACACCCCGTCCATACTATGACACATTTGCTGCGAAACATTTAATGTTGATAGTGAAAGTGGAAGGACGAATGAAAAAGTTTTCTTTGTTTTATGAACATAATGTTTTTTGTGAGGTTTGTTATTAAGAGGAAGAAAAAGAATAAAGAATCCCATTTAAAATAGTTAAAACGCTGTGAAACAAAAGCTTCATTGCGTAAACACGAATGCAGTTAAAAAAAAAGAACTCTACAAATGTTGCATAAACTGATTGCCTCATTTATGTTTAAATTTATCGTTACTCACTTGATAAGAATAGACTTTTTAATTATGCTTAATGGAAACGATTTGAAGTAATTTTTTACTCTTGGCAGGAAAACACAAGGAAAAAAGCAAAACAAAACCTCTACATATGTACATCAACATGCCGTTATCTTTTTTATTATTGAATATGTAGCACACAACCAAAACAAAAAAAAAAAAAAGGAACACAACACAGCAAAAAAATATGCATTAGGAAAAAAATCACAGTTTGATGGAAGTTTAACAAGAATGACTGTCAAATGTAATTGCTTCTCTTGTCAGTCATGTGTCAATAACAAAATTTTCATTTTACAATGTTTTTTCTTTTTTTTTGGAAAAAAATGTGAAGAAAGTTTTATTTTCTGTGCCGGCAAATAATGCAATTAAATTAAGAATAACTTGATAAAATCTTCAATTGTAAATGCAACAAAACAGCATAAATTCAATTCAGATAACTATTAAAAACTTATTCAAAAAAAAAAAAAAAAAAAACAAAATATTGTTTAAAATATTTATGTAGGTTTCTGTGTGACTTATGGCGATTTCTTTTCTGAGAAATATGTTGCATAAATGTTACATGCTCTATCTCTTTTGTGTAGAGCATGTAACATTTATGCAACATATTTCTCAGAAAAGAAATCGCCATTAATACTTAAATCATGTGTTTTATTGCGAAAAACGTGCAATTTAAGGGTACTTTTTTAATACGCATACTTTTGTAAGCAAAGCCGGTGTTTGTTTAACCATAGAGAAGAAAATCCTTACGCCTCACATTGGTTGAAGAGTGGCCAAAATTCATTTTTTTCATGTTCGCCGATTTGGATAGTTTTTTGGTATTTTGTTGGCAGATATCTGAATATTATGATTCCGTAATATTAGGCTGATATATTTATTATTTGTTTAGATAGACACGCTCGAAGTTCATATATGTTCGCTTGTTAAAAAAAAAAAAAAAAAAAAAAAAAAAAAAAATGTACTGTATATTCAATCTTTTGGTAAACTTATCATTTGACTTTGTTGTATATTTTCGTAAATGACAATTGTCAAAGATGAGATTTGCATTAAAAAAAGTGCCATATAAAAAATTTCGTAGAACAAAATATAAACAACATCAAAATTTCAATGTTCATCAACTTCAATAGGCTGTATGTTTTTAGCGCTGTGCAGCGCTGTTTAACGAATGATGTCAAATTACAGCTTGAAGTCTCAGCTTAAAGTTAAAAAAAAAATTCAGCTGCACATATTTGCACTTTTCCAAAAAAAACAGTAAAAACTAAAAAGTTATAAAGTGATAAAGTAACAAAACATGAATTTTCGTTCATGCTTGTTGTTGTTGCCATAATTCTTAACTGTTTAAAATTATTACAATATGTAATTTACATACTAGTTAATAGTGTTAATAATACATTTCATTCTTGAAAAAAGCATAAGCTTCAATTGAATTTGAATTGTTGTTTACTAATTTACATTAAATTGGCAAGTGCAGTGATAAGTATTGTATTATTAACTGATATCACAATTTTATTTTATTAATTATGGAAAATTTAACAATTTCTTATTTAAATATTTGCGAAATATTGATTGATACCAAAATGGATATTGATATTACTGTCGAAGTCGTTGCAAATAACAATGAAGAAATGACTGCTGAGGATGATGAAGTCTTTACTAGATTTTTGAAAAAATACGTTTTTACAAAGTTCAAAGATAGATGGCAAAAAGGAGCCCATTATACAATTATAATGTTTATTTTTATTCAAAATCAAGGGAGTTATGCCACTTTTTCAATACAAGTTGTATGGGAGGGGGGCGTAAAAGTGGGCGGATCAGATATGTATTTTCAGGAGCTCATTGTACAATTATAGTATTTATTTTTAGTGAAAATTGAGTTGATACAATCAAAATCAAGGGAGTTCCCAGCGGTAACTAGAATGAGTAAAGAGGCCTAATAGAAGGCCTTATTTTGCAGTAACAAGCAGTCAGAAGCCCTTCTCGCCGCATTCCATACTTATTTATTTTTTACACAGGTTGTCATTGGGCGCAAGGCCTTCCACACTTCCTTTAAAAACAACTTCGATCCCTTCCCAAAGAAGGGAGTAAGGAAGGTCACTAAAAATAAAAAGTAAATAAAACTGAACACCTTCCTTTCTCCCTTCTCAAAGAAGGGAGTAGCGAATGTGTACTGAATATTTCAGAAGGTCTTTTAAAAAGAAGTTTATGCCTTCTAGAAGGCATACTTCTGAAGGCAGGATATCATGCGAAGCGAATCTTTTAGAAAGGAGTATAGAGGCCTTCAAAAAGGCCTGCCACTTGCAGTCCTTTCAATATTTACCGCTGGGTTATGCCACTTTTTCAATACAAGTTGAATGGGAGGTGGGCGTAAAAGTGGGCGGATCAGGTATATATTTTCAGGAGCCCATTCTACAATTATACTATTTATTTTTAGTGAAAATTGAGTTGATACAATCAAAAGCAAGGGAGTTATGCCACTTTTTCAATACAAGTTGTATGGGAGGTGGGCGTAAAATTGGGCGGATTATTTTGATTTTTCCATTTTTTCTTGATTCAAACAAAAAATGCCTATGTGCCAAGTTTCATTGTCCTTCGAGAACTTCTTCTATTTTTAGCCGCTCGTTATATGAACTTCAACCAATGTGCGCCTGGGCCCACCAAGCTACTGTACAATTGTAAGGGACTCAAAAAGTAAGGATTTCTATAATCCAGTATTTTTTATTCGGGGTTTTAAGCTTTGGACATATACCCCCAACCAAAATTTCTAATATAACATTATTTGTGTTTTTTTTTTTTGCAAAAAAAAAATTAAGTAAAATTTTTATAAAGAAGAATTGCCCTTAAGGCCCAACTATAATATGTATAAGTTTGCTTAAGTTAAACAAAAATCATATGCATTTAAAAACACAAAAACAAAACCAAAAAACATTTGATTCCGTACGGAAAGTGCGATCTGTTTCGCACTCTGCTTAAGCAAATGAAATATTCATAAAACTTAACAAAAAGTTTAATTGGTTTACATGTATTCGCGCATTTGCTTAAGTAAGCTTAACCATATTATAGTTGGGCCTTTAATTAAGGGGCAGATTTCGTTTTATTATTAGAGTTTTTTTTATTATTTTGAGGTGATATTTTCTTAAAAATATTGTGTTACATTGCATAATGAAAAATAGCCCTTAATTTGGATAAATAGTTATTTGCTTTTAGGGGCCATATTTTCAGTTGCTTCATTTCGCATCTACTTATTTTTTTAGTTATTTTTTTAATGGTGTAAAAATTTCTCAAAACTATTATTAATAACTAAGTTGCTTAAAGAACTCGTTTGTCAGCAGCTTTTTATACCTGTACCCATGTTCTGTAACTTTAGTGAGAACTTCTCGCATCGAAAAGGTGTGAAACAAAATACTCCATTGTTTCTCGAAAAACCTGTGTCTGTAACTTATGTTGAAAACTATCAAAAGAGATTACGTCGTTACGTTATAAATGTCATAACATTGCACTCGAAGCCGAGGTGACGCTGCAGACGTTGAGAACGCCAGTAACTCACATCGTTGACGGCGACGAAAATTTACTAAAATTGGAAAGTTTTCAACGACGGCGGCGAAAATATAACCGTCGGCTATACCAAATTGTGTAAAGTGCGACTTTAATTCATTAAACATTCGTATATTTTATAAAATAGCTTAAAGCAAAATAATAAAACAATGAAAATATGTGCCTAGAACAAAATATTATTATTACTATTCGCATTTTGCATTTTTAATTGTTTTTTAGTTTTTAAATTTTTTTCTCGCTCCATTTTTATTTGTGAGTTTATTTGACAGTTCAAAGCGGGAACTTTTCTCACCAAAATGATACAGACACACTTTTTCTGTTAATTGGCGAGTAATTTTCTTACGTGACAGCTTGTACTCGCCAAAAAAGTTACAGACACAGTTTAGTGAGAAAAACAGCTGTTTGTTTCAATATATGGCATTTTTGTTTCATTTCACACATTTCAATCGAAAAGTTTCTCGACGCGAGAGCTACAGAACATGGGCACTGGGATATTCCATATTCAGTGCCAATTAACCATACGGGGGCATACAAAATCGCATTAAAAATAGCATATAAATTATAAATTACAAGGTCACTTAAATATGGAGATCAAAGAACCTATCGGCGAAGATGAAAATCAAAGTTTTAAATACCTATTTTAAACATATTCTGCTACACGGGTGAGAAGTGTGGTCATCAATCAAGCTGCAAGCTATTACGGACAGATGCCTAAAACGAATCGTGCGATGTTTCTGAACCAAGTTCATGAAGACATAAGAAGAAGGAAACATGTGACATAAAACCTGCAGGGCAATCAACGCAGAGGTCGACCAAAGATTACATGGCGTTCCTTGGTATGAAAGGAACCAGTAGCTGGAACGAGGCAGCATGAACTGCCCTAAATGCCGTTCGATAGAAATCTTTAGTTGAGACCGTTTGATCCCTAGATGGAGTTTAGCCGAACATCATCATTATCAAGTACTCGTTTGCGTATGATTTATATTCATTGTTTTAATCATACGTAATAAAAAATATTTGCATACATTTTGGCGTATTATTTATTACATATTTTTTCGAATACAGTGAATTTTTAAAGTTTTACACATTTAATTTTAAACTTGCGACCTTAAAATATTTCTAATTTTTGTTTAAAAGAGAAAATGTCAATTTGTCATGCACGCCAAAGAGTAAATATTTCTCAATAAACTTTTTTAGAAGATTATAATAATGTATTTTATTTGGCCGCCGCTTTTCGGTGAATATGAAAATAAAATTCCCGAAAAATATTAAGATGCTATTTCTACACCGTATGCAAATATTTTCCTAAGAATTTTCATATGCTATCACTTTTTTTATACCTTTATTTTATTTAAATTTAATTTGAAGGGAAAATGGCAAGAATTTTTGAGATGCTACAGGTATGAGCCCAGAATAAAATACATTCAAAAAATATTTTGCGCATGCAATGTATTTTTATATGTTTTACAGTATTGACATGATTTTACTTTAAATAGCAGATGGATTCGTAAACGACGCACATCTTATTTGGCATTATAAATAATCGAAATAAAGCTAAATGGATATTGCTTGTTAAATCCACCAAGAGTGGGACCCGACCCTCTCGATTTTAAAGAAAGTTGGTGAGAAGGTTCGTTTTATCTTATTAGGAACATATATGAATAAAAAAAATTAAATAATGTTTTTTCATAAGCTATTTCATATTCAAAATGTCTTTATTTCGCAGAATTAGCCGAATGTGTCAAACTTATTTCTTCAATATCTCTTAAACTACTTTACATACGAAGATGATTTTTACTTAATTTTAAAGAGAACACTTGGCTCTAAAACAGTGAAGGGCACACACATTCTATCACATTTATGCTTGTGTTGACGAAATAACAACAAAGCAACAGCCGAACGTTCATTGTCACAGCCCACACAATGAAGTTTATAGTGTACATTAGGGGGTCCCAAAAAATTTTTTCTTTCTGATTTTCTTAGGTGCTCAATTAAAATTTAAAAGCTTATAGGGTAAAGTACTTTTGGTTTTTTTAAGAATATTCGGAATAGGTTTAGAGGTCGCGCAAAGGAGTTTTCGGCCTTTTTTAACTTTACTCATAACTTTGTTAATTCCACGAGTTTCTTCACTCCTGGGGAAACAGTTTTAAAGAAAAGTATCCAAGCTTTATTCCTGTGTGAAAAAATTATAAGTTTTTGTGATGAGTTTACTCATTTAGATACCCTTAATTTTAATTTTTCGTATTTTTTTCAAAAATTATGTAATAACGCTTTACAACTTTTTAAGTTTAAATAAAAACGAAAAAAACTAATGATGCAGTTTGAAAGAAAAATTAATTATTTTTAATATGAATAAACAATTTTTACATTTGTTCTTACCGTTCCTGAGTTATTCCCTTTTTTATCTTTATACCCAGTATATGTTATTATAAGCTGTTTGTCAGTTTACCAATCTTACCAAATCAAAAAAAAAAAAAAACTTTTCTTTTGCTCTATGAAAAATCATTTATTGAGGTTCTTGGGATGCAGTTCTATAATAAATTGCAATAAATTCTGGTAATCAGTTTCAGAAGTTGTGACATTAATATAAGTATTAGCCAAAGCCACACCTCGTTCTGCCACATCATTTACCACTTGTAGTTGTTGAACTTTTTTCTTTTCCTCTTGAAATGACTTGTTGGCTTTCCAATTCTCTGGATCTATTTTTAAAAAATCGATTGAAATATTGCAAGCTTCAAAAAAAGTAAGACTGGCTTTTGAAATGAATTGTTGAATTTCTTTATTGCTAAAGTTTTCTTCTGTTAAAGTTACATTTGCTACTTCATAATCGCTGCATGGAGTATCTGCAAGTTTTTTTGTCATTAAGTGCAAAGTTTTGGTGTCGATACGTTCATCAAAAAGCGCTGAGGCAGCCAATTTCCGAGTTATGTACCACTGATGACCTAGAAAAGTTTTAAGCAAGGCTTTTGCAACTGCTTTATTGATAATTTTATAACTATACAATTCCTTTAATAGGCTCAGATCATTGAGAGGAGCGTATCGAGGGCACTGGCAGAGGTACCAATATTTGATATTTATTCTTAAAATAAATGAACTAAATTCAAGCAAGGCATCAACTGTTGATTTGTCTATATAAGAATGCAACTGGTTTCGGAAAATGCATATTTTCAAAGCATAGATAACTTTCATTATCCAGCGAGCCCGATTGATAGTTCCTGGAGCACACATAAAATAGAAAGTGAAAATGGCAGCGTGCAACGATTTAGATCAATAAATGTCAGAAGTCAATGACAGTTAAAACCTAACTAAAAAAATTTATGGAAATATACAATAATTATAACGAAAAAAGTATCACCATTTTTAAGGTACAAACTATAAAAATAATGTAACTCGGAAACTGTAGGATAAAACTCCATTTTTGTTTTTCTTAATTGTTTAGAACTTATCGGTATTCAAAATCGCGTCACAAGTTTTTATACCTTTCATATAAATTTGAAAAGTAATAAACCGTTTATTACAGAATTTGTTAAAAAATTACCAAAATACTAAATATGTGGAATCGTAATGGACAAAAATATTGCCGGAACTTACATTTTTTGCATATGGAAATAAAGTTTGGGAAATATTCTTTAGAAATATTCGGTCAAAAAATTAAATGAACGTGGTTATTGACAAAGTTATGAGTCAAGTTTGAAAAAAGGCCGAAAACCAGATTTTTAACAAAGTCTTGATTTGCGCGACCTCTAAACCTCTTCCTAAAAATCTAAAAAAAAAATTCAAAAATACTGGACCCTATAAGCTTTCAAATTATGCTTGAGCCTCTGAAAAAAAAATTTGGGACACCCTAGTGTTCATGTGTTGACGTCACACAAGCAGCATTTTTATTCCTATGCACGCGTACATAGGATTTGCAAATGTGCCCTTCACTGCTCTAAAACAATATATGTATTTAAAAAAAATTTTTGTTTGAAAAATATGTTATCTGTAAAATAGCATATTTTAAAAATGGACTAAGTCAAATAACTATTTTTTTATTTGGCTGATTTTTTTTTATAATATAATATAAATTTGTCTTTCACAACCTTAAAAAAAAATTCTTTTAAATTAATTCGGGCACGTTTAATCCAGTGCTGCTAATCGTTTTTTAGGTTAGCTCTTGTTTTCAAGCTATACCGTTATTTCGAAATTATAGAAGGTTGCAACAACATGTATTAAAAAATAAAGTTGGGTTGGTCATACATTTGACCCATGAGCATCCTACGCTCTGCCAGGTCCAAATCAAAGAATTTTATTAAACCGCCATATTTGTTTGGTTGAAATTCTTAAATTTAGCCCGTACAGATTGTTTATTCCCAATTTTTCATCTCCATCATTTATTTCTAATATACCTTCCTGCTATTTCCATTTCTTAAGGGAGCTCCCATACAAAATGTTTAATACAGACTAAAAATATATTGAAGAACAAGTCCAATAACTATCCAGGAGTCACCTCTAATGAGTTATAGAGTATGACCAACCTCAATTAGTTGTTTGACCTTAACGTATAAAGGACTGACCCCCGATTTCGTGGTCGGATATTAATACAATTTCACATTGATATTATGGGCATATATGTACATATATTAATATTGCGTTTTTTTATTTTTACATGTCAAACCTTGGCCCGTACACTATGGGTATTTTTCTACCCACTTCGCTATTAAAGAGTTCTTTCTAAAACACACGATTTTTTGAAAACAAAAATATTAAAAAACGCATTTTTTAGATGCATTGATGTGAGTTTTGTGTGTTTATTTCGCTATGCACGTAGAATCGGTTCCAGTGGGAAATAGAAGGAGGTCCTCCGTACTCCTTCTTTTGGATGTACAAGGCCTGCTCGCTCCATTCCACAATCTTATCTTTTTTACACACGTTGTCATTGCGGGTTAGGACTTACGCTCTCGTTCTTTCTCAGGTACAAAAGAATGGGATCAAAAAAAATAATTATTTTGCTTTTCCTTGTGCAAAATAAAAGCAAAACAAGAAATTTTACTTCTTCTTTTCTCCGTTCTCATAGAATGGAACGAGGAATGTGTATCTGATCTTTTATACGAAAGAGCCGAGGCCGTCTTTGAGGCATTATTTAGAAGTTAGATAACAATGGTAATTGAATAAAACATTTTTTAACAGGGTTTTAATACAGCCTGAAGTAAGAAGGTCTTCTGAGTTTTCACGCTGGTGTATGTGTGAGTGTTTATTTACTGCTCTGTTTTACTTTATATGATGATTTTTGTTTTTTAAAAACAATTTGTTGCTCTCCCTGTTTTGGTTACGAGAAGAGCAACAACATAAAATAAGTGTATTGAAAAGAACTAACGTTACCGCATTAAAGTTCGTGGTAAGAAGTGGTACTGGCCGTTACTTACTAATGCTTTGGATGCTGGTATAGTGAATGCCTGGAATTTACTAACACTGCATGTTAAGAAAAGCTGAAGGATCTCCAATCATGAGTCAATTTGATTTTCGTGTAAGCGTTGATGATGCATTGGTAACAAATCCTGTTAATCGTGTTGCTTTAAGAGAAAAAGTGGTTACAAATGCCCAAGAAATGGTAAAGCCATGGATCACTTTGACCATATGATAAGGCAATGCAATAAGCGTGGCCGTTGTGGATAATGTGGGGGTAAAACTGAGTTTGGTTGTACAAAATGCAAATGAAACTTATACCCAAAGGCTTGTTTTACACAGTTTCATGCTAGTTTCCCAAAAAATATTAAAAAAAATTATCTCAATGATCAACCACACTTTATTTATACTTAATTTTGCATAAAACAACGCATTATTACTTATCAAAATATTTAAAAAAAAATGTGTGTTTTGAACCCTCTGACAGCGAAGTGGGTATTAAAATACCCATGTCATTGAATCAAACATGTAGTAAACGTGATTGGCCCAAACTAGTTAATATTTTTTTCTAAAGCAGAGCACACCTGGGGCTATAAATCACCAAGAGGTTTTTCCGATTTTCTACTCCCCGAATTTTCCAGAGCAGTTTTCGTTCGCTTTTTCCAAATTTGAAAAGTTGCTAGCTTTTAAACCGCTAACTTTCCCAATGGAAAGTGATAAAATTTAACTTAAAAAATTTTTTTAAGTAGTCCTATCCTTTCTTTATCTTTCTGTAAAAACCAATTTCCGAAACCTCCTACCAGAAGTAACCCAGAATTTTTCTACGATGGCTCTGTTTTTGGGTATTTAAATACCCATTAGTCCTTAATGGGCTTACATTTTCTCGGGACATACTTATATTTTTTCTCAACATATTAAAGAGGCTCCCAAATAAATATAGCGTTTTTTGAGATTCTTAAATTAATAAAAAATTTTTTTAATTATGTATGGCTTGTTTTGTTTACAATTTCGTTTTTATGAATTTTTAACAAACAAAAATTTCGAAATGTTGCTAATAAATTATTTCTTTTTGCCAAAAAAAGAAAAAAAAAATTATGTTTCTAAAATGAATAAGCCTATTAAAAAAAGTTAAAATTTACTTATTGCGGTGTTTTTATTTTAAAAATAAATAAAGTTTTATCTAATTTGTACATAATAGAACATGGAACACTGGTTATTCCATCTGCGGTTAAGTTTGATTTAAATTTCATATTTTAATTTAAAGAGCTAATTTATTTTCCTTAATTATTCTGTCCAAACGTGATTAATTTGCTTAAGTAAAAATTTTAATAAGCAAATCTAGAACATAATAACAAAAACATAACCGATAATTACAGATCGACTTTTGCATTGATTCTGACACTGCAGGAAATGATACTAATGAATCTGTACTGATTCACTACTGACAAATTCACCAGTACTAGTGATACCCCACACAATATAATTTACTGTAGACATTTAACATGTGCGTGTCATTGAAAATCTACTACTGACGTTGGAACTATTGACTAGGTAGTTCTTTTGGGAGCATATGTAGACTTTTGAATCAGAGATCCACTAGTACATTTTAGTAGATAAAGTCTGCACCTTTGCACAGTGTCAGATTATGCCATTTTAGGGGAACTTAAGTCTGTATTTTGAAAACTATCGAAGGTAAAACTACGCATTTCTTAACAAGGTGTTATCATAAAATTACGCATCTATTTTTAAAAATTGGGCAAAATCGGGGAACTGGTACGCCCACCCCCATATAACAGTAATAATAAATATGCATAGGGTGTACCACTTAAAGATGCAAAATGGTCGCCAGGCGATTCTTTACGTCAAAAAAAAAAAAAATAATGTAAAGTTACTTGGACGTTACTACACTGAAAAAAATAAATAATTTTCATTCATTCAATATTTTTTACAGAATTAAATAATACATGGTAGGAAAGTATATGAAAGTTTTAAAGTTGTATGTAAATTATTTACTCAAAATCAGAGACATCAGAGTCATTATTATAAATGTTTGGCTCTTTTAACAATGCCAAAACTTCAGGAGTTTAAACATGTTTTTTAGCAAAAAGTAATTTCAATTTTTGGGAATACAAAATTTTAATTTCAAAAGATTTTGTTATTCGTGCTTAATTCCCAGTTTTTATTCTTGACAAAATCACTTGAAATTTATTGTTGATGGGATAAGCTATTCCTATGCATTTCACTGGTTGCTTAGGCCAGATCATCAGGAAACTTCATCCATAAAGATTTTAGAAAAACTAAAGATATTAAACCAAATAAAACTGTTAAAAGTATAAGAATTATAGCAGCAGTTCTACTTGTAACAATATCAAAGCTTAAACAAAACACATCAACAATAAACAACAGTGGGTTTATCCCATCTTACATTCCCCACTACAATTAGTTAAAATTCTCTCAACATTAATTGTAGATGTAATTAGGTTAAGAAAAACAAAATAAACTGCCTGTTTGCAGAACGCGAGCACAAAAGTGACTCGCTTAACTTACATTTAAAACAAAAACAAATTTTGAAATATTGTTTTTGTTTTAAATGTAAGTTGAACGAGTCACTTTTGCGCTCGCGTTCTACAAACAGGCAGAAAAACAACACAACAACTTACAAAAGATGTTGTCAATTAAGTGTTTTTTAGGCCGTGCACTTGCCTGTTTATCAAAAAGTAATTTCAATTTTTGGGAATACAAAATTTTTTTTAGTTTTTGGATGAACACCAAACATCGAAAATTTGTTGATGCGACATATGCGAGTTCATGCTTAGGGATGAAACGATACGAGTAAATACAAGTACATATTCGATACTTTTATAAAAGTACCAAGTATTTTTGTAATCGATACTTAGCAGCCGAGTACCAAGTAGTATCGTTAAAAAAATACTCGGTATCGGTCAAAAGTAATCATTTCACTTTGGTATTGAATTTAATCTTAAATTTTTGATTATTTACCAAAGCTGGAGCAGAAGTAACGTTATCAAGAAACCGTTTGACCAGTAAACACTAGGGATGCCGATCCCGAATACCGAAATCCCGGGATTATTCTAAAAATTTAAGTTACATGCAATGCATTTTGTACCACGAAAACAAAATCAGAAGGTGTGGTCTTTTTTCTAAGTTAGTCTGTGTTCATACGGCTCAAATCTTATTGACAAGATTGCTACTTTATAGGCGACAGGGACGAGGGGAAAAGAAACCAGTACACAGATGCATGTACTGTCTTTACGTTTTGATTTCTTATTCGTTGTTTAATTTTGTTTTTGTTTTCAATATCAAATAAAACAAAATTAAAAACATGTCTTCAACATGACATAAATCATTTGAACGCCAATTCATGTTTAATGATAATAGAACTGCGCACGCAACATACAAGTTGTGCAAAAAGGTATTTAAAACTTTAGGGGGGTTCCAAAGGTCTTTGGACACATATTTGTTTAAGTCTATTTTATTTAAATTAATACTTGCATATATATTTGAAATAAAATAAATTAAATATTGTCATATATCATATACTTATGTAGCCATTTATTAACGATACCCAGAAGTGTTGAATGCGAACATTGGTTTCGTCGGTAGCATATGTTTGCAATAAAATAAGGTATCAATTACACTGTGCAAGAAACTGACATTTTTTTTTTGAGACAAGCTGGGCACATGGCGTTTTAACCTAGTTGTTGGCGGTTTAATAAATTTCTTAAACTTTGCTTTTGCAGCGCCTAGGATGCCCCTAGATGGGTCAAAGGTATGACCGACCCCAATTTATTTTGAATCCCAATCTTTTATTTCTAACATACCTACCCGCTATCTCTATTCCTTAAGGGGGCTCCCATACAAAATGTTCAATGCAGACTAAAAATATATTGAAGAAAAAGTCCCATAAATGTCCAGGACACGCCCCTTCTGTGATAAAATGTATGACCGACCTCAATTAGAAAGAAGTTATTTTATAATTTTATTGCGGAATTTCGTTTTTTTTTTTTTTGTTTTTTCAATAAGCTAAAGCGTTTTTGAGTAATGCGAATATATGATGTGAAACCTCCTCCATTTTCGAAATAACCGTATATCTCGAAAAACAGACCTAACCTAAAAAACGACGGGCACCACTGGATTCAGCGTACCCGAAAACGCCATGTGCCCGGCTTTTCTGTTAGTCTGTTAGCAAAGTGTTATCAGACGTCATTAATTTGTTTTAGAAGCTTTTTAAAATATAAGTTTTAATACATAATACTTCCATATTACTTTAAAAGAATACCAGTTTAATGTTTTCTTTATTTTGTAATGAGTTTAATTTACTTCATGAATTAATTTGTTTTAATACTTATACATAAACAATCAATTATAATTATATGAATTTTACAAATTGGCTTTTATATATGAAATACCGAAAAATCCCGTTTCGTCCGTTTTTTTTAATTAAAAATCCTGAATCCCGGGTTTCAGAAAACCTGGTCCGGTTTGGCATCCCTAGTAAACACCTATAAACCACATATCGTCTTGGTCCGTTTCCTCAAATTCTGGCTATAGAAAGTCCGTTATCATCTCGCGATAGCGACACCATTCACGGTAATTGCTTGGCCGACCTGATTTTCAAAGAAGTACGGCCCGATAATGCCGCCAGCCACAGAACTAACTGGACAACATGCGCATACGGTTTTCCATTTCCCACAGATCCGGTTTGCGCACAATTCTTCCGATTGTGGAAACATTTGGTCGATTATGCTGACCAAAAAAATCACGATGTGCACGAAATGCATTTTGATTGAACGCCCATTTTCGTAAAACGCTTTAACAATCTTAACGCGCTGCTCAATTGTGTATCTCTCAATGGTAGAAGTTGTCAAATACTGAAACAAAGAAAGGTCAATTTAAGTTGCGCAAAAAACTTGACGTTAAGGTGTGACTCACAATTAAAATCGTGGATTATTGTTTTACCATCCTTAATTATATATTTATCAATTTAAAAACCTATTAACCTTTAAAATAAATACATAGTGACATTGTTGATTTCTGGAATAAAAGGTGAATTAAGGTTGTTATCCTAAACGTTCTATAAAATTTTTATCCTAAGATAAAAAAGATTTTTCGAAAGGAAATTGGTACAAGGTGGTAACTAAAAGTGGTCTCAATCTTTACACTTTTCATTTTGCGCAAAAATTCTAATAGGTCGGAGTTCTTATTTTATTGTATAGTACTAAAACACTATTAAGAAAGTTTTGAAATGCTGCTTTCTATTCTTTTATCATACAAACGATACAAGTACCGATACAAGTAAGTATCGATACTTTTTTTCGATTCTAAGTAGGTATCGATACTTTACGAGCGATACCACATCGAGTAAAAGAATCGATACCTTAGAGGTATCGTGTCATCCCTATTCATGCTAAAGTTTTGAAAAAATGTGTATGCGGAATGAAAAAGGTGCAAAAAATATTTTCTAATCCCAAAAAGTTATATATAAATTTATCATTTGGTGGCAAAAGAACCCTGAAATGAAATGGTATTCTATATTTTTGAGTCCATTAAAGATTTCTCACTTTTTAGATATACTTATATACAGTAAAACGATTTATGTAAACCGGCACGGAAAACAAACCATAATCTATTTATCAACAAGCTTTACAACTATTATTAAATAGAATAAAAACTAAAAAAAAAACAAACTAAAAATGTCAAAAAATATTAAAAAAAAAAAACAAAAGTTATAATGGTTTGAATTTAGTACACACGCAGCAGGTAGAACTAACATTCTTATTGTCTGTAATAAACATGACATTCCGAGCACCGTTACTTTGTTTTGTTTCAAATTTTTTTAATTTTGATATACATTTATTTATTATTTGGACAGTTTTCTTTCATACTAACTTCAAACTTGAGGAAAAAAAATTAAAAAAGTATTGAGTTTAGTTCCCCTAAATTTGTAAAATCTGACACTGTGCTTTGGTGCGAATACGAATTCATAACAATCTTGTTTTTATTATTTTTTCAACTTTTATAGGAATTATACTTCTAAGTTGTTATTGATGAAATGTTTTTTCGTAGTATACCCATATATAGTGGCAAATGAAGTGAAGTGTAGACACTTCTTTGACAATGTCACCAAAATAGTCGACCTTCAGGGTCTACAAACAATTTTGGAATCTTTCAACTAATATTAACCAACGATTTTATCTACATACGATTTTATGATAAACGCTCCTTATGTTGTATCGTAATTAAAAATAGTCATCCAGACGAAGTCAAATTCAATTAATCTTATAAACTTCCGAAAAACGTAAGAATTTTAAGGTCGTTAGCGAAATTATCAAAATTAAAAAAGTTATATACATAATTGACTTTACCTAAAAACAGAAATAAGAAAATTATAAAACATAAACAGCATTTTGATTTATCTTGTTTCATACTACTAACTAATTAAGCATAATGGAATGAAACTTAGCTAAATTTCACCCACTTGACAGTAATCTTCATTATCGTCATCATTATTTACTTTTATAAATTAAATAAGTACATTTTCTATAGATTATTTCTTTAAGCTTCCTTTCATTTGCATTGTATAAAATATATATTAATTACAAAAGAATCTATTAAATAAATCTCATTAATTCTCAAAATCTGCTTTTGCTGTTCTTATTTAGTTGTTCGTTAAAAAGCAAAAGCTTGTTAAAATTTACAAAAACAACGCAAAAATAAAACAAAATTATGGAAAGGGGGAAAGCGAAAGATGCAAAAATTATGAACAGCGTATGTAAACATCAAGTGTTCTTACAACATAAATTTGTATGAATGTAATGAGAGAAGTAATGTATCTGCATAAGCTTACTAGCACACATATTTGATTTACCAATACATACAAATCTGTCATTTATTTTAAAGAGCAAATTCCTTTATTCCTTTATTCTACTCATTTAAAATAGCTTTTATGCTATCTCGTGCTGTAACACTTCGCATTTAAAATGTTTTTCTACAAATTCTTCACTTAAGTGGGCATAAGGAGGACATTAATTCAGGCAAAAAGTAATGTCTTTGGTAAATCAGAATCTGAATCTTAAGTAAGAACCATGAGTAATGAGTACACTGTAAGTAGATGCAACAGTTGTGTTTTGAAGTGCGCCTTCTCTATCTGTCTGTGTATTCAAACACAATCAACAATTCAAAGGGTCGTAGTTATTTAATGCAAATAATTCGTCAAAAGACTTAATTTCAATTAAAAACATAAAACAAATAAATACTTTTTTAATATTTGTTCTTCTTTTGTTGATTATAATTAACATTACGATAAAAAAGCCCTGAATTTAGTTTGGTTTTTTCTTCTTCTTAAACCTTCTAACCCTTTATTAAGTATCGTAAATATCTCAAGATTACATAGCTGTTTTGATTAACATTCAAGTATTTGAGAGTTAAATACCGAATGTGTAATTAAAAGTATTACTGTTATAAAATGCGTTATTATTTATCTGTTACAAACAAATTAAATGTATACCTTTAAGGGCCATTATTATAACTTGGCGTTAGCTGTTATCCGACAGTTAACAGACGCTTTTTGACAGATAACACATTATTATCTGCCAATGTAATCTTTACTTTAGCTAACTTCAAGTTGTAATAATTACGGTTACATGAAAAATAATATTTTAAAATGCTCCTTCACGAGTTGCAATTTTTAACGAAATGTATCTTTTGGTACCGTTACCACTGCAGCCAGTATTAATAAGATGTTGAACCTGGCTAGACACTGTAGAATACTATTCGAAAAACTTTGAGCAAATTAAGAATGATATTTAAGATCAATTAGCATTTGTAGTTTTAAGCTACAGATATATTGGTGAAATTTAAATAAATTGGAGAGATTTATTGCACTTCATAGTCAGCTCAAATTAATTGATATTACAGAAATTAAATTAACAATGTGGAATGAAGAATATCCCAAAAAAAAATTCAAAACGTTTGCAAAAAAACATTAGGTTTTCAAAAAATAAAACAAATTTCAACCATTTTAGATCTGGAATCAAATGTGGGATCTGAATTAGAAAAAATATATATATATGTATATATATATATATATATATATTCTATAAATGAATTGGCATCCTTCAAGTATGCTCCTATAACTTCGGTTGACGTTGAAAGATCATTTTCCATGTAGAAAAGTTTAAATAGGTTTACTTTTGATTACTTGTCGTTTGAAAGTATTAATTTGTTTACGCAAACAAACGTTTGAATTATGGTGTTTTCTTTTCTACAAAAAATGTGACATTTTATTTAAAAAAAATGCAATTTGTTGGATGTTTCTTAAAAATTTTGCTCCCGTAAAGGGTGGCTTGCTTTATTCTAAAAAATTCACCCTTTTCGGGAATAAAATTTTTAAGAAACAGAGACCAAATTGCATTTTTTTAAATAAAATGTCACATTTTTTTGTAGAAAAGAAAACACCATTAGTAATTTAAATTAATTTTTAAAAAATATTGCACATTTTATATAAAATTGAAAAAAATACCCTTTTTTATTGAAAGTGCATTTATTTATTTTTTAATGCATATTTTGGAGTATTTAGTAGGGATTGTTGTTCGGTTTTAACCGAAACTGAAACCGCGGTTTTAAATGCCTAAAAACCGAAACCGACAAAAAAAAACCTCGGTTTTAGCTTTTACTTTAACAATGTATTTATGCTTGAAGAAAGTGCAAATTAAACATCATACTCGTACGTCATATACAAAAACTTTATACAAATCAGCCTGCAACAATGACAAGGTATTTCAAAATTCTTAAAATTCAAAATAAGTACTAAGAAGAACAAATGTTATTTTTATAACTCTTAAGTACACGCCTTATTTGTGAGGCATAAACTGCCACCTGGGCCACTTGAATTTTGTAAGGAATTTCTTGTGGCTATAGAAAGAACTCACACTAACGAACCCCTGGGCAAGGCTGGGAATACTTTTAAAGGTATGGAGTTTTATGGCTATAGCAGGAAAATTTTGTTGGGAAATAAAATAATTTTTCGAAAAAACAGAAATGAAAGAATTCTTATGGGTTGTGTATGCTTTTTGAAACGTTTCATTTTGATTTTATTTACTGCAGTACATATATTATAGGAAATGGCCTGACTTAATAATTATATTAAAAAAACTGGAAAAAGTCAAAGAATGCCTGGCCAGGCCCAGGTATACACTTAAGGGTTAATAAAAGTACCTGCATTGAAACAAATAAAAAAATATATAGATTTTTATGTATGAATTTAACTATTTTCAAAATCGAAAACCGAACCGAAACCGACCGGTTTTAATCATTTTAAAACCGAAACCGCGGTTTCACATTTTTCCGGTTTTTAGCAAACTCTAGTATTTAGTGAATATTTTATGCGCATATTTTCGATTTTTTAGTGCATGAAAATCTCATTCCTATTAATCACATAATGCGACCGCAGATTAAATTCAAATTTAGGAAATTCTATGAAAAAGTAGAAAAAAATTTTCCACAGTGGGGTTTGCTGCGATTTTCGAGATTTAATATTTTTAATAAATTTTTTTCAATGTTTTTAATCTTTGATTTTCTTGATGTTTTAATTTTAAGACCCATTTGGTTGTAGGATTCAAATAAATACTATTTTTTCTGATTTTTTGAAATTTGTTAAAAAAAAATTGTTGGTTTAACCCTCTGCGACTAACGTGATGTAGTTATCACAATTCTAATGATGTGGTAGACTACCAGACACCATTTCCGTGGCTAATATTTTCCAAGTTCCGCTTTGTAAACCTAATAAAACCATTTTTGTTTATTGTTTATGAGTACAAGTTATTATTTATATAGTTATTTTTCTAATTCAAAGCGAAAATTGGTGTTGAATGTTATTTATCGGCATGGCATAAATTTTCAGTTAAAAACTTAGACCTAAACTAGAACAGAAAAAAAAATTCAAAAATACATTTTTTTGAACAAATGTTTTTTATTTTTAATTACTTAGATTTAAATGTATCATTTGGTAACAAAAAAAAATTAAATTCGGTGGTTAAAAAAAAAAAATCATAAACATTTCAATTGGCACATCAAAGCCCATAACTTAAACAAAAAATATTTCATTTCATAATTTATATAGCAAAATTTTAGATTTGGCTGATTTGCACTTAAGTTAATAAGTCATAAGACTTGAGAACATATATGTATATAAATATATAGAACAGTGTGGATCTTGAAATGTGTTGGAATGCTCCATAACAACGAAACAAAAAAAAAAAAAAAAACAATTTTGCAGACGTGTTGTTTAACAGACACTAAGAAAATATAATATTTTACTGACATGTTGTCCAGCAGACACTATGCAAATATAACAAAAATATTGATGTGATTGTCTCTCAGACACTTTTTCGCTTACACTGGCACGTGTGATTACATCAATAGATCTAAACATAATAACATACGCATGAGTACACAATAAAAAGGTACAGAGAACCCGAGAGTAGCTGTTTGGAAAATACTCTTTTGTGTTTCTTGGTGTCTGCTAGTGGTAGTCGGTCGCAGAGGGTTAAACCACAATGCCAAATTTTTTTTAGCATTGCGCAGGATATATTTTCAATACTAATTTATTTATTCGGTTATTTGCATTGGCTATATCTTAATTCAATTTTTTCAATACGTTTTTTTACTTTTATCTAAGCAAAATATATTACTGATCATAGCACCCTTCACCAATTTCGTGCACACATATTTGTATTTTATGATAGATGCTTACTTAGCTGTATTAACTAATAACGAAACCCTTCCTCTAGTGAAATATATTGACTGCTTTAAACGGATTTTGTGTCCATTTCCATCATCAGATTGCTATTTTGGGAAATGCTTACATTGTCCAGGAATCAATGTCCTTAAAAATATATTAGACGAAGAATTTGACAATAATGCTATTGAAAATATTACGTATAAGTATTGAATATCTTACCCTCGTTGCAGCCTGGAAACACTGTGCAAAATTTTTTTCTACTTTTTATTGGATAGTATACAAAAAAATAATGAATACAGAAAAAATATTATTCTATTTGGACTAATATTGAAAACGTTATGCGTGTTTATTTGAACATAGTTTTCCTTTAACGCGATTCTTTTAGCATTCGATATCTCTGTAACCATAAGCAAACAAAATCTGAAAATTTGCTGAAATGTGCTGTTGAGAAGAAACATCAACACAGTAAAAAATAAAGGAAATCAAAATATATTTTTCTCCTAACTGTTCGATTTGACTTGGATTGCCCCATATATTTCGTTGTTATGTAAACTACAGAATATTTTAATAAAAATTAAAACAAGTAATAGTGCCGAATCTTATATACCCTTCACCATTGTGCGAGCAGAATACAAAGCAACTAGACGAAAACATTATAATTTTTTCATATACATACATATTAACAATACTTAAAACTTCATTATAAATTAAATTTAAAAAGCGAAAACTGGTAAATATTTTTTTTAAATCGTTTTTAGAACATAAACAAAATAAAAATATTAAAAAAAAAAAAAATTTCTTTTTAAAAAAACAAGATTCGAACCAGAGAACTCACAGTTTCTAACTTGACACACCCCCTAGACAACTAAACCATGAATGAACGTTATTTGAATATCATTAAAATGAAATATGGCCGGTTTACTGTTCACAACTCAACACAGTTGAGACGGACTACCGGATTTGAACTTTGCTTTTCATAAGGACCCAGAATATATATACTTTATAGGGTGTAGGATCACTATTGTAGAAAATACAAACGGAATGACAAAGTTATATAAACCCTTTACCTTCGGTGAAGGGTATAAAAAAAAATAATTTTTGGGATTTCAGTATTTTGGTTATAACTTAGCCATTTTTAAACCGATTTGACAGAATTAAATACCAACGTGTTAAGGAAGAAATTTACCATTTAATTGAGAGCTTGGACTCGGGAAGATCTATGGTTCCCGAAAATGGGTATTCAAAAAAAAAAATTTTATTTTGGCCATAACTTTTTCGTATCTGCACCGATTTTTCCGAAATTTTCAGAAAATATTTTCTACTAAAGAATTCCCGCCCACATTTTGTGGGATGGTGTGTATAAACAACCTAAATGTTTGTACCTAATTTGGAAACTTTGGCTCTTGCCGTTCTCTAGATATACAGAAAAAAGTAATAAAATTACAAAAACAACAAGGGATTTTTGGAAAAATGTAGAGGTAGTCGTGGTTTTTTGCTCATATCTCATCCATTTCTGGACCGATCTGGCTGAATTTTAATAGCAAAATTATAATAAGAATACCTGACATAAAGATACCCCAACCAAGCCCCCAGCATATCTGGGGGCTTCGGAAAACCCATTTCAACAGACAGACGGACAACCGGATTTGAACTTTGCTTTTCATAAAGACCCAGAATATATATACTTTATAGGGTGTAGGATCAATATTGTAGAAATTACAAACGGAATGGCAAAGTAATATTTTTTTTTTTTTTTTTTTTTTTTTTTAATTTTGTAATTCCCTATGCTAATCCCCGCGAAGCTTGACGCTTGTTTGCAGGAAAGAAACCAGAGTCTCTGGCGGGAATCGAACCCGCAACCCCGGGGTTGATAGACTAGCTCACTACTAGCTAGCCTACCGGGGCACCTTCGGTGAAGGGTATAATAATTTTTAAACACTGAAATTTATTGTTGATGGATAAGCTAATCCTATGCGCATTTCACTGGTTGCTTAGGTCAGATCGTCAGGAAACTTCATTAAAAAAAAATTTTAGAAAAACTAAAGTTATTAAACCAAAAAAAAAACTGTTAAGCAAATAAGAATTATAAGGATTAGTTCTACTTGTAAGAATGTCAAAGTTTAAACAAAAACATCAACAATAAACAGTGAGTTTATCCCTTCTTACATTCCCCACGAATAACAAAATCCTTTAAATTAAAATTTTGTATTCCCAAATATTACTTTATTAATAAAAGATATTTTTATATATCCCATGATTCCGTAAAATTTAGTTAGTTAACTTTTGTTTTGGTTTGCTTAGGGATAAAGGCATTAAATAACTTTATCTAATATATTCTATAGTGTGGCAATGAAAGATACAAATTTCATTAGGATAATGTCACGTTAATGAAATGTTAAAAACAAAAGCATGTAAAAATATAGTTTTAAAAGGGGTTTTTGGTGCAAAAAAATATTTACTGTATGGGAAACATTTATAATTTCACAATATCTAAGCAAAAGTTTAATATAACTATGTTAATTAACGTGACAAAATTTGCTATTTACCAAAATGGGCGTACAAATAAAAACAGAATTTAATTTTAGGATAAAGTTATAGAAAAACAAATTAATTTTAATTGGAAAATAATTTTGAGTATTTAAAATTTCTTAACGATCCATGAAAATCTAAGAGGCATGAAAGCATGTGACAAAATTACAAATAAATTCAAAACAATTTGACGTTTATTAATAAACTGAAAGTACCATTAACATTTTTAATTGAATATTTTCTGTGAGAGTTCCTGGTTCGCCTAACATTGAATACTTTTTTGATTCGAAAGCAATCTTATTTGTTATTCTTTCTGTCCATACTGAACGGATTAAAATTATTTTTTTAGTGTGTTTTTTAGTGAGAAAATAATTCCGATTCGTTCACTATTGACTGAAATAAAATTGCTTTCAAATCTAAAAAGTATTCGATCATGACTGCCATAATTTGCCCCTGGTCTACATCACAACACATATTGCGCAAAGGAAATATTTTTTTATTTGCAGGCTTAAGTTATTTGTTTACCGGCTCTTATTAAGTTAAATACTATATTAAAGCTCAATGCGGCACGTATTAACCTTCATAAGGTCTTCGGGTCAAATCTGACTAGAGTTTTTTTTTCCCGGAGTTTTTCGATTCCCGGGAAAGCGGGACATTTTTTTGAATTTCCCGGGATCCCGGGATCCCGCTCCATATAAATAATACACAGTAAATTAAATAAAAGAAATTCTTAAATACTACAAAATTAAATGAAGATTAAAAGAGCAACTTGAGTTATTATTACCTTACGGTTTTATATGTAAATTCCGTATTATTGTTATGCTCTAGATACAAGATAAAAAATTAAGATAAACATAACAATTTAATTCATAAAACAATAATAAAAACAAACACAAATTGAGGTACTCAAGATATGAGATCAAAAAGTTAATTCATAAAATAGATAAAATATTTTAAATAAATATATTAACATTTTTTAACGCCTTAGGAAATAACTTTCTGACACACTCAAAGCGCGTAGTAAGTCGTCAAAAAGTATATTGATTATTTTATTTACTAATTACCATGTCCGAAAAATTTCGTTCATTTTTTTTACCGAGGTTGGATAAATAGTTAAAAGTGCACCGTTGTAGAAGGCTTTTGATTCACAATAAGAAGCATTTTTTTTAATAAACAACGTCTATATCAGTCAAATGTATGTCAAGGTTCATGCAAAAAATATCAAAATCAACATCTTGCAAACCTTTTCATTTCATTAGGTCTATCTGTAATCTTTAGGACAATGTGTTTTTCAAATTGTATGTTGTAGTATCTTACACGAGTTTCCAAATTTTTTTTTATTTCGGTTTCCCCGCACTTCAAGGGTATATAAACCAACACAAATTGAAAAAAAAATTGTGTTTATCACCTAATAAACATATCGCTCCTTCATTGTAACATAGTCATATCTCAAAAAATCAAAAATTGTAAGTAATGTAAGCAAAGTGTTCCTTCATGCCTTCTCGTATTTTATCTCAAACTGAACCGAAGTTATAGCAAAATATATCTTTAAATCGGTACATTTTGAAAACTTTAATCGCATTTTGCCAAGTTCATTTGTTTTTGTAGATATGACTATGTTACAATAAAGGAGCTATATGTTTAGGTATCTGCTATTTTAAAGACTTGTCCATGGACAATTAAACTTTACTACCTGCATCTTATTTTGAATTAATGTTCTTTATTAACTTTTCACTTCACTAAATTTATTAATTATCAACTGTTGCAGTGCCTATTCTGTTTTAAGTAAATTTATTGCATCAGGAGACATTGATTTACGTATGTACTCACTTCTTGTAATTGATCTAATCGACAACCCATCCACAGATGCTTATTTTAAGAGAATAGAAAACTAAATTTCAAAGTATAAATAGCTGTTTTTTTAAGCTATGAGGATTTTTTTATTTCCCGGGATCCCGCATGAAAAATCCCGGGAATTCCCGGGAAAAAACCCTAAATCTGACCCATTCTAAAATAAAAGTTAAATTTTTTCTAAAAGTGAGTGACTTATATTTTTCATATTTAATGACTTTTATTTTATTTTAAATGCCAACAACGACGTTAGGTTTTTAGAAAAAAATATTGGCGAAAAAAATATTTATACAATTTTTTGCACTTAAGGTCTTTGGGTCATATTTGACCTGTAGCAAAATTCTTGAATTTTCGTTTGAAATTTACAGTTGTTATTTATTATTGTTTCACCTCCTGTGACATAAGTTATTTTAAAGTTTACTAATAATGAAAGTAAATGTAAATTTCGTATTGATTGGACTGAAGTTGGCGACACCAAAATTTCGCATTTATTGGTTCGCTGGTTTTGACAGCAAGGATACTCGCAGTGAACGCCAAATTTTAGATAAGTGGTGGGCGATACGTGAGCTATAAAATCTATGGGTTGATTAGTTATGCCTGGAATATACAATAGGAAGTTTGCTTGAAATAAACACATGTGAGCATTAGGGCTACAACCAAATTTTTGGCATAGTACCACGGAGTGGCCCGTCGTTTTGCGTAAAAAAACCTCACGCAAGGAAGCAAATTTCTAGAACCTTCCAAGAAATTTTGAGCCGCGATGAATTGTAAACCGTAGGAAAATTGCAAACAAAAGCATGTAGTAGCTGAGCATGAACACCACCCGCCATTTTCAACCAAAAGCTAGGAGAAAATATTTTTACCAGTCAAAAATAAGTTCTTGCCAATTACGTCACAAAACAGATACAACCAATTTATTTTAAATGTACTTTTGTATTCGCAATAAATGTTAACAATAACTACATCTTCAATATACTAAATAAATCTAGAAATAAAATATCTACTTTTAAAATATACCTAATTGAAAAAGTGAGTTTTTATTTAAAATTTTCTATTTGGGTCAAATTTGACCCGAAGACCGTTAACGTCAGCAAATTTGAAGACCTTATAAAGGTTAAAATTAAAATATTGATTTGAAATTTTTACGAAATCATTTTCATGCTATATTTCACCATTTAAAAGTAACCGCATTAAAAAAAAGAATTTTAAGTCATGGTCCTGTCACTGGTCCTTATAGTCTCATTAATATTTAGCATTAAGGAGTACTTAAAAAATTTCAGCTGATGGAGTCGCAGTTAGAACTATTTCTTGACGACTCCACAGTCTTGTTAACAAGCACTACGTTAGAATTTTTGAATGGTTAATACTCGCTTATTGGGCAATAATGTTTTTTATGGTATCCAAGTTAATGGCCTTGGAAGTATAAGATATTTTGGGACTTATGACTTCTGTAAATGTTTACCTAAAGAGAAACAAAAAGGACACTTTTTAAATTTAAATACAAAAATTGTTATAAGCTATTATTACTTAGGTTTTTTTTATTATTATATTTTATTTTATTTTATCATAAAAATTTAAATTTTATACATAATAAACAATTTATGTCATCCAATTTTAAAACATAAATGACAGCCATAGTGTAAATGATATGCATACATTTTGTTGTCAAACATGTTAATAGAAATTGACACATAAACTCCGTCGCAATACACACACACATGCATAAATTGAAAAGCAAAAAAAGAAACAGGAAATTATGACAGAAAAGCAGAAAAACAATATAAAAAAAAGTAAAAAAAAAAACAATTTTTTAATGTTGACAATACCACGTAAAATATCGTTTGCGTGAGTTTTTATCCTAACATTCTTTGAAAAATGATTTTCTATTTCTTTGGCATGCTACGAAAAATGTCAGATGTCTTTTTGCTAATGTTTCTTATCCGCTCTGAAATATTTAGTCTTCTTTTCCTAAAAGTCACAAGAAAAAATATTTTTATGTAAGCAAGTGCATTAATAGAAGTCTTTAGCCAAAAAAAGTTGGTTAAAAATCAAATCTAGAAAAGAAACGGAAGATTTTACTTACTTTGACTTTTTAGGTTTTTGAGAAAAAAGATAACCAAGTACTCAAAAAATAGGGTTACAAAATGTATACAAGCAAGAAATTGTCATAGTCGTCATATTTTTTTTTACAAAGAATTCTCAGAAGAATTTCTGCACAGCAGAAAGGCAGAGCACATAAAAAAATTTTAAATAATAATATTGTCAAGGCTTTAAACACAAAAAATAAGGAAATTTCAGAAAAGCTTACATACATGTTGATTGCAGTTAAGTTTGTAAAATTTTGCTCATATTTTAAGAACTCCGAAAACTAAAATTTATTTAATATATTGTTTTACCTCATTCTTAATTAACAAAAATATTCATTATGCTTAATTCAAGACACAAATAATGTATCCTGTCAATAAACCAGTACGCAGACAAATGAAAGCCATGTGCTCATACTTTCAGTCTTACCACTTGTTAATGAAAACCACGCTCAGTCTAAATGAACCAATTTACAAATTAAGTTTCATTTGTACGAACAGACTCACAAACTGCTGCTTTGTATTTTGTAGGCCATAATTTTCATTTTAACTCTAACTAAGCCGGAAGCCACTATTGTGTGCTCGTGTGTGAGGGTGTTCATATAATCAAAAATGTGCTATTGTTATTAGACGGTGGTCACAATTGCAGTTTTTGCAGCTACGTGAGTCTTTAATTGCTTAAAAGTACAAACAAGCATAGACATGACATGACAGACATACACAAACAACACATACAGGCTCATTAAAACCAGCATGAACGGTAGGTAGTCTATTTTAAGAGGACCAAAAAAAAATTTGTTATTTATATTAGAACTGTGGAAGAGTCACTTGTGAAAATTTAAGGTTCTTAATTGGGAATGTGTTTAATGAAAAATTAATAAAACAAAAGACAAATATTAATTAATATTATTAAAAAATGTACACTGTGCACGAATTTGGTACTTTTTTATAACAAGCTGGGCACCCTACCAGTAAAGCTAATTTGAGTACGCTGAATGCTATAGTGCTAGTCATTTTCGAAGTCACTGCTCGTAATCCCAATATTCGCGATTAAAATTTTTAAAACTAATGTACCATAAAACGATACTTTTGAGATTGACGATTAGAGGAGTTCTTACACAGAAAGAAAAACACTCGGGATAAATTAAGTTTTTTATACTAACTTAAGGTACGGGTCGTATTTAAAAATGCAAGTGCCAATAACACTAAAATGTTCTTAAAACAATAAAAATGGGATTTCTTTCGAAAATCAATCCCGGAATTTCTTTAAATAAGTACAAAATTCTTAAACGAAGCAAAAAAAGATTAAACTTTTCGTTGGTAGTGCCACTCTGAGAATAAAATTACAAAGTGAGCGCTTTAGTATCATTTAACTTATCAAAGTTTGTTGCAGACACTACAACAACACCACACACGTAATAAAAAAAAACGATTTGCTTATTGTGTGTGGAAACAACTAAAACAACAGAACAAGACGAAAACACGTTATTTTCATGTTTAAAAGATTGAGAACTCTTGCTTCTCATTTAGTTTATTTTCAGATATAATATATACATTAAGTTTTTAAAGTAAAAACCATATCAGGGATGATGCTGGTGTTTTATTATTCTGTTAGGTGTAATCAATCATAATAATTTCCTCTTTATAATTATTTTCTTTTTTTTTCAAGCACGAATTCGGGATAAACTCAACTTTGTAATACTTGAATCAAGCGCGTTTTGAGATTGATTCACTCTTAGTTTTATTTAAATCAATTTCATTTTAGGATTATTTCAAGTATGAATTCGGGATTGAATATGTATAAGCAAAATATTTCGCGATTGAAAATCCGTACTTGAATCAATCTTTCTGTACTTAATTCAAGAAAATCTTTACTCACTGTACTACTAATACCGCTTCGGATTGATTTGAGTACCGATGAACTAATTTTTCTTTTGACTGTAGCATTTGTTTCTTGATGCCAGAAATTCGGTTCTTTTTAAAAATCAAGAAAACCAGACTAGTATTTAATAAATACAGCTTTATTTCAGAAATAATTTTCTTATTTTTAATAAAAACGAGCTACTTTTGTGTTTCTTGGTTTAAGAAGTTTTTGATCATATTTGATATATGAAACGTGAATTTTTGATGAGAAAGTGTTTCTTTATTTAAGAAAATTTTGCTAAATTCCAACAAAAAGTAAAAATTATGAAATTATTTTTCAATTTTGGATTGTCTTGTTTTAAGAAATGAAATTGATTACTTAAGAAAATAACATTCTTTCCGTGCAGCTACGCTGTAGACAACTAAGTCGTAGCTTATTTTGGATATTATGAAAGATTTAACTAAGTGTGAGACAATTTGTGTAAATATTCCTTTTTTAAGTAGATATATATTTTGTAATATTTAGTCTATTCAGTTATTAAAATTTTCATTAAGTAAGAACAATAGTTCTTAAGGCTATGCTTAAAGTTAATGTTCAGATCAGATAAAATCTAAAAACTATTAACATTATGAACCTTCAATCTAATTCGCTATAAAAATAAGTTTTCACAAAAAAAAAAAAACTTTAAACACAGTTTCTTCTTCTTAAACGCAATATTCTGGAATTTTATAGTACTTACATATGCTTGTTTATATACTTATATGTACACATATGTATAACTACACAAACACATTCATTTGCAACAGGTAGTAAAAGTCAACAGTTTAGTTCATTTGCATATTGTATTTTCATTTGTCTTGTGCTCTCATCTGTTTGTTTTAGAACGGTAAAAATCTGTACACTTACAACACACCGTTGTATTTAAGTTCTGTGTTAATTTAAAAAACAAGTCTGTTTAAGTATTTTAGATAGTGCAGTAGTTAAATTCGGTCAAGTACTAATTTGTAGTCGCACACGAAATGTCTGATTAAAATCTATAATTTATTCATAACCTAAAATGCACTTATGGGTTGTGGCAGTTTTGGAACAACTAGATTTAATTTTGCAATTAACTTTATATAAGAATTTTCATATATATTCTTTTTAATAATACTTAATTACTACTGGAGAAAAATAACATGAAAATTGAGGGAGAAAATTTAAATTGTTAAAATGTAAAACAGCATAAATTAACAACTACCAAAATTATAAAAGTGACTTAAATATTAAAGAAAACAAAAAATGCGGAAACATAGGAAAATTTTAGAGAAAAATACATAGAAAAAACAAAATATAAAATAAACTAAATCCACAATAATGAAAAAAAAAAATAAGCCGAAACCATTAAAACTTTTAACTATAAAATATACAAAAAGATTTTTGAATCGAAAAATTAAATACAAAAGAATGTTTGATCCATAGCTTGGGAATAATGATTAGAAATCCTTATGATTAGCAATTGGATTAGAAATTTTAATTGTGCTGAAAAATTGATTAATTATGATTAGTTAGCCATTTTAGACGATTACTAATTGATTAGATTAGAAATTATCAAAAATCTAATCACAGTTAGTGACGATTAGCATTTCCAATCAAATCTAATCAAAACTAATCCAAAAAATAATTGATTAAATTTCTTGATTATATTTGATTAGATTTGATTAGATCAACTATTACTAACTATTTTTGTGAAAAGAAAATATTTATTTATCACATTTGTTGCTATATTTACATAATGTAACAGTTTTTGAATATTGCATAAAATTGCATACGGTGCACCCTGTTCTTAAACTAAGCACTCGACACAGCTGGTTCAAATATAATGTTTTGAAGGAAGCATTCCTATCGTGTAACACCCCACTGACGTCATCAGCACCCGTTGAACGACTATTTTCATTTGCAGGCATCATCAATAGTCCAAGACGAAATTTATTGTCAGACTTTTCTTTTGAAAAGTTGGTATTAATGAAGTCTAATGTCAATTTTTTGTGAATTATATATAAGCAGAATCAGCATACATTTCAAACGACGTAATTGTAATATATATACCTATTTTCTTTTTTTACAGAACTTACTGAATATGCATTTTTTTTTTTTTTTTTTTTTTTGTTTGACATTCTGTAAATTCGTTCTTTATATTTATTTTATGTATAGTATGTATAAATGTAAATATTATGTAAATATATATGTATGTGACAATATTCAAAAAGTGTTACATTATGTAAATATAGCAACAAAAGTGAAAATAAATATTTTCTTTTCACAAAAATAGTTAAAAATAGTTGATATAATCAAATCTAATCAAAAATAATCAAGAACTCTTATCAATTATTTTTTGGATTAGTTTTGATTAGAAATGCTAATCGTCCCTAATTGTGATTAGATTTTTATTATTTCTAATCAAATCAGTGAGTGAGTAATCTGAAATTTTTATCAAAATTCAATTCTAATGATTAGATTATTTTATTTCTCTAATCGTAATGATTTCTAATTCTAATCGAAATTCCCCAGCTATGGTTTGATCCAAATTCAAAAAATAAATAAAACAAAAATATTGTTTAAAAACATATTAATACGAAGGAACGAAAATATGCATGTAGGTAAAGGTAACAAGTTAGAGTGCTATATTCGGCTGTGCCGAATCTTTGATACCCTCCTCCGACAGCTCAAATGCTTAAGGAGTAATATCGGTATGATGTTATTATTATCTTAAACTGTGACGATTTGTTATTAATTATGGTTTTAGGCGACTAAACTGTTTTCCGGTAAAAGGGTTTATATGGGGCCTAGGGTAAATTATGGATCGATCATCACGAAATTTCACAGCGTCATTTCTAGTCCTCTAAAACTGTAACGTGCCAATTTCTGTTATGCTAGCATTAGTAATTATGATTTTAGGTGTAGTAAACTGTTTTCCGGGAGTAGGGTTTCTATGGGGCCTAGGGTAAATTATGGACCGACCATCACGAAATTTCACCGCGTTATTTCTAGTCCTTTAAAACTGTGATGTACCAATTTCTGTTATGATAGCATTATTAATAATGGTTTTAGGTATACTAAACTGTTTTCCGGTAGTACGGTTTCTATGGGTTCTAGGATAAATTATGTACCGATCTTCACGAAATTTCACAGTATCATTTATAGTCCTATAAAACTGTGACGAGCCAAAATTTGTTATGATTGCATTATTTTTTACGGTTTTAGGCGTACTAAACTGTTTTCCGGTAGTAGGGTTTATATGGGGCCTAAGGTAAATTATGGACCGATCGTCACGAAATTTCACAGTGCTATTTCTAGTCCTAAAAAACTGTGACGTTCCAAATTTTGTTACGCTAGCGTTATTTTTTACGGTTTTAGACGTACTAAACTGTTTTCTGGTAGTATTGTTTATATGGGGCTTATGGTAAATTATGGACGGATCTTCACGAAATTTAACAGCATGATTTCCAGTTTTGCAAAATCTTATCGCATTCCGTGCCTTGTTCCAGCATTTATGTTATTTTTTGTAACAAAATTATCAATTTATTTAGGTGTTGGTTCCACATTTTGATTCATAACTCTGGTCCTACTAAATCGATTTTGCTGGATTTCAATCCCAAACTGCTTAGGATAACTTCAAGCAATTTGGCACTAAGTTTGTTCATTTGTTTTAAGTTGTTCGAAAGTGAGTTCAACAGACGGACAGACAGAAGGACTCAAGGACCCAGAATATATATACTTTATGTGGTCTGAGATGAATAATAAAAAAGTTTCACACGGAATGACAAACTTTATATACCCTCTTCACGACTAATTGTGGTGGAGGGTATAAAAAGCGGATTTCCAAGTGCATTCATTCAATAACAACAAAATTTGACAAGGTTTGAGATTAAAAGCCGTTTAAAAAACTAATTTTTGCAACGCAGGACTACTGGCGATAATTATCTACGATAACTTAAAGCGAAACAAATCGAATGTGAAGCCTGGTCTACCACCAGACTCATTGCCAAAGCTGAAAATAAAAAAAAATCCATCCATTTTATATCCTATACTACTCTGTATGAAGAACAATTTACGTGAGTGCACCATATCTGGGACACATAACGATCATGGACGAAGCAAAAAACTATTATGTTTAGAGGTTAAGATTCATATAATAGTTTTTTGTGCTGATATAATTGAAAAGCCAACAGCTATACGAGAATTTTTCGCCTTAAAACGATTTTTTTAACGTGGGTTTATGTGGGAGCTATGGTCAATTCTGGACACCGCAGTTCAAAATTTTATTTTATTTTAAGACTAAGATTTTTTAATTATATTTTTTGGGGGTAAATTAAATCTAAATTCAATCTAAGTCTGGCGCCGTGTTGAAGTGTTTGCTTACAAAACCAAGCGCCCCCGGTTCGATATCTAGCAGCGGACAAAAAATGTTATAATGGTTATCGAGACTTTTAAAAATATCCATAAAAGAAGGCCCCTGAACACCCAACCCCCTGGAATAGAGAAAAACATCATGACAAATGTCAGGAAGCCGCCACCCCCTGGGAAAAAGGTAGGAATCAGATATTAGCAAGGATCCCCTTCACTACACCAAGATGGCAGCCCCATTATCCTACGACATGCTACAGCAGACCAATCATCTACTTAGCTGGAACTAAGATCGATTAACGAAACTGATACATGGGAAAATAGTAATAAACTGATCGATACTTCAAGGACAGTGTTCATTAGGGATATTAATTTTTAACAATTTTTTAAAATATCAAAATTGGCATAGCACAGTTCAATAAAGCATATAAAAGCTATATGGAAACGTATTTTTTCGCTGTAAAAAAAGTTCACACACCAACCGCGATGAAGTTTTGAAAATTTTTTATTTTATTTTTGGTTAAGAAAAATTATTATATGTTTATTTAAAACAAAAAATAGCTCAAGTATGAAATTTTATTAATATATAGAGATGGTAAGAGATTTTTTCGCAAACCAAAACGTATCTTTAACCTTTTTTAACGAAAAAAAAAAATCAAAAATGAATAAAAAAAACACCGTATAAAATTATGAATATTCAATATTGCATTATTTAAGAAGTACGAATTGGTGCGAGAACTTTTTTGAGACAAATAACAAAACATTATAATTTTCGTGGTTACTAGGACATGGTTGGCCTCATGGTACTATGCCAAAAAATTAGTTTTACCCCTCGTGTTCATACATGAGAAGTCGCGAAATTAACTGCAATAAATCGTATAAGATGGAGGTTATTTTTGGAAGCAATATGATCCCAAAAAATTTAATGGAAAAAAACCGACACGAAAAGATCGCTAATGGGCACAAAACTATTTCAGAAAGAGGTTTGTATATGAACATATGCAATTATGGACCGATTCTTACAATAGGCTTGGTCTTTGTAACAATTAACGGCCTGTTTTTAGAAAACGTAAACAAGTGAGTGAGAAATTATACTGAAAATAAAAAACAATTTTTTTTTTTATTGTTGTTTTCAATATAATTTCTCACTCACTTACTTGTTTACGTTTTCTAAAAACAGGCAGTAAAACTAACGTACCTAATTTGATAAAACTATCTTTAAAATTTCACTTGTATTTACTTTGCGCACAAGGTTAAATTTGATGAAAAACGCCAGTCAGCCTGACGGACATCGTTAGATCGAATTTTTGTTCAAAATATAATTTTATATGCAAACGTTGACCTTCAAAATCGTTAAACAGGCAGTACCCAGTAAAAACTATTTTTTTACCTACACATATTCAGAAATAATTAGTTATAGAAGTTGTTATAGAAGCAGTAATAGAAGAAAGCTACCAAATAATGAGTGAGTGAAGCTATTCATTTTGAAAAAGTAAGCGAAGTTTTTACTGGGTATGTTTCAATCGATATACTTCACAGTAAAACCTTCGCTTACAAAATAATGTGCTTAGCAATCAGAAAAAACTGTAAGCACTACTTACAATTCTACTGAAACAACAGATGAATTTTATAAGGGAATCCCGAAATGAACGCATTCAAATGTAAGTAACTTATTTTTTATCAAAATAAATCCAGAAAAAAGTAGTTTTAGAAGAAGCTATAGAAGAAGAAATAATGAGTGAAGGAAGCAATTTTTTTTTAAGTAAGCGAAGTTTTTACTGGGTTAAAGGTCTGGAACCAATAATTTTGTGTATAACTCACATCACCAAAAACGCAGAATAACCCCTGCATTATTGTGGTATGGAAATAAAGATAAAAGCGGTTTGACTTATCCGACTAGTATTCCATATCTTGCCCCGTCCGACTACAATTTGCTTCGAGCGATGCAAAATACTCTGACTGGATGGAATACACTGAACATTAAAACAGGGCATAAATAAGCAGTTCTTTTGGCGCAGAAGCCGCAAACAATTGTCAAACGGTGGCAAATATTTAAGATAAATATAGCGAAAAATGGCAATTTCGAGATAGTAGAATAATTTACTTTCCTTGGATCCGCTACACTGATAGAAAAGGAGTCATAACGCTGATGTATTTTGACATCAGTACTATGGCAAGTGTCTTCGTTTTTGACCCCATGACACTTTTCTTTCTGGTGATGACAACCTTTACATCACTTGGCCAAAGTGTCAAAATGAAATTATGTCATCAATGGGATAACACATCGGCATCACAGAAATGACGAACATGTCCTCAGTGCGATGACGCAGTAACATCGGAGAAAGGACACATTAGCATCAATTTAATGACAGTTTGTCATTAAGTCAAAGTGAGACAATATTATTATTTACTTACCCGTTACATATGGTTGTTTCACGTTTGTTGAATTACTTTGTTTACAGCAGAACTTTCAATAATAAGATTAATATAATAATTATTCTACTTTAAAAATTTGATGTATTAACCCTGCTGTTAGTGTTCACCGCAGATCCGACCCTGCAGTTTTCAAGTTGATTTGCATTTATTTTCATTCTTGCTTTACTTATGTAGATTGATTTAAGTTTGTAGCTACATAAGTGTGTATATTTGTTAAAGCTCAATAACGTTTCATATTTTGTGACAACAACAAACTTTCATGCAAAATATTAAATATTAATAATTGTAACTGTAACTGATGAAGTTATTTTTGTTGCCTTGTTTTTTAGTCTCTTTAAATAAAATTTAATTTTGATTTTGGAGTTCTGTTCATTCGCTTCACATTCTTTTAATAAAACAGTTCGTTTGATTGCTAGAAAAATAGAAATTCGTTTTATTTTTCAAGTTATATTCAAGTCTGTAAAAAAGCTTACAGACCCTAACATTGGTGACCCCGACGTGATCGGTATTTGAATAATTTGGTTCCTATTGGTATAAACTCAAGCTTAATAATGAGTGAAGGTCAAGAAGATACTATCACTGCCAATGAAAATTTATCGGCATGCCAAAATAAGGTCATCGCTATTACCGGTCAGCTAGTTACCCTAAACATGGCATAAAGCTCAGTTCAATTAAAGGAGCATGATGCTGATGATCTCTTGGTTCGTCTCGAATTCGTCGAGAGTCTCAATAAGGGCTTTGATCAAGCTCAAACCATTTTAGAGGATATGGACAACAGTCTTTTTCAGAGTGATACACGATACAAATTTACGTGCACTTATTTTGAAGTGAAGGCTAAATTAACTCGTCAGTTAAACATGGTTAGAAATACTGAACAACAAGCCCAACAGCGTTCTTCAACATTTCGGCAGTTTTCCTTAGATGAAGTTCCATCGCATTCGTTACCTAACCGTAGCTCTAGGTTACCTGAACTAAAAATACCAACGTTTTCAGGATCGTACCTTGAATGGTCGGATTTTTTCTCCATGTTTTCTACCGTTATTGATAAAGATAACATAACAAAAATTGAAAAATTTCAACACCTACGTTCGTGCCTAAAGGGTGCCGCTTTTGATACCATATCGTCATTAGAACCAACCGATGCCAACTATGATGAGGCCATTAAGCTATTGAAAAGACGTTTCGACAACAAGTTGGTAATTTTTCAATCTCATGTAAAAGAAATTTTTAATTTAACTCGAGTTGAAAGGGACTTTGCAGTAAGTATTCGTCAGCTTAGTGATAAGCTTAGTGCTCACATGCGTGCTTTGCAAACTATGAGTACCAAAGAGCAAATAGCAGATGGGTGTTTAATTCACCTAGTGACTTCAAAGTTAGACTTAAAGTCTAAGGCAAAATGGGAAGAAGAACTGTCTACGGATGCTCTCCCAACCTAGGCTTCATTTGAATCGTTTTTAGATAAAAGATGTCGCTTTTTATAAACAATTGAAAACTCCACGCCTAGAAAACCCACAGATCAAAACTCTAAACCAAAAAATAATGGACGGAATGTTCTCGTAGCCTCTGCATCAGCATTGGCTTTATGTACTTTTTGCAATGCCAAAGATCATTTTATAGCAAAATGCTCGCGTTTTGAAAATCTTTCCCCAAATATCCGTTTAAAAGAAGCCAAAAAGTTACAACTTTGTTTGAATTGCTTAAGGAAAGGGCACTTGATGAAAGATTGCAAATCTGGCCACTGTCGTCAATGTACATCTAAGCACCATACGTTATTGCACATAAATAATGCACTAGACAATTCTATAGCTAATTAATCGAACGATACAGCAGCAGAGGCAACAGCAACAACATCGCAGTCAGCACTCGTTTCCTCATTATCCTCACTTTCATCTACAGCGCAAAGGCCATGCATTGATTATAATGTTTTGTTGGCTACAGCAATTGTTTTAGTTAAAAATAAATCTGGTTCATTTTTACCTTGCCGTGCTATTTTGGACTCAGCCTCTCAGCTTAACTTTATAACAACTCGTTTTGCAAAACAGCTTCAACTACCGACAAACAAATCTTATGTCACGTTTTCTGGTATAGGTGATAATGCTTTTGTAGCCGACAAATTTGTTGATGTTATAGTGAAATCTCAAATTGCAAATTTTTCAACTTCGTTTTCGGCTGTTGTAGTTCCCTCTATAACAGATTATAAACCCAATGTAAGCGCCAATATAAATGGTTGGAATATTCCTCAGAATTTGAAATTGGCAGACCCCTTATTTTATAAACATGGACGAGTCGACATTCTGATTGGGGCTAGTTTATTTTTCGAATTAATGTGTGTTGGGCAAATTCGTTTAAATAAAAATCTACCCGTTTTGCAAAAAACCTTGTTTGGATGGGTAGTGTCAGGTGGTAGCTTCCATGCGTCAAACTCTGTAGCATTGACCACAACTTGTAAGTATCTTGATGATAAAAGTGAACAGGATCTTGGAGACCTTATTAAACAATTTTGGGAAATAGAAAACAATTTTGATGATGCCCGTACTTATGCATCTGAAGACGCTTATTGCGAAAGCTTTTTTCAAAAAACAACCACTCGACTAAACTCTGGTGAGTATTCCGTAAATTTGCCAAAGGCCAAACCAAGTAGTGTTCTTGGAGATTCATTTGAGCAAGCTTTGCAACGTTTTAAAGGCCTGGAAAAAAAACTTAATAAATCTCCGGATAATAAGAAGCAGTACGTTGATTTCATGAATGAATACATAGACCTTAAACATATGTCCTCACTTTCGTCATCCCCTGTTGAAAACACCTATTATCTACCTCATCATTGTGTAAAAAAAGAAGATAGCCCAACTACAAAATTGCGGATTGTTTTTGATGGCTCAGCCAAAACGTTATCAGGGCTTTCGTTAAACGATATACTTTGTTCGGGACCCACAATTCAACACAAACTTTTTAATACTATTTTACGTTTTCGTTTATTTAAAATAGCACTAACTGGCGACATCTGCAAAATGTACCGATGTGTTAAAGTATCCCATCCAGATGACTACCTACAGTGTATACTATGGAGAGAAAACCCAAATGAGGACATCAAAACTTACAAGTTGAACACGGTTACGTATGGCACAAAACCCGCTGCATTTTTGGCAATTCGCGCTATGCATCAGCTCACATTTGATGAAGAAATTAATTTTCCAATGGCTGCAAAAATTGTTAGACGGGATTTTTATGTTGATGACATGATCTCTGGAGGTGACTCATGTGATGAGGTAAGGGAAATTCGCCAGCAAGTTACAGAGTTGCTTAAAGCGGGCAATTTTCTTATTCGAAAGTGGTGCTCTAATGAAGCAGCAGTGTTAGAGGATGTTTCGCCAGCAGATTGTGAACAACTTTTCAAATTTCCCGATGGAACTGCCATTACAAAAGCTCTAGGTCTTGTGTGGAACCCAAAACATGACAATTTTATATTTTCGTTTTTATTATCGCCAAATAACAGCATCGTATCTAAACGCACTATACTGTCTACAATCGCTACTATATATGACCCCTTAGGTCTTATTGGTCCTATTATAACAAAGGCAAAGATATTTATGCAGATATTGTGGAAACATAATTTAAATTGGGATGAAAGTTTGCCGCAATCGCTACATTCAGCATGGATTGACTATATTACAAGCCTATCAATAGTACACAGTTTAGAGTTTCCTCGTTTTGTTAACATATCAAATGCTCTTGTTCAAATTCATGCATTTTGTGACGCAAGTTTAGCAGCCTATGGCGCATGTGTCTATGTTCGCAGTGAGCTCGATGGAGTCGTCAGAACCAACTTATTGTGCTCCAAATCGCGGGTATCACCGTTAAAAACAATTTCAGTTCCAAAATTAGAGCTATCAGCAGCTTTGCTGTTAGCCGAACTCGTAAATGTTGTTTTAAACTCGTTTCCAGCGCAATGTGAAGTACACTGCTGGTCAGACTCCATGATAGTATTATCTTGGTTACGTGAAGAATCATCAAATTTTAACGTTTTTGTAGCCAATAGAGTAAGCCGCATCCAAAATCTCACAAATCAGATGACTTGGCATCACGTCCCCACAGCTCTAAATCCAGCAGACATTTTATCCAGAGGGGCTCTACCAGAAGAACTTGGCCAAAACTTCTAAAATTTATGACGGATTTGCCAGAAAGAAAACGAACAGTGTTAGTCGCTATTCCTGTAAATGATTGGTCAGTTAGTTGCAAATATCACAATTCTTTTTCTCGAATGCAACGTATTTTTGGCTATGTTTATAAATTCGTAAATTTGAAATTCGCATTGCGCAAAGAAATTAAATCAGGCCCATTAACACCATTCGAATTAAAAATGGGTACGAATTTGTTAATACGGAACATACAAAAAATAAATTTTTTAACCGAATATAATACTTTAAATGCAAACAGGCCAGTATCACCATCAAGCAAGCTTTACCCATTAGTGCCATTTATAGACTCTACAAATCTGATTCGTGTAGGAGGAAGACTCGAAAACTCGGACTTAAGCTTTGAAGTAAAGCATCCCATAGTATTACCAAAACTTCACCCTTTTACTCGTGCTTTAGTAATGGGTTTTCATCAAAAACTTCTACATGCTGGCCCGCAGCGCTTACTTGCAACAATTAGATTGCAGTACTGGCCCCTTGGTGGACGAAAGGCTGTAAGTGCAGTGATTTCAAAATGCATTCAATGTTTTCGATTGAGGCCCAAGTACGCACAGTATATTATGGGTCATTTGCCTCGTGATCGTGTGCTACAGTGCAGAACATTTTACACAACTGGAAATGATTTTTGTGGACCCTTTTATTATAAATCTGGCGTGAGAAAACGGCCTCCAGTAAAATGCTACGTTTGTATTTTTATTTGTTTTGCAACGAAGGCTTCGCACTAAGAGCTTGTTTCTGAGCTGTCAACATCAGCATTTTTAGCAGCATTAAAACGTTTTACTTCCATCAGAGGAAAGCCGCACACAATTTGGTCTGATAATGCCACAAACTTTGTTGGTGCCAAAAATGAATTGTCAGAACTAAAACAACTGTTCATAAGTAGATCGCACATAGACATGGTACATCAGGAGTGTCTAAATGATGGTATTTTTTGGAAATTTATTCCTCTCCGATCTCCACATTTTGGCGGCCTCTGGGAGGCAGCGGTGAAGGCGGCAAAATATCATTTTAAGCGTGTTATAGGCCTTTCAATACTTTCATTTGATGAATTGCGGACATTGGTGTACCAAGTATCGGCCATTTTAAATTGTCGACCTTTATGTCCAATTTCGGAAAATCCAAATGATCTAGACGTTATCACCCCAGGTCATTTCCTAATAGGCGCAACATTAACTTCTATCATTGAACCCGATATTACTGATATAAATATATCTCGTTTAAATAGGTGGCAACAAATTTCGTTCATGCAACAAATGTTTTGGAAGAAATGGAGCACAGCGTATCTTACTCTTTTGCAAGAGCGTTCAAAATGGCGTACTTCTTCTGCTAATATTGTTAAAGGGGACATGGTCCTTCTTAAAGATGAAAATCTTCCACCTCTTCAATGGCAACTGGGTCGGGTTATTGACATCGTACATGGGGAAGATGGAGTGGCCCGCGTTGCAGTGGTTCGAACCAGAAACAAAGATATGAAGCGAGCTGTTGCAAGGCTAGCCATCCTACCAATCGATAAACACCAAGTTGAAACCCCGAGCCTTTCAACGGGGGGAGGATGTTCACCGCAGATCCGACCCTGCAGTTTTTAAGTTGATTTGCATTTATTTTCATTCTTGCTTTACTTATGTAGATTGATTTAAGTTTGTAGCTACATAAGTGTGTATATTTGTTAAAGCTCAATAACGTTTCATATTTTGTGACAACAACAAACTTTCATGCAAAATATTAAATATTAATAATTGTAACTGTAACTGATGAAGTTATTTTTGTTGCCTTGTTTTTTAGTCTCTTTAAATAAAATTTAATTTTGATTTTGGAGTTCTGTTCATTCGCTTCACATTCTTTTAATAAAACAGTTCGTTTGATTGCTAGAAAAATAGAAATTCGTTTTATTTTTCAAGTTATATTCAAGTCTGTAAAAAAGCTTACAGACCCTAACAGTTAGGTTAAAAAAAACTTACGAATGTTAGGTTAATGGACCATTTGGTCCATGTAAACAGAAAATATAAAAAACAAGTATGGCATCCCCTTTTTTGTGATTTTTTTATCAATAATAAATGGTTTGGAGTGCCACTCCATTACCTCAGCCTATTGGAGCTACGGCTGAGAATATTGTCTCAACACAACCAGGACCAACTCGATTTGCAGTGTCCAGATGCACTGACATGCTGTCAGCTTTTTTGTTGTTTTTTCCGCCTCCAATAGAAAGAATTATAATCGAAAATACTAATAAGTACGGCAGGCTCAAGTTTGGTGGCAAATGGAAAGATTTTGATGAAGACGCATTGCGCGCATATATAGCAGTACCTACTCATTCTTGCAGGCGTATGTCGGTAAGTATATATTTTATTTAAGCAAAAAAGTTGGCTTATATAAAGTCTATTATTGATAGCGGAAAAAAGTAAAATGTTCATGGTTTATTTGATGGAAAATTTGGTCTCCCCGTTTTCCGATCAATTATGTCTGAAGATACATTTCATATGATGAATAGTGCCATCCGTTTCGATGATGTTTTGAGTCGACGACAATGTTTTACAATTGCCACGAAAATGTGACCATTGATGAGCAACTGTTTGCATTCAGGGGGCGATGTTCTTTTCGGCAGGTTATGCCTTCAAAACATGCAAAATTTGGTTTGAAATTTTAGTTATCTGTGGATTCTAAGTCAGGCTATGTATGGAAAATACAACCATACATTGGTAAGCCTCGAAATGCACAGCCTGAAAAGAACCAAGGGCAACGCGTTGTATTGGACTTGACAGAAGGCTTGAAAGAGCAAAATATTACAGGGGACAATTTTTTCCACTTTTGAGTTGGTAAAAAAACTTCAGGAAAACTAACATATGTGGGAACAGTGCGCAGAAATAAAACATTCATTCCTCTGAAATTGCTGACTTTGTGCCATTCCACATTTGCATTCGATGACATTGCGACATTAGTATCATACATAAGCCACAAGAACAAAGCAACAATATTGATAAGTTTAATGCATAAGACAGCTGCTGTTGATAAAAGTAGATTCAAGAAAAAACCAGAGATTGTTTCGTATTACAATTCAACAGAAGGTATGTTAGTGTTATCTTCTCCTATAATTTCTAATGCTTCATCTCTTTTAGGTGGCGCTGATACTGCTGATCAAATGATTGGTTCCTACAGCACAAAACGCAAAACAAATAGATGGCCAAACATTGTATTTGCAAACATACTTTATATACCTGCTTTGAAAGCGTACATATTATTTTCTGTAATCGACGTTTCATGGGCTCCAGCTGATCGGAATTGCAGGAGAACAGAGTTTTTGCGGCAACTAGCACTTTCTCTGGCTAAGACGTATATGATGAAACAGACTAGATTACCTCAACAAGAGTTATCAGCACAATTATTGACTGAAATACGATGCATAGTTCCAGTGGCCTCTTATAATAACGATACTTCTAATTAAGGAGCTCGAAAGCGTGGAATTTGTAGTTGTTGCAAGTCTAAGTCTGACATCAAATGCTCCATTTGCAGCAAGTTTATTTGCAAAACTAATCGAACAACATTTTGCTCATCGTGCAATGACAATTATTATAAAAAAAACTAATAAATACTTATTTATTTGAAATAAATGTAAAAAAAATCAACGAAAACCAAAGAAAATATACTATGGACCAATTGGTCCCTTAACCTAAGATTCGTAATTTTTTATTTTTCTCAGTCCTGTTTAAAGTCAGATCCTTGAATTTTTGTTTGTAACATTGTTTTTTAAAAAGACCACGTGAGCTTAAAATCTAAGTCAGTATATATCACCGTTCAAAAATTACAAGCAAACAGTAAAAAAATTGGACCAAATGGGCTTAACCTAACAGTAGGGTTAACTAAATAATTAAAAAAAAATAGAGTATAGGAATTTTTGCTTCTTTGTTATCATGAAAATAATGTAAATAAATAATAACCAAAATGTGGCATCGAATTGATGTCACTATAGTAATAAAATAGATGACACGTAAAAAATTATAAAATTGTACAAAGACGCTAGTCATTGGATTGATGTTACTTTTTGCATCTTTGATGCCATTTGTAGTAACATTGATGCCACAATTCTGATGTTAGGGCATCATCAATATGAAGATGCTTTTTTTTAATCAGTGTATAAATAAGGAACACAGGTGTTGTTATGAACTAAGCAAGCATTTTAAAATAAAAGCCATCTCCTTCTCTTTAACACCCTTGTTATATCTGTGATGTTATTTGGTGTCGAAACAATGATACTTGCAAAAACAGATGAAGAGGTGTCAGTCGTAAAAATATTTTGTAAAATGTATGGGGGTATGTAAGCTGACGGATGTATAGGCAACGAGTGAACCATAAGCTGTGCCATAAACATAGTGAGATGCGTCAAGATATAACAATTGCACTGGTTGGGACGCGTCGGAATAATTATGATCGCTGAAAGGCCATAACGAATGGTATTTATGAATCTATAAAAGGAAAGAGTAAACGAAGCAGACCACGACTCCAGTGGAAAGTCAAAAAAGAAGACCTCAAAATCCTATGTGAATTAAACTGGATACAACACATTATATATCGAAGTACATGGAGAACATTGCTTAACCCTTGTGTTAATACCCAACTTTATCCAGATTGTTTAGCACCCGGGTACCCATATACTATAATGTATTAATAATCCATATTTTTATGAAATAAAATAAAATTTTTATAATTTTTTAAATGCGTATTAAATTATATTTATGTTAAAATTTGATTTTTTAGCTTTGTATTGCATAACGGCTAAAATGTTAAATTTTTATACAGGACAGTAGAACAATTGAACAGTTTTGGTCATACATGATATGTAAATGAGACTTCCCTGTATTATAATACTAACGCTTTGGAAACTAAACATATTTAATTGTATGATACAGAATTTAGTTTATTGAATTTTTGAGCAGTTCAAACGTGCTTTGGTTATCCCATAAAGTGTATTGTATTGTATTGGGTACCCGGGTGCGGATATTGCGATGGTCAAAGTTTAAGCAAATTTTTTTGAGTATTAAAGGAGCAAAAAAATAAATCTAGAATCTGAGTTTGCTTTCTTTTAAGTTAAATAACGGCGATCCAGAAGCTTGTTTAAAAATTTTATTTCTTAATACATTTTTTTCGTGTTGATATACGTAGGTGGGTACCATGGTACCCGGGTATAATCACAAGGCATAAGCAGGCCAAAACCAACAAAAGGCCATCTAAGTAATTTCTTCAAAATATTTTATTGAAAAACTTTTAGTTTATCTTCTGTTAGCTTATATTCTTCCTATTGCATAAATACATCTGACTAAGCAAATCAAGCTTTTATCTGAACTAAAGTTTGTGAATAAAACAAAAAAAAATATTTTTAACGAAAATTGCAGCAACTTTTTATGCTGCAACATTAGTTTGATGTAATTTTTATAAAGCTTAGATTTTCTTTAAAATGAATTTAGTATCATCATTGTCAATCTTCTGCTCGTATGCAAAACATTCACGTTATTTGGTTTTTTTGCTTAGTGAAAGAGTGTATGTGAGTTTTTCACATCTAACAACTGTTTGATAAGAGCATAATAATTTCTTATGCTAATGTCAGCAACATTTGCTGCGTGCTTATGTTTATCTTCATTCAAGTATATGTTGTAACTCTAACTACAATAACCGCACACTGTTTACTTTAATCAGTTCACACATGACCATGTAAAGGATTACAAACAAACATACAATTGCACTTCGGAAGTAAGTCCTTAGGATGAACCGCAGGAATTTCAGAAGGTGAAAAATAGAATAACTTTTTGATTTGAGATTTATTGCAATAATAAATATGCATTACAAAAGTAGGTAAAAATTTTAGGATTTACTACTATAAAGTCTTGATATGTATATGTTATTTGGGTCACCCTAAGGATTAATGTGTACAGTTTATAGCCTTTTAAAGAATAACGCTATCATTAGTGATTCTGTAAAATGAGAGAGTTATTTTTTCAATTTATTTTCTTCACATGCAGATGCATTGCAGATGACACGCATATTCCCATCCAGTGTAAGAGTTGATATAACAAATCTGTAAAGATCTGTGTTCATATGTTTATGAAGAATGTTTCCAAAGATGCAGCCATAAAATTAAACATTAAAGAAGAACACTATGAATAAATTGAGTTTGAAAAAAGAATAGGATTGCAAGAACATAGAGGACAACAGTTAACATGACATAAGAACATTAAATCAAATGTTTAACTTTAAATTATTTCTTTAATTTTAAGGTCAATCAAAGGATAATTTATATGTTATACCAATGCACTACGGTCGGAAACATCACTTTTCTTGGCCAAAACTATTAAAATTTAAAATGACGGAATTTTTAACTGGAATTTGAATTTGCAGGATATTTTAAGTGTTTTGTATAAAATAATAAATTTTTTTTTAAATTATCAACATTTATAATTAAAATTAAAAAAAAAAAATTTTACATAAATTTTTTTTTTCTTTTCTTTCTGAGTTTTTATTTTTTTTAGTTCTAAACGAGAAAATATACGATACTGACGAGTAAATATGTTGTTTCTGGAAATTGAAAATATGATTTACACAATCTACATTGCAATGGTAAGTTTTTTGGGCAACAAAATTGAAAAAAAAAAAAACAAAGAAAAAAAGCTTAAGGAGTGAAAAAATATGTTCAAAAATATCCAACAAAAACTTTGATAAAAAATGTTATTGTTTTTTTTTTTTTTTTGTTAATTGTTCTTTAAAAATGTAGTAAATATTAACAATGGTGTTTTTACAACTATTCAGTTACAATTGTAAATTATCGCACAGACCAATGAAATATATCGAAAATATTCGTTTATTGTTCGTAATGAGCAGAAACAATATATTTTTCTGTTTTAGAGCTTTTTATGAATTTTGTCTTCGATTTGTTAGAGCATATTTGCTGCATTTCTTGGCATAATGTAATTTAAAAGAGATTTTTGCAGAATTTTTTAAGTTTATAACGCATTTCTGGCCTTTTTGAGGCATATTTTGATACATGTTAAATTTTTCTAGATACGTCCAAGAGCTTTCGCAACAAATAAAAACAACATTTTTTTTGCAAAATTCTGGGTTTTCTGTTTGAAGTATCTATCTGTATAATCAACGCGTTGCTTTCATTTCGCCATCTACATTTAATTTTTACTCTTAAATTGTAAGACAAAGCGAGTTGTCATTATTAACTTTAAAATTATTTAAAGCAAAAATAAAGGAAAAAGCAATAATATACGTTTTTGGCGATGTGTGTAATACATAGAAATCTAGACCAATATTGTAGTATGCCGATAGACTCAGAATTACTTTTTAAAGTGATTTTACTATGCCCATCCGTCCGTCTGGCTGGTTGCCTGCCCTTGTTTACTTTGTGCGCAAAGTACAAGTTGCAATCTTGTGGATAAATATATCAAATTTGGTAAATATATTTTAATTGTACTAAGGATAAAGTCTATGTAAGTGGTGAGATCTGACTGTAATATCACATATTTCCCATAAAAACTTCATTCAAAACTAGACTTCTAATCATGTTAGTATTTACATTAAATTCTCCCCAAAAATATTTTACTGCAAATGGAATTATCTCATATGGATGTTAATATCTTGATAATATTTGGCACAAATAACTCTTATATTAATTTTAACCTTTTAACAAAACTTTGTGTATGTGAACCCATGACTACCCGTAGTTTCCAAATAGGGTACTGAAGTACTAACCATATTTTACGTACGTTGTAACTAACGATCGTCGATTCAACGATGTATTTTTTAACTGCCTATAACTTTGGCTTAAAACTAAATATATTTTTGCAATAAATGTTATTGATCATTGGGGCACTTTATAAGTCTATTAAAAAAAATAATTAAATATTAATTCCTATAGATAAACAAAATATTTAATTTTTGCACTAATTAATTTTATATTGCACATATTTTTGGGATCATGGACCTAAAAATATTTCAAGTAAAACAAAAAAACTTAAAAAGAGTAAAAATTTAAAAAAATAAATTTTTAGCTTTAAAAAAAATAATTTTTTTTTTTTTAATAACAGTTTGAGCAAGAGTCACAAAGCTCAACTTTGTGGTCTCCGCATATAGGTTATATGGGTTATATATCACATTTTTATTTTGACATCCGGCATTTTTGTATGGGCATGAGTTACACGAACTTCATTTGTGTTTTTTTTTTTTGGTATTTTCTCCTTAGCTGATCATTGTTGCCACTATTGTTTGAAGTAACAACATTTGCAAAATTTGCTCACAGCGTTGAAAAAAAGTCACGTTAATACTAACCTCGACGATACGATACAAAACCAATAAAAGCAATGTTCCACCAACGCGGTTTAAAAAACACAATAACACACAGCATCTTCTTACAGCATACAAAAAATAAAGGTAAATTAATTAAAGGGGAGCGATGCTCGCTGAAACGTCGATCATTAGTACTCTAGGGTTAGATCTCGAAAATTCGTCTATAAATACTTTGGTGTTTGGGCTTAAGCGATTATGATTTAAGGATTGTTTTTTTAATGGAAATGTTATTAAATTGTTCAATATTTTTTGTTTCATATTTATTAGTAATTTTTAGGGCATATTTTTAAAAATTTCAAGCGCATATTTTAAACTTTTTACTGCATATTTAATGTGCATAAAACGCCTTTTTTAATGCAAATTTCTGGTTTCCCTGTTAATGATTGAAAATTTTTCAAAAAAAAAAAAAAAAAAAAATTAATTACCTTAGATTCTTCTCAGAATCCTAATATATGACACAAAACAATTTTTTGTTAATATATTGATTGCTAAAATGCAACACATTCACTTATAAATATTGTTATAAACCAATTTAAAAAAAGTTTTAGAAACGATGCTTAGGCAGACAGTACTCTCAGTTTGAAAACTGAGAACATTCTGACACGCAAAATTTTAATTAAAAATACTTTTGCGATACAAAAACAAAAAATCATTTTTGGACAAAAAAATTAATTAAGCATCGAAAAGAAAAGTATGAACAATGGGGCAAGGTACACGGATATCTCTGTTGTAGGTCCGAAGAAAACAAAAATTTTTGCACTTAATCTCTAGTTAAAATGCTATAAAATAATAATGGCCTTTGCAACAGATACTCAATTACTTACTTAGATGACACTTCAAACTGCTGCTGATCCCGCCTTGCTTTAAAAATGTTCTCCGTGCGCTTCGATAATTTGTACGTTGTTTTCGGTTTTATTCACCAGAAATTTTTAGGAGTTTTTTATAAATTTTTGAATATCTTTCATTCTGGATTATCTGCTTTCAGATTGCCTAGCTAGCGCAATCGTTGTACCTTTTTTCGTTTTCTTTGTTCGTAGTGGTGTGAATCTCATACAGTCAATGATTCTTTCATCGGCTCTACTCTTCATCAACGCATATGGGCTCATAAATTTTATGAATTATTTTCCCCTCAAAATGCCTATTTCACCTTTTTCGATTTTTGCTAGAACCCACGGGCGTCGCTGAAAAAATTTCGAAGTAAAATTTAATGAAGTAGATATGTTTTGGTTGTAAAAAAATTAATTTAATGCAGTCCATACTAAATTATCTATTTCTTTTTTTTATAATGTCAACTTTTAAAAATTTTAAGAACAAAAGAAGTGTTCATTTACCATAGCTACTTGCAGCGAGAGGGTAAATTTAAGCTTTACAAAATTTTTCTCTCAATTACTCTAAAAAAATAAAAAAGTAAATGAAAGCTTTACCAGCAAAAGTAAAGATTACTTAGGATTTATTAAATTCTAGCGCTTTTTGGCCTTTTTGCACCCAAATTTAGTTTATTTTTTTATTTGTTGATTAATCCAATCGTGCTGCTATTTTTCATAATTTTCATCACTCAAAAATAAACATACAAAATGACCTCATTAAACTAATTCTGCCTTCTGGCAAACAGTATTTAAAGTTATTTCTTATTTAAACAGGAAAAAATAAACTGATATAAAGCAAAAAAATTGAGAAAGAGAAAAAAAACACTAAAATATTGTAAAATATTTAATATACTCAAAAGTCACTTGCTTGACTGCCCCGTTAGGCTAGCAAGTAGTGAGCTAGTCTATCAACCCCGGGGTTGCGGGTTCGATTCCCGCCAGAGACTCGAGTTTCTTTCCTGCAGACAAGCGTAAAGCTTCGCGGGGATTAGCATAGGGAATTAAAAAAAAAAAAAAAAAACATACATTTTATATTTTGGTTTTATCTTTTAGAAGATTAACCTAAAACGAAATTGTAGCATTTTAACAAAAAGTGATTTTCGAAATACAACCATAGAGCACACAGAGGCGTCACGAACCAGAAAATATTGTGTTTTTTTCTGTATTTTTCTTCGAACGCTTCCCTTTTTGCATTTTTTGTTTTGATTACGCAATTCGTGATGACAGTAGCGGCCTGTTTTTGCACATTGCCACTTTACTGCCAAAAAAAAATTTCTTTCTCTTTCTTCGAAAGCTGCCCTCGCAAATGATTTTGGCATTTTTCATACGTAACTTTTTTCATCTCTGTATGCTTTGTGACACAACCTCTGCCGCACTACAAATAAAATTGGACCACCTGATCCATTTTGATAAAATGGACTACTCCATGGACTGGTCCGATGTAATGCAAGCATGGACCATGTCATTGTTAAAAAGTGTTTGTAGTGAGACGATATGTCTTCGTTTTTTAACGACATGCTTTCGTTTTTAAACGACTTCAAAACTTATCCTCTTGAGTATACCATGGAGTAGTTTTAAAACTACTCCTAAGTGGTCCAAAGGTGGGTTATATGGTCCTCTCCTAGGACCCATTAAGGCCCTGCGCTGCGTTTTCGCAACGTTCACTTAAACCTCCCCTCAGGCATTTTTTGTTACGTGATAGTGTTATAAAGCACAGTGAAATAAAATTTAACTAAATATCTAATCGACCTGTTTTTGAATTTGTATCATACATAAGTTTTTGGGTACTTTTGGAAAAAGTTAAAACAAATAATGTAATATATAATATACCTATCTGAAACTTCTGAAGGAGATAGCTAACATACAAACATTATTATTTCTACTGAAAAATCCAATCATCGTAGACATTTGAGACTTTTTTTTATAATTGTATATATCCGTGATGCGAAAACGCAACACTGGGCCTAAACGATTTACAAATTACATACAATTTTCAAATACAAACATATTTATACAATCACTTGCTATTTAAAACAGCATAATAAAAACATGTATGTCTGTTAATTATAAGTTGTTGTTATTTATGTGTTTTGAAATTTTCGATAATTTTTTCAACTTTTTCAAACTAATTTCCAATTTTTAAAATGCAGGATATTTCGCAGAAGGTAAATTCCCTATGACAATTCCTTTTTCTTTTCTTAAGCCCAAAGTGTGTTATTTTCCTAAAGGAAAGCGAACTTACACCAAAGTAGTCCCGTGATAGGTCTTTGGTGATAAGATAAGAAATATCACTTTAACATGGGGTTGTCATTGGTCAATTGACACTATTTGACCAGTCTAACAGCTATTCTCAATGAACGTATTTAGTGTTAATTATAACAATAATGGATTATTTCGATACAATGTAGTATTATGTCAATAAAACAAGTCCCCAGAACTAGATTTAACCCTTATGTGTGTGGAAAAAAAAACACCTTCTGTAGGGTGGATAGGTACCTGGGTACCTTCATGCAAATTGTATGAGAAATCTAATTTTTTGTCTTGTATTGTACAAACAATCGATGGTTAATGATATAATATTAGAATTTTACTCTGGTTTTCTCCTTTTCATATATTTTTTAAAATTCTACACCCAAAAAAAAAAATTTGGAATATAAAACACCTTCTATAGGGTGGATAGGTACCTGGGTACCTTCATGGAAATTGTATGAGAAATCTAATTTTTTGTCTTGTATTGTACAAACAATCGATGGTTAATGAAATAATATTAGAATTTTACTCTGGTTTTCTCCTTTTCATATATTTTTTAAAATCCTACACCCAAAAAAAAAAATTTGTAATATAAAACGTATACAGGTACCCAGGTACCTATTCACCCTATTAAGGGTGCAAAAAGCAAATTGGTATGCCACGCCCCCCCAAACTCATATTGTATATAAACACCTATGAAAATATAATAATAACAAAAAGTTAGGAGTTCTCATGAAATTGTAGAATTGTAGACTAAAATCTTATATAAAAAATTTCGATTTGAAAACGCAATAGGTACACAGGTACCTGTCCACACACATAAGGGTTAAGAATCAAATTTGAGAAAGTCCCAAAAAAAGTGTCACACCTTCGGTGAAGAATGTACTGTAATTCATTAGTTTTTAACCTTTTTGTTCTTAATATACCAGTTAGATGATAAGTTCTCCTTGTTCTATTTTCACAAATCCCAGGACCAAACTGTTGGAACAATTGACACAAATTTCCCCCAGGGTTCTTCAATAGGTACAATAAGAGAAAATCGAACAAATAATTTGAAATTATCCATCCCAAGATGTTATCTTTTTGAACTTCTTCTATTTTCACAAATACCAGGACCAGTCTGTTGGAACAATTGACACAAATTTCCCCCAGGGTTCTTCAATAGGTACAATAAGAGAAAATCGAACAATTAATGTGAAATTATCCTCTCCCAGGATATTAAAGAAAAACCAGTAAGAGTGCCATATTCGGCTATGCCAAATATTTGATACCATCCACTGACAGCTAGGATATTTCAGGAGTGGGCATTATATTGGACCTGTGGTAAATTATGAACCGATCTTTACGAAAGTTGACAGTGTGATTTCTAGTCATTATAAAACTGTGCAAGAACAAAATTTATTACAATAGAATTATTTGTTATGGTTTTATACCACTAAAGTGTTTTTCGAGAATGGGCTTTATATGGGGCCTATGGTAAATAATGGACCAATCAATTACAAACGTGAGAAATGTGACGTAGCAGTGCACCCAAAGTGCTTTGGAACATATCATAATTGAATTAAAAATTAAATGTATATGAATATCTTTTATAATTTTTTTTTTTTTTCCTAAAGACGTGAATAAAAAATTTTAATTTAAAATGTTTGCAAATGCGCTTAATTTTTATATCGTTAAGGCCTAATGTTGCGTATTCGCAACGGGGGTTATCTGGGCTCCTACGTATCCGATTTGTCCAAAATTTGTTTTCTTTCTTATCTAGGTATAAACAATAAAATTTTAAAAGTTTCGTCATTATAACTCAACGGGATCATGGCTCGGGCCTTAATGGGTTAACGTCGTTTGTGGTTTGTTATTTTGGTTTTGACCACGCCATTTGTGTTCATTGTTGCGGCCTGTTTTTACACCTTGCCACTTCCCTACCAAAAAAAAAGCTTTCTGTCTCTTTCTTCGAAAGCTGCCCTCGCAACTGATTTGGGCCTTTTTCACACGTCACTTTTTACAGTTCTGTTAGCAGGGTTGTGAACTATTTCTAATCAAAAAGCGCCGTGCCCGCAATCAAAAAGCGCTAAATAAAATTTAAATAACAAAAAACTTAATGAAATGTTTAAGAAGCAAGTTTTATTTATTACACTGGCCGTCAAACCTCATTTATCAGAAATCCAGGTATATTATGAATAAAATAAGACATGAAATTATGAAGATCAGTAAACAAAATGTTAACTAGACGTGGTTGAATAAACTATTTGGATTCAGCACGCTAAAGTCAATTTGTTTCTTGATACAAGAAATTCGATTCTGTTTAAAAATAAAAAAAATCAGACTAATATTAAAGAAATGCTGCTTGATTTCAGAAATATCTTTCTTGTTTTTAATAAAACAAAGCTACTTTTGTAATTCTTGTTTTAAGGAATTTTTGGTCATATACCAAAAACGTGAATTTTTCGATCATGAGAAAATGTTTCTTTATTTCAGAAAGTTTTACTTTATACGAACAAAACAAGTTAAAATCAGGAAATTATTTTTGAATTTTTTTGTTTTAAGAAACGAAATGGATTTCTTTAGAAAATAATAAACTTCTTGCCTTGTATATTATGCATTTCAGAGTACTATACATCAAAAGAATTTAAAAAACGGAAACAAATTTTGTTTTAATGTGTCTTGATTTTAATGAATGCAAATAAAAGTACAAAAATGTTGGGTATCTATTAAAGCGCTAATTTAGCGATCTTTTAAAAAAAAGCGCTTAGGAAAAAATATGCGCCTTTTCGACCATTAAAACGCGCTAGATCTAGCGCCAAAGGCGCTAAATTGGCAACTCTGTATGTTAGTATTCTGTGACAACTAGTTAAGACTTAGAATAAAATCAACTTTATTTCCTACTTTCCTGTCATTTCTTGAATATTCTGAAATATTTTGGAATAATTTGAGAAGAAAAACACATATGTATTTTTTACATACACGCAGACATTTACAAAGAAACTGCACAAGTATAAGTATTTTATTTTTACCCAGAAGAACTTTTTTTAGTACTTCCTTCCCCTTTGAAATCTAAACGATAAAACATACATTTTAAATTTTATTGCATAAATTCACATAATTTGACACATTATTATTGTGAGTTGTTTTCCTGTGTGTCAAGCAGTGGGTAGGGAAGTTAAGTAAAGTGATTACTGTTTACATTATGAAAAAATGTATGTATGTATGTATGTATGTTTGTTTATGTTTTAAAAGTTCCTTAGGTAAATCACCTGACGTTGTAATTTTCTCCCAACGACTCCAAATCAGATTATTTTTGTACGAATTGCCTGTGACTTTTTTCTTCGCTATATTTGCTGTCGCAAAGATTAAAAGAAGAATTATTATTAATACTATTTAAAGGTTTGTATGTTCAGCAGTGTAAAAGTGGCACCACGTTGATGAAAACTTTTTTGTTGTTAATATTTTTGAGTTTATTTTTATGATTTGTATTGTATGCACACATACATACATAAGTACATGCAAAAAAGTCAATGAAGTTTATGGTTCAGGGCCTAGATAACGCTTCTTATTGCAAATTAAATAAATTGACATCGAATATTTTATACCCCAAAAATCATGTAATTTTTTTCTATGCACTTTTTTCCGAAGGACGAAAAAAGTTGGTAAATGATCCTAATTTTAATGTTAACCTTAATATTAGTTGAAATATGAATGTATTTTTTTTACGTGACTATTTTATAATTTAAACAATATACTAAGCTAATTTAATCGTAAATTTTAATATACACTTACCCGTAGACTTGTGAATGCTAAAAAATAATAGCTAGACCGAACAAGACTACCAAACATGCTTAATGTTTGTTTCAAATCCGATTCTAAAATATTTCACTTATATACAAATTGAGAAAAAAAATGGTTGGGCATGGTTACGGCAACAACACTATGTTTAATGTAACAATCTATTGTTGTCGTACACAAATAATTGTTATTTTTATTTAATATCAACAATATTATAGTTACTGTAAACATATCAATGTTTATCGCAATTATGAATTTGAGTATTGTTGACCGAAAAATAATTATTTTTCTAACAACTTAATTATGATAACTTTCTAAACATATTATATTTCTCACAACCATATCATGACATTTAATAGCCATTACATGATAACTTTCTATACGTTTATCATATTATGTTAAAGATGCAATCAAACTATTTTTACTCTAATCATATTATGCTAGCGCCATTTGTAAAATAATTTTGAAGCAGTTGTGTCGTTTTTTTTATTTGTGAGCGGTTAAACAATTAAAAGATAAAATTCCATAAAAAAATAAGCTTAAAGAAATTAAAAAATTAAAATATTAGCGGAGTTTATTCAAGTATTAGTGATGTAATAGTGCAAATGCAAAATATCATTGTTTTTTTGTAGAATCCAACAACAAAACACACAGAGATTTCGTTATATTTTATAAAAGTGCTACGATATTTCATCAACATCTTAAAATCGAAAAAATGGACACACGCGGTTGCCCATGAAAACCACAGATTTTTCATTTGCTCTTTTACAAGCCTTATATTGAACTCCACTATTTTATTTACGTTAAGAAAAATTGTAAAAAGCCACAAAATAAAAAAATCTATGCAAAAACATTTTAATTTATTTTATATTATGACAGTTATGAAAGGTGCTGTATCATTATATGATTGCTTCTAAATTTATTATGATTATTAACATGATGATAATATGATTACTTCTTAGCATATTATGATTTACATGACAATAATATGATTAACTTCTTAGCTTATTATGATTAACATGATGATAATATGATTGCTTCTTAACTTATTATGATTTACATGACAATAATATGGTTCCTTCTTAACTTATTGTGATTAACAGAATAATAATATGATTAAGGGAAAAATATTATGATGTAATAGTACAAGTATATTTAGTCATAATATGATTCCATAATAATCTAAATATGGTGACTACAATCATAATTCTTATCATAATATGTTGCTCTTAGAATATGTTTACCACAACCATGTTTTTTCTTTGCGTGTATGTACTTTTTACGAAACCAGAATAAAAATATACACATTAGGTTTGTACACTTTTAGATCCATAATTCTTTTTGCAAATTAAAAATTAACGCAAAAATAAAAAATTAAAGAAAACCTATAGCAGCAAAACATTCTTTTGATTCTAGTTTTTTTTTGGAAAGTTAATCACGAAGTATGTCTTTGTTTTACAGAAGATTTAGTGGCCTTAACTAAAGCAAGTAGTCAGTGGTAAAAGTTTAGTAATTAGCACTCTGTTAAATTATTAAAGGTGGACAACACAGAAAAAATAAGACAAAAAACTTTTCTCAGCCTGAACACTTGAATATATATAAATTGACAAAAGCTCAATTCACACTTCACTTTGTATTTAGGTAAAATTTTAACTGGCGTATTAAAAAAAATTAAAATCACTTTTATATGAGTAAAACTAATAAAAGTTGTTTTTTAACCATAAACTGTTACTCTTAGAAAAAATACGGAAAACGTGATTGTTATTAAACATATTACATTTATTGTTAAGCATACATCTTTGAAGGCCACTATTTTATAGTTGCGGCTTCTTTATGGAAGACTAATTTAACCATTAAACGGTTGCCGGTGCCAACAACATGGTAAAATAAATCATTAAATGTTTATAATTTGCTCGTTGAAAATAGTTTTGATGTAGGTGACCATATCGAAAAATTTGCTTTTTCTGCCTGTGCTTAATAAAATAAAAATATTAAAAATTTTTTGTTGCACTTCCTTTACAATTTTAAAATATTTTCATTTTACTAACTAACCAAATTTAACAAAACAAACTTTATGTAACGTTAACCTTTACAATTTTAACAATTTCGCAATTGGTGTGAACTCAACTCTTGCAATGAAACTACAATGTTTAACAGGTGAAGCTAAAGTAAAGTTCTTTTATACAGTTATTGACAGTATTCGCCATAGTGAGTATGTGTTAGTTGTATGGCAGTGAAGGGCACACACATACTATCACATTTATGCTTGTGTTGACAAAATAACAACAAAGCAACAGCCGAACGTACACTTTCACAGACCACACAAAGAAGTTTATAGTGTACATGTGTCGACGTCACACAAGCAGCATTTTTATTACTATGCACGCGTACATAGGATTTGCAGATGTGCCCTTCACTGCTCTATGGACATATATGTATGTATTTGGCATTGTACTTTGATTTAATGTTAAAATGTATACATACCCAAAGGACAACTTAACTTAATTGAGAAAGAAAAGACAAACGAAAGGATAGGACTAAGTACATACATACACACACTTACAATTCATGGACATTTTAAAATTTTTCTTTTTTGCAAACCTAAAACCAGAACCCTACTATTTCCAACTGACGTAAGCAAAACATATATGTAGAAAGCATACTTTTGTATGTACATATGTGTACTTGGCCTCACTTCGTGTGTTAATGTGACTTAAGAATACCCTGTTGGCCAAACTGCCGTCGACGACATTGTCGTCAACAATTTATGCACGACATGTCTTCTATCACTTAGGATTTTTGGAAGACCATTTCGAGGATAATGTCGTGGACGACAAAATACTCGACATTGTCTAGTGCACTGTCTTCTGAAGAAGTTAATAAACGACGACATGACCGACATTGTCTTTCAAGTTGTCTTTTGTTAAAACTTATCCACGACAACATGACAGACATTTTCTTGCAAGGTATCCTCTATCAACATACAATAACATAAAATATACACGACAGCATGAGCGACAGTGTCTTGTAAGCTGTCCTGTTTTAAAGTGTATGCACGACAACATGACCGACTGTGTCTTGTAAGGTATCCTTTATCAACTTCTTCTTAACAAACAAAAATAAGTTGTTCCCAATAAAAAATAAAAATAACTGTAAAATAACGATAATAATAAAAAAACAACCAAAGCAAAGAAAATCAATCAGTAAAGTCTGAGAACTCAAAGACTAAGGTATGATTTTAAAAACAAATATGAACTATTGTATATTTTACATTATTCATTAAGGTTTATAGGCGACATTGTCGTGTAAGCCGTAAATCCTGCAACTTCATCGACATTGTCCTTTACGCAGTCGTTGACGTCAAAGTAGAATCCATTGTCGTCTACATAGTCATCAAAGACAATACAAACGACAATGCCTTTCATGTGGTCATTAACGACTATATGGACGACAATGTCGTGCATGTGGTCATCAACGACAGGCTGAGCGACATTGTCTCTCTTTGTGTCGTGCAAGATTTACGCGACACTTGTTTGAAAATGTCATCGACGATTTGAATTAGTTGTCCCTTACGTCTCGTGCATTAACATTGTCGTGCATGATTCATCAATGATTCTTGCACGACATAGCCAACTGGGTATCTCTAGGCGTTACTGAATGTCGTATTGCTCTCTTGCGGCCAATTTTGCCTGAAATAACAACTTAACACAAATTAGATTTCAATAGAGTTAAGAGATTTTAAGCAGAATATTTACTGATTAACTACCGTAAAAAAGAATGACTAAAGTCAATGATATGCAAAATATCTCAAAGGAAATTAAGGAAGTTTATATATCGTTATAAATCGTAGCTGTACGATAATCACTAATAAAAACCTTTTTAATTTTTTTTTTCGAAATATTATCCAAGTTTTAAGTGTAACATTAGTATGCTCTATAATTGTCTTTACATTTTTTGTGCAAAAGTAGAAAGCTATTAATTCCACAAATAACGTTCTCTATAGAGTGTGTTTTTTCCTCACTTTTTCCTTTCATTTCTGTAAAGGAATATATTATTTTTTCATTCTCCGAAATATCTGTTAATTTCTTTTAAACTAAATAATTTTAAAAATTTTATAGGATTGATAATTTTATTGCGAATTTCTAGCAGTTTAAGCGAATAAAATATAGTTAATAAAAAAGAAGGTGGTTTTTATTATTTGGAAACATTTGTTGCAAAAGTTATGTCATCATCGTCAACTCCTGATAAGTGCGCACTTTAGCATTTCCTAAGAAAACTCTGCCCGGAAAGATCTTTACAACACGCAGAGAAAAAAATTTAATTTTAATTTGTTCTCGAATGTGGCTACAATGAAATTATATATGCTTTAAATATAATTTTTTTAAATTTAGTAATTAAATGTCACCGATATATACAGCCCAATTATGAATAACAATTCCCCGGGAATTTTTCCCTTTTCCCTGTTCCCCTAATAAACAAAATCTCCACGGGAAAATTCTCTCTTTTTCCTTTTTTCTTATTCTAAACCTGCCATCGGCGACCTATACTATTACATTTTGCGATTATTTGCTAAAAGCAGAGTTGCCAATTTAGCGCCTTTGGCGCTAGATTTAGCACTTTTTAACTGTCGAAAAGGCGCATATTTTTTCCTTAGCGCTTTTTTTAAAAAGAGCACTAAAATAGCGCATTTATTGATACCAACATTTTTTCACTTTTATTTGCATACATTAAAATCAAGACCAGGGTTGCCGAACATGGTCTTTTCCGACCAAATTTGGTCGGATATTTTTGGTTTGGTCGGATGGTAGGCCAAACCTAATTTTGGTCGGTTTTAGAAAATTGGACGGATAGCATACAATTACAAATCTCATAGCTTTTTTACCAACCACAAAAAAATTTTTTTTTTTTGATTGTTGATGAAACTATGGATATGGCATTGATATTACGTTAGGAGCAAATTACTTTGACGGTGTTAGTTTTATAAAGGATGGCTTTGTCATCTTATTCGAGCTTACCAAGTCAGATGCCGTTTAAATTTTTCTTCTTATATAAAACTGTTTTATCAACAAACAATATTCCTATACAAAATTTGATCGGATTGGCAACAAACGGCGCTCACGCCATGACTGGAACTGTTGGTAAGCTTATAGCTTATTCATCGATGTCAAACGTAGACTTCGTTCGCTTAAATTACATGTAAAACAGAGACAATATTGTATAATTTGTTTTCGTTTTAAATGTAAGTTAATCGAACGAAGTCTTCGTTCAGAAATAGATGAACAGGCTTACAGGCATTACTTACTAATGCAAAAAACATTAAGGTTCTTTTTGGTAATATTTAAAGTTTTTTCACATAGTCCTAAAAGAATAAAAGAATTTCGAGAATTCTGTTCTGTATTGGGTGTTTCTTATACAAGATGGACTTCTTAAAGAAAGATTTTGTAAGAATCGTAGAACAGCGGGATGCTTTGATACTGTATTTTGAAACATAGTTTTATAAAGGCAATGGTTTAAGAACTGCAGAAGTTGCAGAAAGTATGGATGTGTTCTAAAACAGAGCAAGTTATCAACGCTTATACAATAAGCCAACTATGCATTGTTAAACTCTTTGATAAATTTTTTACGTTCTCTGCAAGGTATTGGATGTATTGGAGCTCAGCCTATGTCTTATAAAGTTGAATACTTTTGTTTTAAATTGTACAAGCTTACGTTAATAAGTGTTGATTCATATTTTATTAGTGGTCTATATGTGTTATTGCATACGATCAATGAATTATTCCAGTCTATAAGCGCTATTAAATGAATTTGTATATATACATATATTTTGCTTAAGTTAAACGTGTAGGACGTTTAATATTTAATAGGTGTGAACATAGGCTTACTTTTTGTTTTTACTATAATTGCATATTACAAAAAAAAATAATATGTAGATTTATAGCTTTATCCAATAAAAATTATACTTCTTATCAAAAATACATAAACATACATATCGTCATATAAAATGCAAAAGGGCCTATGTTCATTTTAATAAAAAGAGAGATAACTTAATAAAAAGGCAGCTAGTGTGACTATAACAACGGGGGTTTCTGGTTAATATCGTTACCATATTACGCATGATTGACACTATCCTGAAAAACTGTTTTTGTAATCTCAGTCGTATCGCTACTGAAATTTTTTTAAAAATTATGATAGGCCCTTTTGCATTTTTATGACGATATAATTGGTTTTTAAATATTTCAAAAATTTGGTCGGTTTCAAAGGATTTTGGTAGGTTTTGCAGACAATTTTGGTCGGATAAAAATTTTTCAAACGGCAACCCTGATCAAGACACATTAAACCAAAATTTGTTTCCGTTTTGTAAATACTTAACTCTGAAAAGCATTCTTAACAAGGAAAGAAGTTTATTTTCTAAAGAAATCCATTTCGTTTCTTAAATAAAGAAACATTTTGATCAAAAATTTCAAGAAGCATTTATTTAATATTAGTCTGATTTTAAAATAGAATCAAGAAACAAATGCTAGCGATCTCTTTAAATTTTTCCAGAAAATGCTCAAGAAAACTTGGTTTGATTTAATTAGTTTTTATTTGGATCGACATGTTAACAAATCAATCAAAATGTTCTTATTTCTTTATATTAAGTTTTTTTTAAACTAACTAGTGCTATACGTTTTTATGGAAAAAATGTTGGCTTTTCTTCTGATTTTGTAAAATAAAAAGCAGCGAAAACTTGATTTAAAATAAATTTTTTTTAGCTGTTTTTTAGAAAATTTTTGCTTTGAGTCATAACTTTTTGCTTAAACCAGGCAAACACAGGTTAATATAGAATAAGAAATTTTTGGCTTGGACGAGAAAAGTTGCAAATTTTCGTGGTTCAAGACATATTTTAGGTGATTTAGTAAATAATTCTTTCTGTGTATATTTGAAATTATATTTCTTTAATTTTCCTGAAATATCGGAAAAAGCTTTTTAAAAATATTAATGTTTTATTAACACTGCTCGGCAAAAGACAAAAAAAAAAAAAATTCGATCTAGAGAACTTGATTATGTGATTTTAATTCACTTTAGAGTGCTGAATCCAAATAGTTTATTCAATCAAGTCTAGTTAACATTTTGTTTACTGATTTCTTATCTTATTTTATTCACAATATACCTGGATTTCTAATAAATGATAAAAAAAACTAATTTTCATGGAAAAATGGTCACCACTATTTAAGAAATAATTTAGAAAATAATTTTTTGTAAAAGACAAAGTCTAGACATGATAGAAAAAACTGAAAACGGATTTGTATTTAGCGCAGTAGTATTTTTGTTTTTTATATATTTTTATTTAAAACGATTTTTTTGACAGCCAGTGTAATTAATAAAACTAGGTTCTTAAACATTTCATTAAGTTTTTTATTTAAATTTTATTTAGCGCTTTTTAGCGCTTTTTGATTGGGGACAAGGCGCTTTTTGATTAGAAATAGTTCACAACCCTGGCTAAAAGAGCATACAAGAGAATAAAAGAGAAAAGAGAAAACGCGGCGCCCTGATTTTGCCGATCGCAGTTCTAAACAGACTTTGAAAATGGGAAACTCTTTCCCGGGAAAAAAAGTAGGTTTTACGAATGACAATTAAAGGGAGAATGTGATGACAAATTTTTAATATAATTCCGCCAAAAAATTGCAAGGGAGTTGTGCTTTAAACTATTTTTGAAACTATCAAAGTTATTTACGGGAATACAAAATTTACTATTAAGATTTTTGTATGACGTGCTAAATTCCCAATTTTTTATATTTGATAAATACACTGAAATTTGTTGTTGAGGGAATGCTACCCAGTAAAAACTTCGCCTACAAAATAATGTGTTGAGTAATCAGAAAAACATAATTCTACTGAAAGAACCAATGAATTTAACAAGGGATGTCCCAAAATGAACGCATTAAAAAGTAAGTCATTATTTTTTTACCTGCATACATCCAGAAAAAAGTAGTTATAGAAGTTGTTATAGACATAGTTATAGAAGAAAGCTACAAAATAATGAGTTAAAGAAGCTATTCAATTTGAATAAGTAGGCGAAGTTTTTACTGGGTAGCTTCTATGCGCATTTCACTGGTTGCTTAGACCAGATCATCAGGAAACCTTTTCCAAAGATTTTAGAAAAGCTAAAAATAGTATACAAATAAAAGCCTAAAGCGAATAAGAATTTTAAACACTCAAAGTCCTACTTGTAACAATATCAAAGCTTAAACAAAACACCAACAATAAACAGTGAGTTTATCTTTTCTTACATCGCCCTACAATTGGTTGGGTTCTTTCCGACTCGAATTGTAGTTGTAAGTGGGTAAAAAGAAAAAACAAAATTAAAAAACAAATTGTTTCATTCTATTGCAAGAAAATAACAAAAAAAAACCAATTTGGCAATTCAGTTTTCTGCACGGGTACATGCAAGTACATTATCAAAGTTATTTACGGGAATACAAAATTTACTATTAAGATTTTTGTATGACGTGCTAAATTCTCAATTTTTTATATGTGATAAATACACTGAAATTTATTGTTGAGGGAAAGCTAGCTTCTACGCGCATTTGAAGCTATAATTGTTATTTTGTTTAGTTTTTCCTTTTAGTTTATTAATAATAGTATTAGTGTTCTTTTTAATAAATTAATTTCTTAAAATATATAATTGAAGTACCTAAATATAAACTATTTTTGTTTTTATAGTTTTAAAAAAATATATTATTTTTATTTTGTTTATTTCTTAATAACAAAGTATACGAAAACGTATACGTGGCGTGCTTTTTACGTAAAATAAAATTGTTACATATTATTTCCAATATTATTTTTTATACATATTTTGGGCTGCAGACAAATACTGTTGTGAGGCTTAGGACACCACATTACTCTCTTCTGTAGTAAAATTATCAAAACTGTCTATATCAGATGCAATAGTAATGCATTTAAGATAAATGAAGATGTTGTGAAATGCACAACAAAGATTATTTGGAGCGTAATGCAGCTCTCTGGCGCCAAGAATGCATCTCCATCTATTTTTGAGGACATCATTGGTTCTTTTAATGACATTGGGGCACTTCGAATGAATTTCATTAAATTTCATTTCGGTCAACCCCTCTTCAGGAGTTCTGTGAGGGGCCAGAAGCCACGGTTTTAGGGGTATCCTGCGTTGCATATGTATAATAATATATTTATATACTTACAACGTTTGCGGTACTCGAGGGGGTTATCGTTATCACGCAACTCTCTCCTAGCAACCCTTTGCTCGTTTTTTTAATGTTGCTGATTTTCTGCTTCCTCAGCTACCATCCGAAATCTACACTAAACATTTTCTTTTGTTTTTTATTAAAAATAATTTTTTTTTTTTATTTTTTTAAGTCATCACAATATATTTTTCACTTATTCGCTTGTTTTTTGCAAAATTTTTACAAGTTTTTATTCAACACAGCACAGCTGAAAGCAAAGCAGCTGACAGCGAAAATTCGAAATTCCCTTTCCCATAATACTATTCTCCCCGTCTGTTTAGAATAGGGGAATTTCATTCCCGTGAAAAACTAATTCCCCGGGAGCTCATTTCCCCGGGAATGTTTATAATTGGGCTGATAATGTTATTTAAAACATCTATAACAGTAATATCTAACACTCTTATGCGAAAAAAATTTAAGTTCACATTAGTTAATCAACACATTAAGCCCAGCAAAAGTGAAAGAAATTTTATGTGTTGGTTAACTAATGTGGACTCAAACTTTTTTTGCATAAGGGGGCTTATATATTATATTTAAAAATGAATGTTAACTGAATATTTGTTTGTACCTTATAGCCTAATGTATATATATGCGACTAAACTAATCTTTATGAAACTTTTAATAATTTTTTTTTTAAATTTCAAATGGGCGTGGCACAAAATATATTTATTTTAAAAGAAAAATTTTGCAAACTTGTTACACATCCAATACAAAGACATTATAGATTATTGTATGTTTGGAGAACGGCAAGAGCCCAAGTTTTCAAATAAGGTACTAGCATAGGGCTGCCAGATGTTTAAACCTATCAACCAGGACACATGGAAAAAATTATACCAACAGAAAAGTTTTTTTTAATACATATGGGCACTTCCACAGAAAAGCTCTCTTTTTGTCACGTCACGTCACCTAGCAATTATTCTTGTATTTTAGAACTACGTTGTTTAAATTTTTCCTCTCTTTCACTAAATGAAAACCTAGTTGCGCTCTACACCTAAATGCAAAAAAGCAAATAATATTTTCATTATTCTTTGAGAAACAATTAAAAATCGTTGGTGACGTTACGTGACAAAAAGTAGACATTTTTGTGGAAATGCCAATATGTATGTAGTATATCCCACCCTAAATACTAAAGGGTCACAACTCAAAATTTTTCAGAAATGACTTTTTTTCATAAATTAATTCTCATTTCACATCTCTAGCTACTTACAAAATTAAAAATGGCATAGCTAAACTTTCTTCTAATTGGACTTTTTTTAAAAGGGAACTAATTTTTTTTTTAAATATTATCACCATTTTTACATAAACAGTTTTTTGGCTCTCCTGAAAATTTAAGAATTTTGAGTTGTTACCTTTTAGTATTTAGGGTGCGATATATAAAAAACAATCCAGTTTTTATTTTTAAATCCAACAATATATAGAAAAAAAAAATTACCGTGTACTTCATGTACATAAAAACGATGAAAAATAATGAAAAGTTGAGCTAAAAATGTTCTAAACTAAAATAATTTTCAGAATAATTTTCGGTCTTTGATATAGTTATAAAACAGGTAGCATGTCATATTAAAATCAAACTTAGTCTGTGTTCATACGGCTCATATCTTATTGACAAGATTCTTCCTTTTTCTTCTTTGAACATGAATTGCGTATGCATGTGTGCTTTTTTGATATTGAAAACAATAACAAAATTAAACAACGAATGAAAAAGCAAAACTTTAAGACAGTACATTCATCTGTGTACTCGTTTCTTTTCCCCTCGTCCCTCTTGCCTATAAAGTAGCAGTGATGTTAATAAGACATGAGCCGTATGAACACAGACTTACATTGAATAATACTCTCCAGTGTTTCAGTCTTTAAAAAGTTTCTTTCCTTTGTCCATTGAGCAAACTAAGTACTCAACTTGAAAAAAATCAAACTCTTTTTAATTTTTCTTCAACCAACTGGACAACTGTCAATCTAATCAATTGACTAAGCCATACACGCTTTGATTTGGACAACGACCGACTCAGTTGACAATTGAATTGAAACGTGTATGGGCTGCCTTAGAGAAAGCAATTTGTTACAAAATTTGAAAGAGGATTGACTATCATCTAATATTATTGAAAGCTTTTACCAGCTTTACACCAGATAACAGTTGAATTTAATTAAAGTTATGTTAGCAGTATTATAACAGAAATCTTAACCTTTGTTAACAATTTAAACCAGCAAAAAACAAATTTGTTTGTCTTGACCTGTACAAAAAACCAGGACAATTTAATAGTGGACCAGGACATCAGGACAAGTAGTCTAAAGCTAGGACAATCCTGGAAAACCAGGACGTATGGCAGGCCTATACTAGCATCTTGGTTATCAACAGGTACAATTTATAAATTTGGTAAAAAAAAACTTGACAGCTGTTAAAAAGGAGGCGCATTTAGATAGAATGGGTATCAATACACAGCATCTGTCAAAAAAATGGTAGAAATTGGAAAAGTGGAAATGGAACAAACTAAAATTCTGTTTATATAAAGAACGGCAAGAGCTACAATTTACAAATTTGGTAAAACTAGCTTGGTTATAATCGCTCAATATCATTCTAAAAGCGGGCTGTATTGCAGACCTTTTTTCAATTATCTTCCGTTATCTTCTCGCGATAGCGAACACCATTCACGGTTACTGCTTGGCCGACCTCATTTTCAAAGAAGAACAGCCCGATGACGCCCAAGTTTTTTCACATTTCCTACGCACCCGCTTTGCTGAAATTTGCTCACAATTCTACCGATTGTGGACAAATTTGATTGATTATGCCGACTAATAAAATCACGAAGTGCATTTTGATTTGAACGCCCATTTTTGTAAAAAGCTGCAATTGTGTACTTAATTGTATACCTCCCCATGGTTGAATTATTTAAACACTGAACAAAAGAAATGTCAAATAAAGTTGGGCAAAAACTTGACTTTTAGATTTGACACCACAATTAACATCATACATTATGGTTGAACCAACCTTTTCTTTGTTTTTATAAAATAACAGCTCGCTCACTCCTTCTTTTGAAGAATACAAGAATTAGATGTTCCAAATACGACAGCAATGTTTTTTATAAATAATATACAACATTATTCTTCCAATTGTCCAGAAGTGTGGAAGAAGTGTCGCTCGGTTACTTTCATCTTCTTAAAATCTTTTATATGCTTGCAGGGTCATTTCTGTGTGACTGCGTAAAAATATACGCGAGAATAAGAAACAAGTGAAGACACCTGGCAGGTTATTAAATTTCCGACAGTTGCGAAGCTAAAAGCACTTTTAGTTGTTTTATCACACACTTGTATTAATGAAAACTTGTACACGTTTCATTGGAAAATGCAAATGAGATTATCAAGATGGAATTTTAAAAGTATATTTTTATGAATTTTTATTTCCAATTTGCATAATATGTACTTGTACAAATGGTAGTGGCATTGTATGACAATATGTTTTCTGTTAAAGTTTAATGTTTAATTATTTCACAATTTCTTATAAACTTCCTTTTGTTATTTTAGCAACCATTTCATGTAAAATTAAAGCAGACAAATTTAGGAAAAACTTAAAGGAAATTAAGTCATTAATTTAAATTGTCATTAACTTGTACAGTCATCTTGTCGCAAAAATATCTAATTAACATAAAAACACAAACACACGTAAAACAAGTGGCAAAGAAAACTGCGTATTCTTAATTATTTAAATGGTTTTTCAATTTGTTTGTAAACAAACTAACGATTTTAAAGTGTTTTTTTTTTTTTTGTTTGTTTTTGTTTATGTTATATGAGATATTTTTACGTCATCGTTTTTAACTGGTTTTTAAAGTAATGAATTAAGTTTGTATTTTTTTTAGTTGAAAAAAGGCCAATGAATTGATTTCGTTGCTTGTTTTTGTAAACATACTATAATTTTATCTTTTCATGTAATTGCTAAGCATTCGTATCTATTTATCCGTTAGTTACAACTTTCTTTTACCAAAAACAGTTTCTGAATATAGGGGTAATTCCATGTCAAAACGACCAAGAGTGGGACACGACCCCTTCCGATTTTAATAAAATTTGGTGAGAAGGTTCCTTTTATCTTATTAGGAACATATATGAACGAAAAAAATTTTTAAAATTTGTTTTTCGAAAGTTATGTCATATTCAAAATGTCATAATTTCGGAGAATTAGCCGAATGTGTTGAGCTTATTTCTTCAATATCTCGAAAACTACTCGACATACGAAGATGATTTTAATGTTATTTTAAAGAGAATACTTGGGGCTACAAACCACAAATTGAAAAATGTAGTATCTGCAAAATGTTAAATTTTAAAAACGGACTAAGTCAAAAACCTATTTTTTTATTTGGCTGATTTTTTTTTTGTATAATACCTCAAACTGTTCTTTAAAAATCTTGAAACTTTGAAGGAGGTGTTTTTTTTTCTTTTTTAAGATATGATTTTTTTTCCTTTCGCAACCCTTAAAAAAATAATATTAAAATAGAATTTTAATATTGTAATTTTGAGCAATAAGTACACTGTGCTAGTTGCAAACAACAGACCAGCCGCGCACCTGGCATTTTACCCTAATTGGGGACGCTGAATCCAGTGGTGCTAACCGTTTTTTTAGGTTAGCTCTTGTTTTCAGGATATATCGTTATTTCGAAAATGTAAGAGGTTGCACAGCATATATTCGCGTAACTCAAAAACGGTTTAGTTTATTGAAATAACTAAAAAAACCGAAATTCGGCAATAAAAATTAAAGTGGGGCTGATCATACATTTGACCCATCTAGGAGCATCCTACGCGCTGTACCATACAAATATTGCGGCCTAATAAAATTCTTTAATTTGGCTCCTGCAGCGCGTAGGATGCTCCTAGATGGGTCAAATTTTGTAATCAGTACAATTAAGATCGGATTAGCGGGCAGTCGTTAAATGAACATCTATTGTTACTCTTTTTAATACAAATTTATTTATTTTTATTCTGAAGATGTTTCCCGTAGGGTTACGAAATATTGAGGACTAAATAAACAAATTAAATTTATTAAAAAACTAAGGCCTTGAGCTTGAATATTCGTTTGCTTATTTTTCATTTTTATTTCATTTTTTTACTACGTTATATTAAATATCTGGAATGTTTTATTTCTTAACCAAATAGTATATTTAATTACCAACATTTTAAGCGTAATGTGATAATAATCGGATGAAAAATTAAATTTTTATTAAGGATTTTGTGGAACGACAATATTTTCATCTCATATAAAATTCCGTGTTTTTTAAATCAATCAGTTTTCACGTATTTAAAAAACAAGGAATATTTGGCTAAGAAATAAAACATTCCAGATATTTAATATAACGTAGTAAAAAAACGAAATAAAAATGAAAAATTTTGAAAAAAAACGTAAAAAATATACAGCCATTTCTTATCAGATAGAAATTTGTAGCATATCGATGGAAAAGGCATTCGATTACCTTTCTAACGATATGCCACTTATTTCGACCGGACTTTTTGGTTGGGCTCCACAAGGATTTGAGTGGGACCATACACCGAAAAACGCAAAAGTACTGTTATCTAAAAAACGGTATTTAGGAAAAAAGAACTACAGCGATTTTCGTCTTCAGGAGGTCCCAATTAACTTATCTAGGCATGTGGTGTTCTGGGTATTTTTTGGCTGTAAACCAGTGTAATTGATGATCATGTATTTTTTGCTATCTAAACTTTACATGTACAACTGAATTTTAAGTACCTTTTGTTTTTGTTGTATAAAATTTCTGTTTTTAAAAATAAAATAAAAAAATTAGTACTAATGTGGCCGAAAAAGTACGATTTTAATAGTTCGTTGGTACGATATTGGTTTTCTTATTTATCATCCCTGGTTTATTTACATTAATTTTAGCCGTATAGCTACGAGAAATGTCATTTTATTGTTGGAAGTTTTTTTTTTTATTAATTTTACTTTTGACAGTTAATTTTTTGTTATTTAAAAATATTATTATATTAAAATAAAAAAAAAATTATTTATTTAAAAGATTTTGTTATTCATGATTACAAATCTTTTGAAAATTATATTATATTATATATATAAGCATTATATTAATCAAAAAATTTAAAAAAAAAAAATGGAAAACTACAAAATAATTAAATTTGTATGCAATTGTGAAAATTTAATTGAGTGTTTGTGTTTCAAAAAATTAAAGATATAAAATGAGAAAATGCTGGCTTTGCAAAAAAAGGAGGTGAAGGGAAATGGAAGCATCTTCCTTGTTCCTAAAGATGAGCGGAGAAACAGGAAGTGTACAGAAATTTGCCAAACGGAATTTTCTGCCAGTGCACACGTCTGTATGGACCACTTCGCATCGTCTGTACTGAAATTCTGTAACTTTTTAACGACAAAAAATTGTCGTTAAGTAGTCAAAAGTCGTTAGCTAACGAAAGCTGTCGTTAAGAGCTATTCTGTAATGAAATTTTAACAATTTTTATCGGCAAAAAATGTCGGTAGCTAACGACACAAAAAAAGTTCTTGTTAAATAATAACGACAATAAATGTACTGTTAACAGATTAAAAATATAGAGGAAGTAGCCAATTTTTAACACAAAAAAAGTAAGAAAGTATAGTCGATCAAGTCCGACTCTACATTGCAGTATTTGGGCGATCATGTTTTCGCCAAAAAGAGTATGTTGTGAGGTTAATATTCACATAAGACCTTTTTGTGCCAAATATTATCTAAGTAACTACTACCATTATTAGTGTATTCGTATGGGACCTGTGGTCAAATATGGACCGATTCTAAAAAAATTTGTTCTGGTGATTTATGTAGGTTACGACAAAATATTTTTGGATCTTATTCAACTCAAATGTCTATAAAATAAGATGGCTATTAATAGGCACAAACCCCTATTCCGGAAAAAAGTTTTCATGTGGGCTAAAAATTAAATAAATGCTTCTCACCATTATAAAAAGGTTTCGACCTTGTGACAATAAACGCATATGTGCCAAACTTTATAAAATTATTTTTAAAATTGCGACCTGTAATTTGCGCACAAGATTATCTTGTACAGACAACCAGCCATCCTGATAGAAGGACGGGCTTCGTTAAATGGATTCTGACATTGATTCTGAGTTAATCGATATACTAAAAGGCAGGCCCAGAACCTTTATTTAAATGTGTTACACACATTCGTACAAACACATAATATCCTCTTCACATACAGTAGTGTAGGTATAAAAAGTAAGAGCAGAATGTTGTGCTACAGTGGCTCAGTCAGCTGGAAATTTTTCCCTATGTATAAAAAATTTAACACCAACCTATTTGTTTAGAAATATAATCAATATTTACACGTTTTCATTCATGTTTTGTTAAAATAAATGCAATAAAGCAAATTTATTTTGTATTTTTTATTAATTTTAAAAATTTTTTACTTTGACGTTCTTTTATTATTACCGATATTTGTCGTCAATATTTCTAAACAAAAATATTTGTTTATTTAAAATACAGAATAACAAATTCGTTAAAGTAACCGAGATTTCTCGTTAATTAACGATATCGGTAGTTAAATTCAAAAAGTTACAGAATTGAGGTACTGATATTGTTAAATCGGACCGAAATGTTTTTCTACTTGCAAGTGCTATTCCAACCACAAACATCCATATATAGAAATATATCCCCATCATTAGCTATGTAAGTCAGAATATTTTTGATTTTACATGTATGTATGTATGGTCATAATTGTACTTTTTTCTTTATTGTTATGTTTAACTTTAGTTATAAGAATAAACTAAAAATTAATAATCAATTGGCCAAAGAAATAAATACGAATAAATTAATTTAAACTTCACAACATCTAAATGTTTTGTTGAAGAAATTAAAGAAGATGGGTTCAATGGAATCTGCTTGTTACAACAAGCCTACTTTTAACCAAGAACAAGATAGTGTAATGACAAAATCTGTTGATTTTTTACAACAAAAATACACAAGAGAGCAGGCAACACAAACAGAGCACGATCAACACAAACTTCTGAGTGAGCGTTATCTTATTTTCTTTATTATTTTAGTCCCACTTCTCCAGACCCTAAACGAAACATCAATGAAACCATACGTTGTTTGAATGACCAAATAAAAGATTTGGAGCTCAAACTCACCAAAGGAAATGTTGTTGTGCAGTCAATGCGGTCTATTTTTACGGAAGGGCAAATTAAAAAATGATGTCGCCAGGAGATATTAGGTGTAAGTGGGAAGATATATCCAGTTCTATATGTTTACAAGCAGCTGGACCAAGAGCGTACATCCATTTGTACAAGAAAGGGTTTCCCCTGCCTCACAAAATAACCGGTTTTTTTTTTGATTACGATTGAAAAATTACAACCGAAATAATTTTTCAAATAATTTCAACGCTTGATCGAGTTGGGTTTCCGGTTGTTGCCATTGTTTATGACAATGGCCCTACGAATCGTAAGTAATGGAAGAGTTTGAACGTAACCACAGGTTAGTAATTTTTAATTTTCTACTTATTGAATTGATTGATTAAAAAAATTTCATCATTTTTTACGTTAGCAATTACGTTGACATATTTGAAAATGTCAGGTTTTAGGTAGCTTCCATGTAACAGGTAACTTCCATATTACAGCTAGCTTCTTTCTTATTCTACGCAGTTTGGATTTATCGGTAATTACCAATTCATTATTTTATAATAGTTTTAATTGTAGCATTAATGCGTCTACGTCAATGAGCCCATTTGGACGCAAACAGATAATTTCAGATAGATTTAACATAACTGCAAGTGGTAATGGTGTCCATAGTTTCTATTATTATATGTGTATAAACGACTGCGGTTTTATTTGATTAATAATAAAATAGATTAAAGTAATTGATTTTAAGTTTTAGAATTAGTTTCAAGTTACAAACAAATAAGTTTTTCCTATAGCCTTAAGATGTTACATGTTTCTTTTTCGTTTATTTTTTTTGTATTTTGTTTTTGCACAATCCATCGTCAAAATTAACATTTATCAATAAGATTATAGAAAGTGAAGAATGTTTAAACTTATGGTTCGTTTTTAAGATTTTTAACTGATATACATTTTTAAAGATTTGCTATTAGTGTAACTAATAATTTGTTCTGTAGATACGCCATGGTTTGCCCACCCAACGAATCCCAATAATAAGGTTTTCGCATTTGCTGACGCCCCCATTTGTTAAAGCTAATTAGAAACCATTTTATTGATAAAGGGTTCGTAATCAACAAAAATGTGTTGTCATGGACAATTCAAACGTTGTTTAAATATACCTCTAGTGCTGACACTTCAATTACTTTTAAATTAAGCGATGAGCATCTCTCAGTAAAAGGGGTAGGTAAGTAAATATCTAATGGTATTATTAATAATAGTAAAACTATTAATTTTTAAGGGAGACAAAAAGTAAAATTAGTCGCACAATTGTTCTCAAATACCACAACAAATGCGATTCGACGGTGTTACTCCATTGGTATGGAAATGTATAAACCCACAGAGACAGCAGACTTTATACAGCTAATAAACGATTGGTTTGACGTCTTGAATTCTTCATTAGCTAATTTTGGTTTTCAAGGCAAGGTAATCACTAACTCCATTAATATTAACTTTACTTAAGGTTTTTTTTTTATGTAGGAACCAATTGGAATTAATATTGAAAGTCAACTCAAAACGTTGACCCAAATTAATAACATAATGTCGGCCCCTATAATCCCAAACAAAAACAATTTGGAACCGTTTCAAAAAGGCGTTATAATGACAAATAACGCTTTAAAAATGCCAACCAAGATGTTCTGGGACATTTCTTTGGGGTTATACGGAGCAAGGGAGGGCTTTATGACCATACTACTCCAAAGGAATTTAAATATCGTATGCGTAAATACATTTTAAGTAAGACTCAATCAAAAATCAATTAGCCAAAACGACCAATTCTAACGAATGAATACATTTTTATTTGTAGCTCAGAACACTGAGCATCTCAGTAACAAAAGTAACGTACTTTCATAATAATACAGAATGGCTAAACTCAACCAATTTCCAAATACAAAAAAACTCAAAAGAAAATGTTATGTCAAATTCTTTTGAAATGGAGTTTAAACATGGTTGATCAAGTTCTAATGAAATATAGGCCCTAAATTTGTAAAACGCACTCGCAACGCCAACAATTATATTGAAAGCAAAAACAAAATCGAAAATATTTCAAAATTTTGTTGTTGTTTTCTATAGAAATGTAACAGGTAACTTCCATATTACAGCTAGCTTCTTTCTTATTCTACGCAGTTTGGATTTATCGGTAATTACCAATTCATTCTTTTATAATAGTTTTAATTGTAGCATTAATGCGTCTACGTCAATGAGCCCATTTGGACGCAAACAGATAATTTCAGATAGATTTAACATAACTGCAAGTGGTAATGGTGTCCATAGTTTCTATTATTATATGTGTATAAACGACTGCGGTTTTATTTGATTAATAATAAAATAGATTAAAGTACATAACTGATTTTAAGTTTTAGAATTAGTTTTAAGTTACAAAAAAACAAGTTTTGCCTATAGCCTTAAGATGTTACATGTTTCTTTCTCGTTTATTTTTTTGTATTTTGTTTTTGCACAATCCATCGTCAAAATTAACATTAATCAATAAGATTATACAATAAGATTAATTAGAAAGTGAAGAATGTTTAAACTTATGGCTCGTTTTTAAGATTTTTAACTGATATAGATTTGCTATTAGTGTAACTAATAATTTGTTCTGTAGATACGCCATGGTTTGCCCACCCAACGAATCCCAATAACAAGGTTTTCGCATTTGCTGACGCCCCCATTTGTAAAAGCTAATTAGAAACAGTTTTATTGATAAAGGGTTCGTAATCAACAAAAATGTGTTGTCATGGACAATTCAAACGTTGTTTAAATATACCTCTAGTGCTGACACTTCAATTACTTTTAAATTAAACGATGAGCATCTCTCAGTAAAAAGGGTAGGTAAGTAAATATTTTCTAACGGTATTATTAATAATAGCAAAACTATTAATTTTTAAGGGAGACAAAAAGTAAAATTAGCCCCACAATTGTTCTCAAATACCACAACAACTGCGATTCGACGGTGTTACCCCATTGGTATGGAAATGTATAAGCCCACAGAGACAGCAGACTTTATACAGCTAATAAACGATTGGTTTGACGTCTTGAATTCTTCATTAGCTAATTTTGGTTTTCCAGGCAAGGTAATCACTAACTCCATTAATATTAACTTTACTTAAGGTTTTTTTTTATGTAGGAACCATTTGGAATTAATATGGAAAGTCAACTCAAAACGTTGGCCCAAATTAATAACATAATGTCGGCCCCTATAATCCCAAACAAAAACAATTTGGAAACGTTTCAAAAAGGCGTTATAATGACAAATAATGCCTTAAAAATGCCAACCAAGATGTTCTGGGACATTTTAAAGGAATTTAAATATCGTATGCGTAAATACATTTTAGGTAAGACTCAATCAAAAATCAATTAGCCAAAACGACAAATTCTAACGAATTAATACATTTTTTATTTGTAGCTCAGAACACTGAGCATCTCAGTAACAGAGGCAACGTAGGCTTTGATAATACAAAATAGCCAAAATCTACCAATTTCCAAATACAAAAAAAAACTCAGAAGAAAATGTTGTGTCAAATTCCTTTGGAATGGAGTTTAAACATGGTTTATCAAGTTCTAATGAAATGGAGTGTGCAAATGTTTTATCCAGTTCGATTGAAATTGAGTGTGAAAATGTACCAACTGAGGAATTTGATGATCTTGAAGAAATAAACTATGATGATATTGGTACTCTTCAAGAAGATGCATTGAAATATATTTCCGGTTATATAATTAGAAAGCTAAAACTTGAAGATTACAAATGTCATGAAAGTTTGTATACTTGGGTCGATCATATTTCAAAGGGTCATTTAAAAAAACCGTTACGTGAATTCGTCGAAAACATAAAACAACTGGAAGTAGTTTTTTATAAATTGAATGGTAAGGAGATCTCCTACTCGTCTCACATTAAACAACGTTTGTTGGAGAGCAGCGAACTTGTAAACTTACCAGAAAATGTAAAAGCCTTTTTCATCAAATGCCGTATACATATGTATATTAAAATTAAGCTTTAAAATCATCATAACTTTAAACCAAATGGTTTTTATTCTTTTAAGTTTTTAATTTCTTTTTTTAATTAGAGCTTAAAGCACTTGGAGTACTTAAACTTTACTAATTTATAACTTTGTAATATTTTTTCTTTAAGTTTTCTTGTTTTTATTAATGAAGCTATAAGCTCTAGTATAACTTTAAAAGATTTTTTATTTTTTAAGTTCTTATTTATTTTTTTTATTATTTATTTTAATCCTTATAATAATCAACAGTAGTAATTTTTTTATGTTTATGTTTTTTTGTTGTATGTTTAACATCAATGTTATGTTAGTACCGTTTTGTTAATAAAAGTACTTATTTTGAATTTAATTAATTTTATTTAATTATATTTTATTAAAAAAAAAACAATTACGTTATTAGTTTTTTAACTAAAGAAACACATGTAGTGTATTAATACCAGGGCCTTGTTTCTCAACACAACAAGTTACAAATCTACAAATAAAATACATTTGAAACAAAAGCACAAATTGTTGCTTTTTTTTAATGTTTTTAACTTATAGATTTGTAACTTGTTGTTTTGAGAAACAGGACCCAGATATTTGCCTTGCTTTAAATAAAAATAAAAAATTAATAAATTTTGTAAAACAAAAATGTTGATGTTGGCATCTTTTCATCGTTATATTAAGGCTATGAGTATGAAATTGGGTTGGTTTCCGATTAAGATTGCAACAAAATAAGTTTGGATCAAAATTTAATCTTAAAACCAACATAATAAGATGGTTTATGGGCACAAAGATTCAAACAACTGAATTTTGGTAGCTTTCCATAAAAGGCCCACTAATGTCACAGATAGGAAGTTAACTTAAGTTTTTATTTCAAATGTTATTCCACTACGAAAAAAATTAACAGGTATTTTGCTATTACTTCCTAAAAGTCGTAAAAATAATTGAAACTTTAATATATGTATGTATGTACTTTTGAACGTGAAGTTCTCAAAGTAACCATTTACTTAAATTTAGTTTAAGTCGTCTTACGAACTAATTTGTTTTAGCCACAAAATTTTAGCCCACTTCTGACCATTTTCAATAGGATTATTATTTAATATAAGAAGAAACAAAAGAAACTCTGAAGAGTCAATATGTAAAGCTTGAACATCACCTCATTGTAAATATAAATGTCCTTATCCATCCATCCAGCCAACCCAATTGCACTCGTATATCCACTGTAAAATTTGACTGAGTGGCTCAAGTGCACCTTCTTGTAAACTTTATTTTATGTGGATGAACGCTGGCAAAAATCAAAGATAATGATTCACCGGAGATATCAATGTTGGATAATACTGTGATGCTCCAACCATCTTTATTGCATCTGCCTGGTTTAAACCTATCGGTTTGTCACTTAAAACGTGGTTGACAATACCAAACGCTTTCACTTATATTTTCGAATACAAATGTGGCTGATACACAATAAATAAAAAAATCTTCGCAAGACATCATCAATTTTATTTGCTACAATGCAATTTTTGGGCTGTGGCCAGTGGCCAATTCTTCCACCTCCTTAAAGAACAGCACAAATGCTATGCTTTCAAACCCCTTTTTACGTAAATTTGGCACCAATAATTCCTTTAGTAACTTTTTACCTTTTTAATTAAATTAACATTACCGCTCTATTGCATCGCCAACAAAAATACAACACACAAACGCAATAAGCCATATTGAATTTTGAAGCAAATTGGCTGTTGTGACAGAAAAAACATAGGCAAATTTCGGTGGTTTGACATAAAAACTAGGTGAATTGGCTATTTGTTTACACTAAAATAACGGCGAATTTGATTATTTTGACATTTACCATCACAATTCTAGCAACAAAATGCCTGTTGTTTTTTCCTTTGTTGGATTGTTGTAGTAGTGAGCCCACTTTATTAATGCATTTTGCTATATACATATAAAAAACTTATTGCACAAATTTCATGGCAATAGTGATACAAAACAAATCTTTTATACAAAGTACACATCTAAAATATTAATTCATTAAAACATTACCATATATAAATTCAACATTTTAAAACACGTTTTACAAATTTGTATCGAAGTCCTTTTTAAAGTTTTTATTGAGCTTGTTGTTGCTGCTGCTTCTGTTGTTTTTAAAAAAGTTATTAAGAACGTGACTGTATTGCAATTTAATGTATTTCGTTCATAATTCTTTTAGCACTTAGAACCAGTAACACACCGACAAATAATACGGCACTCCCATCCCAGCAAACAAAAATCCATAGTTGATATTAATGGTCACTAAATAGGTGTGTTCACTTACTTTACTAGCAGAAACTTTTTCTGCCAATTACCCAAAAAAAAAAAAAATAACAAATAAAAAGTTAATGAACGCTTTACCAGCAAATACTATCATGTAAGGCACATTGACACTATCCCCCTGTAAGAAACGAAGTTCTCTCTTCCTTAATGAAATTGTTTTGAACAATTTACACATGGTAATTGTTCCTAAATATAAGAAAAAAAATATATTTTATGCTATTGAATATCTAAATATTATTTCGTTACACATTATCAAAAGTTTGTTTTGTAAACAACAAAAAAAAATTAAACAACGGGTTCAAAAATTCTTGCAAGGAAATTATTACTATTTTACCAGTAAATATTTGCAAGAATTTTTCTCTCCATTTTTTACTCTCTTTTAGCGTTCTCTACTTGCAATTTTTTTTGGGTTAATGAACACTTTCCAGCAACAATTTTTATAAATTCGTAACAGCTTTTAGTAAACGAACACATCTAACGTCTTCTTAAGGAACTTTGAATACAAATGCATCTCTTTTTAATTCTTTAGTAATTTTTTTTTCCTTTTCGGTAATTTTATTTTATAAATTTTGCTTACGACACAAACCCTCATTTAGAATTTCAAATATTTTACACTTTTTTCTGATTCTGTTTTAGAATTTACCGTTTTTTCTCATTTCTTCTTTTCTGCAGTTTGGATTTTTCTAGATTTGCAATTTTTTTTTAGCATTTCTTTATTTTTTTGTAAAGTTTTTCTGCCTTTTTTATCGAAACTATCAGATTTATTATTTTGAATATCTTCAGACTTGTCTGACTTTTTTTAAATTTGCAATCTTTTTTAATATTGACTGCAGTCAGAGTGTTTGCTGGGCTATTTTTTTTTAAATTGTGCTAAGAGCTTTGTGAGAAATTACCTTCATCGTTATTTATGATACCGTTAAATAAAATGGAAAGGGTCTGCAAATTTGAGTCCTGCGAATATAAACAAAAGCGAGTTTGTATAATATAAATTTATAACCCTTTTTCAAAAATGAGAATTTTTTTCATTTGCTTTTTTGATAAGCTTTAATTTTTTTTTTATTTATTTGGTTTTTATTATTGACATCTTGTCATGCATTTTTAATGATCAACCATTAGGAAAAACGGAATCGAAATATGGAAAAATTAATATAAAAAACAAACGCACATACTATAACAAAAAGAAAAAAGGGCCGGATTTCTATAAACAAATTTGTCGGTATGTTCGTTTGTATGGGTGCGCCTGTATATAAAAACGGTAAAATGGTAATAAAAACTGTGAGTTTATGATGTCATAAAAATAAGCACAAGTACCCGACAAGTTTCTTTAAGTGCTACAATAAATCAATTTGTTTTTTTTTCTCTCTCTGATACACATAGAGTTATAAAGAAAGAAATACTTTACATCAGAGCCCGGCAACACATACATGCAGACTTTTTGTTTTTTGTGAGAGAATAATAACTCTCCCTCTAAGAAGCACTTAAAGAAATTTTTGTAATATTTTCTTGTTTTTAAAATCAATCTGGCTGTTAATGTAAACACTCAAAACATAAGTGTATGTTTTATATAAAATAAAAAACAAAAAAATCATTAATATTAAACAAATCATATTCTTCAGGAAAAATAAAAAAAAACCATAATATCATTTCAACGTGTTAATCTATTGAAACAAAACAAAATTCAGAAATTAATGACTTGCGTTCATTAATCTTAACTTAAACTTAAACGATTCTTCAAGAAAAATAAAAAAAAACCTATAATTTCATTAACATTCGGGAGTGCCAAAAAAAATTTCGGCAAACAAGAAATTAAATTCCCATTCTTCTTTAAACATTTCTCGCAGTGGAATTCTAAAGCAAGCGTCAACAGAACCTTCTTGTTTGAATGTTTGTTTGTTTTTTACAAAGTGAGAGCGAATGTTATTGTGAGAAAAAAAGCACGGTGTAGTACTTTTGCCGGGCTCTGCTTTACATGAATTTTAACCCTTTAACCACTGAAAATCAAATACGAATTATTTGATTTCAATAATTTTGATTTTAGGGTGCATTTTGGTTGAAAAACACGATTTTGAAGTCCGTTTGCTGAAAAAATGCTTTTTAAACGCAGTAGGTGAGAAAAACGTAAGACCGTCTGTAGACGGTGTTAGTGGTTAAGAGAAAAAAAAAATTAAAAATGCAGTACTATTTAAAATTATTTTTATTTAAATAAATCCGAAAAAAATACTTAAAAGTAACATAAAAGTAACATAAAATTAATTACGCATCAATATGGTATTTTGTAAAGCAGTTTTTTGCTTTTGAAAAACATAAATGAATTTTGCATTTCGTACTAAACGTATGTGTATCTGACTTTTTGCAATGTTTACATGACTTTTTCGAACCCCATTCAGGAAAATGATTAATTTTATCATATCTCAAGCTCACTGGAGGATGAATTGCATTCTTTCCAACAGAGCTGCTAATAGCTGGCTCCTCGCCAGAAGAAGGACGACCTATATTTCGTTTTCCAGTAGAAATACACAGTTCCTTAGCAATTTGTAAGCGAAACTGGTACATAGTTGGTTCTTTTCCTTTTCGGTTGCTATCAGAGTTTTCTTTGTTTTCGGCATTGCGCCTACGATTTAAAATAAATGCATTTGTAATGCTCATATCGAGCAAATGGTAAAAAATTCTTGTCGCCATATCTTGAGTTTTGATTTTAAGCCCATTGCGTCCCATGTAAGAGTCCATAAGATCGACTCCACCCATGTGCGCATTATACTCGCGAATAATTTGTGGGCAATCAATATTGTCATATGATTTATTTTTACGATTGTAACGAGCAACTGTAGCTGGCTGACTGACTGATTTGGTTCTCTGAAAAGGCTTAGTCCCTACATAAGTTGAACACAGTTTTACATTTTTTGTGTCTTTCCACAATACTGTAGTGATGTCAATCCCGTAAGCAGATCCAACATATTCCGTTGAATAACCTCGTCCTTCTTTCTTTAATACAGCGCTTTTGTCAGTTGGAAGTTTGGAATTAGGAACACGGTTCACTCTAACAGTACCCAGGCTAAAAATTCCACGCGCTCTAAGGTACACTAAAAGCGGTAAAGAGGTGTAGAAATTATCGAAGTACAATATATGATTGACAAAATTTGGTACTGTTTGCGACAACCTAAATCGAAGTCATAGTCATTTTATTAAAATAGAATCGGAAATGAACGAAACAAATGTTTTACCTGATTACAACGTTGCCTGTTGCACCAATGTTTGGTGTGTCGGCCAAAATAATGTCATCATTTTTGGCTCCAGTGTATATTTCAAATTTGTATGAATATCCGCTGCTATCACATAAAACAAAGAATTTAACTCCCCAAGGATGCGGCTTGTCCGGTAAATATTGGCGTAAGTGATGCACCATTTTTGTTGAACACATTTGTTCGTCGATACATAAACGAGCATTTTTCGGAATTGAGTCGAAACGGTCAACCAAAATTGCTGCAACTTTTCTTATCCGAAAAATCGGATCATAGCCCGCATTACCCTTTTTAACTTGTTGCGACGCATCGTTAAATGAAAAGTATTTTCGTATTTGTTCAAACTTATTTTTTGACATGCAGTCTGGGACGTGTCGAAATCCATATTCGCTCCAGTGCATTTCAATATTTGGGTAACGAAAAATCGACATATATATTAAGACTCCAATGTACCTACGAATCTCATGTTTTTCAACTTTAAAGGATGTGTTTATATTATCTGTAACTGCAGCTCTATTCGTTTCCTGGCTCATCAAATCAATTAAATCGTCAGTGAAAAAATAATTAAAAAAATGTAAAGGTGTTTTCAAATTTTTTACTTCAACGGGCAAATCTGTCTCTCCTCGGAAGGCAACCTCATTTATATGCAACTGCATAAAGGTTTTTCGCCATATTATGCTTTTAAATTCAGTCGAATCTTTATTGATATTTGAGAGATCTGATGAGAAATACTAACAGTAATTCATTTATAAAGTCATTTGTTTTAAAGTACTTACTTTCCCCAGTAAAGCCACCAGATGATGGAGTAAATTGTGGTCCTGAAGTTTCCATTGTTGGCAATGGTGAGCGATACTTTTTTTTTGTTTTAAACGAAGTTTCTTCTTCAGTTCCAGTTCCATCCACACTTACATTGCTTACATTCAACTCATTATTTAGTGAATTTAGAAATGTTGAGGAATCCAACTGTTCTAAGCAATCGCTAATCACCGCATTGTCTTCTGGTGTAAGTTCGTTACACTCGTAGTTTGGATCTGCGATGCTATCGTTAGAATCACCGCAATCGCTAATCACCGCATTGTCTTCTGGTCTTAGTTCGTTACACTCGTAGTTTGGATCTGCAATGCTTTCGTCAGAATCTTCAAAATCTTCGTCAATTGCGTCCATAAATTCTGCGATTTCTTCATCGTTCAATGAAGAAAGCTTAAATTTCTTATTGCCGTTATAGTCTTTAGCTTTTCTTTTTTGTTGCGACATTTTTTAAAGCTTTCTTTTTTAATTTTATACAAAAAGACTGTATGTAAAAACAAATACTTTTTAGTTCATTAAAAATACGTTACACAAATTTATTTTCGCCTTAGCCACTAACACCGTCTACAGACGGTGTTCACCAACAACTAAATATAGACGAGATTTATTGCTCATAAATCAAACTAATTAAAAAATATTAATATAAATATATATAATACTTACCAGAAAAATTCCCGATTTGATTTAGTTGCTAGAAATATATTTTTTTTTTATTTTTATTTTCACTTATATTGCACCGAATTTTTTTGGCAGTTCTCACCAAAATCTAATTGAAAATGAATATTTCTCTTCAACTAACACAGCGACGATGTTCAAATTAACACTGCTGGCTTAGTAATTTTATGCTTTATAAGAAAGCCTTTGACTGTTTTAGTGGGGGAATCACAGAATTTATAACAACTTGAATTTTGTGATGACCGTCTGTAGACGGTGTTAGTGGTTAAAGGGTTAAACATTTTAATATATCTCTCATTAAAAAATAATGAGAGTTTGGGTAAGAATTTAAATCTTTTTTTTTGAATGGCCGTGGTGGAGCAATAAACAGGAAAATATGTAAGCCATACATATGTACATTGACTCACAGCTTATTTGATGCAGCCAAAATAAAATATTCAAATATGAAATATATTTTATAGTATTTCCATTACAGAGAAAAAAAATTATATTTTTTATATTTTTAAATTATGTGTTTTATTTAATGACAAAAATTAACAAAAAATCTTTTTCCATAAGAAAGATATAGCAAATTAAATAACTCAGTTACAGTTTTGAGGTCAAAGCTTAAATGATGCACTAAATTAAAAGTATTCAAATTACATAATTTCTTTTATATTTCTATTTCGTAACTATGGCTAATACTTAGTGGGGTTTGATGCAGAACAGCTTTTAGTCGAGAATTCATAGATTCTACCAGTTTTGCTGTATAATCAGCACTAATTTTATTCCATTCCTCCTGTAGTGCCCGTTTCAGATCAGTGGCATTAGAAATATTGTGGGTTCTTATTTTATTCTCCATCACTGACCACAAATTCTCAATAACGTTGAGATCTGGACTCTGTGCAGGTGTCTGTACTACATGTGGGCAGTTCCAGATAAGCCAAGTTTTTACAATACCAGATGTATGCTTGGGATCGTTGTCTTGGTAGAACCTAAACGTATCCTTAATGCCCATTTTATCCGCACTTTGTACTAAATTATCTTTTAGCAGATCCAGATACATCTTTTTATCCATGTTACCTTCAATAAATGTTAAATTTCCGACGCCTGAATAGGACATGCAACCCCATACCATGACACTGCCTCCACCGTGTTTAGCTGTAGAGCGCAAATTACATGGTTGAAGCGCAGTGTTTGGTTTTCTCCAAACGCAGGACTTCCCATCAGACCTGAAAAGGTTGTACTTGCTTTCATCCGCAAAAACAACGGACTTCCAGAACGAAATGTCTTTGTGCAAATGTTGTCTGCAAAACTCTATTCTTCGTTTTCTATTACGAGCATTAATCAACGGCTTATTTCGCGCTGTCCTTCCATGAAAATTTTCTTCGCGGAGAACTCTACGAACAGTTTCAGGGTTACAGACCTTGCCTAAGTATTTTTCAACTTCGTTCGTTAATTTTGGAGCGCTTAAATCGGGTTTTTGTTTAATTTGGCGAACAATCCACCTCTTATCAGCATCATTAAATATTTTGTTTGGCGCAGATCTGCCCTTATCTTCTATCCTATTTTCGCGGCGAAACCTTTCAATAATGTGCTGGACAGTTGACGAACTAATAGCAACAATTTCGGCAATTTTTCGCTGGCTTTTGCCCTCTTTATAATGACGAATAACGTCTTCCCTTTTTTCAAATGAGGTCCGTTTTCCCATTTTTAAAAAATTTAACTTTTTTCAACTTTTCATTACAAAAATTTTATGAGAATGACTTAAACCGCTAAACTAAACAGAAAAGAATAAATTGCACCGTTATTTCATTCTAAGAGAGTGTATTAAATAAACTGCATCATTTAAGCTGCAAGCATATTTTTATGAGAAAATTATTTGTTTCTATATTTTTTCATCAAGCTTTGTTTTTGTCATTGTTTTTTCTGTAACGGTTAACAGAACATACATATCTCATTACATGTTATATAATTTTTTTTTTTTGTATTTAATAAACATCGAGTCATTTTCGATTTTTTAAAAAAAGGTATTACCTGCATCAAATAAGCTGTGAGTCACTGTATGTATCAGAGAACGGCTTTGTGCAATTGCAAAAAAATCGCATGAAATGAACACCAACAAATATACTCGCTTGCGGTCACACAATCAAACTTCCGCAACCGCAAACATTCGCTGCTGGTTTGCACATCGTGCTTTGTTATTTATAGCATCGTTAGCTTCGTTTTTTAATAAAGATGATTGTGTGTTCGGTGCGACAATGATTGTTTTGATAAAGAAAAAAAAAAAATGCAAACAAAAAAGCCAGAAATCAAGCAATCGTTACTCATGTAGGCATTCAGCAGTTGCTATGTAGTACAAGAAAAAAGAAATTGAAGAAAAACAACAACAAACTATTTTTATAGAAATAGAAGACAATGTATTGTTGTTGTTATAGTTGTTATTGCTGTTAATGTTAATGTCACAAAGCGACTCGTACTCATACCAATTTAGTTCGTCGTTGGCTTATCGAGTGGACAATGACTACTTGAATGCAAAAGCATAAGAATTTTTGCCTTTTGACTTTGGGTATTTGTGTTGTTGCGTGCGCAACAATAAATGCAAAAAAGCACTTTCAATAAAAAAACTCACACATTCAGATTTCAAAAAATCTGGTAAGATGAATAGAGTTGCAATACAATAAATGTTCAACGACAACCAGGCCGACCACGAAATACATGGATCAGGTGCATAAGACACGAACATGAATCAGCTCGAATATCTTGGAACGAAATTAAACTACTTGCCAGAGACAGAATTAGATGGAGAGAATTCGTTGACGCCCTATGTTCTTCGTGAACAATTTATTTAAGTATTTTTATGTTATATCGCTGTATCTATATTGTATTTAAATAAATAAAGGACATATATATATATACAATAAATGTTGGTCGAATTCAATCTAAGTAACAATATTATTAGACGGTACAAAACTTTATACCGGAGAGAATTTTGTATGAGGGCTATGTGGAATTATGATCCGATTCTCACTATTTGCAATAGGCACAATTTTTTTTTTTTTATACAGCACAAATGCATAACACCCTGTCCAACATTGGTAGTGTGGGTACAAAAGTAACAACTCTGCCAAAAAGAAAACTAAATACATTTTTAAAATTATTCGATTTAAATCAAGAATTGCTGTAATGAGTTTAGGATTCATGTAAAAGTTCTCTATGCCCAATATTATATAGGTATCTGGGGTATCACAAAGGGACCGATAAAGGACCCAAATGAGCTGTCTGTTGATAGCTGCCCATGAAACCTAACCTTTTTCGTCTTGAAGTGATTTTAGGGAGGGTGTTAATATGGGACCAAAGGTTAAAATGGATGTACTAAAATGAAGTTCACATGGTAGCTGTTACAAAAGTTATCGTTGCCAAATTTTTTATTATTACCAACATTTCTAAGGAGCTTTGGTCAATATATATCAATTCCAATAAGATTTGATAAAATTGTTTAGGTTACAATAAAATATTTTTTGGTAAAATTCAATGCAAATACCAATACAATATGATTGTTAATTGAAACAAACTTATATTCCAGAAAGATTTTTGTATGAGGGGTATGTGTAATGTTGGACCAATTCATACAATTTATAATAAACACCAATTTTGTTCAGCACAAACGAATAATAAACATTCTACCTTTGGTGGTGTGGGTAGAAAAACAGAAAATTAAAAATTATTTCAATCATTCTGTTTTAATACCCACACTATTATAGATAGAGAGGATGTTATGCGATTGTAATAAAGTATGAAACAGATACAAATATTAGTTATGGACCGCCCTTCGGTGTACCAATCAATCAAGCCCGTTTTGCTGGCTGGTGTACACTAAGCAAAGTCTATATTTCTAGATTGCAGTCGATTGTGTCGACTGCTGGCCCATACTAGTTCAAAAAAAACTGACAAATTACACTGCTAAATTAGGTCTACCTTACTAAATCTAACATGTCTTTATGCACTTTGAAACTAGGTATGTCAAATTAATGCAACAAAATAAAATTTATATTTATTGATAAGCGCATGCATATTACAACCATAACAATTTACTCAATTCCTTTGCGAAGAGTATTAACAAACAGAATTCGCAAGCAAGAACATGCATTTGGAACATAGTTAACCAAAACAATGTGTTAATTGATTCAACTAAAAAATAATTTCCATAAAATCTATATTTTATTCAATTACCTCAGTTGATTTAAACTAAATAAACAAAAACTTTAATATTTGAAAAGAGCAAACTTGTAATTGATTTATTAGTAAGATTCTGTTCAAGTTTTTATTAAGTAAATTAGAATCAATAATTCAAATTTGAATTCGAAATTAATTATAAAAATCAATTTATTTAGTTAACCATAAAAATCTTATTTTAACAAAAAAAATACCACAATGTAGTTGGAATTGTGTAGTGTTTAAAATACCTATATACAGTCAACTCGCGATAACTTGAACTAATTTTTACCATGGCGTTTCACGTTTTCGAGTTTGTTCACGTTATCGAATACCAAAGTTTAAAAAAATAACACCCCTATTTTCAAATAAATAGATAAACAAGTATTTTAAAAAACATATTTTATTAATTTTTAATAACAAAAAATATATGTATACGCAATAATTCAGTTCACTTTGCATAAAATTAATTTCTTATGAATACCACAAAAAAAATAAACATTAAAGGAATGTTTATAAGGGATAAAAAATTTCTCAGGAAGAAATCGGTCATCTTTTTTTAAAAAGTTGTTTTGTTTGATCATCTTTAACAAAGCTTTTTCTTTCAGCACTTTTCTCCAATGATGAAAAGTATGGGTAACCTGCTGCTTCCATTATAAGCTGATGTGTACATAAAGAGAGTTCCTCCATTTTTGATCTTAATTTTTCTTTAAACGGGTCAACAAGTTGTGGCTGATCAAAAAGCTTTTCTCCGGAAATTGCTTAATTTTTTAAAGACAGCTATCGCTGGCACGAAAACCACAATAACTCTCTTTAATTTGTTGGTGAATTTCTAAAGCACTTGCATTTAGCATCACTTCGCTTGCCGAATATTTTTTATTTCGCATGCTAAGAAACCATTTGTAAAGAATTTTTTCCATTTTCGGAAGCTGGGAAGAACGTAATGTTTTACGCTTTCCGGTACCATAAACAGTTTGCTTTACACGATTTGTTATATCCTATTTTTTCTTCTTAATGGATCAAACTGTTGATTTAGGAACACCATATTTTCTAGCCAAGCCACTGCCACTATAACCTTTTTGCAATAATTCAAGAATATTTATTTTATCTTTCAAAGATAACACTTTCGGTTTTTTTAATGACATTTTTCACTTTCACAAATAACACGAATAACGTAGCGATGTTAAAAACAGCTAACATGTCAGCGAATACATACATGGGTACAATTAAGAAAAAAGAACGCTGTGACATAAACCAATAAGTGAACTCAATTCGGGGATTTCCCAATTAAATAAAAACATTTTAAAAAGTAAACAAAAAAAGAAAAAAATGTGTTCACGTTTTAGAGCTTCCAGATTTTGTTCACGTTTTAGAATAGTCTGTGTAAAAATAAATATGTTCACGTTTCTAAGACGTTCACCCTTTTGAGTGTTCACGTTTTCGCGAGTTCACTGTACTTCTTAATTTTTTAAAATCGATCCATAAATTGAAGCCGCGAATAACGTTTAAATTTTTCAGGAGAGCAAAAAACGTTTTTTGACAGGCATTTTTTTCTATTATTAAAATAATGATAATAAAAACTTTTATGCAAAAGGCTTTTAAAGCATTATTCCGCACTGCATAACCATTTCGGTTTTATCATTTTGTTAGAAACTTGCAATGGTCTTCCACTGGCTGACACTTTGTATGCCATTTTGAAGGCGTTCAGGCATAGTTGTGGTTGATTTGATGTTAAAACTGTGTTAGAGAGTAAGGTTAACGGTAATCTGCTAAAAAACAGTATTTGCAAAATGTGACGTTTACAACGTTATTCGCTGTGCTTCAATTGCCGTAGCTCCTATGCCTACTTTCGTACAACACTTTTATAATTCTTACCCTGTGAAGAGTAAAGTTTTAATGCTGAATTTGGTGCACCAGTGGAATGTTTTGTGCATTTCAAAGGACATTTTTTTTTCTTTATTAATTTTCTTCTTTAATTATTTTCTTCACTTCTCGTTAAACTGTCTTTATAATTGTTGGATACGCTTAAAACAAACAAAGTTTAACTTTTTTGTTTCGTTTTCAATGACAGTATTAACAGACATAGGCCCGTTTTCACAACTTACCGATAGCTTAAAGTAGACTTTAAACGCCCTTATAAAAAGTGTTCCATTATTAAAACTTAACTTTAACCTAAAGTGAGCAATAAAGTAAATTAAGGTTCATCCTACCTGGAAGGTAAAAGTAAAATTGTAATAATAGAACACTTTTTATATGGCCGATAAAATCCTACCTTTAACTATCGGCAAGTTGTGAAAACGGGCCATAATCAAGTAAATATTAAAGATCAGTATTTTGTTTCCTATGCTCTCAAAAGGGAATGCCATGATGAATTTCTTTTTATAAAAAAAGGCAAAGCAAGAAAATTTTGTTAACAATTACGGGATTAACTAAATCCCGGGATTACAAAATTTAAATCCCGGAATTTTCGGGATCGGGATTTCTGAATTGGCATCCCTAATCAGTGTTGGCAATTTAGCCATTTAGTGGCTAGATTTAGCCATTTAGTGGCTAGATTTAGCCATTTTTCACCCTGTTTAGCCATTAAAAATTGAGTTTTACCATTTTTTTGACCTTTTTCATTTTGTTTAGCCATAAATATTTGTTTGCCTTTTTTCTTTTAAAAGAATAATTTTTATTTTATTATAAAAATTTATAAATTTTTTTAGCAATTAAAACGCCTTTAATTTAAATCACAACTTTTACAAATGTTGAAAATCACTATAAACTATGACGCTGAAACATCTTTCTAAATAAAGGAACAGTATTCCAATATTAAATTTATAAAATTATTAACACAAAGATCGGTGTTTCTTTCTGGTTGCAATTATTTCAATAAAGAGATGCAGGCGGCAACAAATTTTTTTAGAAATTTCAGAATTGACTATAAGGTTTCTCTCACTTCCATGGTCTAATGCTGAAGTAGTGAGGGTATATCGACCCATTTGCGCGAAATTATCGTATATGCAATTTTTTTGAAATTGAGTTTTGGATGCAATCTTGTTCTACATTCAAAGAGACGTCACCTGACAAAATATTGCTGGAGAATTCCACTTCGTTGCTCAAAAATTAATGTATATTTTCATTTTGATATTGCAAGCGAAAGCAGAAAAAAGTAGAAAAATGGCTGTCCTGTAAAATTTGGTTTTTGTAACATACGATTATTTCGCGCGAAGGGTTCGATATATAGCCAAGTAAACATCTTTAAATGTAATTTGAGAAAAAAAGTTACATTTAGCAACCGTAAATTCGATTATATCAATTAGGTAAATATTTTTACCATAACAATAAAATGTTTATACCCACTCCAGAATAGTGGAGAGGGTATTATGCATTTGTGCTGATGTTTGTAACACCTTTAAATATTGGTCTTAAGCCCACCTTTACGTATATCGATAGACTCAAAATCACTTTCTGAGTCAATTTAACGATGTTTGTCCGGTTGGCTGGCTGTCCATGTAAACATTGGGCCAAAGTACAGGTCGCAAATTTGCAGATAATTTAATAAAATGTGGTACATAGGTTCTAATGTGGTCGGGGTTGACCGACTATACTTTCTTACTTGTTTTTTATTGTAGATCCGGACTCAGAGGTGTTGGGTAAATGTTGTCGTGATGATGTTTTATAAAACACCAATAATTATGGAACTAAATACAAAAATTAAATTAATAATAAAATAGATATAGAACTAAAGATTGTATTAATAAATTTGTTATACCTTATTTTTTATACTTCGATGATTTTGAAGTAAATAACCCACTTGGCTCACACTGTTCAAGTCTTTTGGAGGTTTATTATTCATTTCCAACGGCTCCAGAATTTTTAACATTAAAATTGTATAATATTTTTATTGCTGCATTGTTTAAATCAAAAGATGTAAAAAATTTTGGAAATGATGTATGTTTCTATAGATTGATTAAAGCTTTTACCGACTTGGAAAAAAATTGTATTGAAAGAGGCAATAAAACAATATATTTATACTTGGGTTTAATTGTGGGAGACAATTTTGCGTTTAATAATATATTATGGTTCTCACGTTCATTTTCATCAAAATACTTTTGCAGAACTTGTAAAGTGGATAAAATACATACGAAAACGCTTTTTGAAATGATGTGGAAAACACAGGTATTAGGGAAAACTCAATTTTTAATAATATAAATCATTATCACGTTACGGAAAATTTATATGCTGATATTCTACTTGATGTTTTCGAAGGAATTTTAAATTATGATTTATGTCATGTTATTCTTCAATTTATTAAAAACAAATCTTTTGATCTAGAACTTCTAAATATATGAAAACAAAATTTCCACTATCGTGAAACTGAATGTGGAAAAAAATGTCTCCCGATATACAAATGCATCACTTAAAGGCATTTAATGGCCAATTTTCAGGATTGATATTAAAACACATTTATTTTTAAAATCGTTTTAAACACAAAATTCTCTTCTTCACTAAAAACTTAAGTCACCGATGTGGTACACTTAATTTCAACTTAAGTTTCCATTCTAATATTTTAGTAAGGTGGCCTCAATATGACAACAATAACAGGCAAAGCATTAACAGTCAGCTGTTTTTTTAGACCACCTTTTAAATAAATACACTTTTTATATATTATTTTTTTTGTATTTAGTAGTGCTACCATACTTTTATCTTAATTAAATAAGACTTTTCAAATAAAACTCAAAAAACCAATCTGTTTTAAATACGATTTAAGTTTGTTATGAAAATTAACTTAATATTGATTTAAATACTATCCTGAAAATTGGGCATAAGTTGAAGATGTAAGGTAGGGAAATGCTAACATTCGCACATTATTTTTTATACATAATTGGTGATTTAGTAGATGTTAACAGCGAGATATGACATTTTGTAGTAAATTTATTTGAGTTATTAGATTAACTGTTGCTTGCAGATTTTACTAGCTTAGATGTTATTAACTTAAGATCCCATATTGAACGTCATAATAAAAAATATGTTGAGCTTTTTTCGGATAATTTCAAACCCAAGCATCATTTTTTAACTCATTATGCCAAAATATTGGAGCACTCCGGCCCGTTAATATTTTTGTGGACTTTTGGCTTCGAGGCTAAACATTGGCAACTTAAATCTTATACTAAGAATATAACTTCAAGAAAAAATATATATTTTGCACATCGTTCTCAGAATTTATACTTAATTTCGAAGTAAAAAATTTCATTCTTGTTCAGATACAGTACAATATAGAAACGTTCCGTTTTATAGAGAAATAAAAAAACATTTAAACGAGAGTAACCTATGTGATTATAGGTCTGTCTGCGTACACATATTTTCCGCAAAATGTTGCAAAATCTTGCAAAATGTTGTCTGCGTACTCCAAATCTCTTGCAGCGAGAGAGCCAAAAAGAGAATTTTTTGACAGTTGGAAGTTAGAGAACTTGCAAAATGTTACTGGAGAAATTTCCGCTTGCAAGATTTTGCAATAAGTTTGAACAGCTGTTTGAATGAAATAGTTTTTGTGAAATGAAAATAAAAATTGAAATTATTAGTATTGTGGTTATTTTATTGAACTATTTATGGTTTTTAATCCAAATTTTTAACATCCAGTTCATCGATTTCGAACGTTAACGTTCGCATAGAAAATTATATGTAAAACAAAACCAATATTCGAAAATTTGTTTTTGTTTCAAATGTAGTTTTCCATGCGAACGTTGACGTTCGACATCGTTAAACAGGCAGTAATATTTTTAATTAGGCTTAAGTTCATTAAATTTAATTTTCATTAAATTATTTTTATGAAGAAAGGAATTTTTACAACATTAAAGTTCATTAAATTTAATTTTCATTAAATTATTTTTATGAAGAAAGTAATTTTTACAACATGAAAATTAATTAAAATTTATTGATAATTTTTCATTCTTTACTAAATCTGGGCTCGAACCCAGGTGTTTACGGACAGGTTACCCTGACATGTTTCGATTGCAACCACTCAATCTCCTCATAGGGCTTGCCGTTTAACACCAAAGGTTGAATACAATTTGGTTTAAGGATTGATGTTTGACTAATGACGTCAGCAGTCGTCGATGGCTGCGAGTGTTAAACGGCAAGCCCTCTGAGGAGATTGAGTGGTTGCAATCGAAACATGTCAGGGTAACCTGTCCGTAAACACCTGGGTTCGAGCCCAGATTGAGTCAAGAATGAAAAAAATTATCAATAAATTTTAATTAATTTTCATGTTGTAAAAATTCCTTTCTTCATAAAAATAATTTAATGAAAATTAAATTTAATGAACTTAAGCCTTATTAAAAATATTAAAAAAAAAAAAAAAATGAAATTTAACAATGGCAGAGGTAAGTAGTTAGAATTTTGTTGATTTTTAACGTTTATAATAAATTATAATAAACAAAAAATTTTACTTCATGCTAGAAACGTCCAAATATACAGTGCGATCGTGGCGTAAGTGGAGTGGAGATGGCAGAACCGATAGAACCAGCAGAACTTTGTGGGACAAACTTTACAATTGAAGAGGCGAGTATTTGGAATTGTGTTCCTGGCGAGCACTTCACATCCAAATTATTTTTCTCCGTTGTCAAGCTGTTGGAGGGCACTGTATTGGGCATTTCATTCTTTTTTTCCATTGTAAGCCGTCACTTTGTTGGGCAATGTAAGCAAAAGAAGTTTTATAAAAAACCCGACATATAAAACTAAAAACTAAGAAGAAATTGAACTTAGCAAATTAATAACAGTGTAATAAACAAGTTTTTTAATTTACAACACTTTTTAAGCTTCACTTTAATTAATAATTTTTTAATTTACCTCGAGAATTCAATTTTGGTTACACATACTTATGCTAAAATTTTTTTGCTTTGTTATTTCAATTGTTTACACACCGATCAGCTGTTTTCTTGCAAAATTTCACTGGATACTGTCTGCGTACTTTTTGAGATTTTTTCAGCCGATAGAGTATTATTGGTCTTACTCTCCCAAAAAAATTTACTGAGTATTTGCTACTGGAAAAGTACCCAGACAGACCTTATAAGTGCTATAAAAATTTTAGTCGTTATGATACACATTATAAAAAAGGTTTTGAGTGAATTCATGTCAAACCATTAAGTCGTTCGGAATCATCACCTTCGAATTGAATGAAATTCAACACAAATGTTGTATGTTATTGGACTTTAACAAAACATAAATTTTCAGACCCCAGATTCTTTCGGCTTCCGAAATATGACGTCATAAAAGATGTGAAAAATGTGAAAAAAAACACAAAAGTCTCCTAACAAAAGGCGATAGAACTCTTGAACTACGCAAGATAATTTAGTATTTTTATCGGTATCGTTTTAAAGGTGAAAATGCACCCTTTAAAATGATAATCATATTTTTTTGTTTTAAGAAGAGGTCAATGGTAAATTTTTGGGGTCTTGAGTTCAAAGGTCCATATCTGGAAAACATATATTTTTTTAAAATTCTTAAAAAAATATATGTTAAGTATTATACCCTCTTCAACATTTGCAGAAAATTTAAAGGTGGAGACTCTATTGGTGTCAGAGTTATATACCAGAACGTGATTCTAAGTATGTTTTGTGATCAAAAATCCCTTGTTGTTGTTGTATTTTAATTATTTTTTTCAGTATATCTGGAGAACGGCAGGAGCCAAAGTTTCCAAATTTAGTACACAAATTTGAGTTATCAATACACACCATCTCACAAAATGTGGACGGGATTGGAGAAGTGGGCGTGGTACCTCCCGTACAAAAAATTGTCTGTGTACTCCAAATCTCTTGCAGCGAGAGAGCCAAAAAGAGAATTTTTTGACAGTTGGAAGTTAGAGAACTTGCAAAATGTTACTGGAGAAATTTCCGCTTGCAAGATTTTGCAATAAGTTTGAACAGCTGTTTGAATGAAATAGTTTTTGTGAAATGAAAATAAAAATTGAAATTATTAGTATTGTGGTTATTTTATTGAACTATTTATGGTTTTTAATCCAAATTTTTAACATCCAGTTCATCGATTTCGAACGTTAACGTTCGCATAGAACATTATATGTAAAACAAAAACAATATTCGAAAATTTGTTTTTGTTTCAAATGTAGTTTTCTATGCGAACGTTGACGTTCGACATCGTTAAACAGGCAGTCATATTTTTAATTAGGCTTAAGTTCATTAAATTTAATTTTCATTGAATTATTTTTATGAAGAAAGGAATTTTTACAATATGAAAATTAATTAAAATTTATTGATAATTTTTCATTCTTGACTCAATCTGGGCTCGAATCCGATGTTTACGGACAGGTTACCCTGACATGTTTCGATTGCAACCACTCAAACTCCTCATAGGGCTTGCCGTTTAACACCAAAGGTTGAATACAATTTGGTTTAAGGATTGATGTTTGACTAATGACGTCGTCGATGGCTGCGAGTGTTAAACGGCAAGCCCTCTGAGGAGATTGAGTGGTTGCAATCGAAACATGTCAGGGTAACCTGTCCGTAAACACCTGGGTTCGAGCCCAGATTGAGTCAAGAATGAAAAATTATCAATAAATTTTAATTAATTTTCTTGTTGTAAAAATTCCTTTCTCATAAAAATAATTTAATGAAAATTAAATTTAATGAACTTAAGCCTTATTAAAAATATTAAAAAAAAAAAATTGAAATTTAACAATGGCAGAGGTAAGTAGTTAGAATTTTGTTGATTTTTAACGTTTATAATAAATTATAATAAACAAAAAATTTTACTTCATGCTAGAAACGTCCAAATATACAGTGCGACCATTTCGTAAGTGGAGTGGAGATGGCAGAACCGATAGAACCAGCAGAACTTTGTGGGACAAACTTTACAATTGAAGAGGCGAGTATCTGGAATTGTGTTCCTGGTGAGCACTTCACATCCAAATTATTTTTCTCCGTTGTCAAGCTGTTGGAGAGCACTGTATTGGGCATTTCATTCTTTTTTTCCATTGTAAGCCGGCACTTTGTTGGGCAATGTAAGCAAAAGAAGTTTTATAAAAAACCCGACATATAAAACTAAAAACTAAGAAGAAATTGATTTTAGCAAATTAATAACAGTGTAATAAACAAGTTTTTTAATTTACAACACTTTTTAAGCTTCACCTTAATTAATAATTTTTTAATTTACCTCGAGAATTCAATTTTGGTTACACATACTTATGCTAAAATTCTTTTGCTTTGTTATTTCAATTGTTTACACACCGATCAGCTGTTTTCTTGCAAAATTTCACTGGATACTGTCTGCGTACTTTTTGAGATTTTTTCAGCCGATAGAGTAATATTGGTCTTACTCTCCCAAAAAAATTTACTGAGTATTTGCTACTGGAAAAGTACCCACACAGACCTTATAAGTGCTATAAAAATTTTAGTCGTTATGATACACATTATAAAAAAGGTTTTGAGTGAATCCATGTCAAACCATTAAGTCGTTCGGCATCATCACCTTCGAATTGAATGAAATTCAACACAAATGTTGTATGTTATTGGACTTTAACAAAACATAAATTTTCAGACCCCAGATTCTTTCCGCTTCCGAAATATGACGTCATAAAAGATGTGAATAAAGTGAAAAAAACACAAAAGTCTCCTAACAAAAGGCGATAGAACTCTTGAACTACGCAAGATAATTTAGTATTTTTGGTCAATGGTAAATTTTTGGGGTCTTGAGTTCAAAGGTCCATATCTGGAAAAGTATATTTTTAAAAATTCTTAAAAAAATATATGTTAAGTATTATACCCTCTTCAACATTTGCAGAAAATTTAAAGATGGAGACTCTATTGGTGTCAGAGTTATATACCAGAACGTGATTCTAAGTATGTTTTGTGTTCAAAAATCCCTTGTTGTTGTTGTATTTTAATCGAAAATGCCATTTTTTCGTGATGGTTTGACGTGTTTTAACTCTTTTATAGTATTTTTTTATAATCCAACATTTCATGCATTCAAAATTCAAGAAATAATGCCATTAGATGCTGTTTCTCTTAAATCTCCTCCAATACACCTTACTCTTTTAAACAATAAGAATTACTTGAGACCAAAATCACTTTTTTAATAAAAAAATGTAAAAAAATTATAAACAATATTTTAAAAATGTATAACACGTAACCTATTGTTTAGTTTATTTCTGAGAAAATATATTTGTCTTTTATTTGTATGTATGTATGTATATAAAAAACAAGAGTTTGTATAAATTTATATTTCGAAATATTCTTGAAAATTAAATAAAACAATTTAACAACAATGCATATATTAAAAAATAACTTTTTATTTCAATCTAAACTGTTTTGGAACTTCAATAAATTAAGTACAATTTTCTACTTGAAGTCAGTTTTCCTGCAACTTTTGCGAAATGAGAGATATAGCCATATTTTTTTTCGCAAATGAGAGATAAAGCCATATTTTTTCAAAAAATTGTTATGCATGGTGTAAACATTCTGTAAAAGGGAAATCCTTAGTTATCATTGAAAAACATTTTTTTATTCTTGTGACGCACGTAGGAAAACTTTATTCCGCGAAGCCACCTGCCGCGTCCTACTGGAGGTAAAAACACCTAAGCACGGCCACAGACAACAAACAAGTAACAATAACAAAGCAAGCAGTTTGAAACATAAACAACAAGCAACAAAATATACATAGGACAAGTAAAGAGACATAACAACAACTACAGGCTGATTGTTGTTAGTGTAAAATATTAGTCCGAATTTAGTATAAAAAGGGCAACATAAACTTTGAACAATCACTTGTTATCCAGCCGAGCTCAAGAACACAACAGGTAAGCGAAGTAGCAATTCTAGTCAAACAAACCCAGTAGACAATTTCACCGAGTGGTTTTCTAACACAGAGTGAAATTCTAGTAAAACAACTCAGTAGACAATTTCACCGCGTGGTTTTTCTAACACAGAGTGAAATTCTAGTAAAACAACCCAGTAGACAATTTCACCGCGTGGTTTTCTAACACAGAGTGAAATTCTAGTAACACAACCCAGTAGACAATTTCACCGCGTGGTTTTCTAACACAGAGTGAAATCCTAATAACCAACAAATACCCAGTAGAAATTTTCCCGGCGTGTTTTCCTAACACAAAGCAAAATACCCAGTAGACCATTTCACGAAAGTGAGATTTTAGAACAAACCCGAAATATCCCGTAGTAAAAACCCCAGAAGATTATTCCCCAAAATTCCCCGTAACGAGCGGCACAACGAAGTTTCCATGCACTGATATTGATACCAGCTTAAGCAGCCAAATTACTACAGCAACAAGACGAGAAAGGACATAACACGGAAGGAGTGCTGAGGCAGTATAAACGGAAACACAACGTCAAATTATAAATTATTGTGCTCTTAACTTGTAAACTAGAATAAGAATAATACTAATAAACTTATTGAATTTGTTGTGAAAATAAACAAAATCAACACGTGTTATATTTTCTTGTAACGAACCTGGACATAGGCTGAGTATACCCCAAATAAAGCCGTTACAAGTGGCGCCCGAGCAGCGACTTGAACAGGAAAATAACACAGAAAGTAACAAAGAAGCAAGATGGTAAAAATCAACAGGGTGTACAGTTTGAAAAAAGAAGAGCTGGTAGCCTATGCCGAAGAGTTCGAATTGGAATCGAGTGGCACAGTGGAGGAAATACGGAGACGGTTATCTGAATTCATTAAAGGTGGTGATCACCAACCTAATGAACTGCTACGGCTCGAGGAATTGGAGCAGAAACATGGGAAAGCAGCATCGCCTGCTAAACCAGAAATAATAACCGGCAGTAGCGGCACGGGAGTCGCGTTCACAATCCCCCACATTCAGGTAAGCGATACCGAAACCACAGGTGGCATGTACAGGAACCAGCCAAATGAACAGCAAGTTCCGACACCTTACAACGAACAACGGCAGGATGAGCGAGTAGAATACCTACAGGCTATTGAACAAGTTAAAAAGTGGTCTTTTAAGTTTGACGGCAGCAAGGACCCCATCGCATGGATCGAACGGGTGGAGGAACTTCCTGGCATTTTTCTAACCGTCAGGCTACCTCATTAAATTAGAAGACACGAAACGGGACAGGAAACAGCAGCCGAGTGAGTCGTTCAAAACGTTTATGGTACAACTACAGGATCTGATGAGACAAGCCGGATATAGTGAGAAAAAAAACTAGAGAGGCTATACTGCAATACCACAACAGGATACAGGCTGTATATAAAACGTCAAGATTTCCATACCCTGCAGGAATTACCTAGACTGGCAGAAGACTACGAAGAAGTACAGGCAGAACAGGCACGAATTCAACTGGCGCTTTAACCTAATTCGGGTACGCTGAATCCAATACCTGTTCAAAAACGTTTCAGTTTATTGAAATTACTAAAAAAAAAAAACGAAAATCCGCAATAAAACTTCCTTTAAACGTTAAATTTTATTCTAACATGCGCAGTCGTTTTAGAAACATAATTTTTTCGGCAACAAAAATAATTTTTTAGCAACATTTCGAAATTTTTGTTTTTTAAAAATCTATAAAAAATTACAGTTATGCTTCAAATTTTTTCCAGAGATAAAAAGCAAAGCTTCAAACAAAACAAGGCAAAAATAATGGAAATCTGTTAACAATTTTTGATTATATTCACCATTAATTAATTTAAAAATGTCATAAAACGCAATATTTGTATGGGAGCCCCTTAAGAAGTGGTGATAAGGGGCAAGCAAGTATGTCTCGAGAAATTGTAAAGGCGTCTCCTTGGCTGTTATCGTACGTTTTCTTCAATATATTTCTAGTCTGTATTAAACATTTTGCTGGGAGCCCCCTCTAGGAATGGACATTTTCAAATTATGTTTTAAATGTTAGTTAAACGAGTCACTTTTATGCTCGCGATGTAAAAGCAGGCAGTAATTTGAAAGAGTTTTGCACTCGTTTTTTTCAAAACAGGCAGTTATTGTACTCAAACAAAACAAACAAGTGAATAGCGCTGTCTGATTTTTTTTTTTTTTTTGAAAAATCGTCCTGCCAATATAAAAAAACTTAAAAAAATGGCCCTGACTAATATCAATTAGTTTTTTCTTTAATTTTATGACAAATAAAACCCTGACTAATATAACCTGAATCTATTTAAAATTCTAGATAAATCTAATCATGCGAAATAAAGTATTTTCGCGTACTTTATTTTTCTCATAAAGTATAGAGTACAATTACTCGAAATAACGTACAATACTTTATTATAAAGTACGGTTGGCAAGCCTAGTTGGGACTGTGGGCAACCAAACGTGAAAACCATAGAATGCTGCAGAAGACAGGCGGGAAACTCTCAGGGGCCTCATCAGTAAGGTTAGATGGGGCCGGTGGCGATAAACCCTATCAGTACGACCCGAAACTCAGCACCTTTTATATTCACGAAGGACACATGTTTTTAAAAATCAACGTACATGGTCAGGAAGCAAAAGCGATGATCGACACTGGGGCATCTAGAAGTTTTATTAGTTGGCAATGCGCAGAGAGACTCACAAAGGGAAAGGAACGATTTCTGAGCGAAGTGATTGTTTCATTAGCCGATGCATCACAAACTAGAGTACAGGAGGGCGTAAAGGTGACAATAACTTGTGGAAATAAAAGATTACAAATGGATTTATTAATATTGCCAAAAAAAAAAATGGATAATATCATTTTGGGAATGGATTTCTTGACGGCGATGGGCACAACACTAAAATGCTGAACGGAGGATATCCAGCTGGGCGGAGACCAAATGACGGCAGATGTACAAAGGGGAACGACTTACGGGAATATCAGAAGACGAAGAGGAGCAACAAGAAACAATAAAAGGGGTATCCAACATAGCCGAACATCGTATCACTATGAAAGATGACGTACCTTTTAAACACAGATACATGCCTACAAATCCAGCAAAACAACAAATTATAAGTAAACTAGTGGACGAGTTAATTGAAACAGGATGAATTGAGCCATCACACAGCCCTTATAGTTCGCCAATCGTACTTGCACCGAAGAAAAATGGTAAATAGAGGCTTTGTTGCGACTTTCGTCAGTTAAACAGCAGGTCAATCTCAGATACATACCCACTACCCCGAATAAATTCAATTCTGGAGCGCTTAAGGGAGGCCAAGTACTTTAGCACCATTGACCTGAAGAATGGTTACTGGCAAATCCCAATGGAAAAGAGAAGCAAAATGTATACAGCGTTCGTGGTACCCGGCCGAGGGCTTTATCAATGGAAGGTAATGCCATTCGGATTACATTCAGCCCCAGCAACATTCCAGCGTGCACTAGATCAGGTCATAGGCCCTGAGATTGAACCCTATGCATTTGCCTACTTGGACGATATTATTGTCACAGGAAAGACCTTGGCCGAACACATGAGTAATTTAAGAGTAGTTTTTCAAAGACTAAAGATAAATAAGGAAAAATGTGAGTTCATGCAAAAGAAGATTAAGTATCTGGGTCCTTTTCCAGCATGCTTCTTTGTTCGGCGGATAGCTGCCATTCGGTGCCTTCTGTTTTTGTGCGAGTGGAAATACGTGTCAGCCTCACCTTGGGGTCGGTAATGAATATGGCTCGTCGTTTTTTGATTTCTAGGGCCGTATAACGCTCTCTTACTTGAAGGCGGGTTCTCTCGAACTTTTCATCTTTGGACAATTTGGTGGGTTTTTTTATTCATGGTACCTGTAAGGGATTTGGTAAGGGGGCTTGGGTTAGGTGATTCTAGATGTAAGGGAAATTTGTTAGTAGGACGACACAAGTATTTCACTACGGACAGCACTCAACATTGAAGGGTTTAAGTTCCCCCAGGTAGGCAGTTCTTTTCCGCACCTGTTTGTCCGTTATTTCTGCGATTACAGGGGAAATGAATCCTCTTATTTCGTATGGGCCGTCATATCTGGGAGCCAGTTTTGCGGCGAAGCCTTCTACTTCTTTTGGCAAAGGGTGTTGTTTTACTACGACTTGGTCCCCTTTCTTGGGCTTCCATTCTCGTCTTCTGAGATTAAAATATCTGCGCTGGTCTTGGGCGGCTACTTCAAGATTTCGCTTTACAAGTTGGAAAATTTCCTTAAGCAGTATGGCTCGTTCACTCGGTTCGATGCCTACTCTTCCTGTCCCAGTGGTAGCTTCATCGTACAGCATACCTGGTAATCTTGGCTCTCGTCCTTGAACAATGTAACTGGGGCTATAGCCCGTTACCTCTGAAACGCTTGAGTTGACTGCCAGCATAATTTCTGGTAACTGGTCATTCCATGTCCTTTGGTTGTCTCCTGCGTATTGTGCAATCATCGTTTTCACTGTGCGGTTTGCTCGTTCCGTCGGGTTTTCCTGTGGCGTATAGGGTGCTGTTAGTTGGTGTTGTGTGCCGTAATCTGATAAAAATTTGACAAATGCTCTGCTCGTAAATTGTGTTCCGTTGTCCGTAACCAGACATTTTGGGGTTCCAAAGCGGCTTATTATTCTTTTTCTGAGCCCTTTCTTTACTATATCACTTGTAGCTTTTCTAGCTGGCATTAGTTCCGTCCATTTTGAGAATTCGTCGAAGAAAACTAACAACATTGTATTGCCGTGTTTTGATCGTGGTTGGGGTCCTACAAAATCTGCGCAAACAATGGCCCAAGGTTCTTCTGGAATTTGTGCTAACATCATTCCTGCAGGTTTTTGTTGGCTGGCCTTGTACTGTTGACATGAAACGCAGTTCCTGACGTATTTTGTTACTTGCCTGAATCAGCCTGGCCAATAGTAGAGCTTACAAGCTCGCGTAATGGTCTTTCGTATTCCCATGTTGCCTGCCCCTGGTTGATCATGGTTTTCCTGTAGAACTCGCTGCCGGAGGTGCTTTGGTACACATAGTTTCCAGGGTGTGCAGCCTTCGACCTCTTGGAATATTGAATACCTTGGAATTTCTTATGCCGTACAGCCTTCCATAAGCTATAATTGGAGTTTTTTGTGGCGTCTAGGCTGTTTAGATAGCCTTCTATTGCAGACTCGTGGTTCTGCCTCAATTTGTTGCGAAGAGTGGTCAGGCATAATTGTAGTTGGGCCTTAGTGGTTGGGGAACGACTGTTTTGCCATTGTCTTCTTAACTTCCTTTTTTCTCTGATAAGGGTCTCTATATCCGTCGATGTATTGTAAGGAGCACGTTTAATTGTCCGCTTGATTGGGGTTGCATTTCTTGCTGCAGTATCCAAGACTTCTGTAAATCGGTCGACAGCTATTTGGATGTCAGATGAATTTTTTAGGGAAATGCACGGTGAGAGCTCACATACATTTTATACTTTAACCAATTTGTGTTTCTGTTTGAATAGGAAATAAAGTTTGCAGCTGCGGCGTCAGAGTTACCTTTTAAAATGAGGATTGAAGATGAATGATCAGACGAAAGATCATAGGAGGACCTAACTAGTACCTGATCGCGCTTAATGTTTTAATTAATAATAAGGTCTGGTAGCTTATTGAAGTCGGTTGGCCAATATGTAGGCTCACCACTCGATACCACATCAAAATTATTTGCAGTTACGGTATTGTATAGCTGATAACCTCTAGGACTAATAAGTCTGGAACCTCAATATGTATATTTAGCGTTGTAGTCGCCAGAAGCAATGAATTTCTGGCCCAATGTGGAGAAGAAGTTGAGAAATTTATCGTGTACAATTTTGTGCCTCGGGGGACAATAAACAATACATTTTCTGAAACATGTTCTGCATAGTGGCCATGAAGTTATTCATAGTATGAATTAAATTTTCAGTTGAGGTAGGCATATTTCCAGAAGGCATTTGTAGACCTTCCCTAGGAACATTAGCGTATGGAGGTTGCTTTGCGTTAGAAGTACTCGGGGGGTTTTTCGCATTAGGGTTTCTTTTTAAGACTTGGGCATATGATTGGTTTTGATTGTTTTTTTGTGTAGTACTAGCAATAGAGCCAGCGGCTTGGCTGGGCGCATGTGACGGACCATCTTGGGAGTGAGTATATTTTTGAACTAAAGCAGGTTTGTTTAAATGCAAGAAGACTTTACAACCCCTATAGTTTGCCGTGTGATTTTCGTCACAGTTGCTGCATTTCTTAACATTCGGGTCAGCTTTTGAACGATTACATTCAGCGGTTTTATGAGCGTCGCCACAAACCACATATACGTGAGGCAATTAACAATATGATTTTGTATGCCCATATTCCTGACAGTTTGTGCATTGGGAGGGACCCTTTCGTTTTAATGGCTCCTCAACAGTTATTCTTCTGTTGAGTAGGTAGCGCAAGTTGTATATGTGGTGAACTGAATTTTTGGCTTTGAGAACCGATGAATCCAACGATATTTCAACGCGGTGCATTGGTTGAGGAACCACATATACGTGAGGCAATTTACAATATGATTTTGTATGCCCATATTCCTGACAGTTTGTGCATTGGGAGGGACCCTTTCGTTTTAATGGCTCCTCAACAGTTATTCTTCTGTTGAGTAGGTAGCGCAAGTTGTATATGGGGTGAACTGAATTTTTGGCTTTGAGAACCGATGAATCAAACGATATTTCAACGCGGTGCATTGAAATTGAAATCTGTTCAAAATGTTATGAACAGATTTTACCTCATACTCCTCTAGCTCTATGGCAGATTTTATTTCCTCTGTAGGAACGGAACTATCTATGCCTTTTATGACAATAATCAATCCCTTAGCACTTTTTAATTGATATGTATAGTAACTTTTATTTTCTGCGTCCAGGTGTCTTGATATAATACGAAAGTTCGTTTCTGTACTGGCTTGAATTTTGGTTTCTTGAATTTGCCCGCGTCGTATAGAAGCGACGTAGAAATTATTCTTACGTATCAGTTGAATCAACATGTTGACTATGCTATTTGATGTTTGCTCCCGCAGATAGATAGGTGTCGGTTTAACTTCTTTAGTGGCTGTTCCATTAGCTGATTCTGCTTCTTCATCGTCAGGTATGGATAGTACAGAGAATCTGTTACCATTTGTTGGCAAAGAGACTACGTGAGAGCCTTTGTATTGTTTGGCCATGCGTTCCTGTTGGGTGAACCTAGGGCTATCCTTTCTTTTAGTTATTGTTATATATCTGTCCATGCCTGTTTGTTTAGTACTTTTTGGCACAGCTCCTGTATTTATTAATGCAAAACGTGATGTTCCAGGTTTTTCGTTATTATTCCTCCGGTCAGACGACTTCACACTTTGAACCACATTTACGGTCGGATCAACACACTTGCTCAGGTTGGGCACACTTGCACTTAAATTGCTGTATGGAAAACCAGTTGCGCTGGCAATTTTTGCACTTAAATAATTTTTATTTAATTCTGGGTATCGAATGTTTTCATTGCTCACGCTCGGGGAGCTTACCACAATATACGCATTTCTGCTATTTGTGCTGGGCCTACTCTCCTTATTGGGAGTATTTGTGAGGCTCATTCACAAATCTCTTCGGGCACCTTAGTTATTGTTCTTTTTTTTTCAGCTATTACAAATATTTTTTTTTCACCTATTACAAATATTTTTTTTTTTTCACTTGGAATTTTTTTTTTTTTTTTTCTTACTCACTGATACACGTCCGTACTCGTCAAGAGCTGGTTCGAAACGAAAACTTGGAACATGCCGATATAGGTTACCGTTCTCTACAATATAATCGGGGAATTTTTCTAGATTTTCTTGGACCTCCTTAATTTTCCACTCTAGCCAGGCTCATTTTCCATTTCCGGATTCTATAGTTGTGGTACACAGCAGAGAACCTCAAAACGCACTATTTTTGTGCATTTATTCATACGCTAAAATTTACAATAACTCTATACATGCAAAACAAAGTTCAACGTTGGTAATTTTTTTTTCCTTTCGTACACATTTGATATTTTCATTTATTCGTTTTTTATTGAAAGTGCTTTATTTGCATTTTTGTTGCTCACGCAATATAACACAACTGAGTAAATTCAAAATAGCACATTCTCTATACTTTTGTTTACATTAACAACAACAACAATAAACAACGATGAGACGCTTTTTCAAAATTAACAACAATAAAAACAACAATAACAAAAATACATTGTACCTACTACTACTACTACTGTACTTTTTGTTTCTATGGAAATTGTGTGTACCTACATAAGTATGTGTGTTTAGTTTCATTTAAATTTTTTTTTTCTTGTACTACATAGTTAATGCTGCATAAATACATGAGTAATGATTGTTTCATTTCTGGCTCTTTCGTTTGTATTTTTTGTTTCTTTACCAAACAATCATTTGCGCTCAGAACACTTAGAATCTTTATAAAAAAAACGAAGGCAACGATTGTATAAATAACAAAGCACGATGTGCGTTATTTGAATGACTGCAAACCAGCAGCGAATATTTGCGGTTGCGCTAGTTTGACTGTATGACCCGTAAACGAGTGTATTTGTTGTCATGTATTAAATGCGATTTTTTTTCAAATGTACAAAGCCATTCTCTGGTACACAGGGTGTCTAATGGCTCCCTTCCACATTACTTTTCCCCGCCGGTATTCCACTTCAAAGGAATATTGTTGGAGCTCCAGCGCCCATCGAGCTATCCTTCCTGTGGGGTTCTCTAGGCTATTTAGCCACTTTAGTGAAAGGTGATCTGTGATAACCCTAAAATGGTAACCTTGTAGGTACGGCTTTATTTTCCGTATTCCCCATACGATTGCGAGACACTCCTTTTCGGTTGCGGAGTAGTTGCCTCGATACCGGTAATCGACCTCACCCAGGACAACGAAAATGAACTTTTCCCTACCCACTGCTCGCAACCAGTCTCCCACGTACACCCAGAAGAGATGGGGTGTCACAAGGCCATAGGACATAAAGCCATATGGCGTGAAGTCCCATTCCATTGAGACATAAGGGCATATGCCATTTAGTCTCAATATAATGGGTCTTAACGCCATAAATTTCTTCCGAAAAATGAGACATAAAGCCATATTTTTGATTTTCTCCTCTATGGTATAAAAAAACCGGCTTCGCTAACTAAAGTTTCTCTTCATAGCCGGCGTTCGGCCGGGCGAGAGCATTTTCTCCTCTATCACGTTGGCTGCCACGTCGCACGTTTTCATGCGACACCCATATGTTACCATGATGCCACGTCGCACATTTTCGTGCGACACCTTAATGTTACGCTGATTCCACGTCGCACATTTTCTTGCGACACCTTAATGTTACCTTCAGGCCACGTCGCACATTTTCGTACATTTTAATATGGAATTTTACATGCTATTTGGATTCTCTGGCCTGTGGTGAACATTTTGGTGAATTTCCCATGGCCTCTGTGTATTTTTAATGGTATTTTTTTGGATAATAAAAAAGTTGGAAATTTAAATTTGTTTTTTTTATTAATTCTTTTAAAAATCAATTCATTTATGAGCAAAAAAAAATATAAAAATATATATGTATGTATGTAATTTCAAATGGAGATCAGTAGAAAAACAATAAACTTAAAATTAGAAATTCAATTTTGATATCAATAGAAAACAATAAACTTAATATTAAAAATTCAATTTGTTAATGGAGATCAGTGCAAAAGTAATGCAATTAAAATGTAAATTAATCAAAATTAATTCTTCTGGTGCGAATATTTAGGAAAACATTCTACACATAGTTGCGGTTTATTGGGGCATATTGGGCAGTAGGTGGTGGTCCTTTTTAAGCTCTTTCTGGCTTTTACCCTATCAGTAGATTTTTTTGACATGGCATAACACAGTACGTAAGCACGCCTTATTGTTTTTCCGTTATCGTCCTTTCTTTTTTTATAAAATGTTTTCCTTTTGTTATGGGTTCTGGAGACATGAAGTCCAACAAAACATTTGAAATCTCCTGCCGAAATTTGGTTATTGAAATTTGTTTGTTTGTAGCCTTTTTATATATTATAGAAGCATTTACGACAGACATTCCAAGTAACAGTTCAAAAGCCACTTTGCGGTACCACTTAACACCTGTTCTAAGAGTAGTGGCGTAGGATGTCATTTGATCGGATATATCAACATCTAATTTGGCTTGATTGTAATCAATAACAGCAAGGGGTTTTTCAATAGCTCGTTGCCTTCGATTCCTGGTGGATGGTGGGTTGTTGGTACTGGTGGATGGTTCATTACTGTCTACATTTGGATGGCTCGACGTGGCTACCATTATAGGGGGTGTTTCGTCGAAAAAATCCTAACATCTCTGGTGTCCTTCCACTTTAACACAACCACTCCATTTTCCTCCTCACGGGCTACCATCTCGCCTCTTTTCAGATTAGCTTTCATAACTTCTGCCGTACAATTCTTTTTGTTGGCCCGTAATGTTCCATGTAACATGGAACGCGCAAGTTCATAACTAGTATAATAGTTATCCACAAAAAGGGTACGGCCTTCTCCTTTCAGAAGACATGAAAGTTCTTCACAAACTTTTTGTGCGAGCCCAGTTTCTCTCACGCCTGTGGCGTTCTTGCCCGAGTACACTTTTGCCGACCAAGTAAATCCCTCCTGAGTGCACAACTTAAAAAGTTTAACCCCATATGAGTGGGTTTTGTTCGGAAGGTATTGACGGAAACTCAATCTTCCTCTCCAAGGTATAATGCTTTCGTCAATGACACTATTTTCTCCTGGCATGTAAACTTTCTGGAAATTATCCTGTAGCATGTCTATAATTGGGCTTATTTTGCCTAGTTTATCTCCTGGAAGAATATCTCGGTTGTCGGCAAAATGTATGAAGTTTAACAAAAGTTGAAAGCGATTGCGAGACATTGGTTTTGCGGGAACTCCAAAATTAAACATAAATTCTTTGGACCAATATGTTTCGAGACTGCCAACCTTAACGAGACCCATCCATAATATGAGTCCAAAAAACTTTTTAATTTCACGATTGTTTGTGGGACTCCACATTAGTTTACGAGATGATCGTGTAAGAGTTCTCCTTTCCAATTGTTGTTGCGCATATTTATTTGTTTCACAAACGATGTAGTCGATTATTTCATTATCGACAAAAAGTTTGAAAGCATCTATGCAACTTATATTTGGCGCAACATCTATTAGAAGTCCAGATTTGCCAGTAAACGGGAAAGTTTTTTGTCTGGAAGAAAACTCAGCCCAATTTATTTGAGTGTCCTTGGAATTAGGATCCATGGTGTTATCACCGTCTCCAGCATGCTCATCCTCGTCATCAAAGTCCTGATTTTCCTCATGTTCATCATCAAAAACATTAAACCCTGCGTCTTCAGAATCAGTATCTGAATTGGGGTCCTCATTTGGTAGCCAATTAATATCAATTTCAGAATCGTCTCTTGAAAAATCTCCATCGTCGTCATCGCTGTCCGAAGTTACCACATCTTGCAATATATCTGCAATCTCGCTATCTTTTACATTTCTTCGCGTCATTCTATAAATTATTCTAAAAGTTAAAAAAAATAAATAAATAAATAATAAAATAAAACAAAAATATTAAATACGACTCAAAAACTACATAAAATTACTGTCGCACATATTCGTGCGACGTGGCCCCACAACATGTTTTATGTTCTCCAAGGCCATGTCGCACGAAAAGGTGCGACACAAAAAAAACCGTTATAACTGCAAAATTAGGGACCACAATAAAGTCGCGAGTAGTCAAAACTTATTTTTAGGCACTAAGAAACAAAAAAGAACAAAAATAAGTTGTTGGCCTCAGGTGACCAAAATTGATAAATGACACTGTCAATGAACGATCAAAATTCTAAAAAGGCTTTGGCAGCCAACGTGCTATGGTATAACAAACACCGGCTTCGCTAACTAAAGCTTCTCTGCGTATTCGGCCTTGTTATACCATAAAGGAGAAAATTCTTGCGCCCGCCCAAAGGCCGGCTATACAGAGAAGCTTTAGTAAGCGAAGCCGGTGTTTGTTATACCATGGAGGAAAAAATCCTTGCGCCCGGCCGAAGCCGGCTATGCAGAGAAGCTTTAGTTAGCGAAGCCGGTCTTTGTTATACCATAGAGGAAAAATCCATGCGCCCGGCCGAAGGCCGGCTATACAGGGAAGCTTTAGTTAGTGAATCCGGTCTTTGTTATACCATATAAGCATTTGTAACGCAAAACATCAAATGGGACATAAAACCATAATAGCTTTATGTCCCATTCTACTAAAATTGATATGAGACTTAAGGCCATATCAAAATTATGGCTTTATGTCCGTTTGAATTGAGACATAAAGCCATAATGGCTTTATGTCCTATGGCCTTGTGACACCCCACCCCAGAGGACCTTACGACGGAACTGGAACATGCAGTGGGAGAATGGTATGGAGACGACATTAACTCGATCAATACCTACACGACGTGGAGCGATTTAGGAGAAACTCCATCAGCCCCGACTGAATCCCCAACAGCAGTCACCATTAAAACTCTCAGTGTAGGGCACGTGTCTCAAGGTCTGGAGTTTGGAAGCTACATAGGGAATCACACCGGGAGCCATTATCGACGGAGCTATGGACATATGTCATAGATCTTATACAAGATCCAAATCGTAAGGGAAGGTTAAATTTTCTAAAACTTGTCGGTGAGAAAACATATAGAATAAGAATATCCAAATTTGGTTCCGCTACCGTAAGGTATTGGGATAAGAAACAAATAAAACAACTGAGAAAAATATATATATCTGGTGTTGCTTAATATTTTTTTTCCCCGGAAGAAAGGGAGAAGTGTGATGACAAGTTTTGTGGGACAAAACTCGGTCACACCCTGTTAGGCTCCTTAGATTTTTTTAATCAACTGTACCTTGCCTTACACTGTAATCACTACCCGTGGTCGCAAACTTTTGTACCACACTGTACATAACGGGCAGGAGTGTGAGTTATAAAATAACAACCAACAACACTACCAGGCGCGGATCCAGATTGAGCCTTAGGGGGGGGGGGGGGGAAATTTTGTATGATACAAAAAAGTAAAAAATTTGTTTTTAAAAGTTTATTAAAAACAATATGTGTGTTTGGGTAAGTACTTTTTGCAATTTTTGCGAATATCAGTTTCTTCATCGCATAGCCGTATAGACTGTGAAAAAATATTAAGAAATTATGTATTACTTTTTCGCGATCGTGAAGAAAGTTTCCGCACCAAACGCGATAAAGTTTTGAATTTAAATTGTTCTCCTTACTTACAAAATTAACATTTAATTACAAAATTTTAATTATAAGAAGGGCGCAAAAAAAATCGCGACTCTATTTCGCGGTTTTTTTAATAAATTAAATTTTATTGGCAAATTTTGTGATAGATGAGTTGTTTGGCGGATATATGAAACAGTGATAATTTTTAGCAGCGTTGTAATATATGCGCGGAACGAGCTATTAAAGTTGCACAAGATATTTTTCCATTATGTAAATCAACTCGCACTCTTAACTTTAAATTTATTTCATTAAACCCAAAAAAATAGCTTTACATTTTGTTATACAATTGCTTATTTTTATTTATTTATTTATTCCCTGCAAGCATTTTATGAAAAAATTAATCATATTCGAGTCATTTATGACTCCTCTGCACGATTAAAATAAGCATATATGAGCTCATTTTCTGATCATAAATGATTGTTTTCTCGGGAGGAAATGGTACCCTACCCGGGACTCTTCTTGAGGAGTCTTTTATTACCCGCTTTTCTGATCAGTTTCGACTCATTTATGACTCATATTTTTAATGACTTGCGAGTCTTTTTCAAGTCATTTTTTAGTCGTATATCTGATTGTCTGCGAGTCTTTTTCGACTCATTTTTAAGTCGTATTTTTGATCGTCTAAGAGTCTTTTTCGACTCATTTTTTAGAAGTATTTCTGATCTTCTAAGAGTCTTTCTCGAGTCGTTTTTCTGATTAAATTATTATTAAATTAAGGGGGTAATTTTGTTGTTCACTTCACCTTAAAAATTTCAAAAAATTTTATATGAAAATTTTCTCAACGCAAGGTGAAGTGAACAACAAAATTACCCCCTAAATGTTTTGTAAAAAAATTAATTGCATTTAAAAATAAATAATAATAAAAGTGGTATTTATTAATTCGTCGTAAATAACAATAACAACAATATAATATATAATAATATATATGTAATTTTATAAATAATCCATTTTAAAAAATAAAAAGATAATTATTCAAAATAATTCAAAGTTAAAAAAATATTTTTATAAATTAAATTTAATTTGGAGTTTACTTTTATTCACCGTAGCATATACAAAATGTTTTTGTACCACAGCGTTCATGTATTTGTCTGTGCATTTGAATTTGTGATGAGAAATAGCTAAAAAAAAATGTTGATATTAATTATTTTTAATTTTAGACAATTAAATATGTAAGGGAATTCAAATGCAAACTATCAGATCTTAATGAAACTTAGATATATTGTAGAGAATAAAAATTATTTGGACACAAGGGTTAAAAAGCGGGCTCAAAAATGACCCAAGATTTTTGTTATTTAAAACAATGGGTTTCATTGGGTAATTTTTGACCCCACTTTTTAACCCTTTAATGTGAGATTGGGCAGCAAAGCACTTAATTTTTATTCTCTAGATACTTCCCTTGTTGGACGTGTACCTTCCGTAAATAATTGTTATTAAGTAAATTTTTCCCGCACTTGGCTTAGTACTAGTCCCCTTCCAGCTGTATAAAGAGGCCAAGTCATCAAAAAATACTTTTCAAACAGCGACTCTTATAAATTGTGCTGGTCCGTCACCTCCTGTTTTTGCAATGAACTGTTTCTGAAAATTTGTATTCCCGATTAACAATGATTTTTATGAAATTATTTATAATTTTATACAATATTTAATACTAACAAATTGTCTAATGAGAAAACTGGTGTGTTGGCGATATTAATTTTTCGGCTTCCTTTTTTGCCAATCTTTTTATTTTTTTGACTGGCATAACCTTTTTTCAATCACTTTTTATAAAATTGTATTTATTTTTATATACCTATGTACCTACTTTCATTTTAATTTTAATATGATATATTAAATTCTATTTATTTCTGTATTGTTTTTTTTTTCTATTAATTCTATATATCGCTTGCTTCAAAGCTAACTATTTTTACAAATAAAAATCAGTTTTTCATCATCAAGATGATCAAAATATTATTATTTATAAATAACTTCAAAACAGTCATATTTCAATTACTGTGTTTTGTTATTGCATTTTCAATAAATTACTTTTTAAGCATAAGAACGAATCATTTTCGAGTCTTTTTTCAAGCGCGAAAGTGATTAATCAGTTTTTAGTCGTCAAAAGTACTCGAGGAAGACTTAGTAAGGTGATTTTTGATGAAACAATCTTCCAAATGCTAGTAGGGATTGTATTTATGCCTGTATTCATACAAATATTTTATATGTTTTTTTATGTGTGTACGTAGGTAGACCTTTCACTTGTTAAATATTTTAAATTTAATAAAGGCTTGAAAACCAATTTTTCTATGAAAATGTTCCTTAATAAACGTTTATTAAATTTTATAATCATTTATGAATATGGGGGCTAAAATATTTAGCATATATAAACAATAAATGTACCAGAAACAATGTGTATGAAAATTAAAAAAAAAGAAATTTTTTTGAGGAGCCTTAGAAATTGCATTTGGTGCGGAAACTTTTTTGGTCAAAATGGCCTAAAAAAATAATTTTCATTATCAATACTAATTGATTAATAAAATATAAGATCAGTTCAATATACATTAATCTTTTTAAATAAGCAATTTATGATTTTCTTGTGAGGCAAATTTCGACAGTACAGTCTATCTTCTGTCATTGTTGATCTGAGCCCCATGTTTTTATTCAACGAAGGGTAGGAAATGAAATTGAAACGAAAATCTGAAATATTTTTCTTAGATTTGGGTAGATATCTTCATCACAGTTTGTTGGCGTCTGGCTGGTGTAAACCAGGCGTTATGTTTCCCACTATTTTGACCGTGTGCAACGGGACTACATGTGGTGGTGGCATCTGGCAACACCTCATGTGATATGTGGCTCAGCTGTGCTTTAACGCCACCTGCAAAATGAATTCGCTTAATCACTGCTTTCTAAAAAACTGAACCAGCCAGACGCCGGCAAATAATTAAATAAAACAAAAAAAAAATAAAAGAAATTGTGAAAAAAAAGAAATAAACCCTAGCCCTAAAGAGCATATAATTAAATAAAAGAAAAAAAGTGATTTTTATTTAATATAAAAGAGCCACAAGCTAAAGTGCCATTGAGCCACAGAAAATAAGGGTGGGTTTTTCTAGTGTGTGAAGTGAGTGAGTGTGTGTGCGCCAGCCGCTAATTGACCTGTCTCAACAAACCACTTGAGTGAGATTCCCGGCCACTTTGTAATTCCGGACAACGTACCCAAGCAACAGGTAACCAGCCCCATTTACACCCCAACACAGTTTATTAAAGCATCAAGTTTAGATGTTAGTATGTGTTTATCTCTTTTATCAAATATAATCAGCTCATCCGCTAGTTGTAGTTTTAACAGTTTTGTATCTGCATATGACTTGATTACACTTTGAGGTAGAAGTTTAGATATGTTCAATACATTTAGGATATCTATTGGGAAAGTTGTTATGAGATCTTCTAAAATAAATTCAATAAGAGGAATATAACCTACAACTCGGTAGAAATCTTCAAAATTTTGGATGTGATTATTTCGTTCAAATCTTGTCTTTTCGATAGGAACCTCGATTTGAACGCAAATAACTTTACCTTTTTTCAAAAATCGCTTTAAATTGTTCTCCGGCTTTATTTCTTTTTTCTTCAAGGCACATGATCAAATGATCAAAGGCTTGATCCTTTTTGAAGAAATATGTCTTGCTTTTGTAAAATGATACTAAGTGGCTGTGTTACAATAGGTATCGCTCTTAATATGTATATTCCGCAAATAAATTTAAAAGTACTAAGTGAGTTCCTTAATATAAACTAACTATATAACTATATGATGTACACAGAAAAAATTGTTGCCGAATTATTTTCAATCATTTGAAAAATGTTTGAAAAAATCAGTGTTTTTTTCAATAAACAAAATGCAAATAAATTGTTTGAATATGCAAATTTGTTTATAGGACCGATTTCAGACAAAAAATTTTTTGATTCTACAAATTTTTTGTTTGAATTGGAAAACTAATTTTTTCTGTATACACTTGTTGCAAAGACACATAATGAAGAGAGTTTGGCTCCCAGATACTTTGTTAAAACTGTTTTTCCCTTGGGATGATTATATTTAAAAAATGTTGTTGTTTCTTTAACAAATGATACACTTTTTTTATAAATGGCACTTTATTGCTTTTAGAAATTGAGTTGTTTGATTTATGTGAATAGCAAGGTGTTTGTTTCGCATTTGTCGCTTTTCCAGAAATTTTGAACATCTTCATTTTCTGCTGACATCAGAGCAGACCCATCTGTTCCATCTCCATCACAATTTTTAAGGTCAAGACCAAAATTTGTCAAAGCTTTAAGAAGTATTGATGATAGTGCCTTCGCATCAATTGACACATCAAAGTCATCAATATCTTTTGAAGCCTCTTCAAATGCGTTTACAATCAAGCCAAAAAATACTTGCCTAAAAACTTTTTGTTGTATGTTGAAATATCTTAAAGATAAGGAAATCTGGCTTTTCCCCGACAAATCCGTGCTTTCGTCAAACATTATCGAATAGAATTTTGATTAATATAACACATAAATATATACATAAATATTGCAAGTACTAAGGCTTTTTAATATCTCAACCGCACGCATTATCAAGTCAAACGTTTAGTCTTTGGATATAGATGGCACCTGCTGGGATAAGTAATTGAATACGGTAAACTAGATGTTTCTTTGGAAATATCTAATAAATAACTATTAGGAGTAAGATATGGATACATATTGAAAATAGTTAGAGATTCCATAAAAAAAAAAAAACCTTGCTGGGATTTCCAAAAATTTTTTACATTAAAAAAAATATTATTATTGGAAATTCTTGTATTATCGAAATTAACAAAACATATTTTTATAATTTACGGGGGGGGGGGGGAATTTCCTTCATTCCCCCCTCCCCTGAATCCGCGCCAATTTTGTAATGGGATTTCTTGGGAGTGTTTTTAAAAAAGAATAAAATAACTACGCTCAACTGTGGATACTTAACAACTGACTTTATTTAATTTTTTTGATATCTATTGAACTTATTGTTAACACAAATTTTTGTTAATTCGGCTTAATATGCATTTTACAATTTTTGCTTGCTTATGCTAAATATTGACATTATTTCTTAATTATTTTATATTAATATTGGACGGTTGCAATTCTTGGAATTGCGACCGAAAAATAATTTTGTTTTCTGTACTTAAACGGAAATGAGTTTGCTGTTACATTTATTTTATTTTAATGTTATTTTGTGCTTATTATGTTTTCAATAAATTCATCAATAGTGTCATTTTTTATGTAAGTGTGTGTATTTGAATTTGGATATGTAACTTCTCCCCCCTTTAGATTAGAATTCTCCTGAATTCTTTTATTCAAATTTATTTTAATATATTTTAGCTTTGTTCTCCAAAGTATAATTATTAATATTATTGTAAGTATTAGAAAGAAGTTACATCCGTATATGACTTTATTATGGGTTTTCAAATTAGAAATGTTTTTAAAATTTATTTCATTTTTTTCATCTAATTGTTCGAACGTAAGCTTTTCTGTAAAATTATTTATATCGTTGTATCGCAAACTCATAATATTTCCTTCAAACTTTTCAGCTAAATTAGAATAGTAATAATCATTAATTTTTATAGAACAATTGTTAAACTGAATTACATAATTTCCATTTAGAATAGTATTATTATTTTTATTACATGTAGTGTTAACAAACAATTTTATTGCGTTTTTAACCAAGATTGTTTTTTCATCCAGTGCTATAAGTTCTAATGCTCTGTTTGTTATTAGTTTACAGTTTTTTGTTAGTATACAATGGTTACTAGATTTTAATTGTCTGAAATATTTACTTTCTTCAAACTTCATAGTTTTATTTTTATATGTGAAAACTTCTTCTATTCTGGATTCTATTTCTTTTTGATTTTTATCCGGTAATGGTATAATTTTCCTTATTTTTACTTGTATGAACAATTTTGGTATTCTAAGGCTTAATATTAGATAAGTATTATTACAAGTTGCTGTACCTAATTGCAAATATTTTAATTTATTAAAGTCAATATTATATTTTTCAATTTCGTGATTTGTCAAAATATTTGGGTGAACTAACCCATATTTGGCTGAAACTACATTGTCTTGAATTTGGTCTATTTTGCTTTTTATTAATTGGATTTTTGTCATTTGTTGTAAGTACATGTGTTGTTGATATTCTTCATCTACAATTTTATTTATAGTATTAATACCTCTTTCAATTTCTTTTCTATCATCTTTTACGATATTTCTTATTTGATTTATCGCTAAATTAAAGTGATTGTTTATATGTACCTGTTCGTCTAGTGACTTGTCAGTCTGTGATAAATGTTTTTGTATCGTTTGTCTGTCTTCATCGTCCATTGTTCCGATTGTCCATTTGGCTACAGTACCTATTGCATTTATAAGTCCTCTTTTTTGTCTTTTTTCTGTTGGTATTAAAGTTAGTAATTTATTCCTTGCTTCTAATAATTCAGCTTGTAATATGTCCTTGTTACTTGTTTTCGCTAAAACAATGTTGTCCGTCATTTCGTTAATAATATTTTCTATTTGTTTAACGTCAATTATGTGTAGTACTAAGTCACTGTCCTTTACTATTTCCTGGTCTCTTATTTGTAAGTCAACAAATCCTGTTTGGTCTACTAGTTCGGTTATAGTCATTGTGCCATTACTCGGTTGCGTCCACGTTGCCAGAACCAGTATCATAATTATTATCTGAAAATTTAAATTTAAGTAATATTTAATTCCTGGGTTGATTGAGTTTCTACATTGTTTTTGTGTTTTGTTTTTATTTCTTTTAAACGTTGGGATAAGTATTCGAAATCAATGTCATCGTCTTCATTGTTAGTGTCCGAGAATTTATACGGTCTTTTAATATTGTTTGGATGTACTTTTTCTAGTTTTGCTTTCTTGTATTTTGGTTGTTCTTTATGTCTGACTGCCTTATAATTCTTAATATATCCTTCTTCTCTAATTTCTTTGTATTCTTCTCTGGTTTTATTAAGTCTTTCTATGACCTTTCTTTTGTTACTTTCTAGATTCTTCCTAACTTTTTCTTTTTCTATTTTTCCATATTGAACTTCATTCGGGGTATATTGGGTGCTTGAGTGATAACGATCGTTGTAATTTCTTATTGCTCTTTGGATTAATTGTTTTACCGGAAGTTCCTTGTCTGTTTGATATAAAATTCTAAATTTTTCTGCTAGTGAACTATGCATCCTTTCTATATCTGCATTACCCGTATGACTATTGGGTTTTGTTAAATGCAGTTGAATACCTTCTTGGCTCAAGAATTCCGTAATTCGTGTTGCTTTAAATTCGTTATCAGCTATAATTTTATCTGGTTTACCAATTTTTGCAAAGTGTTCTTCTAACTGTTCAATTATTGTAATCGGATTTCTATCGTTCAGTGAGTAAGCTGCCCCAAATTTTGAGAATTTGTCTATTGTTGTTAAAAAACGATTACCTTTAATTACATACGTATCAATGTGTATTATTTGGTTTTTATCTGAGGGTGTTTCTGTAAATTGAAATTTATTTTTAATCGGTCGTCTATCGTATTTTACTTGTTTGCAGAGGTCGCATTGGTTTATTACGATTTGAATTAGTTCCATTAGTTTTGGGTAATATATTTTATTTTTAATGTTATTTTGAGTTTTATATTTATTCACGATTTCTTCTTTTATAAAAAAATGATCACCTAAGTCTTCTTGTGCTGAGTGTATTGTTGCCATAGTTATGTCGTCTTCAATATTATTAATTGAAAAAGTATCAGAGTCTTTACCTCCCTCCTTTTCTGAAATAGTGTCCTCACTATTTTCTAATCTGCTTAAAAAATCTGCTACCTTGTTCTCTTTCCCTTTTAGATATTCAATATCGAACTGGTATTCACCTAATTTTAATAGCCATCGCTGGTGCCTGGGCGACATGTCTTTACCTTTGTATTTGGAATGGAGATATTTGATTGGCTGGTGATCAGTAAGAATTTTAAATTTTTTACCATAAATGTAAGGCCTAAAATAATTTACACTCCACATTATTGCTAGGAATTCTTTATCCGTCGCAGAGTAGTTTTTCTCATGATTATTTAATGTTCTTGAAGCGTAGCACACCGGGTGACCTTCTTGTGACAATACTGCACCAATCGCATAATTGGATGCATCCGTCGTCAACGTGAATTGTTTATGGAAATCGGGATAACGTAAAACGGGATGTGTACTTATTAAAGTTTTTAACTTTTCGAAAGCTTCAATGTATGTTGGATCTTTTACATTAATTTTTGTGCCTTTCTTTAAATATTTTGTTATAGGTTGAGCTACTTTCGCATAATCCTTAATGAATTTGCGATAATAACCCGTTATTCCCAAAAAACTTTTTATCTGTTTTTCGGTTTGTGGTAATTCTAACTTTTGAATAATTGCAATTTTATTTGGGTTTGGTTTCATGCCATCCTTTGTTAAAATGTGTCCTAAATATTCAGTTTCCTTTTTCAGAAAATTGCATTTATCAATTTGTATCTTCAAATTTTTACTTTCGAGAATTTTGAAAATGTCTCCTATTGCTTTAATATGCTCAGTTAAAGAAGTGCTAAAGATCAAAATATCATCTAAGTATACTACACAGGTTTTATTTATGTAGTCTCTTAAAATTTCATTCATCAGCCGTTGGAATGTGGCTGGCGCGTTCTTAAGGCCAAATGGCATCCTTAAAAATTCATACAACCCATGTGGGGTTACGAAGGCAGTTTTTTCTCTATCCTCCTCTTTTACTAAAATTTGATGATAACCTTTTGCCAAGTCTAATGTGGTAAAATATTGCGCTCTACCTAATTTATCTAGAATTGAATCTATGTTGGGTAACGGATATTTGTCGTCTATAGTTATTTCATTTAATTTTCTATAGTCTATTACTATTCGAAACTTCTTTTCGCCTGAATTATCCGTTTTCTTAGGTACGACTATAAGTGGGCTGGCATATCTTGAATGGCTTTTTCTAATTATACCCTGCTCTTCCATTTCTTTGATCTGTTTTCTTACCTCCGCTTCGTGTTGAGGTGGATATCTATAAAGTTTTGAATAAATTTGCTGTTGTGTAATGGTTTTTATCTCATGCTGAATTTCTGTTGTATTCGTTAATAAATCTCCTTCTCTAAACAATAATTTGTTATATCGGTCTAATAATTTTATAATTTCTCTACGTTCTTCATTATTTAAATGATTTAATTGAAGTCTTTCAACTTTAGGATCACCAGCTTCAAGCGTGTAAATTTGATTAAATTTGTATGGGTTATTAAGAAAATAGGATACCTTTCCATTTAGTGTTATTTGTCCTTTCTCTATATTTATTTGTGCATTCAAAAAGTTTAATATATCGATACCTATAATGAAATCATAAGTTCTTCCCCTTAATGGAGTGATCTTCCAACGAATCCTGGCATTGTTAGGTAAATTAAATTGCTCTGGGCTTTTTGTGTGTATTTCATAATTTATTGTGTCTTTATTCGTAATAGTACTAAATGTTATGGGGTATTTCAATTTATATATTTTAAAATCATTTATTTCTTTATTAATTAAACTAAGACTAGCACCTGTGTCTATAAGTGCTACATATTCTCTATTTTCAATATTTAATTTTATCTTTGGTAGGCATTCTGTGGCTGCCTCGTAAAAAAAACGGTATTATTAATTTCAGGTCCTTCTGGGCTTTGCCTATCCAGGTTTAAGCGATTTTGGCCAAACCTGTGATTAGGGTGTCCTGCCTCCTGAGGATTATTGTAAGTTCTTTCTACATTGTCAATTTCCATGGGTTCTGGTTGGTTATTTTTATAACGATTCCACCGAACTTGGTTGGAATTTGGTCTTGAGTTCCCTAATTGTTGAAATTTCCCTGAAAATTTGTCATCTCTTACATTATTTTGAAATCTGTATCTTCCAGAATTATTATTATTATTAAAACCGTTCTGTTCTTCATGTCTATAAAAATTTGGGTTCCATTTATTTCTATCCTGATATTGTCGCTTATTAATTGCTTCCCTACCATGATATGCCCTGTCAATATTTTGTTTATTTTGGTACTGATTTCTATGTCTTTCTTCTTTCAAATATGTCCTGTATTCTGGTCTTATGCACGTATCTTCAAATCGTCTTTGGTTCATTATGTATAAAATATTTTTTAATTCTCTCTGTTCATAAATCTTGTCTAGTAATGTCCCTTGTGTTATCTCTTTGATGGTATTTACTAACAAACTATCTATATTTGTTAAGTCTATTCCACATTCACCATTATAATAAACTATTAATTCATCTGTCTTATATTTTATTTTTTGAATCTTATCAATTAATTCACTTACTGTATTAACTCGTAAATTGGAAATTCTTCTATAGATTTGGTGAGGCTCGGTGTCAGGCTTGTATCTCAACTTTAATGTGTCCTTAATAAGTTTCCAGTTATCCGGCTCGGGGATGTTGATAATTGAATTTTTTGCTTCACCTTGGATTGTTTTATAGTATATGGCTCTAACTACCTCCTTCTTATGTTCTTCGTATTGTAACGTTGATATCAGGTATTCCACACCGCTAAAAAATGAGTTGACGGTTACGTCTCCTACTCCTGTGAATACTGGAAGATGATTAACATTTTTCAGTGTCCTGTCCAGAATGTCATGGTTTTGCTGTTGTCTTTGTTGTAATTCAACATAAGCGAGTCTGAGTTGCTCCAGCTGCTGCTCCCTTCTAGCAAGCTGCTCCACAATATCCACATTGGCTATTTCTTGTTGTATTTGCTCCATTCTTCTTTCGTCAAATCTCCTTTGCCTTGCTTGTCGAATTTTGACTTTTTGATTTTTTTTTTTTTTTTACTTTGCCTTTGGGGCTTTTACTGATGGTTGTTGCACTTTCACAAGATTTTGATAGTTATTTTATTTATTTTTTTGTTTTATAGTGGTTCGTACACCGATTTACCGTGTGTCGTTACTACACTATTGTGGAAAATAGCTGTTTTTTATTTAATTAATTAGTGGTTCGTACACCGATTTAAAGTATGTCGTCACTGCACTAATATGGAAAATAGCTATATATCAATTTTTTTTTTTATTTATTTAATTAATTAATTAGTGGTTCGTACACCGATTTTAAGTATGTCGTCACTGCACTAATATATTTATTTCGTTTCACTCTCCTTTCTATAAAAAAAAAGGAGTACCGACTGCGCCAATTTTGTAATGGGATTTCTTGGGAGTGTTTTTAAAAAAGAATAAAATAACTACGCTCAACTGTGGATACTTAACAACTGACTTTATTTAATTTTTTTGATATCTATTGAACTTATTGTTAACACAAATTTTTGTTAATTCGGCTTAATATGCATTTTACAATTTTTGCTTGCTTATGCTAAATATTGACATTATTTCTTAATTATTTTATATTAATATTGGACGGTTGCAATTCTTGGAATTGCGACCGAAAAATAATTTTGTTTTCTGTACTTAAACGGAAATGAGTTTGCTGTTACATTTATTTTATTTTAATGTTATTTTGTGCTTATTATGTTTTCAATAAATTCATCAATAGTGTCATTTTTTATGTAAGTGTGTGTATTTGAATTTGGATATGTAACTCGCCTGAACACTACACAAGCTATCGTGACAAACAAGTAAACAAGTAACACTAACAACACACACAACAAACAAGTAACAATAACAAAGCAAGCAGTTTTAAACATAAACAACAAGCAACAAAATAAACATAGGACAAGTAAAGAGACATAACAACAACAACTACAGGCTGATTGTTGTTAGTGTAAAATATTAGTCCGAATTTAGTATAAAAAGGGCAACATAAACTTTGAATAATCACTTGTTATCGAGCCGAGCTCTAGAACACATCAGGTAAGCGAAGTAGCAATTCTAGTCAAACAAACCCAGTAGACAATTTCACCGAATGGTTTTCTAACACAGAGTGAAATTCTAGTAAAATAACTCAGTAGACAATTTCACCGCGTGGTTTTCTAACACAGAAAGAAATTCTAGTAACACAACCCAGTAAACAATTTCACCGCGTGGTTTTCTAACACAGAGTGAAATTCTAGTAAAACAACCCAGTAGACAATTTAACCGCGTGGTTTTCTAACACAGAGTGAAATTCTAGTAAAACAACCCAGTAGACAATTTCACCGCGTGGTTTTCTAGCACAGAGTGAAATTCTAGTAATACAACCCAGTAGACAATTTCACCGCGTGGGTTTCTAACACAGAGTGACATTCTAGTAAAGCAACCCAGTAGACAATTTCACCGCGTGGTTTTCTAACAAAGAGTGAAATCCTAGTAAAACAACCCAGTAGACAAATTCACCGCGTGGTTTTCTAACACAGAGTGAAATCCTAGTAACCAACAAATACCCAGTAGAAATATTCCCAGCGTGTTTTCCTAACATCAAGCAAAATAACCAGTAGAATATTCACGAAAGTGAGATTTTAGAGCAAACCCGAAATATCCCGTAGTAAAACCCTAGAAGATTCTTCCCCAAAATTCCCCGTAACGAGCGGCACAACGAAGTTTCCCTACACTGGGATTGATACCAGCTTAAGCAGCCAAGTTACTACAGCAACAAGACGAGAAAGGACATAACACGGAAGGAGTGCTGAGGCAGTATAAACGGAAACACAACACACCAAATTATAAATTATTGTGCTCTTAACTTGTAAACTAGAATAAGAATAATACTAATAAACTTATTGATTAATTGTGAAAATAAACAAAATCAACACGTGGCATATTTTCTTGTAACGAACCTGGACAAAGGCTGAGTATACCCCAAATAAAGTCGTAACAACATTTAAAAATGAAATAATCCCCCAAAAAATATATTGGGGCTTTATTTCATAATGATTTTTTGGGGAATAATTTCATATGAAATAATACCCAAATTAAAAAAATTAAATAACACCCCAAACAAACAAACCCCCCAATAATCGTTTTTGTTGTTCTCTGTACAAACTTTTGGGGTGTTATTTTATAATTTTTTTGGGGAGTTATATTTTGAGGGGTTATTTCATGCCGCCCTTAAATTCAGTATACTTTTTGTACTGAAATTTAGGATTTCGTCGTTTTTAAAAATAAAAATTTCTTTATTTTAAGTATTGTTGAGAGTCACCCTCGTATATAATAAGTATGACATTATTTAGTATTAAGTAATCAAAAAAATAGGCTGACTCAATTATACGAGTCAGCACTTTAGACACTTGCTGACTTTAGTACAGTCAGCATTTTAATTATAAGAACTAGGTATAAATAGCGGGTAAGAATAATTTTAAGTTGAGTTGTAATTAGCAAGCAAATAAACATCTACCTGCGATCTCCACGGAGCACTCCAGGTTAGCAAAAAATACAAAAAAGATCTTCTAATTTCAACTACAACAGTATTGCCGCCAGTGTTCGAAAATAAACACTAAATATCGTTCTTTAATGTTCGGCTCGGTAGATTTGTGGAAAACACAGACGCTAATAGTGTTTGTGTAGAAATTCATAAAAAAAAATAACGTTTCCCTGTTTGTCATCTTTCGAACACAAAAATAATGATGTTTTCATCATACTCAACAAATGATGAGAACATTAAATTCCGTTCGGTTTTTTTTGAAAATCCACGAACTTCAATGTGTTCGGTTCGGCTCGTTAATGTTCGTCGCTTTTTGCTGATAAAAAAAACCAAACATTTTTTACAAAAACAAAAAAATAACGAAGAACCGAACATTATATAATAATGTTACGAACGGTATTAAGGTTTGTGTATGTTTACACAAACACTAAAAAAATAGATATCGTTCTTCGGTGTGTTAGCCGAACGCTAAATAATGTACTGTTTATTTTCGAACACTGATTGCCGCACACTCATGTGAAAGAAATTTGTAGTAAAAGTATGGATTTTCAACTTCAACTAAGAAAAATTCAACTTTAAATTAAGTTTTTTATTCTTAAAACACATTACAGGAATTCTGGAAACGAGGACAATTTACCTTAACTTTACTTAAAGTTAGAAATGGTTTACTTCGGTTCAACTGCATTTTACTTGCTTTGAGTAAATAAAGGCACCCAAATAAAAAGCCTTTTTCTTGTATGAAATACATAAAACACTCAAACACAGAAAGAATTGCATAAGTGTGGGCTTAATCGTATACTAAAATTAAATAAAATTTGTGTAAAATAGCATCCTTCTTTACTGCAAATGAGAAAAAATAAACTTGAAACAAGTAAAAAATGTTTGCAAATCATCCAATTTCTAAGTTTTATTCAGAAAAGTTAGTCCAATGGATACTCCAAATTATGAGAAAATAACTTAATGTTAAAAATAAATTTGCTTATTTTAAGAAAAAAAAAACTTAATTGTAGTAGGGACTTCACTTCTGTGTACGAATAACTGATCAGTAAAAAGTGCAATGTAACGGGTTTCTAGTAAAGGTTTACTCATTTTTAGTTTATAAACCAAAAATTTCATAACAAATTTTTAAGAAAATTGCATAATAATAATGTTGGACCGAAATGATTAAAATTTGCTTTATGCTTTCATCGGTATCTTGCTCAGTATCGGCTCCATATAATGGTGGAATTGCGTCAATGTCAAAGTCATTGAAAATATTATCGTCAAGGGCAGTCAGTTCATGCAATATTTTAAAACCTGGTTTCATAATTGTACTACGGGCGCAGTGTCCCTTTAAGGGGACGTTGCACTCAAAGTCACTATATGCGCGGGGTATAACATTTTGTCATAATTTTTTTATATCAATTGAATCATTACAACTATTTACAAATAACAACACACAGAAAATAATAAATATTCACATAATATTTAATATATTCCAATTGTTCTTACCCGGCTCGAGATATTTGTTTTTTCATAAATGGGTTTTCCATATTTTGCATAAAATACAACACAGAAATAAGAATAGTTGAAACAAATGAAATAAGACGTGCTCTATTGGAATGTCAGTAATGGTATTGCTTACTTGATATTTAAAAATTATAATTTTTGAAAGTGCTACAGTAGAAAATTCGAGTGTCCCTTATAAGGGACTCTGCGCACTAATGAGTTAAATCTCATGCAGATATCAACCAAAAAGGCACACGTAAAACACAAATAAAAGCAAAATAAGTAAAGCAAGCATGCCATGAAGTCAAATGAAAAAAATATCTACAAACATTTTAAAATAAATAAAAATTAAATCAATACAAGTCTCTTTATGTACTAGCAATTATGTGGCGTATTTATTTCAGGACTTATTTACATTATCACGTAGGGCAATTTATTGAAAAATTTTCATAAATAATTATTTCTATATCAAAATATAATATATAAAGATATACACATATGTATGTATGCATGTTTATATGTACATTAGACTGCCATTAGCGCATATGGGATTTTTTGTTTTTTTGAATTTGTCTTGCAGCACTCCACAGATCGGTTCCTTTTCCCAAAAAAGTAATTGTTGCAAAATTTTATTCAATTCGGTTGGGGGGAAATGGCGCCTCAAAGCCCCCAAAGTTTAATAAAATCAGCATTTTTGCACAAAAGTTGGCTTGAATAACTCAGCTATTTCCCATTACTCATAAAAATGACATGTCACTGAAATGAATAATATTGCCAAAGAAAGTTTTTGTTTATCTCCAACCGTTTTCGATTTATACCCCCCAAACAAGATTTGCGCCTTCAATAAGTTAATTTGCAAAACGTTAAATTTTGTGTTATTTATTGTATTACGTACATGTGTAGGTATTTATAACAATGTATTAATAGTTTGTATTGAGTAAAGTGTATTTGTTGCAGTCAGGAAACCTGCGGCGATAATCTTGAACTACTTGTAGTATATATTGTTTTTGTTCTTCATTTGTTGATAGTATGGAATTAAAATCTTGTATCAATTTAACCCCCCTTTCTGCCGCATCATTCACAACTTTTATCGTTTTAATTTTTTCTATTGCCTCTTTATAATTTTCATCTACTTCCCACTCAGAGGGTGGCTTTTTTAAAAAGTTTATATTTATATTAAATCTGGTAAAAAAATTTAATGTTGTTTTCGAAACAAACTGTTCGATGCCCTCTTCCAGGATTTCAGAAATTGTTACATTTGCCTTTTAATCATTTTGTTTAGACGATAATTCTCTATTTAATCTTTCCACCATTTTCGCCTTAGTCTCCGAACTTACGCTTGAATCAAAAAAGGCAAAGGCGACAGCTTCTGAACCTAAATACCAAAGATGCCTACAAAATTTTTCAGACACAGTTTCTTTTTTCTCTTGTTGTTTTGTCTTTCTAGCTGAGTTCTTTTGTAGATTTCGACATTCATTATAGAGGTTTTCTAATTTTTTAATACAGTGCATATCTTCTCTTGTAGGAATTCTTGCCTATTTCCAAATTATTTGCACTTCTTTTATTGTTAAACGGGCACTTTCTCTCAAGCTCAGCTTAACAACACGCGTATTGAAAAAAAATCACTTTCATGACTTATTTAATAGATGGCAATTTATAACCAACCAAACTATTGCAATAATTTCCAGTCAAATATATTCGCTCACGTAAATACATAGACATGTTAGCACAACGATCACTTGCAAAATAATAACTACTTATAAATATAAAATACTCAAATTCATTTATTGTCGCAAAAATAAAGTTCCGTTATCAAGTAAAGCACAACAACACTTTTGCAAAAACAAAGTACCGTAATCGGCAGCGTTGGTAAGTTCAAACATCAAAACACTTTTGTAAATTCTTTGGTTTACAGATTCTAAGGGGATATCTGCATACGTAATACAATAAATAACACAAAATTTAACGTTTTGCAAATTAACTTATTGAAGGCGCAAATCTTGTTTGGGGGGGTATAAATCGAAAACGGTTGGAGATAAACAAAAACTTTCTTTGGCAATTATTCAGCGTTAAATTTTCTTAATTTCAGTAATATGTCATTTTTATAAGTAATGGGTAATAGCTGAGTTATTCAAGCCCAAAGTCAACTTTTGTGCAAAAATGCTGATTTTAGTAAACTTTGGGGGCTTTGAGGCGCCATTTCCCCCCAACCAAATGGAACAAAATTTTGCAGCAATTACTTTTTTGGGAAAAGGAACCGATCTGCGGAGTGCTGAAAGATTTTTTTTTTAAGTGGCAGTCTAATGTACATAAATTTTTTTGATAAAAATTATTTAAAATTTAAACAATTTATTATAAACTGACAATACCATTAATTAGCTACAAATAGGTTGAAAAATAAATAGTTAGTAGTCAGTTAAAAAGTCATGCAAAGAAGGCCAATTGACTTCTGCCTATGACATGCCTATCTTAAAATGAGTCGTCGACAAGGAAAAAAGTCACTTAATCAACTAAATGTGGTTATAAAAAACCAGTTTGAAGTTAGTTATAAATGTGTTTGACTTCCTACAGGGTAGGTACAGAAATTTTACATTCAAATTATATATGAATATTTCACTCACTTGACTGAATTGAATGAGTGTTTATTTGTTTTGTCTTTGGTTATTTGTTTCTTTATTATTGGATGCTCGACATATTGTAGTTAAAAAAAAAACAAATGAGTGTGTTGAAATCAGGGACCGAAAATAACTGTTATGTTTTTATTTCAGTGCAAAAAGGTTAGGCAAAAATGCCCTTTATCTGCATTTGGGAATTTTTAACCATTATCGTGACTTTTATATTATATTGGTTACCGTAACTAATTAATTGAGAATACAAAAATTTTGGTTATAAATAACCATTAAATCAACCAAAAAAATTTTTTGGTTAAAAATAACCATTATTGAAAAAAATTGATTTTTTTGTTTATCATGTATGAAAAAATGTCAAAGGTTTATTGTTGTCACCAAGTTGATATATACATGTATACAAACATATGTACATTGTATATTGTTTGGATACTAAACTCAAATATACAATATCTTTGCCGTAGTAACCAAAAAAAAAAAATTTTTTATAATGGTTATTTTCAACCAAAAAAATTTTTTGGTTGAAGTAATGGTTATCTTCGACCAAAAAATTGGTCGGTTTATATAACGATTATTTATAACCAAAAAAACATATATCTCATTTCAATTGGTTAAAATAACCAAAATAAAATATATTACTTGTTAATGGTTGGTTATAACCATTACGTAAATGTATCAGTAATAATTGTTAAATCTGATTTTTTTATCATTTATCTTATAACTGTTACGTCCCTGGTTGAAATTGGTTTTTATTTATTCTTGCAGACCTCTACTCACTACCAGCTAGCCTACCGGGGCACTTATAAAAGAAATTTGTATGGGATTTTACAAAATAATGAGAAAAATTATTAATGTTATTAATTTAGATGCTGCAATCGTGAATGCATTTTTCACATTTTTAACAACTTCTATGCATTTCCTCCAAAATGTGTGCAAGTGTGAAAACGCTTTTAGCGTTGTTTATTAGATTTCTTTCTGTTCATTCTCCATACACCGGATATGCCTTTAAATTAGAACACGCCTACGTCGACTTATGCGGATGATGCGGCAATTCTACGTGTCCCCAAGCCCCTGCAAGTTTTTATTTATTATTTTTTTATATTATTTTATTTATTGATGATCTAGCACAACAAGATAAATCTTATAAATGATATGGTATATGGTTGGATAAGTGGAGGATTAAATTTAATGAACAAAGGTGCACCCACGTAACGTTTACTCTCAGAAATGAACTTGCCCTCGTACTCTAATAAATAGCCAGTATGTACCCCAGCATTCTAAAGTAAAATACATCGGTATTCTCATTGATCGCCGGCTTTCATAGAAACCCTACATAGAGGTAAAATTAACACATATAAAATTGAAACCAGCGTTTCTCACATTGTTAACAGACAGGAACTAAAAACTTCACTGTAAACTTTTGATATACAACTAGATTTTTTAATTCAATATGGAAAACTTGCAGATACCAAAATACTCATTTGTTTTAGGAATTTGTTAAGATATATAGGGAACTACATACAGAACTTTTAAAGGACCTTAATCCTTCAAATTATCATCTTAAATCCCCTTTTTAACAAATAAAGTGGGATTTCTTTGTGTGTTTAATTATTGTTTTCAGTTATTTTTTTTTTTTATAAATATTTATAAAATAGCTTCGAACGTAAATTTATTTATACGGTATATGTCAATACACATACAAATATATCTCATAAATAAGTTTTGTGAACATAAATATTTCAGTAACTTATTGCGGAAAATATCATCTGTAAACATTTTGTAGAACTGATAAATTTTTCTAACAATTTTTTTTTATAATTTAAATATGTGTGTTAGTTTTACGTTTGTTAAAATAGTTTGGTATACATACCCTGCAGGAAACATGAGATCAATTGTCTTCAAGTGTGCACTTTAATCGATCATTTTGGTGACTTTTTGGTTATATTTTCATATATTTAAGCTAGAATTAGTAAGAAAAATGCAACACTTTAACAAAAATTCAGATTTTTTTTAAAGAAAGTTAATGTTAGTTGCATTTCTTAATCAAAATTCTTATTTAAACAAAATATATTATTCAAAATATAGAACGCAAATACTAAAATATTACTACAGAAAATGTTGTTAATATCAAAAAATATTTAGTTGGTACTATTAGTTTGTTAATGGTGCAAATTGTATTAACTTTTTAATAAATATTTCTGAATAAATTAGCCTGTTGGGTAGCCTAATTATTAAAAAACCTTGCAGACTTTCCTCTCTTATGAGATCAGAGAAGGAGAAGTCTATCAGGGCAATTAACCTTCACTTACTCCAAGGAGCAATTGAAGGTGATTGCAGTTGGGGAAGGTAGAAAAAGATTATGAGGGGTGAGTAAGTCTGTAGGACACAGTGGAGCTCACAGTTTTGCTTACCTTAGGGATCAGGGTGCTTTTCAAATTATAATACTCAAGTTCAGTTGGTACTTGGGTAATTTATTTACAATAAAGTTTTCCAATAGATTTATGTAGACTTATAAAAGGTTGGTATTCAAAATAGTTTTACATGTATAAAACAGATATTAGTAAATCTTCAGTATAGCGATCACACGTGAGGTGATTGAGTGCAAAAAGTCAAGTGGCCGACGAAACGACCATTCAAACTTATGCAACCTTTTTGTGGTTTTGGTGCTGGATAAGTTTGTAGTGCAAGTTGGATAATCTTGCTTATTAGTTATGTAGTAAGGTTACTCTCACCACTCACTCTGTGCTCTCCATACTCAATACAAGAAAAAACACTCAATACATTTCAACCTTAAATGAGATAACCTAACGAACAACTCAATTTCAATCAAAATACTATTAACAAAAATGCAATTGCAAAAACTATTTAACTCAAAAAATTCAATTGTAATAAACCTTAAATGAGATAATCTAATGAACAATTCAATTTTAATCAAAATATGCTATTAACAAAAGCAAAAATTATTTAAGTCAGAAAATTCAATATAATAAAATATAAATCTCAAAATAAAATACATATAAATCTCAAAAAAACCAAGTGTGTACAATGTAAATTGTACATGGCGCCGCCTCGGGAAGAACGACCCATACTGAGCGGGATCCCTTATTCCGCACATAATACTTCTGCTAACGACTTGATGGCTGCAATTAAGACCTTCGAATTCGGTGCGGCTGCTGCTGTTGGTCTTGGTTCTGCTGCTGATGAGGTTGCTGCTGATGGTGTTGCTGTTGGTGTTGCTGTTGGTGGTGGTGATGGGCGACGCTGATGCTGCTGGCGTTGTGACCTCGGCTGACGTTGTGGTCTTGGCTGACGTTGTGGCCTCGACTGACCTTGTGGCCTTGGCTGACGTTGGTGCTGTTGACGTGGTTGCCGTTGACGTTGGTGCTGCCGGGGTGGTGACGGGTGAGTGTGGACCTGCGGCTGCCGAGTCCTAGCTGTGGCCCGGACTACCGCTAACCTCTCCCTCTGCTCCTGGCGAGAGGGGATGTGAAGCATGGTGTGATGCGGTTGATCACATCGTCTGCAGGCCTCCTCTGACGTGCAGTAGTTCTGGGAATGGCTTCGTGCTAAGCAGTTAAAGCAATAGCCTAAACCCGACACCACCTCCCTCCTCCTCTCTACCGGCATGCGCTTAAATCGACGACAAAATCTTAGGCCGTGATAACCACGACACAACACGCAATATAAAACTTCTAGGTCCCTTAGTTGACCTTCATCTCTCGTTGACCCACGGCTTTGGCTACGGCTTGAACCATGGCTTGTGGTATGGCTTGGATGGCGGCTTGGACTTCGGCTTCGTACCACCCTGGTAGCAGTAAGACGCCGATTTCACCTATGACTATAGAAAATAGCAAAAGACAATTTAGTTAGTAATGGGTAAATTCATAATGGAAATGGATAAGTAAAGTGAAGGCATCGCCTGAAAGTTAGATGTTGATTAGAGGGGGATTAGAGTGGCTGGAGGTAAGTGTTTATGAGTTTAATGATGCGGGATGAGTATAATAAATAATAGGTATGAAGTTGGTACGAGTGTAAATTTTGTTGTAAGTATAAGTTGGTGTGAGTATAAATTAACAAGAGTGTAACAATGACATAAGTACAATTAAATTCCCTATAAGTGCAAAACTTTATCATGACCATAACAATGGACGAGTACCCGACCGGTATGAGTATAATCCGGTAATATCAGGTATCCGGTACTCATTCGCAGTCGATGCTTTAAAAGGAACTCTTCCCTCTGTCAAATACTACCCATGGGGGTAGTTCTCCCCCGCCCAAGTAATGCAGAGTTGTGAGCAAGATCCCGTTTATCATTATATTTATGGCCTTTGGTTTTTGGAAAACTTTCCCTAAATTTTTTAAGGTAAACGTTTTATACTGATTCGGTTTTTGTTCCAGAGATGCAAATTTTTCATTGGAGCTACTTCCGTGCATTTCAGAACCTCTTATCTCGTGATCATTAATAACTTCCTTAATAATTGAGGTTGAGGTTTGTTCTATCGCGGCTTCACTATTGACTGCTGAGCTTTGCTCTTGAGTATCTCGGCAATTTACCACATAATTTTGCTCCTCAACTTGTGGAAATACGGGCCAAACACTTAATTCTTTAACTTTATCGTCTAACTTACATGATTGAGTTAAATTTTGGGAAATTGTATGTTCTTGAGCTATTGGGTATGTATTATTGAGCATCCTTTTCGATTACTCTCTTATTGCATGAGATTTATTACTGGGCTTATCCTGAGTTAACGAGATTTCCTCTTTAACGATTAGCGATGTGGTTCCAGAATGGGTTGCCATATCACTTTTTGATAAACACAACCCATCTTTTTTAGCAACGGGTTGTGCGGCTAGGGGATAGCGTTCCATTTTCTTGAAAGGCAAAGTTTGACCGGGCATCGATGCATATGATTTAATACAATGGAGGATATGTGCACTATATTGAATAAATACCTCCCGATGTGCCTTAAAGTTCACCATAGTAGCTTCTTTAAGGTAGGGATTTTTCTCCCCATCTGGGATCAGCATAACGTCCCTATATGACGTCTTCAAATCGCTCCATCTCTTATCTAATTCATCGAACATGACTCTTAGTAGCGACTCCGTGTAGTTTGCCGGTGGGATTCCATCAAAACAGTCACACAACTGAATTAAATCATCACAATAAAACGAAAAAAGTACTAGCTGAGTACATGCTAGACTCATCTTGCGGCTATATGGGTTCCAGTTATAGTTTATAATTTTTGTGGTTTGTTCCACACAATTTACCTCTACTATAGTGGTTTAGGGGCTATAAGGGGTATAGCACTAGATATGGGCATCTAGTTTACATACATGTGCACATTTCAAGCCATGTACCGTCACTATAGGAGCTTAGGGGCTATATGGGGTATAGCACTAGATATGGGCATCTAGTTTACATACATGTGCATATTTCAAGCCACGTACCGTCACTATAGGAGCTTAGGGGCTATATGGGGTATAGCACTAGATATGGGGTATCTAGTTAAAACGAGATATGATAAACATTCTCGCCGTTAGACGTTTCAAATGAGAATTACCGGTTACTAACGGTGTGTGTGCTATTATAAATGCAAATATTAGTTATGAATTGCCCCTTTAGGCACTAGGGTAAGTTCGACTCACTATTCGAGTAAACTTTTGTTTTGAAATGAGTTAGAGTTACTGATTTTTGCTAGATTATTATCCAATTAAGAAAAATCACACTTTCCTGGCTAATTTTATTGGGGTAGGGTAACTATAGATTAGTTAAAAACAATAAATTGTACCCAGGAAGCATATGCCTAAAGTTTTATATTTGCATTTACGTTCAAATTCTACGCACCGTTATAAATTTCTCATTACTTTTCGTATGGATTTAAGATCATAGATCCACTTTAATTCAATTTCAAAAATTAACAAGGGAAGTTACAATTTTATTAAAATATAAAAAATTGAAAAGTAAATTTTACTTAAACAAAATTCCCAATTTTCATTTGTATTCATTAACTTTTTTTTTTCAAAATATTAACAAGGGGAGTTTGAATTTTATGAAAAACATGAAAATTGGAAAAGTAAATCTTATTTGAACAAAATTCAAGAACTTTTTCTATTTTACGTGGAAAAATTAGATTTTAGTTACCACTTTTGGGAACTGTATCGCTTTAAAGTTTTATTTATTTTTTATTTTATGGGAAACTTAAATATTTGAAATTTCAAGAGTTATTTTCATTTATGAATATTAAATTTTAGTTAAGAGGGAATTAAATTATATTTATTTTGGATTTTATAATTTTCAGAATTGTACGCTTTTAAAAAGGTTAACTTTTTGTTAAACAAAAAAAGGGTAATTTATAACTCTAAAACTTATATTCTTTTAAGAACATTAAATTTTTGGGAAGAAGGAACTTATAGTTTTACGATTTATATTCCCTTAATTCAATTTTATTTATTTGGGAATAAAGAATTTTATTTTAAGAATATATTTTAAAGAATATTACCATTTCGTTTATTCAGAAATTTAAATTTTCATCAAATGCATTTAATTCAATAACAAGAATTTCCCACTCTGATGGGAAATTTAAATTCTATTTCAATCCGAAAATTAAATATTAACACAATTTCTGGGAAATTTAAGATCCCCAATTATCTCGCCCATTCCAATTTAGCCTATTTCAGTTTGAGATAAATTTAAACTCTTAATGTTTACTTTATTTATTAATTTTTTAATTTTATTAATTTTGACTATAATAATACATATGTACTTTGATACAAGTGTGATCTTAAGTTTACCATGGAAGTAATTGAATTCTGAACCCAATTCAACTTTCCACTTTTTCCTTTTATCCGTTTTCCTTTTTTTTTAACCCTGAAGTCCCACTCTTGGACTCTCAACTTTCAAGCTTAACTCTATTAATCTTATAAGCTATTTTTAATTCCCAATTCGAGTATTCCGCTACTATATGCACTTTTTCTTTTTTATAAATTTACTAAGCTCGCAATTGGAGGAATTGCCCTTATGTAAATTTATCTTATTCTTTATTAAAGTTGTTCATGCACTTGAAAATTTACTGAAACTGCAATTGGGGATTGCCTTCAGTAAATTTATTAAAAATTTTTCTTTTTTAGTAATCCGAGTAACGCATTTGAAATTTACTAAAACTGCAATTTGGGAAATTGCCCTTAGTAAATCTATTAAAACAAATTTTTATTACTCCGATTAACGCACTTGAAATCTACTAAAATTGCAATTTGGGAAATTGCCTTTAAGTAAATTTATTAAAATTTTTCCTTTTTTTTCTATTAATCCGATTGACGAACTTGAAATCTACTAAAATTGCAATTTGGGAAATTGCCGTTTAGTAAATTCTTAAATTTTTATAAATTAACGCACTTATTATTAATGGGTTTATTTTAATTTTCATGCATTGGGAAAAGTTGTTCCATTTAACACCATACAAATTTTCCCATTAAATTTTAAATACTCAAAAAATTTCACAATGGGTTTTCACTCCCTCTAATCAACCCTAATTTCACAAAATGAGCATTCAATATAATATAATATACCATAATATAATAAAATGAATACTAGGTTTTCAAACTTTTATTTATTTTTACGAAGTGTTCGTAATTTTTCGACGTGGACTGTATTTTTCTTTTTAGTTACAGCACAGTATTCCGGCTATAGCTAAATTTAGCAAACAAATTAAGAATTTCTCCAATTTGTTGCTTTTTAAGAGCGCAATGTTTTTTTTTTAATTGAAAGAGTTCAATAATGTGATATGTGATGTGTGTGTTTGTTTTAATGAGGGGTAGGTATTTTAAGGAGTTTACTTTATACAAAGAGCGTAATGATATTGATGATTTGTGTTTGTTTATGTGTTCAATCTAACAAGTAAGAGTATAATTTTCGCCTTACCTTATGAGATCAGAGAAGGAGAAGTCTATCAGGGCAATTAACCTTCACTTACTCCAAGGAGCAATTGAAGGTGATTGCAGTTGGGGAAGGTAGAAAAAGATTATGAGGGGTGAGTAAGTCTGTAGGACACAGTGGAGCTCACAGTTTTGCTTACCTTAGGGATCAGGGTGCTTTTCAAATTATAATACTCAAGTTCAGTTGGTACTTGGGTAATTTATTTACAATAAAGTTTTCCAATAGATTTATGTAGACTTATAAAAGGTTGGTATTCAAAATAGTTTTACATGTATAAAACACATATTAGTAAATCTTCAGTATAGCGATCACACGTGAGGTGATTGAGTGCAAAAAGTCAAGTGGCCGACGAAACGACCATTCAAACTTATGCAACCTTTTTGTGGTTTTGGTGGGAAAACCCCCAAAGGCTGGATAAGTTTGTAGTGCAAGTTGGATAATCCCAACAAACCAAAACGATATAGAAAGAACTTGTAGCAAGCTTACTAACATAAGCCTTAAGCTTAGAAAAGTGTTGTGATTACTATTATAAAAGGCTTATTAACAATTGTTTAATAATGAAAACTGAACCCTTGCGATAATATTACTTGCCTATAATATAATGTAAGCTAAGAATTCTAATTATAGAATAAGCTTACAGAAAAATATTTTTCTAATCATGTTAACAATTATTAAAAATATAACCAAATAATATTTGCACACTGAACTACAGTAGTGATTTGATTTATTAAAATTATACATAGTTGCTTTATTATTTTACAAAATATATTTAATTATTGTTTTTATTTGTTTACCCACATATTTCTTGCGGGACCCTTGTCTGTTTTTGGCAAACTGAAAGAAAGATTTTGTGCTTTTTACAAATGAACAAATGAAAATGTTAATGAATATGTTAATGCATACAATATATGAAATAATTTACTTCTATTTTTAAATTGGGCACTGTTTAAAACACTTTAAGGCACTTTACTCTTTAAACAAAACACAAAGACTGAAAACTTCAACTTATTATACGAAATTTATGCACACATCAAATAACGGGACATCATTCTCAGAAACACTTACAAAACTATAGCGAGAATAAGTCATTTGCAATCATTATGGTTGTCATGTCTCTTATGATAAGCTTATTCTACAACTCATTTAAATTTTGCTTTGTTTTGGTCTGTTGGGATCTTGCTTATTAGTTATGTAGTAAGAAAAAACACTCAATACATTTCAACCTTAAATGAGATAACCTAACGAACAACTCAATTTCAATCAAAATACTATTAACAAATATGCAATTGCAAAAACTATTTAACTCAAAAAATTCAATTGTAATAAACCTTAAATGAGATAATCTAATGAACAATTCAATTTTAATCAAAATATGCTATTAACAAAAGCAAAAATTATTTAAGTCAGAAAATTCAATTATAATAAAATATAAATCTCAAAATAAAATATAAATCTCAAAAAAACCAAGTGTGTACAATGTAAATTGTACAATTTCAATTTGCTTAATTCAAATAAATTTTTATTATTTTCTGTGCATTGTCTGGTCTACAAGTTGGTGAGGAGTGCTGTAAAAAAGTCTACAGTGAATAAGTATATTTTCACAACTTGCATTTCCTACAGGGTGATTTCATATAGTGAATGAGTGTGTGTGAACTTTTTTTTATTAATAATTTTTATTTGTTTGTGGCACAACATATTTTTGCAGTAACTACTGCTGGTGCTCGTTGCTATCTAAGCCTGTTATTTATCTAGTTAAACAACAACTAAATTTAGCCATATTTATGTTGCTATTATGGCCACTGCTAAATCCACCATTTGGCCAGTAAATGCAAAAACCAACAGAATAAAGTCAGCGGCTGTAAAAACATCGAAAATAAACTTAATCTAAAAAAAAAAATCTATAGAAAATTTATTTGAAAAATAAATATCAGAAGAGAATAAAATATAAAAAAAAATAATAATAATAGAAACAGAAACAAACGAAAATTATTTTTAAATTTATTTTATTGCTTTGGCTTTTGTTTGATGTGTCTAATAAATTTTGATAGAAAAATATTTGGTTAAATATGTATGTGTATTGAATTTGCATTTCTTCTTATATGCTGAGAACACTGTTGTAAATTATTATAAATAGATTTTTAGAGTTGATTGCATTTAATTTTATTCTATGATTTGTTACAATTTTATATTGTTGCAAATTTTTTTTAGTCATGGCAATAATTCAATGATTTTTTATTTCGTTAAAAAAGCTATTAAATTCTTGAACATTTCAAACAAAGTTTTTGTGCTTTTAAAGATAAAATTTCAACGTTATTGGTTTTTATCTTGACTTTTTTTTATATTATTTTTTGATACTTTTCGATTTGATTTTCCTTTTTGTATTGTTCTTCAAGTGTTTGCCACTTAAAGATATACAATAAATATTTATTCCGTTTTTTCCCTTTTCTGCCAAAACAGAACAGCTTTATGATAAGGAAGGTCAAACAGGCAACAGTGCAGTGAGAAAGGGAGAGAAAAACAAATAAATACAAATTAAATATTTTTGTTATTTGTTTAGAATTTTTTACGACAATCAAGTGTAGAAAGGAAAAAACAATAAAATTTAGTGAAGTTTATTTTTTCCATTTCTATTTCCGTTTTGACCAATGACCTTTACAAAAACATTGACAACAAAAAACTTTTTTAACTTTGAACTTTGTTTTGCAAAATCTAAAAAAATACAAGATGAAAAACTTTTATTTTTCGAAAACTAGATATATCTGGATATATCGCTCATTAACTTTAAAAGTGTCATAACGCAAAAATTATGATTTTAAACTAAGTATGCAGAAATGTGCGAAATATAATAATTGATATTTTTTAAAAAATCTTTCTGAATCGTATGAAAGAAAGTTACTTCCCAGCAAAAACGTTAATTACAATCATAATTTTAATAACTTCCTGAATTCATTAATTTGTAGCGTTATTCGTCACTTTCTGGATTTACAAATTAACCCAGCAAAAAAAGACATGCAAAAGAAGCAGTAAATGTATGGGTTCCGCGGATAATGCACTGGTTCTTTTTAGGCAAAACATGCATGATTTTTAAATTAGCGTGACATTGGCGAGCATGGGTTCTAGGTAAACGGCTCGTCATTAAAAATATTGCTTAGAACCAATGAAAGTTCAGTAATTAGAACGGGGTTTTCATTGATCTGGAATATTAACTGAAATGAGTGTAAATGAAAAGCAATGAATCTTTAAAGATTTTAATTCGTATTTTCATTGGTGGTCAATAAAGCCCTGCACGAATGCATTTGTTTCTTTTTCACAGTTCTCCACACCAAGTTATTGTTGTGTCAAATTCTGTGTTTTTTTTTTTTTTTTTTTTTGTTTAAATCAGTTCGAATGATACACAATGAAAAACCGAATCAATTTTAAACAGTAGTTGGTTTAAAACAACTCGTTGTTAAGCAGTAGTTTCATTTAAAAAAACAAATCAACGCAATGTATAATTTGATGTGATAGAAAACATAACACACAACGATTGTGAGTCTATAACAGGGAATTCCATTTCTTTGCACAATTGTGGATACCACTACTCACACATATTTTTATGCTCATCAATTCAGTCGTCGATGTGACTTCGACAAGTGTACAAAAAATATTAAAAAAATAAGATAATTCATATCACCTATTTTGTTACTGTTGTTTGGTGTGATTCGTTTGATTCGTGCGATTTGGTGTAGTTTGTGTTATTCGTTTGTTTCGTTGTTGTGTGGGGTATATTTACACTTCGTATTTGGTCGTTTATAACACAATAATTAAAGTTCATTTGCATTTGTGTGTTTATATTTTTTTGTGCTTTATGTGTTTTTCACAATACAGATTTTGATTCGTTAGCAAAAAGCAATCGACAATCAGTAGTTGAAAAACAAACGAATGTTTTGAAACTGCATTCATATGCATTCGTGCAGGGCTTTAGTGCTCAATATTAATTTTTGCATGCATTACGGGAATGTATTATAAATTAATTTAAGAAAAGCATGCAAATTTAAATAAAATAAGGCATTTTGTAATCCTTTGAGTTTTTTATTAAATAATTATTACATTCGTCCCCTTTTAATCCTAAAAGAATACCAATTTATAGTGAAATATTGTAACTAGGGATGCAAACGATACATCGATGTTTTCTAAACATTCATAAACATCGATATTAACATCGATGTTTTGATGGTCGATCCATCACCGTCAAAACTAAATAACATCGACATCGACCATTTAATATTTTCATATATTAAAATTTTTTTAATAATATTTTTCCCATTTTTAATATTATTTTTTTCAATTAAACACTTCATTTAAATATATAAAAAGTGCATTTCAAAGCATAGCTGTACAAAGTACGTACATAAATGCATACTATGCATTGCATAACTATATGTAATAAGGGGTAACCGCTTTTATAAACTAAAGAAATGTTAACACAATTTTGAAGACTGTGGATGCCCAACTATAATATGCTTAAGTTGACTAAATCCACCGTATAATATACATGAAAATCATATGTATCAAATCATATTGTACTTAAGGAAACTTTTTGTAAAGTTTTATGAATCTGTCATTTGCTTAAGCAAAAGTGTCAAACTTCCTGTACGAAATCAAATGTTTTTTTATTTTGTTTTTGTGCTTTTAAATGCATTTGACAGGTTTTTTGTTAATTTTCAACAGAAGCTTAAGCAAGCTTGGGCAAACTATAGTTGGACCTCAAGATTTTCAGTAGAAAAGAAGAATTTGAGCAGTCCGTAAGTATTACTACGGACTATTTATAACATCGATGTTGAAACATCGATGTATCGTGTTTCTTACCGATGTTTTTTAGTATCGATGCTTATCGTGGAAATATCGATTTTTTAAATATCGATGTTTTTTAGAACGATGTTGCATCCCTAATTGTAACTCCTACATAAGAGTTGAATGGGTGCATTGCATGTAATTTTTCATGGGTTCAATTATTTAAAAATTATTCGAATTGTGGAAGGCATTTTAAATTCATTCAAGTAGTTAAGTGCTAAAGAAGTCATGAAAACAACCCTTCCACTTGAACAACTTTCAAAGTTTTTTGCTGGGAAATAATAACTTTATTATTATATGATTCTTAAATAAGTCATTATTATACATTACAAAAAATACTTTAATATAACGATTTGAATAATTTATTGTTATACAATTTTAAATAATTATTTAAATTAATTTGCAATACTATAACATTTTAAGAATAATTTTGATATGAGTGTTAGCGCTACTAATGGTTTTGTGCAGTCAAAACACTCTTTAATTAAGCTTCCTTACATTTCAAAAAAAAAAAAACACATAAAATTCAGAAAAATGCATGAAATCTTTATTTGAATCGATAGTACGGTCCCTATAATTTAATGTTTGAAGATTATTTCATGCAGATGTTGACCGTGACTGCGCCTCAAATGGTCCATCCGCTTAGTACAATTTTGGCATACTCTTTCCAATATTTCGGCCGGTATGTCATGAATAAATGCTTCAATGTTGTCTTCCAATGCGTCAATTGAAGCGGGCATGTGTGTATAGACATGAGCTTCAACATAGCCCCACAAAAAATAGTCTAAAGGCGTTAAATCGCACGATTTTGGCGGCCAGTTGACCGGTCCCGAACGTGAAATCAAATATTCACCGAACTCGCCTCTCAATAAGTCCATTGTTAAGAGTGCTGTGTGGCATGTGGCACCATCTTATTGAAACCACATGTCATGCAAGTCAAGCTCTTGCATTTTGGGCAAAAAAAAAAAAAAAAAATTGGATATCATCTCACGGTAGCGCTCACCATTCACAGTTACGTTACGGTCCAATGATGCCACCAGCCCATAAACCGCACCAAACTGTGGCTTTTTCTGGATGCATTGGTAGCTCTTGGAATGCTTCTGGCTGATCTTCACTCCAATAGCCAGAATAGCCGCTTCAGTGGGTCGATTAAAGTGACCATAAAATGGAAGAAGCGCGCGATGAACTTTCTTAACAGAGCACGCATTTTGATAATCAAATTCAATAATTTGCAAGCGTTGTTCGTTTGTAAGACGATTCATGGTTAAATAATAGACCAAACTGAAGATGTTTGTCATTGAAACAAAACACAAAACGTGCGTCAGCTGTTTAAACCAGTGTTGCCAAAAAGATGATAGCTAAAACATCACCCATTAATTGGCCAAATTTTAAAGCATTACTTTTTGGACATCGCGAACAAAAATAAGTACTTTTTCTAGAAGAAAAATGAGTAGTATTCTCGTCAAACTCTCATTATTTTTATGCTTATTTTGTAAGCAATGTTTTTGATGGTTATCCCACTTTTCTTTAACTAAACCAAGACGCATCCCAGTTTTGCAAGTGTCGTCATAAAGTAAAGACCGTATATTTTTAAGAATTAAAGATATATTTCCAAATAAATTACATATTTTTAAACTCTTTGGTGAAAAACCAAATTTGGCTCTACTGAAATGTTATACATTCCGAATTATAACACTATTCAAGTAAATGAGCGATATGTATGCCAGACAACCAGGGGGTAAGATAAATTAGATGTCTGGCTTAAATTATTAACAACGATAAATAAAAAAAGATGACATTAAATCAAAATGTTTTATTTATGACCTGCAAAACAAACAGATTTTTAAAATACTACGAATCAGTGCAATTAATAAAGAATAAATAAAAGTATTTTTGGATTTGTTACTTAAGTAACTTTAAGACTAAATATATGGTGTGGTGCAAACTTTTTGACAGTTGCAGAAGATATTCTTTGAAATATCTACAAATCTTCAGTGATTTGAAAATAAAAGTAAGCTTTTAGAAAAGTTTTCTTAGAAAACAAACTTAAATTTGACTGCTAAATATCGGTGGCATGTCATAACGTCCAGTGTCATAGTTTCCATGGACAGTATGACACTTTGCAAATGGACATTATGACACTTTTAAAAGTGTCATTAGGTCCATAATTACTAAAGAAGTTAAATACAAAAAAATGATCTGCATACACGCAGAGAAAAACATCTTTCATTATGGTCCCAACCAACAAAACTATTTTTAAAGAAACTAATTTAACCGTAATATGGTTGTCGGTGACAATGATTTGGTTAAATGAAACATAATATGGCTTTTTCTCTGGGTGTATATATTAAATATATGTATAACGAAAACACTTTTGGGCGCAAGGATTTTCTCCTCTATGGTATAACAAATACCGGCTTCGATAACTAAAGCTTCTCGGCACAGCCGGCCTTTGGCCGGGCGCAAGGATTTTCTCCTCTATGGTATAACAAATACCGGCTTCGCTAACTAAAACTTCTCTGCACAGCCAGCCTTTGGCCGGGCGCAAGGATTTTCTCCTCTATGGTATAACAAACACCAGCTTCGCTAACTAAAGCTTCTCTGCACAGCCGGCCTTCGGCCGGGCGCAAGGATTTTCTCCTCTATGGTATAACAAACACCGGCTTCGCTAACTAAAGCTTCTCTGCATAGTCGGCTTTCGTTCGGAAACAAGGCAGATTTTAGAAGCTTTACTTAGCGAAGCCGGTGTTTGTTATATACACTGAAAGAAAAATGCTTCATATATTTAATGAATCATTTTCATAAAAAAAATTTCCTTGGGTAATTGAAAATTTTCATCGTCTAAATGGAATTTCATAGTTATAATGAAATATTTTCGTAAAAATCGCTTTATTGGATTTCGTAATTACGTTAAAAATTTTCATTGGATATATGAAAACTTAAGTTTGTCCAAGTTAAACAAAAAATTTTAATTGGGAACATAAAAAAACAATATACCTATACAAACATAACTATATTCATATATTAATACAAAATTGTAGTTTCCTTAAAAAAATATTTAATTGTTAATTAAAAAATATAAGATTTAATAATTTCGTACATCTAATGTTACATGTATGCCATTAAATTTACGAAATCAAAATTTTTTTTTATAAAAGCCACATATTTCAATAATTGCCTTCATAAATTTAAATTTTCATTATGACAATAAAAATGTCATTATAGTAATGAAACAAAAATCTTCAATCCACTTTCAATCAACGTTGTTATTTTTATTATTGACAATTTAATCTCATATTTACGCCCTTAATTGAGTAAAAAACATCGTTTTTTTATACAAAAACTACACTGCCCCAGTAGACTAGCTGGTAGTGAGCTAGTCTGTCAGCACCGAGGTTGGGCGATAGAATCCCGCCAGAGACAGACAAAAAAATAAAAAATAAAATAAAGTGAAAAAATAAGAAAAATAAAAAAAAAAAATTTTTACTGTATTGAAAGTATTCATCTAATGAATAATATTCATAGAATCATTGATCCAACGAAGCGCTGCATAGGTTCCTTTTTAATGCAATTTTTCATGGGATTAATGCCAAAATTCATTGGTATTGCGAAGAAAATTCTTTCAGTGTAATAGAGGAGAAAATTCTTGCGCACGGCCAAAGGCCGGCTATGATCCCAAATTTGTTTACATTCTTGCTTGTAAGAATTTTGGCATTGTACTTACTTATTTTAATATTTCACAAATAATTTTACACATTTTAATATTTTTCATTATAAGTTAAGTTGTGGACATTATGACACTTTGCAAAGTTTTGAAATATCAAAATAAGTAAATATAATGCCAAAAATTCTTACAATCAAGAATGTAAACAAATTTGGGATTATAGCCGGCCTTCGGCCGGACGCAAGGATTTTCTTCTCTATGGTATAACAAATACCGGCTTCGCTAACTAAAGCTTCTCTGCACAGCCGGCCTTCGGCCGGGCGCAAGGACTTTCTCCTCCATGGTATAATAAACACCGGCTTCGCTAAGTAAAGCTTCTAAAATCTGCCTTGTTTCCGAACGAAAGCCGACTATGAAGAGAAGCTTTAGTTAGCGAAGCCGGTGTTTGTTATACCATAGAGGAGAAAATCCATGCGACCGGCCGAAGGCCGGCTGTGCAGAGAAACTTTACTTAGCGAAGCCAGTATTTGTTTTAGCATAGAGGAGAAAATCCTTCCGCCCAAAAGTGTATTCGTTATATATTCAATATATACACCCAGAAAAAAACCGCAAAACAATTTTTAAAATTTGTTTTACCATATTATGTTTCATTTAACCAAATCATTGTCACCGACAACCATATTATGGTTAAATTAGTTTCTTTAAAAATAGCCTTGTTGGTTGGGACCATAATGAAACATGTTTTTCTCTGCGTGTATGCAGATCATTTTTTGTATTTAACTTCTTTAGTAATTATGGACCTAATGACACTTTTAAAAGTGTCATAATGTCCATTTGCAAAGTGTCATAGTGTCCGTGGACACTATGACACTTTTTGGAGTGTCATAACGTCCATGGACACTATGACACTGGACGTTATGACATGCCACCACCTAAATATCGCCCGCTTTGAAATACATATACTATATAACGACATCCCTTTCTTAGTATTATTAAATTGCTAGGATCTGCCGAATCTTTGATACTCTCCACCGACATTTCAAATAATCAGGAGCTGTCTTTACTTGAGACCTATGGTAAATTATGTACCCGTCTTCACAAAAGTTGTCAATGTAATTTCAAGTTTACAAAAAATGAGACAGACCGAATGTTATTACAAAATGCGTCGCGGTCTTACGCGTAATAAACGGTTTTCCGCGAATGAAATTTATATGGAGCCCTATTCACATTAAAATATGATGTATAGTTATACAGAAGGAATATGTGCAAAATCGTAAATTAATATGTGCATTCTGCCACTATTTATTTTAGTTTTTGTAACAAAATTATAAAATTTTAGTGGTGGTTCCATATTTGGACTTATAACTCTTATCGTACTAAACTGATTTTGTTGGGTTTCAATCCCAAACTGCTTAGAATAACAAGAAACAATTACATGCCAATATAGTTCTTTTTTTTGAGTTGTTCCTAAGTCTGTGTTCATACGGCTCTTATTGACATGATTGCTACTTTATGGGCGAGAGAGACGAGAGGAAAAGAAACGAGTACACAGATGCATGTACTGTCTTTACGTTTTACTTTTTTTATTTGTTGTTTAATTTTGTTATTGTTTTCAATATCAAAAAAGCACATGTCGTCAACATGACATGAATCATTTGAACGCCAATTCAAGTTAAAAGAAGAAAAAGGAAGAATCTTGTCAATAAGACATGAGCCGTATGGACTAAGTGAGCATGTTTTTAACAGACGGACAGGAGCTCATGTCTTTATCGACTTCAAATTACACAGAATAAATATATTGCAAATGGAATGACAAAGTAAGTTTACCATCTTCCTAACTAGTTGTGGAGGTTATAAAATAAATACATTCGTTTCTTAAGAAAGTGTCCGATACATACAAGCTACTTTTTTAAATTTATTAGTTGGAGTCAGTGAAAATTCGAAACTTAATTTTATTGTACATGATAAAGGCAGGGGAAAACTCGATCTTGTAAAACGATGGGCTACAGAGTTCAAGATCCATTTGTTACGAAATGTCTGTATGCATCCCATGTAGGACCTGTGTTGGAGTATGGATCCGTAATATTTCGTTTCAGTCCAAAAACAGTTTCTGACTCCTTATCTGCCGTAGAACTGTGCCTAACATTTCGGTTATTTTCTTTATAGTTATTGACGTCGCGACGTATGCTCTGGATTCTTTATCAACAATACAACATTTATTGTTCCGCAACGCCCATCAAGTCATTTGATTCCGTAATCATTATAAATATAAGCAAATAAATTAAAATAAAGGAAATCGTTTAGAAGATTTAACACAAAAACTGCCACTTTTTTTAAAGTTTGACAGAAAAAGTAACGAAGGTGAAACGAACGGTGGGGTATAGACGATCACACGTTAGCTTTTTATTTTTATTTTCTCTCTAATGAAACAGATTTAAGAATCTTATTTGCTTCTAACACAGTACTTTTATATGTATATGGGTAATTCCATATCAAATCGACCAAGAGTGGGACCCGACCCCTTTCGATTGTAATGAAATTTGGTGAGAAGGCTTTCTTTATCCCATTAGGAACATACATATATGAACGAAACAAATTTTTAAAATTTTTTTCAAAATGTCATAATTTCGCCGAATTAGCCAAATGTGTTGAGCTTATTTCTTCAATATCTCGAAAACTACTTTACATACGCAGATAATTTTCATGTCATTTTAAAGAGAATTCTTGGGTCTACAAACAATATATTTTAAAAATAAAATAATATTTTTTAAATATATGAAATATGTTCCAATAAGATAAACGGAAACTATTTACCAAATTTCGTTAAAATCGAAAGGGGTCGGGTCCCACTCTTGGTCGATTTGACATGGAATTACCCATTTGTAAAATAAAAGATGAAAACAAGTGAAAAGAAAACAAGGCTCAGAAAAGTGTTATGAATCATACATTTTCGGCAGGAAAGTAATTGAAAGTGATTTATTGTTGACTTTGCATTAAATTTTGTTCGATTGGTTTCCCATGAAATTTTTATTTCTTACATTAAGCAATTGCAAAGGATGACAGTGTCGTGAATGCAATTGCTACCGACAAAATAGACGAAGTTATAGTGCATGGAGTCGTGGACGACAATGTCATTCCATGAGTGGTTGACGACAATGTCGCCTACCATTGTCCCCTGTGTAATCTTTAATATCGAATTACCGACAAGAAGAAGGACATTGTCTTGCTTTGCGTCTTGAACGATTTCGATGGCACTTGTCCTTAAATGTCGTTGATGATTTCTTCTTGTTGTCCCTCGCATGTCGTGTAGGAATTAATTTTGTCATGCATCCGTTTTCGAGGACTGAAAATTGTTTTATGGCTGTATCTATATGAGAAGACACAATTTGAGAGGCCACATTTAATCTTCAGTAATTTTTATATGGAAAGGAGTTTGTTTAATGTTGTGTGGGGAATGAATCTTTTTGCTGTGATAGTCTAGAAGCATATGTATTCATTTATTTCACACATCCCTTAATCGTTCGAATGTTTAATTGTAAAATACTAAAAAAAAAAATTAAACCGATACTCGTTATAATAAATTCTACAAAGTCATACATGCATTTGTAGTTAATGAATGTTTGTATTGCGGAAGTGAGGTTTTGTTGGCAAATGCCAGAGGGTGTGTGTGTGTGTTTATGCGTGTTCATTAAAACAGTAGAAATATTTACACACAAAATTTCAGAGACAATATAAAAGTTTTGAAAAACTTCAACTTTTATGCTATCATTTATTTGTTTTTGTGTTTCTCTTTGTATAAGTTCAACTAACTTGTGCTTGGCAAATATTCAAAATTATTTTATGAGCTACTACAAGTGCTTTCTCTTTTTGTCGTTTTTGGAAAGTCTATAAAATTTTTAATATTTTTTATTATTTAGTATGCCATAACTCTCGATTTGATTTAAAAGTTTTCTTTAAAGTTGGCAAACACATCAACACTAAGTTTCAATATATGATTTTCCTCGGCAAAGGGAGACACAGCCAACACATGATGCCTGCTTTTTAAAGCCTCTGGGTGAAGTTGTATATCAAAAGGAAATAACTTAAAGTATTGTGTTGTTAAAAACTCACAATAGTTTGGAACGGGGGGGAAAAGTTTGGTTTTGTCGGAAAAGATCACAAAATGGGAAGTTATTGATAAAAAACTTCTTTTCCTTAGAGAATAAATTTACTTTGTAAGAAATGTTATGTTGAGTGCATTGTATTTGAAAGTAAAAAATTAAGCTTTGTTCACAATCAGACCAACAATTTAAATTTTTCTTCTTTCTTATTTCTTCCCAAAGTATTTCATATATTTTCCTTTCATTCTATAAACAAAAATGTAAATAAAGTTTTTTTTTTTTAAAGTTGAGTCAACTAGAACTTCAGTAACAATTTGTACGAAATTGTTTCTGAGGTTTAAAATAAGTTTATGTAGCTTTGAATGAAAATTTTAACTAATAATAAATGCATAATATTGTTGTGGCTAAAATTTGAAAACGAAGCTTAATTTTGATTTTCTGCCATTTTTTAATTCTATGAGAAGTTACAATTTTATATATGATAAAATGTTTTTTTAATAAAGTTTTCAATTTTGAAAAAAAAATTGTATATATGGCCTTCAGGGATTGATTTGAGAATAATAAACAAAATTAAATTTATAAATAAGCACGTGTTTGTTAAAATAAAGATGTAAAATTTAAGAAAAAATAAATTTAAGTTATGCACACAGAAAAAAATCAAGTTAAAAACGTCGAAAACAAGGTTGATTTAATTTTTTTCGGTGGCGATTTTGCTTCATACGGGTTTCATGTTAATTCAACCTGATTTTACAATAACTGCGTACAACATTTTTTTCTTTTGATATAACTATAATTCATGTTAATTTAACATTGCAGTAAAGTTAGAGCAAAATGTAATTTATATTGAAATAACAATCGGAATCACGTTGAATGAAAGTTATTTCCAGTTGAAACAACGTGAATTTCATGCAGAATCAAATGGGTTTGAGTGTATTTTAACAGTGTGAAGAAGCTTCAGACAACATTTGCATTTATGTAAGAATAATTCAAAACCCTGTAACACATGTTTCACTTATTTTGTATTCTCCTTTGTTAACAGAAGCATCAGCAGAATCGCCCGATATGGTCATCATTCTACTTTGAAAACTTGATGTACTATTTAAATAAACAATTTTAATTAAAAGAATACGGGAATTGTCTTCTTTTTATAACATATTTTAAAAGTGAAAATAAAAAATGTACATAATTAAGTAGGTATGCATGTTAATTTAACAAGATACACTTTTGATTTTAATACAAAACAGGTTTTTATGGGTTCAATATTGAATCCAGATTTATTTATATTTTAATATTTTTTTTTTTTTTATTTTTTTAACAGTGAATAATATTAAATAAACGTAATTTAAGGTTATTTTGATATTTTTTATTAAAAATTAATATGAAATAATGATAAATTTAAGTAAAGGGCATAATTTTTCTGAAATTTAACATGATTCTCAATCAACATTTTTCCATGTTAATTTTACATGGGTATTTTTTTCTGTGTGTGTGAATTAAAAATTTTTTCTTCAAGGTTTCTTAAAATTTTGTAATTTCTAGTAACAAAGATTAACATCTCAGTTTCTTTCGAAATTCACAGTATGAACTTAAATTTTCATTAAGTAAAAGTCGCTTGGTTTAAAATAAATAACGGGTGATTTTTTAGCTATTATCTTTTTGAAAACACTGGTTTAAACAGCTGAAGCACGTTCGTGTTTTGTTTCACTGTCAAACATCTTCAGTTTGGTTTATAATTTAACCATGAATCGTCTTACAAACGAACAACGCTTGCAAATTATTGAATTTTGTTATCAAAATGCGTGCTCTGTTAAGAAAGTTCATCGCGCGCTTCTTCCATTTTATGGTCAGTTTAATCGACACACTGAAGCCCACGTTAATAAGCAGAATTGTCGATTTTAGAGTGTTGATCAGCCAGAAGCATTGCAATAGCTACCAATGCATCCAGGCATCATTGGACCGTAGTTCTTCAAAGATGATGCGAATCGTAACGTAACTGTGAATGGTGAGCGGTAAGATGATATCAAACTTTTTTACAAGACGGTGCCACATGCCACACAGCAAGCTTAACAATGGACTTATTGAGAAGCGAGTTCGGTGAACATTTTATTTCACGTTCGGGACCGGTCAATTGGCCACCTAGATCATACGATTTAACGCCTTTAGACAATTTTTTTGTTGGGCTATGTTAAAGCTCATGTCTATACACACATGGCCGCTTCGAAGACAACATTGAAGCATTTATTCATGAGATACCGGCCGAAATGTTGGAAAGAGTATGCCAAAATTGGACTAAGCGGATGGACCATTTGAGGCGCAGTCACGGTCAACATTTGCATGAAATAATCTTCAAACATTAAATTATATGGACCGTACTATCGATTCAAATAAAGATTTCATGCATTTTTCTGAATTTTATGTGCTTTTTTTTTAAACTTTCCTATAGCTCTTAAAAAATCACCCATTACTAATGCCTCGAAAATTCGCTAGATTTAAGTGAAAAAACAGCAAAAAATTACTACCATTTTTTTTGTTTCTTAAAAAAAAGGAGCGGAAATTCTTAATTTGTTATTAAGTTTGTCTTTGGATAAATCCGTTCATCCTTATGCAATTAATTATATAACTTAAGTATAATATAACGTTTAGTAATGTTTACATAAGAGAAAAATGCAAAAACTCAAATATTTATTAAAACAACAACATAGTTTTCTAAAGGTTTAACGTACCGTACTATACGTCATGAAATATTAAATTATTCAGTTTTAAAATAAATTGTTAGAATTAAACTCTTAATAAATAAAAATAATTTAAAAGAAATTTATTTTTATAGTTGCTAACAGATGCTTTACACCATCATCACGTACGTATTTTGAAAAAAATACAACCCTGTCATTGTAAGTTGTTACTGTTTTTTGAAAATTGTCAAACAACAATAAGATCAGAGATGTATTTTCGTCAAAGTACGTTAGACTTGCGTAAAAGTGTAAAACGGCAAAAAAAAAAAAACGTTAGAAAACTGAGATAAATGGCGATTTATTGGTACTTTTACCTTAATTTGTTATCTTAATTACTTTTAAAACACGAGCTTACCTAAAAAAAAACGCTTTCGATCACTATATTAAGAGTATTCGAATTATGTTTACCTGCCAAAAAAAAAAAAAAGTTTGGGACTCCAGCACATTATTATACAAGTTCTTATGTGGAACATAGGGCCAAAACTAAATTTATTGAATCACTTCTTCTTAAGGCTTAACATGTTATTTCATTCCACGTTATATGCGCCATCCTTAGTTCGTCTTGAACTTTCCGTCCCAGGCTTGAGACGGTCTGCCTCTTACTAAATAACTACTTAACTAAATATCATTAATTCTCCCAGTGGTTTATTGTCTTTGACTATTGGTGTTGTGTTTCCAAAAAACTGATGATTGCAGTAGTTTTACTTGCATAATTTTGCATTCCATAGACTTTAAAATCTTCTTAAAGGATTTTTAAAACGAACTCAATTTTAACGTTATCATTAATTTTATCTTATTCAGGGCTGAAAATAAACATGTATTTTTTTTTCTTTTTTTTGTGCAATAACCAGGAGGGTGGCCCAAAAAATCTATTCATGCAACCTACTAAGCAAACACACATCATATGAAAAAAATGAGCACTAGGTCAGTTACAGTTAGGGTTATATACTCAACGAACTTTAAAATAATCGCTACATAAACTAGCATATTTTTTTAAATAATTATTATCTAAGGACCAAATAAGAGCTTGTGCTAAAAAACATAAAACAAAAAACAAAAATGAGTTGAGAGCCTAAGAAAAGAGTCGCAAAACGGGTAATAAGCACTGTAAAACAATTGAAATAAAATTACTAAAAAATAATTCAAATCATGCGCACTTTAACCTTTATGTCAACAGCAGAAAAATTATACTTACGTCAACAGTAAGCATACCCGGGTATACACATATATTTTATATGGGATTTTGTTTGTTATATGCTGTTGTGCGTTGGCGATTTTTAGTTTAAATGTTAAAAAAGTGGTTATTAGTTTGGTTTCTACTTTTGTGGTTTTGTGAGTTAAAATATTGGAAAATCGGGTGTTTTAACAACACAAGTTTTGTCGTTGTTTTCATACTTAATTTTTGGTAAACATGTTATAACACCAGGTAATTCAGAGCAAGATAAAAATGGCAGATGATGAAAGACTCGCTCCAAGGCAAATAAGTGCACTTGATTATGAGAAACAACAAGAATATATTCGTCAAAGATTTATTAGTGTCCGAAGCAGTTGTGGACGGAACCGACGCTGGTGTATCTCCAAATTACTCTCATGTGGAAAAAATGCAGTTACCAAAATACAATATAGATGATGAAACTGAAGACAGTGACAAATTTTCTGATATACGGTGTCAAAGTGGACACAGCTTTACGCAAAGATGGAATAATTTTGTTTGCTGCACCACCACAAACTGTCAGGTTCCCACAACATACTTAAGTCTGCAAACTATGAACCAGTAACAAGTACACAAGGGGTTTCTATTATGGAAACATTCAGGTTGATAATGTCCGATAAAATTTTCGACTTAACTATTCTTGAGACAGGAAAATAATGCTATGAGCGTGAGAATATAAAAAACCCTACACTACAACATTGTATATGGAAAGCAATAACAAAAAGCGAGTTTGATTCGTATTTTGGTATTCTCTTTTTGAGTGGCGTAACACGTTTTGGCAACGTTCACCCTTAAGACTTGTGAAAAACAACCGCACATTCTCTATATTGCGATGCGATAATAATACGGCGTGTCTAGGCAATAAGACGCTTCATACGTTTTGATAACGGGAATACACGCGAGTAACGTAAGCAAACCGAAAAAGCGGCAGCAATAACGGTTATATTTTTGATGCTGAATAAAAACCTCGTCCAACAATGAAGGTCTGCACATTATGCAAAAGACCCGTATTTGCATTCTTTCTACTGATATGTCACAATGCAATAGTTTTAGTTAAAAATGTTTAATTATTTACAACTGAAAATTAATTTTACTTACTAATTTTTTGCAATAAGCATGTAAAATAAATTTTATTTGTATACGTTTGTCTATACATACCCAGGTATGCAGCTGTTGACGTAAGGGGTACAAATTGAAAATTGTCCTTCCCTTTGCCCCAACTTGACCAATTTCACTCAGGTGTAGGAATATGGTATAAAACACTTCTATTAAGGATATCATGAAATTTCAAGTCGATCCGATGATTACTTTTCATGATATAGCGGTTTTAAAACGCAAAACATACCCGGGTATGTAGCTGTTGACATAAAGGTTAAACAAAAACTTAAATTTTATCTTTTACTAAAAAAAAGCAAAAAATATTAAATTGCACACATTTTTTGGAAGAAATAATTTCACATATCAAAAAACATATATAAAAGAAAGCTCTTCTAAATAAAAATTGTATCCTTTTAGTTTTATATTTGCATAAAAAAGGTTATCCATTTTTTATAAGGGTCAGAAAGTGAAGAGTCCTGAGTAAAAGAAAAATCGGATTTTAAGAAATTTAAACTTGACTATGAAATTAGTATATAGCCAGAACCATTACTGATCATAGATAAAGATATTTTGAATACGCATACATATATACTTTTATAAACGTCAAAACATTTTTCCCCAAAACAAAAAAAATATAGTTTTCTTTATAAGTCCTAGCAGAGGTTGTTTCTTTAATAGTTACAGGACTTTAAATAAAGATGAAGCAAGGAAAAATATGTTTAATATTAATTTAGCTGGTCATTATTTTGGCCATGTGGCCTGGACGACTGGCGCAACCTGCAAACCCAATTTTTACACACACTTTACTTTTCGCATTTCTTCCAGCCGTATTACGTTAATTACTCGGCGAATGTCGAATTTAAGGTGCTTTTTTTTTTTTTTTTTTTTTACCGATAAACCAACACTCAGGGGATGCCCCCTATATATGCAGTGCATAGTGTTGATTAGGAAAATAAGGTTTGGGAAGGAGGAAAGAGGGAATAGTGTTTGTGGACATTTGACTTGAATCTTAATAAATTATAAGTACCGGGATAGACCTCTGCGGGAAGTTTATTCCACATACGGATATTTCGACTGAAAAACGAATTTTCTCTATAATGCGTTGTGCGAAACACAGGACAATCGACTACAAACGGATGTGATCCACTGGATGAGCGAGTATTACGAAGAAATACTCGGGCGGGTGGAATAAGTTCACTTATCTCAGTGGAACACCTCCCATGGTAATATCGATAGAAAAGTGTCACACAACCCACATTCCGACGATGCCCCAATGAGTCAATAGAGTTGGATACCCTACTGTCATTGATGAGCTTCACCGCCCTCCTTTGTACACGGTCCAGAAGGTTCAAAATAGACTATGAAGCCCCTGCCCATATATGGGAGTTGTATTCCATCTTCGGTCGGATATAGGTGGTATAGATAGTAAGGAGATTGGAGGAAGTGAAGTAATTCTTGCACCGTTTTAAAAAACCTAAACACTTGAATGCCTCTTTCGACACTTTGAAAACGTGTTTATTCCAGCGGACATCGCACTGTATTCTCATGCCCAGAACATCAAGAGTATCCGATTCCTTAATATCAATGCCACCCATTAATACAGATGACATAGTTGGTCCCACGGCCCGTCTGTGGGTCAACATACAACATTGGGTCTTGCGTGCATTAAATTCGACCCTATTCGCTTGACCCCACTCAGAGATTGCAGCTTGGTCCTGATTAAGAGTGTCATTCATATTTTGCCTTTTGCCCCCAATCTCAACAAGGCTTGGCCTATGATCGAAGGAATATGAATGACAAATGTTGCTGTCATCTGCAAAAGAGTAGAAAGGATTTGAAGTATGACCAAGAAGGTCATTAAGAAATATAAGAAATAGCGTAGGAGAAAGGACAGAACCTTGCGGTACCCCTGAATTTACCTGAAACTCGTTTGATGCAATCCCATCTATAACAACACGTATAGTGCGATCACTGAGGAAACTCGATATAAATCGAGAGAAATCATTACCGACACCAAAAGCAATAAGCTTTGACACAAGCGCACCATGCCACACCCGATCAAACGCCTTGGAAATATCCAGAGCAACCACTTTGCACTCACCAAAGCGGTGAATGGACTGACTCCAACGTTCTGAAAGAAACGCTAACAGGTCTCCTGTAGATCGGCTACCACGAAAACCATACTGTCTGTCACTGAGAAGTGAATTTGTCTCCAGATACCTCACAAGATGGTAATTAACCATGCTCTCCATCACCTTCGAGAGCGAAGAGCAAATTGCGATTGGGCGGTTATTATCAGGGTTAGTAGCCTCACCCTTCTTGGGGATTGGCTGAACATTGGCCACCTTCCAGCAAGAGGGAAAGATTTTTATTGTAGAAGAGTGACTATACCCAATCCCAAACAAAATAATCCGATTGGGTTTAATCACACGCATCTAGAATTTTCGTATATTTGAAATTGTTTTAATTATTACCAGGGCAAGTTTTCCAAAAACCTTTTGCATATTGTATAAGATTTTTAGAAATATCTTTTATTCTTATAGAAGTATTTTGCAAATTGGCAATTAATTTCTAAACAAAAAAGAAAACAACACATAAATGTATAAAAGTAAAATTGCTGATTAAAAGTTTACCCTACGTTTCCACATGCACGCTATTACTTGCAAGTAGTGTATACGTATTATCAACAGGTGACGCACGTTTCGTGTTTTGTTTCGCTGTCAAACACCTTCAGTTTGATCTTTAATTTAACCGTTAATCGTCTTACAAACGAACAACGCTTGCAAATTATTGAATTTTATTATCAAAATGCGTGCGCTGTTAAAAAAGTTCATCGCGCGCTTCTTGTGTTCAGCGACGAAGCTCATTTTTGGCTCAATGGGTACGTTAATAAACAGAATTGTTGATTTTGGAGTGAAGATCAGCCAAAAGCATTGCAAGAGCTACCAATACATCCAGAAAAAGTCACAGTTTGGTGCGGTTTATGGGCTGATGGCATCATTGGACCATACTTCTTCAAAGATGATGCGAATCGTAACATAACTGTGAATGGTGAGCGCTACCGTGAGATGATATCCAACTTTTTTGGCCTAAAATGCAAGAGCTTGACTTGCATGACATGTGGTTTCAACAAGACGGTGCCACATGCCACACAGCACGCTTAACTATTTTTGTGGGGCTATGTTAAATCTCATGTCTATACACACATGCCCGCTTCAATTGGCGCATTGCAAGACAACATTGAAGCATTTATTCATGAGATACCGGCCGAAATGTTGCAAAGAGTATGCCAAAATTGGACTAAGCGGATGGACCATTTGAGGCACAGTCACGGTCAACATTTGCATGAAATAATCTTCAAATAAAGATTTCATGAATTTTTCTGAATTTTATGTGTTTTTTTTTTTAACTTTCCTATAGCTCTTCAAAAATCACCCTTTAATCGTTATCTCTGATATTTAAGCTGAAGTGTGTTTGACCTTTTATTTCTGTCGAAGTGGAGAACTAATTTAGGAAGCCTTGGATATTGGAAACACAAGTTAATCTTGAATTAATACAACAAAATTATTCAATTTAATTTGTTGTATCCAAAAACGCAATTTAAGTTTGTAAGCAGACAAATGAAATAAAACAAATTTTTTATAATTTGGAGAAAAGGAATTTTATTAATTTATTTCACGTAAGTTTACCTTATTGTATCGCTGCTCAAAAAGTGACTAAAAAAAATTTATTGTTAAACCGGAAACAAATCTTTTTCATTTTAGCAGTATGACATTAGGATTTAGGCATTATACGGGAAAGAGAAAGGAATATTTTAATAACTTTCAGCTTGGATATATATATTTCAAAAAGGGGGAAAACAGCTCATCTCAGTTGTTAATGCAAAGGGCACAATAGTGCATTTTTGCATTAACATTGCCGCCCGCCTTGCAGGATATGCAAAGAAGGAAACAAAAATGTGTCCTATTTTTATGTCAAAATTTTATTTCCGATTGGAACTAAGAACTAAACCTTAATAATAATAACATAATAAAATTAAAAATTAGGAACCTTCGAAAAAGGGTATATAATTCAATTCTGGTTTTGGTTTTTTTTTTAATTCATGGAAAAAAAGGTATATACACAGTAAATAGAAAAAATAGGATTGGAAATTTTATTAGGATATGTTTTTTGCTATTTGGCCTAAAAAGTGTATTTTTTTTATAACATACAAGGACCATAGATAGTCCAACCGAAAATTGTACTCTGAGCTGTCGGAAAGCCAGTCCTAGAAAATACTCCCTGACACATTACCTTGGGATACAGATCCACGCCAACTACAATATCAATAGAAGCGGACTCATAAAATTTAGAATCGGCTAGAAACAGATCGTGAAAATTCTTTTTGAAGGACTCTGAAGTTTGCAATGAAATCCGATTGTCAACACGGAATGTGCCTTCTATTTTGGACGACGAATCAAACCGAGACTTTAAAACAATTGGACAAATTGTTTCTTCCCGTAGCGTGTAAGCTGTCAGATCCAGCTTATCGACTAACCGCTTCGAAACGCGACTGATCGGCGATCCCGAATCTAACAGGCATCGCGCATGTGACGTCGTTGATCCAATTTTGACCAGCGCTGTTGGGAGCAAAACCAAGGTGTTTTGTGTTAGGATCGCTGATATTGATGCCGACTTCGACGTTGTGGGAGGAGATGAATCGTGTCTTGAGTTATCAGTAGTGATATCTTGCCGTTTAGCTGGTGTTGAAGCTTGCGGAACCGGTGAACGTGAGCGGGATCGGGAACGTGAAGGCAACAAGTCTTTGACAAGGCGGGGATTTACATGCAGTAATGTGTGGTGAGATTTATAGCACTGTTTGCATCCGTGCTTGGAAATACACGTACCCTGGGAATGATCATGGGCAAGACAGTTCGAACAATATTTGTTGTCACGAAATTTTAGGCATGCTGATCTGGAAAATAATAAGTAGTATAGAATAAAATAAAAAGTGTTCTAACGAATTTTTAGGACTCAACGGGCAGTACTATTAATTTTACAATTGGACGAGTCAATAAGCCTCGTTGTGTCTTTACTTCCGCTACACGTACTCGATTGTCTGGACCCGAGAAAATCTTAGCAACTCTACCTAGCCGCCTCGAATTCGGTGGCAGGTTTTCATCTTTGCCCACTACCATTGCCCCTACTTGCATATCTACCTCAGGTAGTTGCCATTTAACTCTCTTGCTCATTTCTTTTACGTACTCGTTTTCCAGCGGAAGCAAAACTTTTGGTGGATTAACTTAAGTTTCTGCCATCGATTGATTACCGAAGTTGGTGAATCGTTAACCTTCGGATCTACAGGTGCTAGAATTGGAGTACCAATAAGAAAATGCCCTGGGGTCAGTGCGCAAAGGTCATTAGGATCAGTCGAAATAGGAGAGATTGGTCTGGAGTTAAGACAAGCTTCAATTTTGGACAGAAGTGTCGTAAGCTCTTCAAATGTGTATTTGTAGCACCCTGCAATCTTTCGGAAATGATTCTTAAAACTTTTCACGCGGAGCTCCTGCTGGAATGAAATGCCAGGAGATGTTTTGATGTGAATAATTAGCTAGGACGCGTTGTTGTGTGGTTTGGATGAATTCTCGTGCTAGGACTCTTGACGCGCCTACGAAGGTGGTTCCTTTGTCAGAGTGAAGGTGCAACGGACATCCTCGACGAGAAACAAATCGGTTAAAAGCAGCCAAAACGTTTCAGTGGACAAATCAGATGTTGTTTCTAAATGTATTGCCTTGGTGGAAAAGCACACAAACACGCACACATATCCTTTGGTAATGCCACAAGCTCGACCGGAGTAACTCTTGACATCTAAAGGACCAGCGAAATCTAGACCCGTGTGTAGGAACGGACGAGTTATTTCCGATCTCTCAGGTGGTAAAGCTGCCATTATCTGCTGTTGACATTTTCTTTTGTAAATGACGCAAATCTTACATTTATTTATTGTTGTTTTTATTAGATTTTTCGCTTTCGGGATCCAGTACTGTGTTCTGAGTAATCGAAGAAGTAATTGGTTTCCTCCGTGTAGGCTAATGTCATGAGTAAATTTTACCAAAATCTTGGAAAACTGCGAACTGTATGGAATAATGATAGGGTGTTTCTCGTCGTAGGTTAAACCATGGGAGGACTCTAGCCGACCACATGAACAAATAATTTCCTTTGCATCCAAAAAGGGATTTAAGTTTAAAATGCTACTGGAATTAGGTATAATTCGTCTGGTGGAAAGACATTTATATTCATTAGGATAGAACGCCTTTTGACACACGGAAATCAGTTGGTTTCGAATGGAGCTTATTTCGGAGTTGGACAACGAAATGGAATCCTTGAAGAAACTAGATCGGTATCTAGGATGGGTTCTATAGAAAAACCGATGCCATTTCTTGCATTGCCTTACCGTTCCAAGACATCTTCAAAGTTCGTAAAAGAAGTTAAATGCACCTTTATCGGTTTCACTTCCATAATTGTCCGAGAAATGGAAGACACATCAGTTTTTGGCCACTGTACTTCATGTCCCTTAAGCCAGTTGGGACCGAGCCGCCATAAATCATTACTATGTAAATCTTGTGGACAAATACCTCTACTAGCAATATCTGCTGGATTATCCTCAGAACTTACGTGTCTCCACTGTGTAAAGTTCACTATTTGAATAATTTTCGAGACTCCATTGGCGACAAATACAAGCCAGCAACAAGGAGGCTTAGCTAGCCAAGAAAGTACAATGGAGGAGTCGGTCCAGCAAAACACAGAAAAATTGTCTATTTCTAATTGTGGCCAAAATATTGTCTATCATTTCTGCTAAAAGGACCGCTCCACAAAGTTCCAATCTTGGAATTGACAATGTCTTACTAGGTGCGACTTTTGTTTTGGACGATATAAGGTGTGTTGAAATAGAACCAGGACCAACTATTCGTACATATTATCAAAAAGTAATTTCAATTTTTGGGAATACAAAATTTTAATTTCAAAAGATTTTGTTATTCGTGCTTAATTCCCAGTTTTTATTCTTGATAAAAACACTTGAAGTTTATTGTTGATGCGATAAGCTATTCCTATGCATTTCACTGGTTGCTTAGGCCAGATCATCAGGAAACTTCATCCATAAAGATTTTAGAAAAACTAAAGATATTAAACCAAATAAAACTGTTAAACGTATAAGACTTATAGCAACAGTTTTACTTGTAACAATATCAAAGCTTTAACAAAACACATCAACAATAAAAAAGTGGGTTTATCTCATCTTACATTCCCCACTACAATTAGTTGAAATTCTCTCAACATTAATTGTAGTTGTAAGTAGGTTAAGAAAAACAAAATAAAAAACAAACAACAACTTACAAAAGATGTTGTCAATTAAGTGTTTTTTTAGGCCTAAGCAACCAGTGAAATGCATAGGAATAGCTTATCCCATCAACAATAAATTTCAAGTGTTTTTATCAAGAATAAAAACTGGGAATTAAGCACGAATAACAAAATCTTTTGAAAATAAAATTTTGTAATCCCAAAAATTGAAATTACTTAATGTTGAGAGAATTTCAACTAATTGTAGTGGGGAATGTAAGATGAGATAAACCCACTTTTTTATTGTTGATGTGTTTTGTTAAAGCTTTGATATTGTTACAAGTAAAACTGTTGCTATAAGTCTTATACGTTTAACAGTTTTATTTGGTTTAATATCTTAAGTTTTTCTAAAATCTTTATGGATGAAGTTTCCTGATGATCTGGCCTAAGCAACCAGTGAAATGCATAGGAATAGCTTATCCCATCAACAATAAATTTCAAGTGTTTTAATCAAGAATAAAAACTGGGAATTAAGCACGAATAACAAAATCTTATGAAATTATTCTTACATATAATGCCGCTGCGTATGCTTTTTCCGAAGCATCACAGAATACATGGAATTGGATTTTTGCATTTGGACAATAATCAATCCATCGAGGGATTCGAATGGTATTGATAGCGGAGTAGTTAGACTCAAAGGTTTTCCACTGACTGAGCGCATCAGTAGAAAGGATTTCATCCCAACCAGTACCATCTACCCATTTCTGTTGCATCAGGATTTTAGCAACAATTATACAAGCAGATAGCCACCCAGCAGGATCAAATAATTTTGCAATTTTGGACAACACTTCCCTTTTGGTGTATAAAGAATTCTCTGGAAATGAATCCGCTACAAAGTAAAAGTCATCCGAAAACGCGTTCCATCATGAAGTCGATGGTCTGGTGGAACATCAGAAAGTATGTCTATAGAGTTTGATGTCCACTTTCTCAGCGAAACCCCGGCGGAATCTAAAGCTTGGATAAGCTCGTTTTTTGCCTCAATAGAGTCTTGCTTCGTATGGAATCCTGCAAGGACGTCATCATTGGCGGAAACACTGCGATTTAAGCCAGAAATTTGTGCATTAATTGATTCAGAGGGAAGTTAAAGTAACTTAAAAACACGTTCCGTAATGAAAGTTCCTTCCGAACCAGAGTCTATTAATGCACGAGCTTGGTATTTTGTACCTAAATGACAGATGTTTACCCATGCTGTTCCCAATAAAATACTCTTGGAATGAGTTGCAAAACAAGATTGTACTCTATTCGAACTACTAGTGGACTGTATATTATTTGAATTGGATCTGGAAAATGAAGCTGAATTCGGATTAAGAATTGTAGCACTACTTGTACTAGGAGTTGGAAGAGGTGGACTTTGATTTTCCACTTCATTATGTCAAATAGTGTTGTGTTTTTTAAAACACTTGAAGCAAATGTGTTTACTTGGGCAGTTCCTTACGCCATGCGTTTTGGAAAAACAGTTAAGGCATAAGCCCTCTTTTTTTATTTCGTCTAATCGATGTTTGTAGTCCATCTTTAGAAATTTAGGAAATTTTCGGATTGGATGGATCTCTTGAGGACATAATTGACATTTAGGACCTGAAACGTTAACTTGAAAGCTATGAACCTTCTTATTGGAACTGGAATTCGAATTTGATTTGGACTTGGTCTCACTATTCCTAGAACGGTTAGTCCCGCGAATTTCGGAGACGGACTCTAGTGTTCTATGCCGGTTGGTGAGGAATTCATCCAATGCGGACCATTTATGAATAGCTGTTTTATCCCTTAATTGTTGTTCCCAAAGTGTCAACGTATTTTCGGGAAGTTTATCTGTGCAGATAAACAAAAATTGGATCCCAGCTAGCAACATCAATGTTGTGGAGTTTTAGCACCGAAATGCAGGAATTAATGTCTCTTTGTAACCCTTACAAAGCCTTGTCTGATTCAGCAATGATAGTCTGGAGGTTGAAAAGGATTTTCAACTGACCATTCACTAAAACACGGCGGTTATCGTACCTCAAACATAAATGCAAAATCGAACCCCTGGTGTGTAAGTGGACATTTTTCTACTATCTCCCTAGCTTCACCTTTGGTTTTTTGAGTTAAGAAAAACAATTTCTCCACGTTACTAGACCTAGAGTTTGATACCACTGCGGAAAACATGTCACGGAATGTTGGCCAGGAAGCATAATCGCCAAGGAACGTTTGAATTTCAATAGGAGGCAAGTGAAGACTACGTAAATTTAAGGAAGTAGGAACAGAAGGGTTAGTATTTGCATGTGCTGCCGCCTCAGGCTATGTAGGTGATGTTAATCGTAAAGCATCAGAAAGTTCAGACAATCTGGTTAAGCACTTGCAGTACGTAGTATAAGTGCTTTTATATTTAAGTTAAAATTATTCTACATCGATTGGGTCTTCGTCCCTATCAGTTTCCTTGTCAGCTTCTAGCAAAAATGTGTCATAAGCTGCCTTAACTCTACTCCAGTCTGACCGTAGCTCACAGCGGTGAACCTGTAGCGAATGTATTGATGTTACTGGGTACTGATTATCGTTAAGGTCAGCTTCGAACTCAACGATAATATCAGCCAGGCGTATAAATTGATCCAACGACATGACGAAATATTTAAATAGAAAAACTGAACTAATTGCAATAAACTAATAATTGAGTTGACTTGTTGGATTTTTTTTTTTAATAAAAAATAACCAAACACTGTAGATTTACTCAGATAGATAGCAAAAAAAAAATAGAGTAACAAGTACGTTGCTCAGTTTGTACCAATAAAATCCCCAGTAATGTGTAAAATATTTGAAAGTACAAAAAAAAAATGCAAAACAATTATAGGCAGCACCTATAAATTACACTCATAAAATTATTACCGTAACTGATTGTAGGTTATCTTTCTCGTTTTTCGTACTGTTAAAATTGAATGAAAATATGGTTACTTTACGAATAATTTTATTTTTTAACCTTTATATATGTTATTCAAAACAACAAACTGCCAAAAAATAGTGTTTAATCGTATTTATTTTGTTTGTTTATTATGTTATTCAAAACAACAAACTGCCAAAAAATAGTGTTTAATCGTATTTATTTTGTTTGTTTATTTATTTTGATTTTTGTCGGTTAAAATATATTTTTTTTTAAACGTAAAAACTATTCAATTTTAAGGAATATGCAGTTTAATAAATACAAATTTTAAAAAATTAATTTTAAAGTCATTTGTTTTAAATGATCCGTTTTTTAAATTAATTTTAAGTTTTTTTTTGAAATGAATTTTCGTTTGAATTTATCTACATAATATTTTAAGTGTACTTATTGTGCTTTACGGTCGCTCTAAAAATATTGTATTTTAATAAAAACCAAGTATCGGAAATTACGAACGGAAAACACAAAATTAAATTTTATTTTTGTAAATGAAAAAAATATTTCTTAAAACGTTTTATTTAAAAAAAAATTTATTTTTTTTTCGACGGCTTTTTTTTTAAACCTATTTTAGAAATTTTTTATTTCTTGTAAAATGTAGAATTTTTTAAACTTGAACAGTAAATATTTTTTTTTTAGAAACTAATTAAAAAAAATAAACATTTTCCAGTCCTTGATAAATACACGAAAAAACAATTCATACATTTCAGCCTCTGATACTAAAATGAATGCACTTATTTATGTGCATGAAATGTGGATCAGCTGTCTAAGGGAATAAATTTATAAAAAGGTCCTTAACCTCTTACTAATGGGAAAACAAGTAAATCTTCCAAGAAATTGGCGAATAATAGGTTCGTTCACATGCATATCTTGTGGAAACCACAGCCGAAAATTTTCAGGAATACAGTTGTTAATTTTTATTTAAAGTAAATATGTATTTACGAAGATACTTTTTTGAAATGCAGCCAGGAATAATTTTAAATGTATAAAATATAAAAAATTTTAAACCAAGCGGGAGTAAAATAATAGCAAACGAAATATTAATTTTGTGGTAGTTGGGTCAAATTAAATTAAATATACAGATATTTAATTAACATCTATAATAAATAACTATTTTTATAAAATATTGTTTCATACAAACAAATTTAAAAACAAATTGTCTGGAAACCACCTATTTCAAATTGGAAAATTTCCAAAATTTTATGAAATTTTCCAAATATTCCCCAATATTACTTGAGGGTTACACGATCAAGTTTTGGCTATCAAGTTTTAATACACTCACACTTTTTTACCAATACACTCATACTTTTAAAAATTGATACGAACTTGCCTCTAAAATTCTCTTGCCAGTGAGTGTATCAATTTTCGTTCAAGAAAACAGCTTATTACAAATCTTTTGAAGTTGTTTTTGTTTTTTTTTCACAAATATTTTGCCGGCAAAAGCTGAAGTTCTTTTTTTTTACAAATTGTTGCGGGAATTTTAAAATTTTAACTAAAAACCTAAAAAAATAGTGAAATATGTTTATTAATAAAATTAATAAGCAAAATGATAAAGTCCCTTCGAACAGCCTACAGTGCAGAAAAATCAAAAGTGGAAAATAGCAAAACATTTTGAGTTGTTTTCTCGGCGACGACATCTTGAAAAATTAATTGCTTTCAACTTGCGTGCAGCCTACGTCACAGCTGTCAACTTTTGCATATTTTGACAATCAGTATATGTAAAAGACTATCAAGAAAATCTTGATCGTGTGGCTGCACTGTTAGGAAAAGAGAGTCTCGCAAAACAAAACAATGTTGCCACAAAAACTTTAGACGAACTGGGATTTAATTTGTTTGTTTTGTGGATAAACTTTAGTAATTAAACTGTAATGAAAAATTTATTAATAAATCCTACAATCCGCACATATTTAAATGAAATTCAGTAAGCTACAGAAACAAGAACTCTTTATTCGTTTAACCCTTATGTATGTGGACAGGAACCTGTGTACCTATTGCGTTTTCAAATCGAAATTTTTTATATAACTTTTTGTTATTATTATATTTTCATAGGTGTTTATATACAATATCAGTTGGGGGGGGGGGGGGGGGAGGGGCGTGGCATATCAATTTGCTTTTTGCACCCTTAATAGGGTGAATAGGTACCTGGGTACCTGGATAAGTTTTATTTAAAAAAATTTTTTTTTTTTGGGTGTAGGATTTTAAAAAATATATGAAAAGGGGAAAACAAGAGTAAAATTCTAATATTATATCATTAACCATAGATTTTTTGTACAATACAAGACAAAAATTTAGATTTCTCATAAAATTTGCATGAAGGTACCCAGGTACCTATCCACCCTATAGAAGGTGTTTTTTTTCCACACACATAAGGGTTAATAATGTATATGTTATGTTAGTAAATAAATTAATTTAGGTGGGGTTTTGCTCGAATTACAGCTTCAACCAATTAAAATAAAATTAATTTATGTAGTTTTGTTCGATATCTTGGCTCCTTTAATTAAATATACTATAAAAGGCGGCACGAAATAACACCCCAAAATATAACCCCCAAAAAAATAATGAAATAACCCCCCAAAGCGTGGGGCCTTATTTCATATGCAATAAAGCCCCATTTTTGAAAATGAAATTAGCCCCCGACGAAATGAAATAACGCCCCAAACATAAATGAAATAATTCCCTAATTTTTGGGGGCTTATTTCATAAGAAATAAAACCCCAATTTCTGAAATGAAATAAAGGCCCAATGTATGTAATACAATTAATTATACAGTTTTGTTTTAAAAAATCACGCGATATATATAATGGTATGATATAACAAACATTAGCTTCGCCAAGGCTTTTCCGCATAGCCGGCCTTCAGCCGGGCGTAATAACTGTTTCCTCTATGGTATAACAAACACCTGCTTCGCTAGATAAAGCTTCTCTGCATAGCGCCAGGATTTTCTCCTCTATAGTATACAAATACCGACTCGACCCGGCTACGCAGAGAAGCTTTAGTTAGCGAAGCCGGTGTTTGGTATACAATATAGAAGAAAACCATTGCAACCAGCCAGAGGCCGGCTATGCAGCGCAGCTTTTTTACCGAAGCCGGTGTTCTGTATACCAAAGTGGATAAATCCTTGCGCCCAAAAACGTTTTCATTATAAATTTGAAAATGAAATAATTCCCCAAAAAATATATTGGGGCTTTATTTCATAATGATTTTTTGGGGTATAATTTCATATGAAATAATACCCCAATTAAAAAAATGAAATAACACCCCAAACAAAATGAAATAACTACCCAAAAATCGTTTTTGTTGTTCTCTGTACAAATTTTTGGGGGGTTATTTCATTATTTTTTTGGGGGGTTATTTCATGCCGCCACTATAAAAATAGATTTTATAGAAAGGCGGATTTTAACAATTAGCCGATACAAACCAAACGAATTAAGTTACTGGCAACACTGTTAACAACACAACTGGAATGTCCGTTAGTACATGAGAGCGCTAATTTACAAAAGTAGCAATCTCTTACGAGACAATCATATATAGAGATGTTTGTAATTAATATGGAGGGGAAAACTGAGATTCAAGAGTCGTAACTTGTAGGAATACGATCAGATAAAGAACTTATACAAATTAAGAAAGAGCATATATGCAAATGTAAAATTAAGAGAATGCTCATATTAAAGTATACGAAATGAGGGATGAAATGAATGCCCACAAAATTACTGGGACACGGGGAAATCGCAAAAAAAAGAGAACGAACAATTAAAGCCGCGATTTAACCAAAGAGTAATTAAACACTAATAAATTAAACAAGAGCTGAAAAGGGGAAATAAATTTAACATACATGCATATATATACATACGTATATTGCGGAATATCTCAAAAAAGCGCGCGATAATACCGACAGCAAAAAAGAGAAAATACCCTACACCGATATGTAACGCACTTCACACGGTATCCAAAGAACTCGCACTTTTTTAAAAAAAGAAATGAAATTGGTAAACAATAAAGCTAATTATTGACTTACTGGAAATGATAGTGATCGATGAAAACCTTCTCCATTAGTAAAATCTGCCAGCTATCCCTTCTAATGTAGCACTTTAATTTAAAATCCTCCGTTTATATTATTAGACACTAGTTATGGTTTTATTAATCTCTTCCTTTAACTTTTCTTTATTCTAGGTATTTCACTTCACTTAAATTTCTTCCGTCATATTTTAAATAATTAATGTATGTATGTTAAAGAATTTACGTATGTTAATTTTGCAAGATTTAATTGAAAAAAAAAATTAACCACGCGAATTAAAATTACTTGTTTCACTAAATGCACTTTATAGACTGAAACTACGATAAAAGCAAAAAACCAAACGTACCTTTTTTTATGTTTTTGGAATAAGGAATAATGCAAAAACTGGAATGTGTGTTTATGTAGGTTTGTCAGAGAATAGCTTTGTCTTCTTCCAATCCGGTTCGAATGGCACCAATTGTTGAAGTGGAGAACTAATATAGGAAGCCTTGGATATTGAAAACACAAGTTTATCTCCGAGTGTTGAATTAATACAACAAAATAAATCAATTTAATTTGTTGTATCCAAAAACGCAATTTAAGTTTGTAAGCAGACAAATGAAATAAAACAAATATTTTAGAATTTGGAGAAAAGGAATTTTATTAATTTATTTCACGTAAGTTTACCTTATTGTATCGATGTTCAAAAAGTAAGTGACTAAAAAAGATGTATTGTTAAACCGGAAACAAAATCTTTTTCATTTTAGCAGTTTGACATTAGGATTTAGGCATTATACGGGAAAGAGAAACGAATATTTTTTATATATATTTTTTATATATTTCAAAAAGGGGGAAAACGGCTAATCTCTGTTGGTAATGCAAAGTGCACAATAGTGCATTTTGGCATTAACAATTTCTTTTGGATTAGAATCTGGTTCGAAATAAAACAAATAAGACTATAACCAGAATTTTATTGCGATTAAGGGATATAAGTATAATAAAGCCATGATCTAGTTTAAGATACCACCCTAATATCTAAATAAATACAATACGAATATTAAAAAAAATATCCTTATAGTTTATTATGCTTAAAAACAATTTTTGCTATTTGTACGTTATATAATACTTACAGAAAACATTTATTTATCAGCTTACAGATTTCTAAACAAATAATTTTCATGCATGACTGTAATTTTATATCCATTGTGATTTTCAAAGTTCGCAAATACATTCTGAATTAGAAATCACTTCATTTGAGTTAAATTCCAGTATTGAATTAAAATGGTAAACAATTAACTTACTGTTAAAAATAAGAAAGTTTAGTTTTTGAGGACTCTTTTAAATTCTTTTTTAATAAGTTTATCCTGCAGTGTTAAAGTATCTAATAGTAAAAATTAATACCTAACGAATACCAGGCCTGTAAGACGCCTAAGCCTTACACATTAGCAACAACAATATCAATGAGTGTTTACGTGTAAAAGACTAATACTCGATTCATATGAACAACGCGTTGTACACCTAAAAAATAATAGGCTGAAACGAATTTTTGAACTGGAATATTTGAGATAAATTTCAAATCTTTAATTATTGAAAATGTTTAAACCTGTGGTTATTTAAAACTATGCGTGTTTATTTATCAAACAGCACCATTTATTATAAAAAAGTTGTTTTGGATTTATTCTTTTCATGAATTTGGTCTTTTATAAATACATTTTTGATATGTTCTGCTACGAAGCATGTTTTATGCAATTAATTTTCCAAATAATCGCCATTTATAGTGACTCTCTCACAAGCCTAATTTTTAAAAAAGTAAAGATCAATCATTTCACTGATGGGTTTTCGCATGAGTCAGATTATGATCAGTAGTAGAGACTTTTAGGATAAGGCTTTTAAAGTAATGGATGATAACGCTGTAACTTTATGCGATAGCTAATTAACTTATTTGGTTCTTCTTGAATAATTTCTTTTACAGAAATTATTCCTGCTGAACTGAGCACATTGGTTGATTATGTAAGAAAAATTAATCTGGGATTTCTGCAAGGCTGGTCCCATCCTTTGACAAATTTTTACTGGGTGAAATGACGCAACACTTAAATTCTTTATAGTAGGAAGTTTTAAAACAATGTCTGATGACATTAAGAGCCACTAACGCGACTAACTTATTTAAGCAATAATCCGAGTTTTACCGAGGCTGAGATCTAGGACGACAGAAATAGTAGTACCCAAGATAACTAGGTCGTAAGCTGGTTGTTGGTAAAAACTCTTTCGGAGATTTTAAGTTGGGTGTGGTTTATACACGATTTGTGGGCAAGGAGATTTTAATAATTTCGTAAGAGGTGCTGAATTTTGCCTGTCTCTAAGCCAGAAGTGGGCACAACAAAAACTATGCTTGTATTGATGCTTTTTAGTGCGATGGCAGAAGTACCCACCAAACACAAAGCCAAGCATTTCAAATAAATGGTGCATTATATTTCCTTATTTTATATTTTACGCATTTGAAGTAATATAAAATATTTTTTAAAAGTTTAAATTGTAGAGATTTACTGTTCACAGAAAAAAGAAACAGTAAAAAAAGTACAGCTAATTATTTTTCGCATAGCATCATTTATTTGAAATGAAATACGTGTGGTTGCTGGGTAAATTCTCTTGAAAAAAAATAAGAAAATGTGTCTCATCAAAAACTAAATTAAATAGGCTAAGAATTCGTGTGAAATCTCTCAGCACAATTGTGCTATGGAGCGCCCACCATTGCTCTAAGCGTTTTTATGTATGACCATCATAAAACGGTTAAACAAGATGACAATTAATAACAATAAAGTTACCCCATGTTACTTTGAAACCCTATATTTAAAAAAATACTTAACTTAAGATGTTAAGAAAAACAATTTTTTTCCATAAAAGCACAAAATTTTATTTCCTCATTTCTCTCAGTGCAAGAAAAAATAAGTACAATCACCAGCAGATAATCACAAACGTGTTTACATTTTAACTAGAAATATTTTCCATATTACAACTTCACAGCGTGAATGTATACGAGTGAAAGTATAGACTTTGCACGATAACCAAACAACACAATCAGCTCATCAGCATTGATAACAAAGAAGACATTTTTTGCTTGTTGCATACATTTTTTTGTATAAAGCTACTTTTCCTTCAGAAAACAAAATATAAATGAACATGCAAGCGCACATACTTAATCATACAAAAATATTGACTGTTACAATAGAAATACAAACATGCATGTCCCACTTGTTTAACAATAGCGTTTTAACTTATTAACACATGCAAAGTTTGCTTGCAAACATTTAGAGCACTGTTGTTAGCAGTTTTAAGTATACAAATAAAATTTGTTGTCTTTGTGTATGTAAGATTATTGCAATAAACTAAAAATAAGTTAATCCATATATACATATTAGTGCTGGGAAACTATCGATAGTCTTAAAATATCGAAAATATCGATAGGAAAAATATAAATATCGATATTTTTATTATTTAAAATACAGCTATGAGGACATTTAACAGCAGCTATACACGCACAGTTTTTTGGCGCAAATTTTAACTTGCTATTATTACTTCGCGCTGAATTACAGCAATGAATACAAACAACAAGAATGGCAAGTGGTATGGATTGCTTAGCATTGTTTTTTTACTGCTAATTTAAGACCTTTAAGTCGAAAATTGTTCATGTTTTTATAGTTACTGAAATGTCAAACATTTTTGTAATGTACTTGTAAAGGTACTTATCAATTTTTAAAAAACTGGCATCTAAAATAACGTGCGTTTATACATACGTCTCATACATTCAATAAAGTGATAAAAACAACGAACTGTAAAAATAAAAAAATAATTAAAGTTTTCCTGCACAAGAACAAACATTCAGTCGATAGTAATATCGATATATCGATAGTGAAATCTGAACTATCGGTAAATATCGATAGTAGAAAATATCAATTGTATCCCAGAACTTATACATATCACACATGTTCAACAATATTGAGTTAATACACTATTTATTATTTGCTTGAACTTAAAATGGCAAGCCGACATCAAACGCATTTTCGTAAACGAACCAAAGAGCATTTTATTGGGTATGCCAGCAATTTTTTATTTGTTTTTACCCATCAGCAAACAGATAAATCTGTTTTGCGCTTAAAACAACACTCGAAAACGATTCCTACAAATGCTTAGAAAATTACTTCCTTAAAAACAAAAAATAAAAAAAAATGTACAGAATGTGCGCGATCATGAATTGATCATGCAGATGATCGAAATGTAACTGTGCATTATAATGGAGTCATTATAGTAGCACAAACTTTCTGGAAAATGAGTCGTAATTGAAAAGAAACACAAGTCAAAAAACAGTCTTTCAGATGAGTCGCAAAGTTTACTCGAAGAAGTTTATAAATTTATTATGAGTACTATTAGAAAATGTCTCGAAAATTAGTCGCAATTAACCGGTAACGCGGGTGATAAAAGATTCTTTCAGAAGTTTCGCGGGTGGGAAACCATTTTCTCCTGAATGAACAGTTATTTTCGACTCAAAAACGAGCGAATAAATGATTATTTTAATCGCGCAGAGGAGTCAAATGCTGACTGGCTAATTTTATATTTAACTGTGTATGTATGTATATTAGCCCATGGGCTAATCCGGAAATTTTTAAACCAAAGGCAGAAATTTAAAGTTGCCCAAAATCCAAATGTTTGTTAATGGACTAATAGGATACATATTTAAGCTTCAAAATATATAAGCAATAAGGTTTTACGGTGGTTTGTTTGTTCTTGGCAGAGGCTAACCTAAACGTACCTCTTGCTTTCATTTATTCTTGTAAAAAAAAGGGTATTTTCCATGGTCAAAAAAGTGGGCATAACAGTCGTTTCAGTATTTAGCGTTTTGCAAAACTTTAATTTGTTTAATTTTCTTTTATTTAAGATAAAAATCATATTTGTAAGTTGTCTAATATATATTAACAATTAAAACTAAAAATGGGTACGAATATTATTTTTGTCAAGCTAATAGGGCCTAAATTTCTTCAATGTAAATAAAATTCAATTTTTAATTACAATATTTTGTTCCCGACGTTTCGTCGATTGTTTGTCGACTTTTTCAAGGGATTGTAATATGAAAATTTAATCACATTAAAAAGTTTTAGATGTACTCAGGATCATACAAATATAAAAATTAATTTTAATATTTAAAAAATACATATTACTTTAAACTTTAAATATATCACAGCTTAAGTAATGGCTGTGTTACACTGTGTGTAACGTCCGTAACGGAAAATAGGGGTTTTTTTAAATTTAACAGAATGAATTTTAATAATTTTGTTTTCCAAACTAGCTTGATAAAGAGAGTTTTTTATGCACTTCAATCTGATGAAAAAAAAGAAATACCTTTATTACACTTTTTTTGTTTAAATATAAATGACAAAGTGTGTAACGTCCGTAACGGCATGAAAATACCCAAAAATTGTATTTAATATTATGGATTTTCATCTGCTGAATCTGAATCTGGGCTTAAAATTACTCTATGTTGCCGCGAATCCGAACAACTTCTCCTCAAAGTAACAAAAAGTGTGTTTGAATAACATGCGATCCCCCATTCTGCAATTTAAATTGAGATAAATTTCAAATTCTTCTGAACATAAAATAATTCCTGAAAATCAATAATTAGTAATTAATAACCATGTTGTAAACCGCAACCCCCATGCCGCCCTTCATATATTTGGTGGTACGCCCATGCATGCAATGTTTACAAACTGAACTTTCCGTTAGAAATCTTTAAGAAATTCTTGCTTTGGAAATTGTGCCAAGCTTTATTTCAATTAGAAACGCGCGTAGTGACAAATACGTATATTCGTATTAATTAAAATGAGTTCAAATGCAGACAGAGCAAAAAAATTTCGTGCAAATTTGAAAAATAACACTGAAAAACTTTTGGTGTTTAAGACTAAAGAGGCAGAAAGAAAGCGTGCATATCGTAGGAAAATCAAAGAACAATTAAAAAATAGTGTGTCACAGGCAAAAAAAATAATAGACAACGAGTGGCCAAATTTAGAGAGGCACGTAAGCAAAACGCAACAAAAAAAGTAAACAATGATAAGCCTTATAATTCTGCCCAGTTTTTGGCCAAAGCTGTTAAAAGGGTGGATATTGCGCTACCAAAAAATGGAAACAAGAAACGCGCAGTTCTTGAGGTGCTAATAAAAAAAAAAACCTTGGCAAATACAATAACCAAAGTGCCCCACTAGCAAAAGGTGATGATGATGTCAATCTAATTCAAGAATATTTCGAACGTGATGAGATTTCGGTGCAATCTGCTTTTAGAAAACCAACAATATTAGCTGGAGCTAATCAACTTCCAGTTTCCAAGCGATATATGCTAGTCAGGCATATGACCTTTTTCAACACGAGTTTCCGGAGAGACATATTTCTGGAACCAAGTTCTATGAAAACCGTCCAATATCAGTTGAGCTGACTGAAAAAATATCACACTACATGTGCGTATGTCAATATCACGCAAATATGGGTTTCTTATTAGAAAGTTTGGTTAAGATAGTACCAACGTTCAAACTTTGATACGTTTTTAAAGGAGACTTGCTGTGATGTTGACAGTGAAATGTGTATGTCCAACGAGTGTGAAAAATGTGTGATTGACATAGCAGATATTGCACCATTGGTGTATGTTAATCGCAAGGACAAAACTGCTGCTTGGAAGCATTGGAGAATGGTAAACAACAGGATGATACTATGCAACACCAAAGGATCTGTTTACGAATTAATGTGTGAGCTTAACGCCAAGCTTCTTGCTTTTAAGCTGCATTCATACATTAAACGTTCGCAGCAAAACTATTTTAATGCCTCAAAGACGCAAATACAACCCAATGATCTGATATTGCAAATTGACTTTGCTGAAAATTACAGAATTTTGTCGCAAAATGAGATTCAATCTGCTCATTTCAGTTACTAACAAGTTACTTTGTTTACATGCGTTGCTTGGTTCAACAATTGCGCCAAGTCTTATTGCATTGTAAGTGATGACCTGTCGCACAATAAAAATTCTGTTTATTGTTTTATAAAATTATTAATAAAAAAAATCTGAAAAATTCATTCTTTCAATAGAATAAAGATATTTTCTGATGTCCACAGCCAATTTAAAAATAAATACATTCTGAGAAGCATTCCACAATTAGTAAGAGAATGGAACGTGAGTTGTTGCGAATGGAATTTTTTTTTACTTCGCATGGAAAAGGAGCGGAGTGGTGGCAACTGCTAAAAGCCCAAAATCTCAACTTAAAAAACGCTCGAGATTTTTACAAATTAGCAACTGGTGAGCTCCAAGAGCTCGTTATGAATGGTTTCAAAACCAACAAATCTATTTCCTCCTAAGGAATGAGGAACTCGAGTTAATACCTCTCTATTAACACTTTCACAGGTCTATGCTGTGATTATATTATTGTACCAAGCAAAAAACAAAAAGAAAAACAGCCGTAAGCTTCTGAAGGGTTTGAAATTCAAATGTACAATGATTTATTAAAAAAAAAAACAAAAACTTAAGCTAATTGGATATTCCAATACAAAAAATGGAAAATAGTGAGATCTATTCATATTTAACTCAAAGCAAATTCATTAAGACAAATTGAGGTACACTTAGAAAAAAAAAAAAAGTAAATAAAAAAATAGAAAATACATATATATATATGAAATATAATAGACAAAACCTGTTGAACTGGGTTCAACAGCAACAAAAAAAATATAAATGGCGCTTTCCTTATTTACGTTGGTTAAAATGATGTCGAAACTTCATCTGACGAAATATCGAAAACATGGATAAATGTTAAAAATATTCCAGCTCTTAAATCAAATCATTATTTTTCGGGCTTTTCCAATGAAAATACCATAAAAGTAGCTCGAACAGCTGGGTCTATTAAGCATAAAATACAATGTTAAACACTAAAAAAAAAACAATTAAAAATAAATGAATATAACCTTATATAAGAGTAATGAAATATTTTATATTTTTTTGTAACTAATACACTGAAAGAAAAATGCTTCATATATTTAATGAATCATTTTCATAAAAAAGTTTTCCTTGGGTTAATGAAAATTTTCATTGTCTAAATGGAATTTCATAGGTTTGATGAAGTATTTTCGTTAAAATCGCTTCATTAGATTTCCTAATTACGTTAAAAATTTTCATTGGATATATGAAAACTTAAGTTTGTCCAAGTTAAACAAAAAATTTTAATTGGGAACTTAAAAAAACAATATACAAACATAACTATATTCATAAATTAATACAAAATTATAGTTTCCTTAAAAAAATGTTTAATTGTTATTTAAAAAATATAAGATTTAATAACTTCATACATCTAATGTTACATATATGCCATTAAATTTATGAAATCAAAAAATTTTTTTATAAAAGCAACATATTTCAATAATTGCCTTCATAAATTTACATTTTCATTATGACAATAAAAATGACATTATAGTAATGAAACAAAAACTTTCAATCCACTTTCAATCAACGTTGTTATTGTTATTATGGACAATTTAATCTCATATTTACGGTCTTAATTGAGAAAAAACATAGTTTTTTTATACAAAAACTACACTGCCCCGGTAGACTAGCTGGAAGTGAGCTAGTCTATCAGCACCGAGGTTACATGTTCGAATCCCACCAGAGACAGAAAAAAAATAAAAAATAAAATAAAGTAAAATAAAATAAGAAAAAAGAAAAAAAAATAAATAAAAAAAAAAATAAAAAAAAAAAAATTTTTACTTTATTGAAAGTATTCATCCAATGAATAATATTCATGGATCTAATGTAATGTTTCATTAAGTCCTTTTAATGAAACAGGTTTCATTGATCCAACGAAGCGCTGCATAGGTTCCTTTATAATGCAATTTTTCATGGGATTAATGTCAAAATTCGTTAGTATTGCGAAGAAAATTCTTTCAGTGTACATTAATAATTGCAAGGTTAAAAAGATTTTTAAATACATAAATGTTTTTTATATACACAATTGGTTTTAATGGAAAAAGTGTAACGTCCGTAACGTAACGTCCGTAACAGGCAAAAATTAAGATTTTTGTTCAACGGGACTACGTAGCCTTCTTTTCTTAGCTGGATTGTTATGGTCATATATTCCACTTAATTTTTTGTATTTGGACTTTTTTGGTTTATTATGCAAAATTAGCTAAAAAAATATGCAAATGCGCAGAAGCCTCAAAGTCGACTTCCATTTTTTGTAACGTCCGTAACGGAACTTTAAGCTAGCATAACTTTTTTTTCAAAAACAGTTAACCTTTAAATTTCAGGAAAATATTCCAATGTTAACGCCAGCTGTGTCAATCTTAACAAGCAAATTTGCGTTCGAATGTAACGTCCGTAACGCAGGATTAGCCCATATGTATATAATCATGTGAATGTGTGTGCGTGCGTTTTTCTTGGTTTAATGTGTTGACTTAATTTTATTTAAGGTTTATAAATTTGTGCATTACATATTGGTTTAGATTGAAATTTTAATATGGCATCCCTGATTAACTTCAAATCCGTCGCCGTATGGAAAAACAAGGTTACTCCACGAAAATTAAGATAACATCAAAAACAGAAAATGTGCTTCATTTACTGTCACTCTGTCAGATAAAATGTTTGTTATAGTCCCTTATTAAAAAGTTATTTGAAAAACAAAAATCAGAAAAATACTAATTTTTTTTAAACAAGGTTCCATAGTTGCATATAATATATATGATTCATAGAATACGACTGCCTGACACTCGAAATCTTTCAGAGTAATAGTTTTTAAGCTATTTATTTTCAAAGTTTTAAGGAACCTATACCCACATCTCAAAAACTAAGCAGGGTGATAAAACGAACCAAAACTTTTGGATCAAAATCAATGGCGTACTTTTAAGGCCAAATTAATGAGGGCCAATTTCGAAAATATTTTTTTTTTCAAAATGGAGTTTTTTATGAAGAAAATTTCCAAATTTTTTAATATATGAGAATGCCTAATTTTTTCATAGAAAAAAGGAATTTTTTCTAAAATTCAAGAAATTTTTTTTTTTAAATCTGGGAAAAAAAAACTTAATATCTTTAATTTAACATAGAGCTGAGTCAAGTAGTAACTGTTTTTCCACAAATGATTACTAATTCCGTACAATTTAAAAATAACTTACAAAAAAGTTTTTCGCAAAAAATAAGGTAACATGCATTGATTTTCAGTTTTACTATCCAAAAATTAGTTCAATAGAACCAGAAATCTTTAACATTTTTAAAATTATGTTTTGTTTAATGCGCATGCATAATAACATAAATTTATATTAAATAATAAATAAAATATGTTTAACTTTAAGTGTATTTTCAAAAAATTCTGTTTCCTAGTTTTTCATACGGCCACCACTCCTCCTTTACAAGATATATTGCTATTTTCGAAATTTTCCATTGTTTCTCTGGCTGTGTGCCAAGTGGAACCATCCTGTTGATACCACTTGTTCGCTACGTCTAAATCAACAATTTTCCGCCACAAAAAACTTCGGATCATATAATACCTCCAATTTAGACACCCTTTATTTAAAGCACAGCAGTGAGTTGATACTTTCCACCCTTGACTAATTTGGATAAAATATTGTGGAATTTTGTACGCGATAAAAATAAGACATGACAAAGCAGAGCGTATAATTGATTAAAAAAATATTAATCATACGTCAAGGTTGTTATATTCTTAAATTCAATTTGAAAAATATCTATAACTTTCCCTATTATTTGTGCTCAGTTTTAAAAAGGGGTTTTTAAAGATTTTGCTTCATTGAAAAACGATGTTTTTTTTAGAAAAGTAATAAATTAATATAATGTAAATCTTAACAAATTTTCCAAATTACAATGGAACAAAATAATATCTACGTTTTACACTCAACACTTATGTGTATTTAGCATGTCCAATATTGAATGCAAAGTTTATACTAATAAGCGGTATTCACCACGGTTGTCGCGATTTTCAACATAACATTTTCTTTGAATTGCAATAAGCGTTAAAAACACTGATTTTCAATAATACATGTCAGATAATTTGTCGCAAAAAAAAATTATCAAATAAAAGTAAAACAAACAAAAACAAGAAGATTTGGTATCCATCACAATTTAACCAAAAATCACAAATTGTACGCAAACACAAATAAGAAAAATACCTGCTTGCATAAAAAGTACTAAACGCAGATGCAAAAAAGGGTCTTTTCTCACTGTCAATTATAACTGGGCGTAATATATGGAACACATTTCCCATTTATTTTTGCAACCTATTTAGAAATGAAAACGACAACTTCTCACATTTTTGTATATATTTTTATGGCAATATACATGGAAAGTTATTGTCAGAATAGAACACACATCAAGAGAAGATAAAAGTTTCCACTACACACAGAAAGAAAAACAAATGTAAAATTAACATGGCGAAATGTTGATTGAGACTTATTTAAATTTATCATTATTTCATATTAATTTTAAATGAAAAATATTAAAATAACCTTAAATCACGTTTTTTTTAAATTATTCACTGTTAAAATAACATTGTTAAATATTGAATCCATAAAAACCTGTTTTATATTAAAATCAAAAGTTTATCTTGTTAAATTATCATGCATACATACTTAAGTATGTACATTTTTTTATTTTCATGTTTAAAATATGTTATAAAAAGAAGACAATTCCCGTATTCTTTTAATTAAAATTATTTAGCTAAATAGAACATCAAGTTTTCAATGTAGAAAATCATGTCGGGCGATTCTGCTGATGCTTCTGTTAACAAAGGAGAATACAAAATAAGTAAAACATGTGTTACAGGGGTAAGTGTTTTGAATTATTCTTAAATAAAATCATATGTTGTTTCTGAAGCTTTTTCACACTGTTATATCACACTCTAACCAATTTGATTCTACATGAAATTCACGTTGTTTCAATTTGAAATAAATTTCATTCCACATGATTCGGATTGTTACTTCAATATAAATGACATTTTGCTCTAACTTAACTGCAATGTTCAATTAACATGCATTTTAGTTATTTTAAAGGAAAAAAATTTTGTTCGCAAGGTATTGTAAAATCAGGTTGAATTAACATAAAAAACGTATGAAGCAAAATGACCACCAAAAAATTTTAAATCAACCTTGCGAACCGCTAGAATCCAGTCATGACCTATAAGAGACTTTCTTAATTTTTGGTTTAATGAATTACTTTGGAAATTATAATAAAGAATTCAGCAATATAACAATATAATTTTAGCAATTTCACTTTAACATTTTTGACCTCAAACACTAATAACATAAACGACATTTTATATAAAATCGTTTTTTTTTTTAAATAACAAAACCGGTTTTGAATAATGCTGTATTTCTACCCCCTTGTAGTGCTGGAAAACTATCGATAGTCGTAAACTATCGAAAACATCGATATTATTTTAAATACAGCTATGTTACATCAGATATACACACACAGTTTTTTGCCGCTATACACACACAGCAATGAATTCAAACAACAAGAATGGCAGGTGGTATGGATTGCTTAGCTGTGCTTTTTTATTACTAACTTAAGGCCCTTATGCCGACATTTGTATATGCTTACATAGGAACTGAAATTTCAGATAGTTTCATGATGTTGCAAAAAAAAATCAAATAAAACAATGAACGACCATTAGAGAAGAAGTCCGCTAGATTGATTTACTTTTGAGAATCAAATCCAATTAAGAACAATTTCCAAAGTTGCAATAAATATCTTATAGTCCCTGTTACTTTGGTTCCTGGCGGCATGAAATAACCCCCCAAAATATAACCCCCAAAAAAATAACTAAATAGGGCGCTGCGAAATATGGCCCCAGGAAATATGGCCCCAAAAAATAAATGAAAATTGACCCCAAATTTGGGGCTATTTTTCATAATGCAATATGGCCCCATTTTTTTAATGAAAAATTACCCCAAAAAAATGAAAAATAACCCTAAAAATAAAATGAAATATGACCCTAAATTTTGAATTTTAACCCCAAAAAAGAACACAAAGAAAGTGACATTAAACATTTTCGGTGGAGTTCATATGCCCAAAACTAAAAATCCCAAATTTAGAATCCCGATTTCAAAATCCGGATAATTATACAGTTTTGGTTTTAAAAATCCTACGATTGATAGCACGGTTGGTTTTTCGGCCATGCACAAGTATTTTTTTCTCTATGGTATAACGAACACTGGCTTCGCTAACTAAAGCTTCTCTGTATAGCCGGCCTTTGGCCGGATGAAAGGATTTTCTTCTCTTTGGTATAACGAACACTGGCTTCGCTCACTAAAGCTTCACTACATAGCAGGCCTTCGGCTGGGCGCAAGGATTTTCTTTTCTATGGTATAACGAACTCTTCTCGTAATAGCCGGCCTTCGTCCGGGCTCAAGGATTTCTTCCTCTATGGTATAACAAACACCGGCTTCGCTAACTAAAGCATCTCTGCATAACCGGCAAGGATTTTCTCTACTTTGGTATAACGATTCGGGTTTTTTATCCCTAGAAACTTTTACATAGAATTTTATAAAATTTGTGTAAAAATGTTTGGGGTGATTTTTCATTTCTTTAAACTTGCATTTTTTATTAGTAAATAAAAATAGCCCCAAAGTAAAAATTGTGATTTTATTTGGGGCCATTTTTCATTCCTTGATATTGGGGTCATTTTTCATTCCACTTAAAATGCAAAAACACCCTAACGAAAAAATTAAAAATAACCCCAAAAAAAACCAAAAAATTGCGCCAAAATTGCGTGTTGTTATGTCTCATGAAAAATTTTGGAGCCGTTTTTCATTTTCCTTTTGGGCCATATTTCCTGGAGTCATTTTGCGCACCGCTCTAAATAGCCCCTCCCAAAGCGTGGGGCCTTACGCCCCAATTTTGAAAATGAAATTAGCCCCAACGAAATTAAATAACGCCCCAAACATAAATGAAATAATTCCCTAATTGTTGGGGGCTTATTTCATATGATTTTGGGGGGTTATTTCATGCCGCCTTGGTTCCTTCATGAAGGTGCTTATCAGCGTAAATACATACGTCTCTTACGTTCAATAAAGTAATAAAAACAACGAACTGTAGCCTGATAAAAAACAAGTTAAAGTTTTCCTACTTAAGTACAAATATTCCGTCGATAGTAATATCGATATATCGATAGTGAAATTTGAACTATCGATACATACCGATAGTAGAATATATCGATAGTATCCCAGCACTACCCCCTTGATAAAGTCGAGAGTAAAACATGTAGCATATTTTTGTTTTCCTTAGTCAACATTATTTGAAAAGAACAAGTGATGCGCCTTCAATATTAACTGCCTCTTTTTCAATATATAAAAATTTTCGTTTAGAAAATTTATATTGAAAACATAGACCAGTTTTAGTTTTTTATTTTTTTATTTCAATATAAATGGCCAAGCGAACATTTAGTAAATTTATCGAGGCATAAAAAGCTTAAGCGACAAAAACAAAATATTACAGAGGAAGGTTTTTTCTTATTTAATTTTATAAAAATTTAGTATTTATGTGAACATGACATTTTAGGAGATAATAAAACTGTTGCAACTAAAGTCATTTATAAAAAAAAAAACGAATATTGAAGATGATGTCGCTTAAGTCTTTTGAGGTAATACCTCGATATTTAAGAAAAGAACACAAAGTACGATAAAAGACAAAATATATGCCAGAAAGAGAAGCGCGATTATATAAAACAGTAGTCATATTTACCCACTGTATATATCTTACATATTTTCCCTACCCCTTGGCCAAAAAATTGCAGTTGTATTCCTCCTTGTAATATAAGAGTACATATTGAGTTAAAACACGTCAAACCATCAAGGGAGGTACCACGCCCACTTCTCCAATCCCGACCACATTTCGTGGGATGGTGTGTATTGATAACTAAAATTTGTGTACAAAATTTGGAAACTTTGGCTCTTGCCGTTCTCCAGATATACTGAAAAAAATAATTAAAATACAACAACAACAAGGGATTTTTGAACACAAAACATACCTAGAATCACGTTCTGGTATATAACTCTAACACCAATCGAGTCTCCACCTTTAAATTTTCTGCAAATGTTGAAGAGGGTATAATACTTAACATATATTTTTTTAAGAATTTTAAAAAATATACTTTTCTAGATATGGAGCTTTGAACTCAAGACCCCAATAATTGAGCTTTGACCTTTTCTTAGAAAAACACAATATGCATATCATTTTAAAGGGTGCACTTTCACCTTTAAAACGATACCAATAAAACTAAATTATCTTGCGTAGTTCAAGAGTTCTATTCCCTTTTGTAAGGAGACTTTTGAGGTTTTTTCACATTTTCTCATCTTTTATGACGTCATATTTCGGAAGCCGAAAGAATCTGGGGTCTGAAAATTTATGTTTTGTTAAAGTCCAATAACATTCAACATTTGTGTTGAATTTCATTCAAATCGGAGGTGATGATGCCGAACGACTTAACGGTTTGACATGGATTCACTCTATTAGCAAAAATCGCAGTGTTTGCGTCTATTGAAAATTTATATATTTTGAGTTAAACGCCTTTTGAGAAATCGGTACGATATCGAGCCCTATTTGCGGTTGTATCTTAAGCGACAATTTATCAAAATTTTGTTTTTTTCTTGTAAATAGTTTATAAGTACTTGTTACAATGACGAACAAATTTATAAACTTTGAATTTGTACCGTTGCGGAGAAAAAGCCCATCTAAATTCAAATAAAGTACTGCATTGCTTTAGAAAAAAATAAAAAAACAATCTCCTGAAAAATGTGTCTTTTGTCGTTTACGATATAATTGCAAATAGGGCTCGATAAGTTCTGATGACAGAAATTACATCAGTTTTTTAGAAAAAACATGTTTTTTTTGAAAGCTGTTAATATATACTCGAGAATTTCCGCACGAGTTTTAGAAATTCCAAAAATTAAATATCTTTAAAAAAAGCCGGAAAAATGCACAATAGTAGAGAACTTATAAGAACACAAACTGGTATTTTTTTTTTTTCTTTCTGTAGGGGAACGAAGGAAATATGTATAACTTTAGTTAAAAATTTGTATTTTAAATATGCTTCAAGCTTGAAAATGGAAGATAGTCTTTTCACAAATCTTTTTTGAAACAAGTAAGTGTGCTACGTTCGGCTATGCCGAATTTTATATACCCTCCACCACGATGCGAAAAGAACAGAAAGGTATACAAATGCCGTTCTTTAGGTATAAAAAAAATAAAGTTTCTGCCACTTCTTCAATTTTTCCCACAAATCACTGAAATAAATTTGTATATTTATACCCACACCACAATAGTGGAGAGGGTATTATGCATTTGTGCTGATGTGTGTAACGCCTTAAAATAGTGGTCCTAGACCCACCTTAACATATACCGATCTACTCAGAATCACTTCCTGAGTCGAACTAACGATGTCCGTCCTGCTGGCTGGCTGGCTGTCCCTGTAACCTTGTGCGCAAAGCAATTTTGGAGATAACTTGATAAAATTTGGGCCATAGGTTCTTATTCGTACAAGGACAAAGCCTATTAAAAACGGGCGGGATCGTAGGACCACGAAGGAAGATAGGGGGAAATTTCTTCCTCTCAGAAACTATCAAACCGATTTTAATGAAATTCAAAACATTTCTATCTATAGGGACACATTAGCTACACACTTTTTAAGAAATATGACAACAAGGGAAGGCAGGGGGCGATTTCTGCCTCTCACAAACTTTCAACCCGATTTTCATGAAGTTTTTAAACATAGATAAATCCATATTTACATGGACACATAAGCATGATGTGTTTTTAAATACTGTGGTGTAGGGTATCATATGGTCGGGCTTGACCAGCTATACTTTCTTACTTATTTTATACCCTTCTCCTGCACTTTAACGCATAAAACATAACTTGATCCACCTCTTGGTATATCAAATTCGTAGACGTGAGTTTAACAATTTGCCACAAAATTTGAAAAATGTAAAAATAGTTTTATTCTTTTAAAATATATTAAAAAAGTATTTATTACAACATCGAAGAACTGAATATACTACTGATTATAAATCTGAAATGTTCTTATATAAATGTTGTTATTAAAGTACAATTTGGCCAAAATACAACTCTTACACAAACATCATAACAAAGCATTGTGTAATCCTAAATACTCCTTAGTATAGGCCATTTTATTGTTGCGCTAGCCCAATTGTACTTTCAAATGTAATTCTTGTTAAAGATACCTCAAAAATTAAATAATAAGAAAAAGATATTTAAATATTTTTTAAATTCAAAAAGACTTTTATGTATTTTCCTTAATTAAACGAAAGAGGGCAAAGTACTTTTTATTACAAACATACACACACACAGTCATAAAAAATAAATTTATAAGTAGTTAACAGGAATTTTGTTAAAAATCAAGTTAGCAATTTAATCCAACAGTTCGTTTTAATTTTTGAATATTTTACACACATGACTAGAGCATTTCAGTTAAAGAATATGTTCCCCTTTTTGTCTGTTTCTACAAAATGTGGGAAGGATGTTGGTTGTATTAAAGTATACTTATTTGTGTTTTGTTCATTTACAAAATACATGCAAACAAATTAGCTACAAAATCTACAAATAAACACATTCACATCTTCTATAGGAAAAAAAAAATAAACTTACGTTTTTTTTTTTTCATTACAAGGATAAATATTTGTATGTATATTAATTTAATTCTTTTTTTGCTACAGTTATAGGCCCTAATTCATGTTGTTGCCACTTTTGTTAAAGGTATTTTAAGCTGTTCAAGTACATCATGGGATAGAATTAAATAATGAGGATCTTTACCAACTACTGTTGTTAACTTTTATGAACATTTCCCGCTAAATCGGACTTCAAAACAGCAACATATTTAATTAAGCGGGATTTTTTTGAACACCGCAGAAACCTAAACATTTTGAAAAGTTTTATATAAATCTAGATTTATTCTGCTTTTTTAACTTCCAAAGCTATTTTATTCCCAAAAAAAAAGTTAGAGTTAGAGTGATGCATTTTGCTGTGCGGAATCTACAGTTGGAATATTTCCGGAGTGGTCTTTATATGGGACTTATAGTAAATTATGTTATATTATATCTTATAAAACTAAGACTTACCAAATTTTATTAAAATAGAACACAAATTGGGAGCTTTACGGTTTTATGCGTACTTAAGCTTTTTTTCGAGACTAGGCTTTATGTGTGTATATAATAGCTTTATTTGTTACGGTTTTAGGCTAAAGGCTTATAAGTATGATATGAATTTGTGCCAATTGAGTGGGAGATAAACCAATTATGGCCTTATTGCCCAATCATTGAGAGGTAAGGTCATATTTAAAATTTTGCGAAAAGAGATATATAGCCATATCTTTTCCCAAATGAGAGATAAAGCCATATTTTTTTATTTTGTAAAAGGGAAAATCCTTAGTTATCATTGAAAAACATTTTTTTATTCTTGTGACGCACGCAGGAAAGCTTTATTCAGCGAAGCCCCTTGCCGCGTCCTACTGGAGGAAAAAAAAGCCTAAGCACGGCCGCAGGCCGCCACGCAGAAAAACTTTAGTATTCGAAGCCAGATTTTAATACTTAACTTTAGTGTCTCCGGAACTGAAACGAGAGATAGAGCCATTTTCTAATATTGCTAATGTGAGCTAAGGCCATGATGGCTTTATCTCCCATTCAAATGAAAAAAAAGGCTTTATCTCCCTATTGAATGAGAGTTGAATGTATGTAGAGAAGGAAAAGAAACCAAATATGTTTTTATTCATACACACATAAAGTTTTGAATTACCCAGCGGTAACTAGAATGAGTAAAGAGGCCTAATAGAAGGCCTTATTTAGCAGTCACAAGCAGTCAGAAGCCCTTCTCGACGCATTTCATACTTATTTATTTTTTACACAGGTTGTCATTGGGCGCAAGGCCTTCCACACTTCCTTTAAAAACAACTTCGATCCCTTCCCAAAGAAGGGAGTAAGGAAGGTCATTAAAAATAAAAAGTAAATAAAACTGAACACCTTCCTTTCTCCCTTCTCAAAGAAGGGAGTAGCGAATGTGTACTGAATATTTCAGAAGGTCTTTTTAAAAGAATTTTATACCTTCTAGAAGGCATACTTCTGAAGGCAGGATATCATGCGAAGCGAATCTTTTAGAAAGGAGTATAGAGGCCTTCAAAAAGGCCTGCCACTTGAGGTCCTTTCAATATTTACCGCTGGGTATATCTAAACCTCTGTTGCTTTCAACTTTTTATAAGCAAATTAATTTTTTTCGATGTTTGCTGAAGTGTTGCCGTCGTTTTGTGATTTTTTTTTTTTTTTGTTGTGTTTTTTACAAATTTTTTGTATGAGTATGAAGTGGATTTTATATTGATAAGCTTGTAAATTTTTTTTTACCAATGATTTTGAAATTAACCAATTTATAAAAATTTTTAAAAAATATACAAAAAAATGTACCAAATTAATAAATAGATAAATAATATTCAGAACTATATCTGTCTCTATTTGTTAAAAAATATGATTAAAAAATTGTCATCTTCTCTTTAGAATCTTTTTGCAGCCATATTTGAAAAAAGATCGGCGTTTTGATACTTACCTTACAAAAATTTTATTATTTTAAAAAATTGGAAATAATTGTTGCAAATATTTAAAGAATAAGATTATGTAGCTATATAGAGTTTAACCAACTTCTTTCTTGTTTTTGTTTCTCGCCGGACAAATTGGAGATATTTTAAAAATATTCCCATACAAATATTAACAAAATGGCCTATATTTTCTATATTTTGATTTTTTATTGTAACTAGAAAAGCTACCAAACCATGTATGGTGATGTCTACAATGACACGGGTAAAAGCTACCCCTCTCTATATCTTCTTAACTACTCAACCGATTTTCTTGAAATTTGGCAGGCAATATGTGTAAGATCTGAAATCTATAATTTTTATTATTTAGGGAGTGAAAAAGGGCATTTTTTCATATTTTCATATTTTCATATATTTTTTACTAATCAACCGGTTTTCTTTAAATTTGACATAAAGACATTTTAACATCTAAAGGAACTTTAAGATATAATTTTTTTTTTTAATTCCAACATTTAGGGTGTAAAATAAGGCAAAACGGGTAAAAGCTCTCTTTACCCATGTATTTGTAATTAATTAAGCGATGATAGTTTCAAGTCTTGAAGGAACTAAAGGCGATAAATCAGTGACGGGCACATTTGCAAATCCTATGTACGCGTGCATAGGAATAAAAATGCTGCTTGTGCGACGTCGACACATGTACACTATAAACTTCTTTGTGTGGCTGTGACAATATACGTTCGGCTGTTGCTTTGTTGTTATTTCGTCAACACAAGCATAAATGTATGTGTGTGCCCTTCACTGCTATAAATTTTCACATTTACTGCGTAAAATATAGCAAAAAGGGTAAAAGCACCTACTGCTTAACCTTCTGAATTAGTTAACCGATTCTTTTAAAAAGTTTATATATATTTTTTTTTTGAAAAATTTTTAAAATGTTAATTTTGCTCAAAAATATGGATTTTTGTCCAATGTGTTATGCAAAGATGAAACTCCCCTTATAAAAGTATGTGTGGCTGAGTTCTCATTTTTTTTGTCGTTTAGTGTCATGTCAGGTTTAACAAAAATTTCACTGCCATGTAGAACACAATTTTTTTTTTTTTCGTTTCGCCACATTATGTTTTGTACATACTTGCCGTTTAAAATATCTGTTTTTTTACTTTTTTGCTGTTACGGGTGTATTTGATTCTTTTTTTTTTTTTTCTTTTTCTCTTTTTTTCTCTTTTTTTCTGTTGCTTAGTTCAGGAAAATTGTTACATATTGTTAATGTCATTGTTGTTATTATCTATTGCTGCTGCTGTACTATTGTGTTCTGGGTGATGATGTTGCTCCAGCACCAGATCCTGCCATTTGGTAGTGCTGTGAACCCATATCAAATTAATGCATAGCAAATTTGTGATTTTTTTCTGTTTGTAATTTTTTTGTTTGTTTTGCTTTCTTTAACAACAAATTTGTTAATCTTTTCAAACATAAGGCAGCAATACCTAATTAGACTTTTAGTCTTTTTAAGGAAATCGTTTAGTTTGTATTTCTTATTTTCCTTCCTCCCCCACCTGGTTTGGATCTTTTTTAATTTTCTTTTTTTAAAGTCTCCTAGGTAAATGATAAAATTAGTCAGTTTATTTTCGCTAGCAGTTTCTTGTTTTTGATAACTTCCCTGCCGCAAATTTGTGTCAATTGGTCCAACAGACTGGTCCTGGGAGTTGTGAAAATAGAACAGGTACAAAAAGAAAAAACTCATGACCAGTGAAAGAAGAACCAATCATGAAACTGGCTTATGAAGAACAAAAAGGTAGAAAAAGTAATGAATTACAGTACAGTCTTCACCGTTGGTGTGATACATTTTTTTGGGACTTTCTAAAATTTGGCTCTTGAATTTAATTCTAGGACTTGTTTTATTGAAATAATACTACATCGTATTGAAATAATACTAAATTTTAGTAACTGTCACTAAACACGTCCATGGAGAATAGATTTGTGACTGGCCAAATGGTGTCAATTGACCCCCTCCAATGACAACCCCATGTAAAAGTGATAGGTCTTATTCTTAGAAAGTGTTCAAACTAGAACCGGTCTCTACCACCAAAGACCTATCACGGAACTACTTTGGTGTCAGTTCGCTTCCCTCTAGGGTTTTATCAACTGCTTAGTTTTAACAGAATTTTTAAATTGTTTTGTATGATAGAACTTAAGGTAGGAATTGTGATAACTAATTAAATTAAGTTATTTCTCATACATATACAATTCTGACAGTGCAAAGAAAATATTCCTGTAATTTGACTCAAGCTACGGGCACACTTGACAAATATTTGACGAAAAAGACGTGACCAACAGGCAAGCTAATATATAATTTTCTTTCATTCCAATATTTATTTTGATTATAACACCACATCTTATTAAAAACAGTTTTTTGCCATGTCTAGCAGAATAATAATCTTTATTTAATGTTATTTAAACTTTTTTAAATCTCACTGACTATTAACGAAAGTAGTGGCCATGCTTATTTGGTCAAATGTTTAATGAGTGTGACCGTAGCTTTAGAATACACATTCGAATTAATATGCAAATTTATAAAACTAAAATCTTTAACTCCTTTTGTTTTTGATTTATTCTTATTAAAATTAAATAGTTAGAATGTAAGTAGGTGTTAAGTTACAATTTAAACTTAATTTGTAACTTAGTCAACCCATGCATTTGTGTCGAAAGTATAGCAAACAACTTTGTTTTGTTTTGGGGAAGAAAGAGGGTTTGCCAAACAGGCACGAAATTAGTTTCCATGTTTGTTTTATTTAAGAAGACTAGACAATTAGAAATGAAAGCATGCTTGGATAGACATTGTGAAAAGGTTTTTGGTAGCATGTTCAAAAGAGATTGATTAAAACAAACTTGTTCAAAAAGACATCATATAACTGCTAAAATAATATTTTTATTAAATTTCCTGTTATCTATCTGTATGTATTTTTATTACGTATAAGATTAATGTTTCACACTTAGTTACAGGCTAAAAGTTTAATGTAATTTGTTCGTTTAGGCACATAAGAATGATCGTCATTATAATTATTATTATAGCAGCTACGATTGAAAGTAGATACAACATACACGCACATCTAAAATTACGTTTTAGCCAAGTTACCGTATGACAATTATAATGATGATGGTGGTGATGTTCATGTCAATTATTTTTAGTAAAACCTTGCATGCCAGCTCATAATAATCTTTTAATGACACCGTTACACAGGTGATAATTGCCCTGTAAAATAGAAACAAATGGTGCACATAACAAACACGGGAAAAATGAGGATTATAATTAATTTAAATTACAACTTAAACTTTGTCAATTGTTTGCAAAAATAACAGGTATTTAGAAACTTTATATTAATAACTTAAAATAACCTCTTAAGGCTAGATTACACTATTATACTTTGTATTAATACATGTCAAAATCTCAAGTAATATGACAAAGTGTGATAGTGTGAATGCAATGTGTCACGAAAATGACAAGTGTTGTGAAAAAAGTTTGACATCCCATACGACTTCATCGTTTTTTGAAAAATTTCTAAACAATAATGCTTTTCATTGGATCAGGGTTGCATTTCCTTTCATTTGTGAGTGTTTATACTTTGTGTGATGGTGTGAACACAAACTGTCATGCTACATTAGATTTTTTGACAGTCGCAACAAAACTCATTAGATTTCTATCTCACAAAGTATTATGGAATACGTAAGACTTGTGAGATAGTGTAATCTAGGCTTTAATACTTAAAGGTTTAGGGTTTTAAAATCAAAATAGTTAAAAATATATTTTATACGTACAAAATGCTAGCAAGTAATGATATTGGAGCGAAACTTCTGTCCAATTTAGTGCTGCAAGCATAAGTTTTAAATGAGTGGAAATATCAGATTTTATGAAAGTTAGCTAATAATCCAAATTTAATGTTCAAGATCCCATGTAAAATCCACTCCCGAAAAATTCTTATGATGTGTGGACAACAACAAAGACTTGGCACTGCAAACAAAAGTTTTCTTGCCTGGTTTTTTTTTGGGCTTTATTCACATTAGGGCGATCTTAAACATTTGTTAAGCAAAAAAGCTGGTTGGGTTTAATATTTAAATAAGCATTTAGTAAAAAGTTTTTCAAGAAAAAAGTTGTTTTCCTTAAAGATGCCTTTGAAGTCAAAATTCATTTCTACATGTTTTTCTATCCTTCGCCTAAGTTAAAAGGTTTCATATAACTTTGTCATTCTATTTTTAACTTCCACAATATTGATCCTAGACGCAATAAAGTATCCGCATGAGAAGAGAAGTTGAAATCCGGATGTCCATCCGTCCGTCCTGTTGTTGAAACGGTTTTCCTAAGACACTAGATATCATGGGGACTTGGTTGATTTATATTTTTTTAGATATTTAAATGTTACTATTAAAATTAAACATTGGTCCATAAAAGACTGAGATATGAGGAACAAACTGACTCTAATTTCACCGAAAAATTCGTTATTATTATTGTTTTAATTATTTCTTCTGTATATCTATGGTATAACTGGAGAACGGCAAGAGCTAAAGTATACAACAACCAACAAAATGTGGGCGGGATCGAGAAGTTGGCGTACCCAAAATAGTTTTTGATGACAATATAAATTGCTGCTCTTATCCCACCAAAGTGAAGGGTATATAAAACTTGTCATAGCCGAATTAGTACTTACTTACTTGTTTAAAGCAGCAGTTCTTTTAACAAATTTAATTTCCTATCGAATTGCTACCATTATTTAAAATTTTTCGACACAATACCATTGTATGTATGTGTGTAGTATGTGTCAATTAATTGATTAATTATTAAGTTATGTGTGGACACAAACAACAACAGCACATTATAGACAACACTGTCAAATTCATATTATCGACATTTAGGTGCACTTTAACCCCAACATTAAGCTCTCAGTTTTTATTACCTTATTTAGAATTTCAATAGTCTATATCAGATTAAAAATTTTTAAAATAACATTTTTTTTATGGCGATTTCTTTTCTGAAAAATATGTTGCATTAATGCTTCATGTTCTACATTTTTGTGTTTGTTCAAAATATACAACTTTGCGAAAAATGTTCAAGTTCTATTGTGCATATGTTGAAAAACATGCAAAACATGTTGCGTATTTTACGCTCCTTTAACTTAAGGCGTTCATACTACCCTGTTTTACAATTTTGGAAGTTGCTACTTTGTTTATACAACCTTTTTTTTATTTTGTTTGTCATAATTCATACCGCTCATAATTGTGAGAAAATATTGTTTAAAAGCAAAATATAAAAAGATTAACACATTTAAATGAAACAAATGATATTATTATCCTCTTATTTTTTTCAAGCCAAAAGTGATGTCAATATTTGCTTCCAAGCTGTAATAATGTGAAGAAGCTGCTCAAATAGCTTAAAAACGCTAATGAAGTACATTTAATGATAAAAGTGTTATAGTTTTAAATACAAGCAGATAACTTTGTTCTATTGATGTTGCAAAACATGTTACACTTTGAGTGTTAATGGGTAACATTACTGTAACTGTTACTGTACAAAATGTTTCTCAGAAAAGAAATGGCCATAAATTTTAAATGCTCGCTGATATAAGTATGATATTTGTAAATGATTAAATTTATTTCGTTTATTTATTTTTAACACTTTATTTTGTTTAATAAAATTTATCATGTTGTGATGACAGTATGATAAATTATAAAATTAAAATCTACTTTAAGCTTTCAATAGAGGCACGACTTTGCTAAGAGCAACAAAAAAAAATTAGAAAAATCTTAATTAAAAAAAAAAAACAGAATAGAAACAGTGAATATAATAAAAGATTGAAACGAATGAATATTGTAATGAAATGAAATTCATGCTGTGAAATGCCTTTAGCATTTGGTTTTACTTAACTCATCTCAAGTCGCATTTTAGTTTTTATTACTAGGACACAAAAAATAAAGGAAATTGTAAGAAAAATATGCCAAGAACAATTGTCACCCTAAAACACATTTAACAACAACCAAAACAAAAGTACTTTTTGAAAAATTATCAAGAACAGTGTGAACAAGCAACACAAATCGTCGATTCATCAAGAAAACTGAAGTAGTACAGTGCAAATATTTAATTCTACAAATGGCAGCAGCAGAGGCAGTAGACGAAGTATAAACAACAAACGTAAATAGTTGGAGAAATAATAGTCGTAGTACTATGTGTTTATAGTCAGTCCTCTTATTTGTTTTTTTTTTACTTTATATTTGTTGCTGTTCTTTGAAGTAAAAGTGTAAAATAGAGGTCTGCAAGAATAAATAAAAACCAATTTCAACACACTCATTTGGTTTTTAACTACAATGTGTCGAAGAAACATATGAAAGAATAACCAAAGACAAAACGAATAAAAACTCATTTAATTCAGTCAACTCCAGTCAAATGAGTGAAATATTCATATATAATTTGAATGTAAAATTTGTATACCTACACATTACGTATATATGTGTAAGCTTAACTCTTACAAATAAAATAAGCCACAAGCTTACACACATATTATGTCAATGTATTCAAATAACTGTATGGACATTCAAAAATTATTCGAATATTTTTTGTAAACTTGCTCTCTCTAACGGGTCATTCCACTGCAGGGTTGTCAGATTTTTTTGAGCTCCATCGCCAAACCGGATGTCGTAAATCGCCAAAAATCGCCAAACGTCAATTTTGTTCAGTTTTCGAATTTTTTTTTTTTTAATTAAATATTGCATACAATAAAAACTGATATAATATTGCAGTCAAAAATCGCAAAAAACTGAGAAAAATACAAAAAATCGCCGAAAGTAAATTTTGTTTAGTAACTGTTATATTTTTTTAAATAACATAAAATGGAGATCATTTATTCAGTTAAAAAAACTAAAATTAAGCACACAGGTCTATTAGATCACTTCAGGCTCTTCGATTTCATTACTATTGTTTTGACCTCTATACGTACTATTAGATTTAAGCAGTGTTTAAAAAACTGGAGTCGAAGTTGAAAGGCTATCTCTCCACTTTTTCATTTGTCATTGGTCAAAAAAAACTTTTGCTTTTACTTGTAATTCATTAAATGTAAATAGTCGCTGTCAAACCAAATCAAAAAGCGTAAAATTTTTGACAAATTTTTGTGTTTTGTTCGACAGGTTTTGTTTTCGACTGCAGGTTTTTAAACCTTGGAATTAAAAAGTGACTGAATAATTCACTTAAAATTATAATAAAACAAAAATCATGCGAAAAAAATTAGCCAGATTTTTTTTAAACTAGTAATGATAACAAAAAAGGACAAACTGTTCAAAAATCTATAAGTATGTATGTATTTATTTATATATATTTAGCTGGAGAGGCCTGACTCCGCTTATGTAAATAAAAGTGCAAATTTGTTATTACAAAATCGCTGAAATAATATGAATGGTAAAAATAGCCAAGTAAATCGCCAGTTATATCAAAAATCGCCACAAAAGTCGCCAGTCGTCAAACGGAAAATCCCATCGCCAAACAAGTTTCAAAAGCGCCACGTTTGGCGAGAAATCGCCATATCTGACAGCCCTGTTCCACTGTTTTGTTATTTATGAATGACTCTCAAATTCATTTACAGTAAACAAGTATTTTATTCAATTCATTCTCTCTTATTTTTGTATATGGTTTACTCTTTTCTTACATTTTTGAATGTTTAATATTTGAGTAAATGTTGTGCACTTTGAATAAAGGCAAACAAGTGAATTATTCAAAGCAGACCTCTAGTGTGAAAGCAAAGGACTCTGATTTTCACTAATTAAAACAATCTTTTTTATGATGAAAGTACAAAAATAAAAAAAAATACACATATACAAACACACTCTCGCAACAATATGCGACATTTTTTTATTGGAATTTTTAATTAAATTAAATACATTGGATATTGTTTGATATTAAAACAAAACAAAATATGGTAATAAAAACAGAAATATCCAACAGAAAATACCAACGAAAAGTCAAAATATAATACAGTGCACTCGCGATAATATGAACTAATTAAAACAAAGCCAGTTCACTTTTGCAAAATTGTTCATATTTGCGAATGAAATTTCATTTCCTTTCAAAAATGTTTTTTCCATAAAAATAAAAGTTCCTAATGTAAGGTAAACACGGCCCGCTCTCTTCAAAATCCCCAGTAATTTGCCGTGTCCGCTAACAGTGATCTTTTTGTATCTTATTGTTCACATTGTTCTTTTTCCAAGTCAAATAAACCTATATTTAGAACATTAAAAAAAAAAACAAAGTTATTCGCTAAATTAGTATTACCTGATGTTTCTTTTTATGCGGGATTTTAGGAAAAGTTTGAGTGCTTAAAACACTAGTAAATTAAACATTTAATAATTGCATTGCGGTAACCCTATCTTTTTCCATATACAAGGCAACATTCCTCGCTTAAAGAAACTTTTAATTTTTGGATGGTTTGTACTCAAAAAAAGCGTTTTTCATCAATCGAAGAAAATAGTAATCGAATGGGGTAGCCTTTGGACTAGTAGGCGGATATTATGCAAAAATTGACAACCACTATTTTTCAACTAGTTTTTAACTAGCATTGTAATATGTGACAGAACGTTCTTAAAATGGAACTTCACATACATGCATAAGATTTTCATGGCATCACGGATATTGAGATTTGGCGTTGATTCGATCTCTTTGAAAAATTCTTTTGCCCTTAGGGTAGTCACAATAAATTAATTTTTCTTCCCAAGTTATGATTCGATCTAAAAAAAGGCTTACTTTTATGGCATTTAACATCAAGTTTTGGCAGACCTTTTAAGCCTTCGATTTCTTTATCAAACTCATCGCCCAAGATCCGCACAATCATTCTGTCGCACATTGAGATGGACGATGGGTGGAGGGGATTTCTTTAGCTGCGCTATTTTTCAAATTGAAGAAGCGAAACATCCGGCAAATTATGCTTTGCTGGCACAAAATTTAACATTTTCAAACAAGCAACTTATTATATCGTTCAATAACTATGTTAGATAAGATGAGAAATGTTAGCCCTATATATTGAAGAATATATTATGAATCCTTCTATGACATCCTTGGTACAATTGTACCAATATGGATTTTAAAAACAATTTTTTTATTTAAAGTGTTCATTAACAGAGCTGAAAATTTATGAATGCCTCAATTATATATCAGGAAAATTTTTTTGTTTCGTATGTACGTGTCCCGTACATCGAAGGGAAATAGTAACATACATCAATCTTGTATTGCCATCCTTGCTATAACTGGACCAAAAACAAGCGTTGCCCCAACATCTACGTCGCCGGGTTCAACTGCAGTAAAAAATTGGTGTAATCTGTCTTGAATTTGCAATTAAAGATATCGAAAAATACTGAAGATGAAAAATTGAGCTTCCTTCAGCTCAATTAAGTGGCAATAGAAGTGTTCAAAATAAAAGAAAACCCTTTACCATACATACTAGTAAAATTTACTGCTATTTATAGCTGGTAATAGTATAACAAACGAATCTCTTTACCACTACTCAAATACTCATATCTTGCTACTATTAAATTATGCTACACGCAATGAAAAAACATGGTTGTGGTAAACATATTCTAAGAGCAACATATTATGATAAGATTCATGATTGTAGTCACCATATTAAGATTAGTATTGAATCATATTATGACTAGATATACTCATACTATTACATCATAATATTTTTCCCTTAATCATATTATTACTCTGTTAATCATACAAAGCTAAGAAATAATCAAATTTTTGTCATGTTAATCATAATAAGCTAAGAAGTAGTCATATTATCATCATGTTAATCATAATAAATTTAGAAGCAATCACATAATCATACAGCACCTTTAATAGCTGTCATAAAAATACAAAATAAATTAAAAGGTTTTTGCATAGATTTTTTATTTTGTGGCTTTCTACAATTTTTTTTACTTTATAAGTATTATTATTTAATTAAGCTTGAGGTCTCAATTTATATTTTTCTTAATGTTAAAAAATGGCGGAGTTCAATATAAGGCTTGCAAAAGAGAAAGTGCAAAATCCATTTTTCCGATTTTGAGATGTTTATGCCATATTGCCTTAATTTAAACGCTCTTTACATTTTTTTGATAAAAGATGGATCAATTTCGATTTTTTAACGTACTGACAAAGTTTAAAAAGTACCCATAGTTTGATCTAGAATGGTTGTCCGGATTTCCTGAAAAATTGGTTTAAGACATACGCGGTTGCCCATGAAAACCACAGATATATCGTAGTACTTTTATAAAATATAGCGAAATCTCTGTGTGTTTTGTTGTTGGATTTTACAAAAAACTACAATATTTTGAATTTGCACTATTACATCACTAATACTGAATGAACTCCGCTAATATTTTAATTTTTTTAATTTCTTTAAACTTATTTTAGTAATATTATATGTTTAGAAAGTTATCATAATTTAGTTGTTAGAAAAATTATTATTTTTCGGTCAACAATACTCAAATTTATAATTGCGATAAACATTGATATGTTTACAGTAACTATAATATTGTTGATATTAAATAAAAATAACAATTATTTGTGTACGACAACAATATATTGTTACATTAAACATTGTGTTGTTTCCGTAACCATGCCCAACCATATTTTTCTCTGCGTCTACGTAAACGGAATAACAGGGTGGGCCTATTTAGCGAAAATCATTTTCGAGGCGCTAAAATTTCATTTTATTCATGTTTGACTTTTTCTAAACTTTTATTTTAAGGTTTTTTTTTGAAGGTAAAAACAAATCGACTGATTTAATTTTTTTTAAATAGTAACTATTATTATTAACATTAAATCAGCCGATTTTTTTATTACCAACTAAAAAATTTAAAATATAAAAGTTGATAAAAAGTAAAAAAAAATTAAAATTTGGGCGAAGCAACAATATCAAAGCTTAAACAAAACACCAACAATAAACAGTGAGTTTATCTTTTATTACATTCCCCTACAATTGGTTGGCTTTTTTTCTATTGTTGCTGAATAAGCTAGTTTCTATGCGCATTTCACTGGCTGCTTAGGTCAGATCAGATCTTCCAAAAAATTTTAGAAAAGTCAAAGATATTAACAAACAAAACTGCAGAGTGAATAAGAATTGGAAACACTCAAAAAGTTCTATTTACAACGATATCAAAGCTTCAACAAAATACCAACAATAAACAGTGAGTTTATTTTTTTTCTGACATTCCCTACTACAATTTGTTGGAATTCTCACAACATTAATTTTTTATTTATTTCGCTACTACGTACAGTTAAGAAGCTTAAAACCGATGAACTAGACAAAAATTACATCCTGCCATTACTTACTACGCCATTATTTCTTTTGTTTATTGTTGACTTTTATCTAAATGGTTTTAATTTACTTCTGCAGGCTGCCGCTACATAAATGCGAAGACAGTACTAAAAATAAATTTAGTACTTTAATTTTCTACAGTTTTATTGGTTCGGCCATTCAATCATTTAACACTGAATTGTTCCATTTTGGGATTTTATATCAAAATAATTGGGCATGATTTATTGCCTGCCAATATAAAATCTTTTATTTTATATACAAAATAAACTTTGTAAAATTGGTACTTCACAGTTTATAGGCAAGGAAAATTATGTCAAGTAGCAACCACAATAGTAATAGTAGGTAGCAATGAAATTACCTGCTACGGTTTGTTTTTATTTATGTATTTTCTGTGTAAAACGCTGCTAATTTAGCTGCTATTTTTAGCAAATACATATAAAAAGTAAATGATAATTAGCTTGTGTTTTTATATCTTGGGAAGAAAATTGCTTCTATTGCAATCTAATTTTGTATATCAATTTATATTAATTGACATCTGTTGCTATTACTGCTGTGTATTTTAACACAGTTATGACAGTTAGACCGGTTTTTGAGATTATTAAATTAAAGTATTATATATTAACTAAGTTCAGCGTAACCTGAAACTCAGATTTTTCAAACCAAATGCGAATTTTTTTTATCACTTCATTAAATACCAACATGTTAATCAAAACTAAGCTGTTCCGTCAAAATTTTGTATATATACACACTTGATAATGGCAGCGCAAATCTGTTTTCAAATTAATTAAACCTAGTTCAACTGAGATCTTAAAAACCCAGCCTATAAATCCCATTTTTCTTTTCCATGTCCATAAAAATCATATATATTATTTCTAAAGCACTTTTTTTTGTCGGTTGCAAATATCTCCCATACCACCGCATCAAATTTAATGAATGATATCTCATTTTAAAGCGTATTTCTAACACTAATGACGAAAAATAATTAGAAATTGAAAAATTAATATTTTCATTGATAAAAATTATATTTTATGTAGAACTGCAATAGAACTGCATGATAATACTGTTCAAACGTGGTAACACAGGGTCGCTTAACAGAACTGCATGATAATACTGTTCAAATGTGGTAATACAGGGTCGCTTAATAGTAATGCAGTTCTACATAATATAGTATGTATTAAAATCCATTCTGGCAATACCGCTATTTACTATAATGCCGTTTATTACTAAGTCAGTTATATTCATCATTTTCATTGATAAAAATTGTATTTTAAAATGTATTGAAGTTACTAAAATTTCTATTAATTATTTTCATTTTATGTTACAAAAATGACAAATAACGGTGCGAAATATTCGCACGGGTCATCTAGTTAAATATTATTCGTAATATTAAGTTCTGATTTAAATATGTACATATGTAAATCACATCCACTGGGAATTTTTTAAGAAGAACATTTTAAAACAAAATGCAAGGAAAACTTAAATAAGAAATCATTTCGAACAAAAGTAATAGAAGTGAACACATTAAAAAAAATATGCAAACATGGTTTTTAAATTAAACAGTAACTCCCTTAGTAAATAAAATACAAACACAAATAAAATATTAAACTATCCGAGGAGTCCCTATTGACTGCACAGGAAACAAACAACACAAAATGAAACCAAACCAAACAAAATGGAATCCAACCAAAGAATATACGTTTAACTAAATATTACTATGGGTTGGAAACCGAGATAAAGAGAATATAATTATGAACAATGAACATTTAATGGAAACCAAACGAAAAAAAACGAACTTTAAAATGAAAAAAGTGAAATAATACCTTAAAATAAAAAACAAAAACTGTAAAAAGCTCATAGAACAATACGAACTGAATGAGTTTATATTAAGAAAGAACAAAAGAAGAGGAAAATGTTCATAAATGAATGATTGTGAAAACACTTTGATTCTAGAAAAGTTGTGTGCACATTTTTAATATCAATTTTCTGTAACTTCATTTAATATTAGTATATTGAGGAGCTCAAGTTGAGGTTAAGTGAACATTTGATAGGTTTTAATTACATTTGTAAACTTTATGCATATTTAAGCTTCTCATTCTCTATTTTATATTTTTTTTAAGAACTGTTATTCAACCCTTTTATAGTGAGGTGGTAGAAATTAAAAAAAAAACTAGTTGGAGGGATATATTCGGCTGCGCCGAATCTCTGCCATTCTCCACCGACAGTTCAATTATTTCAGTAGTGATATCTCCATGATATCTTTTTATTATAAATTTATCTTTATAAAAACAGACATAAGTATTAAAATTGGTTGTGATTTAGACCTATATTAGCCCAATAAAAAATGGAGCCTTGAAAGAAGCAGGTTTGTAAGGGAGAAACATAAAAGTTTCGCTTACCATTGCGCTTACGGAAGACATGAATTTTAAATGGCGAGTTCCCACTTTAAAGCAATACATTTTTGACCCATAAAGCGCATTATTCAGCGCATATAAAAATTGTTGGATGTAGCGACCAGCTTTGCACACTGAATGTTTTGATACAGTTATTTTTAAGTATTCTCCCTTACAAACCTTCTTCATAGTACGGGAATGCCGTAGCACTTGAAATGCAATTTTTTTAAATGTACCATTAGTGCTTTGCAAAATTACAAAATTTTTTACTGGGAAATTATTGACCGACAACCTTGAGTAAAATATCATGATTCATAACACTTAAAAGCCGAACTTAAATGATTTGCAGGAGGGGGATTTATATCGGAGCCATGGTAAGATATGAACCAATCCTCCCAAAATTCTGCAGAGTGATTTCTGTTATTAAAAAACATAGATTTTAATACAGGGGTGAAATTAGTTTTAGCGTTAACAGTGAATTTCAGAAGACTGCTAAATATGGGATCTAAGCTAATTTTGGACCGCATATCACAAAATTGCACACAATTTTTTTCTGGCCATATTAGTATTAGTGTTATTTGTAGTCCTATAAAACTGTGAAGTATTATATGTAGTTTATAGAACACGAGCGCCTTACTCGTCCGTTCAACTTACATTAAAAAAAAACAAATTTCGAAATTTTGTTTTTGTTTTTGTTTTAAATTTAAGTTGAACGGACGAGTAAGGCGCTCGTGTTCTATAAACACTACATTAAATTCTATTATGATAGAATTACTTATTATGTTTTAAGGCGTACTAAACGGTTTCCGGGAGTAGGATTTATGTGGGGCCTAGTATAAATTATGGACCAGTTTTTTGTCAGTTTTTAGGGTGGTGGTTCCAAACTTCGATTCGTAGCTCTGATCCTGCTGAACCGATTGCTGGATTTCAATCTGAAACAGTTTAGCATAACTAAAAGAAATTTGACATCAAGTTTGTTCATTTCTTTTGAGTTTTTCAAAAGTGAGCATGTTTTTAACAGACGGACAGATGGACATGGCTTAATCGACTTCAAATTACTCATGGGGTCTGGGATGAATAACAAAAAAGTTTCACACGGAATGACAAACTTAGTATACCCTCTCCACACCCTGCTTGAAATTTGTATTAATTGCTCTAACAGACTGGTCCTGGGATTTGTGAAAATAGAACAAGTACAAAAGAAAGTACCTCATGACCAGTAAAAACAGAAACAATCATTTAACTGGTATATGAAGAACAAAAAGTTAGAAAAAGTAATAAATTACAGTACAGTCTTCACCAGTAGTGTGACACATTTTTGGGACTTTCTAAAACTTGGTTCAAAAATTTTGTTATAGGACTTGTTTATTAAGGTAATACTACATTATATTGCAATAAAACTACATTGTAGTAAATAACAATAAATACGTTTATTGAAAATATATGTCTAATTGGTCAAATGGTGTCAACTGACCCCTCCAATGACAACCCCATGTAAAAGTGAAAGGTCATATTCATATAAACTGTTTGAACTAGAACCGGTCTCTACCACCAAAGACCTTTCACGGGACTACTTTGGTATCAGTTCGCTTCCCTCTAAGGCAACTTATTGTGGTGCATAATAACAAAAAGCAATTCTTAGATTTCTTACAAAAATATAGCGTTTCGATAAAGATTATACCAAATTCATCCACTATTAAGCAATCGAACATACAAAGACTAAAAATTTATTGAAAATTTCTTCATGAAAATAATTTAATGAAAATTAAATTTGATGAATTTAAAATATTATTATTTGGATTACAAATAACTAAAAAAAAAAAAAATTTAAATGATTTTTTTGTTCCGAAATTCATTGCCTAATTTCAAGCTGTTAACTTATATGCAGTGTGATGAGCAACAGTCAGGGGTTTCGTTTTTGTTGTTACATACTAACTTAAATATCAGTGAATGTTTAAATGCTGGTTTATTTATACTAAATTTAAACTTATTAGCGTTTGTGTTTTCCACATATCTACAGTACCGAACACTAACAACAATATCTAATTTATTAAGAGTTAAGGCTCAGTTAGCCGGGAGTAACAGTAACGTTCCAAATCAGGTGCTTTATTTTGATTTCAAAAGATTTTGCTATTCGTGCTGAATTCCCAGTTTTTATTCTTGACAAAAACACTTGAAATTTATTGTTGATGGGATAAGCTATTCCTATGCATTTCACTGGTTGCTTAGGCCAGATCATCTGGAAACTTCATCCATAAAGATTTTAGACAAACTAAAGATATTAAACCAAATAAAACTGTTAAACGTATAAGAATTATAGCAACAGTTCTACTTGTAACAATATGAAAGCTTGAACAAAACACATCAACAATAAATAACAGTGGGTTTATCTCATCTTACATTCCCCACTACAATTAGTTGAAATTCTCTCAACATTAATTGTAGTTGTAAGTAGGTTAAGAAAAACAAAATAAAAACAACAACAACTTACAAAAGATGTTGTCAATTAAGTGTTTTTTAGGCCTGTTTATTATCAAAAAGTAATTTAAATTTTTGGGAATACAAAATTTTAATTTCAAAAGATTTTGCTATTCGTGCTTAATTCCCAGTTTTTATTCTTGACAAAAACACTTGAAATGTATTGTTGATGGGATAAGCTATTCCTATGCATTTCACTGGTTGCTTAGGCCAGATCATCAGGAAACTTTATCCATAAAGATTTTAGACAAACTAAAGATATTAAACCAAATAAAACTGTTAAACGTATAAGAATTATAGCAACAGTTCTACTTGTAACAATATCAAAGCTTGAACAAAACACATCAACAATAAACCACAATGGGTTTATCTCATCTTACATTCCCCACTACAATTAGTTGAAATTCTCTCAACATTAATTGTAGTTGTAGTTGCTTTATTTTGTTTACATACAATTAGAACGATGATTGTTAGCAGTAAAATGTAAAATCTCAATCTGTAAGAAATATTTTGGTCTTACTTTTTTTTTTGGTAAGGTTAAGTTACTGTTACTCCCGGCTAGCTAAGCCTTTAAATTCTCGCTTACTTAACTAAGGGATTCCCTTTTAAAATTTAAAATGAAATTCGATTTCATTCTTCAAGATTTTTTTCCAATGACAGATGTTTGTCTTTAATAACTGTAGCTGTATGATAAAGTTAAAACTTTTTGTGTGAAATTTAATTACTTTAAGGTTAGTTCATAGGACCGTACTTGGGGGTAGTGCACTAAATATTGATTTAAATCAACATTGCACTCTCACTAAATTAAAATTAGTTTGCAATATTTTTACCAGCTTGAGTGATGATTGTTATTTTTTCACTAGCACTAAAAAAAAAGTGATGTTGCAAATTTTTCCGCTATCACTTACTGTAATTTGAATGCACTAAATCTGCACTCAATTCAAATAATGCAAAATTTGAACTTGCAACCAAAAAAGCTGCATATTAATATTGTCTCACTAAAATTTAAAATATGTAACTTACAGCATGGTTTTTGATTCTATTGAGGATATGCATAAGCATTAAACATTATACAAAATGAAATTGTGTCAATAACGGTATAATTATTGGCTTTAATCATGAAAAAATGAAATTTTTTAGTTGCACTCAAAGGAGTGAAGAAAAAAATTGATCCAGCTTTTTTTTAATGCAAAATTATTCATCATCACTATCACTCATGCTTAGTGAGATCAATAACCTTAAAAATTATTTTTATATTAACTTTTTTGTAGAAATTATACAAAAGTTACAGAAAAATATTAGGGTACAAAAATTTTCTAAATATTTGAAAATAATACATATTTTGAATACTTTTTGCAGAAGGTGGCAAGGCTAAGCATAAGAGCATTAAAGAAGGGGCCAAATATTAGAATTTTATTAAATAGTAATATTTGTGTGGTTTAAAAATTTTGCCCTGCAGCGCGTAGTACGCTCCTCGAAAGGTCAAATGCATAACAAGCCCGCGTTTAGTTTTCAACTTTATCATTTGTTTTTAACATACCGATCCGCTATCTCCATTTCTTAAGAGCTCTCCCACCCAAAATGTTCAGTACAGAATAGATATATAGGAAATTTATAGAAATTTAGGTGGATAAAATGTATGACCGACCTCAATTTTTTCTCAAAACATACTTTCCCTTTATCACCACCACCTAGAGGGGCTAAGCTAAATATGAAGTTTAGCTAATATTTTTCATCTTTTGTAAATAAAATCAAAAGTTGTAGACAGATTTTTATCATTTTTGGCGTGCACCGCCTCTGATGATATCCTAGACTGCCGAACACCCTAGTTCTGTCGATTAATTTTTGCTTGATTAATCGAAAAATTTTAGACGATTAATTGTTCGAATAATTTAATATTTCTAATTTCGATTAAAGTATTCATCATAGAATTTATACTGATTAATCGAATAATAAAAATATATAGTATTTCTATTAAATGTATAAGTTTTTAAAAGTTTTAAGTCGAATAAACAAACCAAATGTATGTGTATGAGTAATTTTGTTTATATCGTTGGCTTAATATAGAAAAGGCGTATCTACACTTTTCGTTACTTTTCAGGAGAAGGAAAAAACTGAATAAAACCTTAAAAACTTAAGCTTAAGATACGACAAAAATTAAAATTAATTGCAATTTTTATTCAAAACAAGCAACAAATTCAATTCTAGTTAAATTTTTTTATTATTTCTAAATTCTTTGAAGTTATTCTAGATAGGGCTTTTTGTTATTATTTTTCTTGAAAATAAATGTAAGTTAGGGCTTTTTGTTTTAAGTTAAAATTAGGATAAACTAATATATAGGGATGAGATTTTCATGAACTAAAAAATCAAAAATATGCGCATAAAATATGCACTAAAAAATCCAATATATGCACTAAAAAAATAGAAAATATGCATTAAAAACTTAAAAAAGTTCCATAAAAAATCGTTTTTGAATTTTACTAAAAACAAAAATATATAAAATTCAATCTTTTGTTATTCAAATATCTATAAAAACTTAAATAACTAATTTTAATTTTTGTTTGTTTAAATAAATAAGTACTGTTTGATTAAAAGTTAAACTTTGTCATGTTCTTAAAGAATGCCAATGCATTTTGGAAAACTTTGTTTGCAGATCCCACTTTGATTCCAGATCAGATCAAAAATATTTGAAATTTATTTTATTTTTTGAAATCCATAATTTTTTTTCTGCAAAACGTTTGGGATTTTTTTAATTTGTTGGGCTATTCTTCCTTCCACATTTTTAATTTTAAATTTTGCAATATCAATTAATTTGACTTGAGTATTTAGTGAACTAAATGCCTCCTAATTAGTTATGGTTTCACCAATATATCCGTAATTGAAAAATACAAATGCTAATTGACTTCTGATGTTATTTAAATTTAATATTTCTTTTCCTTTTTTCAATTGCTCAATCATCGGCACCAAAAGACTCTTCAAACATTCTTGAATTACTCGAAGTTTTTTTGAATAAAATTCTGAAGCGTCTAGCCAGGCCCCCATTTTGATACTACTGGCTGTGGTGGAAGGTGAATCAAGGGATACATTTTATTAAAAATTGCAATATTACCGAATTGGCTTCTAAATTCTCTGCAACGCGGTATAACCCATGTACCAAGCAAGTAATTTGTAAGGTGCTGAATCGGTTAGAAATATAAGCATCTTTTGTCGAAATCTTGAAAATCAATCATGTATTAAAAGCAAAGCTACAAAAGAATTTATTTATTATTTAAAAATGTTAATGTTGGAAGAATTTGAACCAGTTGTAGTGGGGAATTTAAGAAAAGATAAACTCACTGTTTATTGTTGATGTTTTTGTTTAAACGTTGATATTGGTACAAGTAGAACTGTTGCGTTTAATTCTTAAAAGCTTAACAGTTGTATTTGGTTTAATATCTTTAGTTTTTCTAAAATCTTTGGATGAAGTTTCCTGACGATCTGGCCTAAGCAACCAGTGAAATGCGCATAGGAATAGCTTATCCCATCAACAATAAATTTCAGTGTTTTTATCAAGAATAAAAATTTGGAATAAAGCACGAACAACAAAATCTTTTAAATTTAATTTTGTATTCCCAAAAATGATATAAATTGATAATAGTTTTTGGAAATTTTTTTTTTGTGTATTTCAAAATTATTTTTCAGAACATTTTTATAATACAGTAGACGCTCACAAATTAGAGCTTTCAGTAATTCGAACGTCCAGAAATTAGAATCAGTGTTTGCAATACATTAAACGCTCTAAAATTCGAATTTAAAATTCTAATTTCAGAGCGTGTTTTATTTTTTTTTTTTTTGTTATTTGAACACAAGAAATCCATAGTTTATTTTTATTCTGTTTGAACATAGTAAAACTAAAAATTACCATTTTATATATGTTTTTTCCTTATTGAATTGTTATGTTTTGTTGCCATTAGTTTTTTTATATTCATATTTTTAATTTAAAAAAATACATTTAATGTATTGGACTGAATTGTTACGTTTTGTTTTCTTGTTTTTATCAAAAAAAAAAATGTTAAAAGTCTTTTATTTAAGTTTTTGGAAGTAAATTTGCTCAATTTTTTATTTTTTATTCGGAAAAAAAGTCCAGAAATTAGAATAATTCAGAAATTAGAATCGCCTTAAAACAAAAAATTCTAGATAAAGAAAATAAAGAAAGAAGGAGGTACAAAATTGAAAGCCTAAGAATCCAACAACAAATTAATAGAACAATGAATTTGAAGGAAGACACGAACAAAATAAATGCGAGCTATATTGTTGCCATTACTTAAGCTGTGATATATTTAAAGTTTAAAGTAATATGTGTTTTTTAAATATTAAAATTAATTTTTATATTTGTATGATCCTGAGTACATCTAAAACTTTTTAATGTGATTAAATTTTCATATTGTAAGTCTTTAATGTTTATGTGGTACATTATTGTATTTATTTTATTGTTTTTATAATTTTTAAATAGACAATCCCTTGAAAAAGTCGACAAACAATCGACGAAACGTCGGGAACAAAATATTGTAATTAAAAATTGAATTTTATTTACATTGAAGAAATTTAGGCCCTATTAGCTTGACAAAAATAATATTCACAAAGCGGTTTTAATTTGCGAGCGTCTACTGTATGGAAATTAAAAAATCCCTCAAAAATGTCAAAATATGCATTTAAAACCTAAATATGCAAAACTATGCATTTTCACTAAAATATGCAACAATATGCAAAAACAAATCGATGCCATTTTAACGCAAATTTAATGATTCGGAAAGATAATTGGTCGACATCGTTCTTAGACTATCGACAAAAAACATGCATTTGCATGGAAATCGCATCCCTACTAATATAATAGTTCATGTTTGAAGTAAAAAAAAAATAAAAAATGAAAACTTAAATACATATTTCAAGGCAGATGTTTTTATACTGCAAAAAAAATTAGGTTTTATAAGGTAAGTTATCATAAAAATGGTGGTAATCTGCTGGTAGAAATTTTTTGAGATCTTGCAAATAGTCCTACTTTTTTAGATATGGCTATTTTCTCTCTATAAAGACAATCGGGGGACACATTCTCAATCGTAGACTTCGATCTCTGTGGGAGTAACTGATATTCATCTGTTATATTTGTTTTAAAATAAATTGATCCTGACGAGTCATACGCCAAGACTCGAAGCATGTTTACTGTATGATCTCCAATGTCTCTGCCTGTAATTTAAGAAAAATTTAAGTATACATATCTGAAGAGTTTTTTCAGTGTGCAATATTTTTACCTGGTCGTATTGATGTGTATATCTTTGAAATATTTGCGAAATTAAAAAAATAATCATAACGCAAATGGTGCTGCGCTTATAGAGGTGCTGGAACTTTTCTAGCTTCCGTAATGAGTTGAACAAATTTAGACGGCAAGTTCATTCGTTTCTAATTTATTTTTCTCTCCATAAGGGAATGGGTTGCATCACATTCCATTGGCGTATGACCACTTATTAAATACTTCTGATCAATTTGTATTTCAGTTTCCTTTGAAAAATTCAACAAGGCGTTAGACAAAACAGTATTACGATTTTGGTGAAAGCGGCCATCCGAGTAAATAATAATGAGATGAAAATTCCTTAAGTGCTTAACAAAACATGTAGCGTATGAGTAAATCAAGAAAAACTAGTGATTTTTGCATTTCTCTGATGCAAAAGCAAAACAATAACAATAGACACACAATCAATTCTATTTGTGTGTCTACTCTAAATTTAACTGTAAATGACTTAGGGCTTTTTTCTTTTAAAAAAAAGCTTCGAAAGAGTTAGGGCTTTTTTTAAATGACTATAAATCCGTTATTTGCGATCGTAGCCCACTAATTTTTTTTAGGGGAGGTGTATTTGGCAGTGGTCTATCAGAATACATTAAAAACGCGATTTCGAAAAAAATTTACGACTTTTCTATATTAAGCCAAAAATATTTTTGTTATATTTTTTCAACACAATTTAATAATTCATTTCACAAAAGAAAAAACGACAAGGTACAAAATGATCGTAGTTTTTCGTGGTTTAAAACTACTCCTTAGTGGTCCAAGGGTGGGTTATATGGTCCTCTCCTAGGACATCGTAATGTTTAATAGACCAGGTTTTTTCCATACGTTTGGGTTACTTTTGGACTAGTCCTGGTCCCTTGTGGACTACTCTTTACACGCGTGTCTGGACTGGTCCTAATATTTGCAGGCATAGTCACTGTGTAAGTGGTTAATTAGTGAAGTTGTTGAAGAACATTTATGTTAATACATTTTTGGACACCGGTCACATTTGGCATTATGAGATTTATTCTTCGTACAATATGGTTAAACTTAACTCATTCGAAAGAGGGATGACTTTTTTTTTTTTTTTGTTATAAAATCGAGCAAATTTTAAAAACGACTCTGTAATAAAATATCAAAAAAATGTTCCGTTTTATCTACTTCATTCTTTAAGTATGTATTAGAGGTCTGCAAGAATAAATAAAAACGAATTTCAACACACTCATTTGTTTTTTAACTACAATGTGTCGAGCACCCAATAATAACGAAACAAATGAAAGAATAACCAAAGACAAAACAAATAAAAACTCATTCAATTCAGTCAACTGAAGTCAAATGAGTGAACTATTTAAATATAATTTGAATGTAAAATTTCTGTACCTACATTACGTATGTATATGTAAGCTTAACTCTTACCCTGCAAATAACAGGACCAGTCCAAACACGCGTGTAAAGAGTAGTCCACAAGGGACCAGGACTGGTCCAAAAGTAACCCAAACGTATGGAAAAAACCTGGTCTATTTAACATTACGATGTCCTAGGAGAGGACCATATAACCCACCTTCGGACCACTAAGGAGTAGTTTTAAAACTACTCCATGGTATATTCAAGAGGAATATGCCTACAATAGACCTAACCTGGTCGCAGTACCTGTCACTGTGGGAAACCTCCCCGCTTTATCATTGGAAAAAAAAAAAAAATATTCAAGAGGATAAGTTTTGAAGTCGTTTAAAAACGAAAGCATGTCGTTAAAAAACGAAGACATGTCGTCTCACTACAAACACTTTCTAACAATGACAGGGTCCATGCTTGCATTACATCGGACCAGTCCATGGAGTAGTCCATTTTATCAAAATGGATCAGGTGGTCCAATTTTATTTTCAGGGTACAAATAAAACAAGCCACAAGCTTACACACATATTATGTCAATGTATTCAAATAAATGTATGAACCTTCAAATTATTCAAAAATAATTCGAACGTTTTTTGTAAACTTGCCCTCTCTAACGGGTCATTCCAATGTTTTGTTATTTATAAATGAATCTCAAATTCATTTTCAGTAAACAAGTTTTATATTCAATTCATTCTCTCTTATTTTATGATTTACTCTTTTTTTATATTTTTGAATATTGTGCACTTTGAGTAAAGGCAAACAAGTGAATTAACCAAAGCAGACCTCTAGTATGTATCTATAATTTTTGCAAGAAAAACACCTTAAAACTACTCCATGGTTAAACTCAAGAGGACTAGTTTTGAAGTCGTTTAAAAACGAAAGCATGTCGTTAAAAAACGAAGACATGTCGTCTCACTACAAACACTTTTTCACAATGACATGGTCCATGCTTGCATTACATCGGACCAGTCCATGGAGTAGTCCATTTTATTAAAATGGATCAGGTGGTCCAATTTTATTTGCAGGGATAGCATAGTATTTGAAGAAGATGCCGCACCAACAAAATCAAAGTGAGCTACAAGTTGTCCAATGAATAAATATTTTAAACAAGATACTTCGATCGATTCTCTAGAGGAAATTATTTGCAGAAGCCTAGCAAAAGATGGAATGTCCGTGAAAAGTGTCAATAACTCTAAAGTTATATTGACACTTTTAAAATCAAAGTGCCCGAAAGTGTAGCAACAATTTGGAGCTACTATTAAGATTTTTGTATGACGTGCTAAATTCCCAATTTTTCATATTTGATAAATACACTGAAAATTATTGTTATTTCACTGGTTGCTTAGGCCAGATCATCAGGAAACCTTTTCCAAATATTTTAGAAAGGCTAAAAATATTATGCAAATAAACCCCTAACCGAATAAGAATTTGAAAAACTCAAAGTCTTACTTGTAACAATATCAAAGCTTAAACAAAACACCAACAATAAACAGTGAGTTTTTCTTTTCTTACATTCCTTCCCCTACAATTGGTTGGGTTCTTTCCGACTCGAATTGTGGTTGTAAGTGGGTGAAAAAAAAATATTAAAAAACAAATTGTTTCATTCTATTGTCTTCGTAAGAAAACAACCAGTTTTATTTAAAAAATAATCTTTATTTACTCAAGCATTAATTCTTTCTGAAATAATCGAAAAAAATGTCGTAGTTTATAAAGTTGCTGAATTAAGAATTATTCAATAAATCGATTAATTTTAAAATTTTATTCGTTTTAATCGAATCAGTTAAGAATGCCTAATATCGATTAAACGCTTTATCGAACAAAAATAAACCCCGATTAATTGAACACCCTACTGCCGACTATCCTGCAGGAATTATAGATACACTTCCTTAGAAAAACTATAATGATTTCTTGCGAACATTAGTTTTTTAATTAAATTTAAAAACGTTTCTGCTAGAAATATTAAATTTATTTCCTTGAAAAACTTTAATAGTTTCTTGCGAGCTCTATTTTTCAGACATAAGGGTAGTACGAACAGAGACCTGGCGCATAAATACTGGAACGAGATACTTGAGATCAATGGCCCCTAAAGGCAAAACATTGCTCTTCTCACAAAACATTGATATATCATTGATATCGGACTGCAAATGCCTTAGATACCTAGCAAAAACTTTACTTACCTGGTAAGTTAGCAAATAATGTTGGAGAAAATAAACACTACTTATTTTTCGGCTGAATAACCACTTATTTTTGTTCGAGGTGTCCAAAGAATTCAGTACTTACAAAATACACTTACTAGAAGTCAAAAAATACCTAGTTATTATTTAACTACTAGTAAGTTCAATTGTAAGTACTTACAATAAACTTATCAGAAGCCAAATAATCACTAGTTAATAGACCTAATAAGTAGTTATTGAGTACGTTACCAGTAAGCTAATATTCAGTAATGAAAATAACAGAAATAAAATTATACTTATTGAAGTTTTCAGAATAATGACAATTGTAATGACAACTACTTACCAGGTAATGTATGAAATTGTAGTGTAAGATGTTAGATGTAGTGTGTTTATTTTTGTTTTCACTTGTTTGCTCTATAGCCCAATATATTTTTATGCAGCTGTAGGGTACCAGCTCGATGGTCAGGCGTTCTTGCGAACTGCCAAATTAAGAGACTAAAAATAATCAACAAGGCAACAAGTGCCACGTTTTCAAATCTAAAGTCTGATTTATTTGTGGGCTACTGCCATTTTTATATTAATTTACTCCTATTGCCTACTTATTCTTACTTATAGTTTTAATTCTTAAAATCTATGCCTCTCTCTTAGTACTATGGAATTATCATTGCTTTATCCTTTGTATTGTGCTGTGACCAATCAGAATGCATGAGTGAGGAATGTACTCATTTATATTAGACAATCAAAATTATGTCACTCACATTCTGATTGATCTGCTTTACCATTGTATTGACTCATGTGTTTGAACACATTGAGTCATTGGGTAAATGCCGTTATTTGATCTTTTGTTTATGGCATTTACTCTACAGTTATTCGGGTGGTATGTATATATTTCAAGTTGGATATTGGGTAAGCAGTGGACTCTTAGCAGGTACACTACAAAATAACTACCACCTATAACTAAAAATCAAAAAGTTTTTCCTGGGTATAAAGAAAAATAAGAAATGGAAACCCCTACGTTCGGCAAAAACAAACGTTTTTCTTTGAAACCTCCTTGAGGTACCGTCTACTGAGCATACATAATATTAATCATACGCATCGTATGACAATTGGTTAACAAGGTTAAAAATTTGCACATAAACTTTCGCCTTATTAACCCCAACCCTGTTGGCCGTTTTCGTGTTATATCGTTAGTATTCTCCTTAAATTTGCATCAGTTAAATGAACATATTTACTCACTGAACAAATTGTTAGGTTGTTTAAAAAACTGAAAAAAATGTGTATGACGAAAACTTGTTCATCGTCTATAAACCTTTCGCCTATAGAACTCTAGTTAACGCATATCCAAACTGGTGAGTGAGACGAAATCTAAACTTATGTTTAAATTAATAAAATCAATGTTTACTTTAAATTTTATTATTCTGTTTACATACAATTTTAGAGTTGTTAAAAAAGTTGTTTCCTATAAAAAGCGTAGTCTGAAAAGTGGGCTTAATCCCAAAGAAAAAACAGTTCTGTCTAAAGTTATAAGCACTTTAGATTTAATAAAAAAAAAATGATTTTTCCTTTTGAACTTTATATTTAAATATGGGCTTCTTACTGAAATGATAAATACTTTTGAATATTGTTTTTGTCAAGCTAATAGGGCCTAAATTTCTTCAATGTAAATAAAATTCAATTTTTAATTACAATATTTTGTTCCCGACGTTTCGTCGATTGTTTGTCGACTTTTTCAAGGGATTGTCTATTTAAAAATTATAAAAACAATAAAATAAATACAATAATGTACCACATAAACATTAAAGACTTACAATATGAAAATTTAATCACATTAAAAAGTTTTAGATGTACTCAGGATCATACAAATATAAAAATTAATTTTAATATTTAAAAAACACATATTACTTTAAACTTTAAATATATCACAGCTTAAGTAATGGCAACAATATAGCTCGCATTTATTTTGTTCGTGTCTTCCTTCAAATTCATTGTTCTATTAATTTGTTGTTGGATTCTTAGGCTTTCAATTGTGTACCTCTTTCTTTCTTCATTTTCTTTATCTAGAATTTTTACATCATCGAACCTAATTGTGTGACCAGTATGTAGAATGTGTTGTGTTCTCCCATTCTTGTCTCCAGTGTACGTTTTGTTGTTCCTATATAAATTAGCTCGCATGGCTGTTTGTCATTTCCTTCACATTGTAATTCGTATACAATGTTACTTTGTTTTTGTTTATTAATTGGCGCCTTAACTCTAGAAAAAATTGTACTTAATGTCAAATTGGGTTTGTATGCAAAACAGATGTTTTTTGTTTTTATTGACGACCGTATATTATTATTATCGGTTAACCCAGGTATGTATTTTACACTGTAAAATTTGTTCTCTTCTTTTTCTATGTTTGCAGATTTGTTGTGGTTATTTTTGTCCTTATCCAATTGTTTAATCGTATTGTCTATCAATGTAGATGTGAGTTTGGTGGGGAAGCTATTGTTTTTTAAAATGTTTGTTATAATGTGTTTGTTTTTATTATGAAATTGTGTATCACTTATGTTGTATACCCTAGAAATAAAATTGTTTGCTGTGTTTATAATTTGATTTTTGGGTTGTGTAGCGTGGTAATTCATTAACCTTCCTGAAGATGTTTCTTTAGTGTACCAATCAAACAGAATCTTATTATTTTTGCGTATAATTTTTGAGTCTAAGTACGCGATTTCTCCGTTTTTCTCAATCTCAGTTGTAAATTGTATTTTAGGGTGTTGTTTGTTAAGAATTGACAGAATTGTGTCCTTGTCTTCTATGCAAGTTATCGCCAAAATGTCGTCTACACATTTGGCGATATATTTAATGTAAATATTTTCATTTTCCAGTTCAGTAATTGCATCGTCAAGTAGGTTGTCAAGTATGATATCCGCTATAGTAGGTGATAGTGGGTTAATAATTTTGTTTTGTTTAAATGTTAACTGCTCATTTTAAGAATTTTCTTTGTATTTATTGCTCTCCCTGACAATTGAAGCAGTTAACAAGAAAGTTAAAAAAAATAAATAAAAAGAGAAAAACACACACAATCATACAAATGTACAAAGGAAAATGACAGAAAAGCACAGAGTAGAGTAGAAACATTATAAGCTGAAGATTACTTTATGTCGCCAGCAGGTAACAGTTAAAAGTGGCAGAAAGCAAAGTGTACACTCTTGAGTCAACAGCCAACGTTATTTGCACTTTAAAACAGCTTAAATGGGAAAAAAACATACAAACACTTGTGCTTATACAAACAAAAACACACACACCGGAATGTTAATTTTTAGCGTGCCTCTGTGTCAGAGCTTGGGTGTGAGTAGTGTTTGTATGGGTTTTTATATATTTTAATGTATTTAACTTAAAGGGCTTTAGCCAAGCTGTTAAAGTTATTAAAAAAAAAGCGAGAAAACATTCATTTATTTACAGTTCTAATGTGCAAGTTTGTTGTGCATACAGAGAAAGAAAAACTCGTACTTAATTTAAGTTTTTTCCGCTTACTTTTAGTTCGAGTAGTACTTAAAAATTTAAGTAGTATCAACTTCTAGATCAACCCAGCGGTAAAAAAATAGTACGCTGGTATTTTGGAAGTACCATTCCATACTCATACATTTTTTTACACGATGTCCTAACCAGCGAAGGCCGTCCTCGTTCCCTTCTATGGCAGGCCTGATAAAGGCCTTCTTCAGCAGGTCTTATTGTAGGTCTATGCATGTAGAAGGGAGTAGGAGGAGCTTCCATAAACCTGTCCGAGAAGGCGAGGGAAGGTCTTTCAGAAGTACAAAGAGTTTGAACATTTCGTTGGTCGTGCAATCTATATTGTACATGCGTGTGCAAGCGTGTGCTTGTAAAAGTTTGTTGTATAAACCACAACAACATTACAAAACTAGGTAAAGACGTTTCACTTCCCAGTAAAAACTTCGCCTACAAAATAATGTTTTGAGTAATCAGAAAAACATAAGAGCACTACTTACAATTCTGCTGAAAGAACCAATGAATTTTACAAGGGATTTCCCAAAATGAACGCATTAAAAAGTAAGTCATAATTTTTTTACCTGCATACATCCAGAAAAAAGTAGTCATAGATGTTGTTATAGATGTAGTTATAGCAGAAAGCTACAAAATAATGAGTTAAAGAAGCTATTCATTTTGAAAAAGTAGGCGAAGTTTTTATTGGGTTGTTTTGTGTCGAAATAATAACAACAACAATACTACAAGAAGAAAACACATTAAATTAGACTTTGTTTTAGCTAATACGGCCTAAAGTTCTACATGTAATAAAAAATGCATTCAATCCTTAATTTCCCAACGTTTCGTGAATGTTATGTTCACTTTATCAAGGGATTCGTAAAAATAGAAATTAATTTTTTATTACATTGAACAATAATTTTTGAAGACAAACATAAAAACATTAAACATGAAAAATTAAATTAAACACAAGCTTACAAATTATATCACAGGTTAGATATTGCAACATAGTTTTTTTATTTTCATATTTAAAAATCGAATTCTATTCGATAAATAATTAATGTGCTGTTTCCAGGTGACAAGCAATTGATTGTGTAAAAAAATTTATGTGAAAATCGCTCAGTTTTTTGAGTGCTTTTCATATACATTTTTCCACACAATCAATTGCTTGTCACCTGGAAACAACACATAAGTTTCACGAAAGCCATATCGGGCGAGCTGCGATTGAGTTGGGAGTTTTTCTGTGAGCAGAAAATGAAACAAAATGTGAACAGAAGATGAAATAAACATGTGTAACGAACGGGTAGGTAAGTGAATAAATAATAATATTCTCTTAATCTCTCTATTTCTGTATCTCTGGTATTGTGGAGTAAATATTTAGTTTAGAATCAATCCCTTTTCGGATTATTTCAAGAAGGAATTCATGACTTAGCCAACTTTAAAATTTTTTAATCAAGGACAGTTTTAGATTAATTTTTATCTCAATTTTACTCAAGTTAATCCCGTTCCCGGATTATTTTATGGACGACCTACTTGGATGAGCATTACTTTAATCAAGTAGTCTGTACTTTATATAAGGAAATCCGTACTTACTGTCCTTTTAACACCGCTTCGACTTGATTAAGGTACGGAGGGATGGATTTTTCTTTTCAGTGTAGATGTGTAAAACAGATATGTATTTAATATGTTAAAAAAATATTTAAACAAACAAACTGGAAACAAGTTAGAGTGCTATATTCGGCTATGCCAAATCTTATATACCCTTCACCATGGTGAGAAAAGAACAAAAAGTTACATACATAAATAACGTTCTTTAGATAGGTATAAATAAATATTAATTGAGCCACGCCAACTTTTCATTTCGTCATGCCGAAGAATATAAAAAAACCAAAATATTATATATGTACCTAAGCCCGTTTCCTCTTTTGCCAAAGTTGATGTTTAAAATTCGTTTAATAATCTTAAAATCGTTTTTTAGAACATAAAAAAATTAAATAAATAAAATGAAAAAAAATTCTTTTTTGGATTCGAACTGGCAATATCATCAGTTTCAGGAGAGAACTTAACAACTTGGCTACGAATGCTTTTACTAAAGAAGCGTTAAATTAAAATATATTGAGTCTATAAGTTTGTTTTTTTATTTGAGCGGCATATCATATACATGCATTAATGTGTATGTGTATGCGTAAAATTAAACACATTACAAATAAAATCCACCACTTGTAGTGAAGGGTATAAAAAAACAACAACAAAAACCACATTACCAACACGGTATTACCATAGCCACTGTATGACCGTAGAAACCAAAATTGAATTGGTTTGTATGGTATGTTTATGTCGTTTTGGTAACACAGTGTTGGTATGGTAATGTCACGTCTAATTGGACCTTTAAAGGAAAAAAATGTAGGCAGTCATGGTTTTTTACTCATATCTCAGCCATTTGTGGACCGATCTTGCTGAATTCGAATAGCAAACAATTCCGGACCATATGTGACATAAATGTATAATAACCTGGCCCCCATCATATATGTGGTCTTCGGAAAACCCATTTCAACGGACAGACGAACATCGTTAAATTCACTTCGCTCCTCATAAGGACCCAGAATATATATACTTTATAGGGTCGAACATCAATATTATAGAAATTACAAACGGAATGACAAACTTATATATACCCTATTCACCACCTATGGTGAAGGGTATAAAAAGAACAACACGAAAGAAGGAAACGTGTTGGAAAATATTAAAAACAATTTTCAAGGCAAATATTTTTTTTGTTTGTTTTTCTTTTGATTTTATTTCAGTCTTTTTTAGTGCCTTTAAATTTTTTGTGGCGAGGCCTGACGTGGCTGCAAGAATTGCGTTAGTCTTATTTGTTATGATGTTTTAAACGTACTGACATCATTAGGAACAGGGAAATTGGTGCTACCAAGGAGATGCAGTTAAATAATGACAATAAAATAAAAAGCCGACAATAATAATGTGAAAATATAGAGCTGAGGTATCAAAAAAAATTATTACTTTAAGAATCTAAATAAACGGCAATTTACATTAGAAGGGCTACCGTGTATTAGGAGTCGAAAGAAACAAGTTACGAGTTCGAACAACTTGAACAGTGTGCATAATGATTCTTGTACTCGTTCTAAACGATGGTAGAGTTGTATTTAAACACAAATAGGAAATTTGATGAAAATTTATAATTCGTTATAGAGAGTTGCTGTTTTAAAAAGGGATTTTTTAGTCTTTGATAAGTAAAAAACACTTTTTTTATTTGAAACAACAAGTAGTTAAACTTGGTGATAGTAATTTAAGGCTCAGTTAGCCGGGAGTAATAGTAACAGTAACCTTACCGTAAAAAAGTAAGACCAATCTATTTCTTACAGATTGAGACGTTACATCTTACATCTTACTGCTAACTGTAATCGGTCTAATTGCTTTATATACAACAAAACGAAGCAGCTGATTTGCAACGTTACTGTGACTCCCGGCTAACTGAGCCTTTACTCTGTACTAAATGAGGTTTATGGGTGAGTACAAAGACTCTATTTTGGATAATAATGTGTTTGGGATTGGTTTAACACGTTTGGTATACAGATAGATATTTAAAACAGAAAGCTTTCCATCCGTTAACCTGAATTTAAAAAAAAATTTGATGCGCTGCGAAAGCACTTGTAAGTATTTACAAAAAGTTACAATCACCAAAATATGCTTCACATAGGTCGAATATGATCTATAAACATAAAAAGCTGGATAAATGCTCTTTTAGCTAAAATATGCTGTAAATGGCAAAATGTTAAAAAATCGATGCCATAACTCCTAAAAAATCTAAAATCTATTAATATATTGTTTTTGCCTTCATTGGGCGGTCAATGAAAAACATGCCATTGCATATTTACGATTTCCCGAATCTAATCTAACTTAATCACAATCAACGTTAAATCAAATGTTATTCTTTATTCTTGTGTAACACTTTTAAAAGACTTCTCAGTTATTTAAAAAATTCATCTAGAAAGTACCAATTTAAGTTCATAATACAATACTTTTCTTAGCATTTTTATCCAATTTTTCTAATTTGTTATGTTCAGTTTCATAGTCCGCGTTCTGTTTTAATTCTCAAGTCAATTTAATTTAATTAAATATTTTATTTTAAGTATTATTTTCAATTATTTCACACAATTTCTCTTCAAATTTCTCTGTCTCTTTTTGTACAAAATTGTCTATTGTTGTTAGGTGAGTAATTACTAGGGTATTCATTTAATCAGTTAATCGCTCGATTAATTAACCGACGTTTTAGTTTAATCGGTTAATCGTCGGTTAATGTTGTTTTTGATCGGTTAACCGATTAATAAAGTTTTTTTTATAAATGAAGTAGTTTCAATATATAAAAATGCATTAGTTGTTTATTATTTGGAGTTTATAAGTAAAAAAACAATAACATACCAAACATTACAATTCTTGAACTAAAACTAGCAAACAAAAAAAAAACGATTCATAAATATGTAATATGCATTTTTCAATTAACACACAAGTGTGCTATCAAGTCATATCGTCATAGTATCTATATATATAAAATTGTAACGTTACTGACTGACTCACTGACTCACTGACTCACTGATTCATCATCGCACAGCCTAAACGCCTGAAGCTAGACACTTGAAATTTGGACCAGAGATTGGTCACTCCCCAAATCGATCCACTAAGACGGGATTTTTGGAAATTCGAATGTTTAGGGGGTAAAAAAGGGTAAAAACGGGAAAATTCGGTAATCTTATATCTCCAAAATTAAAAGAGATACAAAAAAAATTTAATACCTATCGTTGTTCTTTAGAAAAAAAAGCGGACAGGTGTCTGGTACTTTTTTTAAATTCGGCCCTATTTGGGAGTAAACGGGTAATATCTGAATTTTAGTACTTTTTTGACACCCCATCTATCTTTTGAACCAATAAACATAGAAACAAAGTTAATACCACATTCGAAACCTAACAAAAATATACGAATTTAAATTTGGTACTTTTTCGAAATTCGAACATTTAAGGGGTAAAAATCGTAACTATTTTTGGTACTTTTTTTAAAAAACATTTTTCTCCATTTATTGAAATATTCGTACTAAATTATGGGCTGCCACTATTATACTGAAATTTTTTATACTTTAATGGGGGGAAAATAGTACCAAAAAGGGGAAATACGAGAAATTTGATATTTTACTTAACTTTTTGGTTCTACAACTGGTATTTTTTAAATTATCGTTTATGTTGGACCTAAAAACATAAGATTCATCATGCAATGTCCGGAATGGATAAGAATCCATAAGGGGCAGTTTTTGGTACTTTTCTGTTAATTAACTGGTACTTTTTGAATTTCCGTTAGTATTGGACCTATAAAAATAAAATTAAACATGCAATGTCCCGAATGGATGAGAATCTATAAGAGGGAACTTTTTGGTACTTTTTTGTTCATTAACTGGTACTTTTTGAATTTACGTTAATATTGGACTTAGAAACATAAAATTCAAAATGAAATGTCCTGAGTGGTTAAGAATCCATAAGGGGATGTTTTTGGTACTTTTCTGTTAATTAACTGGTACTTTTTGAATTTCCGTTAGTATTGGACCTATAAAAATAAAATTAAACATGCAATGTCCTGAATGGATGAAAATCTATAAGAGGGAACTTTTTGGTACTTTTTTGCTCATTAACTGGTACTTTTTGAATTTCTGTTAGTATTGGACCTAGAAACATACAATTCAATATGCAATGCCCTGGATAGATGAGAATCTATAAGAGTGAACTTATTGGTACATTTTAATCTTGGACTGGTACTTTTTGAATTTCCGTTGGTATTGGACATAGACAGATAAAATTAAACATGCAAGGTCCAGGGTGGATAAGAATCTAAGAGGAAAGTTTTTGGTACTTTTTTGTTCATTTACTGGTACTTTTTGCATTTCCGTCAGTATTGGACCTAGAAACATAAAATTAAACATGCACGATACTGTGTAAATGAGAATCTTTAAGTGGGATCTTATTGGTACTTTTTTATTCGTTAGCTGGTACTGGTACTTTTTGAATTTCCGTTAGTATTGGACCCAGAAACATGCAATTAAACATGGAAGGTCTTGAGTGAATGACAATCTGTTAGAGAGATCTTTTTGGTGCTTTTTCGTTTTTTAACTGGTCCTTTTTTTAAATTTTCGCTAATGTTGGTCTAATGAAAATAAAATTAAACGTGCATGGTCCTGAGTGAATGAGAATCTCTAAAAGCGCTTATAGGTACTTTTTAGTTATTAAACTGGTACTTTTTGAATATCCGTTATAATTGGACTTAGAAACATAAAATTCAAGATGCAATGCCCTAAGTGGATAAGAATATATAAGAGGGAAGTTTTTGGTACTTCTTTGTTCTTTAACTGGTACTTTTTGAATTTCCGTTAGTATTGGACCTAGAAACATAAAATTAAACATGCAAGGTCCTGAGTGAATGAAAATCTGTAAGAGGGCTTTTGGTACTATTTTGTTCTTTAACTGGTACCTTTTATATATCCGTATTTATTGGATCTAGAAACATAAAATTAAACATGCAAGCTCCTGAGTGAATGAGAATCTGTAAGAGGGATTTTTTTTTAAATAAACTGGTAATTTTTTTAATTTAATATTTATTTTTGTGCATTAAATAAAAAAGCAAATTGGTGTCTGGTACTTTAACGAAATTCGGTCGTTTTAGGTAGTAAATCTAGCTTTTAAGCCAATACGTATAGAAATAAAAATTAAATAACATTTGTTACTTATCTAAAAAATACAAATGCGAATTTGGTACTTTTTCGAAATTCGAACGTTTCAGGGGTGAAAATTGTACCTATGTATATCGATCCCGCGAACCTCATACCTCCTAAACTAAAAGAGATAAAAAACATCAGCAATTCGCTAACCGTATATTTCCTAAACTAAAAGATATACAAAAAATTTAATACTAATTATTGTTCATTAAAAAAAATAAACGGAGAGGTGTCTGGTACTTTTTTGAAGGAAGACCTTTTTGGGGTGTAAAAGGGTAAATAAATATTGTATCACATTTTTAGCTTATCTAAAAAATACAAAACAGGTTTGCCCCTTTTTTGAAATTCAAACGTTTAAGGTGTGAAAATCGTTCCTAATTTTGTTACTGTTTCCTCAACATTTTTCTCCATCTCTATCTATATATATAAAATTGTAACGTTACTGACTGACTCACTGACTCACTGACTCACTGATTCATCATCGCACAGCCTAAACGCCTGAAGCTAGACACTTGAAATTTGGACCAGAGATTGGTCACTCCCCAAATCGATCCACTAAGACGGGATTTTTGGAAATTCGAATGTTTAGGGGGTAAAAAAGGGTAAAAACGGGAAAATTCGGTAATCTTATATCTCCAAAATTAAAAGAGATACAAAAAAAATTTAATACCTATCGTTGTTCTTTAGAAAAAAAAGCGGACAGGTGTCTGGTACTTTTTTGAAATTCGGCCCTATTTGGGAGTAAACGGGTAATATCTGAATTTTAGTACTTTTTTGACACCCCATCTATCTTTTGAACCAATAAACATAGAAACAAAGTTAATACCACATTCGAAACCTAACAAAAATATACGAATTTAAATTTGGTACTTTTTCGAAATTCGAACATTTAAGGGGTAAAAATCGTAACTATTTTTGGTACTTTTTTTAAAAAACATTTTTCTCCATTTATTGAAATATTCGTACTAAATTATGGGCTGCCACTATTATACTGAACTTTTTTATACTTTAATGGGGGGAAAATAGTACCAAAAAGGGGAAATACGAGAAATTTGATATTTTACTTAACTTTTTGGTTCTACAACTGGTATTTTTTAAATTATCGTTTATGTTGGACCTAAAAACATAAGATTCATCATGCAATGTCCGGAATGGATAAGAATCCATAAGGGGCAGTTTTTGGTACTTTTCTGTTAATTAACTGGTACTTTTTGAATTTCCGTTAGTATTGGACCTATAAAAATAAAATTAAACATGCAATGTCCCAAATGGATGAGAATCTATAAGAGGGAACTTTTTGGTACTTTTTTGTTCATTAACTGGTACTTTTTGAATTTACGTTAATATTGGACTTAGAAACATAAAATTCAAAATGAAATGTCCTGAGTGGTTAAGAATCCATAAGGGGATGTTTTTGGTACTTTTCTGTTAATTAACTGGTACTTTTTGAATTTCCGTTAGTATTGGACCTATAAAAATAAAATTAAACATGCAATGTCCTGAATGGATGAAAATCTATAAGAGGGAACTTTTTGGTACTTTTTTGCTCATTAACTGGTACTTTTTGAATTTCTGTTAGTATTGGACCTAGAAACATACAATTCAATATGCAATGCCCTGGATAGATGAGAATCTATAAGAGTGAACTTATTGGTACATTTTAATCTTGGACTGGTACTTTTTGAATTTCCGTTGGTATTGGACATAGACAGATAAAATTAAACATGCAAGGTCCAGGGTGGATAAGAATCTAAGAGGAAAGTTTTTGGTACTTTTTTGTTCATTTACTGGTACTTTTTGCATTTCCGTCAGTATTGGACCTAGAAACATAAAATTAAACATGCACGATACTGTGTAAATGAGAATCTTTAAGTGGGATCTTATTGGTACTTTTTTATTCGTTAGCTGGTACTTTTTGAATTTCCGTTAGTATTGGACCCAGAAACATGCAATTAAACATGGAAGGTCTTGAGTGAATGACAATCTGTTAGAGAGATCTTTTTGGTGCTTTTTCGTTTTTTAACTGGTCCTTTTTTTAAATTTTCGCTAATGTTGGTCTAATGAAAATAAAATTAAACGTGCATGGTCCTGAGTGAATGAGAATCTCTAAAAGCGCTTATAGGTACTTTTTAGTTATTAAACTGGTACTTTTTGAATATCCGTTATTATTGGACTTAGAAACATAAAATTCAAGATGCAATGCCCTAAGTGGATAAGAATATATAAGAGGGAAGTTTTTGGTACTTCTTTGTTCTTTAACTGGTACTTTTTGAATTTCCGTTAGTATTGGACCTAGAGACATAAAATTAAACATGCAAGGTCCTGAGTGAATGAAAATCTGTAAGAGGGCTTTTGGTACTATTTTGTTCTTTAACTGGTACCTTTTATATATCCGTATTTATTGGATCTAGAAACATAAAATTAAACATGCAAGCTCCTGAGTGAATGAGAATCTGTAAGAGGGATTTTTTTTTAAATAAACTGGTAATTTTTTTAATTTAATATTTATTTTTGTGCATTAAATAAAAAAGCAAATTGGTGTCTGGTACTTTAACGAAATTCGGTCGTTTTAGGTAGTAAATCTAGCTTTTAAGCCAATACGTATAGAAATAAAAATTATAACATTTGTTACTTATCTAAAAAATACAAATGCGAATTTGGTACTTTTTCGAAATTCGAACGTTTCAGGGGTGAAAATTGTACCTATGTATATCGATCCCGCGAACCTCATACCTCCTAAACTAAAAGAGATAAAAAACATCAGCAATTCGCTAACCGTATATTTCCTAAACAAAAAGATATACAAAAAATTTAATACTAATTATTGTTCATTAAAAAAAATAAACGGAGAGGTGTCTGGTACTTTTTTGAAGGAAGACCTTTTTGGGGTGTAAAAGGGTAAATAAATATTGTATCACATTTTTAGCTTATCTAAAAAATACAAAACAGGTTTGCCCCTTTTTTGAAATTCAAACGTTTAAGGTGTGAAAATCGTTCCTAATTTTGTTACTGTTTCCTCAACATTTTTCTCCATCTCTATATAATATAAATTTGTAAAGTAACTGACGGATTCATCATCGCACATCCTAAACTCTTGAAGCTAAAAAGCTGACTTTTGGACCGAAGGTTGTCCTCTCGCCAAATCGATTCCGCTAACCAAAAAAATCCAAAATTAAAGAGATCCAAAAAATTTAACACTTATTGTTGTTCGTTAAAAAAAATAAGGGGACAGGTGCCTGGTACTTTTTTGAAAATAAACTTTGGCATAAAAATATGTCCACGAAGAAAAAGGAGACGCTAACGAAGTAGCGGGTTAAATGCTAGTCCTAAATAATATTTTACACTTGTTTAAAATAAATATTGTTGTGTATCAAACAAAATAAAAATTTTAATGCTGTATTCATTGATTCGTCATAACAGTACAGTAGAAAAAAGTCATATTGTCGGCTTAATATGCAAACCTGCTAACTCACTTTCAGCACATTTTACAGGAGAGACAAAAAACTTTTTATTTTTCCTATTTGCAGCTTGACTGCAAAGTACATGCTGGTCGACGAGGCGTATCTTTCTCACGGCATCAAAATTTCAATTTACAAAAAATTGGATTTATCCTGTTTGCATATTAAGCCAACGATATATATTTCTTGTAATTATTTTAAAACATAAGACTTTATGACTACCTTGTGAATCCCCCGAATATGTATTTATAAAAAAATAAACTAAGATAATTTTATTAGTTATTTAAATAGTTAAAATAAATAATCTTTTAGAAAAGTAATTTGGTTTAAATGTTAAGGATAAAAGCGATTATTTTCTTTAGTTTCTTTCACTTATCGTAGATGAATATCTTATTTCTTAATCTTTTTCCATTATGCATTTAGAGGTTTTTAAAATTTTTAACACTTCTATTTGTTTCGGTTACTTCTGTTAAAAGACTTTATATGATACATATAAAAGGACGTGAAACAAAAAAAAAATGTGTTGGCAATCAAACATTTAACCCATTTTTCGCCACAATCTTGTTGATCGATGTTGAAGAAAAAAAAACATTGTAATTTTAGTCACCGGTCGGCGAAAAATGGGTTAAAATCAAAATCACTGAAAACCCTCTTTGTTTGTATGAAAAAATATTTTCTAAACATATACATTTTGAAAAGAAAACAACAATGAGACGAAACAAATAATTAAAAATACAAAGATATACAGTCAAATCCCGATAATTCGTACCCCGATAAATCGTAATTCCCGATAATACGTAATAAACTGTCGGTCCCTTGAAAAAATCTCGTTAATTCGTAAAATTTCCATACATTTTGGTCCCCTCGCTAATTCGTAATTTTTTTTTCAAATAAAGTCTTCTTTACCTCTTATAAATCGTAATTGTTTGCTAACTACCACTTATAATTCGTAATAAAAACAACAGAAATATGGTGAAAATGATTTTTTTGCGTGGGTTTTTGCTTTTGCTTGTGTGTGTGTTTATTTTCTTAAGATCAGTTTGTTACATGTAATAATTATTTTTATTATATATTTTATTTTTAACAATTGATTGTTATGTTTTAGTAAATAAATTGAAAAACCCCGTTAATTCATATTTATTTTATTTTAACCCCTTTAAATCGAAACCCCGCTAAATCCCTATAATTCGTAAGAAATGGTCGGTCCCTTGCGATTACGAATTATCGGGATTCTACTGTATGTTATAATACTACAAAATATTGTAAATTTTGTTACATCGGTTAATCGGTTAATCGACTGAAATTAACCGGTTTAATCGTTAATCGAAAAAAGCCAATTTGAAATTAACCAATCAGTTAATCGGTTAACCGATTGACGGTTAACCGAATGAATACCCTAGTAATTACCTATCAATCCAAAAAGATATACGTTCGGAATAGGTGTTTGTTGGTAGATATTAAACTCAATTGCCTGTTTTTCAAAATAAATAAAAAATTCCCTCGTAGGAATTTACATTGAAACAACAATAAAAAAAAACTCAAATTGGTTTTTGTTTTCAATATATGGACATTTCCATATTGACGTGTCGTGATATTCGTACCACGAAATGTTAAAAATTCAATGATGAAGTCCAATTTGTAAAAAGGGTTTTTATATATATTAAGTAATGAAGTAGCAATATATTAAGAAAAACAATTACAGAAACGCCAGAATGCAAATATACAACCTTATTTTTAGGACCATTTTGTTCAACCGTTATCCCTTTTGTTACTTAATGTAGAGCAGAGAACGGCCTTGTGCAATTGCAAAAAAAATAGCATTAAATTAACAGCAACAAATACACTCGCTTGCGGTCATACAATCAAACTTGTGCAACCGCAAACATCTTCGTTTTTAATAAAGATGTTTGTGTGATCGGTGCGACAATGATTGTTTTGGTAAAGAAAAAAAAAATACAAACCAAAAAGCCAGAAATCAAGCAATTATTACTCATGTAGACATTCAGCAGTTACCACCCAGTAAAAACTTCGCCTACTTTTTCAAAATGAAAAGCTTCTTTAACTCATTATTTTGTAGCTTTCTTCTATAACTACATCTATAACAACTTCCATAACTACTTTTTTCTGGATGTATGAAGGTAAAATAAATAATAACTTACTTTTGAATGCGTTCTTTTTGGGACATACCTTGTAAAATTCATTGGTTCTTTCAGTAGAAATGTAAGTGTTGAGTAATCAGAAAAACATAAGAGCACTACTTACATTTCTACTGAAAGAACCAATGAATTTTATAAGGGATGTCCCAAAATGAACGCATTTAAAAGTAAGTCATTATTTTTCTTACCTACATATATTCAGAAAAAAGGAGTTATAGAAGTTGTTATAGATGTGGTTATAGAACAAAGCTTCTAAATAATGAGTTAAAGAAGCTATTCATTTTGAACAAGTAAGCGAAGTTTTTACTAGGTAGTACAAGAAAAAAAAATTTAAATGAAACTAAACGCACATACTGATTTAGGTACAAACAATTTCCATAGAAACAGAATACTTTTTTTTATCATCTTAAAAAGTACAGTAGTTCTGTATGTACAATGTATTCTTGTTATTGTTGTTAATTCTAACAAAGCGTCTCATCGAGTGGTTTATTGTTGTTATTGTTGTTAATGTTAACAAAGCGTTTCATCGTGTGGACAATGACTACTTGAATGCAAAAGTATAAGAATGTGTTCCTTTGAATTTACACATTTGTGTTATATTGCGTGCGCAACAAAAATGCAAATAAAGCACTTTCAATAAAAAATGAATACATGCAAAAATCAAATGTGTACGAAACGATGCAAAAATTACTAACGTTGAACTTTGTTTTGCAGGCAAAGAGTGAATGTAAATTTGGGCGTATTAATAAATCAAGAAAAATTGTGATTTTGCAGTTCTATGATGTAGAGCTAGTTGCGCTTAACACCACAATATAAAAAAGGAGACAATACATATAAAATTGTTTGAGAAATAATTTAAATTATTTCTGGCGTTACGCTACAAAAAGTAGACTTTTCCCTAGAACTGCCCATATACTTATATCTACATAATAGGGTATTCATTTTTAATTGGTCTTTTGCTTTTATCGGTTAATTGCTCGATTAAATTATCGAGGTTTTGGTTAAATCGATTTATAATCGGTTAATTTTGTTATTGTTCGGTTAACCGATTAATAAAGTTTTGTTATAATTAACTAATAATTAATAAAAATTAATTTATTATATGGAATTTATTAGTAAAACGAGCAAACAAATAAGTGATTAATAAATGTGAAATACATATTTTATAATATGTATTTAAAAAAAAATAATTTGCGAGATCATTTTATAAATACATTTTTCAATACTTTAAGGAGATCTTATAAAATAATTTTTTAGAAAAATAATTTGGGTTAAAGGTTTAGAATTTAAGCGATTCTTTTCTTTAGTTTTGATAAAACTCGACATCGAAAAAAAATTTTTCATTTATCGTAATCCATATTACTGATTATCTAATTTCTCAGTTCTTTTCCAATAAAATCTTCCATTACGAAATTAGAGTTCAGTTTTAATTTTTAAAATTGTTTGTTTAAAATTGTTCCGATTAATTCTGTTAGAAGATTGTTTGCGTTTTAATCGATAGTTTCTTTTATTTTCAGCTCATCACCTGACTCGTCCTGGCAAAGCTCAGCACCGAAAATTCTTTCCGAATTTCCGAAAATTTTTTGTTAGAAGGAAAAAATATTTTTCCAAAACACATACCTTTTGTATATAAGACAAAACAAAATAATTAAAAACACAAAAAAATATGTAATAATACTACAAAAGATTAAAAATTTTGTTACTTAGCTTAATCGACTGAAATTCACCAGTTTAGTCTTTAATCGAAAAAAGCCAATTTTAAATTAACCAATCTGTTAATCAGTTAGTATTTAATCGGTTAACCGATTAACGGTTAACCAAATGAATGAATTTTTATTAAAATTTTAAAAACAGACAGTAAATTTTATGTAAAAAAATTTTAATCTAAGAAATTTCTAGATTTATATTGAATAATTATTTAGAACAAAATAGAAAATAAATGCATTTTTTTGAATAAGCCAAATATTTTTGTTCATGAAACAAAAAAAAAGGTGTTAACGACATTCTAGAAAAGTTTAAAATCGAAACGATTTGAAACAAAAAATATCGTTTTAACTATAAAAGTTAACCGAAGTGTAATCTAAACGAAAATTTAAGACTACACACAGAAAAAAGTCAAAGTAAACTCGCTCAAAACAAGATTGGTTTAAAATTTGTCAGTACTGATTTTGCTTCATTGTTGTTTCATGTTAATTTAACATGATTTGACAATAACTTGCGAACAACATTTTTTTCTTTTAAAATAACTATAATTCATGTTAATTTAACATTGCGGTAAAGTAAGAGCAAAATTTCATTTATATTGAAATAACAATCTAAATCACGTTGAATGAAGGTTATTTCAAGTTGAAACAACGTGAATTTCATGAAGAATCAAATTTGTTGGAGTATGATTTAACAGTGTGAAGACAACATATGCACTTATTTAAGAATAATTCAAGACACTTGCCCCTGTTACACATGTTACACTTATTTTGTATCTCCTGTGTTAACAGAAGCATCAGCAGAATTGCCCGATATGGTTTTTGTCATCGTTCTACTTTGAAAACTTGATGTACTATTTAACTAAATAATTTTAATTAAAACAATACGCACTCATAAAATTACTACAGTAACTGATTGTAGGTTATTAAATTCGTTTTCTGTACTGTTAAAATTGAAAAAAAAAAATAGTTATTTTACGAATAATTTTATTTTTTAACATTTATGTTTGTTATTCAAAAAACAAACTTCCCAAAAATTATGTTTTTCCGTATTTATTTTGTTATGTAGTTTGATTTTTGTCAGTTTAAATATATTTTTTAAAAGTAAAAAACGAATATGCTATTCAATAAATAAAAAATTTAAAAATTAATTAAAAAATGATTTGTTTTAAACGAAATGTAAATGATCCGTTTTTTTAAATGAATTTTAATTTGTTTAAAATGAATTTTCGTTTGAATTTAACTACATTATTTTATGAGTGCGGGAATTGTCTTCTCTTTATAGCATATTTTAAACATGAAAATAAAAAAATTTACATACTTAAGTATGTATGCATGTTATTTTTTCACGATAAACTTTTGATTTTAATATAAAACAGGTTTTTATGGATTCAATGTCGAACAATTTTATTTTAACAGTGAATAATATTAAATAAGCGTGATTTAAGTTTATTTTAATATGTTCCAATTAAAATTAATATGAAATAATGATACATTTAAATAAAGGGCATACTTTTGCAGACATTTACCATGATTCTTAATCAACATTTCGCCATGTTATTTAAACATTGGTATTTTTTTCTGTGTGTCAGAAATGGATTTTAAAATCCCTCGAAATTCATTACACCTTTTAAAAGCAATCGTTTTGAAATCAATCGATTTTCATCACATACCTGATTATTTATCAAACCAGTTTTTTTGTGTTTGTTGGGATATCGCTTGTTCATGAGGGTGTTTTAATGTGTGATGATTAAAAATATTTTTTATCAGAATTCAATAAACAATGTATGCGTTTTTTTATATAAAAACTTGTTCATACACAGATTTGTTTTTTATTATTTCGTTTCAAACCTGAAAATTTGTCAAATGAATATTATTAATATTAAATAGGAAGTGAATGAACATTAAAGCCGACGATACATTATCCTACTCAGTCGTACCATTTGTCGAAAAATCGTGTTTGCTCATAAAGTGGGATAGTGTGTCTTAGTGAATGAATTGAGTAACAGATTTTTTTTACAAGTCTGTCTGACTTGCAAACGTTTATTAACAATTTCATATAATAATGGATTCTATTAGAGTTGCATTTTCTTGTAAAGTATCCGAGTCGTTTGAGTTTGCATAATTTTTGTAATTTTTTCTTGTGAATGAATCATGCAATTGTGTAGAAAAACTACTGAATCCCGACCTTAAGCTAATAGATTTTCAAGAAAAATTTAAATGTAAATAAAAAAGATTTTCAAAAGCAAGGATGTAGAAAACTAAAAAAAATTATATATTATAGGCCCGTTTTCACAACTTACCGATATCTAAAGGTAGGATTTTATCGGCCATATAAAAATTGTTCCATTATTACAACTGTAATTTAACCTACCGGGTAGGATGAACCTTAATTTACTTTATCGCTTACTTTAAGTAAAAGTAAAGTTTTAATAATGGAACACTTTTTATAAGGCAGGTTAAAGTCTACTTTAAGCTATCGGAAAGTTGTGAAAACGGGCCTTAATGTGTTACAAATTTTCCAACAAATTTAAAACACCTATTAATATAAAAAAAAAAATTTTAATATAAAGTCAAGTGAAATGAAATAACAAAGGTGTTAATTTTAATAACTGAAAAAATACAAAATGGTAATAAATATAAATATAACAAGCTATTTTTGACTTTATTAAATAACATTTTTTTGCTATATATAAAAAAAGGTTAAAAAACATAAAAGTTATTATATTGTATAATAATTAATACAATCAATATTCGATTAAGCAGTCGATTTAATAAAATGAAACAAAAACCTTTAATAAAATTTTTTATGAAGAAAATTCAAAACAAATCCCAGTATTGTTCATACAAAATAGTCCTTTCAATTAAAGTGATTTTTTTAACTTATCAAAACAGCAACATGCTGTTGTTTAAAATACGGCGGTGCGCAAAATGACCCCAGGAAATTTGGCCCAAAAGAAAAGTGAAGAACGGCCCCAAAATTGTACATGAGACACAACAACACGCAATTTTGGGGCAAGTTTTTGGTTTTTTTGGGGTTAGTGTGTTTTTGCATTTTAAGTGTAATGATAAATGACCCCAAATAAAATCACAATTTTTACTTTGGTCCTATTTTTCGTTTACTAATACAAAAATGCAAATTTTTAGAACTGAAAAATCACCCTAAACATTTTTACACAAATTATATAAAATTGTATGCAAAGGTTTCTAGGCATAGTATAAAAACCCTAATTCTTAGAACAAAGTGGATAAAATCCTTGCCGGTTATGCAGAGAAGCTTTTGTTAGCGAAGCCCAAGGCCGGCTATTTAGAGAAGCTTTACTGATCAAGCCAGTGTTCGTTATACCAAAGAAAAGAAAATCCTTGCGCCCGGCCGATGGCCGTCTATTTTGTGAAGTTTAAGTGAGCGAAGCCAGTGTTCGTTATACCATAGAGTAGAAAACCCTTTTAATAGAGAAGCTTTAGTTAGCGAAGCCAGTGTTCTTTATATCATAGGGACGAAAATCGTTGCGGCCGGCCGAAGGCCGGCTATTACGTGAAGCTTTAGTTAGCAAAGCCAGTGTTCGTTATACCATAGAGGAAAAAATTTTAAGAGTTTTAAAACCAAAACTGTTTAATTATTCGGATTTTGAAATCGGGATTCTAAATCTGAGATTTTTAGTTTCGGGCATATGAACTCCACCTAAAATTTTTAATATAACCTTCTTAAAACTCATTATAAATTTTGAGGTGATTTTTCGGCGGTGCCCCCAGGAAATATGGCCCCAAAAGGAAAATGAAAAACGGCCCCAAAATTTTACATGAGACACAACAACACGCAATTTTGGCGCAATTTTTTGTTTTTTTTTGGGTTATTTTTCATTTTTTCGTTAGGGTGTTTTTGCATTTTAAGTGGAATGAAAAATGACCCCAATATCAAGGAATGAAAAATGGCCCCAAATAAAATCACAATTTTTAATTTGGGGCTATTTTTCATCTACTAATAAAAAATGCAAGTTTAAAGAAATGAAAAATCACCCCAAACATTTTTACACAAATTTTATAAAATTCTATGTAAAAGTTTCTAGGGATAACATAAAAAACCAGAATTCTTATACCAAAGTAGAGAAAATCCTTGCCGGTTATGCAGAGATGCTTTAGTTAGCGAAGCCGGTGTTTGTTATACCATAGAGGAAAAAATCCTTGAGCCCGGCCGAAGGCCGGCTATTACGAGAAGAGTTCGTTATACCATAGAAAAGAAAATCCTTGCGCCCGGCCGAAGGCCGGCTATGTAGTGAAGCTTTAGTGAGCGAAGCCAGTGTTCGTTATACCAAAGAGAAGAAAATCATTTCACCCGGCCGAAGGCCGGCTATACAGAGAAGCTTTAGTAATCGAAGCCAGTGTTCGTTATACCATAGAGAAAAGAAGCCTTGCGCCCGGCCGAAGGCCGTCTATAACGTAGAGCTTAGCAAAGCCAGTGTTCGTTAAACCATATAGAAAAAAAAAAATTCTTGTGCATGGCCGAAAGCCCAACCGTGCTATCAATCGTACGATTTTTAAAACCAAAACTGTATAATAATCCGGATTTTGAAATCGGGATTCTAAATTTGGGATTTTTAGTTTTGGGCATATGAACTCCACCGAAAATGTTAAATGTCACTTTCTTTGTGTTCTTTTTTGGGGTTAAAATTCATTATAAATTTTGAGGTGATTTTTCATAATGAAGAATAACCCCAAATTTAGGGTCATATTTCATTTTATTTTTAGGGTTATTTTTTATTTTTTTGGGGTAATTTTTCATTAAAAAAATGGGACCATATTGCATTATGAAAAATAGCCTGGGGTCAATTTTCATTTATTTTTTGGGGCCAGATTTCCTGGGGCCATATTTCGCAGAGCCGATTTTTCATAATGAAGAATTTAGGGTCATATTTTGTTTTATTTGTAGGGTTATTTTTAATTTTTTTGGGGTAATTTTTCATTAAAAAATGGGGTTATATTTATTTTTTGGGGCCACATTTCGCAGCGCCATAAAATACTTGTATCTACACACAGAAAACAAATTGGTTGGGAAACGGCTGCAGTTATTTGAAACCAAGTTTGTTTATCTCTTTTGAGTTTTTCGAAAGTGAGCTTGTTTTCAACAGACGAACAGACAGACGGACATGACTAAATCGACTTAAAATAACTCAAGGACGCAGAATATATATACTTTATGTGATCTGAGATGAATACTAAAAAAGTTTCACACAGAATGACAAACTTAGTATACCCCAAGGCGAATTGACTAGAAGGTTAGGTCAACTGTACAACAACACTTCTTCTGTGGTCGGGTTGTCAAAAATATTGCTAGTAAAAAAAATAGGTTTGTTTACATAAAAAACTATTTTGTATACAAACTTTGACAAGTCGACCACCGAAAAAAACACCATATGTTGACTTGAGCCCACCTTCTAGTCAATTCGCCTTGGTATACCCTCTTCACAACTAATTGTGGTGGTGGGTATAAAAAAGCAAAAAACCCCGTTTTTCTTTTGCTTTCGCAAAAAAACTAAACAAAAATTAACTCATTCTCTTATCCCTTCTCATAGAAGCTACTAATTCGCTTCTTATCTTTTATATGACACAGATGAGGCCTTCTATGAGGCATTCGTTAAGAGTTGGACAAGAATAGTAATTAAATCAAAAACATTTTAAGAAGGCCTGACGAAAGAATATCTTTTGAGTTTTCCCGCTGAGTACATATGTATGAGTCTCATACGTAAAAGTTTTTTGTTTGTGTGTTGAAGCTCTAGAAAATGCAATTTAGAAAAGATCAGCAGTAAAACTGTACTACTGAAGTATCAATTCATACACGGAGGCAAACATGATCACCCAGTGGTTAAGATCCACCAAGAGATTAGGTCATATGGCAAGTAGTCATGTAAATCTGTTTCCACTCACAATTAATTCTAGGGCGTGACTGGTACATATTTTTTTGTTTTATATTGGGATCGACCTGGTTCAAAATAATAAGTTTTGGTGCATGTGAAAAAAGAAACACAAATAAGTCGTTTCATAAAAATGAGTATTTTAAAAGCTAGGCGTACTAAGGAAAAAGTCACCTTAATAGCCGACATAAGTGGCGACTTGCATACACTTTATCCCAGGTTTCCTGCAAGATAAATTCAACAACACGCAAATAAAGATTTAAAAATACCAAGGAAAATAACGGCTTTTTTATACATTTTTTTAGTATACTCAAAGCACAAAACAGCGAGAAATTCATTGTTTTTCAATGCAAAGTGTTTTAAGCACATCTTATACTGCCAACGATCTCTTTCAAAGGGGGAAAAATGCACCGCAGATGGTTTTGTAGTATAGAAGGATAGCGTCCAGCCCCATCTTGGGATTTATCTGAAAACATTCACCCACACGTTATTCCAAACTTCTAAAATCTACCAAAAATTTGTAAAAAACACTATAATTTTTAACAACACCTGAACCAAATGTACCAGAAGATTCCACATGCGATTTTCCGGAGTACACATTTAACTGGCAGCAATAGCTTGTAGCAATAGCCGCAACCCAGTTTTTAAAGCCGAATCGAACTTTAGAAATATGTGGTTCACCATTCATTCGAAGAAAGCTAGTTCGATTCGACTTCAAGATTTGGAGGATATAAGGTCAAAGACATTGTGATCAAAGATTTTTCAAATATTGCTTCACATACACTATTTCATCTTTCACAAAGTTTAGAGTTCTGCTGAGGGGTGAGCTCTGAGATGGAAGGTATTAGGATTTATTTGCCTTGCGAAGTCTTGCCGAGTTTTCTTTGGTGCCAACGGTTCATTATCACTATCGTCACTGACGTCGTTGTCAATGATTTCAAGATTTACGAAAACTTTAATAGTACTAGGCTTGCCTTCTGATAGGCTTGAAACCTTTATATCGAGCCTTTGGTGCAATACCGTAGTAATTCAAAAAATCGTGAACTGAGAAAAATGCATTTGAAGTTTTCAGCCATCTTTTTATACCCTTCACCACAGGTGTAAAAGGGTATATATAAGTTTGTCATAACGTTTGTAATTTCCACAATATTGATTTTAGACCCCATAAAGTATATATATTCTGGGTCCATATGAGAAGAGAAGTTGATTTAACGATGTCCGTCTGTCCGTCTGTCCGTCTTACGTTTGATATGTGTTTTCCGGATAATCCAGACATGATAGCGGCTAGGTTGTTTTACATTTATGTCACATATAGTCCACCATTTCTTGCTATTGAAATTCAGCAAGATCGGTCCTCAAATGGCTGAGATATGATCAAAAAACCACGACTGCCTCTAATTTTTTCCAAAAATCCCTTGTTGTTGTATTTTTATTGCTTTTTTCTGTATATCTGGAGAACGGCAAGAGCCAAAGTTTCCAAATTAGGTACAAACATTAAGGTTGTCAATACACACCACCCTACAAAATGTGGGCGGGATTGGAGAAGTGGGCGTGGTACCTCCCGTACAAAAAAAATTAAAAATTTTATAAAAACCTAAATTTTAGGGCTGTCATATGTCCTATGGATATGACTTATATACCAAAATATCGGAAATTTTTAGTAGAACATATTTTATAAAAAACTCGGGAAAATCGGTTCAGATACGAAAAATTTATGACCAAAATATTAATTTTATTTTGAAAAATACCCATTCTCAGGAACCATAGATCTTCCCGAGTCCAAGTTTTATAGCCAAAATAACTCATATAGTCCACCATTTCTTGCTATTGAATTTCAGCAAGATCGGTCCACAAATGGCTGAGATATGATCAAAAAACCACGACTGCCTCTAATTTTTCCAAAAAAAACCCTTGTGGTTGTTGTTTTTTTGTTTTTTTATTTGAAACATGTACACATGCTTGTACATGATTGTTCGCTTTAATTGAAAAATACATACCTACAAATTAAACTAATAATATGACGAAGTATATTCTATTATAATGCTTTATTATTAACAAGGTTAATAGCTCAATGGTCTGGGCGGTTGCCCAAGAAGGTTTGTTTGTTATATTGCCGGGGTTCAAATCTCGGCATCTCCACCTTTACCAAACAAAAATTTTTTAAATTTTTCCATAAATATTTCTATAAACGATTTTAAAATTATTCAGCGATTTTTGATTTTTTCATTTTATTGACAATATAAATATGCATCGTTCGCCTTACATGTGAAACAAAAAACATATTTTACAATTTGTTTTTGGCTTAAATTTAAATACCTAAGTATGTACGAATATGCAAAAGTTATTTATGTGTACTGGTACACACAGAAAACAAATTGGTTGGAAAACGGTTGCAGTAATAAAATATTGATCAAGAAATACAATTTACTATTGCAACTATTAAAAATGTATAGTTCTAACTGATTTTTAATTCTCTTGATCATTAAAACGTTATGCTAACTGAAACATGATTCCTTCAATTCTTTTATTAGTTATGATAACTAATTTAATTTAGTTTTAAAAATTAGTACAAATGGTTATAATCACAACCGAATTTAATACAGGGCAATACTGAATATTGGTCTTTGCAATTAATAATTTGATTTCGTCAATAAATTTTGTAATATAAATGTTAATTCATTTATTGCAGCTAATAATCGATTGCTAGTATAGTTTCAATTCGATTACAACAACTGAAAATATAATTATTTGGTATTCACAACCAAAAAAGAAGTTATATGTCCCAATTGTTTACTAAATTTTCTGTCAAAACATTAAATATAATAAAATAATTTTAATTTTATATTAAAATAAATAAGTTTGTGTTAAAAAATTGAAAATGTGCAAAAACTTAATAAATAGGGGTAAGTTATTAACGTATTTTTATAATTATGTACATTTGCACGTACATATGTGTGTATGGATTATATTTCTTACAAATACACACATATATGTACCCACCTAGCATTTTCAATCAAAAGAATCAAATGGGAATCTCATGAAGAGCATTCATCGTCGACGAGCGCAATTTTTAATCGTAAAAGATTCCTCGCACGGGAGAAACTTTTACACAAGCTGATTCCTCTGCGAGATACTTCTACAACACAGCGAAAGACGCTTTTATCACAGTGCAAAAAAATTTGGGACATTGCCGCCAGCCTCAACACTTGCAACGCTAAATGAAACTAGAATGTACTTGAGCTAAAAAATAATTTCAGATGTCTTCTTTTCTTAGAATATATTATCCCTCTAACACTCATTTTAAGGAGTAATTTTTGTCCTTTTTTAACTTCCCAACAAAAGTATACTAAAACGACACTTTAGAGGTTTAAAAAGTTCCACGAATATTTTCTGCATCAAATTTTACTAGGGGTCCTCTAAGAACAAAACATCGTGCAATGTATGTAAAACGGGTTTTCGAAATTCCTGGCCTTGAAATTTTTGAATTTCTTGAAAACCCATTTTACATAAAGTGCATGAACTTTTTGTCTTAAAATTTGATGCAAAAAATATTCGTGGAACATTTTAACCCTCTAAAGTGCCGTTTTAGAATACTTTTGTTGGGAAGTTAAAAAAAGGGCAAAAATGACCCCTTAAAATGAGTTATAGAGAATTAATATATACTAAGAAAAGAATCGCAATACGATTTTACTGAAGACATCTGAAATTATTTTTTAGCTCAGAAGTACATTAAGTATATTTTTTTTGACTTATACCAAACGCCTATTCAAAAAATTCAAAAACTTTAAAGGCCCATATTTCGGGAACTAAAGCTTACTTTTCAAAACCCTTTGGCAGATTTGCTCTAATAATGTTCTAGTTTCATTTTGCGTTGCAAGTATTGATGCTGGTTTTTTTGTTGCACAGTGTATTGATCGTAGGCGAATTCGTTTGAGATTTCTGTAAAGATTTTCTAATGAGTGAATGAATGAATCTTATGAGACTATTGGAGGAATTCCCTTACAACTTGTAGAATGCTTACACATATAACTGAGCCACCTAAACAAGAGCATCAAGCTTCTTTTTCATAAAATTTATACGAAACAAACCTTAAGATAAGGAATTCAACAACAATCCTGTTGGAAAATCTTATTTGGCAGATCCTTACGTCGGCTTGTTTAAATAAAATTGTATTAACAAGTGAATTTTCATGTTTTAAAAACGCCCTTATTTAGGTAGCTCAGTAATTGTTATATGACTCATAAGGAGATCCGCAAAAGGTTCATTCCAAGTTTAAAAGACAAGCGTGTCAGAAAATGTATAAAAAACGAATAAATAAAAAATTTTGATCATCAGAAGATTCTTTGAGGAGTTAGACAATCGTCTTACAAACATCTTATGCTATCTGGGCAATATCTTAGACCTACATGTACATATTGTTTATATTTTGCTCCGCGTGTACATTGGTCAAACAAATATGTTATAAGTACATTAGATGAAAATCGCTGTTTTTTTTAGTGATTTTCATATTAATTTACAGCTTCAATCACTGTTCGTATTGTAAAAACCACATGTTAATTATTCTGTTTAATATTAAATTAAAATGCTTAAGCTCGAGGTCAGTTGTATGTAAAATTTTTCTTTATTTGTGTAGTTTTTGATGCTGAAACGTGAAGAGCTATTACTCCTTTATTGTGGTTAATGTAAATTTTAATTAAACATTCCCTGATGATGATATTCAAAGAATATCGAAATATCGGAAACAATTAAAGAAAAATTTTACATACAACTGACCTCGAGCTTAAGCATTTTAATTTAATATTGAATTTTAAAGGTCGAATAAAAATACAACTTAAGAAAAATTATTCTGTTTAACTTCAGACACTAGAACAAGACGACATTGAAGCCAAAGATTGCTTTTGTTGGTACATTAAGGTATAAACTGTACAACTTTGGAAATCCGTTGGATGATGTGGAAAGCTGCATGTAGGTGTTTGTATAAAATTAAATAATTTGTTAACTATGTATACATAAAAATATTAATAAATAAATAGTTTTAACAAAAAATGGAGATTATGGGAAAATTTTGACTTTCTATCTAATAAATCGGGAAAATGGTTCATGTAACCGGTTAAAAAAATATATTGATAACGACAATCAAATCTCTTGTTATGAACACCAATTATGTGTTAATTCAGTTGCACCTATCATTTATTCGGGTATAAGCACAATTTTGTTTCTAATAATCATACTTACAACTAACAATTTCTGTTGTTATGACTGATTGTGTACTAAAATTCAAATGTTGCTATCAAAAATATTATGCCAAGCAACGAAATTTTCAGTAATTGTAACCGAATTGTGTGATAGTACATGCAACCGGCGAAATTCGATTGGCGCCAAATTCGGTTGTGATCACGAATCTGTTTTCTCTGTGTAGGCATTGTTTTCATGATTGTTGCTTTTTTTTCAGTTATAGAGACGGATTGTCTCTTCTTACATTTCAATTCAAAAATCTTACACGTGTTGCCATATTATTTTTAAAAAATATTATTATTTCTAAAAAAAATCCCATTTGTTATTTGAAAACAAAACATTCAACAATAAGTATTTGCGTACGTAAATGTTTAATTTATTCAAAAAGCTAGAAACATTTAAGTTAGGATAATTTTATTGACGAACCCAATGACATAGAAACAGATCTTAAAATTTGTTCACAGCTTACTCTGACATTAGGCAAGGCAAAGAAATGCTAAAAATTATTTTGAAAACGCTACAAATAATTCTTAAAGTTGTTCATTATATTGTTTTAAATCCTTATACATTTAAGTGACTCATTTTAAACAAAATTAAAATAAATGGTAATATTTAAACAAGTATTTAGGTAGATTTGATAAAGCATCAGATATAAATACCACAATTGGTTAACCTTGAAATTGGAAGGCCCTCTAATAAAAACAAAATACAAACGGTTTTATAGCTATTTTGATTTAAAAGAATTTACAGACATATTTAGACCAGATTATTTTTTTTATATTTTAAAAAAACAGTCATCATTAATTGCGTAAAAGTTAGTTTATAACAATTTATTTTAGTTTTAATCGCTAAAGCGGATCATACACTTGCAATAAAATTGTTCAATTTTACGTATTGTACAATTATATCGCCAATGTGTATGCGATATTCGATGGTAGCACAATATATTGGCAACAATCAAAAGACTTTTGATTTTTATTGCACAACGAAAAGAAAGTGAAATGTGTTGGCAACATTGTATAATGCTGTTTATGCTATTCCTATAGTTTATGTTCACCTTTTTATTGAATGAATGAAACCATTGTGCGACTTATTGCATAATATAGGACAAAATTTAAATAATATGGCGAATATCATATACAGTAATATTGCAAGTGTATGGGCCGCTTAAGACTATTTCATCCAACTTTAAAAATTAATCAAAAGAAGCTTAAAACATTTTTCTAAAAAGCTAATAAAATGCCAAATGGAAATTTTACAGCTAAATCTAAGTTTTTTGTGCTGAATTTACTTTCAAAAATAAAAAATTCCCACACTACTTAAAAGTCTTCATTAAAAATCGCCCAAACATGCAGGCTTATCGTCTTGTAAAAAAATAAAATGAAAATTTTTTTACAATAAAATAAGAATTATCCATTTCCATACGAAATTTCATTTTGACTACAACTATTTTTTTTAGTCAAAATTTATTATAATTTATTATAATACATAAAAAACTTAAGTTATATCAATACCTATTCTTCAATTTTTAAAATAATTCTAAAAAAGCTAGAAACATTCAATTAAAATGCTTAAAAAAATGCGAAGCGCTTAATGAAAGTATTTTAGCTAAATTAAAATTTTTAATCTAAGTAAAGCTGCAAAATTGCCAAAATGGTCACACTGCTTAAAAACCATACAAACAAGCAGGGTTATCCACTCTAAAAAAAATTGTATTTAGGGAATATTAGAAATGCCCTCATCATATAATTTTACGACTACAAAAAACCGCTAACATAACGAACAGTCATCTAGTGTCGTCAAAATATTAAAAGCAATCTTTGCCTTTTTATACCCTTCACCGAAGGTAAGAGGGTATATATAACTTTGTCATTCCGTTTGTATGTTCCACAATATTGATCCTACACCCTATAAAGTATATATATTCTGGGTCCTTATGAAAACCGAAGTTCAAATCCGGTTGTCCGTCTGTCCGTCTGACCGTCTGTCCGTCTGTCCGTGTGTATGTTGAAATGGGTTTCCCGAAAACCCCAGAAATGATGTGGACTAGGTTGATGTATATTTATGTCAAATATACTCCGTTTAAGTTTGCTATTGAAATTCAGCCAGATCGGTCCAAAAATGACGGAGATATGAGCAAAAAACCACGACTACCTCTAAATTTTTCCAAAAATCCCTTGTTGTTGTTGTATTTTTTTTATTTCTGTATATCTTGAGAACGGCAAGAGCCAAAGTTTCCAAATAAGGTACACACATTTAGGTTGCCAATACACACCATCCTAAAAAATGTGGGCGGGATTGGAGAAGTGGGCGTGGTAACTCCCGTACAAAAAAATTAAAAATTTTATAAAAACCTAAATTTTAGGGCTGCCATATGTCCTATGGATATGACTTATATATCAAAATATCGGAAATTTTTAGTAGAACATATTTTATAAAAAACTCGGGAAAATCGGTTCAGATACAAAAAAGTTATGACCAATATTAAATTATTTTTTTTAAATACCCACTTTCGGGAACCATAGATCTCCCCTAGTACAAGCTTTATAACTAAAGTAAATGGTAAATTTCTTCTTTAACACGTCGGTATATAAATCTGCCAAATCGGTTAAAAAATGGCTGAGTTATAACCGAAATACTGAATCCCCAAAAATTACTCTTTTTTATATTTATAATTAACTTTGTTAAAATATATATTTACAAGTTTATATAAATGTTTATATATAAATATAACTTAAGTAAACGGTAAAATTCTACCTTAACACGTCGGTATATAAAACTATCAAATCGGTTAGACAATGGGTAATTTATGAGCAAATACTCAAAAAATGGGCTAAAAAACATCAAAATGTTTATAAAAACCTAAATTTTAGGGCTGCTATACGTCCTATGGATATGACTTATATACCAAAATATCGGAAATTTCTAGTAAAACATATTTTATAAAAACTCGGTTCAGATACAAAAAAGTTATGACCAAAATTAAATAATTTTTTTTTAAATACCCACTTTCGGGAACCATAGATCTCCCCGAGTCCAAGCTTTATAACTCAAGTAAATGGTAAATTTCTTCTTAAACACGTCGGTATATAAATCTGTCAAATCGGTTAAAAAATGGCAGATTTATCCCCAAAATTTATTCTTTTTATAATTAACTTTGTTAAAATATATGTATACAAGTAAATATAAATGTTTATATATAAATATAGCTTAAGTAAATGGTTAAATTCTTCCTTAGTACGTCGGTATATAAAAATATCAAATCGGTTAGATAATGGGTAATTTATGAGCAAAATACTCCAAAAAGGGGCTAAAAAACATAAAAATTTTTATAAAAACCTAAATTTTACGGCTGCCATATGTCCTTTGTATATGACTTATATACCAAAATGTCGGAAATTTGTATGAGTTATAACCGAAATACTGGGGCCTAATCACCGCATACGATATCGAGCAAAATTCATCGAAATTATTTATTTTGGTATTTTGAAACTCGATATCGAATGAAATGTATTGAATTTGAAATAATAGCATTCGACATCGAGTAACTCGACATTACATTTATCGAGTTTTCATACGATACGCCAGTGTCTATCGTTTGCAAAAAAATTCAATAGTTTATTCGATACGAAAGTATCGAATGCTGTGATTAGACCCCTGAATTCCCGAAAATTACTCTTTTTATGCCCTTCACCGAAGGTAAAAAAGGTATATATAACTGTAATTTCTACAATATTGATCCTACACCGTATAAAGTATATATATTCTGGGCCCTTATGAAAAGCGAAGTTCAAAACCGGTTGTCTCTTATTTAAAAAAAAAAATATTTACCAGTTTTATTTAGTTTTTGTCTAGTTGCTCTGTATTCTGCTCGCAAAATGGTGAAGGGTATATAAGATTCGGCACAGCCGAATATAGCACTCTTACTTGTTAATAGTAGTTCCGTTTACTTAAGTTATTTTTTTACAAGTTTTTTAATAAAGAGGAATGTTTTGTAATTAAGAAAAGGTGAAAAATTATTAATAATATTAAATATTTTTTTTATATTAATATAAATATGGTTGAAAATAGCTAGAGGCAATAAAAACATTTTTAGCTGTTGTTTAAGTGCAAATGTCAATAAGTGCATTTATGTAAATATTGTTGGGTGTTAAAGGAGAGTAATTTAAGAAAAGCTTTTATTTGTAACCTTTGACACTTTATTGTAACTACAAAACACAAAATTGTAAAAAGTTAGTTCTCAACAGTACGCACAAGTAAAAGGTTAGTATAACCGACAATAAAGATATTTAGATTTTTTTCCCCCATTTAATACCCCGTCTTTTTCTTCCATTATTTTCCTGGTCGGATTCTTTTGCGCTTTTACACCCCAACATTTTTTGGTCCAATCGACCCGGATAAGTAAAAGTAAAAGTAAAAGTGAAAGCAATCATCAGAGAAGAGCCAAATATTGGAGGAAAAGATAAGTTTTTAAACAACCCACAGGATCTACAAACAAATTTCGTGGATAAAATAACCCCCGAATATACTCAGATATTTTATATCAGCAACCCTTCAGCTCATCGGTAATATAATCAGCCGAAAAAAGTAAGTTTTAATAACTTTAAATACCTACCTACAAATAAATTAATTTTTAAAACAACAAAAAAAAAAGTGCAAGTAAATTCACATTTAAATAATTACAATAACAAAAAAGTGCAAAGCAAATGACAAGCTACATATGTTAAAAATATATGTATAAAAAAAAGGAAAACAGTTATTATTTGTGTTAAATAAAATTTCCCTTGCTAATAAGCAACGAAATCCACATCTCAGAAGTATTAAAATATTGAGTGCAAAATAACTTTAAAATCTCGGTGAGTGTAAAATAAGGAAAAAAAAAACAACATATAGCTTAGCATAAACAAGTGATCGAACCACTTACAACATAAAGCTTTAAAATTAATCTTTGTTTCGTTAACAACCTACAGCTGTAAGGTTGGTTCAAATAAAATTCATTTGGTTACCAGGGTTGTCAGATGTGGGGATTTCTCGCCAAACGTGGCGATTTTCAAACTTGTTTGGCGACCTAAATTTCGATTTGGCGACGTGGCGATTTTTTGGCGATTTATAAAAATAATTGGCGATTTTGTTGGCGATTTTTGATAACAAAAAATTTTATTTCTATTCTAGTTTTTTTATGTATGAAATTATAGCTCGTGTAAATGGTGTGTTAAGAACATTTGAGTGTAGCGTTTTTTTATGTAAATGCTATAGTCTGGCCGCCTCTCACTTTTATTTTCTTGTTTGCTATCACATTAAAGTGAATGCACACACATGCATATATGTACATACATATGTATATGTACATATGTACATGAAAAAAACTTTTTTTGTATGTTTAGAAAATCTAAAGGTAAACAGAAGATATTTTCGTAAGTTTGTACAAAATAATTAAATATTTATCATGGCATCATCAACGAAAAGTGCAAGAATAGATCGTCGACATAAAAAGGAATGGGAAAATCAAAATTGGGCGAAAGGTACATATAATAATACTAGGTTTTTAAGATTATTACATTTTTATAAAATTTGCAGGTTGGCTGAAGCCAATATCAGACTCTCCATTGAGTTATCAGACCATAAGTAATCCAATAAATACATTAGACTGGTCGCAATTTTTTTTTTTTAAATTTACATGTTTGCGCTGCTTAAAATATGAGGTTTGGTGTAAGAAATCAAGTCCTAATTTTTCAGCTCAATCCGACGGTGCCTAGTCGTGCCAAGTGGGGCCCAAAGTTCCCCATATGATAAAAAAAAACATCTATTCAATCAGATACTAGATGAAAAGCCGGTCTTAAAGACCGAAAATCGAAAATCTGGCTTCGTTACGATCTTCCGCAGAGAAAATACTTTAAGTACGCCAAATTTCAGCTTCCTATGTCATCAGATGGCTTCAGAAAGTTGCGGAAAGAATAGGACATACATGCAAACATCCTTACATACTAAGAAATTATATATTGTATAGATAGATTAAAGTATTTGCAGTTTAATATTTTAGTATGATACGAACGAAAGATTTTTAACTAATTTTAACTAATTCGGGGTCGCTGAATCCAGTGGTGCTAGCCGTTTTTTTAGGTTAGCTTTAGTTTTCGAGATATACCGTTATTTCAAAAATTAAGGATGTTGCACAACATATGTTCGCGCAACTCAAAAACGCTTTAGCTTATTGAAAAACTAAAAAAATCGAAATTCGGCAATAACATTTACTTTAAGAAAGTTAAAACTTTTTTCTTCATATTGGCTCTGGTTTTCGAGATATACCGTTATTTCAAAAATTAAGGATGTTGCACAACATATGTTCGCGTAACTCAAAAACGCTTTAGTTACTGAAAAACAAAAAAAAACCGAAATTCCGCAATAAAATTTACTTTAAGAAAGTTAAACTTTTTTCTTCATATTGGCTTTGGTTTTCGAGATATACCGTTATTTCGAAAATTAAGGAGGTTGCACAACATATGTTCGCGTAACTCAAAAACGCTTTAGTTTATTGAAAAACAAAAAAAAAACCGAAATTCCGCAATAAAATTTACTTTAAGAAAGGTAAAACGTTTTTCTTATATGCGCAGTCGTTTTAGAAACATAATTTTTTTTTCTGGAAAAAAAAATAATTTTTTTATTAAAATTTCGGAATTTTTGTTTTTAAAAATTCATAAAAAATTGAAAAATGGAGCTATGCTTCTAATTTTATAGAGTCATATAAAAAACAATATTGCAAACAAAACAAGCTATAAATGATTAAAATCTGTTCACAACTTTTGATTTTATGTATTCACAAAAGACGAAAAATTTTAATTAATTTAAGAATTTTATTAAACCGCCATATGTGTATAATTGAAATTCTTATATTTGGCCAGTGTAGTACCTAGGATGCCTCAAGAAGGGTCAAATGTATGACTGGAGTCATACACGGGCCAAATATAAGAATTTCAATTATACACATATGGCGGTTTAATAAAATTCTTAAATTAATTAAAATTTTTCGTCTTTTGTGAATTTTTTTTTTTATGAATTTTTAAAAACAAAAATTCCGAAATTTTAATAAAAAAATTATTTTTTTTTTCCAGAAAAAAAAATTATGTTTCTAAAACGACTGCGCATATAAGAAAAACGTTTTACCTTTCTTAAAGTAAATTTTATTGCGGAATTTCGGTTTTTTTTAGTTTTTCAATAAGCTAAAGCGTTTTTGAGTTACGCGAACATATGTTGTGCAACCTCCTTAATTTTCGAAATAACGGTATATCTCGAAAACCAAAGCCAATATGAAGAAAAAAGTTTTAACTTTCTTAAAGTAAATTTTATTGCGGAATTTCGTTTTTTTTTTTGTTTTTCAATAAACTAAAGCGTTTTTGAGTTACGCGAACATATGTTGTGCAACCTCCCTAATTTTCGAAATAACGGTATATCGCGAAAACCAGAGCCAATATGAAGAAAAAAGTTTTAACTTTCTTAAAGTAAATGTTATTGCCGAATTTCGATTTTTTTAGTTTTTCAATAAGCTAAAGCGTTTTTGAGTTGCGCGAACATATGTTGTGCAAGATCCTTAATTTTTGAAATAACGGTATATCTCGAAAACTAAAGCTAACCTAAAAAAACGGCTAGCACCACTGGATTCAGTGACCCCGAATTAGTTAAAATTAGTTAAAAATCTTTCGTTCGTATCATACTAAACTATTAAACTGCAAATACTTTAATCTATCTATACAATATATAATTTCTTAGTATGTCAGGATGTTTGCATGTATGTCCTATCCTTTACGCAACTTTCTGAAGCCATCTGACGACATATGAAGCTGAAATTTGGCATACTTAAAGTATTTTCTCTGCGGAAGATAGCAACGAAGCCAGATTTTCGATTTTCGGTCTTTAAGACCGGCTTTTCATATAGTATCTGATTGAATAGATGTTTTTTTTTATCATATGGGGAACTTTGGGCCCCACTTGGCACGACTAGGCACCGTCGGATTGAGCTGAAAAATTAGGACTTGATTTCTTACACCAAGCCTCATATTTAAAGCAGCGCAAACATTTAAATTTAAAAAAAAAAAAAAATCCCATACAAGATGCGACCAGTCTAAAATACATCGTGGTGCTTTGCATGCAAAATTGCATTAAGATCACATAAAATTGATCTGCAGAAACATGCTGAATCAATTAAACATAAAAATAGCATGGCCGTATTTTTCAAACAAAATAGAATGGATCAATTCGGTAAGTAAAGTATTTCCCTTCCCCTATGTTTTAATGTTCTATATTATTAAATACTTATTTTGCTTTTAGTAAATATCTCTCAGTCTAAAAAATCTAAAATCATTGACATACAATTAGCTGTTTTCATAGCAAAACAAAGCTCGATTGCATCTGTAGATCATCTTAGCACATTACTGCGGAATAGTTCAACATATACTACATTTGAAGAGCTCAAATTGCACAAAACTAAGTGTAGTGCAATTATGAAAAGGGTTGTTTCACCTGCACTGTTGGAAAACCTTGTAAAGGATATTGGTGACACAAAATACAGCCTGATTGTCGACGAATCTACGGATGTTTCGCAAACAAAGTGGATGAGTGTATGTGTCAAATTCTTCGACAATAAACTCATATTAACAACAAACTTTTTGGGGCTTTTTTTGGTAGAAGAAGCCACAGCAGAGCACCTTTTAAACAGCTTATCATTGTTTAAAAAAAAAAATTGGCATTAAAATCTCGAATATGATTGCAATTGGAACGGATGGTGCTAGTAATTTATGTGGTAAAAATAAGTCATTGTTTACTGTTTTGAAAAGAGAAAACCCACAAATCATGCTCGTAAAATGCATTTGCCATTCTTTACATCTTTGCTGTTCGAAAGCTTCAAAAACGATTCCAAGCAATGCTGATCTCTTGATAAAAGAAGTATATAACTATTTTAGCCACAGCCCGCTACGTACGCTACTGTATAAGCGTGCTTTTGATTTGATCAACACTGGTGTTGACAGCAATCGTTTTAGAAAGCTTGTGCAAATTTCTGCAACTCGTTGGTTATCTTATGGAGCGGCTATAAGACGGATTTTGGAACAATGGGTGGAGCTTAAGTACCATTTTGCACTTATTTCAACAGCTAAAAATGATAAGACAGCCCAACAAATTTACAAGGAATTATGTGATGAAAAAACAAGACTTTTTTTGATATTTATAAGTCCTATAGTAAATGAAATGAACCATTTAAATCTTGAAGTTTAGTCAGATAATATGGACGCTGGAAGTATGCATCAGAGGCTGTATTCTACTCTTCTTTCATTTTCCTCAAAAATTTTCAAGCCATCCATTTTAAATGAAACACGTAATAGTGAAAAATTTATAACTAATATTAGTATAGCTATTAATACACCAAACACTTTTTTTCCAATAAATGCCATTGATTTTGGCTCATCATTTGAAACTGAATTAAGTAATGCTGAAATGGCTGATGAAGATATTGAAAATCTTCGCGAAGAATGCTTTTCGTATTTAAAGATGCTCTTACAAGAATTAATAAATAGAATTCCTGAAAACATGAATATATTTAAAGTTTACGATCATTTTTCCGTTATAAAATGTGGCAATTTGTTATCACAAACAAAATTCGTTGTTGTTAAAGACATCTTAAGGATTGTTATGGATCCAAACGTACCGTTGGATGTTTATGAAACACAATGGACAAAATTACCGTTCGTTAATTGGAAAGAGTATAATGATATTCCATCTAATTTAAACCAGTTTTGGCCAAAAGTTTATAGCTATAAGGATACGGCAGGTACTTACCATTTTAAAGAACTTGCTATCGCTGTACTTTATATGTTGGTAATTCCAACTAGCAATGCCTGTGTTGAAAGAGTATTTTCAATAATGAACTCCACTAAAACTCGTCTTCGGAATAGAATGCAGTACGAACTTCTTGACGCGTTATTACGAGTTATAGATTATATGAATGTAAATAGTACATGCTGCACTTCGTTTCTACCTTCACAAGATATGTTAAATAAATTTAATTCCCATACAATGTATTCCAAAAACGAAGGCAATGAGGAATATCTTGACGATGAAGTATATAGCGTTTTAGATATATAATAGAACTTCAACTACATAAATACTATGTACATTAGGGGTATAACCAATTTTTTTGCATAGTACCATGAGGTCAACCATGTCCTAGTAACCACGAAAATTATAATATTTTGTAATTTTTCTCAAAAAAGATCACGCACCAATTGGTTTTTCTAAACCAATGCAATATTGAATATTCATAATTTTATACGGTGTTTTTTTTATTAATTTTTTATTTTTTTGAAAAATCTCTTACCATCTCTAAATATTAATGAATTTTCATACTTGAGCTATTTTAAACATATTATTAATTTTTCTTAACCAAAAATAAAATTAAAATTTTAAAAATTTCATCGCGGTTGGTGTGTGAACTTTTTTGACCTTAGCGAACAAATAAATATGCGTTCACTTATAGGTTTTTATGCTCTATCGGACTGTGCTATGCCAATTTTGATATTTTAAAAAATTTAAAATTAAAATTTAGCATTAGTTTAATGCTAACAAAAAATTTTTTGCTGCTTTAAGTAGACTACTATTAATTATTATATAGTAAACATTGTTCCTTTTTTGTATTCATTAATCATTTTTATTTGTTCTAAATAAAAATTAACAAAATATTATAATGGCGATTTTTTTTTAATTTTTGGCGGATTTTAGGGATTTGGAACAAATTTATTTTTTAGGACTTAAAAAAAATTTTGTTAATAATTTAAAAAAGTTTTAATTTTATTTAAAAAACTGAAAAATAAAGGTTTTGGCGATTTTGGCGATTTTTGACTTTGAATTTGGCGAAAAAGGTCAAATTCAGTCTGACAACCCTGTTGGTTACAGCAAACCACTCAACATCAAACCCCAACCAACATCAAACCCCAACCAACATCCAACCCCACGCAACTTGAGATAAAAATAAACACAGCAAGTGTGATCAAAGAGCTTTTAACTCTCAACTGAAAATTAAATGTAAACAAACGAAAACAAAAAAAAAAAAAAAAGAAAAAGCGAATAACAACAGTTGTACACATGTTTATGTATATCTTGGAATCCTTGAGTTTGATTTTGTATCTACAAGCCGTGTTTATTTTTGTTTTCATCTAAATTACACCGTTTCTATTTAAAGTTATTTTTAACCGAATATAAATTAAATAAATAAAACTTTATTTTGAAAATAAAGCTCAACGCAATAAATACCAATTTTACAACAACAACTGAATATAATTTGTTGAGACAATATTCACATTCGAATTTATTTTAATTTTAATTTCAATTAAAATTAAACTGTTAACCACTACCTATACCGAATATTTGCTTTGCACATTTCTCAGATAAAAATATCCTTAAACTATAAAATAAAATTATAAGTAAAATTTTTTAAATAAATTTATAAAATATAAATAACAAATATAAAATAAATAAAACCGTACGTTCATACATATGTAAATTTTTACTGCTCGAGTTGTAACGGTGTATTGATGATATTAAGCGGAACATTTTTTATTCAATATTTGTTACCATGCAATTTTACCGACTCGTAAAAAAATTTTTTTAATCGATTTAAATTTTTTTATTAAACTATATTTTTAAAATAATTCAGAGCATTATGTCAAGACTTGACTCATTTATTCGCGCCTCAGATCGCGTAGTAGAGTTTTAATCTTATTTTAAATCACTTCCCTCTGACGCTCACTCGGTACATACCTTAGAAATACATAAGGATGAAATTGTTCGCCTTTGGTCGTATTTTAGGTCATGTTACGATGACATTCTCAATAAATTTTATGAGCTTGAAAAAGAGGTTGAACTGGAGACGCTAAAATCGAGACTTTACTCGACCTTTGAGGCCCACGTTAAAGTCTTATCGAAGTCGAATGAACTTTTAGATGCCCTTTGCCAAAAGGCTAGTCAAAATGCTCCCTCAAACCCCAATTCTATCCCACAAATTAATTCTACAAATCATATTTCATTACCACCTTGTGACACTGAAATATTTTGTGGAGACTATCAGTCATGGCCAACATTTCGTGACATGTTCACGGCCTTATACCGAAATAGCACACGATTATCTCCGGTTGAGAAAATGTGCCATCTTTTAAAAAAAACACAGGGGGAGGCTCGCGAATTAACATATTATAATTAAGAATTTTATTAAACCGCCATATGTGTATAATTGAAATTCTTATATTTGGCCCGTGTAGTACCTAGGATGCCTCAAGAAGGGTCAAATGTATGACTGGAGTCATACACGGGCCAAATATAAGAATTTCAATTATACACATATGGCGGTTTAATAAAATTCTTAAATTAATTAAAATTTTTCGTCTTTTGTGAATTTTTTTTTTTTATGAATTTTTAAAAACAAAAATTCCGAAATTTTAATAAAAAAATTATTTTTTTTTCCAGAAAAAAAAATTATGTTTCTAAAACGACTGCGCATATAAGAAAAACGTTTTACCTTTCTTAAAGTAAATTTTATTGCGGAATTTCGGTTTTTTTTAGTTTTTCAATAAGCTAAAGCGTTTTTGAGTTACGCGAACATATGTTGTGCAACCTCCTTAATTTTCGAAATAACGGTATATCTCGAAAACCAAAGCCAATATGAAGAAAAAAGTTTTAACTTTCTTAAAGTAAATTTTATTGCGGAATTTCGTTTTTTTTTTGTTTTTCAATAAACTAAAGCGTTTTTGAGTTACGCGAACATATGTTGTGCAACCTCCCTAATTTTCGAAATAACGGTATATCTCGAAAACCAGAGCCAATATGAAGAAAAAAGTTTTAACTTTCTTAAAGTAAATGTTATTGCCGAATTTCGATTTTTTTAGTTTTTCAATAAGCTAAAGCGTTTTTGAGTTGCGCGAACATATGTTGTGCAAGATCCTTAATTTTTGAAATAACGGTATATCTCGAAAACTAAAGCTAACCTAAAAAAACGGCTAGCACCACTGGATTCAGCGACCCCGAATTAGTTAAAATTAGTTAAAAATCTTTCGTTCGTATCATACTAAACTATTAAACTGCAAATACTTTAATCTATCTATACAATATATAATTTCTTAGTATGTCAGGATGTTTGCATGTATGTCCTATCCTTTACGCAACTTTCTGAAGCCATCTGACGACATATGAAGCTGAAATTTGGCATACTTAAAGTATTTTCTCTGCGGAAGATAGCAACGAAGCCAGATTTTCGATTTTCGGTCTTTAAGACCGGCTTTTCATATAGTATCTGATTGAATAGATGTTTTTTTTTATCATATGGGGAACTTTGGGCCCCACTTGGCACGACTAGGCACCGTCGGATTGAGCTGAAAAATTAGGACTTGATTTCTTACACCAAGCCTCATATTTAAAGCAGCGCAAACATTTAAATTTAAAAAAAAAAAAAAAATCCCATACAAGATGCGACCAGTCTAAAATACATCGTGGTGCTTTGCATGCAAAATTGCATTAAGATCACATAAAATTGATCTGCAGAAACATGCTGAATCAATTAAACATAAAAATAGCATGGCCGTATTTTTCAAACAAAATAGAATGGATCAATTCGGTAAGTAAAGTATTTCCCTTCCCCTATGTTTTAATGTTCTATATTATTAAATACTTATTTTGCTTTTAGTAAATATCTCTCAGTCTAAAAAATCTAAAATCATTGACATACAATTAGCTGTTTTCATAGCAAAACAAAGCTCGATTGCATCTGTAGATCATCTTAGCACATTACTGCGGAATAGTTCAACATATACTACATTTGAAGAGCTCAAATTGCACAAAACTAAGTGTAGTGCAATTATGAAAAGGGTTGTTTCACCTGCACTGTTGGAAAACCTTGTAAAGGATATTGGTGACACAAAATACAGCCTGATTGTCGACGAATCTACGGATGTTTCGCAAACAAAGTGGATGAGTGTATGTGTCAAATTCTTCGACAATAAACTCATATTAACAACAAACTTTTTGGGGCTTTTTTTGGTAGAAGAAGCCACAGCAGAGCACCTTTTAAACAGCTTATCATTGTTTAAAAAAAAAAATTGGCATTAAAATCTCGAATATGATTGCAATTGGAACGGATGGTGCTAGTAATTTATGTGGTAAAAATAAGTCATTGTTTACTGTTTTGAAAAGAGAAAACCCACAAATCATGCTCGTAAAATGCATTTGCCATTCTTTACATCTTTGCTGTTCGAAAGCTTCAAAAACGATTCCAAGCAATGCTGATTTCTTGATAAAAGAAGTATATAACTATTTTAGCCACAGCCCGCTACGTACGCTACTGTATAAGCGTGCTTTTGATTTGATCAACACTGGTGTTGACAGCAATCGTTTTAGAAAGCTTGTGCAAATTTCTGCAACTCGTTGGTTATCTTATGGAGCGGCTATAAGACGGATTTTGGAACAATGGGTGGAGCTTAAGTACCATTTTGCACTTATTTCAACAGCTAAAAATGATAAGACAGCCCAACACATTTACAAGGAATTATGTGATGAAAAAACAAGACTTTTTTTGATATTTATAAGTCCTATAGTAAATGAAATGAACCATTTAAATCTTGAAGTTTAGTCAGATAATATGGACGCTGGAAGTATGCATCAGAAGCTGTATTCTACTCTTCTTTCATTTTCCTCAAAAATTTTCAAGCCATCCATTTTAAATGAAACACGTAATAGTGAAAAATTTATAACTAATATTAGTATAGCTATTAATACACCAAACACTTTTTTTCCAATAAATGCCATTGATTTTGGCTCATCATTTGAAACTGAATTAAGTAATGCTGAAATGGCTGATGAAGATATTGAAAATCTTCGCGAAGAATGCTTTTCGTATTTAAAGATGCTCTTACAAGAATTAATAAATAGAATTCCTGAAAACATGAATATATTTAAAGTTTACGATCATTTTTCCGTTATAAAATGTGGCAATTTGTTATCACAAACAAAATTCGTTGTTGTTAAAGACATCTTAAGGATTGTTATGGATCCAAACGTACCGTTGGATGTTTATGAAACACAATGGACAAAATTACCGTTCGTTAATTGGAAAGAGTATAATGATATTCCATCTAATTTAAACCAGTTTTGGCCAAAAGTTTATAGCTATAAGGATACGGCAGGTACTTACCATTTTAAAGAACTTGCTATCGCTGTACTTTATATGTTGGTAATTCCAACTAGCAATGCCTGTGTTGAAAGAGTATTTTCAATAATGAACTCCACTAAAACTCGTCTTCGGAATAGAATGCAGTACGAACTTCTTGACGCGTTATTACGAGTTATAGATTATATGAATGTAAATAGTACATGCTGCACTTCGTTTGTACCTTCACAAGATATGTTAAATAAATTTAATTCCCATACAATGTATTCCAAAAACGAAGGCAATGAGGAATATCTTGACGATGAAGTATATAGCGTTTTAGATATATAATAGAACTTCAACTACATAAATACTATGTACATTAGGGGTATAACCAATTTTTTTGCATAGTACCATGAGGTCAACCATGTCCTAGTAACCACGAAAATTATAATATTTTGTAATTTTTCTCAAAAAAGTTCACGCACCAATTGGTTTTTCTAAACCAATGCAATATTGAATATTCATAATTTTATACGGTGTTTTTTTTATTAATTTTTTATTTTTTTGAAAAATCTCTTACCATCTCTAAATATTAATGAATTTTCATACTTGAGCTATTTTAAACATATTATTAATTTTTCTTAACCAAAAATAAAATTAAAATTTTAAAAATTTCATCGCGGTTGGTGTGTGAACTTTTTTGACCTTAGCGAACAAATAAATATGCGTTCACTTATAGGTTTTTATGCTCTATCGGACTGTGCTATGCCAATTTTGATATTTTAAAAAATTTAAAATTAAAATTTAGCATTAGTTTAATGCTAACAAAAAATTTTTTGCTGCTTTAAGTAGACTACTATTAATTATTATATAGTAAACATTGTTCCTTTTTTGTATTCATTAATCATTTTTATTTGTTCTAAATAAAAATTAACAAAATATTATAATGGCGATTTTTTTTTAATTTTTGGCGGATTTTAGGGATTTGGAACAAATTTATTTTTTAGGACTTAAAAAAAATTTTGTTAATAATTTAAAAAAGTTTTAATTTTATTTAAAAAACTGAAAAATAAAGGTTTTGGCGATTTTGGCGATTTTTGACTTTGAATTTGGCGAAAAAGGTCAAATTCAGTCTGACAACCCTGTTGGTTACAGCAAACCACTCAACATCAAACCCCAACCAACATCAAACCCCAACCAACATCCAACCCCACGCAACTTGAGATAAAAATAAACACAGCAAGTGTGATCAAAGAGCTTTTAACTCTCAACTGAAAATTAAATGTAAACAAACGAAAACAAAAAAAAAAAAAAAGAAAAAGCGAATAACAACAGTTGTACACATGTTTATGTATATCTTGGAATCCTTGAGTTTGATTTTGTATCTACAAGCCGTGTTTATTTTTGTTTTCATCTAAATTACACCGTTTCTATTTAAAGTTATTTTTAACCGAATATAAATTAAATAAATAAAACTTTATTTTGAAAATAAAGCTCAACGCAATAAATACCAATTTTACAACAACAACTGAATATAATTTGTTGAGACAATATTCACATTCGAATTTATTTTAATTTTAATTTCAATTAAAATTAAACTGTTAACCACTACCTATACCGAATATTTGCTTTGCACATTTCTCAGATAAAAATATCCTTAAACTATAAAATAAAATTATAAGTAAAATTTTTTAAATAAATTTATAAAATATAAATAACAAATATAAAATAAATAAAACCGTACGTTCATACATATGTAAATTTTTACTGCTCGAGTTGTAACGGTGTATTGATGATATTAAGCGGAACATTTTTTATTCAATATTTGTTACCATGCAATTTTACCGACTCGTAAAAAAATTTTTTTAATCGATTTAAATTTTTTTATTAAACTATATTTTTAAAATAATTCAGAGCATTATGTCAAGACTTGACTCATTTATTCGCGCCTCAGATCGCGTAGTAGAGTTTTAATCTTATTTTAAATCACTTCCCTCTGACGCTCACTCGGTACATACCTTAGAAATACATAAGGATGAAATTGTTCGCCTTTGGTCGTATTTTAGGTCATGTTACGATGACATTCTCAATAAATTTTATGAGCTTGAAAAAGAGGTTGAACTGGAGACGCTAAAATCGAGACTTTACTCGACCTTTGAGGCCCACGTTAAAGTCTTATCGAAGTCGAATGAACTTTTAGATGCCCTTTGCCAAAAGGCTAGTCAAAATGCTCCCTCAAACCCCAATTCTATCCCACAAATTAATTCTACAAATCATATTTCATTACCACCTTGTGACACTGAAATATTTTGTGGAGACTATCAGTCATGGCCAACATTTCGTGACATGTTCACGGCCTTATACCGAAATAGCACACGATTATCTCCGGTTGAGAAAATGTGCCATCTTTTAAAAAAAACACAGGGGGAGGCTCGCGAATTACTCAGGACATGTCCTATCACCAATGATGGGTTTGAAATGGCATGGCAAAATCTCGTAAATCGATACGAAAACAAACGTATATTCATTAACGCACAACTAAAGATTCTTTTTAACCTATCCCCAATTTCTAAAGAAACCGGTAGTAATATAAGGCGTATTCAACGTACCATTAATGATTGTGTCACTAACCTCACACTTCTTCAAATTGATACCGTAAATTGGGACACTATATTTGTTTATATTTGTTCAACGTGTCTACCCGAAATCACCCTTAGTCTGTGGGAGCAATCTCTGCCAAATAGCACTGAGCTGCCAACATGGAAACAAATGGACAGTTTTTTGACTTCAAGATGCCAAACCCTAGAGTCGGTGGCTGATATTCGTACTACTTTAGTCAATTCTAATTCCTCGTACAATAATAGAAAGCCTTATTCGTCGGGCCCAAAGAAACTTAAAAGCTACCGCACCAGTACTAGCCATCCCAACGATAACCCCGGAAAATGTACTCTTTGTCCGAATACTCACCCCCTTAGATTATGTCCTACATTTCTTGGTTTACCCGTGGCGGAACGGTTTTCAATCGTTAAAAAACAAAAGCGTTGCACAAATTGTTTGGGAACCTCTCATGAATTCAAAAACTGTAAAAGTCAATATGTGTGTCATATATGCAAGCAAAAACACCACTCATTGCTTCATAAAACCGAAACGGTTTCAAATATAGCTGAGTCACAACCAGTTCCTCGTAGTGTAGCCCCAGCTCTTAATAGAAATGAGAATAATTCTCACAATATAAACCCCCCTCAAACTTCAAGTTTGAACTTAAACCCCAGCACTTCGGCTCAAGCGGCTATACAAATGCGGCAGTCGTACTCTACTCAATTACAGTCCACTTCGTATTCTACAGTTTTACTTGGAACTGCCCTTGTCGACATTTATTCGAATGATTTGAAATTTACTGTGCGGGCTCTAATCGATTCTGCATCGGAAGCTACCTTTATATCTAAAAGGCTACAAGGTAAACTTTCATTGAAATCCCGATCTTCACAGACACAAATTCATGGCTTAAATGAGGCTCTGACGGCTATATCAGCTCAGAGGTGCTATATTCTGTAACGTGACGTTACAAATTAACCCTACATTTACATTTAATACTAGCATTATAAATTATAAGTAACATCACAAATTATAATAACCTTGAATACCCTTATTATTTTACTAACAACTATAAATACCCTTACTATTTACCTACATAACCTTTTTACCCTATAATTCTCATTTAGTTTATTTTATTTTTGAATAAATAGACAAGGTTTTGCTCAGAACAAACAGAGTAGATATTGCCATCAACCCCAGTATTTACTCTCGCTAGTTAGTAAGTAGATCGTAGTTAGTAGTTAGCCGAGCACCAAGGCTCCCGAAATCTCTTGGTGTCCGAAGTATTTACGAAGTAGTTAGCCGAACACCAAGGCTCCCGAAATCGCTTGGTGTCCGAAGTATTTACGAAGTAGTTAGCCGAACGCCAAGGCTCCCGAAATCTCTTGGTGTCCGAAGTAGTTAGCCGAACGCCAAGGCTCCCGAAATCTCTTGGTATCCGAAGTAGTTAGCCGACCGCCAAGGCTCCCGAATTCGCTTGGTGTCCGAAGTATTCTACACGTATTCACCTACAAACAGTATTTAACCGCACCTGATTAAGTAAACCGTATTTAACCGAACCTGATTAAGTAGCCCGTATTTAACCGAACCTGATTAAGTAACCCGTATTTAACCGAATCTAATTAAGTAACCCGTATTTAACCGAACCTGATTAAGTAACTTGATTAACCCAAACCGTATTTAGCCGACTGAATACAAACCAGTAGTCCACGTATTCTTACCAGTAGTGAATACGAACCAGCCGGTAGCCGACTAAATACAAACAGTATTTAACCGAGCCTGATTAAGTAACCCGTATTTAACCGAATCTAATTAAGTAACCCGTATTTAACCGAATCTAATTAAGTAACCCGTATTTAACCGAACCTGATTAAGTAACTTGATTAACACAAACCGTATTTAGCCAACTGAATACAAACCAGTAGTCCACGTATTCTTACCAGTAGTGAATACGAACCAGCCGGTAGCCGACTAAATACAAACAGTATTTAACCGAACCTGATTAAGTAACCCGTATTTAACCGAATCTAACTAAGTAACCCGTATTTAACCGAACCTGATTAAGTAACTTGAATTTAACCAAACCGTATTTAGCCGAACACCACGGTTTCCGAATTCTCGTGGTGTCCGAAGTATTTTAAGTCATTTCTAGTATTTAATACCTAGTTAGTCACACCATGGCCCGACAACCGTCAGCCACTGACTTATCCGAGGCCATAGTTAGCCAAACACCCGAGGTTGCGAGATCCTCCTGTGTTCGAAGCGCTCAGCTCATCTAGTCGGAGTAGTAAGTCATGTGTACAGCCAACTACGGGGCGCACCCAATGCTCCGTACTCGGCATAGTTTCGATTGTAGATTTAGATACTAACAACCTCTAACCGAAACCTGTTTATTATCTTCTCTGCTAGATCGAATCCTCAGTAACTTAACGCTGCCCTACGGAACGCCACCGTACGTGCCTACTGGCAGCAACATCTAGCCGTTTCCAAACGTCATCAGCCGTACGTGCACGGAATCACGCCGCATCAGCCGAAGGCCGTCTTAGTTCTAAGTATTTAGCGTAGATTAAGATTTCGTAAATAAAGCTTTGTTAAAATTATTGTAAGCGAACATACACGAAAACATCCCGTGTTTCATTTCAAAGGAAGCAGACCTTAGAATTGACCCTGGACAGACTGAGTCATACCTCAGCTGGGAAAGTAAACTGCGTTACAATGGCGCCCGAGCAGGGACTCGATTTCAGATACGCACCCTGTGGTAAAACCTCACCAAACCACCAACGGAACTGGATCGGATCAAGCACAAAGCAACGAAATCTTATGAGCTAAAATACGCTACCGACGCACCCACTGTGATATATCTATCCGCTGCGGGAGGACCAACTAACAAAAGTATGTCGTCAGCAGGAAAACTTATTAACGAAGGGCTACTGTTGACCAGCTCCGTCGTCAGCGCAGCGAACTGACACATCTGAAACGGCAGAGGGCGTTCTCGATTTTTTTTTTTTATTTTTATTTTTTTGAATTTGGTAAATTTTTTTTTATATTGTTATTTTATATTTTTAATTAATTTCTTAAATTATTTTATTTAGTATATTTATTTTTTATATACAGAAATTTTTTTTTTATTTTGTTTTTTTTCGTTATATTTAAGTAAGGAAAAACCCTGTAATGGATTTTTTTTTTCGAAGTAGGAGGGGACTGTAACGTGACGTTACAAATTAACCCTACATTTACATTTAATACTAGCATTATAAATTATAAGTAACATCACAAATTATAATAACCTTGAATACCCTTATTATTTTACTAACAACTATAAATACCCTTACTATTTACCTACATAACCTTTTTACCCTATAATTCTCATTTAGTTTATTTTATTTTTGAATAAATAGACAAGGTTTTGCTCAGAACAAACAGAGTAGATATTGCCATCAACCCCAGTATTTACTCTCGCTAGTTAGTAAGTAGATCGTAGTTAGTAGTTAGCCGAGCACCAAGGCTCCCGAAATCTCTTGGTGTCCGAAGTATTTACGAAGTAGTTAGCCGAACACCAAGGCTCCCGAAATCGCTTGGTGTCCGAAGTATTTACGAAGTAGTTAGCCGAACGCCAAGGCTCCCGAAATCTCTTGGTGTCCGAAGTAGTTAGCCGAACGCCAAGGCTCCCGAAATCTCTTGGTATCCGAAGTATTTACGAAGTAGTTAGCCGACCGCCAAGGCTCCCGAATTCGCTTGGTGTCCGAAGTATTCTACACGTATTCACCTACAAACAGTATTTAACCGCACCTGATTAAGTAAACCGTATTTAACCGAACCTGATTAAGTAGCCCGTATTTAACCGAACCTGATTAAGTAACCCGTATTTAACCGAATCTAATTAAGTAACCCGTATTTAACCGAACCTGATTAAGTAACTTGATTAACCCAAACCGTATTTAGCCGACTGAATACAAACCAGTAGTCCACGTATTCTTACCAGTAGTGAATACGAACCAGCCGGTAGCCGACTAAATACAAACAGTATTTAACCGAGCCTGATTAAGTAACCCGTATTTAACCGAATCTAATTAAGTAACCCGTATTTAACCGAATCTAATTAAGTAACCCGTATTTAACCGAACCTGATTAAGTAACTTGATTAACACAAACCGTATTTAGCCAACTGAATACAAACCAGTAGTCCACGTATTCTTACCAGTAGTGAATACGAACCAGCCGGTAGCCGACTAAATACAAACAGTATTTAACCGAACCTGATTAAGTAACCCGTATTTAACCGAATCTAACTAAGTAACCCGTATTTAACCGAACCTGATTAAGTAACTTGAATTTAACCAAACCGTATTTAGCCGAACACCACGGTTTCCGAATTCTCGTGGTGTCCGAAGTATTTTAAGTCATTTCTAGTATTTAATACCTAGTTAGTCACACCATGGCCCGACAACCGTCAGCCACTGACTTATCCGAGGCCATAGTTAGCCAAACACCCGAGGTTGCGAGATCCTCCTGTGTTCGAAGCGCTCAGCTCATCTAGTCGGAGTAGTAAGTCATGTGTACAGCCAACTACGGGGCGCACCCAATGCTCCGTACTCGGCATAGTTTCGATTGTAGATTTAGATACTAACAACCTCTAACCGAAACCTGTTTATTATCTTCTCTGCTAGATCGAATCCTCAGTAACTTAACGCTGCCCTACGGAACGCCACCGTACGTGCCTACTGGCAGCAACATCTAGCCGTTTCCAAACGTCATCAGCCGTACGTGCACGGAATCACGCCGCATCAGCCGAAGGCCGTCTTAGTTCTAAGTATTTAGCGTAGATTAAGATTTCGTAAATAAAGCTTTGTTAAAATTATTGTAAGCGAACATACACGAAAACATCCCGTGTTTCATTTCAAAGGAAGCAGACCTTAGAATTGACCCTGGACAGACTGAGTCATACCTCAGCTGGGAAAGTAAACTGCGTTACAATTCGAATCGGTTCTCCTATCGACAGCTCTTTTGAAACGCATGCAGATGCGTTTGTGGTGAAAAACTAACCGGACACCTTCCATATTATACTTTATCGGCACTTAAGATTGGCGAATTTGCCGATTTGCAAATGGCAGACACACATCTTCATACATGTTCTGAAATTGATATACTACTCGGTGGTGATTTATACCCAAAAATCATTAGAAATGGAATGCTCTGGAACCATAGCCAGGCATTAGTAGCACAACAGACAGTCTTCGGATGGATTGTTACAGGTCGAATCAATGAACGAACCTGTGTAGAATCTGTCTCGTCCTTTTATAATGAAATAGCCCTAAATCATCAATTACAAAAATTTTGGGAACTTGAAGAAGTGTCAAAAAAGCCTCGGCTATCTGAAGAAGATAGTTATTGTGAAAGAATCTATAAGTCCACAACATATCGTTTAGAGAATGGACGTTTTGTAGTCTCCTTGCCATTTCGTCTGGAATATCCAGGGAACTTGAACATCGGTTTTTCCCGTCATATCGCCTTAGCGCAGTTTCTTAGAAACGAATCAAAATGAATTAAAAATCCCCCATTAAAATCTGAATTTGATCACGTGATTTCTGAACATTCGGTCTTAAAACAAATGACGGCTGTCATCCCATCTGATACCAACAACACGTATTACTTACCCCATCATGCGGTTTTGAAGCCAGACAGTACTACCACGAAACTGCGTGTAGTTTTTAATGCGTGTAGCCCCTCCTCAAATGGAAATAGTCTCAACGATCTGCTTTACCCCGGTCCGATTTTACAATCGGACTTAACTATACTTATTTTACGTTGGAGACTTTTCAGATACGTTTTCAATGCAGACATTGAAAAGATGTATCGTCAGATAATCGTTAATCCAAATCATACCCCATTTCAAAGAATAATTTTTCGAGATTCGCCTCAAAATAACCCCCAAGACTTTGAATTAAACACGGTCACCTTTGGTGTTAACTGTGCCCCCTATCTGGCGATCAGAACGCTTCTCGAATTATCTCAAATCTCTGAGAAAACTAATCCTATTGCCTCTGAAATTTTACGTAACAATATGTATGTAGATGATGTTTTAGCCGGCGCTCATACAATTGCTGCCGCTGTAAGCGCTAGAGATGAACTTACCAAAGTTCTTCATTCGGCTGGATTCTTTCTGCGTAAGTGGACGGCTAACAACGAACATCTGCTAAAAGGTATTTCCCCCGATCATCTATTAGATGCCGAATTTTTAAAACTGTCGGACTCTTGTACCATTAAAACCTTAGGTTTACGCTGGAATGCTGGAAGTGACTATTTTTACTTTCGTTAAAAAGATTACCCCGATGGAAATGCAATTACGAAAAGATCTGTTTTATCTCAAATAGCAAAACTTTTTGACCCATCCGGCTGGCTTTCCCCCAAAATTATCGTTGCGAAAATCATAATGCAACAAATCTGGAAAGATGAAACAAATTGGGATGAAGATCTTAAGCCATCAACCCTTCTACAGTGGCGGGCGTTTTTAGATGACTACGCAAACATAGAAACAATAAAAATTCCTCGATTTGTGGACTTTGACCCATCCTACTCAATCCAATTACACGGCTTTTGTGACGCATCCGAGAAAGCTTACGCCGCCACATTATATATACGTACAGAGTTTCAAAATTGTGTATCATCTCATCTGCTGGTGGCGAAAACTAAAGTAGCCCCAGTTAAATTTGTGTCACTGCCTAGAAAAGAACTCTGCGGAGCGGAACTCATGGCTACGATGATTGAATTTATTCAGTCTCAACTAAATTTTCAAAGCTACAAATTATTTTTATGGACTGATTCAACCATAGTTTTAGCCCGGCTGCAAAAACCCCCGAACAGGTGGAAAACCTTTGTCGAAAACAGAGTCTCTTCAATAATCGATAATGTTGGAAGTCAATCTTGGTCTCATGTTGACTCTAAAAATAATCCCGCTGATCTAGCATCCCGTGGACTCACGATAACCCAACTTGCAATAAATGATTTGTGGTGGTATGGACCTCAATGGCTCCGATTGCCTCAGAATAAATGGCCTCAACATTTATTAAATTTTTCTACCGAAGAAGAAGCAAAGCCTGTTCGCACCCACGTTATTCACTTTGAAAACTCTGATTTATTAAAGGATTTCGCAGATTTCCCCAGAGCCATGCGAATCGTCTGTCGAATTTTTCGTTTTTATTACCGGTGCCACAGGACTCTGCGTAATAAGTTGGTAATTACCCCGGACTTAACTAAAACTGAGTTGGATCACGCAAAATCGCGTTTAGTCATTTCCTGTCAAAAATTATACTTTCAATCTGAATATGAGCTACTGTCCAAAGGCTTAGAAATTACCCGAAAAAGTCATTTATTGACTTTGGACTCCACTGGCACTATGAGGATTAACGGACAACTCTCTAACTCGCCAATGTTAAGCTATAACGAAAGGTTTCCGATTTTATTGCCTTATCATGGGTGCTATACCAGACTGTTTCTAGGCTACCTACACAGATTCTCACTTCACGGTCAGAATGCTCTGCTTTACAGATTAATGCGCATTCATTATTACGTTCCCAAGCTTAAAGTCCTAATAAAAGGTATTATATCACAGTGTCGGACTTGTGTAATACAAAAGCATAAGAAAAGTGAGCAAATGATGGCCCCATTACCCCCAGAAAGGACTACGCTTTCACGTCCATTTACCAACACTGGTGTCGACTTCGCAGGTCCTTTCGATATTAAAACATATGCTGGTCGCGGTTGCAAGGTCACCAAGGGTTACGCGTTAGTATTCGTGTGCTTTGCAACCAAAGCAATACATCTCGAAGCCACAAGTGAGGTATCAACTGAAGCCTTCTTAGCTGCGTTTGCACGTTTTTTCTCTCGTCGAGGGTCTCCAACTGCTATGTACTCCGATAATGGTACTGCATTTGTAGGCGCTGCCCGTTTATTGGAAGGTGATAAATCACAACTTTTAACACTTGTTCGGCGAAAATTGCTTAATCAACACAGTTTTACTCTTTTGGAATGGCATTTTATCCCCCCTGGTGTACCACACATGGGAGGTCTCTGGGAAGCTGGCGTGAAAAGCTTCAAGACCCACCTTAAAAGAATTTCTCATTGTCAGAGCTTCACCTATGAAGAATTTTCTACTACGCTGGCTCTAGTCGAAGCATGTTTAAATTGCAGACCTTTAAGCCCAATGAGTGAAAATCCATCAGACCTTTGTGCACTCACCCCAGGACATTTCTTGATTGGAAGTCCGCTATTATCGCCCCCAGAGCCTGATCTTACAAGCCTTTCGTTGTGTTATGTAAATCGGTGGCAAAAATTAAAGGTATTACATCACCATTTTGCTCAAAGGTGGAAAGAGGAATATCTCAAGGAGCTCCATAAACGCATTAAATGGAAATACCCCCAGCGTGATTACGCTATAGGTGACTTAGTCATTATTCGACAAGAAAATCTACCCCCAAATCAATGGCGGCTTGGCCGTATTGAAAAAGTTATTCGTGGCAACGATAGCAGAGTTAGAGTCGCTGAAATACGAACAGCCAATGGCATCGTTACTAGGCCTATAGTTAAACTCGTACTACTTCCCAACCCTGAACCACAATAACAATTCCCTTTTCTATCTATTTACAGTAACACAATGCCACGTCTCAATCGAAGAAGTCTTTCACATACTAGTTCTGCAGATTGCCGTTTATGCCGTAAAGATCATGCCCTAAGAAAATGCCTTAAATTCAATAAGATGAATGTCTCGGGAAAACTAAAGGTTGTCCGTCGCTATCGGTATTGTGAAAATTGCCTGGCACATTCTCATGTAGTAAACCGCTGCCGAAACACCGATCGCCACACACCACACACTTTTGCATCGGCATGAACGCCTTCGTAGCCCAAAACCTCCGTCCAACAGGACTCCGAGTCAGTCAAACTCAAACTTACGGGCTATTACACTGTTGCCCAGAGTTATTGTAAAAATGAAGTTAGGAGGCGAATGGGGCAATGTCAGAGGCATACTGAACGCTTGTACTGAACATAGCTCCATTGCAAAATTTTTGGTAGACCGATACAAGTTGACGGTGGAAACTATTGGCTCTGAAGACTGGTGTAAGATTAGAATTCGTCCCCGTTTTGATGAAGCACCTATTCTAAGTCTTACCGTAAAAGTTGATAACTCATTACCACGTAAACAACCCACCGAACACATCGACGACAGAGTTTCCGAGTTGTATAAAAATCTTCACCTCGCAGATCCACATTTCTACAAGCATGAAGACATCAACATAGTGTTAGGCGCTGACATATACGCTCGAATCATCAAATCTGCCATTCCACCACAGTCGATTGGGTCTCCTATGGCACAAGACACCGTTTTGGGCTGGACTATTATCGGCAGATTTGGCGTTTAAACCCGATTTTTTAAAATTTTTTTTTGTAATTCTACCTTTTACTATTAAACTTAAAATAACTTGTACCCGGTGTATTATACTATGAATTATCCTATGTACTTATATAAAACCTTGTATGAAACTGAATAATATTATTTTATGAATTGTAGATCTCACTATTAGATATCATTAATTAGAACAACTGAACTTTATTTAGTCACTAAAACCTAATTCGGTTCCTTTTAAGTTGCATCTTAGCAAGGGGGCCGGGATGTTTAAGTGCGAATGTCAATAAGTGCATTTATGTAAATATTGTTGGGTGTTAAAGGAGAGTAATTTAAGAAAAGCTTTTATTTGTAACCTTTGACACTTTATTGTAACTACAAAACACAAAATTGTAAAAAGTTAGTTCTCAACAGTACGCACAAGTAAAAGGTTAGTATAACCGACAATAAAGATATTTAGATTTTTTTCCCCCATTTAATACCCCGTCTTTTTCTTCCATTATTTTCCTGGTCGGATTCTTTTGCGCTTTTACACCCCAACAGCTGTAAAATCTGAACAGTTAGAGATAGAACCATAATCTTTTTTTCTTTAGATAGATATTTTCCCAAAGATCATTTCTCCATACCCAGCTCAAAAAATTCAAATTTTGAGTTACTACGATCTTGCACCAAAGGCTCGATATATTCCTAACCACCTTTTCACCACATGATATGCTATCAAAAGCTTCTTGAAGGCTTTTGAATCACTTTTGGGCCGTTAAATGTTCTCCACTCAGTTAAAATCTACCTATGCATGTTGTCAACGTACCCAAAGGAGTACAGTCAAATTTATGCTGCTCTAGTGTTCATACCTTTACACTACTTTCGGGACACAAATCAGACATATTCTTTAGTACACAAAAAAAAAAAAAGAGGAGACACAATTTTTTTTTAACTGCTGTCGGTATATTGTTGTGAACCTAAATAACGGTGCAACGATTAAAAATTCTTTGTTTTGCTTGGAAACTTGTAAAATGCCAGCAGTAAATTCTTTTTTTTTTAATAAGCATTTTAATAAACTCATTAATTATTCTTTTAAATTTTGCTGAAAAAAGGGATGGAAAACACTGGATTTCCTGGGGATCCCTAGAAATCCCAGGAGGCATTCCCTTACGAAAAATCGCATGCATATATATGTATGTATCTGAATGGTAAATTTGTTAATGTGCTTTGTTATACATAATCTATATACAAATTCTTATATATTATGCTCCATTAAAGTATAACAAATTTTCCCTGCTTTTTGTTCATTCTTCCTTTTCAAATTTAATTAAAACATGTCTTTAACATCTTAAGTTAATGATACACTGGTGATCCTTTTTTTGGTGCAGTTGTGTGTGAGTGGAAGCGTGTGTAAGTTTACGAACATGTGTGTTTGTTTTTACTTTATCCCTGCAAATAAAATTGGACCACCTGACCCATTTTGATAAAATGGACTACTCCATGGACTAGACCGATGTAATGCAAGCATGGACCATGCCATTGTTAAAAAGTGTTTGTAGTGAGACGACATGTCTTCGTTTTTTAACGACATGCTTTCGTGTTTAAACGACTTCAAAACTAATCCTCTTGAGTATACCATGGAGTAGTTTTAAAACTACTCCTTACTGGTCCAAAGTTATATACCATGGAGTAGTTTTAAAACTACTCCTTAGTGGTCCAAAGGTGGGTTATATGGTCCTCTCCTAGGACATCGTAATGTTAAATAGACCAGGTTTTTTCCATACGTTTGGGTTACTTGTGGACTAGTCCTGGTCCCTTGTGGACTACTCTTTACACGCGTGTTTGGACTGGTCCTATTATTTGCAGGGATATTTATATGCGTGTTCACATATACACTCACGGTCTAACACTCTCACGTACGTACTGCAATATTGTATTACATTTGCAATACAGTTTTCCGCACTCAGGCGTTAAAAAGAACACAATTTTTCGCAAGAAAAATGTTTACTACATGATGTAAAAAGAGCACCAACCATGAGAGAAATAACAACGATAATGACATTGAAGAAAAAGAAAAAAATAATAATTTAAGCCATTTAATTACCAGTAATAACAAACATGATACAACATTATATGTTGCAATATGCAATGCGCACTGTCGAATATAAGTTTTTATATATAATTGTGTGCGTATGACATGCAAGGTATGTGGAAGATATAATCAAGTAAGTTATAGATATATATTTTTGTAATGTTCATAAACGAAAAGGCAATTCTGTTTCATAGTTTAACTGCAATTATTAACGCTTTATATAAGTTATTTATGAAATAATTTTAGGCTTAGAGATTTTAGTTTTACTAAATTGTAAAAGGGATAACGAAATTTTTAATTATATTAACATGTATGTCCTGCAAGCACAAAATTTTATGTTATTAATTTTTGGGAATACAAAATTTTAATTTGAAAGATTTTGTTTTGTTTTTGACAAGAATACAAATTGGGAATTAAGCACGAATAACAAAATCTTTCAAATTAAAATTTTATATTCCCAAAAATTACTTTAATAATAAACAGGCAAGTGCACGGTTTAAAAAAACTAAAACTGGCAACGCTTTATTATTTAAAGCAGGTTGTTTTTGTTTTTATTTTGTTTTTTCTTAACCTACTTACAACTACAATTAATGTTGGAAGAATTTCAACCAATTGTAGTGGGGAATGTAAGAAAAGATAAACTCACTGTTTATTGTTGATGTTTTTGTTTAAACTTTGATATTATTACAATTAGAACTGTTGCATTTAATTCTTAAACGCTTAACAGTTTTATTTGGGTTAATATCTTTAGTTTTTCTAAAATTTTTGGATGAAGTTTCCTGACGATCTGGCCTAAGCAACCAGTGAAATGCGCATAGGAATAGCTTATCCCATCAACAATAAATTTCAGTGTTTTTATCAAGAATACAAATTGGGAATTAAGCACGAATAACAAAATCTTTCAAATTATTAATTTTTTTAAGAACATATTTCTTACTATGGAAACTATATAAATTGAAATACATACATAATTGCGGTATTTATTTGTGCTGGGAAACTATCGATAGTCGTAAACTATCGAATATATCGATAGGAAAAATATCAATATCGATATTATTATTTAATATACAGATATGAAGACATGTTCAACAGCTATACACACACCGTTTTTTACCGCAAGTTTTTACTTGCTACAATTAATTCGCGCAAAATTACAGCAATGAATACAAACAACGAGAATGGCAGGTGGGATGGATTGCTTAGCTGTGTTTTTTTATTACTTACTTAAGGCCTTTATGCCGAAATGTTTGTATGTTTACATAGGGACTTAAATGTCAAATAGTTTTATGATGTTGTAAAAAAAATCAAAAAAAATGCAATTGCAATTGCGAGCATAGGATAAAACAATGAACGGTCATTTGAGGAAAAGTCCCCAACATTGATTACCTTTTGGGTTGAGAACCAAATCCAATTTAGAACATTATCTAAAGTTGCAATAAAATATCTTATAGTCCCTGTTGCTTTGGTTCCTTCAAAAAGGTGCTTATCAGCATTACAATTTTTAAAAACTGTCATATAAAATAACGTGCGTACATACATACGTCTCTTACGTTCAATAAAGTGATTAAAACAACGAACTGCAGCCTGATAAAAAACTAATTAAAGTTTTCCTACTTAAGAACAAACTTTCAGTCGATAGTAATATCGATATATCAATTGTGAAATCTAAACTATCGATAGTATCCCAGCACTAGTATTTATACAAAATAAGATTGCAGGTTTAAATTGTGTTTTAAGTTATATTTTTCATAAAATTTTTTCTAAAAATAAATGTTTAATCCATTTAAAAAAAGAAGCTGCATTGAAAGTAAGTAACTGCTAAAATTAGAGATATATACATTTTGGGCAAGAAGACTTTAGTTTAAGAGCTATGAAGCTCATACATCAGATACAATCTTAAGGGTTCTTAAGTTTATACATATTATATTTTTTGATACCGCTTTTATATCGAAGGCATTTTGAGAAAATTGCACTTAAAAAATGCTCATTGAAAATATACGGATTTTCCTAAAGATATTCCTAATGAAATAGCTAAATAATGTTGGTTTACCTTTAAAAAGCACTTATGTAAATGTGTATACGCTTCTTAAGTTTCATTAGTTTTACATTTTGGTACTAAATATATGAACTTTTTTGCTTTGAACATACGTTTTTTCTTTTCAAAAATAATTATTTTTCATCAATATGCTTAAAATTAACAACTGCTTATCTAAGATTAAGGTTATTTTTGTATGCCCAGAAATAACGATACATTTTTGGGTGTGCTTAAATCTTATTTTGGTCAAAAAAATCTTCAAAAATAAGATAAAATCTTCATTCTGGCAACGCTGGGTTCAAGCATTATAAAATTGATTTTATCCCGAACTCGTGCTTTAAAAAAAACCAAAAAAAAGTAATTGGAAAGAAGAGTTATTATGATTGATTTGCTTACCCGTTTTACACCTTACAGAATGATAAAACACATATTTAACCACAAATATAAACTAAATGAGAAGTCTGTCCAGACCTTTATGCAATTTGTACAGAAAATCAAAACATGCGTAAGCCGGAGAGTTAAACACAATTTTTTTACTTGATTTAAGAATTTCATACTTATTTCAAGAAATTACGGGATTGATTTTCGAAAGTAATCCCATTTAGGATTGCTTTGAGTACGTTTGAGTGTTATTCATACTTGAATTTTTTAGTACGGCTCGTACTTAAAGTAATCATAAAAATTTTTTTTTTGTAGCTGAACCGACAGACGTTGTTTTGTCCCAATTAGAAAAAATGTTTGCGTTCGATTTTTAAAATCCGTTAAAAATAGGAAAAAAGTATTTTTAAATTAAAATGTTGTTCATGATTTACATTTGATTTGAAAATACATATGTTTGTATATATATGCTGTGAATCTTATAGTATTCTATTTACATTTAGTTGATAAGATCAATATTCAGGTAAACAGTAAAAAAAAGTAAAACTTATTCGGTTGCTTTGCTAGGATATCATAATTTTTTAATTGCAATGCTTTGTAAAATACAACATTTTTTGTTTGGTTGTCTGGTTTGTTGATTGTCATTGCATATGCGAGACTTACTGGAAACTTACTGCAGGCGTTAAAATTTAATGCCATGTCGGTTGGATTCATTGGGATCCGAGGTATCAAAACATTTTCTCCCTTGTACTTTCCTTTAAGCATTGTTGCTTCGATGACGTTATTCATCAGTTTTTTTTCCCGTAAGTCGGGTGACATAACAAAGACGTGGTTGGTTTATATTTCGTAACATTATGATTACCGATTCAACTTTTAGTTTGAATTTATGAGGAGGTAATCCGGGTAATCCCAGAGAGTTCGATTGGATAGTTGACGACATCGTTCTGAGAAGTAATGGAATCTACCGATTTGTACGTCTCCAATTTGCCAGCGATTTCACTTTGAATCTTAAAATTCAGTTCGTCGACATCAACGTAGCTAATATAGCACGTTCGCTCAACAAATCATGATTTCTGTAATTTTGTGTAATGTTTGAAAACACCTTTCGGATGAGTTCGGACTTTGATTCGATGAACCGGCAGAAATTAAAATATCCACCGGGATTTTGTCGTTTCCTATGTCCAGCAATTGTTTGGAAAATACGTCTCGAGATTGATTGTTTTGCAGCTCGACCCGCATTTTCAAAGTCAATTTGAGCTTCCTAACGTGTTTCCACAAAGCAGACGACTTCAAACATACATTTAATTCATCGGCGGGCGTTGATCGTGGTATCACCTGAAGTGTTTGCCAAAAATCACCTGCCAACAAATCATCGTACCTCCAAATCGGCTTTGATTGTTTCGTGGTAGGCGTAAAAGTAGGAGTGGTAAATTTTTCTTTCGATGGAAACTTAAAATGCATTGATACGAACATTTGAAAGAAAAATTAGTCAAATCGACGGAGCCGTTTTCTGATTTTAGGTAAATCGAAAAAAGTGGGCGTAAGAGTGGGCGGGGAACAATTTTCTTTCAGTATAAACATAAGTTGGACCATGGCGATCACTTTAAAGAAAAAATCGTCCAAATCGGTCAAGCCGTCCTCAAGTAATTTGCTTAATAGAAAAAGTGGGCGTAAAAGTGGGCGGGGAACAATTGTATATGCTATAAACCTCACGGAGCCCGAGACCTTTCCAACGAATGCAAAACCGTGGAAATCGGTTCGTGCGTTCCGGAGTTATAGCGTCAGGAAGGAAAACCCGACTTATCATCATTTATATTATTTCTAAAGCACTTTTTTTTGTCGGTTGCAAATATCTCCCATACCACCGCATCAAATTTAATGAATGATATCTCATTTTAAAGCTTATTTCTAACACTAATGACGAAAAATAATTAGAAATTGAAAAATTAATATTTTCATTGATAAAAATTATATTTTAAAATGTATTGAAGTTACAAAAATTTCTATTAATTATTTTCATTTTATGTTACAAAAATGACAACTAACGGTGCGAAATATTCGCACGGGTCATCTAGTTTTTATATAATAGATTTTGTAAACCAAGTAAAAAAATTACTTCAAAATTTGTGTCACATGAATAGGACCCTACAAAAAAAAAAAAAAAAAAGTTTATGTATGGTTTGCAATACAAATTTAAAATTTGATTAACATTTTATGGAAATTTGGAACATTTAAAGCTTTTTTATAATATGTCAGGCTCAAGTTTTACAGATTGTTTCGTTAATTCAATTGAGAATAGAATCATACAATGACTTTATGTAATCATGCGAAATGGTCGACCAAGCCACTTTTATGCCGTCAATAAGATCCTTTTTGGTAGTATACTTCTTTCCAGAACCATACACTTTATGAGCTAGCCATCCTCAAACATTTTCAATGATGTTAAGGTCCGGCGAAAAATGGGGCCAATCGAGCAATTTAGCCATCTAATTTAACCATCCACGCAGTATGAATTGTTGCATTGTCATGCTGGAATGTCCACTGTAAGCTTCCAAAACTGTTCCGAAAGTTAGGAAACGCTTTGTGTAGCACTACAATATAGCAATTAGCGTTCATGGTGCTGGACAAGAATTTCATCTCACAGGTGCCATAATAGGATATGGCTCCCCACACCATAACGCCTTCCACTCGGCTATGCAAACGATCCAATTGATGCTCCTCTATTCGGAGATCGAAAAAAAATGAATTGAAGCTATTAGGGCCTTATAAATTAAATTTTTTCATTTGAAAAATCGACACGGTGACACTCGTTATTCCACGTCATATGAGTTCGACAAAAACCAAAGCGCATGTTTTTCGAGCATCGTTAAGTGGTGGTTTTTTCTAAAGTTTGAATCGCGTCAGATGTTCGGCCTTCGAAATTACATGCTGAATTGTACTTACGCCTGCCAAAACACCAGTTTAAGCCTTAATTTGTGTAGACGAGTCGTGAGAAGTTGATGCTGATCTGAGAAAAGCACGTTTATAAGTTGCCGAAAGTACACTGTTAGTACGGTCTTTCATATTTTTCCCGGAGTTTGACTGATTACGTAAAAAATTAGATACCACATTTCGGCTTCTTTTGATTCGTTCAGCAATTTTGTTTCGTGGATCGATTATCCTTACACATTTTTATTTTTTCAGCTTATTTTAAGCTTTTTCCTCTGCCCATTTAAAGTTTTTAAAAGTTCATTAAAAAAACTCAATTTGCTTCAGAAAACTAAAGTTAATGCAGGGTGACCTAATAAAGTGACGCCAAAAATATAGACAATTTTGGTCGATTACAAAATAAAAAAAAAAAAATATATAACGGGACTTTTCCAGAACACAAATTTGATCTCAGAGCAATTAAACATATACAACTTAAAACACAAAACAAACCACCTATAATTGTTTGCAAATGTCAGAGATAATTGTAGTTGTACAAAGTGCAAAGGGGTGTTCTGATTATGTGGCGGTGAGTGTATTTATCAATCTGCCAAATCGAATATCTTTAAAATTTCAATATTCCTCTGTTCGATCCAACGTTTAGCTTTCGAGTAATATGTAAAACAATAATATTGAAAAAACCATAAACAAACATTCTATCTTCGAGCGGTCATTTGTCTCATTTTAAATATAAAATATAATGGCAATCATTCTTACGTTGTTCGTTCTAGAATTGGTTTTTGCTTAGTGTACTTACCAATTTTTTATTTACAATAGAAAATAGCCAGCCATTTTACCTATCAAAATAAAAAGTAGCTATAAAAAAATTACAACGCAGAATTTGATGGAAAAAACAACCTGTGATTCACATACCGGGAGAATTAGGGTCGCTATACATATTTGGCACTTGAAGTAGCCCAATATGTCCCTAAACCAATAAAAACAATTGAGAATTTATATCTTGAAGTTGAAATTTAATGTTTATTTATACTTTGACATTTTGCTATAATCCAGCGCGGATTCAGGGGGAGGGGGGGAATAAGGAAATCCCCCCCCCCTAAATTATAAAAATATATTTTGTTTATTTCGATAATGCAAGAATTCCCAATAATAATATTTTTTTTAAATGTACAAAGTTTTTGGAAATCCCAGCAAGGTTTTTTTTGTTGAAACTGTGAGATAAACATTCGGCACCATAGCTAAAAGATAGCTCAATGATTAAGCATTTGATATCAAATGTTTATTTTCAAATCATTATCAATTTGAATTTATGTGTTAAATCAAACAATTGAAAAACGTTTGAGAATTGTATTTGATGTCAAATGGTAAAGTCATTTCATATCAAAGGTTTGACTTCGTGTTTGTTGGGAACCAATACACATTTGAATACCGTTGATACATAAAAACGTTGGTATTGACGTCATCTTCCACAGAAACAAAACCGGTTCACGCACTTCAGAGAACAGCAATTACTAACACAATGCAACTTATTTTATTCAGGAACTATATTTTTTGTCATATTTCTCATTTTCCTTTTTTTTAGCTTGTTTTAATTAATTAATTTCGCTAACTTTATGTAATAAAGCGTAATTAAATTTTAAATTTTATTTTATTTTTTAAAACTACTTAATATGATGTTATACAATTTTGTTATTTTTTAATTTCTGATTTTTTCTTATTTCCGATTTATTGTATTTACATATGCTCAGTTCCATACTGCAATATAAGACTTAAGTCTTGTGTACGGAACATCGAAAAAAGAAATAAATAAATAAATAAATAAATAAATATGTGTTACATGAATTGAATTAATTTTCGATAATTTTTAACGAAAGCACGGATTTGTCGGGGAAAAGCCAGATTTCCTTATCTTTAAGATATTTCAACATACAACAAAAATTTGTTAGGGAAGAATTTATTGGCTTTGTTGTAAACGCATTTGAAGAGGCTTCAAAGTATATTGATGACGTTGATGTGTCAATTGATGCGAAGGCACTATCATCAATAGTTCTTAAAGCATTGACAAATATTGGTCTTGACCTAAAAAATTGTGTAGGAGCTGTTAAAAAATTCTGGAAACCGCGACAAAGGCGCAACAAACGCCTTGCTATTCCCATAAATTAAATAACTCAATTTCTAAAAGAAATAAAGTGCCATTTACCCAAAAAGTTGTATCATTTGATAAAGAAGCGACAAAATTTTTTATATTCTTAAGCAAAACGCGGTTTTAGCAAAGTATTTGGGAGCCAAACTCTCTACATTATGCGAGTAAAGATGGGTGGACCGTCACGACTCAATTTTACACTTTGCAACATCATAAAGTAGAAGCTTTGTAAAAAAAAATCTCAGTGGAAAGGTAGTATCTCTACCTTTATATTAAGGAACTCCTTAGTACTTTGAAGTTATTTGCGGAATATACATACATATTCAGCAAGATATAAATCTTCAAAAAAGATCAAGCCTTATCAAAAAGCCGAAGAACAATTTAAAGCGATTTTTAAAAAAGCTTAAGTTATTTGCTTTCAAATCGAAGTTCCAATCGAAAAGACAAGATTTGAACGAAATAATCACATCCAAAATGTTGAAGATTACTACCGAATCGTAGTTAACATTCCTCTTATTGAACTTATTTTAGAAGATCTCAAAACACCTTTCCCAATAGATATTCTTAATATTTTGAACATACCTAAACTTATTCCTCAAAGTGTAATCAAGTCATATACAGATACAATACTTTTAAGACCACAACTTGCTGATGAGCTGATTATATTTGATACAAGCTTAACCCGGTGCGCTTCGCCACACTGCTTTAACCACTTCTTCAGTTGAAAGATATTTAATATATCCATCCTATGGAAGGGTTTCCCCCCTGCGCCTTCCCGCTTTATTTTTATTTCAAAAGTGTAGTATACCATAGGAATGACTTCTACTAAGTTTGAACATTCTTACTATAACAGTTCTTAAGATACGCGATATTTAACATTGGCGTCCTATGGTGGGTAACACTTCCCCCGCTGCTACTTTATTTAAATTTTGGGGCTCAGAAGATCCTACTACCAAAAGCTCAGCAAAATGCGTGCAGCGGCTCTTATTAATATTTCTATCTATGAGGGGAACTGCTCCTCCTCTGTCCACCCCGCCCATTACTATATTGAAATTTAAAGTTTGCTATAATAGTAGCTTTAACCACGTTTGAAGACTCTCCCTTTAATAGTTCTTCAGTTGAGCGATATTTAATATATGCATCCTATGAGAGGTATTTCCCCCCTGCGCCTACCCGCTTTATTTTTATTTTCAATAGTGTAGTATACCATAAGAGTGACTTCTGCAAAGTTTGAACATTCTCACTATAACAGCTCTTAAGATATGCGATATATATTAAACATTGGCGTCCTATGGAGGGAACCACTTCCCCCGCTGCTATTTTATTTAAAATTTGGGGCTCAGAAGATCCTATTACCAAAAGTTCAACAAAATGCGTGCAGCGGCTCTTAACTATATTTCTATCTATGAGGGGTACTGCTCAACCTCTGTGAACCCCGCCCATTTTTATATTGAAATGTATAACTAACCATAATAGTAGTTTTAACCACGTTTGAAGACTCTCCCTTTAATAGTTCTTCAGCTGAGCGATATTTAATATATGCATCCTATGGGAGGTATTCCACCGCCCCCCTGCGCCTACCCACTTTATTTTTATTTTCAAAAGTGTAGTATACCATAAGAGCGACTTCTACAAAGTTTTAACATTCTAACTATAACAGCTCTTAAGATATGCGATATTAAACATTGGCGTTCTATGGAGGGAACCACTTCCCCCGCTGTTATTTTATTTAAATGTTGGGGCTTAGAAGGGCCTACCACCAAAAGTTCAACAAAATGCGTGCAGCCGCTCTTAAGATACGCGATATTTAATATTGGCATCCAATGGGGGGTACCAACTCTCCCGCCCCTATCGAAAAAATAAGTAGCCTATTTTATTTTCAGGCCTCACGTGATGTTAGGGTAAAAATTTCAGGAAAATCGGTTCAGTAGTTTAGGAGTCTATAAGCCAACATACAAACAAACAAACAAACAAACAAACATACAAACATTTTTCATTTTTATATATGTACTAGCTTAACCCGGTGCGCTTCGCTACACTGCTTTAACCACTTCTTCAGTTGAGAGATATTTAATATATGCGTCCTATGGAATGTTTTTTCCCCTGCGCATTCCCGCTTTATTTTTATTTTCAAAAGTGTAGTATACCATAGGAGTGACTTCTACTAAGTTTGAACATTCTTACTTTAACAGTTCTTAAGATATACGATATTTAACATTGGCGTCCTATGGGGGTTTCGATTTTGGGGCTCAGATGATCCTACTACCAAAAGTTCAACAAATTGCTTGCAGCGGCTCTTATTAATAATGCTATCTATGAGTGGTACTGCTCCTCCTCTGGCTACCCCGCCCATTTCTATATTGACATTTATAGTTTACCATAATAGAAGCTTTAACCACGTTTGAAGACTCTGCCTTCAATAGTTCTTAAGTTGAGCGATATTGAATATATGCATCCTATGGAAGATATTTCCCCCTGCGCATACCCGCTTTATTTCTGTTTTCAAAAGTGTGGTATACCATAACTGTGACTTCTACAAAGTTTGAACATTCTTACTATAACAGTTTTTAAGATATCCGATATTAAACATTGGCATCCTATGGGGGGTAACACTTCCCCCGCTGCTATTTTGCTTCAATTTTGGGGCTCAGAAGATCCTACTACCAAAAGTTCAACAAAGTGCTTGCAGCGGCTCTTCATTACATTTCTATCTATGAGGGGAACTGCTCCTCCTCTGTCTACCCCGCCCATTACTATATTGAAATTTAAAGTTTGCCATAATAGTAGTTTTAACTACGTTTGAAGACCCTCCCTTTAATAGTTCTTCAGTTGAGCGATATTTAATGTATGGATCCTATGGGAGGTATTTCCCCCCCTGCGCCTATCCGCTTTATTTTTATTTTCAATAGTGTAGTATACCATATGAGTGACTTCTACAAAGTTTGAACATTCTCACTATAACAGTTCTTAAGATATGCGATATTAAACATTGGCGTCCTATGGGGAAAACCACTTCCCCCGCTGCTACTTTATTTCAATTTTGGGACTCAGAAGATCCTACTACCAAAATTTCAACAAAATGCGTGCAGTGGCTCTTATTAATATTTCTGTCTATGAGGGGTACTGCTCCTCGCCTGTCTCTCCCGCCCATTTTTATATTGAAAATGTATAGTTTACTATAATAGTAGCTTAACCCACGTTTGAAGACTCTCCCTTTAATAGTTCTTCAGTTGAGCGATATTTAATATATGCATCCTATGGGAGGTATTTCCCCCCCTGCGCCTACCCGCTTTATTTTTATTTTCAAAAGTGTAGTATACCATAAGAGTGACTTCTAGAAAGTTTGAACATTCTCACTATAACAGTTCTTAAGATATGCGATGTTAAACATTGGCGTCCTATGGGGGATTCAAATACCCCCGCTGCTATTTTATTTCAATTTCGGGGCTCAGAAGATCCTACTACAAAAAGTTCAGCAAAATGCGTCCAGCGGCTCTTAAGATATGCGATAGTAAATATTGGCATCCTGTGGGGGGTACCAATTCCCCTGCCCCTATCGAAAAAATAAGTAGCCTATTTTATTTTTAGGGCTCACGTGATGTTACTGTAAAAATTTCAAGAAAATCGGTTCAGTAGTTTCGGAGTCTATAAGCCAACAAACAAACAAACACACAAACACACAAACATACAAACATTTTTCATTTTTATATATATAGATATAGAAAAGAGATAAACACCCTCTAAAATTGAGCCTGAAGTGTTGCATTGGCAACAAACATGGAAAATATCGGAAAATCTATCAGATAACTACCCAAATCTAAGAATAATATTTCAAATTTTCGTTTCAATGCTCGTCATAAATGCTACGAGCGAGAGGTAATTTCCTACCCTTCGTCGAATAAAAACATGACTTAGATCAAGAATTACAGAAGATAGACTGTACTATCTAAATTTGCCTCACAAGGAAATCATAAAATGCTTATTTAAAAAGAGTAATTTATTTTAATTTAAATTTAACTGATCTTATATACATATTATTTTACCTTATTCTTGGGGTTTTTTTTTGTCATTGTCATTATTATCGTTTTTAATATTATATTTTGTCATTAGTATTATTATACCCTCCACCCCAATTAGTTATTCATCTCAGACCCCATAAAATTTGTATATTCTGGGTCCTTGAGTAATTCTAAGTCGATTTAGCCATGTCCGTCTGTCTGTCCGTCTGACCGTCTGTCTGCCTGTTGAAAACACGCTCACTTTCGAAAAACACAAAAGAAATAAACAACCTTGGTGACAAATTGCTTGTAGTTATCCTAACCCTGGGTCTCCACGTAGCAAATTTGTATTGATAAGCACAAGCAATAACGTCGTCAGAACAATGACAGAACAATGGAGCAATAATTGCTAATTATATTGCTGGAGAACACTTGAAATTGCTTTGCCATAAATTTGCAATTTTCACCGCGAGTAGTTGTATAAAGTTTTGTGGCTGTATTTATGACAAATGTTTTATGTTGTGTTTTGAAGTGGTTGTTAATTTTTTTTTTTAATTAATAAATAATATTAATAAAATAATTAATTGTAATTGTCGTAGCTGTGTTTTGTATTACTTTTTTGTTTATTTGCGTTTGCTTTTGTTGATATTGACGTTTATTTAAAAATATAATATATAAAAACTTTTTCTGTATTTTGTTGAAATATTTTTTCACTTGGCGGCTTTTTCTTGATTGTTTCTTTAATAAATAAACACACTTATAAATAAACAACCGTACAGAGAAATGAAATGTCAGATAAATACCAACTGATTTGAAAGCAGATTGCTAAGCAATAAGAAAAGCAATCATTGCGCAATGGATTGCCACTTATGGCAATTTGCGGTCTATACGTCGCAAATTTTATGGAGCAATCAAATTTGACGTTTGCCGCAATAAATATTGCGGCAAACGGGGTAAGCCTCTTGGGATTGAAATCCAGCAACATCGGTTCAGTTGCATCAGAGTTATGAATCAAAATATGGAACCACCACCTTTTGTTACAAAAACTAATATAAATGGTGGAACAATGCACAGAATGAAATAAGATTTTGCGAAAATTCGTTCTATTTAACTAGAAATCAATTTCACGAAGATCCGTTTATAATTTACCCTACGCCCCATATAAGTCCTACTCCCGGAAAACAGTATAGAACGCCTAAAACCGTAATTTACAATGCTATCATAACAAAATTTGGTACATCAAAGTTTTAAAGGATTAGAAATGACACTCTGAAATTTCGTGAAGATCGATCCATAATTTACTCTAGGCCCCATATCAACACTACTCGCGGAAAACAGTTTAGTGCGCCTAAAACCATTATTAATAATGCTATCTTAACAAATTTCGGCACGTCCCAGTTTTATAGGACTGGAAACGACACTGTGAAATTTCGTTAAGATCGGTCTATAATTAACCCTAGGCCCCATATAAAGCACCCTTTGGTTTAATAATTAAATACGCGTTTAACCGTAGCAGATAAAGATTTTGCGGTAAACTTTCTTCCAGCTTAGCTTCATATGGTCAACAAAAAATGTTATGCAATTTTGTCCATAATTTTCTTAGATCCCATTTTAGCTTATTGCTCCGCTGTATTGAAATTTATGTTTTTTAATACCAGCAATCACTCTGCAGAATTTTGGGATGATGGGTTCATATCTTACCATGGCTCTTATATAAATTGTTCTCCTGAAAATCATTAAAGCTAAGCTTGAACTGTTACGAATCATTACTCAAGCTTTGTAGAATTGCTAAAAAAAAGCATTACACTTTCTGATTGTCGGTGAATAATTTAATATAGGTTTAAACCGCAAACAATTGTAATGCAATGTCGGTTTTTATAAAGATTATAATAATAAATAGACATCATTTAGATATTACTCCTAAAACATTTGAACTGTCGGTGGAAGGTATCAAAGCACTCTTACTTGTTTTATTTTTATTTTATTTTAAGAGAATTTTGATTCATTTAATTTTGTATTATTTCTTTTATTTGTTTACCCTATTTCAAGTCACACTGTAATTGAAATTTGGCTACTTAATTTTTATATACTTATATGTATGTACCTTATTCTGTAACTGAGTTTAATTGTCTATTATTTACTTTTTATTTTCAGCATCGAGTGATCTTGTTTTTTTATTTTTGTTGGTTTCATAATCATGCAAAATTAATGCCCCTATTGCGGTTCTATACTTTCGTAACAGATTGGATTGTCTTTGATAAATTCACAATGTCATTCTCAACTCAACTGACAGTTGGCTGTTCAGTTGTGTATCTGTTTGTTTCGTGGTATTGCCGTTTTCAACTTTGTAAAAGTTTGATCGAAAAAAATGTTAAATTTACACAATTGCAAAAAAGTTGTTGGGTTATTGGCAGTTAAAGTTTATTTTTTTTTAAATTCGATGAAAATCGAAAACAAAATGGAGAAATCGTATGTATAAATTTTTGTAATAACTTTTTCTGTTTTTTAAAAACTTTTATTAGTTGGAAAATAAAAACGAAAGCTCAATTTGAGCGGCTCGTCCAGATTATTTAGAGAAACTTAGAAATTGTTCGCGGAAAACACCAAAGTTTGGTATGATGAAAATTTATGTAAGGAGTTATGGGAAGAGTTTATAGTGCAGTCAAGTAATTTGGGACCACGACAAGAACTTCTTTTAAACACTTATAATCTTCTTAAAATAATTATAATATTCTTGGCACAGGTTTGGATACACTACAAGGCAATAAAGAAAAAACTTGCCAAAAATAAAAGAAACACTCAAGCGACAGGGGGAGGGTTATCACAAGAAGTTCCATTAAATAGCCTTGAGGATACTGTTTCGCAGCTTTTGTATTGCAAGTCCGGCCAAGTATTTGGTGTTGAAAATATTCCACCATCAAGTGACAATTTTACTGAGTCAGTTAAACCAATAATACAACCAGCAGATTGACCAACAGCTACCCCTACCAGAAGAAGAACTCATCTGGCACAAGATATTATCGTTACTTATTATAAGTTCTTACTTGGCACTGGGAAGTTCAAGAGGGTTGGAATCATTACGAATTTGTCTTCTTTTACGTAGCGGATCTATACAACAGTTTTCCATTTCATGATCATAAAATAAATCGAAACTAATATCAATTATAAATACTTTTTATTCAACATAACAATTTAGTTTAAAAAATTATTTAATTTTATAAAATTTTCACTTGTCAAACGTTATATATAAAGTTGGCAAATCGATATTTTAAGTTGGCAACTTTATAGCAAACTCAACTAAAAACAGTTGGGTATCACCTAAAATGAGTTTGGTTGCACATAACTAGAGTTGACTTCAACACGTCCAAACTGAGTTGAGTGGAGAACCGCAATAGGGGCATAAGTAAACCTCTAAGTATGCCGTTATAATAACTCTCAATATGTATTAATTCTCATTCATTTCCAATATTCCAATTATTCCTTTTATTAATTTCCAATATGTTAGTTGACCTTTAAAAGGCAACACATTAATATAATCTATCTTCTTTGCTGTTTGACTACCGAATAAACAACTTTAAAAATTTAATCTTGCTGGCGAATAGGACAATTTTTTGTCTGTTAAAGCCTCAAGTATAAATTTAAAAAGTGGATATAACTGTGGTCAGTTAGGAAATTATTGTCTGACTTTGACCCTTTCCAAAGAGACTCATCCTCTACAATATTCAATTTATTTAATAGCAAGAAAACACCTAAAAATTAAAAATATGCAATTAAGCCATAAATACTACATAAATATACACATAAACATAATTAGGTATATGTATATATTTAGGTTAAACCAAGGTGAAGGCTATAAAAGAGTCGGCACAGCCAAAATTCAAAAATAACTATTATTTTTATTCCCAGGCAAATGTTCTACACATTTTTAAAAATCTTAGCAGCTTAAAAGTTTTGATATTCTCTTTGTCTCGACTTTAGAGATATGTTTTGTTTGTTTTTTAGAGTTCCTTAAAGTGCTACTATTTACTACGGTGAAGTTTAAATGAAAAATGTATTTTTTTTTTTTTTTGTATTAAAAATAATTCTATTTTTTTCTTGTTAATAAACAAAACAATTTGCAGCGCAAACAACTTCTTTACGCATTTTTGTAGAATTGTATGCTTCTGAATTGAACAATCCAACTTCTAGACACCTTGTTTATTTATTTGTAATATAAATGAAAGTCTTAAGGACATACAAAAAAAAAAAAAAAAAACACCATGTGGCTCGAAGCAATTTGTTTTGGTAAATGAAAAAAGTTTTGTATATTAAATTTGTAAACATATATTTATATATATCTCTCTCTCTCTCTTCTCTTTGTTTTCGTCTTACAATCAGTGATGCCAGAAGTGCAGATTTATCTGCATTTGGCAGATTTTATACCGTAAAATTGCAAAAAGGCAGATTTGAAGATTTTTGGTTTAAAATTGCAGAATTTTTGTACTATTTCCACTTTTTGCATTGATAAACGAAATATATTAAACATTCATAGAGGAACCATGTGGAAATGGATTCATTATTAGGAATTTTATTCAAAATAGTCATCTTAAAAATTACATTAATACCAACGGACTTATGTCATTTGATTTTACACAAAATAATATGCATATGTACCTACTTATATATTCATATGTATGTACTTACATACGTATAAATATCTTTAATAGTTTCACTATTTGATCTCTTTCAAATTTTCAATAATACCCTTGATAGTTTAAACAACATGTCAAGCAATTATCTTTTAATTTGTTGTTTAAAAAAGCCGAGATGTGATTAATTACTCAATCTGAGTAATTAAAGTTGGACGGATATTTCTTATGTAAAAATATCAAAAAATTATCAGCCATGAGTGAAATTAAAGTCGAACAAATTTTTTAAACATATCTGTGTTGAAAGTTCAAAAAATATTTCCTTTTTTATACCTCATACTTCGAGGACCACTTATAGATATTAACCAAAACTACTTTTAACTTTCAGAACATTGCACAGCGGTCAATGGCCAAAAATCAAAAAAGTTATTGTTTTTTTTAAGCTTTATTGCACAAAATTTATTCATAACACTCTAAATTTTATGAATCTAAGAAATTTTGTTGTTTTTTTGGCGAGGTTTATTGTTTGTGTCCGTTGACAGTGGAGGTATGTTTATATTACATATATTGTGGTTGCATAGTCATAGAAGAAAACTTAAGTTTATCCAAGTTATTCGCGATATTGTGGCAGAAGTTTCCAAAAACCCTACAAACATTAAATTTTAACATATTTTTTACCAAATTAAATAACAAAAGCTGGAAAAATATGAGCCCATAAAAAATCGATGAAGAATATCTTTTTGACCTTTTTAAAACACACGTTTTTCAAAAACTTCTTTTTCACGTAGACTTTTAGTGATATGGCCCACAACGCCTTATGCATCAAATTGTAGGTTTCTTATCCCTCTTTAAACCATAGCTTGGGAATAATGATTAGAAATCCTAATGATTAGCAATTGGATTAGAAATTTTAGTTGTGCTGAAAAATTTATTAATAATGATTAGTCAGCCATTTTAGACGATTACTAATTGAAGCACAGCCGCGAATAACGTTTTAAGTTACAAAATAATAATTTTTCAGGAGAGCAAAAAAACGTTTTTTGACAGGCAGCATTATTTGTTTTAAAAATTTTTTTTTTCTATTATTAAAAATAATGATAATAAAAACTTTAATGCAAAACGTTTTTAAACATTATTCCGCACTGCAACACCATTTCGGTTTCATCATTTTGTTAGTAACTTGCAATGTTCTTCCACTGGCTGACACTTTGTACGCCTTTTTGAAGGCGTTAAGGTGCATAGTTTTGGTTGATTTGATGTTTAAACTATGTAAGAGAATAAGGTCAACGGTTATCTGCAAAAAAATAGTTTTTGCAAAATGTGGCGTTTACAACGTTATTCGCGGCTGTGCTTCAATTGATTAGATTAGAAATAATCAAAAATCTAATCAGATTAGTTTTGATGAGATTTGATTAGAAATGCTAATCGTCACTAATTGTAATTAGATTTTTGATTATAAAAAATCAAATCAATTAGTAATCTGAAATTTTTATCAAAATTCAATTCTAATGATTAGATTATTTAATTTCTCTTACCGTAATGATTTCTAATTCTAATCGAAATTCCTTATCTATGCTTTAATCTAAAAAAATATTGTGGCCGCGGGTTTTTGCATATTTTCGCATATGGGTGTGATTTACATAGTCATCCGACGAAAAATAGTGAATCCCATTTTGTTTTGTACTATTTCTTTTTAAGAATATGAGTAAAGAGAAATACATTTTTTTTTTAATTGTTGTTATTTTAAACTTTATATTGCAATTTTATGGTATTTGATTTACAGTTATGAATAGAGAGAAACATTTTTTTTAAGAAATTTTTTTTAAACTTTATATTGCAATTTTAAGGTATTTGACTTTCAGTTTAAGTAAAGCTTACTCATTGCATTTGAAAAGTGTCAAAACAAAGGTCAAATTTTAATTCTTATAATTAATTGTTTTCGCGATGGATAAAAGTTTCAAAAATATCAATATGGAAATTAGAATAGAAGGTTTATTCTGTCAGTGCCAATTTTCTAGAATGTATGTGCTTGATATTTGGAGTTCTACAGCTGGTAATTATCATTCGCAAGCAAACAAAATATTTCAAATTATGGAGGAAAAATTTAATGCAGAAAAAACTAAATTCGACCTTAGCAATTTAACAAAAGTTTTAAAAAGCCTTTGTTAGTGGATTGGTAAGCTTTGGACGAAAAATCATCGAAGCAAATAATTATTTTGAAGGAACATAAAAAATGGTTTGAAAGTTTTAAAACTATTCAGTAGAAGCAAAATCCCTTGAAAAAGTACAACCTGCACCTAGCCAAAAGCGTGGTCGTCCTGCTAAGGAATTTTTAAAGTGTTCGGATAGAACAAAGAGGCGTAAAATGTCTAAAATTAGTCAAGTTGATAATTCTTTAACCGAAGTTTTACAAAATCGCAACTTTGCCCCGACACACAATGTGGACGATAACGAGGTTTTGGCTCTTTTTGTTGAAACAAGACTAACTAAGCGACAGTACTTAACTTTAAAAAATTTTGTGAATAAAAAAATATCTTAATATTTTTTCCCAGGTATAAAAGCACAGAAAACATTACTGTTACAGAGTCGAGTGCAGTGGTCGATCAACAAGCTCTCCTTGATCATACGGCTAATCGAATTGTGCAATTGCAAGATCAAGTTCTTGATGAAGCATTAGGCCCAGGAGAAAAACACTTAACACTGATTGGAAAATGGGGATTCGATGGCAGTTCTGGTCATAGCCAATTTAAGCAGAAGTCGAATAGGCTTACGGCAAACAAAACTATAATTTGGAAAAACCCGCGCCCGTCATTCACTCGTTATTGCAGGCCGTTGAGGTTTCAATTTAAAAAAGAAACTTCGCAACTGTGTCAAAATGGGGAACGTTATTTTAAATCGAAAATTTTTGCACTTTCTCCCACCGAAATAAATAAAACAAAACAAAAATTACATATAAAGCACGACATAAAACTGACCATGGTTGACGGTAAAGTTTGTAACGCTCTAAGGGAAACTGCTTCTGCAAAATGTCACATATGTGGTGCCTTACCTACAGAAATGAATGACATTGAAAAATGCCTTGAGGAAAAAGTAGATGAGGCTCGTTACGAATTCGAACTGTCACCATTACATGCCAACATACGATTTTTTGAGTACTTCTTTCACTTATCGTACAAATTAGAGCTAAAAAAAAATGGAAGACCAGTAAGAACGAAAAGTCATGTGTTTTGAGATAGGCCAAAAGCTGGTGGTTGCGGAAATTCGAATGATAGCAACACAGAGCGGAGATTTCATCAAAAATAACATTAAAAGATAAGGATATTTTGCAAAGATGTGCCACAGTTCTCCAAGCTATAAATTCTGGATTTCAAATTGATGCCGCAAAGTTTGAGGAATATGCTTTAGAGACAGCAAGTAAACTTGTGAAGTTGTATCCCTGGTACTACCTCCCTCCATTGGTACACAAAATTCTTACTCATGGAGCTGAGGTAATCAAGCATGCATTAGTGTCAATAGGTGAATTATCGGAGGAAGCAGCTGAAGCGAAAAATAAGGATATAAAAAAGTTTAGATTGCAACATACACGAAAAATATTGCGCAAAGCTACAAATACAGATCTTTTAAATCGCCTCTTTCTAAGTTCATATCCATTTACTTCTGGAGACCGAAACTTTCCAACAAAGAAAAGAAGTAGTTTAAGTCAAGGAGTTTTAAATTTGCTACATATTTGATATATATTACTACTATTTTACTTTATTACCTTATATTACTTAATAATACCCTATATTGCATTATTTAACTTTGTTTAACTTTTTAATTTAGTTTTTTTCAGTGTATATTTCGAATGAATTAAAATTAAATAAAAATTTACCAAACTTGTTTAAAACAACCAAATTTTCATATTAAACTACTTTATTTCAAACATTTTTAAAACAGATCTATAAGCGAATTAACCCTTAAAAGATCAAATGGTTACTGTGGCTGCAGTTGTTAATATTTTTTCCTAAAAATTTGCCAGCTTTAAGTTCTTTGGGCATGAAATGAGCTGAAAAAATTAGTTTTGGAGATATTGATTTTTGACCGCTTTTCCATATAAGGGAAACCACTGTGCATTGGCCGTATATTGTGAAATGAATTATTTTATTTTTTTTTTAAATAAACTACATACAAATGTTATTAATGGTTTTTAAAGATGTATGGAAGATTTCTCAAATCTTGGCGCAGATTTTGCAGATTTTTTGATGAAAAATTATGGTTTTTGCTGATTTTACCTCTAAAAGTTCTGGCTACACTGCAATATTACAAGTAGAATACTAAATTTACTTTAAAAAAATGTATATTTTAAACAAACAATCAATTCTAAGATACTTTTAATAAAAATCTATTGTACAATAAACATGAAATAAGGTTTACCAGGGGTCCTTTATTTATTTAATAAATTTATGAAGTGGCTGTTTGATGGTCGTTATTTAATTAGTGTTCTTTGCTTAAACAAATTTTATAAGTTTCTTAAATACCAAAGACCAATGACTTGCAACGAAATGTTTTTATTTTAATATTTGTTTGTGGTAAACAAAATTTAAAATGTGTTTTTACATTAAAATTTTTTTAATAAATAACACAAGGGAACAAATTTGAACTTTTTTGAGCCGTCTGTAATTTTATTGCAAAATTTTACTAACTTTCAAATCTTGTTTCCATTGTTCTCTCTTAGCTCTACTTTTCGAGATAAGCCGTTGTGTCCAAAATTAAGGCACTTTTACTTCATATATTGGAATAACTTGAAAAAATACGAAACACGGCAACAGTATTATCTTTAAGCCATGCTTACATTGTTTTTAAATTTTCCCTGTAGTTTCTGATGAATTTTTGAAAAAAAGGAATATTTTGAAAAGCAAAAATAAATTGTTTGTTTTGTAAAAATTCATAATAAATAAAAACACGAGAAAAATTACAGTTTTGGCCTTAAAACATTTGTCTCAACATAATTTCGAATGAAATGAGCTTTAATTCATTGTAATCAGTGCATAACTTTTGATTTTATACACAATTTACTGAGAAAACTGAATATCGATTTCCATACAACACTTTTGGTACGAAAACGAATTCATTACAATCTTTTTTTATTATAGGAATTATAATTCTCAGTTTTTTTCGTATTACAGGCAAAGATAGTGTCATATGTAGTGTAGTGTAGACACTGCGTTGACGATGTCACTTTAATAGTCGACAGAACTGGTGACTTGGAGACACTTGTAAGCAGGTTTCCTTCAGGGTATATTTGAGAAGGTCCATTACAAAACGCAATAATAACAATTTTCAAGTTTTTTGATTGAATCCTATTCTTTACATTGAAATCCTATATTACCTTTATTATCAAGCATTCCAAAATTCAATAAATACCCTGTAATTCAATATCAGATATATATTATTTATATATTATATAAATTTTTTTTTTAATAATGCCCGCTCTCACGTACACACACAAACACATGCAATAACACATTTTCATTGAAAAGCGGGTTGCAGTCTCCTCTCTTTTAATTTATGTCCTTTGGTATCTTTTAACAAGTTACCACAGCCAAAGTAATCAACAGCAATGGCTCATCGAGAACAATTTGAAACTGAATACAAAGGAGGAAAAACAGCAACAAGACTTTGGTAATAATAAGAATAACTTTATGTCAAGTTTAATTTAACATAAATACATGAATATCTGTGGAATAGCCAAAGTATACTTGCACTCACTTAAACTAAACTTAAAGGTAGTAAAAATTCTTTTTTAGAAAACAAACAAAAATATCATAAATTATTTATACGTGTGTTTTGAACGAACAAATTTGTTGTATTAATATATTGAAATGAATACAAACCCTCACACGTTAACAAAACCACAGTTACACGCAGATATTTCAAAGTTCATGTGAATATAATGCGGATTAATGTAAAGAGGAGTAAATAAACTTAAAACAATAAATTTATAACATTAATATTTGTTCGGATTATATAAAGTTGAAATATTTGGTTTTTTAGCAACCGAGACTTGTAAATTTAACGTATATTTCAAATATGTACAACTGAATTGTAAAAGTAGATACAAAGAATATCTCATATTGTTTATTTTTGGAAAAATTTAGAAAAAGTGGTGGTTAAATTTGAAGGGCCGATGTTGAATGTGAGCCACACCTAAACGTCAAGTTTTTTCTGCATTTCATTTGGCATTTCTCAATTTCAGACTTACTCAATTTGAATCATGGAAGGATACAGAATCGAGCAACGCGTTAAAGTTATGCAGGCTTATTATGAATATGGGCGTTCAAATCAAAATGCATATCGTGCACCTCATGATTCAGTTATGAGGCACATTTTCACCTCAGTGAACTCGTCAATAAGCAGAATTGCCGCATTTGGACGTATGATAATCCAAGAGTGATTGTCGAAAAACCAATGGCCGTACAAAGAGTGACTGTTTGGTGCGGCTTATGGGCTGGCGGCATCATCGGGCCGTATTTGTTCCAAAATGAGGCCGGTTAGGCAGTTACTGTGAATGGTGTTCGCTATCGTAAGTTGATGGCCCGAATTGGAAGACATGGATGTGGACGATATGTGGTTTCAACAGGATGGTGCCACTTGCCACACAGCTAACGAAACAATGGCTCTTTTGCGCGACAAATCCAATGGCCGTGTTATCTCACGTGGTGGCGATGCGAATTGGCCGTCAAGATCATGTGATTTGACACCGTTGGACTTCTTTCTTTGGGGTTATTTGAAAGAAAAGGTGTGCGTCGATAAGCCAGCAACAATTCAAGAGCTTAAGGATGAGATAATTCGGCACCACAAAGAGTGACTGTTTGGTGCATTTTATGGGCTGGCGGCATCATCGGGCCGGGCCGTATTTTTTCCAAAATGAGTCCGGTCAGGCAGTTACTGTGAATGGTGTTCGCTATCGTAAGATGATGTCCTGAATTGGTAGGTATGGATGTGGACAGTATGTGGTTTCAACAGGACGGTGTCACTTGCAACACAGCTATCGAAACAATGGCTCTTTTGCGCGACAAATCCAATGGCCGTGTTATCTCACGTTGTGGCGATGTCAATTGGCCGCCATCATGTGATTTCACACCGTTGGACTTCTTACTTTGGGGTTATTTGAAAGAAAAGGTGTACGTACGATAAGCCAGCAACAATGCGAGAGCTAAAGGATGAGATATTTCGGCACTTTAACGGCAAAGAATCTCAATTATGCCAGCGTCATCGAAAATTTGGACCATCGGATGGAGATGTGCCGCCGAGGTCGCGGTGCCCAATTGGCCGATATTTTGTTCCATGCATAATGGAACCATACCAATATTACCATAATTAAAAGGAATAACAATAATTTCCTTTACCTTTTTTTAACAGTTGATTAACAAGCCTGCAATAAACCAAAATTTTTAAATTTGTCAATCTGGCCAAGGACAGTCTGCTTTACAACATGTTGTTAATTTCACACTTTAATTAAGACGCTCTAGAATGTAATAGAAGATATTATTAAAAAGCTAACGAAATTCTCATATAATTTTAATTGGAAACAAGTATTTTTCCGGACTATATGTGAGATAAATATATAGCAACCTATTCGCCTTCATATCTGGGGGTCTTCAGAATGCACATTTCAGCGAACGGCCAAACCAAAGGACGTATGGACAAATCGACGGACCGACTAACGGACTTCAATTAAACTGTTTTGCTGCCCTACGATTTGTACTGTTAGAATTTCAAACGAAATTACAAACTTATATACACCCTTTTTACCTTTCCCCCGAAGTAATTTAGAGAAACATCCTTAGGATATTTCAACTTTTGGTGTTACATCCTTTGGGGAAATCAGATGCAGTCAATACCTGGAATTCTGCGAAGTTCAAAATTTCAGAGCCCTTGAGATGGGGGCTGACCTAAAAACCTATCTGGTACCACGGGAGATGGAAGTCCCTGGGATATCAGTTCCAGAATTGATTTTGAAGAGGTCATTTCCGGGATCATGAGGTAGTTGTGGTTTAAACTCCAAGTCGCGGGAAGAAAGTTCTTAAAAAATTGGTTTTAAGGACTGACTTTGCACCTTGATGGGGATTTTCAGCTGCTGGCTTAGATGTAATTGTTATATATTGCTTTGAAACCGCTGCGAATATTTAATAACTCAAGATTCTTAGCAAGTGACGAGCCAACTTTCACTTGGACAGTAGTGTGCGCACTGTTCCCACTCAGTGCGAAAAGTGCCTTGGGGTAAGGAGTACATGAACAGTACTCACGTTATTCCCATCCTACTTAATGGCCTTTTTATCAGTGCTATAGGGTATAAGAAAAGTTTATAAAGATTTAATTAAAAAACTAGCGGATTTGTCTGTATATTTTTTCTCGTTGGTGCTTTCTATAAGATTTGATTTATTATAGTTAAATATAAAATTAACTGCTCCTTTAACGTAAAATACATTTCTTTATTATATTTTAAAGGCCATTAAAATTAATTTTAAACGCCAATAGCTTAAAATTACATTTTTCATAAGATTGATATTTTGATGTAACATTAAAGGAAAAATTGACAATGTTATCTATTTTATACTTCACTGTCCCCCACTTTGACTCTACATTTTGTAATAATGTTATACAGAACATTAACTTTTTATTTTTACTTTTACGAACATGAGCATGAGCCGCATTAAGTTTGTTAAAGTTTGATATCAAAAATATGGTTATGTATCTGATGAGAACTACCAATATTCTAACAATTGGTTTCCACTTCATTAATTGTTATGTTATGTACATTTATTGAGTCATTTTAAACTTTTTTTCTTCTTTAGATTTTTTCTGTTTTTATTTCTTTATAAATCTCATCATGTCATGCCGCAAATAACTTTGGTTAAATTTCTTTATGGCACGCATAGATGAAAACCGTATGATGTTTTTTGAAAAGGTACTTGGCACTTTTAGTGTTAATCTGAAATAAAATAAACAATTGTAAAATACATAAACAAGTAAGTGTATCTGCTATTAATTTTTTATGTGTATTAAACGTATCACATACTTTTTACGCCTCATTATCTATTTGTTAACAATGATTGAATTAAGAGATGTTGTAGATGTCTTTAGGAATTCATGCTGCATTAAATCCATATTAGAGAAGTATAAAAAATAATAGTCTGTAAGTAAAAAAGTAAAGTTAACTGGCCTATCCAAAGCGAATAAATTTGGTGCTTAAGATATGTTCAGACCTAGCAAATATTTGACGAAAAACTTAAGAACCATATGATACCCTACACCACAGTATTTAAAAACAAATTATCGAGGGTGTATAGCTATATGAACAGGTATCTATCTATGTTTTAAATTTCATTACAATCGGTTTGATTGTTTCTGGGAGGCAGAAATTGCCTCTATCTCCCCTCGTGGTCCTACGATTCGGCACTTTTGATTTAATTACAATTCTTAAGTAACTGCTAAAGAATGCCTCATAGAAGGCCTCGGCTCTTTGGTATGAGAAGCGAGAAAAGAAGGAGTAACATTTTTTGTTTTGTTTTTTTTTTGCACAAGCAAAAGCAAAAGAATTCAGATCCCTTTACAAAAACAAAGTAACATATGTTGTAAATCCTTTTAGTTGAAGTGGAAAAGAGAAAGAGTAAAATTTTTTGTTTTGTTTTTTTCGCCAAAGCGAAAGAATTCAGATCCCGTTATAAAAACAAAGTAACAAAGTAGGTGCATTTTAAAATTCAAAATAAAAACAATAATGTGAATCATTTTAGTTGAGTTTTGTCCATTAAGGAAGATAGGTACTTGTCCTTAAAATTTTTTTATTTATTATACATACATACATAGGTATACTTTTATTTACAATCTATTTTACAATATTTAGCAAATTTGATTATTTCAATAAAAAAAATAGGTATCACATTTGTTATTAAACTACAATAAGTTTAATAAAATACTAGATGACCCGTGCGAATATTTCGCACCGTTAGTTGTCATTTTTGTAACATAAAATGAAAATAATTAATAGAAATTTTAGTAACTTCAATACATTTTAAAATATAATTTTTATCAATGAAAATCAATGAATATAACTGACTTAGCAATAAACGGCATTATAGTAAATAGCGGTATTGCCAGAATGGATTTAAATACATACTATATTATGTAGAACTGCATTACTATTAAGCGACCCTGTATTACCACATTTGAACAGTATTATCATGCAGTTCTGTTAAGCGACCCTGTGTTACCACGTTTGAACAGTATTATCATGCAGTTCTATTGCAGTTCTATATAAAATATAATTTTTATCAATGAAAATATTAATTTTTCAATTTCTAATTATTTTTCGTCATTAGTGTTAGAAATAAGCTTTAAAATGAGATATCATTCATTAAATTTGATGCGGTGGTATGGGAGATATTTGCTACCGACAAAAAAAAATGCTTTAGAAATAATATATATGATGTATGTATATAAACATACGTTTGTAAAATAGGTATACAATATAAAAAGTTAAGTGTTGTTTCATTTTCTATATTGGAGATCTGATATGTACATGAAGCCTATTCAGTCTTCTAATTTCATTTGTAAGGAAATATTCCTTAATGTTTTAGACTGATAGCCCTTCAATATGACCTTTAATGCATTTGCATTAAAATGGTCTAAAAGGCCTTTTAAGAGCCATTAATTGAAATGCCTTTTAACATACCTTTCTTAACAACCCTTCAAGATAACCTTTTTGCTAAGGCCTTCTGAAAGTCATTCTCTGGAAAGCCTTCTAAGAGCCATTTATTTGAAGGCATTTAAGAAGCTCTGGGGAAGAAAGGAAAGCGGAAGGCCTTCTCCGCAATGACAACGCGTGTAAAAAGATATGAGTATGGAATAGAGCGAGAAGGCCTTGTTTATCCAAAAGAAGGGGTACAGAGGCCTTCTGGACAACTACTAACCAGGTAACGAATGGAATTAATTTTTTTATTTATTTAGAAAAATAACAGAACAACAACACTGCTCATACAATGGCAGATTTAATTAAGGTTTTTTTTTTTTTTTTAACAAAGCCGGGGAGGTTACCCACAGCAGTGACAGGTACCGCGGCCACTTTAGGCCTATTGTACCCACTCCCCTTTAGCTGGCCAAAAGACCCTCTGCTTCCCACAGGAACCCAACCAGATCCTTTGCCGATGTAGCATCGATTTGGGACGTACCCACTGAGCCATGCCCCATATGCCTCCTTCTGGCCCATGCCAGCGCCGGGCAGTCACACAGTATGTGCTTTGCCGACTCGTCTTCTTCCAGACATAGTCTGCACTCCTGATCCTCCGCCAGGTCCATCCGATACAGGTGGTACTTGATCGTGTGGTGACCCGTTAAATAAGCCGCCAACAGTCGCAGATCCCGTCTGCCGAGACCATTCGTCATCATTACATTCCCGGGAGAGATGAATTCCCTTGCCTGACGCATTCCCGGAAGCGAAACCCAGTATATTCTATGTTCCCCCAGAGCCCATTCTCCCATGAGGGACTGGATCCTGGCCCAACTCAACCCACAGAAGGGTTCGGGACCCATCATCCGGGTGCAAGAACCAGCCTTGGCCAGTTCATCGGCCCTACTATTACCCGGGATCTCTGAGTGCCCCGGCACCCAGCAGAGGGTAACTCTGTTTCTCGATCCCAGCTCCTGTAGCCTTCCACGGCACTCCGCCACCAACTTCGAGCACATCCTCCATGAAGAGAGTTCCCTAATGGCCGCTTGGCTATCAGTAAAAATCACAATACTACCGCCCACCATTCCTCTTTTAAGAATGTTGCTGCAGCACACACCAATGGCGCAAATCTCGGCATGAAACACACTAGGTGATTCGCCAATCGCCGTCGAAATTAGTGTATTAGGTCCAAAAACCCCTGCACCCACTCCGTGCTCCGATTTTGACCCGTCGGTATACCAGTGTAATTCATGGTTTCCCCGACATGGATTTCTATCATTCCAGGCCCTCCTGTCCGGAATGATTGCCTTGAACCTTCTGTTGAAGACCAGTTCCGTGGTCATTATGTCCGCCCTTGTACAGACCGATAAGCCCGCAGTCATTTCCATCAAGCCGGCATGCCCATGGACCTCAGCAAGTCCCGATGTCAGCTTGATCCTAAGGAGATTCGACAAAGCAGTCCTCTTTATATGGATGTGTAGTGGTGGTATACCCACTATAACCTCAAGTGCTGCCGTGGGACACGTGCGCATCACCGCCGTCAGGGCCAGACACACCATACTCTGCAGCCTGTTGCACTTTTCTATTGCAGTCACCTTCTGAATCTTAGGCCACCATACCAATGATCCGTAGGTAATAATCGGTCTGACCATCGTAAAGTATAGCCATTTTACCATACTGGGATTAAGTCCCCAAGTTCTTCCAAAGAAGCTTTTGCATGCCCAGAAGGTCCTTACCGCCTTCTTAAGGGTTTGATCCAGGTGCGAGTTCCAATTAAGCCGTCTGTCCAGAACAATTCCCAGATATTTGACTTCACTGGAGTACTCAACCTCTTTTCCGTCAACTACCAGCCTCTCAAGCCTGTAGTTGTACCTTCTCGTGAACGGAATCACGACCGCCTTGTTTGGGTTTATATTCAGCCCCCTTTCACGGCACCACCCAAGAACCATGTTGAGAGCACCCTGCATCACCTCTGTGATTGTGCTCTCGAACTTCCCGGTCACCACTATAGCCAGGTCGTCCGCATATCCAATGGCCCGAAGGACTAGTTCCTCGAGCCTGACCAGCAGATTATCAATTACCAGGCACCACAATAGAGGTGATAGCACCCCCCTTGTGGACAACCCTTAACAGCACTGATGCTGACACTAGCGTTGTCCCAAGAGGCGGTTATTCTCCTACCCCTTAACATAGCCCCAATCCAGTTGACCCAGAGCATCCGTAATAGAATCGTAGCTCGTGTTATCAAAGGCACCCTCAACGTCAAGAAATGCACACAATGCAATTTCCCCATTACGCTGTGCCCTTTCTATTTGCGCAACCAAATGGTGCAATGCCATCTCAGTCGACTTACCCTTCTGGTATGCAATCTGTGTTCGGTGTAACGGTGTGGAAGCCTGCAGTTTTTCCCTAATGTGCAGGTCCAATAGCCGCTCAACGGTTTTGAGCAGAAATGAGGTAAGGCTGATAGGTCTATAGGATTTCGGCTTCTCCAGCGGCCTGTTGCCAGCTTTGGGAATAAATACAACCCTGACCATACGCTATTGCAAAAGTTCCTCCATGAATCCCTTTTTGATTTGCGTAAGGATTTGTTGTATTCTGTTAGAGCACCTTTGTACTCCTGCCAGTTCTTGGTCCGTTTTGCCCTATTGAATAACCTCCTGACATGCCGCCGCTTCTGCTCGAGCGACTCATTCCACCACGGAGTCCTACGGCTGGAGCTGAAGGATCGCTATGTCGTGCTTCCTCGAAAGGAGGAAAGCAATGTTTCTTCAACCTGGTTGGCTGCTAGCTCAATCTCATCAACAGACCTGATATCCGTCATTAGGAGCCCAGCTTTTTGGTTTACAAGGGACCTGAATTCATTCCAGTCCGTTCGTCTGGGATTGTAAGCGCCTCTGCGCAAATCCTCACTTCCCGGTATGTCAAACCTAATATGTTGATGGTCCGACAACGAGGGCTCATCCGACACCTTCCAGTTACGAATTGAATCGCGCAAAGCGCCGCTAACCAGCGTGAGGTCCAATACCTCCTCTCTGATCGCATTAATAAAGGTCGGTTTACAGCCGACATTAGCTATGTCTAAGTTAGTACCTACAAGATATTCTAGTAATAACTTACCTCTTCTATTGATGTCACTGCTACCCCAAACGGTGTGATGGGCATTGGCATCGCAGCCCAGAATAAGCTGCTTGCCGTGCATACCGCAGTGAAGCACCAGGTCCGTCACCTCTTTTGGTGGGGCTACCTCATCTTCGCCAGGAAAATAAGCCGTCGCAACGACGATCTCCGATGACCCCCGCTCAGTCAATGGAATTATGTCAACACTCTTGTCGACAAGCAACGCTGCGCGCGGCTTGTCCACTGACCGATCATAAATCAGCTTACTTGATTGGGATTGTAGTCCCCGGACCAGGCCACTATTGATCCATGGCTCCTGCAGAAGCGCAAGACCGATGTTTTCTTCGGCAAAAATCCTGCACAGCGTGGCCGACGCCCCTTTGGCGTGGTGCAGATTTGCCTGTAGCCCCTTAATGGTGTGCATCGCTATCCCTGATGGACCGCTGCACTAAGTCCCCCAACCGATTACGTCGGGGTCCCTTCCCTCGCGACCCTTTGGTCGGTTTTTCCATTCTCTCCCCAGGGATGGGTGTGCTGCTCTTGGCCGGGGGTTGAGGCCTTCGGACGCTTTTCGCCAAGCATCCCTTAACTGTCTGATTTTTCTCCCGAGCACAAGCTGCCTTGCTGGTAGAAGGGCCATCGTTAAGGGCGTATTCTATCCTATTGGACTGTGACAATTCATCAGCCTTCTTTGCCGCCTCCTTAGCCGGCTTCTCTTCTTTTTTTTCGCCACCATCCTTCGAACCATTGTTCTTAAGGTGCAGCCTCACCTGCCCAAAGCAGTAGCTGACTTTTTCAGCCATCTTTATAAGCTTCTGGTAGGAACAAGCATCCACTGCCAGTCGAAGATGGAGGAATTCACCGTGTTCCTGTCTCTGAGCCACTGTCCAATGAGTTGCAGCTAGGTCATTTTGAGCCGCTATGAAGGCCAGGACAGCTCGAGACTATGTGTATCCTCTCACAAAGTGCGTGCGGGGGAATTCTTCTTCAGGGACAATCTTGCATTCCACCCCTGATTTCTCCTTGATATACTCAAGGTTGGACTTAGTCCATTCCGGTGTCTCATTGTTGACGCACACAAGCATCAACCAGTCGGTTCGCCGTAGACAGCTTTCGAACTGCGGTTTGAAAGTGCCGGCATTCTCAATAACCGCCTGAAGAATCGTTTTTTTGACCCTTTCAATCTGGTCGGCGGTTAGAGACGGAGCTTCAAGTGCAGAGACAAAGCCCAGTCTGATGCCCTTTGGCGTTTGGACTCTTTGGGCATATGTTTGTTTCGCACATGCACGCTTTGCTGGAGCTCCAGTAGAGGGGGAGTCTTCGGATCTTACCCTCTTTAGTTGTGCGACTGCCGGAGCCCTTGTGGCTTCCTTTAAGGCTTATTCCCTTGACAGTCATTTTTTTAAAGCAGCTATAAATAATCGCCGCTCCCTAGAGTTGAGCTTAACGAATCCCATAGAATCCAGACTAAGCCCTTGTAGGTTAACGCCTCGCACTGTACTGCCAGACTTCACCGAGACCAAGCTGCAAGCATCATCCTGCTCAGCGACTTCGGTGTCAGAGCCAGAGGACATTATCTCCTCCTGCGGTATTCTAGGCATTTCGGTAGCGGCACGATTTGTCCTCCGCCTTCGAGTTGGCACCTTCAACTGCTAGCCCTGTGGCGATGTCGGTGTTGTCGGTTACCTGGTTGCTTGAAGGGTTTTCCGAGCTTGAGGACAATTTCCCCTGCTGCGGATTACCAACTACTGAGGTCATTTCCTCAGATCCTTCCTTCACGGACCTCATGTCCGATTCAGGAATTTTGGTACCAGCATTAACGTGCCCAATGGCTCCGCTACTGATGGTGGTTGATGTTTTGAGAGTCTCATCCAACTAATTTTTTTCATTTATATTTTTCTCCATATATTGTTTCATTTATGTAGGGATGGGGATGGTCACCCACGGCAGAGCCCGTGTACCATGGGAAGTCTAATTTAAACTGGAGGTCGACTTGTATCCAGAGTCCGCTTACTAACGACCAATCTTCCCACTGGCCATGCATCCATTGGCGTAAGCTGTTCCACCTTGGATTGGGGTGATTTTATAGAGTTGTCTTCTCTCCGCCCGACTACCATTAGCCAGCATCCAGAGCAGAGACATGACCGTGCTGAGGATCTGTTACCAGCCGTCCACACGTGGAGGGTATAGTCGCACTTCCAGAAGTGAGACACAGTTACGGCACGATCACAAAGAAGCGTGTTAGTCCCCCTGTGTCTCCATCTGGCTACTTAGAGGTTAGAGAATTTATTGATATTAGTAATAAGTAAAAATAGACACAAATTTGAATAAAGTTACAAACATTTTTAAGCAAAATTGGAAAGTATTGGATTTTAAAAGTGCTTAGCATTGCCTAGGATTTGTATATTAGATGGGAGTTCATTCCAGAGATGGATGGCATTAACGACGAAGTGTCTTTCTGATATAAGTTTGCGGTATCGAATGGAATATCGAATATTCTGTATCCTCTATTTGATCTTGAAAACGTAAATCTTTAATGAATATAGTGTGGCATTTTGGTAGGCTTTCAAAAGATACATTAAAGATTTGGTATAAAAACTTTGATATTCTACTGTATCTAGTTCTATCATAAATATATCTTGGAACATTATAAAATGTAACTTTGAGCTTATTCTGGCATAGTGAATTGAAGCTAGAAAAAATACCACAACAAAAATAAGGGTCGGTAGGGAAAATGTCTTGGCAAGAATAACTACTACCTATTACCAAAATTCAAAAAGTTTTTTATGTGTGTTTATACAAATATTCGGTGGTTTTTTTCCAGCAACTGTGATTTGCTGGAATCCAAATAAATACAAATGATTATTTTTGATGACTGCACTAGGTTCTTCAATAAAATTAATTAATAATATCAAAGTTATTTTTGGGAATACAAAACTTATTTTAAATAAGATTTCTGTATGACGTGCGTAGTTCCCAATTTTTCATATTTGATAAATGCACTGAGATTTATTGTTAAGGGCAAGCTAGCTTCTATGCGCATTTCACTGGTTGCTTAGGCCAGATCATTAGGAAACCTTTTCCAAAGATTTTAGAAAAGCCAAAAATATTAAACAAATAAAACCCTAAAGCGAATAAGAATTATAAACACTCTAAGTCTTACTTGTAACAATATCAAAGCTTAAACAAAACACCAACAATGAACAGTGAGTTCATCTTTTCTTACATTCCCCTACAATTGCTTGGTAAGTGGGTGAAAAGAAAAAACAAAATTAAAAACAAATTGCTGCATTAATTCTATTCGTAAGAAAACAAAAAAAAAAAAAAAAAAAAAAAAAAAAAAATTTGCCAGTTCAGTTTTTTGCACGGAAACATGCAAGTATATTATCAAAGTTATTTTTGCTTAAGCTTTGATATTGGTAAAGCTCGATTCACCCATGCGTTCCGAACAATATTTTTGACCGGACAGTAATTTTTTTAGAAATAGTGTTCTGCAGAACGATTCACCCATCTTGGAAAGTTTGTCCGGACAAACAAAGCTACCATATGGTTTACAGATGTAAACGATTATACAAAGTGGCAGCACACTTAGCAAACTATTAGTGTTTTTTTATAAAAGTGTGTGAAAATGGAAGAAAGAAGAAAATTAATTTTATTATTTTTAATTGAATTGCATAAAACCCATTTACTAGCAAAACAAATTTATCAAAAAAGGTTGAAAGTAAAAAGAATAGCAGTTAAAAAAATATTACAGAAAAGAAGAACAAACGGTGTTTTCCACACACTTGTTCCAGAGATGCACTTTCATGACGTGGAATCGTTTATAAATAATTAACATTTACTTCCTACAATAATTGGTAAACATTATGTTAAAAAATATTAAAATTTACCATTTAAAATTTTGTTACGACCAATTCCAATAGATTTTTCTATTTCCGTCCATATATTTTGGTTTAAGTAAGTATTTTTATATGGACGATTTCCCATATCATAAATACATTCTCTTCCTGGATTTTTTATTTCCTCAATAAGTTTCAGGGCAATATTTTCTTTAACATCCATTTTTGTTTAATTTTTTTTTTTAATTATTCAGCACAAAACGAAAAATTTAATATGTGGCAGCTCAATTCAACTTTTATGTACAAATTGAAAAAAAGTGGCATCTCCGTTTATTTTGTTCGGCACAAGAATTAAAATTAAACCAATTCAAGAAAAAACGTTCGGAACAAATTCATTTCTCTCAAAAGTAAAACGTCAAACTCAATATAAAAAGAATTTTGTCCGGACAAAAATTTTGTTCGGAACGCATGGGTCAATCGAGCTTAAGACTTATTCGCTTTAGGGTTTTATTTGAATAATATTTTTGGTCATTCTAAAATCTTTGGAAAAGTTTTTCTGATGAGCTGGCCTAAGCAACCAGTGAAATGCGCATAGAAGCTAGCTTTCGCGCAACAATAAATCTCAGTGTATTTATCAAATATGAAAAATTGGGAACATAGCACGTCATACAGAAATTTAATTAATAATAGCTTGGCTATTTATGTATATCGTTACTTTAATATAGAAAAGCCCTAACTAACGTTTTCCTTACTTTACAGGAAAAGGAAAAAAAATTAATAAAAATTATAGTTTTGTAGTCGCGATTTTTTTTAAACGCAGTTTTTTATTAAATTCTCTAAGCAATATACTAAAAAACTGCGTTTAAAAAAAATCGCAACTACAATACTACAATTTTTATTAAGTTTTTTCCTTCTCCTGTAAAGTAAGGAAAATGTTAGTTAGGGCTTTTCTATATTAAAGTAACGATATGTGTACATTTGACTGTTTTTTTATTTTATTTATACAAAGTTAAATAAAATCTTTAGCAATTTTTTATATACTTAAAGCTATACTTTAACTGGCAAGTAATCAATTTTTTCTTTACGCGTTTCATATTCTGTTGTGAGTATAGGTAGGTTAAGTACATATAAATCGGTTGAAAACTAAATCAGTTATAAGAAGCTCAGTAAAAACATATAAACCTTGTTTGTGATAATTTTTTTTTCAAGGTGGTAGTTTATAACTTTTTTATCTGTGCTTATACTTTCTAAAAGAAAACTTTCATAGTGCAAACCGTGACTGACTTCGCTGTATCAACGTCCTTTTTGTGTATTAAAACTGTGGCTTAAATTATTTAATATTTAATGGGTAATTCCATGTCAAAACGACCAAGAGTGGGACACGACCCCTTCCGATTTTAATGAAATTTGGTGAGAAGGTTCCTTTTATCTTATTATGAACATATATGAACGAAAAAAATTTTAAAATTTGTTTTTCGAAAGTTATGTCATATTCAAAATGTCATAATTTCGGAGAATTAGCCGAATGTGTTGAGCTTATTTCTTCAATATCTCGAAAACTACTTGACATACGAAGATGATTTTGATGTAATTTTAAAGAGAATACTTGGGGCTACAAACCATATATTGAAAAAAAAACGCGCTGTACCGGCTTAATAAAATTCTTTAATTTGGCCCCTGCAGCGCGTAGGATGCTCCTAGATGAGTCAAATGTATGACCAACCCCACTTGATTATTTATTGCGGAATTTCGGGTTCTTTAGTTATTTCAATAAACTAAACCGTTTTTGAGTTACGCGAATATATGTGGTATATCTTGAAAACAAGAGCTAACCTTAAAATACGGTTAGCACCACTGAATTCAGCGTCCCCAATTAGGGTACAAAGCCAGGTGCGCGGCTGGTCTGTTTTTTGCAACTTGCACAGTGTACTTATTGCTCAAAATTACAATATTAAAATTCTATTTTAATATTATTTTTTTATCGACCAGTTTTTAATTTTTTACGTTCATATATGTTCCTTATAAGATAAAAGCAACCTTCTCACCAAATTTCATTAAAATCGGAAGGGTTCGTGTCCCACTCTTGGTCGTTTTGACATGGAATTACCCTAATAGATACGAATTTATTAATTATTTATTACTTTTTATTGAGTGTCTGTCTACAAGTTTTTGTAATATTATTAAAGCATAAGTTCCAGTTATTATAAAGCTTTTTTGTAACAAATTTTATCTTAATACTACTTTTGCTTCCGGCCATTAGATAAACAAAAAGTTTAAAATTAAATAAACAAGCAACAACATTATAGGAAAATGAACTGAATGAGTTTGTCTATTTGTTCCACAACACTGGGGGAAGAAGCTAATAATACCAAGTAAAAACTAGAAACAAATAAAACAATGGAAAAACTTAAATATAAATTTAAACAGAGTTTGCATAATATTTTTCCATTAAATCATAGCACACAGAAAACTTAGTTTAGAAACATTTTAAATTAAAATTTAATAGAGTTTTACAGCCAAAATAGTTAAAAGAAAAGAAATTGACTGCCTGTCATGAAAACTAAATCATGTTCAGATCAGAGATGTATATTTAACCCTTAAATGCATGATTTTTTATTTTGGATTGAAAAAAATGTTTTTTAATAGAAACTTAGGCGTAGATTTCGTAAAAAATAATAAAAAAATTTTAGAAAATAGTTTTGGGTGTTTATTTCGATAAAAACGGTATGTAGACTTTTGGCAACAATATGCGTTTGGTACTTGAATTTTTAAGGCATGAACAATAGTCATATATATATTTATATAACATACAGGTGTTCAAAAATTTGTTTCTATTTATGAAACAATGCAAAACAAATGCCATTTTTGATCTGGCACAAAGCAACCATACATTTAGTGCACTCAGTCCGTGAAAATATATTGCACCCTCGAAGTTTGCACCTGGTTTTAGTAGAACATCTCTTTTCAGTATGCCCTGTACCATCGGTTCGTATATCTGGTGTCGGTATAGGTTTTGTGGGTCCTCGGTGCCTTTACCACCATCTGCCTTTCTGGTTGAAGTTCTTATTCGTATGTTTTCATATGATTAATAGGAGCACAATGTTCCCGCCAGATCTGATTTAGAATCTGGCAATGTAATGTTTGGGTGATTTGTTTTTTAGAGTATCCATGAAATTATTACGTCATATGGTAAAATAATCTAAAATGCCACTTACGACTTTTCATGCTATTTTATACCTGCCCAAAAAGCTATCATAGGGTTAACTCCTTCCATATGGGCGTTATAATTTTCGACCCTTTTTGGACAAGCTATTAAAGTTTGTGTTTTTTGCGATTTGTCAAATCTATTGGCAGCTTCAACCGGTTTCGCGCCTACGTAATTTGAAGCTTACGTAACAAGCTTATTCTCATTCCAGCATGTCACAGAAATAGCTATACTTTTATAATTTGTAACAAAGTCCTCATAGAAACCCCGTGCAACAGACCGTTTCATAAATTTTTTGCGGCAGGTAATTTGCAGTTCTTTCCAAGCCGATTTATGTGAATTGTGCCCAACAAGTATATTTCCTGAGTCCATAGGTAATACTTTAATGGAATTGACGTATAATAATTGTCGAAATAAATTATGTGGTTCGTTTTACGGGGAATTGAACGGCACAGTCTAACCACAGTCTACCCAAAAAAATTGTAACCGTCAAGTAATATTTATGTCACAAACGCACGTTGTAGTCATTTGGCAACATACATTTTTTTCAAAAAAATTTCATTTATTCAGTAATATTGTTAAATTAAAGATGACCAGGCCATAGATAACCTGTCAACAGATGCAAATTTATTTTTTTCCGATGTGATAATACACGGTTCATAGAAAACAAAATAATACAAAATTTGATTTTAACTAAGAAACTGACCTGTATCAGCCACCTCAATGAAATGCCAACTAAATACAGATCAAAGCAACTAAAAACAAAGTAACAATTTTTTTTATTCATATTGCTTGTGTGTGCTTAGAAACGAACTTTTATGAATGCACACACATTGGAACATAAAGAAAATTAGCTTGAACTGGTATGTAGACAATTAGCAACAGTATGCATTTAAGGGTTAATTTCGTTTAAATTTTCTTATTATGAAAAAATCACACACACAAAGTTTTCTTCCACAAGAATAAAATTTAAAAAAAGAGAAAAATATCCTTAATTGGATTAACATCTGCCCTAGGTCCAAGGAAATGTGGACTGTGTAAACTTGGCGCTCCACACGTTTGTATACTTAGAGAACAAAACTCATGTATCCATTTACTAAAGTGCTTTGGCAAAAGTTTATAGCTAGATACCCAAAAAAGTAAGATTTAAATTCAAATATGTGTGATCTTAACTAAAAAATTATTAAAATTCGCACCAGTAAGCAAATTAATAGTAAAAAAAAAACACAAACTATTTAGAAAATTATTGTAATTTTCTTTTATTATGATGTATTGGTATTACTCAATTATGTGTGGAACAAAATATCGACGAGTTGAGGTGGACGGCTCTTCAGCCACACTATCGCGAACAGCAGCAATATTTTCTGCAGTACGAGCTGTACGAGCATGCACTGGTGTTCTCACATCTTCTACAGACCCGGTTTGCTCGAATTTTTCCACGATTTTTGCGATTGTACGCACATTTGGGCGATCAAATTGACCAAAAAAATCACGAAGTGCACGATATGCATTTTGATTTGAACGCCCATTTTCATAATAAGTCTGGACAACTTTAACACGTTGTTGGATTGTGTATCTCTCCATAATTCAAATTGAGTAAGTCTGAAATAGAGAAATGTCAAATAAAATTCGGATAAAAACTTGGCGTTTAGGTGTGGTTCACATTCAACATCGGCCCTTACAATTTAACCACCCTTTATCAATAAAATATTTTGTTGGTATTAAAAACATTTGCTGCAGCAATGTTTAACTAGGCGTTTAATTCACTTGATTAAATTTTTAATTGAAACTGATTTTATTTTTGATTAATGATTTTATTGAACAACAAAATTTGTGAGAATTTTTTTCTGTGCTTAAAACAATTTAATACGACCACATAAGAAATTTAAGACTTAATTTCCATGAATCCCTTGTAGAAAATCAAATTTTTCTTACTGGTGTTCATTCTGCTCTCAGTTTCCATTCTGCCTAAATATATTTTGCACTTCTGTCGAGATTTTTGCTATTTTAAATTAAATCAATATTTTACTATTAAATTAAATTTTTAGAGTGTTTATTGAAGTAATTTTCTAATTAATATTTGTTATTTGCTTTACAGGTATTTGGCATCAGTCTTTATTTAAATAATGTTTTTTTTTAAATATGTGTAAAATGCAGAAAATTGCTGTTTTGTTACAAGTGGTATCAGTTATGCAAATAGATTGTGTAAGACTAATTTATTTTTGAACCCAAATATTTGTAGGCAGCTACAACAATAATAAACAAGCTATACGATAAATCAGTTATCTTAATTCAAAAACCTAAGACCTCTTTCCCCCTCTCTTTCTTCATTAACCAAAATCACTCAAGTTTATTACATGATTTTCACTAAAAGATTTTTTTTCCAAATACCAAAGAAAATAAATTTGTTGTTTTATCTTGAACGTGTCAAATGTTGAAATAATTTTTTGTAAAGCATTTTACTTAATATTTTTAATTAGGCTTAAGTTCATCAAATTTAATTTTCATTAAATTATTTTTATGAAGAAAGGAATTTTACAACATGAAATTAATTAAAATTTATTGATAATTTTTCATTCTTGACTGAAGCTTTTCTCGAACCCAGGCGTTTTTACGGACAGGTTACCCTGACATGTTTCGATTGCAACCACTCAATCTCCTCAGAGGGCTTGCCGTTTAACACTCGCAGCCATCGACGACTGCTGACGTCAATAGTCAAACATCAATCCTTAAACCAAATTGTATTTAACCTTTGGTAGATCGAAATTTGCTTTTTGAATGATTATCTATTTAAATTTATTTTTACATGTTTTTTCCTTACTTCTGCTTTTTCGTACTTTTGTCAAGAATTCTTCTTGAAGTTCAAAATACATTATTTGTTTTTGTTTTTCATTTTTTTGTCTTTCTTTTTCTTGTTGACCTTTTTCAGTACAACTTGAAGGACAAATGCAAACATAGAGCTCGTGCCTTAGCTTTAACAATAATCAGTATTGTGGTTATTTTGTTGAACTATTTATGGTTTTTAATCCAAATTTTTAATTTTTTTAATTAGGCTTAAGTTCATCAAATTTAATTTTCATTAAATTATTTTTATGAAGAAAGGAATTTTACAACATTAAAATTAATTAAAACTTACTGATAATTTTTCATTCTTGACTCAATCTGGGCTCGAACCCAGGCGTTTTTACGGACAGGTTACCCTGACATGTTTCGATTGCAACCACTCAATCTCCTCAGAGGGCTTGCCGTTTAACACTCGCAGCCATCGACGACTGCTGACGTCATTAGTCAAACATCAATCCTTAAACCAAATTGTATTTAACCTTTGGTAGATCGAAATTTGCTTTGAATGATTATCTATTTTAATTTATTTTACATGTTTTTCCTTTACTTCTGTTTTTTTCGTACTTTTCAAGAATTCTTCTTGAAGTTCAAAGTACATATTTTATTTTGTTTTTTTTTTTTTGATTTTTTTGTCTTTCTTTTTCTTGCTGACCTTTTCAGCACAACTTGAAGGACAAATGCAAACGTAGAGCTCGTGCCTTAGCTTTAACAGTAATTAGTATTGTGGTTATTTTGTTGAACTATTTATGGTTGTTAATCCAAATTTTTAATATTAATTAGGCTTAAGTTCATCAAATTTAATTTTCATTAAATTATATTTATGAAGAAAGGAATTTTACAACATGAAAATTGTCAGGGTAACCTGTCCGTAAAAACGCCTGGGTTCGAGCCCAGATTGAGTCAAGAATGAAAAATTATCAGTAAATTTTAATTAATTTTCATGTTGTAAAATTCCTTTCTTCATAAAAATAATTTAATGAAAATAAAATTTGATGAACTTAAGCCTAATTAAAAATATTAAGAAATTTGGATTAAAAAAAAAAAAATAGTTCAACAAAATAACCACAATACTGATTAAAGCATTTTAGCAACTACTGACAATTACACACCAACAATAAACCATTTTATATGATGAAGAAAACTAAATAAATATTATTAAAATAAATTGATAATGATGTTAAACGTTTTATATCACCTCTGGGTGTAACTAAAGACATTTATATGCTCATGTTCAAATCTTGCATAAAATGTTATAATCTGAAAATTTATTTGCCATTTATAATAAAATATGAAATAAGTTTTGTTAAACACATTACCACACATACCATATATAAGTTGTAATCATAAAACTACGAGCAATAAAATCAAATCAATAATCATAAACTGGCTTTTATGTTGCAATATTGTGTTGAAATATGAGAGCAGTAATTTTGAGAATTGGTGAAAACAACAATATACTAAAAGTTGTTTTTTGTACATCGTGAATATCAAAAGAAAGAAAATCAAACTTAATAAGAATGTGTTATTTGTATTGAAGGCCAAAGAACTATTGCCACATCAAAAATAAGAATTTTTGTTTTTCATAAAAAAAATATACAAAAAAATCGATAATTAATCTTCAAACAGAAAGTTTCAAAATGCATGTTAAGTTGAAAAACAATTTTCTTTTGATTTTTTTGAAATATTAAAATAAAAAGTCTGAATTCATTAACCGCAACTACTTCAGAATTTACCAATAATTTGTATACCCTCCACCCCAACAAATTGTGAAGAGGGTATACTAAGTTTGTCATTCCATGTGAAACTTTTTTATTATTCATCTCAGACCCCATAAAGTATATATATTCTGGGTCCTTGAGTAATTCTAAGTCGATTTAGCCATGTTCGTCTGTCTGTCCGTCTGTTGAAAACACGCTCACTTTCGAAAAACCCAAAAGAAATAAAAAAAACTAGATGCCAAATTACTTGTAGTTGTCCTAAGCAGTTTGGGATTGAAATCCAGCAAAATCGGTTCAGTAGGATCAGAGCTATGAATCAAAATGTGGAACCACCACCTAAAAAAATTTATAGTTTTGTAAAAAAATAATGCTATCATAACAAAATTTGGTACATCACAGTTTTATTGGACTAGAAATGAGACTGTAAAATTTCTTAAAGATCGGTTCATAATTTAACATAGGTCCCATATAAACCATACTCCCGAAAAAGAGTATAGTAAGCCTAAAACCGTAATAAATATTACTATCATAACAAATTTTGGCACGTCCAGTTTTAAGGACTAGAAATGACACTGTGAAATTTCGTGAAGATCGGTCCGTAGTTTACCCTAGGTCCCATATAAACCCTACTCCGGGAAACCATTTAGTACGCCTAAAACCATAATTAATAATGCTATCGTAACAAAATTTCGTACACCACAGTTTTATAGGACTAGAAACTAGACTGTAGAATTTCGTGAAGATTAATTCATAATTTACCCTAGGCTCCATATACACCCTACTTCCGGGAAAACAGTTTAGTACGCACAAAACCATAACTAATATTGCTATCATAACAAAATTTAGTACATCACAGTTTAATATGACTAGAATTAAGCTAATAAAATTTTGTGAAGATCGGTCCGTTATTTATTATAGGCCCCAAATAAACCCTACTCCCGGAAAACAGTTTAGTACCCCTAAAACCGTACATAATAATGCTATCAGAATACAATTTAATACTTCACAGTTTTACATTACTAGAAATCACACTAACAAATCCATAATTTACTTTAGGCCTCATAAAAAGCCCACTATGGTAAAATAATAGATATTGCGGTAAACTTTCTTCCAACTTAGCTTCATATTTCCAGAAAAAATGTTATGCGATTTTGTGATATACGGTCCATAATAAACCTTAGATCCATTTAGCGCTTTGACGACCATTGTTCACGTAAGAGATAGAGTAAATATGTTCAAAACGGATTTGTAGCGGAGGGTTGGGGCAACAAAGATGTGGTAGGTGGTAGTGGCCTAACTGGCCCCATTTGCCCGCTAGCAGGCCTCCAATTTGGCCAAATAGTCACCTTACTTCAGGCGGGTGCTGTGGGGAGAACGTAGGGCGCACCTGGCTTAAACTCGGGTATATTTTGGAGGCGCCCCTTACCTTTCAAAATATATAGGGGCGAAGTATGTGTACATTTAAACCTGCCCACATTTACCCCAAATATGTTTGGCAAGTATGTTTGTCTGTTGGTTGAAACGGAAAAAACGCACCTAAAAATAATATTCATTATTCATTCTTATTCGAAATCAATCAGAGCATAGAGTGTGTTATTGTTGTATTTCGAGTGTTATTCTTGATCACACAGTGTATTATTATTTGGTTATTATAAATAAAAAAATTTAATAGAAACTGCTGGTGTCTAATAATTGTAAATTTTTCTGTACATTCAATATACCTCATTGCTTTCCAACGGAAGGCTAAGGTAAAATGTAAAAAGAAAATACAATATAATAGTCTGGTAGTGTATAAAGTCATTTCTGAAAAATTGTAGGAATAGAACTATTACAAAAAAGCTTTATAAAATACATAACTGAAATTTAGCTCATAGAATAAATTCGAAAAATGAAAAAATGTTAAAAAAATTTAAATGAGTGGATCAGTCCGTGATCTATTTCTTTTCCTTAATGCGAATGAAATTGAGCAACTTTGGTTTTGCGACACCAGTGATAATCAGGAAGAAGCTGCTGCATATAAATATGGATGAAGAGGACATCGTTTTTCTAGGAAATCCAAGAGGATGAGCCCATAGAAATTGTTAGTGAAGGAACTAATCCTATAGAATCTTCTGTAATTAAAAAGGCTAGCGTTGGTCGTAAAGCGGTAAAAGTTGCTGTAGAGGATGAGCCAATTGCATCGACTTCAAATGTGGAAATGCCGCAAGCGTATGATGTGTTCAATGCTGTTTGTAATTTTCAAGGTAAGTTTTTATAATTGCAAGTTTTTATATTGCAATAGTAGTTACTATTTTTCTATGCTATTTTGGTTTCAGAAATGTGCATAATGATAGTGCAGCAGTCCAAACCAACAACCCAACTATGGTGTGCAAAGTGAAGCGTCGTGTTGCAGGACACGCAGTTAGTTGTCCATCACTACAACAAGGGAATGGGAGGTGGCGATCTCATAGACCAAAAAAAGGTTATGAGTATGATCGCAGAAGCAAATGGCGGTTTTATATTCGATTGTTCTTTGATCTCTTCGAAATATGTCCATTATAGCCACGTGATATATAGCAAACTCTGGTTGGCTAACAGCTTCTCGACAAAATTGGCCTCGATTGATTTTCGGGCAGCTTAAGCAATGGAATTATTTAATGACTTCTGTTCAAGACCGCGCAGATTCCCGGAAGCAACCAGAACTGGAAGTATCTCTCTAAAAAAACCGAAGTCTTTCCATCAAATGGAAAAACGTGAAAATTGGAAACGTGCCTTCGTTGTGCCAGCTATGGCAAATATAGCCTCACAAATGTATTTTGTACTATATGCAATGTATTTCTCTGCTTTACATCACGTGGCAAATACAACGTACATATATGACTTATCTTAAATTGTTAGTTATTTATAAATTACTTTTTAAGTAGTTTAAATAAATAAAAAATGTATAAAACATAATATTTTTCAATTTAATTTTTTTGGATTACAAATTCTCTTTCAGCCCATACACGCAAAGAAAAAACCTGGTTGTGGTAAACTAAGAGCAACATATTATGATAAGATTCATGATTGTTGTCACCATATTAAGATTATTATTGAATCATGTTATGACTAAATCTACTCGTACTATTACATCATAATATTTTTCCCTTAATCATATTATTATTCTGTTAATCATACTAAGTTTAGAAGTAATTTAATTATTGTCAGGTTCATCATAATAAGCTAAGAAGTAATCATATTATCATTATGGTAATCATAATAAATTTAGAAGAAATAATATTATGATACAGCACCTTTCATAGCTGTCATAAAAATACAAAATAAATTAAAATTTTTTTGCATCGATTTTTTATTTTGTGGCTTTTTACAATTTTTCTTAATGTTAATCAAATAGCGGAGTTCAATATAAGGCTTGCAAAAGAGCAAATGCAAAATATGTTGTTTTCATGCGCAACCGCGTATGTCCAGTCCTCCGATTTTGAGATGTTGATGCCACATTGAATAATTTTAAACGCTCTTTACATTTTTTTTTTTTTTTAAGATGGATCAATTCCGATATTTTAACGTAATGATAAAGTTTAAAAAGTGCAATACATAGCCCATAGTTTGATTTATAATGGTTTTTCGGCTTTCTGAAAAATTTATTTTAAGACATACGCGGTTGCCCATGAAAACCACAGAAATATCGTAGCACTTTTATAAAATATAACGAAATCTCTGTGTGTTTTGTTGTTGGATTTTACAAAAAAAAAAAATACGATATTTTGCATTTGCTCTATTACATCACTAATACTGAATGAACTCCGCTAATATTTTATTTTTTTTAATTCCTTTAAACTTATTTTTTATGGGAATTTATCTTTAAATTGTTAAACCGCTCACATATAAAATAAACGACACAACTGATTCAAAATTATTTTACAAATGGCGCTAACATAATATTATTAGAGTAAAAATAGTTTGATTGCATCTTAAACATAATATGATAAACGTATAGAAAGTTATCATGTAATGGCTATTAAATATCATGATATGGTTGTGAGTAATATAATATGTTTAGAAAGTTATCATAATTAAGTTGTTAGAAAAATAATTATTTTTCGGTCAACAATACTCAAATTTATAATTGCGATAAGCATTGATATGTTAACAGTAACTATAATATTGTTGATATTAAATAAAAATAACAATTAATTGTGTACGACAACAATATATTGTTACATTAAACATAGTGTTGTTGCCGTAACCATGCCCAACCATATTTTTTCTCGTGTGTCGGAAACTATATTTGCCAAGCAAAAAGAGGGGCAAGGAGAAGACCAGGGGGCCTATGAAAATAAGGAAAAATAAAAAATCGGTTCGGCAGAAAAAGTCTGGTCCTCAAAGGGTTAAAGCAGCCTTCTGAAATTCACTGCAAACGCTCAAACTTATTTCTCCGATGTATTGAAATTGATGTCTTTTAATACCAGAAATCACTATGCAGAATTTTGGGATGATTGGTTCATAGCTTACCATGGCTCCAATATAAATTCCCCTCCTGAAAATCATTTAAGTTCGGCTTTAACTGTTTTACTGAAGCTAGTAAAAATTGCTAAAAAAAAATGTCTAAGCCGCAACCAATTTTAATGCAGATGTCTGGTTTTATAAAAATACATTTATAATACATAGACATAATATTGGTATTTACTCCTAAAACCTCCGAACTGTCGGTGGAGGGTATCAGAGATTCGGCACAGCTGAATATTGCGCTCTAATTTGTTCTTGCCTTTATTAAAAATTAGTAGTCTTCCATTATACCACTTGAATCTCTTTTTAATTTTTTTACAATTTTAATCATTTAAACAGTGTTATTAAGTCTATTAGAAGGTTGTTTTCATTCGTCGCAAAAAAATCATCTTCTTCATCTGAATCATTGTGGTGAACGTCTGTACTAAACATTGTTAAAAATAAATTACTCCCAAGCTCTTTGGCTTCATTCTTTTAACCAGGGTTTAAAAAGCTGCAGTCAAAATCAAAAAATTGCTTTTTCTTCCACTTTCTGATTTTTCATTAGACAAAAATAAACCGTTGCTTTTACTTCTGATTCATTAAATGAAAACAGTCGCAGTGAAGGCAAAAGCAAAAAACGAAAAGTTGAACACAACAAAGAACATCGGCAGCCCACATGTTCGAAAGTGTTTGGTTTGACAGACTGAAACTTTTAATAAATACCGAGGTTAACGAAGATGGGACGTTGTGTTCATTGTATGTATATGAAAGCGATAATGTTATTTAAAGTTTTATTTAATTTCAAAAAATTAAAAAGATTTGTTAAGCTTTAAAATAAATAAATATGTATGTACATATTTATGTATTAATGTACGCATGTATTATTTAAAAAAAAATATGGAAACAAAAACACAAATGCAACGTCCCATCTTCGTTAACTACGGGATTTTTTAAAAGTTTCAGTCGGTCAAACAAAACACTTCCGAACATGTTGACTGCCGATGTTCTTTGTTGTGCACAATATTTCGTTTTTTGCTTTTGCCTTCACTGCGACTGTTTTCATTTAATGAATCAGAAGTAAAGTCAACGGTTTATTTTTGTCCAATGACAAATGAAGATGTCGAAGTTACAGCACAATCTTATGACTTTTACTATCTCAACTGCAGCTTTTTAAACGCTGCTTTTAACTAAATTTTATATTAAACAAGTAAGAAAGTATAGTCGGTCAAGCCCGACCATATCATACCCTACACCACAGAATCTAATAACACATCATGCTTATGTGTCCATGTTAATATGGATTTATCTATGCTTATAAACTTCATTCAAATCGGTTTGAAAGTTTGTGAGAGGCAGAAATTGCCCCCTACCTCCCCTTGTGGTCCTATTTTTCAAAACTGTAGAGCTTTTGTGTCCATATAGATATGGATCTATCTATGTTTTGAATTTCATTAAAATCGGTTTGAGATGCAGAAATTGACCCTATCTCCCCTCATGGTCCTATTTTCTTAAAGATGCATAGCTTATGTGTCCGTACAAATACACACAGAGAAAAATCAATGTAAATTCGTTCAAAACAAGGTTGATTTTACATTTTTCAGTAGTGATTTTGCTTCATTGTTGTTTAATGTTAATTTAACTTGATATTACAATAACTTGCAAACAATATTTTTTTCTTTTAAAATAACTATTATTCATGTTGATTTAACATTGCAGTAAAGTTAGAGCAACATGTCATTTATATTGAAATAACAATCCGAATCACGTTGAATGAAAGTTATTTCAAGTTGAAACAACGTGAATTTCATGTAGAATCAAATTGGTTGGAGTATGATATACATAACAGTGTAGAGACAACATATGCATTTATTTTATAACTCAAAACACTTACCCCTGTAACACATGTTTCACTTATTTTGTATCTCCTTTGTTAACAGCAGAATGGCCCGATATGGGTTTCGTCATCATTCTACTTTGAAAACTTGATGTACTATTTAACTAAATAATTTTAATTAAAAGAATAGGGAATTGTCTTCTTTTGTAACATATTTTAAACATGAAAATAAAAAATGTACATACTTAAGTATGTATGCATGTTAATTTTACAAGAAAACTTTTAATTTTAATATAAAACAGGTTTTTATGGATGAAATATTGAACAATGTTATTTTAACAGTGAATAATATTAAATAAACGTGATTTAAGGTTATTTTAATATTTTTCATTTAAAATTAATATAAAATAATGATAAATTTAAATAAAGGGCATACTTTTGCAAAAATTTACCATGATTCTCAATCAACATTTCGCCATGTTATTTTAACATTGGTATTTTTTTCTGTGTGTATGGATCTATCTATGTTTTACATTTTATTAAAATCGGTCTGATGGTTTCTGAGAAGAAGAAATTTCCCCCTCTCTTCTCTCGTGATCCTACGACTCGGCCCATTTTCAACAGGCTTGGTCCTTGTGCCAATAAGAACCTATGACCCAAATTTTATCAAATTATCTTCAAAATTGCGACCTGTACTTTGCACACAAGGTTACATGGACAGCCAGCCAGCCAGCAAGCCGGACGGACATCGTTAGTTCGACTCAGAAAGTGATTCTTAGTCGATCGGTATACTTTAAGGTGGGTCTAGGACCAATATTTTAAGGCGTTACACACATCAGCACAAATGCATAATACCCTCTCCACTATTGTGGTGTGGGTATAAAAATTGTTACTTGAAGGAAAGTTCCTGAGTTAAAAAACGATAAAAGGGCGTTAAAAACGTAGATGCTTTTTTTTTAACATTAAAGAAAAAAACTAATAATCTGAAAAAACAAATTTTCGATTAATGGACATAAATTATTCAAATATTCGTTAATCAAAATTAAGCAATTTAAATTATTCGAACAGTTAATCGCCCAAAATTAATCGGTTAATCGAACAACGGTTAATCGTTTGAGTACCCTATTACGTACGAGCACACAGTAAGACAAGTTTATTTGTATAAGTAAATAAATAAAAAAGTTTTGTTACTATTATACATACTGCAATTCAGATGTTTAGATGAGCCTCAGTCAAGCAGGGCGGAATTTGAGAATGATCCCTTGTAAAAGGATTTGTATAACTTTGCAGTTTTATAATAATCTAACTTAATCCGGTGCGCTCAGCAACCCCTATTTAAATAAAATTGGTAATCAATGTTTTAAAGAGGTCTCGTGTATTGAAAATTAAGCAATTTGTTCCAATTGTCTAACTTCTACTATTATATTTATCCAGATATTTAGTCAATTATACTGTATTTGTAAGGGATGTTCCAGATTTCTATACAAAAGCTTAATGCGCTAAAAGGCCAATGTAGTTCGCTCTATCGCTTTTGCAAAATTTTTTAAAAACGAAACTACGCTGGCAATAAATTATGAAATGGCAAAATATGTAAAAAGTAAAAAGGTAAAAGGGAAAGTTAAGTCGCTTAAGTGTTTTTGTTTAAAAATTTAAATAAAATAAATAGTGATGATTAACGAGTACCATTCATTCATTTGCTACTATCATTCTCTCGCATCGCAATAGTGGGGGCTTACCCCCCCCCCCCTCCCCCAGGTAACATTTATAAGATGATGCGGATCTACCGTGGCTTGGAAACTACGAGTATATTCTTCAAAGTAAGCCCGTTTTATTACCAACTTTACTGTTTGAATATTTTAAAAACGCAATTTTATTTCTTGTTTTAAATATTTCGGATTTCATAAAATAAAAACGGTATGAACTTAAAGTCAGAAAAGTAGCGAGAAGAGATTTTTTGAAAATCGAGGAGATAAGAACAAAATATTTGAAAATAAATAACCATTAATAATTTTGTAAAATGTCCAACGAAAACCGAAATTCTCTTCATTTTAAGCCTGAAGTGCTTCTTAAAATTAATTAGGGATAAATCCATTTTTTTTTTAATTAGGGATAAATACATTTTCAAGTTAATTTTCTTAGATTTTTGAAAAAGAGAGTATAAATGTATAAGAAAAAATAAATAATTTGGGAATGTGTTTTTGAAGTTTTTTTTTTATTAAATTCAGTACAAATACAGTTCATTTAATTAAAGAATTTTACAAAAATAACTCAAACAGAACAGTGGGCACCGTATACATGACTAAAACGGCTTGAAAGGGGATGACTTTATAGTTAAATATTAGTTTAAACTTGACACTAATAAATCAAAATTTTTATTGATTAATCAGCATTCTGATTTTTATTTATTTATTTAGTATGGATTGTAAGCCATGCCGGCCAAATTAATCCAGCTTAATCGTATTGCAAATATTACATTTTTTTCTTATATCTTAATATAATGTGTAACTATTTTTAATACCCCCCTATTGCACGAATGTTGAAAACGATTTAAGGACACAGAACTTGTGGCAACTTAAACAGTCAACTTCTTACTTGCTTACTTACAGATTTTCTAATAACATTTTCTCACTACAAGGTATGACGGAATTCCACAGTCTTGAGACCCTGATAGTAAACGACCTACTCATAATTTGAGTAGAGTGTCTAGGTATGATCATTAAACTAGTTCTAGTGGAATGACCGAAATTAAATTTTGCATTAGTATTCTCATATTTATGAAACTTTCAAAATCACATTTCAATAATTTTCTAGTATAAGAAGTCATATGAGTGTGTGATCTATAAGTTCCAAATATATTTCGTGCAACTCTATTAAAACACGGTTTAAGTCTATTGATATTAGTTTGCGTAACCCCAGATTAGACTTCTAGTCCACATACTAATATAGGAAGACATAATGTCATAGCAATGTTCCTCTTTACATAACTTGGCAAATACAGGGCTAAAGCATATAACCTTCTCAAAACAAAATTAATTCTTGAAGCAACATGATTGACATGAAACTCAAAAGTTAGATTAGTATCAATATACAATTCTAAGACTTTATAATATGAAACAAATTCTACATTCTCCTCACCTAATACCAAATTCTGTTTTGTATAAGACTGCGAAAGCCACATGCATCGAGTATTAAAGGGATTCATACAAAGATTATTTGCTTAAGACCACTCCATAACAAACTTTAAATCTTTATTAACTTTATGTGCCAAAAAATTAATACCACGACCATTGCCATCCGCCAGCAACTGAACATCATCAGCATATGTATAACACCTACAGAAATTTAAGTGATGATATACATAAGTCATTCATATAAATCATAAATAATAAAGGCCCCAAAATGGAACCTTGTGGTACCCCCCCTATAGGTTTTAGCGATTGATGAACAGGCAAATTTGTATTGTACATATTGGTATCTATTAGTGATAAAAGACTCGATTAATTTGCAAGCAGAAAATCCCAGGTCAAATTGAGAGAATAGCTTACTACATAAACGCCCATGGTCAATGGAGTCAAATGCTTTTTTTAGCTCTTCATTAATCGGTACATCCCTGTTAAAAACGTTTCTTTTTTACAATAAATATAACCTTAATTAAACTTTTAAACATTTTAATTGCATTTAAATACACTGAAAGACCCTTTTGTTTTTAGCAAAAAAAAAAAAAATTATAAATTCAATATGTTTGTGTTTGTACACATTCTCTCTGAAAAAGTCAAACCAAACCGATTGAAACCAATACTTAGCAAATACATTCATCATTCCATTCCCTTTTGTCATTTACTCGCTAAGTCACCCATTCATTGTGTTTGTTTTTCATCCGAATGAATGAATCCTTTAGTTTGTTTTCAGTGAACTGTTAAAATTGACTGTTGAAGTTGCCCTTTCCCTTGTGATTTATTTCATCCGGCATATTATATAAAATTTTGTAAAATATGGTGACACTATTTAAATCTTATTTAATTAATTTTGTTAACCAACACAAACAAATCGATTATTTTATTCAATTAATTCAGAATGGACTTTTTTATTGTTATTTTATGGAATTTGCTTAAAAACCCACAATTTTTGTAATCGTTGGTAATTATTTAAATTTTTTATTTTTTTTTGCTTAGATTTTGATGTTTATTATAATTAAATCATTATTTTAATTATATAAATATTTATTTATTTTTAATTTATTTGCATAAAATTAATATTGAAAAAATGTAATTATGCCCTGCAGGGTTTCTAAATTTATAGGATAGGAAAAAAAATATAAAAATAGTAATAGTAAATAATAATAATTGACAGTTAATGTTATTAAGGGTTAAGTTAACAGCAACAATGCATCACTTTTTTCTTCATGTTTCTATTTATTGTATTAAATTTTGCTTTCATATTAGCGGCTTGCAAAAGTGCAAAAGCAAAATATTGTAGCATTTTTATGAAATCTAACGGAAACTCTGTGCATTTTGTTGTTGGTTTGAACAAAAGAGCTATGACATTTTGTATTTGCACTTTTCAAGACTAATTCTGTACTCCGCTAATGTGTGCAAACAAAATTCAGTGGATTTGCCTTCTGTTTTAGGAAATTATTCAAATAAGTTTTGCACACTTATAAAATTATTACAGTAACTGATTGTGGGTTATTAAATTCGTTTTCTGTTCTGTTAAAATTGAATAAAAATATAGTTAATTTTCGAATAATTTTATTTTTTAACATTTATGTTTGTTATTTAAAAAAACAAACTACCAAAAAATAATGTTTTATCGTATTTATTTTGTTATGTAGTTTGATTTTTGTCGTTTAAAATATATTTTTTAATAGTAAAAATCATTCAATTTTAAGAATATGCTGTTCAAAAAATAAAAAATTTCGAAATGAATGTAAAAATCATTTGTTTTAAATGAAATGTAAATGATCCGTTTTTAAAATGAATTTTAAGTTGTTTAAAATGAATTTTCGTTTGAATTTAACAACATAATATTTTGAGTGCACAAATCTTAGATTTTAAGAAAACTTGCACAAGTCTGCTTTTAAGGAAAGTATTGCACAATTTTGCTTTTAATAGAATTTTTTGCACAAATTTGATAAACAAAGGAAATTTTAATTTTAGAATCAAACTTTGGGCAAATGAATTTATGAATTTCCCGATGTGAAATCACCACGATAACACAACATTTTTATAATTCAGTTTCATCCTTATGCATTTGTACCACCTTAATCTCTATAAATATTCTATATTGATATATGGGTCCAGTGTAGGTTTACCTTAATGTACTGTTTTATGTTAGATATATAACGGTAACATACAAAATATGTATACAAAAAAATACAAAGCACGGTCATAAATCAAAAAGAAGAATGTTCTTTAAATAAAAGAATTACCGCTCTTGTTTACTGTGCTGTCTGCACTGTAATAGAGTAACGTAACGGAAAAAGGATAAAGAGTAAATTACTATTTTCCACAAAACAAAAGACATTCTTCAATGTTATAGAATGGGTAGCAATACTTCAGCAAGGGCTTAATACTTTGAAATAACATACAAACACGCATGAAATTAAAACTGATGTTTTTCACAAAATCGATTTTTATTGAGAGTTTAAAAGAACTACTTCATACAAAAAATAATGTTGTGAGCAGGCCTGCCATTTTTGCCGATTTATCGGCATTTTGCCGATTTTTTGCCCCTAAATTATCAAAGTGCCGATTTGCCGATTTTTGCTCCAAAAATGCCGATTTTTTGACTAACACGTAAAAGGCGATTACTTTTTGTTTGTTTGATAATAATACACCAACTTTAAGCGATACTGTAGCAGTTGTAACATTGAAAAGAGACAACTGTTATTAAGTCAGCGCTTCTACTAAAGAAAAAGGGGTTAGTTTTATTCAATATTGAATGCAGTGTTTGTAATGTGTGTTGAGTTAACACATTTTTATTTGAAAAATATTCCACTATGAAGAATTAAAGGCCAAAGTTAAAAAAGAAATAATTTTTAAACGTAAAATAATTCAGTTAAAATTTCTTTTTCTATTAGGAAAATATAAAACACTTTATATTTGTGTTTGAAAATGGATAGATAAATACTTACAAAAGAATAAAGGTAACATAAATTTATATTCACTACCAATGAATATAATTAAAATAATAATTACTATGATAATTAAAAAAAATTTTTTTTTAATATTATACATAAATTAAATAGCCAATTCTTATGTAAGGAAAATTAAATAAATTTGCAAACTTTTTGGCAAAAAATTTCACATTAATAACGTGAACATTTTATGGCAGCATTTTGTACAATTTTTGGTCCTTCCACATTCTTCCCCAAATGTGGAAAGAATTTTTTAATGTAACAGAGTTTTGATGTTCACTGGAAAATTTATCTTTGCACGTTATTCGTTTTTTAAAGATTATTTAAAAATTGATAATTTAAACTGTTTTGATATTAATATTAAAACGGATTTAATAAAAATGTCAAACTCAAATATTTGTATATGGAATATACTTAATTATAAGAAAGTTAAAAAAAAACTTTATATTTAACTACAATTTCTTTGTAAAACGTTTATTTTGATTGATTCTTTTGAAATTTCATAAGTTATAAACATTAGATAATTCTGAATTGTTCTTATTTGTAAGTAAGAATAGGTTTTATTGTATTTAAAATAGGTATTATTAATTTGCCGATTTTTTGCCGATTTTTTTATATTAAAGTGCCGATAATGCCGATTTTTTTTTTAAAATATGCCGATTTTTTATCAAAATTATCTGGCACCCCTGGTTGTGAGATATGTTTTTAAAAAAATAATTTAAAAACAAAGTTAATTAATTCGATTATAACGTTATAGTTAACTTTTTAACAATTAACAAACCAATTGGAAATAAAAGTTTTGTTCTTAACATAGGGTGGCTCAGAATAAGTTATATGGTTTATTTTTTTATAACTTTTTATTCATGCGAATATATGTTACACTTTTTTTATTTGTTTAATACAGAACATTTTTTGGGAGTTTTTTATAAGCTTTACAAATTATATCCTGCTCTTTGCTCTTTTTAATATATATATATATATTTCCCATAACTTTCTGGTGTAATGGCCATTATTTCATTTCAAATGTTGGATTTTAGTTTTTAGAGTATAATTTTTGGCTAATAATTACTTTATATAAAAACTCCTAAAGAAAACTTTTTGGATCTATTAAATCCGGTGAGCTAGGCTTGTTAAAATCGCTTTTGTCGGATATGTCCCTTACCAAAGCCACTGATTCACCTGCATCGTGTGCTATAGATTTATATTGGATTGTCTTCCCCAGCTGGGCTTTCAAGACGTCCTTACATCATCAGATATCTATCACCGTTAACAGATATTGAAACACCAATGTAGTTTTCAATCATCCAATTATCCTTTAGGATGATACACCGTACCAAACAAAAAACTTAAGTGGGTGTTTTTATCACTGATGAACTGCTCTTGGATTCTCCGTGCAGTTTTGCTTGTAGATCGATCAAATAAACTCATTGAAAGACTGGCACTACCACATAATGTCACAAAATTCTAAATTATTAGATAAATTTGTTGTTAATTTTAAAATTTTTTTCCAAATAAAAACATCAACTTTGGGGTCAACCAATATTCAAATAAGGCTATTTTTCGTTTGTTAAAAATACTTCAATTAAATAGATTTGGGCAAATTACAAGGTGTGCTATCAAGTCATATCGTCATAATGTCCTTTATAATATTGTTGTGTTTGAAACCAAATAAAAATTTTAATGCTGTGTTCATTATTTCATCGTAACTGTACATTAGAAATCTAAATTACAAGCGCTTGCCCACAGCAGTCATATATATTACTTGTTATTATTTTAAGACATATGACTTTACAACTTTATGACTACCTTGTGAATAGCCCAATTGTAAATCAGGAGCTTAAATAAAAAATTCGATATCGATCGAAAGTCCCATATAAATTGTATTGTAATTTCGATCAATATCGAATGTTGAAATTTGGCGCCAGCTTTTATATCAGCTAAAAATTATTAATAAAGAAATTTTAAAGCAACATGATAGTTTAAATCATAGCTTGGGAATAATGATTAGAAATCCTAATGATTAGTAATTGGATTAGAAATTTTAATTGTGTTGAAAAATTGATTAATTATGATTAGTCAGCCATTTTAGACGATTACTAATTGATTAGATTAGAAATAATCAAAAATCTAATCACAATTAGTGACGATTAGCATTTCTAATCAAAACTAATTCAAAAAATAATTGATTAGATTTCTTGATTATTTTTGATTAGATCAACTATTTTTAACTATTTTTGTGAAAAGAAAATATTTATTTATCACGTTTGTTGCTATATTTACATAACGTAACAGTTTTTGAATATTGCATAAAATTACATAAACACGTGACACAGCTGGTTCACTTTGTTGTTGTGTTATTATTAATGTTAATTTTTAACGTGTTTTGTGGAAGTACAAGTATAATTTTTTTGTTAACTTAACATTGAAAGTAAAATCTTTGTTTTGTAAGATTGTAATTTTTTGTTTTATTCAAATTAAAGTGTTCAAAATTATTGGTAAGTAAAAATGCACGGATTTTTTTTCATTTATTTATCTAATCACAATTAGTGACGATTAGCATTTCTAACCAAATCTAATCAAAAATAATCAAGAAATCTAATCAATTATTTTTTGGACTAGCTTTGATTAGATTTGATTAGAAATGCTAATCGTCACTAATTGTGATTAGATTTTTGATTATATCTAATCAAATCAGTAAGTAATTTGAAATTTTTATCAAAATTCAATTCTAATGATTAGATTATTTTATTTCTCTAATCGTAATGATTTCTAATTCTAATCCAAATTCCCCAGCTATGGTTTAACCTTTAATTAGGCGCACGGGGTCAGGAGAAATTAAAATTGAAAAATGTATACGTTAAAATGTTCGGAGCGAACTTGTTTTTTCTATAGCATTATTCATTTAAAAAGAGAACAAAAATAAGTTGCGATTATATCGTTAAAGCGTACACACGTGTCGCTTGAATAATTCTTGTTGACCCCATGCGACTAATAGTGTAACTTTTTTTTTTATATGAAGATGAGTCAACTTGTAAAATAGTTGAAAGAAACCAGTACTGAATTTTATTTATATTTTATGTTTTAAAATGAAAAAAATGCTGTTTTTGTTTTTTTTTTATACATAACTAGCTGTTTGGTCCCGGTGCTGCTCGGGATTTTCTAAATAATCACGTGAGACCCCATGCGATTAATTGTGTGATTTTCTTAATGCGCCTAATTAAAGGTTTAATATAAATAAAAAAGTTAACTCAAAGTAAGAAAATTGTAATTAATCAATAATACGATAAATACTTAACACACATTAATTACAAAGGATTTGGCTAGAGCACTTAAGAAAAAAAGAAACCTGTTTCTTTTGTGAGAAGTTCGAAGAAGAAGTTCGTATTTATTTTAATAAAGTAGATGAATTTCAATTGAATTATTTAAGATGCTTTAACGAACGCAAAATATGATAAAGTACTCATACAAGTAAAACATTGAGCGATAACATTTACATACATATGGATTTATAGTTTATGCAAAGAATATTATTGAATTTAACTGGGTTTGCATCGCTACATACAAAAGAGGTGAATAGCTTTACTTATCACGAATACATAACAAGCAAATCACCTAAAAAGACTTTATGAAAACTAATTTTTTTATGATAATAAAAAAGAAATTTCGCAAAAATTAAATGTTTTTGGTAAACAACAAACTTGCTCTTTAAAGGAAATTTTACACAAACTTGTTACTTAAAGGAAATTTTCTAAATTCGCAATTTTGTGTTCTTCGCCTCTGATCAGCTTTATCTTCAAATTTAAATCAGTGGTGTCTGGAGACCCTCTCGTATATAAATTTATTTTATTGACATACTCATGGAACCGTTAAAAACGACTAAATTTTCATTTTTATTGCTTTTTTGTAATAAATTTAATGGCAGGCAAAAGGCCACAAAAATCTCATGAAAATATTACCGTGAGGATCAATTTACATTAACCCATTAGAGGTCACTGTATTCAAAAGAGTTCAGCTACCATTTTACAAGCTTCCAAGCAAAAACAAAGAATTTTTAATCGTTGTACCGTTATTTATATTCACAACAATAATGCCAACAGAAGCTTAAAAAGAATTTTTGTTATTTTTTGTTTTTTGGGTACAAAAGTATAAGACTGATGTGTCACGAAAACAGTGTGAAGGTATGAACACTATTTTGATGATATTGAAAACAATATTGATTTTTTTTTTGATATTTTTTAATTTTAATAATTAAAATCGTATCAGAATAACTCACAGGCAAAAACAGATTACTTACATAAAAAAAATAATAAGAGTAGAACAGTACAAAATTTGCTGTACTCGTTTGAGTATAGAATGAGTGGAGAGCATTGTACGGCCCAAAAGTGATCAAAAGCCTTCAAAAAGCTGTTGATAGCATATCATGTGACGAGGAAGGAGGTGTTGAGGAACATGCATCAATTTAAAGTCTACCAAAAGTTTTCGTAAATCACTGACAACGACGTCAGTGACGATAGAAAACTTGCCAAGACTTCGCAAAGCAAATAAATCCTATTTGGAAATGCTTTTCATCGCAGAAAACTCTGAAGTTTGGGAAAGATTAAATAGTATACGGGAAAAAATATTTGAAAAATCTTTCATTACATTGTCTTTGACCTGGCTTTCTTCGAATGAAATGCTTAGCAGGATGGTGGCCAAAATATTCCTAAAGACGAGATAATGGTAAAACACTTGTTTCACGTTCTGTTAAAAATTTGTTTGGAGAAGTTGAAATCTACTGCACGAAATCATCGTGTGTTTAAAACTTTTTTTAGATACAATTAACATAAAGATTGTATCGTTAAGAGTTAGAGTAACGTCTGGGTCAATGTATGCAGATTAATCTCAAGATGGGGCTAGAAACTATCCTACTAAACTACAAAACCATCTGCGGTCCATTTTTTGCCATATAAGAGCTCGGTGGCAGTATAACAACTGCTTAAAACACTTTGCATTGAAAAATAATGTTTTGAAAATATTCATACATAATACTATGTTCACACTTGGGTTCTTAAACACGTTTAAGCAACTCGAACGTGATTAAGCTCTAATCATACCAAAATCGAGATGATTACCCATACATTGCAGTGATATGTTAATAACTTCAAATTGTCATGATTACAACTAAATCCCTTCAATAATCACATAGAATCCTCTGAACATACCTCAAACTGAGTATAATGTAGAATCGGCCAACATGAACATGTACAACCGGCCACGGTTTCTGCTTAATGTTTTTATTTTTTTCTCTAAATAATTTATAAATTTTCTCAATTTCATCATTAATATGTTTAAAATAATCTTCTGATAAATTTCTAGAAGTTTGTTTACCCATTTTTAATACTTTTAAGAAATATAAATTTGTTTGTTGTGTTTTCTTCTTAGTCATCTGTCATCTTAATCTTCTCAAATGCGATGTGAACGGCTGTGATTAACTTAATTAACATTTTGCTTAAACGCGTTTAAAACCACAAGTTTGAACATTTTATAAGAGGTCAGTTTTGCGTACACCCCAAAAACTCAGTTGAAACATTTTTTTTTCGATTTTATGTGTTTTTAAATCAGTGAAGGGCACACACATACTATCACATTTATGCTTGTGTTGACGAAATAACAACAAAGCAACAGCCGAACGTACCCAGCGGGAAAAAGAAGGAGTACGGAGGCCTTCCAGAAGGCCTCTGTACCCCTTCTTTTGGATAAACAAGGCCTTCTCGCTCCATTCCATACTCATATCTTTTTTACACGCGTTGTCATTGCGGAGAAGGCCTTCCGCTTTCCTTTCTTCCCCAGAGCATCTTAAAGGCCTTCAAATAAATGGCTCTTAGAAGGCTTTCCAGAGAATGACTGTCAAAAGGCCTTAGCAAAAGGTTATCTTGTTATTTAACTTTTTATATATGTATGTATACCTATTTTACAAACGTATGTTTATATATTTTATTAAGCTTATTGTAGTTTAATAAAACATGTGATACCTATTTTTTTTATTGAAATAATCAAATTTGCTAAATATTGTAAAATAGATTGCGAATAAAAGTTTATCTTCCTTAACACTTAGAGCCCCACGTGTCCACCGGTGGTAATTTTTTTTCTGCACCGGTGGACCGCGTGCTGACTATTCATTAGTTGGCAAGCTGAGACCAAAATTTTTTAACTTAGTTTTATTGATTTTTTGCAATTGGTGTGACTTTCTGATAATTATTTTTGATAAACCAAATGTTTTTTTGTTGTTTTTTGTCCTATTTTTTTGTTACCACTGGTGGTCACGTTGTCCCAGAGTGTAAAAACACATCTTGGGCCCAAGTGGCCACCAGTGGGCATTCTCTTATTTTATATTTTTATGTTTTTATCTTTTTGATTTTTTATATAAATATATATAAAAATACCAAAAAGGTGAACACTATTTGTAAGAAGTGTGATAAAGCAATGTGTATAGTGTGTTTTTAAAACCACATTTTCACATCATAAAATTAATTTTTGGAATAAATGTAAAAATCTATCTTTAAATCTATCTATCTATGAAGTTTTCTTACCTTAATTTAACTCACTATTTTTAAGGCGTTGGCAGACCAAATTACAAAGTCCAAGCCAAATAGGTTTAAATCCTGGGACCGAACTAATTTTATTTCAATGGTAAATGTATGTTGAACGTTTCCACTGGTGATCACAATGTCGGGAAGTGACACACAACGTGTGACCACGGGTGGACACGATGTCACATAAAGTAAATCGACCAATGACCACGGGTGGTCACTTTGTTCCAAATCGTCAAAATACAAATGTCCACCGGTGGTGCACGTGGGGCTCAAAGTGTTAATGAAAAAAACTCAACTAAAATGATTTACGTTATTGTTTTTATTTTGTATTTTAATATGCACCTACTTTGTTTTTATAACGGGATCTTAATTCTTTCGCTTTGGCGAAAAAAACAAAATAAAAAATTTTACTCTTTCAACTTCAACTAAAATGATTTACCACATATGTTACTTTGTTGTTGTAAAGGGATCTGAATTCTTTTGCTTTTGCTTGTGCAAAAAAACAAAACAAAAAATGTTACTCCTTCTTTTCTCGCTTCTCATAGAAGCGAGTGTGGAGGCCTTCTATGAGGCATTCTTTTGCAGTTACGTAAGAATAGTAATAAAATCAAAAAATGTTTAAAGCAGGCCTTTAAAAAGGCCTGAAGTAAGAAGGTCTTCTGAGTTTTCCCGCTGGGTACCTTGTCACAGACACACAAAGAAGTTTATAGTGTAAATGTGTCGACGGACGTCGCACAAGCAGTATTTTTATTCCTATGCACGCGTACATAGGATTTGCAAATGTGCCCGTCACTGTTTGAAATACTTATTTTGATCAGTAAATAAAGTTGAACTTAAAAAATTGTGTCAGTTTTTGTTTGACATCTAATGGGCTGACTTTAAAAATTTAAATAATTTTTTTCAAAATGAGATCCTTTAAACTATTACATGATGTAACTGAATCTTATCAATAACGTAACACATGCAATCTATGTAATAATATTTATATAGTCTTTTTCAACTTGTTTATTTATATTAAGTTTTCCAAATAATTATATGAAAGTTATATCCGTATATTAATTAAAAGACACAAACTTATATGTAAGTATGTGTAAGTGGTTTTTATGTCCTGTTGTGAAGAGACGGAAAACTGGTTTCATCGCAGTAAATTACCATGCAGTAAGTAAACAAAAGAATAGTCAAGAAGAAGAAAATGTGAAGAGAAAAGCCTACGTAGTGCAGCTCGTAAATCTCAAAAAACAATGTAGACATAGGCTTTTGACACTCCCCAGAGTTTTTGAAGAAGTTACGAGTAACAACAACATAAGTTGTCACAAGAGGCGAACAGCATATAAACACTGCAGAAACAAAAAAAAAAAAAAAAAAAAAAAAATAACAGTACAAAATTTGAAGTAAATATATTACTATTTATAGAAAAATTCCAGCAATATAACACAATGCTTCGAAAAAGGATCACAACAAAGAGATAATACAATAACAGTTAGTCAACAAAACACCACATCAGCAACACTAGAGCCTAACTAGTCTGGCTAAAACAGTGCTATTCCTAAGCTAAAAGTCTTGTTTTCTCCGGCCGAAGACAACAATAAATAAATTCTGAGAAATTTAAATATCGGTTGATTTTTTAGCTATTATGTTTTCGGCAACACTGGTTTAAACAGCTGACGCACGTTTCGTGTTTTGTTGCACTGTCAAACATCTTCAGTTTGGTCTATAATTTAACCATGAATCGTCTTACAAACGGGAGTTCGATCGTGACCGTGATGAGCAACAGTCGACTTACGGAGATCAGAGCCTTTCTTTTGTGTATTGCTAAAAACAAATCATCTTTTCATAAACTAATTATTATTTTTGTAATTATTACTTAAATAGAAAAAAAAAAAAAAAAAAAAAAAACAACAAATATTAAACCGGTTATGAGTGAGCAAAATGCTCCCATAATAAAAAATAACAATGTAATTAAAAAAAACAATAATATTTTACATGACAGAAAAAGAAAAAACAATAATATGGATAATACAAATCCAAAACACTTCAAAGAACAATTCGGGTATTATTCAATACTTGACTGTGAAACAGATACACAATGTGACAAACACCTATTAAATAAGTTCCAACAACATGTAAAAGAGAACAAAGAAAAATCTCAATCTTCTCATTCAGCTATTGATAATTCAACTACCAATGATAATACCAATAACAATATCAATAGTAAAAATACATCAACAAGTGTAAATTCCAATGTAACAGTTGTTAATGAAGAACGTAATAAAGTTAAAAAAATTCCACCAATAAATATTTTTGATATCAACACCAAACAACTGATAGATTTCATAAAAAATGGATTAAAAATTGATGAATTTCAAATCAAAGAATTTAGAAATAAAAAATCCTTGTTTTTAAATAATACCAAAGACTTCATGAGAGTTAAAGCATTCTTGGAAAAAACCGAAACAAAATTCTTTACCTTTACACCTAAAGACTTAAAAATTAAAACGTATTTACTCAAAGGTCTTGATGAAAATGTAGATACTGATGAAATACTTTTTGAATTATTAAAATTTGAAAGCGATGATTTAAAATTTATAAAAGTAACTACCTTTTCGACTAAATTGTCTAAAGAAAAAGGAATAAAACTACCTATGTTTTTGGTACAAGTGTCACCTGGAAGTAATATTAACAAATTAAAAAATATAAAAACATTATTATATCGTTGCATCAAATGGGAGCAACTCAGACGACCTGAAATTCCACAATGTTATAACTGCCAAGGATTCTTCCATAGCGCTGCAAATTGTTATCTCCCAGCCAGATGTGTCAAATGTAACGTGAACCACGAAAGAGGAAAATGCCCTATAGAAAATGTAACACCTGAGGAAAGAAATAAATTATTCTGCGTGCTGTGTAAAAAATTTGGACATCCCGCTTCATACAAAGGATGCGAGAAGTACAAAATATTAAAACAAAAACTAATTTCTAAGAAAAAAACATTAACAGAAAAAATAAACTTTAGTAACAAATCAATTACTAACCGATCCTTTGCAAATATTGTTAGGGGAAGTAATGTTGAAGAAAATGTCAATGTTAATAATTTATTTATGCAGGAAATTAAAAACCTTATGATAAATATGAATACACAAATTACAAATTTACAGAAACAATTAGATATACAAGTGTCTAGAATAGATGCAATATTTTCCATGTTAGAAGCATAATGGCCTCAAACAACGAAGCAACTTTAACACTAAAAAATCTTAATATATTTCACATAAATGTTAATTCATTAGTACGGGTTAACAGAAGGTATGAATTACAACAGTTTATCGATACACACAAACCAGATATTATACTGGTAAATGAGACTAAACTTAACGCTAGACACAAACTTACATTTCAAGACTATTGTATAATTAGGAAAGACAGAAAAGATTCTACTCTCGGTGGTGGAATATTAATATTAATAAAGGACAATATAAAATATGACAGTTACACAAATAGATACATAAATTCATTTAGAAACTTGGAGACATGTATTATTAAGATTCGTATGTGTTCTAGTAGATGTTTGTACATAATTTCGGTATATTACCCATCAGGTAACAACAATTCTGATTTCAGAGAGGAAATAAACAAACTTTTCGAATCAATAGATTTGCAAAATACTGATAATTACTACATTCTAGCAGGTGATCTTAACAGCAAACATATGGATTGGGGTAATCCTATTAATAATGTAAAGGGAAATTTCAAAAGATTTTGTTATTCGTGCTTAATTCCCAGTTTTTATTCTTGATAAAAACACTTGAAATTTATTGTTGATGGGATAAGCTATTCCTATGCATTTCACTGGTTGCTTAGGCCAGATCATCAGGAAACTTCATCCATAAAGATTTTAGACAAACTAAAGATATTAAACCAAATAAAACTGTTAAACGTATAAGACTTATAGCAACAGTTTTACTTGTAACAATATCAAAGCTTGAACAAAATACATCAACAATAAAAAAGTGGGTTTATCTCATCTTACACTCCCAACTACAATCAGTTGAAATTCTCTCAACATTAATTGTAGTTGTAAGTAGGTTAAGAAAAACAAAATAAAAAACAAACAACAACTTACAAAAGATGTTGTCAATTAAGTGTTTTTTTTTTTAGGCCGTGCACTTGCCTGTTTATTATCAAAAAGTAATTTCAATTTTTGGGAATACAAAATTTTAATTTCAAAAGATTTTGTTATTCGTGCTTAATTCCCAGTTTTTATTCTTGATAAAAACACTTGAAATTTATTGTTGATGGGATAAGCTATTCCTATGCATTTCACTGGTTGCTTAGGCCAGATCATCAGGAAACTTCATCCATAAAGATTTTAGACAAACTAAAGATATTAAACCAAATAAAACTGTTAAACGTATAAGACTTATAGCAACAGTTTTACTTGTAACAATATCAAAGCTTGAACAAAATACATCAACAATAAAAAAGTGGGTTTATCTCATCTTACACTCCCCACTACAATCAGTTGAAATTCTCTCAACATTAATTGTAGTTGTAAGTAGGTTAAGAAAAACAAAATAAAAAACAAACAACAACTTACAAAAGATGTTGTCAATTAAGTGTTTTTTTTTAGGCCGTGCACTTGCCTGTTTATTATCAAAAAGTAATTTCAATTTTTGGGAATACAAAATTTTAATTTCAAAAGATTTTGTTATTCGTGCTTAATTCCCAGTTTTTATTCTTGATAAAAACACTTGAAATTTATTGTTGATGGGATAAGCTATTCCTATGCATTTCACTGGTTGCTTAGGCCAGATCATCAGGAAACTTCATCCATAAAGATTTTAGACAAACTAAAGATATTAAACCAAATAAAACTGTTAAACGTATAAGACTTATAGCAACAGTTTTACTTGTAACAATATCAAAGCTTGAACAAAATACATCAACAATAAAAAAGTGGGTTTATCTCATCTTACACTCCCCACTACAATCAGTTGAAATTCTCTCAACATTAATTGTAGTTGTAAGTAGGTTAAGAAAAACAAAATAAAAAACAAACAACAACTTACAAAAGATGTTGTCAATTAAGTGTTTTTTTTTAGGCCGTGCACTTGCCTGTTTATTATCAAAAAGTAATTTCAATTTTTGGGAATACAAAATTTTAATTTCAAAAGATTTTGTTATTCGTGCTTAATTCCCAGTTTTTATTCTTGATAAAAACACTTGAAATTTATTGTTGATGGGATAAGCTATTCCTATGCATTTCACTGGTTGCTTAGGCCAGATCATCAGGAAACTTCATCCATAAAGATTTTAGACAAACTAAAGATATTAAACCAAATAAAACTGTTAAACGTATAAGACTTATAGCAACAGTTTTACTTGTAACAATATCAAAGCTTGAACAAAATACATCAACAATAAAAAAGTGGGTTTATCTCATCTTACACTCCCCACTACAATCAGTTGAAATTCTCTCAACATTAATTGTAGTTGTAAGTAGGTTAAGAAAAACAAAATAAAAAACAAACAACAACTTACAAAAGATGTTGTCAATTAAGTGTTTTTTTTTAGGCCGTGCACTTGCCTGTTTATTATCAAAAAGTAATTTCAATTTTTGGGAATACAAAATTTTAATTTCAAAAGATTTTGTTATTCGTGCTTAATTCCCAGTTTTTATTCTTGATAAAAACACTTGAAATTTATTGTTGATGGGATAAGCTATTCCTATGCATTTCACTGGTTGCTTAGGCCAGATCATCAGGAAACTTCATCCATAAAGATTTTAGACAAACTAAAGATATTAAACCAAATAAAACTGTTAAACGTATAAGACTTATAGCAACAGTTTTACTTGTAACAATATCAAAGCTTGAACAAAATACATCAACAATAAAAAAGTGGGTTTATCTCATCTTACACTCCCCACTACAATCAGTTGAAATTCTCTCAACATTAATTGTAGTTGTAAGTAGGTTAAGAAAAACAAAATAAAAAACAAACAACAACTTACAAAAGATGTTGTCAATTAAGTGTTTTTTTTTAGGCCGTGCACTTGCCTGTTTATTATCAAAAAGTAATTTCAATTTTTGGGAATACAAAATTTTAATTTCAAAAGATTTTGTTATTCGTGCTTAATTCCCAGTTTTTATTCTTGATAAAAACACTTGAAATTTATTGTTGATGGGATAAGCTATTCCTATGCATTTCACTGGTTGCTTAGGCCAGATCATCAGGAAACTTCATCCATAAAGATTTTAGACAAACTAAAGATATTAAACCAAATAAAACTGTTAAACGTATAAGACTTATAGCAACAGTTTTACTTGTAACAATATCAAAGCTTGAACAAAATACATCAACAATAAAAAAGTGGGTTTATCTCATCTTACACTCCCCACTACAATCAGTTGAAATTCTCTCAACATTAATTGTAGTTGTAAGTAGGTTAAGAAAAACAAAATAAAAAACAAACAACAACTTACAAAAGATGTTGTCAATTAAGTGTTTTTTTTTAGGCCGTGCACTTGCCTGTTTATTATCAAAAAGTAATTTCAATTTTTGGGAATACAAAATTTTAATTTCAAAAGATTTTGTTATTCGTGCTTAATTCCCAGTTTTTATTCTTGATAAAAACACTTGAAATTTATTGTTGATGGGATAAGCTATTCCTATGCATTGAAATTACTTTTTGATAATAAACAGGCAAGTGCACGGCCTAAAAAAAAACACTTAATTGACAACATCTTTTGTAAGTTGTTGTTTGTTTTTTATTTTGTTTTTCTTAACCTACTTACAACTACAATTAATGTTGAGAGAATTTCAACTGATTGTAGTGGGGAGTGTAAGATGAGATAAACCCACTTTTTTATTGTTGATGTATTTTGTTCAAGCTTTGATATTGTTACAAGTAAAACTGTTGCTATAAGTCTTATACGTTTAACAGTTTTATTTGGTTTAATATCTTTAGTTTGTCTAAAATCTTTATGGATGAAGTTTCCTGATGATCTGGCCTAAGCAACCAGTGAAATGCATAGGAATAGCTTATCCCATCAACAATAAATTTCAAGTGTTTTTATCAAGAATAAAAACTGGGAATTAAGCACGAATAACAAAATCTTTTGAAATTAAAATTTTGTATTCCCAAAAATTGAAATTACTTTTTGATAATAAACAGGCAAGTGCACGGCCTAAAAAAAAACACTTAATTGACAACATCTTTTGTAAGTTGTTGTTTGTTTTTTATTTTGTTTTTCTTAACCTACTTACAACTACAATTAATGTTGAGAGAATTTCAACTGATTGTAGTGGGGAGTGTAAGATGAGATAAACCCACTTTTTTATTGTTGATGTATTTTGTTCAAGCTTTGATATTGTTACAAGTAAAACTGTTGCTATAAGTCTTATACGTTTAACAGTTTTATTTGGTTTAATATCTTTAGTTTGTCTAAAATCTTTATGGATGAAGTTTCCTGATGATCTGGCCTAAGCAACCAGTGAAATGCATAGGAATAGCTTATCCCATCAACAATAAATTTCAAGTGTTTTTATCAAGAATAAAAACTGGGAATTAAGCACGAATAACAAAATCTTTTGAAATTAAAATTTTGTATTCCCAAAAATTGAAATTACTTTTTGATAATAAACAGGCAAGTGCACGGCCTAAAAAAAACACTTAATTGACAACATCTTTTGTAAGTTGTTGTTTGTTTTTTATTTTGTTTTTCTTAACCTACTTACAACTACAATTAATGTTGAGAGAATTTCAACTGATTGTAGTGGGGAGTGTAAGATGAGATAAACCCACTTTTTTATTGTTGATGTATTTTGTTCAAGCTTTGATATTGTTACAAGTAAAACTGTTGCTATAAGTCTTATACGTTTAACAGTTTTATTTGGTTTAATATCTTTAGTTTGTCTAAAATCTTTATGGATGAAGTTTCCTGATGATCTGGCCTAAGCAACCAGTGAAATGCATAGGAATAGCTTATCCCATCAACAATAAATTTCAAGTGTTTTTATCAAGAATAAAAACTGGGAATTAAGCACGAATAACAAAATCTTTTGAAATTAAAATTTTGTATTCCCAAAAATTGAAATTACTTTTTGATAGTAAAGGGAAATATTTTACGTAATTGGTTATCGGACAATGAGATTCGTTACAGATGTAGATTGTACGCCTCAACGGTTCCATCATATTCTCGCACAGGATCCTATTTGGATATTTGCCTGGCTGATTGCAGACTACATATAGATACTGAGAATGACACATTGAACTGCCTGGGGACCTTAGACTACGACAGCGACCATAATGCTTTAAGAATAATTGCTTCTTTAGGAAGCGATCAACGAGAATTTTTATTTTTAAAGAGAGAACCTAGGACTGTATATAACTACAAGTGCACAAATTGGAGAAGATTTCAGGATAGAATTGTTCAACAACTGAATAACAATAACTTAATCCCTAATAACATAAATCTAACGAATGAAGAAATAGACATTAGTGTTGATAGACTGACTGGGATTTTGACTGAAACAATTGGGAATGTTGTTCCGAAATTTAAGGGAAAGAATTACTATGCGGAAATATCGAACTCCACTCTGAGGATGCTGTACAGAGAGAAAAGTAGAATTATTACTCAGATCAAGAGAAACAATAGACTTGAACAATCATTATCTGAAACGAACCTCAATATGTTAAAAACTAAACTAAAATTAATACGAAAACTTATAAATGAAAATTTTTCGAAGATCATCAATAAACGCATACGGGAAAAATTAACAGGTATTGATCCGAAAGATTCTAGAAACATGTTTAATGAAATAAGAAAAAATTTTAAAAGTTTTAAACCTTTAAATCTTACAAAAATAAATGTTCCAAACGAATATGAATATATATTAGAAAACACGGGAATAAACCCCCAAAACTTGAGAAAGGACGATGAGGGAAACTATATAGTCGAAGAACAAATTGAAATGGTAGATGTTATAGGAGCGTTTCTGGAAACAGTCCACGATGTTAAAGAAACTAATCATAGTAACATTATACATACACGGGTAATTACCACATTTGAAAACTTTCTTTATGCAAAAAGAAATTTTGATAGTAATTCTACTTCCATTGCAAATTTTAGTGAAACATCACCATCGGACAATGCTTGTGATGAATACTTTTTACGGAGGGATGATTTAATTTACATATTTTCCCATTTAAAAAATAAATTATCATCCGGAATAGATAATATTCCGAATATCGTTTTAAAAAATTCTCCTAGGGAACTTATTAATGAATATTGCAAGTTATTTTACAACATGCTTAATAATTCATATTTTCCTAGCAAATGGAAAACGGCGAAAGTAGTTTTATTACCCAAAAAGGACAAAGATCCCAGTGATCCTAAAAATATTAGACCGATAAGCTTATTACCAAATACAAGTAAGGTTTTCGAAGTAGCTGTTAACAATAACATACAAACGTTCTGTAAGAATAGAAATCTTGAAAGTAAGAAACAGTTTGGATTTAAATACAAACATTCTACAATTGACGCCATTCATAACATTACTTCATTTATTAACTGGAACTGGAACAGAAAATTTTGTACAGGAGCTTGCCTTATAAATATGGAGAAGGCATTCGATAGTATATGGATTCCAGGTATATTATATAAACTAATTGATTATAACTTTCCCCAGCATCTTATTATGCTAATATATAACATGATTAGTGAAAAGGAATTTCTTGTTTACTATAGAGACTCAATTAGTAGTAGAAAATTCAGAATTGTCAACGGGTTACAACAGGGAACGGTCAACTCTCCAATTTTATTTAATTTGTATATGTTAGACCTTTTGAAACAAATGGACAATATCATTGCGTTTGCCGATGACATTATTATATTCCACGCCGATGACAAAATTCAGAAAATCAATCAGAATCTTCAGGTAAAATATGATATAGTCGAACGATACTCAAAGGACTGGAACATGAGGATAAATGCATATAAATGTGAGGCCATACTTTTTAGACAACCTGTAAATAAATGCAACTATGATATAAAAAGCAACTGGAGGAAATTTGGTATACGGTCCAGTGAGTACAATTGTGCTATAACTAATAAAGAGGTAGTGAAATATTTAGGTATATATTTAGACAAATTTTTATATTTTAATAATCATGTTAAGGAAATTCTAAAAAAGGCAAGGAAATCCTTCTTCTTATATCATTCATTATTTTATAATAAACATGTAAAAACGAGAATAAAAATATTAATGTACCAATCTCTTATCAGGCCTATTATTACATACGGTTTCCCCATTTGGTTTAACATTTCACCTTCTAACATGGACAAAATAAGAGTTTTAGAGAGAAAATGTCTAAGAGCATGTTACTCATTATATAGATCTGCACAAAGCAATTATATTAAATATATTACTAATAAGAAATTATATAGAACTGTTAACATAATAAGAATAGACAACTTTATAATAAATTTAATACGGAATAATGTTTTAAGATGCACACAATGCTTAGAAAATAACCTGATAATGGCTCCATATTTTACAAGTGAAACGTATGTAATTGAAATTCTACCAAAAGGTTTTATACCACCCGAAGCATTTCTTTATTTAGATAAAAATAGATTTATACAAAATGAAAAACGCTCACCAATTTTTTATCATAAATATAGAAGAGCGACTACAAAGGCAATCGACTGCAATTTTAATAATTTAACCATAAAATATGATACAACCATATCTTCTAAAGATTTATGGTTGTATAAAAAAAGTATCCAAAGTAAAAAATTTTGGTGGTTAACGAATGATTAATATAATCTTCCTTTTTTTTAACCCTTGACAAAACACCCTCATAATTAAATAAGCAATGTTTTTTTACCATTTTTCATTGCAAAAAATAAATTATATACGTTTAATTTGTAAATCTTAAACAAATAGCAAATAATTCTTTGAAAAAAACAAATATTATTATGGTAACAATACTAGAGAGCCCTAATAAGAGCCACTGTATATTCAAATCCTTATATTAGTAACTATTGTTTATTGTAGTTATTACTTATATCTTTGCTTTCAATAAACGAGAGAAAAAAAAAAAAAAAAAATCGTCTTACAAACGAACAACGCTTGCAAATTATTGAATTTTATTATCAAAATGCGTGCTCTGTTAAGAAAGTTCATCGCGCGCTTCTTGTGTTCAGCGACGAAGCTCATTTTTGGCTCAATGGGTACGTTAATAAGCAGAATTGTCGACTTTGGAGTGAAGATCAGCCAGAAGCATTTCAAGAGCTACCAATGCATCTAGAAAAAGTCACAGTTTTGTGCGGCTTATGGGCTGGTGGCATCATTGGACCGTACTTCTTCAAAGATGATGCGAATCGTAACGTAACTGTGAATGGTGAGCGCTACCGTGAGATGATATCCAACTTTTTTTTGCCCAAAATGCAAGAGCTTGCATGACATGTGGTTTCAACAAGACGGTGCCACATGCCACACAGCACGCTCAACAATGGACTTATTGAGAGGCGAGTTTGGTGAACATTTTATTTCACGTTCGGGACCGGTCAATTGGCCGCATAGATCGAGATAGATAGATAGATTTCATGAATTTTTCTGAATTTTATGTGTTTTTTTTAACTTTCCTATAGCTCTTAAAAAATCACCCATTATTATGTAAGGCCAACTACCAAACTGATTATAAATCAAAAAGATAAGAAAAAACTAAAACAAAAAACTATGATTTAAATGGGGAATTTGGTTTGGTAACACAAATTAAAATGGTGTTTTCTTAGCTGACAATAATGTACCATGTATGCCACCATTCGCGTGGGTTTTTGTTCTCTTCTAAAAGTATATGCAAAAATTTGAGAAGTTGTCATTTTTCTTTCTACATACGCTGCAAAAATAAATGGCAAAATTGTTTAATATGTTACCCCCAGTTATAACTGACAGAGAGATAAGACCATTTTTTGCACCTGCGTTTAGTATTTTTTTTATGCAAGCAAGTATGTTTCTTATTAACTTTTTTTTGTGTTTGCGTACAGTCTGTGTTATATTGTGATTTTGGGAAAATACTATAAGTTATCAAAACTGACTTATTTTGGGTGAAACATAATTTCTGTTCAATAACAGAAAGTTATTGCTTATGTTCAATAAATATTTCAAGTAAGTCTTCACTTACTCGAAAAACTTGCAAGAAAAGAGCGTAAAAATTTGGGAGACAATCAAGTTTGTGGAAAGATTCAGCTAATTCAAGCTTGTAATATTTTTATCAGAAACACCTGTTTTGCAATATGCAACATGTTGCACTGAAATATTTCACGAAAAAGAGGTTTGTGACGAAAATTGTAAAGACGCTTGCTGGAAAGCAATTTCGAACGATATACAAAATTTGAGGTTTCTTTAAAACTGTTTGTAACAGTTATTGAATAGTTTTATTTAAATTTAAGACATAAGCTTGATTCACAATGGCAGCAATATTTTCACTGGTGTTCACAATAAAGCAACAATTTTTTCACAACCACACGCATTTTTCATCAAGAAACCATTGGCAAATTCAAAAATATTTTTTATAGCCCCCATTGTTAATTTATAATTTATTTTCTTTAGTTAAATTTTTGTTCGAAAAATTAAAGGAAAATATGCATATGAATTCTTTTGTGAATAAATAAGATAAAAAAACTAACAATATCGAGCCCTAACAGCGAAAACAACGTAAGCGACATGATTTTCAATTTTCGTTTTTTTTAATAAATGCCTTTATTGGCAACACTTGCATCATCTCCTAAAATATCATGGTCACATAATGTACCGTTACGATTTTATAGCAAAAACAATTTTAGTGTAAGCGATAAATTTCATACAAAATTAATATGAAACATTGATTTTTGGCGCTTACATTATTTTCGCGGTTAGGGATCGATATTGTTCCTACCTTTGTGAACGAAGCTTAAGTTAACGTTGAATTATAATGAATGAACTTTACAAGTTTTCTAAGGGCATCAAAAAAATCCGAATATTGTTGCAATTTTATGTAGAAAAGTTTGAAACAGGTACAAGAAGTATTCAAACACCAGTTTCATGTTTTTGTACTCAAAACAAACTATTGAAAATGCGTTATAAAATTGTTTTCGTAATTTTATCTCAGGATTATTCTTTGAATAACAGCTGAAGAATCAGATGGGTCATCAAACACAATATTGGAAAAATAACATTTGTTCAAGCTTAACTAATTTAGTGAAATTTGAACTTGAAATACAAAGTAGAGGAGAGATTACAAAAATATTAAATATATATATAATATATATAAATATCGCACTTGATCATAAAGAGGGTATACACATTTAAGAATTGCGTTGCTAGTGAGTTGATAATTTGATGGTGGTTCCAGAGATGTAAAGTTTAAATGAAAAATTGATAAAAGAAAAGGTGCACTGTTTCTATATGTTGTTCTAACGTTTTTCGGGTGCAGTCAATTCATATTTGGACATCAACGGCATACATGTGCATATTTGCGGGCTTGAAAAAGTTCTTTGACATACATCGAATATAGAAGCTGATCACGTATCGATCCTTGAGGAAAATCTCTTGATATTACAAAGGCTTGGATACAATTCGCCAACAAATTTTCTTCTTTGACTATTTTTGGATCATAAAATTTGTGCATAATTTCGCTTAAACATTATTTTGTAATAGATATTCATTTTTCAAGCAAACTGATTTATTGCAGTTAAAGAGAATTTCAAGTTGAGGCGCAGAATGAGCTACATATATTCTTTGGAGATATTGAAAGATATCGGCAAACATGGTAAAAGGAGCACGCGTGCAAGTGCGAACCAATACTAAAACATAAAAACAAATTACAGTGTAAATTAAGGGCTCACCAATTTAAATTTGTATTTAATAAGTTCAATAGGTAATAAGCTTGTCTTAAAAATGTTGCCAAATTAATTGACCCGAGTACATATTAAATTGGCCTGCTTTCTCTTCAAAAGTTATATGACCATTATCTTTGCTCCATTATCGTCTTAGTGAACCACACCTTTAAAGTTTAGTATACTTGTATACTTGTGTCTCAAAAAAAAATACTTTACATAACATGAAATATCATTTAAACAATAAATCTAATACCACAAATTAAATGGAAATTTTTAAAACATTATTTAACTTACTTAAAATTTTATTCTTTTTAGCTCATCCTTATTAAACTAAGATGAGAAAAATATTGTATTGATTCTTAAAAGTTTTATGACCTCTGAAGTCTTCTACTTTGAAGTATTTTGTCAGAAAAATTTATAGCAAAATTATAATCTCTAGGGATTTAAAGTCTTGTATAAGAGAGTTTGTAAAAGTATATGTGTTTTTGAGCAGGTGCAAGAGTACATGTTCCTCTATGTGTACTTATGTCTTCAAAATAAGTTTCTTTTAAGAAATTTTACTTAAAAAGTGAAAAACGTAGAAGAGGAAGAAATACTAAACGAAAAGAAAACGTTCGGATTTCTTAGGACAAATTCGAAGAACAGCTTCACTACAATGCAATTCCCAAGCAATGCATTTTAGCTACGACAACAGATGCAAGCAGATGACGTGTGAAATTTATACATCTTTCAACTTGTTCATGCTTTTCAAACATGAAATTGAAATCGTACATAAAACCAAAACCAAACGAACCACAAATCAGGATGTATTACCAAATGTAGTCAGAGAAAAGGAAACTAATAAATTTTAAGTTTTTAAATTGCAAAAAAAAAAAAATATAAAACAAAAAAAAAAATGGATGTAAATTTAATGTAAAGTTTGTTAAACAGTAAAAGGTTTTGTATCGAAGTACTTTGTTATTTCATAATAAAAAGACTGTTTATTTATTTTTCCTAGCAGAAACTTGCAGCGAGAGAGTGAATTTAATATTAACAAAATTGTTCCTACATTACCAGTGGTGCCGGAATCCAAATAAAATTTTACATAGACCATTCAGAGACGCTGAATAGTACACTGCACCTAAATCCAATAGAATCGCACCTTATGGTCATGCCCATCAACAGTGCGGTCAGGCTCTCGGCATCGAGGTGTTTAAAGGCGAGGACGTATGGTTATGCAAGGATCTTACAAAAGCAACAGACATTTCTATTCAGCGGACTACATGATATCCTGAACAGACTTTGAAAAGAAAATGAAGGTAATTTTTCCGTCAGGGCCGATAAGGGGAATCCTGGCTAATGAATACTGCACTAGAGCTTACACTGATGGGTTAAAGATGGCCTGCGGTGTTTGAACGGAGGGTTTCTCGGAAGGTCTGCAAATAATCTATCTTTCCGTCTTTCGGATGAAGAAATTATATTTCAGGCTGAAGTACTGGCATTTATAGATGCATGCTTAACACTGCTTAAAGGGTATATTAACGGCAGAGTTGGTATGTTTGTTGATAGCCAGGCGAATCTGTCACTTGGATTGTATAATATAACGTCTATTCTCGTTAACTAGTGTAAGAAAGATATATGGGCAGCCTATTTGATAATTACTTAATCTGGGACCCAGCGGATATGGACCATTACTCGCTGGTCATTGGATAACCCATAAGCACGCTTTAAGTCTCGATAAGTGAATGTTGCTGCAACTGCAGAGAACCTGGAACTGAAGGGACAGTTTTTCATCTCCTATGTGGTTGCCCAGTATTCAATTCAACACGACATTGATTATTTGGGAATCACCTTCTGCAAGGAGTCTCTGAGATATCGCGGATGTAACTCGGTAATTTGGTGAAACGAGCTGGCTCTAGCCAACTCAGTATTACCCCTAGTGTAACGCTTGATCCAGGGTTTCTACTCTTGACGAGTTGTGTGGTGTTAGACGGAGCCGCTGTCGACTATACTTGCAGCACGCCTAGCTATTGTGCATGCTACCACGTTAACCAATCAAAAAACTAGCACAAAACAAACTTTGTGTTTAATAACAAGTAATGCCTTTTATTTGCGAATATTGACAGGGTGACGCAGAATGAGCTACATAGCTTAAATTGCTTATTACTTTTTTATCTATGCGATTATTACCAATTTATTTTATATAGAGGAGTTTAACTTTTTAGCTCTAAAAATTGATGTCCAGGTTCTTTTTTTTTTTTTTGTCGTGTACTCCCGCTTAAAGAAAATATCCTGCGGCGAAATTTTAATCTGTATGTAAATTTTTCGTTTTATCTCTTACGCAACACAGCTGAATATTTTTCGGTTGAAATTATGCAAATCATTTTAAATAAGGAAGCAAAAACTTTTTTAAGTCATCTTAGCCAACAGTTATTAAAAAATCAGCTACCAAAACATTTTTGCTTTAAACAAGTGGTTGAGTTTTTAATTAAAAAGAAAAGAAAAAAAACAGAAATGGAAAATATAAACAAGAAAGAAAAACAACAAAAAGTTTTATATTGTAAAAGTTAAGAAAACGAATAAACAAGTGGCAAATATGACAGCGGAAAGGCTGAGTAAGCGTTTATTTAGTGTCAGATAAATTATTATTTGCAAATGGGCCTAATTTTGTGATACAGTGTAAATTACACACATTGTATCATAAATTCATTTTTGGAGTATGTATTGTGTATGTAGGTTTCATACAAGTGGGTAATTGCTGATTATTATTTAACAATGTGATATTAACCCAGATAGCGCCGGAAATATTTTGTTTTCAAAATTTTAGTTTTTATTTCGAATTTTAAATCTTCATATGGATCTAAACATTTTTTGTTAAATAACAATTTTTCATAAAATCTATTGTTTATCCGATATCGGGTGTCCTTTTTAAAGGACGGTAGCTAAATACCTTTCTTAAATTATTTATAATTTGTACTTTGTTTTTCTCTGAAAATTCCGAAATTGCTCGCAATAATAGAACAATAAAGGATTTATAAAGTTAAAATTAAATGTAAATATAACTGGAAAGATACGCAAAAAAAGTTAGCCTTCTTATCGCAATAGGTGCAACGAGTTTTTTTTTTCTTGTGTTTTACTGGATGCCCTTGTCCATCAAATCGCGAGTACATATGAAGGTCGGCGCTGGACTTGCTTTAACCCTTCTTTGAGGTTCTTTTTAAAGATTCTAGTAACCCGTTTGCTTCCCTCTTCCAAAACCTATATTATCCATATTTCCGCCATACGAACGATATAATAAGCCGATATTTTGCTCTGCCCCACATTGATTCAAGAGCGGCATTAATTAATTGTTTTCATGTTCGCCGATTTGGATAATTTTTTGTTATTTTGTTGTCAGATATCTGAATATTATGATTCCGTAATATAAGCCTGATATATTCATTATTTGTTTGGACAGACACGCTCAAAGCTCATATATGTCCGCTTGTTTAAAATGGCATGCAAATTTACTGTATGTTAAAACTTTTGGTACAATCACAACAAACTTACCATTTGACTTTTTTGTATATTTTCGTAAATAGCTATTCTTAAAGATAAGATTTGCATTTAAAAAAGTTGGAAAAAGTGCCGTATAAAAAATTTCGTAGAGAAAAATATAAACAACATCAAAATTTCAATGTTCATCAACTTCAGTGGACTGCATCTTTTTAGCGCCGTGGAGCGCTGTTTAACAAAAGATGTCAAATAACAGCTTGAAGTCTCAGCTAAAAGTAAAAAAAATCAGCTGCTCCTACCTGTTCCTTTCCAAAAAAAAAAACAGTAAAAACTATTAAATGATAAAGTAACAACATGAATTTTCGTTCATGGCTGGTACTACATGCCTGTAACTGTGCATAAGACTCTGGTGCGTTATAGCAAAATTATAGCAGAAGCTATTCTACCAATACCCAGTAAAAAAATTTGGGGTTTTGTAGCACTACAGAGAAAAAGCGCATAATGAAGCGCTTTAATTAGAGAGCTCTTATAAAGCAATAAATGATTAAGAATAAAACATACAAAAAGCTGATATTTTAGTGCTGACAACGAGGAAGGTTTTAAAGCGAAAAAAATAAAAATATATTATGGTTTACGGAAATAATTGAAAAAGGCATATAAACAAGTTAAACCAAAACATTAATGAATATGTTAATATAGTTAGCCCTTACAAAAGCACTTTAGGAGCGCTTTGTTTGCATGATAAAAGAAGCGCTTATTGTCAGCAGAAATAGTCCTCCAAACCGGGAACACCCCATACGAAAATCAGGCATCCCATCAGCAGGTTTGAAGCGGTTAAAGGTATGAATTCATACAAAAAACCTGCTGCTTTTGGAGCTAATTTTTTACTGGGTAGGTATGGCTCTATCTAAAGGCCCTTATTGACGGAATTTATTTTTTTTTTACATTTAAATTGATTATTTGTATCATGTATGAAAAGTGGGCGGATCATTTTGTTTTTTTCTATTTTTTCTTGACTCAAACAAGAAATGCCGATGTGCCAAGTTTCATTATCCTTCGACAACTGCTTCTTTTTTTTTGCCGCTCGTTCTATGAACTTGAACCAATGTGATCCATGTCGATACAATGACAAATAATAATAGATGTTCGGTAGAGCCCAATGTTTTGGTCGGCTCTGTCAACCCCACCCATGTAATGGTACTGATGGCAGAACTTCACAGTTGCTTGAAACTATTGTAACAATCTACCCACTTGCAAACTACGACTGAGTTGGCGACAGTGGTTACGTACTCAAAAAAACCACGATCCTTTCGCTTTAGGGCCTTTAAATGTTGCAAAGGACAAACTTTTCCCAGTCTGTTTTCTCTCATTGTTCCCACCGCTCTAACATTTCGTAGCTTCAGCTCTTCTAGAAATTTTATTGACGTAAAATTGACGTATTGTCATCGCTATCGCCATCGCTCTCGTAATCAAGTACATCTTTATGCTCCATTTCTGCCTTTGCACGTAGCTGACCGCCTGACAAATTTTTGAGGACAGATTATCTTCGTCGCCACAGTCTTCGTTTGTTACATCAGCAGTAGCGTTGTCGGGAGAGCGATGTAAATTGTGCCAATAACCTAATCATCACTCCATTGATCAATTTCTTACAAAAGGATATTGATTAATATTAGTGTGGGCTACATAAAGGGTGTTCAATTAATCGTGGCTTTATTTTTGCTCGATTAAACGATTAATCGATATTTGGCATTTTTAACTTATTTGATTAAACGAATAAAATTTTAAAATTGATCGATTAATCGAATATTTCTAAAGCAAGAAATTTTATAAATTACGATAATTTTTGAAAAAATTAGTACTTAAGTGAATAAACATTCTTTTTTAAATAAAACTTGTCAATGTAGCTCCAAATGGTTGCTTCACTTTGGGCATATTTAATCCCTTAGATTTCAAAAGAGTCAATATAACTTTGGATCTCTGCTAGCCTTCTGCAAATAATTTCCTCTAGAGAATCGATCGAAGAATCTTGTAGCCCCCTTTAATTTGTTGTTGAAGCATCTTCTTCAAGTACTATGTTATTGTCCCTCTGTAAGTGGTGAAGTGATGTTGTTGAACAACATTTGCGTCAATACATTTATGGATATATGTTTCTTTTAGCATTATAAAGTTTATTTATGGTACAATATTTTTTAACCAAACTCATTCTACTATTTTCAGCGAAAATACGGTCGTGTTCCAGAAATCGAAATGAAGTGGTTTAAAATCGTAAAATTTTAAAAACGACCCTGGAATGAAAATTCATAAAAATATTCATTTTATCTTCTTCATTCTTAAAGTATCTGTTATTTTTGCAAGAACAACACTTAATACTATCAAAAACTGCGGTCATTTTGTAAATAATTGAATTTTAATTATCGTTCGATTTCAATTTCACTTCATTTCGATTTCTAAAACATACCAGGGGTCTAATTACCGCATACGATATCGAGCAAAATTGATCGAAATTATTTATTTTGGTATCGTGAAACTCGATATCGAATGAAATATATTGAATTTGAAACAATAGCATACGATATCGAGCAACTCGACATTACATTTATCGAGTTTTCATTCGATACGTCAGTGTCTAGCGTATGCAAAAAAAATTCGATAGTTTATTTGATACGATAGTAACGAATGCGGTGATTAGACCCCTGATAAATTAATATACATCTTGGATTTAACATACCTACCATTGTCGTTTTATCTTTTGTGAAATGAATTATTAAATTGTGTTGAAAAAATCTAACAAAAAAATAAGCTAAATTACTGGCTAAACATGACTGTTTTTTTTCTATTCCAACGGCCACAATGGTTCTTTGGGTCTAAATGTGTAAGAAATAACTGTGTTTGAAATGTGTTTTTATTTTGTTTGACTGACTACACACATTTACAAAATACCTTAATGCTGACAAACTTTACCAGGCTATACGTGGCAGCCCAGCTGGCCGTTTTTTACAAATAAACTTAGTTATGCTAAATGTCAAAACTCCATTAAAAAAGTAGACAGCAGGCATAGCCCTTTCGGTAACATATACATTCCTTCTAAATGTGCCTTGGTTTATACATAATAATAAATTTGTCTCTCTTTCTAACATTCATCCTATTATGCATTAGAATGGGGTGAATGTTGGATAATGTAAAACTATTTATATTCTAGAATCTCGTATGACGTGCTAAATTCCCAATTTTTTCATATTTGATAAATACACTGAAATTTATTGTTGAGGGAAAGCTAGCTTCTATGCGCATTTCACCGGTTGCTTAGGCCAGATCATCAGGAAACCTTTTCCAAAGATTTTAGAAAAGCTAAAAATATTATACAAATAAAACCCTAAAGCGAATAAGAATTTTAAACACTCAAAATCTTACTTGTAACAATATCAAAGCTTAAACAAAACACCAACAATAAACAGTAAGTTTATCTTTTCTTACATCCCCCTACAATTGGTTGGGTTCTTTCCGACTCGAATTGTAGTTGGAATTTATATGTATATTCTCTTGGTTTTTTTTATATATATATATTATGTAATTTAAAAAATTCGTTCAATCGATCCCGAACTTCTTGGTTCATTCGTTAAACAATCTCAATGAAAAAGAATTAATCATTCGTTAAATCTCGAATTGTTTAAACTGAGTATTGGTTAAACCGTGATACTACTGCACAGAAAAATATGTAGAAAAATAGTACTTTTAACTATTAAATGTTAAACAATGAATAGCTTAATATCTAAATATACACAGCCATAAACATCCAAACGTACATGTGTTGTGAGAATATCTGCATAAACACATAAATATTATACATTACGGTGGAGCGACGGTGTATAATGGAAAAACAGTCATCCACTAAATTGTAAATACCTCCAGAATATATTATAGAATTGAAGCACAGCCGCGAATAACGTTGTTAACGCCACATTTTGCAAAAACTGTTTGTTTTTAGCAGATAACCGCTTACTTTACTCTCTTACACACACGCAGAGAAAAAATATGGTTGGGCATGCTTACGGCAACAACACTATGTTTAATGTAACAATATATTGTTGTCGTACACAAATAATTGTTATTTTTATTTAATATCAACAATATTATAGTTACTGTAAACATATCAATGTTTATCGCAATTATAAATTTGAGTATTGTTGACCGAAAAATAATTATAATTATTTTTCTAACAACTTCATTATGATAACTTTCTAAACATATTATATTTCTCACAACCATATCATGATATTTAATAGCCATAACATGATAACTGTCTATACATTTATCATATAATGTTAAAGATGCAATCAAACTATTTTTACTCTAATCATATTATGTTAGCGCCATTTCTAAAATAATTTTGAAGCAGTTGTGTCGTTTTTTTTATTTGTGTGTTAAACAATTAAAAGATAAAAAAATAAGTTTAAAGAAATTAAAAAATTAAAATATTAGCGGAGTTCATTCGGTATTAGTGATGTAATAGTGCAAATGCAAAATATCATATTTTTTTTTGTAAAATCCAACAACAAAACACACAGAGATTTCGGTATATTTTATAAAAGTGCTTCGATATTTCATCAACATCTTAAAATCGAAAAAATGGACACACGCGGTTGCCCATGAAAACCACAGATTTTTCATTTGCTCTTTTGCAAGCCTTATATTGAACTCCGCTATTTGATTAACATTAAGAAAAATTGTAAAAAGCCACAAAATAAAAATCGATGCAAAAATATTTTAATTTATTTTGTATTTTTATGACAGCTATGAAAGGTGCTGTATCATTATATGATTGCTTCTAAATTTATTATGATTAACATGATGATAATATCATTACTTATTAGCTTATTATGTTTAACATGACAATAATATGATTAATTTCTTAGCTTATTATGATTAACATGACAATAATTCGATTACTTCTTAACTTAGTATGATTAACAGAATAATAATATGATTAAGGGAAAAATATTATGATGACATATTACGAGTATATTTAGTCATAATATGATTCAATAATAATCTTAGTATGGTGACTACAATCATAATTCTTATCATAATATGTTGCTCTTAGAATATGTTTACCACAACCATGTTTTTTCTTTGCGTGCAGTTTTAACATCAAATCACCCAAAATTAATCACCTTAACGTCTTCAAAATGGCATACAAAGTGTCAGCCAGGGGAAGAACGTTGTTAGTTACTATTAAAATGATGTAACCGAAATGGTCTTGCACTGCGGAATAATTTTTTAAAGGCCTTTTGCATAAAAGTTTTTATTATCATTATTATTAATAAAAGTGTTGAGGGCTGAACTTTGAGTTTTTGCCTCAATTTTATCACGGTTCACTATATGTTCTTTTCTTTAAAATAAAAACACTTTTATTTTTAGTTTTATATTTTTTTTGTATTTTTGTTTTATTTAATATAAAGGGTTTTAATTAAATGTATTTTGTTTTGTTCACAATTTGTTTTTACTTTATGTATGTAGGTATAAATGTTAGTTTGTTTTGTTGGGTCACAATGTTTTTTCTCTGTTACAATTTGTTTTTGTTGTTTTTCACTTTTGTTATGTTACTTGTTTTTTGTTCAACTGTCGAAACTAGAGTGAGTGTTATTTATTTTAAACATTATTTAGCAAGCTAGGCTTAGTATAAGAAAAATAATGTAATGACAGAATTTAAAACAAAGTAAATAACAATTAAAGGACCGCTAGGTTTTTACAGGGTGCTGCGTTATAAATGAGTCATCATTAAACATTCCGGCCCCCATGACTTGGTGCAGTTTACCATAGGTCCGAAAAACAGATTACAATGAAGCAAGTTGTTGTGATGAATTTGACAGATATGGCATCTAGGATCTCAATTGGATTTAAGGTTGCGGGTCGTGTGAAGTAGAAATGTTGACGGCAATCAAATCTGTTGATGAGAAACTTAGAATTGTTTTGTGGGATGCCATACCTGTAAGTAGGAATTCAATATAAATTTAGTTGGGAAAATTTTAAAAAATGTTAAGTATATTTTAAAACAAAACCACAATTTTTGTAATGGGTCTGGTAACGATCCCATTTTTTGTCTGGATGTCGACAATTCTACAGTGTTGATCAGTACCAATATGAGTCTTCGTGATTCGGCCCATTTGCCATTCATTGGGCGGCAAATTGTTGTTTTTGATGACGACTAAATCGTTGACTTTAACGTTGTCCCTCTGAGACTTCCACTTGTACCTGCGATGCAGTTCGGCCAGGTATTCGGATTTCCATCTTTTACAAAATGAGTGGTAGATGACCCTTAGGCGTTTCCAGCGGTTGATGAGGGTCAGGTTTTCGCTGCTTACATCAGGTTCGGCTGGGGTCAATAATGGAGTTCCAATAAGGAAGTGTACAGGGGTCAATGGGTTAAGGTCATGTGGGTCATCGCTAGCAGGACTTAAGGGTCTAGAGTTTAAACACGATTCTATGCGAGCGAGAATTGTTGACAACTCTTCAAACGTAAATTTCATAGCTGGTATCATTTTTTTTAGGTGGGTTTTTAATGATTTTACACCGGCTTCCCAGAGTCCGCCCATATGTGGGGCACCAGGGGGTATAAATTTCCAAATGATATTTTGATGGCTATAGTTGTGTGTAACTTGGGATTGAAGAGTTTTTATAAATTCTAGACGATCTTTTTTGATGAGTTCTGCTGCTCCGACAAAGTTTGTGCCGTTGTCCGAATATATGATTGCTGGACATCCACGTCTTCCAATAAAACGGGAAAAGGCAGCTGAAAATGCTTGGGTCGATAAATCACTTACTGGTTCTAGGTGTACAGCTTTAGTGGCAAAGCATACAAAGATGCAGACATATCCTTTTGTGGCAAGGCAGGCTCGACCAGTAAAGTTTCGAATGTTGAAAGATCCAGCGTAATCGACTCCAGTTGTGGCGAAAGGGCGAGACAGTGTTGTGCGCTCTGGTGGTAAGGAAGCCATGATTTGACTCTGAGTGTGTTTTTTGTACAAAACACAAGTTTTACAATTATTAATCACCGTTTTTACTAAGGGCCTCAGACGAAAAATCCAAAATTCAGTGCGAAGTACTCGGATCATAAGTTGGTTTCCACCGTGAATCGTAATTTTATGAGTGAATTCGGTCAGCATTCTGGTGAACTTAGAGTTGTACGGCAACAAAATTGGATGTCGTTCGTTATATGTGAGCGCTGGTGATTGAACCAGACGTCCGTTGGCTCGGATGACGCCTAGTTGGTCCATGAACGGGTTGAGAGTCAAAATACTGCTAGAAGACGAAATCCTCTGTTTGAGCTTCAACTGCTTATATTCTTCTGGGAAATGTTGTTTTTGCGTCAGAATAATGAGTCGTGTTTTGACATCTATTATTTCTTCTGGTGTAACTTCGTTTGAAGATATCCGAAGGCGGGTTCTGTTTACACCAGTATTTCTCCAGAAACGTAGGACATAAGCTAATACTCTATAAGCGCGCGACAAATTGGAGAAACGGTTCAATGGGTCCTCCTGAGTAGTAGTTGTCAACGTCTTTACAGTTTTTGCTTCTAAGTTGGTGTCATCTGGACTTCTGGATTTTGGCCATTTATCTTTGGGTAATTTTAGCCATGAAGGTCCAAACCACCATAAGTTGTGGGTTTCTAATTCTTGGGGCGTACATCCCCGGCTGGCTATATCTGCAGGGTTTTCTTTTGATTCGACATGTTGCCAATGACTATTGCCGACTTTATCTACAATTTCTGAGACACGATTTCCAACGAAAGTGCTCCACGTGCAGGGGGGTTTCTTTAACCAGGCCAGTACTATTGTTGAGTCTGTCCAAAAATATGTGATGATTTGCGTAGCTTGTAGATTTGGCAGAATTCCTGATGCTAAATTTGCAAGTAAAACGGATCCACAAAGCTCCAAACGTGGTAGCGATATTTGTTTAATGGGAGCAACACGAGTCTTAGAGGCCAGTAAATATGTAAATATAGAATTTTCAGACTGTATTCGGACGTAAAGGGTCGCAGAATAAGCTTTTTCTGAGGCGTCGCTAAAGCCATGTATTTCCACATTTAAATTAGGGCTGTACTGGATCCAACGAGGAATTTTCAGGGCATTTATTACAGGGCAGTTTTTGACGAATTTCTGCCATTTGATGCAAGTCAAGGGCTTTATGTTGTCATCCCAGTCGAATTTATCTAACCAAATCTGTTGCATGATTAACTTGGCATCAACAATTACTGGAGCTATCCATCCGCAAGGGTCAAAGAATTTGGCAATTGTAGATAGAACTTCCCTTTTTGTGTAATTTTCTTTCATCTCAACACCTGGGGCAGTGAATGTAAAAGAGTCTGAGGAAATGTTCCATTTTATCCCGAGTGTCTTGGTTCCGGCGTTCTCGGATAAGTTTAACCAGTCGAGCGGTAGTAGGGTCTCATTTGGCAAATCTTGAATAACTCGTGGATCATTTGAGGTCCATTTCATCAGATCGAAACCAGCAGATTTCAGAACAGTTGTAAGTTCTTTTCGTGATTTGATGGCATCGTTTAATGTGTGGCCACCAGCTAAGACGTCATCTACGTACATGTTGTGTTGTAAAATGTTTGACGCAAGGGGGTGAGTTGTCCCGATATCTTCGGCTAGTTGAAGAAGTGTTCTTATGGCAAGAAAGGGCGCGCAATTAACTCCAAACGTCACTGTGAGGAGTTCGTAATCTTCAATAAGATCAGTCTCGGATTTTCTAAACAATATCCTTTGATATTTTGTTTGCGTAGGGTCAATGAGTATCTGGCGATACATTTTTGTGACATCTGCGTTGTACACAAAACGGAAGAATCTCCACTTCAATATTATGAGCACTAAGTCTTGTTGAAGTATGGGTCCTGGATACAAAATGTCATTCAAACTTCTCTTATTTGAAGACGGGCTCGATGCGTTGAAAACTACTCTAATCTTCGAAGTCAACTTTTCGGGTTTTATTACTGCGTGATGCGGCAGGTAATAATTTGGATATTTATTTATTTCCAGGGGAGAAATTTTCCTCATATGTCCTAGCTCGAGGTATTCTACAATAACTTGGTCGTATTGTGTCTTAAGTTCTGGCTTTTGGCTAAGCATGCGCTCCATTCTCAAAAATTGGGCCATGGCAATATTTCTAGATACGCCTATTTCTTCGCCATTTTTAAAGGGTAGGGTAACAATATATCTACCCGAATCACTTCTACGTGTTGTAGACTTGTAGTGATTTTCACAGTGCGTGTCCTCTTCTGACCTCAAAACCTTTTTTGGGGTCTCCTCCACCTCCCAAAAGCGTGTGAGGATTCGGTCCAGGGACGACGTGTTTAGTAAAGATATCGTTTTTCTAGGTGAATTTGTTGTAGAAATTGGTCCCCCCACAATCCAGCCAAATACTGTTTTTTGTGAAGTCAGAAGAGGACACGCACTGTGAAAATCACTACAAGTCTACAACACGTAGAAGTGATTCGGGTAGATATATTGTTACCCTACCCTTTGTGCCAAAAGGGATCCAATTGACCGCATCGGCGTTTCCATACTATATATTGAGGGGCCTAAGTCGAGGCCTATTAGTTTTGAGGTCAGAAGAGGACACGCACTGTGAAAATCACTACAAGTCTACAACACGTAGAAGTGATTCGGGTAGATATATTGTTACCCTACCCTTTGTGCCAAAAGGGATCCAATTGACCGCATCGGCGTTTCCATACTATATATTGAGGGGCCTAAGTCGAGGCCTATTAGTAGGTCGATGGGTCGACTTTGATGAAAGTGTGGGTCTGCAAGTTCTAATTTTGCAGCCTCTGCGAATTGTTCTGCGTTTAACGTTTGGGGCGGTAAATTGGATGGAAGGGTCTTCAAGACTGGTGCCCATACCTCTAATTTAAACGATGTGTCCACCCTGGAGCAAAGGTTAAACAAACAGGCTTTGGTAGAAGTTTCAGAAACTGTCTGACTCAAGCCGGAAACGTGTACTATATTACGTTTTGTAGGTAAGTTTAATCGGTTTTTCAACTTGTCCGATATAAACGTGGATTGGGATCCAGGGTCGATGATTGCTCTTGCCTGGTATCTTGCGCCTCTAGTTTCGATTTGTACTATTGCAGTAAATAACAAAGTTTCTTTGTCTACTAGTTGTGTCGAGGACTGATTGTTTCCCCGCAGGGTCAAAGAAGTCAGGTTAGGGATACCTGATTTGGAAGTGGACTGTATGTATTGGGCTTGCGCTGCAGCACTTGTACTAGCTTGGTTGTCAGCGTTATTTGGTGGTAAACTTATAGGCTGGGTCACCGTTGCCTTGTGCAACAAAGTATTATGTTTTTGTTTGCACAGCCTACAACTATATTTGCTTGAGCAGTCCTTGACACCATGATTTATTGACAAGCAATTAAAACATGAATTTGTGACTTTTACTATGTGAATTCGGTCATTCACATTCTTTTCCAAAAAATTAGGGCAGGATCGTAATGGGTGGGGCTCTTTACAATGTTGGCAATTGTGTGTAGAGTCTTTTTGTCCCCCCTTTGATGGAAAACGTTTCTGAGATTTCGACTCGTTATTGGTTTGAGTCGCGTTTGTTTGAAAACTGTGAACCTGTTTTTGTTTAGTGAACGGTTTGGAACTTTCCTTTTTTTGTTGATAGGGTTTAGGTTGTGTGATGGCCGCTATTGACTCTAAAGTCTTAGAATGGTGAGTCAAAAAATTGTTAAATTGTTCCCACGATGGAACTTTTGTTATTTCTTGAAGAGAGTTTTCAAATTCCTTCAAAAGTGTTCGGGGGAGCTTGGTCGAGCATAGATATACAAGAAATGGGTCCCAAGTGCCAGTTTCTACCCTTAACGCATTTAAAGCTTGAATGCAGCCATTAACGGTTCGTTGTAGTGTCTGAATAGATTGGCCTGAATCTTCGGTAACTTTCGGAAGGTCAAATAAAATTTTCAATTGTTCGTTGACCTGAATCCGATTGTTCTCGTATTGAAGAACAAGATTTTTCCAGGCTATATCGAAGCCTTCGTTGGTTAATGGGGCATTTGAAACTATGTTTCTAGCGTCTCCTCCAGTTTTTTGAAGCAAATGAAATAATTTTTCAATTTTACTAAGCCGCGAATTATTTAAATATAGGGCAGTAAAAAGGTCGCGGAAGGTTGGCCATGTCACAAAATCACCTAAAAATGTATCTATGTCGCAAGGTGGCAGCCGAATAGAAGAAATATCACTATTTTCTAAAGTTGGGGTGTCGGCAGACGATAATCGCTCATGTTTGTTCGTGTCATCAGTCGGGGCAGAAAGCGCCAGAATTTCCGCGTTAAGTGAGGCCAAACAAGTTTTGTATGCCGCCAGGGCCTTTTTGTACCGATCGCGAAGTTTCTGCCTGTCTATTGGTTGTTCGCCGGATTCCGGTTTCTTGTCCCTACACTCTTCATAAGCCCTTTTGATTTGCTGCCAAAGTGAGTCTAGTTCTACACGAAGAACTTCTAAACTATGAATGTCCTCACCTGCCTTTGATTCTGAATACTCGCTTTCAAAATCTAAAAGGTCATTTGTACAATTAACAAATTTATCGAGTGCCATTATTAATTTTTTGAATTAACCAGAATCGTGGAAAAAACTTTTTTAAATTGGGTCAAAAAAGTAGCTGCTAGCGATTTAACAACAACAAGTATCGAAAAAATTATAATAATTTAAAAAATTTAAGCGTCCCACAAAGCGATTTGTTTCCCCGGTATTTTTAAAAAATTGACGTAATGGTAACTCGGTTTTTATTTCTTTGGATGATGACGTCACGGTTATTTATTTTTAAAAATTGCAGCGGCAAAAAATTAAATAGTAACACAAGCAAGAATATTTGTTTCTTGTTGTATTGTATACTTTGACTTACTTGTTGTTGTTGGGTCTTTTTTCTTTTGTGTCACTGCGTTTATTAAACCTTCTGTTGTTGTTGTTGTTGCTGTGTGTCTGCTGATGCTGCTGCTACTGCGACAAAGAATTTGGGTCCCGTTAAATTTTGTTCACTTTTAACTTTACAAACTTTGTTTTTTACACACAATTTTGATTTACATATGTAATTAATTTTAATTTTTAATAAAAAACTAGGTACTTTTTTATATTGTTTACTGTCACACTACACTTAATGCCTTGTTTCGAAATGACCAAATGTTTATGGTTTGATTTTTTGTGTGTGTTATTTGTTGTTGTTTAAATAAAACACTTTGGTTTTTTTTGTTGTTATAGAGTCACAATTTTTTAATATTAATATTTTTAATATTTTTTAATATTGCCAAAAATTTTGTAAAAACTTTTATGTGAATTTTTGTAAAAACTTTTTTGCAAATTTTCTGTAAAAAAAAAACTATCCGGTTCGTTAGGACCAAATGTTGAGGGCTGAACTTTGAGTTTTTGCCTCAATTTTATCACGGTTCACTATATGTTCTTTTCTTTAAAATAAAAACACTTTTATTTTTAGTTTTATATTTTTTTTGTATTTTTGTTTTATTTAATATAAAGGGTTTTAATTAAATGTATTTTGTTTTGTTCACAATTTGTTTTTACTTTATGTATGTAGGTATAAATGTTAGTTTGTTTTGTTGGGTCACAATGTTTTTTCTCTGTTACAATTTGTTTTTGTTGTTTTTCACTTTTGTTATGTTACTTGTTTTTTGTTCAACTGTCGAAACTAGAGTGAGTGTTATTTATTTTAAACATTATTTAGCAAGCTAGGCTTAGTATAAGAAAAATAATGTAATGACAGAATTTAAAACAAAGTAAATAACAATTAAAGGACCGCTAGGTTTTTACAGGGTGCTGCGTTATAAATGAGTCATCATTAAACAAAAAGAAAAAAACGTTTTTTAAAACAAATAATCCTGCCTGTCAAAAAAACGTTTTTTTGCTCTCCTGAAAAATTATTATTTTCTAACTTAAAACGTTATTCGTGGCTGTGCTTCAATTTTATACAAAAATAATTTTTTTAAATTTTTCGAAGTATCTGTTAGAGGTCTAACGGGTTAAAAGTTGGAGTAATTTTATGAATTTTGATTTAATTTGCTGAACTAATATGGAAAATTTGAGTACTTTTTTTTAAGCCCCAAAGTAAAAAAAAAATTTGTGCCGAATAATAGAAACTTAAAATCAAGGAAATCTTACGAAAAAATAATATGCGGCATTAAAAAAAAATAAAAAAAATTGTGAAAATCCATGTTAGCATATATGTGTGCCTGTGTGTGCGTTTAAATCTGTTTACTTTCTATTGTTTAGTCTTTAAAAAGGAATAACAAATGAAATGAACTGAAGTAAATTGTGGGTAGTTAATGGCAAAATACTCGTGATATTTAATCGCTTATGGAGGAATGAGGATATATTGTACTACATATTTATATTGTATCTGTGTGCATAAATGTTTTTGTGCTTAGTTGTTTAAGAATTTGGTAAGAATTAAGTTAAGTATAGAACGAAGTGCTTCCAAAATATTGCAAATAAATTATGTAATAAACGTTGTTTTCATCTATCTTTTTATGCTTGCATCGAAGGTAAAAGGGTTTATGGGTAATTCCATGTCAAATCTACCAAAAGTGGGACACTTCCTTTTCGATTTTAATAAAATTTGGTGAGAGGGTTAATCTTATAAGGAACATATCGTCCCCTCAATATAACAATAGCGTATAAATTTGTTGGTGTTTTGAGAAAATCGTGTTTTAATTTTTTGTCAAACCGGATGTCTACTAAAACCTCAATATCGCGCTAAATAAAATTTCTTCATATTGGATTTTTCGACGAATACATAATTTATTTTGTATGGTAAACGCTGTTTTATTCAATAATTTTACGGTATTTTTATAAAAATATTTGATCTCAGAACTATTATTTTGTAACATTATAAACCAGTGATTAATTCATACACAGAAAAAAATATCTCAAGAAAATTTTTAACAACGCAGTTTGTTAAAAATATAATTTTTGTTCAACAAACTTTTTGTTTGAGTCAATGAAAAAAATTATCATATATACACTTTGCAAAATAGCACTCAATAAAACATATTTAATAATGAAATATTTAAATATTTCTTGATTTTCAATAAAACAAATATTTGAATCAATGTTTACACAGTATTTTTACAACTCTTGTCCATTTTATAATAGGCCATAATTCCCATTCGCTTAACAGTTTTATTTTGTTAAATATCTTTAGTTTTGCCAAAGTCTTTAGAAAAAGGTTTCCTGATGATCTCGCTTCAGCAACCAGCGAAATGCACATAGGAACTAGCTTATTCCCCCATAATAAATTTTTGTGTATTTATTTAAAAAGGAAAAAAATTGGGAATTAGGCACGTCATAATTAATAAATAAAGATTCGATAAACATTTTATTTGATTTAGTCAACATTTCTAACAATTTATTTTAACAAATCATGCAAACATTTTGTTGAAAAAAATTATTTTGGGCAACAACTTTTTTTATTGATTCAATAAACTTCGTTGTTGACTAAAAATTCAATAACTATACCTACAAACTTTTTTATCAATAATGCAAAAATCGTCATCGCAGAAAATTCAAAAATTTTTTTCATCAAATATGCGATTTTCGTATTCAAATATGAAAATTATTTTTTTCTGTGTAGTTTTGTTAATTCAGTGGCACATATTCATTACTTTCCAATTTGGGTAAATATAAACAAAAAATTATGACAAATTAAGGTATACATTCCGTAAATCAAAAATAACTAGAAGTTCCTTGGTCTTCTTTCTCTTCCTCTGCTACATCTGGCACATCTAAACAATTTCGCTTCTTTCCACCTTGTAAGTTAAAAAAAAAAATGACTGCGAGCCACGAGGAATTACATTCTTCTTGCACAAATTTTGGAGATCATGCAGCTTCGATGGTCGGAATGAAACTATTTCTCAACCAATAGTGTATACTATTCGTATTTATTTCTTTGGCCAATTAATTATTAATTTCCAGTTTATTTTTCTTTGTATTATTACACAGTAGCACATTTTTTAACTTCATAATCTTGAACCAAGCTTATGATGGTAGTAGAAAAACCCTGGGTGGGTTTTGCATTATTAGCTAAGGTTTTTTTTATTCATGTTTGAAGTTTTCGACTGAGGGCGTATTTTAGTACAATTTTCAAAAACATGAACTGATTCTTAAGTATATGTCTCGTGAACTATTCGAGTTATCGCTTGTCTCTCCTAGGTAAATTTTAAGCTCTTCATCAGATCTAAAATCTTTACCTTATCGAAAAAAACAACATCTTACTCAAAACAGCAAAACTGTTAAAAAGCTTGATTTTTTTAATGATTTTAAACGCTTCAGCAGTAAAATTAGTTTTTTGTGTTTTCATTCAACGTTTGGGAACATTAATACCACAAACGTAGCAAAACAAGTTCAGCTTCCAACACTTTTCCATATCAACTTTTTTTTTTCATTCGAACGTGCAATCAAAACAATGCAAATTTTTTGACATTTGATATAAATAGTTTGATAAGAGTCAATGATCAAAAAATTAAAGCCGGTAATGTACTTATAAAATTTTTATTCTCTTAATTTTTTTGCATTTTTTTGCTTCAAACAGGTGTGCAAGCGAAACGGTCGGGAACATGTTTTCAGATAATGAGACTAGCTCCGAAAGCGACGACTAAATTTAAATATATGTTTAAAAAGATTTGAAGTGTCCTTATTTTTCATTCTTTACGTTCAAAATCATCAATTTTTCTAAGTTTTTTGACAGTTTTGCTGTTTTGAGTAAGATGTTGTTGTTTTTTTCGATTTTATCTTAAGGTAAAATTTTTAGACCTGATGAAGAGCTTAAAATTTGCCGAAGAGAGACAAGCGATAACTCGAATAGTTCACGAGATATACACTTAAGAATCAGTACATGTTTTTGAAAATTGTACTAAAATACACCCCCAGTCGAAAACTTCAAACATGAATTAAAAAAAAACCTTAGCTAATAATACAAGACCCAGCTAGGTTTTTTCTTCTTCCATCATAAGCTTTCAGATTTTGGGTGTCTCAATTGGTTCAAGATTTTAGTGCTGCACTGTGTTATAAGCTTCTTTATGAGTTTAAGTTTTCATAAATAGTATTTTTTCTACAGGCTAAAATGGAGTTTTATGGAGTATTATGTGACATAAATATATATCAACCTAGTCCCAATCGTTTCTAGGGTATTCGGAACACCCTTTTCAACATACACACGGAATGACGGGCATCGTTAAATCAACCTCGCTATTCCTTATGACCTAGAATATATCTTATAGGGTCTAACATCAATATTGTAAAAATTACAAATGGAATGGAAAATTTATGTATATTTCTTTTCGCTTAAATGTGCTAAATTCCCATTTCATACTATTAATAATCTGAAATGTATTGTTGAAGGGATAAGCTATTCCTATGCGCATTTCACTGGTTGCTTAGGCCAGATCGTAAGGAAACTTCATGCAAAGATTTAAGAAAAACTTAAGATATTATACTAATAAAACTATTAAGCGAATAAGAATTATAAACACCAGATTTACTTGTTACAATATCAAAGCTTAAAAAAAAACAACAACAATAAACAGTGAGTTTTTCTTTTCCTACAGTCCGGACTGCAATTGGTTGATTTTTTTGTAAACTCTAAATGTTGTAAGTGGGTAAAAAAAAAAAACAAAAATAAACACAAATTACTTTATTTTTTATTATTATTTATGCATATTAGTTATCAAAGTTTTTCTTGGGATTCAAAAAATTAATAAACAAGGTTTCGTTTAATGTGCTAAATTCCCATTTCATACTATTAATAAACTGAAATTTATTGTTGAGGGGTTTTTTTTTATACAAAAATTAATGTTTTTAACACTAAAGCCTACTCATACGAAAAATTGTTTAAACTTACAGCCTGTTCGTCGATTTCGAACGTTAACGTTCGCATAGAAAATTATATTCAAAACAAAAACAAATTTTCGAATTTTGTTTTTGTTTTGAATATAATTTTCTATGCGAACGTTAACGTTCGAAATCGACGAACAGGCTGTTTTTCTGGTAAAATTTTTTAGAATATTATTTTTTCGAATAAGAAAGCTTTTTCTTTATAATTTTTTATATGCACAAGAAGCATTTAAAGCCCAAAAACCGCTTTTAACCTACAATAAAAGACTTTTACATACATCAAAAAGCTTTTCCAATCATAGGATTTGTTTTCTATTTTCACCTTTAACTTTTTCAACTCATCGCAAAAGTGCTTCGTATATCCAAATTTATATATCCACAATTAACCTCTGGAACTATCTTTGCACTGATATAACACTAACCAGCAACGCAATACAATTTAAAAAATTGTTGATGACTCACTTTGCTTATAACTGGAACACTTAGAACTTAAATTTAAGTTTGTATTTAATTTAATGTTTGATTATTTTAATTCTTAAATTCTTCTATATAAATAAAAATCAATGTTGTTCGTTGGTAATTGCATCAGTTGAGAACGGCTGGACCGATTTGGACAGTTTTTTTTTTTCTAATGATCGTCATGGTCCAACTTAGGTTTTTACGGAAAGAAAATTTTGCCACGTCCACTTTCACGCCCACTTTTTTCGATTTACCTAAAATCAGAAAACGGCTCCATCGATTTGACTAATTTTTCTTTCAAATGTTCGTATCAATGCATTTTAAGTTTCCATTGAAAGAAAAATTTACCACGCCTACTTTTACGCCCACTTTTTCTATTAAGCACATAACTTGAGGATGGCTTGACCGATTTGGACGATTTTTTTTTAACGTGATCGCCATGGTCCAACTTAGGTTTACACGGAAAGAAAATTGTTCCCCGCCCACTTTCACGCCCACTTTTTTCGATTTACCTAAAATCAGAAAACGGCTCCATCGATTTGACTAATTTTTCTTTCAAATGTTAGTAGTAATCCATTTTAAGTTTTCATCGAAAAAAAAATTTGCCAAGCCTGCTCTTACGCCCACTTTTTTCGTTTTATCTAAAATCGGAAAACAGTTGCACCGATTTGGCTAATTTCTCTTTCAAATATTCGCAGCAATCCAATTTAAGTTTTCTGTAAGTTTAAGAAAATGCTTATGATATTTAAATTTTTTAATTTAACAGTTGGACTTTCTTTTTAATTTTAAATTTATATGTAAGCCAATGAAAATCCAACATGCAACATATCGAAGAACAGTTCGATGGCCAAAGTTTTGCAGCAAAGCAAACTGATCGTTTGGGATGAATGTACAATGGCGCATAAAAAATCTTTGGAGGCATTAGACAAAACGTTGCAAGATTTACGAAACAATCAAAGCCGATTTGGAGGTGCGATGATTCTGTTGGCAGGTGATTTTCGGCAAACGCTGCCAGTGATACCACGATCAACGCCAGCCGATGAACTTAATGCATGTTTGAAGTCGTCTGCTTTGTGGAAATACGTCAGGAAACTCTAACTGACTCTGAACATGCGTGTCGAGCTGCAGAACGATCAATCTCGAGACGTATTTTCCAAACAATTGCTGGACATAGGAAACGGCAAAATCCCGGTGGATATTTCGACCGGCTGTATTCAATTTCCCGTCGATTTCTGCCAGTTCACCGAATCAAAGTCCGAACTCATCCGAAAGGTGTTTCCAAACATTACACAAAATTACAGAAATCATGATTGGTTGAGCGAACCAATATAGCACGGCTGCGAAAAACGTTGATGTCGACGAATTGAATTTTAAGATTCAAAGTGAAATCGCTGGCGAATTGAAGATGTACAAATCGGTGGATTCCGTTTCTTCCCAGAACGATGTCGTCAACTATCCAATCGAATTTTTAAACTCCCTGGAATTACCCGGATTACCGCCTCATATTCTCCGACTAAAAGTTGGATCGGTAATCATAATGTTACGAAATATAAACCAACCACGTCTTTGTAATGGCACCCGACTTACGATTAAAAAGTTGATGAATAACGTCATCGAAGCAACAATACTTAAAGGAAAGTACAAAGGAGAAAATGTTTTGATACCTCGGATCCCAATGATTCCAACCGACATGCCATTCGATTTTAAGCGCTTGCAGTTTCCAGTAAGGCTTGCATATGCAATGACAATCAACAAATCTCAAGGGCAGTCATTGCGTGTTTGCGGCATTAACCTAGAGAATCCATGCTTCTCGCATGGTCAATTATATGTCGCCTGTTCCCGCGTCGGAAGTCCATTAGCATTATTTGTTTACGCACCAGACAACCAAACAAAAAATGTCGCATATCACAAAGCATTGCAATGAACATATCCTTGCAAAGCAATCGAATAAGTTTTATTTTTTTTTTACTGGTTACCTGAATATTGATCTATCAATTAAAATGTAAAAAGAATGCTATAAGATTCACAGCACATACATATGTATTTTCAAATCAAATGTAAATCAAACATACCCCAAATCTACACAGAAAAAACTGATAATCGATTTCAGTAAAGAAATTCGCACAATCAAACAAATGTTTGTTTAATTTAGGTCCTATGAAGAAATTCGTTAATTCAATAAAACATTTTCCAATATTTTATCCCAAAAATTTTTTGTAAATATAAATATTTACCAAAACAAATATATTTAATTTTTACGAATTATAATGCACAAGCAGCAAGCATATTTTAATTTCCAACAATGATGCGTTGAAAATGATCAATTACTGCTAAAAACAAAATATTTATAGATAGTAAAGAACAATTTAAAACAACAGTTTATTTGAAAATATTTTGCGGATAATTTTTTCTGTGTATATGAATAAAATTTTAATTTAAAAATACTTTTTTCCTTTTTTTAACGGATTTTAAAAATCGAACACAAAAATTTTTTCTAATTTGGACAGGACAACGTCTGTCGGGTCAGCTAGTGTTAAATAATTATTTTAAATGTTAAATATTTAGTTAAATAATTATTTCTACAAAACTATGTCCTATCTGATTCTAATGCTGTAATTCAGAAGATATTGCATCTTATTGTGTAAGAAAAGAAAATAATAAATGCAAATACAATACAAATACAATATTTGCATGAATAGTTTTGTATTAAAAAAGCTCATTTTTGCACAAAAACTTTTCACACAACAAAGACTCTTATAAAACCAAATTTCCTGCTTCATAAAAAAAAAAATGTCTTAACACAAAGCTTTTCTCAATACAAAGACTTATTTACAAAAGAAATGTTATTTCAAATAGAAACTGGGAATTATTTCCTTCCGAAGGTAACTTTATATTATATTCAACATTTTTAATTTTTCGAATTTATTCTATGAGCTAAATTTCAGTTATGTATTTTATAAAGCTTTTTTGTAGTAGTTCTATTCCTACAATTTTTCAGAAATGACTTTATATACTACCAGACTATTATATTGTATTTTCTTGTTACATTTTACCTTAGCTTTCCTTTGGAAAGCAATGAGGTATATTTTATGTACAGAAAAATTTACAATTATTAGACACCAGCAGAATGTAATGCATTTTCTTGCCCGCTACGGCCGTCGTCAGCATTCTTTGTGTCTCACTGGATAGTGTTACTTTATAAATTGAATGTATTTAACTCAACTATTTTAACAAATAGAAACTGGGAATTATTTCTTTCCGAAGGTAACTTTATATTATATTCAACATTTTTAATTTTTCGAATTTATTCTGCTGGTGTCTAATAATTGTAAATTTTTCTGTACATAAAATATACCTCATTACTTTCCAAAGGAAAGCTAAGGTAAAATGTAACAAGAAAATACAATATAATAGTCTGGTAGTGTATAAAGTCATTTCTGAAAAATTGTAGGAATAGAACTACTACAAAAAAGCTTTATAAAATACATAACTGAAATTTAGCTCATAGAATAAATTCGAAAAATTAAAAATGTTGAATGAAATGTTATTTCTTTATACAAAAAAAGCATTTTAAGTCTTAACACTTTGAGCCCCGCGTATCCACGGTGGTCATTTTTTTCTGGACCGGTGGACCGCTAGTGGTTATTCATTAGTTGACAAGCTGAGACCAAAATTTTTTAACTTAGTTTTATTGATTTTTTGCAATTGGTGTGACTTTGTGATATTTATTTTTGATAAACCAAATGTTTTTTTTTGTTACCACCGGTGCTCACGTTGTCCCAGAGTGTTAAAATAAATCTTGGACCCAAGTGGCCACCATTGGGCATTCTCTTATTTTATATTTTTATGTTTTTATCTTTTTGATTTTTTATATATTTTTTAAAAAGAGATGTTTTACATGCTATAAAACAATGTCAAAGAAACACAACGCGGCGTATGCGCGCAAAAATACCAAAAGGGTGAACACTTTTTGTGAGCATTGTGATGAAGCAATGTGTATAGTGTGTTTTCAAAACCACATTTTTAAATCCTAAAATTAATTTTTGGACTTCAATTGGAATGGTTTTAGTTAAGAAAATCTATCTATCTATGAAGTTTTCTTACCTAAATTTAACTTACTATTTTTAAGGCATTGGCAGACCAAATTACAAAACTAATTTTATTTCAATGGTAAATGCATGTTGAACGTTTCCACTGGTGATCACAATGTCGGGAAGTGACACACAACGTGTGACCACGGTTGGACACGATGTCACATAAAGTAAATTCACCAATGACCACAGATGGTCACTTTGTCCCAAATCGTCAAAATACAAATGTCCACCGGTGGTGCACGTGGGGCTCAAAGTGTTAAGGACCAAATAAAAGGCAGACGCAATTAAACAACAACAAGATTTTTTTGGGAATATTCATTTTTTTCTTCAAATGTTTGTGCTACCGTATGTGTAGTTTATTTGGTTCTTTGTAGTAAAATTCATATACTCAGACTTTACTTTTTGCAAATAAAGTATTTTTTAGCTTTTCTACACAAAAAAAAAAAACGTTAATTTTGACAACTGAAAATTTAAATCAAATTAAGCTTCCTTAATTTTCCCCACTTTCAAAAAGAAATTAATTTATTTTATTTATTTATACCATAATAATAATTGGTAAAGTAATTAAGTTTTAACTTAATAATGAAAATTATTGCATAAATTTTAGAAGGTACCCAGTCATATTCATAGTTTTACTTTCATTATAATGATGAACGAAATAGTAAGCTATGGCTGACTTCCAAAACGTCAAATGCTTTGTATAAGAACAAAGTATAATGTTTCATTACGCCGCAGTAAATATATATGCAATGCAAACCCTTCCAAAACATCAATGCTTAGTATTAGTAACGCAGCAAAAAAGCAATCAAAGCATCGGTTTTAAAGTTGATGCTTTCTGATATTTGACATTTCATTTGCAAGCACTACAGATTTATTTTAATATTGTGCATTGCAACACTTACATTTCAAAACGTTTAAATAAACAGAACACATAGTTGCATTGTTTCGGTACGTTGTACGTGTGCATCGTTAAAATATAGTAGAAACACTGTATGCAAACTTTGTATTCCCTGCAAATAAAATTGGACCACCTGATCCATTTTGATAAAATGGACTACTCCATGGACTGGGCCGATGAAATGCAAGCATGGACCATGTCATTGTTAAAAAGTGTTTGTAGTGAGACGACATGTCTTCGTTTTTTACCGACATGCTTTCGTTTTTAAACGACTTCAAATCTAATCCTCTTGAGTATACCATGGAGTAGTTTTAAAACTACTCTTAAGTGGTCCAAGGTGGGTTATATGGTCCTCTCCTAGGACATCGTAATGTTAAATAGACCAAGTTTTTTCCATACGTTTGGGTTACTTTTGGACTAGTCCTGGTCCCTTGTGGACTACTATTTACACGCGTGTTTGGACTGGTCCTATTATTTGCAGGGTTAGTTCGTTTTGGAAGTCAGCCTATTTCTCTCATTTTGTCATAAAAACCATTAACCTTCATGAGGTCTTCAAATTTGCTAACGTTAAAGGTCTTCGGGTCAAATTTGACCCAAACAGAAAATTTTAAATAAAAATTCACTTTTTTCAATTAAGTATGTTTATAAAAATTATATATTATTTCTAGATTTATTCAGTATATTGAAGCTGTATTTATTGTTAAACATTTATTGCGAATATAAAAGTACATTTAACCCTCGGTCTTACACATGTTTTTATTTTCACATTCGTAACGCATGAGTCTAGCCAGACCCAACCAACTTTTGAATAAATAAAAGTCAATTTTTTTAACTAAATGTTTTACTATACACATTTTTAATTTAAATAAAATATGAAATTCATCATATGAAATAATATGCGAACATATTCATATTATTTTTATTTATAATATACAAATTAATATATTTTGAGTATTTCTAAAAACTGAAAAATAAGATCGTTTTATGTTATCAAAGGTATATAACATGTTTATAATATGCAATACGATTGTATTTGTAAAAAAAGAGAAATAAAATAAATATATTAGCTTTATAGATTTTGTAAATTTTCAAACATCGTTCCTTTTCAAGCAAATACAATAGACAGCCAGTGCCAAAATACTGCAAAAAAGGCCAAAGTTCATCTTTTGGTGGATAGTTTTGTTGTAAAATATAGTTGACTCTGCATTTATTTACGTCGTTAAACCGGATTACTTCAGGTTTAATCACTTCGCCTTCAATCTTTACCATAGAAATAATCATGGGTAGAGTATTGTTGACAAGTTTGTACATGTGGCTCTTCTTCATTGTCCTTAGAAGCAAACGATTCATTTGGTTTTATGACCAATTTATTTTCAGTACCGGATGAATCGTTCTTATTTGGAACGCAATCCACATCATCATTGCGTTCAGTTGTGAAGGTTGAATTTCATAACTTTTCTCAGCATCTTTATTATGCTCTTAGTTATTAGCCTGTACTCTTCACATGTAAAACTCAACTTCTGAAAGTGAGTTACTAGTTGATGTGGTTATTGTCTTTTTCCAAATTAAGAACTAGATGGAGCAATAGTTTGTGTGTTTAATAAAATTAAATAAATAAAAGATAATTTAACAAAAAATAATTAAAAACAGCAAGAAAGAAAGTTAAAAATACGGCATCTTCTGTACAAAATATATATGGGTCTGGCCAGACCACATGTGTTACGAATGTGATGTGTGCAGTAAAATATTCGAATACGTTTCCTTATATATCCTTTCCAGGATATATTTTTCCAGCTTTTTATAGAAAACTAAATTCTAGAAGGGTACCTGAAATTTCAAGTCTCTACCTGAGTTTTAAATATACTAAAATTATATTTAAAATCGAAAAAGGTCTGGCCAGACTCATGAGTAAGACGAAGGGTTACAATAAAGTGGTTGTTTCTGTTTTGTGACATAATTGGCATCGATATTTTTTTTTGACTGGTAATCATATTTTTTCCTTGGTTTTGGTTGAAGATGACGAGTGCTGTTCCTGCTCAACTACTACGTGCACTTTTTTTTTTGAAATTTTCGTGAAAATTAGTCTATGGGTAATGTTTTTGGCTGCTTGATATAGGGCGCGGCAAGTTGAAAACCTAAATTTTCTAAAAAACGTCAACGTTTGTCGAAACAGGTTCTAGCCATGTTAGGCTGATGTTAATGATAGCCTTAAGTTGCCAAAAGCTCTGGTGGCAATTCAATATTGTTTTTACATATAGTTCATACTAAAGTAGTTTGATTCTCTAGCTATTTTTCTTCCAATTAGTACGTCTGACCAGAGGAATAATAACGAAAAACCTGGAACATCACGATTAGCATTAAGAAATACAGGAGCTGTGCCAAAAAGTACTCAAGTGCAAACAGGCATGGACAGATATATTACAATAAATAAGATAAAGGCTAGCCCTAGGTCCACCCAACAGGACCGCATGGCCAAACAATACAAAGGCTCTAACGTAGTCTCTTTGCCATCAAATGGTAACAGATTCTCTGTACTATCCATACCTGACGATGAAGAAGCAGAATCAGCACGGAACAGCCACTAAAGAAGTTAAACCGCCACCTATCTATCTTCGGGAGCAAACATCAAATAGCATAGTCAACATGTTGACTCAACTTGTAGGTAAGAATAATTTCTACATCGTTTCTATACGACGCGGGCAAATTCAAGAGACCAAAATTCAAGCCAGTACAGAAACGAACTTTCGTATTATATCAAGACACCTGGACGCAGAAAATAAAAGTTACTATACATATCAATTAAAAAGGGCTAAGGGTTTGATAATTGTCATAAAAGGCATAAATAGTTCTGTTCCTACAGAGGAAATAAAATCTGCCGTAGAGCTAGAGGGGTATGAGGTAAAATCTGTTCATAACATTTTGAACAGGAATAAAGTTCCTCAATCAATGCACCGCATTGAGATATCGTTTGATTCATCGGTTCTCAAAACCAAAAATTCAGTTCATCCCATATACAACTTGCTCTACCTATTCAACAGAAGAATAACTGTTGAAGAACCATTAAAACGAAAGGGTCCCTCCCAATGCACAAACTGTCAGGAATATGGGCATACGAAATCATATTGTAAATTGCCTCACGTATGTGTGGTTTGTGGTTGTGTAATCGTTCTAAAGCTGACCCGAAGGTTAAGAAATGAAGCAACTGTGGCGAAAATCACACGGTAAACTATAGGGGTTGTTAAGTCTTCTTTCATTTAAAAAAACCTGCTTTAGTTCAAAATATACTCACTCCCAATATGGTCCGTCATATGCGCCCAGCCAGGCCGCTGGCTCTATTGCTAGTACTACACAAACAAACAAACAAACAAACAAAACCAATCATATGCCCAAGTCTTAAAAGGAAACCCTAATACAAAAAATGCCCCGAGTACTTCCAACGCAAAGCAACCTCAATACGCTAATGTTCCTAGGGAAGGTCTACAAATGCCTTCTGGAAATATGCCTAGTTCAATTGAAAATTTAATTCAAACTATGAATAACTTCATGGCCACTATGCAGAACATGTTTCAGGAAATGATGCGAAACCACAATATGCTCCTGCAAGTTCTACTCAACAAAAAATGAACCAGTTAAAAATATGTTTCTGGAATGCAAACGGGTTATCCCAACATAAACACGAAGTTTCAAACTTTCTTCATAGGCATGAAATCGACGTACTTCTTGTCTCTGAAACACACTGTACTCATAAAAACTGCTTTAGGGTAAATGGATACCTTACGTTTGACACAAAACATCCCAGCGGACGGTCTTGTGATGGCACAGCCATAATTGTGCACAAACACATCAGAGACACTTACCACTGCCAGAGTTCGAAGAAGATTGTATCCAGGCCACATCTATAAATCTTACTGATTTCAAACTTACGTTAACATCCGTTTATTGTCCTCCGAGGCACAAAATTGTACACGATAAATTTCTTAACTTATTCTCCACATTGGGCCAGAAATTCATGGCTGCTGCCTACTACAACGCTAAGCATACATATTGGGGATCCAGACTTATTAGTCGTAGAGGTAATCAGCTATACAATATCGTAACTGCAAATACTTTTGATGTCGTTTTGAGTGGTGAGCCTACCTATTGGCCAACCGACTTCAATAAGCTACCAGACCTTATTGACATTGCTGTCATTAAAAACATCAAGCGCGATCAGGTACTAGTTAGTTGCTCCTATGATCTTTCGTCTGATCATTCACCTTCAATCCTCATTTTAAAAGGTAACTCTGACGCCGCAGCTGCAAACTTAATTTCCTATCCAAACAGAAACACAAATTGGTTAAAGTATAAAATATATATGAGCTCTCACCTATCACAGTGCATTCCCCTAAAAAATTCATCTGACATCCAAATAGCTGTCGACCGATTTACAGAAGTCTTGGATTATGCAGCAAGGAATGCAACCCCAATCAAGCGGTCAATTAAACGTGCTCCTTACAATACATCGACGGATATAGAGACCCTTATCAGAGAAAAAAGGAAGTTAAGAAGACAATGGCAAAACAGTCGTTCCCCAACCACTAAGGCCCAACTACAATTGCTGACAACTCTTCGCAACAAATTGAGACAGAACCATGAGTCTGCAATAGAAGGCTATACAAACAGCCTAGATGCCACAAAAAACTCCAATAATAGCTTATGTAAGGCTGTGCGGCATATGAAATGCCCTATAACCCAAGAATCTCCATTAAAACTGGAAAACCGTACTTGGGCCAAAAACACACATGAAAAAATAAACGCTTTTGCGGGCCACCTTGAGAAAGTTTTCACGCCACATGATGCACATACTTGTTCCTGTCGACCAATCGTTCCTGATAAGGAAACATAACTCAAGTAAAATCTGCAATAGAAAAAGTGAATATTAGAAAATCTCCCGGACCTGACCGCATCACAGGGTCAATGATAAGAAACTTACCATCGTCTGCTTCTAGAATCTTGCTGCTCATTTTTAACGCGATATTAAGAGTCGGATACTTCCCATCCTCATGGAAGAGGTCTATAATTGATATGATTCCCAAGCCAGGAAAATATGCTAGCCAGGTTGCGTCGTACAGACCGATAAGCTTATTATCAATCCTATCGAAGCTTTTCGAAAAAATATTTGTTTTAAGTATAACTCCTCATCTAAATGAACACAACATCATCACGGATTACCAGTTAGGATTCAGAGCGAAACATGGTACAATAGAACAAGTGCATAGAATTGTCACCCTTATTAGATCGGCGTTTGAGAAAAAGCAATACTGCTCAGCCCTGTTTATAGACATTTTCCAAGCATTTGACAAAGTTTGGCATGATGGGCTACTCATCAAAATAACACGAATGCTTCCTAAAAACACTCACAAGCTTCTGGAGAGCTATCTAACAGGCAGAACATTCATAGTAAGGTCGCAAGATAAATACTCCCCCCTGAAGAAAATTACTGCTGTTGTCCCCCAAGGCAGCATTTTAGGACCGCTTCTATATATAATATAGACAGCGGATTTGCCAACAAACCTGAGCACGCATACCTCTACATTTGCAGACGACACAGCATTTATTAGCGTTAACCATCACCCAAAAGCCGCATCGCAAAATCTGCAGATCCACATCAATGAACTAGAGGCCTGGCTAGAAAAATGGAGAATAAAGGTTAAAATGTGCTCACTTAACTTTCACGCTCAGAAGACAAAGGTGCCCAGCTGTAAAAATAAATAACATCACTGATCCGGTAGAAAACCATGCTAAGTACTTGGGAATTCATATGGATAGACGCCTGACCTGGTCTCGTCATATTGAAGCGAAAATAACGGGTATGAAACTTAAAGCAGCTCAACTACATCGGCTTCTCGGTCGAAACTCAAACTTGACTTTAGACAACAAAATTCTCTTATACAAGTCCATCATAAAACCAATATGGACATATGGCATCCAATTATGGGGTACTGCATGCGCATCTAACATCCAAAAGCTTCAAAGAAGACAGTCTAGAATATTACGACAAATTGTCTGCCCTCCATGGTATTTACGTTATGATATTATCCAGAGAGATCTCAACGTCCCCACTATCCAGGAGGAAATTAAAAAATATTCAATTAGCTACATCGATTAACTAATGGCCCACCCTAACTACCTCGCTCGGGGTCTGCTTTAGTTCGAAGGTCACCAGAGGCTAAAAAGAACCGATACTTTGAGCCTAACTAGAAGACATTTTAAAAATTTGATTACAGCAGTTAGTGGTTACATTAGTAACAACTAATAAACAATAAGAAGAATTAAGATTTGAATACATATTGTAAATTTCGATAAGAAAGATTCAATAAAAAAAAAAAGTCAATATAAAAAAAAAAAAAAAAATTAGTACGATGTAAAACAATTGTCTGCTGTGGCATTTCAAACCAACTGTCAAAGCAAGAACTACATGCATACATTTCTTTATTTCAGGCATAGCTCCTATTTATTTGTCTACATACGGTTGTATATTCAAGGCATAGCTAATCAACCCAAAGATTTCATGGCTCAAGTATCGGCGCAAGCTTCTCTAAAATTTGGCGTTCACTGCGAGTATCCTTGTTGCCAAATACAAAGATCTAGAAAGATTTTTGAATCTGTTCAATCCCACAAACTGTCTGTACCTTCATTATTTGATCTTTACAATTCAGCTAACTAGAGAACCAATAAATACGAAATTTTGGTGTCGCCAACTTCAGTCCAATCAATACCCAATACACATTTACCTTCATTTTTAGTAAACTTCAAAATAACGCATGTCATAGGAGGTGAATCAAATAAATAACAACTGGAAATTTTTAACGAAAATTTCAGAATTTTCTACAGGTCATATATGACCCAAAGGCCTTGAGTGCAAAAAATTGTATACATATTTTTTTCGCAAATATTTTTTCTGAAAACCAAACGCAGTTGTTGGCATTGAAAATTAAATAAAAGTCATTAAATATAATATTCAACATTTTTAATTTTTCGAATTTATTCTATGAGCTAAATTTCAGTTATGTATTTTATAAAGCTTTTTTGTAATAGTTCTATTCCTACAATTTTTCAGAAATGACTTTATACACTACCAGACTATTATATTGTATTTTCTTTTTACACTTTACCTTAGCTTTCCGTTGGAAAGCAATGAGGTATATTGAATGTACAGAAAAATTTACAATTATTAGACACCAGCAGAATGTAATGCATTTTCTGGCCCGCTACGGCCAGAAAATGTAGGAATAGAACTATTACAAAAAAGCTTTATAAAATACATAACTGAAATTTAGCTCATAGAATAAATTCGAAAAATTAAAAATGTTGAATATAATATAAAGTTACCTTCGGAAGGAAATAATTCCCAGTTTCTATTTGTTAAAATAGTTGAGTTAAATACATTCAATTTATAAAGTAACACTATCCAGTGAGACACAAAGAATGCTGACGACGGCCGTAGCGGGCCAGAAAATGCATTACATTCTGCTGGTGTCTAATAATTGTAAATTTTTCTGTACATTCAATATAACTCATTGCTTTCCAACGGAAAGCTAAGGTAAAGTGTAAAAAGAAAATACAATATAATAGTCTGGTAGTGTATAAAGTCATTTCTGAAAAATTGTAGGAATAGGACTATTACAAAAAAAGCTTTATAAAATACATAACTGAAATTTAGCTCATAGAATAAATTCGAAAAATTAAAAATGTTGAATATAATATAAAGGTACCTTCGGAAGGAAATAATTCCTTGTTTCTAGTCATTAAATATAAATAATATAAATCACTCGCTCTTAGAAAAAATTTAACTTTTATTCCAAAAATGGGTCAGATTTGACCCGAAGATCTTATGAAGGTTAAAGCTTTACAATCAATTTTTATCTCGTCTTAGGCAAGGGAAACAAATTTATTAAGCACGTAAACACACTCATAAGGAAATACTAATATACATACACACCTCCATAAATAGATGTTTAAGCTTGTTAAGACAATAAAGTCAACACTTGAACTACGTCATGATGTTACGGTTGGCGTTCTTGAAGTTTTGTTTTCCTTCCTGTTCTTCCCTCAACTCGGTGCAAGATAAACAATAAAAGTACTGCACTAAACTTGCAACAATAACAAAACGAATAGTTAGCACTGCTATTACAGGAAACTGCAAATACTACTTACTTGGGCAAAAATATATTTACAACCATAAACCAAAAGAAATCGAAGAATTCTTTTAGATGCGTATGTATTAGGGTATTCATTCGGTTAACCGTCAACCGGTTAACCGATTAATTACTACCCGATTAACTGATCGGTTAATTTCAAATAAGCTTTTTTCGATTAACGATTAAACCGATTAATTTCAGTCGATTAACCGATTAACCGAAGTAACCAAACTTTCAATACTTTGTAGTATTATAACATAGTTTTTTTGTATTTGTTTAGAAAATATTTTTTCATACAAACAAAAAAGGTGTTCAGTGATCTTCATTTTAACCCATTTCCCGCCGACCGATGACTAAAATTACAATGCTTTTTTATCTTCATCAGCGATCAACAGGAATGTGGCGAAAAGTGGGTTAAATATTTGATTGCCAACACCTTTTTTTTGTTTCACGTACTTTTTATATGTATGTGTTTAGTTATTTGTTTCTTCTCATATATTCTCATATCAGTCTTTTAACAGAATTAACCGAAACAATTAGAAGTGTTAATTTTTAAATTAAATTTTTAAAAACTCTAATGGCATAATCCTGGAAAAGGACTTAGAAATTAGATATTCATCTACGATAAGTGAAAGAATTTTTTCCAAGTCAACTTTTGCCAAAACTAAAGAAAAGAATCGCTTTAATCCTAAACATTTAAACCAAATTACTTTTCTAAAAGATTATTTTATAAGATGTCCTTTAACTATTGAAATAACTAATAAAATTATGGCAGTTTTATTTTGTATACATATGTAAATATTTGGGGGATTCACATGGTACTAAATATAAAGCCATATGTCTTAAAATAATTACAGGAATATATATCTGCGGCTTAATATGCAAACCGGCTAAATCCACTTTTTATGTAAAGCCTAGTACTCTGTTCAAATTTGTGAAAAATGTTGAGCAACATTGATTATTCCACACGAAAATTTTGACGTTTCTCAATGTTACCAATCTTGCGAGTTTGTACAATTTGACGTTTTTATTCCTTCAAAGTATGCTACATTGTTTCATGTATGTAAACAAACGCCACATGTATTTTACTAAAATTATTTTTTTTAATAAAAAATTTAATAAAAAAAAAGTAAATAAGGATAAAAAACTGTTACCGGTTGTGTTATTTTAATTTTTTATTTCTTATTTAATATTAAGTTCATACTTTTTTGCTTTTGCTTAAAATTTCACGTGAAATAAAGGCAGCTTACATTATTTCGCAGTTGTAAAAAAATGTTGCCAGAAACATTTCGGAACTTTTTCACAAAATAAACAGAGTACAACTCTATCAACATTATTTCATATGCACAAGTTTTTTTCATATGCATTTTGACAGCATTTCACGTGAAATGTTGAACAGAGTACCAGGCTTATATTGAGAAAAAAATACGCCTCGTCGACCAGCATGTATGTAGGTTTTCTTCTATTTAAGTCTTGAAGTGTGTAAAACTGACTGTAATTTTATTTTCTATCAAGCTTCAAATAGGAAATATAAAAAGTTTATTTTTCTCTCCTGTAAAATGTGCTGAAAGTGAGTTAGCAGGTTTGCATATTAAGCCAACGATATGACTGTTGTAAGATACCGCTTATAATTTAGATTTCTACTATACAGTCATGACGAATCAATAAACACAGCATTACAATTTTTATTTTGTTTCAAACACAACAATATTTACTTTAAACAATCTTAAATTTTATTTAGGATATTATGACGATATGACTTGATACCACACCTTGTGCATTAATTAAAAAATGCATATTATATACATATTTGTGAATTGTTTTTTTTTTTTACTTGCTCGTTTTAGTTCAAGAATTGTGACGTTTGTTACCTATGTTATTGTTTTCGTATTTACTTATAAACTCCAAGAAATAAGCAATTAATGCATTTTTATATACTGAAATTACTTAATTTATAAAAAAACTTTATTGGTCGGTTAACCGATTAAAAACAAAATTAACCGATTATAAACCGATTAAACCAAAACCTCGGTTAATTAATCGAGCGATTAGCCGATTAAAGCAAAATGTCGATTAAATGAATACCCTAGTATGAATGCATTCTAGTGTAATATCACAAGCATACCAATCCTAATAGCAAGTTGAACTAAGTCATGTCGAGTAGAGTGCATAACAATGAACTATAGATAATATTGACTTTAGTATGAATTATTTTTCTATATACCCTTCTTTAGCCATTTTTTCACTTTGTAGTTTTTACAAGAAAAAGGAGGAAAAACAGATTGTAGTAAATTTTAAAAGTTACAACTGCAGTTCTGTAATTTGTTCACTCAGTTAATGGCTGTCGTGTGTGAATACGTGAATACAGAAGTTCAAGTTTTAGTTTTTTCCCTTCCTCTTACTCTTTAAGCTTTTCTGTCACACTATTATCTTGTTTAGTAAAATAATAAAATCAAAAGAAAATTTATGTTAATGCATGTTTTATTGAGAAAATATCAATTTCCAAAAGCGAATACTGCAGTAACATAAAAGCAAACATATCATAATGATAAATAATTTATTGCCCAGTGAAAAAATAAAAAAAAAAAATGTTAAAATAAATTTGCGAAATATAGGTTTTTTAGTCAGGACAATCAAATTTCGGTTGTGTTTTTTATATGCTTTTCTAGCGATCATTGAAAAGGTTATTTTTTGTACAATTTTTTAAGCAACGTAAACTTTAAAACATGGTTTTGCTTCAAATGTATAAACTTTCAAACGAGTTTTATTTACAATTGTATTACTTTTTTCATCGAAAAGCATGCATTTTTTGTTTTTATTTAAAAAAATCAATTGTAGGGGGATGTAAGAAAAGATAAACTCACTGTTTATTGCTAGTGTTTTGTTTGAGCTTTGATATTGTTACAAGTAAGACTTAGAGTGTTTATAATTCTTATCCGCTTTAGGGTTTTATTTGTTTAATATTTTTGGCTTTTCTAAAATTTTTGGAAAAGGTTTCCTGATGAGCTGGCCTAAGCAACCTGTGAAATGCGCATAGAAGTTAGCTTTCCCTCACAAAAAAATTCCAGTGTATGTATTTATCAAACATGAAAAATTGGATATTTAGCACGTCATACGAAAATCTTATTAATAATAAACTTTGTATTCCCGAAAATAACTTTGATAAATTACATTTTTACTCAGAAACTATTATTAAATGTATAAACAAAAATATTTTTCGGAGAAATTGCATCTATCAAAACAAAAAAAATTAGATACTACACCTTTTCCAGTTGTAATACAGAAAGCGTCAATTGCAATTCAGATTAATCAACTGTAATTCAGAACGCGTCAATTGTAATTCAGATTAGTCAATTGTAATTCAGAAAGCGTCAATTGCAATTCAGAAATTGTCAATTGCAATTCAGAAAGCGTCAATTGTAAATCAGAATATAATAAAAATATAACAAAATATATACGAATATATATTAATATATTTAGCTCTTTGGTGCACATTTTTTTATTTTTTTGATATAATAAAATTTATAATAAATTTTCTTTGCTTTCTGAATTACAATTGACAATTTCTGATTTACAATTGACCCTTTCTGAATAACAACTGACTAATATGAATTACAATTGACACGTTCTGAATTACAGTTGATTAATCTGAATTACGCTTTCTGAATTAAAATTGCAAAAGGTGTAGATCACAAAATATTTTTTATTTTTGTTGAAACCAAAAACAAATTTGAGTTTTTTTATTGTTGTTTCAATATAAATTCCCAAGCGAAAATTTTTATTTTATTTCGAAAAACAGGCGGGTTAAGATGTTTAACCCTACGGTCAATAACCAACAAAATATACTTTAGTCCCGGTACCCCTTTGTAGATTTTTGCACTTTTACATTAGAAAATATTGTTTGTCGTCGAATCACATATTGATAGTGTTGCAGAATTAGCCAATACTTATTTTCCGTATATAAAAATAATCAAATTATGTAGATTTTTGTTTTAAATCGCTACGATTCACTTTGTCTACTGTCTCAAAGCCATTTGTAGCTATCAAAAGAAGTCGCTATAGCAATTTTTTTGTTGTTCTTTGCATACGGTGCTTTGTTAAAATTTGTATAGCTTTTAAATACTTAAAGGCATTTGCTTGTCATACATATGCATGTAGGTCGGTTTATAGAAGTATAGCTACTACCCTTGTAGGTATAATAAAGAAATAATTAAGAGAGAGATTCAGTAGAACATTTTATAGTGCTTGAGGAGTTTTAATTTAAAATAAGGTAAGAATGTCGTGTTAAGTGAAGTTTCTATCATAAAGCCAAACATTTTTCAGATGAAAAAAAGCTAAATATATCTGATCTATTTTTGAAGATATCGCGGATAATGAACAGTTATATAATTTGTCTAATGCTGATATTTACGATGAGTCTTCAGTTGAAAGTTATGCCGAAGTAAATATTTTGCCGTGTGGCAAAAGCACAATTTGTTATCCAATCGAAACTAGAAGTCTTAATATTCTACGGCAACGCTGTGGGCCTGCACGATCAACGGAATGGCTTTTGAATCGAACTTGAGAGCAAATATGGTGGACATAATAGTGCATCAGACAATATGCAGTCTATATTGGAACTAACCCAACAAAACAACGACTTAATTGGAAATATGTAACAGTAAATGATATATATGCCTTTACTGACATTTTAATAATGAAAGGTTTAAATCATTCATCTAATGATAATACGAAAGATTTATGTGCCATCACATCTTTGTCGAGTAACAATGGCCATTACCAGATTCTGGTCACGGCGACGTTTTATACGGTGTAACAGTTCCGTTCCATGATAGTTGGCGCACCATCGCAACAGATAATTTTTTTTGCCACTCTTGAGTTAGCGGAACATTCCAATTAGTCGCCACTATTCATCACGATCTGCTATAAAATGCTGTCAACGCAAGCCAATGCCGACAAATATAACATTTGAATAATAAAAAAGTTGTTAAAACAACAAATTTATATGTTTTATCGATCAAATTCAAAATAACCATGGTAATTTGTAAGGAAAAACAAAAAAAAAAAAAAAACTGGTAGGGGTACCGCGGTACCCGGTTATTGACTCGCGTAGGTGTCAAATATTAAACCGGTTTAAACAAAGATCTGGCTATATATATATATATTTTTTTTTTCTTTTATGTTTTTAAGTCCTAAATAGCGACGATTTAGAGTTTCATCGCCACATCTTCATTGTGAAAGATTTGCGAGCATTTTTAAGTTGAAAAAGTTACCCGGGTACCCGGGTACCCGGTTATTGACCGTAGGGTTAACCCTTATGTGAATGGCAAGGTACCCGGGTACCTTTGGAGTTTTCAGATAATATTTTTTTTTATAGACGGAGATGATCCACGTAGCTGAAACTTCTTGAGAACTCCTAACTATTAATACATTTTAAATTATCATTATTTGTTAGCTAAAAAATCTTTTTGGAAGGGCTTGGTGCACCAAATTTCATCTTACACCCTTAACGGTATGCAAGTATATTAGTATATTTTTAGTGAAGTGATACTAAAATAAAATTAATGGAAGTCCTTTTGAGTACAAACAAAAAAATTCATTTATTTATAAATACATAGATAAATAAAAAATAACCAGAAATGAACACTTAGCCACAAATAAATTTGTATTAATTGCTTCGCGAACGATTTGTGCGTATTGGACAGTTTGTTGAATTGAATGCTCATTTCAAATTAGTTTAGAACATTTAGTGCAAGATTTACTCGTTTATATTTGCTTCATACGTAATTGCGATCCCACTAGACAATTCCCTACTTCGGGAGTACGTTCGCTTTTATTATTTATTTTGCAAACCGTAAATGTTTGACGTGGATACATTAAAATCTTTCCCCAGCAAACTCGGTATGGCAGATTTGACTGAGATAACATTTGGATTTATAATGCGCTGTTGAATATTTTACTAACACACTTCAAAGCTGATCACTTTCAAAAATTGTCTACGACGGTCTGTGGAACGCAATTGTGAATGGTTTTGCAAATATATGATATCAGATGCTATTGCTGCTACATCTATAGTATTATAAAATCGATTTGCTCTGCGTTTGCAGGAATATTCGACTAATAGTTTGTCCATATTGTGAACTCCTCCTTTGGTGAGATTCTACATTAGGGTTTCTGCTGGTTGTAGTGTACAACTTTCCATGCAAAGGGTAAGAATTCATTGCATCGCAAGCCAAAGAAGGTTTATATCGCTGACGTAAATGCTCATTCAACATTGTCCAAATAATATCGAAAAAAATAGCTTTATCTGTTCTGTTCGTAATATGCGGGTTTCATCATTGTCAAAACTTATGTACTTTTGGCAAGTGAGTATGTTTCCACAACTCTGGTATGTGTTTTTTATTTGATTTGTGGACACCAGCGTGAATAAGAATCCCCATAAGAGCGTCTATTCTTTTTCACGAAATTACTCAAATGTTTTTATTCCACATAAAACGTTCAACTTGTGTATCTTTGCAATAGGCGAAATCACCGGAATAATATTTACAATTTTTTTGTTTCACATTTGCTAACTTTGTTATGCATAGAGAAATATTACCGCTAAATTTCAGACTTCGTATCTTAGCAGTTATAAGTTGCATAACCCAGAGCGTTTACAAGTATTGAAATTTTACTGAAAATGAACTTCTATTGTAAGTCTCAGAGTTATTTTTCGTGATTTTCTACAAAAAATTTAAGTTTCCAATACTATTTCCAAATAGGTATCCTTGCAATGCTGTTAATCACTGTCTAAAACACATCGTATTGTATTTTTAATTACAAAATCAGTCTTAAAATGTGGAAAAACACTCACATCATGTTAAAAAACTCTTAATTTATAGTTTATAATTTCCATAAACCACAGCTAGCCAGCAAACTAGCAAGTAACCAAGTTTAATACAACTAACCCACCTTTTCTTCAAAACAACAAGCAGTCAATCATCTAGCCAGCCAGGGAGCCATCCAATCAACCATCATGTTACACACTCAGCAATCATCCGTTCACAATGGCTGTAGTGAATGTTGCAAATTAATACAATTATTGAAAATGATTTATAGAGTACTTTGGTGCTTTTAAACACATCATCTATTGAGTTTATTTCAATACACTTGAATACAGATTATTCATTAAAATGAAAACTTTTGAAAATAATTTCTACTTTAGTGTGCATTAAATTGGAAAACCAAACTGGGGGAAAACAACTTTTCAACTTGATTTTAGTTAAATCATTAATTTTTTTATTTTATGCTTTGTTTTCTATATTCCTTTTACTGGTTGTATTTTTTTCATATTAAAATTTGGTATTGTTTTCGCTACTGAGTTTCAACAGAAAAAACTGGTGTTGGTAAATTTGCAAAATGTGAAAAACCAAGTTTCAATATGCGTTGATGTTGAGAAGTGATGTACCGTAAAATTGTTGCAACTTTTATGCAGTATAAAATATTCCCATTGTATGCACACGCAAAGAAAAAACATGGTTGATGTAATCACAATCGCAAACTATCATTAATGTTTGTGGTTATGATTGCGCCAAACCCGTCTTTAGTAACAATATATGTTCAGACATAATGTTTTTAGATTATTGTTGTCTCAAACATATTATTATGTTCAGAAGAAAGACGCAAACGACCTTCCAACCATGTTTCTTTATTTCCCAAAACCATGCAAAATGTCTACTTCAACATGTAATATGGTTCTCACAATAAAAACAATAACAAATTTATTCTTCAAAATTTTTTTTATTAAAAATACAAATGTATGTACATATGGATACTTCCCAGCGGTAAATATTGAAAGGACTGCAAGTGGCAGGCCTTTTTGAAGGCCTCTGTACTCCTTTCTAAAAGATTCGCTTCGCATGATATCCTGCCTTTAGAAGTATGCCTTCTATAAGGTATAAACTTCTTTTTTAAAGACCTTCTGAAATATTCAGTACACATTCGCTACTCCCTTCTTTGAGAAGGGAGAAAGGAAGGTGTTCAGTTTTATTTACTTTTTATTTTTAGTGACCTTCCTTACTCCCTTCTTTGGAAAGGGATCGAAGTTGTTTTTAACGGAAGTGTGGAAGGCCTTGCGCCCAATGACAACCTGTGTAAAAAATAAATAAGTATGGAATACGGCGAGAAGCGCTTCTGACTGCTTGTGATAGCTAAATAAGGCCTTCTATTAGGCCTCTTTACTCATTCTAGTTGCCGCTGGGTTTGTTTTAAATAAACAGTAGTAAAGCATATATTAAAAAATAAAATTAAATTCATACATTTAAAACTGCACACTAAAGAAATTTGGTTTTCTTTATGCCTCATTTGCTTCTATTCTGTCGCAAAGCTAACCAGGACTCATCTGCCAATTATTTACTTTCTTCAATGTTGTAGGTGTTTTTGGCTGCAAGAAAGACAACGTTTATTCATGTATGTAAGTATTTTGATAATTATATGTATTTAAATTGGTGGCATGACATAACGTCCAGTGTCATAGTGTCATAACGTCCATCAGAGAAATGTCATAGCGTCCGCGGACGTTATGACACTTTGCAAAGTGTCATAATGTCCACAACTTAACTTATAATGAAAAATATTAAAATGTGTAAAATTAGTTTTGAAATATCAAAATAAGTAAGTATAATGCCAAAAATTCTTACAAGCAAGAATGTTAACAAATTTGGGATCATAGCCGGCCTTTGGCCGGGCGCAAGGATTTTCTTCTCTATGGTATAACAAACACCGGCTTCGCTAAGTAAAGCTTCTAAAATCTGCCTTGTTCCGAACGAAAGCCGACTATGCAGAGAAGCTTAAGTTAGCGAAGCCGGTGTTTGTTATACCATAGAGGAGAAAATCCTTGCGCCCGGCCGAAGGCCTGCTGTGCAGAGCAGCTTTAGTTAGTGAAGCCGGTGTTTGTTACACCATAGAGAAGAAAATCATTGCGCCCGGCCAAAGGCCGGCTGTGCAGAGAAGCTTCAGTTATCGAAGCCGGTATTTGTTATACCATAGAGGAGAAAATCCTTGCGCCCAAAAGTGTTTTCGTTATACATATATTTAAAATATACACCCAGAGAAAAAGCCATATTATGTTAATCATTGTCACCGACAACCATATTATGGTTAAATTAGTTTCTTTAAAAATAGCTTTGTTGGTTGGGACCATAATGAAACATGTTTTTCTCTGCGTGTATACAGATAATTTTTTTTGTGTTTAACTTTTTTAGTAATTATGGACCTAATGACACTTTTGTAAGTGTCATAATGTCCATTTGCCAAGTGTCATAGTGTCCATACGTTTCAAAAGTGTCATAACGTTTTTTGGAGTGTCATAACGTCCATGGCTATTTTTTGTTTTGACAATAAATGTTTGGTCAACTAGAGAATGTGTTTTAAAGCAAACAAAAATTTTGGTACTAAACATACCTTTTGTGCGCAACTTATATTACGATTTTAATGGTATAGTTGAAAATCTATATATACATTATAGTAGCAAACATTTCACATAATTTAATATATTTAGCTAGATCAGAGTAACTTTTAAGGTGTTAAACACCATATAATATTATTATAGTGAATTTAAAAATGTTAAGGACAAAAAATATATTTTCAAGTTATATTAGGACTATAAAAAACATATTAGGGTAAACATATTAGGCAAATATGAATAAAAATGTTCGTAGTGACCACATCATGTTTTTTCTCTGCGTGCATGTACCATGAAATGAACACAGTGTATTTAAACAATAAATTTGATTTTGTTCTTTTTTTTTTTTTTGTTAACGATTTTAACTTTATTTTGACGGATTTTACTTTTGCATTAAATTATTTGCACAAAATTTTTTTCAAACTGTATTTAAAATTAACCCCCATATTCATAAAAAATATTTTTGATTTGTATTAAACAAAATTCCTATGAATCCAGGGTTTCAGGGACAGGTTGCCCTGACATTATTCGATTATAACCACACAATCTCTTCAGAGAGGTTTGCCGTTTTACACTCCCCGTCATTGACGACGGCTGGCAGTCAATAGTCTTACATCTATCTTTAAACCAAATGTTATTCCACTTGGTGGATCGAAAAAAATTTTATGTATGGGGGATTTCATGTCAAGTGACCCAATTTTTAAATCAATATCTTCCGATTTGGATAAAATTTGCACCAAGGTTAGTGCAATGTATACTAGTTAAGACGCAAATTTTCAACAAGATCGGTCAAAAAGTTTCTAAAAAAGTTGCTAAAAATTGAAAACCCCTCGTCTTGAGTTAGAAATAATTTTTTTTTTAAACATATCCCACTCGCATCCCAAAAAGCGACCAAAACTACCTTAAAGGAAAAGACATACGTTTTGTTTTAAGCAAAAAAAGTTAGTTTGTCTAAAATCTTTATGGATGAAGTTTCCTGATGATCTGGCCTAAGCAACCAGTGAAATGCATAGGAATAGCTTATACCATCAACAATAAATTTCAAGTGTTTTTGTCAAGAATAAAAACTGGGAATTAAGCACGAATAGCAAAATCTTTTGAAATTAAAATTTTGTATTCCCAAAAATTGAAATTACTTTTTGGTAAAAGTTTTAAATTTAAAAAAAAATTTAAAAAAATTTAAAAAAAACAAACGAATATTTTCAAAAGTTTGCTCAAATAGCTATGGAAGCTACTTGGGACAAATTTTGCCAGCACCAATAGGTAATAAGTTACATGGATGAGAAAGAAGACCTGTATGGCCAAAATGTCAACTTTTGACCCCCTCTAACTCAGAAACTTTTCGACCGATCTTGTTGAAAATTCGCGTCTTAACTAACATCCAATAGGATGTAGAATTAGAATTTTATTGCGGAATTTCGGTTTTTTAGTAATTTCAAAAATCTAAACCATTTTTGAGTTACGCGAATATATGTTGTGCAACCTCCTCCATTTTCGAAATAATGGTATATCTCGAAAACAAGAGCCAATCTAAAAAAGACCGCGAGTACCACTGGATTCAGCCTACCCGAATTATGCTCAATCGCCATGTGCCCGGCTTTTCTGTTTTTTCAACCTGCATAGTGTTATTAATTTTCTTTTATAACATACTTTTATGTTCCTTAAGTACATTCTTTAAGTTGTTTCATTATTCTCCCTTTTATATTTATTTTGCTTTTTATTTAATCACAAGTGAAAAATAAATAATACTAAAACAAAATTACAGAAAAACACAAATGCAAAACCCAACACAAAAGTTATGAATTGCAACGAAAGTTGGATGGACCCACAAAAACAAAAAAATATATAAAAAGAAAATAGAAGCTACAAAGAAAACGAAAATAGAAACAAAAATTTAACAAAAACGTTGTGACAACAATTTGTATAAATATTTCTACAGCCTTTGGATTGTCACAATTATCCAACTCTTAAGCTTAATTTTTTGGTTTTTTATGAATAAATTCTTGTTTCGGAGTTATAACCACCAAAAGTATTACTATAATAAGCCATAAATTTAATAACAACTGTTGGCCGCTTGGTTGGCTGTTTGATGCAATGGTCTGTTAGGCGGTTAGCGAAAAATTAGTTTACTAAAACGACGACATGCTTTTTCAGCTACTAGTATGACTTACTTTACTACAACTACACTAATAGAATTTGTGCATTTAGCCATGTTTTAATATAACCCTCTCGTCCTCTGCTCAAATTATCATTTGGTAAACAATTTTTCATTATTTTACTTTTGAATAATGCCAGACAATGTTGCACAAGCAAATTCTGTTCTGCATTGCAGCCAGCTTTCCATAAGGTGTTGAATTTGTAATATTTTGTTTTGAAAAAATTTACCTTGAGCATAACCAGAGATAAAAGTATGCGTACAGAAATCACGGGAATTGATTGGCAATGACTAATATGAAATATAAAGTGTTGTTTTTAATCTTTGGAACAATTAGTTTCTGTAGTTCTTTTTGCTTAGTACTTGCATTACGAGGGAGATTTTTTATTTTTATAACCAAAAATATTTATATAATTTTTGTTTTGATGCTCAAAATTATTTAGCAAAAATATGTAAAATATTGAAGGGTACGATTATAAGCTAAAGTTGAATACATTTCTACTTGACCCAAAAAGTACATTTCAAAACAATTTTAAAACTGTTTGTAATTATAAAAATATTTTAAATTTAATAAAAGTTTTAAAAACAAAGTTTTAATGATTTTGAAAATGGTTTTTGAATACGCGGCTACGTATTCGAACTTCCACGTAGGCTTATATTTATTGCTTATACGCTCCAGGTAGCTACGGTAATGAGGAACTATTTTATAGTAGTATAAATTATATCGAAAATGTGTATGTGATATTCGAAGGTGGCACAATATTTTGGCAACAAATACAATCAAATGGCTGCAGACGGCAATAGTACGAACTATTCTTACCTATAGATCTCTGGTATGCATCATTGCACGCGACCAGAAAAAATAATGTCGTTGAATAGCTGAGTAAAATACGAAGATCATCTTGCATTGGAATAACAAGCGCTGTACGTGCTAGCCCTTCGAAGGAGCTGAATACACTATTTTAAATATATATGAAAGTTATGGCCATATACGTCAATGGTGCGGTAAGGCTTTCGGTTTCCGAATGTTGGTAGACAAGAACGTATGGCCATGCGAGGATCTTTCAAAAGCAGTCCTAATGAACAGTGGACTAATTGAGTTCAAACAAACTTAGAATAAATTCAAAGGCATATCTTGACTAAAGTCACTATAGTGAATATTGCACTAGAGCTCACAATGATTGGTCAAAAAGGATTTACGGTGTAGGGTCTGGTGTATTCTCAGAAGAATTGAAAATCAATCACTCTATTCGGCTTCCGGTTATATCAGGCTGGTTAGCTGAAAACTAGTGAGCTAGTTTTATAGCACTGCATTAAAGGAATATTAACGGCAGAATTGTTATTTTTGTTGGTAGCCAGGCGGCTCTTATTTTACTTATCTTACATAAGATAAAGTCCATTTTCGTTATACGGTGTAAGGAGGAACTAAACAGACTGGTTTGCATATATATATTACCTTAAGCTCAGGATGGTTCATTACGGCTAGCTAAATTTGGACTTGGATACATCGCAAAGTGTGTCAGTCGCAGTACATCTATGAACTATGAAGAGCGAAATCTTCGTCCACTTTCTTGACACTTTTCAATAAAAGGCGATTATAAATAACACTAAAAATAAAAGTTGCTAATAGAATATTTCAAGTTTAATTTGCAAAACAAAATAAAGGCCATGTCACAGAGTACAATTCCGTTTGGAATGATTCCATTCGGAATTGAAGAAAACATATTTATGATCAAAAGTGTATTCTGATAGTTTTTTGGCCTTTCAGGTTTAGAAAACTCCAATTAATTCGTCATTTTCTGAAGCAGCAAAATACGGAATGAATTCCGTTTCCGAATGGCTAATATATTTCTTAATAACTCACCGAAAAACGTACACTTATTAGTTGATCCAGCTGGCCGGACTTTAGAAAACATTTCTTATGCTTGGCGTTATCTAAATTAATTTTATGGCTCTAAACAAAATTTGGGACAATAATTTTAATTATCTTGGCTTCAAATAATATTGTACTCTATTTACATGCTCTTAGATTAATCCCTCTCCTTTCGAAGGTTTTCAAATTGCTGCTTGAATGGCTGCCAATGGCTTTGTTTTCCATTTAAGTCTAAAAACAATCATCATGGATCAATACCCCCAATTCTGCATCTTCAGTAATTTGGCTGGCCTGAGTGCTTTTTCTGATTCGTATCGAAATCACCAATTCGATGTGCTGCAACTGCGCTTAATTTCAAGTAAATTTCTTTTGTTTTGACCAGGGCTTTGGAGTCGGAGTTGAAGAATCGCAGTTGAGGTTTTTGTACCGGAGTCGGAGTCGAAGTACCCACAAAAACTCACGACTCCAACTGTACAATTTTTTAAAATAAAAATTTTCCGAAATTGGGGGTGCATATTTAAAATATCGATTTTAAATTTGTATAAAATCATTTTCTTCCTATATTTCAGTTAAATAAGGACTCGTCTCATATTAGAGAACGGTTCTGTGCAATTGCAAAAAAATCGCATTAAATGAACAGTAAAAAATACACTCACTTGCGGTCATACAATCAAACTTGGGCAACCGCAAACATTCGCTGCTGGTTTGCAGTCATTCAAATAATGCACATCGTGCTTTGTTATTTACACAATTGTTAGCTTCGTTTTTTAATAAAGATGTTTGTGTGTTCGGTGCGACAATGATTGTTTTGGTAAAGACAAAAAAATACAAACAAAAAAGCCAGAAATCAAGCAATTATTACTCATGAAAACATTCATATATGTAGTACAAGAAAAAAAATTTAAATGAAACTACCCTGAAGAAAACCTGGGTGCTAGTGTCTCCAAGTCACCAGTTTTGTCGACTATATTGGAGACATTGTCAACGAAGTGTCTACACTACATTACATTAGCCACTTTTTTGGCTTTAATACGAAAAAGATTTTATCAATAACAACTGAGAAGTACAATTCCTATAAAAGTTGAAGAAATAAAAAAAAGATTGTTATGATTTCGTATACTAACAAAAATGTAGAATACTTTTACAAAAATGTACTAGCGATTCTCTAGTTCCAATGTCTACATATGTTCCCAAAGGAACTACCTAGTCAGTACCTAGTCAGTAGTACCAACGTCAGTAGTAGATTTCCAATGACACGCACATGTTAAATGTCTATTGTAAATAACATTGCCTGGGGTATAATAAGTCACTAGTACTGGTGACTAGTGACATTTCCTGCAGGGTAAAGTTTAGTTACTAAACGCACATATGTAGGTACAATCAATTTCCATAGAAACAGACTTTTTTCATCTTAAAAAGTACAGTAGTTCTGTATGTAGGTACAATGTATTCTTGTTATTGTTGTTAATTTTAACAAAGCGTCTCATCGAATGGTTTATTGTTGTTATTGTTGTTAATGCTAACAAAGCGTCTCATCGAGTAGACAATGACTACTTGAATGCAAAAGTATAAGAATGTGTTCCTTTTGAATATACACAGTTGCGTTATATTGCGTGCGCAACAAAAATGCAAACAAAGCACTTTCAATAAAAACGAATACATGCAAAAACGAAATGTGTATGAAACGATGTAAAAATTACCAACGTTGAACTTTGTTTTGCAAGCAAAGAGTGAATGTAAATTTGAGAGTATGCATAAATCAAGAAAAATAGTGATTTGCAGTTCTCTGTACTCATATACATATAGCATCACTGTAAGTGTCAAAGTCGGACTTAACAAATTTCAGCGAATGGAGTCGGAGTAAGACCTATTTTTGACGACTTCACAGCCCTGGTAATAACTTTAGAGACTTGTATATCATCTTATTTATTTACAAATTTTCCTTTTAAAAATCCATTTTAATTAATATTACAAAATAGTATAAAAATTCTTCTTCAATTGATTTTCAATCATGATAACCAATAAAAAAAATATGTATATAAACAAATCGAATAACTTTGTCTTAAACATAAAGTGATCCATTAGATGATTTAATATATTTGTTTTATTTTGTTGCTTTACTTCTTGCAAAAACTATTCTGTTTTTTTTTAATTTCATTAACACATGAAAGTTAAAGGGTTTCCCTTAAATATAAAAAAAAAAGAAATTTGTATTTAATTTTTAAAACTAAAGCTGCAGCTTCGGAATGTTTATAAATTACAAAATGAAATCATAAGTTAAGCCACGCTGAAGCTTAATATTGTATTCGAAAAGTATAAATTCCTTAAAGTAATAAAAATTTTGATTCGAATAATTTATTATTTTTAGCTTGGAAAAAAACTTTCAGTTACTGATTAGCCTTCTTCAGCCATCAGGAATTAAATTAATTGGCTCGTGCTGTGTTTTGAGTCCAATTATATTAGTAGTTTAAATTTTTTCTGTTCTTAAATCATAGATATTTACTTTGGATATCAGAAAACTTTCTTTTCGTTTACTATTTCTCATAAAAAAGGAAAAAAAAACACTGCAAACGAGAAAAAAAATAAGGACTTCAATTGAAAGATGACTGGTTTGTTTGTGTACGAGTTAAATATGTACACCCAGAGAAATAACATCCTTCAATATGGTCACATCCAAAAAAAAACTATTTTTAACAAAAATTGTTAAAAATATTTTCGTTTATTTAATCATAATTTTGTAACCGGCAACCATATTATAGTTAAATTAGTCCTCCATCAAGAAGACACAACCATATTGGTGTTGCCTCCGAACGTACTATGGTAAATAATAACTTAAATATGTTTAACCCTTATAATAGCATGGTTGCTTTTCAACACATCATGTTGCTCTTAGAGAAGAGTAAAATATTATTGTTAAATTAAAAGAAAATTATTGTCATATTTAACCATAAAATTTTTATAGGCAACAATATTATGGTTGTAAGATCTTGATGGAGGACTTGTTTCACCATAATTTGGATACAGATGGCAATAATATGGTTAAACTAAGCATTATATGTTTAAAAATATTCGCTTAAAATAGTTTTGTTGGAGGTGACCATATTGAAAAAGAAAAAAATTCTCTGCGTGTATGTATGTGTGGGTGTTCATGTCCATCTTTGAAAAATTTTCATTGCAATTGAAGATGTCATATGTGTTTTCTTTTAGTCTTGACAGAAGCGATGATATTTTTTATTTTGATTTCTACATTTCTTCTTCTTTTTAACTCCAATTTAAAAACCAAGAAAAACTGATCAAACTGTAGAAATGAATAGAAGAATAAAGTTTTGTTTTATATCAAAGACTAAATAAAAAAAAGTTAGTTTAAAAAGAAAACTAACAAAAAATTCCGTAATCATAGATGATTATAAAGTTAATGAAATTGCAAATAAATTTTTTTATTCTTTTTTCTTTATTTTATTATTTTATCTTGTATATAGTTTACAAAAGTCTTTGTTTTAAAACATTTTATTTTTATCTCAATTTCTATATGAGGATAATAATTAAATATTATTTTTATATCGATAGAAAATAGAAACTTAAGAAACATGCACGTCCAGATTTATTCATGCACGAATCTTTAAATATTTTTTTCTATAAATACAAAAAATAAATACTGGATGTTACTTTTCCGTGTTGCAAATACAAAACAAATATAGATATAAATACAAAAACATTTGCGATTAATTTAAAATTTAATTACGCGCATCATTAAATAGCGAATATGTTCGCTACGTGCATTGTCTGCCGTTATCGCTGATGCAGGTCTTGCTGTTTTTTTGTATTACATTATTATTATTATTTTGGGTTTTGTTATTAGTACAAATATTGTTTTTCTTATTTTTGGTGTTTCTTGCTTTGAAAATAAATTACATTTCTCTTATTCTTTCCAAAAGCCTGCAAAATTTATTAAAAACAAACTTTTTAATTAGAATGATAAAAATAAAAGCCTTAACTACAGACTTTCCTTTTTCTATTATGCGAAATATAACAACATAAAAACCTTAATAAAACGAAGAATGATGAAGGAAAAAGAAAAGTACAGGCGACGATGTAATTTCCTAACCACTTTTCTTGCACACAAAGAAAAGGAATAGATGATCCGATATCATAAACTCACAATATTATTACAGTTAAGCCTTTATGACACTACATTGTTTATTCATTAACCCTTATGTGAATGGCAAATAAAACACCTTTTACAGCATTACAAGGTACCCGGGTACCTACATATATGGAAATAACATTGGAAACAAAATTTTTCGCCGAAAATATGTGCATTATCACAGAAAAGAACTCTGAGATTCACAATAAATGTTAATTTTCAGTCAAATTTCAATATTTTGTAAACGCCGTGGGTTCTCTCTAATATTTCTCTGTGCATATTAAAGTTAATAAATGTGAATAATTATAAATATTACACCGGTGATTTCACTTATTGCAAAGATGTAACCATAAAGAGAAGAAAATATTAAACGACTTCAACACAAACAGAGGCAAAGCCATTTCTTGTAGAAGAATTCGATGCTGGCGTCCACAAGTGAAATAGAGAAGACATAACAGAGTTGCGGAAACCTACTCACTTTCCCTTTTTTAGGCAGCAATGTCTATCTGCAGATTGAAAATTATGTTACAGTGCATACGTTTTGATAATGATGAAACCCGCTTATTACGAGCAGAAACTGGTATAGCTGCTGCTCTATTTTTGAATATTAACACAATAGTGAATGAGAACTTACAGCAGGGTTAGAAACCTTCATTGGCTTGCGATGCACTAAACTCTAAATAACGAAATAAGGGTTTTAGATCTGTATTTTCCATATAAAAACTCAGAAATAAAACTGTAACTACTGTCACTTTTTTCCCTATCTCTCAATCATAAGTCAAATCTGTAATACAGAGTGTGTTTGGGAAAGATTTTGAAGTCAAACTTTTCCGGTTCGCAAAAAAATAATAGGAGCGGCCTACCGTAGTGGGGAATTGTCACGACGTGTGTTCGCAACAACGAACGAAGAAAAGAAAAACACGTAAAGCGTGCACCAGATGCTCCAAGCCGATTGATAATAGGCATTCAACAAATTGTACAATATGTAGCTAACTATTAGTTTCTGGTTGTTTTTTTATTTATGAAAATATATATAATTATATATACATTTAGTTTGTTTTTTTTTCTTTTAGCAAATAAAAGTTTTAATCTTAGATATTCACAACTACTTGCTTTAATTGGATTTTAGTAGCTTTCACTAAAAATATACTTGCAAAAATCTTTTTTTGATATTAAATGTATGATGGTACACGGGTACCTTGCCACACCGTTAAAGTTGTACGATGAAAATTGGTCCACCACGCCCCTTTCGAAATTATTTTTAAGCTATTAATAGTTAATAGTGAGGAGTTCTCAAGAAGTTTCAGCTATATAGATCATTTGTGTTAATAAAAAAATTTAACTGAAAACCCCAAAGGTACCCGGGTACCTTGCAATTCGCATTAGGGTTAAATTGATAGAAAGAAACAGTTAATGTTAGAAAGAGCAAACTATAAAAAAAGTAAGCAAAGTTTTTTTCTTTTATTATGGTCTGGTTTATTTTATGAAATGTTTTAAATTTTTTTTATGAGAAACATAAAAACAAAACAAACAAAAAGCGGTAAATCGCTGAATTCGCCCATAAACCGCTTTTAATATTTCAAGCCTGAAATGTCAATTTTAAGTTGAACAATTTAAATTAAAATTTTTTTTTTTTTTGACATAACTTCTTTTTTATCGATTACTTTTGTAAATTTTTTGACAGTTTGCCATTTATCTTAATACAGCTTAACTCTTGGTAAATTTTTCTATTACATTATATATGTACTGTTCACCAAAACTTGAACAATGCATTAAAAATGTAGTGTCATAAGGGCTTAACGGACTGTTGTTTATTTTACACTCAATTTACATGATGAATTTTATTACGTCCAATTTTTGACGTCATTTTTTTGTTTGGTTGCAAGCGGTGAAGAGAAGAAAGAGGGGTAGAAAAATAGACATGATTTCTGTTTTCTCTTCATCTTTCTTCTCTACACCGCATAAAATTCATCATGTAAATTCAGTGTAAGAAGCATACCGTTCAGTAATTTTTAAATAAATAAAGATTTAAAATTCCAAGCAAATTTATTTTTAACTGATTCTAACAGTTATTCAAAAAACTAAGTGCATATTAAGTTAAATTAAGTTAAATTCTTCTTTATGTAAAATTAAATGAAAATGTAATTTAAAGAAACGAAAAGTTCATCTAATTTTTAGTGTCAAAAATTCAAACGCGAATTTCGTAAAACCAAATGTATATTCAGTTATATTATATAAATTAACTGTCAAAAAAAAATTTCAACTTTTTTTCGTTTTTTTTCTCCTGTTCGTGACAAGTATTCGTATATTTTAGAATTATTTAAGTCATTCCCAGTATGCATTTAAATAATTTATTACAATCCTAGGACATGTTCTGTGTTAAGATTATATTCTCGTTTTCTATTGATTACATTTTCCCGCTGGGTAGCTGCTGCTTAACTCTATGATATATTTTTGACTTTGACTGTAAAGAATTATGATGTTTTTAGACTCTCCATAATAAGACTTCTGTTTTCCGATTTTTCGTGGTGATTAGATAGCTGTGGCAATAATTTGATGTCATCAACAGAAGAATGTTCCAAAATTTTTGACTAAATGATTTGGGTCAAACTTAGAAAAGTTCGAAAATAAAAAAGTTTAGAAAAACATTTCTTTAAAGTCGTAAAAATTCACTCTTTTAACATTTTGTTCAAACGACATAAATCGCAAAACAAGAATATAAAAACAGCAATAAAGTAATAATATTATGCCGATTCTACTATACACTCTATATATGAGTGTGTGTGTGTGTGTAGTTTAGACTTTGCATGTTTACATTTAAGCACAATGAATTTACAATGAATCTGTAGTAGCCATGGTTGAAGCAAAAGTAGAAATTCACCATAGATAAATAAGAAGATAAAGCTGAATAAGAATGACTTTATATTGGAGACAACTGAAAAACGCTTAAGGAAGTAAAAAAGTCATTAAATTGTTAACAGACGGAAGAAAGTTGTAACTTTGTATTATAGTATGTTCACATTTGGCTTCTTAAACGCGTTTAAGCAGTTCGAACGTGATTAAGCTCTAATCACTTCAAAATCGAGATGATTACCCATACATTGAAGTGATTTGTTAATCACTTCAAATCGACATGATTACAACTAAATCACTTCATAAACCACATAGAATCCACTGAACATACCCTAATAATGTAGAATCGCTCGATTGTGTACAACCGGCCAAGATGTCTGCTAAATGTTTTTATTTTTTTTTCCTTAAATAATTCATAAATTTTCACAATTTCATCATTAAATTGATTAAAATAATCTTCTGATAACTTTATAAAAGTGTTTTTATCCATTTTTAATACTTTAAAGAAATTTAAATTTGTTTGTTGTTTTTTTGTGTGCTTGTGTGTGTGTTTTTTCTTAATCGTCTGTCATCTTAATCATCTCAAATGTAATGTGAACGGCTTTGATTAGCTAAATCAACATTTTGCTTAAACGCGTTTAAAAACCCAAATGTGAACATAGCATAAGCTGCAACCTCACTTGTCCGTTATGTCAAAAATAGACAGGCAAAAAAGTACTCGTGTTCAACTGTAAATGTGAAAAAAGTTTAAAAAAACAAAAACGAAATAATTATGGCAAATAATAATGAAAAATTGGTTAAATTATTAAAAAAAAAGTTGATTTCAGTGTCAATTTGAAGAAAAAAAAACATATTCGCGTTCGCATTGCGAACTATTCTCGTATTTTTGCTATTTGCATTCGCACTCACATTCTCTAAAATGTATTCGACTATTAAAAGCGAGTATCTAACAAATGAAATTTCTGCATAGAAATTTATTTGTAAAAAAAACAATCACACCTTCTAAGCTAAAGCGGCCCATATACTTGCAATATTATTGTATATGATATTCGCCATATTATATCGATTTTGTCCTATATTTTTCAATAAGACGCACAACGGTTTCATTCATTCAATAAAAAGGTGAACATAACCTATAGGAATAACATAAACAGCTTTCTTCAATGTTGCCAACACATTTCATTTTCGTTTCGTTATGCAATAAAAGTCAAAAGTCTTTTGATTGTTGCCAATATATTGTGGCACCTTCGAATATAACAAACGCATTAGCGATATACATAATTGTATATTACGTAAAATTGAACAATTTTATTGCAAGTGTATGATCCGCTTAAGATAAATAAAAATATACAATTTAAAATTTTTAAAAAATTTTAAAAATGATTTACTTTTAGAAGGAACTTTGTTTATATTTAAGTTCAGGGGAACTGAAGAAAACATTTTTTTAAACTTTACAGAGCCCGCTTTTATTTGGTACCAAGTTTTCTTAAAATTATTAGATACTTGTGTAAAAAAATTATTAAAAATAAGTATTCTTGAAAACTATTAAGCTCTTAAAAAATGAACAAAAGATGAGGAAATGATAAATCAAATACGAACTTTGTCACTGTTTGGTTCTAGATTAAAGGATTAATGGAGTCGTTTCTGTTAAAAAGAAAAAAATTAAATTTGCCACACAGTTTAATTTTTGAAATTAATTGTTTTTTGGATACACGTAGGGATTTTTTGAAATTGTTCCTGGCATCACTGGTAACACCTCAATTTTTCAGTAATAGGATTTGATTATCGCTTTGCCGGCAAATTCAACACATTTAAAGCATCTCTGATATTCCCGCGGCTTACCCACTTATACACGGTATCGTTATTTCTGGAATCACTACTAAGAGCTGGAAACTTAATTTTAATTCTTTAAAATAATTCGAAATTTTTGTATGGATGAAATTCATTTGTAAATAAAACTTTTTTGTTGATAAAAAAACAAAGTTGCTATTGTAATAAAAAATTGAGTTTTTGTATGAACGAAATAAAACGAAATACCACAATTCCGACCCTTCCAATGATATCATTTGACAATGCAAAACCAACGACGTAATTCAGACAAGTATAGTTTAAAAACTCATTTTCTTACGTACTTTTCTGTATACCGCTTGCTTGTCTGATAAAAAATTTTTTATTTAGTAAAATAGAACTGAAGTGGCCCATTTATAAACTCCTGCACTACAATAAAACCATATACAAAACAAATGTAACAGAATAGGTGTTGTTCAGCATTGATCTGGAACAGACTTCGATAAAAAATAGCATGCAAATTTTCCCTTATCTAAGATGCCCAGCAAGAGTCTGTATCAGTGCAGGACAACACCCATACTATGATAAATAAAGTAGTAGAATCAGACCACATACAATAGTTGATATGTTTGTATTTTTAATAAACAACTTAGAAATGAAGGAAACCTTTTTCTGTATACAGTTTAAATAATAAATTAATACTTCATTCGAAGATCAGTAGCAGTAAAATAAATGTTAACATCTTTTCAAAAATCTGTACAAGTTTACTTGAGCGTTAATACAATTAAATGTTAAAAGAATAAAATCTTCTGCCAAGTTGCTTTAAAGTTAAGCTGCGCAAATTATTAAAATACTTTAGGGTCTTGAACTTTTTTCAGATTTTCATTTTAAATTGTTTTTGTTTAACTTTCTTTATTGGATTTCATTTTGTCACACAGTATTAAGTTCTAGTTCTTGTTGTGCTTCGTTTTACTGATTTACATTTTCATAATCAGCAACTATGATTTTACAGTGACGTTAAATGTTGAGCGAGGAAAATCGGGGTAAAATTAACAAAAAATCTTTAAACTGTGGCTTGCTAAGATTTGCTTATAACAAGTGAATGATGAAGAAAAATTTGAGCAATAAGAAAAGAAGTAAAATATGTTTTTTAGTTCATTTTTTTGCAACTGTTCAAATGTTAACAAATTTGATAAAAGTTTATCTAAACTTAAAATAAGTTTTCAAATTCTAAATTTTATTGTCTTAAGATGACAGCTTGTTTTTGATTTGTTTGTGAGAGATTTTCTAACATATAAATTTTTTTATATGTAGTTTAAAAATAAAACATTATTTGCATAATTTGTCTTCCTAAACTTTCCAAAATTATAAAAAACATTTCTTATTTGTTATTTTTCTAATTTGGAAGTTCAGTGCTGAACATCTAAAATAACAAATCATACACACAAGCGCACTGTTTATTAATCAAATTTTTATACCATTCACCACCGGTAGAAAGGGCACATAAAAGTTTGTCATTCCGTATGTATTTCTTATGAGTGGAGAAGTTGATATAACGATGTCCCTCTGTCCGTCCAACCATCTGTGCGGGTGCATATTAAAATAGGATTTTTGAATTCCACAGATGTACTATATATACATATATGTATATTAGCTTTGGTAAAATGTTTGATCTCAAATGCACATCGCATTTTTTGTTCTATGGGTCATTGCAAGAAATTTTGCCAAAGAAACCATAGGCCAACAATTAAATTCCAGCCCCAGATTTTCAAAATAGGTATTTTTTTTTCAAATTATTCAAGAATAGAGGCAAACGAATTTTATTTGCCCTAGCCAACGTTTATGTTGCGGTTTTTGGGTCGAAAAACCCATTTGTTTTAATTCGTGTATTTTATGGATTTTTTCGCCTTTTTTGTGGATTAAAACTGTATACGCCAATGTGCTTCAGTTAGTGTACTATTTTATAAATTCACACGTTGGACTCAATATTTGGATTTGAATTTAAGAGAAATTGTAAATATTGCTGTAAAAGAAAACTTGTATTATGCTCATTCTGAAAATATTTTATTGGCAATATTGTTCGACGATGAAAAGAAAATACGCGATAACCTATCAAAAACTTCAATTGCACGCGTTATACGTATATGATTGACATAAATAATAACACAATCATATTCGAACCACCATTGCTCTCAACATTCCTAATTGATATCTAGAACAATAATGTTCTATCTAGGAAGAACAATGTTATGGATATTCATTGAAGGAACGAAAAGACACGTTCAGTGTAAAAACGAGTCTTAGAACAGATTCGAGAAGGAGTTCCGGCATAGAGCTACATCGTATGAAACCAATAAACTATTTAGAATAAATTAATCTTTCAAACTGCATTGCTGGTTTGTTTCATATTCATTAAAATTTTAAAAGTTATAAAGCGTTATTTACAAAATTTACGTAAAAATTACGAAAAATTTTAATGCAGGGTGCATAAATGAGCAAATGCATTACAAAAACTTATAGTATTTGTACAACAATATAAAGCTTGGACATTTTTATTTTGAATTATTTCCTTAAAAGTGAAAAATTGTGGTTTTTGCCATAGTTATGAAGAAAGTTAAAAAAGGCCGGTAGCCGGTAGACCCGATTTTTGGCAAAAATTCGACTTGAGCGAAAAATCTGAAAAAATCTCAAAAATACTTTACCCTATAAGCTCTTAAATTATGCTTGTGCACTAGGGTGACCGTTAAAATCAAAAGTTGGATTTATTTAGGTCTCACTCGCCAATTTGGTGGGTATTGATAAAAAAACAACTCCAAAAAATTTTTAGAACGATCGGCGAATGCTAAGCCGTCCCTCAAGCCCGCCAAAGTTTGAGAAAAATCGTAAAGTCCGCCGACTTGTATGTCTTATATTTAGGAAAATGTTAATTTTACATAAAAATCGTTTTCTAAGAAGTTGTTGTTAGTAAAGTTTCCAACAACTTTTGCCTTAACAAGTTTTCTCTAAAACTCATATTGAACAAAACCTAATTAAAATAAAAAGTAAACAGCAGCATTGATGCGAATTTTTTCTTTAGAACTGTATTTTCTTACACACGTCAATTCAGCTTTAATATTTGTGTTTGTGTGCGTTTGCTTAAAAAAAAATAGTCAAACCCATATCCTTTGTTTCTAACGTAGCACGGTTGATAAAGTTGGTGCAATTGTACTTTTTGCTACAATTCAAAGCCAAAAAGTACGGTGGTACCACCGTGACTCATTTGGTACTATTTCCAAATTTTTCAAACCTAAATATTTATAATTGATATAAAATGGCAACTCGTATTTACTGTCCAATGAATATAAACTGATTTCAGTCTTTGGTGCAAATAGTTTTGCCAAAGTGCAAATGCAGAATTTCGTAGCGTTTTTATGAAATCTGAAATAAACTCTGTGTATGTTGTTGTTGGATTTAACAAAACAGCTATGATATTTTGCATTTGCTCTTTGCAAGACCATTTGCACCAAACACTAAACTTCGCTATTGTGAATAGATTTTTGCACTTAATCATTGGACGATTGCATATGCCACATTCTAAATCAAGTATCAGCGGCAGCATATAAGGCTTCATGGCAAAATATTATAAAAACAAAGGAACAAAATAGACCGTATGTGCCAATGGTTTCAAGTGTAACCGAAACAAAAGTCTTTTTCTTTTATAAAAAAAAAATATTAATTACTATTGGGGTCGAAAAAGTACGATTGTAGAAGTTCGTAAGTACGATATTAGTTTTCTCATTTATCATCCCTGTAACATATCTGTATGCTTTCTTTATTCTTTAAGGGGGCTCTCAAATAAAATTGTCAACACAGACTAGAAATATATTGAAGAAAAAGCCCCAGAACTGCCAAGGAATCGCCCCAAGGGGGATTAAATATATGACGGACCTTCATTAGTTTTTTGTGCTTAACATTTTCTTAAAACATAATTGCCTTGCATCTCCACCCTTTAGGGGGGCTCCCATACAAATATGCCGGTTTAATATAATTCTTAAATTTGGCCACTACAGCGTCAAGATTGCCCTCAGTTGGGTCAAAAGTATGACCAACCTCACATAATTTGTTTTATCCCCATTGCCAAAAAAAATTTGGTTTCTAAAACGACTTCGCATGTTAGAAAAACCTATAACAATGGTTAAAGGTAATATTATTGTGGAATTTCGTTTTTTTAGTTTATTTTATAAACTAAACCGTTTTTGAGTTACGCTGTGCAACCTCCTCCGTTTTCGAAATTTTGAAAACAAGAGCTAACCTTAAAAACGGTTAGCACCACTGAATTCAGCGTACCCGAATTAGGGTAAAACGCCAGGTGCCCGGCTGGTCGGTTTTTTTTTAAATAAATAATAAAAATGTTTTTCAACAAAACTAATTCATAGAAAATGTGTTTTTTTAATGAATTAAAAATTAGATTTTTTAGTGGCTTTTTCGATATTTTAAGTTTATTTTGTTTAATAAGAGATAAAGAAAAACTTGTGAACAAATTTTCTACAAAATTAATATTTTCTAAGTTATTAAACATAAAAGTCAGATTTCATGTAAAATTATAATTTTTCTTAAACTTTGGTGGGCCGTCCCCTTAGCCTTTGCCGATCGTCCTAAAAATTTTTGAGTTGTTTTTTTATTAATACCCACCAAATTGGCTAGTGAGACCTAAATAAATCCAACTTTTGATTTTAACGGGCACCCTAGGGTACCACCGTACTTTTTGGCTTTGAATTGTATCAAAAAAGTACAATTGCACCAACTTTATCAACCGTGGTACGTTAGAAACAAATGATATGCGTTGACTATTTTTTTTTCTCGACGTGTGTAAGAAAAAACAGTTATAAAGAAACAATTCGCATCAATGCTGCTGTTTACTTTTTATTTTAATTAGGTTTTGTTCAATATGAGTTTTAGAGAAAACTTGTTAAGGCAAAAGTTGTTGGAAACTTTACTAACAACAACTTCTTACAAAACGGTTTTTATGTAAAACTAACATTTTCCTAAATATAAGTCATACAAGTCGGACTTTACGATTTTTCTCAAACTTTGGCGGGCTTGAGGGATGGCTTAGCCTTTGCCGATCGTCCTAAAAAATTTTTTGAGTTGTTTTTTTTATCAATACCCACCGAATTGGGGGGTAAGAGCATGGAAAAATAGAAAAAAAATTTGATCCATACAGTTAACGACCACCCTATTGTGCACCCATGAAAATCAAAAAACATAGAAAATTGGGACACACAAATATACAAATGAGGAGTCGCAGAACAGAATGTGCTTTTTTGATTATTTTAAAATGTTGGGAAATTGAAGATTAGTTTTTTTCACCCGATTATTATTTAGAATGAATGAATAAATGTTAACGATGCACAAAATTACAGGACTTCAATATAAAAAAGCATGTTTTGTTTAAGTATGTAAAGTTTAGTTGAAATCAGAAATTGCATGTAAAATAGATTTCAATATACCATAAATTCTGAACAGACGTTGTTGAAACTTGGTACGGAGAAAGAATGTTATAGCTATAAAACTCGAATCAATTTTGAACTTTCATCTTAAATCCAAAAATTTTTTCTAACAAATTTCCAAAGCTATTTCGGCATGCCACAACAAATAACATTTCGAAAATTTTACTTTAACTGGGCAAAAGTGTTTTAACAGAGGAATTTTAACTTAGTTTTGATCAATTCATTTTTAACTGCAAAATTTTAAAAATTCTTATATTTTTTGGCTTAAACTACCACCAGGGATATTGGTTTAAAAAGTTTTATCTTAAAGGATCAAAAATTGGTACTTTTGATAGATTTTCTAAACGCTTTTTTTCAAACACCAGACACCTGTCCGCTTATTTTTCTAAAGAACAACGATAAGTATAATTTATCAAGGTTTCGTTACAATGTGCTAAGAAGCTAGCTTTCCCTCAACAATGAATTTCAGTGCATTTATCAAATATGAAAAATTGGAAATTAAAGGAGCATATAGACGACATGTTTTTGTCATCTGACACGTCAAATTTCCCAATGCAAAACACATACATGTCGTGTGTTACCTTTTTAACTTTGCTTCTGTAAAAGTCAGACGCAAAGTCATCCGACAAAATTTCAATTAGAGCGTGCTCTATTTTCTTCTGACAAACCATCTGACATCAGAAATCTATGCCGGGAAGAAACTGGCAGCGGCGTCAACTATTGAAGGAATCATTAGCCGGCTGAAGTTAATATTTTACAATACCAAGATATGTATGCTCATCTCACCATTGAATAGAATTTATGTAAATATATACATAAAAACCGTTTAATTATAAAATTCTAAATTATTATCTTTAAAATAAAAGAAAAAATTTTAAGATGGCTAAATTATTTTACGGCGCAAATAAATATTTTCGTGGCGGCAGCAAGCTATTTTGAAACCGAGAACTACTTTGGTTTCTGCAATAACAATGCGAAAAAAAGAGAGACAATGTCAGAAGCAAATTACATGTACGTTTGTGACCGAATATTATAAACCTTATGTAAAACAGCAATTTTGACAGACATGAACAATTACATGTGACTTGAAAATTTGACATGTCATATGACAAATACATGTCGTGTACGGGCGCCTTAAGCACGTCATACGGAAATCGTATTAATAATAAACTTTGTATTCCCGAAAATAACTTTGGTGCTATATTCCCATTTCATACTATTGACAAACTAAAGTTTATTGTTGATGGGATAAGCTATTCCTATGCGCATTTCACTGGTTGCTTAGGCCAGCTCACCAGGAAACTTCATCCAAAGATTTTAGAAAAACTAAAGATATTACACAAATAAAACTGTTAAGCGAATAAGAATTATAAGCACCAGTTTTATTTGTAGCAAAATCAAAGCTTAACAAAAACAACAACAATAAACAGTGAGTTTATCTGTTCTTACAATCCCGACCACAATTGGTTGATTTTTTGTCAAATCTTAATGTAGTTGTAAGTGGGTAAAAAAAAAAAACAAATATAAAACAAATTTCTTTATTTTATTTTGCCAGTTCAGTTTTATTTACACTGCCACATGCATGTTAGTTATCAAAGTTTTTCTTGGAATTCAAAAATTAATTATCAATGTCTCGTTATAATGTGCTAAATTCCCATTTCATACAATTTTTTTTTTTATCTTTTTAAGTTTTGGAGATACATATACGGTTACCGAATTTTCCCGTTTTTACCCTTTTTTACCCCCTAAAGATTCGAATTTCCAAAAATCCCGTCTTAGTGGATCGATTTAGGGAGAGACCCACCTCCGGTCCAAATTTTTTAGCTTCAGGCGTTAAGGCTGTGCGATGATAAATGAGTCAGTCAGGCAGTGAGTCAGTCAGTTGTCTTTTCCAATGATTCTACAAAATCTACCAATTGCTTTCAAAAACTTCAACTTCCGATATGTCTTGCGTTTGATTTGACAATTAATAAAAAGCAAGCGCTATCATTGTTATTGTGTGAAATTGGTTTGGAATACCCATGCTTATTCACGTGTAGCCATCAGTTCTCTTTATTAACACAACAATCAAATCATAAAACGTTGTTTACGAAAAAGCTCTGCGATAGTTTTAGTTAAAGCAAAGGATTTCTATTTTAACCAAATATACATAAATAAAAATAATTGAAACTCAACTTTTTAAAAACTACTGTGTATCATTTTTTATTTCTAAAATTTGTTATATTGTTTTACCTGGCGAGGCAAGCAGACAAAATGGGACAAGAGGCGGTTGTGGTTTTTTGCTCATATGTCAGCCATTTGTTAACCGATCTGGCTGGATTTTTAACGCATACGTAATCGGTGTATATGCGACATAAATATGCCACAACCTTGTCCCCATAATTTCTGGGTTATTAGAAAAATATATTGTAGAAATTACAAACGGAATGACAAACTTATAAACTTATACTTTTTCCATCTGTGGTGAAGGATAAAAAAATTTTTAAAAAAATGTTAAATAAATTATTTCCAAAAAAAAAAAAAAACTGTTAGAGATGAACCCCTGAGATTCTAAGAAAGCGACCCATATTAGTTTTTAAATTTTCGATAGGTCAAGGTCAGCTTTGTATGTTTAAGTTACTTGTTAAGTTTTGTATCTATTGTTTGATTGGGCGCTGCGAAAAATGGCCCCAAAAAAATAAATGAAAATTGACCCCAAATTTGGGGCTATTTTTCATAATGCAATATGGCCCCATTTTTTTTATGAAAAATTCCCCCAAAAAAATGAAAAATAACCCTAAAAATTAAATTAAATATGACCCTGATTTTGGGGTTATTCTTCATTATGAAAAATTACCTCAAAATTTATAATGGATTTGAACCCCAAAAAAGAACACAAAGAAAGTTACATTAAACATTTTCGGTGGAGTTCATATGCCCGAAACTCAAATCTCAAATTTAGAAAGCCGATTTCAAAATCCGGGTAATTATACAGCTTTGGTTTTATAAATATTACGATTGATAGCATGGTTGGGCTTTCGGCCATGCGCAAGGATTTTTTCTCTATGTTATAACGAAAATTGGCTTTGCTTACTAAAGCTTCACGTTATAGACGGCCTGCGGCCTGGCGCAAGGATTTTGTCTTCTATGGTATAACGAATACTGGCTTCGCTAACTAAAGCTTCTATATATGAAAGGGTTTTCTTCTCTTTGGTATAACGAACACTGGCTTCGCTCACTAAAGCTTTACTACATAGCCGGCCTTTGGCCGTGCGCAAAGATTTCCTTTTCTATGGTATAACGAACTCTGGCTTCGCTCAGTAAAGCTTCTCTTAATAGTCGGCCTTCGGCCGGGCTCAATGATTTTTCTTCTATGGTATACAAACACCGGCTTCGCTAACTAAAGCATCTCTGCATAACCGGCAAGGACTGTCTCTACTTTGGTATAATAATTCGGGTTTTTTTATACTATCCCTAGAAAGTTTTACATAGAATTTTATAAAATTTGTGTAAAATGTTTGGGGTGATTTTTCATTTCTTTAAATTTGCATTTTTTATTAGTAGACGAAAAATAGCCCCAAAGTAAAAATTGTGATTTTATTTGGGGCCTTTATTCATTCCTTGATATTTGGGTCATTTTTTATTCCACTTAAAATGCAAAAACACCCTAACGAAAAAATGAAAAATAACCCCAAAAATGTAAAATTTTGGGGCAGTTTTTCATTTTACTTTTGGGGCCATATTTGCTGGGGTCGTTTTGCGCATCGCCGTTTGATTGTTGGCCTTTAATCTAAAATACATAAACATATGGTTGATACATGAAGCAAAATAAATATTTGATGGATTTAATTTTTATATGCTTAACGGCCATTTTCACCAAGTTCGGTTATAATTAACTATCGGTTATAGCTGTCAAAACATATTGGTAATCGGAACTTTAATTGAAAGTTAGTTTTAACCGAACTTGGTGAAAATGGCCGTAAGTGCTTGGAGTATTTAAGGTTTTGTTGACGTTCGTTTGTAATTTATTTTATAAGTGTCCTGGTCGATGGGTTCGGACTTCTGGCATGCTTATCCTAGGGTCGTTTATTTAATTCTGTATACCATTTATTTATTTTGAATTTAAAAATTATCAAGAAATGTCAGAGAAAGTCAAGTCCACAAGATAATTTGTTTTCAAAGACCACTCCATATTTACATACATATGTATATTAACGGTAAAATTAAAAACAAATTACTCTTTTGAAAATCAGCTCAGCATAATTGCAAGATAAACTATAATATGTACATATATATAAACAATTATGACAATACAATTGTACGAAAAATATGTTTTTTAACAGTTGTCGTAAACATGCTTTAATCTTCCACAAAGAGACAAACTAGTATACATGTTAACACGTGTTTTTTATTTTGAGTGCGTCCATTTGTGTTATAACAGTGACTTTCGTGACTTGTATTTTATTAACTGACATATTCTCACAAATTGCAGTATTTTTTTTGTTTTGTTTTTTTCTTTGAACTTAATTTCTCCTCCTGCGGGTTAAGTCTTTCTTTCTTGTTTGTATGAAAATCATCTTACATTAATGGTCATGCCAACACATAGTGTATAGTGTAATTTATGTTCTTACCCAGCGGTAACTAGAATGAGTAAAGAGACCTAATAGAAGGCCTTATTTAGCAGTCACAAGCAGTCAGAAGCCCTTCTCGCCGCATTCCATACTTATTTATTTCTTACACAGGTTGTCATTGGGCGCAAGGCCTTCCACACTTCCTTTAAAAACAACTTCGATCCCTTCCCAAAGAAGGGAGTAAGGAAGGTCACTAAAAATAAAAAGTAAATAAAACTGTACACCTTCCTTTCTCCCTTCTCAAAGAAGGGAGTAGCGAATGTGTACTGAATATTTCAGAAGGTCTTTTAAAAAGAAGTTTATACCTTCTAGAAGGCATACTTGTGAAGGCAGGACATCATGCTAAGCGAATCTTTTAGAAATGAGTATACCCCTTCAAAAAGGCCTGCCACTTGCGGTCCTTTCAATATTTACCGCTGGGTATAACGGAAACATACATATACGCAAATACATACACACATACGTATGTAAGTAAGCATTTTGCACAGACATTGTGGTCAGCATTATAGTTCGTAATTGAGTAATGCTTTAGGGCAATTCCAATTGGGTGCATGTTTTCTTTTAACTGACGCAACTGTTTTTGAAGCAGAATAAAAGGATTTCCACAAAAATAAACATTTTTGGTATATTTTTTTTTTTGTTTTTCTTTTGAAGAAATTTAAGTAAAGTAAAAGGATAATTTTGAGTCCTTCTCTTAAATTTGTTGGTCCAAGAACTTCCAGGTCAAAATGTAGGTTTATTTTTGTCGGCTGACTCTAAAGCAAATAGTTCTACATAAGTAAATGCAACAATATATGTATTAAAAGGTTTTATTATGTCGGTTTTTACATGTTGTGTACATATGATTTAAAGTTTATGTACATTAGGGTGATAACTTTTTCACACTCTTTGCGAATATCAAAAACGGTATAGTAAAGTCGTGTAGAACATTTAGAGTTATTAATAAAAATATGATAATTTTTTCGGATTGTTAAATAAGTTCACGCAGGGATCGGGTTGAAATTTTAAAACAACCATTTTTATCTCACGGAAATTTTTAAATATATACGCCTGATGTTTGTATATATTCCTATACGTATCACTTAAATGCCATTTTGGAATTTATCCACTGTTTTAGATTTAAAACTTTTCCTACGGTTTACAATTTATCGCGGTTCAAAATTTCTTGGATGCTTCCCTGCGTGAGGTTTTTTTTCGCAAAACGACGAGAGACAGGTGTTTTCATTACTTAAACATTCTTGGCCACTCCGTGGTACAATGCCATAAATTTCGTTATAGCCCTAACGTACATAGTCGTATATACTACCATACATACTCGTTTGTACCTACTACCATATTTTGTTATTTATATTTTACTCATTTTATTTATTTATATAAAAATATATTATATAATTTTTCATGTTGGTACATTACCAGACTGCCTGTGTGCAATAAATGTGTTTTTTTGTAAGAAGAATAAAATGAAATTGAAAGAAAAAAAAGAAAAAAACAAAACTGCATGTCACTTGTATATTATTCTTAATTTTTACTTGTTTTATTTGACCAAGATAAGGATGGAACACTGCATTTATTAAATACAAAATGATGTACGTAATATCATTGTATGTTTCCTGTTTTTATTTATGAACCTGTAGGAAAAAAATTAACATCCAGAATATAAAAAATCATTGAATTTTCGAAAAATTGTCAAAAAATAAAAGAAGTAATTAATTAAGCTCGAGGTCCAGGTTTTTTGTTTTTTTATTTATAAAATTATATTTTTATTATTCCAATATTTCGCTACAAAACATCGAGTAGCATCATCAGGGTTAAAGATATAATTTTTTTCAAAAACAGAACATTAAAAAAGCAGTTATCACTACTTCTTCTAATATTGCACTGTTCACTGTTCTTCTGTTTTTGAAAAAAATTATATCTTTAACCCTGATGATGCTACTCGATGTTTTGTAGCGAAATATTGGAATAATAAAAATATGATTTTATAAATAAAAAAACAAAAAACCTGGACCTCGAGCTTAATTAATTACTTCTTTTATGTTAGAATAAAAAGGTCGAATAAAAATAAACTTAAATAATATTGTCAAAAAATTCTTCATATTTAACCCTTAAGCAAACACCAAAATAATTTTACGCAAACGAACCCCAGGGCCTGGCTGGAACTCATTGTATTTTATATGCAGCTTTTTGTGGATGTAGAAAAACTCACACTAACGAACTGCTGGGCCCGCAAACGAACCCCAGTGCCTGGCTGGGACTCATTGTATTTTATATGGAGGTCTTTGTGGCTATAGAAAAACTCACACTAACGAACTCCTGGGCCTGGCTGGGACTACTTTTATATGTATGGAGTTTTATGGCTATAGCAGGAACATTTTGTTGGGAAATAGAATAATTCTTCGCAAAAACAGTAAAGAAAGAATTCTTATGTGCTGCGTATGCTTTTTGAAACGTTTCATTTTGATTTTATTTACTGCAGTACATATATAACATATATTAGGGCCTGGCCAGGCCCTGGTGGATACAATATGCACAAAATTTTTATTAGTCCAATTGCCTCTGTGTTTTAATTTACACTTTTTTCTCATTTTCTTGTAAAAAACACTTTGATTGAGGAAAACATAAAGTTTCCTTCTAATATACTTAATAATTATATTAAAAAAAACTGGAAAAAAAAACAAAAATGCCTGGCCAGGACCTGGTGTTCGCTTAAGGGTTACACCGGAAAGGAATCGTCAACATTTAATTATCGTAAAATATTTTGAAATTTCAAGTTTATTTTTCGCAAAACTTCTTGTTTATTTAATGGTGTTTTCTTTTCTGACAATAATGTTCCATATATGCTACCATTCGTACGGGTTTTTGTTCCATTCTAAAAATATATGCAAAGATGTGAGAAGTTTTCGTTTTCCTTTCTAAACATGTTGCAACAATAAATGGCAAATTTGTTCCATTTCTTACCCGTAGATATAACTGAGTGTGAGATAATACCCTTTTTTGCATCTGCGTAAAGTACTTTTTTATGCAAGCAAGTATTTTTTTCTTGTGTTTGCGGACAATTTGCGTTATATTGTGATTTTTAGTTATATTGGGATGGATATAAAAACTTTTTGTTTTTCGTTTGTTTTACTTTTATTATATTTTTTTTTTTGTCGCAAAATGTTTAACAACATCTGACATTAATTATTGAAAATCAGTGCTGTTAACGCTTATTGGAATTGTAAGAACATTTAATGTTGAAAATTGCTACAAGCGCGGTGAATATCGTTTTTAGTACAAACTTTGCATTCAATATTTAACACGCTAAATACACATTAGCGTTGAGTGTAAAACGTAGCTATTATTTTGTTCCATTGTAATTTAGAAAAATGTATCACTCTGCAAGGGTTCGTGTAACCTAATAAATATATTACACAACTATAATTCATCATTATTTTTTAGAAAAGAAAACACCATAAGTCCCAATTTTTTAAATTCTGAGAAATACCGATTTATTTTTAAAATACATTCATGGTTTTCTTTATTTTTTTTTTTTTTATTTATTTAATAGATACATTATACATATTTTACAAAAATTAAACTAAATTTATTTACAAAATTCATTTGACTATAGATAAATATCTATAACTGGCTTAACTTTGTAGTTGTGAGCCAGGATGGCAAAATAATTGCTGTTAAAATACATGAGAAAAATAATTAAAAAGAACTACATTACACAAATGTTATTATTTTAGGGTATCATCTAAAGCTATACAAATTCATGAAGTAACAGTTTTCTGTATTTTAAACAGGAGTCTAAATAATTCACAAGACTTTTAAAATTACAGGACTGACCATTAAGGATGCTTAAGACTTCTGATAAGTTTAGGATTTTTTTGTTGAAGTATTTACGTCTGTATCCGTTAAAGATAGGACAAATGCCAATAAAATGAAGTGTGTTTTCTGTAGCATCGAGGTTACAAAGTGTGCATAAACCGACCGTTGTACTTCTGAAAGGTCTAGAATTTATGTCTAGCAGACCTCCTCTTGCTCTAATTAGGATACTTATAGCACGAGATGATAGATTAGAGATAGCAGTTTGCAATGGAGAGTAATTTAACTGTGAGTATAAGTCGTGGAATTGAGAATTTCTTGCTGCAGTGATTAAGTCTTGCTTTTCATAGGAAACAACGAGGGGAAGAATTGACTTGCAGTGTTTGCTGAGTATATCGGAAGTATTTGCCAAAACAAAGTTTATTTTACTACACAAATTCGTCCAATCTTCAGCCCAAAAAGTATGTTTATCAATTATTTTTTCCGCAAGTTGGCGAGGTAATCTACTAAAAGGCATATTCAGTACTTTGTTTAAATAATTAAAATGCAGATTTAATGTATCGACATATAAAGAGTTTAATCCGGTTTCTAATAATAGCATGTAGTTTGGTTTATTGATAGGTAAATTTAACATTTTTTTAATGAAAAAACGAAGCAGTTTTTCAACTATGTCGTATATTTTGTAGCCCCATATTTGGGCACCGTAAAACATAATAGAACGCGAAGCAGCACTAAAGATTTTAAGTTTATTTGTATTAGATATTTTTGGGTGGTTTATGTATTTAGACCACGAAGAACACAAAGCCATTTTTGATGTGGATAATTTGCTTGATAAATGATTATTAAATGATAAATTGTAACTGAGTTCAATTCCAAGATACTTATATGAATTTACAATTTCCACCACATTTTCTCCAAAAGTCCAGGTTAGGGTTTCGGGTAACCTTGTTCCGCTGCGAAAAACGACTATTTTGGATTTTGTCAGATTGACTTTTAGATGCCATAAGTTACAGTACACGTAAAGAGAGTCAATCATAGTCTGCAGACCACGCGGCGAGTCAGAAAGTATGACAATGTCGTCAGCATAAAGCAAAATTTTTATCTCGATGTTGTCAACACTTATTCCACCAGGGAGTATATCGGCAAGGTCATTTAAGTATAGCGCAAACAGTATTGGGCTTAATATGCACCCTTGCTTGACACCCAGCTTAACATCAAAGGAATCAGAGAACGTATTACCAAACAATATCTTGCTAGTAGTCTTATCATATGAGTGCTGAAGTAATCTTATTAATTTTGAGGACAATCACATACAAGATAATTTGTAAAACAAAGAATTCCTGGGAATCGAATCAAATGCGCATGAAAAATCGACGAAGAACGCATAGGTATATTTGCCATTTAAATTGTTTAAATGAACAATATTGATAAGGTTGAAAATATTGTCGATGGTAGAATATTGCTTCCTGAAACCCGCTTGGTATTCAATGGTTTTCTTTATATTTATCTATGAACATAAAGTATTATTATGTAGATTAAACCAGTTCCGAATGTCTGTCTGTCGAAAACACGGTCACGCTCTAACGATTCAATAGAAAACAACAAGTTTGGCGTCAAGTTGGTTTTAGTTCTCCTAAGCAGTCTTGCACTGAAATCCAGTAAAATAAGTGCGGTAAGATATTATATTTAAATATGCAATTCCAAATAAATATATTTAGCTATTATCAGAAATTTTTTTAAATATCTTAACAGAATTTGTCATAAACAAAATTGAAGGAAATAGATAATTTCTTAACTTATTGGCAAGTCACTTTAATGTACTCTGAGCAAATAGGAAAAATGTTGTTTATACTGTTTATTAGTATTCAATATTTCTTTGACTTTTTTTCCTTGTAAAGGTTTCAATGAATTTAAATTACTATCATCATCATCAGTAAACAATTTTAATTACTTATGTTTATAGAATAATGTCTGCAGTTCCTTTGTTTTCCCATTTTTTCTGTAAAAATTTAATTTTAATTTCATCTAATGGCAGTTAGGAATATTGAACATATAATGGAAGAAAAAAAATGTTTTTCTTTTCTATTTGCTTGCAAACAGAGCCAGTTGTTCTCAATGTTTATTTTAAAATGAAATAGCACAGTACATAAATAAAAATTAAATGACTAACGCAGTTTTACACTGTAATAAAAATTTTAAGTATTTAGGGGAAAATACAGCCCTGACATATTAACTGAAAATAATTAAAACAGGGAAGCATGTTTATCAAAATACTTAAGATTTGTGTCATAGTGTTGAATGCCCATCAATCGTTCATTTTTGCGACATTAAATTCAAAAAAGTCTCCTTTATAGATTGTCATCAAGTCAGTACATTGCATGTTTAATTTTATGTTTCTATGTCTAATATTAACGAAAACTAATCAAAGTACAAGATATAGAACGAAAAAGTACCAAAAAGCTGCCTCTTAAGGCCCAAATACACTGGTCAAAATCTCATCCAGCATTAAGGTTGTATTAGTGAAAATGAGTTTGTATGTGTGACACCGACGATGCTTGATGAAAAATAAAAAAATTTAGATATTTAGCATGCTTGACGAGTGATTTTGATGAATGTATCGGCGTTGCTCTTCAAGCACCCACACACTTTAAACCTGATTTCAAACCAAACAGACGCTAAAAATGTCGGATGAAAAGAAAAATATGTTTTAGAGGAAAATAAATGTTATTTAATAATTTTCTCTTTCTTTTCTTCAATTTTTTTTTTATATATTAAAAGCAACACTGTTAAAAGTATGTAATCACAATTAAACACTTTTTATCTATATTTTAATATTTTTTGCTCCTGTTGTTGTCACTTCAAAATAAAATGCAAAAGGAATGCTTGACAGCTGATCCAGCAAATGTATGTTCTAATGTCAAGCACACGTACACGAGCTTGATGTCAAGCATTTGACAAGTGTATTTGGGCCTTTATACATTATTATTCACTCAGTACCATGCATGTTTATATTTGGCGGCATGAAATAAACCCCCACGAAATAAGTCCCCAATACGGAAATGAAATAACTCCCCAAAAAAATATATGAGAGGCAACAACAACGTTTTTTTGGGGAATTATTTAATTTTTTTGGGGAATTATTTCATTTTTATATTGGTGAGTTATTTCGTATGAAATAAGTCCCCAAAAATCTGAAATAAAATAAGTCCCTAAAAATATTTTGGGGACTTATTTAATTTTCAAATTTATTCCAAAATCGTCCAAAATTAAAATTATGTCCCGTTTTAATATGTAAACAAAACTTGTTTAAATGAGTGGTCAAGACCGATTATTACAAAAAATAGTTACTAGGCAGTTCGTTTGAGAAATAATTTTGCGGTAAGGAATGAAATAAAGCCATTAAGGTGTTATTGCTCATTTAATTTTTTTTTTGCTGGATGCCCTTAATCCAGGTATTGACTCATATTTTGTGAGGTATCAAAATAAATATTTTTCTTCTACTCTGAAAATTTCTACTTGCTTTAATTCATATAAGTAGCTTTTGTAATATAATTTTTTTTTTTGTGTAGAAAATTTTTTTTTTTTTTTTGTCAAAAATTTCATTTAGAATTCAATTTTTATAGTTTGGTTTGCTAAATTTTATTGCTTGGATATTTTATTTTGAAAAGGGACGACAAATTTAATTACAAATTTAAGAAATAATTGACTAAAAGATTTTTCAAGAAGGGGAAAAATTTCATTAAAATTCTTTCTTTGAACGAAAGCTCAAATCCTGTATAAAGAATTAAACCTCTGGACAATAGTGTGATCACCAAAATAATCCGGTTCGTTCCAGTTTTAAAAAAATATTGCTTCCGTGGTGGAAGTGTTTTAGGGTTAAGCATACGACAGTTAAAGCAGGTTACCCTACACCAAGTGCACATAAACCTCATAAGAATCAGATTTTGCGGAATAATAATTTATTAAATTTTAAACTTCTTTTGTTGATTTTGCTGGCCTAAATTGGCTTACGGTTTTTACATTTCGGTTATGGAAGCAAACATTATTGAAAGTCCTAACTGAGCATATACATATCTAAAAGAAAAAGAAAAAACAATCTCGTAAAAAATATATAAATTAATTTGTAATCAATCTAACGTTAAAGTCAAATTATTAACTTATCGTAACTTTAATTAACGGAACGTAGAAAGTTCGCGGTTAATTTGAAGTTAAAAAAAAAGAGAAAGAAACAAATAAGAAATCTTTAGGTATATACATACATATTCAATATGTAAAAATTTCAAATTTAAAAAAAAAAACACATTTACACATACCCTACACACATATTAATACCAATATCAATTACGCCATACACACATAAACTTCAACCCTATATAAATACATGCACCCTGCCCTAAGAATATACATTTTTGTTCATCCATTTTAATTATCATAAAACCTTACGTACTTCGAGATAACAGCGCTGGGATCTTCGATGAATTTTGTTTGGTAAGTGAACATTTATAAGAACTTAAAATTTTTTTTTTATCACTATTACTGCACAATGTTAACTATTAAAATATAAATTGAACAAGCATTTTTTTTTTTTTTTTTTTTTTTTAAATGGTTTTATTTGCAATCTATTTTACAATCAAAAATAATAAGCAAATTTCATGACTTTTAAATAACATACATTGAGTTTTCCTTAAAACTCAAAAAAAAAAAAAAAAAAAAAAATCAAATTTTTCTTTTGTAATTTAAATAGGATTTGACATACATATTAAAGCTTTCTATTTTCGGAAGGGAAGGTCAAGAACGTGATGCCTTTTAAGTCTCTGGATTTCATTGCTATCATCTAACAGGTTTATTGCTAGCACATTGGAATGATTACTTAGTCTATTAAGGTATCTTTCACTGAAGTTATTGATCTCATCTTTTACCATTAAAATTCGAAGATCTCTGTGTATGTTTTTGTTGCTGATAAACCATGGCGCATTTGTTAAAAGTCTGAGTGTTTTTGACTGGTATCTCTGTAATATCTCAACGTTCGAATTACTTGCAGTTCCCCAAAGTTGGATGCCGTATGTCCATATAGGTTTTAGTATTGTTTTGTATAACATAACCTTATTTTCCAAGCTTAAGCTTGATCTTGGGCCCAATAACCAAAACATTTTTCTTGTTTTTAATTTAAGTTGCTCACGTTTCTTTTTGACATGCTCTTTCCAAGTAAGTCTTCGATCAAGATGTAGGCCTAAATATTTTACAGTGTTGCAGCTCGGTATAGCTGTGCCATTTAAATAAACAGGCAAGCAATCATTTTTTCTTAGCGTAAATGTAACATGAACAGACTTTGTGTTATTAACTTTAATATTCCATTTTTGAAGCCAATCTTGAAGAAGATTCAATTGATTTTGTAGCATCTCGGAAGCTATTAACGGCGATTCGTTTGATGCTAATAAAGCAGTATCGTCTGCATACGTAGCAGTAGTAATATTTTCAACTGTTGGCATATCTGCTGTAAAAATTGTGTACAAAACTGGTCCCAGGACACTACCTTGTGGAATACCCGCGTTAATACAACCAAAACTTGAATAATTTTCATTTATGCTCACAAAAAAGGATCTGTCTTGAATATATGTTTTTAGTACCAAATAATATGGGGCTGGGATGAGGTTTTTCAATTTATACAGGAGTCCACTGTGCCAGACTCTGTCAAAAGCCTGTTGAACATCTAAAAATACAGCACAACAATACAATTTTCTTTCTAAGGCGTATGAAATGTTATTAACAATCCTATGACACTGTTCTGGTGTTCCATGTTTATGCCTAAACCCGAACTGATAATCCGGTATAATATTTTGTTTTTCTAATATTGGCATCAGTCTCTTTAAAAAGAGCCTTTCAAAAATTTTTGAAAAACTTGACAACAAACTGATAGGTCTATAGGATGCAACATTATTTTCGGGTTTGCCAGGTTTTACAACCATGATGATTTTTGCATATTTCCATTGCGATGGAAAATGGTTTAGCCTTAATATAGAATTGTAAATTGTTGTGAGAAAAATAATTCCTTTTTTTGGCAAAGATTTTAAAATCTTGGAATCGATATTATCGTAACCAGGAGTTTTGTTATTATTCAACTTATCAATAGCTTTTCCTACTTCGGCTGGGGATATTGGTTTAATAGGGCGATCCATTTGACAAGGAACATCTAAAAAGCTCTCAATATCAGCTCTTACAATGGGATTGTTTAAAATAAATGGGTTAAATGTTGTTTCTAAGTGTTCCTTAAAAGCATTGGCCTTGCTGATGTCTGTTCTACACCACTCACCGCTTACATTTTTTATTGGGATGTTTCTTTTTATTGGACGTTTTAAATATTTAGTTGCATTCCACAGTTTATGCTCATTATCATTAGTTACCGCATCCAAATTTTTTAAATAATTGCTTAGTAATTCGTTTTTATAATCTTTTATGCGCTTTTTTAATTGCTGAGATGCTCTGTTAAAATTTGTTTTATCTAATATGCTTCTAGTGATTTAATATATTCTCCTTAATCGTCTCCTATTTGCAATCAGCTCTCTAATTTCAGTCGATAGACGAAAATTATTACCAGTTGTTTGCTGCTGCTGCTGTGGAGTAGCTATAAATGCTGCTTCATGGATCAAGTTGGTGAAAGTTTCAATGGTATTCTCCAAGTGATAGCCATCATTAATTTGTAAATTAAGATTTATATGTTCTTCTATCCAGGATGCAAACTGTTGCATATCTGTTCTAGAAGAAAGTACTTTAAAATTCTTTGTTAAAGTTTGAATAATTAAGTTGAGTGTTAAAACTACAGGACTGTGATCTGAGCTTAAGTCAGCACAGTCAATTATATCCATAGATGTCCTTGCTATACCTTTATAAACAAAGAAATCCAGAAGATCAGGTATTTTCTGTGGATCACTGGGCCAATATGTGGGACTACCTGTAGATAATACAGAATAATTATTTTTGCAAATGCATTTATATAATTCCCTTCCCTTTGGATTCACCAGACGAGATCCCCACCAGGGGTGTTTTGCATTATAATCCCCACCAACAATAAATTTTGCACCAAGCTGTTTAAAAAAGTTTTCATATTCTGTACACGTAACATTATGTCTTGGGGGGAAATAAATAGAAAAAATACTGATCTCATTATTATCGCATGTTATTTTTACACCAGCAGCTTGCAAAAAGGTTTCTTCAACTGGAGAAAGTATTTCATATTTAATATTAGATTTTATCAAAATAGCAGCACCAGCATGAGCTCTATCATCGGGATGGTTAGCAACAACCAAATCGTAGTCTTTTATTTTGAAAAAAGTTCTATTCGTGAAATGAGTTTCTGAGATTAAAAAGATATCAATGTAATTAGTTTTAATGAATATTTCTATTTCATTTGTGTGTCTATGCATTCCATTTGCATTCCATATTGCTATCCTTAAATTTATTTGCATATTTTGGCCATTAACATTGACATCATGTTCATTAAATTTTCCATCATTTTTTCAAGTCTGTCCAAACGACTGTTTTCATTTACATTAGATGCTTTAACAGCATCTGCATACGACACGTTTATTCTATTATTGGGCTCAATGTTGGTATAATTACTAATTTGCGGGTAGGCAGTATGGTTCGGGTTAACATAATTATTTTGGCTACTTGAAGGTTGTTTTTGTCTATTATTTCTGTTAGAAACAAGGTCTTGATAAATTCTACAACCTTTGTAATTGGCAGTATGGTTTAACATACAATGAACACAACGAGGTGGAGTTTCAGCGGTCTTTTTACACTCCACGGTAGGGTGATCCATGCCGCACTTAACACATCTGTACGGTTTTTTAAAGTATGCTTTCGTATGTCCAAATTGTTGACATCGATGACATTGTACCAGTTCGTTGGTTCTTCGTGGTGGTTCTATTTTGATGAGAGCATGGTTTATGTATTTTATGTCATAAATAGTTTTATTTTTGGGGTCTGGATCCAAGTCCACATAAAACATTGAAAGAGGCTCTTTCGTTACACGACTTCTAACATTTGTTACAGATCTAACCGAGTGACCTAAACCGATAAGTTCAGCTTTAATATCCTCAGTGGGGATTGTAGGATGGAGTCCTTTAATTATAACTCTATACGACCTTTCCTGTTTTAATTGATACGTGTGAAAATAAATACTTGAGCTCTCTAAATACTTAATGACTTTTCTATATGAATCTACAGACTTTATCATCAATCTTACTTGGCCTTCCCTTAAAGACTTATAATTAAAATCTGTATTGGATATAATTTCACTTAATTTAGTAATCATAAGATTAATATTTGCTACATTAGGAATGTAGATTGGTGGTGGTTTTGGTATTGTAATCTGATTATTGTTTTCTTCATCATCTTGAGTATCAAGCAAAGAATATTTGTTGCTGTATATTGATGTTGTTGGAGCATCAAATGAATTTATTCTTTTTGTTTTTTTTGGTGACTCAATCCTTTTGCGTTTATTTGTTGTAACACATTGCCAAATTGGTTCATCAATTTTGTTGTTTTCTTTAGCTTTACTGTTTACATCTGAAGCGTCGTCGCTATCATCACTTAGGTTTACCATCGTTATAAAGCAAAATTGTTGTTTTACTTAAGAATGCACTTTTTATGTGCATTCTTGCACTTAATTGTTTTTGGAATTTAATAATTGTTTTTTTTTTTTTTTTTTTTTTTTTTTTTTGTCACAAAAATAAATTTGTTTTTATTTTTATGAATACAATATTTATTATGTATATTAAATATACGAGTACGAAAATATAGAAAAGAAATTGCGAAACTATGTCTGATTTCTATCACGGTCAAGCAAGGACTGATTGAACAAGCATAAAAAAAAAAATTTGATTTACATACCTATTCTACCTACATATATAGCGCAAATTTGAAATTTAATTATTGCTTTCATTTCTATTTAGTTTTTTTTTTTAACTTTGTTATTACTCATTTGTATGATTGAAATTTGATTCATGTTTTTTTTAATTTCCTAAACTTACTATGTTTTCTAATATAAATAAGTTATCTTTGGAATGAATAAATGTTCTATTAATTCACAATGATTAACTAAATTGTAAATATTTCCACGAAAAGTTAAGGTACAATATTGTCAGGTTAGTATTGGGCTATTTGGAGAATATAAGAGTAAAAATAGCATGGTAGGGTGGGTAGAGACAGAGGGCTAATTCTATCGTGGTCCTCAACATGAACTCCTTCGCATATTTCGGTTTTTTTTTTACCTTGTTTTTGTTTAAATTTTTTTTGTTTATTTAATTTTTTTTTTGTTGATTGTGTGAACGACTTAGAAAATTAATTTTCTGCTACCTTAATAAAACTATTTTGTTAATGGTTTAGTCTACCTATAAGGAAGAAAGAACACCCCTCATTTTCCCTGAGCATGGCCGGATTCATAGGTAGCATATTTTCCGAAGTGGTAGGACTAGTTCGACCGTTACAATTTGTATATTTGGTCCTCTTCCATTTTATTATTTGATTTAATTTGTTGATGATGTTTGCTTGTAACACGCGGATAGTATATTGAATTAATAATGTCATGTAATAATAAAAAAATGTGCTGATATAAACTTACATTTCTTCATACATAGTCAGTACCGTTACATTCTCTTTTGATAAGTTCTAAGTACAGTATCACAGAAAACTTGAAATGTTGGTTATAGCAACAGACAAAAACTCATTTGCAGCAAACACTGAAGTCTGCTAATATATTAAAGAATAGCGGTTGAAATGCAATATAGAGCGCACCTGTCGCGTATGTCGCGGGCCCGCCGCGATCACCCGCCGGACGCCCCCCCCCCCTTCCACCTCCTGTACCATATTGTTTTAACACTTGACAATGGCAGCTCATTCTTTTGGCAATATGTAACCATAACAATTACACTTTTATGGCGTTATTTCCACTTTGGTTACTAAACGAATATAGTGATATTGCACTTGGGTGTAGGCAATAAAGCCATATGATTTCATTTCTCATCTTTATAACACTGCATCCAAATAAATCTTTATTTCGTATTGATTGGATGTTTTAAATCCTTTTGGGGATTTATTTCATTTCAGGAATTGAGGATTTATTTCAAATGACATAACTGCCCAATTTTTGGGGATGTATTTCATTTTGATTTGGTGAGTTATTTCATTTCATTGGGGTTTCATTTCATTTTTAAAATTGGGGGGATATTTAATAATTTTTTTGGGGACTTATTTCGTGGGGGGCTATTTCATGCCGTCTTTATATTTATCTTTGTTGGTCGAATATTAACAAAAATTCAAAAAGGATCAGACAAAAAACAAAAAGTAACAAAATTTTTCATGTTCAAGGTTCTCATTCGCTCACGAATATAGTGATATTGCACTTGGGTGTAGGCAAAAAAGCCATATGATTTCATTTCTCATCTTTATAACACTGCATCCAAATAAATCTTTATTTCGTATTGATTGGATGTTTTAAATCCTTTTGGGGATTTATTTCATTTCAGGAATTGAGGATTTATTTCATATGACATAGCTCCCCAATTTTTGGGAATGTATTTCATTTTGATTTGGTGAGTTATTTCATTTCATTGGGGTTTCATTTCATTTTAAGATTGGGGGGTTATTTCATAATTTTTTTGGGGACTTATTTCGTGGGGGGCTATTTCATCCCGCCTGTATATTTATCTTTGTTGGTCGAATATTAACAAAAATTCAAAAAGGATCAGACAAAAAACAAAAAGTAACAAAATTTTTCATGTTCAAGGTTCTCATTCAGTCAGTAACCAGCACTTGTAATGTTATGTTTCTAAGTTCAATATTATAGAAAACTTAAAAATGATCACGTGATTTAATTTCCCGTATTTCCCCATTTGATACTTTTTTCCGCATAGAGATTCGGTTGACAAACAAAGGAAGAAAGCGTTCTTTACTGTTTTGCCTGTGCCGATTTATACATATAGGGCTATATAGTCAAAATATGCGAAAATCGGGGTCTTAAAAATGTCGAATGAACGGCCAACTATTTTTTTTTTATTTATGTTTTCTGGTAAATTTAAACGATTATTACTCGAAAATTATTGAACAGCTATAATGTATATTGTGCACTTCTCTGGTGTAAATACCTTTCAAATTGTGTATATTTTGTTCAAATCGGTGACCTGCAGAAGAGGAAAGTGTTCTTAGTTGTGTTGCATATGCCGTTTTGTATATAGATTCCGAAAGTATGGCAAACTGTCTTCGTACCGGAACACGGCAGTGTGGTTTCTAAGCGTACTCCGAAAGGGGGCGTTATATACATAGGTCATATTGTAAACTATCGACCAATCTAACCCTTAATTAGTAGTATGATTTCCAGTTATGTATAATTAAATAAGAATCAGTGCATTACGTTCTATGTTTGTGTTTGTTTTGAAAAAAAAAAAATCAATTTTTTAACCCTTTCGGGACGGAGTTTTATTTCGAAAATTTAAATATTTCTAGTGGAAATGTTTGCATATTCTAAGAGATATGGTAAAAGAAAATGTTCTGCATACTCAGAAATTCTAAAATGTCCTTTTATCCGGGGACATATTATCCCAATAAGTACTTTCGGTGGTACATATAATCCCAAAAAGGTTCCCAACAAGTGTTTTTGGTGGGTGATTTGGATAACAAAAATATACAAAACAAAAAAAGATTAGTTTATTTCAATTTAATTCACGTTTATTTGTCGTTTTTATTATTTATTAATATTGGGGTAATGCTATCAGGATTTTAATTTGTGGAAGGGTCTAAAACACTTGTAGCACAATGCGTTGTCGCAGCCTGATCATATCATCTTTGTGCGCTTTTCGATACCAAACGAAGTACAGCGGACACAACGACAACACCTTTCTTGCTCTACTGGCAAGTGGTTTCCAACATTCAGGCTATCAGTCTTTGGGCGTATGGGAGTTCTACCGCCCCGGAGACGTGGCATTTCCGCTTGTCTTTTATTTCCTTCGAAAATCATAGCTTCATCAAGTGGGACCTGTTAAATATAGAACGCACGCATTAAAGGTTGTAAAGAAACTGATTTTATTTCCTTATTATCTTATAACTAATATTTACAGAGTTGTCTAATAAGAGTATGAACAAAAGAGTTGTATTATAAAAGGAATTCAATTTAACTGAAATATACAACAGGACCAGAAACTTTTTCAACGATAATTTTTGTTTCTTACGTTCGGTGTACACAATCCACAAGCCATCAGCAATTTGAAGAATACTTTCTTCCACCATTATGGGACTTCCGATCGAAATCATAAACGGTCGTTTTCTGGTCGGCAAAGTCGACTACGCCCATAATTCTATTGCAGTCGTTGATACTTTCAGGGCGCTTGACTTTCTTCTTCGAGTCGTCCTTTTGCTTCCTATCAATGTCTACAAGCGATGGCACATGACAATTAGAAGCTAAAGGAACTTTTTTCGGTTTTGCATATATGTTCCAAGTGCCACAGTCCTCAAAATTGCCATCATAGTCTGAATCTTCGCATTAAATACGCTCAAGATATTCAAGAGTATGCTGCCTTTTTTACATCTAAAATGCGTATTGGGAGAATTAATCCCACTTAAAAAACGTATTGGGACTATATATCCCATTTTTATGAAATCTACCAGAACTTACCTTTTATCATCTTAAAAGACCATGAAACAATTAATTAACGATCCAGACTATTGAAATTTATACGATGTTGTGATGTTCATCATTAAGTGTAATGAAAATGCCTACATGGACTATTTAAGTTAGAAATTGCATTGAAAATGAGGAAAATACGAAAGTTTGAAAATTAGTGGGATGTATTATCCCAGTAGTCCCGAAAGGGTTTTCCACATTTGGGTTTATAACTATATGAGTTGTTACTAGGGTATTCATTTAACCGAGCTTTTGATTTAATCGGTTAATCGCTCGATTAATTAACCGAGGTTTTTGTATAATCGGTTAATTTTGTTATTGATCGGTTAACCGATTAATAAAGTTTTTTTTTATAAATTAAGTACTTTCAATGAATATAAATGAAAAATTATTTATTATTTGCAGTTTTGTAGTAAAAAATAAACAATAACATAACAACACGTGAACTAAAACGAGCAAAAAAAATAATTTATAACTCTGTAATACATATTTTTTAATTAATACATATTCGGCCACATTCTGTAAATCGAAATCACGTGAAATTAAAATCGATGGAGATTTCAAGTTCAATTTTTTTAAATGAACGTAGCTCTTCCAGATTTCAAAAGTAGTTTTGGTAAAGATATGTGGTCTTCAAAGTATTTGGTAATGAAAAAGAAATATTTGTATCAATTTTAAACACAGGATAGAATTAAAAACTTGTTCGATTTCTATTTCACGTGATTTCGATTTCGAGAACAAGGCCGATTATGTATTTATTTAAAAGTCAGCTCTGATATCATTTTATGAGTAATTTAAATAGTTTAAGAAATTCTTATAAAATAATCTTTTAGATAAATAATTTGGTTAAAATGTATTGCTTTTAAGCGACTCCTTTCTTTGGTTTTGATAAATTTTGACTTGGAAAAATTTCTTTCACTTATTGTAGATGTTGGAGAAATCGAAAGCAACCCATAATACAGAATATCTAAATTCTCAGTATTTTTTCTGGATTTCTCTAAACATATAAAATTTTCCATTATACCATTTAAATCCTGTTTTATTTGTAACACTTCTAATTGTTTGGGTTAATTCTGTTGTTACGTTTGCGTCCTGGCAAAGCACAGCACCGAACATTCTGCAAAAAAAGTTAATTTCCGAATTCCATAATTAATGTTTTTGTACTGTATTTTAAATATGTATTTATAGAAGGAAATATATTGTATAAAAAAATAATTCTAATTGGTGCACTTTGTCAACTTTTTTGGTGACTGTAGAATGAATGTATTTAAAAAGATAGTTGCTTTGCAACCTACGTTTTGGAACTCACCTATTGCTTAAAACACAAAAAATATGGTTTAATACTACAAAAAATTATAATTTTTATTACAACGGTTAATCGATTAATAGACTGAAATTAACCGGTTTAATCGTTAATCGAAAAAAGCCAATTTTAATTTAACCGATCAGTTAATCGGGTAGTAATTAATCGGTTAACCGATTAAAGGTTAACCGAATGAATACCCTAGTTGTTACTGCTTTTGATTTATTAGTATGCGATATTAAAACCAAATGCTCAAAAAATGTTCACAAATATTTTAAAATTGTCTATTATTTATTCTCTTTTTAATGAGAAATTCGTATATTCTTCCGTTAAAGGTTTAGATATTTTAATTGTAATATACATTTTCGAATACACTCGTTTTCACATTAAAGTCATAATAAAACAAGTGATGGTATTTTAAATGTACATCTCGTTTTAAAATATGTATCTGTGTAAATATGTCAATTTGTAGTTCTAATAATTTTATTATTAGACATTTATGTTTCATTTAGACAAAAACATTTTATCCGTAAGACAAGGATGATACATACACATAAAACAAATGGCTTTACTTCAGGATTATTCTTGCAGGTAGAACATGTGTATATAAGAATTGATTGTTTCCTAAACATTTGTAATAATATTATGTTGCACAAACATAATTCCAATTAATATTTGAGCAGAAAAAAAAATTATTAGATAAGTTCAGATATAAAAGGATAAAAGTACTTATACAAAATACGAATTACGTAAGGAAGAGTCATAACATTTAAGTTATGTAAAGTTTTTGTCCTGTTCTGCAGTTCTATTTTCTTAATAAAGTACACAAATATAAATTTGTTATTTTAGAGTTTTAAGCTTCGTTCACAATAGGCAGCAACATTTTCACTGGTGATCATAATAAAGCAACAATTTTTTTCGCGACCAAACACATTTTAAATAAAGAAACCGTTTGCAAATTTCGCCCAAACCAATATCAAGTATTTACTATTAATTGTTGGAATATTTTGTTCAAATTTTCATTTAAAACTAAATAAAATTATTATAAACTTCATAAAAAATTTCATACAAATTGTTGCTAAAGTAGAAGTCGACTCAACTTTTTAAAAAACTTTAGTTACATTGGGAAAACCAAATATTTCCGGCATTATTTGCTGTACTTTCAGGCAGCAAATGTACATGTTTGGTAGCACTCGCCATTGACGGTCATGATCTGATCCGCTTTCATGGTTTCGATTGTTTCTTTGGAAGACTGCATCAGAATAAATGTTAAACAGAAGCGGAGGTAAGATGCAACCTTGATGAACACCTCTATGGATAGGTGCGTAGTTTGTTTTAAAGTCAGAAGAACGATCTTCTGTCACTTGCCTCCAATACCAGTTTTAATGTATCATGTTTTTTTCAATACCATCTTCTTTAAGGATTTTCATTAATTTGTCATGCTGTACTCTGTCAAAGGCATTTCTTATCGTCAATGAAGCAGAGAAAAATATCGTTTTGAACATCTATGAAGATTTGCACCAACTATTATTCAGAATAACGCCTCTATGGTTTCCGTGGTCTGTCTGAAGCCAAATAGGTAGCAGCCGAATGATGCTTCACATTAACCATATAATCTTTGTTGAATTATTTTTGAAAAGTGATTCGTAACAGAGATTAGACTCTAGTCGTGACATATTCTGGCATATGATTTCCTTTGGATTGTAATGAATGATGATTTTTGGTTTATTCCGGTTGTGCTATACAACTTCTTTCTTATTTCTCCTTAGTATTGGATAGACCCGTGTGCAGTCGATCTTCATTTGGAGAGCCTAAGGATTTTGAATTATCCGAAAACAGTTGGCGAATATAGTCCTACCGTGCGAATACTTTCCTTTCCATTTATGTAATTAGCTTGTTAGGATTATTTAATAATACAGCTGGAGTTATTTCTCCTTGTAACCCACAAGCCTCTCTCAGTTTTTTGTGGAGGTTATCATGGAGTGCCTGAAGGTTTCACATTTCCAAGCATTGTCCTTCTAGCCATGTGTGTTTCTTTTGTCCTATCTTCATTGCCATATAATAAATATAAAAGTTTTTTATCAAGATTTTCGTATGACGTGCTAAATACCCAATTTTCCATATTTGATAAATACACTGAAATTTATTGTTGAAGGAAAGCTAGCTTCCATGCGTATTTCACTGGTTGCTTAGGCCAGATCATCAGGAAACGTTTTCCAAAGATTTTAGAAAAGCTAAAAATATTATACAAATAAAACCCTAAAGCGAATAAGAATTTTAAACACTCAAAGTCCTACTTGTAACAATATCAAAGCTTAAACAAAACAACAACAATAAACAGTGAGTTTATCTTTTCTTAAATCACCCTACAATTTGTTGGGTTCTTTCCGGCTCGAATTGTAGTTGTAAATGGGTAAAAAGAAAAAACAAAATTAAAAAACAAATTGTTTCATTCCATTGTCTTCGCAAGAAAACAACAAAAAAAAACCCAATTTAGCAATTCAGTTTTCTGCACGGGCACATGCAAGTATATTATCAAAGTTATTTACGGGAATAAAAAATTTATTATCAAGATTTTCGTATGAGTTCAGAAGCCTTTTTTTTTCTTACCTCTTAAAAAGTTACATATCTATTATATTTACCACATTAAATGTTGTATATTCAGCAGAATGATAAATGTCATAATAATTTATATTTATTACAATATTCACACATTAAGTTATGCAGTTGTAATATATTTAAATTGTTAAAACTTCTCAATTCCTGTGTATTTGAATGAATAAGTGTTGCAAAAGGAAAGGAAATATTAACTGCAAATGCATTTTATATATTAAATCACTACACACAATATAATGTACAATTGAACATTAATGTACAATGTGTTAGTGTGTTGACATACAAGTAAAATATTATAATTTATGATATTCAATTTAGAAAACTATGAAAAGAATAACCAATTAAAATAGACAAAAAGTGAAGATATGTAAAAGAAATTTTAAACTTTTTAGTTTTAAAGAAAATAATTACTTAAGATGGAGATAAATCAATTTCTGTAAAAATTATAGTTAAGTTAAATTCCATTATATAACTATACGTAATAAAAAAAAGATCTTTTAAGACTGGTTAAAAACTACAAAATGAGCGTTTAGTAAATGTTGAGAGCATCGTAAGTGGCCGGGCGTTTTGAAGACCTCTATATTCCTTTTTAAAAGAATCGGTTCTTATGATATCCTTTTTTCAGAAATATGCCTTTTAGAAAGTATAAATTCTTTTAAAAAATACCTTCCAAAATATGCACTAACACATTCGCTACTCGCTTTTTTTTAAGAAGGTAGAAACAAAGTCGTTCAGCTTTGACTTTTTTTTGTTCTAAATAAAAAGTTGCTATATTATTAAATTTTTTGATCGTATTTTCAGTACCTCCTAGGGATGCCAATCGGGATTGATTTTAGAAAATCTCGGGATTTCTGGATCCCGGGATTTTTCGGGATTTTTTTTATATAAACAACACGTTTTTTTTATATATTTATGAATTTTCAAAAGGTATTATATATATCTGTGGCCGTATGGAAAAACTCGTTAACTCCACTTTTTGTGAAAATTAAGATAACACCAAAAATAGAAAGCGTGTTTCATTTACTATCACTCTGTCAGATCGAAATTTCGATATAGTTTTTCATTTAATAGTTATTTGAAAAACAAAAATCAGAAAAATATAAATTTTTATGTAAAAACTAGATAACTCCATGCATTTTTTGGAAAAAACAAGTTAACTCCATAGTCTCTTAGAAAACAGAAAAATTAGAAGTTTAAAACGGTGTTGTCTCGAAAACTAAGAGACAAAGAGCGATATAGAACAAATTCGGGACAAAATGTTGAGCCTAAAAATTGCAACCATAGAGAATTCAAAGAATATATTTATGCATTCTTTATATGCATATTATATCTTTTCTGCAGTTTTTGATTCATAGAATACGACTGCCAAACACCCAAAATCTTTCCGAGTAATAGTTTTTAGCCCACACCGTACCCTATGTGGTACAGTAACTTTGAAAAAGGTTTTAACTTACTTATTTTTTTCTGTGGCAAAGATAATAGCAAGGCGTTTTTACGTACAAAAATAATAAAAACCATTTTTATCCAGTTTTTTTTAAGAATAAATATATAACTTTGAATCTGGAAGACAAACAAACTTTATTTAAAAATGGAGTTACCTAGTTTTTATATGCGGCCACAGATTTCTTAAAATAAAAACAAATTAACTGCCTGGCCCATGATGTCGACAAGAACATTTCTTTAGTATATTTATATTGAAAACAAAAAGAATTTTAGTTTTTTATTTTTGTTTTAAATATAAATATGCGAAAGAAATATTCTTGTCGACATTGTGAGCCTGGTTGTAAATTTCTTTAGTTTTAAATTAATCTAAGAACATATATTTATATTTTTAACACTATACGATATTTAATACTATTAAAATTTTTATTTTATTTTCAAAAGTTTTGCTATTCGTGCTTAATTCCCAGTTTTTATTCTTGACAAAAACACTTGAAATTTATTGTTGATGGGATAAGCTATTCCTATGCATTTCACTGGTTGCTTAGGCCAGATCATCAGTAAACTTAATCCATAAAGATTTTAGAAAAATTAAAGATATTAAACCAAATAAAACTGTTAAACGTATAAGAATTATAGCAACAGTTCTACTTGTAACAATATCAAAGCTTGAACAAAACACATCAACAATAAACAACAGTGGGTTTGTTTCATCTTACATTCCCCACTACAATTAGTTGAAATTCTCTCAACATTAATTGTAGTTGTAAGTAGGTTAAGAAAAACAAAATAAAAACAACAACAACTTACAAAAGATGTTGTCAATTAAGTGTTTTTTAGGACGTGCACTTGCCAGTTTATTATCAAAAAGTAATTTCTATTTTTGGGAATACAACATTTTAATTTCCAAAGATTTTGCTATTCGTGCTTAATTCCCAGTTTTTATTCTTGACAAAAACACTTGAAATTTATTGTTGATGAATAGCAAAATCTTTTGAAATTAAAATTTTGTATTCCCAAAAATTTTAATTACTTTTTGATAATTTTTATATCATAAAATTATTTTTTTCTGCAATCTTGACGATCTTCTCAATGTTAAATGTTCATCAATAAAACTTCTCTTGAGCTTATTCCGGCTTGATTTCAGTTTGTTTTCTGAAGTATTTATTTCTAAATTTACGAGTTCTTCGTCCGATTTATCGATCACGTTTTGCTTCCGGGTTGTTGATTTTCTTGAGTTGATTTTTAAATTTTTTTGCACGCACGTGTAACTGTTACGTTTACTTTTATGTTTTTGTTAAAACTTTGATATTGTTACAAGTAGAACTGTTGCTATAATTCTTATACTTATAGAAAAATGTGGCATCGAAATGATGTCACTATAGTCATAAAATAGATGACACGTAAAAAATGACAAAATAGTACGAAGACGTTATTCATTGAATTGATGTTACTTTTTGCATCATTGATGCCATTTTTAGTAACATTGATGTCACAATTCTGATGTTTTCTATCAGTGTACGAAGGAAGATTCGCAGCATAACGACCAAATTAGCTCCGCAGGCAGAATAAGAGAAACTGCTTTTGAACAGATTCAATACGGTCTATGTGCATATTAATTTAAGGACCCCAGACAATAGACCCATACTCCAAAATTGGCCTTACAAGGGATGTGTATAGTTGTTTCGTTACATTAGGATCTGTTAACCCTTTAGACCATCGTTTTATATAAGCAAGTACACCACGAGCTTTATTAATCGTCATTGCAATATGTTTTCAGAAATCTAGCTTAGGATCAAGTAGAATGCCAAGATCCAGAAATTCTCCAACTAACCCTAGTTTATAACCGTCCAGGAAATAGTGTATTATTGATGTGCAATTTCTAGAAAATCGCATGTGCTTGCATTTTTTTTAAGTTTAGCTCCATTTGGTTATATTTACACCATGCGTTAAATCTATTTAAATCCTGCTGCGAAACATCTTAACATCATCAGCGTACATTAAAACATTACAATGCTTCATTACAAGCGGCAAATCGTTTATGAAAATCGAAAATAGCAAAGGGCCTCGGTGACTTCCTTGGGGGACACCGGAGCTAACAAAAATTTCCTTGGAGGTCATTTTATCAAAAAGAACAGACTGTGCTCTGTAGGTTAGGTAGGACCGTAACCAGCACAAAGCGTTGCTAGTAAACCCTAATAAATTCAGCTTAGTGAGAAGTAGGCTATGGTTGATTTTATCAAAAGCTTTGCTGAAGTCAGTATAATTATTTGTTAGAGTTGCTAGTTGTAAAATATATGTTACTGCAGAACAACCTTTCCTTTACTCATTCTTTTTACCGCTGGGTCTTATCTGTTTAAAACCAACCAAATTTATCACTAAAAATACGGGATATGTAGCAAAAACGCAAATATATTTTTCTATCCTCTTCTCAGTTCTTGAAAAAGTAAGTTTGAAACTCTACCAAGACTTTTAAAACATTTCGTCAATATACCACAAAGCTGTTTGCCCCATACATCTTTATTGCTACAGCAAAAATAAATAAAAGACATAACTATTTGAATGACACAAACACAATGATAGAGGAAAACCAACAACACTTGCTTTTCTCATTTGGCCACAAAAACCCTTCTTACCACAATAGGAAATCAACAGTAGCCTTAACAGCAAGCGTCATGTGGTAGCAACTAAAGGAAAAAGAAGAAAAAATACAAATACTGCATCATCGACAACAAATAGTCGTAAATAAAAGGTGTTCCAACCATAATGCACGATGTTAATTGTGAGTCATACCTTAACGTCAAGTTTTTCCAAACTTAATTTGACATTTTTTTTATTTCAGAGTTTGAAAAGGAACATAGTTGAGCAGCGCATTAAGATTGTTGAAGCCTTTGAAGATTGTTGTAGTTGGGCGTACAAATCTGAATGCATTTCGTGCACTTAAATTTGTTGTTCAGCATAATCGACCAAATGTGTCCGCAATCGGGAGAATCGTGCGCAAAATTTTGGCAAACTGGGGCTGTAGTACATGTGAAAACACCGTGCCCGCTCGTCCAGTTCGCTTTGCTGAAAACATTGCTGTTGTTCTCGATAGAATGTCAGAAGCAGTTACCGTGAATGTTGTTTACACTCGCGAGATGATAACGGACTTATTGTGGCCAGAAATTGAGGATGTGGATCTGGACGATATATTGTTCCAGCAGGATGGTGCCCCTTGCCACACAGCTAACGAAACAATGGCTCTTTTGCGCGAGAAAATCAATGACCGTGTTATCTGACGTCGTAGCGATGTTAAGTTGCCGCTACGATCATGAGCTTTGACACCGTTGGACTTCTTTCTTTGGGGACATTTAAAAGAAAATGTGGAAGGCAATAAACCAAGAACAATTCAAGACCATAAGGATGGGTGATTCGGCACATTAACGACATTTATCCTTAATTATGTCTCAGAGTCATTGGAATTATGGACCATCGGATAGAGGTATGCTACCGTAGCCGTGGCAAGCATTAGGTCGATATTTTGTTTTACACATATTTGCCATAGATCCCGCTATCATAATAGAACATTTTAAGATATTCTCTAAAAAGTTTTTATTATTTACAATTCTATTTACAATTAAAATCGTGCGTTTTGGTTGGACCACCCTTTAGAACTTTAACAATTTGTATGAAACTCAATACTCGTTAACGTTTGTATCTAGGTTTGCATATATGTATGTAAAAGGATAGTGCGGGTACGTATAAATTTGATAAATACTCATACGCACTTACATTCATATACAAGTTAAACTTTTGTTTGCCAATCTAAAAATAACAATAACAACGAACGTATGACCGTTTAAATGAGAAACCAGTTGAACTGACCGTCAACGTTCCGTACCACCGTGCAACATGTTTATTTTCTAAGGTTATTTTGTGGTTAAAAGAAGCAGCTATAAGCCACATGCACACCCAGAGAAAAAACATGTTTAAATATCGTCACCTCCAATAAAAAAATTTTTAAAGAAAATTTTAAAAATATTATGATTCATTGAACAATATAACTGTCACCGACAACCATATTATGGTTGAATTAGTCCTCCATCAATAACCCACAACCAAATTATGGTTGCCTTTAACACTTATAATAGCATGGTTGGTTTTCAACCATGTATGTTGCTCTTGAAAATAGGAAAATACTATTGTTAATTTTAAAACAATTTATTATTGTCTTATTAACCATAACATGTTTAGAAGCAACCATAATATGGTTTTGGCTTTTTGATGGAGGACTAATTCAACGATAATATGGTTGTAGCTGACAATAATATGTTTATATTAACCATTATATGTTAAAAATTTTCTTTAAAAATAGTTTTGTTGGAGGCGACCATATTTAAACATGTTTTTTCTCTGTGTGCATATTACACGCAATTTATATACAAACAAATTTAAAGTGATCCTTGTATTGTCGATACAAGTACCAAAGTGGCGACAAGAAAATTCATCACAGTTGATGAGGTTTTTAGCTGGATTTTTCTTTAACAAGTACTTCATTCCACACGTAATGCTTCGTTAGTATTTTACAAGTTTAATTCCACATCTTGCTTTCTCTCCCTTTCTTTCGTATTTAACTTACAAAACTGTCTAGTGCTTAAGGGATGATGATAATCACGATACTGATGATGACGACGAGTAGTGTAACCAGAAAGGATTGACTGTTTAAAAGGTGACATGTCATAACGTCCAGTGTCATAGTGTCCATGGACTTTATGACACTCCAAAAAGTGTCATAGCGTCCATAATTACTAAAGAAGTTAAATACAAAAAAATGATCTGCATACACGCAGAGAAAAACATGTTTCATTATGGTCCCAACCAACAAAGCTATTTTTAAAGAAACTAATTTAACCATAATATGGTTGTCGGTGACAATGATTTGGTTAAATGAAACATAATATGGTAAAAAAAATTTAAAAATTGTTTTGCGGTTTTTTTCTGGGTGTATATATTAAATATATAACGAAAACACTTTTGGGCGCAAGGGTTTTCTCCTCTATGCTATAACAAATACCGGCTTCGCTAACTAAAGTTTTCTGCACAGCCGGCCTTTGGCCGGGCGCAAGGATTTTCTCCTCTATGGTATAACAAACACCGGCTTCGCTAACTAAAGCTTCTCTGCACAGCCGGCCTTCGGCCGGGCGCAAGGATTTTCTCCTCTATGGTATAACAAACACCGGCTTCGCTTACTAAAGCTTCTCTGCATAGTCGGCTTTCGTTCGAAAACAAGGCAGATTTTAGAAGCTTTACTTAGCGAAGCCGATGTTTGTTATACCATAGAGGAGAAAATCATTGCGCCCGGCCGAAGGCCGGCTGTGCAGAGAAGCTTAAGTTAGCGAAGCCGGTATTTGTTATACCATAGAGAAGAAAATCCTTGCGCCCGGCCGAAGCCCGGCTATGATCCCAAATTTGTTTACATTCTTGATTGTAAGAATTTTTGGCATTATACTTACTTATTTTGATATTTCAAAACAAATTTTACACATTTTAATATTTTGCATTATAAGTTAAGTTGTGGACATTATAGCACTTGGCAAAGTGTCATAACGTCCGCGGACGCTATGACATTTCTTTGATGGACGTTATGACACTTTTGAAAGTGTCATAATGTCTATGGACACTATGACACTTTACAAAGTGTCATAACGTCCATGGACACTATGACACTGGACGTTATGACATACCACCGTTTAAAATGTATTTTTTTCAGCTGTATGTGTTGGGTAAGATACGTTTTGGTGAATGTAAGTTTTTTTTATATATTTTATAGTATTTCGCAATCGAAGCAGACGATTAAATTAATCATCCGCGATATCATACTCAGATCTACCAAGCTCTGTACAACGGGAGAAACTATTTCCAGACTGCTTTCTGAGAAAGCTGTTTGTAAATAAAAAAGATTTTTAGGTAAAAAAGTTTTTAAAAAAACCACAATTAGTTTGTCACTCCGTGTGTAACTTTTTTATTATTCATCTCAGACCCCATAAAGAATATATAGATTCTGGCTCATTGAGTGAGTCGATCTACCCATGCCCGTTTGTCCGTCTTTTAAAAACAAGCTCACCACACAATATATAAAAAAAAAAAAATTTTGTTTACGCTATTGAAAGTATTCATCCAATGAATAATATTGATAGATCTAATGTAATGTTTCATTAAGTCCTTTTAATGAAACAGGTTTCATTGATCCAACAAAGCGCTGCATATGTGCCTTTTTAATGCCATTTTTCATGGGATTAATGTCAAAATTCATTGGTATTGCGAAGAAAATTCTTTCAGTGTATCAAAACAAGTTTTGACACGTCACAGCTTTATAGGGCGAGAAATTACACTTTGAAATTTCGTGAAGATCGGTCTATAATTTACCCTAGTCCCGATATAAATCCCACTCTAAAATTATTTAAATACACTGTAGCAAATATAGATATTACGGTAAATTTTTTTCCAACAAAGCTTCATATGGCCAGAAAAAATATCATGCAATTTTGTGATATACGGTCCATAATTTACCTTGGATCCCATATTTAGCAGCCCTTAGCAGCACTGAAGGTAATCAATTGAGACAGATGTTGCTAGGAGGGCAAGTCTGAGCAAAGGAGCTATATCCATATTCACTGCAAACTAATAAATGGTAAAACTAATTTCAACACTGTATTTAAATTTATGTTTTTTAATACCAGAAATCACTCTGCGGAATTTTGGGATGATTGGTTCATAACTTACCACGGCTCCAATATAAATTCTCCTCCTGAAAATCATTTAAGTTCGGCATAAACTGGTACGAATCATGAATCATTTTACTCAAGCTAGTTAAAATGTTTAAAAAAAAGCATTAAAGTCTCTGAATGTCAGTCAATAATTAAATATAGGACTAAACCGCAACCAATTTTAATGCTGATGTCTGAATACTGAAGGGGGTCCAGAACCAATATTTTTATCTGTTACATACTTCGGTACAATCGCATAATATCCTCTCTATATATGGTAGTGTGGGTATTAAAACAGAATGGTTGAAATAATTTTTAATTTTCTTTGTATAAATTGTATCAATTGATCAAAAATTACACATACGCCTCATAGAAAAGTCTTTCTGGAATATATTTCCTTAAAAATTTTGGTATTTATATCAACTTTGGCAGCGATAACTTTTGTAACAGGTACTATGTGCACTTCATGTTGGTACATTCATTTACACCATTGGTCCCATATGAACACCCTCACTAAAATCACTTTAAGACAAAAAAAATCTCATAAAGATATTAGAAAATATTGGGCATTAAGAACTTTTACATGAATCCTAAACCCATTACTGCAATTCGTGATTCCCATGATCAATAGTTTTATTTAATACACACATCAGTACAATCGAATCATTGTAAATGCATGTGTATTAAGTTTTCTTTTTGGCAGAGTTGTTGTTTTTGTACCCACATGACCAATGTTGGACAGGGTGTTATGCGTTTGTACTGAATACAAAATTGTTCCTAATGCAAATAGGGAGAATCAGACCATAATTCCACATAACCCTCATACAAAATTCTCTCCGGCTTAAAGTTTTGTACCATCTAATAACGTTGGTATTTAGATTGAATTCGACCAACATTTATTGTACTGCAACTCCATTCATCTTACCAGATTTTCTTAAAATCTGTCCACTCCCGAAAATAGATTTTAATGCTGTAAAAATTTCGAAAATTTAGTGTGATTGAGTTAAAGTCACACTTAAAAGAAACATCTAAGATATCAGTATCATCATTCGATTTGCTGAGGACTGCATTACATATTCGGTAATATTGTGGATTGTTCTCTTCAAAGCCTTTCTACCCCGTTCGTCTTGTTACCACCGCGAGGCATTTTTTAAGAATTTAAGATTTTTATAAATCAGTATTAATTTAAAATTATATTATTTCATGCAATTATAAATTTAGTCAAAAAATACTTTACTAAAATTAAGTCTTAACTAATTAACACCAAACACTAATTAATTTAAAGTAACACCAAATCATATTACAAAAAAAAAAAAAATCGCAAAGCGCCACCGAATTGGCTATATTTAAAAACAACAACTCTTAAAAAAGAATACAAAACATTTAAATTGTTTGTCTCTTTTTTTCTTATTTTCTACTGTTCTCCAATTTAAGGCATAGTAGAGAAATCTTATGTTGTTGTTCTTTTTACTATGTAGCTATAAACACAAAAAAAGCATATAACTGCCCTGAAGGGAACCTCGGTGCAAGTGTCTCCAAGTCACCAGTTTTGTCGACTATATTGGTGACATTGTCAACGAAGTGTCTACACTGCATTACATTTGCCCCTTTATTTGGCTTTAATACGAAAAAGATTTTATCAATAACAGCTGAGTAGTACAATTCCTATAAAAGTTGAAGAAATAATAAAAAACGATTGTTATAATTTCGTATTCTTACAAAAAGTGGAGACTACTTTTACTAAAATGTGCTAGCGATTCACTGGTTCCAATGTCTACATATGTTCCCAAAGGAACCCAAACCTAGTCAGTAGTACCAACGTCAGTAGTAGAATTCCAATGACACGCCCATGTTAAATGTCTATTGATAACATTGCCTGGGGTATAATAAGTCACTAGTACTGGTGACTGTGTCAATAGTGAATCAGTACAGATTCACTAGTGACATTTCCTGCAGGGTGTGTTATTTGTTTACAATTTGTTGTTGCTCACACATATGTGAGTATTTTCTATGTATTAGTAACACTTTCGAACGCCTATAACTCCGAAAATACTGAACCGATTTTTATAAAATATACGTTGTGCTCTTCTACCAAAAAATATCTTTCGAATGATGTATCATTTGTTTAAATGCAGTGAATAGTATAGTCGTTAAAGGAAGCAAAATAAATCAACTTGTATTAATATATATATGATGATGATGATATATCATATAGATATCACTCCTGAATAACTGTCGATGGAGGGCAGTGTTGCCAATTTAGCCATTAAGTGGCTAGATTTAGCCATTTTTCACCCTGTTTAGCCATTAACCATTTTTCAACTTGTTTAGCCATAAAATTTTTTTTCCGTTTTTCTTTTAAAAGAATAATTTTTATTTTATTATAAAAATTCATAAAAGTAAAATAAACATTTTGAACAATTGAAACGCCTTTAATTTAAATCACAACTTTTACAAATGTTGAAAATCGCTATAAACTATGACGCTGAAACATCTTTTAAAATAAAGGAACAATATTCCACTGTTTCTTTCTGGTTGAAAGTATTTCAATAAAGGGATGCAGGCGGTAACAAAATTTTTCTAGAAATTTCAGAATTGACTATAAAGTTGCTCTCACTTCCATGGTCAAATGCTGAAGCAGTGATGTTAGATGTTTTTTTCGAAATATCGTCAAAATTTAAAAAAAAAGTCGTCAAAATCGTCAGTAGTTTTGAAAAAAACCGTCAAAAAATCGTCATATAAAAAAATCGTTTTTTTATAAACACGGATATATCACTCTATTAAAACATGAAAAAATATTAAGTATAAAATCACACAAAACCAAAAAATATAGAATTTTTAATACTTAAGACGATTTGGTGCGGCTTTGATATTGCTCTCCGGAGATTTTCGTCAAACAATTCCCGTCATCCCCAAATCTTCTGCTGCAGATGAACTTAACGCCTGCCTGAAATCGTCGTCTTTGTGGAGGCATGTCCAGAAGTTGCAATTGACCGCAAACATTAGAGTCGTGTTGCAGAACGACCCATCGGCTGCTGAATTCTCGAGACAACTGCTGGAGCTTGGCAACGGCCAAATTCCTATTGATGTTTCGAATGGATTGATATCGTTCCCTGAAAATGTTTGTGAATTCACATTGTCCAAGGAGGAGCTCATCAGCAAAGTGTTCCCCGACATTGCACAAAACTACAAAAATCTCGATTGGATTGGTGAACGGGCAATAATAGCAGCGAAGAATAAGGACGTCGATAACTTAAACTTAATTATTCAATGTTAAATCGCAGGACAACTACACATAGGGTTCCCAACTTTTTTTGTTGCAATTAAAGTACATTGATTATTAAAGGTTAAGAAAAAAAGTACACAGTATAAATATAAAGTCCAATTAATTTCTTTTTATTGTTATATTTAAAAATGTTTTTTATTGCTTTTCGCAAGTTTTATCAAACAATTACACTGTGCTAGAATTTGGCAACTGGCGCTTAAACGTTTTTCGGGTACGCTGAATCCAATACCGGTTCAAAAACGGTTCAGTTTATTGAAATAACATACTAAAAAAAACGAAAATCCGCAATAAAATTTCCTTTAAACGTTAAATTTTTTTCTAACATGCGCTGTCGTTTTAGAAACATATTTTTTTTTTTTTTTGGCAACAAAAATAATTTTTTATCAACATTTCGAAATTTTTGTTTGTTAAAAATCTATTAAAAATTACAGCTATAAATGATTAAAATCTGTTAACAACTTTTGATTTTATTCACAAAAGTTAAAAAATTTTAATTAATTTAAAAATTTCATAAATCGCAATATTTGTATGGGAGCCCCCTTAAGAAGTGGTGATAAGGGGCAAGTATGTCTCGAAAAATTATTAAGGAGACTCCTTGGCTGTTATGGTACGTTTTCTTCAATATATTTCTAGTCTGTATTAAACTTTTTGTATGGGAACCCCTTAAGGAATGGACAGTTTTAAATTTTGTTTTAAATATTAGTTAAACGAGTCACTTTTGTGCTCGCGATCTAAAAGCAGGCAGTAATTTGAAGGAGTTTTGCACTCGTGTTTTAAAAGCAGGCAGTTATTGTACTCAAATTAAACAAACAAGTGAAATAGTGCTGTCAGATTATTTTTTTTCGAAAAATCGTCCTGCCAATATAAAAAAAACATAAAAAAATGGCCCTGACTAATATTAACTAGTTGTTTTTTAGTTTTTCTAAAAAAAAACTTGTACAATAATGGCTAATAAACCACTGATGGTTTAAACGCTGGTTTAGTTGAACTAAACTTGAATTTATATGTAGTTTAAACTCAGCAACTATAAATCATTCTCCCATGTGTTATATGTGGTAAAAAAAATAACATGTGACAGCACTACGATAAATCTTATCAAATTCATATGGTCTGTGTTGGTAGTTTAAACGCCGAATTTTATGCGTTTAAAGATGGTTTATATATTTAGTGATTTATAGATTTTTGTACATCAAATCGCTGTCTACTGATTCCATTCAAATAAATCATATTAAACATTTTAATATTTGTGTTGTATTATTACTCTAAAGTTTGTCTGAAGGCTTAAAATTGGGACGAGGCGAAGTTCGTCGAGTCCGCTAGTAGATATAAATATATTTATTTATTTATTTACATATTTATTATAATTAAAATTACAATAAATCTTAAAAGCTAAAAGCACTAGCAACAAAGGCTATCGGCTTGGTAATTCTTAACAAGGTTATTATTTACATGTGTATGTTTGTATTTAGGATGATAATATCGGTTATATTATTAAATTTGGTTTTGTAGGGAAGTTTTTTTTAAGAATTCAAAGATTTTGTTAATATTATCATAAGATGGTATTTTCAAAAAGTCTACTATGTTTGAGGAGTTAAAAATTGATACACGCAAGTCAAAGAGGACTGGACAGTCTACTAAGATGTGAAAAACAGTTAAGGGTGATGAGCTGCAGAAGGAGCATATTGGTTGTGCCGTTTTTTTTATTAAATGTTCATGCGTAAGACGTGTATGCGTGAGACGTAGTCTGGTGAAACATTTATTTTGTAAGCAGGTGGTTGATGTTGGCAGGACTAAAGGCTGATTTGTAGGGTTGAAGGTCTTGTAGGGGTGATTGTATGTGTTCCATTTGCGTTCCAAAGCCGTATTGAGTTTCGTGTCGGCACATCTGGCTAAGAATTGTTTTGATTTTGGAATATATAAATACGTCGGTTGTAGGTAAACTGATTTTGCAGCTAGATCTGCTGCCTCGTTTCCTTTGATACCGATGTGGCTTGGAATCCATATTAACTTAATTTTATTAGTAATTTTCATAATTTTTTGTTGTATTGTAATAATTAATTCATTTTTATTTGTTTGATTAAAAGCGGCGTCAAATACTGAACGACTGTCGGTGCAAATTACGTATTTTTTGTCTGAGCTTTCGCTAAGCTGTAGGGCTTTAATTATTGCTATGGCTTCAGCTTCGAATATAGAAGTGTTTTGAGGTAATAATCCTATTTTTTGCGTATATCCAGCTTCGTCGGTTAATGCGAAGCCAACATGATTTGAAGTCTTTGAGCCATCAGTAAATAAGAATTGCCAGCCATTTATCTTGTATTCGTTGTAAATTTCGTTGAATACGGATTTGAAGACAATTGGACTTGTACCGTTTTTGTTAAAACCTTGGAGGTTTCTTAAAAAAATTTTGTTTTCTAGCAACCATGGAGGATAAAGTTCCAGTGGTGGGGTATATTCATTTATGTTGTTTTTCTTTGCAATTTTAAATATGTTGCATAGGGTTGAAGGATATTTAAGTGTGGTTTTCCTCTTTTTCAACAATTTAATATGATTTTGTAGCAGTGTGTTGGGACAGCTTATTTTGTCCAGATGGCGAAACAGAAGTCTATTGATGTGGACACGTAGTGGTTCGAAGCCACTTTCAGCCTGCAAATTGACTATCGGAGTTGTACAAAAAGCTCTTAGGCTGGTTCTAATAGCAGCGTTTAGGGTGTTTTCCACAATTTTGAGAGTGGACTTGGATGTCTTGTTGTAGATAATTAGACCATAATCTATTTTTGATAACATAACCGAGTTTACTAATCTTAGCAGACTGTTAGTATGCATTTGACTTTTTTTTGATGTTAAATACTTAATAATATTTAATCTACTAGTTAAATCTTGTTTTAAATAATTACAGTGAGTCTTAAAGCTATATTTACAGTCGAAATTAAGTCCTAAAATTTTACAATGGTTTACATTTTGAATAGTTAAATTGTTAAAATTAATGTTGATTACATCGCATTTGCGTTTTTTGCAGATATGCAGATGACAAGTTTTTTCAAACGAGATATCTGCACCGGACTTATTTGACCAACTATTAATTTTAAGTAGGATTTCTTGAAATACTTGTGCGATTTTTATATTATTTTGCTCTTTTGCTATTATGTAGAGATCATCAGCGTAGATGCAGTGATCAACTCTTTTATCAATACTTATAAGACGGCTCAAGTCGTCAAAGGCAATTATGAAAAGAGTTACCGATAACGGTGATCCTTGTGGAATGCCGTTATATAGCGGAAAAACATTTGAAAATGTATCATTGACACGAACAGAAAATTTTCTATTAGTGAGGAAAGATTTTATGAAGTTGAAAATTTTTGGTCCAATTGACCATTTTGACAGTTTTTGAAGAACAACATGTATTCCTATTCTGTCAAAAGCTTTAATAAAATCAATAGAAAGTATAGACGTATGTCTTCTAGTGGAACGATTTTTACATATTATATGGTCCAGATACAACAGAGAATCGGTGGTGCTAAGACCGGCCTGAAATCCGGTTTGGTTACGTGATAATAGTTTGTGTTTTTTAATAAACCACATGAGACGCCTAGAAACCATTTTTTCAAGCAGTTTAGCAATACATGGAAGTAATGAGATAGGACGATATGAGTCAATGATGTCTATTGGTTTGTTACCTTTTGGTATAGTTATAACTGAGGCTGTTTTAAAAAATTGCCTCTATATACATATATTAACTAACCCCCCGTTTCCACATGCAAGTGCAAGTTCGAAAAACTCAATACACTGACACTTTTTCACTAACATTCACACAATTTTTGTTCATTCAGCCAATCGGCTGTTTCCTCGATTTTTTGTTGATAATACGTATACACTACTTGCAAGTAATTACTTGCATGTGGAAACGTTCGGTAAGAAAAAAGCTTTACTTGACAGATTAAAGTGTTAAAAATTTGATGAAAGATTAAAGTTTAAACTAAATTTATTGACGGGATTAAATCGTCAACACCTAAGTGACTCTACATTCAAAATCGTCAATCGTCATTTTGGTAAATTCAGCGAAAAAAATCGTCAAAATGACGTAAAATCGTCACATCTGACATCCCTGTGCTGAAGTAAAGAGGGTGTTTAGCCAAGTAAACATCGTTAAAAGTAATTTGAGAAATAGGTTGCATTAAGCAACCGTTAATTCGATTTTATCAATTAGGTAAATATTTTTACAGTAACAATACAATATGTATACCACCACCATAATAGTGGAGAGGGTACTATGCGTTTGTGCTGATGTCTGTAACACCTTAAAATATTGGTCCTTAGCCCATCTTTACGTATACCGATTGACTCAGAATCACTTTCTGAGTCGAATTAACGATGTTTGTCCGGCTGGCTGGCTGTCCACGTAAGCCTTGTGCGCAAAGTACAGGTCGCAAGTTAGAGATTATTTGATGAAATTTGGTACAAAGGTTCTAATGTGGTGTACGGTATCATAAAGTCGGGTTTAACCGACTATTCTTTCTTGTTTTTTATTGTTGATCTGGACTCAAAAGATTGGGTAAATGTTGTCGTGACTATGATTTACCTTCAAATTATTTAAAACTTCTGATTATTTGAAACTAATGAGTGATTCCTATGAGATGAACAATAACGACATCGAATTTTTCGATGATTTAATTTTCTAATATTAATTTATTTTAATATTTATTTACGTTTATTCTTAATTAACAAATTGATCTTAACTCACAATTTCATCGTAAACAACTTTTAATTAATTATTTCTGTTTTGTAATTGCATTTTAATGTGTTTTTATTTAAAAAAGCTTTTAACCATTTTTTAGCCCATTTTTTAGTCATTTTTTTCGTAAATTTAGCCATTTTTGGTCACCAAGTTTTGGCAACACTGATGGAGGGTATCAAAGATTTTAAATTAAACCAAATTTTAACCTTTTGTCATAAAGCTATTAAAGTAAAACCTTAAGCTTTTTTTCCTTCAAATACAGAGAAAACTCTAACATCTACAAAGATAAATCAAGGTTTTGCCTCTGGCCATAACAGAAGTTAATTCGAACTGCTTACAAATAAAATTGTAATTAAGTGTATTAGTTTGTTTGTTTGTGGATACACAATTACAAATCATTATTTTGGAATCATTAAAAATACTTTAGCTTCCATTAACTATTATGCGCAATTATGAACATACTAGCAAAACCACCTTATAAATCAGGGATACGTTTTTAAATTAAACATTAATGTTTTAATTTTCACATATATTTTCACCGTTATAAAGTGATACCGAAAAATAAAGATAAAGTCTAGAGAAGTTTGCAGAAATAACAAACATTTTCTAGTTCAATTTGCTATAAAATAAATACATACAATTTCCCCTTCGTAAATGATAATGGGAAATGGCAATTATTATTTAATTATTATCTAAATGTTAAAATACGCTTTAGGTAAAAAGTGACAAGTATTTATTTAATTCACTCCCACCCAAACAAACTGACAAACAATTTATAAGTCAGAACTCAGGGCAATTTTATCTCCGTTTATTTAAACTTTTTTTCAATGTTGCTTAAAATGGCTAAAAGTCAATTAAATCAGATAATTATCTGATCTAAATTTTAAAAGGAGTTCGTGTGAATAAAAATATTTTAAATTTAATAATTTAATGGAAACTTTTTGCTATTACTTTGGATGGTTACAGATTGCTAAAACGAATGTATTAGTCTGTAATGGATTTAAACTTTTTAAAAAATATAATTTTTAACTATTCAATTATTTTTAAGGAAACAAGCAAAAACAAAGAAAAAATATAAATGGAATATTTGGCACATTAGCAAAACTCAACTGTTGCAAAACCGTTGAGTGTTTTTCATACAAAACGGTTGCACAACAGTTACGTCATATGAATGTGCCCATTGATTAAATTTCCCGTAGAGTAAAATACATAATATTGTATTGCTAGAATAAGAAATTTTGTTTACATTTTTTTTTTTACTAAATAAATATATTGGCAACGGGATTGTTATTAGATCGGTTTCGATATAGAAAATTTTAGACCGCTATATCGGTTAATTTAACCAACCTCCACAAGGAGCTAATTGTTAGAAACCTCGACGCAGTCTAAATGCTTACAAAACCCATTTTCTTCATTTTGTCAATTACAAAAGGATATTTTTTCTTAAGTAAAGTAAAGTTTAAATTAAAGCTTAAAAAACTTTTGTTTATAGACAAAAGACTGACTGCGGCTTTTCTTTAAAAAAAATTGCTTTAATACCAAAATTGTCCTTTACTAATATTTTAAATCATATAAGGTAAATCATAATATGTAAATCGTAAATTGTAAATCAAATTCGTTTAAAATAATGCTTAACATTAGTTCAAAATCTTTTTTTGAAATGAAATACATACAAAACTTAATTTTGGGACTTAAAAATCGCTTTAAATCAAAAACATATACAATTAATTACACACAGCAAAAATTTATTTTCTTTTGTCAATTGGTTTAGGTTAAATTTAGAGTGCTGACTACGATGGCATTATTAGTTTTTCCTAACAGCTTTAGTTTTAAAGATATAGTGATATCTAATATTTTCATAATTTACACCATTTTTGTATTATTCGTTTAACATTTCACGAACGACCCTACAAACCTTAAAATACTTTTTGGATTTTTAATCTACACAAAATTCTCTTTCATGTAATAGAATCATATTGATAAGTATATCGGAATATCTGACTTGTATTGCAAGGATGTTCAAATTATGTTTTTTTAGTTAAGTTTTTAAAACTTTGAAAAATCCAATTTTTTTTTGCTAATTTTCCATGTATGCACAAACTACACATTCCAACGAACTATTCTTATTAAAAAAAATTCAAGTCTATTAAAAGAGTCCTGAAATATTTAGAAACCAACTTCCATTTTATCTAGCTTTCTTCATGTTTTAAATATTACGGGGCTCCCGCCAGACCATTGGTGTCGAAAATTTAAGAGTGGATCTTTTCCCACTTGACCATTGCCGTAAAGATGCAGCGCAGTTTCGACAAACGGTATAATGCACCCGCTGTATGTGTTGATTGGAAATATTAATTTTAAAATCTTAGAAATATGCAGCCTTCACAAAGTCTACAGGTTAACGATACTGCACTATCTGACCAATTAAAAACACTCAGTTTTAGAAATACTTCCTTATTAAATTGCACAGAACGGTAACGTTCGAAATCGCTAAGCATACAGTAAATTGTTTGTCTTTTTCTCCTTTATTTCCTTTGGAAGAAAGCTTTCACGTTCGCTTCTCCACTCCAGCTGGCTATTTGACAGAAGTTTTGTTTAGATCCAAATTTGGAAACTTTTACTGTAACAGTTCTCCAGATGTACTGTAATCAGGAAATTACTGTAAAAATTTCGCGAAATTCAGTTAAGTAGTTTGGAAATAATTGCAATACGAGTATACATTTTTGAATAAAAGTTAAAATTGAACATGGTTATTAAATTTGAATGGATCTCTTGCGCGTGGAAAGGGTCTGAAACATTGATGTCCATTAAATAAATTCACACACATTCTTCACACGCATTCTTACGCTCTTTCATTTAGTCTACGAAAGTACACAATTCAGTCGTCGATTATCAAGCGACGAGTACGTATGCGGCGGATGCTTAAAAAATTTTTTGTATTTTTGTTAAGAATACTTGTCTCTTTTTTAACTTATACTAATGTAAAGTATTTTTGTATTTTGGACATCACTGGTCTGAAATTACTGATAACGTTCACTCAAAATATTATGTAGTTTAATTCGAACGAAAATTCATTTTAAACACATTAAAATTCATTTAGAAAACGGATCATTTACATTTCATTTAACCTTTATGTCAACAGCAGAAAAATTATACTTACGTCAACAGTAAGCATACCCGGGTATACACATATATTTTATATGGGATTTTGTTTGTTATATGCTGTTGTGCATATAACACAAGTTTTGTCGTTGTTTTCATACTTAATTTTTGGTAAACATGGTATAACACCAGGTAATTCAGAGCAAGATAAAAATGGCAGATGATGAAAGACTCGCTCCAAGGCAAATAAGTGCACTTGATTATGAGAAACAACAAGAATATATTCGTCAAAGATTTATTAGTGTCCGAAGCAGTTGTGGACGGAACCGACGCTGGTGTATCTCCAAATTACTCCCATGTGGAAAACATCCAGTTACCAAAATACAATATAGATGATGAAACTGAAGACAGTGACAAATTTTCTGATATACGGTGTCAAAGTGGACACAGCTTTACGCAAAGATGGAATAATTTTGTTTGCTGCACCACCACAAACTGTCAGGTTCCCACAACATACTTAAGTCTGCAAACTATGAACCAGTAACAAGTACACAAGGGGTTTCTATTATGGAAACATTCAGGTTGATAATGTCCGATAAAATTTTCGACTTAACTATTCTTGAGACAGGAAAATAATGCTATGAGCGTGAGAATATAAAAAACCCTACACTACAACATTGTATATGGAAAGCAATAACAAAAAGCGAGTTTGATTCGTATTTTGGTCTTCTCTTTTTGAGTGGCGTAACACGTTTTGGCAATGTTCACCCTTAAGACTTGTGGAAAACAACCGCACATTCTCTATATTGCGATGCGATAATTGTACGGCGTGTCTAGGCAATAAGACGCTTCATACGTTTTGATAACGGGAATACACGCGAGTAACGTAAGCAAACCGAAAAAGCGGCAGCAATAACGGTTATATTTTTGATGCTGAATAAAAACCTCGTCCAACAATGAAGGTCTGCACATTATGCAAAAGACCCGTATTTGCATTCTTTCTACTGATATGTCGCAATGCAATAGTTTTAGTTAAAAATGTTTAATTATTTACAACTGAAAATTAATTTTACTTACTAATTTTTTGCAATAAGCATGTAAAATAAATTTTATTTGTATACGTTTGTCTATACATACCCAGGTATGCAGCTGTTGACGTAAGGGGTACAAATTGAAAATTGTCCTTCCCTTTGCCCCAACTTGACCAATTTCACTCAGGTGTAGGAATATGGTATAAGACACTTCTATTAAGGATATCATGAAATTTCACGTCGATCCGATGATTACTTTTCATGATATCGCGGTTTTAAAACGCAAAACATACCCGGGTATGTAGCTGTTGACATAAAGGTTAAAACAAATGATTTTTACATTAATTTTTTATTTATTGAACAGCATTTTCGTTAAAATTGAATAGTTTTTACTTTTAAAAAATATATTTTAACCGACAAAAATCCAACCACACAAAAAAATAAAAACGAAAAACACTATTTTTTGGTAGTTTGTTTTTTGAATAACAAACAGAAATGTTAAAAAAAAAAAAAATTATTTGTAAAATAACTATATTTTTATTAAATTTTAACAGCACGGAAAACGAATTTATTAACCCACAATCAGTTACTGTAATAATTTTATGAGTGTTGCATAAAGCCTAGTACTCTGTTAAAATTTGTGAAAAATGTTGAGCAACATTTGTTATTTCACACGAAAATTTTGACATGTAGCGATGTTACCACCAATCATGCGAGTTTGTACAATTTGTCCATTTTATTCCTGTAAAGTATGCGACATTGTTTTGCGTACGTAAACAAACCCCACATGTATTTTACTAAAAATATTTTTTTTTTAATAAAAAAGAAAGTAAATATGGATAAAAAGCTGTTACCGGTTGTGTTATATTAATTTTGTATTTCTTATTCAATAATCAGTTCATCCTTTTTTTCTTTTGCTTAAAATTCCACGTGAAATAAGTGCAGCTTACATTATTTCGCAGTTGTAAAAAAATGTTGCCAGAAACATTTCGGAACTTTTTCACATAATGAACAGAGTACAACTCTATCAACATTATTTCATAGATATTCCGCACAAGTTTTTTTCACATGCGTTTTGACAGCATTTCACTTGAAATGTTGAACAGAGTACCAGGAGGAAGAGGAAACTATGTTTCATTGTCTCTGAAAGTTCCAAAGAATAAAGGAGTTAAGGGATGGAAATCCAGTGCTTATCTGCTTGGATTATTTATTTAAAGTAAAACTAAAGTTGCTTCTTCGTTTCATTAAGGAAATGAATTATTTGACATATGCAGTGACTCCTATAAAGTAGCTTATCTTAAGGATGTGTATTGATGCAGGGCATCAAAAATAGACCGCTGCATTTCCATTCCTAACTCCATTTTACAGATGCCATTTTTGTTTTAGTAAAAATGAAATAATTTTTAATTTCAAATTGTTCATTAGTTGCCACGTTTTAATTCATTATATTATAAGTATTATGTCGGACCAATTTCGCGTAAAACATACTTATATATGTATAAACGGCTGCAATCAGGATGTTTAAAAGTATAAAAATTATGCACTACTATATCGATGTATAATTTGCAGTATGACAAACTCAAAATGCCCCCATTATTTGGTTGTGGGTATACAAAAAAATATAGCATTTGTATCCATTTGAAATGCTTGTGTATTCCTGTTAGTTTTAACAAATGACTTATTTAATTCTAATTACATTCTTATGACTTGATTTATTTTTTTTTCCATAATCTTAATAATTCATTAACCCTTCGTCTTACTCATGAGTCTGGCCAGACCTTTTTCGATGTTAAATGTTATTTTAGTATATTTAAAACACAGGTAGAGACTTGAAATTTCAGGTACCCGTCTAGAATTTAGTTAACAATTAAAAGCTGTAAAGTTATATCCTGGAAAGGATATATAAAGAAACTTATTCGAATATTTTACAGCACACATCACATACGTAGCACATGTGGTCTGGCCAGACCCATATATATTTTGTATAAAAGATGTCGTATTTTTAACTTTCTTTCTTGCTGTTTTTAATTATTTTTTGTTAAATTATCTGTTATTTATTTAATTTTATTAAACACACAAACTAGTAGCTCCATCTAGTTCTCGATTTGAAAAAAACCCAATAAGCACAGTAACTAGTAACTCGCGTTCAGAAGCTGATTTTTACATGTGAAGAGTAGAGGCTTATGACTTAGAACATAATAAAGCTGCTGAGGAAGGTTATGAAATTCAACCGTTCACAGATGAACAGAATGATGATGTGGATTACGTTCCAAATAAGAACGATTCATCCGGTTCTGAAAATAATTTGTTCATAAAACCAAATGAATCGTTTGCTTCTAAGGACGATGAAGAAGAACCACATGTACAAACTTGTCAACAATACTCTGCCCATCATATATTTATGGTAAAGATTGACCAAAATGGAATAAGCAGAAACTTAATGTTGGTATATGCTGCGTCAAAATAATATGCGTTTTGTATTCGTGTATTTGCTTGAAAAGGAACGATGTTTGAAAATTTGCAAACGAATTGGTTCTATTTTATATGTATTGAAAATGGAATATTCATATACTCCAAAAAATTTTTGTTCAAAGTGTTCAGATTGTCAGCAACATTCTAAATTTAAAATTACATGTTTCAGTTGCTACCGAAATCCATAGTGCATACATGTATTTATTTTATTTCTATTTTTTATTACAACCCTGAAAATAATAGGACCAGTTCAAACACGCGTGTAAATAGTTGCCCACAAGGGACTAGGACTAGTCCAAAAGCAACCCAATCGTATTTAAAAAACATGGTCCATTTAACATTACGATGTCTTAGGGCAGGATCATATATCCCACCTTTGCACTACAAAGGAGTAGTTTTAAAACTACTCCATGGTATAATCAAGAAGATTAGTTTTGAAGTCGATTAAAAACGAAAGCATGTCGTCTCACTACAAACACTTTTTAACAATGACATGGTCCATGCTTGTATTACATCGGACCAGTCCATGGAGTAGTCCATTTTATCAAAATGGATCAGGTGGTCCAATATTATTTGCAGGGAAATAAAATCGTATTGCATATTATAAACATGTTATATACATTTTATGAAATAAAACGATCTTATTTTTCAGTTTTAAGAAATATTTTGATAGGTCAAAATATGTTTATTTGTGTATTATAAACAAAAATAATATGAATATGTACGCATAATATTTCATATAATGAATTTCATATTTTATTTAAATTATAAATTTGTATAATATAACTTTTAGTTAAAAAAAATTTGGTTTTATTTATTCAAAAGTTGGTTGGGTCTGGCTAGACTCATGCGTTACGAATGTGAAAATAAAAACATGTGTAAGACCGAGGGTTAAACAAACAAAAAATAAAACTAAAATTACAGTCTTTACCATGATACAAATACAGAAGGTAGTTCCACTCTGTCTTTTTGTTGCCATATTAACGTTCTGACGTTTATCGGAATTATGAAAATGTGTGCTACCATAGTTTATTAAATAATCCCATTTTTCTGTTTTTGTTTTGTTTTTTATTTGAAGTTTGAAAAAATAATATATGTATATAAATTTATATTAAACAATTTATATTAAAAAGCTTTAAAATTTGCTTATGTTGAAAATAAGAAGTTACATAAATAAAATATATTTCAGAAAAGTAAAAAACATTTATCAAACGTTATTTTGTACTTCTGATTCGATGCGGAAGAGTTTGTGCAGCTGTGTCAAACACATAAAAAATATTGGTTCTAGACCCAGAATCGATCTAACGATGTACGTCCTTCCAACTTGCTGGCTTTCCATGCACACTGTGTGCGAAAATTTAAAATGTTAAAAGAACGCAATTTTGAAGATAATTTAACCCTTATGTGTGTGGACAGGTACCTGTGTACCTATTGCGTTTTCAAATCGAAATTTTTTATATAAGATTTTAGTCTACAATTCTACAATTTCATGAGAACTCCCAACTTTTTGTTATTATTATATTTTCATAGGTGTTTATATACAATATGAGTTTGGGGGGGCGTGGCATACCAATTTGCTTTTTGCACCCTTAATAGGGTGAATACCTGTATACGTTTTATATTACAAATTTTTTTTTTTTGGGTGTAGGATTTTAAAAAATATATGAGAAGGAAAAACCAGAGTAAAATTCTAATATTATTTCATTAACCATCGATTGTTTGTACGATACAAGACAAAAAATTAGATTTCTCATACAATTTGCATGAAGGTACCCAGGTACCTATCCACCCTATAGAAGGTGTTTTTTTTCCACACACATAAGGGTTAATGAATATTTTTATAGGAAGTTCTAATTGTCACAAGGAAGAACCTTTTTATACCCGCAAAGTACAGGTCCCAACTTTAGTGATAATTTGACAAATTTTGGCACATAGGTTCTAATTGGCACAAGGACCAAATCTGTTGATCGGTCCATAATTTTATGTATCTCCCATACAAGCTTCTTTCTGGATTAGGGGCTTTGAGCCCAAAAAGTATGTATATGCTGCTATTAAGATTAAATTTGGTTTAAACAAATTTTATTGCAATCAAAATCATCTCACCTAATTGCATTGAAATCGGTCGATATTTGACCATTGCTTCCATACAAATACTAATCCCGAAAATAGTTTTTATGCCATTACTTACTTATAAATGTAAGTATTTACATTAAAATTGTCGACAATGACTTTTACAATAGTTACTTTGTCAAAATATTGTGCAGGTGGGTCAAAAATTAACCATAGGTGCCGTATAAACCATCTTCCTAAAATTACTTTAAGGAAAGCAAATTCTATATAGATGAAGAAATCTAAATAATATTCGGCATTGAATAACAGAATTTTGTTCTGCCGGGTCCATGATTGCCCATGGGTCCCATATAGACTTAACTTGCAAAAAGTTGTTCTTTTATTCTGTGGTGGAGGGTCGGGCTTAACCGACTATACTTTTTGCTTAAGCTTAATTTTTAATTTCTTAGTAGCTTGCAGAACAGCATGCAATTGAAAATCTCTGGGAAGAAATAAAGCTATTAAATGATGTGGTATACGATAGCCTTGAAAAATTTATAAACTTTTTATCTGAATGCGGGCTTAACAAACCAAGCAACGATTTTTTGCCTAAAGTTGAACATCTTAATTCAACATTTGCCCAAATTAATAGTGATTTAAATATAAAAAGCCCAGTTTTATCAAAAAATTTTATATGTAATTAAAATGTTGTATTAAATGCAAATATTATAAAAAGGTTATTTTTGGGAAGAATTTTTTTTTAATACATAAAACAATCTAAAATTATTTGTTCAAAGTTGAAGTAATTGTAGCTTGAATCTTGTTTTATAAATTTTAATTTCTTTTTAATTAAGATAGACCATACAAATAATGTTTTTTTTTTAATTTTCGGGAAAACCCCTATTTATGCATATAATCAGTGAATAACGCAGTTTTTAATTTTGAGCTCTTAAGCAAATTAAAGTGCCTTAAAATTCACATTAAAGCTGTTAATGCAAATTACACATTTTTTCTTATAATTTACAAACGGAATTTGTTGCCTTTTTTAATATGTGGCAACGATTTTTTTAATATTTACAAAAAACAAACTACAAATAATTCCGATAAACTTCAAAAAAATAATTGTGAGAGAGAAGTGGAACTACCTTGTGAATTTGTATCATGGTCTTTACGAATACAAAATTCTGGTTTATAAAATTGTCAGTTGTCTTGTGTGAATAAATTGAGAGCCATTTTATTTTGTTTCAATAATTGATTTTAGAAAATCTCGGGATTCGGGATTTGGAAATCCCGGAATTTCGGTATTTTTTTAAGTAAACAACACTTTTTTTTTATTTATTTATGAATTTTCAAAAGGTATTATATATACATATATATTTATAAAAGAAAAATAAGAATTATATAAATAAAAAATACAACTGAAATATAATTTTTAATTATTTAATTATTAATTATTAAAATTAAAAATTAAAATAGATAATCATTCAAAAGCAAATTTCGATCTACCAAAGGTTAAATACAATTTGGTTTAAGGATTGATGTTTGACTAATGACGTCAGCAGTCGTCGATGGCTGCGAGTGTTAAACGGCAAGCCCTCTGAGGAGATTGAGTGGTTGCAATCGAAACATGTCAGGGTAACCTGTCCGTAAACACCTGGGTTCGAGCCCAGATTGAGTCAAGAACGAAAAATTATCAGTAAATTTTAATTGGTTTTCATGTTGTAAAACTCCTTTCTTCATAAAAATAATTTAATGAAAATTAAATTTAATGAACTTAAGCCTAATTAAAAATATTAAAAATTTGGATTAAAAACCATTAATAGTTCAATAAAATAACCACAATAATTGTTAAAGCTAAGGCACGAGCTCTATGTTTGCATTTGTCCTTCAAGTTGTGCTGAAAAGGTCAACAAGAAAAAGAAAGACAAAAAAATGAAAAAACAAAAAATATGTACTTTGAACTTCAAGAAGAATTCTTGACAAAAGTACGAAAAAACAGAAGTAAAGGAACAACATGTTAAAATAAATTAAAATAGATAATCATTCAAAAGCAAATTTCGATCTACCAAAGGTTAAATACAACTTGGTTTAAGGATTGATGTTTGACTAATGACGTCAGCAGTCGTCGATGGCTGCGAGTGTTAAACGGCAAGCCCTCTGAGGAGATCGAGTGGTTGCGATCGAAACATGTCATGGTAACCTGCCAGCCAGGGTTCGAGCCCGAGCCACGTCAAGAATGAAAGATTATCAATAACAATTTTAATTAATTTTCATGTTGTAAAATTCCTTTCTTCATAAAAATAATTTAATAAAAATTAAATTTCATGAACTTAAGCCTAATTAAAAATATTAAAAATTTGGAATAAAAAAAAAATATAATTTTTAATAATTTATTTTTTTTTTTCTTTTTTGTATAGAGTACAAAAATTCAATAAAAACGCACATTTTTGCACACAAAAGTTGACATATTAAAAATCCCAGGACTCGGGATTTATCAATCCCGAAAAATACCGGGATTTTGGGATTCAGAATTTCCCGTTTGGCATCCCTAGTTTCAATCTACTTGTAGTTGTTTTTGTGTGTCTCAATTTCAACATTTGTTTAATAACGTCTATTTCTTATGTAACTCGACAAACTATTTCCGATTTGTTAGTTTTTTTTCTCTAGTTCTTTTTAAGATTCATTTAAACTTTTGCTAAAGTTTTTTCCTTGCAACTATCCTTTATAATGTTCTGTTGTTGTATGAGAAAATTAAATTACGAGTTCTGGTAGTAAATGAAACATTTCAACAGTTGTTGCAAGAGACGTTGAACAAAAATATTAAAACGTAAAAAGAATGGATGAACTTACAACTTCTCGATTTGATACCGATTTAAATTTGTCGTTTGTTCATGTCTTTTTTAATGTTAAAGTGAGATCGTCACTTAAACAGTTTGCCAATATGATTGTATGCCATTTATCCTCTCAGCCAGCCAGTCAAATACACACAGCCATTTCAATAATGAAGGTTGGCTGATTTAGACTAACTGCAATTGTTTGAGTCGTTGAAACTACAAGTGTGTGTATGTGTAATAGATTTCAATGGAATTGTTAACTTACGAAGTAGATGTAACTATGAGTATTAATATATTTAAGTATGTAATAAGAAATATAAAACAGATTTTATGACTTTTTAAGAATTTCAACTTAGTCTCCATGACCGTCTTAGTTGAATATTCTATAAGCTCGTTTTCTTTTACAGCAATATTTCGTTTGAAATAAAAATTTGGTTAACTTAATTGATGTGCAGTAAAAACCCTAAAATGCAGATTCCAATTGAGTCAAATATAATAATATTTTAGTTGAATTTGTTAAAAAGCGAAATCCCTGCAAACTAATGAAAGATATCCCCTAAGGCAATAATTTAGCAATATCCCTAAACTGTCATAGAGGAAGTATAAACGGTGTCTATTAAGACATGTCTAACAAACACGTTTGTTTTGTTTGTTGGTGTTCGGGGTAGAAAAGAAAGAGGGGTTGCCAAACAGACATGAAATGAGTTTTCAAGTTTGTTTATATGAATTTCAATGATTTTAATCTGTATGTATATGTATATTAGACTATTATACATGAAAACAGACATGTTTGGAGAGACATCGTGAAAAGACAATAGGTTTTTGGAAGCGTATTCAAAAGAGAATGTCAAAAACAGACATGTCTGAAAAGACTCCGTGTTAACTCCCTCATATAGAAGAAAAAAATCAAAATAATTTTTAATTTTCTTCCTTTTTCGTTTTTGAGAAAATTACACAAAATCAAGGCGAATTCATCCCAGGTAATCTCGGTACTACAACAAGTACAACTCGTACAAAAACCACAAGCAATTTGTTTTTGTAAAATCATTGTACAATGTCAAATACAGAAATAAAACAAAACAGAAACAAAGATAATAAAAGAGAATAAACAAAATTTTGACATCCAACAGTGATTTTAGCTAATATCAGCAGGGCTTTTAAGACCACCTGTAATAAATTCGCCTTGCACAAAATATAAATAGAAAAATTTTTAAATTTAATACGTCAGATATACAAAAAATAAAAATTTATCCAATTATTAAACCTAAAATTTGTTTCCCAAAATATTCTGCAAAAGGTGAATATACAGGGGTGTGCAGGAAATCGCAATCGTAAAACGCAAGAATTTGGAAGTTGTTTTTTATACACTTTTAATCTTATTTTTATAATTTTTGTTATACAATTCTTTTTAATAGAGAAATATTTGTATAATAATCGTAATAAAATAATTTTATCTTTTTAAAAACCGACGTTTAAAATTCTTCCGATTTCCAGCACACCCCTGATAAGTCAAAATTAAATAAATGTGTTAATTACACTGTGTTAGTTGCAAAATTAGACAAGCCGGGCAAATGGCGTTTTAGCATAATTCGAGTACGCTGAATCCAAAAAAAAAAAACCGAAACTCCGCAGTAAAATTTCCTTTAAGAAAAATATTTTTTTTTTTAATATGAGCAGTCGTTTTAGAAACATATATTTTTTTTTTGGATGCCTAACTGCAGTTTCCAATTTTTTATGAATTTAAAAAATAAACAACAATTTCGAAATTTTGATATAAAAAACGGTAGACACCATTAGATTCAGCGTACCCAAATTATGCTAAAACGCCATGTGCCCGGCTTGTCTAAAAAAAGTGTAAATTTCGAGCACAGTGTTATTAATTTGTTTCCTTTCAAGTTTTTCAAGATATAACTCAATCCTCATAGTGGATGCAATTTAGAAAGAGTTGGGTGTTTTAAAAAATATGGTAGAAAACCAAGCAACAGTAATTGGAAGACTTACACAGGAAATATAGGATCCGGAAAAGTGAATATTTGTCCCTGCCTTCTTTTCCATTCAATTCCGAGGATGAGTGGATTCAGTATGAGGAAAAATGAATATTGCCACCGAGACACATTTCTTCCCGAAGAAATGAAGTGGATTTAAAATCGAGCAAATTTTAAAAACGACCCTGTAATGAAAAATCATAAAAATATTCCGTTTTATCTACTTCATTGCAAGACCAACACTTAAAACCACCACAAACTACGGTAATTTTGTAAATAGTAATTGAGTTTAAATTATTGTTCGATTTTAATCTCACTTTATTTCGATACCCGATAAATTAATATAAATCTTTTAATTAACATACTTTTGTCGTTTTTTCTTTTGTTAAATGAATTATTAAATTGTGTTGAAAAAATTTAACAAAAATATAATCTAAACTCACTAAAACATGACTGTTTTTTTTTTAATTCGAACGAACACATACATACATTTTGCTTGTTTATTTGACTTAAAACTTTAAAAAAATTAAACATTTAACAAAATAACTATATATTATTATTATTCGATTAAACGGTATAAATTCTTCGATTAATCCTTTAATCGAAATTATTAATTTTAACTTATTCAAACAATTAATCGTCTAAAATTGTTCGATAAATCAAAAAAAAAAATCCAACTAGTCAATACAAAGAAAAATTTAAAAAATACATAAAAGTTTAAATGCGCTTATAAAAATGCATTAAGAAAACCAACAGACTAATTTGCTCATGTTATTCCAAGAATTTATTGGTTCCGATTTGTTAACACTTGAACTTTTCGCTAAAAACGATGATAATAAGTATTGAAAAAATCTGCTTGTATAAATGCAGAATTGAACAGCGCAAGGAAGGGCAACGTAAACAACAGCAGACCTTCGAAGGCGTGTTTTCATTTTATATAGAACTAGGCTTCTATATAAAATGATAGCGCACTGCGCTGAGCGGCTAAGCCGTGCCGCGTTAGTTTTTGTTTTGTCGCCGTTGATGGTATAGTTTTATCCGGCTAACATACGACTTTAACCAGCGGCTAGCAATTTTTGCAACAAAACACTTGCGGCATCAAAATAGATCGGCTTAGGACTCTGATGTTTGGTATACAAACAAAATAAAATTTATTTATGATTTTCGTCTGAAAAATGGAAAATAGTCAGGTTAGATATAATTTAATTTAATAAATCATGGAATAGAATTAAAAATATTTTGAGTTAAGGTAAATATTTATTTTTTTTAAATTTTTAATCCAAATTTTTAATTTTTTAATTAGGCTTAAGTTCATCAAATTTAATTTTCATTAAATTATTTTTATGAAGAAAGGAATTTTACAACATGAAAGTTAATTAAAATTTACTGATAATTTTTCATTCTTGACTCAATCTGGGCTCGAACCCAGGCGTTTTTACGGACAGGCTACCCTGACATGTTTCGATTGCAACCACTCAATCTCCTCAGAGGGCTTGCCGTTTAACACTCGCAGCCATCGACGACTGCTGACGTCATTAGTCAAACATCAATCCTTAAACTAAATTGTATTTAACCTTTGGTAGATCGAAATTTGCTTTGAATGATTATCTATTTTAATTCATTTTACATGTTCTTCCTTTACTTCTGTTTTTTCGTACTTTTGTCAAGAATTCTTCTTGAAGTTCAAAGTACATATTTTGTTTTGTTTTTTTCATTTTCTTGTCTTTCTTTTTGTTGCTGGCCTTTTCAGCACAACTTGAAGGACAAATGTAAACATAGAGCTCGTGCCTTAGCTTTAACAATAATAAGTATTGTGGTTATTTTGTTGAACGATTTATGGTTTTTAATCCAAATTTTTAATATTTTAATTAGGCTTAAGTTCATCAAATTTAATTTTCATTAAATTATATTTATGAAGAAAGGAATTTTACAACATGAAAATTGTCAGGGTAACCTGCCCGTAAAAACGCCTGGGTTCGAGCCCAGATTGAGTCAAGAATGAAAAATTATCAGTAAATTTTAATAAATTTTCATGTTGTAAAATTCCTTTCTTTTTAAAAATAATTTAATGAAAATTAAATTTGATGAACTTAAGCCTAATTAAAATATTAAAAATTTGGATTAAAAACCATAAATAGTTCAACAAAATAACCACAATACTAATTATTTTTTAAATTTGTTTAAATCAACTGATTAAAATTCAAAATAACACACTAAATTATGAGGGGTTGTTTACAACAGTCGTATTTTTTCATGTTTTTATTGTAAGACACATGACTTAATGACACTTTGTGAATCTCCCAATAGTAATTAGTCCATAAAATATATTAATTTTTCGCAGCTATATTGAATAAGTTGTCCGTGTTCAAATCGAACATTTCTAGCTTTAAAGGTCATAAGTTTCTTATGTGGAAGCCATCTAATGGATTTTCACCAAAGATATGAAAATTATAAACTTTTATTGCGAACGACTACTTAAATCACTTAACGTACAATCGCTGTCAAAAAAAATAGTTAATACAACGTTTTGATTAGGCCGAAGTACACAAACAAATAACCTTTGCAATTAAATAAAAATTACTACCAACATTTCAAGTCGGTAAGTGCAAATTTAAGAATGTTTAATTATCTTCACTAATGAAACGCTGTTCTAATTAAACAAACAGAATAAGCAGCATTGGTAAGGTAAAAATCATAATGTATTTCAAGGAACACAACTTAACACGTCCCAATAAAAAAATTTATCATTTTGCGAAGCACTAAAGGTACATTTAAAAAAATAAGCGCACAATTTTGCGCTACGCAAGAAGACATACAGAAATGCAGTAAAGTGAGAGAAAGAACTCTCAACAACTTTTATTAAAAAAAATAAAATTTCAGGTGCTACAGCATTCCCTTACCACGTAGCAGGTTTGTAAGGGAGAATACTAAAAAATAACTGTATCGAAACATTCAGTGTGTAAAGCTGATCGTTACATCCAACTATTTTTATGTTCGCTGAATAATGCGCTTTATGTGTCAAAAATGTATTGCTTCAAAGTGGGAACTCGCCATATAAAATTCATGTCTTCCTTAAGCGCAATGGCAAGCGAAACTTTTATGTTTCTCCCTTACAAACCTGCTTCGTTGGAAGCTCCATTTTTTATTGGGGTGGTTCATAGAAGACGGCGACACAAGCCGCATAGAGACTAAAATTCAGTTAAAAACAGTCCTACGTAGATCATGCGATTTTAAACCTCTCGATTTTAAACCTCTACACCTGTTATAGGGTACCGTGAAATCGTTTTTATTTTAACAATGTTATGTTTATTTGTCTCTTATTCGTTATTCTTATTGCCTATAATATAGTTATAAGTACAAGTATTCATTTAATTTAATTTTGCTTATAAAGCAACTAACATTTTTCTTTCAGCAAAAAAATATAATAGAAATAAATTATTTATGTACATATGTATATGCCATCAATCACTTCTAATGAAAATAAATAGAAAAAATAATTAAAAACAAAGTAGAGAAAAGCATTAAGCCAAAAAGTTATGCCAAATGTTTTATTTGCTTTCGCAAGAAATATTAATTATTTACACACAAGAAAGCAAGATATTGACTTTATTAAGTAAAATGACACACATGTAGAAGGCGGCAGGCACTAAGTAACAGTAACAACATCAGCATTTACACGAAATTGAAAATTCTAAGTAACAATTTGACATTATTTGCAATATTGTGTTAACATCTTTTATCAATTCAACTGTAAACAATAACAATTATTTGCACTTAACGGGATATAATCCCACTTATACCACACTCATAGAGTGTATGACGTTGCATTTGTAAAAAAAATAAAGGGAAAATTGAGTACTATGTGAGTTTGTTTATCTATTAAAAAAAATCGTGTTAACCACTGTAGCGACTAACACATACACATGTTAATAAATTGGTTTATGTACATATGCGTCTATAAGGGAAAGTGTGTGTGTATTTATTTTTTCCCTTCAGTTTGTACCATTGATTTTGTTCAATAACGAATGTTTTTTTCTGTTTTGACACAATTATTTTTGTTGTGTAACCAACAGCTTAATTGCATACTAAAGTAATTACGTTACACGTTCTGTTTTTGAGGTTTATTTTTCGAAAAAAAAACAAGTAAGAGTGCTATTTTCGGCTGTGCCGACAGTTCAAATGTTTTAGGAGTATAATCTGTATGATGTCTACACGCAGAGAAAAAATATGGTTGGGCATGGTTACGGTAACAACACTATGTTTAATGTAACAATATATTGCTGTCGTACACAAATAAGTGTTATTTTTATTTAATATCAACAATATTATAGTTACTGTAAACATATCAATGTTTATCGCAATTATGAATTTGAGTATTGTTGACCGAAAAATAATTATTTTTGTAACAACTTAATTATGATAACTTTCTAAACATATTATAATTCTCACAGCCATAACATGATAACTTTCAATACATTTATCATATTATGTTAAAGATGCAATCAAACTATTTTTACTCTAATCATATTATGTTAGCGCCATTTGTAAAATAATTTTGAAGAAGTTGTGTCGTTTTTTTATTTGTGAGCGGTTAAACAATTAAAAGATAAAATTCCATAAAAAAATAAGTTTAAAGAAATTAAAAAATTAAAATATTAGCGGAGTTCATTCAAGTATTAGCGATGTAATAGTGCAAATGCAAAATATCATAGTTTTTTTGTAAAATCCAACAACAAAACACACAGAGATTTCGTTATACATATTTTATAAAAGTGCTACGATATTTCATCAACATCTTAAGAATCGAAAAAATGGACACACCCGGTTGCCCATGAAAACCACATATTTTTCATTTGCTCTTTTGCAAGCCTTGTATTGAACTCCGCTATTTGATTAACATTAAGAAAAATTGTAAAAAGCCACAAAATAAAAAATCGATGCAAAAATATTTTAATTTATTTTGTATTTTTATGACAGCTATGAAAGGTGCTTTATCATAATATGATTGCTTCTAAATTTATTATGATTAACATGATGATAATATGATAACTTCTCAGCTTATTATGATTAACATGACAATAATATGATTAATTTCTTAGCTTATTATGATTAACATGACAATAATTTGATTACTTCTTAACTAAGTATGATTAACAGAATAATAATATGATTAAGGGAAACATATTATGATGACATATTACGAGTATATTAAGTCATAATATGATTCAATAATAATCTTAATATGGTGACTACAATCATAATTCTTATCATAATATGTTGCTCTTAGAATATGTTTACCACAACCATGTTTTTTCTTTGCGTGTATTTATTAATTATTTATTTTAATAAAAACAGACATCTGCATTAAAATTGGTTGCGGTAAGGTAATTTATGGACCGATCTTCACGAAATTTCACACTGTCATTTCTAGTCCTTTGACGAGCCAAAATTGTTATGAGAGCATTATTAATTATGGTTTAGGCCTACTAAGCTTCTTTCCGGGAGTAGGGTTTATATGGGGCCTATGGTTAATTTTGGACCGATCTTCACGAAATATCACATTGTCATTGCTAGTCCTATACATCTCTAATGCACTAATTTCTATTATGATAGCATTACTAATAAGGGTTTTAGGCGTACTAAACTACTTTCCGGGAGTAGGGTTTATATGGGGCCTATGGTTAATTATGGACCGATCTTCAGGTAATAACACAGTATCATTGCTAGTCCTATACATCTCTGATGCACCAATTTCTATTATGATATATGGGGCCTTTGGTTAATTATGGACCGATTTTCACAAAAACAGACAGTCTTATTTCTGGTCCTATAAAACTGTGATGTACCAAAATTTGTTATGATAGCATTTTTAATTATGGTTCAAGGCGTACGAAACTGTTTTCCGGAAGTAGGGCTTATATGGGGCCTAGGGTAAATTATGGACGGATCTTCGCGAAATTTTACAGCGTGATTTCCAGTCGAATAAGACAAAGTTTTCAAAATCTTATATCATTCCGTGCATTTTTCCACCATTTATGTTAGTTTTTGTAACAAAATTGTCAATTTTTTTAGATGGTGGTTCCACATTTTGATTCATAGCTCTGATCCTACTAAGCCGATTTTGATGGATTTCAATCCCACACTGCTAAGGATAACTTCAAGCAATTTTGCACCAATGTTTTTTATTTCTTTTGAATTCTTCGAAAGTGAGCGTGTTTTCAACAAACGCACAGAATATATATACTGTATGGGGTCTGAGATAAATAATAAAAAAGTTTCACACGTAATAACAAACTTAGTATACCCTCTCACAACTAATTGTGGTGGTGGGTACAAAAACATACAAGCGCAGAAATTAGCAAATATATTAGTGCAAGTGTGCATAGGTAAGCTCAAAATATTTCCAGAAAATTCAATTTAAGGACAAAAGAAAATAAATTTTACTTCCAAGTAAAAAGAAAGTCCTAAGGAAAAGAACAACTTGTACTTGTTATTGTAATGGCGGCAAGAATTAAGTTATAGAAGCTGTAGATTAGGAAAACGCCTTTACAGATACACACACTCATGGCCATTTTCTCAATGTATCGACAAACTGCCTGTTACTTAATGTCAACATAAATTTATTGGACCGATAAACTGTCTGTTAACGATTTTGGGTTTCTCAATATACCGACATAAAACATTGTTTTCAGCTGGCAACGCCACTCATGTAAAAGTTGGGAGTCAGCTGATTGAATTTGTCTGTACGGCAAATAAAAGGAAAATAAATAATTGGCAGATGAGTGCCGGTTAGCTTTGCGATAAAATCGAAGCAAATGAGACATTGAGAAAACCAACTATCTTTAATGTGCAGTTTTTCGTTGGGAAAAAAGATAATTGCCTAATGAGAAAATGGCCATCAATGTGACAAAGTGAGTTTATATGTGGTTGTATAACCATTATTTGTAGATTTTTGTGGTTTTTTTCCGTCGCATTATTGACGATTAATTGACAAATGTTTGTTTTTAAATGCTTCAACGTTAGAGAATTATCCGCGTAGATACAAAAAAAGTCTAACTGGGTCAAATTGCATGATCTTGATGGGCAATTGATGTCGCCACAATGTGAAACAAGTTCTGGAAACTTACGATGCAAAAAAGCCAAAACAGGTCATGTTGTGTGGCACCGTCTTATTGAAAACACATATCGTTCAGCTCAAAATCATCAATTGCTGGTTATTATACGGCCATATTGTTTGCACAGTAGGTCATTTATGATGACCTTAACCAGCCCGTAATGCTCGAAAAGTTGGCACATTTGAACCACCACTTTGGTTGTAAGTTTGAAGCTATTTTTACGCGTTCTTCGGTTGCTAAACGATGCATATTCATAAATAACGAAACTTTCGCTTAATATATGACACCTCAAAAAGACAGATATTTTACCTCTGATAGCCGTACTAGAACGGTTGTTTTGAAACCAATAAATGGGTTATCCTGTATACAGAAATAGTTGACCTGTTTTTTTCTTTCTATTTTATGGAGTGTTAATTAAGGCTTAAGTCAAAGAAATAAAAAAATATTTTATACAAAAAAACTTACTCAATGTGTAGCAAAACAACTTTAAAGAAAACTCTTTTCTAGACAAATTGGAAATTTTTGCCAAAAAAACTCATACTTCAGATTTGATTTCTATATATATTTTTTCTACGTTTTTGTTATTTAACAAAATAAAAAAAAAAAATTTAGATATGTGTCTATGATATGTGTGCGATTTCTTTTCTGAGAAATATGTTGCATTAATGTTACATGCTCTATCTATTTTGTGCAGAGCATGGAACATTTATGCAACATATTTCTCAGAAAAGAAATCGCCATAAGTGATCTAGTAGCAAGACTTCTTTTAATATACGTACATACAGTCTGCCAAGAATGACTTTTTAAATTAAATAAACATTAACTTTTTTACTTTATTTTATAAAAAGAAAATAACTTTTTATTTACAGGCCTGTTCTGAAAATCACATTTTATGAAAGTGATTTGAAATCACAAGAAAGGTGTTCTGGGCATATTATTTTGTGATTTCAAAACGTTCAGCTACGTAAACAACTTTTTGAAATCACTTTGTTATTTTTGCGACTCTTGTAAGATGGCCGTCATAATAAATTACTTAAATAAAATATTCAATGTGTTGTTTATGCAATAAACTATTTAATTTGCAACAAATCCTTTAAAAATAAGAAAATTCGACGACATTAAAAAATGAAATTTGCTTTTGAGACTTCTGTTGTGATTTCAGTTTGTTTTTTTTTAGTTGAATTAAAGATCGCTAATTTGCTAACAGCGGCATGAAAGCAAAGTGTAATATTTAAAATCACACCGAAAACACACAAAAACGCTATAATTTACAGAACACCACAAACTCATAAATGTGATTTTAAAAGCACATGTGATTTGAAATCACGTGATTTTCAGAACTGACCTGTTAAAAGCAAATTTTATTTTTTATTCATTGTTATTATTTGCATTATTTACAATGATATACAACAAAAAAAAAAAAAAAAACAATTTGTTTAAAAAAGTAAAATATTTAACTAAAAAGTTACTGCTCCATTTTTTTGGTGTCAAGAAACTCTTTACACAAACACTACGATATTTATTAATCATTAACAGGGATTCCATAAATATGTAATTGCATGTTTTTCCTTGTGCGACCAATGAAGGCAGAAACAATATATTTATCCGTTTAACAGCCTTTTATGAATTTTGGCATCGATTTGTTAGTGCATATTTTGCCGGTTGTAGCATTTTTTGCCATAATTTATTTAAAATATCATTTTTGTAGCGTTTTTTAAATTTATAGCGCATATTTTTCCTTTTAAAGGCATATTTTGCCTTTTTAAGGCATATTTTGATACATCTGGAATTTTTATAGATGGCTACAAGAGCTTTCGTAGCAAATAAAAACATATTTTTTTTCCAAATTAGACTATTTGTGTCCGTAAACCATCTAATTATTATTAGCCTCAAAAAAATTTTACTGCAAATTAATTATTTTTGAACCGGTTTACATTTGCCCCAAAGCAAAGCTGCCATCCTTAAAAAGCTTTAACTTCTTTTTAAATATTAACCTTAATAAACAATTTTGCGACCGTACCTGAAATCCCTTTAAGACAAAAAAATTTCAAATGGAGGTTAATATCTAGACAATATTTGGCACAAACATCTCCTTTATGAATTTTAACCTCTTAACATAACTTTGTTTTTGTGAGTCAGTAAATACTTTGGTATATGGGCTTTACCGATTAAAATTTTAGGATTGTTTTTTTAATGAAAATGTTATTTAATTATTAAATATTTTGTTTTCAAATGAGCAATTTTTGATTTTTTGAGGCATATTTTTACAATTTTCAGGTCATATATTTAAGTTTTTACTGCATATTTAATGCGCATTAAACGCGTTTTTAGAGCATATTTCTGTTTTTCCTGATCATTAATATTAAAAATTAAAAAAAAATTGTATTTTGTATTTGAATACTTGGTGTGAACACCCTAAGCATTTGTCACGCATTGGACTCTCTTTTTCATCGAGTGAATTAACTTCCTTAACCCTTCTGCATCCCTTGGATATGTGCCCTTCCTATGATCCTTTGGGTCAATATGACCCAACAATAAAATGTTAACAGCATTTCATATTTAAGTGTAATAAAAACAAAAGCGATTCTATTGATTATTTGACCGAAAAAATTATTTATCGATGATTCTGAATGAAGATGAACTCAATTCAATAGAAAACAAATTTTAATGTGGAATTAAACTTGCAATATCGCATGTTGGGTCATATTGACCCAAATTGAATCCAAATTATTTTTCACTGCTTATCAAATTATTCTGCAGAATGCTTCAATATTGTTGCGCATTCATTGTAGCTAAATCTTCTACCTTTTTGCTCGAAATGCAGCCCCCCGTCGACATTTTTCCAAATTTTATTTTTGGAATAATGTTGCGAATTTTAAACGATGTAAGGGGTTTTCTCCATACTCTAGTTGATCCACCGTTGTAGTACAACATTATTTTGGTGTCGTCGCCGAATATCACATCGTCCCAATAGTCCACAAGTTGCGAAATGTTTTCAATGGCGAAAGAAAAAACTTGTTTCTATAAGGGTATTCATTTCAGTTTTTTTATTTGTTGGAAAAATGGAAAAGTGGAAAAATGTAATTTTTGTTACAACAACCACAAGAAAAAAAATTCCACCAAAAGTTACATTTTTATCAGACTATAACCAAGTTTAAAAAAATCAGGATAAAAAGATTTTCCGCTTTAAACGTCAAACGAAATGATGTTGCCATTCATAAAAAATTGCTAATTTTTTATACAAAGTACGAAAAAGTTCATCTCTTTTTATAAACTCTTGAATTGTACAACTCTGATTTTAAAAATTATTTTTTATAGTTACAACATTTCTTTTTCATTTAATCTTTCAAAAAGAAAAAATTCATATTAAATATGTGTTCAATGAAAAAAGTTATTAAAAAAGAACTAAAAAAAAGAAATGGGGTCAAAAAAAAAATTGAAAGAAGCTGAAGTTAATAAAATACTCGACTTTTTGGCAGACAATCGCCATTTTGAGTATCTTTTTGTAGTCGAATATTATGATGAAAATAACACCAATCATTTTGTTTTAAATTTAATAATCAATTTATTCACTTTTAACACTTTTGTTCGGCATCTTGAAAAATATCAATTACTTCCACGAATTATTTGACAGATTGTTTTGACAGTTTGTATAAAAAAAAAACCCCGTTCACGTCAATAAGAGTGTAATTTTTCTTTTTTCCACTTTTCCAACCAAAAAAAAATTGAAATGAATACCCTTTATATTTTCTGCAAAAAGTAGCGATTTTTAACAGACTATTTGTTTTAATAATAAGACCTGTCGAACAGTTTCATGAGAAACAATAACATTACACTCGCCTTCAAGTTCCTTTGCAAGTCTTCTTGTAAAAATCTTTCGGTTCTGGTTCACTTTTCTTAGAATTAAGCTCTCTGTGCGCTTATTTATTTTAGTACGAGTTTCTCCTCCACGCTTTTCTAGCCAACCCTCTATTTCAGCGCGGTAAGACACATTATAAATGGTAATTCTTGATAACAAAAACCTTTGTGATAGTTTCTGAATACTTGCTCCCAATTGGCAATTGTAATAAATCGGTTGAATCATTTCGTACGATAATTGCTTTGCTGGCATCTTTTAACACTTAAACTTACTATGTAAATTACATACATATGCACTTAAAAACATTCTATGCCATATGAAAGTTAACAGCCAAGAGTTTCCAAAAAAAAGAGATAAACGTAGTGTTGTGAAAAGGGTTATTTGACACTAACAAACTGCAGTACATGTTGATTTTTGCAATTTTTTGTGTCTTTTTTACTGAATTTGGTCTTTTTTTTTGTTTCTAGCATTATAAATAACGAGCAAAATAGGACCAGATAAAAATATTTTGTAAAACTGAACAAGAACTTTTTCATTAATAAGTCTGTGGCCGTATGTAAAAACTAGTTAACTCCGCTTTTTGTGAAAATTGAGATAACACCAAAAATAGAAAGCGTGTTTTATTTGCTATCACTCTGTCAGATCGAAATTTTGATATTGTATCTCATTTAAAAGTTATTTAAAAAACAAAAATCAGAAAAATACCAAATTTTTTGAAAAAACTAGATAACTCCATGCATTTTTTGAAAAAACAAGTTAACCCCATAATGTCTTAAAAAACAGAGAAATAAGAAGTTTAAAACGACGTTGTTTCGAAAACTAAGAGAAAAAGAGCGAGATAGAACAAATTCGGGTCACATGCTCTTTGGGTCAAAATATTGAACCTAAAAATTGCAACTCCCGATAATATAAAGAATGCATTCTTTTTATACATATTATATCAATTCTGAAGTTCTTGATTTATAGAATACGACGGCCAAACACCCGAAATCTTTTTCAGTAATAGTATTTAACCCACATGGATCTACCGTACCATATGTGGCACAGTAACTTTGAGAAAGGTTTCAACTTACCCATTATAATTTTTTTTTTTGTTTCTGTTGCAAAGATAATATTAAGGTGTTTTTTCGTACAAAAATAATAATAACTTTTTAATCCAGTTTTTTTTTCTTGGAATAAATCTGGAAGACAAGCAAATTTTATTAAAAAATGGAGTAACATAGTTTTTATATACGGCCACAGATTTCTTTAAATAAAAAAAAATTAACTGCCCGGCCCACGATGTCGACAAGAACATTTCTTTTGTATATTTATATTGAAAACAAAAAAATTTTAGTTTTTTATTATTGTTTTCAATATAAATATGCGAAAGAAATGTTCTTGTCGACATTGTGGGCCTCGCAGTAAATTTCTTTATTTTTAAATTAAACTAAGAACATATTCATATTTTTAACACAATACGATATTTAATACTAATACAATTTTAATATTATAAATTTATTTTCTCTGGAACCTTGACGATCTTCTCAATGTTAAATGCTCATCAACCGGAGAATTGAGAATTGGAATTAAATTAAAAATAAATCTTATGAAATGGCACTTACCTTAAACAAACACAATTGGAAAAGTAACAGTCAATTAAACAATACTTTTTACGTGGATTTTGACATTTTTTTGCACGTACGTGTAACTATTATGTTTTTTTTAGAGAAAAACATTAACAAACAAAGTAGAAGCCTAAGACAGTAGTTTTGGTCAGCTAAACTAAAAACAATAATTAGTATTGTGGTTATTTTGTTGAACTATTTATGGTTTTTAATCAAAATTTTTAATATTTTTTTAATTAGGCTTAAGTTCATGAAATTTAATTTTTCATTAAATTATTTTTATGAAGAAAGGAATTTTACAACATGAAAATTAATTAAAATTGTGATTGATAATCTTTCATTCTTGGCGTGGCTGGGGCTCGAACCCCGGCCGGCAGGTTACCATGACATGTTTCGATCGCAACCACTCGATCTCGTCAGATGGATTTGCCGTCTTACACTCGCAGGCATCGACGACTGCTGACGTCAATAGTCAAACATCAATCCTTAAACCAAATTGTATTCTAACATTTGGTAGATCGAAATTTGCTTTCCTGAATGATTCTCCATTTTAATTGATTTTACATGTTTTTTCCTTACTTCTGTTTTTTCGTACTTTTGTCAAGAATTTTTCCTGAAGTCCAAGTACAATTTTATTGCGAAGTTTATTATAAAAATGTAACGGAACACCTTTTGTTTAAAATTTTAATATTTATTGAAATAAAATAAACCACAAACTCAATAGCTGTTTTCAATTTCAACCTATGTTAAACCGAGTATAACGTTAATCCACGTCCCAAAAACTGGCCTATGAATTTCATAAAATCAAGAAGGGTAAACTTTTTAATTAAGTATTTGCATAAAAACAGACAAAAACTCGGCTTATTTTTTGATATATAAGCATAACAAGAAAAAAAAAATAATTTTTGGAAAAACTGGATAACTCCATCTTTTCGCAAAAAAACGGGTAAATTAACGTGCTGAGCCAAATAGTTAAGGTTTTTCCACAAATCATTACTTAAGTTGCCTTAATTCCGTAAAATATTAATATAATTTGAGAAAAAAAAGTTTTTTCGAAAAAACTAGATAACTCCACTTTTCGAAAAAACATGATAACTGACACTGATTTTCGGTTTTAATGTCCAAAAATTAGTTTAATGGAACCAGAAATCTTTAATGTTACTTAAAATTATGTTTTGTTAAGTGCGCATGCATAATAACATAAATTCATATGAAATAATTAGCGAACTATGTTTAAAACTTAAAATGTGTTTTTCTCGTGTTTTAAAAAAATGGAGTTATCTAGTTTTTCTATACGGCCACAGAAGTTATAAAATTTCACAAAAATTCTTTAATGTGAAAAGTCATTCTGAACAGACTGTAAGTGCAATAGTATTTTGCCCTCCGAATAAATGTATGTTGAGTATAAAAACAAACAAGAATCCATTAAAGGTTTTTATTTTGTTTTAAACATTTAAGTTTTAGTTGATTTACCCATCACCATCATCAGAGTACCATTATGACCATTAGCATTATCCACATCGTAGTCAGAGTCATAGTCATTTTCGTTGTTATTATTATAATCACTCTCATGGAAAGACCAATATTTACTCTTGCCTTTTTACATAGCTATAACTACCCAGTGGGAAAACTCAGAAGATCTTCTTACTTCAGGCCTTTTTAAAGGCCTTCTTAAATAGCTTTAAATTAAATTACTTTTCTAATATAACTGCTAGAGAAGGCCTCATAGAAGGCAAAGATACGATACACATTCAACTTTCGTTTCTAAGAGAAGGGAGAAGAGAAGGAGTAACTTTTTGTGTTTTGTTTTTGCGAAAGCAAAATAATAACCTTTTTGATCCCGTTACCATTCTCGTGCAACTGCTAAAAAAGCAAGAGCGGAAGGCCTACTCCGCAATGACGACGTATGTATGTGAGTATGGAATAGAGCGAGAACGCCTTGTTTATCCAAAAGAAGGAGAACAGCGTATTCTGTAACTAGCTTATCTAAAGCTTAATCTCTATCGCTTAAATGCCTTAGAGAATTCAAAAATTAAAATTTTTAGCGACGACATGAAAAGCCAAAATTGCTGGAATTAAATTTTTATGGCATTGTTAAATCTGGCAATGCACGTTACAGTATTGTATTCGTAGCCAAAAATCGTTAAGTCAACTTTATAGATTTTTAGCGATAGAGATTTAGCTTTAGCGAATTACAATATACGGCCACAGAGGTCTTCTAGAAGGCATCCGTATTCCTTCATTTTCCCGCTGGGTATGTGTATGTTTGTTATTCATAAATATATATGTACAATACCTATAAAGAGATATAAATAGAATATTAATTTACCCTGCAAGCATTTAATGTTCGAAGAAAGAGTTGCCATTTTATATGAATGTTTCCTAATCATACCAATCAAACAACAATCATAATTATAATCTCCTGTTGAAAAGCCCACTTCACCGTGGAAGCGTCTTGTTTGGGATATAACTAAAAGCCTTTCCGACGGCTCTAATAATAGTATTCTAAATGGTCCTTTCAGGTGTCTCTGATCAGAAGTGTTGATACGGTTGCTACAAGAAGAATAATTGTTGCAGCCAATTTTAGCAGGCAAAGAAAACATACTTCTTTATGTTGTCAACGCTTAGTAAACGGGAAACGTTTAACATTATTATGGTAACATTAACCATATCGTGGGCAATTCTATTAAAGCTATGGTCCACATGGCTAATAATGAACTAGTATTATTGTTTATGTCTGAGTTCATACGGCTCATGTCTTATTGACAAGATTCTTCCTTTTTCTTCTTTGAACTTGGGTTGGCGTTCAAATGATTCATGTCATGTTGACGACATGTGTTTTTTTGATATTGAAAACAATAACCAAATTAAACAACGAATGAAAAAGCAAAACGTAAATACAGTACATGCATCTGTGTACTCGTTTCTTTTCCCCTCGTCCCTCTCGCCAATAAAGTAGCAATCTTGTCAATACGACATGAGCCGTATTAACACAGACTATCAACCATGAAATGTTTCTATCGATTAACAAGCATACAGTTATCAGCTGAAAACAAATCAATCTTGTTATTAACCGTAACACGGTCGAAAATAAGCCTAAAATTAGAAGAAGGTCACTAAAAATAAAAAATAAATAAATAAAAATGAACAACTTCCTTTCTCTCTTCTTTATGAAGGCAGAAGCGAATGTGTCCTGAATATTTCGGAACGTTTTTCAAAAAGAAATTTATACCTTCTAGAAGACATACTTCTGAAGGCAGGATACCATACGAATGGAACTTTTAGGAAATGAGGCCTTCAAAAAGGCATGCCGCTTACGGTCCTTCCAATATTTACCGCTAGGTACATATACCGTTATATGTACCAAAAAACTTTAAAAAGTTCGATTTTGTTTTCCTTTTTTCCCCTGTTCAGGTCCATAGGTTCATAGCGTTCAAAATTTATGAAAACAATCAGCTACAAAAATGTACCTAAGATCTCAATAAACAACTTTCTAGAGCATATGAACATCCTAGGAATTATTTTTAACACCGTTTAGTTAGCAGCAAAATTGAAAAATTTCGCGCTACAATTTTGTCTCAGAGGATAAATACAAATTCCGAGCGGTTTGAAAGATATGATTCTGAGAAAATGATCACTTTTATGCAAAAATGACACCTAGGCCCCAAACCTTTGGTGGCCCGTAAAAAAAGTGCATGACTTTGGGCAAAACTGGGAGACACGGGTCTTTTTTTGTGGCCTCTTATTACGTAGTAGTGTTCGTATATGGTTATAGAAAGCGTAGTATCCCAAAGATGACGGAAAGGAAAAAGCAAATGAAATTTTCGGAAAATTTTTCACTTTTGCGGCTAACTAAGCGCTACCTAAACGGTGTTTAGAATAATTCCTAGGAAATTCATATGCTCTAAGAAGTTGATTACTGAGATCTTAGGGAAATTTTTGTAGTTGATTGTTTCCTTAAATTTTGAACGGTTTGCTACCTATGGACTTGAACAAGGGAAAAAAGTAAAAAAAATCGATTTTTTTTAAGTTTTTTGCGATATTGATCTGGAAGATGAAGTTTTTTCGATTTCGTATGTTCACAATTTTTGTTCTTTATGGCAAGAGCTACAATTTTGTCTCAGTGGGTAAATCAAAATTCCGAACAATTTGCAAGATATGAACCTGAAACTTTTTTGCAAAAACGACACCGAGGCCCCAAATCTTAGGGGGCCCATAAAAAAAGTGCATGACTTTTGGCAAAACTGGGAGACACGGTATTTTTTTTTTTGGTCTTTTATCACAAAGAGTTGTCCGTATATGGTTATTTTTACATGACTTAAAAAATTACACTCAGTGTAATATTATATTGAAAATGTTTCATTCTTCATAGGCCAGTAAAAAATTAAAATCTATATAATAAAAATGAAATGTTGTCTGTTGCTGATCGCATAAGTTGAGAACGGCTTGACCGATTTGGACGATTTTTTCTTTAAAATAATTTTGCTCCACCCACTTTTTTCCATTAACCTAAAATCAGAAAACGGCTTCATCGATTTGACTAATTTTTTTTTTCGAATGTTCGTATTAATCTATTTTAAGTTTTCATCGAAAGAAAAATTTACCACGCCTCCTTTTACGCCCACTTTTTCTATTTATTTCACCGATTTTGACGATTTTTTCTTTAAAACGATCGCCATGGTCCAACTTAGGTTTTTACGGAAAGGAAATATTGCCCCGCCTACTTTTACGCCCACTTTTTTCGATTTACCTGAAACCAGAAAACGGCTCCATCGACCATTTGTAATCAGCTACCGAGCGAAGCAGGGGCGGCCAGCTAGTTATTAATAAAATTTACTTGATTTCATGTTGTTAATTACATTCTTCATAAAAATAATTTAAAGAAACTTAGGCCCTAAATTTGTAAAACGCAAAAGCAACGCCAAAAATTATATTGAAAGCAAAAACAAAATCGAAAATATTTCATAATTTTGTTGTTGTTTTCTATAGAAATGAATATTGAATTTTTAAATTTTAAACGCTGCATATCTTGTGGCGTTGATAATTTTTAAACGCAATATGTATTTCTGTAGAAAGCAACAACAAAATTTTGAAAAATTTTTGACATTGTTTTTGCTTTCAATGTTATTTTTGGGATTGCGTTGCGTTTTACAAATTCAGGGCCTTAAATTTGATGAACTTTAGCTTAATTAAAATATCAAAATTTGAATTAAAAACTATAAACAGTTAAATAAAATAACCACATACTAATTATAATTACAAATTATATTCAAACTTAATTATCCGAGCAATATTAACGTGAATCTTCAGCGCGTAGTAGTAAAAAAGACGTCTTACCCTCGTACTGATAGACTAGTTTACTACCAACTAGGCTACTAGGGCACCCCAGTATAATTGCAACAAATGTGTAAATTCTTCTTTCAATCTTACAGAAGCCGGAACAAATGACGTCCGTTTATTTTTATCTCCTAAAATTCTTCTAAATGCTTGCCGGGTATATGTATGGAAGTAGTTTGTGCAAGAATATCTATGTACTATATATGCATATTTTTAATGGCAGTAATATTTTCTTCTTATACGCCTTTCAGTCTACTTCCCAACTACCCAAACATCCATTTCATTTTTTTGGCAACAAGTTTTATTATGAAACTTATAAGTTATGATCCTAAAAGGGAATCTCTGCCAACAATTTTAAGATAATATAATTTTTATGTGATTATTTTTTTTCCTTTAAGTTTTTCTTTTCTCTTTTTACTTAATGGACAGTGAAGTTGCATGTGTGACTACGAAGTTTAAAATTTATATTCAAATATTTTTAAATCGATTCTATATGAGTTGATAATCGTGTCAATTATTTGGTAATAAAAACCAATTTCAGCAGCAGATCCAATTTTATTGTCTGCTAAGGGAATTTTAGTGTCCGAATAAAAGTATTTATTTCTTTTTTTGTTTTGTTTTAACAAAATGAAGGCATTTTCAGATTTAAAACAAATTCAATACTTGAAAAAAGTATATTCACTCAAAATATTATGTAGTTAAATTCAAATGATAATTCATTTTAAACCCCAATAAAAAATTTCATCATTTTGCGAAGCACTAAAGGTACATTTAAAAAAATAAGCGCACAATTATGCGCTACGCAATAAGACATACAGAAATGCAGTAAAGTAAGTGAAAGAACTCTCAACAACTTTTATTAAAAAAAAAACATTTAAAGTGCTACGGCATTCCCTTACCACGAAGCAGGTTTGTAAGGGAGAACACTAAAAAATAACTGTATCAAAACATTCAGTGTGTAAAGCTGATCGTTACATCCAACAATTTTTATGTGCGCTGAATAATGCGCTTTATGTGTCAAAAATTTATTGCTTCAAAGTGGGAACTCGCCATATAAAATTCATGTCTTCCGTGAGCGCAATGGTAAGCGAAACTCTTACATTTCTCCCTTACAAACCTGCTTCGCTCGAAGCTCAATTTTTTATTGGGTGATGGATTCAATAATTATTAATGGCTAAAAAAAAACACCAAAGAATAATATTTAACTTGAATAGTTTTCAGCAATTACCGAAATTTTTAAACAATGTGTTCTTAACCCTTTCGCACCTATTGGGACGTATGTATCCCACTGAATGTTCCCAGAGTCCTAGCATTGAAGTTTTTCACTTTAAATGGTACAAAACTCTCCCATTTAGTTATTTAGACTTTTAAGTGCAAATATTAAACAAAGTCTTGTTTATTATCATAACACGTGTTGCTTGGAGGAGGTTTTTGATCAGTATCCAAAATATATGAACTAGACCGTAAATCACAGAAATGGTGGAATAAAGTTTTTATAGATTGGTGATGTCAGCTATACATTCGTGGATCATATATATGAATTTAGAACGTAAAAATAAAACAATTTCTTGATTTTGTATACCCTTTTTTTATATGTTTACGACTAATGGGATTTATATGTCCCATGCCAAACTCCTGATGGGACATAAGTATATGTCCCACCCCAAGTCTCTTACCTGGGTAGGGGCACACAAAAAAAAAAGATAAATATTAGTTTAATATGCATATCTTAGTAAAAATAGTCCATTATAAAAGCTTGAAACGAACTAATCGTCTCCCGTACCGAAAGGGTTAATATTAAAAACCAAATAAATCATCACTTCTCTGCGGTTATTGTTTTTTTTTTAAGTTATTAATCCTAAAAACATATTCCTTATGACAAAGATCGAAGGTAAATTAAAGTTTTAATTCCAAATGTCCATGGATACTTTTAAGCATGGAGATTGCAAAGGTGCCATTAACTCAAATTCTGCTTAAGTAGACATACAACTTTTTCCTTTTTGCCACAGATATATAAGGTACGTTGGTTCGTTCATTACACATTTCTCTATTTAACCCATTAAAGACTGACCCCCGATTTCGTGGTCGGATTTTGATGAAATTTCACACATTTGATATTATGGGAATTTATATTGACATTGCGTTTTTTTTTTTTACCTGCCAAATCTTGGCCCCTAGACCATGGGTATTTTTCTACCCACTTCGCTATTAAAGAGTTCTAAAATACAAGATTTTTTGAAAAAAAAAATATTAAAAAACTTATTTGTTGCATGCATTGATGTGAAAGTTGTGTGCTTACTTCACTATGCACGTAGAAGGAAGGAAAAGGAAGAAGTATGGATGCCTTCAAGAAGGGGTTTGTATTATTTGTAAAGGTTGGTTAAATTTTAAGGGCCGATGTTGATTTTAAATAAAACACAAATTATCGTAATTTCTTTTTAGTATGATAATATTGGTATGGTTCAATTATGTTTGGAACAAAATATCGGCCAAATGGCCGCCGCGACTTTGGCGGTACACCTCCATCCGATGGTCCAAATTTTAGATGACGCTGAGGCATAATTGAGGTTCTATGCCGTAAATGTGCCGAATTATCTCATCCTTTAGCTCCTGATTGTGGCTGGCTTATCGACATACACCTTTTCTTTCAAATAACCCCAAAGAAAGAAGACCAACGGTGTCAAATCTCATCATCTTGGCGGCCAATTGACACCGCCACCACGTGAGATTGCACGGCCATTGAATTTGTCGCGCAAAAGAGCCTCAGTTTCGTTAGCTAAGTGGCACCCTCCTGTTGAAACCACATATCATCCACATCCATATCTTCCAATTCGGGCCATAAAAAGTTCGTTATAATCTCACGATAGCGAACACCATTCACAGTAACTGCCTGACCGGCCTCATATTAGAAAAAATACGGTCCGATGATGCCGCCAGCTCAAAACCGCTCCAAACAGTCAATCTTTGTGGGTGACAATCACTCTTGGATTATCATTCGCCCAAATACGGAAATTCTGCTTATTGACGAATCCACTGAGGTGAAAATGTGCCTCAATACTAAAGCTGATATCGTTTTGATTTGAACGCCTATTTTCATAAAAAGCCGGAATAACTTTAACGCGTTGCTCGATTGTGTATCTTTCCATGGTTCAAATTGAGTTGGTCTGAAATTGAAAAATATCAAATGAAATGCAGAAAAAAAACTTGACGTGTAGGTGAGGTTCACATTCAACATCGGCCCTTTACAAGGCCTGCTCGCTCCATTCCATACTTATATCTTTTTACACACCTTGTCATTGCTCTGGCTTCTTTCACAGTTACATAAAATGGTAACACGATAAAAAAAAATTATTCTTTTGCTTGTGCTTGTTACTCCTTCTCTTCTCTGTTGTCATAGAAGAGAATGTGGAATGTGTATCTTATATTTTATACGAAAGAGCCGAGGCCTTCTTACTAATGCTTTGGATGCTTGTATAGTGTATGCCTGGAAATTACACTGCATGCTAAGAAAAGCTGAAGGAGCTCCAATCATGAATCAATTTTATTTCGTGTGAGCGTTGTTGAAGCATTGGTAACAATTCCTAATAATAATGTTCGTGTAAAAGAAAAAGTTGTCACAAATGCACAAGAAATGGCAAAGCGCATGGATAACTTTGACCATATGATAAGCCAAATTATTAAGCGTGGCCGTTGTGGACAATGTGAAGCGAAAGTTTCACACATTGTACAATCCACATTGTACAAAATGGAAATTTAAGTTACACCCAAAGGCTTGTTTTGCACAGTTTCATGCTGGCTTACCAAAAACATTAAAAAGATAAAATTATCTCAATAATCGAGCACGAGTGATATTTATTTCTTTATTTTTTATTAATAAATAGTGCATTTTACATAAAACAACGCCTTTTTACTTGCCAACAAATTAAAGAAAATAATATGTGTTTGATCCCTCTGACAGCGAAGTGGGTATTTAAATACCCATGCCATTGAATCAAACCTGTAGTCAAAGTTATTGGCCCAACTTAGCTAATATTTTTTTCTAAAACAGAGCACACCTAAGGCTATAAGTCACCAAGAGGGTTTTCCGATTTTCCACTCTCCCAATTTTCCAGAGGCGTTGTCGTTCACTTTTTCCAAATATTAAAAATTGCTAACTTGTAAGCCGCTAACTTACCCAATTAAAGGGGGGCAAAATTTAATTTTAAAAATTTGTTTAAGTAGTCTTATCCTTTCTTTATCTATCTGTAAAAACCAATTTCCGATACCTCTTACCTGAAGTTAGCCAGAATTTTTCTACGAAGGCTCTGTTTTTGGGTATTTAAATACCCATCCGTCCTTAATGGGTTAAGGGGTTAATCATGTATGTGTAAAAAAAATCAAATATATTTAAATGGAATGTAAGAAAAGAAGAACTTACTGTTTATTGTTGGAATTTTGTTTATGCTTTGATATCGTTGCAAAAAAACTTTTAAAAGTAATGCACTTAAAAGAAAACAATAAACAAGCAGTAGTGCTTTATTCGGTTTTGCCGAAACTTAAATACCCTTTACCATGGTGCGATATGAACAGGAAGTAATGTAAATAAGGAAGAAAAATAAATAATACAAAAAATCTTCAGATATAAATAAATCTGCTTCGTGTCACACCCACTACTACTATCCCGACCCCATTTTGTCGAATGTTTTTGTACATAATTTAGAATATTGGCTCCTTCTTCAGATGTAGAGGATTCTATGGGAAGTACCACGCCAACTTCTCCAAGCCCGCCCACATTTTTTCGGATGTTGTGTGTTGAAGGAGAGCGAGCTGTATTTACAAACGTGTAAACATACATCAGGTCGTTACTATTTTGCTTCAGGACAACAAAAATTTTCTTTAAAGGATATAAATAAAGCTAACCAAGAGATTTTAAAGCCACTTTAAAACACAAAAAATATTAATTGCTTTTACCTTTTCTTCTGTCCCCTTAATTAATACGAACATTTTTTTGATATTGGTTTTCTTTCTAAGAAAACAAATTAAATTCTCAGTCACACTTCATTAAGATTTTATTTTATAAGATAATTTTGTATTTTTGACCTTTTTTGTTGAGATTTTTTTCTTCAGTATAAATTTTTTTTGTCTATTACTTGATAATGCTGATAAAAGGAACAATTTTATGCTTCAACAATTATCATGGAATAACATTTTTTATGTCTGGGTTACTTTTGGATGATGAAGGCAAACAAATGTTGGGCATAACGTTTGTAACATTCAGAAAATTGGAGTGGCATTGTGTTGTGTTGATCCATAGACCGAAAGTGTGACCGAAAGTGTAGAAGCATACATTTTTCGATGTGGTCACCTTCAACAAATCTATTTTTAACGAATTTTTTTTAACATATGTATTATGGTTACAATAACCATACTATTCTCATGCATAACCATATTATGGTAAATTGTATCGTGTATTAAATAACCACAACCATATTATAGCTGCTTCAGAACATGCTATAGTTCAAAATAACAATAATATGTAAACGATGTGTTTTTTTTCGTGCACTATAGTGAAAGCTGAAGACAACATAAGATTCTCCTCATTCGTCATATCCCAAAAATGTTTTTTCTACAATTCTCAATCATTACCTTTCTAAGAAACCTGTGGTCCATTAACAATTATGTATACTTTCATTACCTTCATAAAAGGAAGACTATCTTACTATCATAAAAAATAAACTTAACTTGTCTCTTATAAATACATATCCTCAAGCGAGTAAAAGGCCTCTCTAAAAAATGTATGCATTAGTTTGAACGGTAAATAAGATCAACACCCTGACGAAGGTTTTTTTACAAACAAAACATTGTTTGTTGTTTTTTTTTATCAATAAAGTAACCATAAAATCTGTTAAGGACAATGGTTTTGAATTTCATTAAACCACTTGGCCTCTTTTAAACGTTTAGACATCTCTTACTTGAAGACACTTTAACTTTATAGGGAGCTTAAAGCAAGGAAAAGGATAGATGGTGGCAAAGATAAAACTGTAAAAATGAAAGAAAAAACGGCTACAAAAAATGTTTTGACTACAAAGTAAGGTAATAAAATGTAGTTGGCTGGAACAAATGATATGCATGTTATACGCAAGAAATGCTTAGGATGATGCCACATATGAATGTTAGCATGACTCAATAAAGGAGAGTATATAACCACATATTACAAAGAATTGCTGTAAAATAAAAAAAAAATCATTAGGAGGATTTTCGGTCAGTTGGCGAAATTTCTTAAATCGGATATAAAACCAAATTTGTTAAAGAAAAGTGTGTGTTTTTGTTAAGTTTCACGCTCAAAAGAACCCTTGTTGTTGGTTATTAGCTACTTCTTTTTTGGTTCCTTTTTATTTACCACATGCAAAGAAAAAACATGGTTGTGGTAAACATATTTTAAGAGCAACATATTATGATAAGATTCATGATTTTAGTTACCAAATTGCGATTATTATTGAATCATATTTGGACCAAATATATTCGTAATATTACATCATAATATTTTTCCCTTAATCATATTATTATCCTGTAAATCATAGTAAGTTAAGAATTAATCTTAGTATTGTTAATCATAATAAGCAGGCGCGGATTCAGGGGGGGGGGGAAATAAGGAAATCCCCCCCCCTCCTAAATTATAAACATATTTTTTATTTGTTTCGATAATACAAGAAATCCCATTAATAATATTTATTTTAAATGAACAAAATTTTTGGAAATCCCAGCAAGGTTTTTTTGTTTTTTTTTTTTTATGGAAGTTCTAACGAAATTTTCAATTCTATATTTATTTTATTTATAATTTTTTTTTATTTATACCCCTTAAAAATTATTCTTATCAAATAAAACTATATATTATTTTAGTTTCTGAACAAAAAGTTGCCGAAAGGTATCATAATAACGTTTGTTTGAACCTTTTTTAAATATACGATAAGAAAGTAATCGAAAAAAAAGTTTGTTTATTTTTATTAACATCACTGTAATTAAGATTTGTATTTTATTTTTTTTTTTAATATTTTTGAACAATAATTTGTTGTTTTAAATAAAAATACAACTAGTTGAAATAATTTAATAAATAATAAAAGAAAATATCTGCATTTGCCCTAAACATATTCACTTAAATCATATAAAATTTTTTTTAAATAATTATCAATATAACTTTTAATTGGTTGTTAAAATAAAAAAAAAGGTAGTAAAATGTATTTAACATGTCCATATTAATAAATAAAACATTGTTTCATTATTTTTTAACATATTTCACAAAAATGATATCATAAAATAAACCACTTATCAAAATGTCATTTTATTTTTGGTTAAAAGAAGTGCAAATTATTAAAGGTGTAATAGACTATTTTTCGTTTATGAATACAACTTTAGCAATTTTTGCTTAAAGACGGTTAATTAATCATAAATAAATTTTTATGAATACGGCTGCAAACGTTTGACTTGATAATGCGTGCGGTTGCTTAAGTAATAAGCCTAAGTGTATGCAATATTTTTGTATATATGTGTTACGTTATTTCCGCTTAATTGAGTTTCGAAAAATGCACGACTTTTGACGCAATTAAACGGGAACTCAATTAAACAGTACTCGGTTAATTGAATCGCCGACGCAATTAAAACGAAAATCGCAATATTTGCAATAAACGAAAATCGCTAGATGTGCAATAAAGCGAAACTCCTGTGTGTAGATCGAAAATAAAACTCATTTCTTTTATTAAGTTAAATAATAGTTTAGGTTTTTTAAAACAAAATAAAAATCAGGTACGTTCATCGTACAATCTTGTTTGCCGCAAAATAATTTTTTTACGTTTGTGAAGGAAAAAATAACATAACTAGACGGAAACAATTAACCGAAACATTTGCTCTTGTTTTTCGCAATGCGGTCTTATTTTGCGAAATAATTAAGCGGGTGACGCAATTAAACGGAACTCAACTAAACGGGTATTTTTACATAGACAGTTATACTGAATTATTTCGTTCCATGATTTTTGTGCAAGAAAACGGGATACTCAAATAAGCGGTGCTTAATTAACCGAAAACAACTGTATATGAATCAAAATTCTATTAGATACAACAAAAAGTTGTTAGGGAAGAATTTATTGGATTTATTGTAAACGCATTTGAAGAGGCTTCAAAGGATATTGAGGGCGTTGCTGTGTCAATTGATGCGAAGGCAATATCATCAATAGTTCTTAAAGCTTTGGCAGGTCTTAACTTTGAAAAATTGTGTAGGATTTGAAGCAGATTTGTGTCCTCTAATGTCAGCAGAAAATGGAGCTGTTGAACAATTCTGGGAACAGCGATAAATGCGAAACAAACGCCTTGCTATTCACATAAATCAAACAACTCAATTTCTTAAAGCAATAAAGTGGCATTAATACAAAAAGCTATAACATTTTTTTAAAAAACACCCAAGCGAAACGCAGTTTTAGGAAAGTATATGGGTTCCAAATTCTCTACATTATGCGAGACAAGATATCCTAAAAGTATAGAACATACCTAAACTTTTACCACAAAGTGTAATCAAGTCATATACAGATACAAAACTTTTAAAACCAAAACAAGCTGATGAGCTGATTATATTTGATAAAAGAGATAAACACCTACTAACATCTAAACTTGAGCCTGAACTGTTGCATTAAAACAAACATGGAAAATATCTGAAAATCTATCAGATAACTTTATAGATGTTTTAACCCTTCTGCACTCCTTGGGTCAATATGACCCAATTTTGGTTTTCAAACGCAAAATTTGTCCCTTTTAATATAAGATATGGACGTGAAACTTCAATTTATCCATTACAGGGACAAAAATTATAAATTTAAATGAAAATAATAAAATTTTAGTTTTTCCTTCCCCCTCCAAAAAACACGATTTACACACATTTAATATCCTTTGGGTCAATATGACCCAACATGCGATATTGCAAGTTTAATTCCACTTTAAAATTTGTTTTCTATTGAATTGAGTTCATCTTCATTCAGAATCATCGATCAATAATTTTTTCGGTCAAATAATCAATAGAATCGCTTTTGTTTTTATTACACTTAAATATGAAATGCTGTTAACATTTTATTGTTGGGTCATATTGACCCAAAGGATCATAGGAAGGGCACATATCCAAGGGATGCAGAAGGGTTAATAAACTGTGATGAAGATATCTACCCAAATCTAAGAAAAATATTTCAAATTTTCGTTTCAATGCTCGTCAGTAATGCTATGAGCGAGAGGTAATTTCCTACCCTTCGTCGAATAAAAACATGGCTCAGATCAACAATGACATATGATAGACTGTACTATCTAAATTTGCCTCACAAGGAAATCAAAAATTGCTTATTTAAAAAAGTAATTTATTTTAATTTATATTGAAGTGATCTTATATTTTATTTAACCTTATTTTATAATATAATAATTATTACATAAAAGATTATCGGCCGTATTAGCTTTACAAGGAAATACAAACAGATACACTTATGAAGTTTTCTTTTCTACAAAAAATGTGACATTTTATTTTAAAAAGCAAAATTTTTAAGAAACAGACACCAAGTTTCTTAAAAATTTTGCTCCCAAAAAAGGTGGCTTGTTTTATTCTAAAAAACTCACCCTTTTCGGGAGCAAAACAGAAACAGACACCAAATTGCATTTTTTTTAAATAAAATGTCACATTTTTTTATAGAAAAGAAAACACCATTATGGTTTTTAGTAAACTTTTAAAAACAATTTTTTTTCTTTTTTGTGTCATACAAAATTCCCCCCCCCCCCCCCCCCCCCCCCCTTCCTTAGGCTTAAGCTGGATCCGCAACTGTAATAACATAAGATGTAATAATATTATTATCATGATAATCGTAATAAGTTAAGAAGTTATCATATTATTGTCATGTCAATCATAACAAATTTGGATATTATGATAGAGTAGTGCTGTCACATACTATACACAGAAAAAATTAAAAATTTTCTCTAATCACCAATTTTATACCAAATTCATAGAATCAAGCAATCCATTTGTTGAATTTGCACCTATTACCAAAATGATTATATTGAATACTAAAAATTGTAAAAATTTTATATTTTGAAGATTTTTTTTTTCAATAAATGATATTTTTAATTTTAATTAAAAAAATTATCAAAAAATCTTTGCCGTTTCAAACAATGTGTCGATTGATTTTGACAATTCCAACAACAATTACACAAGTTAAAATTATTTTATTTTAAATGAAATAATTTTTTGATATTTGATTATTATTTTAATTCAAAATTAATTTCAAAACAACTAAAATGTTAATTAAATCAAAATTGTATTTTTAATATTCGTTCAACAAAACAAAATAATTGATTCAATTATTACATTAATTAAGTTTAAATACTTTTTAAATAATTTTTTTAATTGAAAAAAAATTACTAATAATTTTTTCTGTGTAATAAATGTATAGACAGTTATCATACTATGGCTATTGGATATCATGATATGGTTGTAAGTAATTTAATTGTTTTGAAACTTATCATTATTTAGTTGTTAGAGAAATAATTATTTTTTAGTCAATAATACTCAAATTTATAATTGCGATAAACATTGATACGTTCACAGTAACTATAATATTGTTAATATTAAATAAATATAACGATTATTTGTGTACGACAACAATATATTGTTACAATAACATAGTGTCTCAGCGTGCGGGATTAATTTTACGAAAAATGGAAATTTTTTTGTTAACCCTTTTATTACCGTTCTGAAAATAGTGTTTTTGGCAAATCTCAGTTATTTGTTAGTGTAAATGTAATACTTAAAAGCACAAACTTAATTTTTTTAAAATTTTGTATTCTTCAGAAATAAGATATATCCTGGGATTATTGGTCCCACTTGTCTTTTTTGAACCTTATAAATTGTGACTAAATATCCCATCGGTTGTTTTTCTATGAGAAAAATATATTCAATGAGGTTATATCCTGATTCAGAAGCATTAAAGTCTCCAAGATCAAAGTCACTGGGATTAATTATAGCAGAGATTTCTTCTTCCTTCAGTCTACCACCATATTTGTTTTTATTTATTCTGCAAAGTTAAAAATTGCCTTACTTATGCATACCAGTGCGATAATACAAAATAATATATTTAGAGCATTTTGTTGCTTACTCGATTAAAACATAAAACATTTATGAATGTTATTTATACTCACACCACAATAGTGGAGAGGGTATTATGCATTTGTGGTGATGTGTGTAACGCCTTAAAATAGTGATCCTTGACCTACCTTAAAGTATACCGATCTACTCAGAATTACTTTCTGAGTCGAACTAACAATGTTCGTCTGGCTGGCTGGCAGGCTGGCTGTCCATGTAACATTGTGCGCAAAGTACAGGTCGCAATTTTGGAGATAATGTGATAAAATTTGGGACATTGGTTCTTATTGGCACAAGGACCAAGCCTATTGAAAATGGGCCGAATCGTAGTACCACGAGGGATGATAGGGGAAGATTTCTTCCTCTCAGAAACTATTAAACCGATTTTAATGAAATTTAAAACAGAGACAGAACCATTTCTTTATGGACACAGAATGTATAAATTTAAAAAAGAATCGGACCACGAGAGGAGATAGGGGCAATTTCTGCCTCTCAAACCGATTTTAATGAAATTTAAAACATAGATAGATCCATATCTATAGGGACACCTTAGCTATACAGTTTTTAAAAACTAGGACCACAACGGAAGGCAGGGGGCAATTTCTGCCTCTCAAAAACTTTCAAACTGATTTTCATGAAGTTTATAAACATAGTTAAATCCATATTTACATGGACACTGAAGCACGACGTGTTTTTAAATACTGTGGTGTAGGGTATCATATGGTCGGGCTTGACCGACTATACTTTCTTGCTTGTTTTTTCATTGTAATTAATTATTTTGCTCACAAATAATTTGTTTTTTTTTCACAACAAATGAAGGTTTTCAAGATGGAAATTTACTTCATTTAATATATAATTTTTCTTCAATTGTAAAACACATTTAACTTTAGTAACAATTTTTAAATGATTTCATTTATTTTTCTCTTTAGTGTTGCCAACTTAATATTTCATTTAAGAATAACAAGATAACAATTTAATATTAATTTCATAAAACATTGTATGTCAAATGGTCATATTACAATCATTATCATATTGAATTCAAATGTAAAAATCAAATTATTGAAAAAGTTTTTCGTATACAAGCTTTGACTTCGTGTGTGTTGGGTTCAGCAAAAAAATAAATAAATTTATATAACATCGAATAAATAAATAGAAATGCAGAAGGTGGCTAGAAGAGCTACAGTTTTTTTTTTTTTTTGCTCTATTTTTATGCAAATAATTTGTATCCATCTAGATAGAAATAGTGATTTTTATAACTTAATGCTTTTTGCGTGTTATTGTTATTTTTGCTGTCATTGCTGTTTATTATATTTGTGGCATGTTGTTGTCATGTATAAATTGTTACAGTACAAAACACCATACACATTGTATTGCTGTGCTTTGCATCATGTAAAATAAGTTGCGGAAAATATAAATAACAACAATATATTTTTTGCTGTTTTAGACACAATTTTTTATCAACCACAAATATCTTAATTGCTCAATATGTTAAAGAATTATGGTCGAAATTTTTTTAATTTCAATTTACGATTAACAAGAGTATTAATATATTAAATATTTTTTAATCAAAAAATGTGTTTTCAGTACTAAATTGATATTGCTAACAAAATCAAAAAGTTTCTTTAGTGTACCTTAACAATTGTTTTGTTAATCGTGTAAAATAGATTCATTTTTTGTTGTTTTCAACACAAGGGTGACTTAAGGGTTAACGGATAACAAATTGAGTCAATAAAATAATTATTTGCATAAACTAAAAAATATACAACAACAAACATTAAAAATTAACTGGCAGCAAGCAAAAAATTAATTGAAAAAATTTATGTACAGCAATTATTTATTTTATCAAACAATTTTTGACAAACATTTTTTGAAAAACCAAAATTATTTCTAGGGAATACAATATTAAAAATTCGATTGAATTAAAGAATCAATTGGTTAAAATACAACTTGAGACACAGAACATATAAGTTTCTTTTGATGTTATCTCACTATTTACAAATATACCTGTACACACAGCTATCAAGAATATTATGGAAAAATGGCCGACAATCAAACAGTTCACTAATATCCCAAGGCCAAAGTTTTTAGAAATTCTGTTTGACAGACAATTATTACTTTGTTTATGGTAGAAAGGTAATAAATCAAATATTTGGAATGCCAATGGGCAACCCGCTCTCTCCAACAATATTTGATATTGTACTTGACAATTTGTTGGACGATGCAATTTTAGAATTAAAAAACAAAAATATTAATATTAAATACATAGCAAAATATGTAGACGACATTTTTGCTATAAATAATAAAGACGATAAAGATGAAATTCTTAAAACTTTTGATTCACACCATGAAAAAATCAAATTAACCCTTGAATTAGAAGAAAACAATGTAATAGCATATATTGACGCAAAGCTACGCAGAATTAAGGATACAATTATTTTCAATTGGTACACTGAAAGAAAAATGCTTCATATATTTAATGAATCATTTTCATAAAAAAATTTTCCTTGGGTAAATGAAAATTTTCATTGTTTAAATGGAATTTCATAGTTATAATGAAGTATTTTCGTTAAAATCGCTTCATTGGATTTCGTAATTACGTTAAAAATTTTCATTGGATATATGAAAACTTAAGTTTGTCCAAGTTAAACAAAAAATTTTAATTGGGAACATAAAAAAACAATATACAAACATAACTACATATATTCATAAATTAATACAAAATTATAGTTTCCTTAAAAAAATGTTTAATTGTTAATTAAAAAATGTAAGATTTAATAAATTCATACATCTAATGTAACATGAATGCCATTAACTTTATGAAATCAAAATTTTTTTTTATAAAAGCAACATATTTCAATAATTTAATTTAAATTTTCATTATGACAATAAAAATGTCATTATAGTATTGAAACAAAAACTTTCAATCCACTTTCAATCAACGTTGTTATTGTTGTAATGGACAATTTAATCTCATATCTACGCTCTTAATTGAGTACAAAACATAGTTTTTTTATTCAAAAACTACACTGCCCCGGTAGACTAGCTGGTAGTGAGCTAGTCTATCAGCACCGAGGTTGCGCGATCGAATCCCGCCAGATAAATAAAAAAAAATAAAAAATAAAATAAAGTAAAATAAATTAAAATAAAATAAAAAAAAAAATAAAAAAAATAAAAAAAAAATAATTAAAAAAATAATAAAAAAAAATATTTTTTACTTTATTGAAAGTATTCATCCAATGAATAATATTCATAGATCTAATGTAATATTTCATTAAATCCTTTTAATGAAACAGCATTCATTGATCCAACGAAGCGCTGCATAGGTTCCTTTTTAATGCAATTTTTCATGGGATTAATGTCAATATTCATTGGTATTGCGAAGAAAATTCTTTCAGTGTACTCTAAGGAAACAGCTTCAGGTAGACTCATGAATTTCAACGCTACACAACCCAGGAATCAAATCATAAATACAGCGAAAAACTTTATTGAGAGGGTATTGAAAATCAGCGACGAACTATTTTATCATAAAAACATGGCGGTGGCAAAATGACCCCAGGAAATATGGCCCCAAAAGGAAAATTAAAAACGAAAAATGAAAAAAAATTTTACATGAGACACAACAACATGCAATTTTGGCGCAATTTTTTTGTTTTTTGTGGCTATTTTTAATTTTTTCGTTAGGGTGTTTTTGCATTTTAAGTGGAATGAAAAATGACCCCAATATCAAGGAATGAAAAATGGGCCCAAATTAAATCACAATTTTTACTTTGGGGCTATTTTTCGTCTACTAATAAAAATGCAAATTTTAAGAAATGAAAAATCACCCCAAACATTTTACACAAATTTTATAAAATTCTATGTTAAATTTTCTAGGGATAGTATAAAAAACGCGAATTCTCTCGAATCATGTAGTGAAGCTTTAGTTAGCGAAGCCAGTGTTCGTTATACCAAAGAGAAGAAAATCCTTTCACCCGGCCGAACGCCGGCTATACGGAGAAGCTTTAAATAGCGAAGCCAATGTTCGTTATACCATGGAGAAGAAAATCCTTGCGCCCGGCCGAAGGCCGGCTATAACGTTAACCCAGATATTTTCAACTCTTATTTCGAATTTAAAATCTTCATAGCTATTTAAACATTTTTTATTAAATAACTATTTTTCTTAAAATCTATAGTTTAGCCGATATCGGGCGTTCTTTTAAAAGGACGGTAGCTGAATACCCTACTTAAATTATTTTTAATTTGTACTTTGTTTTTATTTGAAAATAACGTAATTGCTGCTTTTTCTCAATAATAGAAGGAAAAACGATTATGTTTTAAGTTGGAGTGTGATACGTCAAGAAGCAATCCTTTGGATGTAAAGCGACATTAAACTTGTTGCAAAAAAGTTGGCCTTCTTATGGCAATATGTGCAACGAGTTTTCTTTTCCTCCTGTCCATCAAATCGCGAGTACATATGAAGGTTAGCGCTGGACTTGCTTGAACCCCTTTTTGAGGTTCTTTTAAAATATTCTAGTAATCCGTTTGCAATCACTCTTCTAAAAGCTAAATGATCCATATTTCCGCCATACGAACGATATTATAACCAGAACTGTTATGGTTTATTAACAGTGACACCGATGTTGATTTTACGGAGAGTTGTCGGATAACGAAATTCTCGTGTCTATTAAAGAAACAACTCCTACTGAGGATGAAGACATTGAAGATGAAGGAGACAATGAAGAAAATAAATAAGAAACTCCAAAAATATTTTATGCACCACGAGATTGATATAATTCCAGAAACTATTGAGGATCATATCCTAAAAGAGTCTTTTAAGCAAACTTCAATTACTGAATATTTTTCTTAAATGTTATGTACTTTTTAATTACCTTTTACTTATTTGCAAAGACTGAAATAATTTGTTCTTTTAATTTATATTATTTTACCTGAAGTACCTTTATGTTGTTTCATTAATAACTAATAAATGAAAAAACAAATTTTATTTTTTTTAAGTTTTGATTTTAAAAATAGGTAATTGGGTCAATCGTACTTATGGGTCACTTCTTTGGCTGGCAAATGAATCAGATAACTGCCAATTTTTAGCAGTTAAAAAATTTTACTTAAGTGCCATTTTGACTTACCTGCCACAAAATGCAAGCAAAACACAGTGTGGCAGTTAAGTCAAAAGTACTGTATATGTTAAATGTAAATTTTTCCACTTTGATCTAGTAATATAAAAAAATGTACGTTTTCAATATTATTTGTTTAAAATTTTGTTAATAAATGCTATGTTTTTATTAAATAGACGTATCCCCAGAAGAAGTCGACAAAAAATCGACGAAACGTCGGGAAAAATGTATTAAAATAGTATTTTAATTACATTAAAGATTTTAGGCCGTATTAGCTTGATAATGAAATACAAACAAAATTTTTAAAGTTACTTTTGGGAATAATCTATTTAATCTTTTTTCAAAGAATTTGAAAAAATTAAAGAAATTGTACAAATAAAACTGTAAACCAAATGAGAACTACAAACTTTTAAGTCTTAGTTGCAAACGATATGAAAGCTTAGACAAAACACCAACAACAAAGAGTGAGTTTATCTTTGGTTGGCTTTTTCCGACTATCAATGAAGTTGTTCAGGGTATTTAAAGAGATATTTTATTAAAAAAAAATTATTTTCTGTTCAAAAGAACAATTCAGTTTTACCTTAATTCTGTTTAATTATAGATTTCATCAATTAAAAATGGTACGTAATGAAATTCTTTTATTGACTAATTAAATTTTGCGGCTTTGTATTCGTCTTGATGCTGTTGAAGTCTAGCGCAGGAGCGACATTTTACACATTCAAAGCATGAAAACGCCACGAATGTACATGCACGTGTATGTATAGATGAGTATGTTGTTTAATTTTTGTCAACTATTCAATTTAATTGAAGTGTATTGTTAGGGAAATAAGAAGACTTATCCTGTGAATATTTAATGCAGACATGTGTTATTTACCAATAATTACGGTCTATGATAGAAATTCCACTGACAAGGATATTATTTAGTAATATCTTCTGGAATTAATTAAATTACTGGAACTATTAAAAAAAACTTTTAACTTAAAGTATTTTTTATCTTTGTAATTTAAATCCTGAAGATAAACACCAAGCCATAAGAAAAAATAGCAAATATTTACCATCATACATTTTTCCCAACAGTTATCATTTCAATGAACATCTTAAAATTTGTGTAGTCTTGAAAGCATTACACTCAAAAGAAAAATCAATTTATCCATACTCAAATCAATCCGAAGCGTTTTGCTTCGAACTGACTTGCCCTTTTCAGAGTATTTCCTATAACTTTTATTAGAATTTCCGGTCCTAGCGCGCTTACTTCTTTTCGGATATTCTCATTTAGCTGTTGGATAGTTCTTGGCGTATTGGTATCTACAAAGAAGAAAAAATCGGGAGCCGTTTTATCGGGCGAACCCGGTGCCAAGTCAAAACCTGAAAAATGAGATATTATTTGATCGCCAAAAATTTTGCGCAGGAGAGCCAAAATTGGACGAAATGTCATTTACATTTCCCGCAAAGTGTTTGTCGTTTTCGAAAAATATGGTCCAACAAAAAATATGTGCATCGTAGTGGGTGCATTTGATGTTCAACAACTGTGCTTAGATTTTGGCTGCATCATAATCTGCAATTTTGTTAATTCACTATTGGGGTGAAAATAGGCCTAACTGCTCTAAATCTGTGGCATTTTGACAAAACATCTTTTAAAGTCAAATTTAAAAAGTTAAAAAAATTTTTGAAAATCCTAGGAATTTTTATTCAAAAAAACATTTTTGTTTAAGTTTATAAAATTTTGTAATATAAGCGAAATTTTTCTTTAATTTTGGTTTATTTTAATATTTAATAAAAATTATTTTTTCTCAGAGTTTTTTTTTAAAAACTTTTTTGCTATCTTATCTTCACTTAAGATGTTTTGTTAAAATGCCACAGATATGATTTTTGTGTCTAAATAATCAAATGCTGACTTTCAGCTTGTGTCTTTCCATCATATATTTCCTAACAGAGCTACCTAAACAAGAGCGGCAAGCGTTTTTTTAAACATGCAAATTCTATTGCCAATGCATTTTCAATAAAATTAAACTACCAAGCGAACTATCAAATAAGATTTTCCAGCCGGGTGGTGTTAAATTCGTGTTCTAAAGGTTTGTTTCGTATAAACTGTATGAAAATGATAAGTTATGACATAAAACAGACGCTTGCCGCTCTTATTTAGGTAGCTCAGTAAGTTGTTCAGTTATTTGTAGAAAAAAAAACAAAAACAAAAGGTAAGTAAAAAAAGTGATTAAATCACACCGTTACTTCGAACAAAAACTTACGTTCTTTGGTTTATGTATTTATTTAATAAATGCCCGTAGTTTCTATAAAAATAAATCTAGCTGTGTATAGAAATCTATGGTGTAAAAGCTGCCATATTTTTAAAGAAATCTGAAAGTTAAACCACGTAGGTCAACTAACGTTGAAATAAGTAAAGATAACTGTTAGGTACGAATACAACTCGCTTGCTTTTTGTAAAAATTACGGGCAAAAGACTTCTTTATAAAATAACTACAACAAACTTTATCTTGTGCCGTACATACAAAACGACAGGCTCTAAAGTGAAACAATCGCTGTCGAGCACAAATGTACAACGTGGCACCCAATCTGTTAATAAAACCAAGTAAGAAAGCTAAATTCGATTCTTTGATACAATCCACCAAGTGTCAGAATATTTCAAGAGGCTGTTTATGAGATCTTAGATAAATTGTGAATCCGAGTAATAAAATTTTTGCGGTTTTAGTTGCATTGGCGCATATTCAGAAATCATAACTAAAGTTGTAACTAACAAAACAGAAACTTAAAAATGGTTCATGGGTAGTTATAGATCTTATTCACAATTCATAACTAACGTAGTAACAGCTCTCAGCTGAAAGAAGAAATGCAACCATGCATATTGGCATGTAGGGAAAATTAAATGTCGATAATATTTTGAACGATATATTCTGTAATTAATTAAAAAGATTATCAAATTATTAAAAACCCATTTTTTGTTCTTTAAAGAATTAACACAAATTCTGACAAGTAAAAAAGTATAGTCGGTCAAGCCCGACCATATGATACCCTACACCACAGTATTTAAAAACACATCATGCTTATGTGTCCATGTAAATATGGAGATATCTATGTTTATAAACTTCATGAAAATCGGTTTGAAAGTTTGTGAGAGGCAGAAACCGCCCTCTGCCTCCCCTTGTGGTCCTATTTTTTAAAAACTGTGTAGCTAATGTGTCCCTATAGATATGGATCTATCTATGTTTTAAATTTCATTACAATCGGTTTGAGAGAGATTTATACATTTTGTGTCCATATAGATATGGTTCTATCTATGTTTTGAATTTCATTAAAATCTGTTTGGTAGTTTCTGAGAGGAAGAAATTTCTCCCTATCTTCCCTCGTGGTCCTACGATTTTCAATAGGCTTGGTCCTTGTGCCAATAAGAACCTATGGCGCAAATTTTATCAAATTATAACCTGTACTTTGCGCACAAGGTTACATGGACAGCCAGCCAGCCTGCCAGCGTTAGTTCGACTCAGGAAATGATTCTGAGTAGATCGGTATACTTTAAGGTGGGTCTAGGACCACTATTTTAAGGCGTTACACACATCAGCACAAATGCATAATACCCTCTCCACTATTGTGGTGTGGGTATAAAAAGATTATTTTTTGGTTATCTTCTATCTATATCAGTGATAACCAAGCCCCGAACTAACCAAGCCCCGAACGCACGCACACAAAGATATTATGTACTTGGGTGCGGTCGCAGAGACTGATGATAGCCTGATGTTTTGAAACGAAGAAAGTTGTTGTATACATGTGAATTGCCGACCGTGTCCGTGTGAAAAATACGATTATTGACTTACTAGCGAGCCTATGGAGTGGTTATCACTGATCTATATATATAAATGGAAATTGTTTGTGTCCATTTAGGTTGTTTCTGTGACCTGTTACAAAGCGTCAAAAAGGTGCCAATTAACCCCCTGGTAGGACATCGCCATGTTAAAGTGACAAGTCCCCTTCATTTAAAGTGTTCGAACTCGAACCGGTCCCTATCACTGTTAGTTAGTTAGTTAGTTCCCTTTCCTCTAGGGTGACTATATTCTAAACCAACTAAGGAAAAATGTTTAGGTGAATTATTTTCCAATACATATTTTTTAATGGTTTGAAAAATGCTTATTATTTACTTCTATCTTCTATACATATAAAAATGAAAAATGTTCGTGTGTTTGTTTTTTTATTTGTTTGTTGGCTTATAGGCTCCTAAACTACCGAACTGATATTCCTGAAATTTTTACAGTAACATCACGTAAGCCCTTAAAACAAAATAGGCTACTTATTTTTTCGATAGGGGCAGGGGAATTGGTACCCCCATTGGATGCCAATATTAAATATCGCATATCTTAAGAGCCGCTGCACGCATTTTGTTGAACTTTTGGTAGTAGGATCTTCTGATCCCAAAAATTGAAATAAAATAGCAGCGGGGGAAGTGGTTCCCCCCATAGGACGCCAATGTTTAATATCACATATCTTAAGAACTGTTATAGTGAGAATGTTCAAACTTTGTAGAAGTCACTCTTATGGCATACTACACTATTGAAAATATAAATAAAGCGGGTAGGCGCAGGGGGGACGGGACATACCTCCCATAGGATGCATATATTAAATATCTCTCAACTGAAGAAGTGGCAGTGTAGCGATGCGCACCGGGTTAAGCTAGTATTAGTATATAAATCAATTAAAATAAGGGCTTGTAAAAATAAAATTATTCAATAGAATTTTAGAAACTTAGAACACATCTCTAGTTTATTTATTTTTTTTTTTTATGGATGTCTATTGGCTGCAGGAGATATGCCTTTCAAATAGATTGCAGCGTGTTTTATACGTCTTAACTGTTTTTTGTCATGTTTTTATCTGATATTATGTGAATATCTCATATATTTTTTTCCATTTAGCTTGTGTGTATATAATGTATGTGTTTGTATGGCTAAAATTCTTAAATTTGTCCTCTGTAGTGGCTAGGATGCCTTACTAGCCCTTTACCACTACTTTTTATAGGGGCTCTCATACAAATATTGCGTTTTATGAAATTCTTAACGTAATTAAAATTTTTCGTCTTTTGTGAATACATTAAATCAAAAGTTGTTAACAGATTTTAATCATTAATAGCTTTTTTTGTTTGCAACTCCGTTTTTTATATGTAAGTCTGCAAAAATTTGAAGCATAGCTGTATTTTCCAATTTTTAAAAAACAAAAATTTCGAAATTTTCATAAAAAAAAATATTTGTTTTCAAAAAAAAAAAAAATTATCTTATTAAACGACGCGCATATAAGAAAACAATTTTACCTTTCTTAAAGTAAATTTTATTGCGGAATTTCGGTTTTTTACTTTTTTCAATAAGCTAAAGCGTTTTTAAGTTACGCGAACATATGTTGTGCAGCCTCCCTAATTTTCGAAATAACGGTGTATCTCGAAAACCAGAGCGAACCTAAAAAACACCTAGCACCTCTGGATTCAGCGTACCCGAATTAGGTTAAAAATCTTTCGTTCGTAGCAAACTAAAATATTAAATAGCAAATACTTTAGTCTATCTATTCAATATATAATTTCTCCGGATGTTTGTTAAATGTCCTAGTTTTTCCGCAACTTTCTAAAGCCATCTGATGACATATGAAGCTGAAATTTGGCATACTTAAAATACTTTCTCTGCGAAAGATCGTTACGAAGCCAGATTTTTGATTTTGGTTTGGGACCGGCTTATCAACTAGTATCTTGTCAACTCTAAATGTAGTTATAAGTGGGTAGTTTATTTTACACATAAATATGATTATAACCATATTTAACTTCTAATAATCATGCAACTAAAAAAATTTAAGGAGTCTTAAATTGATTACCTAAAGTGACATTGAGTTTTTTTTATTATAATTTCTGATGACCTTCAATTTTTTATTATAGAACATTTCTTTTTAATTTTATATATTTCTATTAGCGAACTGACATTAGCAGCTGAAGATTATATTAACCCTAGAACACACACCCAGGTACAAATGTATCCACTTGCAAATTTGCAGTGCTGTAGCTCAGGTTAAGCCGTACCTAAGGAATAGAGATTTCGGATCTAGGAAGCATAAGTAAGTTCTAATTGTTTAAAGGTTATTTGATGCAATTCGGATCAGTGGTTCAGGAGGTACGAGCTTCCAAAGTCGACACCTGCGTAAACACACACCCGGGATACGCTTGTGCCACACCAGTTTATATCAAAATAAAGGGCAACAAACCATTTTATAGTGTGTTTAAATTTTATTATTTTATTTGAGAAACGAAAATAATGAATTATTGTAACATATTGTGCACTCGGAATTGGTGACCAGCTAAACAATGGCGAATGCACAAGAAAATCACAAAGCAACCGTTAGAATATCCAAAAACTACAAACATTAGTTTATCACTTAAATAATAGTTTCCTGCATGCACTCTTTTGCTTATATCTTTTGAACCAAGTAGAATATTTGCATGAAACAAAACTAAAACATTTTTAAAATATTTTTTACGCTTTAAAAAAAATAAAAATTAAATTAGAATATTTAAACATAAGAAAAATCCAAATTTAGCTAGTACGTACAAACGTATCCCGGGTGTGTGTTCTCGTAGAAAAAGTTGGGTATGCACCGTACGGTTAATTTAACTTTTTTCCCCCTTTTCGGCATAAAAGGAAAAACTGCACTTGTTGTTAATCTTCTGCATTCTTCTTTAATTTATTACTCATTATTTTAAATTAAATTAATTTATTAAAAGCTTTTATGTGCTCTTAATAATGAGCTTTAGATTGTATATGCTGTTATTCTCTTCTTTATACTACCCAGTGGTATAAAAAGTAGCAATCGCCACCAATGACAGGCGAAATAGTAATCATACCTAAATCTTTCCCTAGACACCAATATCTAGTGTTAACATTTGAAAATAGGTACCCAATTTTCGCTAGCTAATTCTATAGCTCCAAGTAATGCAGAAAACAATTTTTTTCAACGACAACACAAAAAAATGTGTATCTGAAATAGATCTCGTTATTAGAACAACAACAAAATCGCTTGCTTTTTGCTAGCACGCTTAGAAGATATAAGTAGCTAACCCTTATTGTAGGTAGAGATTATGCAGAGAGGGATCCATCGCCACCTCTTAGGACATCCCCGTGTTAAATTCGCCACTCAAAAGCATGTGTGATAGATTGTAGTGGGACTAGCGGTAGTTTTTAATGAGCTAGCGAATATACACGTTCAGAGCTAGTACGCCATACCACTGGGTAACTACAGCTACTAATATAAACACATATACACATTAGAGCGACTCAAGTTGTATGGAAGCAAAATTCGTGCTCGATGTACCCTCCTTAAAATGAACCTTGGACTTTTTTAAGATGACATTTTAAATATTTCGGCTCCAGCTGTGACCTCTGAGCTGGACCAGTTTGAAAAAGGGTCTATTTTATCATGTTTTGTTAATTTGAGAATCTGTTTCCATACCAACATATACCAATTGGGTATCATAAGAAAGGTTTTTTTAAGGCGCGTCCAACTGTATATACAATTTGTCCAAGGACGATCATCCATGTCCCTTTTTTTTAAGGATTTTCTGTAAAAAAACGGTTTTTGAATTTTTTGTTCGGGGTTGTTTGTAATAAAAATGCCAAATTAACATATTTTAATCTTTAGTCGATTTAATTAAATACGTGTTTCAGCTTTTTTTGAAATTCGTGCTAGTTCGCGTTTTGACAAAAATGCAATGGGGTGGTAACCCTTCGTTTTAAATATGGCAATATGGGTATCAAACTTTTTTTTTTTTTGCCAAGTACATCATCTTTGTATGTAAATAATATAGATTTTTGCAAATTAGATGCATTTTACACGGTACTCTGGAATATATATAAATGCAATTTTGTAGTAACTCTAATATGAGAGCGGATTTAGTTTCTAGATCATGTATGGATGAAAATAGGACTAAAGAAAGAAAAAAAGAAATGATCCACGACCTGAATTTTTTTTTAATTTGCGGAAAAAATATGCCGCCAAAAAGTCGTGGATCATTTCTGTTTTTCTTTCTTTAGTCCTATTTTCATCCATACATGATCTAGAAACTAAATCCGCTATCATATTAGAGTTACTAAAAAATTGCATTTATATATATATTCCAGAGCACGGTGTAAAATGCATCTAATTTGCAAAAATCTATATTATTTACATACAAGGATGATGTACTTGGCAAAAAAAAAAGTTTGACACCCATATTGCCATATTTAAAACGAATGGTTACCACCCCATTGCATTTTTGTCAAAACGCGAACTAGCACGAATTTAAAAAAAAGCTGAAACACGTATTTAATTAAATCGACTAAAGATTAAAATATGTTAATTTGGCATTTTTATTACAAACAACCCCGAACAAAAAATTCAAAAACTCTTTTTTTTACAGAGAATCCTTAAAAAAAGGACATAGATGATCGTCCTTGGACAAATTGTATATACAGTTGGACGCGCCTTAAAAAAACCTTTCTTATGATATTCAATTGGTATATGTTGGCAACGAAACAGATTCTCAAATTAACAAATATGCAAAAATATACCATTTTTCAAACTGGTCCAGCTCACGTGAGGTCAAAGCTGGAGCCGAAATATTTAAAATGTCATCTTAAAAAAGTGTAAGGTTAATTTTTAGGAGGGTACAACGAGCACTTTTTTTGGTGAGTCGCTCTAATATACATACTTTTGTGCACACATACTTTGTGTCTTACACTGGATACCAAATAGCATTTGATTTTGTCTATATCCAAGTTTCAAAAAGCCATAAATCTAAATATCAAACCAACTTTGTAACACCATTTAAAAAATTTATTTGCTAGTGCTATAGTTTTTTTCCATGTAAGAATTATTGAGTCCAAACTTTCTTGTTGCTAAGTGCATTACTTTAAAAGAAAATTCAAATAGTTTTTTCGACTTAAATTTTAGCTTAATAAAACTTTATTTATTCAAAGAAAAAAAACGCACTCATTTAAACCAAAATGCTAAAAGAACAAAAAAACTTTGTACAGTTTTTAAACTTGCACACACACATTTTCATACGTCTTTATAATTACAAAGGAGTAGCCCTAGAGGAAACCTGAGAACAAGCGTCTTCAAGGTGCTACTTGTTGATTGCTTTGGTGACTTTTTGGTGAAAATTTATACTACATTTACGTTGGGCCGAAATCTTGTAGATTTGATTTAAAATCGATTTCGTCGAAATCTAGTCACGAAGTAGATTTTGTTTTGTATGGGAAATCTAGCCAAAAACAACTAGATTTGGCTCGAATTCTCGTAAGTACTAGATTTTGCGTAGGTGTAAATGTAGTATTACCCCGAAAATCTAGAACTAGTGAAAAGGATATAACAGTTGAGAGTGAAATCCGGATTTTTTTTATCAAAGTATTATGAATACTTTTTATTAATTAAACCTCATATTTTAAACAAAATATATGCATGAATTAAGTTTTAATTTATTCAACTTTATTGTGTAAGGCGTTGTCGTTAACGAATGAGTAATTTTTTGCAGAAGATAAAAGTAACAAACAACCTGAGGTCTTTCATCTATTAGAAAAAATTATTCAATCGTTATCGACAACGCCTTACACAATAAGGCCTATGCCTTATTCAATAATATAGGCTATTTTATGACTTATAGAGCTTCCGAAAGCGATAAGTGCAGAACTAGCTGTCATACTAATTAAGAGTGTTTGACTTGTTTTCAGCATACTTTGGCAAATCACCATGCAAAGACTAACGCCAGAACAACGTTCAGAATTCGTGGAAATTTATTTCCAGAATTCACGTTTTATCCGCCAAACTAGAACCAGATTTTTATCGTCAAATCATCTTCAGCGATGAGGCTTATTTATGGCAAATGTAAACAAACAGAATTGTAATAATATAGGATAACTGTCTTGGTCTGCCCAGACCAGATTTGTGTTTTGCTTGCAATATTTTTCGAGCATAACAAAAAATAAAAAAAAACCAGGGACGTGAATTCTATGAATGATATGCGATGAATCTAATGAAACTAATTGGATTTCGATTGGAGCAAATAAGTGGAGTGAAATTCCATTTGTATGTAAAAGTTTATGAAATTACCCCCTTGGTCTGGCCAGACCAAATTTTATTTTTTTGCTTGCAATATCTTTCAAGTAGGACAAAATATCAAAACAACAGAAACGTGATTTCTATAAATTACATGTTCTGAAGCGAATGAATCAAGTCAGGAAATCAGAAAACTACGGCCTAGTATGCACTTAGTTTAACCCATATCGTCCCAATGTTCGATTTTTCGAACAGTAAATTTTACGAGTTTTTGTAATTTTTTTACTCTTTTTAGGTAAGACAAAGAACTAATTTTTTTAACAATTATATATTGTAAGTGGTTAGGTACAAAAATAAAAATAAAAATTCTTACCTAATTCACTCCTCCCTTGTATAACAAGGGGGAAGAAAAACCTTTAATTTTAGCATCATTTTAAAAACTAAAAACTTTGTATAAAATATAAAAAAATTAAAAAAGTGAAAATGTAGTTCCATTAAAAAACGATTGAATGTTCAACAACAGCAAAAAAATCTCCGCGTTTTTCAATTGTGTTTTTGTTATTTGACTTGAAAAAGCAGTGTTCGATTTTTCGAACACTGGGCACTATTGAGCACTTTTGTTTTTTCTCTGAAATGCTAATTGAATCATCGCATATTACCATAATATAAATTTGTCACGCATTTGAATAAACGGAAATATATTTATTTTGTTTTTGCTGATCAATAAAAAGTTAATGCACAATCAGCGCTCTGTGAGAAATGTTTTTCGTGAGATTCGAGGAACTTACGGTGCGCATAATCGGCCTACTGAAACCACAATTGCAAACATCATTCGCAGTATTGAGTCCCAGTTTACATTGGTGGATGATATTCGACCGGTTAGACCACATCCAGTACGTAGTGAAGTCAATATAACAGCTGTAGCTGAGAGTGTAATTTTTCAAAATGGAGGAAAATCAGAGCACTCAGGGGATGACCCCTACTATTGCATTGCAGCGGGTTGGAACGAAAATAGGTTATGGGAAGGAGAAAAGAGGTAGTAGTAGCTGTGAACAGTCCACTTGAATTTATTCATGTTGACAGTGAGAAGGAAGTCTTCAGCAGGAAGGTTATTCCACATACGAACAGTCCTGCCAAGAAATGAATTTTCCCTATAACGCGTTGTACGCTTTTGAGGAAAAACGTGTATTACGAACAAACGTACGGGTTTTGGTCTCGGCGAAGTGTATCATTCATGTTGTGACTCATAGCACCAACATCGGACACGCTTGGTCTATAATCAAATGATTACGAATGGCAAAGGTTGTTGTCATTAGAAAAAGAGCACATAGGGTTGGAAGTTTGATATAGGAGGTCCAATTTTGAACTCTTTTGACGAAACTCCATCTATAACAACTCGTATAGTGCGATCTCTGAGAAAACTCAATATTAATCGAGAGAAATTATCACCGACACCAAATGCAACAAGTTTTGACAAGAGTGCACCATGTCAGACTCTGTCAGACTTGGAAATATCTTTAGCAATTCCCTTACTTTCGCCAAAATGATAACAGGGACAGTATGTATCCAGTAGAGCAATCTGAAATTCAAACGAATGATCTTGGTGAGATCTTGTTTCAACAGGACGGCACTTTGTTTTAATTAGTGTTAGACCAATGATTTGTGATTTTTTTAATTCGTTGACTCATTTTAAATTATTTTGAGGAGAAATGGTTCAAAAAAGACGGCGCAACATGCTATAAATCGCGTAAAACCAGCTATTTGTTGCGCCAAACGATTATTTAAATATACCTGTGAAATTGGCTACAGCGTTCTTGTGATTTGACACTTTTGGACTACTTTTTGTGGGATAACGTCAAATCACTGTGCTATGTTGATAAACCAGCAATGATTGATCATATAGAAGCCTACATTTTACGCACTTTTGACAATATACAACCGGGTTTGCTCGAAAAAGTGGTGAACAATTGAACCGATCATTTGGCAAAACTTGTTTTTTTAACATTAAAAGCTTTGAGATCTTATCAAGCCAAAATGTTGGTCATTCTATTGAATTTGTTGTATTTTAATTTTTAAAAAAGTTCAATACCTCTAAAAATACAGCTCTTATAAGTATTGAAAAAAAAAATTCAACATAAAAAAATTTTAACCAAATCTATTAAAATGTACTGAATAGTATCTGGTCTAGTATAGGGTCCCTGGAGAACTACCAAGGCAGTAGTTCGAAAAGTCAGTAGTGGATTTCCAATGACAAGCACATGCTTAATGTCTACAGCATAAAGTATTATCTGGTCTACAAGTTGGTCAATAGTGTACTGGTGACGAAGTAAATAGTAAATCCATACTGTTTCACTATAGATATTTCCTACAGAGTAATTTCTTACACTATAGTGCAAATATATGTATGTGTGTTCCTGTTCATATACAAATGTAAAAGAAATTTAGCAAGTGGTTTTAATTTAAAAGGCCACAAGTTCTGAAAATGCTGAGTAAAACAGGAAAATGTGTATAAGAAAATTTTTAAGGTGATGAAAGAAACTTAAAGTTACATTTACAGGATAAGTTTGAAATGTGTTAACAAGCAACAAATTAACACCCTGAAAGTAAATTTTTATAATTAAACTTAAAGCAAAAAGGTGCAAACTTATATTAATCATGAAATTACAGAAGCTTGAAAGACATGTTCACACATTTGTACCGTCAAAAAAAATGTATTTGCTTTACGTTAAATAATATCTGTCTCAAACGATTTAGTCAGTTTTTTTTTAAGGATGAGTTTTTTTATGAAGGATTTTATTTTCCATACCGTTGTAGAAAGGAAATTAGAAAATTAACACATGACTTGCCAATTGGTAATCTCGTTCACATTTGTGTTAGAACACGTGCTTATGAATATATGAGTGCATAAGTTTGTGAGAATATTTTATTTGTTGGTCTTTTTATTCCAATTTAAAATCGCCTTTAGCAATTGCTCTACCCACTACGAACGAAATATTTCGTCTGTTTTTTTGTGCAGTTTTTTCATTCTACTCTAAGTCATTTTAAGCTTAAGGTAGTTGGCCCCGCTACATGCTAAAGAGGAGGAATATGAGATAAGGATGCTGCCGATGATGATTGTGTAGCCCATGATTCAAATAGAAGTAATTTCCTGAAACAAGAACTTAATATATGACGCTTTAAAAAGAGCAAAAAAATTTACGAAAGAAAAAAAATACGTGACAAACATACAATTTATTCAATATAAAACTTTATTTAATTTTGATTATATCCCCAAGGCATAAAACTTTTGAATAAATTAAAATAAATGACATAATATGTACCCAGCTAGCATTTTGTATCATAATCTGATCATTTAGGAGTCAGCTTCAAGGGCAAAATACCCGTATATGAGCTCATTTTTCAATCATAAATGATACTCTCGTTGTGAGAAAATGGTACCCTACCGATGAATCACCTGAAAGAATCATTTGTGATACCATTTTCTTATTCCTTTTTGATCATTTTAATGTTAGTTTTTCTAATCATTATTAAATCGTTTTTGTCTCATTTTTAAATCGTAAATTATATAGTTTTTGATTACATATACATATGTATTTCATATCTTTTTTAATTGTCATGTTTTTTAATTTTTCTCCGAAAAATCAGCTTCATTATGTATTAAATAAGGAAATTTTACAAAAGCAAGATAAAGATCTTCAAAAAAGATCAAGCCTTATCAAAATTTTAATCATGTGCCTTGAAGAAAAAAGAAATAAAGCCGAAGAACAATTTAAAGTGATTTTTGAAAAAGTAAAAGTTATTTGCGTTCAAATCGAGGTTCCAATCGAAAAGACAAGATTTGAGCGAAATAATCACATCCAAAATGTTGAAGATTACTACCGAGTTGTAGGTTACATTCCTCTTATTGGATTTATTTAAGAAGATCTCAAAGTGAAATCAAGTGATATACAGATACAAAGCTATTAAAACCACAATTAGCTGATGAGCTGATTATATTTGATAAAAGAGATAAACACCTACTAACATCTAAACTTGAGCCTGATCTATCAGATAGCGTTGTAGATGCTTTAATAAACTGTGATGAAGTTATCTACCCAAATCTAAGAAAAATATTAAAAATGTTCGTTTCAATGCTCGTCAGTAAAGCTACGAGAGGGAGGTCATTCCCTACCCTTCGTCGAATAAAAACATGGCTCAGATCTACAATGACAGAAGATAGACTGTACTGTCTAAATTTGCCTCACAAGGAAATCATAAATTGCTTATTTAAAAAGATTAATGTATATTGAACTGATCTTATATTTTATTTAACCTTTTTTTGAGTTTTTTTAATTAGGGTAATGACTTTTTTGGACAAAATTTCTTCATCCCACCACGGGCAATTTAGTATTGATAATGAAAATAATTATTTTAGGACATTTTGGCCAAAAAATTTCCGAACCAAATGCTATTTCTAAAGCTCCTCAAAAAAAATTTTTTTTTTTTTTAATTTCCATACACATTTGGGGGATTCACAAGGTAGTCATAAAGTTGTAATGCCATATGTCTTTAAATAATTACAAGAGATATATATGACTGCTGTGGGCAACTGCTTACAATTTTGAATTCTACTGTACAGCTATGACGAATCAATCAACACAGCATACAAATTTTTATTTTGTTTCAAACACAACAATATTTTTTTCAGCAATTGTAAAATATTATTTAGGACATTATAACGATATGACTTGATAGCACACCTTGTGAATCCCCCAACTATATATGGTACATTTATTGTTTATATATGCTATATATTTAAGCCCCCATATTCATAAATGATTATAAAATTTAATAAACGTTTATTAAGGAAAATTTTCATAGAAAATTTGGTTTTCAAGCCTTTATTAAAGTTAAAATATTTTTATAAATACAGGCATGAATACATTAAATAAGCAACTGTATAACAAAAATGAAAAACAATTTTTTTTTTTGGTTTAATGAGATAAATTTTAAGTTTAAAGTGCGAGTTGTTTACATAATGAGTGAATCCATGTCAAACCATTAAGTCGTTCGGCATCATCACCTCCGATTTGAATGAAATTCAACACAAATGTTGAATGTTATTAGACTTTAACAAAACATAAATTTTCAGACCCCAGATTCTTTCGGCTTCCGAAATATGACGTCATAAAAGATGTGAAAAATGTGAAAAAAACTCAAAAGTCTTCTTACAAAAGGGGATGGAACTCTTGAACTACGCAAGATGATTTAGTTTTATTGGTATCGTTTTAAAGGTGAAAGTGCACCCTTTAAAATGATATACATATTGTGTTTTTCTAAGAAAAGGTCAAAGGTCAATTATTGGGGTCTTGAGTTCAAAGGTCCATATCTAAAAAAGTATATTTTTTAAAATTCTTAAAAAAATATATGTTAAGTATTATACCCTCTTCAACATTTGCAGAAAATTTAAAGGTGGAGACTCGATTGGTGTCAGAGTTATATACCAGAACGTGATTCTTTTTGTTTGTTTTGTGTTCAAAAATCCCTTGTTGTTGTTGTATTTTAATTATTTTTTTCAGTATATCTGGAGAACGGCAAGAGCCAAAGTTTCCAAATTTTGTACACAAATTTTAGTTATCAATACACACCATCCCACGAAATGTGGTCGCGATTGGAGAAGTGGGCGTGGTACCTCCCGTACAAGAAATATCAAAAATTGTATAAAAACCTGAATCTTTGGACTGTAATATGATCTATGGTTACGCCGTATATATCAAAAGATCGGAAATCTTTAGTAGGAAATATTCTCTGAAAAACTCGGAAAAATCGGTTCAGATACAAAAAATTTTTGATATTTTTTGTACGGGAGGTACCACGCCCACTTCTCCAGTCCCGCCCACATTTTGTGGGATTGTGTGTATTGATAACTAAAATTTGTGTACTAAATTTGGAAATTTTGGCTCTTGCCGTTCTCCAGATATACTGAAAAAAATAATTAAAATACAACAACAACAAGGGATTTTTGAACACAAAACATACTTAGAATCACGTTCTGGTATATAACTCTAACACCTATCGAGTCTCCACCTTTAAATTTTCTGCAAATGTTGAAGAGGGTATAATACTAAACATATATTTTTTTAAGAATTTTAAAAAATATACTTTTCTAGATATGGACCTTTGAACTCAAGACCCCAATAATTGACCTTTGACCTTTTCTTAGAAAAACACAATATGCATATCATTTTAAAGGGTGCACTTTCACCTTTAAAACGATACCAAAAAAACTAAATTATCTTACGCAGTTCAAGAGTTCTATCCCCTTTTGTAAGGAGACTTTTGTGTTTTTTTAAACATTTTTCACATCTTTTATGACGTCATATTTCGGATGCCGAAAGAATGTGGGGTCTGAAATTTATGATTTGTTAAAGTCCAATTGCAGAAAACATTTGTGTTGAATTTCATTCAAATCGGAGGTGCTGATGCCGAAAATGCCATTTTTTAGTGATGGTTTGACGTGTTTTAACTCTAATGGAAAAATATCTATTGTAACTTTAATAGCTCGTTCCGCGCATATATTACTACGCTGCTGAAAATTATCACTGTTTCATATATCCGCCAAACAACTCATCTATCATTTGCCATTAAAATTTAGTTTATAAAAAAAAACCGCGAAATAGAGTCGCGATTTTTTTTGCGCCCTTCTTCCGTACAAATGGTAAGATCTTGTTATATTCATGAAATTATTAGAAAATACTTAAAAATTTTTAATTAAATGTTAATTTTGTATAGTAAGGAGAAAAATTTAAATTCAAAACTTTCTCGCGTTTGGTGCGGAAACTTTATTCACGATCGCGAAAAAGTAATACATCATTTCTTAATATTTTTTACGGTCTATACGGCTATGCGATGAAGAGTTTGATATTCGCAAAAATTGCAAAAAGTACTTACCATAATACACATATTGTTTTTAACACTTTAAACTTAAAACTTTTAAAAACAAATTTTTTACTTTTTTGTGTCATACAAAATTTCCCCGCCCTAAGGCTCAAGCTAGATCCGCGCCTGATCATATATGAATCCTTTTTTAATCACTCAGGTGATAAATCAGTTTTTATTCATCAAAACGGATCTGAAAAGACTTATTTGGGTGATTTTTACAAAAAATAATCAGCCAAATGCTTGCTGGGTATGTTCATATATGACTATATAAGACCACATTTACATTATGCAATTAATGCCGCAACTTTCGCATGCAACTTTTTGTTTGTAAGCAAGAGGTGAAGGGAAGAAAACGGGGTAGAAAAAGTTGAAAAAATGCATGAAAAAAATGTAAATGTAAATGTGAAAAGAGTTTCGTAGCAACTTCTTTAAAAGAAAATAGAAAAAAACTCGGCGATAATTGCATAGTCTAAATGCAGTCTAACTGCCTATTTCACGATGTCACTCGAACGTTTACGTTCGCACAAATAACTTATAAAACAAAATTAAAAAATTTGTTTTTGGTTTACATGTTATTTGTGCGAACGTAAACGTTCGAGTGACATCGTGAAATAGGCAGTAAGTGTATGTGATATAAATTATAAATTTTCGTTGTTCTTCACTAGGAAATTGATAGGGAAAATAACAAATAAATCATATTAAAATCAAGAAAATTTTGTAGACTCTGATTTGCAACAGAGTAAAGTTTTTTTCGATTTTTATAATTTTCAATCGAATAAAAAGGCCCCCAAATGTAAAAATGTTGGGCAATCAAAAAAACATTTTCACTTGGTGTTGATAATAGAGCAGCAATTTCTTTTTCAACCACACACATTTTGCATTAAGAAACCGTATGCAAATTTTAGCCACAACAATATTATGCATTTATTATTATTTTTTACAATATAACGTTAAAGTAGACTCAACTTTAGTTACATTTTTAAAAAGATTTTAATTACATTTTTGTTCTGAAAATGAAAGGAAAAATATATGAAATACTTTGGGAATTGAATAAAGGTTTAAAGAACAAATATACTATGAAAATTATTCTTAATTAACGTTTGTTAAATTTAATAACCAATTATCAATACAATGGTTAAAAGTTATTTTATTCCGGAAGTATTTTCCAATTTTATTTATTTATTTATTTATTATTATATATCTATGGAATTTGATTCCTTACAGACAATTAAAAAAATAATTGATTACAAAATGTTACATACAAAAATATAATACATAATTAACAATTAAATTACTAAGTGTTAAGAAATGCGATTATTGCCCTTTTTATGGCATCAGGATTTGATGAAAAGTCGATAAATCTATATAAGTTGTTAAATGCATTGCTCATTCTCCTGAGAGGGTGAGGTGAGCATTAGCAAAATTAGCTCTAACAAATGTTACTGATAAAGGTATGTAATTACGGGATGGACGTTGAGGAATGTTGAGAGAAATATCATTAATCAAAAATCCACAACAGATGTCACCATTAATGACATTGAATAAAAATGACACATTAAGCATAGTTCTACGACTTTTTAATGTAGGAAGTTTAATAAGAGCAAGTCGGGCAGCATATGGAGACAAGTTCAAGATGTTAAAACGTAATCCACGAAGACAAAACAACAGGAATTGTTTTTGGACCGACTCAATGGCATTGGAATGGATTTGATTAATAGGGTCCCATATTATCGATCCATATTCAAGAATAGGTCGAACTAGTGCCATGAATAAAGTTTTACCAATAGTGTACCCCTTGCTCTATTTATTATGGTTGTTATATGCAGAGTAAAACTCAATTTAGGATCAAATAATCACCCTTATTGTCTTTGGCGTTTTTGCGTCGTAAATTAGTCGTTTTTTTAAAACGGTACCGTGATTGGCGAAAAACGCCAATGAATACGACACTTTTCAAATCTATTACAAAAACGACGTCAAAACAGTACCGTGTTTGGCGTATTTGTCAGTCAAAAGTGTAAAAAATTGTCGTTAAACATTTTGGTCACGACGTTTTTAAAATTATTTGAGAAATAATTTCAATGGAAGGAAATAAAATGTAAACATGCAAAAAATTTAATATCATTGAAATATAATTTAGTTTTTATGTGCTTGTGTACCTAACTCTGGTATATATTTTAGGATAAATCTCACAACTGCCGCACAATTTGCGAAGTAAGTAGCAATAATGGAGCAAAAACCTTTTTTGGCAAAGGCCTTCCAAAAAAAATTTAAGCAAAACCAATATTAAAGAGGAGTGGAACACCGTATCCGAAAATTTATATTGCCATTCCGGAGAGGGTTAGATGAAGCTATAAGCCGATTTAAAATTTAAATTGAAGAAAAAACTCACTCATAACAAAGCTGAAAGCTATGCAACAGGTGGTGGGCGGTTCAAACAAAATACATTTTCATCTGTCGAAGAAGCAGCAATTGATCTATTAGACATGCGTGCTATTGTCGAACATAAATATCCATTTCGAATTAAGAGAAAGCGAAGGATTTCACCAGACTCCAAACCAAATTTAGACACAAGAACTGGCATTACCGAAGTTAAAAGCCCGAGTACTTCACCTGTGATACCTCTGCTTAGAAAAAATAAAAACAAGCGAAACTAGGGCTTTTAGAACAACAAGTAAAACTGCAAAAAGAGTTTTGCTTAAATTTGAAAAATAAATTATCGGAATCGGAACGTTACACACGGAGAATGCTAAAGAGGAGAAATCGGTTTATATAAGGCGGAACTCTAAAGCAAAGAGAAAAACAGAAAAGCTCATTTAGAAATACGCAAAACCGAACTAGAAATTAAAAAAAAAATTTGAACTTGAAGACTTAATAAAAAGGAAAATGTTTTAATTTTTATTTTGTTTTAATTAATATAATTATGTTCATGTAAATAGAACTTCTTACATATATCGATGGTTTTCTTCCGCAACCACGTAACTCGATTTTTTGTTTTAACCGGAAAAGTAATCAGTAAATACCGTCTTACAAGTTTGCATTTTTTTTTTGTTTGGCGGAATATCGGAATCTTTCCTAATTCTTTGATTATATAAGAATATATAGCAAAAAGTTTCGAATATTTGGTAAAAAGTATTTTGTCTCTCCTGAAAAGAAGTTGTTTTGGAGTTACGGGGTTGCGGAAGAAAACCACAAGTAAAATAATACAAAAATTTTACCAACAATTTTACTATGCGTATTATTTTTAATTCAAACACTTGTTTGACAGATCTTTAACAGGGTGTTTCAAAATAATTTAATTGAGTGTATTCTTTTACATTGTGATTCTTTTACAAAATTTTGCTAGTCGAAAATTTTAGACGGTAACATAAAAATGTGAATACGACTGCAACTACGACACCTGTCGTTTTTCGACTACGCCAAACACAATAAGGGTGAATATACCAAGATCTTGGAAGCTGTCAACTAATTTCACTTTATAATCACCCAAAAAAAAAATCAGCAGCAATCGGGTTATTTCTTACAAAGCGCATTGATTTACATTTCTTTAAATTCAACTCCATATAGTTGATGTTGCACCATTCATAAAATGAGTTTAAGTCCTTTTGAAGTCGATGGTGGTCTCAAAGTTGGTTATAGGTTAGATAAACTTTGACATCATCAGCATACATTAAAATATTCGAGAATTTTACGGCAAGTCATTAATAAACAAGGAGAAAAGCAGCGGTCCAAGGTGGCTTCCTTGAGGTACTCCAGAAAGAACATTAATATTTTTAGAATAACTGCTGTTAAAGCAAACCGTTTGTGTCCTATCTGATAAATTTGAATACATCAATTTTATGCAATGCTTCGTAAAACCAATTAATTGTAGTTTCTTTACAAGAAGCAAATGATTTACTTAATCGAATGCTTTGCTAAAATCAGTGTAAATGACATTGGTCTGATTTTTTTGAAGAAATCCGCGGTTAACAGCGATAGTAAATTGTAAGAGATTTGTCGTCGTAGAACTTCCTTTACGAAATCCATGCTGATAAGGAGATATTATATTTGCAACTTGATAACTCAAATGTTCTGATATAATTTTTTCGAAAAGCTTCGGTATAGCACTCAGTTTTGCAATTCCCCTGTAATTTTCAATAAGTGACTTATTACCCGACTTATATGCGGACTAACTACCCAAAGGCTAAAAATGATTGTTCATGCGCATTATACAAATTTTCGGGGCTTAATTCATCTTTTTTTTTTTTTGCTGTCGTACAATAATTCATTATCACTTTAAAAAAAAAATTTTAAAATCAAAAATATAAAAATAAATAAATACTTACTGTCTGGCCCACGATATCGACAGGAACATTTCTTTCGTATATTTTAATTAAAAACAAAAACAAATTTTAATTTTAATTATTGTTTTCAATATTAAAATGCGAAAGAAATGTTCTTGTCGACATTGTGGGCCTGGCAGTTAAAGTTTTCAGGGAGCGAAAATAATAAATATTTTTTAATTTGTATAAAAAAAAGCAACAAGGGATCTATTTCAAATATTGATTGATTGATTCTTTATTAGATAAGACAGTACAACAAGAACGGTGTCTTATATTACATTACTGTAGAATTAAAGTTATACATACATATGTGGCACAATAAAATTAAATAAAATGAAAATTAAACACATAAATAAATAATAATTAATACAAATAAGTAAACATATATAAAAAAATGGGTATGAATATTAAATTAAATATTTATGCCTGCATTCACAAAATTACTTAAAATTTGGCATATCAAATTTAAAATTCTTAACAATCGTTTATGAATACGAGGTTAAAAATTTAATTTAAAAAGTTAAAAGAAATTACAAAAAATCAATAATAAAAAAAAAAAATAAAATAAAATAATAAATAAAAAAGTTATTAAAATAAATTACCAAAAAAAAATGTTAACAAAAATGTTTAAAAATGGCAGATTTGAAACTGTTTGCATTGCTTATGAATTGAATATGGTGAGGTAGTCGGTTCCACAGACGAATTGTAGAAACGTAAAAATGTCTAACTGATATAAGGCTATGGTAGCGAATAGAGTTTATATTCTTTCCTCTGTTAGATCTTGAAAGAGTTAATCTTCTGTATAAATATTGAGGTTGTTTAGTAAAAATCAGCTTTTGTAGAAACAATAATGAACGAACTTTCAACAGGTTTTCGAGTGTTAAATTGTAGATTCTTTTTGAGTAATCAGAGATACTATCAAGACGTCTGCGGGCAAAAACATATCTAGCAATATTGTTGAATGTCACATTAAGCCTAGATTTGCATACTGAGGCACAGTTTGCAAAGAGTTCGCAGGCATATAAAAGTTTTGGCAGGAGGCACGTTTTAGCGATTAGCATTCTAACTTTGAGAGGGGTGAAAAATTGCGTCCTCCAAAGATTCCTTAACATTGCGTGAGTGACACCACATATATAATTGATATGATTAGACCAATCGAGCTCAGAGTTAAAGATTACACCTAGATTTTTTGCTGCCTTGACTATTTCAAGTTTTTCATTGTTTATTTGGATCGGTGGGATAAATGAGGGGATATAAAGTGATTAACCAATGATCAAGGCTTTTGATTTTTTTGCATTTAAACACAGACCGTTAGTAGAGGCCCAGTTGTAAACATTATTCAAATCATGGTTTAATTTGTTGCACATCGTCAGCGTACATTTGTATTTCGCAAAACTTTAACTGGGATGGTAGGTCATTCGAATATATCGTGTAAAGAAGAGGGCCAAGAATTGATCCCTGTGGTACGCCCCTCCTTATTATGCAGGTGGTTGATACATCTGAGCCGTGGTAAGTCGCTTGGGATCTGCCACTAATATAGGATGACATCAATTTAACTTCATTTTCTGAAAACTTACATAAATACTTTAGTTTAAGACACAAGATAGAGTGATCGACTGAGTCGAAAGCTTTGGAGTGATCAAGTAACACGAGAATAGAAATCATTTTGGCATCTATATATATATTCATAAAATTATATGCTTTTTAATTTTTTTGCTAAAATAATTGTCAGCTTCTGATGGTCTTTTGACTAAATACGAACAAAATAAGTAAAATCAAGACTTTTTTTTTGGATTTTCTTGTGGAATAATTTACTAAATAATGGCTTGAACCAAGGAACTCTTGCATGATTCTCGCCAAGTCAAAAATTATTTGTTCTGAATATATGCGCAATATAAACGTAAATTTGACTCTCTTATATGAATATTTATTTATTTTCCAAATTACGTTTGGCGATACGCGAAAAGATTAAAATTAAGCCGTGTATTCGGCGAATAAAGGTGTGCAGTAGAAAAATCGCACAATGAATTCCGGCGAAATGGAGATTTGATAACAAATTTGGTACGACAGTCCTTGCGAAAAAAAAAATTCTGAATAAAAAACAACAACAAATTAAATTTGCTGCCATTAAAGGAAAGTTTAAATATGAAACAAAATGTATAATTTTTTTTTTCACAGAAATAAAAAACTAAATTAAAAAGCAGATAAAGGAAAAAACGTGAAAACAGATTTACATAAGCACCTGCCATATGACCTTATATCATAGTAGATCTGATAACGATTCTCCAGGTTTAAATAATCCTTCTTGGGAACGGGGCTACCTATAATTCGACCGTGCTCTTCGTGAGGGGGGGGGGGTGTAAAATGATCCCAAATCTTCCTAATGACAATAGCTAAAACAACCCGCTAAAAAAGATTTTAACTAAAAGAACGTAATGGATGGCTGGCTTGTAGCTAAAGCTGGAATTTGGTTAAATATAACGAAATTATATATTCATTAGACTGGTCGCAATTTTTTTTTTAAATTTAATTGTTTGCGCTGCTTAAAATATGAGGTTTGGTGTAAGAAATCATGATCTAATTTTTCAGGTCAATCCGACGGTGCCTAGCCATGCCGGGTGGGGCCCAAAGTTCCCCATATTATAAAAAAACATATTTTCTATCAGATCTTTATAGTTATACTAGTTGAAAAGCCGAAAATCAAAAAATATGGCTTCGTTACGATCTTCCGCAGAGAAAGTACTTCAAGTGTGCCAAATTTCAGCTTCCTATGTCATCAGATGGCTTCAGAAAGTTGCGGAAAGAATAGGACATACATGCAAACATCCTGACATACTAAGAAATTATATATTGTATAGATAGATTAACATATGTTCGCGCAACTCAAAAACGCTTTAGCTTATTGAAAAACTAAAAAAAACCGAAATTACGCAATAAAATTTACTTTAAGTAAGATAAAACGTTTTTCTTATATGCGCAGTCGTTTTAGAAACATAATTTTTTTTCTGAAAAAAAAAATAATTTTTTTATTAAAATTTCGGAATTTTTGTTTTTAAAAATTCATAAACAATTAAATTAAAAAAAAAAATCCCATACAAGATGCGACCAGTCTAATACTCATACTTTGAAAAATGCAAATTGTAATCCTCAACGAGAGAGTTTTATATATGGCGGAATAAAATTAATATAAAGAAAAGTTAACTTACTTTGATATAATCCCACGATGTCAGTAGGCGCCCATTGACCACAGATTAATTAGCATAGATCTTATTTTATAAAAACAAATTTGATTTTTCGAGAAGAAATTCAAAGATTCAGTAAAAACTATCTTCAAAGATTAAGTAACCATAGTAACCCTCTGGCTGTTGCGCTATTAGACGACAGCTTTGAAACACGAAGACTGCAACGAGTTCATGTGCTTGCCTTTTAGATGCTAGTCTGCTTTTTGTAAATATTTACATATGTACAGTTAGGGACAAAATTGTTCACGAAATTATAAAACATTTATGTTTATCATGAAAACTATTAAAGTTTCAACTTTGAAACTTTCAAAAACTATTGTATGGGTTTCTACATTTTAAAATAATACTATGTAAACTTATTTTCAAAAGTACCGTTTGTTTTTATATTAATACTAAGCTAACATCCAAACCATATGTGTGAACAATACCCTGTGTGAATCTGTCATGAAAATTCCAACAAAATTTCAAGTTTAATCTGTGGGATTTGCTTTTAAAGTGAGTCAATTAATTCATTAATATTAAATATTTTTAAAATTTGAAAAAAATTCGAGCAGTTAAATTTTGCCTAGTTTCTTCAAGAACTGTAAGTCAGAAGCGGCAATTTTAAAACAAAGCATTGTGAAAAATTTATAAAAAGAAGTCTTACATCGCAAGATCACACAAAATACAACAATTCAGAGAGATTTGAATGTTAAATAAAAAAAAGTGTAGTTTGGATATCAAAAGCAACAAAGCTGGTCGCCCAAAAAAAAATTTAGCCAAATGATTTTCGCGAATCAAAGCGACTTATTGTTACTGGTGTTGTCAGTATAGCTATTAAGGTACGGCAAATACTGAGCATAGAGTACAATTTAGATGTAAGCGCTAAAATCATACGAAGTTGCTTAAGTTCTAGTAGGTTAGTAGCTAGAATAAAGAGCGACAACCCATCTTTTAGCAAAAATAAAAGCTGAAAACGGCTGAAGTTTGCAAAAAAAGTAAGAAAAATTCAGTTTTAAAGATTTAATTCGTGTAACATGCTTAGATCGGACAAAAATTATGGGATTGCAGGCAGGCGGACCGGAGTTAACATGGCTGGCGTAAAAGTGTTAACGTAAAAGAGTGAAATAATTCCAAATGTTAAAATTTTGATGATCTCATAAATGACATGATATTGTTTTCGCGGGAACCAGCTTCGAACACTCCGCTAATTCAGAAGTAAAATGTGTGCCAAGCACTACATAATCATCATTAAAGACCCGTTGATTCTAAGATAAGCCATATTCGGCTAAGAATCACGACAGGGTGATATCATTATGCAGGACAACAATATTAAGCATACTTCAGAAATACCTAAAAGTTAGTTTGAAAAAAATAAAAACTCGAAAATAATTTTACCTAATTAGTCGCCAGAGTAGTAGCCACTTGAGTAACTTTGGTCCTTTCCAAAATACCACTTTTTTGTTTGCTCAGAGGAACCCGCCTAACACTGGATATAAGCTTAGCGAGCTTGCCGTTAAAGCTTGGAAAAAATGGAGCCAAAACTGCTAAGAACTCTTGTAAAAGAATTGAAAAAAAGATTAAGGCAGCTTAAAAGAGCAAATGGACAACATACCAAACGCTAGGACCCAAATACAACAATAATCTCTACCTAGGGTCATAATTGTTCACATCCAGAAGTCAATACTGATACCGTGTAAAATATTATGAACATATATTTTTTGGAAAAGTTTTTATTTTTGAGTTCTTGAAATGTTCTACTTTTCATATAGTTAAAAAAATTTAAATAGTTATAAATAAAACAAAAATTTATAGCCTATTTTGCCAATAACGCTAAATTTGTGAACAATTTTGTCCCTAACTGTTTAAAATCTTATCTAAATTTACTTGTATATAGCTATGTAGTCCTTTGGGGCTACATAACTCCTGTCATTTATTACTTAGGTTACCACATTTGCTTATTGTCTTATAATAGATAGATTGCAAATAAATTAATTTAAAAAAAAAAAAAAAATTTGATTTTAACCCTTATGTGTGTGGACAGGTACCTGTGTACCTATTGCGTTTTCAAATCGAAATTTTTTATATAAGATTTTAGTCTACAATTCTACAATTTCATGAGAACTCCTAACTTTTTGTTATTATTATATTTTCATAGGTGTTTATATACAATATCAGTTGGGGGGGGGCGTGGCATATCAATTTGCTTTTTGCACCCTTAATAGGGTGAATAGGTACCTGGGTACCTGTATACGTTTTATATTACAATTTTTTTTTTTGGGTGTAGGATTTTAAAAAAGGGGAAAACCAGAGTAAAATTCTAATATTATATCATTAACCATCGATTTTTTGTACAATACAAGACATAGAATTAGATTTCTCATACAATTTACATGAAGGTACCCAGGTACCTATCCACCCTATAGAAGGTGTTTTATATTACAAATTTTTTTTTGGGTGTAGGATTTTAAAAAATATATGAAAAGGGGAAAACCAGAGTAAAATTCTAATATTATATCATTAACCATCGATTTTTTGTACAATACAAGACAAAAAATTAGATTTCTCATACAATTTGCATGAAGGTACCCAGGTACCTATCCACCCTATAGAAGGTGTTTTTCTTTCCACACACATAAGGGTTAATCAAATTTTAGATTTAATTAAAAATGCTGTGTCGAATACGTATCGTATGAAAGTTTTTAATTATATTGACAATGAAATCCACACATATTGTAAGTGTATTTATGCATATGAGTATTTACGTATACATGTGAGCGAATATTATAAAAATGAAATAAAGTGAGTGTGTTTTTGTTAGTTTATAGGGGTGGGTTTATTAGTGCAAGTAAAATGAGTGTTTATTTTTTTGAGTGTTATAAATATGATTAATGTGTAGTTTATAGAACAGGAGCGCCTTACTCGCCCGTTCAACTTACATTTAAAACAAAAACAAAAACAAATTTCGAAATTTTGTTATAAATTAAGGTGACCATATTAATTTTAACTGTTTATAATAATAAAAGAAAAAATAATTTAATTAAAGCTAAAAGTTTTAAAAACAAATTCCAGGTCGTCGACTCGTGGAATTAAGAATAATTCTTTATATACCGTAAATAAATATTTTAATAAGGCTTAATTAACTTCATCAAATTTAATTTTCATTAAATTATTTTTTATGAAGAAAGGAATTTTGCAACATGAAATTAATAAAAATTTATTGAAAAAAAAATTAGAGAAAAACAATTATTCCTGCCGAAAAGAAAGGAAATAAAAACCAAAAAATAACAATGATTTCTGCCAAAAACATAAAAATCATCAAATAGCACTTATGCTTTTTGATGCCTCAAAACGCCAAAATTGTATCCTAAGTGCCAAACAGGGTTGCCGAACATGGTCTTTTCCGACCAAATTTGGTCGGATATTTTTGGTTTGGTCGGATGGTAGGCCAAACCTAATTTTGGTCGGTTTTAGAAAATTGGACGGATATCAGACAATCACAAATCTCATAGTTTTTATTACCAAACACAAACATTTTTTTTTAATTGTTGATGAAACTATGGATATGGCATTAATATTACGTTAGGAGCAAGTTACTTTGACGGTATTAGTTTTATAAAGGATAGCTTTGTCATCTTATTCGAGCTTACCAGGTCAGATGCCGTTTAAATTTTACTTCTTATAAATAAACTTTTTATCAATAAACAATATTCCTTTACAACATTTGATCGGATTGGCAAAAAACGGCGCTCACGCCATGACTGGAACTATTGGTAAGCTTATAGCCTATTCATCGATGTCAAACGTAGACTTCGTTTGCTTAAATTACATGTAAAACAAAGACAATATTGTATAATTTGTTTTCGTTTTAAATGTAAGTTTAGCGAACGAAGTCTTCGTTCAGAAATAGATGAACAGGCAGTTAATCTTAGTAATGCACAAAATATTAAGGTTCTTTGTGGTAATATTTAAAGTTTTTTCACTTAGTCCTAAAAGAATAACATAAATAAAAGAATTTCAGGAATTCTGTTCTGTATTACGTGTTTCTTATACAAGATGGACTTCATAAAGAAAGATGTTGTAAGAATCGTAGAACAGCGGGATGCTTTGATACTGTATTTGGAAACAAAGTTTTTTAAAGGCAAGTATGGATGAGTTCCAAAACAGAGCAAGTTATCAACGCGTATACAATAAGCCAACTATGCATTGTTAAACTGTTTGATACATTTTTTACGTTCTCTGCAAGGTATTAGAATGTATTGGAGCTCAGCCTATGTCTTATAAAGTTTAATACTTTTTTTTATTTAAATTGTGCAAACTTAAGTTAATAAATTTTGATTCATATTTTACTAGTGGTTATTATGTGTTATTGCATACTATCAATGAATTGTTCTAGTTTATAAGCGTTATTAAATGAATTTGTATACATACATTTTGTTAAAGTTAACCGTTACCAGCAAATAAACTCTTAGGGCCATTATTACAACTTGAAGTTAGCTTAAGTTAAGATTAAATTGACAGATAATAATGTGGTATCTGTCAAAAAGCGTCTGTTAACTGTCGGATAACAGCTAACGCCAAGTTATAATAATGGCCCTGAATAAAACTAGGAGTTACGTGTAGGACGTTAAATATTTAATAGGTGGGAACATAGGCTTACTTTTTAATTTTACTATAATTGCAAATTACAAAAAAAAAAAAATAGGTAGATTTATAGCTTTATCCAATAAAAATTATACTTTTTTTTCAAAAATACATACACATACATATCGTCATATAAAATGCAAAAGGGCCTATGTTCATTTTAATAAAAAAAAAAGAGATAACTTAATAAAAAAGGCAGCTATTGTGATTATAACAACGGGGTTTTCTGGTTAATATCGTTACAACATTACGCATGATTAACACTATTTTGAAAAACTGTTTTTGTAATCTCAGTCGTATCGCTACTGAAATTTTTTTAAAAATTATAGGCCATTTTGTATTTTAATGACGATATAATTGTTTTTAAATGTTAAAATTAAATTAAAATTTTTCAAACGGCAACCCTGGTGCCAAACTAAGAAAAAGCACTAACTTGGGGGTTTTTCAATTTTTCTTTAGTGCCTTTAGTGCTTTTAACAATTTTTATTCTGTACCATTTTTTGAAACTTCGATTATATAGAGGATGGTTTAGATGAGCTTCGCTATTTGGAGTAGAATTTTATAAAAGCCTGTAAAGATTTTAAGATTTCAAATGATAAAAAAAATTGGTAAAAGAAAGTTGCATTCGATTTACCAAAAACTTTATTTGCGAGGTAAGAGCTAGGCTTCCTAGGAATTTGGATATTTTACAAAACAATTCACTTTTTATCGTTGACAACATATTTAGTAATCGTAATAAAAACGATGTATTTGTTTGCGGCAAATACTTTTTTAAAGATGTAGACACTGTTTCAAAAAAAGAAAATGGCTTGGAAAATATTAGGAATTGTGAATGGAAAAATAAACAACGATACTGAAAACTTAAAACACGGAGATCGTACAAAAGAACGCAAAGACTTAAAAAACAAAAAAAGAATCGTGACAAAGTGTTAAATAAATTAACATCATGGAAGCATTTTGACAGACAATTAAAAAATGTTAGAAAAGATAAACTCACGGTTTATTGTTGGTGTTTTGTTTAAGCTTTGATATTGGTACAAGTAAGACTGATTCGCTTTTAGTGTTTTGTTTCTATAATATTTTTGGCTTTTCTAAAATTTTTGGAAAAGGTTTCCTGATGAGCTGGCCTTAGCAACCAGTGAAATGCGCATAGAAGCTAGCTTTCCCTCAACAATAAATCTCCGTATATTTATCAAATATGAAAAAATGGGAACTTAGCACGTCATACAGAAATCTTATTAATAAAAAAAACATAACTAGCAAGAACTCTCTGAAGAAAAATCTGCAGGAAGAGTGGCCTAAAAAGTCTACTGAGCTTACTTTAAAATGGGTGGAATCGGTGCCAAAAAGACTAGAAGTCTTCCTTAAAGCAAAAAGAAATCAAACAAAGTATGAGCCACTTCACTTTTCTTAGTATTTTAGAACAGCACACTTATTTTGACGCGTTAAAAAGGGAGTAAATTGGTTTTTTATAGCACTGTTTTTGTTGTTTTTAAAGTATTTCAAATTTTTAATTTTATATTGTAATAACATAGTCCAAAGTTTAAGTGATAATAAACTTCTAAAAATTTAAATTCTTTTTTACAACAATAACACTTTTTATATTGGAAAACAAGCTGCTTACTTTATTTTGACGCGCACAGAATTTAAACGATAAAATATAAGGATTTTTTTTGCAAACTTTCGGCTACGAAAATCGAGCGCGCACTGTATTACTTTAAAACTGTTTTATGGCCAATTCAAACTTAGCTGATGATGATCCAAATTATTTTGATCATTTTACGCCGTCGCCTTTCTTTAAATTTTGGTATATAATATTTGGCACAGCCGAATGCAACTTGTTTATCTTGATATTTATTTTAATTATAAATTTAACAACAAAATATATAAAAATCTTCAAAAAAAAAAAAATCACAAAGAACAAAAAAACAGATTTAAGCTTTTAAGTATTATCCAAATTCGCAAAACACAAATTTTGTCAGGGAAAATTCACAACACTGACTCTCAACGGTTTCCAAGAACCCAAATCATGACTAAGGCCATTTAAGTAGCCTTATTTTCATAATTCTTTCCATTTGCTTTCTAATCCATTTTCTTCTTATTAAGTTAAAACGTTTTATTGGTCCCAAAGTTGGAACAATTAAGTTGCAAATAAATCATTGTACTCTCAGTGGCATAACTTGCCATAATTTTTGTTCGTTATTTGTTGTAAAATTATTTAACAAACCGCAAGTAATTTATAAAATGAGAGTTGGAAAAAAAACACAGAAATGTGTGAATATTTTTGTACCTCATACACACTTTTACACTCACCCTCTTGCCTACACGCATATACACTAATCCACACAGCGGAAAAAACTCGAAGCTAAATTTGGTAACTGCCATCTTGACAAAAGATATCAACTTAAACCGTCTTTAGAGACATAAAGTTTTACGTGATGTAATTTACATATTTCTTCTTAACACCAGCATACAGCAGCACGCAAAAGGACAACATTTCGTCATTCATTATTAACTTTGTTTAAGACAATTAGACTTACGGGAATATATTAAATGACAAAGTGATAAACACCACTGCCATCATAGAAATATGTAAATAGACAGTCAGAAGCAGGGCCTTAAATACATGGGACAGTTGCCACAAAGGTTTTTCAATGTGTGTGTTTTTTGGTCCTTAAGTCCTGGTGCGTTGTTTTAAGCCCCACCAGTATTTTTAGCGCTACCGCTTCTACGTTAGTTACTGGTAAATTTAATTAATTCATAATTACTTTTCGGACAAAAGTAACTTTTCTTATTACTTTGTTTAATTAGTATAGCTTCAATTTGTAAAATAGTTTATTTTGTTTTCCTTTCCAAGATTTATTACTTTTTTTTTTTTTTATTTAAATAAAGAGGGAAAATATTTTTGGATGATAGAGAAAATGAAAAACTGAAAGCCATTGAAACTTTTTTTTTTTAATGTTGAGTTTCTATTAAAATTATAAGTTTGAATATTTTTTAGTTGGAATTGTTGATCATAAAAAAAACTTTTTTCGATAGAATGTATTATGAGCCAAATATTGTAAAAATATTATTTTACAATAATCTGAGTGGAAGGCTTGTAACTTTATTGAAAACTCCCATAACTATAATGATAATTCCTAGTGAAAACCATTTTCATGAGCTCCTACCATATGGCCTCTTCTGATGGGGATCTATACCACTGGGTAACAAATGTTTACCTACCGCACACACATTTGGCAAGATTACACGCTCGCTTCTTGTTTGGTTGCTTGAGAGCTGTCTTACATGCTAGCAGCATTTGTGGACTACCAACAGCACATAGGTTAGATTCGTCCTTCTGGCCGAACTTTTCCACAAGTTGTGAAAAATCAACACTCGAGTGGGGTTTTCCGTATCTACCCTGCGGGAAATTTGTGTCAATTGGTCCAACAGACTGGTCCTGTGGTTTGTGAAAATGGAACCAGTACAAAAAGAAAGTACTCATGACCAGTGAAAGAAGAACCAATCCCTTATCTGGTTTACGGAGAACAAAAGGGTGGAAAAAGTAATGAATTACAGTACAGTCTTCACCGATGCTGTGACACATTTTTTGGTACTTTCGAAAATGTGGTTCTTGAATTTAATACTAGGACTTATTTAATTGAAATAGTACTACAGTGTATTGAAATTCTGCTACATTTTAGAAACTGACACTAAGCACGTTCATTAAGAATGGATCTGGGACTGGTCAAATGGTGTCAATTGACCCCTTCCAATGACAACCCCATGTAAAAGTGATAGGTCTTATTCATAAAAAGTGTTAAAACTAGAACTGGTCTCTTCCACCAAAGACCTATCACGGGACTACTTTGGTGTCAGTTCGCTTCCCTCTAGGGAACCTTTTGCGAAATTGGGTCGTAAATTACATGCATCACTTGATGCCATAAAGTATCTTTTCAACGTAAAATAAAACTCCTTGCAAAGACTTCTCTGAAAGACGGAAAGAATTCCCCGTAAGAATTATGTATACTTTTGGAGGCGTCAACCAAAAGTCAGTCCAGTGGTAGCTCACCGGCGTAAACTGGCTCCTGTGGTAGCAGACAGAATCCCTGATCAGCTGCGATCTGAAGAGATCATACAGCTCTCTTCGGAATTGTCAATTTTGGATTTTAGCTGAATACCTGGGGTATTGAATGCACCTGTTACTGCCAAAAATTGTAAACCAGATTGCGAAATATCGTTAAGATGATACCTACCCCCGGGGTGGGTGTGCTACACATTCAGTTATATGCCGACGCTCGCACGCTTGTCAGATCGTATGTAAGTCTCAAACCACCAAGCCTACTTTACTCGCAATTTGGAAATTATTCTCAACACCGCCAACATGCACTTTTTGAATACACAAAATGGGTAAAACCAATGGGTAATTTTTAAATTTTAATGAAAACCGCCCATATCCATTTTCAACACCAATAATGATTATTTCAATATGTTACAAGCTAAAAAAATTAAAATGCTTTCATTTTTTTCGCAGTGAATTTAAAAACACATTTTGTTTGTACAAGTAGAAAAAAATATTTGCTTTCGATTAGATAACCGCTAGCAAATTCACCGCAAATGTAATAAAATTTCAAAGCTAGAAAATCAGATTATAGTTCAGTTTATATTAAATATGTAGAGCGTTTTTTATATATTCTACAAAGGAAAAAAAAAAATGTATTTAATTCTGTGGTTACAGAAAATTAATTAAAACCACAAAAACTTTAAATTTATTAAGGTATTATATTTTTTCATGTTTATTTATTAAATCTTTATATCGATGTAGAAACACGTAACATAATTTTTATTTATTGCCTCGATGTACGCCGCACAGTGGGAAATTTTACGATAAGGCAGTCAAAATTCCATAACTTTTGACTGGATCGGTAATTTGGTTGATAGGTGGGATATGAGTCTTTATTGTAAGCTATAAAATTTAAAATTGTAGGGATACTGATAAAAACATACCGTCCAAATTTGTTTGCATTTATCATTCTGCAATATGCTTTAACTGTTAATATTATTTGGAATCGTCTTATTAATTCATAATGTAATCCTGTGATAGATGCTGCAGTTTCTGGATCGGAAAATAATCTCCTTGCAGTCTTTCCATCATTTGAATTTGCTTCTCCTTGGTTTGCTTCCTCTTTTCCACGTTTTGTTTGCTTTTTCTCACTGTTTCGCCAAACGGGCCAAATTCCAAATCATAATCAAATTTAAGAATTTGATTTCCGCCATGAAGAGGTGACATTCCAAATTCGTAAGCTTCATTGAAGCTATCATCTTTTGATGGGTGTTGGCTTAATTGACTTGATGCCTTTTGACATATGGTGCAGCTTGACGAAGACTTTGTTTCGGATTAAGCTTTTGCAACTTTTCCATCAATCATGTTTATACTCTTGATAGAAGTTTTTTAAATAATTTTTTATTATCACTTCTTTGACAAATTAAAAACCCTTTTTATACCATCCACCACACTAAGTTGTGAAGAGGGTATACTAAGTGTGTCATTCCGTGTGAAACTTTTTTATTATTCATCTCAGACCAAATAAAGTATAATCTGGGTCCTTGAGTAATTCTAAGTGAATTTAGCCATGTCCGTCTGTCTGTCCGTCTGTTGAAAACACGCTCACTTTTGAAAAACTCAAAAGAAGTAAACAAACTTGGTGCCAAATTGCTTAAAGTTATCCTAAGCAGTGTGGGATTGAAATGCATCAAAATCGTTTCAGTAGGATCAGAGCTATGAATCAAAAAGTGGAACCACCACCTAAAAAAATTGATAATTTTGTTATAAAAACTAACATAAATGGTGGAATAATGCACAGAATGATATCAGATTTTGTAAAAATTCGTTTTATTTTACTGAAATCACGTTGTAAGATTTCGTGAAGATCCGTTCATAATTTACCCTACCCCATATAAGCCCTATTCCCGGAAAGCAGTATAGTATGCCTAAAACCCTAATTACCAAAGCAATCATAACAAATTTTGGCACGTCACAGTTTAAGATAACTTGAAATGACACTGTAAAGTTTCGTGAAGATCGGTCCATAATTTACCCTTGGCCATATATAAACCCTTATCCCAGAAAACAGTTTAGTACGCCTAAGACCATAATTTATAATGCTATCATAACAAAATTTGGCTCGTCACAGTTTAATAGGACTAGAAATTACACTGTGAAGTTTCTTGAAGATCGGTTTATAATAAAACAGTTTAGTACGCCTAAAAACGTAAAAAATAATGCCATTATAACAAAGTTTGGTAGATCACACTTTTACAGAACTAGAAATGACACTGTTAAATTTCGGCCCCATATAAAATTATTAAATACGTCTAAAACTGTAGCAGATATAGATATTGCGATAAATTTTCTTCCAGCTTGGCTTCATATGGCCAGAAAGAATGTTATGCAATTTTGTGATATACGATCCATAATTTACCTTAGATCCCATTTTAGCAGCCTTCTGAAATTCACTGCAAATGCTTAAACTAATTGCACCGCTATATTGAAATTTATGTTTTTTAATTACTCTGCAGAATTTAGAATGATTGGTTCATAGCTTACCATGGCTTCAATATAAATTGCCCTCCTGAAAATCATTTAGGTGTGGCTTAAACTGTTACGAATCATGATATTGTACTCAAGCTAGTTAAAATTGTTAAAAAAGCATAAAACTTTTTTATTGTTGGTCAATAATTTAATATAGGTTTAAACCGCAAGAAATTTTAATGCAGATGTCTGTTTATAAAGATTATAAAAATAAATGGACATCATAAAGATACATATTAATCCTAAAACATTCAAACTGTCGGTGGAGGGTATCAAAGATTCGGCACTCTAATGTCCAATTTTCAGGATTGATATTAAAACACATTTATTTTTAAAATCGTTTTAAATACAAAATTCTCTTCTTCACTGAAAACTTAAGTCACCGATGTGGTACACTTAATTTCAACTTAAGTTTCCATTGTAATATTTTAGCAAGGTGGCCTCAATATCACAACAATACAACAACAACAGGCAAAGCATTAACAGACAGCTGTCATCGTCTTTCATTGTTTATTATTATAAAAAAAATTCTATGTTTTTATAAAAGAATGATTTTTATAGCAAATCTCAGCTGTTCTACTTGAGGAAATTGGGCTGGAGACTGGAAAACTTTATATTTTTTAAAGCTACTTCTAAAGACATTTTTATATAATTATTTTACATGCAAAAAAAATGTTATGTTTGGACTTTTTCTTCACAATCTCTCTATTACAATCAATTGTAAATTAAGTACTAGGTTTTTTTTAAGGAAATTTTAAGATATTTTTGGGAAAAATCATGCTGATAATAATAAAAAAACATATGGAAAAATCGTAAGTTCACGGCGACCCCGTACGTTCAAAAAATAATTTGGTTTAAATGTTTAGCATTTAAGCGATTATTTTCTTTAGATTTGTTAAATCTTAACTAGGAGAAAAATCCATGCATTTATCGAAGATGTTAGAGAAATCCAAAGCAATCCATAATACAGAATATCTAATTTCTCAGTGTTTTTCCTGGATTTCTCTAAACATATAAAATCTTCCATTATGCCATTATAGTACTGTTTTAATTTTTTAAAATTTTGATCACTTCTAATTGTTTCGGTTACTATCGAGAGTTTCTTCTGTTGTCAGGCCATCATCTGGCATAGCTCAGCACCGCACATTCTGCAAAAAGTTTATTTCCGAATCCCTTAGTTTCTGTTTTTGTACTGTATCTTAAGAATGTATTGCTAGAAGAAAATATATTGTATGAAAAAATATATTCTGAACATATACCTTTTGAATATGAGACGAAACAAATAATAAAAAAACACAAACAAATTTGTTAAAATACTACAAAAAATTCAAAATTTTGTTATATCGGTTAATCGGTTAATCGACTGAAATTAACCGGTTAAATCGTTAATCGAAAAAACGAAATTTTAAATTAACCGATCAGTTAATCGGGTAGTAATTAATCGGTTAACCGGTTAACGGTTAACCGAATGAATACCCTAATAAATACACTTTTTTAAACTTTTTTTTGTATTAAGTAGTGCTACCATACTTTTATCTTAATTAAATAAGACTTTTCAAATAAAACTCAAAAAACCAATCTGTTTTAAATGTGATTTAAGTTTGTAATGAAAATTAACTTAATATTGATTTAAATATTGTCCTGAAAATTGGGCATAACTTGTTTAAATACAAATTTAATTTTATATTAGCACTACTTTGAAACATTAAAACGCCTGTTTTACGCTTTTTAAAAGCATACCATACCGGCAATAAATTGGCAGGTAACATGTAGCTAATTTTCACTTAAAATATAACTGCGTGCTAGTTGCTTTTTACCATTTACCAGCTACTTCCATATTATACCCTCCACCACAATTAGTTTTGAAGAGGGTATACTTAGTCTCTCATTCCGTCTGAAACTTTTTTATTATTCATCTCAGACCCCATAAAGTATATTCTGGGTCCTTGAGTAATTCTAAGTCGATCCTTAAGTAATTCTAAGTCGATTTAGCCATGTCCGTCTGCCGGTCCTTCTGTCCGTCTGTCCGTCTGTTGAAAACACGCTCATTTTCGAAAAACTCAAAAGAAATTGCTTGTAGTTATCCTAAGCAGTTTGGGATTTAAATGCAGCAAAATCGCTTAAGTAGGATCAGAGCTATGAATCAAAATGTCGAACCACCACCGAAAGTAATTAATAATTTTGTTACAAAAACTAACATAAATGGTGGAAAAATGCACAGAATAATATAAGATTTGAAGTGCGTTTTCCTAATTTTTAGCGAATTTGGCATTATAAGATATACAAAATCTAATTCCTAAAAGAAAGATGACTATAAGAGAATTCTAAACGCATTTATTCGCAGCCAAAAAATGTTGTGATTTTTTGACAAAAACCGTGAACCCTTTTGACGCACGCTACATAACGCACGCTACAGTTTTTCCAGTAGTATTTTATTATTATATTTTATTTATTTTAACAAAACAAATTATATTTTAATGAATTGCATTTCTTAAACTAATTTCTTAACTAATGAATGTTAACTTTTTTTATTTTGATAAGTCTGCTGTAAGTGCTATTTTAAGCACTAAAATCACCTAAAATAATGCTAAATTCACGTATAACATTAAGAAATCAGGGGTGGGGTAGGATTTGGTAAAAAATAACAGGATATTTAGAAAAAATCCCTTTTTTCCCTACAACCACTTTTTTCGTCCCTTATTTTTCCCAACACTACTTTTTAAAATGTTTAAAAAAATTTTTATTTTGAGTTTGTACAATTTTATTTCAGGAACACAAATTGAAGTTTTTCTAAAAAAGGTACAGAGTAAATAAAATCGATCTTAAATAACATATAAGGTGGTAACACAGAAAAACCATAGAGAAACATAAAAACAATATATACCTTGAACAAAATCGCTTCATTATTGGTTTCTGAACAATTCATTACATTCTCTGCCGATATAAACATCATCCTTATTGCACAATCAAACTTTAGGCATCCTTTTTAATTTCAAAAAATTTTAAAAAATATTTAACAAGAGTTTATTTTTCATTGTTATTAAAGGTGCCACATATTTACATCCTTCATATTATAGAGGTGTTACCAAATTAAGGCATTTATGGAGATAAACCTATAGTATACACGTTTGACTTTTTAACTGTTGGAAAATTTAAGAAAATATGCGCAATTGAACAAAACTCCCTACAATTCAAGAGATTTGAGAAATCTTTACCTTTTTCCCTACATGTTCAATTTTTTACATAGTCTCCTAAAAAAGGGAAAAATCCCTACACATAATATCACTGGTTCGTACTCACTCCTTTACACATATCAGTAATTGTTTCAAAAATTTCAGGCCAGGGGTGTGTAAAACAAGAAAAAATTAAAAATTATTTGATTATTTATTACAACAGATGGTTTTTTTTTTATTAATGTTTATTAAATCACCTCAAATGACCCAGGCAAAATTAAGAACACAACTTAATGACCACACGTATCATGCACACATGATATATACACATTATGTACATGCACCTGTGGAAACATTTACACATATAAACTTGAATGTAAGCCTTTACATAATAACACTATATATATGATAATAAAATTGTATAAACTTTTATTTTGTGTTGCAAGCTGCAGCATCATGCAGCAGAATAATGGGACAAATGATATTTCTGTTATTATTGTTGTTGTAGTTGCTCTTGATGGCTTATCATTGTTGCTTATTAAAAATTTAATAATGTACAAGAGCTGAAAACAACAAAACAAAAACTGCTATAACATCAGCAAAATCTGATAATTATAGATGGTGGGAGAAAGAAGGAATGAGAAAATATGAAAAAATTGCATTGAAATAAACAAAAAATATATATATATATATATATTTATATATTCATTAGGGAAATCGAACCGGTTTTCGAATATTTCAAATATTTGCTATTTTAAAACAACCGGTTTTTAATTAAGCATTTAACCCTCCGACGAGCGGTAACTTTTTATTCGGTCTTTGAGCGGTAAGGTCCGTAGGGACCTTATATGAAAATGCATTGAATTTTGCTAAAATGTATATATATTTTAATTCATTTTGATGTTATTATTTTAAATATGCATTTTAAACATTTGTTTTAAAAAATTTAGTACATCATTAGTCATTCACATGAAAATTCATATAAGGTCCCTACGGTCGTTGAGCGGTAAGGTCCGTAGGGACCATATATGGAAATGCATTAAATTTTGCTAAAATTTATATATATTTTAATTAATTTTGATGTTATTATTTTGTTGTTATTTTGAATATGCATTTTAAACATTTGTTTTAAAAAATTTAATACATTTTTTAGTCATTCACATGAAAATTCAAACAAGCTCCCTACGGACCTTACAGCTCAACGGCGTACTAAAAGTCTTTAAAATAAAAAATAAATTACTCTGCAAATAAGAAATCTCCTGGAATTAGTTTTAAAACACTAATAACACTCGAATAATAGAAGTCATGAAATATTTAGCCATTGTCCCCATCCGTTTTTAAATGACACTTGTTTAAAAATGTAAAAAGTCCACAGGGACCTTACCGCGCGTCGGAGGGTTAAAAAATTAAAAATTTTTAGATTTGGCTTGTCGTCCGTAATTCCCAATTTTCACTCTTGATAAATTCACTGAGATTTATTGTTGGAGGATAAGCCATTTTGTATGCGCTTTTCACTGGTTGCTTAGGCTAGATCATCAGGAAACATTTTCCCAAAAAATTTTAGAAAAGCCAAAGATAATAGCAAAAATAATTACAGAGCGAATAAGAATTACAAACACTCGGAAAGTCTTATTTGCAATGATATCAAAGCTTAAATAAAATACCAACTGTAAAGAGTTATATTTTCTAACATATCCCTCTAAAATTGTATGGAATTCCCCAATTACTTGTAGTTGTAAGTAGGTTAAGAAAAAACAAAATTAACAACAAAAACAAACTGCTTTATTGTTTTCGCAAGAAAAGCAAAATAAAACTACTTGCCATTTCAGTTTTGTATGCCGTGCACTTGCAAATTTATAATCAAAGTCATTTTTGGGAATACAGTGTTTATCGGATATAAGAAACATAAAAAATCCACGAAAAAAGTTTCTTATAAGCGTTTCTTTCTTATATACAATTATGTTATATAAGAAACTTATTTCTTATATAAGTAGCTATGGCCATAAGACTTTCATATTTTGGTTTTCTGTCTCTTTTTTTGTTAATATTTCTAACTTTTAAATAATTATTTTCTATGTCTTTTGAGTTTTTCACTATTTTAGATGTTTTTGCAATTTCGCTTTTTTTTATACCGTTTTGTATTTCTTTAAAAATTTTAACTTTTGTTTTTATTGGCAAAAAAACACAAAGCTTCTCATGAGTACGAGCTCGCTCATCTAAAACTAAAAGTAAAAAAAAACTTTGTTCTTGTTTTAAAACTGTCAGAAAACAGCGTTGTCCATGCAAACTACATAAATTCTGTATTGCCGTTGGAAGTTTCTTATATAAATTCTTTTTCTATACATTTTGTGGTTTTGGTGTTTAAGAAAAATGTTCTTTAATCAGTTTTTTTCTTATAAGCGTTTTTCTTATATGAAACCTTTTTTGTTAGAAAAATCACTAAAAAGACATGGTGTTTTTGAAAATGTTTCTTAAAAGCGTTTTGTTCTTATATGAGATGTTCTTATATCCGATAAATACTGTACAAAATTTTTAATTAACATGATTTTGCTTGTCGTGCATTATTCCCAATTATCATTCTTGATAAATATACTGAAACTTATTGTTGGGGATCAGATAGTTGCTATGCGCATTTTACATTTAAGCAATTTGTTTTTCCACCACAATTAGTTGTGAGGAGGGAATACTTAGTTTGTCAGTAAGTGTGAAACTTTTTTTTTTATTTACTAAGATCCCATAAAGTACATATATTCTGGCTCCTTGAGTAATTCTAAGCCGATTTAGCCCATCTGGCCGTCTGTTGAAAACATGCTTACGTTCGAAAAACTCAAAAGAAGTGAACAAACTTGGTGTCAAATTGCTTGTAGTTATCCTAAGCAGTTTGGGATTCAAATTTAGCAAAATCGGTTCGGTAGGATCAAAGCTATCAATAAAAATATGGAACCATCACCTTAAAAAATTGATAATTTTGTTACAAAAACTAACCTTAATGGTGTAACAATGCACGGCGTAATATAAGATTATGCAAAAATTTGTTTTATTTGACTGGAAATCACGCTGTAAAATTTCGTGACGATCCGTCCATAATTTACCCTAGGCCCTTTATAAACCCTACTACCGGAAAACAGTTAAGATATCCTAAAACCGTAATTAATAATGCTATCATAACAAAATTTGGCACGTCACAGTTTTATAGGAATAGGAATAACACTGTGAAATTTCGTGAAGATCAGTCCATAATTTACCTTAGATCCCATATTTAGCATCCTTCTGGAATTCCCTGTAAACGGTAAAACTAATTTTATAAAATTTATAATTCATGTTTTTTAATACAAGAAATCACTCTGCGGAGTTTTGGAATGATTGGTTCATAACTAAGCGTGGCTCCAATATAAATCCCCCTCCTGAAAATCAGTTCGGCTTCGACTATTACTAATCATGATATTTTACTCAAGATTGTCGGTCAATAATTTAATATAGGTCTAAACCGCAACAAATTTTAATGCTGATGTCTGTTTTTATAGATTTATAGAGATACATTTATAATAAATAGACATCATATAGATATCACTCCTGAATATTACGAACTGTCGGTGGAGTGTATCAAAGATTCTAAACAGCCGAATAAAGCACTATAACTTGTTGTTTTTTCTTAACCTACTGACAATTTAAATTGGCCTCCCTTAATTTGGTTTATACATGAAAAAATGTGAAGTGCATAGTAGGTAATATACTTAAAGCTTAAATTTTCCGAGTTTTACCAACAATTTAATAAAAAATAAATTTAAAAACCATCCTGAAAACTTCAAATCGTGATGCGATTATATACATGGAATGTTTTATTTTTTTAAAAATATATTTTAATTTGCTGGTAGTACTAAAGCATCTTTATATGCATCAGTTAACTTAAACCATATTTTTGAAAAGTTACAAACAAAATCTCTTAGCCAGGATTTCACATTTCCAATGATTTCTTAGACCACAATTTAAAACATTCAATGACATTGTTTGATTTCTTAAATTTTGTTTGTAAGTTCTTAGTGTTAAATAAAAACAACAGGTTAACTTTTTTAGCATGAAAAAATGCTACATTTTTCGGTTCCTTAATGGGCATTAGGTCCTTGGCAACACAGGGCTTTAATATTTCACCCAATGGTTTATTTTTGGCAGCGTTTTTAAGTAATGTGTAATTTGCCGTCGCTTAGAACTACTTGGAACGGAGTCAATTTTTATTTGGCGCACATTTATATCGAGCTTGTGGAAAAATTAAAAGTGATTAATAAGACGTGACGTCAAATAACCTTTACAACTTATCATTTCAGTGCACTTCAAAATCATCTGCCTTTGTAGGATTTGGAATTATGTCAAGTTTTTTTTTACAAGAACAAACGCTTTTGATTTCTTGACTTTGTTAGCAATATCAATTAAGAATTGAACACACATTTTTTGATTAAAAAACATTTTTTGGTAACGGAATAATTCAGAGCTTATGTAAATTACCCCTCGTGTGTGTTTTTCCACTCATATGTACTTTCATTGTAATTTGCACTAGAGATATTGTTGCGAACTGCATGTAAGCTTTGTTGTTGATCACCAACGGGATATATACATTAGGGTGGGTCGAAAAAAAAAGTTGTGCCAGTCACCCCCTAGAATGAAAGATATGTCAATGAAGTTTCTAAAACACGCCCCAAAATACAGCACTTTTGGTATTTTTATGTAGCGCTGCCATTTAAAGTCCGATCTCATCATATCGCATATCGTTGTTCATGGCTTGATAGTGGCTTAATTTTTGTCTTTGGTGACTTTTCAATCCGAACTGAAATTTTTGGCGCCACTTATGCCATCTCGGATCCTTCCCCCAAATGTCCAATTTTTTTGACGGTCCAAGAAAGTCCTTGTAAAACTACGCATGTATAGATTTTAATATGCTCACTTTTATGCCACGCCTCCAAATAAAGCCCCTTTTTTCTTTTTCACATACTTACTACATTAAACCAAGTAGAAGCCAATACAAACCCAAAAAAATTTTCATCAGTCACGCCCTTGAATAAGAGATATATATATATTAAGTTTGAAAAACTTTAAAAAATTGTTTTGCCACGCCCTAAATTACTGCCCTTTTTGTTTAATATATACAGCATCGTCATTTAAAGTCCAATCTCATCGTATATCATTGGTAATGGCTAGAATGTGCCTTTATTTTCGTATTTAATTCTCTGTTAAACTGACTTAAAATTCTAGATGGCAATTATGATATCTCGGATCCTTCCCCTGTGATGTTTAATTTTTTCAGGTGCTAAGAAAGTCCCTCTAAAACTTAGTATATCTAGCTTTTAATATACTCGCCATGCTCCAGTTTGAGTCACCTTGAGTCTAGCTAAGATTTATATACACCGACTGCCCAATTTACAATTTTTCGAATATTTGTTTTGAGGCATTCATTTTTATGCATTTAAATTATTTTGTATTTTTTCATTTTTAGAATTCTGCAGTTTCTTTATATTTTTTTAGTTCTTTTTTTAACTTAAATAAATAAAAAAAAATACGGAAAAACAGTGCCAGAAGAGTTTCACAGTCCAGCAAAAAAAATTTATTTATTTATTTTGCTATATGTCTAAAACAAAAAGGGCTGTAATTTAGGGCGTGGCAAACATTTTTTTTAAGTTCTTAAAACTTAATAAATATACCTTTTATTCTAGGGCGTGACTGATGAAAATTTTTTTGGTTTGTATTGGTTTCTACTTGGTTTATTGTAGTATGTATGTGAAAAAGAAAAAAGGGGCTTAATTTGGAGGCGTGTCATAAAAGTGAGCATATTAAAATCCATACATACGTAGTGTTATAAGGACTTTCTTGGACCGTTAAAAAAATGGGACATTTGGGGGAAGGATCCGAGATGGCACAAATGGCGCCCAGAGTTTGATGTCGGATTGAAAAGTCACCAAAGGCAAAAATGAAGCCACTATCAATCCATGAACAACGATATGTGATTTGGTAAGATCGGACTTTAAAGGGCAGCGCTACATATAAAAAACCAGAAGTGCTGTATTTTAGGGCGTGGCAAAAAAAATTTTTCCTGTTTTAGAAACTTCATTGACATATCTTTCATTCTAGGGGGTGACTGGCACTATTTTTTTTTTTTGTATGGAGGTCGACCCGGTCTAATATACATCATTAATATTGCATATATCATGACTTTGATTACAAACGAACTATGGCGCTACAGCAATGTAGACAGACATTGCACATGTGTGAAAAACGACGCACGATGGTAACTAGTGTAATAGTGTTTTCTTTTTTAAAAAAAAATGATGCATTATAGTTGTGTAATATATTTATTAGGTTACACGAACCCTTACAAAGTGATACATTTTTCTTAATTACAATGGAACAAAATAATAGCTACGTTTTACACTCAACAATAATGTGTACTTAGCGTGTTAAATATTGAATGCAAAGTTTGTACTAAAACGTTAAATTTTCTTACAATTCCAATAAGCGTTAACAGCACTGATTTTTAATAATAAATGTCAGCTATTGTAAAAATTTTGCGACAAAAAAAAAATAATAGAAGTAAAACAAACGAAAAACAAAAAGTTTTTATATCCATCACAACATAACTAAAAATCACAATATAACGCAAATTGTCCGCAAATACAAGAAAAAAAATATTTGCTTGCATAAAAAGTACTTTACGCAGATGCAAAAAAGGGTATTATATCACACTCAGTTATAACTGCGGTTTAGAAATGGAACAAATATGCCATTTATTGTTGCAACATGTTTAGAAAGGAAAACCACAACTTCTCACATTTTTGCATATATTTTTAGAATGGAACAAAAACCCGCACGACTGGTAGCATATATGGAACATTATTGTCAGAAAAGAAAACACCATAAGTTAAAGTTTGCCCAATATTACAATGGCCGGTTTATTTTATCAAAATACCCGGCCTAATCTTCATTCGAAAAATGGAGATTTTAAAATAACCCGCTTGTGTAAATTAAAATAACCGGTTAAGACCGATCGAAAGAAAACCCTTCGATCCCCCTAATATTTGAGCCGTTTATTTTGAAAGTGGCATAAGTCATTTCGGTTTTTAAGTCGAGATATTTAAGGGTTTGCGTTTTAACATGTTTAAAAATATGGATGCTAACTTTCGAGAAGATTCACTTGTATTTGATACATCATGATAATGATATTTTTCTCAGTATTTATTATTATTATAATTTATTATTATTATTTATTATTATATTTATTATTAACTCGATTTTTTTTGAAAAAGTGACTAATGCCACTTTCAAAATAAACGGCTCATTTATAGAAAAAAAACAGCAAAATTACTTGATGATAATATTGATGAAACCACAAATGAGTGGTAGATTGCCATTGTTAAACATTTGTTTATAATCATTAATTTTGCATAAAATACTTTAATTCGAGGAAATAATATATATTTATGGAAGACAAAAATAATAACGTATAAAATCCTAGCAACAACAATAGCAAGTGCAACAGTTACAGCACCGAATTCGAAATTATTGTATTGAAAATATTCAGCAGACAAAACAAAATTTGCATAGCTTTACTGTAATTGTGCATTAAATTATTTAAATATATTGTCGGCTTAGAGTGTAAACCTTTCAAATCAATTTTTAACCGTATATAACGTTTTGATATCTTTTAAAAGAAAAAGTGACGCCGCATCGAGTTAGAAAAACATTTACTTCAATTTGGGACTCAATTACATATTAGAAAATAACCCAAACATATTTAGGGTTTCTTCTTAAGTTAGATATAGAAATCATTAGAAGTTTTTTGTCTGCCTTGTAAAATTTTCAAGAAGTCAGTTAGCAGGTTTACACTCTTAGGCGACGATATAAATACAAAATATCGATACCTCAATGCAATAGAGTCACATTGCATAAAAGGTGAAAAATGCATATTACGTTTTCAATTGCTTTTTTCTCTATATTTACTGAGCCAAATGCATTATTTTCTTTAGCGTTATTTGAGCAAAAGGGTTATAAACACATTCAAAAATAAATATTGAGTAAATCAATAAAAGCATAAGACTTTTTACAAGTTTTTGTGTATCTCTTTTACTAACTCAAAATCGTCAAATTCTGGCATATGTCACTTTTGCATTGAGCCATCTTTACATTTTAAATTACTTTGAAGAAAAAAACGGTCTAATTTTCATTTAAAAGAACATTTTAGTCAAATTTCATTTGCAGGATACATTTAAATAATGTATTACAATCCTAGGTCATGCTCTGTTTAAAGAGTAGTGAATCCTTAAATCAAGTATTTTACAAGAAATGTATCAGATTTTCGATTCATATTCCTAGACTTGTGAGAGAAACGGTCGAACTTCTTTAAAGTGAACAAGTGTTGCTGATTTGTCGGCATAAGCTAATTTTTTTTATTTATTTTTTTTTTTTATTTAATTTAAGTCTATGGACAAATTCCTTACAGACTATCTTAATGTATTAACATAATTATTTATTTATTTAAGATAAGAAAGAAAGATTAGCATAAACTTTATTGATTTAAATATAATATGATATTGCTTTTTATGATATTAATGTTCAGAGAATAGTCGATAAAGTTATACATTTCATTGAAACAGCTGCATAATTTTCTTTTTGAATCTGACATCGCAAAATTTGTTCGGCATGTCCTGACATATAGAGGGTTGAAAAAACGAAGTGAACGTTGAGGAATATTAAAAGTTACGTAACTCAATAAAAATTCGGAATGTGTACTACCATTTATAAGATTGACCATAAAAGATATATTTAGCATCATTCGCCGGCTTTTTAACGTTGGTAAATTTATTTTAGCTAGTCTTGTTGAATATGAAGGTAATACCAGGCATCCTCTACAATCACTTCTTAAGCAGAAAATAAGAAATTGTTTTTGCACTGACTCGATACGATCATCATGAATATTATAGATCGGGTTCCAAATAATGCTGCCGTATTCCAAAATTGGTCTGACGAGCGAAGTGAGAAGACTTTTTGTGGTTAAGGGATCGTTTTCCTTTGCCCATCTTTTTATAAAAGCCAGAACACAGCGGGATTTATTAACAGTCATCGTTATATGTTGAATAAAGTTAAGTTTTTTATCTAACAATATTCCCAAATCCATTATTTCACTAACAGGTTGTAAAGTACAGCCATCAAGAACGTAGGAGTAAGCACACTTTTTTACTCTGGAGGATTTCATATGTTTGCATTTATTTAAATTTAGTTCGATCAAGTTTAGTTTACACCATTTGTCAAAACTATCCAGGCCATTTTGAAGATGTTGTTGATCGCAAGGATGTTTTACAGTCAAAAATAATTTTACGTCGTCTGCATACATCAATACATAACAATGTTGAACTACTTCAGGCAAATCATTAATAAAAATAAGAAACAAAATTGGACCAATGTGGCTTCCCTGAGGTACTCCAGATTTTACATTGATTTTTTTCCGAAATTGCCGTATTAAATTTTACAGATTGAGTTCTACATGACAAATATGATTTGATCCAGCTCAGTAAGTTACTATTGAAACCCATTACGTCCTTTTTTTTCAACAATAGCGGATGATTAACTTTGTCGAAAGCCTCTATTAACTAACGTTGTTAAATGGAGAATGTTAATCATAGTAGAGAATCCTTTCCGAAAGCCATGTTGACGTGGTGACAATAAGTCAGAAACTTAATGAGTGAGGCAATCCATTAAACATTTTTCAAAATGTTTTGGAATATCACTTAGTTTGGCTTTACCTCTGTAACTGCATATATCCGATTTATTGATTTAAGCAATGGAATAATATATTAATCTTTCCAAACTTTCGGAAAGTAGCCAAAATTTAAAGAAGCGTTAAAGATGATAGATGTCGTCAAAGCAGTTGCGCAATTTTTTAAAACACAACTTAGTATGCCATCTGAACCACTAAAAGATGCTGACTTAGCGTTTTTTAAACAATTTAGAATGTGAGAAGTAGTGATAGTAATCGAAGATATATTTTGATTAAAAATTATCTTGTAAGGGTAGACATTACTAGCATCATAAATAGCATCGGAATATGTAGAAGCAAAGAAGTCAGCACACACATTGCTGCTTTTTAATTCATCACTAGACTCGGAACTTAGGTATTTCATAACATTTGGAAATCCTGTAGATTTCCTTTTGGTATAAACAAACTTAAAGAATGATTTAGGATCATGAACAAAGTTTCGCTTAACATTACGGAGATAAATCTTATACAGTTCTGTGGTAAGGAAATTATATTCTGCACGCACGACTGCATATTTTTCATAGTAAAAAATTGCTCTTGTGGTTTTATGTTTTTTAAAGTATTTGTTTTTTAAATTCTTAAGAGACGAAAGTTGTTTAGTATTCCAGGGTGGGCCAGATTAGTTACGTGGTAAGTGCTTAGGAATGCATTCCTCCATATGACTAAGCATAGTTTTATAAAAAGTATTGGTCAAATCGTCAACAGAATAAGACGAGCTATTCGAAGTAGTAGTCAGTCAGTTGAAGCCAGTTAGTGTTAAATAGACGATTGTTTAGTTCGATGTAATTTGCTCGATTAAAACATGACCAATGACTTAACTCCAAAAAAAGTAAAGGCATTCAATCGCACGAACAAGCGGGCTAGTGAACAGTGGAAAAGTTGTCAATAAATTGATTTGGCAATTAATCGATTATTAAGTGCACTGCATGGCAAGTTGCGCCGTCTTGTTGGAACCAAATGTCATTAATGTGTAACTGATTGTTCGAAAATACTTGAAATACGGCTCGTAAAATAGACTAATCTCTTCATGAAATTCGTGAACAAATTAATTTTTTTTAAAGTAAATTTCCACAATTTGAAAGCGTTGTCCTACCGTTAAAGGATTCGTAAAGGCTTGCCAAAGCTAACTAATCAGAAATGGCAACACAGTTTGACATTTAAAGCTGTCAAACTACAGTTTTCAATATCCAAAGTTTTCATGAAGCTAAAAAAAGCACTTAATATGATCATCTTTACTTTAAATCAAAAGCAGCTTAAATCATACAACTAATTGTTGCATATGATGCATTAGCAATGTTTTCGGGGATCTTTAAATTAAAATTTCTTGCGTTCTAAAAACTTGAACATAAAATGTGCCCAAAAAAATTTATATCAAAAATAAAATTTAAAATGAAAACTGTAAAAAATCATATGTTTTCAATTTATTATTTCTGATGAATTATTTAAGTTCTAAAGGTACGGACTTGTAAAACATTTAACAAAAAACATCAAATATTTCTCTTTCATAATGTGACCATAAAACATTTTGGGGTGCAAACATAATTTTGAGAAAACAAAATTTGTTGGCTAGCAAACAAAAATGTCTCTAATGTGATCTTGCAAAGTTGTTGTAAGAACAAATAGTGGAAAATAACAGCTGGTGAAAGCAGTGTTGTCATATTTAAAAATAAATTAGGAACATTTTCGTAAAAATCACCGAAACAGAAGTGTTCAAATATTTGCAAAACTCCATTTTCAATACAGAAATCAAAGGCCAGCTATTTAAAAATTTTTGGTCAGTGGCATGAAATGCTATTTTCGGGTATAGCATTTGTCCATATTTGACCGATTCCAATAAATTTCTGAAGGGTGATTTTTATTTTTTTATGCTTTTTCGTTCAATATTTTTTTATAATAATTATAAACTTTTGAAATTTAGCTCGTGTTCAAAAATGCAAGCTTCGCGCAGCTGTTGTGCAGTAAAAAAAGCATCAGCATCACAACTGTAACAGGTGATCACGTATTTGCAACAGGATTTTGCATCACCATAGCAGTGATGCACAGTTTTTACGCATTTACGAACGTTCCCACCAGCAAATTTATGTAATTCATTATATCGTTGCATAAAACGCAAGAGGCCATAGCTGCCTTATGTTTAAGTGCACTTTTGACTTAACTGCACAAAATTAGTATTTTTTGTCATTATTGTTTAAAATCCCATAAAAATTCCTTTTTTAAGATAATATTTAAGACAAATGCATAAAATATTAGGCATTTTAAAATTATTTTCATACAAAAAATTCGGGTTTTTCATGGACTCTGAAGTATTGAATTAACACAAATGTCTACAACAAATCGGAATCTTTCGATTTTTCTTGCGATTTTATTAACAAAAAACAAACGACCCTATCTTCAATATATTATATGGTAAACGCTAAAAGACCTAACTATGGGCTGCTTTGCAATGTAATTGTTCAATTTTGCGTATTATACAACTATACCGCCAAAGTGTATGTGATATTAAAAGGTGGCACAATATATTGGCAACAATCAAAATACTTTTGATTTTTATTGCATAACGAAGAAAAGTGCAGTATGCTGTAAAGTTGGCAGCATTGTTGTTTTGCTTATAAGCTATGTTTTTATTTAAGCCTTTGACGACCAAAGTTAAACCGCTTGTAAATTTAATTTTTTTTTTTTTGGAATTCATGTTTTTGGACGTATTTTATAAAAAAATAAAAAAAAAAATTAAAAAAAATTTACTCCTTATTGAAAAAAAAAAATCATGGGACATATATGTCCCATTGGTCGGTAAGTGTAAAAAGTCTGAATTTTTTTTTGCACTGAGCAAAGTGAAAAAAACTTAACAAAGCCAAAATATTCTTACACTCTTGCATTTATTCGTTGTTTGGACAGCAACGAAAGCAGTCGAGCACGCATGTATGACTGATTTTTAACGTTGTTGTATTTTTTTGTTTTTGTTGCTGATTGTGTTGTCTCAACATTACCGATATATTCCGTTCCTTTAGTTTCAAACGCTATGACTCGTTTACGTTTTGAAGAAATTCGTTCCAATTTGCATTTTGCAAACAACGATGGACAGCCAACCCGTGACGACCCATCGTATGATCGAGCTTATAAAATACGTCCTGTTTTGAACCATTTTAATGTGGCATTCGGGAATGCTATAAGCGAAAGTTAACGCCAGTCAATTCATGAGCACATGGTGAAATTTAAAGGTCGAAATATAATGAAGCAATATATGAAAGATAAGCCAATATATTGGGGGTTCAAATTATGGTATCGTTGTGATGCCAGCACTAGATATTTACATAAAATTGATATTTACACAGGAAGAAAACAAATGAAGGAAGTTGGTATTGGTGAGTCAGTTGTCTTGAATATGGCTTCCGGTCTTGAGAACTTGGGCATTGAGCTGTATTTTGATAATTTTTTCAATAGTCCATTGCTATTGCACAAACTAAAAGTTAATGGTATACGAGCTTGTGGAACTCTACGACGCAATCGTGCACAAATGCCAAAATTCGACGCCGACAAAACATTTAAACGTGGTGATTTCAAATCTTTCGAATCTGAAGGAGTAACAATTGTTAAATGGATGGATAATTGAGCAGTTCATATGGGTTCTAATTTCATAAATCCGAATGATACAATAACCGTCAGAAGGCGTCAAGCTGGTTCAGCGGAGAGAATCATAGTAAAATGTCCTGAAATGATATCTCAATATAATAGAGGAATAGGAGGCGTAGATCTGATGGATCAAAGAAAGGTAATTTGTTAAGCAAAAATATGCATAGACATATTAATACAAATATAATTTATTAACTAAAAAACGCTTTCATTTCAGTCATATTATGAACACAGCCGAAAGTCAAAGATCAAATTCTACCTTCGTCTTTGTTTCGATTTAATTGATTTAGGAGTTCTAAATTCATACATTGTTTACAACAAATTATCTACGAACATATCATCTCCATTTTCAATTTCCCTCCTGGAATTTCGTGCACAGCTCGCACACAGATGATAAATTATTTCTCTAATCGTAAATATGAAACTAGCTCAACGTCACGAGCTGGATCCAAACGAGCAAGACTGACCACAACCAATATTCCATTATCTGGTCACTATCTCTCCAGAATGGATAACGGCGTGCGGAAGCGATGTATTCTTTGCACCAAAAATGGCAAAGACAATCGTACAAATTCAATTTGCTTCACTTGCAATAAACCATTTTGCTATACCAAGGAACGAAATTGTTTTGAAATTCACCACAAATGATTGCTGTACCAACCATAATTTAATGATTGTTTTTTTTTTATTTTACAATGAATTATTTTTTCAGTTTGTCGTTTTTATGATTTATATTTGTTTTTATTGAAATATTTCTGTTATATTGTTTTTGTGCAATTCCATTGAAATAAAAAATAAATTTATAATTAAAAAAAATTTCCTTTATTTTTACTGTTGTGGACCAATGGGACACATGTGTCCCATTTTATTTTCCGATCCCACAAGAAAGCTTTTGAAGCAAATCAAAAAGCGTTTTTGTTTCTGGTTACATCAGGATTTGGTGCATATAAAACAAAAATGTTACATGAGTGTATCATTCAGTTTCCGAGATTTAAGCAAACAAAAATTAAAAAAAAAAAAATAAAAAATTTTTGATTTTGAGATGACATTGAAATGAATTCGGACAAAAAATCTTAAAATTTTCATATATTTTAAAAAGACACATTTGTTTTTTATTGAATTAAATCTATTTGGTAAAAATTTGCTGAAAAATTTGCTTGTGAGAGGGCAAAAACCAAATGGGACTTATATGTCCCATTGGTCGTCAAAGGGTTAAAAAAAAGTTGTACCATATTTTAATTGAAATCATTGTGCCGCTTCTTGATGATAATGGGCAATGAAAATAATATGGCGAATAATATATACAAAAGTATTGTATAATGGATGGGGCGCTTAACAGTTTACATAATATACAACATTGATATTTGTCAAAACCACTGGTAAGTTTTACAATAAAAATAGGAAAAATATATAAAAACAGTTAAAGGGAATTTATAATTTTAAATGGTTTTTTGCTTCTCCTGTAAAGTTTTCAAAATGTTAGATAGGGCCTTTTGCGTTTCAGGTAACGATATATATATATATATATATATACAATGCATTATAGTTTCACATAATTCATTATATGTATATAACTTTTAAGATACATAAAATATCAATTATTTAAGCCATTTTATATACATGGTTGAAAGCACAACAATTGTCAACACTGATATTCATAACAAAACAATCAAACAGCTGTGTGATTTAAATATATATATTTGGCGAAAAATATGGAGGTAACTTAAAAATTTTTTATAAAATCTATTTTTTATAAATAAATATATTTTTAGGATAGTGAAAATTATACTGAGGCTGAGTTCCTGCTGTTAGAAATGGAGGTTAGTGTATTAATTAATTTATTAGTAAAAACTATACTGACATACATTGTTTATAAATTTGTAGGTAATGGAAAGAAATAGCGAGACTGTAGCTTTAAAAAGGCCAAGAAAAAAACCAAAAGTGGCCAGGGAGTGGGATGGATGAGGATGATGTTTATAAGCTAATTTCGCTTGTTGAAGCAGAAAAGTGCTTGTGGGATGCATCGGATGAAGCATATCACAACAAAACATTTCGTGATTCCGCATGGAGAAATATTGAGGAGAATTTTAAGGCAAAGTATACGGTGGTTGATCTAAATGCAAAATGGACTAATCTTCGAATTCAATTCCGAGGCTACGCTAGAAGAGCCAAAACTAAATCAGGACAGGGTATTGCAGAAGTTCCTAAATGGAGATTTTACAATTCCATGAGTTTTGTTGGACGTGCTGAAGACAAACAAACACAGCAGACTGTGTCAAACATTACTTACAGCGTAGAAGAGGATATTATTTGTAAGTAATTTAATCACAATAGGTATATATTACTTGTCTATTAACATTTAACGTATGCTTATGACCCTGGTGTAGCTTCAAAGTCGTCACAAACGGACACACAGTCCAAAGCAACACCACTAAAACAACCAGTTGTTCCTACCCAATCAGCCGTTATAGTTGAGACCATGCGTGAGGCTATCAGTGTTATGAAAGAGCGAAAGGAAAGCGCTTCAGACCCCAACAGTACACTTGCAAATTATTTCATAAGTGAAATGGAAACCCTAAATCCAGAGTCAGCAGGAGCAATACGTAGAAAAATGAATGAATTTTTCACGGAATGTTTGGAAGAGGAACGTAAAAAGGAGCTTAATTAAATATTTCTTACTGAGCTACATAAACAAGAGCGGCAAGCATTTTTTTAAACTGGACAATTCTATTTCAAATACATTTTCAATAAAACAAACCCACATAGCGATCTGTAAAATGAGATTTTACAGCCGGGTAGTGTTCAATTCGTGTTCTATAGGTTTGTTTCGTATAAACCGTATGCTAATTAGAAGTTTTAACAAACAAAAAACGCTTGCCGCTCTTATTTAGGTAGCTAGTTAATTATTCAATTTTTAATGTAAAATCTCTTTTTATACTTTTAAAGCATTGTTCACAATTGGAGAAACAATTTCGTTTTTACTTCTATCTTTTTTCTTCCCAAAGTATTTCATATATTTTCCTAACTAAACTAGCATTTTTTAAAAAATGTATGTAACTAAAGTTGAGTCTACTTCTACTTCAGCAGCAATTTGTTTGAAATTGAAACAAACGTGAAAAAAATGCCAAACGGTTTCTTAAATGCAAATGTGTGTTTTTGCGAAAAAAAAAATTGTTTCTCTATTGTGAAGCTTAAATGAATGAATTTTTTAGTTTATGTTTTGTAAAGTTTTTCTTGTGGTATTTTTTGTTGTTTTTTTTTAACATGTTATTTGTTTTTTAATGTGTATTTTAGTACCTATTGAAAATCTTACTTCATATTTTGAAATTACTAAATTATTTAAGTTTTTGTTTTGTTAATTTGTTTAGTGTTTTTTAAACATTTAAATAAATGAATTAATAAATTGTTTTATTTGTTTTGTTTTTTATTTATTAAAAATCTTTTCTTTAGCTTCACTTCGGGAAATCAAATCTTGTTACGTTAATTTAACCGCCTTATACTCAACGTAAATGGATGAAACTTTGCAGGCATGCATATTCCAGATGACAGTACACGAATACATGGGCGTAGCCAGCATAAAATCTAGGGGGGCGGGCAAAATTTGTTTTAAATGTTCTTTTTTAAAAAGCGTTTCTTAAAAAAGTTTTTTTTAAATGTTCTTATTATTTAAGTATGACGTGTTTTAATGGTTTTTTCTTCTTTTATAATTTCATAAATATGTATATACATATCGTTACCTTAAACGCATAACGCCCTAGCTAACATTTTGAAAATTTTACACGATGATCAAAGTACCGTTCTTTTTGTTCACATACTCAGTACTCATCAATACCTCGCGAGAGATTGTGTGGTCCTATTATTTTTTGCTACTAATTTTGAGTTATTGAGTTATTAATATGTGATATTTTCCTAATGACAGAATGTGGGGCCACGGTTGTACGGTAAGGTAAATTTTGTATATTTACAAAAGAACAAATACTTTATTTTGTTTCTATTTATATTTATAAAGAGAAGCTTGATTGTTATATGCATGAAGGTTTCATTTTTGTGTTTTAGTTTTGTTGTTGTAACACCTTAAAGTTTGGTGACCTATATGTAGGACATTAGGCATATAATATGCTATGTATTTTTCATAGAGGATTTTTCCTCATTGAAGCTTTGGCGTTGATAGAGGATGAGGATCTATATGTAGATAATATAACTATATTCCCACCCAATAATGCATGTGGAGACATCATATTCGAAGATTCTGGCGATGGAGCCTTAGTGAAAATAAATAATTTACCGGCTTCGCTAATGCAAAATAAGGTGGAAATTGTTAACAAAATCAATTTTGATAGTGATTGGGACACATGTGAAGAAAGACTTGTCCACCTATGATGCTATTTTTGAAAAACCTGTGGAGGGGGGTTCGACATACATACATACGCGTAATTCTACTTCTTTTTTTCTCTTTATTCGATGATCGGCTAGTATAGGGCTGCCAGATGTTTGAACCTATCAACCAGGACACATGGAAAAAATGGATAAAAAATTATACCAACAGAAAAGTTTTTTTTTTAATACATATGTATGTAGTATATCGCACCCTAAATACAAAAGGGTCACAACTCAAAATTTTTCAAAAATTACTTTTTTCATAAATTAATTCTCATTTCACATCTCTAGCTACTTACAAAATTGAAAATGGCATAGCAAAACTATCTTCAAATTGGACTTTTTTAATAAGGGAACTATTTTTTTTTTTTTTTAAGAATTTTGAGCTGTTACCTTTTAGTATTTATGGTGCGATATGTAAAAACCATCCAGTTTTTATTTTTAAATCCAACAATATATAGAAAAAAAAAAAAAATTAACGTGTACTTCATGTACATAAAAACGACGAAAAATAATTAGAAGTTGAGCTTAAAATGTTCTAAACTAAAATAATTTTCAGAAGATTGCACTTTTTCTAGAACTGCATTTCGGTCTTTGATATAGTTATTAAACAGGCAGCATGTCATATTAAAATCAAATTTACATTGAATAATACTCTCTAGTGTTTCAGTCTTTAACGAGTTTCTTTCCTTTGTCCATTGAACAAACTAAGTACTCTACTTGAAAAAAATCAAACTCTCTTGATTTTTATTCAACCAACTCGACAACTGTCAAACTAATCAATTGAAAAAGCAATACACGCTTTGATTTGGACAACGACCGACTCAGTTGGCAATTGAATTGAAACGTGTATGGGCTGCCTTAGAGAAAGCAATTTGTCGGTTTTCGATTACTTATAAAAGTTGTTTACACGGTATTACTTTTTACATCCACTAGTTGAAACAAAATTTGAAAGAGGATTAACTATCATCTAATATTATTGAAAGCTTTTACCAGCTTTACACCAGATAACAGTTGAATTTAATTAAAGTTCTTTATACAATTACCTTATGTTAGCAGTGTTATAACAAAAATCTTAACCTTTGTTAACAAGTAAAGCAAAAAACTAATTTGTTTGTCTTGACCTGTACAAAAAACCAGGACAATTCAATAGTGGACCAGGACACCAGGACAAATAGTCTAAAACCAGGACAATCCTGGAAAACCAGGACGTATGGCAGGCCTAAGCTAGTAGTCACAAAAGAATAAAGATTTGCGCGTAAATATTCCCGAAACGAAATACTTTCTTGGAGTAATTTTGCTTAGTGGATTCGTTCCTCTACAGAGCTCTGCCTAAAAGAAGAAGGTTTTGGGAAAGTTCGAAAGACTTTAACAATAAACTAGTTCCCCAAGCCATTATTATTTGTTGCTCTTATGCCAAATCGTGGGCGCATAAGCCCAAATTTAATTTGAGTTTACTTTGTCTAATATTCATTGCTAGCTCGCCAAAGTCAGGTCACTCTTCGCGCATTTGAATAAAACGTTTATGGAAAAGGCTTATGTTGAAGAGGTACACAGCGTAGATGAAGCCATGGTTTCCATACTGAGGTAGACTTGGTTGCAAGCACTATATTCATGGTAAGCCAGTTCGTTATGGCTTCCAACTATGGGTAGGTACGACTCCACAAGGCTACATATACTAGTTCGAGAATTACCAAGGTGCTTCTGTAAATTTCAGTGCCACTTACAAAGACCTGGGTCCCTAAATAATGAATTGCGTTATGGCCGATTGCACCATTGGGTTATTTCACAGGAAAAACAAACTTGATGTGGAGCCTGCCATCAAAAAACCTTAACTAGATGCCAAAAATGTGATAAAGGATAATATGTATGATGTTTTGTGTCGTATCACACCCAATGAGTCATGTGCCCAATGTCCTATATATAGGACGGCTTCAAAAACCACTTTTTTCAATAAATCTTAATAAAACCTATAATTGCACTGCTTTTATTTCTCATTTGTTTCCAAAATAATATAAAAGAACGTTTAAAATTATCATGCTCAAGCAATGGGCTTATCTGGGTTAAACTGTTTCTAATTTTTTTTCTTGTAAAACCTACGAGTTGTTTTGACAATAGACTCCTTAACTACTGTACCTATTTTCCTGAAAGCTTACCAGTATTTTCCTGACTACCTGATATTTAATATACTTAGGTTAAAGAATTGTAAATTTTGTACAAAGCCAATATAAATTTCTGTTTATCTGCGAAACTGTAATAGAAAAATTTTTAAAATTTTTAAGTTTCCAATATATCTTATTTATTTAATTTTAATGGAGATACCAATTAGCACTGTGTTAAGCTAATCTGTTATTAAATGAAATATTTAAAAGCCATGTTTTTACATTTGCATATTTAAGTATGTATGCACATATTTATTCAGTAGTACAATTTTAAATTAAAAATCTAATATTACCATAAAAAATAAATAAAAATTGTTACAATTGTTTCGAGGGATATCTTATTATATCGTCGGTTGACAAGTAAAACTCACTAAGTGTAGTCAGACCAGTTTAGAGATATTGAGGTTTTAATGTTAAATTTTGTATAAAAAATCTATTATACATAAAATCGATGCGATTTTTCAGAGTAAATTAAAAAGTCGTTTCTTTATTATAATTGCTTTTAAATTTTCGGTCTAACTACAAAAGTTTTCAAGACAATACAAAATAAAACCCTTAATAATTTTTACCTGCCGGAATCGAAAAAAAAATTGAGAGATAATGAAGAACGAAAAAATTATAATTTTTTATTCTGATTACTTCATTTATTAAAAAAAATATAATTTTTATTAGGAAAAAGGGAAAAAATGTTATTCATCTTCTAAATCTCTTTCATCATTGGAAGGTTCTGGTAAGCGCTCATGCTCATGCTTATCATTTTCTTTGGCTTCATTACACTGATTTTTTTCTTATAAGATGCATTGTATATTCTTCTACCAGTTCTTTTTTGTCTGCATTAGAAGCTTGGCCATATTTTGCACATGTTGCGCAAAGGGATTTTTTTGGTTTAAAAAACGAATAGTTGTAATCATTACAGAATATTCTTCTATAAGTTTTTTCGCTGACAATTTCTGTAATGTTGCGTTTCGGGCAAAAATCATTACGATAAAGATCGTACATTTTCCAAATAGACAAATTGCTATCTAGGTACAATTTCTTGTTGGACTTTCGTACGTAATGGGAAAGAAATTCCTGTTTCACTTGTTTTATTTCCGGGTACTTTTCGAACTCTTTTATCATTGCCAGTAAATGACCCAAATTTTGAACCTGAAATTGTAATGTAGGTCCGTTTGAGATGCAAGGGTCTTTTCAAAAAATTTTGCGCATACTCTTTGTCTGCCAGTGCTATTTTCTAAAAAATATGTTTTGTACACATTACGCGATTTTACACTGTTTACATCAATTCTTCTTCTTTTTGGTTGGTAAGTTTCGACATGTTTTATTATAAAGTCATTTTGCCTGTTATAGTCAGAAAATCCCCAGAACGATTTGCAAATTTCTTGCCTTTCCACCTCAGAGACATAATTTGTACATTTAAACTAACATTCAGAGCAGTCAATATGCTTTGGAGCTTTAGCAGGATGGTCCTTTTTTTTGTTGAATATGAAAGGCATTTAGCTCGACGACATATAGCCACATTAACCTTCCAGGCTTCTGGGTAATTTTTTTTCGTCTCGTCAAAACCTTCTTATTGGTTTCGACCATGTAATCCGAATAATCTGAAATATCAGAATCTTCTTGGAAGTTTGGCTTGAAAGTTTGATCTTCGTTTGAATCTTCACTGAAATCTCCGTCAGAACTGCAGTCGTAGTCGACAAGCCGAAAAGACTTGTTTTGAATCTGCACATAATCAAGCGGATTTAAGGATTTTATGTTTTAAGATTTATGCGGACAGACATTTTTTTTTTTTTTTAAATTTATTTTTATTATTGAATCTTTCTTATCGAAATTTACAATATGTATTCAAATCTTAATTCTACTTGTTGTTTATTAGTTGTTACCAGTGTAACCACTAACTGCTGTATTCAAATTTTAAAAATGTCTTCTAGTTAGGCTCAAAGTATCGGTTCTTTTTAGCCTCTGGTGACCTTCGAACTGAAGCAAACCCCGAGCGAGGTAGTTAGGGTGGACCATTAGTTTATCGATGTAGCTTATTGAATATTTTTTAATTTCCTCCTGGATAGTGGGGACGTTGAGATCTCTGTGGATAATTTCATTACGTATATACCATGGGGCGCAGACAATTTGTCGTAATATTCTAGACTGTCTTCTTTGAAGCTTTTGGATGTTAGATGCGCATGCAGTACCCCATAATTGGATGCCATATGTCCATATTGGTTTTATGATGGACTTGTATAAGAGAATTTTGTTGTCTAAGGACAAGTTTGAGTTTCGACCGAGAAGCCAATGTAGTTGAGCTGCTTTAAGTTTCATAGCCGTTATTTTCGCTTCAATATGACGCGACCAGGTCAAGCGTCTATCTATATGAATTCCCAAGTACTTAACATGGTTTTCTACCGGAACAGTGATGTTATTTATTTTTACAGCTGGGCACGTTTGTCTTCTGAGCGTGAAAGTTAAGTGAGCACATTTAGCCGGGTTAACCTTTATTCTCCATTTTTCTAGCCAGGCCTCTAGTTCATTGATGTGGGACTGCAGATTTTGCGATGCGACTTTTGGGTCATGGTTAACGCTAATAAATGCTGTGTCGTCTGCAAATGTAGAGGTATGCGTGCTCAGGTTTGTTGGCATATCCGCTGTGTATATTATATATAGAAGCGGTCCTAATATGCTGCCTTGGGGAACACCAGCAGAAATTTTCTTGAGGGGGGAGTATTTATCTTGCGACCTTACTATGAATGTTCTGCCTGTTAGATAGCTCTCCAGAAGCTTGTGAGTGTTTTGAGGAAGCATTCGTGTTATTTTGATGAGTAGCCCATCATGCCAAACTTTGTCAAAAGCTTGGGAAATGTCTATAAACAGGGCTGAGCAGTATTGCTTTTTCTCAAACGCCGATCTAATAAGGGTGACAATTCTATGCACTTGTTCTATTGTACCATGTTTCCCTCTGAATCCGAACTGGTGGTCCGGGATGATGTCGTGTTCATTTAGATGAGGAGTTATACATAAAACGAATATTTTTTCGAAAAGCTTCGATAGGATTGACAATAAGCTTATCGGTCTGTACGACGCAACCTGGCTAGCATCTTTTCCTGGCTTGGGAATCATAACAATTATAGACCTCTTCCATGAGGATGGGAAGTATCCGACTCTTAATATAGCGTTAAAAATGAGCAGCAAGATTCTGGAAGCAGACGATGGTAGGTTTCTTATCATTGACCCTGTGATGCGGTCAGGTCCGGGAGATTTTCTAATATTCACTTTTTCTATTGCAGATTTTACTTGAGTTATGTTAAATTTTAATGGATGGTTTACCTTATCAGGAATGATTGGACGACAGGAACAAGTATGTGCATCATGTGGCGTGAAAACTTTCTCAAGGTGGCCCGCGAAAGCGTTTAATTTTTCATGTGTGTTTTTGGCCCAAGTGCGGTTTTCCAGTCTTAATGGAGATTCTTGGGTTATAGGGCATTTCATATGCCGTACAGCCTTCCATAAGCTATAATTGGTGTTTTTTGTGGACAGAAATTTAAAAAGAATTTGCCACTCACATTAGATTCAATTGCTCCAGTCTCCTCATCATTATTCTTGTTCACATCACTTTGCTATGCATCAGTAGGAGATATTTCTTGTTGAGTTAAAGCATTAAGAAACTTTGTAGCTTCAGACACGTTATCAGGTTTATTATCAAACAAATCCTGTTGGCCAAGAATTTATGTATGTAGTATATGAATTAAAATATAAGAATATCACCCCCAATTTTGTTTCACGACAACAATTACATTACATAGATACATTATGTACTTACGTTGTTATCAGGGGTTTAATCACACCTTTGGTTGTTCATTGCCAATTTGGCTAAGTATCTACCTCTACTTGATCTATTCATAATTAATATTGATTTTATTAATTTATAATTACACAAAAATTCAATTCACTTTAAGACACCGAGAGTTAATGACAAATTTCTCTTTGTCATACCGTTGAAATTCAAATCAAAGCCTATTTTGATTTCAAATAATATCTTATTTTTTTAAACTTAAGTTCATTAACTGCGTCTAAGGTATAAAACATTGACAAGTAAAAATCATTAAGTACGTTTGTGATTTTTTCCTGCCGTAAGGACATACGAATTTGTAGTTAATGAAAACAAAAAATCGAAAACTGGGGCATAGAATCGCTCAATGAACATAATGATTTTTGTAACCAATAGAATACAAAAAAAAAAAATATTTTGTGATATTAAGTCATTTTGGCTCAAATCTGCACTTAGTGAGTTTTACTTGTCAACCGACGATATATGCTTGTATTGAAAATTTACTTCGCCTTCTTCCACAAAATATTGCGAAAATTCGTTTCTTATTTCCGATGTTTGGTTTGTTATGTAGGAGCGGTGTCTTTGGAGATTTACTAAATTCTGGACGTTATTATAACTGTGCCATTCTCCAGGAACTAGTGTGCCGTCTGTAGTATAGTGGTCAACAAGATTTGTGTTAAAGTACAAAGAACTTTTTCTGCTTATTAAAAAGTTGTGCAGCACACAGCACGCAAGTGTCACTTTTCTTGTTTTTATTGGGTCAAGCTTAATTGGGCTGCGCATTACGCGAAAACGTGCTGATAAAATTCCAAAAGCGTTTTCTATTACTCGCCTTGCTCTTGACAGGCGATCATAAAAAACTCTTTGGATGGCCGTCATATTACGCGCATTGAAAGGTTTTAAAATATTAGGGCTTAATGCAAAGGCATCATCCGCAACAAGAACATATGGTACTGACACATTTCTTAATGGCAATGGTTTTGGCATAGGCAAATTTAGTTCGTTTTTTATAAGACCTTCATTAAATGTACTTTTCCTAAAAACACCACCGTCAGATATACGCCCGTTCGAACCTACATCGATATATACGAATTTATAAGATGCATCTGCAATAGCCATAAGCACAATGCTATGTGTTCCTTCAAAATAATCAAGTTAAGGAGATATTTTATTAACTTTATTCATCTTATCTACCTTTGTAGTTATAGTACACACTTCCGGCGTGAGTTGGGGCAGTCATTACAACATGCAATTCGGAAAATTCCACAATTGAAGAAATTCTTTAGAAATTGTTTCCCATTCTTCGTTTGTTGATGGAATCTGAAATTTAACTACTTTTTTGACACACAAAAATTACACTAATTTTTTGTTACCTTTAAATATTTCGGCTGTAATACTTTGTACAAAGCATCGCATACTTCAGGAATAATTCCTGAAATAGTGTTATGAGGAATACGAAAAACATATTGTAAAGATCTATAACATTCTCCAGTCGCTAGGTACCTAAGCGTAACTGCCAAGCGTTCGGAAGAAGATATTGGCTCCCGAAACCGTGTTACTTGTTTGGTTATCAGCGGTGCCACTAACTTTAGCTACAGTAGTACAAATATTAGTATTTACTATTTTCACTGAAATAATGTTATTCTCACTAAATAATCAAAATCAGTTGAGGTCATCCTCAAAAAGTTTTTGTAAAGATCTGGAGTTTCAGATCGTAGTTCCAACAGTAACTTTGCACAGCATCCTTCCTCTTTCCAACGTTGAATCCATTTACGCACCCATTGTCTTGTTTTTTGGCGGTTTTTGGATTCGTCTTCCTCCAATAATAATAAAGAGGTTGATCCACTTAATACAAATAATGCTTCACAATCTTCCATTGCAGTTTTTATTTATGAGAAAACAAATTTTAATATTTTGACAGTTTGATCAAATAAATTACTATAGCAAATATTTGTTTCAGTGTGACCGGAGGGAAAACATGTTTGCCAAAATATGTATTTGCCGCTGTTTGAACGCTGTTTGGTGAAATAAATTTTATCAAATATTTGCCCCTAGTGTGACCATCTAACAAAATGCGTAAAATTTTAAAGCAAATATGAGCAAACATGTTAGAGGCAAATGTTTGCTATATGTGACCGTACCTTAAGTTTTGCCAAAAGTAACAAAAGTTTTTAACTTAAAAAAATCGTAAAAATAATTTTGTAAAAATAAAACATTAGTGTGTTGCATGTATTTGAAATTCATGAAATGGTGGTAATTTTCATGTAGAACAACATTCATTTATTTAGTTTTTTTCAATACTTACAATAAAAATTTATAATGTTGTATGGGTTTAAGCCTTAAACTTAAACTTAAGGTATGGGTTCTGGGGAATATGATGTCATCATTCAATTCCAATTGGGAATGCCAGTTATGTTGTTTTTTTTTATTTTTTTTTTGCCACTTTGTGTTGTAGAGGGTTTTGGCAAAATTTTTTTTATACTTGATTGATTAGAGTTTATTTAAACAAATTAAATTTTTTAATAATCAGGCTTTAAAAAATTAAAAAAAAAAAAAATAAGATTTTTTAATTTACAAGGGTTAATTTTCTTTGAATTTCTCCTACATAAACTATTTTAAAATGCATGTTATCTTATAAGAATCCAGAACATAGTTAATTTTTCCCAATCCTTTTTAAAAGATAATTGAAGCACAGCCGCGAATAACGGTTTAAGTTACCAAATAATTATTTTTCAGTAGAGCACAAAAAAAGGTTTATTTATTTTTTAAATTTTGTTTTTTAGATTATTAAAAATAATAATAATAAAAATTTTTATGCAAAAGGCTTTTTAAACGTTATTCCACTTTGCAAAACCATTTCGATTGTATCATTTTGCTGGTAACGTACAAGCTTCTTCCGCTGGCTGACTCTTTGTGTGCCATTTTAAAGTGGTTAAAATGTATAATTTTGGGTGATTTGATGTTTAAACAGCGTAAGAGAGTAATGTTAACGGTATTCTGAAAAAAATAGTTTTTTTTTGTTTTGGAACTTTTTTAAAAATTATAAAACGCTTTTTACAAATTAAATGGACAATTTACGAAAAATTTTAATGTAGGGTCCCTAAATGAGCAAATGCATTACAAAAGCTTATAGTCTTTGTACACCAAAATATGGCTTGGACATTTTTCGTTTAAATTATTCCTTAGAAGTAAAGAAAATCGTGGTTTTTGACAAAAATATAGAGAAAACTCAAAAAAGGTCGGTAAACCCGGTTATTGACAAAAATCCGAAAGCTTTTCGGAAATTATATTATGCTTGAGCACTACCTTTAATAACCTTTAATAATATGAATGTAAAAAGTAATTTATTTGAAAAAACTATTATGTATTAATTTATTTACACACAAAATGAATTATCAAATTTAGAATTAAGAATAATAATTTTCTGAAAAGCCAGCAAGAAATTCGAATTTGTATTGTTGTTGTAATTATTACTAACGTACAAAAAAATCGCGTTAGTACTTGAATTGTTACTAACAAGTAACAGTATCCAAATTTGTCGCTTTCGCGTTTTTGGTGCAAACAGCAATTTTTAAATTAAATTAAATATTTTATATATTTTCAATGTTATTATTTTTGCTAAAAAATAATACATTTAAACTTCATTTAATATTAAAGGCATACGAAAAATGATTTGTAAACTAACTAAAGGCTCAGTTAGGCGAACGTTGCTGTACCGTATCTGTACTGTATCAATCAGCTGTTCGCTTTTTGTAATATGAAAACCAATACAAAAGCTTACCGAAATGCAATGTACCGCAGTTGCAACGTACCAATCTGTATAAAATAGAATTTCATGCCGTTGTTACGTGACATTTGTAAGACAGTGATGGGCGGCTTGTATGTTACATTGAATGCGGGTAATTTTGCTCTTTTTTTTGGTACTTTTTTTAGTATATCTATGGAATTGCGACAAAACAACTTACAATACAACATATTTCCAAATAAACATATGTTTAGATATTTAAAATAAACAAATGCATATACACATACAATGAAAAAGGGAAACATATAAAAGACTTTAAATGGTATCAAAACCTTGTTTGGTGTGTGCACATTTACAATATATGTATGCTAAAAATGTATATACCTATGCTAAGATACAAATTTATTTATTGTAAATCTATAATATAAATCAGTGTTGAAAAATTCAGTACTTTGGTACTTTTTTCAGTACTTTTTCATATTAAAAATACCGCAGTACCCCCGCGTAGTTTTTAGTACTTTTTATCCCAAGAGCTTTTTAACTTTGATGTGATCATTTCGATAGCAGGCTTGGGTTATCATATGTTTGTTGCAAAATTTATAATGTTGTATTTTAAAAATGATTAACGACGTTTATATTGAAATGCAAAGCGTGGACGCCAGGATTCATATTTTGCTTTCCAGAATACGATATTTGTTCTTACAAGTGGCAAGAAAATTTATAAAAACGGATGCATTGGATAATATGTTAGTGGAAAATTTAAATGGAAACCATATTTATAGAAACATGCAATATACAGGAAATGGTTTATTTAGTAAAAGAAACTGGGAAATCGTTTTATTCGACAATGTGCGAAACTAAATTTTGTTTTGAACATAAAACCTTAAAAATGATAATCAGCTTCAATCCAAAAATATTATTGTTTCCGAAAAAATGTTATTTACAAACGAAAACTATAATAATATCAATTCTCAATTCCGTGTTCTAGCGGATCTTTCAAAAATAAAGCATTTCAGAACTGAATATATTTAAATTTCTTGGAAAAATATATCCAATATTAAGAACGAAGCTAATGTTTGCTGACATTTCATACATTTCTTTTGGTATTTTATCGATACCACATTTCTGAGCATCAATTGAACGCACATTTTCAAATGCAAAATGATGTAAAAAGCAAAGAATGAAATCGATTACATGTAGTAACTGTTTCAAGTTTGATTAAAACTAAATATCTATTAAAATCAACTGGTAGTTGCTGTTGTAGTTACAATATGTTGGCAGAAATAAATTCTTTAACTTATTTACTTATTCATAAATATATGAACTATTTCAAATATTTTTTTAGAAAATACTGAAAAAACGTACCTTAAGCGGCTCATACACTTGCAAAATAACTGCCTGTTTGTAGAACGCGAGCACAAAAGTGACTCGCTTAACTTACATTTAAAACAAAAACAAATTTTGAATTTTTGAACGAGTCACTTTTGCGCTCGCGTTCTACAAACAGGCATTACCTAACTGTTTAATTTTATCGCCAATGGGCTATATTCGAAGGTGGCACAATATATTGGCAAGAATCGAAATCAGAAAAGAAGTGTAATATATGTGAAATGAGTTTGCAACAATGTACTATGTTGTTTTGCTTTATAGTTTGTGTTTTTTTTTTAATAATAAGGTGCGCCATATTTTAATGGAAACCATTGTGCCACTTATTGAATAATATGGGGCCAAACAGAAATAATATGGCGAATAACATATACAATAATATTGGAAATGGATGGGGCGCTTGACGCTTATGTATAACAGAATTATTATTTACTTAGATAAATGAATTTTAATAAAATATTTTTTGTTCCTCTTATTTTCATAAATTATTGTTTTTTTTTTTTAACAAAAAGTACCATTTGGTGGGAAAAATACTCTTTAAGTTGAAGTTCAGTACTATTTCAAAATTTCAATTTTGCAACACTGATATAAATATTAAATTACTAACATTTTTTAAAAATACAAAAAAATTCTGTTTTAATAACATTTAAATCACGTGGTACATTTTCTGCACAACGGTCACCATTTGAACATTTTTGATTCTCATCACTGTTTGTTTTGTTTTATGTATACTATTGCTTTTTGTTTATGTGTGGGAAAACATATGACACGTTTTTAAACGTTCTATAAGTGCACCAACGTGCTTACAGTACGGTGCGGTACATTACGGGTACAGCAACGTTCGCCTAACTGAGCCTTAAAAAGTGAAAAGGTAATAATTTTAAATAAATACCATATTTATGATCTAATGCAGTGATAGCCACTCCATAGGCTCGCGAGTCAGTCAATAATCGTATTTTTTACACAGACACGGTCGGCAATTCACATGTATACAACAACTTTGTTCGTTTCAAAACATCAGGCTATCATCAGACCGCACACAAGTACATTATATCTTTGTGTGCGTGCGTTCGGGGCTTGGTTATCACTGATCTAATGCGATATGTTTTAAAGAAAGCTATTATTGTAATGTAATGTATAAAAAAAACTCAAACTTAAAAATATATTTATCGAGAAGAAATAATCCAGGCCTTCATAAACATTTACATCTTTTAAATACTTCTCTTTTATAACAATACAAGTAAAAGCACTTAAAAACTTATAGCCAAGATAACACACAATCCCTGCAAATAATAGGACCAGTCCAAACACGCGTCTAAAGAGTAGCTCACAAGGGACTAGGACTAGTCCAAAAGTACCCAAACATATCGAAAAAAACATGGTCTATTTAACATTACGATGTCCTAGAGGAGGATCTTATAACCCAGCTTTGGACAACAAAGGAGTAGTTTTAAAACTACTCAAAAGAATTAGTTTTGAAGTTGTTTAAAAAAGAAGCTGCAATATTATTTGCAGGGATAATACACTCACTCATACCCAACAAATAAAATTGGACCACCTGATCCATTTTGATAAAATGGACTACTTCATGGACTGGTCCGATGTAATACAAGCATGGACCATGTCATTGTTAAAAAGTGTTTGTAGTGAGACGACATTTCTTTGTTTTTTAACGACATGCTTTCGTTTTTAAACGACTTCAAAACTAATCCTCTTGAGTATACCGTGGAGTAGTTTTAAAACTACTCCTTAGTAGTTCAAACGTGGGTTATATGGTCCTCCCCTAGGGCATCGTAATGTTAAATAGACCATGTTTTTTCCATACGTTTGTGTTACTTTGTGGGCTACTCTTTACACGCGTGTTTGGACTGGTCCTATTATTTGCAGGGTACCCATATACTATATGCTCACACAGACGCGTTCTTATTAACAACAATAAAAATTTTTTATTGAAAAGTTAATAAAAACTTTTGCAACATGAATTGGGAAAATTTAATTCAATTTCTTAATGTGTGTGCGTTTAAGAGCGAGTGTTCCCAGCAAACATAAGTGAAAGATTTGCTAAATGTTTGTTCTTAGGCCCGATATTTTAACTTCCTACTGAAAAATCTGTTAGCAAATGATACTCAAGCAAAGTAATCAACTAAGTGACTTTTAATATTATCCTTTAATACAAAGTGCTTATAAAATAAACAATTTATTTGAAAAAAATGGCAGTATTAGGGCAAATACCGATCGCTTTTGACAAACAAATTGTGTTTTAAAATAACGTTATGGCATTGTTGAATTTTATTAACTTTTTTACTAGCAACATTATGTTGAAAATAAATGCTAAAAGCACAGTGACTTCGAAATAATTTTTATTGACCAAAAGGATAATTTTTTGTTATTACTATTACAGTCAAATCCCGATAATTCGTATCCCGATAAATCCTAATTCCCGATTATTCGTAATAAACTTTCGGTCCCTTGAAAAAATCTAGTTAATTCGTAAAATTTCAATACATTTTTGCCCCCTCGCTAATTCGTATTTTTTTTTTCAAATAAAATCTTCTTTACCTCTTATAAATCGTAATTGTTTGCTAACTGCCACTTATAATTCGTAATAAAAACAACAGAAACATGGAAAGAATGATTTTTTGCGTGCGTTTTTGCTTTTCTTATGATCAGTTTGTTACATGAATAATTTTTATATATAATTTGTATATATTTTATTTTTAACAATTGTTTTTTATGTCTTTTTTATCGTAAATAAATTTAAAAACCCCGTTGAATCGAAGAAATAACCGGTCCCTCGCGTTTACGAATTATCTTGATTTTACTGTATAATAAAATAATATTAATTAGTATTGTGGTTATTTTGTTGAACTATTAATGGTTTTTAATCCAAATTTTTAATATTTTTTAATTAGGTTTAAGTTCATGATATTTAATTTTTATTAAATTATTTTTGTGAAGAAAGGAATTTTACAACATGAAAATCAATCAAAATTGTTATTGATAATCTTTCATTCTTGACGTATTGAGTATTGACGCTTTAACAATACTAATTATTGTTAAAGCTAAGGCACGAGCTCTATGTGTAAATTTGTCCTTCAAGTTGTGCTGAAAAAGGTCAACAGAAAAGAGAAAGACAAAGTGAAAAAACAAAAAATGTACTTGGACTTCAAGAAAAATTCTTGACGAAAGTACAAAAATAATTTAATAAAAATTAAATATCATGAACTTAAGCCTAATTAAAAAATATTAAAAATTTGGAATAAAATAATATTTTTCAATTCAAAGAAAAAAAAGTGCGTCAAGATGATATTCCTGCGTTGTTGTTTGGTGTGGAATTGATTTTATGAGTGATTTGGAATAATTTTTTTTAAGTTCAATGATAATCTTGCGCTAACTTAGACCCTGACAATTTTGCATAGTTTGTTGTTGTGTTTTTGAACTTTTGCTTATTCGCAAGGGCGCATTTTATTGTCATAATTTAAATTCCACTCAAGAGGAAACATATAAAAGCTAGAGTTGCAAAAAACTTGGTAAAAATATTAGTTATTGTGGGTATGGCATGCTGTTAAAAACAAACATTTTATATTAACTAGGATCGCCCGTTGGCCGAAATTCGGCATTTACTTTCGAGAAAACCTGTACGTTAAACAACAAAAACTTACACATTTTCAGAGAACGGCAAAATGCACTATTCACCCATCTTTGTACGTATGTATGTCTGTAAGATAAATTAAAACGCTTTTCAAACACTTTAACTCAAAAAATTTAGAAAAAAATATATTGTGCATATCTACACACAAATACCTCTAGACGATATACATATGTTTCATTTAAATCGGTGGACGATAAGATCCTTAAAAATCAACCACAAAAAAATTGTGCCTGTATTTATATATCAGATAAGATTTTCATGAAATGTTATCAAAGTAAAAAATAGAAACACAGATCTTCATAAAAAGTCATTAAAATAGGTTTCCGACTTTTATTTTCTTAAAAGAAGTTTTTGCGTTTTTTCAATATATTTTATACGTTTATACATGTGTGTTTGCAAGTTCAAAATGAAAACAAAAACATTATGGGAGAACAACATAGAGCACAACCGTCGCACAGAGGAGTATTTGGCCTGAAAAGCTGGCCAAAATTATTAAACGTGTTTTTTGAATTAAAAGTTTTAGTTTTTTGATAGTTTTAGGTATAGTATGATATAAAAAGTCTAGTAGCAGATTTTGAAAAAATTACACTGCGCAACAAAAGTAAACTGCGCAACAAAAAAATTTTTCTCTACCCTAGAAATAAAAGTATGTGGACTATATGGATTTTGATGCCCTTAATTCAAATCTGTTTTCCGTTTTTCTCTAGTACGTATGGATTTTCTTTTAAAGGCGTGGCATACTTCACCCCCTAAATCGTTGGGTTGCCTTATATATTTTGCCATAACTTGAAAATGTGTTCTCAGATTTTAAAAGCAGGAGGGTCAGAAGATGCATCGGAAAATTCTGCTTAAACTAACCATACACATTTATTTTATATCTATTACTATTTTGGAGTTATTAAAAATTTAATGGCGAAAAAAAAAATTTACATGCAAAATGCGTAAAATTTTTTGTTTTCAAAATGCAATAAAAAAATTTAAGAACCAAAAAGTTTAAATTTTTAAGATTTTTCTAAAAGCCACATTCCTAAGGAATAAAAGTTGGTATAAATCGCAAAACTCAATTAACAAATGTTGATTTTAAAGGTTTAAACTCATTCTTGACAGACTGTATGTACATACATACATATGATTTACAGTCTAATTAAAAAAAAAAAATTTGAAAATTGTAAGGCTCTTATAAAACAGTTTTTTTTATGAAAAAAGGCTTTATTATATTTATTTTATATTATTTAATACTTTATAAACGAAAAGTTAAACTAATAAAAATTCCTTACAAATTATTATGTCGTATGCGTATCCTCATTAGCTGCATCATCGGTGTCAGGAAGAAGAAGTGTGATGGTTTCTGATGAAAAAGCTTTTTTATTATTCCGTTCTCTTTGCGTACTGCAGCTTATAAAAGGGTCACTGCTCAGAAATAACCTATTCAAGACATCTCGATTTGTATCGCTTCTGCTGAATTTCCTCGCATAATTCGTGCGATATAATCGTAAGTGCTTATTTCTGGCCTCGGCAGCTTCTTCTGACAATTCTCCAATTGGCAAGATTGCTTGCTTTATAACACTACCGCCATGAATAAGAATCTTGTGCATCGTAGGACTCATGGGGTGCCAGTTGTAAAGTTGCACATATATTTCGGCAGTTTTATGTGCATATTCCTCAAATTTCTCAATATTAATTCGGTGTCCGCTAGTTATTGCTTCCAATATTATTTGCAGGCGGTTGATTAATTCTTCATTTATTCCAGTAATTTTCGATGCAGTTGCTGGGTCCAAAAAAAATCTTCTTGATGTGTTGCCATCATTAGTGCTACCGTATCCTGGTTTTGGAACATCTACAAGTATTCCTATCTCGTCTTTAAGTCTTTTTGGATGAATATCTTCCTCTCCTTAACAATTGCTTTATCTTCATCGCTCCTTGCTTGCCACTTTTAAATTGGCAGTTTATATGAGAGATGAAGTATCGATTCTAAAAAGCGCATGTGTGCATGTAAAGTTGATAGTCCAAAACTCAAGGCATCACAGTTCAGAGGAACATTCTTCTGCAACGCGTTAAAATCTTTCGAAGAGCAGGTGTATAAAAATATCTTTTATGGGGATGTGTGGGACATTCCCTTAAAACTATTATAATTAAGAATTTTTGCAATTTATAATTTCATATAGGCAGGTATTAATATTGTGAAGTGTTAAAAGTGATGTGAATAACAGTTGAAATCAATAATTCAAAATACATAAAAGTTTATGACGATATAAAGGTATAAGAAAAAGTGCCCGATGAGCAAAAATATAAGAAATGTGAAAATTAATCCAAATTTTTAATATTTTTAATTAGGCTTAAGTTCATGAAATTTAATTTTTCATTAAATTATTTTTATGAAGAAAGGAATTTTTTAAGACGGCAAATCCATCTGAGGAGATTGAGTGGTTGCAATCGAAACATGTCATGGTAACCTGCCGGCCGGGGTTCGAGCCCCAGCCACGTCAAGAATGAAAGATTATCAATAACAATTTTAATTAATTTTCATGCTGTAAAAAATTCCTTTCTTCATAAAAATAATTTAATGAAAAATTAAATTTCATGAACTTAAGCCTAATTAAAAATATTAAAAATTTGGATTAAAAACCATAAATAGTTCAACAAAATAACCACAATACTAATTATTGTTAAAGCTAAGGCACGAGCTCTATGTGTACATTTGTCCTTCAAGTTGTGCTGAAAAAGGTCAACAGAAAAGAAAAAGACAAAATGAAAAAACAAAAAATGTACTTGGACTTCAAGAAAAATTCTTGACAAAAGTACGGAAAAAACAGAAGTAAGGAAAAAACATGTAAAATCAATTAAAATGGATAATCATTCAGGAAAGCAAATTTCGATCTACCAAATGTTAGAATACAATTTGGTTTAAGGATTGATGTTTGACTATTGACGTCAGCAGCCGTCGATGGCTGCGAGTGTAAGACGGCAAATCCATCTGAGGAGATTGAGTGGTTGCAATCGAAACATGTCATGGTAACCTGCCGGCCGGGGTTCGAGCCCCAGCCACGTCAAGAATGAAAGATTATCAATAACAATTTTAATTAATTTTCATGTTGTAAAAAATTCCTTTCTTCATAAAAATAATTTAATGAAAAATTAAATTTCATGAACTTAAGCCTAATTAAAAATATTAAAAATTTGGATTAAAAACCATAAATAGTTCAACAAAATAACCACAATACTAATTAAATGTGAAAATTTAAAAAAATCGTCAAAAATAATGGCGCACACTTTTTTTTGGATTCTAAAATTAGAGATTCCAAATTAATATGGTGCAACTTTTATTTAAAAAAAAAAAACACAACCTTTAAAGCAAAACACATTTCACAATATATTGCACTGCTTTTCTGATTTCGATTCTTGCCAATATATTGTGTCACCTTCGAAAATCCCAAACCCATTGACGATAAAATTTAACAGTTATATTGCAAGTGTATGAACGGAACGTTTTTTAGTATTTTCTAAAAAAAAAAGATGGTTGAAATATTTCATATATTTGTGATGTTCTTTTTGTCAACATAAATTAATACTGGTATTTATATTTTAGCATTTGCAAAGTTACATAATTCAGAATTTTACATATATTACATACTTAGAACTTAATTCTAAAGAGGTTTAACTCATGAATGTTTAAAAAAAAAGACTTTAATTCAGTGTTATAAGAAAAAGCAAATTTACTTTAAGAGATGATAGGAAATATTATACATAACTACAACAGCAACTACCAGTTGATTTTAATAGATCTTTAGTTTTGATCAAACTTGAAACAGTTTCTACATGTAAACGTTTTCTTCCTTTGCTTTTTACATCATTTTGCATTTGAAAATGTGCGTTCAATTGATGCTCAGAAATGTGGTATCGATAAAATGCCAAAAGCAATATATGAAATGTCAGCAAATATTAGTTTCGTTCTTAATATTGGCTATATTTTTCCAAGAAATTTAAATATATTCAGTTCTGAAATGCTTTATTTCTGAAAGATCCGCTAGAACACGGAATTGAGAATCGATATTATTATAGTTGTCGTTATCGTTTTTAAATAATATTAATAACATCGCTATTATGCTAATGGTTTTTCCGGAAACAATATTTTTCACAGAAAAAATTATTGCCGAATTATTTTCAAACAAACGCTTGTTTGAAAATTTTTTTAATTTCTATAAATTTTTTTTACTGATTCAATCAACATTTTTGTTTGATTTTTATTTAACCAACAAAAATGTGGACAACTCTTCAAAAATCTAATAAACGCGTTATTGGTGTCAAGTTTTCATAATTTTGTATGAAATATTTAACGCTCTTTAATGTTGTCGTCTTTTTGCATTTTTTAATGTGATCGTAAGCAACACTTCTTTATGTGAAATATAAGAACAACAACAAAAACACATACAGTCTATTTTTGGACGCTTTAAAAAAGTGCAACTATAAGAAAAACAATAGCAGAAACAACATTATAAGAAACAAAATCCCGTATTCAATTTTGTAAAACTGTTTGGTTAAATACATTAAATACAAAAATATAATAATGACGAAAAACATATTGAGTCGGTCTGCTGCCGTTTTTGGTTACATTTCTTCTTTAGCAAAGGAAAGGATACAGCAACAGAGGAGAGTGATAAAGAAAAGAAAAACATTGTGTTGTGTGTATAAATAAAATAAGACTTCGTTCAAAAATTATACCAACAAAAAAAAAATGTGTCTCAAAGCCAGCCGGCGGCTCTGCTCTGCCGTCATCTTCTCATACAGTGCTTACTTGTGTGCGCGTCAGTCATTGCTTGTGCAAATTTTTTTTAATTTGAAATTTAATATATGAATTTCAGTAAACTTTTTGTTTGATTCAGTTAAATTATTTGTTTGAAAAAATCCGCGTTTTTTTCAATAAACAAATTGAATATGCGAATTTGTTTATAGGACCGATTTCAGACAAAAATTTGTTTGATTCAACAAATTTTTTGTTTGAATTGGAAAAATAATTTTTTCTGTGTTGGACTTTATAAGCTATTTCCTTAACATTGCATGTTTCTATAAGTATGGTTTTCATTTAAATTTTCCACAAACATATTATCCTATGCTTCCCTTTTTATAAATTTTCTTGTCAGTTGAAGGAACAAATATCCCATTTTGGAAAGCAAAATATGAATCCTAGCATACGCTTTGCATTTCAATATTAACGTCGTTAATTATTTTTAAAATACAACTCATACATTTCGCAACAAACACATGATAACCTAAGCCTGCTATCGCAATGATCACATCACAGTTTAAAAGCTCAAAGGATAAAACAGTACTGAAAACAACGCGGGGGTACTGCGGTATTTTTAATATGAAAAAGTACTGAAAAAAGTACCAAAGTACTGAATTTTTCAACACTGCTATATACTATTTATATATGTATGTGAGTGTGCTTGCGAGCAAATTTAAAACGCTTTTAAAACCCTTTAATCCTGAAAATTTAGAAAAAAAATTTATCTCGTGCATATCGACCCCCTTGCGCGAAACTATCGTATGTTACAAAAACCAAATTTTACACGAGAGCCATTTTTCTACTTTTTTCTGCTATCACTTGCAATATCAAAATGAAAATATACATTCAATTTTTGGAGCAACGAAGTGGAATTCGCCTACAATAGTTTGTCAGGTGACGTCTCTTTGAATGTAGAACAAGATTGCATCAAAAACTCAATTTCCAAAAAATTGGCATACACGATAAATTCGCGCAAAGGGGTCGATATCTACACAAAAATACCTTTAAAACGATATACGTTTTATTAAAATCGGTGGACGATAAGACACTTATTGTCTGTTTAACGATATCGAACGTCATCGTTCGCATAGAAAATAACATTTAAAACAAAAACAAAAATCGAACATTGTTCGATTTGAAGTTTAACTTTGATATTTAAAAAACCGAAAACCGAGCCGTAGCCGACCGGTTTTAATCATTTTAAAACCGAAACCGCGGTTTCACATTTTTACGGTTTTTAGCAAATTCTAGTTCGAAATCCGTGAACAGGCTGTTAAAAATCAACCACATATTTGTGTTCCCGTATTTATACATAGTTGATCAAGACGAAATTATCATTCTCGCAAACTATTATTGAATATAAAATTATTAATTTTGTATAAAATATGTATTACACTGGTTTACAGCCAAAAAATACCAAGAACACCACATGCCTAGATAAGTTAATTGGGACCTCCTGAACACGAAAATCGCTGCAATTTTTTTTCCCTAAGTACCGTTTTTTATATAACGGTACTTTTGTGTTTTTCGGTGTATGGTCCCACTCAAACCCTTGTGGAGCCCAACCAAAAAGTAATCGAATGCCTTTTCCATCCATGTCTACAAATTTCTATCTGATAAGAAATGGCTGAGTAATGGCACCTCAAAGTTCAAAAAATGTAAATTTTTTACGTTTTTTTCAAAATTTTTCATTTCGTTTTTTTACTACGTTATTTTAAATATATGGAATGTTTTGTTTCTTAACCAAATAGTATATTTAATTACCAACATTTTAAGCGTAGTTTGAAAAAAATCGCATGAAATATAAAGTTTTTATTAAGGATTTTGTGGAACGACAATATTTTCATCTCATATAAAATTCCGTGTTTTTTAAATCCATCAGTTTAAACGTATTTAAAAAACACGGAATTTTATATAAGATGAAAATATTGTCGTTCCACAAAATTCTTAATAAAAACGAAAAACACAAAAGTACCGTTATCTAAAATCGGTACTTAGGAAAAAAAAAATTAAAGCGATTTTCGTGTTCAGGAGGTCCCAATTAACTTATCTAGGCATGTGGTGTTCTTGGTATTTTTCCAAATTAAAAATTTGTAAAGCAGTGTTATTTATTTAGTTAACGTATTATTTTGTAAAATAAGAAAAAAAAAAAACACTGAAGAAGGCACTCAAAGAAGTGTCGAAATATTGGTTTAAATGGACGTTTTATAGGTTTATAAAAAATAAGACCTCAAGCTCGACAAGTTACTTTCATTGATGTTGGCCTAACCTATAACTGTGCTTTACCAAAAATGCTGGTAAATAACTAGAAAATGATTTGAAATTATCTATAATTTTCTTGCCCCCGGCATGCATGATGTATAAGTCTATGAATACGAAACAGTTGCGCATAGTGCTTCCAAATGTTTGCTGGGTTTTAAAACACACTTTAAAAAAAACATTCATAACTTAATTATTTTTGTTGTCAACTTTAATGTTTCTTTTACTTGTCAATACATGTATTCCTTTGTATGGATGTGTGCAAGTTACTGCATATTAGTGTAAAGTTGATGGAAAAGCTTTTTGGCACAGGTGTTAAAACACATACATAAAAAGTCACTCAAGAATATTAAATTATTTTTTAACAAAAAAAAAAAAAAAAAAAAAAAATTAGTTCAAAAACCCCACACACAACAAAATACATGTTAATTTTTCTTAAGGCAGCTCATAACTTTAACGCGCGCACAGTTGCACACGCACATTATAAAATAATTTAATTATAATAAACAATTTATATTAAAATTTTTACAAAAGAAAAGATAAAAAAAACTTAAAATTGACCCAACAAATATATTTTTCACAGTTTCTCGAAAATTCTTCATTAAATTTATTTTAATTTTAAACTGGAATATAACAATATATTGGTTTAAATCTTGGTCTTCTTTGTTTTAAATTTAAAATTAAGTTTGCGTGTGTATAAAACATTATCCTCATACACACGTAGACACATGTATGCATGTTTATATTTTTTCCTTTTTGACTATACAACTATTAATTAAGGCAAAACAAAATGTACTTTTAGTTTTCTTGTTGCACCAAAAACATTTAAAACTTAAACACTTTAATGGCTTCTCACATGCTGTAGTTGTTATCTTTTTTTTCGCTATTTTCTGTTTCCTTTTTTGTATAAAAATGTCTTTAAGTTGAAAAAGTTTCTGGTTAAACTATAATTAAATTTGTAACTTAATTATAATTTAAAACAAGAATAATGAAAAACAAAAAACCCAAAAATAAAATTAAAATTGAAAAGAAAAGAAAAACAAAAATATTTTTTCTGCCACCAAAAGCCGAATGAAATAAAACTGTTTTGTATTTAAAGAAGTGAAGAAAACAACAACATCTACATACATATTTATAAAAACAAACGACAACAAAAAAAGATACAATGAAATTAAATTTAATGCAAAACTGCTGTTAATATTTGACTTAATTTAATTTTTGGGATTTAAAATTAGCCCCAACTTTTCTGAAGCAGACTACAAAGCGTATGTTTGTCGATTAATTTCATTAAAATTTGTATTGACTTTAAGTAAATTACTTTAGAAATAAACATATCTAAAATATTTTTGAAATTTTTTATATTTTCAAATTAGGCTAAAGTTTGTTAAATTTAATTATTTTAGTGAAGGAAGTGACAGTGGCGCAAACGTTAGGAATTCAAAGAATTCTGATAATGCAAATAATGGATCAAGAATAAAAAATACATAAATACCCTGCGGGAAATTTGTGTCAATTGGTCCCACAGACTGGTCCTGGGAGTTGTGAAAATAGAACAGGTACAAAAAGAAAGAACTTATGACCAGTGAAAGGAGAACCAATGTAACTGGTTTATGGAGAACAAAAAGGTAGAAAAAGTAATGAATTACAGTACAGTCTTCACCGGTGGTGCACGCAGGGAAAAAATATGGTTGGGCATGGTTACGGCAATAACACTATGTTTAATGTAACAATATATTGTTGTCGTACACAAATAATTGTTATTTTTATTTAATATCAACAATAATATAGTTACTGTAAACATATCAATGTTTATCGCAATTATGAATTTGAGTATTGTTGACCGAAAAATAATTATTTTTTTAAGAACTAAATTATGATAACTTTCAAAACATATTATATTACTCACAACCATATCATGATATTTAACAGCCATAACATAATAACTTTCTATACATTTATCATATTATGTTAAAGATGCAATCAAACTATTTTTACTCTAATCATATTATGTAAGCGCCATTTGTAAAATAATTTTGAAGAAGTTGTGTCGTTTTTTTTATTTGTGAGCGGTTAAACAATTAAAAGATAAAATTCCATAAAAAAAAATTAGTTTACAGAAATTAAAAAATTGAAATATTAGCGGAGTTCATTTAATTATTAGTGATGTAATAGTGCAAATGCAAAATATCATAGGTTTTTTGTAAATTCCAACAGCAAAACACACAGATATTTCGTTATATTTTATAAAAGTGCTACGATAATTCTGTGGTTTTCATGGGCAACCGCGTATGTCTTAAAACAAATTCCAAATTCAAAGCCGAAAAAACATTCTAGATCAAACTATGGGCTAGTTATTGCACTTTTTTAAGTTTGTCATTACGTTAAAAATCGGAATTGATCCATCTATTTTCAAAAAAATGTAAAGAGCGTTCAAAATTAGGCAATATGGCATCAACATCTTAAAATCGAAAAAGTGGACACACGCAGTTGCCCATGAAAACCACAGATTTTTCATTTGCTCTTTTGCAAGCCTTATATTGAACTCCGCTATTTGATTAACATTAAGAAAAATTGTTAAAAGCCACAAAATAAAAAATCGATTCAAAAATATTTAAATTTATTTTGTATTTTTATGACATTCATAGCTGTCATAATATGATTATGCTGTATCATAATATGATTGCTTCTAAATTTATTACGATTAACATAATGATAATATGATTATTTCTTATCTTATTATGATTGACATGACAATAATATGATTAATTTCTTAGCTTATTATGATTAACATGACAATAATTTGATTACTTCTTAACTTAGTATGATTAACAGAATAATAATATGATTAAGGGAAAAATATTATGATGTAATGGTACGAGTATATTCAGTCATAATATGATTCACAAATAATCTTAATATGGTGACACCAATCATAATTCTTATCATAATATGTTGCTCTTAGAATATGTTTACCACAACCATGTTTTTTCTTTGCGTGTGTGATACATTTTTTTGGGACTTTCTGAAATTTGGCTCTTGAATTTAATTCTAGGACTTGTTTTATTGAAATAATACTACATCGTATTGAAATAATACTACATTTTAGTAACTTTCACTAAACACGTCCATTGAGAATAGATTTGTGACTGGTCAAATGGTGTCAATTGACCCCCTCCAATGACAACCCCATGTAAAAGTGATAGGTCTTATTTATAGAAAGTGTTAAAACTAGAACCGGTCTCTACCACCTAAGGCCTATCACAGGACTACTTTGGTGTCAGTTCGCTTCCCTCTAGGGTATATTTAATTCATTTCATGTTGTAAAGTACCTTCCTTTACTTAAATAACATTTGATGATCTTAAGCCTAATATTTAAATATCAAAAATTTCAATTGAAATTAAAAAATAAATATCTAAAATTTCAATTGAAACAAGTTAGAGTGCTATATTCGGCTGTGCCGAATCTTTGATACTCTCCACCGACAGCTCGAATGTTTTAGCAGTAATATCTGTATGATGTCTACCTATTATTATTATCTTTATAAAAACAGACCTCTGAATTCAAATTGGTTGCGGTTTAGACCTATATACATATAATAATTGACCGACAATCAGAAAGTTTTATGACTTTTTTTTGCAATTTTTACTACCTTGAGTAAAATATCATAATTCATAACAGTTTAAGGTAACTTAAAGATTTTCATGAAGGCAATTTAGATTGAAGCCATTCTAAGCTCTAAACCAATCATCCCAAAATTCTGCAGATTGATTTCTGCTATAACAAAACATAAATTTCAATACAGCGGAGCAATTAGTTTTAGCGTTTGTAGTGAATTTCAGAAGGTTGCTAAAATGGGATCTAAGGTAAATTATGGACCGTATATCACAAAATTGCATAACATGTTGTCTGGCCATATGAACCTAAGCTGGAAGAAAGTTGACCGCCTTATCTTTATCTGCTACGGTTTTAGGCGTATTTAATTATTTTACCAGAGTGGGCTTTATATGGGGCCAAGGGTAAATTATTGTCCAATCTTCACCAAATTTCACAGTGGCATTTCAAGGCGAATAAAACGAACATTTGCAAAATCCTATATCATTCTGTGCATTATTCCACCATTTTTGTTAGTTTTTGTAACAAAATTACCAAGTTTTTTTTTAGGTGGTGGTTCCACATTTTAATTCATAGCTTTGATCCTACTGAACCGATTTTGCTGGATTTCAATCCCAAACTGCTTAGGATAACTACAAGCAATTTGGCACCAAGTTTGTTTATTTCTTTTGAGTTTTCCGAAAGTGAGCGTGATTTCAACAGAGTTACAGACGTTTAGACAGACAAACATGTCTAAATCGGCTTAGAATTACTCAAGGAACCAGAATATTATACTTGATAGGGTCTGAGATGAATAATAAAAAAGTTTCACACGGAAAGACAAACTAAGTATACCCTCTTCACAACTAATTGTGGTGGAGGGTATAAAAACAGTTAAATATAAAATCACAATTGTTATTAAAAAATGGTTTACAAAAAAAAAAAAAAAAAAAAAAATATTTGTTTTTTCTTAAATATAGTTACAAATAACTTTTTGCTTAAGCTTTGTTATTGTTACAAGTAAAACTATTGCTTAAAATTCTTATTCGCTTAACAGTTTTATTTGTATAATAAATAATAATAATAAGTTTTTCTAAATTCTTTTGATGAAGTTTCCTGATGATCTGGCCTAAGCAACCAGTGAAATGCGCATAGGAATAGCTTATCCCATCAACAATAAATTTTAGTGTTTTTATCAAGAATAAAAATTAGAAATTAAACACGACTAACCAAATATTTTAAATTGATATTTTGTATTTCCAAAAATTACTTTGATAATAAACTAACAAGTGCACGGCTTAAGGAAACTTAACTGGCAACATGCTTTTGCAAGTTGTTTTTGTTGTCATTTTGTTTTTTCTTAGCCGACTTACAACTACAGTTAATGTTGGAAAAATTCCAATCAATTGTAGTGGGGAATGTAATAAGAGATAAACTCACTGTTTATTGTTGATGTTTTTGTTTAAACTTTGATATTGTTTCAAGTAGAACTGTTGCTTTTAACTCTTATTCCCAACAGTTTTATTTGTATATTATCTTTAGGTTTTCTAAAATTTTTGGACGAAGTTTCCTGATGATCTGGCCTAAGCAAAGAGTGAAATGCGCATAGGAATAGCTTATCCCATCATATACATATATTATTTTTAAAGCACTTTTTTTTGTCGGTTGCAAATATCTCCCATACCACCGCATCAAATTTAATGAATGATATCTCATTTTAAAGCTTATTTCTAACACTAATGAAAAAAAATAATTAGAAATTGAAAAATTTATATTTTCATTGATAAAAATTATATTTTAAAATGTATTGAAGTAACTAAAATTTCTATTAATTATTTTAATTTTATGTTACAAAAATGACAACTAACGGTGCGAAATATTCGCACGGGTCATCTAATAAAATTTAAATAGAAATTTCAATGTTTTTATCAATAATAAAAATTGGGAATTCAGCACGACAAACAAAATCTTGTTAATTAAAAATAGATTTCTTTTTACCAAAACTAAAGTTTTCTAAGCAAAAAAAACCGAATTTTTAACAAAATGTTTGTTTTTCCTTTGTCTTCTTCAAAAAGAGAATTTAATGTGAACAAAAATTAAATTACCAAACTAACAATCAAGCACACTAACGAACCCCTAGGCCTGGCTGGGACTTTTTTAATTTGTATGGAGTTTTTTTGGCTACAACAAGAACATTTTCTTCGAAATAAAAGTAAAGAAAGAACGTATGCTCTTTGCTATGTTTTGTTTTGATTTTACTTACTACAGTACATATGTATATACTACAGTTGGGCTTAAGAAAAAAAAAAAAAAAAAAAAAATTGGAAATATTAAGGAATATGATTATTGCAAGAAAGCTTCTTAAATTTAAATAAGATGCATTGAACACGTTCTAAAATAAAAATGGTTAATACTTAAAATATATTTTCTTTGTATTACGTTAATAAATATGTATATCTCTGAGTGGGGTCAAGCGAATAGGCTCGAATTTAATGCACGCAAGACCCAATGTTGTATGTTGACCCACAGACGGGCCGTGGGACCAACTATGTCATCTGTATTAATGGGTGGCATTGATATTAAGGAATCGGATACTCTTGATGTTCTGGGCATGAGAATACAGTGCGATGTCCGCTGGAATAAACACGTTTTCAAAGTGTCGAAAGAGGCATTCAAGTGTTTAGGTTTTTTAAAACGGTGCAAGAATTACTTCACTTCCTCCGATCTCCTTACTATCTATACCACCTATATCCGACTGAAGATGGAATACAACTCCCATATATGGGCAGGGGCTTCAAAGTCTATTTTGAACCTTCTGGACCGTGTACAAAGGAGGGCGGTGAAGCTCATCAATGACAGTAGGGTATCCAACTCTATTGACTCATTGGGGCATCGTCGGAATGTGGGTTGTGTGACACTTTCATATCGATATTACCATGGGAGGTGTTCCACTGAGATAAGTGAACTTATTCCACCCGCCCGAGTATTTCTTCGTAATACTCGCTCATCCAGTGGATCACATCCGTTTGTAGTCGATTGTTGTTTCGCACAACGCATTATAGAGAAAATTCGTTTTTCAGTCGAACTATCCGTACTTATAATTTATTAAGATTCAAGTCAAATGTCTACAAACACTATTCCCTCTTTCCTCCTTCCCAAACCTTATTTTCCTGATCAACACAATGCACTGCATATATAGGGGGCATCCCCTAAGTGTTGGTTTATCGTTAAAAAAAAAAAAAAAATATAATTTAAGACAACTAGTAACTTAAAATTGTAAACAAAAACCAGTTAGTAAAATAACAGACTCAAAATATACAGTAGCTGGTTTCTGTATTTCGCGCATCGTAAAATTTCTCACATGAAGTGTGAAACGAAAAATTCCATCGTTTCTCGATTTGGCAGAAAAAAGTGTTTCTGTATTTGAATGCGAAAACAGATAAAACAGATTCTGTTTTAACTGGAATATTTCCAGTAATTAAGTGTCAAACGGCAACAAAAGAAATAAATATAATAAAAGCAGGTCTGCCAGATTTGACGAGTTATCGTCATTTGACGATCTGATGATTTTTTCTAAAAAAGTGACGAAAGCAAAAACAACCCAAAAATATTTTATAATTTTGTTGTTATTTTCTATAGAAATTCATCTTAAATTTCAAACACTTCATATTTTGTGGCGTTGAAAATTAAAAAAACAATATGAATTTCTATAGAAAGTAACAACAAATTTATAAAATATTTTTGATTTTGTTTTTGCTTTCAATGAAACTGTTGGCGTTGCGTTGCGTTTTACACTATAAGCCGCTTAGTCTTCGAAATAACATAATTTTAAATATTTTTATATGTTTGTTTATTAGAAAAAAAGATATCTTTAGAAACAAGGCAGCTTAAATTTTTATATTTATCCCTATTGTGAAAATTGTCCTCGAAATTTTTTGTCTCTTCCCTGAAAAATGTATCGGCAAAACCAAAATTTCGAGGGAAAGTAATGGACCGACTTGGATTATTTTGAACATTTATTACTTCTTATATACATTAGAGCGACTCAAGTTGTATGGAAGCAAAATTCGTGCTCGATGTACCCTCCTAAAAATGAACCTTGGACTTTTTTGATACCCATATTGCCCTATATAAAACGAAGGGTTACCACCCCATTGCATTTTTGTCAAAACGCGAACTAGCACACATTTCAAAAAAAGCTAATACACGTATTTAATTAAATCGACTGAAGAATAAAATATGTTAATTTGGCGCTTTTATTACAAACAACCCCCAACAAAAAATTCAAAAACCGTTTTTTTTACAGAAAATCCTTAAAAAAAAGGATATGGATGATCGTCCTTGCACAAATTGTATATACCTTTCGTATGATACCCCATTTGTATATGTTGGTAAAGAAACAGATTCACAAATTAACAAAACATGCAAAAATATACCCTTTTTCAAACTGGTCCAGCTCACGAGAGGTCAAAGCTGGAGCCGAAATATTAAAAATGTCATCTTAAAAAAGTCCAAGGTTTGAGGAGGGTACATCGAGCACTTTTTTTGGTGAGTCGCAATAATATACATATACAAAATATGATTGATATTTGATATTCTTATCTCATATGGACACTTTTGTGCCAAAACGATTATTTCTTCAAGAAAAAAAGTTGTTTCGCTATAACCCGTTCATTTATGAACCGATTTTTTTAATTTTAACTACCAGCTATTCTACTAAGTATATTTCAGGTAAAAAAGAAAAAAAAGAAAGATTATAGGAAAGGTAAATTAAAGATTTATATCTCAGCCATTTGTAAACAGATATAGTTAAATTTCAACAATATACTATTTCGGACTACATACGAAATAAATATAAAACAGCGTTGTCACTATTAATTCTAGGTTTTTCGCAAAATAAAAACCCAGAATATTTATAAAACTGTTATTAAAGCTGATTTAATTTAAAAAAATTTTCCATTTTGATCTCAGTATTTGTAAATATATATCTTTTAAAAAAGGATGTATGTTTATTTTATTAAGCTTGGTTTCTTTTTGCTTTTGTAAAAATATTTATTTTATATTTTGTTTAATATGATATTTTCTCATGCCTTTGTGTAACTTCTCCAGGGAAAAACAACAATTTTAAATTGTTATCGGATTTAAGAAAATAAATAATGATAAATGATGTTTGACTGGTGACGTCAGCAGTCGTCGATGGCTGCGAGTGTAAGACGGCAAATCCATCTGAGGAGATCGAGTGGTTGCGATCGAAACATGTCATGGTAACCTGCCGGCCAGGGTTCGAGCCCGAGCCACGTCAAGAATGAAAGATTATCAATAACAATTTAAATTGATTTTCATGTTGTAAAATTCCTTTCTTCATAAAAATAATTTAATAAAAATTAAATTTCATGAACTTAAGCCTAATTAAAAATATTAAAAATTTGGATTGAAAATAAATAATTTTATAAAAAATAATCCTCCAGCTTAACAAAATAAAAATAAATTTAATGAAATTATTAAATAGTATTTTTCTGTTACAAGTTTTTTAGTAAAAATAAAATATAGTCGTGATTATGGAATTCAGTGAACAGTGTTTGTGTCTATTAAATAAGGCCTTATATTAGGCCCCTTTACTCATTATTTTTATCGCTGAGTTAGTTTATTAAAATATTTTCTAAAGCTTTTAAGTAAAATAATAAGGGCGCAGTTTTAAATTTGCAGTGTATATTATGATTGATCGTGAGAATTTTTTGTGCAAATGTGCTATTTTTGTAAAAGTTTATTTTGGCAACACTAAAAACTTTTGACAGTAGTGCAAAAAATCTGCATTTGTTTACAATTATACACAAGCATATTAAAATAAATTGTTTTTTTTTTTTTTTGAATTATTTAAATTTAATTCTATATTTAATATTTAATCTCACGAAATCGTTCAATTTATAAGTTTCCTTAAAAAACAAAATAGTGCTTAATATGTCAAATGTTACTGCTAACATTTGTTTGCAACTGAGCAAATATGCAAATATGCAAATATGCAAAAAAACGAGCAAATAGCAAATACGTACACGCTGTGTTATGCAAATGTGTATATTTCTGCACGCATTTGAATCGTCTGCACACCTTGCACTACTGATTTCCCTTAATAAGAAAACTTAATTTTATTCACAAACTCTTATTAAATATTTTGCATTAAATCCAAAACTTTTTGAATAAGAAGTACCATTGTGGTATCTTTAAGTAGTTTTTTAAGATTTTTTAATTTGTGGCAAAGTCTTTTTTAGGTTACTTCAAAATTGATTTCTCCTTAGTTCGTACATTTTTTTGTTTTACCTTCTTCGCTTGGTACTTTGAAAATATTACAAAGTTTTAAGGCTTAAATTTTCTCTTCGTACCTTAATGAGTTGAAAACGGAAAACAAATAAAAGAGTTATATTCGGCTGCACCGACTCTTTGATACCCTCTACCGATAGTAAGAATATTTCAGAAATGGACTTTATATGGGATCTTAAAACTATGAACTAATCTAAATAAAAAAATGTATTAATAGTATTATAATTCATTGTGGGCTTAAGGCGTATTTTAATCTTTTTATTTTAAAACTTTGCTTTATATATGTCGCTTATGGTAAATTATTGACCATTATTCACGAAATGATAATATGATTTCTTGTCTAATGCAACTTTAGGACACCAATTTGACTTCATTCGTATTAGTCGAGACGGCTTAAGGCGTACTAAACGGTTTTCGATCATGGGCTTTAAATGGGTCCTAATGTAAATTAAGGACCGATCTTCACGAAATTTGGTAGTTTGATTTCCAATCTGATGAAATTATGTTGAATTAAATTTGACCAAAATAGCGGTATTCGTTACAGTTTTAAGCGATCTAAAGCGTTTTTCAATAGTTGGCCTTCTAAGGGGCCTATGATAAATTGTAGACTGATCTTCACGAAATTCTAGTGAAATGAAACGAATTCCTGCAATATTTAATAATAGTCAGAACATTTCGCTCCCAATTCATGTTTGTGTAAAAAAATATAACTTTTAAGTGTGTTTGCTCTACATTTGGGTTCATTATTCTTATAGTACTGAGCAGATAGTGCCGGATTTAAGCCCAAGCCGCTTAGGGGACCTTACAATTATTTCACAACTAAATTATTGTTTTCCTTATGTCCTTCGAAAGTTAGTTAGTATTACTTAACACGTTGACTGCCATGTTTTTTTTACTATGAGGCCATGTGTACCACCGGTGGTGCACACGTATACTTTACTTGTTCATCAAATAATTTTCGGTCTGGTGATAATAGATAAAAGTTTTATGCAGTGGCACCCTGGTAAAACTATATTCTTTTTACTGTATACATTTTTTTAGGGCTCTGCTCACACAAGTCGAATTTTTTACATTGATTTTTTTTTTCATTTTATTTAACTATTTATTATTTTTAATTAATTTTTGGACATTTAAATTCATTTTTTACTTCAAATTAAGAAAGAAAAAATATAAAAAAATGTAGAAAAGTCACAATATATATGATTTTTATTGAAGAACTCCAGGCATAAGGCAGGGTCACCATTGCCTTGACCACAATATGTTGTTATTTTTAAGCCTCTTTTACTGCGGCGCTTCTTCCAACAATAATAAAACTGAAAGCCTCAATAAATTTGTGACCACCGGTGGTACACATGGCATTACTTTAAAACACTTATGAGTAAAGTGCCATGTGAACCACCGGTGGTCACAGGCTAAAAACACTCATGAATCGTCAAGAATTACTAAAGACAAGGTAGGAACACGAAATAACTCAATAACAATCATCGTGAAACTGTTATTAAAAAAAAAAAAAAAAATATTGGAATGACTTTTTTTTTATATAGTGGCAGCCAACGTTTAAGGACCTAAAAATATAATTATACTTAATGAGGCCTTAGATAAAAATTAAAAAGGTTTCAGACGGAATAACAAAGTATGCCGTCTTCAAAAGTAGTTATAGTGGATGTAAAAATGTATACAAAAAGTTTAAAAAAAATGTAAAAAAAAAATTTGTTTTATTTTTTTTTGTGCTAACTTTTTTATGTGAAACATTTCATTTCAGTTACAGCTAAAATGAAATGTGTTCTTTTAGCAAAAAGCCAAAAAATAAAAAAAAGTTTGAGTAGCAATTAAGAACTTGCTTAACATTTTATCGAAGAAAAAAATAATTTGTTTCAGTTTTGTTTTGCGTTTTGGGGCCAAATACCTTTATTATTTGCTGTTTATGGGTCAAACAGCAACAAGAACTTGCTTATAATTGTTGTTGTTTTTCGTTATTAAACTTTTGCTACTAAACTAAGTTAATCATAATTTTTACTCGGCTTGTCAGCAAGTGTCAAACAAAAGTAGTCAAACCCAGTAAAAGAACAAAAAGCAAGAAGGAACACAAAAACCCTGAAAAGTTTATTAACCAACATCTGCTCATAGTGTTGGTTTATTACCAGTAAACGACACAATATTTATGGCATAAATGTTGTGGCACAACAAAAATCTATTTAGGCAAAACTGAAACCCAAAAAAAAAAAAAAAAAAAAATATGTGACAAAAAAAAAAAAAAAAAAAAAAGTAAAGAAAAACATTTTAATTATTATTTTTATTTGTTAAATGGAAGGAAGTCTTACACTTTTGAGTAAAACGAAAAAACCTCATGCAGAGAATGATTTATTCTTGGAATAAATTAATTTCAGAAACAAAGTTTTAGTAATGCAAATGGCAAAATAAGTATAATCAAAGGTAAAGGTTGGTTCTATACCTTAACAAATTGATAAGTGGAAATTGTAATATGCCAAAACGTGTAAATTAATAAATAAGTCTCTTAATTGAATTTAATTGCCGGGTTAATGAAGTGTCACTTGCCAAATTTAAACTTTAACTCGACTCCACTAGTGTGTAACAAGAATTATTATAATATTTTAATATCGTACACCACATTTAGTTGGGATGAGGGTATATTAAGTTTGTCATTTCGTGTGGAACTTATTTATTATACATCTATGATAACCCCCCTAAGTCGATTTAGCCATTTCTGACTGTCCGTATTTCAATCTGTTGAAAACACGCTCACTTTCGAAAAACCAAAATAAATGAACAAACTTTGTGTCAAATTGCTTGTAGCAGTTTGGGATTGAAATCCAGCAAAATCGGTTTAGTAGGATCAAAGCTATGAATCAAAATTTTGAACCCCCACCCTAAAAGTTGCTAATTTTGTTACAAGAATTTTGCAAAAATTCGTTTTGTTTGACTGGAAATCACACTGTTAAATATCGCGAAGATCGGTCCATAATTTACCCTAGGCCCCATATAAGCTCTTCTCCCTACTACGCCTTAAGCCGTAATAAATATTGCTTTCATAATAAAATTTGGTACGTCACAGTTTTATAGGACTAGAAGTCACACTGTTAAATTTTATGAAGATCGGTCCATAATTTACTATACGACCCGACCCCTAAAAAGCCCACTCAGCTAAGTTAATTAAATACGCCTTAAACCGTAGCAGATACAGATATTACGGTAAAAGTTTTTCCAGCTAAGCTTCATATGGCAAGAAAAAATGTCATGCAATTTTACGGTCCATAATTTACCTTAGATCCCATATTTAGCAGCCCGTTGAAAACTTATTTCAACGTTGTATTTAAATTTATTCAAATTTATGTTTTTAATACCAAAAATCACTCTGCAGAGTTTTGGGATGATTACCATGGCTCAAATATAAATTCCTCCCCTGAAATTCATTTAAGTTCGGCTTAAAGTGTAATGAATCATGGTATTTTACTCAAGCTAATTAAAATTGCTACAAAAAAGCATACTGGCATTTCTGGTTGTCGGTCAATAATTTAATATGTAGGTCTAAGCTGCAACCAATTTTAATGCTGACGTCTGTTTTAATAAATATAAATTAATAATAAATAGATATTCGGTGGAGGGTATCAAAGATTTAGCACAGCCGATTAGAGCACTCTATTTAAGGCATCTTCACATGATAGTGCGTGTATTATGACATCCCAAAAAAAAATTGTGCTTCGAGCGAAGCAGGTTTGTAAGGGAGAAATGTTAGAGTTTCGCTTACCATTGCGCTTACGGAAGACATGCATTTTATATGGCGAGTTCCCACTTTGAAGCAATACATTTTTGACACATGAAGCGCATTATTCAGCGCATAAAAAATTGTTGGATGTAACGAACAGCTTTACACACTGAATGTTTTTTACAGTTATTTTTTAGTATTCTCCCTTACAAACCTGCTTCGTAGTAAGGGAATGCCGTAGCACTTGAAATTTTATTTTTTTTTTTATAAAAATTGTTGAGAGTTATTTCACTTACTTTACTGCATTTCTGTATGTCTTATTGCGTAGCGCATTATTGTGCGCTTATTTTTTTAAATGTACCATTAGTGCTTCGCAAAATGATAAAATTTTCTATTGGGATGTTACAAGATTATGATTCTTTTCATGTAAAAGAAAAAATTTTTTTAGTAGAAAAGAAAATGGATAAAATGATTTGACAGGTGGTCGGTAAATGTTTATTTTCTTTAGCATTTTGGAAACTTATGTGTCCTTATAAAACCAGAGGTGCATTTTTAAGTGTATATTTGCAAGACTACACACAAAAAAAAATCCTTGTTAAGGCAAAGTTAAAACTTTTGCCTAAAATGTCATATTTGTTTACCCATGACTAAGAATACTTCGAATAATACTTCTATATTTCAGTTCATTCATTCATATTCAGAATCAAAATGTAACTCACATATGGGCACTTCCATGTTATCGTACGTGACATTTGTACGCCTTCAGAGAGGTAGATATTTTGCAAAAATAGTAGCAAATGGAAAATCATTATGTTTCATTTAGAGGGTACTTTATATCTATCTATCTATCTATCTATCTATCTATATATATAAAACAGGATGTGTGTATGTATGTAGGTATGTATGTAACGTATGGACTCCAAAACGGCTGGGTCGATTTTGATGAAATTTGCAGGGAATCTTCAGGCGGGTGACACTGTGAAATCTGATTTTTGATTTTCGGTCTGCGGACGGAGAGGCGTGGCAAAATCATATTTTCATATTGCATCACCAATGACATATACATATATTTATTTTTTTGTTTTTTTTTTATTTAATTTAATTTTTTTTAAAGCCGTTGTCATGTTTTTCAAAACGAGATACCAAATTCTTAAATCGGATATGTAGTTCCGAAGATATTTAAAAAAAAATCTTTGTTAATAATGATCCAATATCAACATTTTAAAACTTTCGAAATTCCGATGACTTCCAACGATTTACCTTTCCAATCCATGCTACTCCAATTCCCTTTGCGTCTTGCCTTTGCTATAACCATCAGCAAAGCACAAGGCCTATCATTGACTATTGCTGGCTTAAACGGCCAGTTGTATGTGGCTTGCTCCCGAGTTGGCACGCCAAAAAATTTATACGTTTTTTATTCTAAATAAAAAACCAAAAAACATTGTCTATCGGCTGGCCTTAAGATGAAGTAACAAATAAATATAATTTCCAATTTGCCTTAAATACATGCGTTTCTTTTTTAATTGAGCCCATATCTACACCATATGTAAGTTATTCTGTAAAAAACTTTCCATGGATTTTTATTTAAAGGCCGTAAATTTCGTTAAAAGCTTAATTTAAATCGTGTAGTAATAAAACACTAATGTTTGCTTAGAGCCAGCAACGTGGACCGGGTCAGCTAGTGAAAAATAAAATTGTAAATGTAATATCGTTCGTGATATACCGTATGTGACAGATTTTTTTCTTTTAGTATTTAAAAGGCATAAAATATATTTTTTGTAAATATATGTATATAAAAAGTTTAAATAAAGAAGTATGATTTTAAAGTCGGTCAAGTCCAACCATTTGATACCCTACACGATTTTATTAAAAAAAATTTTGGTGGCTGTACCCTTTTTGGGACCCATGTCCAATAGATGTCGCCAGAACAGAATTATGCTATGAGGTTAAGATTAATATTAAAGTTCTTTGTGCCGAATATTATTTAGTTATCTTCATCTTAACATTCAAAAAATTATTACAGTAACTGATTGTAGTTTATTAAATTCGTTTTCCGTACTGCTAAAGGTGCTATCAGACGGGATGTATTTTACATATGTACTGTCACTTTTCTTTCCCATATGTAATTCCGTATGTATGTCAAAATTTCCATTTTACATACGATTCATAATTTTTGCTATCACACCTGCTTATGTTTTTCCTTATGACATAACCTATAAATGTAAACAAAAGCTGACTTTTGTTTACGTTTCAAAACAAACCAGCTGTTTTGTTTATGTTTACCACAGGAAAATAGAGCGTGTTCTAATCGAAAAATTTACATATGTATTTCCACATGTTTTTTACACATGCAAAGTTTCATATGTATCACACGATGTGTACAACTTTTACAGATGGAAAATTTGACAGTACATATGTAAAATACATCCCGTCTGATAGCACCTTAAAATTGAATAAAAATATAGTTATTTTCCGAATAATTTTATTTATTAACATTTCTGTTTGTTATTAAAAAAACCAAAAAATAATATTTTTCCGTATTTATTTTGTTATGTTGTTTGATTTTTGTCGGATAAAATATATTTTTTTGAAAGTAAAAACTATTAAATTTTAAGGAATATGCTGTTTAATAAATAAAAAATTAAACATTAATGTAAAAATCGTTTGTTTTAAATGATCCGTTTTTTCAACGAATTTTAAGTTGTTTAAAATTAACTTTCGTTTGAATTTAACTACATAATATTTTGAGTGTATGAGATTTGTTTGGCTCTAACCGTTTTAAGGAAGGGGGTTTATATGGGACCAAGGGTTTTTTGGGCCTACTAGCACAACATTTTGTCATGGCACCTATCGTAAAAGTCATTGTCGTAATTATGTAAATACCAACATTTGTAAGGAAGTTATGGCATTTAAAGCTATTTTCGGGAGCAGTATTTGTATGAGTGCTATGGTCAAATATGGGCCGATTCCAATAATATTTGGTTTGATGATCTAGATTGCAATAAAAAAAGTTTGGACGAAATTTTATCTTAATACCTAAATAATAAGATGATACATTTAGTTGCATTTTAGTGCTTAGAATATCGTACGTGACGAACTTCAAAAGCTTATAAAATTTTTGTTATATTAATTTCAACAAGAACTGATCAATATTTTCTTGCACACAGCAAACAGCTAAGACTGACCAAATACAAATGACAAAGATAAATGATGTTTTAGCACCACGTACGTAACATTAGAATAGCATCCAAACAAACCAAAAAATTTACCGCTAATAACCGAAATATATATTTGGTCATTTCTAATGGATCTTGTTCATTGCTGTAGTGGGATTCTGTAACTTTTAGCAATAACAACAGTTGTTATAATTGTCAACCTGTTTTGTTTCTTCACTAACAATTATATGATTCTGTAAATTGTTGTTAACAACATGGATAAAAATTACGTCAAGTGGCATAACTGTCAAAAAAGTGACAAAATAACGAAAAACAGAAAGAGAAATACAAAAAAAAAAAACAAATACAATTATTAAAACTTAACAGAATTTTTTTTTAGCTTTTTGTTTTTTAAGAAGATAAGCAAAACATTTTACTACTAAATTAAATGCAAATTATTAAATGGCCATTTTCAAGTTATATTATTTCTTTAACCTAAATTTTTTTATTTCTTCGACATTTAACAATAAATAAACAACACAACAAAAGTTGTCGTTTACTTAACATAAACAGCTGACTTTACGATAACAAGTGTTGTTTTAAATGTTACGGAATAGCAAAATCGTTAATTTGCTTTTAAAATTTTTAAACAATGACAACTATTGTTAAAATTAATTACAAAATCGCACTACTGTTGTAATATTAATTTTAAAGTTTAATTCCAATGTGACCAGTATCTGCACTAAAAGAAAAAGCTTCGTAAATGTAATGTTTTTTTGCATTACAGAAACGATTTTGTCATCGATTTTGAACCAACGTAACGCGTCATTCCCGCTATGAAAATTGTTTCATTAGGTTAGAAATGTTCATTAATATAACGAAATTATGTCATTAATATTATAACACGCAAATATTTCTATAATGAAACCTTACGTTACAATAATGTAAGTTTTCATAATTGCAATGAAAACATTTGGAATTTACAATGAAATTGTGTCCTTATTGGAATGTACGTTTGTCGTAGATAAAATGAAAAGCTGCATTCATTTAATGATATTGTTTCATTAATGTAATGATATTTAACATTAATATACTATTTTGAAATAACTATAATTCATGTTAATTTAACATTGCAGTAAAGTTAGAGCAAACTGTAATTTATTTTTAAATAACAATCGGAATCACGTTGAATGAAAGTTATTTCAAGTTGAAACAACGTAAATTTCATGTAGAATCAAATGGGTTTGAGTGTATTTTAACAGTGTGAAGAAGCTTCAGAGACAACATTTGCATTTATGTAAGAATAATTCAAAACACTTACCCTGTAACACATGTTTCACTTATTTTGTATTCTCCTTTGTTAACAGAAACATCAGCAGAATCGCCCGATATGGTCATCATTCTACTTTGAAAACTTGATGTACTATTTAACTAAACAATTTTAATTAAAAGAATACGGGAATTGTCTTCCTTTTTTATAACATATTTTAATAATGAAAATAAAAAATGTACATACTTACATGTGTATATATGTGAATAAGTTTATTGTTTCTGTATTAAGAATAACTGTATGAAAAGATACATTACTATAATGCAATTTTGTAATTAAAGTTTACTCATAGTTACGAAATTACAAGAACACTTCCATAGAAAGTTATCGTAAAATGACAAAAAGAATGACATTTGTCATAATATTAATGTAAATTGTACGTTACTAAAAACTCGTAAAATAAACAATAAGATCAATAAAAACTTTAAAAATTATATTCTTTTAATTAAAAGTTTTACTTTTAATTTATAATCTGTACATATATTACATTATTTTTCTTAAAAAACAGAAACAACTTTTGTCACTCAGAAATGTAAAGCTTCATTAATGCTACGTAAATATTTCATTACAATTTTGCAGATGCTGTTATTGCTGCAGTTCAATACTTATTTAAATAAGGGTAACTTAAATTAATAGATTTTAATAATTGTAGCCCAAAAAGGTAATCATAATCACTTTTTTCTATAACTATATGCCTTAAATCGTGCTTAAAAGTTGTTTGTTGCTCGAATGTAATACATTTCGTAGCCCCAATGAAACTACGAATTGTCTAAAAACTCCTGTCTTACACAATTCATTGCATTAATGTAACTTTCATTACTATTATGTACATTTTCATTTAATTAATGAAACTTTTCATTACATTAATGTAAGGGGGTTAACGTAACGGCTTCATTCCTGTTACGAAGCGTTTTTCTTTCAGTGTGTATTTAATCAAATGTTACTAAAAATTAATCAAAGAAAAGTTAGTTTAAACTTCTATTTTTTGCTTCTTAAAAATTGTAATAAGCTATAAGTACCTCAGAATGGTAAAGTTTTGGCCGTTTTTTTCCTTTCTACCATTTTGGAAAAAAAATTTCAAGGGTTTTAATTTTTTGAGTCGTGGTTGATTCTCATGCAAATGCCCATATATTAGTAAACTTAGGGTAAGGCATGTCCATAAAAGTAAGTATTTTAGTTTTTTTTATCGCTCTGGGAGAATTCACAATTTCTTTGGAAAGGATTCCTTCATTTTGTGGTTTTAAGAGCTGGAATTTTGTATCATAATCTATTCTAAAAGGAATCAGCTTCAAGAGCTTGAATAACTTCAAAGAATAAGTTAAGATTAAATTTTCCGATTCCCTTTGAGCATGAATCATATCGACCCCTAACCGCGAAAATAATGTAAGCGCCAAAAATCAAATCATACAGGAGAGAGCTTTTTTGTTTTATTTCATATTAATTTTGTATGAAATTTGTCGCTTACATTAAAATCGTTTTTGCTATAAAATCGTAACGGTACATTAGTGACCACGATATTTTAAGAGATTATGCAAGTTTTGCCAATAAAGTCATTTATTAAAAAAACGAAAATTGAAAATCTCAATTCACGCTTACGTTATTTTCGTTGTTAGGGCTCGATATGTAAATTCTTTTTCAATCGCTCAAGTGATATTTGAATCAATCAATCGCTCCAGTGTCATATCAGCTTTAATTCATCAGAAGTGATCTAAAAAGATTCATTAAAGGGATATAAAAAAAAATTTTCCCCCAAATGTTAGCTGGAATACTTCTTCTTCTTCAGTCCACTTAAGTCCCTATAGAGCATAAAGCAGACTGCTGTTGTTTTTCGTATAACAATTGGGCAAGCTTTCTTTCCCAAGACTAATATGAATAATTTACATGCATACATGCATATGTGGATAGTATTATGTGTATATGAATGTTTTCGGAGCTACATTTAAACACTTAATAACATTCATATTTATGACCATGCTTCTTTACTAAATCTGCCTAGCGTCAAACTAACCTTACAGTCGCTCACACAAATGCACTTTTGTGTTTATGTTAAAGTTTTTGCTTTTGCTTTGTATTTTTGTTGTATTTATGTTCAAAGAAGCTAAAAAGTCCCCACTATATCATGAGCACCAGGCTGGTAGGTTCGTTGTGGTGACAGCATCATGCAGCAAAAAAGATGATAGCAAGTGGGTGCCAAAGGAAACATTTTATAGCACATCTTTGAAAAAATATATACTTTGCCTTTTCGGCAACAACCCAATTTTATTTCGGCATATTTCTGTTTTTTTCGGGGTCTTTATTAGTTTTAGTTAAAAATAAAACAGTTTTTTGCTGTCTGCATATCACAAAGTAACTGTAAACGAATCCATGTTGCTTTACGGATTATAAAAGGAAACTCTACAGCATAAATGACGGTCGTTAATGCTTTCTCTCCTTAGGGCATAGAAAATGACAGAAGCGTAAAAAACAAAATTCGATAAAAGAACAGAAATCATTGTTAATGGCTGTCACTCGTTACAGTAAAAGCAATAGCATATTTAGTATAATAAAGTGAAATACATTAATATAATTATAAATGTGTACAAAGGCTAAGTGGTAAATAACTACTACCATGCAGGCAAATAACTAGTATTAAGCTTGAAATATACTGGTTAGTATTTACTATATTTTTAATTTTTTCATATTTTAATTTTTTAATTTTTAATTTTCATATATCAAACTGATGCTTAAGTAGTTAGTTTTTAAGCACTTTTATAAAAGTTGCTTTACTTACAGTATAAGCAAACTTAACTTGACAATTCCCTTCAATATTTTTTTCATACTAACTAATTGACTTATAGTGTTTATATTTATTTTAGAATAATTCTAAGCACTAACTCCTGAAACCAGAGAGAGGGAGAGTATTGTAGTTTTATATTATTTTCTTGTTACACCATGATTCAATTTTGTTGAATTTCCCTTTGTTTACAGCATTATAACAAACAAGCAGAATGCCCTGATATGGTTGTCGTCATCATTCTAAATCGAAGAATTTAATGTATTTAACTAAATAATTTTAAAATGTCTATCTCAGGAAAAATTAAAACAGAAGCCTTTTTAAAAAAGAGAACGACAGTTGAAAATTTACGAAACTTATAGAAAATACTATCTTATGCCTGTATTCATAAAAATTTTTTATATTTAATAAAAATTTACAAAAAATTTTGTATGAAAATTTTCCTTAATAAACGTTTGTCCAATTTAACAATCGTTAATAAAACGGGGGCAAAACTTTATAAAAATTTAAGAAACTCGCAAAAAATCTAATATCACAAAACAGCGCTAACGTGACACCAGAGTCCTAATTATGTTACTATTTTCATTTTCAAAGAAAAACAAAATTCTTAAAACAAGAGATACAAAACAATTTCTTAAGAAATAATCACATTTAATCAGAAAACGGTGAAAAACTAAATAAATAAACAAAATATTTAACGAAATCGAAAAATTCTGGCGGCAAATTACGGCATCGATATCGATCGAAATGCCGTAATTTTGCCCCTGTATTAAAAAACAAGTTAGAGTGCTATATTCGGCTGTGCCGAATCTTTGATACCCTCCACCGACAGTTCGAATGTTTAAGGAGTAATATCTGTATGATGTTATTATTACCTTAAACTGTGACGATTTGTTATTAATTATGGTTTTATGCGACTAAACTGTTTTCCGGTAGTACACAGAAAAAATAACGTAGTAAAAAACTGAACAAACGTTCAGTTTTTCTGAACATTTATTAGGTTTTTTGCACCTTGAACGCCCGTAGTAAAAAACCAAATAATACGTTCAGTTTTACATTGAATGTGAGTTCAGTTTTTTACTATTCAGAGTTCAGCCTCTGCAAAATTGAACGTTCGTTCAGTTTTTTACTATTCAGAGTTCAGTCTCTGCAAAATTGAACGTTCGTTCCGTTTTTTACTATTCAGAGTTCAGTCTCTGCAAAATTAAACGTTCGTTCCGTTTTTTACTATTCAGAGTTCAGTCTCTGCAAAATTAAACGTTCGTTCAGTTTTTAACTATTCTGAGTTCAGCCTCTGCAAAATTGAACGTTCGTTCAGTTTTTTTACTATTCAGAGTTCAGTCTATTAAAAATTAAACGTTCGTTCAGTTTTTTACTATTCAGGGTTCAGTCTCTGCAAAATGTCATTCAGTTTTTACAATACTGAACAAGAGTTTAGTTTTTTATACGATGCGTTAAATTTTGCTCAGGATATTTTTCCAGCTACAATTAGAAAATTAAATAAAAGATTTTCGAATTATTTTTAAATTGAAGTATATTTATTTGATTTTTGGAATTATTAAATATGTACATACAAATTTAAATTTTATAGTTGTTGGTAGCGTATATACATTTTGCCATTATTTGCATATGTTATATTCATAGGCTTTGAATTAAAATTGTCAATATCAATAATATAAAATAAATTATCCTCAATATTTAACACTTCATAAGAATTAAAATGTTCGCTGAACTCAACAACTTTGATCTTACTACAAACAACGAGAAGTTTCGAATTATTTTTCATACAAAAGTTAAATTTAAAAATTTTAATTTCGTTGATTTTCTTTACACCTAAGAAAATATTTTTTTTAAAAGATATATTTTTATAAGTTATGCAATCAGTTGCTAATAAATTTTTAAAATCAATACCATACTGGTTATTTACGAATTTGTTTGCGCTTATATCTTTTAATATAAAAGAAGAGGTACTATAAAGTTCTGGAAATCCATATTTGTACTTTATAAGCAAATTTGAAAATTTAAATGAACATGAAATGAATTTTTTCTGTGTAGGGTTTATATGGGGCCTAGGGAAAATTATGAACCGATCATCACGAAATTTCAAAGCGTCATTTCTAGTCCTTTAAAACTGTGACGTAACAATTTCTGTTATAATAGCATTATTAATTATGGTTTTAGGTGTACTAAACTGTTTTCCGGGAGTAGGGTTTCTATGGGGCCTAGGGTAAATTATGTACCGATCTTCTCGAAATTTCACAGTATCATTTATAGTCCTATAAAACTATGACGAGCCAAAATTTGTTATGATTGCATTATTTTTTACGGTTTTAGGCTTACTAAAATGTTTTCCGATAGTAGGGTTTATATGGGGCCTAAGGTAAATTATGGACCGATCGTCACGAAATTTCACAGTGTTATTTCTAGTCCTAAAAAACTCTGACGAACCAAATTTTGTTACGCTAGCGTTATTTTTTACGGTTTTAGACGTACTAAACTGTTTTCCGGGAGTAGTGTTTATATGGGGCTTAGGGCAAATTATAAACGGATCTTCAAGAAATTTAACAGCGTGATTTCCAGTCAAATAAAACAAATTTTTGCAAAATCTTATCTCATTTCGTGCCTTGTTCCAGGATTTATGTTATATTTTGTAACAAAATTATCAATTTTTTTAGGTGGTGGTTCCACATTTTGATTCATAGCTCTGGTCCTACTGAACCGATTTTGCTGGATTTCAATCCGAAACTGCTTAGGATAACTACAAGCAATTTGGCACCATTTCTTTTGAGTTGTTCGAAAGTCAGCGTGTTTTCAACAGACGGACAGACGGACAGACAGACGGACATGGCTAAATCGACTTAGAAGTACTCTAGGACCCAGAATATATGAAGAGGGTATATTAAGTTTGTCATTCCGTGTGAAACTTTTTTATTATTCATCTCAGACCCCATAAAGTATATATATTCTGGGCCCTTGAGTAATTCTAAGTCGACTTAGCCATGCCCGTCTGTCTGTCCGTCTGACTGTCTGTCTGTTGAAAACACGCTCACTTTCGAAAAACTCAAAAGAAATAAAAAAAAATTGCTTGTAGCTATCCTAAGCAGTATGGGATTGAAATCCAGCAAAATCGGTTCAGTAGGATCAGAGCTTTATCGAAATGTGGAACCACCACCAAAAAAAAATTGATAATTTTGTTACAAAAACTAACATAAATGGTGGAAATATGCACGGAACGCTATAAGATTTTTCAAAAATGTGTATTATTCGACTGAAAATCACGCTGTAAAATTTCACAAAGATGCGTTTATAATTTACCCTATGCTCCATATAAGCCCTACTCCCGGAAAACGGTTTAGTACGCCTTAAACCATAAAAAATAATGCTATCATAACAAAATTTTATAGATCTCAGTTTCATAGGCATTGAAATAAGTCTGTTAAGTTTCGTGAAGATCGGTCCATTATTTACCATAGGCCCCGTATAAACCCTACTCACGGAAAACAGTTAGGTACGCCTAAAACCATAAAAACTAATGCTGTCATAACAAAATTTGGTACATCACAGTTTTATAGCACTAGAAGTGACGCTATCAAATTTTGTGAATATCGGTCCATAATTTACCTTAGGCCCCATATAAACCCTACTCCCGGAAAACAGTTTAGTACGCCTTAAGCCGTAAAAATAATACTATTATAACAAAATTTGGTACATAACAGTTTAATAGAACTAGAAATAAGACTATTAATTTTCGTGAAGATCGGTCTATAATTAACCATAGGAGCCATATGGAGGGAAACAGTTTAGAACGCCTTAAACGGTAAAATATAATTATATCATAACAAAATTGAATACATCACAGTTTTATAGGCATTGAAATAAGACTGTAAGGTTTCGTGAAGATCGGTCCATTATTTACCATAGGCCCCGTATAAACCCTACTCACGGAAAACAGTTAGGTACGCCTAAAACCATAAAAACTAATGGTATCATAACAAAATTTGGTACATCAAAGTTTTATAGCACTAGAAGTGACGCTATCAAATTTTGTGAATATCGGTCCATAATTTACCTAAGGCCCCATATAAACCCTACTCCCTGAAAACAATTTAGTATGCCTAAAACCGTTCAAGATAATCGGAATAAAATTTAATACTTCACAGTTTTATATAACTAGAATTCACACTAATAAGTTATGTGATGATTGGTCCATAATTTACTATAGGCTTCATATAAAGCCCACTCAGGTAAGTTAATTATATACACCTGAAACCGTAGTAGATATAGATATTGCGGTAAACTTTTTTCCACCTTAGCTTCATACGGCCAGAAAAAATGGTATGCAATTTTGTGAAATACGGTCCATAATAAACCTTGGATCCATTTAAAGCAGCCTTCTGAAATTCACTCCTGTATTGAAATTTATATTTTTTTAATACCAGAAATCACTCTGCAGAATTTTGGGATGATTGGTTCATAGCTTATCATGGCTCCAATATAAATTCCCCTCCTGAAAATCGTTTAAGTTCGGCTTCAACTATTACGAATCATGATATTTTACTCAAGCTAGTAAAAGTTGCTAAAAAAGTCATAAAACTTTCTGATTGTCGGTCAATAATTAAATATATGTCTAAACCGTAACCAATTTTAATGCAGATGTCTGTTTTTATCAAAATAAATTAATAATAAATAGACATCATATTCCTAAAACATTAAAACTGTCGGTGCAGGGTATCAAAGATTCGGCATAGCCGAATATAGCACTCTTACTTGTTTGAGATAAATTTCTAATTTCCATTTCCATTGGAAGTTATTGCACTGGGACTTATTGCACCTGGGACTTATTTCGCGGTGCACAGTGGCTGAAAATCGTTTTTCATTGGCCAAAAATCTGTAACTTTTAAACCGAAGGAGATATTTTAGTGAAATTTTTTTTAATCGACAGACAGATTCTTAAACTTTCTCCACATTAAATTTCATTAAAATCGGTTGAGTAGTTATTTGGGAATTTAAGGGCAAAGTGGAACTTTAGATTTTTTTTTTTACTTTAGCGTGCAATATGGTTTTTATTATTTCTTTTAATTATTTAAAAATTTAATTTTTAGATTTAAATAATAATCATTAACATTTTTTGTAAAAATGTTACACTCAAAAAATTAAATGTTTACACTAAAAAAATTTCAACATTAAAAAAAAAAAATAGTAAAATTCACTGGAAATTTTGCTATTATTGCTGAAAAATAAACAATTTTTTGCTTTCAAATTTGTTTACACTTATTTTTTCTTATTTATTTATTAAAACATTTCATACATATGTGGATTAAAAAAACCTTTTGAAAATAATAGCAGCAATAGATTTCAAAAGCTTTTGTAACAATGTGAGTTTCTGTCTATTATTATTTTTTACTAATACAATGTCTGTCTTAGATCTAATTCCATATTCCATATTCTGTTCAGTGTTATTTCTGTTCTTTAGTATTTTTTGACTTCTTCATCTAAATCCCGATGTTCCACTTTCCATTGATTTCGAATACTGGAGATGAACGGATCTGACGTTGCCAATAATATATAAAATAGATCTTCATTAGTGGAATTTCGTGAAATTTTTCTAGTATTGTGCTCTCTATAAAATCTGTAATCCTTATTCCTTTTTTCCTGAGCTTCCTCTGATAAATCTCCAAGTGGCACCAACTGATATTTAATGACATCTTCTTCATGATAAAGGATTTTGTGAACTGTAGCAGACATATTTCTCCATGGGTACTTGGTTGTATATATTTTTGCCGTTTCCTTAGCAAAACCTCCAAATTTTCTAGAGTCAATTTCTTCATTGCACGCAAGTAACTTCTAGGATTATTATAAATCTAAAAATTAGGTTAAAATCAACACCTGTTATTTCTGATGCTGTTTCTGGATCTGAAAAGAATCTTCTTGCGGTATTGCCATCATTTGTATTGCCTGACCCTTGATTCGGCTGATCTATAATCAACCCAAATTTGCGATATCCATATTGAACATGTTTCCTTTTTGAACTTCTTAACTCCTTGTTGGTTTCGTTGTTTCCTTCGTTGATCCTGAAGATCCGAAATCTAAATCATAACTGATTTTAAGTATGTGCTCCATAAGTCGTATTCTTGCATGTAGTGGTGATAATCCAAATTCATATGCATCAGTATTATCTAATGATTTTGTCGGGACTTGGTTAAATTGGCTTGATGTTGCATGGCATATGATGCAGCTGGATGCAGCCTTCGTGTTAGTCAAAGCCTGGCCTACTTTTCCATCTATCATTGTTAGCACTAATTGATAGCTAACTTCAATTTGCTGCCCATCTAAATCTAACTGTAATGGCTGTAGCATTGCAATTTGGGCCTTGATTTCTTTTTTGAATTCAAATTTTATAGGTCTCCAATATTTCGTAGAAGATGGTGTCTCATTTTTCCAAATATCCTTTGTTTGCGTTGTACTTGTCGAAGGCTCTGAATCTTCCAAAATCTTTTTTAATCGCAATGGTACAAATGATACCATGAACATATCTGAGTCCGGAATATTTTCACATACTACAAGTAGTATTGTTTTGTATTGTTTTTGTCCGGAAGAACCATCTCATCCCCATTTACAAAAAAGAATTAACTTTGTGTTTCCATATTTCTTTAACTCATTTCCTTTTATTGATTGTAGCAAGCGTTCGGATGTGTGATCAAGTAGAGATTGCCGAAATTGATGTGATTGTAATAGTGTCCTTTAATGGCAAACAGTCCATTTTAGCAGATGTTATGTGATGATATGCTGGATACAGATTTGAGCCTTTTTCAATCGCACGCAATCTGAGCTGTATATATTGCTGTTTTGTTAATTTCAAATCCAGAAATAATGCTAATGCCTCCTCATTTCTGAATTGTTTTGCATCGCTTGGAGTTGGTATACTTTTAAGAATCCGTTTGGTTCTCAATGGACTAGCTTTAACAACTTTTTCAATGATATCCACTTTTGTCAATTGTTTCTGTGATCGCAATTGATGTAGGAAAGTATCTTGAATATTTTCACATCCGATTTCTTCATTTATATCCTTTAGCTTCCGCCTCTTGGATCTATCGCTATAGTTGTCCAGCGATTTTTGGGGTCTCCCACGTGTGTTTTGATTTGAAGTTTCTGAGGCGATCTGGACAGAAAGTTCGTTCTCTAACCAGTTTGCAAAGCTCTTATAAAATCTATCTTTGCTGTAATCAACTTTCCTGTATCGCTGTTTTAAATGTTTGATGAAAACATATAATTTATTTTCTAAGTCCGATTGTATTTCAGTGCTATAGGAATTTAAGTTTCCTTTTTTTCGAATGTAATTTTTAACATCTTCCTCGTTTTTGTTTCTAAAATACTCTCCGGCCAATTCTTTATAGCTGAAGCTCTCCATGTTTATGAAAAACGTTGTTATTGCTCAGATATATTATATCCACTGAGTTTACATCCGGATGTCACTTGCTTTTAAACCTCTTCATACTTTTTTTCATACCAAGTACAGGTAGAATAAAAAGGATTAAAAAACTTAAAATCCTTTTATTTATATGCTATAAAATACCTGACACAAATTTAACAACGCATTGCATAGCTATAGGGTCATGGACTATTATTAGAGTCATAAAAACAGATAAAATAAAAAGACCAAACAAAATTTAAAAAGCCCTTCTAAGGTGGGAGTCACAATATACCTGTTTAGCGTAAACGCGTGTATAAGCTCTTTATTCTACTATAGAATACGCTAGTGTGAACGTAGTGTAACGGATAAGGATGAATTAGGGTAGCTATACGTTTTTCTGATTGTATAACATTAATAAAATTTTTTATATGTACTACCTGTATTATGTTCGATCACGATCAATTTTCCCTATATCATAAAATTTTTTTGAAGACAATAGCACATGATTTCTGTTACTTCTGCAAACATTTTTGCCGAATAAAAAAAATTGCAAAAAACAATTTAAAAAAAATTTTTTTATTTCTGAGTAATTTCATTAAAATTACCTTTCTATCAGTGGTTTTACCTTCTTAATCCCTTTTGGGCCGCAAAAGCTCTATTCTTCTAAAGTTGAAATATGACAAAAATATAGTAGTTTAGAAATTTTTTTTAGAGTAATTTCATTAAAATTAAAAAAGTGTTAAAGAGACGGGTCCAAACGGGTACAAGAGTATATGCAGGGTTAAAGTTAAAGAAAACACTTTTACCTTTCTATCAGTGGTTTCACCTTCTTGGTCCCTTTTGGGCCGCAAAAGTTCTCTTCTACTAAAGTTGAAATATGACAAAAATATAGTAGTTTAGAAATTTTTTTTAGAGTAATTTCATTAAAATTAGAAAAGTGTTAAACAGACGGGTCCAAACGGGTACAAGAGTATATGCAGGGTTAAAGTTAAAGAAAACACTTTTACCTTTCTATCAGTGGTTTCACCTTCTTGGTCCCTTTTGGGCCGCAAAAGTTCTCTTCTACTAAAGTTGAAATATGACAAAAATATAGTAGTTTAGAAATTATTTTTAGAGTAATTTCATTAAAATTAAAAAAGTGTTAAACAGACTGGTCCAAACGGGTACAAGAGTATATACAGGGTAAAAGAAAACACTTTCACCTTTCTATCAGTGGTTTCACCTTCGTGGTCCCTTTTGGGCCGCAAAAGTTCTATTGTACTAAAGTTGAAATTTGACAAAAATATAGTAGTTTAGAAAATATGTCCTTACATCTCAAATATAAATAACACAATAGTCGCAAATATTACCTTTTTAAAGATAACAAGACTACCAACCTAGCAGAAAAGCAAGCAGGTCATTATCGCTTATAGTTTTTGCGCAATGATAATTTCTTTCGGATTAAATATTAAAAAAAAAATACTTTTTTCTGAATTAAAAAAAAAAAGTTGTGTTTAACAACATGTCACACCCACAATTACCAATATTTTGACCAAATTTTTTGGCTACCTTAGTTTTGATATGTTTACTATTAAATCAAATTAAAATTTTTGAAATCGGTGACAAACAAAAATTGGACTTTTGGCCAATGAAATAAAGTTTTCAGCCACTGTGCGGTGGTTAAAAAGGATATCTCAGTGTTAAAATAATTAAAAATTTCGCAAGGAAAAAACAAATTTTGGCAATAACCCAATTACCGCAAAAAATATTTTTCTAAAAAAAGAAACAATCTAACACTTCTTTGATAAAAATTATTGAAATTTCTTAATATTTAAAAAATAAAATCGTTTAAATCAGAAACCGTCAAGAGTTAAAGACAAAAAACTTCTCCTTTGCTTTCATTTCATTAATAAATCTTAATTCCTTAATTTCATTAACATAAATTTCTTATTCATAAATAATTATACTTAAATGCTGTAAATAAAGAAATATTTCTCTTCCAATACTCAATGAAAATTTAAATCTACTTGTTTTGTCCGAAGGACTTAAATAATAATTAATACCAGAAGAGTTTTTTTCATTTAAACCGAATTTGTTATACTTTTACAAACATTAAAGCTCAAAAAATAAAAACAAAGAAAATACAGGCAAATAAGCCTGCTAATTTAATGCACCACTATGAAAGATTTTCCAAATACACACCCACTTTCCATTCACTTTTGTATCTGCCTGTATGAACCAGTTTGTCTGTAAATATATTCTGCAAATTCTTGTTGATACTCTGCAGACATTTCTAACAATTAAAATTTATAGCTCTCTGCTACAATATTGTGTATAAAATTAATTTAAACAAAAACCTAGTTTTGCTTTAAGTTTTTACAAAAGAAATAACATTAAACACTTTAACTACAATATCTTCTATAATCGTACATATGTATGTACATGAGTATATACTTATAGTACAATTGACCTACTAACCAGTACTTAAATTGCCGGAAGGGAAAAGTATTAAGGAGTTACAAGGCCTTAACTTTAAAATAAATAAATGCCTTAAACTTCTCTGGCATAATTTAAGTTTTAGTTTGAAAAGGTTTTTTTTTATTATTATTTTTAGTTTGTCATTCTTTGGGTCCTTGAGTTATTCTTAGTCAGCTTAGCTAAGTCCATCCGTCTTTCTGTCGAAATCACGCTTAATTTCGAACGACTCAACCAAAAATAAAATTTTTGATGTCGAACACTTTTTATTTTACCTGGGCAGATTCGGATCGGAATTCAGCACAATCGGTTTATTAGAAAAAGAGTAATAAGCCCAAATTTGGCACAACCACCCGAGAAATTAATAGTTCTTTAACAAAAACTTAAACTAATTAGTGGCGGAATGCACCGATTGCCTATACAGCTTACACAATATCGTTTTGTACGATCGTTTTCGTGAATATCGGTTTTTAATTTTTCATGCCAGCACCACAAGCGTTGAAAGAAGGTATCTATACTACGTTTGTGAAACTTTTTAGCTATTTGTGTAAGATCCTTTAAATTATATATATTCTGGATCTTGAGTAATTTTAATTTGATTGAGCCATGTCGGTCTGTCTGTCCGTCTGACCGCCTTTTGAAAACACGCTTACTTTCGAAAAACTCAAAAGTAAAGAACGATATTGTGGTCAAATTGTCCTAAGCAGTTAAGAAATAAAATGCAGAAAATTGGTGCAAAAGGATATATCATATAAGAGCTATTAATTAAAATTTGAAACAAAAACTAACATACAAGCAGAGAAAAAACTTGTTTAAATATGGTCACATCCAACAAAAATGTTTAATCAAACTATATTTTTGTCATAATTCATAATTTGATTAAATAAGCCCTCCATCAAGAGGCCACAAAACATGTTGGTCCGTCCCAGTTTTGTATACCTTAAAATTATGATACTAAATTTCTTAAAGATCGGTCCATAATTAACTAAAGTCGGGACCTGGTATCCTTTCCCCCTCTATTGACATTGTAGGAACTTTTTTGTACGTGTTTATATACATAATGCACGCATGTGGGAGTGTAACTTTCTATGTAAATTGTACGATAAATTTTGCAATGTATAAAGTTTGCGAATATGTATAAAGTTTCTGTTTTAAAGGTGTTGTTTTTCATATCGTAACCGACCAAACCATTGCACTTGTTAAATTTATACACTTAAGACCAGTTTAACGGCAAAGAAGGCATTCTTCAATTGATTATAACGTCAATAAGATTGAAACTATGCCATACATCTACTAGCGTACCAATATTCAATTACGTTAAGCTAAGTGCTTACTTTACCCATGCCAAGTAACCTGAAAATACAGGTACGGATACAAAAATAAGGTCACTTATGCCAAGTTTTTAATCATAGTATTTGGTCGCATGTGCTTTATAATAAAGCATAGCTTAGATCGTTTTGGCATGGAACAACCAAACCGCGAAAAATCTAATTAGGAATAGCATAATATCTCTTTTGAATGTTCTCTCACAGTATGTCTTTATTTTTGGGATTTTATTGGCCCATCCATATATTTTCTGTGGGACTTAGATGCGCAGGCCAAGACATTACTTCAACTCCGTTGTCTCTATTTTTGCAAGACCCGAAGAGTGTTTCGTGTCGTTATCCTGTTGAAACAGCCAATTAAGAAGCATTTCCCAATCTGCTTTTGGCAGCATTATTTCACTAAGGACTTCAACGCTCAAATATTGGTCCATGTTCCTTCTTATCCAAAATAATGTCCAAACGGCATGCCAGGACAATCATTCCCTCGCTATTATGTTATCTCCTCTACGCTTAATTGATTTAGTAGTGTACACTGAAAGAAAAATGCTTCATATATTTAATTTTCATAAAAAAACTTTCCTTGGGTAAATGAAAACGTTCATTGTGTAAATGGAATTTTATAGTTATAATGAAGTATTTTCGTTAAAATCGCTTCATTGGATTTCGTAATTACGTTAAAAATTTTCATTGGATATATGAAAACTTAAGTTTGTCCAAGTTAAATAAAAAATTTTAATTGGGAACATAAAAAAACAATATACAAACATAACTATATTTATAAATTAATACAAAATTATAGTTTCCTTAAAAAAATTTTTAATTGTTAATTAAAAAATGGAAGATTTAATAATTTCATACATCTAATGTTACATGTATGCCATTAAATTTATGAAATCAAAAAATTTTTTTAAAAAAGCAACATATTTCAATAATTGCCTTCATAAATTTAAATTTTCATTATGACAACAAAAATGTCGTTATAGTAATGAAACAAAAACATTCAATCCACTTTCAATCAACGTTGTTATTGTTATTATGGACAATTTAATCTCATATTTACGCTCTTAATTGAGTAAAACACATAGTTTTTTAATACAAAAACTACACTGCCCCGGTAGACTAGCTGGTAGCGAGCTAGTCTATCAGCACCGAGGTTGAGGGATCGAATCCCGCCAGAGACAGACAAAAAATTAAAAATAAAGTAAAATAAAAAAAAGAAAAGATAAAAAAAAATAATTTAAAAAAATAAAAAAATAAAAAAAAAAAAAAATTTCAACTTTATTTAAAGTATTCATCCAATGAATAATAGATCTAATGTAATGTTTCATTTAATCGTTTTAATGAAACAGGTTTCATCGATCCATCGAAGCGCTGCATAGGTTCCTTTTTAATGCAATTTTTCATGGGATTAATGTCAAAATTCATTGGTATTGCGAAGAAAATTCTTTCAGTGTAACGTGAGCTTAACTCTGCGCTTTTTTTTGGACGCCAAACCCATGTTTCACCATCGTTTCCAATTAAATTGATTTCAGATTTCAGGGTCATCCCAATCCTTATGAGCTTTTGCGAGTATTAGTCGATATCGACGATGTCTTTTTGTTCTGGCCGGACGTGAAAGGGTCTCGACTAGATGCAAGTTTTATATGTTTATCTACTTTTTCAGTAGTCTTTCTTGGTAAGCCCAGTATCAAGTGTAAGTTTTTTGTGTTTTGGAGCCAACAAAGCATTATAATAAAAATTCTGGGACCTTTCAATAAATTTTGCCGTTGGCTTTGACCGTAATTCAGCCTTTCAATGATTAATCTTTATTCTTCCGAACCTTTTGTTTTGCCAGCTCATATCCACAACTTTTTATAATTAAGGGAATGTTCCGAATTCAATATATTTTTAAAGTGTATATTTTTTTAATTTTCGCCACAATATATTGGCACTCCTTCTTACAAATTGCCCAAAATATAAAGAAGCTTATGAAAATATTAAAATACCTTTTTTTGTCTGTAACTGTTAAATATTTATATTTCTTTGATTAACTGACCGTGTGGATTTCCTATTAAGACATAAAAAGTAATATCTATCTGTTGCCTTAAAACCGAATTAAATTTCGCTAGACTTTACTTAAGAAGTCTTTACAATTTCTTAAGAGCCGTCAAAAGTGTATTATTCGTAATATACTAGTAGTATCTATTGGAAGGTTTTATTCACAATTTTCATGTTGTTTGCTCTACCTTAGCTTACTTTCGCAACTTGTAAATATGGACGTATATATACAGTCATGTAAAATAATTGTAATAAAGATGTTGAAGAGTATACACAGGGTGTTGCAGAAGTAACGTTATAATCTTATTAGAGAATAATTATTTTTAACGTATTATTATAACATCCACCACAATCAGTTGTGAAGAGGCTATACTATACTATACTTCTCTGTAATTTATCTCAGACCACATAAAGTACATATATTCTGGCTCCTTTAGTAATTCTAAGTCGATTTAGCCATGTCCGTATGTCTGTCCGTCTGTAAAAACAAGCTCACTTTCAAAAAAATAAATTAACAAACTTGGTTTCAAATTGCTTGTAGTTATCCTAAGCAGTTTGGGATTGAAATCCAGCAAAATCGGTTCTGTAGGATCAGAGCTATGAATCAAAATTTGGAACCACCACATAAAAAAAATTAATAATTTTGTTACAAAAACTAACATATATGGTGGAACAATTAACGGAATGATATAAGATTTTGCAAAAGTTCGTTTTATTCGACTGGAAACTACGCTGTAAAATTTCGTGAAGATTGGTCCATAATGTACCCTAGGCCACATATAAACCCTACTCCTGTGAAACAGTTTATTACGCCTTAAACTGCAAAAAATAACGATTTCAGCATACAATTTAATGCTTCATAGTTTTTTAGGACTAGAAATCACACTTATAAATTTCGTGATCGGTCTATAATTTACTATAGGCCCCATATAAAGCCCACTCTGGTAAATTAATTCAATACGCCCAAAACCGTAGCAGATATGTTTATTGTGGTAAAGTTTCTTCCAACTTAGTTTCTTATGGCCAGAAAAAATGTCATGCAATTTTGTGATATACAGTCCATAATTAACCTTAGATATCAGCCTTCTGAAATTCACGGTAAACGCTAAAGCTAATTTCACCGCTGTAATGTAATGCAGAAATCACTCTGCGGAATTTTGGGATGATTGGTTCATAACTTACCGTGGCTCCAATATAAATTCCCCTCCTGAAAATCATTTAAGTGCGGCGTAAACTGTTACGAATCATGATATTTTACTCAAGATTGTCGGTCAATAATTTAATATAGGTGTAAACCGCAACCAATTTTATTGCTGATGCATGGTTTTGTTAAGATAAATTAAAAATAAAAAGAAATAAAATTACACAACTTGGTTACCTTGTTCTTACCACCATAAGTTTCAAAGTAAGTTAAAACAAGTTCAATTATTTCAGGAGTGATATCTACACCCAAAGAAAAAACATGTTTAAATATGGTCACCTCCAACAATACTATGTTAAAATAAAATTTTAACCATATTATGTTTAATTTAACCATATTATTTTCAAAGACAACCATATTATGGTCAAATTAGTCCCCTATCAAGAAGCCACAACCATATTATGGTTGCCTCTAAACATGTTATGGTAAAATATGACAATTATTTGTTTTTAAATTAACAATAGTATTTTCCTCTTTTTCAAGAGGAACATGCTATGGTTGATAACCAACCATGCTATTATAAGTGTTAAACATATTTAAGTTATTACTAACCATAATATGTTCGGAGGCAACCATAATGTGGTTGTGGCTTCTTGATGGACGACTATTTTAACTATAATATGGTTGTCTTTGAAAATAATATGGTTTAATTAACTTACTTTGAATCTTATGGTGGTAAGAACAAGGTAACCAAGTTGTGTACTTTTAATTTAAAAGTCAGCATTTCATTACTCAGCTGCAAAGAACATATCGTATATCCAAGAATTTAACAATTAGTGTGGCGTTTTCGACAACTAGTGGATGGATGTGAACTTCCGCATGCTGGAGGATCTAGTGCAGTTTAAAACGATGTTTATATTACACGAGTGCAAGCAGCGTTCTCAACAGTTGGTGTTGTCTAGGTAACCTTCGCAATGAATTAAACATAAGTAACGCGATTTCTTATAAATGTTTTATATAACATCGCATTTTCAATGACCCCCAAGTTCACACGATATTATGGGTCCAGGTTGTTTTTCTACTAGACCTACCTAAAAAACGGTAACATCCAGTAGCTTAAGGCCAATATCTTAAAAGAAGTAACGACGCCTTTTAAAGAGCATGACTGGTCTAAATTTAAAAAAAGCCAATCTTAAAAAAATCTGAAAGAAAAAATTATTCATTAAATAAATAATATTACGTTACTTTTGCGTCACCATGTAGTAAACTATTCATACAGATATACGTGAGTATGTGTTAGTGGTATATACATATATCCCTGCAAACAAATAGAAGATATCGCCTAAGGCAATAGTTTAGCAATATCCCCAAATTGTCATCTAAAAGAAAATAATCAAAGTAAGTTTTTATTTTCTTAATTTTATAATTTTCGAGAAAATTACGCAAAATAAACAGAATAAAAATTAAATAATAATGTACGTCATAAATTAAAAAATAAAAATTAATCAAAGGATGCTATTTTAAAGAAGTGGTAGGTTTTTTCTTCAAAAAAAGGTGGAAACTAAATATTTATGTATATTATTTTATTTTGTTTTAACAATATTTTAAAATGCAAAATCTTCTTTTTATCATCCCAATGATATTTTGGCGATATCTGCCTATTTTCTATTAAGTGGTTATCTGGCGATATTACTAGATAATCATCTAGAAGTATCGCTTTCGTTTTGCTGAGAGGTATTGCCATCGAGACATGTTTCTTCCCGAAGGAAGTATCTTCCGCAATACGAAATCGATTATTGCCGCAATAATATTTTTCATCCTGGCAATACGTTTGGCAATACATGAGGTGTATTTCTGTGTTTGCTGGGATGTATATAATATATATTTGTACGTATAATAGCAACAACAACATCATTATAATTTCGTAATCAATGGTATTTCTACTAAAAGCCATTGTGAAAATGAAAATTATTATCTTCTATAATCCTACGAATCTTCTTTGTTCCAATTAAGGACACACGTACACATGCACAATTTTATAGAAATATACACAATAAGACTGAAGGGCACTGGCTAAACTTGATACTATGAGTATATACCCTGCAAATAACAGGACCAGTCCAAACGCGCGTGTAAAGAGTAGTCCACAAGGGACCAGGACTAGTCCAAAAGTAACCCAATCGTATGGACAAAACCTGGACTATTTAACATTACGATGTCCTAGGAGAGGACCATATAACCCACCATTGGACCACTAAGGAGTAGTTTTAAAACTACTCCATGGTATACTCAAGAGGACTAGTTTTCAAGTCGTTTTAAAAACGAAAGCATGTCGTAAAAAACGAAGACATGTCGTCTCACTACAAACACTTTTTAACAATGACATGGTCCATGCTTGCATTACATCGGACCAGTCCAAGGAGTAGTCCATTTTATCGAAATGGATCAGGTGGTCCAATTTTATTTGCAGGGTAACGAAGTATAATCGTGTGCGCATTTATACCTTTAGCACATTTTATTAGTTCGAAAAATAAACATACATTCAAAACTTTAACTTCCACCTCTGCTCCAGCAATCTGCATTTAGCCACAACTATCATCATCATCTACTAAACATATATACACACAAACTATATTTCGTTGCAGATGTTAAAGCTGATACTGCTCCTGCTGCCACTTCTCTTTCCATGTGATAGAGAGAACTGAGTGTCCGACAGTGCCGGACAAAGATTTAAATTTTGCTGCAAGTTCAGTGCTAAAACCTGAAGCTACGAAATATTTAATGGCCTTTGTTAAATTGATTCATGTATAAAATGCGTGGTATCTCGTTCACTTTTTTTTCATTATTTTCTTATTTTGTGTTTAAATTTTGCTACAACTGAAACCTTGAAAACATAATCTTTTACTTTGTTGCGGATTTCAGTTTCTTCTACCGTTTTATTATCTCATGAAAATAAAATGTTTTAAGGATTTATTTAGGATAGAAAAGGTGACCGCCTTTTTTATTTTTTGTGGAATATAATTCATGCTAACATTAAACCTTCGCACAGAGGGCATCTGATACGAAAAGTTTGAAAATTCCTGTGGCAGATTTAAGAGCTATTTGTTATTTCTTTTTCTTAAGAGTCTAATTTTTTTAAAGTTTGTTCTTTTTACAACTTTTTTGGGCATATATCGTTTATTAATCTTGATGTTAAAAACATTGGAAACCAATAACTTCATCTAAGTTTTTGACGTTTTGGGAATGCGCCAGAATTGTCGCAAGTGTGGAGAGCTGAGAAAATAATATATAAATTGTATAAGTAAAAGCTATTGAAAAATTTTTTAATGTATACTTTTCAAGTGATAAACAAATTTTAAACTGTTTTATACTGTAATTAAGTGTCCTGTACAGTAGCAGGCGTGGATTCAGGGGGGGGATAAGGAAATTTCCACCCGGTACATTATAAAAATAGGTTTTGCTAAATTTGATAATACAAGAATTCCCAATAATAAAATTTTTTTTCATGTACAAAATTTTTGGAAATCCCAGCAAGGTTTTTTTTTATTTTTTTTTATCGAATCTCTAACGAAATTTTCAATAAGTATTTTTTTTTTTTTTTTTTTTTTTTATTGAATCTCTAGCGATTTTCAATAAGTTTCCATATCTTAATCCTAATAGTTATTGATTAGATATTTTCAAAGAAACATCTTGTTTACTGTATTCAATTGCTTATTATTCTACATTCAATCCCAGCAGGTGCCATCTTTATCCAAAGACTAAACGTTTAACTTGATAATGCGTGCGGTTGAATTATTAAAAAGCCTTAGTATTTGCAATATTTATGTATATATTTATGTGTTATATGAATCAAAATTCCATTCGATAATTTTTGACGAAAGCACGGATTTGTCGGGGAAAAGCCAGATTTCCTTATCTTTAAGATATTTCAACATACAACAACAATTTTTTAGGGAAGAATTTATTGGCTTTGTTGTAAACGCATTTAAAGATGCTTCAAAAGATATTGATGACGTTGATGTGTCAATTGATGCGATGGCACTATCATCAATAGTTCTTTAAACTTCGACAAATTTTTGTCTTGACCTAAAAAATTGTATAGGAGATGGAACAGATGGGCGTCCTCTGATGTCAGCAGAAAATGGTGCTGTTCAAAATTTCTGGAAAAAGCGACAAATGCGAAAAAAATGCCTTATTATTCCGATAAATCGAACAATCGAAACTGTGATGAAGATATCTACACAAATCTAAGAAAAATATTTCAAATTTTCGTTTCAATGCTCGTCAGTATAATAAAAACATGGCTCGGATCAACAATGACAGAAAATAGACTGTACTGTCTAAATTTGCCTCACAAGGAAATCATAAATTGCTTATTTAAAAAGATTAATGTATGTTGAACTGATCTTATATTTTATTTAACCTTTTTGTTGAGTTTTTTTAATTAGGGTAATGACTTTTTTTGGACAAAATTTCTTCATCCCACCACGCGATGGGCAATTTAGTCATGGCCGTTTTGGCCAAAAAAGTTTCCGCACCAAATACAATTTTTATAGCTCCTCAAACAAAAAATTTTTTTTTTAATTTCCATTCACATTATATATGGTATATTTATTGTTTATATATGCTATATATTTTAGCCCCCATACTCATAAATGATTATAAAATTTAATAAAATTTTCATAGAAAATTGGGTTTCAAGCCGTTATTAAATTTAAAATATTTTTATGAATACAGGCATAAATACATAAAATAAGCAACTGTATAACAAAAATGTAAAGCTATTTTTTTGGATTTAATGAAATAAATTTTAAGTTTAAAGTGCGAGTTGATTTACATAATGGAAAAATATCTTGTGCAACTTTAATAGCTCGTTCCGCGCATATATTATTACGCTGCTGAAAATTATCACTGTTTCATATATCCGCTAAACAACTCATCTAGCACAACATCTATCATTTGCCATTAAAATTTAGTTTATTAAAAAAACCGCGAAATAGAGTCGCGATTTTTTACGCCCTTATTCCTTACAAATGATAAGATCTTGTTATATTCATGAAATTATTAGAAAATACTTCAAACTTTGTAATTAAGTGTTAATTTTGTATAGTAATGAGACAAATTGAAATTCAAATTTTATCGCGTTTGGTGCGGAAACTTTCTTCAAGCAAAAATAACAAAACGTACTTACCCTAATACACATATTGTTTTTAATAAATTTTTAAAAACAAATTTTTTACTTTTTTGTATCATACAAAATTACCCCCCCTAAGGCTCAAGCTAGATCCGCGCCTGTTCAGTAGAAATATAGAAAACACAACCGCTAATAGTGTTTGTGCAGTAAGTAACTTTAAACAAGATTAAAGTTTATTTTTTAAAAAACACAAGTTTCGTTGTGTTTGGTGTACCACATTAATTTTCGTTGGTTTCGGTTGTGCTCAGAGCCGTTTTGGCTTGTAAAGAAAACAAACATGTGTTTACAAAAACAAAATACAATTCCCATCATGCCTGAGAACGATAAAGTTCATGTTTTTAATTAATTCTCACTCTTAGCCAATCGGTATATATTGGAAGATATTAACTTTCTAATTATTTTCGACACTTTGAGTAATGCTATCTGGGGGTTGTCTTTTGTTTTTTTTTTCTTTTCTGCACATTTGGTAGATCTACTTATTTCTACCAAAACTTTAGCTTCAGAAACAACAGTTTCCTTGTCTGTCTCTGTTTAATTTTCATGAATTTTTTATGTCGAAATAAGTTTTTCTTGGTGTAGTTTGTTTTTGTTGTTTCTTTGATTTCCAGCTTTAAGTTATAAATATGTTAACATACTTTAGTGAGTGTTTTCTGAAATTGATTGCAGAATAGATTGCAAAACACAAATGTTATGTCAATAAGTTAAATTGACTGATCATTAGACTGGTCGCAATTTTGTTTTTTTTTTTAATTTAATTTTTTGCGCAGCTTAAAAGATGAGGTTTGGTGTAAGAAATCATGATCTAATTTTTCAGTTCAATCCGACGGTGCCTAGCCGTGCCGGGTGGGGCCAAAGTTCCCCATATTATAAAAAAAAACATCTTTCTATCAGATCTTTATAGTTATACTAGTTGAAAAGCCGAAAAGAGAAAGTACTTCAAGTGTGCAAAATATCAGCTTCCTATGTCATCAGATGGCTTTAGAAAGTTGCGGAAAGAATAGGACATACATGCAAACATCCTGACGGTGGCATGTCATAACGTCCATTAAAGATATGTCATAGCGTCCGCGGACGTTATGACACTTTGCAAAGTGTCATAATGTCCACAACTTAACTTATAATGAAAAATATTAAAATGTGTAAATTTTTTTTTGAAATATTAAAATAATTATTTTAAGTAAGTACAATGCCAAAATTCTTACAAGCAAGAATGTAAACAAATTTGGGATCATAGCCGGCCTTCGGCCGGGCGCAAGGATTTTCTCCTCTATGGTATAACAAACACCGGCTTCGCTAACTAAAGCTTCTCTGCACAGCCGGCCTTCGGCCGGGCGCAAGGATTTTCTCCTCTATGGTATAACAAACACCGGCTTCGCTAAGTATTGAATAGTAGTTCAGACACAAATTTTCAACAAGATCGGTCAAAAAGTTTCTGAGTTTGGGGGGGTCAAAGTTTGAAATTTTGGCCATATAGGTGTTCTTTCACATCCATGTAACTTATTACCAATTGGGGTAAGCAAAATTTGTCCCAAGCAGCTTAGATAGCTATTTGATCAATCTTTAAAAAAAATTTTTTTTGTTTTTTTTTGAATTTTTTAAAATTTTTTTTTTAAATTTACAACTTGGCAAAAAAAAAAAAAAAAAAAGTTTTAAATATAAAAAACATATGTTAAAAAATTTTTTAAAAAAACCAAAAAATCTTTTTTAAAAAGATTGATTAAATAGCTATCAAAGCTGCTTGAGACAAATTTTGCTAACCCCAATTGGTAATAAGTTACATGGATGTGAAAGAGCACCTGTATGGCCAAAATTTCAAACTTTGACCCTCCCAAACTTAGAAACTTTTTGACCGATCTTGTTGAAAATTTGTGTCTGAACTACTATTCAATGGGACTAACGGTGGTGCAAATTTCATCCAAATCGAAAGATTTCGATTTCAAAATTGGTTCACTTGACATTAAATCCCTCTTTTATATATATAAAACGTATATAAAATGTTTGGAATTTTGTTGTTATTTTCTTAATTATTTTCTTAAATATTAATTTTAGCAAAAAACTTTCTTCGAGGCTAATGTTGCTGACTAGAAGAGCTAAAATATTGCCATATACCATGTTCTTGTAAAATGTTGTTTTTAAGAGATAGTCATATGCAAACAAATTACATTTGAATAAATGGCTTGATGGCAAACTTTGAGGGGCCGACGCCCCCCCTAAAACACAACTTATCGCTACGAAATTTTTTTGTATTTTTTTTTACATAAAACTGAACCGATTTGGGGGGGGAGAATATAAGAAATCAAAAAAAAAAGTTCTCCATACAACTAACGGCCACGCTAATATACACCCAGAAAAAAAGCAGCAAAACCATTTTTAAATTTTGTTTTACCATATTATGTTTCATTTAACCAAATCATTGTCACCGACAACCATATTATGGTTAAATTAGTTTCTTTAAAAATAGTTTTGTTGGTTGGGACCATAACGAAACATGTTTTTCTCTGCGTGTATGCATATCATTTTTTTGTATTTAACTTCTTTAGTAATTATGTACCTAATGACACTTTTTGGAGTGTCAAAACGTCCATGGACACTATGACAATGGCCGTTATGACATGCCACCATCCTGACATACTAAGAAATTATATATTGTATAGATAGATTAAAGTATTTGCTGTTTATTATTTTAGTATGATACGAACGAAAGATTTTTAACCTAATTCGGGGTCGCTGAATCCAGTGGTGCTAGCCGTTTTTTAGGTTAGCTTTGGTGTTCGAGATATACCGTTATTTCGAATATTAAGGATGTTGCACAACATATATTCGCGTAACTCAAAAACGCTTTAGCTTATTGAAAAACTAAAAAACCCGAAATTCCGCAATAAAATTTGCTTTAAGAAAGGTAAAACGTTTTTCTTTATGTTAGCAACTTTCTGAAGCCATCTGATGATACAGAAAGCTGAAATTTGGCACACTTTGGAGCACAAGGATGCAAGGATACTCCATACTACTTGAAATATCTAAGTTTATAGTGAAATATGTCCAAATAGTAGCTACATAAAAAAGCGCATCAATATTTATAAAACTAAATTACAAAATGTATGTATTTACTATGCGGAAATTGCACATAAGACCTTCTTTTGTTGGTAATTAAACATTTTAAGTAACAAATAACTATTCACAAGAAAAATCTTAAAAACGAAAGTCTAACTTATCAATAAAATTGAGTTGTTTTAGTCATTTGCGACAAATTTCACTGTACAACAAAATCAATTTTTTTCCAAGCTTACAAGGTCCGGCCTAAAGTTTACATCTGAATTTTATTGGAAGGGGGGGGTTTTAGTTTCCCAGCCTTGGCACATTCTTATTGTTAATCCGCATAAGAAACCATGTAACCCTTACATTTAAGGTATAAAATGTGCTCAGCAGATTTATGTAGAATGTTACGGAGAACATTTTTGTAGAATATGTTAACCCTCTAACTCCTCAAGGTATGGGTCTTTTTGTCCTTCTTTTGAAAAAGAGCAAAAAACACCATTAAAACAGGGATTTAAGGGGTTAAAATGTTCCGCAAAAATATTATCCGTGATATTTTACTTTAAGTTCCTGAACACATCAAAACGGAAAATTCAACCAGAAAGTCAGAAATAAGACACAACCAAATAGAGCTTAGGGTTAATTTCGCATTTATTAAGAATATTATTTTAATGTACCCCAAGAATTTAGCATGAAAAAAAAATTGTTCAAATTTAACTAAAAATCACTAATATCTCTATTATTTTACCTTCGATAGCAAATATAGACAGGACGTAAACATTAGAGTTTTCAATTATTCGCCTTTCAACTTTGTTCGAATAATTCAAATAATTGTTTTTGTTCGTTCGATCAAACGATTTAATCTAAATAATTATTCGATTAATCGATGAGAATAACGAATAAAAAATATTATTATAACAAAAAATTGACGTTTTTTAAATTGATACCATTCCATTCCATTCATCTACAACTATCTTCTTAATTTTTATAATTGCTTGTCAAATATTTGTTTAATAAGAACATAAAATACATTATTGAAATACTATGAGTTCTTAACACGGTTTTTGCTTACTAAACACTGAGATTAATTACATTTAGGGCTATGTCTACAATATTTTTTAACTTTTCTTCATTGTTTTTAAAAGGTGGTCCAACCATAATGCACGATGTCAATTGTGAGTCGCACTTTATTTTCAATTTTTTGGACAAACTTAATTTGACATTTCTCTGTTTTAGTGTTTGACAAATTCAACCATGGAAATGCACACAATTGAGCAGCGCGTTATGATTGTTGAAGCCTTTTACGAAAATGGGCGTTCAAATCCAAATGCATTTCGGGCACTTCGTGGTTTTATTGGTCAGCATAATCGACTAAATGTGTCGACAATCCGGAGAATTGTGCGTTAATTTCAGCAAACCGGGTCTGTAGGAAATGTGAAAAAAGCTGTGTTTGCTCGCGCAGCTCGTTGGTTGGGCTGGTGGCGTCATCGGGCCGAATTTCTTCGACAATTGTGTTCGATATCACGACATGATAAAGGACTTCTTGTAGCCAGAAATTGAGGATATAAACATAGAAGATATGTGGTTCCATGCGCTCTTTTGCGCGAGAAGTTCAATGGTCGTGTTAAAAGAAGATATGTGGATCCAACTCTTTTGCGCGAGAAACTCAATGGTCGTGTTAAAAGAAAAATTGTACGTCAAAAAGCCAAGCACAATTCAAGAGCTAAAGGATAAGTACATTAACGATATAGAACCTTAATTTTATCTCAGAATCATTGAAAATATGGGCCATCGGAAAGAGGTATGCCACTGTAGCCGTGGCGAGTATTTGGCCGATATTTTGTTTCAAAGATAGTTGTCATAGATCTTTCTATAACAATAAAAAATATTCTCTGAAAACTTTATGCTTTATTTACAATTAACATCGTGCGTTTTGGTTGGTCCGCCCCTTATAAAATCATTAAAAACGTATCAGAATAAATCAAATTCTAAGCTTTTATTTATTTTTTAATAAAAAAAATTGTTCGATTAATCGACATTAATTAATCGATTTATTCGTTATTCGAAAATCGCCATTTTAAAATTAATCGAACAAGATTTTGGTTTTGTTTGATCGATTAATCGAATTATTCTTAATCGGCTGACAACTCTAGTAAACATAAATTAAATTTTGTTTAGCTGTTGCCAATTCCACTTCATTACCATGCAATGTCCAGCATATTTCAGCGATAAGCGAATGAATGCTTTTGCCTTTATAGCGTTCTTCAGATTCTGTTGACAACTGGTTCTCAAATTAATCCATATGAGAATTCAAAAAATGAATTTTTGTTGACGTATGAACGTACTCCTCTTGCCCTATTTCATGCTCTTTCTCTTTCAGATGTTACAGTGTCTGCATGTCAAATTTTAAGAAACCCGGTTGATTAGTTAAGAAGATATAGGGAAGGAAGCTTTTCCTCTCCTGCTTCACGCCCTAAATAATAAAAACTATATTATTATGAAATTTCAAGAAGATATTGTGAGGGGGAGCTTTCACCCTTCTTGCCCTATTTCACATCCTATTCCCTATTTTCTTTCAGATGTTACAGTGTCTGCATGCAAAATTTTAAGAAAACCCGTTGATTAGCTAATAAGATATAGGGAGGGGGAGCGTATGCCATATTTTGCGCCCTCTAGCGATAAAAAAATACTCTACGACCTATTCTCATACCTAACAAAAACACATACAAAATTTCATAAAGATCAGTCAAGCCGTTTCAAAGGAGCTCAAAATGGAGGGCATTTTGTTGATATTTGTATGGGAATATATAGGAAAATCTAAATCCCATATCTCCGGAACCACTGTACCGATTTCATGCAAACTTTACATAAACCATCTACAGACTATCCCCAACGTACCCCAACGTTTTTGTTGAAATCGATTTACCCGTTTTTGCAGTTAGTGGTGACATCAAAGTGTACACTTCTTTCTATATATATATAGATATATATAATTCCTTTTGAAAATTCATAAATAAATAAAAAGTGTTGTTTATTTAAAAAAAATCCCGAAAAATCCCGAATCCCGGGATTTTATAAAATCAATCCCGATTGGCATCCCTAATATGTACTAACAAAAACCCAATTTTTTGGCTTTCAACAATAACATCGACTAGAAGAACATATACATACCTTCTTTAATCTTTGCTTTGCTTAATTTTGGAAACATTGTTTTCAGAAAATTTAATGCTGCTTCATTTGTATTCAGACATTTAACAAAGTTTTTTACCACAGCAAGTTTGATATGCAATGGGGGTAAGAGAATTTTTTCCAATGCTGATGAACGATATTGTGCTCTCCTAATGTTCCCTCAGCTCTCAACTTCCATTGTTTTTTTGGAATATTGGTCGCCCTTCCATCTGCTATCCCAAGTCCATAAAAAGCATCCGTACTTAACGTATCCAGCCGGCATACCTGAAAGGAAACTAACGACTTTTAAGTCACATCAGATCGGTCACTTATGGTCTTCATATTTTACGGAGTCCAGTATTAATTTTATAGAATTATAGCTTTCTTTAATATTCATTTCATAGGCAATTGGAATAGGATTTTTGGTATTATCGTAATACAAAAGTACAGCTTTTAGACTCTTCTTAAATGAATCAATAAATATACGCCAGTCGTCATCAAAATTCATTGCGTTCATTATTCCTTTAATATCGTTGCAATAAGCAAACGTGTTATCGTCGTTTATTGAAAAAAACGGCATAAAGCTGTCTTGACGCTTACGAAAGCTGGTAACATTGGCACCAGGTTCAAGTTAAAATTTAGATTTTAACCCCTAAAATCCCTGTTATAATGGTGTTTTTGCTCTTTTTTAAAAGAAGGCCAAAAAATACCCATACCTTGAGGAGTTAGAGCGTTAACATATTCCACAAAAATGTTCTCCGTAACATAAATTTGCTGAACACATTTTATACCTAAAATGTAAGGGTCACATGATTTCTTATGCCGATTAACAATCAGAACGTGCCTGAGCTGGGAATCTTTAACCCCCCCTCAAATGAAATTTAGATGTAAACTTTTAAAACGCCGATACACGTGTCTTTTTTTTTTTCTCCTCTATCAAAATTTATAGGCCAGACCTTGTAATTTTTTTTTGTGTCGAACAGTGTTATTAAGGAAAATTCAAATTTGGCTTAATAGCCACTTAATGGCTAAATTGGCAACACTGAGTCCAAATGGGCTTGAAAGACCAAATGAAAAGTAACGTAGCTCTTTTATGAAATCTAAAGAAAACTCTGCGAAGCATTTGAAGATTTTCAAGTGGGCGTTGCACCTCCTTTACAAAATCAATAATACAAAATAATAATACAATACAATAATACAAAATCAGTTAATAGGGAGAGTGGTTGCAAAAGTTTCCGAATTTGGAAAAGTTTCCGAATTTGCAAAAGTTTCCGAATTTGGAAAAGTTTCCGAATTTATAAAAACTAAACCTCTGTCAAAAAGGGATAGTCGATATGCAATCGATATTTCGAGGATATTTTTTAAATAAGATTTGAACTTTTTGAAGATTTTCAAATATTTAATTACAAATCAACCCACTCTATATTTTTTAATTCCATAATTTTTCAACTAGTTAGTCTAAGAAATTTGTTTTTAATTAGGAATTTGAAAGAAAATCTTTAAGATCGCTTAACAAAACAAATCGTAATAGAAATAAGTACTATTTTAGGAAACATTCGAGATACTATCTTCTAAATGAGAAGAATTGACATTTCTATTTTATTTTGTTAAACATTTAATTAATATTTTTTCATACACCCAAAATTCTTTGAAATAGTTTTTAGATTTTAACTGCTTGTTCGAAGAAAATGAAAACAAGGGAGTGAGTGAGAAATTATAAAAAATTTTACAAATTTTTGTTTCTTATTATTGTTTTTAATATAATTTCTCACTCACTTACTTGCTTTCGTTTTCTAAAAACAGGCAGTAACTGAACAACCTAAACAAAAGCGGCAAGCGTTTTTTTAAACATGAAAATTTGATCTAAATACAATTTCAATAAAACAAACCGACATAGCGATCTGTCAAATAAGACTTATCAGCCGGGTGGTTTCTAATTCGCATTCTAATGGTTTGTTTCGTATAAATTGTATGAAAATGAGAAGTTTTGACATACAAAAAGCGCTTCCGCTCTTATTTAGGTAGCTCAGTAAGACCTTTGCTCTTCTTGACACTTGTATTGCTAACAAGTTGTTCAAGATATTTCAAGTTGGGTTATAACAAGATCCGGTCTTGAAAAACGATGCAAAGTAAAGCCTTCTAAATTGCATTCAAACCTTTTATCATTTATTTATTCGACATTGTTAAACTGGCAGTTCGATGTCTTAATTTTTTAAATTTATATCGAAATTTGTAAAAATATATTTTCAAAAATGTGTGTCCATTAAAAAATAGTATTCTTAAGAAACTTAAAAGATTTTCTTCCCTACGCATGAAGTAAATATTGCAAAAATAAACTAAATATCTTAACATACTTTTTAATCCAAATTTTTTTAATATTTTTAATTAGGCTTAAGTTCATGAAATTTAATTTTCATTAAGTTATTTTTATGAAGAAAGGAATTTTTACAACATGAAAATTAATTAAAATTGTTATTGATAATCTTTCATTCTTGACGTGGCTCGGGCTCGAACCCTGTAAGTAAGGAAAAAACATGTAAAATTAATTAAAATGGATAATCATTCAGGAAAGCAAATTTCGATCTACCAAATGTTAAAATACAATTTGGTTTAAGGATTGATGTTTGACTATTGACGTCAGCAGTCGTCGATGGCTGCGAGTGTAAGACGGCAAATCCATCTGAGGAGATCGAGTGGTTGCGATCGAAACATGTCATGGTAACCTGCCGGCCAGGGTTCGAGCCCGAGCCACGTCAAGAATGAAAGATTATCAATAATAATTTTAATTAATTTTCATGTTGTAAAAATTCCTTTCTACATAAAAATAATTTAATGAAAATTAAATTTCATGAACTTAAGCCTAATTAAAAATATTAAAAAATTTGGATTAAAAACCATAAATAGTTCAACAAAATAACCACAATACTAATTATCTTAACATACTTAACAAAATTTTACGGATTTTTTTTTAACCTTCATAAGGTCTTCAAATTTACTGACGTTAACGATCTTCGGGTCAAATTTGACCCAAATAGAAAATTTTATATAAAAAATATTGTTTTTCGATTAAGTATGATTTTAAAGTTGATATTTTATTGAAGCAGCATTTAATATTAACATTTATTGTGAATACACAAGTTTATTTATTATAAAGAGCAAATTTAAGTAATTAAAGAATGTATACAATGAATAAAGTTTTATAATTACATATATAAATTTAATTATGGCATTGGGTACACAAAGTTATTGTATTAGAGTGCTGTTTACATACAAATTTCTTACAAGTACAACATACAAGTGGTGTTTTGTTATCTGATTTGGGACATAATTGGCAACGACTTCTTTTGTACGAATTTTTGACTGGTTCACACATTCTTTCCATGGTTTTGTTTGAAGATGACGGCTGTTGTTTCTGCTCAGTAAGTCCGCGCAGTTTATTTGCAATTTCCCGCGAAAATTGGGCTCTGGGTAATGTTTTTCGCTGCTTTATATAGGGCGTGGCAAGTTGAAAACCTAAATTTTCTAAAAAATGTCGACGTTTGGCAAAACAGTTTTCTTTCCAGCCATGGTTAGCTGATGTGAATACTATAAAAGCATTGTATGCTGATATATCTAGTATGTTACTAAATACAACTTGAGGCCATCGATTGGTTTTCCTTTTGCAAGAATAACATGACACAACCTTATCCAGCGTATCTACCCCTCCTTTACATTTATTATAATCTAATATGATTTGCGGTTTTTTGTCCTCGCGATTACTAATTTCTGACCTATGATGCAAAGTGCTGAGAAGATTCACAGACTTTTTTTTTTTTTGTGAATATATGAAAGGAGAGTAGTATCCTTGGTGAAACAAAAAAATGACGAGAATACAGTTCTGCCTTTAGAGGCCAAAAGCTCTGGTGGCAAATCGATCTTGTTTTTGCGTATAGTTCCTACTAAAGTAATTTGCTTCTCCAGCAATTTTTGTCCCAATTGGTAAAATGTAAAAAAAATTGTCTGCAGTCACATTATGACCTTTCAGACCAACTGTCAAGTCAAGAAATACACGTATTCCTTGGTTTCTTTCAGGCATAGCTCCAATTTCCTTACCTGTATACGGTTGTATATTCCAGGCATAGCTAGTGGACGAATCGCAAAGAACCCAAAATTTTATACCATACTTCGCTGGTTTTTATGGTATATGCTGCCGGAACGGGCATCTTCCTCTGAATGCTACTAGCTGCTCATCAATTGTTACGTCTTAAGATGGATTGTAAAGTTTGGACAGCATTTCAACCCACATATGTATTCCAAAGCTCGCGTATCGGCGCAAACTTGTCTAAAATTCGGCGTTCACTGCGGGTATTTTTGTTATCAAATCTTATTACTCTCGAAAGATTTTTGAATCTTTTTAACGGCATGATTGCTCTAAAAATAGGTCTTCCTTTCTCAGAATCCCACAAACTTTCCGTACTTTCATTGTTTGATCTATACACTCCAGCTAACAAAAGTAAACCAATTAATGCGAACATTTCGTTGTCATCCACTTCTATCCAATCAACACAAAATACATGTTTACCTTCATTATTAGTATACTTCAAAATAATGTTTATCACAGGAGGTGGAAAAAAGAATTGAAAACTGGAAATCTCTTCCGTTGTAATTCTTGAACAAGAATAGCGGGTCAAGCCTGGCGTCATGCTAATAATGTTCTCCGTTCGGAATCTTCCATGGCTATTTGCAAGAGGTTCTTTGAAATATCTTATTTCACCACTTTTTGATGTCATTCCTTCAGTAGCTGCTTCATCAATTTCATCCCCACTAGAACTTTCAGATGTCGCAACATATTCCAGATGATTTTTATTTTCTGAACAAATTTCTTCTTCGTCCGACAATGTATTTAGCATAATTTCTATTTCACTCTTATTCATTTTTCTACAATAAGTACAGAAACAACAATTTCTAACTTTGATGCGACCTATTAATTCTTTGTTTGAACAATGACTAAAAACTATATTGTCATAAGCAAATAAGAAAAACATTGCTTTTGTATTTACCGGGGGAATCCCAGTTTTCATACAAATAAAATGTTCAGCAAGTATGATGAAAAGAGACAAACATATATATATATACATTTAATTGTAGTGCTGCCAAAGCTCTGAAAAAATTTAACAAAATTGTGCGTAACAAAAATTCCAGGTCAAATATGACCCAAAGACCTTAAGTGTAAAAAATTTTATAAATATTTTTTTTGCCAATATTTTTTTCTAAAAACTTAACGTATTTGTTGACATTTTAAATGAAATAAAAGTCATACAAAATCAAAAAGATTAACCACTCACTTTTGGAAAAAATTCAATTATAATTTCAAAATGGTTAACAAAATTAAAAGTTTTTTTGAAATCTATTTATCTTAAAATTTTTTCTATTTATTATAATTTTACAAGTTTTGCACAACAATTTTTCTTCGTGCTTTTGCATGTTTTTTTATGTTGTTTTTAAAGCTCCAAAACACACTCGCTCACATTCAATTATTTCGCTTTAAGATGCGCAAATTAAAGAAACATTCGAAACTTTACATCTTAACAACTTTCGTGATATGTACGAGTGTGAGTATGTTTAATAGAGAAGTGGGTAAAGTGTGATTGGGAGTGTAATAAAGAGTTTAACAAAGTTGTCATTAGCATTTGGAATTGACAGTTGTAAATGAACATGTGTGTGTGAAAGTGTTTATGTAGAATGTTGTCAAAAAAGTTTTTCTTTTTACCACTCGAAAAAAGAAAAGTTTAAATTTGACACAAAAAGTATAAAATAAAAAAAATATACACAGCTTTTTTAGCTTCTAACCAAAACCAACTACAAGTGCAAGGAAAAAGTAAAACCAATATTATTACAAGGTGACAAGATTAAAACAAAAGCAAAAAAGTTTATGAAATCATCGTAAAATGTAAAGTACTTATTGTGTTGGTACTATTAGATTTTCTGTGATTGAATTAACAACATATTTTGATTAGAAGGAAGCCTTAAAGAAATTAAATTATACGCACAAATAAGTATAAGAGAAAGAGAAGGGCAAAAAGTTGTAATCTTAGTTTGAAAAGGAAGGAATTGTTTTATGAAAGTTATTTAATTTAAGCAAATGCTTGTGTGTAGTTTTTTCAAACATTTAATTAAGCTTGGAAATAAAACATCTTTCGATTTGACGACTTTTTTTAAGGTTACTACGATTTTTTTTTTCTTTTTATACCCACACCACAATAGTAGCCTTAAAATATTGGTCCTAAGCCCACCTTAAAGTATACCGATCGTCTTAGAATCACTTTCTGAGTCGAACTAACGATGTCCTTCCGGCTGGCTGGCAGGCTGGCTGGCTGACTGGCTGTCCATGTAACCTTGTGCGCAAAGTACAGGTCGCAATTTTGGAGATAATTTGACGAAGTTTGGGTCATAGGTTCTTATTGGTACAACGACCAAGCCTATAGAAAATGGGCCGAATCGTAGGAACACGAGGGAAGATAGGGGGAAATTTCTTCCTCTCAGAAACTATCAAACCGATTTCAATGAAATTAAAAACATAGATAGAACCATATGTATCTATATGGACACAAAATGTATGCATTTTTTAAAAAATAGGACCACGAGGGGAGATAGGGGCAATTTCTGCCTCTCAAACCGATTTTAATGAAATTTAAAACATAGATAGATCCATATATATATGGACACATAAGCTATACAGTTTTTCAAAAATAGGACCACAAGGGGAGGTAGGGGACTATTTCTGCCTCTCACAAACTTTCAAACCGATTTTCATGAAGTTTATAAGCATTGATAAATCTATATTTATATGGACACATTAGCATGATGTGTTTTTAAATATTGTGGTGTAGGGTATCATATGGTCGGGCTTGACCGACTATACTTTCTTACTTGTTTCTTCTGCGGATTTTAACTCAAATGAAATGGTTAACCAAATTGTATAAGGGCTTGCATAAAAATGTCAAGACAAATTTATCGAACCGAATATTTGATTTACGAAAAACTCTTATTGAGGTGTGTTAACGTCTTAAATGAAGGCAGAGGTGTTCCCGTACCTGGGATCCATTTTGTTTGAGGGAGAAATTACTTTAAGTTTGATTTTTACTTTTTTGCGTATTATTCGTTAACTTAAGTAAAATTCTGAATGGAGTATTTTGTGAAGTCGAATCGTTGTTTAACAGCCATATTAGATAGCTGCATGTGGTATTCGCGTATTCATTTTAAAAGCAAATTGTCTCGATATTACATTTTTTAATACAAATAAACTTTGCATATCAGGAGAAATTTAATATTAACAAATAGTTGATATTTTAACGTTTGAAAACCAAGGGGGAAGTCTTTTTTATTTGTGCTTTTTTTCATTAATTCTATTTCTTTTTACACTTTGGAGTATCTCCAAGTTTTTACTTGGTAGGTATTTGCCGATTCCAGCAACCTCCATAACCTGAGGATCGTAATTGACGTTTGCTCTGGAAATAGCACCAAGTTGTTTGGATACTTAGTAGATATTGGAGCTTTATCACACAAGTTCACCAAATATAGTCCATTCCCCACGGAACGTAACAAACGTTTCATCTCGTCCATTAACGAAGATCATGGACGTAGGACAGTTGTGTCGAATAGACATGTGCAAAAAACCGATAAACGATTGGAAAAAGGCTTTTTAATTTTGTTTAAACTTTTAACAAAAATATATGTTTTGACATAAAAAGTAAATAATCATAAGGAAAACTAGTCAGGTATTCTACATTAAAAATTTTTTGCCTTATGAATCTTGGGATAAAATCGAAGGGTAATTAGTACGAGCATATTTATTATTGTTAATTCTGAGCATAATATGGTTACTTTTGTCAAAATGCTGGTACATTTTTACCATAATATGGTTAATTTTTATCATTATCATGGTTAACATTGACCAAAATATGGTATTATAGTTGATTTTGGGAAAATTGTTGTTGATTTCACCCATACTATGGTCATATTAAAACATAATATGGTAACTTGCAAACATAAACATTGTTAAAATCCAACCATAGTATTTTGCTCTTGGAATATGGTTACATCTAACCATATTTTTTTTTATGTGAATATACAAAAGACAAAAGAAGCGGCCAGTTTTATCATGTACAAAATTTTTCTTTATTAATATTTTTTATCGTTTGGTTGATTTGAAATTAGAAAATCCAGAATTCTCAAACACTCTCAAAGGTTATATTGTTGCCATTACTTGATTTGTGATATATTTAAAGTTTAAATATATATTTAAATATTAAAATTATAAGGGTATTCATTTCAAAATTTTTTTTGGTTGGAAAAAAGGAAAATTACACCTTATTGACGTGAACGGTATTTTTTTTTTTTGTTAAAGGTACAAAACTGTCAAAAACAAAAATCTGTCATTTAATTCTCGGAAGTAATTGATATTTTTCAAGATGCCAAATAAAAGAGTTAACATTGAATTAATTGGTTATTTAATTGTCACATCATTTTTAAGTTATTTTTTGTATAGAATTCATTATACCCACACCACAATAGCGGAGAGGGTATTATGCATTTGGGCTGATGTGTGTAACGCCTTAAAATAGTGGTCCTAGACCCACCTTAAAGTATACCGATCTACTCAGAATAACTTTCTGAGTCGAACTAACGATGTCCGTCCGGCTGGCTGGCTGGCAGGCTGGCTGGCTGGCTGTCCATGTAACCTTGTGCGCAAAGTACAGGTCGCAATTTTGGAGATAATTTGATAAAGTTTGGGTCATAGGTTCTTATTGGCAAAAGGACCAAGCCTATTGCAAATGGGCCGAATCGTAGGACCACGAGGGAAGATAGGGGGAAATTTCTTCCTCTCAGAAACTATCTAACCGATTTTAATGAAATTTAAAACATAGATAGAACCATATCTATGTATATGGACACAAAATTTATAAATTTTTATAAAAATCGGACCACGAGGGGAGATAGGGGCAATTTCTGCCTCTCAAACCGATTTTAATGAAATTTAAAACATAGATAGATCCATATCTATAGGGACACATTAGCTATACAGTTTTTAAAAAATAGGACCACAAGGGGAGGCAGGGGGCAATTTCTGCCTCTCACAAACTTTCAAACCGATTTTCATGAAGTTTATAAACATAGATAAATCCATATTTACATGGACACATAAGCATGATGTTTGTTTAAATACTGTGGCGGAGGGTATCATATGGTCGGGCTCGACCGACTGTACTTTCTTACTTGTTTTTAATTTAGTTTTGAAAAACGACATTTTAGTGCTTTTTGTAAAAAATAACAACATTTTTAATATGGTGGCAACCACACTCAATTGGACGTTTGTGAATTGCCAACTCTTTAAAAGTTGTAAAATTGTAATTTTCCAATCTGATTTTTTTACACTTGGTTAAAGCTTGTTTAAATTGCAACTTTCGGTGGATAAGTTTTTCCTTGTAGCAATGGACACAAAGGAGAATTTTTTATTTATTTCTAATGGTGTTTTCTTTTTTGACAATAATGTTCCATGAATGCCACCATTGACGTGGGTTTTTATTCTATTCTAAAAATATATGCAAAAATGTCAGAAGTTGTCGTTTCTTTCTAAATATGTTGCAAAAATAAATGGCAAATTTGTTCCATATCTTACCCCCAGTTATAATTGACAGTGAGTTATGGCCCTTTTTTTCATCTGCGTTATGTATTTTTTTTTATTTAAGAAGTGTTTTCTTATTAAATTATTTCTTGCGTTTGCGAATAATTTGCATTATATTGAGATTTTTAGTTATATTGTGATGGATATAATCATAATATTTTTAGCTTTTCTAAAATCTTTGGAAAAGGTTTCCTGATGCTCTGGCCTAAGCAACCAATGAAATGTGCATAGAAGTTTGATTCCCTTAATAAAAAATTTCAGTGCATTTATGTATCAAATATGAAAAATTGAGAATTAAGCATGTCATACAGAAATCTACATGTTGAAAATCGCAGCAACCGTGGTGAATATAGATTCAAGCCGAATTTAAAATAACTTTTGAAAACAAAGAAGGTGTTTATACATACTTTAACTTTTTGTAGTATTGCACAGCATTCTACCAATCTGCTATATTGAGTATCCTGCAATCTTCTTCGACCCCATCAAGCCATTTTGTCTCTTGCTCTGATTCTGTATGGAGCAGCGTTCATAATTCTGTATTCAGCTATGTTCTGGAGCGTTCTGGCTACGTGTTCTGCCCAGCTTAATCTTTAAGTCTTTATAAATTTCACCACGTCTTTACCTTTATATCGACACCTCTCGGTTGCTGAAGCCTCCGTCGTCATCGCGTTTTGGGCCGTTCATTTGTCTTATAAATTCTTTCAAAGATCCTAAGGTTTTCCTCATCTGCATGTGTCAGAGCCCATGTTTCCCAGCTTTATATTAACACGGGCAGCACAATTGTTATGTATAGCCTTGTTTTCAATGCGTGTTGTATCAGCTTCGACTAAAATAGTTTTATGTGGGCATATAATGCTTGAATATGATCCTTTATAGAGAGGTGCATGTCGTTGTTGGTAGTTATTAAAGCATCTAGTTATTTGAAGCTGTTTCTTTTTTCGAACGTATACTGTTGAAGTGTTATTTATTGCTGAGTGTGGCCCGCGACATGTGTATGTCTTAGTCTTACTATTATTTATTCTATGCCAGCGTAAAAATATATCCTCCGCCATCTAATTGTTGTTGATAGGGCATCACCCTGCCTTACTCCTTTTGTTATACTAAACTCTTCAGTGAATTTGTTGTGCAAAGCCACTTTGCCAAGTTTGGCATATTCAGTTGGCAAAAAAAGAACACTCGATATAAAATAAGAATTTATTTTCTTTCCTTTCTACCTGTGGTGAAAGGTACACAAAAATTTTTATTTGAAAATTAAAACAATAAAAAAATATCATTATAACCAATTAAAGTGATAAACAAAGCAATCAAAGAGAATGGCCCGAAAGATTTTTTGCTATTGAGAATGAATGAACATATATTTAATTTAACTAATACTTTGCCTACAAAGTTTAACTTTAATTAAATAAAACAGCTTGAAATTGTTTCTACTTACTACCTTGTTCTAAGTACGTTAAAATAGAATCGTTTTCATGGCAACCACCAGTATAAATGAAGTGTCATATTAAGTAATGCTATACATTTTTATCAAACATTAAGTTTTAAAATTATTGTAATGTTAATTTGGTGAATATGTATTACATTTAATTCTTTAGATGCTTTTTCTTCTTCTATTTCCTAATGCGTTGTGTTGAAAATGAGAAAAAAAATTTAATCTGATCCGCACTTGAATTCAATATTAAGTACAATTTCTGTCTGCCCATTTTGTGTATGTCTGTCTAACTGACTGCTTAAGTTTAATAATAGAAAACATTATTCCCAGTTGAACAATTTTATTTGAAACCCATTTTAATGAAAGACTGCATCTCATTTAAACTTAAGTTGCAGAAAAAGCTCTACAAATCTCATACAACTGTATTAAATAAAATGCAGAGAACAAAAAACATCTTTTTGTTTAACAATACAATTGTAGCCAACTTTAAAAGTTTAGATGTATAGAGAACGCACATACATATACGTTTAAATACAAAGAAAAAAAAAAAAAATCCTGTAGGAAATATTGAGTATGAGATTCTTGTTGGAATATATGTAGAAATTGGAATCGGTGATTCACTAGTACATTTTAGTAGTTCTAGTCTACATTTTTTTACTAGATATTCGCATCAATACTATTAGCGGATAAGGCAATAAAAAAGAGCTGCTCGTAGTTCGGAAAGTTTTCTGACTGCCATTTACGTGGGACTGTTCAGAAATGATTCCTCTGCTTAATTGTCAAGCAGCTCAATGCTTCCGGTGCTAAATAGTCCAAGTACTTCCCGGGCAATGGCTTTTCAGATCTTCTGAAAGCTTACTCAAGTGAGAAGGCTCTCAGTTATGAAGCCTGAATTGTTAGTGTTATCCTAACGTGTCAGGCAAGTAGGTATTTCTAGATAGGGGCAGTGCACTCATTTTGCAATTTTAATTCAATAAGTGATAGTGCAAAAATATTGCAATCATTTTGTTGATGTTGACTGTTGAGTGATAGTGATTTTAAAAACTTTTGGCCTCAAATTTTATTTGATTTAAAAAAAAGCAATCATCAGTTTATTGCAACTTTCTTGTTCTTCACTTATTTGAGTGCAACTTAAAATTTTGCATTCAATTTTAAGTTTAAATTAATTTGTGTTTATTTTAATGTGGTTCACAATTTCCGCGATTTTTTCGTAAGTGTGAATACCATTCAGTTGAAGTCACGCCAATGCAAGATGTTTTCTGTTTTAGAAGACTACATGTGTATAGTACTGCATACATATTAAATGTTAATGCTGCAAAACAAAGTTTCATTGTATGGACACAAATGCAGTTTCAAAGAGAATTGAAGAAAGTTTCTGCAGAAAATGTTTAACTATATGGACAATATCATTTTGTTTCATTTTTGGTTTCAATATCATATGTATAGGATTTTTTTGTAGTTTCCGCTCATAATAATAATAATTGAATTTAGTATTAAAATTTTTATTATTTGTATTTATCTTCAAAAATTTCATGACTAGGGCAACCAGAAAATGCACTCAAAAAACAGTTTTAAGCTCTTAAAAAAAGCGTTTAAAAACATTAAAATGAACTGTTAAGATTAAAAAAAGGCAATTTAAATTTATTGTTTATTTTCAATTTATTCGTTTAATACGTTGTTACAGTAAATTACAAATGTTTGCGATAAATTTTCGACAAGAAAACTCGGTCTATTTGGAGTCAGCACGTTCTTGTACATAGAAAAAGTGGCAGATCCTAAGCGAGCATAGTTAAAATTTAGTATTTCCTCTGAAGTTTATTTTATACCATTTTACTCACTATTTCGCTTGCCCTCCAAAATATCCCTAATATATTAAAGTACTGAAAAACCTTCATTTTTTAATAAAACTGATTTAAATTTTATATTAACTTTTTCTTCTATATCCCCTGGAACACCGGACATTTTTCTTACGGTGTCCATAACTACCCAGACAGAAAAAGACAATCACCACGATGCTGTACCGACGTTGCAGGGGGTACTATCAACATCAATACAACGTACTGTTTACCAAATTTACAATGTTGTCGCAATATTAAAATGATAATGCCAAATGTGCATCTTCCGAGTCTTCTTTTTAGTGTTGTTACAGTACTGTAAATCTAAATTTACAATGTTGGATTCACGAATTTACAATGTAGTCACAACCGTCTTCCGACTCTTATTTTCAATATTGTTACAAATATAAATTCGCTAAATAAACAAGCGAAAATTTGTATATTTTCTAACCTAAAATAGTTTTTGTGTTTTCATTTTAATACGACACTATTAAATTAATAAGGCTAAATTTTTATATATAGCGTTGTAGCGGTATAGAATTATTATAAACAGGTATTAGGAAATAAAGGTTTAATTCTTTTATATACAGTGTTGTAGCGGTATAGTTTTATGGTGAATACGACTTTAAAAAACTAAAGTCGTATATTTGTATTTAGGGTGTTGTACCGGTGTTGAATCTTATTTAAAAACTGTATAAAAAAACTAAGGTTGTAAATTTTTATCTTTAGTGTTGTGATGGTACCATATTTTTGGTAGAGTCACAATTTTGTATTTACAGGGTTGTATTTAGAAGAGTCGTAATTTCTGCATGGGTATATTCACTTGAGAAACCAATGAAAGATTTTTTGTTTCTCATTTTTGTTACAACTTCGTTTAAGAACCCAAATTTGCAGAAATGAGCAATATTTGGTTCCGCAAATCACTTTCATTCCAATATATACAGAGAAATTCTTACCAGTTAAAACTATATTAAAAAGCAAAATAAAAAAACGTTACTTTACCAAAAACAGAGAGAATTCGATCGTCAGAATGCAGCTACAAAATTTTCGAGAGAAAAGAACTTAAACAAGCAAATAATAAAAAACGTTGATATAAATGCATAAGTCTAGAAACTTAATCACATAAAAATATATACAACAATATTTAAAGTACGTTACAGTATTGCTAAGACAAAGTAACATAAAAATCAAGTAAGAAAGTATAGTCGGTCCAGCCCGACCATATGATACCCAACACCACAGTATTCAAAAACAAATTTTCGAAAGTGTATGACCGTATGAAGAGGGATCAATCTATGTTTCAATCTAAATTTTTTTAAAATCGGTTTAATAGTTTCTGATAGGCAGAAATTGACCCCTTTCTCCCCTCGTGGTCCTATTGTTTAAAAAATGCATGCCTTATGTGCCCATATAAATATGGATCTATCTACATGTTTTTAATTGCGGAAAGCAGTTTGTATGGGGCCTATACGAAATTATGGACCGATTCGCCCTTGTGCCTATTAGAACCTTTGTAACAAATTTAACTAAATTATCTTCAAAATTGCGTCCTGTACTTTGCGCACAAAGTAACATGGACAGCGTGCCGGAAAGACATCGTTAGAAAACAAAAATAATTTTTGTATCAAATTTTCGAAATTTTTGTTTTTTAAAAGTTCATAAAATAAAAAGTATAAAAAACAAAGTTGGAAACAAAACAAGCCATTAATGGCTAAAATCTGTTAGCAACTTTTGATTTTATTCACAAAAGTCGAAAAGTCACCCCTAAGAAGTGGTGATAAGGGGCAAGTATGTCTTGAGAATATGTGAAGGACAAGAAACTAATTGAGGTCGGTTACATATTCTATCCCACTAGGGGCGACTCCTGGGCATTTATGAGATTTTTTCTTCAATGCATTTCTGGTTTACATTGAACATTTTGTATGGAAGCCCGCTTAAGGAATGGTGATAGCGGGTAGGTATTTAAGAAATTAATGATTGAGATGAAAAATAAAGTGGGGTTGGTCAAAAAAATTTTTCAATTTATTTTAATATTGTACGGAATTAAGGCAACTTTATAAATAATTAGTGGAAAACATTAACTATTTGACTCAGCTCTTTTATTTACCCGTTTTTAATGAACAAATGAAGTTACCCAGTTTTTCCAAAAAATTATTTTTTTGTTCCTTTTATTATTCCTATTATTAAATATTTGGCCGAGTTTGTTTCAGAAAAGATATAATATGAAAATAATGAATGCATATATTATATGCAACTGTGGAGTTATATTGTTTTTTCAAAAAATTCATCGTCTTACCAAGTTTTGAAATAATAATTGGTATTTTTCTGCTTTTTGTTAAATAAGAAATTATATCAAAATTTCGATCGGACGGAGTGAAAGTTAATAAAACTCACTTTCCTTTTTCAGTGTTATCTCAATTTTCGCCACAGATTTACTGAAGCATGTACATATGTAAATCGTCATAAAGCCCGTTTGGGTGCTCAGATTTTAAATCTATCGCCAAACTTGAAAGCGGAGGCTAATAACCGAATCGTTAATTAGAGCCCATTCCCCAGTGGGAGTTAAACAAAACATCTTAATTCGAGATACAATAGCAAAAAAGTTTTTAAAAAAAGCTCGGTGAAGCAATAATTTTTATAAAATAATAAAATAAACCAAAATTAAAGAAAAATTCCGTTTATAATACAAAACTTTAAAAACGTTAACAAAAATGCATTTTGAATAAAATTTCGTATGATTAACAGCATTTTTTTTCAAGTTTTTAAATTCGACTTAAGATGTTTTGTCAAAATGCCATATATATAATTGCTTCATAAAAAATCCGAAGTTCCACTATAAACCGTTGGATTTGGCGGTTTAACCAAAAAGTCGGCAAAATAATTGACAAAAGTGGCGACTTGTAGACACTTGGTCCCAGGTGTTTATAGGTGTATACAAATTTCTTTATATGTGTGGGTTTTTTTTACCGAATGGTATTAATTTCAATATTTAAAGGTTTTTTTTTTTAATTTTTGTAAAAAAAAAATAAATTTCTATTTAAAATTTTACATTCTTTTCTTGTGTGTTTTTTTTTTAATTTTATTCATATTTTAATATGATTAATAGTATGTATTTTCTTTAAGCTCTTCAAAGATTTTATTTTCAACCTTTTGTTATTTTCGGTAATAACCCTTTTTTTTCTTTGTATAAGCTTTTATTATTTATTTCCTTTGAAATATTATGAAAATGACAAACCTTTAAAAAAAAAGGAAATAACCCTCTAAGCAATTGGTAGAGTGTATGACAATTGTCTTCGAAATTTGAACAGCTTAGTCACATTTGGTAGTTGAAACAGCATATTTTGCGGAATTTTACAACAACAAAATATGTTAGAATCGAGTAATGAGTTCTTAAATTATACTATTTTGTAGCTTTAAGGAGTTGTTCAGATAATTGTAACAGTTGTACAATAACAACAATAGCATAATTGAACAGTGCCCATACAGTATTGACTTCTTCGCAACGATTTATTGTTCAATAGTGAATACCTAGTACAAAAGCTAACTGCGTATATTATGACAGTTTTCATTTAAATTGCAATCTGATCGGTGGTGCGTGCGTGTGATATAAACTTAATTTAGAAAAATTATGTTAGACAAAGTGAAATTTTTTAATATTTAAAAATAAAATAGTAAAAATTAGGACCCGGCTGTCACATATAGTGGCACACTTCTTCCCGAACGATGTTACTACATCAATAAGAATTAAATAGAAAAAGCGATAATTTTTTCTAAATGGGAAACTATTTAGATTATTTTTCGATCGAAATTGTTTGCAGGGAAATAATATGTCGAAGTGTGTCGAAATGGAGTGTGAGGCAGTGTACTAGGAAGTGTCAGTTGAGGACAGCATGTATGTTTGAATGTTTGTGTATTTTATGGGTCTTTTGATTAATTTGTTTATACTTTAACAGGTTCCATTTACAATTTTCCATCTAAACCTTCCTGTTAAACGCATACGCATCTTTGTCATCTGAATATTGTGTTGCCACAAATACCATTACTGCGAGAGAATAACTAAAATACAAGCTCCGACATGTTTTACACAATCATAATAAAATAAATAAAACAAGTTAGAAAGTATAGTAGGTCAAGCCCAACCTTTTGATTCCTTACAACACAGAATTTGAAGACTAATTTTCGAAAGTTTACTCTATAAGGCCGCTACCAAACCAAAATTATGTCATGAGGTTAAAAATCATATAAAAGTTTTTTGCGCCGAATAATATTTAGATGTCTTCATTTATATTGGTTTGTTTTCTTTTGATTTTAGGGAGGGGGTTTATAAAATAAGATATTTGTATGGGAACTTTGGTCAAATATGGACCGATTTTAATAATATGCAGTGAGATAATTAAAATTTCAATAAAATAAGTTTGGATCAAATTTAATCTTAATAGCAACATAATAAGATGGTTTATCATTACAAAGACTCATTCCGGAAAGAAGCTTTTATTGGGTCTCTCCAAATTATACACCGGTTCTCACCGTAAAAATTAAAACCCAAGTGCCAGAGTTCATTTACGTATTTCCAAAATTGTGAACTGTACTTTGCGCAAAAGGTTTACATGCACAGCCAGCCAGCCTGCCAGCCACACTTAAGGATAGACGGATTTTACTAGAACGACTTACAAAATGAATTTGAGTTGATCGGCTTACTACCAATATTTTAAGGTGTTACAAACTTCAGCACAAAAGCATAATACCCTCTGCTCTATTATGCTGTGGATATAATGACAGTCTATAATATGTTTTTACGGCTTTTATTTGACAGATTCATGTTCGAAAAAATTGGTATAAATATGAAATTTTTAAATTGGTACAGTGTGGAATGATTATTTATACATATTTCGGTTCAGAACTTAATTAATAGTGCTTTGACGAAAACAAAAATAAGCCGCATGCAACTTTTAATTGGCTCATAATGCAGTGTGTTCTCGATTTTCGCTACGCCCGACTATCGCAACACCCCGCATCAGGTCATATTTTTTTTGTATTTATAACAAAATCGATTTTTAAAAAGAGCCTCACATAAGTGGCACATAATTTTATTTTATTCGTTACAAATTTTTCTTTTGTATAGCTGGTTCTGAAATGTAGTTTCACCAAAACATTTCTTACCGACTAGTGCTATTGCAAAAACGTTTTGACTACTACTTACAGCTCACACATACATATCTTTTCCTCTTGGCTTATTTGTATTGTCTCGACTCAGAACCGGAAATGTTGAAAATAAGAATTTTTATTATTCGTGAAAAAATTTGTGAAAAATCTTCTTCTATTGAAATTTTTCGAATAAAACATTAAATCAAAAAGCGTTCGGATCATTAGCCAACCGTCTGTCCATAGTATTATGTTTGTCAAAAAGCGTTATTTAATTTATATATCGCTTTTTATCGTGTTGCTATAAATTAGATTTCTTGTAAACTAAAGTCACAGCTTGTTCTGTGTTTATATAAAAACAGTGCACAACAAGAGAAAAATCCCTTAAATACCAAAATAAGGTCAAAGCGTCAACTACTGCTTCTTATTTTTCACATTTTTCTATGTTTGCGCTTTTTATTCTTTATCGCCTTCTATTAGAAAAAAAACCATACACGCACATGCAAACTCATGATAAGTTTACACCAAAATAACTTTCGTAACTATTTTCAAGAAAGAGCCGAACATTATATATGGTTCTGTCCTTCGTTAAAAACCAGAACAATTGTAGTGATACTGTGGACAAACTTTATATTTTAATGTTTCTTTTATTACAGTGATAAAGAAATGAACAAACAAAAAATTGTAACAACTACCGCAGCACGAACAGTTTGTGCAACATTTTTTTCGTGCGTGTATTTTGTTTTTGTAAAAAATAATTGGTATTTTTTACCAGCCAAAAGGGCGCTAAGCGCAATAGAATTGAACAAACATTAATGAGCTGAACCGAACACAACCGAACGGAATTAAATGTTCTCATCTTTTTGTTGATATAGACAAGAACAGTTTTTTTTTTTGTGTGCGAAAGATCACAAACAGGGAACCGTTATTTTTTTAATGATTTACTACACAAACACTATAAGCGTTTGTGTTTTTCCCAAATCTACCGCACCGAACACTAAGGTGCGATATTTATTGTTTATTTTCGAACACTGGTTTACACACAAAAAGACAGTCAACCACAGAAATCCTTTGGAATTCTGAATGAATTAAAAAAGTAGATGTTACAGGTTTTGGCAAAAGAAAAGGCAACGAAAGCTTAACACTATGATAATGCGCACGCATCACTTCATCAGACAATACAAACAACAACAACAAAACACAATCATAGCAGCACCACTAACAAAAGCAAAAGCAACAGCAACTTATTTCAAGGCACAACAAGGAATCCTTTCATAAATGGCAAACAAACATATTTCAACATACGAACGCTTTTTTCCAATATGTGTATGTAAACAGGTGTGAATTGGTTTTTTTTAGTGTCAAAAAGACGTTCTTCGTATGCTTGTTTTAAGAGATACCCCAACAAACAAAAGTCACCACCTTTAAGCTAGGGGTAGAATCTGTGTAGTTTTACGTAGTAAGTTACATGAACAAAAGCGTAGGATGCTTTGAAGCGTTGAATGCGAAAAGTAGGTTTACTTACTGCATTTGTAAGCATCACAAGCAGTTTTCGAACAAATCAGCTGATTTTGAGAAATAAAATTTATTTTATTTTTACTTGTCATGATGCCGTATAAAAAGCGTTACATGTAGTTTAAAATGTAGAACGCTAGTTACGCAAGAAAGTAAAAAAGCATAAAAATCATGGAGGCAAGAACGCGTGGTAAGAACCTTCAGCTTTAAGGATGGCAAACCCGAGTAAATTGTTAACTTTTTTTTATTTTTCTTCTTACCCTTCTCCGCTACGCATTCATTTTCTTCCAAAATTGCATGTCTTATTTTAGTCCTAACTTCGCTGTATCTGTGTATCGGTGACTACCCTCATTACTCCGGTTTATTTTTTATCTCTTTTTATAGTATTTTTTATAACCGCTTCAGTCTTTTTTTGCTATTTAATAACAAAAAAAAGTTTAAAACAAAGTAATTGGAGCTGAGTATCAGTATATCATTGTTATTATTATATACCACGTACTTCTTGCTGCTGTTGAAGCCACACTGCTGTTGCTGGTTTTTGTTGTTGTTTGGTTTATTGTCTTTGTTAGGTGTTGAATGGAGGAAGTTTATTTATCTGATGCAAACAATGACACGAAAATGAGCAAGAAAATTGTGATGCTAAATAAAAGCCAAAGAAAATCAGTCAACGTGCTGTAAATGATACCAGTCGAAACTCGGGTGAGCTTTTAAAAGAGTTACTCAGTATTACGAGACAATTTTAATGCACTTCGAATTTTAAATTTTACTTTTACACCATGCAACGACAATAGTCGCACACGAAAAAGCGTTATAAGCCTGAAAACAGACAAAAAACAAAAAAGTGAGAAAAAAGTTTGTCTGTAACTAATGTCGAAAACTATCAAGCGCCGTTATAGCATTTCATTCGAAGTCGATGTGAAATTGCAGACTTTGAGAACGCCAGTCGCACATATCTCTGACGGCGTCCAAAATTTACTAAAATTTTAACATTTTAAACGGCGGCGGCAAAAATAAAACCGTCGGCTATACCAAATAAAATTTGGTATAATTTGTAAACGGTAGTCAGGTTATTCACAAAATTCACCAGTATTTAATTGTTATGTATTTTGAAAATTCCGAGCAGCGCCGCGACCAAACAGCTAGTAATTTTTTTGAAAAATAGTCTTTAATAAAATTTAACATTACCCCAAACCTTAACGTAGCGTACACTGAAAATAGAGAATGATGAAGAATGCTAACGTTGTTCACATTGTCTGTCCCCGCAACTGAAACGGAAAGACCGACAGACATACAACTTTTTAGTTTCAAAGGAGTGCGTTAATGGTCTCAGGTGTTTTTTCTGGGTTTCTTTAATATTTTCCTCCTCTAACTAATATCTTAAGTAGATTTTAACTGAAATGATGTATTTATAATTTTTATATTTTGACTTTTAGTTTAAGAAAAAAAAAACCTTTTTTGCCTTTCATATTTTCGCATTGCCGTGCAGTACAGTAAAGGTGAAAAAGAAATAAAGTCGATGCTTATTTATTTTTTGCTTAATATATACAAATGGTGTCTCAGGTCGTGGAAAGTGCTTACTTAAAGTGCTTCAGACGAATGATAGTGTCACAGCAACGTATTAAATGCTTAGTAAAAGAGTTTGAACTCACTTTAATTTATATGCAAGAAAAATATAGAAGAAATATGAAGGTAATATATAAAAGAGATATTCAGCGTAAATGATAATCATTTTTAAACAGTTTAAAGTCAGCTTATACATAAGTGTATTTGCCACGGGAAGCCAATGGGTCTCAGGGTGAAATGTTTTATGTAAGTGCTATGTTTGACTAGTCTTAACATTTGCTGAAAAAAAAATTTATATTGCAGATTAATATAATTCGTTATTAGGGCTGCGATTTGCAAGCAAATGCATGTTTTTCGTCGATAGTCTATGAACGATTATCGACCAATTCTCTTTCCGAGTCAATAAACTTGCGTTAAAATGGCATCGATTTGTTTTTGCATATTATTGCATATTTTGGTTTCAAATGCATATTTTGTTTGGTATTTTTGAGTTTTTTTTTTTCAATTTTTATATTATAAAAATAAATTCTTAAAAAAATTTCAAAAAACACCAAACATATTGTACAAACAACTTTTTTTTTGGAGCTCTGCTTAAAATACAAGATGTTTAAAACTTCGACAAAAAAATCCTTCTATTTTTAACCGACGCAGCAGCTTACATGGCTAAGGCTGTAGAGGAAATTAGAAACAAAATCGATAATGCTATTGCAATTTTTAATGAAATTTGTCCCTTGTAGGGTGTGCATCGGGTTTTATTTTATTCGATTAAACCATTAATCGATATTTGGACTTTTCAACTTATTCGATCAAACAAATAAAGTTTTAAAACTAATCGATTAATCGAAAAATTCTCAATCAAGAAATTTTATAAGTTACGCGATATTTTTTCGATAATTTTAGAAAGTATAAGAACTTGTGTAAATAAACATTCTTTCTTTAATAAAACTTGTCAATGTTGCCTCAAATTGTTGCTTCACTTTAGGGCACTGAAAAGAGTTTTTCCATCCTCTGCTATGCTTCTGCAAATAATTTCATCTAGAGAATCGATCGAAGTATCTCGTTTTAAATATTTATTCACTGGACCAGTTGTAGCCCCTTTGATTTTGTTGGTGGAGCATCTTCATCAAGTACTATGTTATGGTCACTATGTAAGTGGTAGATAAGTGAAGTTGTTGAAGAACATTTACTTAAATACATTTTTGGACACCTGTTACATTTAGAATTATTAGATTTATAGTTTGTACAATATTTTTAAACCAAACTCATTTTTAAGAGAGTTACGCATGAACTATTTTGTTAAAAATACGGGCATGTTCTAGAAGTCAAAATGAAGTTGATTTAAAATCGAGCACATTTTAAAAACGACCCTCTAAAGAAAGTTCGTAAAAATATTCCATTTTATCTACTAAAATATTATTTTTGCAAGAACTTAAGACCACGAACAACTACAGTCATTTATTAAATAATTGAATTTAAAATATCGCTCGATTTAAATTTCACTTCGTATCGATTTCTAGAACATACCCATAAAATACCTACCCTTGTCGTTTTTTCTTTTGTGAAATCAATTATTAAATTGTGATGAAAAAAATTTAACAAATATATAAGCAAAATAACTCACTTAACCTGATTCAATAAATTTTTGACATATAAAGAGCATTATTTAGCGCATGTAAAAATTGTTAAATGTAACGATCAGCCTTAGGTCTCAGTTGGCCGGGAGTAACAGTAACGTTGCAAATCAGTTGCTTCAATTTGTTGTATGTAAATCAATTAGAACGATTACAGTTAGCAGTAAGACATAACGTCTCAATCTGTAAAAAATAGATTGGTCTTACTTTTTTGGGGTAAGGTTACTGTTACTCCCGGCTAACTGAGCCTTAACACACACAGAAAAAATTATTTCCGAATTATTTTCAAACAAACGCTTGTTTGAAAATTTTTTTACTGATTCAAACAATATTTTTGTTTGATTTTTATTTAACCAACAAAAATGTGGACAACTCTTCAAAAATATAATAGACGCGTTATTGGTGTCAAGTTTTCATAATTTTGTATGAAATATTTAACGCTCTTTAATGTTGTCGTCTTTTTGCATTTTTTTTATTTGATCGTAAGCAACACTTCTTTATGTGAAATATAAGAACAACAACAAAAAACACACACAGTCTATTTTTGGACGCTTTAAAAAAGAGCAACTATAAGAAAAATAATAGCAGAAACAACATTACAAGAAACAAAATCCCGTATTCAATTTTTTAAAACTGTTTGGTTAAATACATCAAATACAAAAATAGAATGATGACGAAAAACATATCGAGCCGGTCTGCTGCCGTTTTTGGTTACATTTCTTCTTTAGCAAAGGAAAGGATACAGCCACAGAGAGTGATAAAGAAAAACATTGTGTTGTGTGTATAAATAAGACTTCGTTCAAAAATTATTCCAACAAAAAAAATGTGTATCAAAGCCAGCCGGCGGCTCTGCTCTGCCGTCATCTTCTCATACAGTGCTTACTTGTGTGCGCGTCATTGTTTGTGCAAAAACTTTTTTTTTTTTTTTGAAATTTAGTAAATGAATTTCAGTAAACTTTTTGTTTGATTCAGTTAAATTATTTGTTTGAAAAAATCAGTGTTTTTTTTCAATAAACAAAATGCAAATAAATTGTTTGAATATGCAAATTTGTTTATAGGACCGATTTCAGACGAAAAATTGTTTGATTCTACAAATTTTTTGTTTGAGTTGGAAAAATAATTTATTCTGTGCACTGAATGTTTCCTTACAAAGCTGCTTCGTAGTAAAGGAATGCCGTAGCACTTCATATGTTATATTTTTTTGTAAAAGTTGTTGAGCATTCTTTCACTTACTTTACTGCATTTCTGTATGTATGTTATGTGCTTTTTTATTAATATACCATTAGTGCTTCGAAAAATGATAAAATTTTTTATTGGGTAGTGGGTGGACCGAAAATATGACTGTAAGCTGCGACACTTAGAATTGTCGTATAATGATTGAGTAAGCTTCAATATCTTGTTCATTATTTCTTATGTAATGCTCTCTCAAAATCCATAAATACTAGTTACAGAGGAGATCTCCATTTTAGAGATTGTTTAGTTATTATTATCAAGTTGGGACATGATCTACAGATGACATGTTTGGTCTAAGGCCTGCTTCCTCTTTGCGGATGCCTCTTTGCTTAGGTTTCGATAATCTGTTGTCTGTTATATTAGCAATCACTTACGTCACCCTAACAATACCGTATTATAGTGGTATTCCCTTCTATTTAATGCATCCACAGACGTCTTTCTTTTTGGATATTTATTTTAAAATATATATATTATCAAATAATGACATAATTAAAGCTTTAATAATTGTGTTAAAAGTACGTTTATTATATTTAACAATATTTTTTTTTATAAAAATAATAAAAATTAAGCTGCTATTGAAGTCAGTCATTTTTGCTTTCATGCACTTTTCTTATCCAACATCATACTCCAACGAAACTCTTCATAACAGAGTAACATGGACAATAACAACAGCAGCAACTACAAAAGCAATCAAATAAAATCTCAACTTGTGGAAAAATAAAAATGACACAAGCAGCAGCAGCAGCATCTTATCTCACAGCTGATGCTTAAGTATCCGACTTCTTAAAGAAAAATTGACACTTGAACTCCTTTGTTTAACCATTTCATTCGTTTTGCTTTTATTTTATTTTTGTGCATCTTCTTCTCTTTTAGCATTTTGTTATGCTTTCGTGTCAACAATTCTTTTCTTCTTTAAAGTACAAAAATTACCTTTAAACAGTTGCATCTACTGCTCAAAATAAATACAAGTTATAATAAAATAAAACATCTAAAAAGAAGAGTTTACAATTTTGAGATAAACTTCAGAAACTTGATAAGTTGGGTTTGTTGTGTTTTAGAAAACATGAACATTTTAGGAAACTCTTTCAAATGCACTTCAAGTATTTTTTGTATTTATTAATTTGATTTTCTTATACAGCAAGACACAATATCATATAAATTACAGTATTAGAATCAGACAAGTTAAAGTATACATGATAAAGAAAATATTTTCAAAAAACAACATAGATTATATTTAAATTAAAATACAGTAAAATAAATAAAGTTAAGGTATATAAAAATAAAAAAAAAAATATTAAAATAAAAAAATTTTTAATTTAAAACTTTAAAAAATTTCACGAAAAATATTCCCTCAGTAATTTTCAAAATCTTATAGCGTTGCTAGTGATTTGCAAATCATTTGGAAGTTGATTCCAGAGATATTTGCTTAATATAAAGTAATGGCATTCAAAAGCCTGGTCACGATGTCGAAATTGTTTATATTTTTCCCTCTACACGATCTAGAAAACTGCAAACACGATATTTTGGCAATGACAAGTATTATTTTGAGAAGTAATATTATGTTTTTGAACTAAAGATAGTTTGAAAATGACATATTGAATAAACGACAAGAAAGTTGCGATATGTGTTCAAATATTTTTTAAAGAGAAAATGTAACGGATGATATTGTTGTATGTTACGGTCAGCTTTCCCATATCATTTGTGTTACAACCAGAAAAAATTTCAGAAGATATTGTTACGTTACTGCCTTTCAATGACGTTTTGGTTTATTTCCTTTATTATAAACCGTTTCGAGTTCTTTTATTGCAATTCAAATAAAACAAATAAACACAACACTTTAATGTATAACATTTATTTATTAAAAAATTAGTCACTTTAACAACCGAAATTTAAAGCTTTTATTTACAACTCACTATTGTTATCAACACACTTCAAACGTTTATAGTTTTCTCCGCGTGATGCGCTCTTAACTTGACAAAGTCTGAACTAATACTGTTTTTTGATGCTAGCCGCCGCAAGTATTTATACTGTTATTCAGCCATCTAGAACATTCGAAATGTTTCTCGAAGGTTCGAGGCTTTACTTATTCACCACTCTATCGTCAATTATGGTTTATGGCGGCACTTATGTTTACATAATATCAGCACTTATACTAAAGCTTTTTTAACGGTCATTTCTAGGGCTTTCTGCACATTGGGATTGAAGTGTACTAAATTATAACTATGTAAACTAAAAAAATAACTAGCAAATACTTAATAACTAATCAATACAAGATAACACATAAATGAATCTAATTCTTAACTAAAGTTACTTTCGTAATAATATGTTTTTGCAAGTAATATTCCCAATAAAAAATTGCGCTTCGGTCGAAGCAGGTTTGTAAGGGAGAAATGTAAAAGTTTTGCTTACCAACTCGCCTACGGAAGGCATGAATTTAATATGACGAGTTCCCACTTTGAAGCAATACATTTTTGACAGAAAAAGCGCTTTATTCAAGGCATATAAAAAGCGGTGAGTTTAACATTTACGAGAAGCACGTTTTGATGTGCTCAATAAGAACAACTGTTTTCATTCATATTAGAAAGCGCTTCTTAAAGAGAGTTTGTTATGGCTTAAATTAAGCACTAGGGGAATGCATTTCAATAAAACGTTGCAAAAAGCGCACAATTCTTAAGTAAAGCGCAACCATCAATGCTACTTTTAGGTCTTTCAAAGGAGCATTTACTTCAGTGCTTACTGAACAATTTATACTAGTTTATTTTTATTAAAAAAGGCTTTTTTAATATTTCATAAAATTTTTTTATTCAAATTTTTTTTATATTAGAAAAATATTTATATATAAAAAAGTTTTAAAAAACTTAAATAACATTAAAACAGTTCAATAAGCAAAATGAAAATTCAAAAATAATTCCAATAAACAAAATTAACTTAAACTATGTAATTAAATCTACTTTTTAAAAATTTATACATATTATTAAATAAATAATAAAAAATTAAGTATTTAAATAAGCTAAATAAAGAAGTATTCATTTTTTAATTTAATTAATTAAATTCACAATATTTTAAGGAACTTTTTTTTCAGTTTTCTTAAATTTAAATTTTATTAATGCAAATCTAATTCTCTTCTCGAATTTCCGTAAGCGATATTCTATTTTTGGTAGAAGCACCTTTGTAAAACCTATTTTTTGTAAGTCTTAAGACTTTTCTAAAGTTATTTAAAAAGTAATTTTTTGTTAAATTTTCTCCAAAATGTGTTCCTGTAAATATTGTTTTATTGATTACATTAGAATTTAAAATTGAATGCATACAACTTACTGTATAAAAGGTCTACAAATTTCGGGTAATCCAGAAGTCTTTTTTTTCCCTGTTTTCCATCCACATTGTATAGAAGTATTATATCGGTTGCAAAAATATTTTTTAAATTTTTAGTAAAGCCTCCAGGGTTAATTAAAGTTCTGATAGTGTGTACCATTTCGTCTCTTGTTTGTTCTGATATTTCGTCGTTGGAATATTTTGTTGATATTTGTCCGACTGTAACAAGTGATTTTGACATTACTTTAATTTCCCAGAGCAATGACACTATAACTTTATTTTGCTCGAAAATTGTATCTGCAAATGCATGAAATTAGAAATCTATACTTTAAATCATATATATACATACGTACAAAATAACAATTTTGCAAGTTAAACTTTTACTTACCTTTTAATTCCTTTGCTTGTTTTTTAGAATCTTCCATCATGTTGTTATGGCAAATCGCAGTTTCTAAGATATTAATAAAATAGGTATAATATTAAAAATAATAACTACTATAATATCAACTAATATAATACAAGTTGTACAAACCTTTCAAATCGTTTAACTCTTGCTTAAGGTACTCATTGTTAATGCATTGGGTACTAATTGCATCTGTTAATGTAAACAAAAAATTTTTTAGAATTTTTCTTTTATTAATATGTACATATCATATTTACATACTAGACGCCTGCACAAATGGATTTGTACTGAAAAAGTACATATGATCAAACAAAGCATGAACACTTACTCGAACTATAATAAAAAACATGGTACATGTTTTTGAGAACAACAAAATTAGCGAGTAACTATTGGTTGTTACTCGACTTTGTTTGTGCTTGCTAACCACGGTTCCTTATGTGACCATGATAATAATTCCTTATGTGACCATGACATTTAAAGCAGACCATACACGATTCAATTCAATTGTCAACTGAGTCTGTTGTTGTCCAAATCAAAGCGTGTATGGCCTTGTCAGTTGATTAGTTTGACGGTTGTCGAGTTGGTTGAAGAAAAATCAAAAGATTTTGATTTTTTCAAGTTGACTACTAAAGGCTCAACCATAATATGCATAGTCTTGCTTAACCTACTGTCAAAAATTAAAAAAAAGTCTCTCAAATGTATTTAAGAAAACAAAAACAAAATAAAAAAACATTTGATTCCGTACGGAATGTGCGATTAGATTCGCACCTTGCTTAAGCAAATGACAGTTTCATTAAACTTAGCAAAAAGTTTCCTTAAGTTCAATATGGTTTGTCGTATATAATTTACATGTATTCGCTCATCCGCTTAAGCCAACTTAAGCATATTGTGGTTGGGCCTAAAGTCTTTCAATTCGATTGTACTGTGTGTGCTCAAATCTCTTGATCAGCTGTCAAAATTAATTTTTGTAGTTAAGTATTTTAAAAAATGTCTTTTATTTCATTAAATTTTAAAATAAATTTAAAATCTTTCAATTCAGTTGATGAAGTTGTCAATCGAGGTTATGCCTCGATATGTATGTAGAATATTTTTTTAATTATTTAAAAAATACTTAGAAATATTAAATTTTTTTTGTTTATGTTCAGTTAAACAACGGGAATTAATTTAAAAAAAAAATACACACACAAACTTCGTTATATTTTTTCCGCACGCACGCGTCACTCTCAAAAACCAGTTTGATACTTACTTTTTCGCTCATGTTTGTACAAATGCAGCATTTATTATTTACAGCAGAATATCGTCGGGACTCGTGTCGATCAGCTTTGCACACTGAATTTGTTGTTGTTACAGTTATTCTTTCATATTCTCGCTTACAAACCTGCTTTCAAGTAAGGGAATGGCGTAGCGCTTTCAATGCTTTATTTCTTTAAATAATTTGTTAAGAAATCGTTCGCTTACGTTGCTGCTTCTCTGTATGTCTTATTGCGTAGCGCATAAGTGTGCGCTTACTTTTTAAAATATACCATTAGTGCTTCGCAAAATAAGAAAATTTTTTATTGGGGGTGTAAAGTGCTGAGTAGTCCATTAACTTCGCAACATACCAAACTTGTGTAATGTGATTCGACCAGGTTAAAGTTTTGTTAAATATTACTCCTAAGCTTCTTGCTGAATCTACAATATCAATTATCGAATCACCAAGAAATATATTTACCTCAAGATCTATATGAAAGGCTCTTTAACATATAAATATGCATTTTGATTTGTTATGATTAAGTCGCAAACCGTGAGCCGCTGCCCATGTAAATATTTTCCCAAGATCATTATTTAATTTCTGTATTTTTATATTAGCTGACTCTTTAGGAGTTCTGAGATACAGCTGCACGTCATCAGCATACATATGTTTACTACAATACGATAGTTGATTAGGGAGATCGCTCGTATATAAAGAGTATAGCAGGGGTATATGAATGGATCCCTGTGGGACTTCTCTAGTTACTTATAAGAACGCGATATAGATTCGGCATTTTAAACTGATTGGCATCTACTTGAAAGGTTTAATGACATCAGTTTCACAGCAAACGTGGAAAATTTTAATAATTTGGACAATTTCATGCACAAGATTGAATGGTGCACTGTATCAAAAGCCTTTGAGTGGTCTAATAAGGTGGTATGTCATAATGTCCAGTGTCCAAAAAGTGTCACAGTGTCCATGGACTTTTAAAAGTGTCATAATATCCATCAGAGCAGTGTCATAAAGTCCGTGGACGTTATGACACTCTGAAGAGTTTCATAATGTCCACAACATGCTTACAAACCCGAAAGCATAGCCGGCCTTTGGCCGTGCGCAAGGATTTTCTCCTCTTTGATAAAACAAGTACTGGCTCCGCTAACTCAAGCTTCTATGCACAGCTTTAGTTAGAAAAGCCGGTCTTTGTTTACCATAGAGGAGAAAATCCTAGCGCCCGGCCAAAAGCCGGCTATGCCGAGACGCTTTAGTAAGCGTAGCCGGAATTTGTTACACCATAGGGGAGAAAATCCTTGCGCCCAAAAGTATTTTCGTTATATAATAAATATATGTACCCAGAGAAAAAACAACAAAACTATTTTTAAAACAATTTCAGCCATATTATGTTTAATTTAACCAAATCGTTGTCACCGACAACCGTTTTATGGTTAAATAAGTTTTTTAAAAATAGTTTTGTTGGTTGTAACCATAATAAAACATGTTTTTCTCTGCGTGTATGTAGATCTTTTTTTGCATTTAACTTTTTTAGTAATTATGGACCTTATGACATTTTAAAAAATTACATAATGTCCATTTGCAAAGTGTATTAATGGCCACGGACATTGTTATGACATTGTCAAAAGTGTCACAGTGTGAATTTCCTCTATCACATCGGTAAGAGCTGAAGTACAGCTACGTTGAAGTCTAAGTCCAGATTGACGATCAGTTAACAGGTTGTTGTTACAAATATGGTTTTAAATTTGTTTATGTAACAACTTTTCAAAAACTTTGGAAAAATAGGGGAGAATTGCAATCGGACGATATTCATTTCCTGCGTACTGGAACACGTTAAAGGTGGGTTGTATAAACTAAAAGCAGAAGTAGAAAAGTAATGAATAAAATTATATTAATTTTTATTTTTATTAATAAAAAGTACTTGTAATTAAATTTATTGACTTGAACAATTTTAAACAGAATGAACCTAATCAAGGCTATGATTGAAGTAAAGTTTTAACATTTTTACATAATAATTATACGCCACCGTGTGTGCATTGAATGTTGTGCAGTGATGTATAGAGTTGTGTCGGTCATGAACGAACTAGTTCAATTGAACGGGTCAGTCAGATGAACGATGAACGGCCGTTCAGTTTCATCGTTCAATTCCGTTCAATCGGTCACTTGCATGGTTCACTTGGGTCTTTTTAGTCAGTCGGTCACTTGTTTACCAAACAACTGGTTGAAAAGAAATAACAATACTATTGTGATGTATATGTGATGCCAGTATAATATTCTTATTTCATTTACTCATTGCCACATTCCTTTACACATTTTCATAATACGATCAGGGTTGTCAAGTTTCTTGGCGACCTAATTTTCAATTTGGCGACATAGCGATTTATTTTTGGCTGATTTTAAAATATATGGCGATTTTGTTGTAAATTTGATTATACTAACTGCCTATTTCACGATGTCAATCGAACGTTTACGTTCGCACAAATAACATGTAAACCAAAAACAAATTTTTTAATTTTGTTTTTGTTTTATATATTATTTGTGCGAACGTATACGTTCGAGTGACATCGTAAAATAGGCAGTTAGTCCCAATTTACACTAGGGACATTTCTTGCAGGATATTTTTTGAATTCCCTTTTAATTTTACCTGAAGCGTTTACATATGAAACATTAGAAGTCAGACGGAAATTAATACTTGTATGTAAACTACAAAAAGTAAGAAAGAGAAATGAAAAATGTCCAGTACAGATAGTCATGTACTAAACACTCTACCTTTTCGGCCCTCGCCATCAATCTTCGTCTGTACAGCGAGAAATGTCCTTATAGCCTTTTTACACTGATCAACATCTAACATCTACCATCAATTTCCCACCATTTGCGAAGATGTTAACATCTTTCCATAAGAAATACATAGGGCTAAAAAACAACATCTTTCAACAAATTTAAAAGATGTTCCTATCTACATCTTTCGATTATTTTAGTGTCATCACTATAAAAGTGTCAATAAGTTCTATTATTATTGTGGCATCACTGACAAAATGGAAGTTGCTTTGAAAGCAGCGTTACCATTTGTCAAGTTTTATATCTTAATGCAATGTTTTTTTGTTAAGTATTTTTTTCTTTTTAAATGTTGGCACTTTTGTGAGAAAAAAACATTTTTAATTTAATAATTTTTTTTTTTTTTTCAAATATGGTGACATTTTTGTTTGATGGCAGATGTTAGATGTGAGCAAAGTAAACGAGTGTTTCACATTTTCTACATCTTTGATGGTAGATGTTAGATGTTGATCAGTGTAAAAACCCTATTAGTGTAAATTGGGACTAATGGGTTTTTAAACGTGTTTAAGCAAAATGTTATTACATTAGAGATGATTAAGATGACAGATTATTAAGAAAAAAAACCCAACAAACAAATTTATATTTCTTTTAAGTATTAAAAATGGATAAAAATACTTTATAAAGTTATCAGAAGATTATTTAAAACATATTAATGATAAAATTGTAAAAATGTATGAATTATTTGAGAAAAAAAAAAATAAAACGTTAGGCAGAGTTAAAGAATCCAAGTGTGAGCATAGTATAAGCCATGAATTTGTTTTGAGACTCCTACACAAATTACAATTGTTATTTGGAAAGACTATTTCAATGTGGTATTCCATGTAATATAAATTAGTTTTTGAAAAATATATAGCTATAAGGATATGTCCGGTACGTACCATTTTAAAGAACTCTTTATGTGCATGTTATTCCAACTGTTAATGTCTGTGTTGAAAGAGTTATTTTTAATAATTAACTCCACTAAAACTCGCTTTCAAAATTGAGTGCAGTATAAACTTCTTGGCACATTATTACGAGCTATACATTATATGATATGTTGAATAAACTGAATCGTACACATTGTTTTCCAAAAAAACAGTAAGAATGCCTTACCGGTGAAGTGTATAGCATTTTAGATATATATCCAATATTTATTTAATACTAACCACAAGAAATCGTTTTGCTGCTTTAGTTAGACTATTGTAAACTATTGTACCTTTTTTGTGTTCACCAAACATTTTAATTAATAAAATATGTATCAACGCGACTTTTTCCCGTTTTTGGCAAATTTTTGCAAATAGGAAGACATTTATTTTTTAGGATTTATAAAAAATATTTTTAAAAAAAGGCTTTGGCGATTTTGAACAATCAATTTGTCAAAAAAGATCAAAATAAATCCGACAACCCTGGCTGCTATTCACAATTTTACATGAGCGTTGCCAGTTGTTCTTAATATAAAACCCGCCAAATGCAAATTTTTTATTTGAGCAGAAAATTGTAAACATATTTATTTCATTTATTTTTTAAATTAGACCTTAAAATAAATAACCAAATTCAATATTCGACAACTTTATTAATTAAAGCTTAGTCAAGTTTTAGAGCACGAAATTATTCGGAAAAGCCCATTTTAATGTAGATATAACTTAAGCATTCGTATATGAATGATGTCTGTAATTTTTAAAAAAGAAAGCTGGTCGTGTTCGTACCTAACAGTTAGCTTTACCTATTTTAACAATTATTTAGCATAGATGTTTTAACCTTCAGTTTTCATTAAAAAATGACAGCTTTTACACTATTAATTACTATGCACTGCTAGATTTGTTTTTGTAGAAATTACAGGCAAAAGACTGGTAAAATAAAAAAAATATTAGTTTATAAGAAACTACTTATGAATTTTAATAGCTTTTATTTAACTTGCAATGTATGTTTGTGGGTAAAATCTTGCAACTCAAATTTAAAGCAGTGCCCATGTTCTGTAACTTTAGTGAGAACTTCTGGCATCGAAAAGAGTGAAACAAAATATTCCATCGTTTCTCGAAAAGTGAGAAAAATGTGTGTCTGTAACTCATGTCGAAAACTATCAAAAGAGATTACGTCGTTACGTTATAAATGTCATAATATTGCACTCGAAGCCGATGTGACATTGAAGACGTTCAGAACGCCAGTAACACATATCGTTGACGGCGACCAAAATTTACTTAAATTGAAAGTTTTTCAACGACGGCGGCGAAAATACAACCGTCGGCTACGCCAAATTGTATAAAGAGCGACTTTAAAGTTTGTTGTTTGCAAACGAGCTTTGAAGGCATTCGTATATTTTATAAAAATGTTAAAAGCAAAATAATAAAACAATGAAAAATGTGCCAAGAATAAAATATTATTATTATTATTCTTTGCATTTTGCATTTTTAATTGTTTTTTAGTGTTAAAATTTTTTCTCGCCCCATTTTTATTCGTGAGTTTATTTGACAGTTCAAAGCGGGAACTTTTCTCACCAAAATGTTACAGAAACACTTTTTCTGTAAATTGGCGGGTAATTTCCTTACGTGACAGCTTGTACTCGCCAAAAAAAAGTTACAGACACAGCTAAGTGAGAAAAACAGCTGTTTGTTTCAATTTATGACATTTTTGTTTCATTTCACACATTTCAATCGAAAACTTTCTCGACGCGAGAGTTTCAGAACATGGGCACAGATTACTCGAACCGATTTAGCTGACATTTTATAACATATGTTCAGTTTGGATGACAATGCATGGTTAACTGTGTAAAGTTATTATACATCCAACATGTAAAACACCCAAGATGGCGGACTTATTATTTTAAATGCATTCCAACAATATGAGTATCAAATGGGAGGGCTTGCTGAGTGACTCTTAATCTTCAATATGGGTATCAACTGAAATGACTTACGGAGAATACGAATGCGAGTTAAAAGTAATCAAATATTTAAAAAAAACATATTTTATTTAAATGCTCTGAAAAGAAAATATAAATAATGTTACTTAAAAACTTTTAATATCAACTTAAAACGTCGTTACATAAATTGTCGCGAGATTCACTTGTGTAGAAGATCAAGTAAATTAAATAACTTGCGACCAATTTAACTTCCAGTTAACAATATGTTTTTGTCAGTTATAGCGGATAGTTAATTATAACTGAACTTGCTGAAAATGACGGTTGATGTGATTGATATTAACTACTAAAATTCTCAAACGAAGTAAATGCGAGTACTTAAATCTCGCAACAAGCTTTTATATTTAAAAAAAAAATTGTGTATTTTATATCATATAAATTGATTAATGACATAATAAGTTCGAAAAACAGGCAGTTAAAGTTTTTAAGTAATTATTTCTCTTTAAATAAAGTTACCTAAGCACTTAGAATATGAGATCACCAAACAAGTATGAAAACCGCTACGTTTAGCAAGAAATCACTACATATGGCAGCCCAGATTGTACTATGAAATTTTCTAAACAATGTGGCAAATTGCCACTGGCAATGTGTTAAAAGAAACAAATATAGTATACTGGTACAACATAAACATTTTAATAGTATTGTTTCTTTTCAATCAGTTGTTGGGTAAACGAAAAAAAACTCAGAATTTTGCGTTTATTGTTTTCTATTTTTGGGTACACTCAAAAAGTTTTACAGTAACTGAATGTAATTTACTAAAATCATTTTCCGTAGAGTTAAAACTTAATAAAAATGTTGTTATTTTATAATTAAACTAATTCTTTAACTATTTCTATATGTTTCTCCAAAAAAAATATATGTTCAGTTATTTTTTATGCATAAAATAAAACTGAAATACTTAACTGCAAAGTTATTTTAAATTATTTTATTATTTACATACTTATAGGAACATGTGCACATAAATTAAAAAAACACAAATTTTTCGCTGATTTGGTAGGTAATAATGACAGATATAAATACTGTTTTAGCTGTTTTAGTATGTAATTTAAATTGAGTTAAAATTAATTGAAAAAACCTTTGAATGTATTTTTTGTAGTTTGTACATTTTAAATAACAGAAAAATTTATTAATTTTTAAAGAATTTCTCCGTTTTAAAATTACCATTAAAAAATAGCCGCAAAATTCCTTTATTTTAAATGAAATTTCAGTTTTTCAAACTTAATATTATTTTGAATTTACCTACATAATATTTTGAGTGTAACATCAAACAAATATGCTATACTTGTTTATTTTAACACATTGCCGTATTCAATCAATTGTGAATGAATGAACGAAATCCACAAAAGACCGACTGACACAAAAGATAAACTGACCCAAAAGACAAGTGACCTGAAATGAACGACTGAACGAAGTGAACGAACTCGTTCACTGTTTTGAATTGAACGTTAATGACCGGTCACCTAAATGAACGATTAAGCCCAAGACTAGTGATGTATGTTATATTTTAAACCAGGGATTTCCATTTCTTTGCACAATTGTGCAAAACAAAACTTACACATATTTTTATGCTCTTCAATTTAGTCGTCGATGTGACTTCGACAAGTGTACATGTCTAGCGGATGCTATATTATTTTGTTTTAGCAAACACTCAAAAAATATTGTGCGGACAAAAATGCTTTTGGTAACATCCAATGCCTTGCGTGCAATTTTTATTTAGAGTTCAAATTTTAAGACTTAAATGTAGAATAATATAACATTTCATTAGTTTACATGCAAAGCAAAGAACTTTGTAAAATGGTAATTATTTGAGATTTAAAATCAATTTTTAAAATTTCAGATAAAATTGCGTCAACAGATATTATTAAGGAAAAAATATTGTATTCTAATAATTTGTAATTTTCAAATAATATCTACATTGTTTTGCATTTAAGCTAACGATATGTGTTTTGTTTGTGAAAAAAATTATTTGATGCCTGTAAAAGGGTCCCTTTTTGTTTCGTTAAAAGGCGTACCTTAATGCAGAAATTATTAAGAAAAAAAAACCACAAGAATTTGTTGGTATTTTGTGCTTGCAAAAATATTTTTGTTTCTGTACCAATAGCGTCGGTGGGTTTTTTTCTTTGAAAACACTTTTCTTAAGTAAGTAAAAATATTTAAAAAACAAGTTAAAAAAGTCTTGTTTTGCTACAATTTATGTGTAAACTTATACACATAAAAGCAAATGTGACAGCAGGTAAAATTTTTGGGTAAGAAGATGTGTTTTATTGATGTATTAATGAAACTTTACTGTTTCGCACTTTTTGTATTGCTTACTTTTTTATGCTACAATTATATGACCGAGTACTATGAAGACAGCAGAGGACATAATAAATAAAATTCGAGGCGGACATCAAGCGCTTACCCACCGAAAATTTGTAACCTTTTTAAAAAATAAAAATGCTATGATCTGTGACCTGAAAATGTTTACAGAAGTTCGGTGGCTAAGTCGCGGTGATTGCCTGAATAGACTTTATGATTTAAGAGAAGAAGTTATTCAGTTCCTAGAAACTGAGAAAATAGAAATAGTTTTAGTACAGTGTTTAAAAGACAATAATTTTATTTTAGACTTAGCTTTTTTGGCAGATACGACAAGTATGTTAAATGAACTAAATTCGGAATTGCAAGGAAAAGAACGCAATATTTGCGACTTGTCAAAAATCATTCACAATTTTAAAACAAAATTTTTCTAATTTGTTCCCAAATTAAAACTGGTGATATTTCCAATTTTCCAAAAGCTTCACTTGTTTATAGAAATCTCGAAATCGACAAAAGATATGAATATGCCGAAATATTTGAAACACTTTTCAATAATTTTCAAGACAGGTTTCAAGATTTTGTAATTTTACAACTGCTATTAGATCTTTTCGAAAACCCTTTTCGTTGCGATGTAAGCAACTACGAATTTGATACTCAATCAGATCTAATCTTACTACGGAGCGAAGTAAATACTCCAGACGAAAATAATATTGTAGAGTTCTGGAAAGATTTGGATGGCGAGTTCTATCCTGAACTAAAAAAAATTCATTTAAGTGCCTCTCTTTATTCGGCACTACTTACCTATGCGAACAAATTTTTTCGGATTTAAAATTTGTTTGTTCCAAGCAACGTAATAAATTAAGTTCATCCCATTTGAAGAGCATTCTACTATTAAGAAACTGCCATAAAAGTATAAATTTAGAAGATTTTATTTTATAAGTTGTATAACACAAGGGAACAAAATTAAAATTTTTTTGTGTTGATAGAAAATTTGTAGCAGTTTTTAGGGGGGGTGATTTAAAACCACGTGAGATAAGGCCATGATGGCTTTATCTCTCGTTCAATAGGCAGATAAAGCCTTTTTATTTTTTTTTTTCATTTGAATGGGCGATAAAGCCATCATGGCCTGATCTCACATGGTTGTAAATCAGCCCCCGTTCTTTACCAATTCAATGTCGCTGATTTTAAAACTGCACTTTTTTCTATCAGCTGTGATTTGCGTGCAATAAAATCTTTATTTTTTACAATTGTTTATAAGATATTTGAACCTGATTTAGAGTCAAAAAGCTTCCGAATAAAAAAAAGGTGCAGTTTTAAAATCAGCGACATTGAATTGGTAAAGAATTGCTACAAATAATTTATCAACACAAAAAATTTTTATTTTGTACCTTTGTGTTATACAACTTATAAAATATACTACTAACATTTTATTTCGGCTGTATTCTCTCAATTTTTTTACTCCCTGGTACTCACTAATACACAAGCAAAAAATTTTTGGAAATGCCTGTTTTAAACCAGTGATGTCAATTATGATTGTGTTGGTGAGATTACTCTTATCTCTTACATGCCCAGCGGGCGATATATGCGGTTGCGAGGCCTTATTAAAGACCTTTTCTAAGGGTCATCTATGTTCGATTAAATTGTTGGGAATCAGGTAAGGTATTAAAACTTACAAAACATTTTCATGAAAGGGCGATGCAAACACCAGGGCCAGCATTATGCGAGGAAATGTAGTTCATGCTTTCCATTCATTTTTCATCAGACCATTTAAAGTTAACTTACATTTATTGCTATGAAGACTTAAAAGCAATAAATAATAATACAATATCGAAAAATGTTGAGTTATGGACAGACACAATCAGTTATTATTTAAATAAATTTAATTTGGAACCTCAGAAACTTTGCTTATTTTTTGGAAAAATTGCGCAGTTTACAATATTTGAAGTCTTTTTACAACCTAATACAATTCTTTCCAATATTTTTCGTTTTTTGCTCAACATACCTTTGCGAATTCTAACAATGAAAATTCATTTGCTCATACTAATGCAAATATTAAGTTTAAAAATATTCTGTAAGTATTTACCACCATTATAAAAAGAGAAGATTTTACTAGCCTATAATAAATACTTTTATTTACCAATAATATCTTCTAAATTTATATTGCAGTTTCGTAACAACAAAACATTTTTTAGGTTTGCGGATGTTAATTTATTGCGTTGTTTTGAGCAAATGTATTTCAAATCGGAAAATATTTGTTCGCAAAGATATGTTGAGGAGAAAAGCGACAAACATTTGAAGGAATTTTTTTTTAATATAGGATATAGCGCCCCGTCTAAATTTTTCCAGAACTCAATAATATTTTCCCTGTCTGGAGGATTAATTTCGCTCCTAAGTATGATTAGTTCCGACTGGATGCTGAATTCATAACTCGCAATGTCGCACTTAAAGGGATTTTGGAATATGTTAAGTAGTGGTTTTATATCCTCAAAATCTTGAAAACGATCTTGAAAGTTGTAAAAAAGGTTTTCAAAAATTGCCAAATACTCAGATTTTTTAAAATATTTCTCCTTGTCATAAATAAGCAAAGTTTTAGGAAAGTTGGAAAAATCTTCATTATTTATTTCATTTGTTAATAAAAATAATTTGGTTTTAAAATTAAAAACAATCGTATATATGTCACTTAAATTGTTTCCCTTTCCTTGTAGTTCCAAATTTAGCTCATTTAAAATACTGCTTGTATCCGCCAGAAATGCAAGGTCTAAAATGAACTTATAATCATTCAACTGTATTAATTCACATTCGTCTAAATTTTCAATTTCCCAAAAACGCAACACCTCTTTTCTAAGATCGAATAACCTGTTTAGACAATCACCCCGACTAAGCCAACGAACTTCCCTAAATATTTTTAAGTCGTGGTGATTGGCGTTTACGTTTTTAAGAAAACTTACCAATTTTCTGTGCGTTAATGAATGATGACCCCCCGTATTCTATTGATTATCCGCTCTGCAGTCTTAATAGCGGCATGATCACTTATAAATTTTGAGGCAAGCATGGACTGATGAATTATGCAATGGAAAGCATGTACATCAATTCCATTTTGCTTAAGCTGTCCTACGAAACCTTCATACTTCCCGGCCATAACGTTTGCACCATCCGTGCAAACTCCTGCTAATTTTGAAGCTTGTGTAACAGATATCAGGTTTTCAAAGACTACGTCGTATAATACCTTACCTGTTACATTACCGTAAAACGTTTCAAGTGAGTACATAGTTTCAAAAACATTGTACTCACTACCTATGCATCGAACACAAATGACCAATTGGCAAAGATCATTAATGTCGGTGCTTTCGTCGAGGCAAAAAGAAAAATATTCACAATTTTTTAACTTTTCCCTAATCACAGATTGTATATGTGCAGCTAAAATTTATGTGCGCTTGACGACACTATTTCGGCTCATGGGAAGCGTTTTTATTACGCTGCAATCGGTTTTCAGTTTTTCCAAAACTGCATTGAAAAGCTTTTTTATAAATGCCCCATCGGAAAATGGTCTTCCCTGTTTTACTATTTCCAAAGTTAGTAAATTTGATATTTCTATTTTTAACTCTTCTATCCTATCTTCCTGCTCTTCTTCTTGTGATACCCAACTTTTCAAGCTATCCAAATAAACCTTTTTTTTAATCTTATATTGGTTTTCCCTTTCTTTTACTTCATATTGTTTAATATCATTATGGAAATTATCATAATGCCTTTTCAAAGTATACAATCTCTTAAGTTCAAATGTTTTAAAACATAAGAGACATTGAAAATAATTAAATGCATTTTTTATCATAAAATATTTTTTATATGGCATCATTTATCTTTTTTTTAATAAACTCATCCGCTTGCACGTCCGTTATCGCTGTCTACAAGACTATTAAATGAAATTCTAATTTGAAGTTTACAGGTATACACAATTGTACATAGAAATGGATTTCCCTGGTCTATTTATTCAAAAATAAAATGAATTACATGAGAATTATAACGTGAAAAAGTTATTTTAGTAAAAAGTTAGGATATTCATAGTGGTAAGTAAAATAGAAAGGGTATTCACGGTGTTGGGTTACTCATACTTCAAACATCTGTGCATACATTTTAATTCTAGCTAATGGTATATCATAACTTTTTACAAAATACCAAATGCGCACCTGAGTTTGCCTGCAAAAATGTATAAAGTCATTATAACAGGTCAAAGTTACGTTAAATAAATACCATAAAGTAGTAAGGTTTACTCTTTAGACTGGGTCATATAATTGTAGCATAAAAAAGTAAGCAATAAAAATAGTGCGAAACAATAAAGTTTCATTAATACATCAATAAAACACATCTTCTTACCCAAAAATTTTTACCTGCTGTCACATTTGCTTTTATGTGTATAGGTTTACACATAAATTGTAGCAAAACAAGACTTTTTTAACTTGTTTTTTAAATATTTTTACCTAGTTAAGAAAAGAGTTTTCAAAAAAAAAAAACCCACCGACGCGATTGGTACAGAAACAAAAATATTTTTACAATCACAAAATACCAACAAATTCTTGTGGCTTTTTCTTTTCTTAATAATTTCTGCATTTAGGTACGTCTTTTTAACGAAAGAAAAAGGGACCCTGTTACAGGCATCAACGAATTTTTTTCACGAAAAAAACACATATCGTTAGCTTAAATGCAAAACAATTATTTTGAAAATTTGAAATTTTTGTTGATTAGGATTCACTTTACATATATATTTTTATAAAATTATCAAAAAGTAATTTCAATTTTTGGGAATACAAAATTTTAATTTCAAAAGATTTTGTTATTCGTGCTTAATTCCCAGTTTTTATTATTGATAAAAACACTTGAAATTTATTGTTGATGGGATAAGCTATTCCTATGCATTTCACTATTCCTATGCATTTCCCATCAACAATAAATTTCAAGTGTTTTTATCAATAATAAAAACTGGGAATTAAGCACGAATAACAAAATCTTTTGAAATTAATATTTTTATAAAATTTTAAAATTCTGTCTTAAAAAATAACCACAATTGCACAATTGTGCAAAGAAATGGAAATCCCTGTTTTAAAATCATTGTACAATGTCAAAAACAGAAATAAAACAAAACAAAAACATAGATAATAAAAAAAATAAAAAAGATAATAAAACAAAAAAAAAAAGATGTACCAACATACAGTTATTGTATATTTATTTATATACATAAATATATTTAGAGGCCTCAAAACAGGCCTTGCAATATTTGCGATATTTCCCGCTGAATGAGAGTGTTTCTCAGTAACCCTGCCTTTACACATGCAAGTAATTACTTGCATGTAGTATATACGTATTATCAACGAAAAAGTCGAAGAAAAAGCCGAAAGTCTTGCAAGTAGCTTGAGTGTTTACACAGTCAGTTGTAAGTTCATTTTTCAAATGTTCTCGAAGCGAAAACATCCTATAAAAAAACTTTGTTTTTCGGTTTAACAGCATTACCATGTTAAAAATATTAACAAGTTCTTACAAAATAAATTTAATAATTCCTTCTTTATTTAATTTTTGGTCGATCTTGATGAAAAAACTATGTTTATTTTATGAAATATCTGACTCCAGTATTGCCGTAGTGCCGATTTAATAATATTACTGAGAAAATATTTTGATTAACAATTTTTTTTTTTTCAAAATGCTTGAAATTTATGATAAAATTACCATTGAGATGGGTTGTTGTATAGTTGTTCTCTTTTTTATGTGTTATTTTTTATAAATACACAGAAAATCCCTTATAAACATAACTTTTATATTACTAAGTAGTAGAAAATTTATACAAAAGTCATCCATGGTAACACTGTTTCTTCATTTGTCATTTTACTTGCTGCAAGTGTCAAAAACTTACTTACAAGCAAATTCTCTTGCAAGTTGGGCTGCAAGTTCGAAAAATGCGATGGTGTTAGAAAAAATGTGTGAGTGTATTGAGTTTTTCGCACTTGCACTTGCAAGTGTAAACCCTAGGTAAACAATTATATTTTACGCTCGCAAAATAAAAGAGCGTAAGCGTACATGTGAATTAATTTGCACAATTGTGCAAGGCGCTGACATCCCTGTTTTAAACCCATATACCCTTATCATAGTTATTTAAAGAAACCTTAAAAAGCTGTTAAATCAATACACTATAGTTATAACAAAACATTCTACCAGGCACATCGAAGTGTTTACTAATCAAGAACTGTGTGTTTAAAAAGACTCTTCAGCATTTTTAACTGCTGTTGGCGGCAGCTTAGGCCTTGGTAAATTCAACAAAACTCTTCACATTTTTTAATAACTTATTTATAAGTAGAGCATAAAGTACATACATACATATTTAATTTTTGTTGATCTTGTTTTGTAATTTCTCATTTATAGTTATACATACATATGTACATTCATACTTAGTTATGTGCATATTAATAACTCTCTTATACAAAAACACTCTTAATGCCCAAATACATTGATCAAAATACTCATCAAGCATTGTGGTTGTATTAGTGAAAATATGTTTGTATGTGTCACACTGACGATGCTGGATTCAAATCAAATAATTTAGATATGACGGCGAATATAACGTCAAGCACACGTACACGATGAATTCGCCGGTTGGACAAGCATTTGACAAGTGTATTTGGGCCTTTAGTGAGTAAGATCGCATCAAGTTAAGATATTTTTTGCTAATATCAAGGCCACTGCAGTATGTATATCATATACATATGTATATATACTTGTTATAGTGATGTATTTACGCATTTTATTTTATTGTAAATATATTTTATGCTCGGTACACACTATGCAACGTATTTACGCAGGTTAGTGAATTAAATTCATTTTCATTCATTCCAGATTGCATCAACATCAAAATGCTTTGTTATTTTGAGATTGCACTGATGTTGCATTATATATTTCACTTTAAATAAAGGTTCATTATAATTTGTAACAATTGTAAATTTAGTCGTCGCTAAGCTGATGTACAATAAACAAGTTGTTCTTTGGAAAAGTATTGATTGTTGTTTTTATTTGCATCTTCTTGCAAAAACTATTGCGAGAACAAAACAACTGCTTTAAATATATAATTATTTTTGTTACTTTGTTTTGTTAAAATTAAAAACTAAAAGGTATTTGCCTGGAATCTTCGCCCATTTGATTTTCTAGAACAAAATAACAATGCTAAGGACTTCAGTAATAGATGGGTGAGTTAGTAAATTTCAACGCCGTGAAAATACTTTTTCGCTCCTTCTAAGCCAAAAGTACTTTGAAAGATTTTCGAGAATCTATATATTACATGGCCCAAACAAATTGTACATACCTTGTACATCATAATATAACAATCAGTTGAATGCAAAACACTTATCTTTAAATCGATAAAAAGTACTGGAATATGGGTAGCACTGAGGGTAAAGGAGTTGCTATTAAAAAAGAAAATATAATAGAGGCAATGTACTCTAATACAACACTTAATGTCAAACACGAAGAGAGATTTAGATTAATAAGGGTGCCCTCTCTCACCATTGTTTTTCGCTATCGTACGGGATGAAACTATCCCAGCGGCGAACTTTCCATACCATATCACATCTCTTCAATGAAGTGTGTATCACTTCGTGTTCAATGAATTCTAACTTACAAAGTGTATGAAGGAAGTGTATGGAATTTACAAAAATGAATTTCGTTCATCTTTTACTTCTACTTGCCCACGAAGTAATCGAGATTGTGTATAGACCGTCTACTGCCTGCTTACAATGTGTGCGAAGTTGTGTGCAAGACGCCTACCACTTGCCCACGATGTAAGCGAGATTGTGTATAAGCTGTCTACTGCCTGCTTACAATGTGTGCGAAGTAGTACTGAGATTATATTTATTGTATGAACACTTCGCTATCCCGCTTACTTTGTGTGCAAGTGGTAGGCGTTCACTCCACAAACGCGGCAATGCATTCAAAAAAGTGTACTAGGTTGTAATTCAGATGGTGTGCATTACTGTCTTACTCGTGTCTATCACATCATCGCTTCTGTAATCGACAAATTCGCCCCTGGGTATGATTAAACTATACTAGACACGAGTAAGATAATAATGCACACTATCTCAATTACCACCTAGTACACTTTTTCGAATGCATTGGCGCATTTATGGAGTAAACGCTTAAAACTTGCACACAAAGTAAGCGGAATAGTGCAGCTAGTTTTTCTAGATCTTCGCGTTATTTCAGAATTTTCATTAACTGCCTGTTTTTAGAAAACGTAAACAAGTGTGCGAGTGAGAAATAACATTGAAAACAACAATAAAAAACGAAAATTTGTTTTTGTTTTCTATATAATTTCTCACTCACTCACTAGTTTACGTTTTCTAAGCCAGGCAGTAAATGTCTAATATTTCTAAACTAAATCCTTTTTTATAATTTTTTTGTGCAAATTTTTTACCTTTTGGACACTTATTTATATTCAGTCGGCAAACATTTGAATCGCAATGTAAAATAAACTACTCTACAAAGTAGCAAATGAAAAATAACTGGACAAAACAAAAAAACCTGCACATATGAATACATACATACATATAGAATATATCACCACATTATAAAAGATGAACAAAACTCATTTTTGTAAATTCCATACACTGCCATCATACACTTTGTAAGCTATAATTCACTGAAAACAACGTGTGACAAACTTCATTGAAGAGATGTGATGTGGTATGCAAAGTTCGCCGCTGGGATCTACAAACAGAAGAGATATTGTATGCAATTTCAGTAAACAGCTAAAAGATCTAGAATGTGCAGACGATATATGTATATATTCAAACAATTTTAATGATATACAAAGAACATTTACTTTGCTCAAGTAGATCTTGCCAAACGCGTCAGTTTGGAAATAAATACTTTAAAGACAAGCGCAATGCATTTCTCTTTTGCAATCCATATTCAAAATAAGTTAAATTAACACACGCTAAGAAAAAAACATGGTTGTGGTAAACATATTCTAAGAGCAACATATTATGATAAGATTCATGATTGTAGTCACCATATTAAGATTATTATTGAAACATATAATGGCTAAATATATTCGTAATATTACATCATAATATTTTTCCCTTAATCATATTATTATTCTGCTAATCATTATAAGTTAAGAAGGAATCATATTATTATCATGGTAATCATAATAAGTTAAGAAATTAATCATATTATTGTCGTGTTAATCATAATAAGCTAAGAAGTAATCATATTATCATCATGTTAATCATAATAAATTTGGAAGCAATCATATTATGATACAGCTCCTTTAATAACTGTCATAACAATACAAAATAAATTAAAATTTTTATGGTAATTTATCTTGTTTAACCGCTCACATATAAAACAAACGACACAACTGATTCAAAATAATTTTACAAATGACGCTAGCATAATATTATTAGAGTAAAAATAGTTTGATTGCATCTTTAACATAATATGATAATTGTATAGAAAGTTATCATGTTATGGCTATTAAATATCATGATATGGTTGTGAGTAATTTAATATGTTTTGAAAGTTATCATAATTTAGTTGTTAGAAAAATAATTATTTTTCGTTCAGCAATACTGAAATTTATAATTGAGATAAACATTGATATGTTTACAGTAACTATAATATTGTTGATATTTAATAAAAATAAGAATTATTTGTGTACGACAACAATATATTGTTACAATAAACATAGTGTTGTTGCCGTAACCATGCCCAACCTAATTTTTTCTCTGCGTGCATGAAGTAAGTTTATGTATTTATCTTTTTTTAAGATTAAAAACAAAAACTTTTTATTATAATTCTTAAATTTTTTTCAAGTAATTTTATTACTTAACAAACTTGTTTTGCCATCCCGACAGGTTACTTATAGCACTTTAAACTTTTTTAATTTATTTTTATGATCTTTTGTTTGTTTTTTTTTATAAACGAGTTTCCAAATATTATCCAACTTCTGTATAGTATATTTCAAATTGTTGCACAAGTATTATACAAAAAAGCAGATGGCTCTTTAGCGTTTGGCTTTTATTTATGTTTAAAAGCTTTTTTTTTTTTTTTAAAGCCGATTGTATTTCAAATTAAAATTAATTTAAAAAGAATTAAGAAAAAAGGAATTACAAATTTTATAGATTTTTTCCAAACGAGGGCATACGAAGTCCATCTTAAAACAATAAAATTATAACACTTTCTAGGACTTTTGCTCCTGATATTTCACACTAGGTTAACATAGAAAAAGTTGAAATAATATAATAATATATTCAAATGAAACTCTTTTATTTTTAACTTGGCGTGGGTTTATTACAGAGAAACCCCGAAGTGACAGAAGTATCCTGCAGGCGGATTGCTTTTCTATAAGGAAGGCGGCTAACTGGCTAAGGTATTATTATCGCATACCGATGGATATATGTTTATTAAGCAAGGCTGCCGTTGCATCCATATCGGGTATCTATACGTCATCTACTGCAGAATGTTGGATATCTTCAAATTAGATTTCGTAACCTTCGAAAGTCATCTCAATTAAGGATCTATTGATTAATTAGGACTTTCCATAGGTTTAGTGAATGTCTCTCTTAAAGTACGAAACTTATACAGGCCGTTAAATACTTCAATTACCGCACTAGACATTTCCTGGTCTTGTATTCTGTTCTTTTGGTAATCAGATGTGGATAAAGAGATCGCGTGATTCAACAGAATAAGCTTTGCAGTACAGGATTGAATGTCCTATTAAGGAAATTTAGCCACATTTAGAGAAAATAGTCTTGGAAGATTTAGAGAAAAGTTCCTGGATATAGCTACGTTACGACAGTTAAGCTTATTATTATTAAATAAATAATTTAATCCTATGTTTTTTATTATTAAATACAAAATATACAGATATTTAAATAAAGAGTTTTCTCAAATAGAAACTGGGAATTATTTCCTTCCGAAGGTTACTTTATATTTTATTCAACATTTTTCATTTTTCGAATTTGTTCTATGAGCTAAATTTCAGTTATGTATTTTATAAAGCTTTTTTGTAATAGTTCTGTTCCTTAAATGTTTCAGGTAAAAATGTAAAAAGAAAATACACAATAATAGTCTGGTAGTGCATAAAGTCATTTCTGAAAAATTGAAGGAATAGAACTATTACAAAAAAGCTTTATAAAATACATAACTGAAATTTAGCTCATAGAATAAATTCGAAAAATGAAAAATGTCGAATATAAAGAGTTTTCTGTTTAAATTACACCTGTTAAATATTTCTGATGCCCTTTTCAACTAGATTTTGACAATACTATAGTAACTTCAGCCATTCATATGAAAACAACAGTTATATTAAGCAACAAATTCGCTTTTAATTACATTTCGAGAGCAACAATTTGAACTTTCGCAAAATTTTTGTAGAAAAAAGGTGTTGATAGTTATGCTGGATGGAGGAGATCTTTCTAGATCCTTCGTCTTCAAAAAAAGCTTTAACACTGGCAAGTTATTCCTGTTGTCATAGTTGACAGCATAAAAAGAGCTTTTAGGATTGGTAAGTCTAGATCTATATTTTCTAAACTTTTTAGTTTTTATTTAATGCTGAAAACAGTTTTTTCCTTGCAAATCTTTATTATTCCTCCTAACAATTATGTTGTTGCAAAATTAAATTTAAATAAGAATTAGTCGTAGTTTTCGTAATAACTTACGTTTAGATTTTAGATTGTACTAGTGCACAGATTTCTCCAGTGATAATGCTATGAAAATATATTCCTTATGCCTAAAAGTAGTCCCTGAATAAAAATGCATAACAGGTTTAATATTATAATAAATAATAACGCAGGTTCAACAAATTGCTAGACGTTTAAAATATTGCATAAATACAGACGTGTTACAAGTGGAGTTTTATTTAAAACATTGTCCAGTGAAGGTCGTAGCCGGGGGATATACCGTGCGCTTCATATTATATTATATATTATATTATTATAAATACAGTATATTTTTTCTTATTACAGTCGAACTCCCATAACTCGAACTTCTCTAACTCGAATTTTCTCTTACTCGAACCAATTTGATTGGCAGTAGCTCTAAAACAATAAACTACATACAATTCTCCTTCCGTAACTCGAACTTCCATAACTCGAACCAAATACTCAAATTTGTATTCTATAACTCGAAGTTTTTTGCTTGTTTTGTTTATTTTGTTTATTTATTTCGCTTTCTTTTGCTTGTTTAGCAGGTTTGTATATTTTACTTTGCTCTTTTTTTCGGGGAAATCCCTTTTTGTACATTACGTGTGTCTTTTGGTTTGCCTAAATATGTTAAAATTATTTGTATGTGTTTATTTCATGGCAAGTAAACGTGTTTTATAATGTTTGTCGATGGAGGGAAATATAAGTTTATAAAAGAAGTCGAGGGTGGATTCAAGAAAAAGGAAGCAGACAATAAATATGGTGTCCCAGCTAGTACGGTCTCATAGATTTTTAAAAATAAAGAATTAATTATCAACTCGTTTGTGTCAGTATCTCATCTCTTTAGTCAAATGATTAAGAACCAAATATACAAAATTATCGACATAGCAGTCCTCAATTGGTTTACAGCAGCTAGAAGTCAAACCATGCCGATATTTTACTTCATAGTAACTTGTTTATTACAAATACATACCTACATGCTTAGGTATGAAGCTTTCAAATAGTGCCTGTTTTAAACAAAAAATACAAAATGTACACAAGTTTGCAATTTATTCTCTTTTCAACAAGAAAATTCTGTAACTCGAAGTCTCCATAAGTCGAAGTTTTTTTTGGGATAATGGTGATTTGAGTTATGGAAGTTCGACTGTAATTATAGCTGGATATCTCTAAATAATATGAAACGATTCAATTATCTACTGCGAATACTAATTTGTTTCATACAAATCAGCAAAGCATTATAATATTTTCAAATATATTTTACCCAAATTTTTTCATGCCACCCCATAGTGTGTTGTTTGATATTTTATTGTTATTATTATTTTTGGCACAAAAAGCAACAAAGGGGTGCCAATTTGGATTTAAATTGCTCGGAATATTCCAAAATTATAAACAAACTAGGCTATTCAAATGTCAGGTGCTGTATGTATTAATTTTTAATACATAAAAACGCCCAAACATAACCCAGCGGGAAAACTCAGAAGAACATCTTACTTCAGGCATTTGATTCAATTACTTTTCTTATCTAACTTTTAAAGAATGCCCCATAAAAGGCCTCAGCTTTTTCGTATAAAAGATATGATACAACTTTCACACTCGCTTCTATGAAAAGGGAGCAGAGAAGGACTAACCAAAATAATTTATTTTTTTTGGTTCCATTACCATTCTTATGTACCTGCTAAAGAAGCCAGAGCGGAAGGCCTACTCTGCAATGACAACGTGTGTAAAAAAGATATGAGAAGCGAAACAATTTCAATTAGAAAAATGACTTGTTATTTTAAGAAAATATCTCAGAAAAAAAGTAAGTAAATAAAAATCATTACGAAAGAACTTTTGCAAAAAGTATATTTTAATTTACAACAACTAATAGAAACTGTAAATATTTTACACTTTACCCAGCGGTAACTAGAATGAGTAAAGAGGCCTAATAGTAGGCCTTATCTAGCAATCACAAGCAGTCAGAAGCCCTTCTCGCCGCATTCCATTTTTATTTATTTTTTACACAGGTTGTCATTGGGCGCAAGGCCTTCCACACTTCCTTTAAAAACAACTTCGATCCCTTCTCAAAGAAAGGAGTAAGGAAGGTCACTAAAAATAAAAAGTAAATAAAACTGAACACCTTCCTTTCTCCCTTCTCAAAGAAGGGAGTAGCGAATGTGTACTGAATATTTAAGAAGGTCTTTTAAAAAGAAGTTTATGCCTTCTAGAAGGCATACTTCTGAAGGCAGGATATCATGCGAAGCGAATCTTTTTGAAGGGAGTATAGAGGCCTTCAAAAAGGCCTGCCAATTGCGGTCCTTTCAATATTTACCGCTGGGTAGTTGCTTAGAGTTGTTTCACATAACACAACAACAATTTTTCCAATACACCTTCTAATACAGTTTATATATGTTTTTACCGCTTGTTGGTTTTTATTGAGCTGCTTCTTTTAACATGCATTTTAATTAAATTTATTTTGAATGAAATACTAGTGCATGCTCTCAATCAATTACAACATCTTAAGAATATGGAAAAACACTTAAATGGGTCCATAGAGTATGCACACACACAAACACATACACTAGCAAACAACAATACGAACATCAGCAAAAGCAACTTGCAATATTAACAACCCAACAGACCAAAACAGAGCAAAAAGTTAATGAGTTGTAGAATAAGCTTTGATAAGAGATTTTCTACAAATATGATTGCAAATTACTTATTCTTGCTATAGTTTTGCAAGTGTTTTTGACAATGGTGTCCCGTTATTTGACGCGAGCAGTAATTTTTCATTATTTTTTAAAGTTTTCAGTCTTGGTGTTTTGTTCGAAGAGTGCAGTGTTTTAAAGTGGTTTAAACAGTGCACAATTTAAAAAAAGTAATTAAATATTAGATATATAAGTAAAAAAAACTGTTTGTAAATATGCCATATAAATTTATATAGAGTATTCGTAAAAAATGTTGTCTTATTATAGATTAGAAAAGTATTTTTCTGTAAGTTTATTCTATAAAGTAAGCTATTTTATATTATCGACAAGTAATGTTATTGCAAGGGAACAGTTTTCATTATTAAATAATTGTTAATAAGCCTTTTATAATAGTAATCACCACACTTTTCTAAGCTTAAGTCTTATGTTAGTAATCTTGCTACAAGTTATTTCTAAACCGTTTTGGTTTGTTGGGAAGAAGTTACAAATACTCAAATACATTTACACACACACACATATACATATACAAACACACACATGCATAAATTACTGATGCATGCAACAGTAATTGTTCAAAACACACTTGTGTAAAGATGCTGGCAAATGTAATTTAATTATTAACAAGTATAAAACAAGCACAAATATGTTTAAATATATATATAGACGCACAAATATACTTAAATCAAGCCGAAGCGGTGTCAATAGTACGGTACGTACGGATTTCCTTAAATCAAGTACAGAACGCTTGATTTAAGTACGGATTATTCGAGTGCAAAATACTTAACTTATTCATATTAATTCCCGAATTCATTCTTAAAATCAACCGGAAAGATTTTATTTATTTTATACTTTTGTTGTATTCAGCACTTTGTTTACAGAAGAATACTCAACTATAAGACACCAGCAGCATGCGCAATATGGTTTCCGTAATCATTCTGCTTTGATGTATTTAACTAAATAAATTAAAAAAATAGAATATGGGAATTAGTGCTTTTTTATTTAACCATTTGAACATGAAAATAATCTATATTTTTATTTTGCAGAGTTGTTGTTGTGTCTTAAACAAACTTTTATAAAGTTTTCGAAAGTTATCCCATTTTGTATTGTTTAAGGTATACATTTAAGAAAGACTTAAAGTACGCGTTTTTCTTTCTGATCCATTTTGATAAAATTGACTACTCCAATGACTGTAGTTTGTAGTGAGACGATATGTCTTCGTTTTTTAACGACGTGCTTTCGTTTTTAAACGACTTCAAAACTTATCCTCTTGAGTATACCATGGAGTAGTTATAAAACTATGCCTGTGTAGTCCAAAGCTGGGTTATATGGTCGTGCCCTAGTACATCGTTATGTTAAATACCCTTATAAAATTATTACAGTAACTGATTGTGGGTTATTAAATTCGTTTTCTGTTCTGTTAAAATTGAATAAAAATATAGTTATTTTTCGAATAATTTTATTTTTTAACATTTATGTTTGTTATTCAAAAAACAAACTTCCAAAAAATAATGTTTTATCGTATTTATTTTGTTATGTAGTTTGATTTTTGTCGTTTAAAATATATTTTTTAATAGTAAAAATCATTCAATTTTAAGGAATATGCTGTTCAAAAAATAAAAAATTTAAAAATGAATGTAAAATCATTTGTTTTAAATGAAATGTAAATGATCCGTTTTTTAAGTGAATTTTAAGTTGTTTAAAATGAATTTTCGTTTGAATTTAACTACATAATATTGTGAGTGTAGACCATGTTTTTTCCATACGTTTGGTTTACTTTTGGACTAGTCCTGGTCCCTTGTGGGCTACACTTTACACGCGTGTTTGGACTTGTCCTATTATTTTCAGGGCATACATGTGTTACAAACAAATACATTTAAATGTATCAAGTTCTCGTCGAAATATAAACAATTTATTTTAAAACAAAATGAATAATGCAACAACAACAACAAAAATCATTCTAATTGAAATATTTCAAGCACATATGTTTGCTAATAAAGAAAGAAAAAGCGACATTAAAGAAAAAAATCATGTCTTTCACAAACATACATAAATGAACTGAATACAAAGTTCATACACGAACTCAGTCAGTCTGACAGCAAAAATATTAATATCTAATAAAAAAATGTTACCCCTTTAGCGCAGTTTAGAAAATAAAAATATAAGTTTACGTTTTCCTGCTTAAGACTGACACATATCATGTACACACACATGCTTAAATACACAATTGTGCATTTAAGATATGAGAATAACAGTTTTGTGACTTTTACCTGCCGACTAGAGTTTTTTTTTTCCCGGAGTTTTTCGATTCCCGGGAAAGCGGGAAAAATTTTTAGATTTCCCGGGATCCCGGGATCCCGCTCCATACAAATAATACAAAGTAAACTTGGTTTTATTAATGAAAAAAACTTTTATAAACAAACGTGAGGGAACTTGTCTACAAAGTAAGTAAAATAAATGCTTAAATACTACAAAAATAATTGAAGATTGAAAGCGGAACTTGAATTATTATTACCTTTGGCTATTATTAGTAAATTCCGTATTATGATGATCTAGTACAAGATAAAATAAACATAACAATTGAGGTACTCAAGATATGAGATCAAAAAGTAAATTCATAAAATATATAAAATATTTTAATAAATATATTAACATTTTTTAACGGCGTAGGAAATTACTTTCTGACACACTCAAAGCGTTTAGTAAGTCGCCAAAGAGTATATTTCTGATTTTGTTTACTGATTACCATGTTTCCGAAAAATTTCGTTTACTCTTTTACCGAGGTTGGACAAATAATTAAAAGTGCACCGTTGTTGCATGCTTCTGATGTCAAGGTTGATGCAAAAAATAGTATCATCCGGACTACTTCTTACAAACTATTTCTTTTCATTAGGTCCATCTGTAATCTTTAGGACAATGTATTTTTCAATTTGTATGTTTTAGTAACTTACACGAGTTTCATTATTTTTTTATTTCGGTTTCCCCGCACTTCCCGGATATATTACCAAGCTCGATTTTTTTTTTTTTTTTGTAGATACGACTATGTTGCAATAACGGAGCGATATGTTTATGTATATCCTATTTTTAAGACTTGTCCATGGACAATGAGAATTTACTGCCTGCATCTTATTTTGAATTTATGTTCTTTATCAATTCATCACTTCACTTAATTTATTAATTATCAACTGTTGCACTGCCCATTCTGCTTTTAATAGATTTATTGCCGCAGGAGACATTAATTTATGTTTCTTATAATTGATCTAATCGACAACCCATCCACAGATGCTAATTTTTAGAGAAAAGAAAACTAAATTTCAGAGTAAAAATAGCTGTTTTCTGAAACTATGAAGAACTTTTTATTTCCCGGGATCCCGCAACAAAAATCCCGGGAAAACGGGAAATATAATAAGTGATAAGGGACGGGAAATTCCGGGAAAAAACCCTACTGCCGACTGATAAATGAAAACATATTTGCCGTATTCACAAAACCCCTTTTCGTTGTATCAATTGTATTTTGTATTAAAATACAAAGTTCACGCTTTATCTCTATTAAATTAGAATGAAAAAAAAAAAACAGAACTAGATTTAAAAATAATTTAATAGTTTCGAGAACAACCACATTCTCTCATCAGAATTCTTTGCCGTTTTACCGTTTGCACCACTGCGGCACCTGCCAGTCCATAGTCGAACATCAATCTTTAACCAATGGTTATAATAGTGTATCGAAATTGGCTATACTTGATTATCCATTTTCAATTTTATTTACAAGTTTTTTCCTTACCTCTATTTTACGTACATTTGGTTTAATGTTTTTCACTTTTTATCTTTTTTCGTTGACCTTTCTGTGTGAAACTTGAAGGACAAATGTAAACATAGAGCTTGTGTCAAAGCTATTTTTATAACAATTGTGATTTTTCATTAAGTGGTTGGTTTTTAATTGAAGTTTGATATATTTTAATTAGGCTTAAGTACAATAAATTAAATTTTCATTAAATGAGTTCAATCCCGTCTTCAGTGAAGTGAAGAACTAATTTATCAAACATTTTTAATTCCTTTCATATTGTAAATTTCTTCCTTCACTAATAATAATTTAATGAAAATAAATAGTATTGTGGTTATTTTGTTTAACTTTTTATGTTTACATTTGTCCTTCAAGTTGTGCTGAAAAAGGTCAACAAGAAAAAGAGAGACAAAAAAAAAAAATAAAACAAAACAAAAAAAACTTTGGACTTCAAGAAGAATTCTTGACAAAAGTACGAAAAAACAGAAGTAGGGAAAAACATGTAAAATAAATTTAAATAGATAATTTTTTAATACAAATTTCGATCTACCAAAGGTTAAATACAATTTGGTTTAAGGATTAATGTTTGACTATTGACGTCAGCAGTCGTCGATGGCTGCGAGTGTTAAACGGCAAGCCCTCTGAGGAGATTGAGTGGTTGCAATCGAAACATGTAAGGGTAACCTGTCCGTAAAAACGCCTGGGTTCGAGCCCAGCTTCAGTCAAGAATGAAAAATTGTTAATAAATTTTAATTAATTTCATGTTGTAAAATTCCGTTCTTCATAGAAATAATTTAATGAAAATTTAATTTGAGGAACTTTAGCCTAATTAAAAAATTAAATGAGAACTAGCTGACCCGACAGACGTTGGGCTGTCCAAACTAGGAACAATTTTTGGGTTCGATTGAAAGAAAAATTAGTAAAATCGATGCAGCCATTTTTTGATTTTAGGTAAATCGGCGGGGAAAAATTTTCTTGCCGTAAAAAGCAAAGTTGGACCATGGCGATGATTTAAAAAAAAAATTGTTCAAGCCGTTCTCAAGCTATGCGCTTAATAAAAAAAGTGGGCGTTAAAGTATGCGTGGTAAATTTTTCTTTCGACAAAAGCTTAAAATGGAATAATACGAAAATTTGTCAAATCGATGGAGCCGTTTTCTGATTTTAGGTAGTTCGAAAAAAGTGGGCGTAAAAGTGGGAGGAACAAAATTTTCTTTTCGTATAAATCTAAGTTGGACCATGGCGATCATTTCAAAGAAAAAATTGTCCAAATTATAAGATGTCATTGGTAATGCAATATGAAAATTGGATTTTGCCACGCCCCTCCGCCCGCAGATCGAAAATCAAAAATCAGACTCCACAGTGTCACCCGCCTGAATATTCTGAAGATTCCCTCAAAATTTCATCAAAATCGGCCCAGCCGTTTTGGAGTCCATACGTTACATACATACATACACACATCCTGTTTTATATATATAGAAGATAGAAGATTAAATTTAATGAACTTAAGCCTTATTAAAATATCAAAAACTTCAATTAGAAACCAACAGTTCAATGAAAAATCGCTTAAAGATCGTTATAACAATTTATTTAAAATAAAAATTAACCAAATACATATTAAATTACGAAGTAAAAAATTTGACATTCATTTTTTTATTTAATAAAGTCAACATGGCGTATGACTAATATTCGTTATATTAAACTAATTTGTTATACGTACAGTGGGTCATTATTTTTACTTAATGTAACGCAAGGGAACAATATTGAATGTTTTTGTGTGGATTGGAAGTTTATTGCAACTTTTTCTTAATTTGAGGTCACTGCACGCAGAGAAAAAAAATATGGTTGTGCATGGTAAAGGCAACTACACTATGTTTATTGTAACAATATATTGTTGTCGAACACAAATAATTGTTATTTATCTTAGGCATACATACATACGTACAATACATATACATATTGTTTACATTTTGCTCCGAGTGTACATTGGTCAATCAAATATGTTATAAGTACATAAGATAAAAATCGCTCAGTTTTTTAGTGATTTTCATATTAATTTACAGCTTCAAGCACTGTTGGTATTGTAAAAACCACATGTTAATTATTCTGTTTTACTTTAGACACTAGAACAAGACGACATTATTGAAAGAAACTGCAGTGAACTCTGAAGCCAAAGATTATTTATGTTGGTACATTAAGGGATAAGCTGCACACCTTTGGAAACCTGTTGGATGATGTGGAAAGCAGCATGTATGTATTTGTATAAAATTAAATAATTTGTAAACTGTACATAAAAATATTAATGAATAAATACACTAACAAAAAATGGAGTTTATTGCAATTATTTTGCTTTTCTATCTTATAAATCGGGAAAATGGTTTATGTAACCGGTTAAAAATATATATTGATAAAGACAATCAAATCTTTTGTTACGAACACCAATTATGTGTTAATTCAGTTGCACCTATCATTTATTCGGCTATAAGCACAATTTTGTTTCTAATAATCATACTAACAACTAACAATATCTGTTGTTATGACTGATAGTGTACTAAAATTCAAATGTTGCTATCAAAAATATTATGCTAAGCAACGAAATTTTCAGTTATTGGAACCGAATTGTGTGAAAGTACATGCAACCGACGAAATTCGATTGGCGCCAAATTCGGTTGTGATCACGAATCTGTTTTCTCTGTGTAGTATAACAACAACTTATGCCAAGCAATAAAACAATATATATTTGCTAATTTTTTTATATAAAAAATATTGGCTACACGGGTACCCCGCTTATGTGTTTGCGTATGTGTAATCTTTGGAAGATTATAGTTATGGAACCGCTGAACCGAATTTCATAAATCAATAAAACGATTCCAAAAACTTGAATTTCCTAGATACAAAGTTTCAATACTCTATTAGTATTGTTGGTTTTGCAGCGTTTAAAGTTGCTTGTGGACACACGGGTACCCGGTTATGCATTCTAAGGTTAAATAAAAAAAAAAAAATCAAAATTTTGTATATTTAGAAATCATGAAAAATCCAAAACATCTAAAAAAAGCTAATGTCTTATCACTTTTACGTAAAGCCACATAAAAAAATGAGACAGATCATAAAAATCGATGAGCGCGTTTCGCATTTCAGTTAGGTGAAGTTATTTTTAAGTAAAAGAAAAAAACCGTCCATTAATAGAACAGCAGCAAACACACAAACATATTAAAAATGTTTTTTGATGAAAATTTAGTTTTTTTCAGTAAATTGTGAATAAAATCAAAAGTTGAGCACCGATTGCAATGAAGTAAAGTTCATTTCATTCGAAATTAAATTAAATTTAATTTTTTTAGACCAAAACTGTGTTTTTATTGCTTTTTTATGAATTTTTAAAGAACAATAATTTTAATTTTTTGTTTTAAATTGTTAGTTTTTAAAATTTCATCGATATCTCTGAAACAGCTAAGCAAATTTAAAACCAATTGAAGATAATACTGTTGATGAATTTTAAATTGTTTTTTTAACTGAATATGGTAAACCATTTTCAAGTTATTCCAATATATGTAGCGAAAGTGCCTTAATTTTGGACATATCGTGAAAAGTCCAGATTTGGATTCAGCGTCGCAAATAACTTTAAAAACAACATTCAGTTCATAATCAACAAAAACATTGTTCCCTTGTGTAATTAATCTTTTTAATAGATTAGCTAAATTTACATTTCTAATGCTTGAACTGTATAAAACCTTAAATTTGTTTTTTCTAGACCTTCTCACATTTTCCCAGCCAATTATTTAAGTAAATAATGATAAAAGTTCACAAATTATCACCCTATTAAATTATTAAATGTACATTATTAAAACTAAAATGCCAACATGTTTAAAATAATCTGCAAGACCGGTAAGTCTTAATGCTTGTATTTTTTTTTCCTCAGTCAAATTAACTTAATGAGAAGTTGTGTGCGTTTTTACCCAAAGGATAACTTAACTTTATTTAGTTGTAACGAGTAAAACAACAACAAAAAATGTATATATAGGTACATCTAAATGTGTTCGTATATCTTCTTGTGTATTTACGTATGAATTTCTAAAGGTAAAGCATCTGACGTATATGTATATTTTGAGAAAAAAACAAATTTTTTGCTGAGGCTTTACAACTTAGAATGATTTTTAATTCTAAGGTGAACTCGCGTAAATATCTTCACTGATGGCTCTAAGTCATAATAGTAGGCTTTGAAGTACACTCAAGGCATCTCAACTTCAATTTATCGCTTCGACTTCAGGATCACTATAGTATTTTTAAGGCAAAGATACTTGCAGTTAAAGAAGATGTAGACTGGTTCAGACTATCTGCTTTATCGACGACTGCTGAGCATATTTTATGGCTTTGGATACCGTCTCGCTAAGAGTTTTTCTCAAGGCATACGGATATACCGGGGAAGATAAGGGCAGATGAGCTTGCTGGACTTGGCCCAACCTTACTGGCTCCACTGGATTTGGGGTTATACTACTCTTCTATAAACTCGAACTTCTATAAACAGATTTTCCCCAAAAAACTTCGTTTTCGCTAGAATAACAATTCGTATTTGATATCAAAAAAAATTTTTGCACAAAAATCGCCAATTTAATAAAATTGGTAAAAAAAAAAAGAAAATAATCCCAATTAATATTTATAAATTTAATTTTTTAATTCAAAAATATTTATTATCCATCCTTTATTTTTGCAAAAAAAGTTATTTAAAAATTTTGCAAAATATTGCAAATGGATGTCTCGAATCCTTACTACCCGTCTCCACTATCCATCAACATCATGTCGCACATGAATTCTACTCGTGTAGACTGTTCATGTTTCGTCCATGTGCTGCCATCGTTGCCTAAAAATTCCCCACATATAAGAACATGAACAAATTAATACCGCTGCTCTGCCGACGTTATGTTCATGTCTTGTTCAAATCGATAGCTCTTGAAGGCTTGGTGTTAACAACATTTAATAAACACAGACAATGAAATATACCGCAATAGACAACCAGGTGAAAACTACAAAGATGCGGTTTGTGTTGCATAAAAAAAAAAACATAAAGAAAATCCAAAAGAAACCGCTACGGTTTTTGAAACTGGAGAGAGGAATTTTGTGAGTAAAAGTCAAACGACAGATTAATAGAGACAAAGCCTGCGTGTGAAATAAGTTGTACGATTAAGGAGACCCAAAGGATAGTTCAATTGCCTTTTAACACAAATACATCGTGATCTCCACAGCAAAGGCAATTGATATAAAAGGAATTTGAACACCACAAGAAAATAAAATGCAGAAAACTGGGTCTTCAAGGTTTTATTTCATTTATTACAAATTTTGCTTTTAAGTATTCTTGCGCCTTTTTTAAGCATTAGGATTTTTGTAAGTTTCACAAATACTAAAGGTGTCCGCAAAGTTTTCATTTTGGGAAAATAAATAAAATTGTATGAGATTTAAAAATAATAATTATAAAAGTGAACATCAGTAACACTGTGCAACAAAAAAAAACCAGCCTCAACACTTGCAACGCGAAATGAAAGTAGACTACTAGTAGAGCAAATCTGCTAAAGGGTTTTGAAGAACGGGTTTTCGAAAAATTAAAAAAATTCAAGGCAAGGAATTTTGAAAACCCGTTTTACTTACATTGCACGATTTTTTGGTCTTAGAAGACCCCTAGTAAAAGTTGATGCAGAAAATATTCGTAGAATAACGTGCCTTTTTAGTAAAGAAGTTAAAAAAAATTACAAAAGTTGCCCCTTAAAATTAGTGTTAGAGGGTTAATATATTCTTTGAAAAGAATCGCCATACAATTCTACTGAAGACATCTGAAATAGTCTTTAAGGTCAGAAAAGCATTTAGTACATTTTTTGACTTGTACCAAACGCCTTTTCAAGAAATTCAAAAATTCCAATGCCCGAAATTTCGAGAATTCGTTTAAGATACATTGCACGAACTTTTGCTCTTCGAAGACCCCTAGTAAAATTCGATGCAGACAATATTCGTAGAAAATTTTAACCCTTAAAGGCCCGTTTTAGTATACTTTTGAGTAGGAGTTGGGAAAAAGGACAAAAATTACCCATTAAAATGAGAGTTAGAGGGTTAATAAATTCTAAGAAAAGAATCGTATGACGATTCTACAGATTTGCTCTACTAGTAGTTTACTTTCATTTCGCGTTGCAAGTGTTGAGGCTGGCGGCAATTACCCGAGTTTTGTTGCACAGTGTAATAAGCCAACCAAAGGGCTTTTTCAGGTCATTAAAATATTTTACGTAAATGCTATTTATTATAAAGGGTATTTTTGTGCCCTGTAAACTTAAAATAACAAAAAATTAAAAATGTTTGCAAAAAAAGTTTATGAAATAAAAGACACCGCTGCTGTTCTTCACTGTTACTTTTTCGAGAATTGCTGGCTATATGTCACGAATAACACAAGCAATGTTGGCATGTAATGCGTCAATTGTTGCGTAAACCTGCGACTTCAAATCAAGCTGAAGCGATGTCAATAGTACGGTAAGTATGGATTTTCTTAAATCAAGTACAGAACGCTTGATTCAAGTACGGATTTTCAAGTGCGAAGTACTTAACTTATCCATTTTAAATCCCAAATTTGTATTTAAAATAATACGAAAACAGGACTGACTGAATTAAAAGTGAGAAAAATAAATCTCAAACTGTGCTTGATAAAAGAATTTCTATTATGGTTTTAATCTCGATTTACATTTTTAATAATTCGAAAGCGAGATTAGATTGATTTTATCATTATGGTACTTACCCGTTACACTTGTTTACTTCACTTTTGTTGTATTTCGCCCTTTGCTTACAGAATAATTCTCAATTAAACCATTTTTGACCGCTACCCTAAAACGCAGGATTTTTTTAAATCCCTTGCAGGGAGGTGATTTTGAGACTTAAATTAAGAATATTTTTCCCAAAATTGTATCTCCCGATTTGTAGTTCTCTTTATATGGCCTGGGCGAAAAATCGACCAATGGCCGAAAGCAGTAAAAAAAAAATGTTTTTTGTAAAAAAAATATTTCTTTAGGTTTTATTATTAAAAAAGTTTTTTTATCAATCTTAATGGAAGTCTATGTAAATATATGTATTTTTGCATGTAAATATACAAAGTATGTGTCAAATAAATTGATTATGGCGGATTAAGGACTATGAGTAAAAAATATTTACATGAGCACCAGTATGTGACAAATAATGCGTTTACCAGCCTTTGACGCCAACTTTTTAAGATCTCCCTTCCCGTGACTTTGAGTATAAAACAATAGTCGGACTGGAGTCTTGATTCCAGGGGCTAATGACTACCGTGGTACAAGATGGTTCTCTGGTCAGCCGCGATCTGAAGAAATATGTCAATTTCGAACTGTGCCGACTACTCGATTTTCCCAGAGGAAGCATCACAACAAGATAGCATATCCTTCAAATGTTTTCACATACCCTTGGGGAATTTAGGAGCACATGAAAATCCTACGTGTTAAACCCACTGTAAGAGCGCCATTGTCATGAAAGCTGACACCATTGATATCGTGATTATACTCCTGAATTGCTTTCGGCTGTAAAATACCGCTAAACATTAGCTATTGGTTCGACTGAGGAGTTGTTGATAATAACATTGGCTACAGCGCTGTTATTCCCGCGCTTATTCAATAGACAGATGAGGTGATAAGAAAAAGTGTCAAAAAAAACTTATGTAGATGACAATCGGGAACAGCTACGTAATGTATCCAGTAAATACAGAACAGTTTGAGCCACCATATAAAATACTGAAAAATAAATCATCACTTTCACAGCACATGCGTAATGTTTTACATCAGTGACGTCCAAAATTTAAATTGTGGTTGTATTGCTTTTTATTAGTATTAGTGAATAAAGAGACAAATATTCTTAATAAAAATACAAAAAGTATGTAAGCTTGGTAATCGACGACTGAATTGTGTACTCTCGTGGACTAAATGAAAGAGCGTAAGAATGCGTGTGAAGAATGTGTGTGAATTATTTCCACAATTGTGGTATGGGCTGGACACCAATGTTTTACATCCAATACGGATTGGTTTTCTCTTAACCCACCGACGTGCGGTAACTTTTTATTCGGTCGTTGAGCGATAAGGTCCGTAGGGACCTTATATGAAAATGCATTTAATTTTGCTAAAATTAAAATATATATTTAAATTCATTTTGATGTTATTATTTTGAATATGCATATTTTTAATCCTTTTACCAAAATATTTTATAAAGTCTTTAAAAAATCAATTTATTACTAATATATTAAAAATCATTTCAGATTTTATTTTTGTGAAAACAGATCAAAAAAATTATAGTAAACTTAAAAGATATACTCTAATAAAGATACTGGTCCAAAAATAGACCGGTGACATTGAATGGGTTAAAAAAACACCACCATTGGTTATGCTCAAAGTGGTTTCGTAATCATTCTACTTTAAAAATTGTACGTATTTTACTAAATAATTTAAAAAAAGAGAATATGGGAATTATTGTGTCTTATTTTTCTTTTTTTTCTCTGTAATGTTGTTGTTGTGCCTACAACAAAGTTTTATAAAACACGCGTATGCACGCATATTGGTTTTCGAAAGTTATCCTATTTTGGATTGTTTCAATTATTTTTAAGTGTTACCCGTACTGGAATTTTTGAGTACGACTTGTACTGAAGTAAGAAGAGAAAAACTTAAATTAAGTGCGAGTTTTTTCTTTCTGTGTACACTTATAGGAAATAATCAAGAGGCTTAAAATTGAACAAGCTTGGAGGCCAATTTTTAAATTTCATAAAATCAATTATCAAGGTTTCGTTATAATGTGCTAAATTCCCATTTCATACTATTGACAAACTGAAGCTTATTGTTTATAAGCTAAGCTATTCCTATGCGCCTTTTTCTGGTTGCTTAGGCCAGATCGTCCGAAAACTTCATCCAATGATTTAGAAAAACTAAAGATATTATACAAATAAAACTGTTAAGCGAATAGGAATTATAAGCCCCAGTTTAACTTGTAACAATATCAAAGCTTCAACAAAAACAACAACAATAAACAGTGAGTTTTTCTTTTCTTACAATCCCGACCACAATTGGTTGATTTTTTGTCAACTCTAAGTTATTGGTAAATTTTAATTTCAATCGCCTTGTGACACGTAGCGCCATCGTATTTAAGCAACAACTCGATCGAACTAATTGTCATTATAACTCTCAAAAAAAAAAAAAAAAAAATCCTGGCTCAGTAACGATCTCCATTGACCGTAAAGCCACGGGCACGAAATTAGGTCCGATGATGTCACCAGCGCTCAAGCTGTATGAAATGTTGTCTGTAGGGTCTGTTGTAGTTTGGTGTCCCTCCATATGAGGCAACATTGTATATAATCAAAGCCGTTAAGCTTTAAGTGAGCCTTTTCGCTGATCTCAATTTAATTTGGATAATTCGGAAACGTTATTTAAGCGTGAATCTATTCATAATGATTTTCCAGAGTATACTTATTATAATTGTGAAAATTAGTTGAATATTTTATCCCTTTTGTAAGTATAATCGGAGTAAGAAAAGCATCCTTTTAAAAAATATTTTAAACTTGATACTTATATCGGGTGATTTTTATCTTTTTGGCAACACTGGCATGACATGTGGTTTCAACAAGACGGCGCCACATGCCACACAGCACGCTTGACAATGGACTTATTGAGAGGCGAGTTCCGTGAACATTTTATTTCACGTTCGGGACCGGTCAATTGGCCGCCTATATCGTGCAATTTAACGCCTTTAGACTATTTTTTACCATTTAGCAAAACAAATAAAATATGCCAATTTTATTGATTTTAGCAGTAGCAATTTTTTGGTAATTTGTAGCTAATACAAGTATTGCGTTTAGTCACTTTAACACCAATGCGGCACCTATACATTGCGACTTGTTGTACAATTTGATAGGCTCAAAATAAAAAAGTTTAATTTCTATTCAACTGACATTCAAGTAAGCTATCAAATGGTGATTTTTTCATTCGTTTTTCACTTCCATTCTGACGGCTTGTAAGCAACATCGTTCGAAGTGAACAATATGTGTGAAAAAGAAGATGAAGTACCAAATTTTATTTTAGCATAAAAACATGCCCGAATTATGGAATATTAAAAGCAATATATATAAAAATTAAAATATATTAAGGTCAATAAAGCTAAGAAAATCGGAACTCATGTGGACTTTACTTAAATAATTTCCCAATGAAGTTTGATGAAAAGTTGGCCGCACAATGAAATATTGTTACGATTATTTTTCCTTTAATTTTTACCCAAATTCTCTTATTTTTATTTTACTAACTTTCCTATTAAATATAACCAAAATGTTTGCTGGGATTACTTCAACCTGATTTGCATTGAGAAGAAGATGGAGAAGTAAAGAAATTGTAATTTTCAAGGTAATGCACCTGTCTTAACTAGCCCTTGGAAAAAAATAAAAGAATAAAAAAAAAAAAAAAATCAGCAGATAATCTACTCTTTACATGCAAAAACAATAGATACAATGTTGCTATTCAATTTCTGTGTCTCCGGCAAATTGAATAAGTTTTAATTCTAAGAGAGTAGAATTTTATTAAAGCTGTCTCTTAAAAAAAAAAAAAATAGTTATTTTTGTGTGAAATACATCAACTCGCAAAATGGTAAATACGATTTTGTTATTGTGCTATGGTTCTAAGAGAGCAGATCTTTCTTTTACATTATGTTATGGTGAACTCATATTCAATCACATTCATTTAAATGTCTCGTTACCATTTCATTTTTATGTAATAAAGACCTTTTTTTTTATTTATAACGGAGCATTAATGTAAGAATAAGACAAACAAAGTAAAAGTGCTTCTTGGTTGTAGTTTTAAGAAAATAAGATCATTGTTAAGTGAACTCTCAAGGGTAAAAGTCAAAAGTTAAAAGTAGTGAAGTTACTAGAAAAAAAAAGAATTTTAAATTTAAAAAAAAAAAAAATTTGTTTTAAAGAAAAAAAGAATAAGGTTAAATAACTTCATAAGTTTTTCTTCCTGGTGGGGCAGAAGGCACATGGTAATGGTAAAGGAAGATTGCCCAAGTGTGTGAGGCTAAATTTACCTTGGAATTCTTGGGGCAAGACTAGTGTGGCTAGGTAGGAAGATAAAGGTTTTGAATTTTATGGTTACCTAGACTAATAATTGTTTTCTTTAAGTTATTAGTGTATTTCTTCAAAGGCTGCCACGAGGAAAATAGGTTACATAACCATTTTAACTTGGACCATTATCGGCAACCATTTAGAGTTCTTGACGTCAAAATAAATAGTGTGGAATTTGGAGGGAATTTTTTTTTCTTGTTTCCTCCCCCACCACGTGTAACACAAAAAACCAAAAATTCGTAATATCGCATAATATGGCTAGTGGCATAGGCCATTAAAAGTTATTTTGTCGCTATTAATTTATAAGGCTCTAAATTTACGAATTATTAAAATTTTAGTAAACTTCTGTTTTGTATTCTGGCTATTGTTTTTTTTTTTTTTAAAACATTGGTAAATTAAAAAAAAAAAAAAAAAAAAAAAAAAAACAACGAAAAAGAAAGGAAGAAATAATTTAAAGAAAATGTCAATTTAATGAATTCTATTAATAAAAAAAAACAAAAGCCAACTTAAGATTAACTTTTAACTGAAATTAAAACAGAGCCAATTTTTCGTGTAATATTTGTTCTTACATATAAAAGGAAAGAGGCAAAATTTATGAAACAAGAATTACTTTGTAGACCACAAGGATATTATATATTCTATAATATAGATGTTATAATATTCAACATACATAATTTTAAATTTTAAAATTGCAAATGTAAAAGAGAAAAAAAAGATTCCTTTTATATAAGATTTGTTAAACTTAAACTGTCAAATTGTTCATTGACTCCTCCGGTGAGTTATCTAATTCAGTTTTTTTTGTGTCATCCAACAATCAAATCAAGGTTTACGTCATCATGCAGAAATTGCTGGGCCCATCAACGTATGCTGTGGACACAACCGCATAAGTACAATTCAACCAAATAATTTGTGAGTAACTTTAACATTTCTTATGTATAAAGTATCTATATATATATATATATATATATATATATATATTTCCATATTTTTTTTTATAATTAAATTTAATTATAATACGCTGATCTTATTATTACTTATGATTATATCTTATAAATTTTTAATTAACCATTTTTTTTGTTATTTTTTTTTGTTGAATAACCTCATGCGTTATTGCGCACATTAAATATTTATGATATTTACTTTTTTTGAATTATTGCCAATAAATATCATAGATTTGTTAATTTAAAATAACAGAAAATTGTAATTGTAATTTTTTTTTTTTTTTTTTTTGGGGGAATGATAGGCGTAGCAAAATATGAAGGCTAGTAGGTTTTGATCGCGTCTAATGTTAGGGGCAGGCGAACGAATAAGGGTATCTCGTCTGTTATGGCGTCTGATTTAAGATCGGTAGGTGGGAATCATTGTACCCAACGTGGCTTACTATCTCGCCACGGACTCTGTACGTGAAATAATAAGTAGTTTTGCTTCTTTTCACACTATTAGTTTAAGGCATGTGTAGTGTGTTATATGTCACGTGTAATAAGATGAGAGATTGAGAACCAATGTCACCGGAGAACCAACGTCACCGGATGCATAGCTAGCAGGGAAATCTTCCAACATGCCTCTCGACCATTAATTTTGTTTTAGCTCACACATCGGATAGCAAGTACACGGCAATTTTTATTATTCAGGTTACAGCTGGCACGTGACATATATGGCGCCCAACGGAAAGCAAGGCGAAGCATTGTAGTCATTGTAAAACACTTTTTAATTTTTATGGTATTGAGAGTACTAACTAGAAATTTGATTTGGTTTATTTTTGTTAACGGTCATGCTGGTCGGATTTATTCGGCTTAAGTCTTAGAGTTCTATCGGGCTAAATGTCCGTGGAATCTAATTGCAAACTAGAAGAAAATTTGAGGAGTGTTGAGATTTGATTACAGTAGATGTATTATATTTTTCACCCCGGTGTTGCATTGAGGTGGCAAATTATATCAGGCTGGTAATATTATACGAGGCCATATTTATTTTTTTGAGAGTATCTATGATGCAGTATTATTAGAACAAACAAAGCTAATGAATTTCAAATTTCGTTTACACATTTTTATTGGCTACGTGCTATTCATTTATATTTTGAGAGGAGATGTTCTTTTATTTACGTTTTGTATTTTTGCGGCAAATCATTCCCCCCACATCTATATGAAATATTCAGTAAAAACTTTAACCAAAAATATTTTTTTTTATAACATATAAATTTTTTTTTTAATATTTTTTTTGTTGTTGCTTGTTTTGACCTTGTCAATAGGAGCAAGGTTATTGGCATTGCAATAATTCTTCCTATTGTCCCTGATTTCGATAATTTAGCATGAACACTAGATATTCTTCTAGAGGGCATAAAAATAGTTCTCTTAGCAAAGGTAAGAGTTTATCTGCTTCGGGAAACAATATATCTATTGAACTCCAGAGCGGTACTCACGGTTCGATGCCTAAAGTTGTGCACTCACCTGCGAGTAAATTAGTGGCACCTCCAAAGGTGGTTAGGACTCAAAGCTCAACCAGTTTATCATCTGCTTATCATTTCCCAGACTTAACTGTTATGGATGATCATAATTTATCTTCCCAGCCTCACTTGGCTAAAGCTTCGGAGCAAATGCTCCCCAGATCCTCCCTAGATCCAAACGTTGATCCATTTATATGCCCTTTGGATACGGGTAATACTGCACCCTTGGCTTCTAATATGAATAATATAAATTCCAATACAGGTACTTCATTTGATTCTCTGTTCGCGTTTATGGAACAGACAATGAGGAGTACGCAAGAGGAATTTAGAAGGGAATTAACTTCTATAAGGGAGAGTATCTCACAAATTGGTAATGCTCAGACTTTTACAGCAGGCAGAACCTCGGGAACTCTACCAACCCTTAACCTAAATTCTAATCGATCGTCTAATGAGGGCCCTGTATATGAAAATTCTAATGTTAAATTAGAAAAGTGGAAGGTATCGTATGATGGCTCAGGATCGGTTACAGACTTCCTTTTTAAAGTCGAAACTCTTTGTACGCGTTCAAGATGCACTGACGAGAACTTGTTGTCCAATTTCCATATTCTCCTAGATGGACGCGCTGAGCAGTGGTATTGGCTATTCACGAGGCAGAACCGTAATATTACCTACGCAGCTTTACGCCACGCTTTAATTAAAGAGTTTGGCCACTTAGAGTCCGACCATGAAGTCTTATTAAAAATTTCGTTGCGAAGACAACAATATAAGGAAACATATGACGATTTTCACACCTCCATTGTGACCATGAATTTAAGACTTCAAAATCCGTTACCGGATATGTCACTCATAGATATTATGAAAAGAAATTTAAGTCCAAACCTGAGGTATTTATTGTTTAATTCGGAATCACGTAATATAAATGAATTTCGGGATATCGCTAGAAAGGCGGAAAAGGTATTGCGGGAAACAAAATTTCAGTATACTAATATTGTTCAGTCTAGGAATGTCAGTGAAATCGGAACTTCTGAGGATACCTCAGACACGGAAACAGTGGATCCTCAACTTGAGGCAATTCAGCTCTCCAATCGGAGGCCTAATCCTGATTATTCTGGTATTCAATGCTGGAATTGCATGGAGTATGGGCATTCGTATATATACTGCTCCGAAGTAATAAAAATTCCGTTTTGTTTTAGATGTGGCCAAAAGGGCACTCTTACTCCAAAATGCCAAAATAAACACGGGTTTCTGGGAAATCGGAAAGTGGGCGATCTGGCTACCGGGGACACTCGTCCACCCCATCACACCCCGAGTTTAAACTAAACTTGGATTCTGTATCTGAAAATACTTTAACCGTTTTAAATTCTAGTACGACAAATGTAAAATTTTTCAAAAGTAAATTTACCCAAACAGAATCATGTTCAAATCACAACTTGTGTGAGGATAAACCCACTCAAACGGATAATTATACATTTATAACTGGGAAAACTGCCAATGGCAAAATTAAAAGAAACCCTTCCTTCTCTATAATGAAATGCAGAATGCGTTTTAAAAAACGCAAATATTTTCGCAAAATTTTAGAGTCAACCATTATAAATGGATCTGACGATAGACCGTTTGCGAGGGTTAAAATATTGGACGATACCTTAATGGGATTGCTCGATTCGGGAGCAAATGTTTCCGTTTTGGGCAAAGAATGTCAAGAATTTCTAGAAAAAAATGGAATTACCTATACTCCTATTAAGTCATCAGTCCGTACGTCAAATGGCACGAAACAAAATGTCATAGGTTTCTGCACCCTACCGGTGTGCTTTAAGGATATTACAAGGAATGTTCAGTTTTATCTTGTGCCATCACTAAGTCAGTATGCCTATTTTGGTACTGATTTCTGGCGTGATTTCGCGTTAGCCCCTGAGATAATTCCATCGAATCCTAGAGACATTTCGGAAATATTAACAGATCCCAATTCAGATACAAGTTTTCATGAACTCACAGCCGAACAAAGGTTGTCTTTGGAAAATACTATTTTAGAATTTCCTTCATTTGAAAAATTGGGTCTTGGAAGTACTGAATTATTACAGCATCACATAGAAACGGGTGACGCAGTCCCAATAAAATGTAGGCACTATCCTCTTTCGCCTCCCAGACAGGAGGAAGCCTTTCAGGAGATTGAAAGATTGTTAAAACTGGGTGTCATCGAGGAATCAAACTCTCCTTGGTGTTCCCCGGCCGTACTGGTCAGGAAACCTGGAAAAGTGCGTTTGTGCATAGACTCGAGGAAACTTAATGAGGTAACTAAGAAGGATTCATACCCTTTACCTCATATAAATGGACTCCTGAGTAGGCTCAAGGACACATTCTATATTAGTGGAATTGACTTAAAGGATGCATTTTTACAAATAAAGTTGACTGAATCCTCCAGGGAAAAGACTGCCTTTGCGATACCTGGAAAACCGCTGTATCATTATAAATACATGCCTTTTGGTTTATGTAATGGTCCTCAGACTATGAGCCGCCTTATGGACAAGGTCATTCCTTCACGATTGAGGGAAAACGTTTTTATATATCTAGACGACCTTTTGGTCTGTAGTCCCGATTTTGATTCCCACATTAGTCTTTTATCTCAAGTAGCATCATGTCTTAGATCGGCCAAGTTAACTATTAACGTGGGCAAAAGCAAATTTTGCAAAAAGGAGATACGGTACCTTGGTTATATCGTGGGCTATGGGTGTTTGAAAGTAGATCCAATTAAGGTTGAATCAATAAGGAATTTCCCCTTACCTAAAACGCAAAAACAAATACGTAGATTTGTGGGTATGGCAAACTGGTATCGCTCTTTTATAAATAATTTTGCGGATTTAGCTGGTCCCTTAACGGACTGTTTAAGGAAATCTAGAGGGAAATTTGCATTAACGGAGGATGCAAAGAGGTCGTTTGAAAAACTGAAGACTGCACTATCATCTGCCCCGGTGTTAGCCCAGCCGGACTTCAGCAGGGAATTTATCATACAGTGTGATGCTTCTAAAGTAGGCGGGGGTGGCGTTTTAATTCAATATGATGATAAGGGACTGGAACATCCAATAGCGTACGTATCGCAGAAGCTCAACCAGTCGCAGAGGAATTATACGGTAACCGAACTAGAATGTTTGGCAGCGGTTGTGAGTGTTAATAGATTTCGGCCGTATATTGAGGGTTTACGTTTCCGTATCATTACGGACCACTCTTCTTTAAGGTGGCTTATGTCACAGAAAGATTTAAGTGGGCGTTTGGCACGCTGGAGCCTGAAATTACAGCGATATACGTTTGGAATTGAACATAGAAAAGGGTCATTAAACGTTGTTCCGGACTGTTTATCCAGAATGGAAGTAGATGACTTGACGCTAACGAATATATCTCCTGAAATTGATCTTTCTTCGCCAGAATTTGAAAATGATGAATACCAACAGCTCAGGGAAACCATCTTGGGGAAAAGGGAGCTATTACCGGATCTTGCTCTTTCGGGAAATCTAGTTTTGAAGCGTGTACATTTTAAAAGTGGTGTAGAAGATAGTGAAGCTTCTCAGTGGCGCTTATGGATTCCAAAATCTCTAACACTATCTGTCATGAAATTTGCTCACGATTCGGGCTTTTCTTGCCATGGTGGTTTCATGAAAACGTTGTCAAGAATCCGCCAAAAATATTTCTGGCCGACTATGGTTTGCGATATTAAAACTTACATTGATGGTTGTGACGAATGTAAAAGCATGAAATCCCCAAATCAAGTTTTAAGACCTCGAATGGGTAACCAAATTCTTACCTGCAGACCGTTTGAAAGACTTTATTGTGATTTTTTGGGACCTTACCCCTATACGAAAGCGAAAAATTCCGTAATTTTTATATGTTTGGATCACATGACTAAATTTGTATTTTTAAAAGCGTTTAAAAGTGCTACAACGTCAAATGTAATATCTTTCTTTGAATCTGAATTATTTCCGAGTTTTGGTGTACCTAGGTGCATACATAGCGATAATGCCAAACAATTCAACTCAAAGGAAATGAACGACTTTTATAACTTGCATGAGATAAAACACATTACCACAGGCTTTTATGCGCCGCATTCTAATGCATCAGAAAGGGCAAACCGCGAGATTATTACAAAAATAAGATTCTTTTTGCGGGACCATAGGGAACATAGGGAATGGGATAAATACCTCCCTCAGATTTTATCAATATTGCGGAGCGATTATCATACGGCAATAAAATGTTCTCCGTATTATGCTACCTTCGGACAGAATATGATTCAGCATGGTTCGACTTACAAAATTCTTGATATGTTAGGATGCTCATCTGGCGAAGATATTCGTATATTAGATAACACCGATAAATTGACAAAGGTCAGAAAAAGTATCCGCGATAATTTAACTATTGCCCACAAAAGGGCAGAAAAGACCTATAATCTTCGAAGCAGGCCTATAAAATATTTCAGGGGGCAAACGGTATTTAGAAAAAACTATATGTTGAGCAACAAGTCTAAGCAAATAAACAAGAAATTTATGCCAAAGTATATAAAATGCAAGGTAAGAAATATAATTGGCAGTAATTTATATGAACTTGAGGACCAAAGTGGGAAATATGTGGGTAAATACCACGCAACCGATTTAAAAGTATGAGTTTTGCCCGGCTTTCGTGGGTCGTGCCACACTTTTAACTTAATAATAAAAATTGGGCGGAAGCATCTAGGTATATAAGGGGAAAAAAATCGGGTCCTGTTTCAACTCAAATTTAAGAATATTTATTTATGTTTTATATCTTTCCTCATTTTCTACAGGACATCCGTTGAATCAGTATAAAATACTTTAGCAATTTCATTAATATGAATTGGTGAATTTAATAATAACGATTTTTGAATAATAAAAAAAATATTAAAATATTTTTTATTTATACAAACAAATATCAAAATATATACATTTTTTTTTTATAAAAAAACATACAACAAGTGCTTTAGGAGTATTTGTACATAAACTGTTTTTATACACATATAAACTCAATCAATAAAAAGATTCTCAGCAACTTTTTTCATAATTTTGGTGCTGCATCATTATGCAAAATTTTTTTGTCAACACCTTTTTTGCTGTTGGTTTTAATGGTTGCATGAACACACGAACAATTATGCATTCAGCATGTAGATATCCCATACATATTTTTAAATGTTTGTGTATCTGTAGTTGCCCTATGACTTTATTTGCCTGCATTTTAAACCGTTAACAGCACACGTAAACGACAGTCTCACTAAGTGTATACGTTTCCACCGGTAGTGGTGTAATTATTTACGGCAAACACAATGACGGTGCAAATTGGTTGAATACTTTTCAGTGTAAAAAATAAAATGTAAAATTAAAGTAAAGTAAAAAAAAAATTCAAAATTCGTTCTCAACCAACACATGCATTTTAAAGGAGGGGAGGGGGAAATATTTATATTTAATATATATTTATTTATTTTTCTACATAGTCATCGACAGTGATGCTTGTTAGGATGACTTAAAATTTGTTTTTTTTAACCATTTTTTTTTCGCATTATTTTAACCTGCTAAGTTGTTGTATTTTTTATTAATAAAGAACAAACTAATATAGATTTAATTTTTACATTTAAATTAAACACAAATACAAAAATTTAAAATATGTTGACAAATAAAATGTCTGAAATGCACGGCAACTTATTCAGGCTTATTAAAAATAAATGAAATATTTCGAAAGTGCATGCGTAAAATTTACGCAGAGGGTTAAACGATAGTTTTTTATTAGGGACCTTGTAACGTGGTTTTATCGTTGACTGGGGTAGTTCAGCTGTGTCCAGGGTCGACTTACCGAATCCACGAACCTTAAGTGAAAACACGAATGATATAACCTCTCCGGCTTAACAATAATCTCTAAACTTTATTGATTAATTTAAAATTCAATTACAATACTTTGTAAACTTCATTTAAAATTACTAGCAGCACAGCAAAGAGGCAGGAATTCGGCGGATTCTCCTCGGCTTCGGGTCGGAATCGGGTGGGTAGTCTGGATGGGGGCCCTGGAGTTATCGGTGGTGATGAGGTCGTTACAATATTACAATTTGTCCTTATGATTAGGCATTAACATTTTACAATTCATCCTTATATATTAATCTAACTACTGATTTATCTAGGAGAGGACTGTTGACCGAAGTCACAGTACAAAAACTGTTGCCCGAAGTCACAGAACAAAAACTGTTGACCGAAGTCACAGTACAAAAACTGTTAACCGAAGTCACCGTACACAAACTGTTGACCGAAGTCACAGAACAAAAACTGTTGACCGAAGTCACAGTACAAAAACTGTTAACCGAAGTCACAGTACGATACTGTTGACCGAAGTCATAGTACGATACTGTTGACCGAACTCACAGTACAAAAACTTTTGTCCGAAGACACAGTACAAAAACGGTTAAACGAAGTCACCGTACACAAACTATTGACCGAAGTCACAGTACAAAAACGGTTAAACGAAGTCACCGTACACAAACTATTGACCGAAGTCACAGTACAAAAACTGTTGACCGAAGTCACAGTACAAAAACTGTTAACCGAAGTCACAGTACAAAACGGTTGTCCGAAGTCACCATACACAAACTGTTGACCGAAGTCACAGTACAAAAACTATTGACCGAAGTCACAGTACAAAAACTGTTGACCGAAGTCACAGTACAAAAACTGTTGACCGAAGTCACAGTACCAAAACTGTCAACCGAAGTCGCAGTCTAAGGCAACACCGGAGTTAATACAAGTGTCGGCGACCGTCGTGCAAAAAGCGGGGACTTAGTCAACTTTAGTATGGCAAGAACTTAGGTGCTATGAAATCGCCCCGATCATCTCAAAATCTAAACTATTCATTCAACTTTATTCATAAACTAAATAGGAATTCTTATAAAAAAATGAAACATTAGGAGTATTCACGTGTAATTGAAATTAAAGAAAATTAAAATATTATATTCAATAAAGTATAATGTATGTGTAATATTAACTTTTCTAAAGAATTATATCGTTTCATTTTTATTTTTTTACAAAATAGAATATAATTATATGTAGCGTAGATTTTGGGAGTATAAATCTACATTACAACCTTTTAAATAAAAGATTTTTAGAATTATCAAAGTATGTAATAAAATCGCTGTTTATTGTTGTTGTTAAAGCTTTGATATGGTTACAAGTAAGACTTTTGCTTATGGTAATTCTTATTCGCTTAACAGTTTTACATGATGATCTGGTCTAAGCAACCAGTGAAATTATCAATAATAAAAATTGGGAATTAAGCACGACTTACAAAATCCTGTAGATTTTTAGAATTGTTTGAAGGATTTATTTAACTACCCAGTAAAAAATGTGCTCCAAAAGGAGCAGGTTTTATGTATCAATTCATACCTCAAATCACTTCAAACCTGCTGATTGGATGCCTGATTTTTGTATGGAGTGTTCCCGGTTTTGAGGACAATATTCTGCTGACAAAAAGTGCTTTATATAAATATATTTACTTATGTTTTGCTTTTACTTGTTTAAATGCCATTTTTCAATAATTTTCGTAAACCATAATATATTTTAATTTTTGTAAAACTTTCTTCTTGGTCAGCACTTAAAAATCAGCACAATAATAGTAGCTTTTTTATATTTTATTCTTTATCATTTACTGCTGTATAAGAGCTCTCTTACTGAAGCACTCGATTATGTGCTTTTTCTCTGAAGTGCATCAAAAAACCCAAATTTTTTTACTGATAGATCAAGCAATTTCAACAACTTCAGTTACATTTAACTATTAATATAATTGTCAATTAACATATTAACTGACAGTTTTAGTAATAGCTAATTATCGGCTATGTTCTGACAATTGCACGAGTTGAAATCGCAAAACGCCAGATTTATGTTATGAAACTCTTGCTTGCGGTCTTAAAAAAAGTATTTTTTAAAATAGAAACTGGGAATTATTTCCTTCCGAAGGTAACTTTTTATATTATATTCAACATTTTTCATTTTTCGAATTTATTCTATGAGCTAAATTTCAGTTATGTATTTTAGCTCATAGAATAAATTCGAAAATGAAACATGTTTTTTAAAAATATTCTAGTTCCATTGAGCGTTCTTCTTGCGATTGAAATTGGACTTAAGAGAGCTAAGCTTACGAAAATGATTTTAGGAAACAGTTTCGTTAAGCGAAACAAATTCTTATTACATATCGCAATTTATCAAACAAAGTGTATTAATTTTAATTTTTTTTGCTTTTTGGAAAAAATCGACACGTAGCAAATCACTAATGGTACACTTAAAAAAAAAATTAGCGCACAAATATAAGCTACGCAATAAGACATACGAAAATGCAGTAAAGTAAGTGAAAGAACTCTCAACAGCTTTTATAAAAAAAATAGAATTTCAATTGCTACGGCATTCCCTTACTACGAAGTAGGTTTGTAAGGGAGAATACCAAAAAATAACTGTATCAAAACATTCAGTGTGTAAAGCTGATCGTTACGTCCAACAATTTTTATATGCGCTGAATAATACGCTTTATGTCTCAAAAATGTATTGCTTCAAAGTAGGAACTCGCCATATAAAATTCATGTCTTCCGTAAGCGCAATGGTACGCGAAACTTTTATGTTTCTCCCCTGCTTTTTTATTGGGTAAATAAATGACGAAATAAAAAATTCCCTAAAATTACATTATATTTCATTTTGATTTTGGGGACTTATTAAGTGGAGACTTATTTAATAGAGCCTATTTTAGTGTTATGACCATAAAAGATTGACTAAAACGGAAACGCACTCAAAACGAAATACAAAATTATTTCTCAAAATGCCATACGTATTAAAGGCTAGATTACACTATTATACTTTGTATTAATACATGTCAAAAATTCAAGTAATATGACAAAGTGTGATAGTGTGAATGCAATGTGTCACGAAAATGACAAGTATTATGAAAAAAGTTTGACATCCCATACGACTTCCTCGTTTTTTGAAAAATTTCTAAACAATAATACTTTTCATTGGATCAGGGATGCATTTTATCACATGTGTAAGTGTTTATACTTTGTGTGATGGTGTGAACACAAACTATCATGTTGAATTAGATTTTTTGACAGTCGCAACAAAACTCATAAGATTTCTATCTGAAAAAGTATTATGGAATACGTAAGACTTGTGAGATAGTGTAAACTAGCTTTAAGTAACAACAATAAAGTAAAGGGCGGTATTAGTTTCGGGTGCAACTATTTGGCACTACCCTGTTTGCATAATGTAATTGTTATGCGTCTTAAATAAATATTAAGGAAACTCCCATTGAAGGGTAGGTATACAAATAATTAATCTAAACAAAGGTTAGTAGTATAGATATTTTTTACTATCTAGTTCAGATTTCACTATCGATATTACTATCGACTGAATGTTTGTACTCAAGTAGGAAAACTTTAACTAGTTTTTTTATCAGGCTAAAGTAAGTTCGATGTTTTTATCACTTTATTAAACGTATGAGACGTATCTATGTACGCACGTTATTTAATATGAAATTTTTTAAAAATTGTGATGCTGATAAGCACCTTTCTGAAGAAACCAAAGTAACAGGGACTATAAGATATTTTATTGCAACTTTACATGGGGCCTTCACCTGACAATTTTTTGTCATACCAAACGTCAAAGTCAAATATAAAAAAAACTTTAAAATTTTTGTCAGCGTTTTTTTTTTCATATGAAGTTTGACGTTTATTATGACAAAAAATTTTCAGGTGAAGACCTGACTTTAGATAATGTTCTATATCGGATTTGATTCTCAACCCAAAAGATAATCAATCCAGCGGACTTTTCCTCTAATGGTCGTTCATTGTTTTATCCTATGCTCGCAATTGCAATTGCATTTTTATTTGATTTTTTTTACAACATCATAAAACTATCTGAAATTTCAGTCCCTATGAAAGCATATACAAAAAGGCCTTAAGTTAGTAGTAAAAAAGCACGGCTATACCACCTGCCATTCTTGTTGTTTGTATTCATTTCAAATTAATTATAGGAAGTAAAAATTTGCGGAAAAAAACCTGTGTGTGTATAGCTGCTGTAACATGTCTTCATAGCTGTACTTTAAAAATAATAATATCGATAATGATATTTTTTCTATCGATATTTTCGATAGCTTAGGACTATCGATAGTATCCCATAGATAGTTTCCCAGCACTAGTTTCAATACATACTGAAACAACACAGAAAAAATTATTAGTAGTTTTTTATCGATCAAAAAAATTATTCAAAAAGTATTTAAATTTAATAAATGTGATAATTGAATCAATTATTTTTTTTTTGTTAAATGAAAATTAAAAATATAATTTTGATTTAATTAACATTTTAGTTGTTTTGAAATAAATTTTGAATTAAAAAAAAATTATTAAATAACAAAAAATGATTTAATTTAAAACAAAATAATTCAAACTTGTGGAATTATCGAAATCAATCATCACATTGTTTGAAACGGCAAAGTTTTTTTTAACATTTTTTTAATTAAATTTAAAAATATCATTTATTGAGAAAAAAATATTCAATATATTAAATTTTTACAATTTTTAGTAATCAATATAATCATTTTGGTAATAGGTGCAAGATCAACAAATGGGTTGCTTGATTATATGAATTTCGAACAAATTTGGTGATTAGAGACAATTTTTAATGTTTTCTGTGAATACCATTTAAAAGTTTTAGTTTTTATTTGATGAAAATCTGTATTGATTTTGGACTATCCGTACTTGTGTATCGTCGTAGCATTGTGAAATGTTTGTGTACTTACAAATACGCAAATATAAAATTATTATGATGTATATAAAATATGTATGAATTTTTATTTTAATTTTTCTGTTCCTTTGTCTTTTTTCCCCATACTAGCAAAAACACATTTCCATTTATTTTTGCTTTTGTTGTAGTAATTTGTTATTTGTCATTTTTTAAATGTTGTATTTGTTTTACTGATCATACCATTTTTCTCATTTCGTATTTTCATTTTTGAATTTTTTTATACACTCATATTGACATCGGATATTTAACATTATTTACAAATATTCAATAAAATTTGCAATTTCCATATTTTAAGATTTTATTCACTTCAATTGTTTGAGTGAGTGTGTATTTGAATAAAGAAAGCAAGCAAAAAAAAAAAAAAAACGCAGGATATTTTTACGGCGCTGCAAGTTATTATTATTAAAAAATAAATATTTAGAAAATTTAAAGCCTGGTAAATATTAATTGATAATTTGTTAAATTTACAAAACCTTAGAAGAAGAAAATTTTATTATAGTAAATATGAGGCGGTCCATAACAAAACACAATAATTAAATTTTTCAAGTTTTTTGAATTTTTGATTGAATCCTATTCTACACGTTGAAATCTATATTACTTTTATTATAAAGCATTCCAAAACTCAATAACCACATTGCAATTCAATATCAAATATAGTGGTTCAGAGCAAAATGCAATAATTACAATTCTTTGCAATAAATCGCTACAAGAAATTTTAAAAAAGTCTACTTTATAAATAAACAAGTAAGAAAGTATAGTCGGTCAAGCCCGACCATATGATACCCTGCACCACAGTATTTAAAAACACATCATGCTTATGTGTCCATGTAAATATGGATTTATCCATATTAGAGCGACTCACCAAAAAAAGTGCTCGATGTATCCTCCTAAAAATAAACCTTGGACTTTTTTAGGATGACATTTTAAATATTTCGGCTCCAGCTTTGACCTCTCGTGAGCTGGACCAGTTTGAAAAAGGGTCTATTTTTGTATGTTTTGTTAATTTCCCTTACCAACATATACAAATTGGGTATCCTAAGAAAGGTTTTTTTAAGGCGCGCCCAACTGTATATACAATTTGTCCAAGGACGATCATCCATGTCCTTTTTTTAAGGATTTTCTGTAAAAATAACGGTTTTTGAACTTTTTGTTCGGGGTTGTTTGTAATAAAAGTGCCAAATTAACATATTTTATTCTTTAGTCGATTTAATTAAACACGTGTCTCAGCTTTTTTTGAAATTCGAGCTAGTTTGCGTTTTGACAAAAATGCAATGGGGCTATAACCCTTCGTTTTATATATGGCAATATGGGTATCAAATTTTTTCTTTTGCCAAGTACATCATCTTTGTATGTAAATAATTTAGAAAACGCGAACTAGCACGAATTTCAAAAAAAGCTGAGACACGTATTTAATTAAATCGACTAAATAATAAAACATGTTAATTTGGCACTTATATTACAAACAACCCCGAACAAGAAATTCAAAAACCGTTATTTTTACAGATAATCCGTAAGAAAAAAGGACATGGATGATCGTCGTTGGACAAATTGTATACAGTTGGACGCGCCTTACGATACCCAATGTGTATATGTTGGTAAGGGAACAGATTCACAAATTAACAAAACAAACAAAAATCTACCCTTTTTCAAACTGTTCCAGCTCACGAGAGGTCAAAGCTTGAGCCGAAATATTTAAAATGTCATCTTAAAAAGTCCAAGGTTCTTTTTTAGGAGGGTACATCGAGCACGAATTTTGCTTCCATACAACTTGAGTCGCTCTAATCTATATGTTTATAAACTTCATGAAAATTGGGTTGAAAGTTTGTGAGAGGCAGAAATCGTCCCCTGCCTCCCCTTGTGGTCCTATTTTTTAAGAACTGTATAGCTAATGTGTCCCTATAGATATGGAGATATCTATGTTTTAAATTTCATTAAAATCGGTTTGAGAGGCAGAAATTACCCCTATCTTCCCTCGTGGTCCTACGATTCGGCCCATTTTCAAAAGGCTTGGTCCTTTTGTCAATAAGAACCTACGACCCAAATTTTATCAAATTATCTACAAAATTGCGACCTGTACTTTGCGCATAAGGTTACATGGACAGCCAGCCAGCCATCCAGACGGACGGCCATCGTTAGTTCGACTCAGAAAGTGATTTTGAGTAGATCGGTGGGTCTAGGACCAGGCGATACACACATCAGCACAAATACATAATACCCTCTCCACTATTGTGGTGTGGGTATAATATGTTGCGGTGATAACTCTTAGATAACTGTAAAACGTAAAGAATTTTTGTTAAGTTAAAACCTTTTGCTTTTGTTAAGTTGTTTGTGCATAATATTTGCATACAGTTCAAAGCAAAATGAAATAAATACTATGGATTCGGACCAAAACGCAATAATTCCAAATTTGTTATTTACATAACTTTAAAACAAACTGTCAGATTAAATAATTAATTTGTGATTAATATTATTTTTTGTAGACAATAATACCTCAATAATTGTTTTTTAAAAAAATTATGTGCTACTAACTTAAATTACATTTTGTCGTTTATCCAAAAAAATTTTATAGTGTAATAATTGCGTTTTGTTATGGACCTCCTCATATGATGTCACAAAAAGGCCTTTTAATATATGTATATTTTGGATTCCAACATATAAAAAAAAATTTCTAAAAATTTCATCAACCTTCCGTTTGTAACAAAAGAAAATATTTTAAAATTACATATTTTACTATTGCAAAGAATATAAGTCGAAATTTTTCTTTTTTGCAAATTTAAAGGGAATCTTTAACAAACACAAAATTATCAAAAAGATAACTTTAATTGGATTTATTTCTTCAACATCCCTTCAACTGAAACGGTCTTCCTTGAATCGCCCATTCATTACTTGAATTTTACTGCATTACAGAATCTAATTAAATCCTTTACAAACTGAGTTTCTAGTAAAATTTAATAAACTTTTAATGTACATCAACGAAAACATGTATGTTTTCAAAAATAGCTGCCTAATTCTATTGAACTAGTTAATTTGGCAAACCAGCAACAACAACGAGAACAACACTGCTTCTTTCCGTTGATAATGATGTTTAAATTGAAATTATATTAAATCACATATTGAAAGCATTTCTTAGCTTTCAATTCAATTCTGACTTCAAATATCATTAATGTGACCTGTTCTCAGAAACAAAGGATGTGAATGGTCGTGGTCGTAGGTGGTGGTGTATAAAAAAAGGAAAACAGGAAAACACTTTAGTCGAACTAGCAGCATCCTTGTCTGTTATGTTTAAAGATATAAGGTTTGTTTTTTCTATTTATTTAGTTTTTCTCATATTTTTTATTCTAACAAATGCAGTAACTTTTTCATAACAATATGGAGAACTTGTATTCACTCAGAAACACATACACACGTTTATTAAATTATGTGTGTACCCAACAAACACGAAGTAGAACCTTTGATATAAAGTGACTTAATCATTTGTTAACAAGCTCAATTCTCAAACATTTTTCAACTGCTTGGTTTTAAGATTTGTATTCGAATTTATAATGATTGGAATGTAACCATTTAAGATACAATTTTTTATCAATTTGATATCCAATTTTAATCTCAAATCAAAAATAAGATTGGTAACACTAAATCAAAAAACGGGGATAAAAGTTAAATGTATTTTAAATTGAAAGAAACCTTCAGAAAACGTTAATATAAATAATTTGTGAGTATAAAATTAATTACAAAAATTAGAATGCGAATAAAAATAAAACGGGAAAGTGAAAAAAATATTAGTTTGTTGTACGATCGCGGTGCTACGCCATAATAATCATCAAAATAAAAAGGAGCCGAGCATTTCGCCTACCAAGAATTTAAAAAACATTTAAGAAAGCAAGTTGAAAATAAATGCTTTTCGCAATTTAAGAATAATTTCCAATTTTGTTGAGAACGCTATGATATAAAAAGCATTATCAAACGTTTGTCGTTTAAGAAAAGGTTATTTTTCAAATCATTTCCAATTTGAAATTAAACCCTCATGTTTGTTGGGTATTCATTAGTATGTAAATTTATACATGTATGCATTTACACAGTATACATTACATACTCATAATGGCATATTTTCTGAAAAGTTATAGTTGTGCTACAGTGAAGAGCAGACGCAGACATCATATTTTCCACTACAATCACCGCTAACAAAACTATTTTTAACGAAAAAATTTCAAATATATTATGATTAACTCAATCACGCTAACTTTGTTAAACATATTTATGTAATAATTAACCATTGCATAATCGGAGGTAAACATATCACTGTTGGTGCCTTCGTAAATAGTGCTAATTTAGTTTTGAATTATAATACATGCGGTAATTTGGTTAAAGTAACCATAATATGTTTGAAAATTTCGCTTAAAATGGTTTTGTAAGCAATGACCGCATTGTCGCATTGAAAGATTTAAATTTAATAACAGAAAGATTTTCGGTTAATAATCTGTAAAAATTGTTATTGTACAGATATCAAACAAATCTTGTTGTTGCAGGTGTGTGCCCCGGTGGTTAAGTTGGTAAAGAGCTAGTCTATCAGTACAAGAGCTGGAACTTCGATATCGTCTAGAGATTCTGGTCAGTTTTACAACAACATGCTCAAGGTCTGCGTCATTCCAAAACTACATTTTCAACAGTAAACAAATCATTAATGCACACTTTATTAAGTACCAGTTCTAGTTTATTGGTTATGTAAAAAAAATCGTGTTTTATAACTTTTTGCCAACTCTTATGGTGTTTTCTTCTCTTAAAAAAATGTTCCATGTATGCTACCATTCGTGCAGGTTTTTGTTCTATTCTTGAAATATGCAAAAATGTGAAAAGTTGTCGTGTTCCTTTCTAAATATGTTGCAACAATAAATGGCAAATTTGTTCCATTTCTTACCCGCAGTTAAAACTTATGGCGATTTCTTTTCTGAGAAAAATGTTGCATTAATGCAGTGACGGGCACATTTGCAAATCCTATGTACGCGTGCATAGGAATAAAAATGCTGCTTGTGCGACGTCGACACATGTACACTATAAACTTCTTTGTGTTGTTGTGACAATGTTCATTCGGCTGTTGCTTTTTTGTTATTTTGTCAACACAAGCATAAATGTGATAGTATGTATGTGCCCTTCACTGCATTAATGTAACATGTTCTACATTTTTGTGTTCGTTTGTACAAAAAATACAACTGTGGGAAAAATTTTCAAGTTCTTTTGTGAATATGTTGATGAAAAACATGCAAAAAATGTTGCATATTTTTCCCTTACTTTAACTTAAGGTGTTAATACTGCCCTGTTCTACAACTTTGGTACTTACAACTTTGTTTGTACAACAAATTCTTTATTTTGTTTGTCATAATTCATACCGCTCATAATTTTGTAAAAAATTTGTTTTAAACAAAATATAAAAATATTTACACATTAAAATCAAAAAAAGTCTATTTATATTATAATCGCTTTAATTTTTATAAGCCATTAGTGATGTTAATATTTGTATCCAACCCATAATTGCGTGCAGAAACCGCCTAAATAGCTTTAAAAATCGCTCATTAAGTACATTAATGATGAAAGTGTAATAGTTGTAAATAAAAGCACTAATTGTGTTCTATTGAAATAGCACAACATGTAACACTTCGAGTGATTTTAGGTAACGTTAGAAAATGTAACATGTATATACTGTAACATATTTTTCTCAGTAAAGAAATCGCCATTAGTGTGAGATAATACCCTTTTTTGCATCTGCGTAAAGTACTTTTTTATGCAAGCTAGTTTTTTTTATTAACTTTTTTCTTGTGTTTGCGTACAATTTTCGTTATATTGTGATTTTTAGTTATATTGTGATGGATATAAAAACTTTTTGTTTTGCGTTTGTTTTACTTTTATTTAATAATTATATTTTTTTTTTTTTTGTCGCAAAATTTTTAACAACAGCTGACATTAATTATTATTATGGCATTCAATGAAAATTTATTGTTGAAAATTGCTACAAGCGTGGTAAATATCGCTTTTAGTGCAAACTTTGCATTCAATATTTAACACGCTAAATACACATAAGTGTTGAGTGTAAAACGTAGCTATTATTTTGTTCCATTGTAATTTAGAAAAATGTCTCACTTTGTAAGGGTACGTGTAACCTGTTAAATATACATATAACAAAAATATAATGCATTATAATTTTTTAGAAAAGAAAACACCATTAATCTCAATTTTATTTCAGTAGCTCATTAAGTATGATCATTTGGTATAGCGTCCAAATGAAGTTAAGCGCTGATTTCATCCATTTACCATATCAAATGATTTACGCACATATTAGGGAAGCCAAACGGGAAATCCCGAAATCCCGGAATTTTTCGGGATTTTTAATATATCAACTTTTGTGTACAAAAATGTTCGTTTTTATGGAATTTTTTATTCTATACGTCAATAATCAATTCTTGTCTAAAAATTTCTTATTTTCCAAACAGTTGGAAGGAAGCAAAAATTATACCAATTGCCAAACCTAATAAGCCCAACAATAACCCTCTTTCTTACCGCCCTATTAGCCTTTTACCAGCAATCAGTAAAGTATTGGAAAAAATTATAAAAGAAAAATTAAACACCTTTATTAACGATAATGACATAGTCCCTCCGCAACAGTTTGGATTCAGGCGCGGCCGAAATACGTCCCATGCAATATTAAGAATCAAGGACAAAGTCAAGTCGAATTTTAATAATAGAATTTCCACGGGTATGATCTTATTAGATGTAAAAGCTGCATTCGACTCAGTTTGGCACGATGCTCTGCTTTTTAAAATGGGTAATGCCAACTGTTCACACGGTGCACAAAAAGGTACCGCTGCACCATCACTTGCAGCATTAACGCCCCCATCAACAGCTGATGAGAAGAAATGCAGCCAACCTTATTAATAAGATAAAAGAGTCAACAACAAATACCGATCGTGAAGACGTACGAACTCGAGTGAAACCTAAAAGTGTTTTTAAATCACAAAACAAATCGTTACAACTGTTTTTATCATTTTTATTAAAACCCAAAAGTGTTTATCGAACAGTTAATAAATATGAGCGCTTAAAATTTATTACTAATAATTAAAATAATAAAAAGCAGTAAAGAACATAACCTTAAATTAAATGTACATACGAACTACAAAACCCCTTAAATCCACATAATAACCCCTTAAATTAATAAATAAATAAATACAATTTTATAACGTTTTCAAAAATATAAAGTGGTTTTATTTACAAAGTTTGCGCACAAAATCTATCTCGCTCCAACCCTCTAACCCGTGTAAACACCAACTTTCCTACGCACTTAATTAAAATAATTAAAAGTTTTCTTAAAAATCGGGAATTTAAGGTGCATTTAGGTAAATTTTCTTCAAATAAAGTCACTGCCTGTGCTGGTTGTCCACAAGGCTCCTGTCTCTCTCCCATTTTATATAACATCTACACTTCTGATTTCCCAGTTCTTCTTGGCTGTAATACATCCATATTTGCTGACGATACAGCTTTATTATGCGCAGGAGAGTTAGCAGAGGATATAATTAACAATCTTCAATCATCGTTGGAAATTGTGTGTAATTATTTCACTAAATGGAAAATTACCCTTAATTGCTTGAAAACTCAGGCCATATATTTTACTAGGAAAAGAAAAGAATGATTGTGTCTACGATTACAATCAACTGATATTCCTTGGGAATCAAAAGTTAAATATCTTGGAGTAATATTAGACCCAAAAATGAACTTCAAAGAACCGTCAATAAAATTAACAGAATAACAAGATACAAATAACACAAAATAAGTTACTCAAAATGATGTACAACCTCCCGAGGCACTTTTCAACTTGGAGACTGCATAACATAAGCAATATCGAAATGGTAGATGAAAAATTACGACGACTTAAATGCAATTTTGACCAAAGATGTCAGTTATCGCAATATCAACAATGCGGTTTCACATGTAGATTAGTTTTTTTCTAGGATTTAACCCTTCTGCATCCCTTGGATATGTGCCCTTCCTATGCTCCTTTGGGTCAATATGACCCAACAATAAAATGTTAACAGCATTTCATATTTAAGTATAAAAAAAAAAAAAAAAAAAAAAAAAAAAAAATTATTGATCGATGATTCTGAATGAAGATGAACTCAATTCAATAGAAAACTAATTTTAAAGTGGAATTAAACTTGCAATATCGCTTGTTGGGTCATATTGACCCAAAGGATATTAAATGTGTGTAAATCGTGTTTTTTGGAGGGGGAAGGAAAAACTAAAATTTTATTATTTTCATTTAAATTTATAATTTTTGTCCCTGTAATGGATAAATTGAAGTTTCACGTCCATATCTCATATTTACAGGGACAAATTTTGCGTTTGAAAATCAATTGGGTCAAATTGACCCAAGGAGTGCAGAAGGGTTAAGTGTTTTTTTTATCTAAAATAAAATTTTTTTTTTTTTTTTATTAAATGAGGTTTTTTAAATTTCCTCTTGATCTCAACTGTTATTTGTTTCTTTTTTATATTAGGTTAACAAAATACTATTTTTGAGTAGAAAAGATAAACATGTCTTAACTCTCTTCATTTAAAACATAAATATTGTACTAACTCATTGAACTTTGTACAAATATTATTATAAATAAAGAATTTAATTGAATTGAATTTGTTCTATACAAAAAAAAAATATTAAAAATTATATTTCAGTTGTATTTTTTTTTATAATTCTTAATTTTCTTTTTTAAAAATATATGTTATATATATAATATCTTTTGAAAATTCACAAATAAATAAAAAGTATTGTTTATTAAAAAAAAAAAAAAAAATCCCGAAATCCCGAATCCCGGGATTTTCTAAAATAAATCACGATTGGTATCCCTAGTACATATGTATATTGATGTTAATGGCAAAAGTTCGTCGCTTTTATATAGATACAATGCTTATAGTGGAGAGATAAAGTACGAGGCACGCGCAAGCGTTCATCATAACCAGGCCATAATAGCCTGGATACCGAGCAGGTGGACTCACTAGTCCACCGCATCTGCGCAACTCTATAAGACTCGATACTGATAAGAAATTTACAGTGAGCCATTGGAAGACCAACAAATTGATCGATGAATACGTCGTCCATGCGACCAACTTGTTTGGCCAGCCCATCTGCCACTAGATTACCCGAGCACTCCGAGTAACCCGGTATCCATATTAGCGTTACCCTTGAATGTTTCGAAATCTCATTCAAAGACATCCCACATTCTACAGTTAATCTAGATGTCGTATAGACACCCGCTAGGGAAGCAAGGGCAGCCTTGCTGTCAGTAAATATACGTATATCTGCCTATTTGCGATGATACCTCAGCCAATTTGCCGCCCGCCTTATAGCCGAGATCTCCGCCTGCAGGACACTACATCCATCCGGCAGACGAAAGGAAACTCTCACAACCAGTTCCTCTATGTAGAAACCTCCGCCAGCTCTTTCACCCCTCCTCGAACCCAGTGAAAGGCACCGGGGTGCAATAGCCCCCACCATCAGGGACAGTCGAACCTTTGATTACCCCGGCGTGTCCATAGTCACGGGCCGACCAACCGAGCCCCGCGTTCAGCCGTGTCGCTGAGCAGAGAGCCATCTGTCTGCCCACCGGCAGCCAGTTCAGTATCGTAAACAGTACATAGAGCGATAATATTCGCTCTAATATTATTAACTGTCATTATTTAAATACCAAGGCGATATCGTCAATATTGAAAATATCCATAGTGAAAATATCGTTAAATCGAGAGCAAAATATTTTCAAGTTAAAAACGAACAATTTATAAAAAAATATCAAACGTTATCAAACTAATAACACACTCTTGACAATGTGAGATTTTTTTCAAATAAGGGACAAAACGTTTTAAACCCGTTGCAAGACAACGGGTAGGCAAAGAACAAAAAAAAAAAAAAAAAAGGTCGGGAGCAAGAATTTTTTTCCCCGATTTTCATAATTTATGGGTTGTATTATTCGCAATATATCGAACCCTTTGCACGAAATTTTCGTATGTTACAAAAACCAAATTTAACAGGACAGCCATTTTGCTACTTTTCTCTGCATTCGTTTGCAATATCAAAATGAAAATATACATTAAATTTTTGGAGCAACGAAGTGGAATTCGCCTACAATATTTTGTCAGGTGACGTCAAAAACTCAATTTCAAAAAAATTGTCTTATACGATAATTTTGCGCAAAGGGGTCGATATATAATTTTTGTCCTTATAAATTTTTTATGAATTTTTGTTAGCAAATAATAGTACTTAATAATTCTCAAATAGTTGAATACATAAAAAAATGTTATTCGGATGACTCAAAGAAAATGTTATTCCTAAATATTTGTAAATCTTTTGAGACAAGTTGTTTTCAAGTAATGATAAAAAGAATTAGCAGATTAAATGAGTTAGCATTATTCGGGCGAAATATAAGTCTAGCCCATATGAAAAAATAAACGTGATAGTGAAAACCTGAAACGGACTATAAGCTTTATATTATATATATTTTTATTTAAAAGATGTTTTTGCTGCCAAGTGTTATCTGTAAGTGCTTAATTGTCCTGTTTAATTTCTAAAAGCAAATGGGGGATGTATCTTAAAATAATTATTTTATTATCAAAAAGTAATTTCAATTTTTGGGAATACAAAATTTTAATATCAAAAATTTTTGTTATTCGTGCTTAATTCCCAGTTTTTATTCTTGATAAAAACACTTGATCGAAATGTAAAGATTTTAGAAAAACTAAAGATATTAAACCAAATAAAACTGTTAAACGTATAAGACTTTTAGCAATAGTTCTACTTGTAATAATATCAAAGTTTAAACATGTATATCAGTTAACACACATACTATCACATTTATGCTTGTGTGGGAAGCAGCAGAAAACGAATGACGCTCATCAACAAGAAATGACAACAAAGCAACAGCTGAACGTACATTGTCACAGACCACACGAAGAAGTTTGTAGTGTACATGTGTCGACGTCACACAAGCAGCGTATTTACTCCTATGCACGCGTACATAGAATTTGCAAAAGTGCCCTTCACTGATGTATATTATCAGCTTTACTAAGAATTGGGACTCACTGTTTATTTTAATGTATGTAAACTTGAATGCAAGTATATTTGTTTTAAATGAAGTGAAGAATTGTATTAGGTGTGCCCTTTTTCCCTATAGATTTCCATTATCTAGCAAAATCAACTAAGCTTTATAAGCTTTTTTTCTTCACTAAAAAAATTTTTTTTTGCTGTTTTCCTTTTTTTCCTAAACAGAAAAATGAAACAACACAAACAAAACTATTTTGTAAAGAAGCTTTTAAAGTAAATTGCATGTGTGTGACAGTGACAGCGTATTTATTTTTTAGTTGTAGTGGTAACAATGTTGATAATAAGAAATAATAATGATAACAATGGCGATGATGTTGTTGGTGCTGCTGGTGATGCTATACTAAACTATGTAAATAGATTCCCTAGAATATTAGAAATACCTTTGAACTACCACCAATCGATGCATAAATTCTATTTGAAATCCATTAAATTGTTACACAGCTTCGTTGTTCACAAATTTACAATAAAACAGGAGCAGCAACAACAAAAACTGTTTGCCCCACCACTACCTTCATTTACCAAACATCCAACCAACTAACACAACAACAACAAATGCGAATGAACATAAACTTTCTTTGACAACTTTGAAGAAAATTATTGGAAAAAATATAAAAAGCATTAGCAGAAAATAAAGTGGTTTGTAAAGTGATTGCAAAAAAACAAACCTGGCAGGAAACTAAAAAAGCCATAAAAATATAAACTTAAATAAAAAAAAGAAGCAAATACTTCAAAATACTTGTGGTTAAGATAAAAATATATTTTTTATAAATCTTTCAATCGTTAAATAACCTTCAGCAAATGATTAAGTATTGGGTCAAAGGATGTTTCCCAATTCCTATTTGAATTGTGGAAAAGTTTAATAGGGTTTTTATCAGGGCTGTGGAGTCGTCAAGAAATAGTTATAACTCCGACTCCGACTCCTTTTGCTGTAATTTTTTAAGTACGACTCCAACTCCGACTCCAACTCCGACTCCGACTCGAACTCCGGCTCCGACTCGAACTCCGGCTCCGACTCCTACTCTAACCTATCATTATTTATGAGACTAGTTCTTATTTGACTTTAAACTCTTTTAATTTGTTTTTTAATTCAGTACCTTTTAAATGGTTAAATATAGCAAGAAAGTTATTCTGTAAAACTTTCAAATCGATATTTTAATTCTAACGTGCCGCATTGAGCTTTAACATATGAGGAAAAAAGCTCGAAAAACTTATAGCGCCCGATTAAATAGACCAACTGATCTCTACTTTTTTGATTCTACAGTGTTATGTCATTCTTGACTAATAACTCAACAGTTGAACATTTTAAGCCAACTGTAATATAGAAAAATAATGGATTTAATTTTGGAACCACCGAGTTTTGTTACGAATTTTCGAAAGATATGAGTTTTGATTCAAACCGTATGGGATCATTAAACTTTAGTATATTTTAAAAATTATATTTATTTATTAAATATATGCAAACAGTGCTAAAAAATTTAATAATAGCTGTGTAGGGAAGAGATAAACTACACCAATTCACATCAATTCACATTTATAGATGTGTGAATTTCCATAAGTTCTATCTAATGCAGCTTTCGAGATAGAAAAGTTGAAAACAATGCCAAGTCCAATTTGCTAAGACGTTAAGGGCACCAAGTGTACTAAGTATTGTTTACCACAGAATTTGTAGAGACAAAGAACATCATAAGTTCTTTTTTGTAAATTGTGAAGTGAGGTCTTTTGTTTTTAATATACATAAATTCAAACACTGCCGTTTTGGTCTTGTTTTATTTATTAAGTCAAATATTTAGACCAACTTTTTTAATCATTCTCAGGAAAATTAAATATATTTTTATTAAAACATGCAGATGCGCCTTCAGTTGTTACTTCTACAATTTTTATAACACATTTTGAAGAGAAACGTACCGCAAAAAGTTCTATTATTTCTGGGATCATTAAAATATTCGGATCATTAAAATATTCGGACAAAGGCAAAATTTTAATACAGAAATAGCATCATTTGCGATTTTCAACGTGTTTCAAAATGTGGCTTGCAGAGTTAAAAAAAATATGAATTTTTAAACAACTAAATTGAAATCGTTTTCTTCAGTACACCATTGCTTTTTTCCGTTCCAAGTTCAATATTATTATTGTCAAAGACCGAAATTTGAAATTGCAAGTCTTTATTATCTCTCCAATTTTTCCTAAATTGAGTAGATAAAAGAATTCTCAAATCATTTTTCGGGTTTACCCCCAGCTTGATGGGAATTATATTTAGAACAATGGCATGTATTTTTCCGAGCTCCTTTTCCTTTTTTTCTATTATAATTCACCTTGAAGGTAAGAACTTAAAATTTAGTTTACTTAATGCTTTCACCATAGGAGCTACAGCAGATTTCAAGTCATATATCGGAACATGGCTACAAAAATATTTGTTAATATACGATAAATAAAAAACAACAAATTTTTAACTTCCTTAATTCGGCTCTATTTCATTAGGGATATCTTGGCGAAATTCAAACAGTGAACCAGCGAGTTTTGTTACAGAAATTTTAGGTCACATAAAAACATAGAAAAGGACATGCTTCGATACAATCTATATATTTCTTATAATTTGCTAAAAGAACTGTCAAAATAAGATGTTATCTCAATTTTTCTAACTCCCCTACTCATATGAAAAGTATACTGGTCATTATCTTCTGACTTCACAAATTCAAAAAGTAGACCCTCTTATTGCCAATTCCACCAATTAATTTAAATATCAATTTATGTTTAAAAATCGTTTTTTTATGTGGAATAAAAATAAAATTATATGAAAAATTATATTTAAATATGAATTGATATTTTAAAAGAATTGCTGAAATTGGTCATTAAAATTTTTTTATTTTGAAAAATATTAGAAAAAATTTTAATGCCAAAAAGTCGGAGTCGGAGTCATTAGTGTTTGTGGGTACTTCGACTCCGACTCCGACTCCGGTACAAAAACCTCAACTCCGACTCTTCAACTCCGACTCCACAACCCTGGTTTTTATACATACATACGTACATACAAATATTTTTTTCTGTTGTACATTGATTGAAAAGGGGTTGTTTAAACTTGTAAATTGAAAAACGTATGTAAGTATATAAGTTTGCAATACACTTATATATATTAATATATCGCACCTTATCAACAAGAGGGTATTAACTCAAAATTTAAAAAAGTTCAGTAGAAGCAAAACAATTTTTAATTTTACATTACAGGCATATGAAAAAGAATTTTTAAACCAAACTTTTCATTACCAAAAAGTAGACAAAATAGCACGGTATTTAAACAGCGGGTAGATATGAATGTTACGTGTCGATTTTTACCAAAAAGTGAAAAAATAAAAATTTTGAGTTGATACCCTCTTGCTGATAAGGTGCGATATGTATATTAAAAAACATTAACATTTTGACAATAAAAACCATTTGAAGTTTGGGTAGGTAACAGATTTTTACATTCGAAATATCAAATGTAGTAAAAATAACACATTATTTTAATTTCGAATTTACAAATGACTGTAATATAATTTAGCTAAAATTCCGTCTACACATATGCTAGCGCTTACCTACCTCCTCTGGATTTCATAAGAGTGAATGTACCACTGCTCCCTTGAAAAGTAAAATTAAATTTTAAAACAAGTCAGAAAGTAAAGTCCGTATAGCAGAACAAATATTTGCAAGTAAACTCTATTTGTCACCCATGTGCAATCATGCCCCCAACAGAACAAAATTTTGTATTTGAGTTTAAGATTCATATAAAAAATCTTTTGAGATTCATATAAAACTACTTGTGCCGAATATTATTTACATATGAGCCGTTTATTTTGAAAGTGGCATAAGTCATTTCGGTTTTTAAGTCGAGCTATTTAAGGTTTTGCGTTTTAACACGTTTAAAAATATGGATGCTAACTTTCGAGAAGATTCACTTGTATTTGATACATCATGATAATGATATTTTTCTCAGTATTTATTATTATTATTATTTATTATTATTATTTATTATTATATTTATTATTAACTCAATTTTTTTGAAAAAGTGACTAATGCCACTTTCAAAATAAACGGCTCATATATAAACTTTTTTTGCTTTTAAGTGATTTTAGGAAAGGGATTTATATGGGAGTTATGTTAATATTGAACTCACCGGCACAAAATTTTGTCATGACAACGTCTATCGTAACAACGATTTAGATACCAATTTTCATGTTAATACTAACAGTTGTAAGGTAGTTATGGCATAAAAAGCTGTATTGGAGACATGTTCAAATATGAGGCGATTCGAATAAAATTAAGTTAGATCATTTAAATTGAAATAATATTAGTTTGGAGCAAATTTAATCATAACACCAACACAACAATATGGTTTATCGGCTCAAAGACCCTATTTCGTAAATAATTTTGTATGGGGGCTATGATTCGCCCATTTTCAATAGGTTTGGTCCTATATGCCAATTTATCTCCAAAATTGCGACCTGTACATTGCGCACAAGGTTTACATGGACAGCCAGCGAGTCAGTCAGCCAGCTAGCCGGACGGATATCGTGAGATCGACGAAGGCAATGATTCTGAGACGATCGGTATACATAAAGGTGGATCTAAGACCAATATTTTAATGTTTTACAAACATCAGCACAAATGCATAATACCCTCTCCACTATTATGGTGTAGGTATAATTAAATTTGATTTATTTAAATTATAACACGGCCTAGCGTGGGTTATAGCATTTTCAGTGATGTTGCTCAATTTATCGACCTGTAACGTAGTCAGCAGTTCGATTGTATTTTTTTAACGTGCTTAGAAAGAAAACGGATTAACCTTTTATTATTTATCATGTTGTGATAAATTTATAATTTAAAAGTTACGTTTTTGTTAGCAGTAAAGTAAACGCTTATACAAATAAATATCAATGTATAAAGGAAATTTCTAGTAATTTCTGAAAAATTGAAAGGAATAGGACTATTACAAAAAAGCTTTATAAAATACATAACTGAAATTTAGCTCATAGAATAAATTGAAAAATGAAAATTGTTGAAGATAAAAAACTTTCCTTATTTCTTGGCATATACATTTTATGCATATATTTTTTTTATAATTCTTTACCCTTCAAAAACTGCTAAATTTTAAAGTCGTTTTAAAAATGTTTGAGTTAAAGTTGCTAAACACTACGGCTTATTATAAAAAAGTTTAAAAAAAAAAAAACTGAAAATATTTTAGGGTTATTTGAAATCTTTTAAAACGGTTTTGTTTTTTCCTCACCTCTAGGCCTACAACCCCCACACGGTCGCTTCTCCAGTTCTGACAAAAAGTGCTTTTAGAAGCAGTGTGTTTTTGTTAGTTAGTTCATATTTAATATATGAAGATTCAATAAATAAATAAAGAGAAAAAGAAACCCTTAAGTTTTCTACTTGGTTTTTATAAATTATTTTTTAAGCTTTTAGCAAGTTTTTTTTTAGAAAACTCGATAAATTTTTATTCAAAAAATTTGGGGCAAAATTAAAACTTTTAATACAAATTTAATAATAACGAAAAATTGTATGCTTAATAAAAAAAAAATATTTTACAGAAAGGTTTTTGTAAATTTTTTATTTATAGAATGAATATATTGCGCAAATTTGTTACAAAAAACATTTTGTGCAAACTTGCTTTTTATAGACAACTAGCTTAACCCGCTGCGCTTCGCTACACTGCTTTAACCAAGTTTGAAGACTCTCTCTTTAATAGTTTTTAGTTGACAGATATTTTATATATGCATCCTATGCGAGGTACTTCCCCCACTGTGCCTACCCGCTTTATTATTATATTGAGGGGTACTGCTCCTCCTCTGTCTATCCCGCCCGTTTTTATATTGAAATTTAAAGTTAACCATAATAGTAGCTTTAACCACGTTTGAAGACTCTCCCTTTAATAGTTCTTCAGTTGAGCGATATTTAATTAATGCATCCTATGGGAGGTATTTTCCCCCTTGAGACTACCCTCTTTATTTTTATTTTCAAAAGTGTAGTATACCATAAGAGCGACTTCTACAAGGTTTGAACATTCTCACCATAACAGCTCTTAAAATATGCGATATTAAACATTGGCGTCCTATGGGGGGTACCACTTCCCCCTGCTATTTTATTTAAATTTTTGGACTCAGACGATCCTGCTAACAAAAGTTCAGCAAAATGAGTGCAGCGGCTCATTAATATTTATTTCTATGAGAGGTACTGCTCCTCTTCTGTCTACCCCGCCCGTTTTTATATTGAAATTTATAGTTTACCATAATAGTAGCTTTAACCACGTTTGAAGACTCTCCCTTTAATAGTTCTTCAGTTGAGCGCTATTTAATTAATGCATCCTATGGGAGGTATTTCCTCCCCTACGCCTACCGGCTCTATTTTTATTTCCAAAATTAAAGTATACCATAAGAGTGACTTCTACAAAGTTTGAACATTCTCACTATTACAGTTCTTAAGATATGCGATGTTAAACATTGGCGTCCTATGGGGGGTACCACTTCACCTGCTGCTATATTATTTCACTTTTGGGACTCAAAACATCCTACTGCCAAAAGTTCAACAAAAGGAGTGCAGCGGCGATATGCGATACTTAATATTGGCATCCTATTGGGAGTACCGATTCCCCTGCCACTATTGAAAAAATATGTAGCCTATTTTATTTTTAGGGCTTACGTGATGTTACTGTAAAAATTTCAAGAAAATCGGTTCGGTAGTCTATAAGCCAACAAACAAACAAACAAAAAAACAAACAAACAAACATACAAACATTTTTAATTTATATATATATAGATTTGGCGCACATTTGCTGTTCATACAAAGTTTTCTTTTATAGGTTTAACTAGAAAACAAAACAGAAAAGTTTACACAATTTGTTTTAAATTTTATATTTACTGAAAACTTTGCGCAAATTTTATATTAAAAAGATTTTTGCAAGTTTGCTATCTGCAGAAAATTTTTAGCAAATTTGCTATTCATACAAAAAATTGCGTACATTTTCTTCTATATATTTTCGCAAACTAACTACCTGTAAAATTTTTTCGGATTAAATTTGCTATTTGAAGAACATTTTGAAAAAAATTTCTTTGTACAGAAATTGGTGTGCAAACTTGCTTTTTTGCGCATATTTGTTATTTATATAAATATCTATTAGTAGCAAATTTGCGCAAAATTTTTATGAAAGGCAAATTGTCAATCAATCATTTTATTAAAATGATTGCGTATAATTTCATGCAAAACTTGTTATTTAAAAAACCCAATCAGTCAGCTTATATATCGATACCTAAAACGCAAAAAGGCCGGTTAGGGCCTTTTACGTTGCAGGTAACGATACGTATATCGATATTAATGATGAAATTGTGAAAATTTATAGATTATTTAAGAACAAAAAAACATATTTGAGAAATCGTGCTTGTTGTGGCGAAGCTACATCATACTCAGTTTGAGGTATGTTCAGAGGATTCTATATGATTAATTTGATGTGATTAACGATTAACAAATTACCTTAATGTATGGATAATCATATCGATTAAAGCATAATTGCGTTCGATATGCTTAAAAGCGTTTAAAAACACAAGTGAGAAAACAGCATAAGTTTACAAAAGTAACCTGCAAATACTTAGAACCTGGATTTAAAACGATTATTTTCTTATATTCCACCTCTGACAATGTAAAATTGGCAAAACTCTGTTAGCTTTAATAAAGAAAATAACTGTCATCTTTTTAATCCATTACAACATTTATATAAATTTTTTCGGAATAAACTACATAAAATCATTTAAAATGACTCACAAGATAATTATGCACTCAACCTGTGAAAATGTTCTCTTGTAATAGAAATATAAATTATCTACATAAACATTTTTAATTAATTTTTTAATTGTGAAATATAAGTTTCATTAATATTCACCATTTTTTAATGTAAATAATTACAAAATATTTTCTTTTACAACAAAATCTAAATAAAATTCCTTTGATAAGAGAGTAAATTGGCGCAATTAAATCAACCTGTTGTTTTTAATTTTCTCAATGCGATTATATACCTTTTTTAATACCTAGTGCACAAATTATGGGACGGAATAACTTTTACTCAAATAGAAAAATTATAACTTAGGTTAATGGCTATTAAATCTTACAATGTTAGATGACACAAATGTAAAGTTGTACTCTTATTTGCTGATATTCATCGTCACTTTAAATATAATTATAAAAAAATTTAATGTCAACTTCAGGTTGTAAGAATTTTAAACAAACCAAAAGTGTACTAAAAACAACGTAAACTAAAAAAAATTTTACATTTATCATGTGGAGATGAACGACGACTACAGCAAAAGCAAAAACAAAAAGCTGCACCTTTTTCTCTAGATACAAAACAGAAATCAAAATATTATTGCTAAAAAACAACAAAAATTTATACAAAAAACGTTGCATGGCAGGAGAAAAAGAATTTAAAGAACTAAAACTGCAACAAAACATAAATGAAATGCAAGTTAAAGCATGTGTCTCACTGCAAATGTTTTGGAACATAACGAGTAAACTTGAAAACGGTTACTAGGTCAGTAACATTAACATTACCAAACTCAACGAAATCTACCGAAGACGGAAAAAACAGGAGCAAATACATGTTCGTACATGAGCATAAAAATATAACAACAAATTAAACTCTGAAAAACACGAGAACAGGAGATAAATGAGAGCACAATGTTTACAGATAAATTGTCTTTATAAAGTATTGAAATGATAAATAAGAGTTAACCTTTAATTAGGCGCATGGGGTCAGGAGAAATTAAAATTGAAAAATGTATACGTTAAAATGTTCGGAGCGAACTTGTTTTTTCTATAGCTTTATTCATTTAAAAAGAGAATAAAAATAAGTTGCTATTATATCGTTAAAGCGTACACACGTGTCGCTTGACTAATTCTTGTTGACCCCATGCGACTAATAGTGTAACTTTTTTTTTATATGAAGATGAGTCAACTTGTAAAATAGTTGAAAGAAACCAGTACTGAATTTTATTTATATTTTATGTTTTTAAATGAAAAAAATGCTGTTTTTGTTTTTTTTTATACATAACTAGCTGTTTGGTCCCGGTACTGCTCGGGATTTTCTAAATAATCACGTGAGACCCCATGCGATTAATTGTGTGATTTTCTTAATGCGCCTAATTAAAGGTTAAAGCTAAAAGAGAGAGGGAAAAGTTTAAGTAAAATCTGTCATTTTATATTTGGAATATTTTGCAATAAAGGATATTTACTCATTTTAGTACAGAAACAGCATCCTTAAAGTCAAGTGCCAAAAAAAAAATTACACTTTTACATGAATTGAGAGAATTGTGGAAGAGACTTGGGCAGACTTAAAGGTTAATAATCCTTAAATGCAGCGCAGATGCGTTGAAAATGTAACTGGAGCATATACGAACTGCGATGAGAACTAAATTACAACATTTTTTTACTTCTACCAATGTTGGCGAAAATTTATGCTACGTTGTGAGAATATTTCGGCTTTTACGACACAATACAATCAACTGCGTAACGTACGCTTATTTGACTGTGTACGTAATGCTTTAGCCAACATACACAAAACACAACCACAACAAAACTCTTGTTTTGGGGCTTAAACAACGTTATAATTCTAAAATACTTTTAGTACTTATTAGAACGTGTAATGTTACGGTCGATTTTGCACAAACGAATAAACAATGCCAGATATTTTTAAATGCAAATACTCCTAAACGGTTATTTTTGCTTCGAAATTATTAAGGAGAGTGTTAACGTTTGTGTTTCTTAAAATGTTTCTCCTAAAGTGGAATGCAATAGAAATGAACACAACAAAATTCAAAATCAATTTTCAGTGAAATACATTCTAGAAAAAAAATATAAATTTGCAATAATAGAGAGATGTGAAAAAATCAAAGAAAAATATTAAAAATTAATGAAAAAAGATATTATTTAGAGATTAGAACATTGAAATACTTGCAAAGTGTCAAAATATTAAACGGTCACTCATAGCAAACATTTGACAAACATTTGTTTGCCTTTAACTGACTACAAAATATTTTTGAGGGGCAAACAGAAAAACAGCTGATTTTGTGCAAACAAAGTCAGTAGACAAAAATGTTGCTTAGGTGACTAGTAACTGCCAAATATTTTCCTCGTTTTTGGGCGAATATGTATTACCTATAGTCCTGACGGCAATTTTGTAAAATCAAACGGTATCAAACAAAACGTTTTAAAATAAAAAAGTTTGAAAATTAACAAAAGTTAAACATTTTTCAGCGATGGAAAAGCATATTTTTGTAAAAAATTTTAATGTCTTAACTTTTTATCACAGAGTTGCGCGGTAAGTAGGATTCAGTATGTTACAAATTGCATTTTTCATAAGTAAAATAATAATTTATTTATGTAACAAATTGTTCAATGCAAGCGTGGCGCTTCTGTATTAACACAGCAATCACGGACCCGCCAAAATAATATTATGGTATGAGAATAAGATTTATATAAAACCGAATAATTTAGCGATATCGACATCTTTTCGAGATATTTTCATCTTGAAGTAATCGTAAAATTTAAATTTAAAAATTTAAAAAGAACATAGAAAAAACTGAGATTTTAGATCAGTGATGCTCATTCAAGCAAACAGTTGTTTTGAAGCCCCCCCCCATGTCTAACGAACATGTAAACTTTTTTTTACACGTACACGACCTTAAAGAATCAAACCCCTCTATCGTAAATGCACTTTTTTTTTGCCGTACACGCATACAACCTTAGCTGCAATTGTACATGTGTGGTAAAAGTGTGTTTCGATCTTACAACCCTGCAAATAATAGGACCAGTCCAAATACGCGTGTAAAGAGTAGTCCACAAGGGACCAGGACTAGTTCAAAGCTCACCCAAACGTATGGAAAAAACCTGGTCTATTTAACATTACATGTCCTAGGCCAAGACCATATAACCCACCTTTGGACCACTAAGGAGTAGTTTTAAAACTACTCCATGGTGTACACAAGAGGATTAGTTTTGAAGTCGTTTAAAAACGAAAGCATGTCGTTAAAAAACGAAGACAAGTCGTCTCACTACAAACACTTTTTTAAAATGACATGGTCCATTCTTGCATAACATCGGACCAGTCCATGGAGTAGTCCATTTTATCAGAATGGATCAGGTGGTCTAATTTTATTTGCAGGGAATACGAGAACTACTACACATGTCGGTGTACACAACCAAATATTAAAACACAACGCAACCGTGGTTGTGTTCGGAACTGTAGAAAATTTAGAGACACACATAATTGCTATGTAAATTAATATATGTTGTGTTGCTTTTGAACTGATGTGTGTATTTTCTGAACCTTGCGTTAAAGGCATCTCCAATTTCCATTATACCACTTGACTCTTTATTTGATTTTTTTAACCGTTTTAATAAGTGTTGTTAAGGTCTGGTAGAAGGTTGTTTTTATTCGTCTCAAAAAAATGTCTTCTTCATCTGAATTATTGTGGTAAAAGTCTGTTCTAAACAATCGTAAAAAATAAATTATTTTCAAACTCTTTGGCTTCAGTCTTTCAAAAAAAAAATTTTAAAAAAATGTTACTCGAAGGAAAAGTTTTTGTTTAATCGATTCCGAACTTTGTTACATGGCCCATAAACATGAATACATATCGCGCTTGTTCAAAAATAGTGTATTAACTCAAAATTATTGTTTTTTCACATTTTGGCAAAAATCGAAATCGCGCCTTTTTGTCTACTTTTTGGTAATGCAACAGTTGGCTTAAAACTTTTTTCCATATGCCTTTAATGTAAAATTAAAAATTGTTTTACTTCTACTGAATATTTTGAAATTATGAGTTAATACAGTATTGTTTAACAAGTGCGATATGTGTATATTTTGTGAAAGTTGTACCTAAATTCCGACGGGTGCAACATTTAGACGCTTTAAACTTCTTTTACTAATAGAAAGAAACACATTTGCAATTAAGTTATTTCTATAAGGGGTAACATTTTATTATATACTTTTGTTATCTATTTACAAGAATTTATATGAAACGATCAAATAGTCACGAGAGAGCTTTAAAGTGCATGGCGGGTGCAACCAAATTGGCCAACTTTCATAAGATCACACCACAAAAACAGATTTTTAAACTTTTATTGTATTTTTCTTTTTTTTATTGTGAAAGATGAGGTATCAGACGATGATTATCAAATCAAACATTGTAGAGAAATATGATCCAATAATAAGAAATTTGCTCCTTAAGCCATGACGGGTGCAACATGCAATGAATTTTCTGTTCGCGCCAAATCTATGAATCTTAATGCTTCCAAGTGCACAACAAATATTTATTTAAGCTTACGTCTAAAAAAATTATATTATTATAAAATATAGATATTTTACTTTAAATTGGCATCAAAGAAGTATCAGTATAGTATAGAATCGCCCTATTTTTATGAATGCGGGCATTAAGGCCCAACTATCATATGCTTAAGAAAGCTTATTAAGTAAGCAATTGTGCGAATTCATGTTATTCAAGGTGTCGAACCATATTGAGCTTTAAAGTTTTTGGCTAATTTTGGCTAAATTTTTGTTTTTTTAAATGCTTTTGAGAGGCTTTTTGTTAATTTTTGACAGTACTTTAAGCCAGCTTATACAAATTATAGTTGGGCCTTAACAAAACAAATTTTGTATAAGAATTTGACTTAATAAACGTTTGTTAAATTGTATAATCGTATATCATTACGGGGGTAAAAATATTGTTCCCTCAAACATTCAAACAATTTAATGATTTTAGTTAACAAATATTTTTTTCGTTTATCTTGTATGTTTTATTCTTCTTCGTATTTTCTATATTTTGTTTTCTTTCTATTTTCAAGCTTTATCAGCTTTACTTTTTAAGCATGTAGAAAAGGAAAAAAAACTGTAACAAAATTAACTGTTAATAAAACATGAAGGTCATACATACAACGTAATGAAGAAAAATATGTACTTCAGTTTATTTTAGCCAAGATATCAATGGCATCTTGCGGATGAAGCAGAAAAAGAGTAGAAAAAAGCTTTAACAGACATCTGAAAAATGGGAAAAGCACGAAAATAAATAGCTCTAAATTATGTTTTAATTAAAGTAGAACAACACAAAAGTAGATGAAAAAATATTATGGGATGTTAAACAAAACATTTATTTATTATTTAATACAGATACTTTGAAAAAACTTTTAAGTTTCGGCAACTTGATACTTTTCGGTAAACAACCCAGAATTTATTTATTTTATTTTAACTTTAACATAAATTTCAATACATGAACTTTTCTTATATTAAAGAATATGTTTTAACTTGATTAATGACGTTTTATTAAATTGACAGCTTCTTAAATTTAGACACAAGTATAATTTGCCAAGCCCGACAATATCATACCCTACACCCAAATACTTGGAAGTTTCGAAAAGTGTCCACACTTGGGACCCATTGGCAATGATTGTCGTGGTAAAACCAAATTATGTTATCAGGGTAAGATATAATAGACCTTTGTACCAAACATTAGCTACATTTCAACATCTTTGTGAGATTTTTTCATGTTAAAATTATTTTAGGGAAGGGTTTATATAACACCCATGGTCAATTATTGGCCTACCAGCACAACATTTTGACATTACAAAATTACAAAGTTATTTTTGTTAAATTTTATTTCAGCGCAAATATTTAAAGCATTAAAAGCTATTTTCGGGAAAAGTATTTATATGGGAGCTATCGAAAAATATGAAAGGATATAACACAAGTTAGAGTGCTATATACGGCTGTGCCGAATCTTTGATACCCTCCACCGACAGTCCGAATGTTTTAGGAGTAATATCTATATGATGTCTATTTATTATTAATTTATACTTATAAAAACATAAATCTGCTATATGAAGCCTATAGTAAATTATCGACCGATCATCACGAAATTTATTAGTGTGATTTCTAGTCATATAAAACTGTGAAGTATTTAATTTTATTCTGATAGCATTATTTGGTACGGTTTTAGGAGTACTGAAATGTTTTCCGGGAGTAGGGTTTATATGGGGCCTAGGGTAAATTATGAATAGATCTTCGCGAAATTTTACAGTCTAGTTTCCGGTTATATAAGACGGTCGTGTAACAAATTTTGTTATGATAGCAAATTGTTTTACGGTTTTAGGCGTACTATACGGTTTTCCGGGAGTAGTGCTTATATGGGCCTATGGTAAATGATGGACCGATCTTCACTAAATTTTGCTGCGTGATTTTCACAGTCGCATAAAATGAATCTTTGCAAAATCTTATATCTTTCTGTGCAATGTTCCACCATTTATGTTAGTTTTTGTAACAAAATTATCAATTTTTTCTAGGTGGTGGTTCCACATTTTGATTCATAGCTCTAATCCTACCGATTTTGCTGGATTTAAATCCCAAACTGCTTAGGATAACTACAAGCAATTTGACACCAAGTTTTTTTTTAATTCTTTTGAGTTTTTCGAAAGTATGCGTGTTTGAACAGACTTAGAATTACTCAAGGACCCAGAATATATATACTTCATGGGGTCTGAGATAAATAATAAAAAGGTTTCACACTTAATGACAAACTTAGTATACCCTCTTCACAACTAATTGTGGTGGAGGGTAAAAAAAATTAGTAGAATGAATAAGGTTGCAATAAAATATTTTAGGGCAAGTTTAATCTTAATTCCAACATAATAAGAGGGCTTTTGAGCACAAAGACTTTATACTGGAAAGAAGTTTCCCAGTAAAAAAAATTTGGGTTTTTTGAAGCACTTCAGAGAAAAAGAGCATAATCGAGCGCTTCAATAAAAGAGCTTTTATAAAGCAGTAAATGATATAGAATAAAATATACAAAAAAGCTGCTATTTTAGTGCTGACAACAAAGAAGGTTGCAAACCGAAAAAAAATAAAAATATGCAAAAATGATTGGAAAAAGGCATTTAAACAAAAGTAAAAGCGAAACATTAATGAATATGTTAATATAGTAAGCCCCTAAAAAGCACTTTAGGAGTGCTTTGTTTGCATGTTAAAAAAAGCGCTTATTGTCAGCAGAAAATAGTCCTCCAAACCGGGAACACCCCATACAAAAATCAGGCATCCCATCAGCAGGTTTGAAGCGATTTGTGGTATGAATTCATACAAAAACCCTGCTCCTTTTGGAGCACATTTTTTACTGGGTTGTATGTGAGCTATGTAAAATTATTGACTGATTCTTACCAGTTTTAATAGACTTCGTCCTTATAAAAATTAAGACGCATGCAACAATCGTTGTGTCGACTCGTTATACTTCCCTGCAAATAATAGGGCCAGTCCAAACATGCGTGTAAAGAGTAGCCCACAAGGGGCCAGGACTAGTCCTATTGTAACCCAAACGTATAGGAAAAACATGGCCTACTTAACATTACGATGTGCTAGGAGAGGACCATATAACCCACCTTTGCACCACTTAGGAGTAGTTTTAAAACTACTCCATGGTATACTCAAGAGGATTAGTTTTGAAGTCGTTTAAAACCGAATGCATGTCGTTAAAAAACGAAGACATGTAGTCTTACTACAAACACTTTTTAACAATGACATGGTCCATGCTTGCATTACATCGGACCAGTCCATGGAGTAGTTCATTTTATCAAAATGGATCAGGTGGTCCAATTTTATTTGCAGGGTTAAATATAAGTCTAGAGCCAATATTTGTTTGTGTTACACACATCAGCAGAGGCGCTTAATAACCTCTCCACTTTTGTGATGATGATACATTGCACAAATTTTACTTACTACTCTTTCAAAATTAACAGCTTCTTTCACTCTTTAATTTGCAGTATGCTTCGATACAATTTTCGTTATATAGCAGCTATTACATTACCACTTCTTATAAAGTTATTTAAGTCAATATCATAATGAATGAAATAATCACAACGTTAAGATTTACAAAAGTGATTTCAAGAAAAAATAAAAATTTGTGTAATAAAAAGTGATTTGGTAGCAATCCTATAAATGCTTTATAGTTAAATTGAACTAAGTGCCATATTAAATTTTTGAAGATAAATTTGTTAAATTACTTTGGGAAAAAGTCCCAACATCTGACGTAATCGTCGGGATGTCCTGCTGGTAAAGATAAAATTTCAGTTACAACCTCTTAAAGCAATTTATTAGTATGAAGTGACAATCACAAATGGCGAGTAGCGAAACTCTTTCCTTTTTACTACTAAGTTTTATCCGTAATTTTCTCAGTTATGATTTTCATCTAGGTTTTAATTATTTAAGAAAAATGTTTAATAAACAACCCGCAGCTGCTAAATTTTACCTCAATACAAAGAACTATTTACTTTTAAGCAAAAATATTTTCTTTTTCATTAGTTTATTTCTTTTGTATATTTGCTCTTAATGACATTCTGTTTAATAAACATACCGCTCCTTTATTGCAACATTCTCATATCGCAAGACTGTAAAAAAAAACCTGTGTTATATCTCATACTTAACTAAAGCTATAACAAAATATATGTTTCTTAATGTGTATAACAAAGGTACATTTTGAAAACTTTGATCGCATTTTGCCAAGTTAGATTTTTTTTTTGAGATATGTATAACTATGTTGCAATATATTTTAAGTTTATATAAATTTTTTAACTGCTCGTTATTATCCATTAACATTTTAATTAAATTATGGCAAACAAAACTTTTTTGTAACAAACCCCTAAATGTTTGGGCACCACCTCCACCACAATTAGTTGTGAAAAGGGTATACTAAGTTTGTCATTCCGTCTGAAACTTTTTTATTATTCATCTCAGACCCCATAAAGTATATATCTTCTGGGTCCTTGAGTGATTCTTAGTCGATTTAGCCATGTCCGTCGGTCCGTCTGTTGAAAACACGCTCACTTTCGAAAAACTCAAAAGAAATAAAAAAATTGGTGTCAAATTTGTTTTAGTTATCCTAAGCAGTTTGGGATTGAAATCCAGCAAAATCTGTTGAGTAGGATCAGAGATATGAATCAAAATGTGGAACCACCACCTAAAAAAAAATTGATAATTTTGTTACAAAAACTAACATAAATCGTGAAATAATGCATAGAATGATACAAGCTATAAAATTTCGTGAACATCAGTCCATAATTTACCCTAGTCTCCATATAAGCCCTGCTTCCGGAAAACAGTATAGTACACCTAAAACCCTAATTAACAATGCTATCATAACAAATTTAGGCTCGTCATAGTTTAATAGGACTTGAAATGACACTGTGAAGTTTTGTGAAGATCGGTCCTTAATTTACCTTAGGCCCCATATAAACCCTACTCCCGGAAAACAGTTTAGCACACCTAAAACTATTAACAATAATGCTTTCATAATAAAATTTGGCTCATCATAGTATTATAAGACAGGAAATACGACTGTGAAATTTCGCGAATATCGGTCCATGATTTACCCTAGGCCCCATATAAACCCTACTCCCGGAAAACAGTTGGGTACGCCTAAGACCATAATTAATAATGCCATCATTACAAAATTTAGCTCGAAAGTTTAATAGGACTAGAAATGACACTGTGAAATTTCGTGAAGATCGGTCCTTAATTTACCCTAAGCCCCATATAAAACCTAATCCCGGAAAACAGTTTAGTATGCCTAAAAACGTAAAAAAGGCTATCATAACACAATTTGGTACAAAATTTGGTTCACCAAAGTATTATAAGACAGGAAATAAGACTGTGAAATTTCGCGAAGATCGGTCCATGATTTACCCTAGGCCCCATATAAACCCTACTCCCGGAAAACAGTTTAGTACGCCTAAGACCATAATTAATAATGCTATCATAACCAAATTTGGCTCGACACAGTTTAATAGGACTAGAAATGACACTGTGAAGTTTCGTGAAGATCGGTCTATAATTTACCCTAGGCTCTATATAAGCCCAACTTCCGGAAAACGTTTAAGTACGCTTATAAACGTAATCTACAATGCTATCATAATAGAAATTGGTATGTCAGAGTTTTATAGGAGTAAAAATAAGGCTGTGAAATTTCTTGAAGATCGGTCCATAATTTACCCTAGGCCCTATATAAACCCATCTTCCGGAAAACGGTTTAGTACGCCTACAACCGTATTAAATAATGCTATCATAAAAAATTTGGTACAACACAGTTTTATTGAACCAGAAAAAAGACTATAAAATTTTGTGAAGAAAGGTCCATAATTTACCCTAGGGCCCATATAAAGCCCACTCTGGTAAAATAATTAGATACGCCTAAAACCGTAGCAGATATAGATAATGCGGTAAACTTTCTTCCAGCTTTATGTGGCCAGAAAAAATGTTCTGGAATTTTGTGATATATGGTCCATAATTTAAATTATATCCCATTTTAGCAGCCTTCTGAAATTCACTGAAAACGCTTAACTTATTGCTCCGCTGTATTGAAATTTATGGTTTTTTCTGCCGAATTTTGGGATAATTGGTTCATAGGTTACCATGGCTCCAATATAAGTTGCCCTCCTGAAAATCATTGAAGTTCGGCTTAAACTGTTACGAATCATGATATTTTATTTAGTTAAAATTGCTAAAAAAAAAGCATTTAACATTCTGATTGTCGGTCATTTATTTAATATAGGTTCAAACCGCAACCAATTTTAATGCAGATGTCTGTTTTTATAACGGTCCATAATTTAAATTATATCCCATTTTAGCAGCCTTCTGAAATTCACTGAAAACGCTTAACTTATTGCTCCGCTGTATTGAAATTTATGGTTTTTTCTGCCGAATTTTGGGATAATTGGTTCATAGGTTACCATGGCTCCAATATAAGTTGCCCTCCTGAAAATCATTGAAGTTCGGCTTAAACTGTTACGAATCATGATATTTTATTTAGTTAAAATTGCTAAAAAAAAAGCATTTAACATTCTGATTGTCGGTCATTTATTTAATATAGGTTCAAACCGCAACCAATTTTAATGCAGATGTCTGTTTTTATAACGGTCCATAATTTAAATTATATCCCATTTTAGAAGCCTTCTGAAATTCACTGCAAACGCTTAACTTAATTGCATCGCTATATTGAAATGTTTTTAATACCAGAAATCACTCTGCAGAATTTTGGGATGATTGGTTCATAGCTTACCATGGCTTCAATATAAATTGCCCTCCTGAAAATCATTTAAGTTCGGCTTAAACTATTACGAATCATTATATTTTTCTCAAGCTTGTAAAAATTGGTAAAAAAAAGCATTTAACTTTCTGATTGTCGGTAAATAATTTAATATATAGCAGTAGTAGCAATAGCACTCTAACTTGTTTTTTCTGAAATTTCAAAAGAAACTAATGCTCACGTATAAGGAATTTGTTGAACTTCTAATTGTATTACTAATACGCCATGGATCTTGTGTGCAATACCGAAATGTCCAGGGTTGGCAAATTATGCACCGAACATCGTCAAAGCTGGCCAAAATTAACTTTATTGAAACTTTTGTTATTAGCATTTTTGCATTGATCAACATTCATCATCTACCATCAATTTGCGAAGATGTTCCCATCTTCTTATAAGAAATACATAGCGGTTAAAATCAACATCTACATCTTTCGATAAACTTAGTGTAAATGATGACAAAGTGGCAATAAATTCTATTATTATCGTGACATCACCATTTTGAAAGCAGCATTACAAATAAATTCCAAATAAATTTTACTGTTTTCTTTTAAAATTTTTACACTTTTGTAAAAAAAAATTTTTTTTTTAGAAATGGTGACATTTTTGTTTGATGGTAGATGCTAGATGTGAGCAATGTAAATAAGTGTGTTACATTTTCTACATCTGCAACGCGTTTTGCCGAGATGTTGATCAGTGTAAAATGCTATAAGAAAAATATGACAAAGATCGCCAAAACTTTTTACATAAGGAAAAGTACACAGAGTGATTCTAGCATTTCTAAAAACTTACATATAAATAATATCAAATAAGTTTTAACTAAATGCAGTATTATATTTAAGCTGCAATTTTATTTTAAAATCTAATTTTAGAAAATTGTAAATTTTAACTTACCCTTAAGTTTCTAAGTTTATTTAAATATTGAAAATTAAAGAAAAACTGAAACAAATTTCTTAACGCAAAGTAAAGCGATTTACAAAATAATCTTATAAATGTTTTTTTAGATATCTAATTATCTGGAAATATAGAATTTATCATTAAAAAACTAAAGTTCGTTTTGTTAGTCATATACTTTCTTTCCGATGAAAGTATATTCCCCAATGCTGATTAATTTACATTTACAATAATAGTAAAAAATGGTTCTCAAAATATTCCAAACAAATAGTTTTCGAAAAATGACGATAACAAATATAAAGTTAAAATAAAATTAAAAAAGAAAGAGAAAAACTTTACTTGTTGTTATGCAATTTTAGATATAAATAAGAAAATATCTATGAAAATTGCAAATAGTCACCAAAAAATCGCAAATTCATATCTAACAGATGTGGCCCAGACTGTTTTTTAGCGTATAATTAATTAGTTTCAAATTTCATTCATATCAATATTTGTGTAACACCCCACTTTTCATGTGTGGGTGTATGTGTAATATAATTTACTAATTTTATTTGTTTACACTATTGTAATAGATTTCCCAAATTAATTCTACTTTACAGACGATTAAATTTTGAAATAATCTAACCCCCTTATTAATTTACTAATACCTAATTAATTTGAATACCTACATAGCTATATCGTTACCTAAAACGCAAAAGGCCCTAACTAATAGTTTGCATAATATGAAACATTGTCAACTTTCAAAACAATTGGTAGGTACTACAACAAACTAGAAGAAAACTATATTATAAACAGTTTAAAACAATTTTTAATGTTTAATAATTTTTTGTTTCTCTTGTAAATCTTTCGAAAATTTAGGTAGATCCTTTTTACCGTTTGCGTTTTAGGTAACGATATGTAGTATATGCAGCAGTTGGAGTTGCACATACAAGTATTACATTTATTATGTTGAGCTCTTTTAAATAATTTCTTAACCCATTAAGGACGGATGGGTATTTAAATACCCAAAAACAAAGCCTTCGTAGAAAAATTCTGGCTAACTTCAGGTAAGAGGTATCGGAAATTGGTTTTTACAGATTGATAAAGAAAGGATAAGACTACTTAAACAAATTTTTGAAATTAAATGTTGCCCCTTTTAATTGGGTAGGTTAGCAGCTTACAAGTTAGCAATTTTTAATATTTGGAAAAAGTGAACAACAACGGCTCTGTAAAATTGGGAGAGTGGAAAATCGGAAAACCCTCTTGGTGACTTATAGCCTTAGGTGTGCTCTGCTTTAGAAAAAAATTACATGGGTATTTAAATACCCTCTTCGCTGTCAGAGGGTTCAAAACACATAGTTTTTTTAAAAATGCGATGTTTTATGTAAAATGAACTATTTATTAGTAAAAAATAAAGAAATAAATATCACAACTGTGGTCGATTATTGAGATAATTTTATATTTTTAATGTTTTTTGGGACACCAGCATGAAAATGTGCAACACAAGCCTTTGGGTGTGACTAAAATTTGCATTTTGTACAACCAAACTCAGTTTTGCTACACATTGTCCGAAACGGCCAAGCTGAATAATATGGCTTATCATATGGTCAAAGCTCTCCATGCGCTTTGCCATTTCTTGTGCATTTGAGACAACTTTTTCTCTTACACCAATGCTTCAACAACGCTCACATGAAATAAAATTGACTCATGATTGGAGCTTCTTCATGTTTTCTTAGCATGCAGTGTACATTCCTGTTATACACCATAGCAGGATCCAAAGCATTAGTAAGAAGGCCTCGGATCTTGCGTATAAAATATAAAACATTCCACATTCCCTTCTATGACAACAGAGAAGAGAAGGAGTAACATTTTTTGTTATGTTTTTTCGCACAAGCAAAAGCAAAAGAATTTTTTTTTTTGATCCCGTTACCATTCTTATGTAACTGCAAAAGAAGCGAGAGCAATGACAACGTGTGTAAAAAGATATGAGAGTGGAATAAAGCGAGCAAACCTTGTAAAGGGCCAATGTTGAATGTGAACCTCACCTTATTATGGCTTATTATTAATATGGGCGTTCAAATCAAAATGCACTTCGTGATTCAGTGATGAGACACATTTTCACCTCAGTGGATTCGGCAATAAGCAGAGTTGCCGCATTTGGGCGAATGATAATCCAAGAGTGATTGTCGAAAAACCAATGCGCTCACAAGAGTGACTGTTTGGTGTGGCTTATGGGCTGGCGGCATCATCGGGCCGTATTTTTTACAAAATGAGGCCGGTCCGGCAGTTACTGTGAATGGTGTTCGCTATCGTGAGACGATAACGAACTTTTTATGGCCCGAATTGAAAGATATGGATGTGGACGGTGCCACACAGCTAACGAAACAATCGCTCTTTTGCGCAACGAATTCAATGGCCGTGTTATCTCACGTGGTGGCGATGTCAATTGGCCGCCAAGATCATTTGATTTGACACCGTTGGTCTTATTTCTTTGGGGTTATTTGACAGAAAAGGTGTACGTCGATAAGCAAGCAACAATTCAAGAGCTATAGGATAAGATTATTCGGCCCATTAACGGCTTAGAACCTCAATTATGCCTCAGCCATTTGGCCGATATTTTGTTCCATACATGATTGAACCATACCAATATTTTCATAATAAAAATAAATGACAATAACTTCCTAAATAATTGGTGTTTTATTCAAAACCAACATCGGCCCTTAAAATTTCACCATCCTTTTCATCCACAAGAAGGAATACAAAGGCCCTCTAGAAGGCATCCGTACTTTTCCCGCTGGGACAGATTCAACGTACATAGTAAAATAAGCACACACTACACACATCAATGCATGCAATAAATGAATTTTTAAATTTTTGGTTTTCAAAATATCTTGTGTTTTAGAACTCTTTAAGAGCGAAGTGGGTAGAAAAATACCCATGGTCTAGGGGCCAAGGTTTGACAGGTAAAAAAAAAAAAAAAAACGCAATGTCAATATAAATGCCCATAATATCAAATGTGTGAAATTTCATCAAAATCGTATCACGAAATCGGGGTTCAGTCTTTAATGGGTTAAGATTTAAATTTAATGTTATCCCTGTAAACACATTTAAGTCTCATAAACAGGGAAACCGCAAATATGCATATTGCATATTTTTCCTTGTGCAACTTATAAAGGCGGAAAAAAAATATTTAGTTTTAAAACTTTTTATGAATTTTGGCATCGATTTGTTAGTGCATAGTTTACCTTTTACAGCATATTTTTTTGCATAATTTAATTATAAGAGCATTTTTGCAGAATTTTTTAAGTTTTTATTTAAGTGTTTTCGCAGCAAAAAAAATTTGTTTGAAATTCTTGTTAACAGATGGCTTTTCTATTTTAAATATCTATCTGTTTACCCAACATGTTGTTTCAATTTCGTCATTATTTTGCTCTTCAATTGCAATCCAAACATAATCTGCATCTTCTAACTTCTATATATGTATATAAAAATGAAAAATGTTTGTATGTTTGTTTGTTGGCTTATAGACTCTTTATGGACTCCGATTTTCATGAAATTTTTACAGTAACATCACGTGAGCCCTAAAAATGAAATAGGCTACTAAATTTTTTGATAGGGGCAGGGGAATTGGTACCCCCCATTGGATGCTAATATTAAATATCGCATATCTTAAGAGCCGCTGCACGCATTTTGTTGAAATAAAATAACAGCGGGGGAAGTGGTTCCCCCTTTAGGACGCCAATGTTTAATACCGCATATGTTAAGAACTGTTATAGCAAGAATGTTTAAACTTTGTAGAAGTCACTCTTATGGTATACCACACTTTTGAAAATAAAAATAAAGCGGGTAGGCACAGGGGGAAATACCTCCCATAGGATGCATATATTAAGCTAGTTAAATATAAAAATGTTATTTTAAACTCTCAAATTTCATATACTCAAGCTAAATTTTAGGAAAAAATAGCTTTGGGAAATATTAGATTCGGCATGGCCGAACACTCTTACTTTATTTTCTTCGTTTTATTAATCACCGTGTGATTATTTAATGTTAAGTTTTTAAAATAAACTGCAAATTTAGACAGTTTCCACGTTTGGGGATTCTTCTTTTATGGTTAGTTTATTAGATCAAAATGGGAAAAAACTATATATTTGTTTTTAAATCTAAAACATCGAAAAAAGTTAATATGAACAAATATAATACAGTCCAATCTCAATAATTTGCATTTCAAGGGCACAGAGAAAAAGTTCACATAAAAAATGTCCAAATTATCATTAGGAAGATAAGAGTTTGATTACCAGCTAATATCACAGAGTGTAGAGGAGCCAAACTGCAAATTACAAGAAGTTAGTGAGCAATATCTTATTAATTTTTTTCATATTTCTTTAAGTTTTTTGCAGAGTGGACGTTATCAAATCTTTAAAAGTGACATAATATCCACACACAATTTGTCACTTATTCCATGGAAATTATGCCACTTTTTGGTGTATCATAACGTACATGAATATTTTGAAAATTGACATTGTGAAATGCAACCAAATTGTAGCGCGTCATCGAACTACATGTCACTCAAATAGTTTCAATTTACCGAAAGAACCAAATTGAGTATATGGATTTTTTAGATTTATTTAATATTTTTCAATGGACCAAGGAAACTTTTCAAATTAGTTTAACGAGTTTTAAATTATCAAGAGCCTACTGTTCTTAAAATAACAAACACTACTTAAATTAATTAATAACAATTTAAATAAAATGTTGATAATGGAAAAATAATAGCCATAATAAATACTATTTAATACAAACAATAATTTGCTAAATCGGCTAAATAATTGCAGAGTTAATTAAATAAAACAAATAAATCATTTATACAAAGACACGAACATGAATATAAATACATTAAAATTAATTTGATATGAGAAAGTAAATAATTTCTATTGTGTTTTTAATTAAAGAAAAAAGTGTGAACAATAGTTTTATAACTAACGAAATTTATGGATTTAACATGATTTCACATTTGTAAATGACATACTTGCTTGTTTTTTAAATTAAATTAAATTTAAAGACTAATAAAAACTTATCGATAATAACAACAGCAGCTTTAATAAGAACATTTTAAACACAGATTTGAACACTAAAACTGGTGACCCAGAAAAAGTGTCTATCTCTTTCTCTTCTTACTTTGTGTCAGGTGTCTGTAGTTTGTGTTGTTGCCAGGATTCGTATACACGTGTAGTTGTAAATATGCAAGAACAAATGTGTGTTATATTTATATAGGTTGCTAGGCTAGGCTAGGCTTGTGTGGGTTACAAAAATATATTCCCCTTACATTTACATACTGGATCTACAGTTCACAGACTATACTGAGAGACAGACTTACATAAAGACGTACAAAACCCTGCAAATAATATGAACAGTCCAAAGGGACCAGGACTACTCCAAAAGTAACCCAAACGTATGGAAAAAACATGGTCTATTTAACATTACGATGTCCTAGAGGAGGACCATATAACCCAACTTTGGACTACTAAGGAGTAGTTTTAAAACTACTCCATGGTATACTCAAGAGAATTAGTTTTAAAGTCATTTAAAAACGAAGACATGTCGTCTCACTACAAACACTTTTAAACAATGAAATGGTCCATGCTTGCATTACATCGGACCAGTCCATGGAGTAGTTCATTTTATCAAAGTGGATCAGGTGGTCCAATTTTATTTGCAGGGAACCACCACACAAACACATAAACTCACAAACTTACTTACACAAAACCAACTCATTACATTCAGATTCATTCAATTCACCAACGTGACACATTTCCAAGTTTTACTTTTTTGTTGTTGTGTTTTTTATCTTTTTTCTTCCTTTGTTGTTTTTGTCTCTGCTTTAACCTGTTGTTCGTTATAATTGAAAACATGAAATAGATACCATTTTCACAACAATGTGCCGCCGTTGCTACTCATTCTGTTTTCAAATATTTGCTGCTGTTGTTATTGTTGCTAACGTTATTATTTGTTACTGTTGTTTTATTTATTTTTGTTTCCTCGTTAGTTCAGTTAAATCAGTGTAAATGGTGTATGTATGTTAACATCAGGTGCAAGTAGCACGTGCGTGTATTCTGTTTACAATTTACATTTACAGTTACAACAACAGCCATGTAATAAAGCTTTACAAACGTATCGTTACCTTCACTCGTATAGGAGCGAAGTCCAAATTTTTTGAGAATTCAGTGCTTGATGTAGTTCTAAAGAGTAACGCAAAATTATATATAGTTTGCGGAAAAAACTTTTTTATACGCTTATTTGTTATTTTGCAATGGTACGTAAGTGCTAACTAATTCCAATAATGCTAAAGAAATATTGGAAAGTCCCCATTTAATATGAATTTTTTGTAAGCAATATCTTTGTAAAACAAAGATTCATAATTTTTAGTTTTTCATGCCTTGCATGTCCAAAAATATTGAGAATTAAAGATTTTATCATGTTTTTTCCTCTCCTGTAAAATTTATTACATTGGATTTAGCTCCTTTATAAGCGAAGGTAACGATATTCAATTTTGAAAATAAAATGTGAACAAATATAAGACACAGCAAAAACAACAACTACAGCAAAAACAGAAAATAAGAAACACACTTTAGTTGACTGAGGTGAGTGTTTGTTTTAATATATTTGTACGTCTATATGAATTTTTTCTTTTCAACAAAAAAACTTCAGTAAGGATAAAATAGCGTAAAATATATAAAATAAAACTTTTTATCTATATTAGAACTAAATCATAAAGTAATATTTCCTTTAAACCATTTAGGATTACCGAGAGCTAGAGGTAGGATTTTATCGACCGTATAAAAATTGTTCAATTATAATGTTTTATAATTTTTTGGACGAGATCATTTAGTAAATAATTCTTTCCGTGTTGGGCTAATACTGCAACGAATTATAGTACTGTAAAACCAGTTTCTATTAATACTGGCTTATAACTTTTAAACATTAAGACCAATCCTGAAATATTTTCACTTTGGGTATAGGGTTCAATGATTATGTTAAGATTATTCCGTCAATCAAAGTCAAGGTTACGTAGTCTAAACATCATTTAAATACAAATTTGCTTCAACAAAACAAAAATTGCTATTTAGTAGTTTTTTTTTTGATTTGAATATATCAAAATGCTAATGTAGCTGTTATTATATGATAATTTTTTGCTATAATAATATTATTAATACTCATACGTCAAGAAGCATTTCGATAAATGAAGCACAGCCGCGAATAACGTTGTAAACGCCACATTTTGCAAAAACTGTTTTTTTGCAGATAACCGTTGACCTACTCTCTTACACAGTTTAAACATCAAATCAACCAAAACTATGCACCTTAACGCCTCCAAAATGGCATACAAAGTGTCAGCCAGTGAGAGAACATTGCTAGTTACTAACAAAATGATGAAACCGAAATGGTTTTGCAGTGCGGAATAATGTTTTAAAAGCCTTTTGCATAAAAGTTTTTATTATCATTATTTATAATAATAGAAAAAAAAAGTTTTTAAAACAAAAATTTCTGCCTGTCAAAAAACGTTTTTTTGCTCTCCTGAAAAATTATTATTTTGTAACTTAAAACGTTATTCGCGGCTGTGCTTCAAATGTATGTATGTATGTACTTATATAGAATGCCTTTAATAGCACACTTGTTCCTTTAGTTGTATATGAGTTCAGCTTAACAAGGAAACAAATTGGAACTCTTAAGAATGTTCTGGTAGTATTTTAAAATCTTCAATAGCTTCAATGAGAGAACAGCAAAATGCAAAATAGTTAAGGAAGAGACTGATATAAATTAAACAAAATTTCTTACACAACTAACAATTCGCTCTCAATCAACTAGAGGGTACCCTTCAAACATTTTTGAAATTTTTTGGCGATTGCTTGTTTGGCGATGATTACGCGATCCTTCTCAGGGAATACGAATCGCTAACCATCGCCTACGGCGATGAATATGCGAGCGCACACAAGTAGTGGCAATCATCAGTGTTTTTTTTATAACTTTCGATAGAATTTTTTTTCTTGTTGTTTTGTAACGGGAAAATAAATATTTGGTTTCAAGAGCAGTTAGCAAAATTGTCATTCCAGTTGAGCAAGTGATTTGTGAAAGGTGTGTTATTGTAATTCATTTAAATAATATTAATATATCCCTGACAGCAATTTTCATCGCCGAATCATCGCCCGCGAATCGCCGGCAAATTGTCTAACATCGCAGCAATGCATCGCGTGGAAGATAAATGCGATCGTCTGGCAAATCGCGAAAACGTTCGCATGTGTCAACCACGCGATTCGTGTACAGCGGCACACGATGTTCACGCGAATCGCGGCATACGATGTTCACGCGAATCGCGGTACGCGATGTCTACACGAATCGCGGTACGCGATGTCTACACGAATCGCGGTACGCGATGTTCACGCGAATCGTCGTATGCGATTAAAGATTTCAAAATGTACCGATTTAAAGATATATTTTGCTATAACTTCGGTTCAGTTTGAGATAAAATACGAGAAGGCATGAAGGAACTCTTTGCTTAAATAACTTACAATTTTTGATTTTTTGAGATATGACTATGTTGCAATGAAGGAGCGATATGTTTATTAGGTGATAAACACAAATTTTTTTAAATTTGTGTTGGTTTATATACCCTTGAAGTGCGGGGAAACCGAAATTAAAAAAAATTTTGAAACTCGTGTAAGATACTACAACATACAATTTGAAAAACACATTGTCCTAAAGATTACAGATAGACCTAATGAAATGAAAAGGTTTGTAAGAGGTCGATGCTATCTTTTGCATGAACTTTGACATACATTTGACTGATATAGACGTTGTTTATAAAAAATGCTTCTTATTTTGAATCAAAAGCCTTCTACAACGGTGCACTTTTAACTATTTATCCAACCTCGGTAAAAAAAATGAACGAAATTTTTCGAAAACATGATAATTAGTAAATAAAATAATCAATATACTTTTTGACGACTTACTAAGCGCTTTGAGTGTGTCAGAAAGTTATTTCATAAGCCGTTAAAAATGTTAACATATTTATTTAAAATATTTTATCTATTCAACATTTTTCATTTTTCGAATTTATTCTATGAGCTAAATTTCAGTTATGTATTTTATAAAGCTTTTTTGTAATAGTTCTATTCCTACTATTTTTCAGAAATGACTTTATACACTACCAGACTATTATATTGTATTTTCTTTTTACTATTTCTGAAAAATAGTAGGAATAGAACTATTACAAAAAAGCTTTATAAAATACATAACTGAAATTTAGCTCATAGAATAAATTCGAAAAATGAAAAATGTTGAATATAATATAAAGTTACCTTCGGAAGGAAATAATTCCCAATTTCTATTTGTTAAAATAGTTGAGTTAAATACATTCAATTTATAAAGTAGCACTATCCAGTGAGACACAAAGAATGCTGACGACGGCCGTAGCGGGCCAGAAAATGCATTACATTCTGCTGGTGTCTAATAATTGTAAATTTTTCTGTACATTCAATATACCTCATTGCTTTCCAACGGAAAGCTAAGGTAAAATGTAAAAAGAAAATACAATATAATAGTCTGGTAGTGTATAAAGTCATTTCTGAAAAATAGTAGGAATAGAACTATTACAAAAAAGCTTTATAAAATACATAACTGAAATTTAGCTCATAGAATAAATTCGAAAAATGAAAAATGTTGAATATAATATAAAGTTACCTTCGGAAGGAAATAATTCCCAATTTATATTTTATCTATTTTATGAATTAACTTTTTGATCTCATATTTTGAGTACCTCAATTTGTGTTTGTTTTTATTATTGTTTTATGAATTAAATTGTTATGTTTATCTTAATTTTTTATCTTGTATCTAGAGCATAATAATAATACGGAATTTACATATAAAACCGTAATAATAATTCAAGTTCCTCCTTTAATCTTCATTTAATTTTGTAGTATTTAAGGATTTCTTTTACTTACTTTGTAAACAAGTAACCTTACGTTTTTTTAAAAAAGTTTTTTTCATTATTTAAAAACAAATTTACTTTGTATTATTTATATGGAGCGGGATCCCGGGATCCCGGGAAATTCAAAAAAATTTCACGCTTTCCCGGGAATCGAAAAACTCCGGGAAAAAAAAACTCTACTTAAAAGTTAATACTAATGTAATAAATAAATAAAATTATGTGATTTTTTTTTTTATTTTACCTAAGTGAAAATATATGCAAATAAAGCTGCTTTTGAATAATTAGTTTAACCAATAAAAACAGGTTTGTTATTGTTTATTCAAAAATGGAAGAAAAACTTCAAAAAAAAAATAAATCAATTGATTATGTTGAAAAACATCACTGCTAACTCAATTAAGCAAAAGGTAGTTGTGTTTTTTTGTTATAAATAAATGCAAAATAAAAGAATCGGTAACAAAGTCGTTAATATACAAAAGAAAAAAAAAAGTTGGTACTTTTTGCTTTTCATCAGGAACTTTTTGAATTTTTTGTTAATATTCGACCCATAACGATAAAATTAAACATGCATGGTCCTGAGTGAATAAGAATATGTAAGGTGGTACTTTTTCGTTCAACATCTGCAACTTTGATTAGTTTTCGTAAATATTAGACATAGAAAAGAAATTCCTGAGTGGATGACAATCTATAACGGAGATTTTTTGACACTTTTAGGTTTTTCAATTGATATTTTCTGATATTTCTGACATTCTGACATTTTTTTGTGGTTAAAGTTTTTTTTTTTTTCTTTTATGAAAATTGTGAACAAATTTGAAGAGACTAAAGCTGAATGACAAAATCTTTGCCAATATAACGTTAATTTCACAAAGTGTGGAAAACGTAAGACCGATAAACTTTTAAAGACAAACAAAAAAGGAAGTAGAGTATTGGCTTTTACCGTGACACATACCACAGCAGCAGCAAAAGTTAAAAAAAACAGCAGTATAAATAAAATCTACAACAAAAAAAGACAACCAAACCCTTTTGGAGTAAGATTTTACACATTTCTATGAATAACGCTTTCAAACTCATGGCTACCATTCATGGCATTTAAGCCATCAACGTCATCTTCATCAATGTTTTACTCAACATCGCCATCATCACCCTCAGCGCCATCAACATCATACTTATCTATTGAGATCCTTTACTATCACAATAACCTGATGGAGGCTGAAGCGCAGCCATCATCATTAACCGAGAAAATTCCATTAGGTAAGTTAGAAAGAAGATTTGAGACAAGTGCTTTAAACAAATATATTTATAAGTGAATATCCCACATACATATACGTACAACTATAACACACTTGCTCCCAAACTTCACATATATGTATGTATAAGTAAAAAATAATTTGCTGAACTGATAAAATAAATACAAAGCAACAGTAAACAATAATAGAAAAAAGTGAAACAAAGAATAGGTAGCGTTAGATACACTAGTCAGTCACTGGCTGAATGGCATATGAGTGCCATTTTGAGCCAAATGCATTTTTTTTCTAAAAAAATTTCCTTTTTTTCGGTGTCTAAATGCCTAACGTAGAAAAAGTTGTAAAACAAAAATATTTTACTGCTGCTACACTGAAAGAATTTTCTTCGCAATACTAACACATTTTGACATTAATCCCATGAAAAATTGCATTATAAAGGAACCTATGCAGCGCTTCGTTGGATCAATGAAACCTGTTTCATTAAAAGGACTTAATGAAACATTACATTAGATCCATGAATATTATTCATTGGATGAATACTTTCAATAAAGTAAAATTTTTTTTTTTTTTTTTATATTTTTTTTAATTATTTTTTTTTTCTTTTTTCTTATTTTATTTTATTTTTTATTTTTTTTTTATGTCTCTGGCGGGATTCGAACATGCAACCACGGTGCTGATAGACTAGCTCACTACCAGCTAGTCTACCGGGGCAGTGTAGTTTTTGTATAAAAAAACTATGTTTTTTTCTCAATTAAGGGCGTAAATATGAGATTAAATTGTCCATAATAACAATAACAACGTTGATTGAAAGTGGATTGAAAGTTTTTGTTTCATTACTATAATGACATTTTTATTGTCATAATGAAAATTTAAATTTATGATGGCAATTATTGAAATATGTTGCTTTTATAAAACAATTTTTTGATTTCATAAATTTAATGGCATACATGTAACATTAGATGTATGAAATTATTAAATCTTACATTTTTTAAATAACAATTAAACATTTTTTTAATGAAACTATAATTTTGTATTAAGTTATGAATATAGTTATGTTTGTTTATTGTTTTTTTGTGTTCCCAATTAAAATTTTTTGTTTTACTTGGACAAACTTAAGTTTTCATATATCCAATGAACATTTTTAACGTAATTACGAAATCTAATGAAGCGATTTTAACGAAAATACTTCATCAAACCTATGAAATTCCATTAAGACAATGGAAATTTTCATTTACCCAAGGAAAACTTTTTTATGAAAATGATTCATTAAATATATGAAGCATTTTTCTTTCAGTGTACTGCCGCATCTACAGGCCTGTTTATGTAGAGTATCAAACTTAAAATACATTCGCAAACCATAAATGAATACATTCGCAAAAATCTACACCTTAATATACACACATTTACATTTAGCGATGTCAAAATGCAACGCAAAATTTTTATATGATTATGGGTTCACCCAACAAGCATAAAATCAAGCCATTGAGAAATAATGCATTTCGTCTCGATTTTCCATGAAGTGTACAACACTTAAAAAATCTTTTAATATACCAATTTGATCCAAATTTTAAAATCATCTAGCGTTATACGTCTGTCCGACTGACGGGCTAACTGTCTGCCCAACGTACATGTCGCCATTTCGAAAGGACACAAGGAGCATTGTGACAATCGGTCAATAGTTTCATATAGCCCTTATACAAAGTCTTTTCAAGACCTAGTAATTTCGTCGCTATACAATCCACCTAGATTTACAATATGAGAAAGGCAATATAAAAAATTAAGGGTGTCCCAAAATTAACGCAAATGTTTAAATAAATAGAAAACGCAGTTGTCAGTCTTTCTTTTAGGGCTGCTAACACTTTACTGCACAATTGGGGTCGGATTCAAATCTTGCATTAATTTTGGGATAATCTATATTATAAATCCATAGGCCCATATAGTACCGTAGTACTATTTCTTAACGGGAATTAAGAGGAATAGCGAGCGGTCATCCGACCCACTAGCCAACTGATATTTTAGATGTCATCGACTTTGCTGGGGTTAAAAACATGGCGATAGAAACGATTTGTGTAAAAGCTTCCCTTGAATTATTTTATGATCACACACGCTCAATAGTAATTTTGATGAACCCTAGTAAAACGAATAAATTTTCTAAAATACAAACCAGAAATTTGCAGTGAATAGTTTATTCTGCTATTCATAGTCATTAATTAAATTTTAAATATGAATGAGTAGACATCGTTAATATTCAACTACTATGATATACTCGTTGCAATAAATATAAATCTTAAGTCGATATCATTATAATATCATTATAACATTTTGTATATATTGTTTATTTTGGAACACTGCCTTTAACAATTCCTCCATTAGAAAGCTACAAGCATATTTTAATTGCCTTAGATCATGTTGTAGTTAATAATTCATTCATTACAAAGGAAATTAGGTTTCCTAGCGTGATCTTCTATAATACGGAAGCTTATCGGTAGTAATTTAATATTCTTAGAACTCTTTGTTTGGATATATTTAAAGTGATATTTTTAAAGAAAGTTTCAATTTGAATTAATCAAACTTTTCAGCCTGCAGCATTGTATTGCGGTACTCCGTCAGTTTAACATTTGTGGCAAACATTTCAAACTTTTGGCCATAGCTATAACTGTATGGCATCAATCCGCCTGCATTTCTAGAGGAAGTTTTGGAACTTGTTTCGGCTTACTAGTATTCGAATAAATAAACTTATTTTCCACAAGATTTTTTTTTTTTTGGTCTATCCAATGAAATCGCCAACAAAAATGTTACTCACATACATACAAATAAATACAATAACTCATATAATCACGAATATACTTGAAAATAAATAGTAAATAAAACATTATTTATGCACATTCTCATTCATACTAAAATACTCTCTCTAGAGCCTGCTCAAGCGGATGTATTATAAATGAGAGCTTTGGGAAAAATAAACAACAGCAATATTTAGCAGCAATAGTATGTGTTAAACGGCTAAACGCACGGTACATTTCTATACACAGCAAGTTCACAAGCAGAATGTTATATACTTACTGACACACATACGTATGTATCCACAAACATGTTGTTGTTTTAACAAATGTGGCTGCTGTTTTAGTCCTTTTGTTTTTGTTGCTGTTGAATATTTTCCATTGACTGCATCAACACTTCTCATTGTATAGCCTGTTATAATACAAATAATCAAATTAAAAATAGCTGGTGTGCTATATTTTGCTATGCTAAATCTTATTTACCCTTCATCATGTTGCGAGGTGCGATGAGAACAGAAAGTTGTATAAATACCGTTCTTTAGATATAAATAAATCTATTTTGTGCCACGTTTCCTTCTACAATCCCGCCCTCATTTTGTCGGATGTTCTGTATTGATAAAAAAAAAAAAACGCCTTAACTTAATTTGGAAACTTAGGCTCTTTCCGTCCTCCAGCTATACATAGAACAATACAAAAAAATCAAAACAACAATGGTCTTATGGTTAAAGTTAGAGGCAGTCGTAGTTTTTGCTCATATCCCAGCAATTTGGGAATTTCAATTGCAAGCATTTCCGGACTATATGATATATAATAATATGCAACCGAATCCCTACCATATCTGAAGTCTTCGGAAAACCCATTTCAACGGACAGACGGTAATCGTTAAATCAACTTCGCTACGGTCTTAGATTAATATTGTAGAAATTCAGTGAATTCAGTAAAGGGTATACAAAATTAACATGTAAGGGGAAAAAAAACAATTTTTAAACACATGGGCATTTTTTATATAAACATATACCTGTTCAATGCAAAGACATAATAACATTTTTATTTTTTTTTTTAAAGGAGAAGCAAAAAATTTTACAAATTCTATAATAGCAAAGTGTTCTTTTAGTTTCAATTTCTTTAATACAGTCACCTCTATTGATCGCAGGGGTCTAAACATTTGCGTGATCATGTAGATGAAAAACAAATGAAAAATTATCAATCAAAAACTCAATTTAGAATTTAGAATCTTGCTGCCATTGTGAACGAAGCTTAATACTTAATACATTAAATATCAGTGTTCGAAAAAAAAGTAAGTATTGCTCTTAGTGCTCGGTTCGTATTTTGTGGTAAACACAAACGCTTATAGTGTTTATGTATAAAACAACGATCATCACGCTATGCCCCCAGGGGCCGAGCACTTTTCGTGAATTTCACACACACAACACGAAGGTTAAAGAAACAATTAAAAAACAAAAACAAAACACATAGTTAATGTCTCAAACGAGTAAATTTATTTCCCTTTCTTTTCCAGAAGTGGTGCTTCATTGCACACAATATGCACTCACCACTACATATACATTTTTAACTGTCTCTCTTTGTGGTGACCGCTGGTAAAAAATCATAAAAAAATAACGTTTCCCTGTTTCTCATCTTTCAGACACAAAAATAATACTGTTATTATCCAACTCAACAAAAAGATGAGAAAATTTAAATTTCCGTTCGGTTTTTTTTTAAAAAACACAAACTTCATTGTAATCGGTTCAGCTCATTAATGTTCGTTGGTTTCTGTTGTGCGTAACGCCCTTTTGGCTGGTAAAAAATCAAACACTTTTTACAAATACAAAATACGCATACGAAAAAAAGCAAAAATCCAGCAAAATAATTTTGCACAAACAAAACATGTACACAATTTACACACAATAAGCTCTTCGTGTTGCGGTCATTGCTAAAATTTTTGGTTGTTCATGTCTTTATCAATGTAAAAAAAGAAACATTATAGAACATTAAAATATAATGTTTGACTACAGTATCACTACAATTGTTCTATTTTTTAACGAAGAACAGAACACTATATAGTGTTCCTGAGTGTGTGAGCCGAACGCTAAATAATATTCTGTTTATTTTCGAACACTGTTAAATATATTTAAAAAAAAATTAATAAAATTTTTAATATATCATTTTAATAAATTTTTTTACCACCGGTCTCTTACCACTAAGTCCAGATTCGAACCCCCTCTCGCGAGTTCGTCCGTCACCTCATTTCCATTAACCATGCAGTGTCCAGGTACTTAACACAACCCTAAGGCTCAACCATAATATGCATAGCCTTGAATGTTCTTAAGAAAAAAAAAAAAAAACAAATAAAAGAACATTCGATTCCGTACGGAATGTGCGAGTAGATTCGCACCTTGCTTAAGTAAATGACAGTTTCATTAAACTTATCAAAAAGTTGGCCTCATATAATTTACATGTATTCGCACATTTGCTTTAGCCAACTTAATCACATTATGGTTGGGTCTTTACATTGAATGGCTCCATGAGTTTCCATAGGCATGATCGCACCGCATAATTTGTCAATGCCCTAAAAACCAAATATGTTAGTTTCATATCTTTTTATACATAGGGAAAAAGTTTAAGGGGTTTGAGTGACTCTAGCACAACATTCTGCTCTTACTTTTTATACCCATTCTACAGTATGTGGAGAGGATATTATGTATTTGTGCATATATGTCTAACAGATTTAAATATAGGTTCTGCGCCCACCTTTAAGTCTACCAATTGACTCAGAATCAATTTCAGAATCCATCTAACGAGGTCTGCCTTCTTTCATGCTGGCTGGCAAATTACAGGTCGCAATAAGGTCCAAACCTACTTTGTTGCAACCTACATAGATCAGCAGAACAAATTTTATTAGCTCCCATACGAATACACTTATAATAAGTACCCAGTAAAAACTTCGCCTACTTTTTCAAAATGAATAGCTTCTTAAACTCATTTTTTGTAGCTTTCTTCTATAACTACATCTATAACAACTTCTATAACTACTTTTTTCCGGATGTATGTAGGTAAAAAATATAATGACTTACTTTTGAATGCGTTCATTTTGGGACATCCCTTGTAATATTCATTAGTTCTTTCAGTAGAATTGCAAGTAGTGCTGTTATATTTTTCTGATTACATTATTTGAAGTTTTTACTGGGTAACCTTTATAATAGCTTCTATGTGATCTCATTGTAGTTATCACAGTTACAGAAGTCGATATTTTGATAATATTTGGCACACAAATTTCTTATGTCAATCTTAACCGCACAACATACTCTTTTTAGCGGAAACCTGATCGCCCAAATACTGTAATGTAGGGTCGCCCTTGATCGACTATACTTTCTTACTTTTTTTGTGTTAAAAGTTGGCTTCTTAACTCTGTATTTTTAATCTGTTATCAGTATATTATTGTCGATATTATTTAACAAGAACTTTTTGTGTCGTATATTACCGACATTGTTTGCCGATTAAAATTGTAAAACTTTCATATCAGAATAGCTCTTAACGACAGTTATCGTAGCTAACGTATTTTGGACACTTAGCGACAATTTTTTGTCGTTGAAAAGTTACAGAATTTCAGTACAAGTCCCTTACAACCCCCCATAATTTAATTTTCTTGAAATGCAATAGATGTCTTGATGCTTTAAAGCTTAAAATCAAGAAAGAACAACATTTTTTTTTGCTGTTTCTGTTTTCAATTATGCTTAATAAGTTAAGAAAACTTAAGCAAAATATTATAATTTATTTAAGAGGATTAAAATGCATTATTTATTTCCAAGCTATTCAAATTTTTTTTAAATAAATAAACTAGTTTAATATGCTTTATGTCTATGTGTGTGTACAAATAGCTTTAAAATGCTTGAGTGGTGTTGCAATTAAAAGAAAAAATTGTTGCTTGTAGATTTTGTATTCTCTTAAATATGCAGCAGCATAGGGAAAATTTAAATAGCATTTTTTTATAAGAGACAAGTCAATAAAATAGACGTTGTTGTCCTTTTCAAAAAAAAAAAAAAATCCCCTTTATGTTGTGCCACTGACTAAATTTCTTTGCCAAAAATTATTCTTTAAATTTGGTTACCTGATTTTCAATTTAAAAGAAGTCAATTTGTATGCTTAAATAATAAACTTAATAACATCCAAAAATCTCAGCAAAATTGTAAATTAAATTTCTTTTACAAAATAAATGAAGAGATACACTTTTTTTGAGTGAAAGGAAAAAAATCAGATGTAATCATATAAAGAACTTCGACAACAATGTTCTTGGCAGTTTTTGTACAAAAATCCCTACACTTTGCTATTGGAAAGATTTCAGTTTGAAACGACTTCTGCAAGAAATATGGCTTAAAAATAGGGATGAAGAAAAAAGAAACTGGACAGACTTTGTCTACGAACAGGTAGATTTTTGGCTAGAGCGAGGGCCTATCAAAAGTTGCATCTCCAAGAGTGCTAAAAGGAAATGGTATAGACTGGCCGCAAGCCAGATTTCTAGAAAAATATAGCCCAGTTTGAATTAGAAACGTTCGCCACAATTGCTTAAGTATAACCGAAAATTTATTTCGTGACTGCTATCTTTGTCAATCGGACATTAGGCTACCGGAGAACATACAAGGTATATTGGATAAAAATAAAATATGTTCACAGTAGACATGCAGGCTTTTCGTGTTATGTTCGTGTAAATTGCCTAACAACTTCAACGGTACGAGGAACAGCGTTATTCACTAAACTGTCTCATACAAAAACGAACAAAAGCTAAATTATTTTAATTCATGAATGAGAATTAGAAGCAACATTTTAAAATGAACAATGAGTACTTGTTTCGGTATTTTCTGTAATTAAAAATATTATAATAGTTATTTGATATTAAATTGGTATCGATGGCAACATTTATAAGAGATTTATGGTGGTGAAAGTGATTTTCGGTAAAAGACTTTGTATGGAACAGTTTCTTATAAAGTGTGATATTGCATGCAACTTATCTGCAGAGGTGGAAACCGATTCTAGAACGATCGGTCTACAAAAATCGGATTTAATTATATCCTCTCAGACATTAACTACACAATATTTAGTTAAGTCAAAGCAAATCTTGATGATACAAGCTCAACTTCTAAGATAAAACCTCAGTTTAACCCTGCTGTTAGGTTAAGCCCATTTGGTCCAATTTTTGAATTGTTTCCTTTGGAATTTTTTAACGGTGATATATACTGACTTAGTTTTTTAGCTCACGTGGTCTTTTTATAAATCAACGTTTTTTTGTATACAAAAATTCAAGGTTCTGCCTTAAAACAGTTCTGAGAAAAATATAAATTTACGAATCTTAGGTTAAGGGACCATTTGGTCCATTTAAAAGAAAAAATAGGTATTTATATGTTTAATTTATAATAATCATCATTGCATGATAAGCAAAATGTCAGTTTTGCAAATAAACTTGCTGCAAATGCAGCATTTTATGTCAGACTTACACTGGAAGCAACTACAAATTCCTCGCTTTTGAGAGAAGTACTATTATAAGAAAAGGCTGGAACTATGTATGCATGGTGATAGTATTTCAGTCAATTACTGTAATGAGAACTCTCGTTGAGGTAATCTAGTCCGTTTCATCATATGCTCCTAAGCCAGGGAAAGTGCTAGTTGCCGCAAAGACTCACATCTCCTGCGATTCCGATCAGCTGGAGCCGATGAAACGTTAATTTTAGAAAATAGTATGAGCGCATTCAAAGCGGATATATCCAGTATGTTTTCAAATGCAATGTTTAGCCATCGATTTGTTTTGCGTTTTGTGCTGTAGGAACCAACGACTTGATCAGCAGTATCTAACCCACCTTAAAATCCTACATATGTAAGTTTCTTTCCTGATATTTTGCCCTTTCAAGCTCTCTGTCTGGTTCTTTTCAGGCTCTACATTTCTAGGCTCACCAAGGTATGGTTGTATTGTTCATACTTAGCCTGACTTAGAGTTCACCGACAACCAAAATTTCAAATCATATTTTTCTGGTGTTGATGGCATAAACTGTCGAAAAGAACGTTACCCCTTGAATGCAATAAGCTGCTTATCAATGGTGACGTTTTCGTGACAATTATAAAACATTGAAAGAAGTTGTTGCCAACGGTCCTACAGTTCACGAATAGGAGCAAATTTTTCGTCGACTCAAAACATCATCGAAGTGGATGGCACTATTAATCATATGAAATTTATCTTCAGACACAATGGAGTGGCACGCCAAACCATTTTATTACTAGCAATAAAAAACGAATCAACAGAGCTAGCTGCAGCTAGGACGGGTTCCCGTTCAGTATCTGTTTCAGAAGAACTTGTTTTGCAATTTTTTTTTTATAATGTTATCCATTTCAGAGTCTGACATATAGGAATCACTTTCTGCTTTGAATAAAACACGTCGGAACTATTAAAAACAATACACAAACTGAACCAAGCAGTAAAAATATGTATATGTGTTTCTTGACAAAAAAAAAAAAAAATAAAAAACGGGGCATCCCATAATTGTCTTGTACATATTTAATCAATGCTGATTAAAAAAAAAAAACAAAAAAGGGGTTTCCATAATTGTTTTTCACATTAGCTGTTTATATGGACCAAATGGTCCATTAACATAACATTCGTAAGTTTTTCCTTACCTAACAGCAGGGTTAACAATTTTCATTTTATACTTAAAATTGTTTGTCTTTCGTCAGTTTATCGTGACCTTATTTATCTCTCCCTTCACTTCATTTTCAATATCCAAAAATTCCAGCCTATTTTAAATAATCATATGATTGTGGTCGAACATCTATATTTTTAAATTTTATAATAATTTCTCTGAATGTTTTATATTGCTTCCCCTCCCAAACTCTACTGCAAACACAAATCATTTGTGTGAAATTATTTACTAATTTGAAATTTGTAGATATATAAATTTAACTTGATTTGCTTTATTTGCAAAGATTTACCTGAAATCCAAAAGGATGCTTGAACGTGTTCTTCTGCAATGCTAAAACAAATGAATAGATGAGTAAGCGAAAAATCGTACCAGTCCTTTGGTTTGAAAAATAAAAGAACTGCAATAAAACTAGAACGAATAAAATAAACAGAAAATAATGTATTGAAAAAATATATGGTGTAACAAATTGCAAAAATAAAGAACAAAATTTGAACCCAGCGAAAAATGTGAAAATAAAACTATTTCCACGAAAAAACTAAAAAGCCGGTATCCAGAAGTTGTTGCAAAAATTAAAAAAATAAATTTCTGGGAATTTTTTCAGCTAATCTTCAATCCTAGGGGTTAACTTGTACGTACGGCTGTAGGAAAAATCCCAAAGAAAAATGGCCCAAAAAAAAAAAATAATGAAAAATCGCCCAAAAAAATTCCATGTAAAATTGGGCCTGAATTCATATGAAAAGTGACCCAAAATTTGTGGGCTATTTTTCGTTATTATTGGGTAATTTTTCGTTTTTTAAATTTCATAATGAAAAATCACCCAAAAATATTGTATGAAAAATAGCCCATTTTTTCGGGCCATCTTTAATTTTTAAAATTTCTTCCAAATCTTACATACTATTTGTCTAAATCATTCATTATCATTATACGTCGAATTCCTACATGTTATTTGTAAAAATAACTATGACACTCCAAAAAGTGTCACAGTGTCCATGGACTTTATGACACTTTTAAGTGTCATAATGCCCATCAGGGCAGTGTCATAAAGTCCGTGGAAGTTGTGTCACTTTGTAGAGTGTCATAATATCCACAACATGCTTACATACTCGAAAGCATAGCCGTCCTTCGGCCGGGCGCAAGGATTTTCTCCTCTTTGATAAAACAAGTACCGGCTTCGCTAACTAAAGCTTCTGTGCACAGCCGGCCTTCGGCCGGGAGCAAGGATTTTCTCCTCTATGGTATAACAAAGACCGGCTTCGCTAACTAAAGCTACTCAGCGAAGTCGGCCTTCGTTCGGAAACAAATCAGATTTTAGAAGCTTTACTTAGAGAAACCGGTACTTGGTATACCACAAAGGAAAAAATTCTTGCGCCCGCCCAAGGCCGTCTGCGCAGAGAAGCTTTAGTTAGCGAAGCCGGTTTTTGTTATATTATAGAGAAGAAAATCCTTGGGCCCGGCCGAAGGCCGGCTATGCAGAGAAGCTTTAGTTAGCGAAGCCGGTTTTCGTTTTGGTAAAATAAGTTTTTTTTAAATTAGTTTTGTTGGTTTTTTGAAAATTTTTTTTTTTTTTTTTTTTTTTTTTGGAAAAAATTCGTTTTTGCTTTTTGGGTCATATTTCCTACAGCCAACTTGTACACCTGTTTTCCGAACGACCCTGGTGTTCACGAGCTAAAGTCAGAGTAAAAATGTTTAAATATGATCACAAGTAATTTTAAAGAAACTCAATGATTGAATTTCTGCAATAATGTTAGGATCAGTTCAGCAGCTACTTTAATGACATTGGTCTACTGAATCTTAAATTTGTCGAATGGAAATAAATACCCGCGCACGAGCTGGGTAAATGTGTTAGAGAAGGACATATTCTTAAGAGTTGCAGTTGCGGGGGCTTAGGTCCGAACAATAACATATACTTGTTACCAACATCTCTTCTTCTTATTATTAACTATTTATTTCCGGAGTTACCAATAAAAATATTAATAATACACACAGAAAACAAATTGGTTGGGAAACGGTTGCAGTAATAAAATATTGATCAAGTAACATGATTTATAATTGCAACTATTAAAATGTATAGTTCTAACTAATTTTGAATTATCTTGATTATTAAAACGTAATTCTAACTGAAATATGATTCCTTCAACTCTTTTATTAGTTATGATAACTAATTTAATTTAGTTTTGAAAATTAGTACAAATGGTTAGAATCACAACCGAATTTATTACAGGGCAATACTGAATATTGGTCATTGCAATCAATAATTTGCTTTCGTCAATCAATTTTGTAATATAATAAAGCTAATTATTGATTGTTGGAATAGATTCAATTCGAGTACAAGAAATGAAAATATAATTATTCGGAATTCACAACCAAAAAATAGTTAAAAGCCCCAATTGCTTACTAAATTTTCTGTCAAAACATTTGATAGATTAAATAAATTTTTAATATTATATTTAAAAAATATATTTGCGTTCAAAAATGGAAAATGTGAAAAACTTAATAAATAGGGGTAAGCAATTTACGTATCTTATAGGTATGAACATATACACGTACATACATACCCTTCAAAATATATTGGACTTCTTGATCCATTTTGATCCTGGACTGGTCCAATGTAGTGCAAGTATGGACCATGTCATTATTAAAAAGAGTTTGCAGTGAAACGACATGTTTTCGTTTTGAAACGATTTCAAAGCTAATCCTCTGGAGTATACCATGGAGTAGTTTTAAGACTTCCACTTTGTAATGCAAGCTGGGTTATATGGTCCTGCCCTAGGACATCGTACTGTAAAATAACCCATTTTTTCCATTCATTGAGATTACCTTTGGACAAGTCCTTGCCACTTATGGGCTACATTTGTCTGGTTAAAAAAAATATATTGATAACGACGATCAAATCTCTTGTTATGAACACCAATTATGTGTTAATTCAGTTGCACCTATCATTTATTCGGGTATAAGCACAATTTTGTTTCTAATAATCATACTAACAACTAACAATATCTGTTGTTATGACTGATAGTGTACTAAAATTCAAATGTTGCTATCAAAAATATTATGCTAAGCAACGAAATTTTCAGTTATTGGAACCGAATTGTGTGAAAGTACATGCAACCGACGAAATTCGATTGGCGCCAAATTCGGTTGTGATCACGAATCTGTTTTCTCTGTGTATGTCTATTAAATTCTATGTGGATGTTAACGATGATGTTAACCTATTAAAGACTGATTTCGTGATCCGTGATTGTTGTAAGAATTCATACCAAATGCAGTGGGGATTGTAAGAATACACAGAGAAAACAGATTCGTGATCACAACCGAATTTGGCGGCAATCGAATTTCGTCGGTTGCACGTACTATCACACAATTCGGTTACAATTACTGAAAATTTCGTTGCTTGGCATAATATTTTTGATAGCAACATTTGAATTTTAGTACACAATCAGTCATAACAACAGAAATTGTTAGTTGTAAGTATGATTATTAGAAACAAAATTGTGCTTATACCCGAATAAATGATAGGTGCAACTGAATTACCACATAATTGGTGTTCATAACAAGAGATTTGATTGTCGTTATCAATATATTTTTTTAACCGGTTACATGAACCATTTTCCCGATTTATTAGATAGAAAGTCAAAATTATTCCCATAATCTCCATTTTTTGTTAAAACTATTTATTTATTAATATTTTTATGTATACATAGTTAACAAATTATTTAATTTTATACAAACACCTACATACAGCTTTCCACATCATCCAACGGATTTCCAAAGTTGTACAGCTTATACCTTAATGTACCAACAAAAGCAATCTTTGGCTTCAATGTCGTCTTGTTCTAGTGTCTGAAGTTAAACAAAATAATTAACATGTGGTTTTTACAATACGAACAGTGATTGAAGCTGTAAATTAATATGAAAATCACAAAAAAAAACAGCGATTTTCATCTAATGTACTTATAACATATTTGTTTGACCAATGTACACGCGGAGCAAAATATAAACAATATGTACATGTAGGTCTAAGATATTGCCCAGATAGCATAAGATGTTTGTTAGACGATTGTCTAACTCCTCAAAGAATCTTCTGATGATAAAAATTTTTTATTTATTCGTTTGTTATACATTTTCTGACACGCTTGTCTTTTAAACTTGGAATGAACCTTTTGCGGATCTCCTTATGAGTCATATAACAATTACTGAGCTACCTAAATAACAACGTTTTTAAAACATGAAAATTCACTTGTTAATACAATTTTATTTAAACAAGCCGACGTAAGGATCTGCCAAATAAGATTTTCCAACAGGATTGTTGTTGAATTCCTTATCTTAAGGTTTGTTTCGTATAAATTGTATGAAAAAGAAGCGTGATGCTCTTGTTTAGGTTGGTCAGTTATATGTGTAAGCATTCTACAAGTTGTAAGGGAATTCCTCCAACAGTCTCATAAGATTCATTCATTCACTCATTAGAAAATCTTTACAGAAATCTCAAACGAATTCGCCTACGAATAATACATTGTGCAACAAAAAAACCAGCATCAATACTTGCAACGCAAAATGAAACTAGAACATTATTAGAGCAAATCTGCCAAAGGGTTTTGAAAAGTTAGCTTTAGTTCCCGAAATATGGGCCTTTAAAGTTTTTGAATTTTTTGAATAGGCGTTTGGTATAAGTCAAAAAAAATATACTTAATGTACTTCTGAGCTAAAAAATAATTTCAGATGTCTTCAGTAAAATCGTATTGCGATTCTTTTCTTAGGATATATTAATTCTCTATAACTCATTTTAAGGGGTAATTTTTGCCCTTTTTTTAACTTCCCAACAAAAGTATTCTCAAACGGCACTTTAGAGGGTTAAAATGTTCCACGAATAATTTTTGCATCAAATTTTAATACAAAAAGTTCATGCACTTTATGTAAAATGGGTTTTCAAGAAATTCAAACATTTCAAGGCCAGGAATTGCGAAAACCCGTTTTACATACATTGCACGATGTTTTGTTCTTAGAAGACCCCTAGTAAAATTTGATGCAGAAAATATTCGTGGAACTTTTTAAGCCTCTAAAGTGTCGTTTTAGTATACTTTTGTTGGGAAGTTAAAAAAGGACAAAAATTACTCCTTAAAATGAGTGTTAGAGGGATAATATATTCTAAGAAAAGAAGACATCTGAAATTATTTTTTAGCTCAAGTACATTCTAGTTTCATTTAGCGTTGCAAGTGTTGAGGCTGGCGGCAATGTCCCAAATTTTTTTGCACTGTGATAAAAGCGTCTTTCGCTGTGTTGTAGAAGTATCTCGCAGAGGAATCAGCTTGTGTAAAAGTTTCTCCCGTGCGAGGAATCTTTTACGATTAAAAATTGCGCTCGTCGACGATGAATGCTCTTCATGAGATTCCCATTTGATTCTTTTGATTGAAAATGCTAGGTGGGTACATATACATATGTGTGTATTTGTAAGAAATATAAAACATACACACATATGTACGTGCAAATGTACATAATTATAAAAATACGTAAATAACTTACCCCTATTTATTAAGTTTTTGCACATTTTCAATTTTTTAACACAAACTTATTTATTTTAATATAAAATTAAAATTATTTTATTATATTTAATGTTTTGACAGAAAATTTAGTAAACAATTGGGACATATAACTATTTTTTTGGTTGTGAATACCAAATAATTATATTTTCAGTTGTTGTAATCGAATTGAAACTATACTAGCAATCGATTATTAGCTGCAATAAATGAATTAACATTTATATTACAAAATTTATTGACGAAATCAAATTATTAATTGCAAAGACCAATATTCAGTATTGCCCTGTATTAAATTCGGTGGTGATTATAACCATTTTTACTAATTTTTAAAACTAAATTAAATTAAAAATAAAATAAATTAAAAGTTAGCATAACGTTTAAATGGTCAAGAGAATTAAAAATCAGTTAGAACTATACATATTTAATAGTTGCAATAGTAAATTGTATTTCTTGATCAATATTTTATTACTGCAACCGTTTTCCAACCAATTTGTTTTCTGTGTGTAGATAAACTCACTGTTTATTGTTGATGTTTTTGTTTAAACTATGATATTGTTACAAGTAGAACTCGTGCTTATTATTCTTATACGCTTAAAAGTTTTATTTGGTTTACTAGCTTTAGTTTTTCTAAAATATTAAGGTGAAGTGTCCTGACGATCTGGCCTAAGCAACCGGTGAAATGCGCATAGGAATAGCTTATCCCATCAACAATAAACATCAGTGTTTTTATCAAGAATAAAAATTGGGAATTAAGCACGACAACCCGAATCTTGTAAATTAAAAATTTTGTATTCCCAAAAATTACTTTGATAATGTTTTGTCTCAACAACGGGTAAGTGACTGACATTAGCCTGCAGACGAAGTTAAAATGGCCAACTAGATATTCTGTTTGCAGTTGTTTTCCAATATATCTGAATGCAGTGGGTAACGAATAGCAACATGTTAATGGTTCAGACTATTATTATGTAGTTTTAGTCAGCTATGGGTTAATGTCTTAAAATGGGCCCATACCTAGGCACGTTTTACGTACTGAAAGCACCGTTGATAGGGCAAGATGAATCTCGGATATATTTTTCAAGAAAATGCAGATATTGTGTATGTATCATATTGTCTTTTATATTATAATTATTGACAATTGTATCGAGGTTTATGGAAATAGTCACGAAAGGTTGCTTTCAAATTTTAATCTTTTGCTGGGTAAAATTCCAAAACCAGCAAGATTTGCAAGACTTCTGTTATTTATTTATATCGTTTTGTTATTTTTACTTAAGGGTTAGTGTTCTTAAGTTGAATTATGTTTAATTTTCAGCATGTTCCCCTTCGAGAAAAGAAAAAAAAAACTTACTGCAAACTGCAGTTTTTAGATCCCATGTTTCTTCTTCATACATTTTATTACATTTTAACGTACAAACTTAAAAGCTTGAGGTAAAATTTTTGGTATTTGAAAATTTATATTTATTTTTCATTTGAAACTATCTTGAGTCATGTAATTTTATTTAGTGTTTTTTTCTCGTTTCCCTCTTATGTTTTTTTACCTAAATGTGAAGAAATTATAATAATATTTGTATTAAAGACATAACACCAAAGAAGTTTTTGTAACTGTTCACTTTTTGCTCAGTTGCATGACAATTTTGTGTTTGCATAAGCTGCAGTATTAGTGTGACAATTAAGGTAATTGTTTATTTTTTTGTTAGGTTTTATTTCATGCTCTCCTTGTCTCTCGTTCTCTTTTTTATTAAATATAACTGTTAATGTTTTGTCACAGTGTTAGGGTGTTTTTGTATGTAAAGTGTTGTTCATAACAAGGAGTCAGCCAGCAAGCAAAAATAATATATTTATTATTTTGTATGGCACTTGAGCTTTTTACTGCGGCAATTGTTTTTTCGTATTAACGTCCTTTTATAAAAAAAAAATTGATTTGAGCTTGAAGTGTTCGCTAAACCAAAAATGTTTATGAAAAACCGTCTTTAACTTTAAGTTCACACTAGTTCTATATTTGCATTAAATTACATGAATAAATAAGGATCTATAAATGTATGATTATGCAAGTGTAAGTGCTTAGGTACGAGTCTTTGTGGATCCAACATTATTGGTGTTCTAGTTCTTGTTGTCGTCGCTGAGGCTTTTGTTGTTCCCTTTTATTTATGTGACAAACAGGCTCCTGATGATACTTAAATGCTTTTTTGAGACACATTCATAATTAATTCATACATTCTCATCTTTATACACAAATGTTTGTGCTTTTGGGAATTTTGTGGCTGAATGTCAGAAGAATTCAAATTCAATTCAAACCACATTGAGTGTTTTAACTGCTGTTAGTTTAATATTGCCAACTTTAGTGTATTTACTACATTTGTGTTTTGTATGCCAAATTAATTTAAACAAAGAAAAAAGTTTAAACAAAAGCATGCCAAACCAAAATAATTAACCAATGACAACCCTAACTACAACAATAATAACAGCTAAAACAACAATAGCTGCTAAAATTACCGAAAACAATCCTTTTAATTTGTGGTTAATACACATTTTCAATTGAAATATTTATTCGGGTTTATTTAACAAAAATACGTTTCCTTTTCAACCCCTTAAACCATAACCGATAAACCGGCTTCATTATTCCTTGTTAATTGTGTATTTGATTATTTATTATTAAAACATTGTCATTGGCTTTTATTTTTAAACATATTTACATATACAGATATAAGTACTTTGTATTGCTGTATTTATGTTTGTGAGTATTTAAACGTCAATCAGGTCGTTTAAATATTTTAAATAAATAACTCACGTTTAATTAAAATACATTATTTTAACTATTAAAACAACAAAAAAAAAAATGCTACAGAGAGTAAATATTTAAACACACAGAAAAAAATACCAATGTTAAAATAACATGGCGAAATGTTGATTGAGAATCATGGTAAATTTCTGCAAAAGTATGCTCTTTATTTAAATTTATCATTATTTCATATTAATTTTAAATGAAAAATATTAAAATAATCTTAAATCACGTTTTTTTAATATTTTTCACTGTTAAAATAACATTGTTCAATATTGAATCCATAAAAACCTTAAAGTCAAAAGTTTATCGTGTTAAATTAACATGCATAAACACTTAAGTATGTACATCTTTTTATTTTCATGTTTAAAATATGTTATAAAAAGAAGACAATTCCCGTATTCTTTTAATTAAAATTATTTAGTTAAATAGTACATCAAGTTTTCAAAGTAGAATGATGACGAAAACGATATCGGGCCATTCTGCTGATGCTTCTGTTAACAAAGGAGATATAAAATAAGTGAAACATGTGTTACAGGGGTAAGTGTTTTAAATTATTATTAAATAAATGCATATGTTGTCTTCACACTGTTTTATCACACTCCAACCAATTTGATTCTAAATGAAATTCACGTTGTTTCAACTTTAAATAACTTTCATTCAACGTGATTCGGATTGTTATTTCAATATTAATTACATTTTGCTCTAACTTTACTGCAATGTTAAATTAACATGAAATATAGTTATTTTAAAAGAAAAAAATGTTGTTCGCAAGTTATTGTAAAATCATGTTAAATTAACATGAAACAACAATGAAGCAAAATCACTACTGAAAAATGTAAAATCAACCTTGTTTTGAACGAATTTACATTGATTTTTTTCTGTGTGTATGGATAGCAATTAGAACAATGGAAATGGCTCAAAATTCTGGGCATTTTATTATTAATATTAAAGAAAGTATTTTAATTTAAGATAATTTCTTAAAGAGATGTTAGGTTTTAATGTCAAGTGATAAAGCAAACAAAATGATGAAAATATATATTTAAGAATACGCACAGAAAACAATCAATGTAAAATCCTCGAAACTCAGGTTGATTTCACATTTTTCGGTAGTGATTTTGCTTCATAGTTAATTCATGTTAACTTAACATCAATTAAACAACTTGCGAACAACATTTTTTTCTTTTAAAATAACTATAGTTCATGTTAATTTAACATTCCCGTAAAGTTGGAGCAAAATGACATTCATGTTAAAATAACACTCCGAATCACGTTGAATGAAAGTTATTTCTCTCGTCTATATCAGAAATATCAGTTTTTTTTTTTCCTATCTGCGACGTGTTGCTATATAATTACTAGGAGAAAAAAGTTTTTAACAAACTGACCGGAATAACCTGCATCTAATGCCATAAAATTAATAAAGTTCACCTACTTTAAATGTCCTTTAAAAACTCTCCCACCTACAGACACTCAACTCTATAAAATTTAATTACTGCTCTTTAAAAATTTAATTAAGTTTATAAATATAAACTGTGAACAAGTTTTTAAATAAATACCAGAATGTTAAAAATTTTATTGCTTCATTATTTGAAATGAAATTCTGCTTAAAAACTATGGCTATAAACAAAATGAGTATAAAAACAAATTGATATGAATCATGATTTTGTTTTAATTACTTTTTAAATACGTTTAATTTTTTCTCGGTATGCCTTCGCAAAAGATTTATAAATTTTGATAAGCATTTGCATTAAACTTTTTTTTAATATTTTCTCGTTCAAATTTAATTTCTACAACAGCAGCAAACATTAAAAATGCAACTTCCAGCACTGGTCAGCAAAAAAGAAAAAAAAAAATCGGAAGCAAGAACTTTGCTATGAGGCATTATTCGTGAAGCGGACACACTGACAAAAAAAACTGTTTGCCTTAATTTCTTCATATTTAGCATAACTATAGTTATATTTAATTTGTATTTTTAATTTAAACATAGCCAGTCTTCAAATTTATTTCTAACATAGATATATATGCAGTTCTAGAAAATTAGCATAACGAGATTTAAATCGGTTCTACACATAATTGTTAAATCTAAATAAAGCACTTTAGACTAATATTAAACTCTTGTTTCTGAATAGTTTCCTCACATCATTTAATTTTGTCGAGTTTACGGGAACGCCTATATTTATTAAATCGGGTTCAATGTGTTGATATATTTTGCCTCTTTTACTCTCTCTGCCAAGTCTCAGTACCAAAATAGGTTTCTGTCTCTAGCATCACTTCTATAGACCGTGTTGCCCTTCGATATTTTAAAAAATACGGTCGGAAGGCAAAAATTAATGCCCTATGATGGAATATATAATTTTAATATTTTTTATATTATTTGGAGTAGAAGTTGCTTGCTACGTAACATGGCGACTTTTCAAAGTTTATATTTAAATTCGAGTTATTTGAAAGTGAACTGCTAAACAATATAGAGAGTTTTAGCGGGAATTATTTAACGCGTAACTTACAGAGTTTTGAACAAGATTGGTAAGGGCTTAGGGAGGCATTATAAAAAACAAATACAGAATTTTTATTTTTCTTGTACTCCACTTGCGGTGTTTGCATATCCATAGTTATTGCACTGCGAAACCGGAAGTGACAAATTAAAATTTATCAAGCTTGGATAATCTTGTTTTTATTAATAAAATTAGCATACGATGTCTTAATAAAAATAATGTGGGATGGGATCTAGGGGCCTTCTAAACACTGCAGAGGCCAAATTAAGAATTTCCATTAAACCACCATATTTGTATGGAAGCCCACCGAAGGGGTGGAAATAAGGGGCAAGTATGTTTTAAGAAAATGTTTAAGGCGAAAAACTACAGTTATTGGACTTTTGCTTCAATATATTTGAAGAATATATGAAGATTTTAACTGACTTTAGTCTGCTGAGTCCAAATCCGTTTTTAGTTTTTTTTTCTATCAATTTTAGTTTTTTCTTATGGGCTAAACTAATAATTCACCCGAAATAAGGCGGTTATGCTAATAAATTTCATCAGAACTTAAGGAAGGTTTTTCCGATTGATTTTATAGTTACAAATGATTAGGAATAAAATTTCTTATTAACAGAAGTCTGTTGAAAATGTCAATAAAAAAAACTTTTTTTTGCGACCAAAATCTCTAAATAGTCAAACAAACACCTATCACTTATCATATTTGAACGCATTATTAGACCTTGCCCCATTTTCATAACTTATCGATTGGTAAAGGTAGGATTTTTTCGGCCGTTTAAAAAGTGTTCCATTATTTCCACTATACTTTAACCAAAAATGAGCGATGAGGTTCAAACTAGTAGATTAAAGTACAGTTGTAATAATGGAACAGTTTTTATACGGTTGATTTAATCCCACCTTTAGCTATCGATAAGTTGTTAAAATGAGGCTAGGTCTGATATCGGTAGTTTGTGAAAACGGGAAGTAAGACTTTTTAGGCCATTTATGATAATAGCGACAACATCAGCCCTGAATGCCAGTAAGGGCCTTAAGATCTTTTTAATTGCTCGGAAAATTAAATCTCTAATGGTCATACACATTTCAGTTCGTAACATTTTAATAACTTGAAGATCGATGCAATAAATAATCTGCATCATTGATCTACTACCAAATTACACTGGAAAATACAATTTTTAGCTTCAACAAAATGAAAACGAATTCGGAGAATATTAAAAAAAAAAAAAAACAAAAATGTATTGCCGATTTTATTTACAGTAACAATCTGAAATCAATTTGACAAACATATCAGAGAAAGTCAATGGGTATACAAAAATTAAAGTACTCTAGCACATTTCGAAAATTTTCTGTTTATTCTCATACTTGTGCATATTCCTGCACTCAAAATAAAAATCAATCCATCCGTACTCCAATCATCCGAAGCGGTTTTAATAGTACAGTGAGTACGGATTTTCTTGAATCAAGTACAGAAAGTAAATTCAAGTACGGATTTTCAATCGCAAATTACTTAAATTATTCATATTCAATCCCGATTTCGTACTTGAAATAATCCGAAAAGGAGATTTATTTAAGTAAAACGAAGATTGAATCAATCTCAAAATGCGCTTGTTTCAAGAATTATAAGAATTGTTTTAATCCGAATTCGTACTTAAAATAATCCGCAAATGAAATCGGTTTAAGTAAAACTTAGATTGAATCAATCTCAAAATGCGATTGATTCAAGTATAATAAAGTTGATTTTATCCCAAATTCGTGCTTGAAAAAAACCAAAAAAGAAATTATAAAAAAAGTTATTATGATTGATTTACTTACCCGTATTACACCTTTACATAATGATAGAACACCGACATCATGACCGATATGGTTTTTACTTTAGAAATCTTATGTACATATTTAACCAAAAATATAAACTGAATGAGAAGCAAGAGTTCAAATTTACTTTTTAACCCTTTGTGGTACACTGAGTCTTGTTTCATACCCATAGTTATATAAATGACTTCGAACATTTTTTATTTGTATTTTTTTTTTTCATAAATCACTTAAATATATAAATAATCATATGCGTTTTATCTAAATATAATTTTTTTTTTCAGAATATCTAAAAAAATGGATGTAAATTAAAACACGTTGTATTATTTTAATCGTTCATAATAAAAACACAAAAACTTGGTTAATAAAAACCAAAAAAAAAAAAATAAATCGAAAAACCATGAATGTTAGGAAATGAGATATCACAGTTGCATTTTTAAAATGAAAGGGCTGAAATCGATTAGTATGCCAACAAAAATTTTAGCCTTTCAGAGGACTTCGACATCATGCTATGGTGGAAAAACAACTCCACAAGGTGTCCAGGCTTGTCTAAATAAGAATCAAGAATTTTATTAAATTTTCTGCCAGCAGCGCAGCATCAGCCGATTTTTTCTGTAGCTGGAAACATAAAAAAAGAAACAGAGAAGATCCCAAAACAGTTGATATCTTTATTTTTTTAATACTTTTTATAAATAAAACCACTTTCGTAATAGAGATGAAATTTCATTATTGTCAATAGAAGCATAATTTTATAATAATAGAAAATATTTATGTTTTAATTTAACTCTTTCATAAGTTAATAAGATTCTTTTTTAACCAGTGCTATACTTCATTTGTTTTGCTGGTTTTGAAGAATATTTTAAATATAATTATGTTTTCGGCAACACTGCTTACTTTACAATAAAGGCTCAGTTAGGCGAACGTTGCTGTACCGTATCTGTACTGTATCAATCAGCTGTTCGCTTTTTGTTATATGAAAACCAATACAAAAGCTTACCGAAATGCATTGTACCGTAGTTGCAACGTACCAATCTGTATAAAATAGAATTTCATGCCGTTGTTACGTGACATTTGTGAGACAGTGATGGGCGGCTTGTATGTTACATTGAATGTGGGTAATTTTGCTCTTTTTTTTTGGTACTTTTTTTAGTATATCTATGGAATTGCGACAAAACCACTTACAATTCAACATATTTCCAAATATACAAATATACATATGTTTAGATGTTTAAAATAAACATATGTATATACACATACAATGGAAATGTGAAACATATAAAAGACTTTAAATGGTACCAATACCTTGTTTGGTGTATGCACATTTACAATATATGTATGCTAAAAATTTGTATATGATAAAATACAAATTTATTTATTGTAAATCTATAATATAAATATTTAATTATTAACATTTTTACATACACAAAATACTGTTTTATTACCATTTAAATCCCGTGGTACCTTTTCTGCACAACGGTCACCATTTGAACATTTTTGATTCCCATCACTGTGTGTTTTGTTTTATGTGTACTATTGCTTTTTGTTTATGTATGGGAAAACATATGACACGTTTTTAAACGTTCTATAAGTGCACCAACGTGCTTACAGTACGGTGCGGTACATAACGGGTACAGCAACGTGCTTACAGTACGGTGCGGTACATAACGGGTACAGCAACGTTCGCCTAACTGAGCCTTAACTATCCGAATTGTTGAAGTCACTTGTCGATACCCATCGATACATGCCTATACTCATACGCATTCATACGAATAACCACACGCATGCCTGTTTCTTTATAGTCAAATCATTCGCTATACAAATTTATTTATGTTCATACTTACCTGTCTGTGCTCGTGCTCGGTGGCGTATGAATAGTGTCCGTAATTTCTACAAAAAATAATCTAACTGTATCGAAATTTATAGTGCAAAAGCTGCCATATTTTAAAAGAATACCGAAGTAAAAAACACGTAGAAATAGGCAAAGATAACTGTTATGTATGAACAAACCCAGCTTTCTTTTTGTAGCAATACACTCAAAATATTATGTAATTAAATTCAACCGAAAATTTATTTTAAACAATTGAAAAGTGAAAATTCATTTACAAACGAATCAATTATTTAAAATAACAGAATTTAACATTAATTTTAGAATTTTTAATTTATTAAACAGCATATTCCGTTAAATTTAGAAGTTGTTACTTGTATAAAATATATTTAAACCGACGAACTACATAACAAAATAAGTACAGAAAAATATTATTTTTTGGTACTTTTGTTTTTTGAATAGCAAACATGAATGTTAAAAAACAAAGTTGTTCGTTAAATAACTATATTTTTTATTAACTTTTACAGTACGGAAAACGAATTGAATAACCCACAGTCAGCTACTGTAAAAATTTTGTTAGTGTATGTATAACAAATAAGAAAGTATAGTCGGTCAAGCCCGACCATATGATACCCTACACCACAGTATTTAAAAACACATCATGCTTATGTGTCTATATAAATATAGATTTATCTATGCTTATAAACTTCATGAAAATCGGGTTGAAAGTTTGTGAGAGGCAGGCATTGCCCCCTACCTCCCCTTGTGGTCCTATTTTTGAAACAGCTATTGTGTCCATAGAGATATGGATCTATCTATGTTTTAAATTTCATTAAAATCGGTTTAAGAGGCAGAAATTGCCCCTATCTCCCTTCGTGGTCCTATTTTTTAAAAAATGCATACATTTTGTGTCCATATAGATATGGTTCTATCTATGTTTTAAATTGAAATCGGTTTGATAGTTTCTGAGAGGAAGAAATTTCCCCCTATCTTCCCTCCTGGTCCTACGATTCGGCCCATTTTCAATGGGCTTGGTCCTTGTACCAATAACAACCTATGGCCCAAATTTCATCAACTTATCTCCTCCAAAATTGCGACCTGTACTATGCGCACAAGGTTACATGGACAGCCAGCCAGCCAGCCAGCCGGACGGACATCGTTAGTTCGACTCAGAAAGTGATTCTTAGACGATCGGTATACTTTAAGGTGGGTCTAGGACCAATATTTTAAAGTGTTACACACATCAGCACAAATGCATAATACCATCTCCATTATTGTGGTGTGGGTATAAAAACAAAACAATTGCATGTTATTCTTAATTGTTCTTTTCATTTAAAACTACGTAACGTTTAAAGTTTTTATTGAATTTTCTATGTCTTCTGAAATTAAAATTTGTAAAAAGCAAAAAAATTTCAAATTGTTAATTGACAAGTATTTAAAAATAACGTTTAACTTTGTTTCTGCTTTTTTTTCTTTTTTAACAAAAACACAAAAACTTTTTACCTTTATCTGTATTTACCAACTCCAACACATTCCTACACACATATTATAAAACTAATTAAAAAAATGGTAACAAAAAACATTCTAATAATAAAAAGTTTTTAATTGCTAAAAAATTTTTGTAAATAATTTGAAAATATTAAAAAAATAAAAAAGAATTTAAACGAATGTGAAGTGTGCAAAATTTCTAATCAATTAAAATAATGCGTCTGAAGTAAAAAAGTGAAATTATTGGATAGTAAATAAATTCTGGAATTAAACAACAAAAAATCACAGTGAACTTTAGGGTTATGAACTTTAAAATTTTTGAAAATATCAAATTTTATCTGCCTTAGCCAAAATTGCCATAAAAGCATATTAAGATTCATCCTCCTTTTTCACTTTTGAAAAAATTTCGCGCACCTAAGGAATTGAAATTGGGTCTATGGAAATAAAACGGCTTATTAATTATCTATTTATTGAACTGATCTATAGCCAAATAATTACAGGAATAGTACCGTTGCTATTTTCATACAGTTTTTATATATAAGCGGAGTTTTTCTTTTGTGGTGTGTTTTCCTTTCTATAAAAATGGTGCATGTATAAAATGTCTTGCCAACATTAGCCCAGTTTTAAAGAGCTGACAAAATGTTTGTTCTAAAAATGTTAAAAAAACATACGTAAATCAAAAAGTTTGTTCTTCAAAATATAAAAAAAAAAATATATTTACACACATAAACCAAAATTTGTTTATTGATTGATATTAAATCAAAGAACAAAATGAATGACGAAATTACAATTTCTTTGTTTGTTTTTCATAAAATATGTAAACAAGAAAATGCCTCTGCCAGATTGCCGATTTATTAACACCAACTTAAGATTTGTTGATATGACGTTGTTTTTAAAAACCTATTTTATAACACCAAATTTTATATCACTTACAACCTGCCATTACAATGTAATGCCTTCTTATGTGTTTTACTTAAAAAAAATAAAAAAAAATAAGATTTTTACTGTCATGATTAGAGGCGATTTTTTCCCAACTTCGTCTGGTAGCCCTAGTGGCCTTTTTACGGGTGTTGATAATCACTCTCGATTTATACCGAGCGTAAAAAATGCCATATGTTATTAGTAAGGGTGAGTTTTTTCGAATAAAACAAGCGACCCTTTCAGAGAGCAAAGCATTTTTAAGTGGTGAAAACCAAATTGCATTTTATTTAAATAAAATGTCATATTTTTTTTTTTTTTTTGTAGAAAAGAAAACACCATTAGTCTTGCAAAAGTGCAAATGCAAAATATTGTAGCTCTTTTGTTAAATCCAACAACAAAATACACTGAGTTTCCGTTAGGTTTCATTAAAGTGGACTAATATTTTGCATTTGCGTTTTTGCAAGCCTATTATTGATGATTGAAAAATCAGTCCACATTTCATTACGCATACGTTAGTGGAAATGTAAGCGAAATAAACTACATTGTTTACGATAAACCCAGATGGAAGACCATTATTGTGGCTCTAAGATTCCAAAAAGAACTACTTATGTATAATCGTTTTGTGTAACATTTTGTCGAAAGGTGTAATTAAAATGTTTTTCTTTAACACAAAATAAAACAGAAATATAAAAAAAGTATAGGATTTTAATTTTAATGTTTCAATTATGTAAGACATTCGAACTTTAATTAAGTTGATGTAAATTTTAAGTTGTTAAGTAATAAATATTTAGGAACCGTAAAGTGTTGGTTGCTCTGTAGTTTGTATACCCACACCACAATAGTGAAAATGGTATTGTGCATTTGTGCTGATGTTTGTAGCAACTGAAAATATTAGTTCTAATACCAAATTTAAGTATACCTATTATTCAGAAACCGTATCTGAGTCGATCTAACGATGTCTGTCCGTCTGGCTGGCTGTCTATGTAAACCTTGTGCGCAAATTACAGGACGCAATTTGGAGATAATTTGATGAAATTTGGCATATTGGTTATAAATGGTGGAATCAGTCCATATTTCGCATACACTCAAAAAGTTATGTAGTTCAATTCAAGCAAAAATTCATTTTAAGCAACTAAAAAAAACGGTGGCATGTCATAACGTCATAAGTGTCCATGGACACTCTGAAAATGTCATGATGTCCGTGGGCATTAAGACATTAATTTAAGACACTATGACACTGGACGTTATGGCTTAAACATTTTAGTATTAACATAAAAATTGGCGATAACAACTTTTACGATAGCTACTGTCATGACAAAATGTAAAACTGGTAGGTTCAATATTAACCATAAAAAAATCTTATATACCAAAGATATCTATAATTTATTCGGTACAATTAACTTAAACATAAATCTTAACCTCATAAGATGATTAAGGCGAAAAATAAGGTGCACTAGCAAAATAGTTTTTAGATACTGTGATGTAGTGTATCATTAGGTAGGGCTATAGACTATACTTTCTTAATTTTTTTATTATGTATTTCTTATTTTGGTTTACAAAATAAATAAAATTATAACGGAACAACAATTTGTCTTACTAGTCCAAGAAATGGAACTGAATCCAAGTACATACATACTCAAGTGGTGATATTGGCGTTGATCGATGAGCAGTCGCGTTGAAATATGATAACGCAACTGAATTTCGGCTGCTGTCCATAATTTACCCATAACCATACTTTAAAAAGTAGTTTTACTAAATTTTGTTTCAAATACAAGACGAAAAACATCATAGAAAAATGCTTACCCGTTTAAATGTGATAAGCTTTTGATCAATCACATCCCTATTTAATAACGCTTGGATATAAAAACCTGAATCGATTTGTATTTAAAACGAATTTAGATAAAATTTATACATAATTTTAGAATTAACTATAAATGAAAATCTTATTTAAAAAAAATCAATATTTTAGAATGAATTTAAAGTTCAATCCTAACTTTATCCTCTAAAAGAATTTCAGTCATGCTTCTTTAAAAAGGAAATTCAAATATGTTTTTTTGCATTTAGAAAACCAATAAGTCAACTTTGGCATAAACTCGTATCAACTAAGTTTGTGACATTGGCCAAAACACCGCCAAATATGCGATTAATGTTGCTGCCACTTAATCCAAGCCAGAATAAAATATCCATAACCAAAAAAACACGCCAACAAATACTTACTTTTTCAAAAAAAAAAAAAAAAAAAAACTAATAAAAAAATATCGCCTGGAACAGAAGAACCAAATCAATGTACCAGCATTTTCCGTTTTATTAAAAACTTTTGACACAATTTATGCGTACATTTGTTGAATGCGATATGTTGGAAATTTCTGTTCTCTTTTTTTACTTTTTCTATGGAAATTCGCGTGAATGATGGCAGTGCAGTCAAATAAAAATCACAGCTTAAGTGGAAACAAAGCAATAAAACAAACATAAAACTTTGATATGATTTTTTCTATTTTATTCAAAATATTTGTAAAATTGGTTATATTTGCTGGGAGCGGAGAAAACAAAAAATGGAAATGGAAAAAACTTGAAATAGAAAAATAAAATTTATGAAGCGACACAGTTTGCAAACTCGAGAGGAAAGTGAAACTTTTTGTTTTTATTTTGGGTTTATTCTTTTTTTGTTTTATAAACCGGTAATACCAACTTTTTATGAAGGAGAAATGCAAAAAAGCTTTAGTTTTAAAACCATTGTGAATTTTTAGCAAAAAAAAAAAAACCTAACAAAAAAATGGTTTGCAATAAAAGTTTTAATAAAAGATTATGTTCTTTAAATTGGTAAATTTTTTTAAACAGTTTAATACTTACATTGGTTTTTAAATTATATTTATGTATCGAAAACTTCAAACTAAAGAAAAAGTTTTATTTTTGCGTCGTAGAAGACGATACGGAACAGTAAAATATTTAGGAAAATGGCTAAACAACATAACAAATAGCATACTTCATAAAAGGTTCAGTTGGCACCACTATTGTACACACACAAATACCATAGTCTTATTAACCATTATCATACGATTTTGGGTTTTTATTTTGATCTTAACTTCTATAAATTGTTTATAACGTTTTATCTTTGACACACTTTATTCCATTATATACCAAAAAAACACACACACAACCAAAAAAAAAAAACAACACACAACGCGTTAGAATCAGCGGGTCAAGACCACAAGTAAAAGCAGCAAACAACAAACCAAAGGGAGAAACTAGTAAAAACCACAATACAACTAGAACATTACAACAATACAAAAACGAACACCAACAAAAAACAGGCCATGGCTCAATTAATTTAAAAATTGCTTGTTTTCGCGTTCGCTGTCTGTGTTCTAAATTAAAAAAAAAGCAACAACAAATATTATAAAAATCCTTTGTGTTCTTTTTTATAAATTTGATTTTCAATTATGCCCTTATTGTTGTAGCGCAAATAAAACAAAAAACTTTAATTTAGTTTTACATGGTTTTAAAATTTACTGCAACAACACTAACTAACAACATTTAATAAAAATAAAAAAATTTGATATGATGATAATGATGACTGAATGCTAAATTTTGCAGGAGCCTGCCCGTGAATGTCTGTGCATGTTTTGTTGTCCACATAAAGTTATTTTTCATTTCAAATGAAGCAAAATTATTCTTGTTCTTGCCATAATTTAACACTAATTTATACAGAGTGCAACTTACACACACAAGGTTACACAAAACCGTTACCCAAAGAGAGAAAAACCAGGCAAGCCAAACAATCCAAAAGTATATGGAAAAATATTACAAAACTATTGTGTATAATAAAACAACAACACTCGTATATTACATGGTGCCCAAGTTGGTAATGCCAAAGGATTTTTTAGCTTTATTTTCATAAATTTTTATTGCAATTCCAGGAGCAAAACTATTTTAGGTAGAAATAAAAACTTTAAATGATACATTTGGATGTAGATAAATTTTGCTTATGTATTTCCTTAGGGGTAAAAGTGGGCTACAAAAAAATTTACTATAAAATGCACTGAGATATTGCAAAAATTTACTTTTAAAAATTATTTAATATAAATGAAAAAGGAGGAGAGGATTAAGGAGTTATAAAACTGTGGTTTTGTTGAACAACCGCATGTGTCTTTAAATTAACTTAACTGAAGGGTACAAAGAAGTGTTTGGCATATGTTATTAATTACCATGGTATATGTAACTTAAGAAAGAATAACAATGTCTACAAGCACAGAGTTCTCTTATTTTAACTGTCTCAGTTTTGATCGGGTTAAATATTTGAATTAAATTTAATATTATGATCTGTAACTTCTTCAAAAGATTTGTATGCATATTCCAGGAGATTTTTTATAGGGGTTTTAAGTGATACTTTCGAGTGATTTTCTGTTTTTTTAGTGGAAGTCTATTATGTATGTAGTTTTAGAATTGGAGGGTTCAAAGCTGAACCGAACCAAGTCATAAAATAAAATGCATATGGGCATTTCCCCAGAATGGTCTACCAGGATGAAAAAATAAAATATTGATTATCATCGTCTTTTATTGTTTATTATTAGAAAAAAAAGTCTATGCTCTTATAAAAGAATGGTTTCCTAGCATATCTGAGCTGTTTTACTTGAAAAAATTGGACTGGAAACTGGAAAATTTTATATACTTATTTTACATGCAAAAAATATGTTATGTTTCTTCATAATCTCTACATTACAATCAATTGTTAAAGAAGTATTAAGTTTTTTTGTTAAGGAAATTTGAAGACATTTATGGTAAAATGCATGGTGATAATAATAAAAAAAAACATATGGAAAAATCGTACGTTCGCGACCGGTACATAAGCCAATTAAATAAATACCAAGAGAGATATTTTATGTTGTAAAAACTGGATGGAGACCTACATTAATACACTCCGTTTCATTACGCAGATTGACTTCTATTTTGCGTACGTTCGTGACCACACGTTTAAAACTCTTATTATGAAAACTTAAACCCAAATGCTATCGAATCGCAAAAAAAATGCTAGGAAAAGTTTTGGTTTCTGTATTATTTGTACATGAAAAGCGTACGAACGTACGTTCGTGACCCCAGGAAATGCCCATATATGTATTTCAAAACTGGTGTGAAATTCTTCGCAAATTTGAACTCTATCGAGTTCGGTTACGGACTAAATCAAAGAGTTTTTCGTTCCAAAGGTAACGGTAATAAACCCATGTCAATGGCTCCAGAAATTAATGACAATTCACTTACTCAAACTCAAAATATTATCGAATTTTCATTTTTGACTGGGTTCGCTTCAGCTCTGAGCCCTCCAATTGTAATCTGTAAATTGCTAACAAGTTGTACAAGCCTATTGAGGTAGATTTGAATACACGCAGAAAAAAAAATGGTTGGATTAAACAATATTTTTAGAGCAACATACTTGGACTTTAACAATGCTAATGTTTGTAGGTAATCATCAGGGAAACCAGAAATATGCAATTGCATGTTTTTCCTTGTGCGACTAATGAAGGCAGAAACAATATATTCATCCGTTTTAGAGCTTTTTATGAATTTTGGCATCGATTTGTTAGTGCATATTTTTGCATATTTTACCGTTTGCAGCGTTTTTTGGCATATTTTAGTTAAAACAGCGTTTTTGCAGCATTTTTTAGGTTTATAGCGCATATTTTGCCTTTTTAAGGCATATTTTGATACATATTCATTTTTTTTTAGATCGCTAAAATAACTTTCGCAGCAAATAAAAAAAAATTTTTTTTTCGAAAATCTGTAACTTAAATTTCGACATCTATATATAATGATTACTCTAAAATTGTAAGACAAAGCAGGTTTTCATTACGGCTAAATGTTATGCGATTTGTATCTAGACCAATCTTTTAGTATTCCGTTCGACTCAGAAGTTCCAATTTTGTAGATAACTTGATCAAATATGGATGAAGTCTATGCAAATGGTGAGAATCGGTCTATAATTTCACATCCAAATTAGACTCTTTGTGTCCGCAAGCTATCTGATTACAATGGTATTTAAATTAAATTCGTGCCAAAAATATTTTACTTCAAATTAAATTATTTTCGAATCGGTTCACATTTGCTCAAAGCTTCCATCCTTAACTAGCTTTAAATTCCTTTTAAATGTTAAAATTTGTAAACAATTTAGCGACCATGCCTAAAATCCCTTTAAGATAGTATTTGGAGCAAACATCTCGTATATGAATTTTAACCTTTTTTAGGTTTTTTTTGATTTTGTTATTAAATTGTTGAACATTGTGTCTTCAAATGAGCAAATTTTAATTTTTAGGGCATATTTTAAACACTTTTCAGGGCATATTTTCCAGTTTTTACTGCATATTTCATGCGCATAAAACGTGTTTCCGTGGTAATCATATTATCGTTAAATTTGATCTTTATTTTAAAATTAGCCGAAGTTTATTTGCGATTTAACATAATTAGTTTGCAACTTACCATGATTTGATCAAAATTTACCAGACTTTGGTCCAAATTAAACATAATATGGTTATAAAATATAGTGGTCAAACTTGACAATAATGTGATTAGTATCCACCATATTATGGATATTTATTTTCGACATTTTCCAGCTGTCCTTTTTTAATCAAAATATAATTTCGTTTTTTTGCATGTTGTTGTTCCTAAATTGCACGTAGCCTACAATGACCTTTATCATGATTCTTTCCACTTTACTGGTTTCTTTCTACTACTTCGTAAGTTATTTTTCTTAATTTCAACAGTTAAAAGAAAAAAATGCGAGAAGTTTAAGCAAACCAAGCAATTGATTGATTGAAAAGCATTCAGCTACTGCAGAGAACACGATATTCGTAATGTTGTTTCTTTTAAACAAATTATTTTTAAAATTGCACATACAATTTTAAAAAACATTTTATAATATTGGTGTATACTATAATGCCTTTGGTTGTAGCAAAATTTTATATTGTTAAATCCAACCATATTTAAAGTAGGTAGTTAAATATTTTTGTGTATATCTAAAAAAAAAAAAAATATTAATCGTAACACTACCAATGTTAACAACTACAATAGTTTTTTTAGCCTTTGCGGGGACATAATATGTTTTTTTCACCGATACTTTAACAATGTTTTTTGTCTGCTGTGCTTTTTTTTAATATTTATTTTCTTGTACAACAAATTTCATACAAATTAAAACCTTTAATTTAAAATTTCTATAACAAAACTATTTATTTCATAATAATTTATTGTGGCTTCTTTCTTTTCAGGTGCCGTCTTTGAACAGGATACCGATGAAATAATATCCGCCCTTAAAACGCCATGCTGCATCACTATCTCAATATGTCTTCACCTCGTTGTGAGCTGCAGGTCTATGTGAACGTTTTAAAGGATAAATTGAAATTATCACGTTAAAGTAGGTGGTCAAAAGCAAGAAAACTTTAAAAAAAAAAAAAAACAACTATAAAAACTTCATAAAAATTAAAAAAAACTTTAATTTGATTTGTTTTATTTCATTTTTATTAAATGAGGTCAACAAAAGGCGCCAAATAAAACTTGTCTCTTTTATTATACCCTTCACCACAGGCGGAAAAGGGTATATATAAGTTTGTCATTCCGTTTGTAATTTCTACAATATTGATCTTAGACCCTATAAGGTATGTGTATTCTGGGTCGTTATGAAAAGCGAAGTTGATTTAACAATGTGATGTCCCCATAAAAAGAAAATTACAACTCATCACAACTTAATTACGATTAAAAACGATTTTAAAAACAGATTTACCAGTTTTTGCTTTTAAAATTTTATTTATCGGGTGATTTTTTAAGAGCTATAGGAAAGTTTTAAAAAAAACACATAAAATTCAGAAAAATGCATGAAATCTTTATTTGAATTGATAGTACGGTCCATATAATTTAATGTTTGAAGATTATTTCATGCAAATGTTGACCGTGACTGTGCCTCAAATGGTCCATCCGCTTAGTCCAATTTTGGCATACTCTTTCGAACATTTCGGCCGGTATCTCATGAATAAATGCTTTAATGTTGTCTTCCAATGCGTCAATTGAAGCGGGCATGTGTGTATATATTAATATGTAATGAATTTGTTTGTTGTTTGCTGTACTTAGGCGATTAATCATACGCCCAGTATGTCCAATAAAACAACACTCATTTGGTTTTTTGTGTGTTTGCCGTTTTGCCGGGTAAAATTTGTTCTTTTTTCATGAGCGTCATTAAAATGAATATATTGCTCAACAATATTGACAACATTATAAAATTTATAGCCAGCACATATTGTTGTTAAAGTAGTAAATTTCCTAACTGGAATTACAAAAACTCGCGTTTTTCTTCCCTTTTATTCACATAATTGTTAATCAAAAGGCACACAAATCATTATAATTAAAAAAAAAATTAAAAGAAATAAACAAAAAAAAAAAAAAAAAAAAAACAATAACGAGTGTGGAATACACAGACCAATGCAAACAAAAATAAAACCTTTGTCTTTGTCGTATATAAAAACATTAAGTATGACAAATAGTATTATATTTTTAAAATAATTATTGTTGTTAACGTTGAAATGAACTCATGATAATGAGTCAATATACCATGTTGTTAAAAACTTGAAATTATGAGGTTTAAAATTATACCTATTGCGTTTTCAAATCGAAATTTTTTATATAAGATTTTAGTCTACAATTCTACAATTTCATGAGAACTCCTAACTTTTTGTTATTATTATATTTTCATAGGTGTTTATATACAATATCAGTTGGGGGGGCGTGGCATATCAATTTGCTTTTTGCACCCTTAATAGGGTGAATAGGTACCTGGGTACCTGTATACGTTTTATATTAAAATTTTTTTTTTTTGGGTGTAGGATTTCAAAAAATATATGAAAAGGGGAAAACCAGAGTAAAATTCTAATATTATATCATTAACCATCGATTTTTTGTACAATACAAGACAAAAAATTAGATTTCTCATACAATTTTCATGAAGGTACCCAGGTACCTATCCACCCTATAGAAGGTGTTTTTTTTCCACATACATAAGGGTTAAGAGATAAATTAACAACCTAAATAAAAGTAAATTGAAAAAACTGTAAACAAGAAATTAATTGAAATAGAACCTTGTTAAAATGTCTACTATTTTTCTTTCTTCTTTAATAACTTAGTGTGTCGAACTTATGTAAATATATCTCAATTACAGTAGTGTTATCTTTTATAAATTTAAGTTCAATTGGTTTCCTTAAAATTCTAAAAAGAGGAAACCTTAAAGTATTTTTTTAAAAATTGTAGATTTCGATTTTAGCGGGCACTGATCCGTGGTCCTAGAAGCCTTTTCAAGTAAAGCATTTAGTTTTTTTTGAGAGGACATAACCCTTGTAAGGGCACATTCTAATGGTACCTGTTTTGTCAAGTCATGAAGGATTTCCCTGTATTATAAATACTTTTTACTTAATAGAAAAATGTTAACATTTTGAACTAACAATTAAACAGTCCTTTAAAATAGAACGTTTTCGAAAAAATTAACATAGCACAATTCCCTAATTACTGATGTTTAAAAGCGAAAAGCTTTGTTTTGGAATAGTCAACGACTCTAAGTCGTGTGCTGTCTGTCTTTCTCTATGACTTACTTTGAATTTTTGTATAATGTTATAATTCGATCTACAACAACATTCTATGCTACAACAACTAAAGCATAAAATATAAATTTGTGTACTTATTAATACATAAATAAAGTACTATTATTATGTTTGGCAATATGCCAATAAAGACTGAAACATTAAAAAGGCACTATAGATATAAAATAGAGCAAAACAGCAGAATCAAAATCGACTAAAAGACCAACAAATACAACCTCATTTACGACAGCTTGACATAACATCGAAATCGACAACGACAACGACAACAACAACAACAACAACACAAAAGACATCGTCATTGATTAATGAACAACAGTCTGTTGAGGGTTTATAATTTGATGTGTTTAAAACTTAACAAAATTGCTACATTACGGAACTTTATTATTACACTCAATGAAAGGCAACAAAATAACAAAAAAACACATACACGAGTAACATAAAAAAGGGAAATTAGCGCTTAACAAAAGGAATGCAAAAACATATTTATTTTTACACACACATTTCGTAGTTATGGAAGATTATGTAGATTTAACACGTGCGTGTAGGGAAGTTATTGTGATGTAAAAGGAGTGTAGTTTTTTAAGAACAAAATGTTTCGTATGCCAGTCATTTAATGACATTAAATTGGGTCGTAATTTGTTTTTTTTTTAACAAAAATAATAGAAACTGTGTAAAATTACAGGCTTAATATATAAATGCTGCTTGAAGGAGCAAACATTTAAACTATTTTGAATTTTTATAAAAAATAAATAATTCCTCTACTAGATTTCTACTTTTTTATAAAACCTTTTCTCAAAATCACTCTTATTTTTGCAAAGGCACAAAAATATTTTTTTTTAAGAAATATTAAAAAAATTTGGATTAAAAACCATAAATAGCTCAACAAAATAACTACAATACTAATTAAAGCTAAGGACGAGCTCTATGTTTGCATTTATCCTTCAAGTTGTGCTGAAAAAGCTCAACAAGAAAAAGAAGGACAAAAAAATTAAAAACAAAAACAAAAAATTTATTTTGAACTTCAAGAAGAATTCTTGACAAAAGTACGAAAAAACAGAAGTAAGGAAAAACATGTAAAATAAATTAAAATAGATAATCATTCAAAGCAAATTTCGATCTACCAAAGGTTAAATACAATTTGGTTTAAGGATTGATGTTTGACTAATGACGTCAGCAGTCGTCGATGGCTGCGAGTGTTAAACGGCAAGCCCTCTGAAGAGATTGAGTGGTTGCAATCGAAACATGTAAGGGTAACCTGCCGTAAAAACGCCTGGGTTCGAGACCAGCTTCAGTCAAGAATGAAAAATTATCAATAAATTTTAATTAATTTCATGTTGTAAAATTCCTTTCTTCATAAAGATAATTTAATGAAAATTAAATTTGATGCACTTTAGCCTTATTAAAAATATTAAAAAAATTTGGATTAAAAATCATAAATAGTTCAACAAAATAACCACAATACTGATTATTAGAAAATATTTTTTTTTTTCAGAAAATCAAACTTTTTTCAGTTAAAACATGCTCTTGAAGTTGGTAGTGAGCTAGTCTATCAGTGCTAGAAACTCTGGGCAGTTTCACTACAACGAAGGTCAAAGTTACTCTTGCTTGGTTCCTTAAGTAAGAATATAATTTGTAATTGTATTTGTTAGAAATAAATCTATATATTGCACTTGATCAACAAGAGGGTATTAACTTAAAATTTTAGAAGTTTCAGTTGAGGTGATAAGCTGTTTGTGGTTAGATTTTAAAAGAATTTGAGAATCCGAATATCTGATAGTAATATAATTCCATTTGAAAATAGATAAACATCGTTTTTCTTTTAAAAATATCTATTTATTGAGTTAATACCATTTTTCTGAGACTTGTCGATATCTTTTTTTATATTATTTTAAGTTGTGGCGCTTAGTTGAAATTTTAATAAAGTTTCCAAATGTTTTTTATCAACAAAACAGTATCAACTTTAAATACAACCAAATTTAAATAAAACAATTTGATTATTTTAAATTGAATAAAGGCTCAAATCAAAATAATGCCTTTTTAATGAAAACATAAGAAGCATTTTTATTTAAGCCTTGTACTAAATCACGAAATTATCGTCACAAGTAGTTTTCGAGATGAAAGAGTAATCGAAATGCGATAAAATATTATTTGATTTCTTGAAAAAAGTGAAATTTGAAAAAAATTTGAGTTTATACCCCCTTGTTGATCAAGTTGATCAAGATATATAATAAATTAACCGTGATTTGTTCGACTACTGAAAATTATAAAACGACCTGACGAAATTTTATTCTACCCTGCGCAGGTTTTTTCATTATTGTTACGCGAATGTTTATGAAGAAGAAAATTCAACAAAACATGGTAAAAACCAAGGACCCTTAATTGGAAATAATAATTATTCTTAATAAATAAAATATAAATTTATTCGTAATTATTATTCGCAATTTTTATCGAATAAAAGTTATAACTATTAAGTCCTTGGTAAAAACTCGTACTTTTTGTCAACACGTTTTTAATAATTTTGCGCAAGATTGAAACTCACGTTTTTTCGCATAAAAGCAGCAAATATATAATAACATCTAGATGGCAAAGCACGGAAAAAATCCGCACTTTTGGTACTATGTAAAGGGTGTTTAAGTGGGCCGATGTTGATTTTGATTAAAACACAAATTACACTACGTGGCAGTTTTTTGACCAAATGAATTTGACACCGAATCTCTATGTAAAATTTTCCGCTGAATCCGAATATGAAGTCAGAATTATCAAAAGTTTCTGAGATATTCCAAAATAACCATTATTTGTGTTTTTAAAAAAGATGATGTGACTGAAATGCATATATCTTCAAAAATTTTAAACGGATTATGTATTTCTATCTGTTTAGTGAAAGGTTATAAAATTATTAAAATAACCATGGGTCGTTTGTGAAGATAACCTTGGATTGCTAGTGAAGATGAGTCAATAAATGGCAGAGTTATAGTGGACAAAATTTCAAACTTCATTATATATATGATGATTTTTTGCAATTTTGGTCTTTTCATGTTATTGTTTTTAAACCAATATATAAAATTTTTTAAGTTTTATCACGTACGACATTAGCCTGTTTCAACACGAACATTTTGTGCCCAATAGGATCCAGATCGGTGCAAAAATCACAAATTTACATAAGATATGTTGAACTAACCCACTTTTCGATTTGTATCATATCAAAGAAATACACAACAAATAAATATACAAAGCTTAATTTTTAGTAACAATTTATATGAAAAATAGCTGAAAACTTTTAAATTTCTATGTGGTTTAGTTTATTAACTATTCTGTAGCTTTGCCATTTTTATACCAATCTATGTCTTGTTGGGCGCAAAATTTTCATATTAAAATAATCTAATGTCGCATGTAATAAAATATTACGATTTTTAAATCATTGGTTTAAAAAAATTAACTTGAAAAGAGCAAAATGGAACAAAGTCATAAAATTTTCAATGAAGCTTGAACTTTTGTCCCCTGTAACTCTGTCATTTCTTGACCAATCTTCACTAGCAATCCAAGGTTATTTTAGAAATGTTTGAAGATATTTGCATTTTAGTCACATCATCTTTTTAAAAAACACAAATAACGGTTATTTTGGAATATCTCAGAAATTGTTCAACTTTTGACAATTCTGACTTCATATTCGGATTAAGCGGAAAATTTTACATACTGATTTGCTGTCAGATTCATTTGGTCACGACTTTGTTGAAATTTTGTCACGTAGTGTTATTTAGAAAATTATTGTCATTTATTTTTATTATGATAATATTGGTATGATTCAATTATATATGGAACAAAATATCGGCCACCTCCATCCGATGGTCCAAATATTCGATGACGCTAAGGCGCAATTGAGGTTCTATGCAGTTATTGTGCCGAATTATCTCATCCTTTATCTCTTTAATTGTTTCTGGCTTATCGACGTACACCTTTTCTTTTAAATAACCCCAAAGAAAGAAGTCAAACGGTGTTAAATCACATGATCTTGGCGGCTAATTAACATTGCCATCATCTGAGATAACATGGCCATTGAATTTGTCGCGTAGAGAGCCATTGTTTCGTTAGCTGTGTGCGTGGCATGTGGCACTGTCCTGTTCAAACCACATATCGTACAAATCCGTATCTTTCAATTCGGGCCATAAAAAGTTCGTTACCATCTCATGATAGCGAACACCATTCACAGTAACTGCCTGACCTCTCTCATTTTGAGAAAGGTAAGCCGCACTCAAAGTCACTCTTTGTTGGTGCATTGGTTTTTCGACAATATCTCTCGGATTATCATTCGCCCAAATGCGGCAATTCTGCTAAACAACTAAAAATTAATCACTTTTATAAATTACAATGTTGTACCAATTGAAACATAATACAACAAAATACACAGACAAATTTTTATAGATAAGCAAGTGTATGGTGCAAAGTTTAAGCATATAAACCCGAACAATTTAAATGTTTGGTTGAATCACTTTTGAACTAGGTACAGTACGCATTAAAGGCAGTTACATTGGTATATAAAAAGTGCATTATCCAAGGAAAAGGGAAAAACAAGAACAAAAAAAGAAATTCAAATTTTCTTTAAAATTAACATCTAGAGACTACAAATTCGCAATGTTGGATAATTTTTACTATAAAATATAATTAGAATTAAGAATTTGAACAGTTTTAGCAGGCACGGACAAAACTGGTAAAGGTTTTGACCATTGCTACTTTTTACAATATAATATTTTTACTAGGTGTTAAACGTAAAGAAAACAAGTAAGAAAGTATAGTCGGTCAAGCCCGACTATATGATACCCTACACCACAGTATTTAAAAACACATCATGCTTATGTGTCCATATACATATAGATTTATCTATGCTTATAAACTTCATGAAAATCGGCTTGAAAGTTTGTGAGAGGCAGAAATTTCCCCCTACCTCTCCTTGTGGTCCTATTTTTTAAAAACTGTATAGCTAATGTGTCCATATAGATATGGATCTATCTTTGTTTTTAATTTCATTAAAATCGGTTTGAGAGGGAGAAATTGCCCCTATCTCCCCTCGTGGTCCAATTTTTTAAAAAATGCATACATTTTGTGTCCATAGAGATATGGTTCTATCTATGTTTTAAATTTCATTGAAATCGGTTTGATAGTTTCCGAGAGAAAGAAATTTCCCACTATCTTCCCTCGTGGTCCTACAATTCGGCCCATTTGCAATAGGCTGGGTCCTTGTGTCAATAAGAACCTATGACCCAAATGCCATTAAATTATCTCCAAAATTGCGACCTGTACTTTGCGCACAAGGTTACATGGACAGCCAGCCGGACGGACATCGTTATTTCGACTCAGAAAGTGATTCTAAGACGATCGGTATACTTTAAGTCGGGTCAAGGACCAATATTTTAAGGCGCTACACACATCAGCACAAATCAAGGACCGGATTTTACGAACGGAAAACACAAAATTAAATTTTATTTTTTAAATAAAAAATGTTTGTGTGTGAAAAAAAGAATATTGTTTTTCTGTGTTTAAAATTTAAACGAAAAAGAAAAAAAACATTTTCTTTGAAAACAAAATTTATAGTTTCAAAAAATAGCAAAAACTTTTTTTGTAAAAAAAAAACAAATACAAATTTTCAAAAAACTTTTTTTTTTGTTGAAAAATATTTTTTAAAACGTTTTTTTTTAGAATTTTTTTTTCTATGTATGTATATTTTAAAAATGAAATATGTATGTATGTATTCTCAGAAACCTCTTCATAAATTTTATTGAAATTTGTTTTGAAGAATGAAATTTTTATGACAATGCTTAAATATAATTATTTTGTTTTTGTTTTTTTATGTTTTTAAGAAAACGTTTTATTTTAAAAACTTTATTTAACGTTTTTAAGAAAACGTTTTATTTCAAAAACTTTATTTTATTTATTTTTTTCGACGGCTTTTTTTTCAAAACTATTTTAGAAATTTTTTGTTTTCTGTAAAATGTAGAATTTTTTAAACTTGCACAATAAATATTTTTTTAGAAACAAAATAAAAAAACATTTTCCGATCCTTGGCACAAATGCATAATACCCTCTCCACTATTGTAGTGTGGGTATAATGATATTATCGAAAACGGGCAACGCTAGAATTTAACAGCTATAGGAAATTAATAAAAATAAGTAAATAAAATGTTCTCATTGTTAAAAGTACGTTTCTCTTAATAAGAAAAGCAAACAAAGAATTTTTTATACTAAAGTGCTTTCCAAAGTACTCTATTCTTGATTCTATACATTTCTGTTTGAAAAAAAAAAAAACAAATTAATTGTCGCCTTTTTTACAATCCCTTTTGGGCTATTTTTTTTTTAACAACTTTTCTTTATTCGCCATGGAAATGTTCAATTAGGTCACAAACGCTACTAAAAGTTTACTCTACTAACTAAACTGGATTAAGAGGAAAAATCAAGTGTACAGCTTTAATGCAAACAAATGTAAGATGAACTGCAAATAAAATTTATGATGCAAGTGATTTAAAAGAGAAAGATATGATAATTAAATCTGCTCAGTTTAGTTTCTATTCTAATAGTTTTGTATGTGCATTTTTATTTTAAGGTCCACATTTGTTTAATTCTACGCTTATGTCGCATAATATTTTATTATTCCATACTACTCATTTACCCATTTACCATGTACAGTAAAGTATTCATGCTATTCCTACGTGGCGAATTGTATACATCACAATATTAGTGCCATGTGATATGCACATCCTTGACACGATCCTTAAACTGTTAGTTTCTTTGTTCCTTTCTTTAAATATCCTTAGAATATTTTTTTTTTATATGCACTATAAAATGTTACTGTATTTGTAAAAATTTAATGTGTATTATATACATTTGTGCTTTATATTTCTCAGTTTGTGTTTGTGTGTTTATAGTTTATTTATATTTTTCACAGTTTAAAAATATGTAACAACAAGTAAAACAAATGTCAGCTGTATTTATACCGATTCATGCAACATCTTTGTGAACCATTTATGAAATAACAAAAACAAGCTCTTGCACAAAGGTCTGTGAACAGACTCACATCCTTACATACATACATACATACATACATACATACATACACACAAACACGTATCAACTTAGCCACATGCTTTCTGCATGGGAATGTGTAAAGTTTCCTCAACCAGGACTTGAAAAAAGACAAAAATAAAAAAAAAACACAAAAGTTTAAAACGAAATATTACTGCTTTTCAGAACGTTTTGCATACAATTATATAAGAATGCAAGATCTTACAAGTACACACACACTTATATAAACACAAGTGAGTAATACTTTTTGTGTTTGTTTGGCTGATGCATAAAGTAAATTTAAGTATAGTCAACGTTTTAATATAAACAGCAAGGGGCATTAAAATAGTAAGTTCTTGTAAATTGTTGTAGTACAGGATATTTATGTTGCCATAGCAAGCGGTATGCTGGAGTTGCAATAATAGTTTTAGAACCTGAAATCATATTAAGAATTTTTAAGGCACTTTTTTATCTTAATGCCTCATAAAAACATTAACTTTATAAACTAAAAGGAAAAGACCAAAAACAAAAAACACTTTACATTTCTGGGTTCGTAAATGGTGTAAAATTTGAGCACAATTTGCTTGGGTAGTAGTATAGTTGGTCTTTCAAAATCGTCGTGTGTATATGCCGGTAATTTTATATCTGTTTTCATTAACCATAATTTATAACAAAAACTTAAGAGCCGAATATTATGCACCAGAACTTTTTTAAATCTCTTTTTTTTTCCTTGGTATATCTCTTACAGACATCCTTTTGTTACTTTTCATTAGAAAAAACACGTAAAGGCTAAGGACGTAGTTGCATTCATATTCATGGGTATATTTAATAGAGAATGCTGGTTTTTAAATCGAAAACAACTTTCAAATGTAAATCTTGACTTTGCAGAGAAAAAAAGGAAACAAAAGGTCTAAATGGCAGTCATTTTTTCCTTTAGTTTGGCTTTGGACATTGGACGGGAGACAATTTTCCAGGTTAAGGTCCAGCAATGTTCGTCCAAAAAATTTGTCATTCTTCATCTTAAACGAGATGACAGTCAATTCTATATTTTCAAATTAATTGATATCTTTGCCTTTGATGGTTAGTGGCTAAATAATTCCGGCTGCTTCCTTAACGCAACAGCGTGCTTAAATGCAACTAGCACATTTTTGAAAATAACGATGCTTTTGCAAAGTTTGAATTTGAAAAGGCTTCCTGCTGAACTGACCCAAGCAACCAGTAATATGCGCAAAGGAACTTGCTTATTCCCCAACAAAAAATGTCAGTGTTTTAATTAAGAATCGAAAATTAAGCACATTAAAGCTTTGTTCACAATTGGTGAGAAGGTTCCGTTTATCCTTTAAGGAACATATGAAAAATTAAATTTTTTTTTTTCAAACGTTGTGTCATATTGAAAATTTCATAAATTTGCCGAATAAGCCGAATGTTTTGAGATTATTTCTTCAATCTCTCGAAAACTACTTTACATACGAAGATGACTTTAATGTAATTTTAAAGAGAATACTTGGGGCTACAAACCATATTTTGAAAAAAAAAAGAAAATTTTTTTTAGAAATTTAATATCTGCAAAATATTAAATTTAAAAAACGGACTAAGTTAAAAACCTATTTTTTATTTGAATGATTTTTTATTTAATACCTTAAACTTTTCTTTAAAAATCCTGAAACTTTGAAGGAAGTCATTTTTTTCGTTTTTAAGATATGATTTTTTTTCTTTCGGAACCTTTAAAAAAATAATCTTAAAATAGAATTTTAATATTGTAATACAAATATGGCGGTTTAAAAAAAATCTTTAATTTGACCCCTGCAGCGCAGCGAGTAGGATGCTCCTAGATGGGTTAAATGTATGACCAACCCCACTTTATTATTTATTGCGGTATTTCGTTTTTTTTTTAGTAATTTCAATAAACTAAACGTTTTTGAGTTACGCGAATATATGCAGTGCAACCTCCTTCCTACATTAAGACACTTTCCCTACATATAATGGAATTGACATTGTTTAGTTAACAAAAAAATTCGAAACTCGGCAACAGTATTATCTTTAAGCCATGCTTACATTGTTTTAAATTTGCCCTGTAGTTTCATAGATATGGTTAAATTTTTAAAGAAAAAAAGGAACATTTAAAAAAAACAAATTTGTTGTTCTTTAAAAATTCACAAAAAATAAAAATGCGACAAAAATCACACACACTGAAAAAAATACCAATCCTAAAATAACATGGCGAAATGTTGATTGAGAATCATGGTAAACTTTTGCAAAAGTATGCCCTTTTTTTAAATTTATCATTATTTCATATTAATTTTAAATGAAAAATATTAAAATAACCTTAAATCACGTTTATTTAATATTATTCACTGTTAAAATAACATTGTTCAATATTGAATCCATAAAAACCTGTTTTATATTAAAATCAAAAGCTTACATACTTAAGTATGTACATTTTTGTATTTTCATGTTTAAAGTATGTTATAAAAAGAAGACAATTCCCGTATTCTTTTAATTAAAATTATTTAGTTAAATAGTACATCAAGTTTTCAAAGTAGAATGATGACGAAAACCATATCGGGCCATTCTGCTGATGCTTCTGTTAACAAAGGAGATACAAAATAAGTGAAACATGTGTTACAGGGGTAAGTGTTTTAAATTATTCTTTAATAAATGCATATGTTGTCTTCACACTGTTATATCACACTCCAACCAATTTGATTCTACATGAAATTCACGTTGTTTCAACTTGAAATAACTTTCATTCAACGTGATTCGGATAGTTATTTCAGTATAAATGACATTTTGTTATAACTTTACTGCAATGTTAAATTGACATGAATTATAGTTATTTTAAAAGGAAAAAATGTTGTTTGCAAGTTATTGTAAAATCATGTTAAATTAACATGAAACAACAATGAAGCAAAATCACTACTGAAAAATTTTAAATCAACCTTGTTTTGAACGAATGTACATTGATTTTTTCTGTGTGTATGGTGTCTTCGCACTGTTATATCAAACTACAACCAATTTGATTCTACATGAAATTCACGTTGTTTCAACTTGAAATAACTTTTATTAAACGTGATTTGGATTTTAATTGCAAAATAAATGACATTTTGCTCTTACTTTACTGCAATGTTAAACTAACATGAATTATAGTTATTTTAAAAGAAAAAAATTTTGTTCGAAGTTTATTGCAAAATCATATTTATAATCATAAAGCAACAATGAAGCAAAATCACTACTGAAAAATGTATAATCCACCTTGTTTTAAACGAATTTACATTGTTTTTTTCTCTGTGCTTTCTTATTAATGAATTTTTTTTAAACTTATGTGTAGTAAATACTTTTTTCTGATTGTATTTCTTCCCTCTTCTTCCAAGAGAGGGGGTATATAATAGATAATTTTCTTATCAATAGTTTCGTTTTATTTTATCTATATATCGTATCAATTGTGTGTGTCTATTAAATCAATAGTTCTAAGAAATTCTTATATTTCCAATTTACCTTTCAAATCGATCTTCTTTATAAAATAAGTCAATATTTCTTACCAATTGTTTATTTCTAACTATCATTTACATAGCGTATATATACGCACTTCACCCATCTGCCATCCCCCAGCCCCATCATGTTACTTTTTACTTGCACTTTAACTTGATTTCATAGTTTTACAACATTTTTAATGAATATTTTATTTCTTCCGTTTTTGCTCTTATTTTATTTTCTACTTCTTAAAACCAACACAAAAACACAAGGGCAGCATCAAAAAAGACGAATACACAATAAGAATAATGAATATAAAGTTACTAAAATCTTCTGCAGCATGCTCACAGCTCATTTTACAGGCAAACTCCCTTAAACCCCTTCACCGAAAAACCAAATACCATAAGCTAAGTGATATGAAAAATTGTTTACTTATCCCTTTCGATATACAATAATGACTGGTTTACACTGTCAGCATAACTTCTAAAACCAACTATCTTTTGGAAATTTTTGCGGAAAATTCCCTTTAAAAATAAAATGTCAAAATATGTTTTTGCTGCTAAATGAGTGACAAGCAAAACGTTAAATTTTAACATTTTAAATAAAGAAGAAAATAATTAAGAGTTTTTTTTGGAAAAGTAATGTTTTAATAGCTTTAATAAAAATCGAAATTTTTTGTAAAACTATACCAATAAGCACTTAACTTTCTTGCAGTTAATGCAGCTTGATTCATAAGTTTTCTTAATGAACATTTGCTGCCATCTGTCGAAAATCTTTTAAACAGATGGGGCACCAGCCCACACCGCTAATATAATAAAGCAATAGATAATATAATAAACGTTATGGAGTGGTAGTAATCCAGTCCCAACCTAAATCCGCTAGAGTCTGTATGGTCAATTATGCAAAGACGCCTCAACAATGAGCCTACCAGTGGGGTAATTCTGTAACTTTTTAACCCTTATGTGAGTGACAGGGTACCCGGGAATTTTTTTAATCTTTAATTGCATTTTTTGTTTGTTTGAAGTTTCTTAAGGGAGTGGAACCTCTTGAGAACTCTTATTATTGTGTTTTAAATATATATAAATACAAATTAGCTTAGTTTCTTAATTTGAAAGGGTTCTGTGGGTCAAATTATATTTTGCACCCTTAACGGAGTGACAGGGTACCCGGGTACCTTAACGAAAATATTTAAAATAACATTTATTTTTTAGTATAATTTAATTTATTGTAATGAATATCAGCTTTAAAGCATGTTGAATTGAATAAACTGGAAAATTTTTTTACTTTTCACATGAATGAAAATTTAAAATTTAAAAATAAAAAGACAGTGTTAGTTATAAAAAATAGTGTACTGAGATCCTTGGAAGAAGGAATCACACAGAGGACGGTGAATTGAATGTTCGATACAACTTGCGCACGCCCTCCGAGTTTTTCTATTTTTTTTTTTTTTTTTGGCACATAGAGCAACTACCGACAACTCTAAAATTACTATTACTTTCACGCAAAATTATATCGCACATCTCACTGGATAATTAAGTTTTAAATACGCCCTTAGGTGCTCCTATATTTAAGCCAGGATCAGGATTTCTGCGTTGCCGTAACTTCTGTTGATGTATTGGTATTCCGGATAGCGATCAAGACGCCAATGAGAACCATCCTTTCCATGGACTTCAGTTGTTTCTTCACTCCCGTCAGAATCATATGAATCCTCGTTGTCCTCTATTTATCCCATATGTTTTGCATCGGATGCTCCTGATATTATATCGCACATTTTCAGAATATGTTCACATTCGTTTTATATATCATTTGTATCTATGGAATCTAAGCGTGCTTGTTTAGAACAAGAAGCCAATGTTGTTATTGCACTTTACCTTCTTCTTGCGCTCACCGAACTTATTCATGTATGGACATAGTAATGTATGAAAGCAGTAGCAAGTAGATGTATTTGTCGATCAATCATAAAGCCAAAGGGATATCCCCCGATTCGTGTTTATGTTAGACATTGCAAAAACTTATATTTTACATTTTGTTAAATTAATTTTCTTATGTATATTGTAATATAATGTAAAATTTTCGTATTTATTGTATGTGGTACCAGGGTACCCTGTCACTCTGTTAAAGGTGTTTTTTTTGTCACTCACATAAGGGTTAACGACAAAAATGTGTCGAACTTGAATTGTTGGGTACGGCTCGCACTTAAAGTAAGTATAAAAAAACATTATTTAACCCGAGTATTTTTCATCCTGAGCATTTGATTTTTTTAATTTGATAAGCCTGACAAGAGTTTTAGGCATTAAAATTTCAAAAATAACAATGGAATGCTGCCGAACGAATTAATTATGATTACAGTAGAATGAAAGAAGATATATTTTTTCTAATTTTCATGATATTATATTTCCGTTTATATGAATGAATATGTCGATGCTTTTGCGTAAAAAGGACCAGACTTAATTTTTTATAAGGACCAATGCGTTTTTTTTTTTTTTAATTGAATCGACAAATCAATAGGGCCAAACTGCTAAGACCTATCTACACCAAGATGGATTACAATGACCGATCTTTTAAAGTTATATATTTTGGTAGTTTTTTAAACTGTTTTGGCTTTGATAACGCAGGACTAAACAATATAGCCACAGTATAGTTTTTTAACCATATTTTAAAAAAGTAAACATAACAATAAATATGTTTTTCATTTTCCTAGCCTTTTTTACTTGAATTAAGTTAAATAAAATTGTGATTAGATTATTAGTAAAAATTATCAGAAGAAGAGGAGGGAAAAGAAATCTGATGAACGTTGGCTCACAGGTATATGTGTTTGAACATGTGCACATCAGAGAATGACAAAAAGTACCCATACCCTGCAAATAAAATTGGACCACCTGACCCATTTTGATAAAATGGACTACTCCATGGACTAGTCCGATGTAATGCAAGCATGGACCATGCCATTGTTAAAAAGTGTTTGTAGGGAGACGACATGTCTTCGTTTTTTAACGACATGCTTTCGTGTTTAAACGACTTCAAAACTAATCCTTTCGAGTATACCATGGAGTAGTTTTAAAACTACTCCTTACTGGTCCAAAGGTAGGTTATATACCATGGAGTAGTTTTAAAACTACTCCTTAGTGGTCCAAAGGTGGGTTATATGGTCCTCTCCTAGGACATCGTAATGTTAAATAGACCAGGTTTTTTCTATACGTTTGGGTTACTTGTGGACTAGTCCTGGTCCCTTGTGGACTACTCTTTGCACGCGTGTTTGGACTGGTCCTATTATTTGCAGGGTAAGAATAATATACAGAGGTATTAACCCACGCTTTTCGTCATTGTGTATACACATATTTATAACGCAAACAATAAGAACAGCTATGGTTGTGCGTTGCAAAAAGTATGGTTATTACTTATACCGCATTTAGACTATGCAATTAATGCCGAGTTTTTTCTATTTTATTTTAAAGTAGTTACTACGAAACTCTTTTCACATTTACATTTACATTTTTTTCAAGCATTTTTTCAACTTTATCAACCCCTTTTTCTTCTTTACACCTCTTGCTAACACACAAAAAGTTGCATGCGAAAGTTGCGGCGTTAATTGCATAATGTAAGTATGGTCTTATACTTATGCACGGCAATAACTTCACGCAACCACATTCAGTAAACAAAAATACATGAATATTATGCAGATGTTATTCAATACCCAAGAATGCGTTTTGGTTATCTGCCATACATATAAAATGTTTAAAAAAATACCTTCAGTATTTTTGGCACTTCTGTGTAAAAATAAAAAAATTTTTTTAACAAAAATGTGCTTTGATCACTAGGCACGTATGGGACTATGTACATATTATTTATGATAGATAAAATAAATGTGTCCGTAATATGAGCAGTACCTATGTAAAACTACACATAAGCTATACATTTTTATAAAAAATAGGACCACGTTTAGGTAATTTTTAATGATCCCAAAAATATGTGCAGTACAAAAATTCAATATTTCGTTTATCTAAAGAAATTAAAATTTAATTATTTTTTTTAAATAGACTTATAAGGTGCCCCAATGATAACTAACATTTATTGAAAAATTATATTTGGTTTTAAGCCAAAGTAATAGGCAGTTAAAAAATACATCGTCGAATCGACAATCATTGGTTACAACGTAAAATATAGTTAGTACTCTAGGGTTAAAATCTAATGAATTTTTAAACTAAAAAGAAAAATAAGGTCTGGCAAAACTAGTCCCGTTTAACTTTACCATTCAAACATTCAAACGTTAAGATAATACCGGTGCTAATGAAATAGGTAGACTACTCAATTGCTCGAAGTACCCGACCAATTCTATAGTCATAAGCAGGGAAACCAGAAATATGCAATTGCATGTTCTTCGTTGTGCGACTAATGAAGGCAGAAACAATATATTTATCCGTTTTAGAGCTTTTTATGAATTTTGGCATTTTGGCATTTTTGCAGTATTTTGTAGGTTTATAGCGCATATTTTGCTTTTTTAATGCATATTTTGATAATCAATTTTTTTAGATGCCTACAATAGCTTTCGCAGCTAATTAAAATTTTTTTTTTTCGAAAATCTGTTACTTCAATTTCGACATCTACATTTAATTTTTACTCTAAAATTGTAAGACAAAGCAGGTTGTCGTTAAGGATAAATGTTATGCGATTTGTATCTAGACCAATCTTTTAGTATTCCGATCGACTCAGAATCACTTTTAAAAGTGATCTGACGATGTCCATCTATCCGCCTGGCTGGTTATATGTCCATGTTAGCCTTGTGCGCAGAGTACAAGTTCCAATTTTGTAGATAATTTGATCAGATATGGACGAAGTCTATGCAAATGGTGAGAGTCGGTCTATAATTTCACATCCAAATTAGACTCTATGTGTCCGCAAGCGATCTAATTACGATGGTATTTAATTTAAATTCCATTTAAATGTTAACAATTTAGATAACATTCGACGCAAACATCTCTTATATGAATTTTAACCTTGTTTAGTTTTTTTTTTTTAATTTTGTTATTCAATTGTTGTATATTGTATCATCAAATGAGCAATTTTTTAATTTTTAGGGCATATTTTAAACACTTTTCAGGGCATATTATTCAGTTTTTACTGCATATTTAAGGGCATATTTCTGGTTTCCCTAGTCATAAGCATTACTTGTTTGGCGTATGATCTATGTTAATCTTAGAATTATAAATTTAACTAGCAGAATGGCCCTTTTTACGCTACAGCGTCGATATGTTTTCAGTTTATTAAAACTCAGAATATTTTATAGTTCTGCAAAAGGTTAACTGCAATAGTTTGATGGTAAATCGGTTTTGCATTTTAAATCAATTTTTCGACTACTAAACTAAATGTTACTTTCCAAGATCTTCATATAGTACTCATACAAGTAGCTTATACAACACAGTATGTATAAATAACTTCCATCCTACTTTATTTAAGCGATTATTTTTTTTAGCTTTGAAACAACAACAACAACAGACAAAAAGTGAAAGAATAAAAGAGTTTGAAAAATAAAATTTGTATTCCGCTAAAACCATGATGCGTTTGTTCTTTGTACTTTCACATTTTAGCAATGATGTTGACTAAGAATCCATACAGTTTATCCATGGATAATGCTTTTTTTCTTAGTTTTCTATTGCATATTTTAACTTAAAACCAAAAGCATGAGTGCCACTACTGATGATTTTGTAGCTAGAGCATCAAACACCTAAAAGAAGCTTCAACAGCTATAGCGGCAACAACAAGAACAAGTAGTCCCTTTCCAGTAAGCAGCAGCAATAGTATGTAGTATGCGATGTAATAGCAGCATTCGTGGTTGTATGTATAAAAGCATTGTGAATAATTAATGGTTGTATGAATGTAAATGTGGGTGAACTGTTAGTAAAAATATGAGTGTGTGTGTTTTTGTGTGAATTTACCAGGATGTGCTCCATTTATTATGTTACATAGTTTCATAGTGAAACTTCAGTTCCTTTTTTTAAGTTTTAGTTGAGTTTAGTTTTTAACTCTTACAAAAATCTACACAGCTACGTGCATGTATGAGTCCTTTATTGAGAACGAATTTTTAAGATTAAGTGCTGCATAATCTTAAATTTAAACCATAAATGAAGGTTTTCCCCCGTTTTTCACATTTTCCATTTCTGTAAAACTATACCAAAATATACCGGATGTTAACTTATCGAGCACTATATATACATCTACTTATAAACCCATATTCCTTTTAAATGCTTGTGTATGTATGTTTGTGCAGTGTTTGAGGGTGAAGTAGGTCAAACGAAGAAATGGCAAAAAGGTAATTGGAGATGGGCAGTTTTCGTTAAAACATATAATAACCATTTTTTATGAACTTAAAGGAATTTGTAATTATTAATTTATTTTCTTTTCAGATTATTTAATGTTGTATTTAAAATTTAATAAATTACCCTGTACCAAAAATATTTAATAAAAAAATTATTATTTTTGTGAATAATTAAGAAATAATACATTTAGGAATCTGCGGCATCTTTTCTTATAATATCGCCTATAATGACAGTTTTAAAAATATCCAAAATGTATGAGTGGTCACACTTTATATCACTGGTCTCTTTCTTAATGTTACTCTGTGCAAAGTATTATTGCTAATCGTTTGCCTTTGTAAAATACAGTTTTTACCGATCGTAAAAAAGTCCTATATTCTAACAAAATCTGTATCCTCTCTCCAAATCGAAGTTTTTCACCGAGCTTGGCTCTTTATAAAGTCAGCTTCCGACCAAAACGTCGATTAGATATCAAAAATATTTCATAAAGACTTTTGCCAAATTAAACACTTTTGCACCAACTCAAATAATTTTCTTGAATAACTTTTCTCCGTAGTAAAAAATTAAGTTGAATTTTCGAAAAATTGGAAAAAATTATAGTTCTAAAATTTCGAGGAGCTTCACGTATATTTCTGCGGGGAATCTTCGGAGGACTGTTTTATGTTTCCGAAAATCTCAGGAAATATTTTCACGAATATTAACTATAATCTTATGTCCTTATAAAATCATATTTTGTCTTAAATGAACGTCTTTATAAAGCTGTTTTGTGGATTTTTATAAGATTATAATTTATCTTAACAAGTAAAATATTTTAAAAAACATATGCTTTTCCAAACGTGAGCTTTTATAAAATTTCTTAAAGTAAAGCTTTTGTACCCACTGTTAAGCTTGCTTCATTTAGGGAATTCTTTTTAAAGTTTTTCGTTTACGTAAGAAAATTAAAAATTGATTTTTGGAAAGTATTTCAGATAAACACTTAAATTTTCTTAAAGGCGGCTAGTGTTTGCTTGTATAACAATTTTTTTCCGCTTTACCATACGTAAAAAAAACGTCTACCATATTTATCCTAGACCCCAACAAGTACAGTACTTTTCGTTTAGAGTCACTACGCTTATAGTCACATTAGCGATATAGTCCATTTTATCTGTTTATTTTGCCGCTATAAGTTAATTTAATATAAAGTATTAACGTTATAGTCCATTTAGCGATATAAGCACATTTGCCATATATGCCTTTTATTAACAGTAGTCAAAGGGAAAAGTAAAGCAAGTTAATGGCGTTATAGTCACATTAGCAAAATTTACTAATCCAAAGAAAGAATGAATTAAATCATTTAATTTTTGTCATCAACTCTCTACTCGTAAAAAATTAGTTTTTGCCGTTGGTGTTAGCTATGAAATATCTTGTTATTATTTTAACTAGTTTTACAGTATACAACTTTGTTGTAAAACCATAAGCCTGATGTCTGTGTAATTTATATGAATTTTTTAATTCCTTTATTCACATAACTTGATTATATTCGAATTAGTGGCATATATGTGAATTAGCCTTCTAGTCGCATTAGTGATATAGTCCACATTATGGTTGCAACTAAAGGATGTGACTAAAAGCGAAAAGTACTGTATATACATTAGGGTGGCCGTTATTTACTTTTTTTTGTTTTTTTATATTCTCGCCCCACGAATCCGTTCAGTTTTATGTAAAAAAAAATACAAACAAATTTCGAAGCGATAAGTTGTGTTTTAGGGGAGGCGTCCGCCACTCAAAGTTTGCCATCAAGCCATTTATTAAAATATAATTTGTTTGCATATCACTATCTCTTAAAAACAACATTTTTGATATATGGCAATATTTTAGCTCTTGTAGTAAACAACAGTAGCCTTGAAGAAAGTTTTTTGCTAAAATTAATATTTTAGAAAATAATTAAGATAATACCAAACTTTCTATATATATGTTTTATATATATAAAAGGGGAATTTAATGTCAAGTGACCCAATTTTTAAATCGATGTCTTCCGGTTTGGATGAAATTTGCACCAAGGTTAGTCCTATTGGATAGTAGCTTAGACACAAATTTTCAACAAGATCGATCAAAAAGTTTCTGAGTTAGAGGGGGTCAAATGTTGAAATTTTGGCCATACAGGTATTTTTTCTCATCCATGTAACTTATTACCTATTGGTGTTAGCAAAATTTGTCCCAAGTAGCTTAGATAGCTAATTGTTCAATCTTTTTTTTTTTATTTAAAACTTGGCTAAAAAAATAAAAAAAAAATCTTAAGTTTTAAAAAAAAAATTTAAAAAAAAACGAAAAAAATTTTTTTAAGAAGATTGATCAAATAGCTTTCGAAGCTACTTGGGACAAATTTTGCACCAATAGGTAATAAGTTACATGTATGAGAAAGAACACCTGTATGGCAAACTTTGACCCGCTCTAACTCTGAAAATTTTTGACAGATCTTGTTGAAAATTTGTGTCTAAACTACTATCCAATAGCACTAACCTTAGTGCGAATTTCATCCAAATCAAAAGACATCGATTTCAAAATTGGGTCACTTGACATTAAAGTTTGGTGTTTTGTTGTAATTTTCTTAATTATTTTCTAAAATGTTTATTTTAGAAAAAAAACTTTCTTCGAGGCTAATGTTGTTGACTAGAAGAGCTAAAATATTGCCATATATCATATTCTTGTAACATGTTGTTTTTGAGACATAGTAATATGCAAACAAATTACATTTGAATAAATAGCTTGATGCCCACCTAAAACACAACTCATCGCTACAAATTTTTTTTGTTTTTTTTTTTACATAAAACTGAACCGATTTGAGGGGGTAGAATATAAGAAATCAAAAAAAAAAGTTCTCCATACAACTAACGGCCACGCTAATATACATATATCCTTGGTCGTTTTGAGTAGACGGGTTGTTTAAACAATGTCTGTCTGTCCGTTTGTTATTAAAATGATGTTTTGAAGACCCTAGATATGGTGGGAACTGGGTTATATTTATGTGACATAAAATCCGGAATAGATTGCTTTTCAAATTTCTTCAGATCGGTCTATAAGTGGGTAAGATATGACCAAAAAATCCGAAAGCTTCTTATTTTCACCGACAAATCTTTTATATTACCCGTAAGCCCTTACAGTTTGAAGTCCTTTTCAAGTAAGGTTTTATATTTTTTACTTTTACCTGAAGTTAATCCAGAAGAATTTTGATACAGAAAATAAACAAATATCAGTCTATTAATTTCCTTGCCATAGACAAATAACGGGGGGGTGCTTTAATACCATGTGGCAAAACCATTAATTTTGGTAGAAACAAGTTGTTATTTGGGGGGGGGGGGGGGGGGGGGTGCTTTAAAACCATCATGTGAGAAAAGGCCATGATGGCTTTATCTCTCATTCAATAGGGAGATAAAGCCTTTTTATCATTTGAATGGGAGATAAAGCCATTATGGCCTTAGCTCACATTAGCAATATTAGAAAATGGCTTTATCTCTAATTTCAGTTCCAGAGACACTAAAATCTGGCTTCGCATACTAAAGTTTTTCGGCCTGCGGCTGTGCTTAGGGGTTATCCCTTTTATAGAATGTTAACACCATGCATAACAATATTCTGAACAAATATGGCTTTATCTCTCATTTGCGAAAAAAAATATGGCTTTATCTCCCATTCAATTGAGCAATAAAGCCTTCATGGCCTTTTCTCACATGATGGTTTTAAAGCACCCCCCCCCCCCCCCCCCCCCCCACAAATAACAACTTGTTTCTACCAAAATTAATGGTTTTGCCGAAATAGCACTCACGGCATATGAGATCAGGAGGCCGCAGCCCATTATTTCTCCTGGCTCCCATACAAGTTCGCTACTGAATTTAGGGGTTTGGAATGAGTGCGACCGTACAATACAAGCTAAGTTGATGTAATTAAGCTCAAATTGTCTATATGTATGAGATTTGTTTGGTGCTAATAATCAGCAATTTCGATTAGCGCCCTACCTAGAGCTAGAGAACAATTGAATTTTTAACACTTTGGTGAAAAGTATTTATTATTCGGCATAACCGAATATAGCTCTTTTACTTGTTTGATATAACAATTTTTTCCATTTCCAAACTTCTTTTTTTAGGTAAATAACTTCGACTAAAAAAAATCTGTTTAAGTTTCCCTAGAGAGCCTGCTGAAAGAAAGAAAAAATTCATTGATTTTGATCTTAAAATCGTCTGCCTAAAATTTAATCACAATACAAAAACAAAAAGCTCTTAAAGTAGAAAAAAAAAGATATTGAAAACTAATGTCTACAAAAATGTTTGTCAAATATTATTTTCTTACACTTCAAACTGGAAGATATTGAGCATTCCACTCCTGCTTATTCTTCTCTTTTCAAGCCAACACATGCGAGAAATTCCTTAAAGGGAAAATTTTACTTTTCATTTCGGGTTTTTGGCAGCACAACCGAATAAATAAATAAATAGGTTTTATATTAAATTGATGCTAAAAGTTGTTTCGGCTTTTTCTTTTTTATTTTTTTTTTTTTTGGCCTTTTAAAGAATCCAGTAAAAGTTTTAAAAGGAATTACAACTCCACATTATGACCATACAAATTTTGTATCTGATGTTTAATATTTTTTTTTTTTCTATTTTTTAGCATAATATATAGAGTTTTATTTCCGTTTTCCGGTTTTATATGTTCGACATTCTATAAAATACATTTTGTGTTTAAAGTTTTACATAACAACACATTTACTTATGTGTATCCGGCAAAACAAATGTGTAAGAAGATTAGAATCATAAACAACTACTACTTCTTTTAATAAGCACATTCTTATTATTTTGACGTTGTTATCACAATAAGTGCTTCTTTGGGAACCGGCATGTAAAAAGAATTGCATATTATATATTTTGTAGAAAGAGTGTATGCCTAAAGTTATGCTGTTTAGCTTATTTGAAAGGGCCTCTGTCATATTACCAAGTTTACCACACCTAACCTGAAAAATTAATCATGTAACATGAAGATACAAAATATGCTTGTGTCTTCAACTATTCCAAAAATAACTTGTCTCTAAATCTTTTTCTCTGCTAACCAAAAGTTTTGCTTAAAACACAGAATAAATTCAAAATTGTCTCTAATCACCAAATTCATAGAATCAAGCAACTTATTTGTTGATTTTGCACCTTTTGCATTCGTATGGAATTGAATTCTTCATTGTTTTTCTGTTTTAAACACTTAGCAAACTAACACACCTATTCATACCAATACACTTGCAGAGAAAATTAGAGTTACCCTACAGGAGATTAAGATTAAATTGTCAAAATGCCACTAGTACAATTACTAGAACAAGACGTACTAGTGCTAACGGGGTTAGAGTTTTCATATAAAAATACTTGTGCTTATGAGTACCAGTACTTGAACACCACTTGTAGACTGATAGAAATTTTGTGTAACAAAACTAAAATTCGAATACGTGTTTGTATTTTGATGCTGCAGCTTAAAATTGATTTCAAATCATTTATTAAGCCATTTTTATAATAAAAAAATGTTTAAATGTAAAACGTAAAGTCCAAGTGTACTAGTCCAAGTACTAGTACTAGTCGAAGTGTACTAGTACACGTCTAGAACCAAAAGTACTAGTGATTTTCCAGGCACGCTCGATGCTAATTTGAGCATTAAGATGGGATTGAAAAGTTAACAGTTGAGAACTAGTAGTGGATATTTTCGTACTAGTTTGGTACTACCTGGGTACAATTTCTATCTCCGGCAGGGAAGTCATTGGGCCTTTTGTGTGTGTGTGTGTGTTAAAGAGTATGAGTATTGTTAATAGTTCTATGATAAAGTTTTCTTGTCTTCTAGTTATATTTGGTTATTTGCTGTTGTATCCGTTTCCTCTATAGTTCTCTTCTTTTCTTATTTCAACTAATTGTTTTTGGTGTTTCCTTACTACAACATTGTATTCCATAATTGGTTTTACGTCTTAGACATCATTTTGTTAAAAAAAAAAAATTAAAAAAATTGAAAATAGTTAGAATAAATTTTTTTCTACCCAAGATAAATATCTTCACGCAAAAGTTGTTGTAGCAAACAAGAAAGAACTGCTCTGGCAAAGTGTTGGCTCAAGTGAAATTTAATACAAATTTATTGTAAAAGAAGATCTATTCCATCTTTCCTAACATATACGAATCGTATTACATTATTTATTGTTTTGTAAGTTAACATTGCAATTCCCGACATTTTAATCGTTTACATCACAAAAATGTTGGCCAATAGAAAGAAAAAGTACCAGAAAAAACTATAAAAAACTCTAAGAGGATGTTTAAAATTTAATAGAATATTTTATTTTGGAAAATATAAATTAAAAAATACTTAATAAATTATACATTTTCTGTTTTATTTTAATCATTTATTAATCAGATTTTAATGAATAAATGGCAAGTCAAGTTTAAAATATTTAAGTTAAAAGACAAATTAAATTTAATCATTTAGAATAAACAAAATTGGATTCCAAAAAAAAAAAAATTTCGGGCGCGGAATTCACTGAAGAAAATATGATGGCAAACGGGGGCCCCAGTAGTCTGGTCATTTGTATCCACTTCTAGTTTTACTAGGTGTTACTAATTTTGGCATCCTCGTGAAACTTATCGAATATTCTAATTCGATATATCCAAGTCCGTCTGTTGAAATCACGCTTGGTTTCGAACAACCTAGAAGAAAAGAACGAGTTTGGATTAAAATTTTTTAGTTCTAATTTTTAAAAAATAAATAATATTCAAGCGAATAATAAAAAAACTAAAAAAGATTTTTTAGTTCTCTTAAGCAGAAAACCTCCCAAAGCCAGGAATTGAATAAAAAAATAAAAACAAAACTAAACTAAAATAGATAAAAAAGATTCATTAAGAAAAAATATCTCCAAATTTATAATATGCAACAAGTCGCAAGTAATTGTCAATTAAAAAAATTATTATTATCAAAGTAATTTTAGGGAATACAAAATTTTAATTTAAAAGATTTTGTTATTCGTACTTATTTTCCCAATTTTTATTCTTGATAAAAACACTGAAATTTATTGTTGATGGGAGAAACTATTCCTATGCGCATTTCACTGGTTTCTTAGGCCAGATCGTCAGGAAACTTAATCCATAAAGATTTTAGTAAAACTAAAGATATTAAACCAAATAAAACTGTTAAACGTATAAGAATTATAAGGAACACATATATCCGACCGCGTATGGAATACAACTCTCATGTGTGGGCTGGTGCTTCAAAGTATATTTTGGAGTTTCTCGACCGCATGCAGGAGAGGACAAAGGTTCTCAATGGTGACAGTATGGTATCCAATTATATTGACTCCCTTGAGCACCGTCGCAATGTGGGTTGTATTTTCCTGTTTTGTCTATACTACAATCGGATGTGTTCTGACGTACGTTTGCTCGTAATATTCGTTTTTCTTCAAGAGCCCATCCTTTTGAGGCCGATTGGCAGACGAATCATACAACGCATTACAGAGAGAATTCGTTTTTTTCCCAGACAGTTCGTATGTGGAATAACCTTCCTACTGAAGTCTTCCCTCTCACTTACAACATGAATAAGTTCAAGTCGAATGTTCACAAACACTACTCCCTCTATCCTCCTTCCCATAACCTATTTTCCAATTCCAACACAATTCAATGCATTAGTAGGGGTCATCCCCTAAATGCTGGTCCTAACAGAAAAAATAACATTAGCACATATATTTAAATACATAATAATAATTTTGTGTTTTTTTTAATCTTTTTATCCTTTTTCAAACAAAGGTAATGCATTTATTTTAAAAGCTAACATGTGTTTTTCTAATATACATATATACCTTTTATTTGGTTATACATAAGCTCTTTAATCGAAAAATATTCATAATTCTTCACTCGGTTAAAGCTATAGCCTCAGTTAACGCAATAGCCAAAATTCCTATTGGTTGCATTCACCGAGGTTACACCATAGTTACAATAGAAAAAAAGAAAATGTTTAACCCTTAAGCGAACACCAGGTCCTGGCCAGGCATTTTTGACTTTTTTCCAGTCTTTTTTAATATAATTATTTAATATATGGGTAATTCCTAAGTATTGAACGTGACAGTCGTACGCATCAAAAATGCAATAACATTTTAAGCAAAAAATATTTTTACGTTCTATTAAACCGTAAATTATAGCACTAAGGAAGCACTGTTATCTATGCTAAAGTTTATGGAGGGCGCGATTCTAGGTCAAAGATAATGACAAAAGAAGTAGTAAATAAATAAATAAAAAATAAATAAATAAATAAATTTTTTAGTAAAACAACTTTGAGAATTTTACGTAGCAATGTAACATTAAAATGTCTTGGTTTGATTCCAAAATCTGCTGTATTTTCTTTTTTTTAAGCCAAAATCTTGGTCGATACGTGACATTTCGAACGTGAAATTTTTTCCATAATAATAAAACTGAATAATGATCAAAATAAAATAAAAATTTACCCGTTAATCCGACTTACATATTTCTCTTTGAACTCTTCCTTAGATTACAGATCATGTAAGAAAATTTTTTTGGAATAATTTTTTTCAAATATCACCTCTTTTAAGAAAGATAAATATTAAAGAAAACATACAATAAAACATTCTCACAAATAAGAAATTACGTTTGCACAACTTTGCAGTCTGATTGTTCATCTAAGTGAACAAATTTATGGATGAATTTATAAAATTAGTAAAATCTGAACATTTCTCTATAACAATATCGTAAAATAATCAGCTTTTAATAACTTTTAAATTTTCGGTCACGGTGGACCTTTTGACGAAAATGCCCATATTAGAACGAAACTTTATGTTTTCCTCAATCAAAGTGTTTTTTACAAGAAACTGAGTAAAACGTGTAAATTTAAACGCCGTGGGCGTGGCAATTGGCCAAATAAAAATTTTGTGCATATTGTAGCCACCAGGGCCTGGCCAGGCCCTGGCATATTATATATGAACTGCAGTAAATAAAATCAAAATGAAACATTTCAAAAAGCATATGCAACACATAAGAGTTCTTTCTTTAATTTTTTTTCGAAGAATTATTTTAAACTATCGAAAATATCGATAGGAAAAATATCAATATCGATATTATTATTATTTCAAATACAGCTATGAGGACTAGAGTGGACCATCAATGCAGGGAAAATTAAAAAAATTATCTGTTTCATAAAGGAGACCAGTTCATATGGTCACCATACGAAAAACTTAATTTTCTCGAAACTCTAGAACAGACGGACGGACAGCCAGACGGACATGAAGTCTAAGATTAAAAAAACGGAATTGGATTGGATAAGATCCTAATTGGTATGAAGGTAACTGGTATGGATTGCTTAGCTGTGCTTTTTTACTACTAACTTAAATCCTTTATGCCGAAATTTGTGTATGTTAACATAGGGACCAAAATGTCAAATAATTTTATGATGTTGTAAAAAAAACAAATAAAAATGCAATTGCGATCGATCATAGGATAAAACAATGAACGACCATTAGAAGAAAAGTCCGTTAAATTGATTACCTTTTGGGTTGAGAATCAAATCCAATTTAGAACATTATCTAAAGTTACAATGAAATATCTTATAGTCCCTATTAATTTTTAAAAACAGTCATCTAAAATAAAGTGTATACATACATACGTCTTATACGTTCAATAAAGTGATAAAAACAACGAACTGTAGCCTGTTTTCCTACTTAAGAACAAGCACTCAGTCGATTGTAATATCGATATATCGATAGTGAAATCTGAACTATCGATAAATATCGGTAGTATAAAATATCGATAGTATCCCAGCACTAGCCCGAGCCAGGCCCAGAGGTTCATTAGTGTGAGTTTTTCTATAGCCACAAAAAGCTGCATATAAAATACAATGAGTCCCAGCCAGGCCCTGGAGTTCGTTTGCTTAAAATCATTTTGGTGTTTGATTAAGGGATAAACAAATTAAAAACAAATGTATTAATCAAATCGTAAAACTGTACAAAACAACCCAGTAAAAAATGTGCTTCAAAAATAGCAGGTTTTATATATGAATTCATACCTCAAATCGCTTCAAACCTGCTGATTAGATGCCTGAATTTTGTATGGAGTGTTTCCCGTTTGGAGCTCTATTTTCTGCTAACAATAAGCGCTTTTTTTAACATGCAAAAAAAGCACTCGTCAAGTGCTTTTCTAAGGGAAAGCTATACTTACATATTCATTAATGCTTTGCTTTTTCTTGTTAAAATGCCTTTTTTCAATAATTTTCGTAGTCCATAACATTTTTTTTCGCTTTAAAACCTTCTTCGTTGTCAACACTAAAATATCAGCTTTGTATATTTTATTCTTTATCATTTACTGCTGTATAAGAGCTCTCTTATTGAAGCGCTCGATTATGCGCTATTTCTCTTAAGTGTTTTCAAAAAACCCAAATTTTTTTTACTGGCAACTTTCAAATAAAGAATATACCAAACTTTAAACCTGCAACTTATAAAAAAACGAAATATAGGCATTAAAAAAATAAAAATATAAGATCACAATAAATCGCTACACCATGTTGGAATAAGCAGGTGGCATCGTAACAGCAACAAATACAACATTACAACAAAAATTGATATTATATCACCGTTTACGTCAAAAATACTTTAAACAAAAAACAAAGCGAGCCGCTAAACGTGATGAAATTAATATATTTTAGCCAATTTTTATTAAATTTTGGTCAATATCTTTTTTATTTTGATTAAAAATGATCAAAAACTTTAATAAAGTACAATAATCACAGCACAAAACGTGGACTTTACAAAACATAAACAAAACTTTGACATAAACGCAAAGAAAAAACATGGTTGTGGTAAACATATTCTAAGAGCAACATATTATGATAAGAATTATGATTGTAGTTACCATATTAAGATTATTTTTGAATCCTATTATGACTAAATATACTCGTAATATGTCATCATAATATTTTTCCCTTAATCATATTATTATTCTGTTAATCATACTAAGTTAAGAAGTAATCAAATTACTGTCATGTTAATCATAATAAGCTAAGAAGTAATCATATTATCATCATGTTAATCATAATAAATTTAGAAGCAATCATATTATGGTACAGCACCTTTCATAGCTGTCATAAAAATACAAAATAAATTAAAATATTTTTGCATCGATTTTTTATTTTGTGGCTTCTTAAAATTTTTCTTAATGTTAATCAAATAGCGGAGTTCAATATAACGCTTGCAAAAGAGCAAATGAAAAATCTGTGGTTTTCATGGGCAACCGCGTGTGTCCATTTTTTCGATTTTAAGATGTTGATGAAATATCGTAGCACTTTTATAAAATATAACGAAATCTCTGTTTTTTTGTAAAATCCAACTACAAAAGGATTTTACAAAAAAACTGATATTTTGCATTTGCACTATTACATCACTAATACTTGAATGAACTCCGCTAATATTTTAATTTTTTAATTTCTTTAAACTTATTTTCTTATGGAATTTATCTTTTAATTGTTTAACCGCTCACAAATTAAAAAAACGACACAACTTCTTCAAAATTATTTTACAAATGGCGCTAACATAATATGATTAGAGTAAAAATAGTTTGATTGCATCTTTAACATAATATGATACATGTTTAGAAAGTTATCATGTTATGGCTATTAAATATCATAATATGGTTGTGAGAAATATAATATGTTTAGAAAGTTATCATAATAAAGTTGTTAGAAAAATAATTATTTTTCGGTCAACAATACTCAAATTCATAATTGCGATAAACGTTGATATGTTTACAGTAACTATAATATTGTTGATATTATATAAATATAACAATTATTTGCTTACGACAACAATATATTGTTACATTAAACATAGTGTTGTTGCCGTAACCATGCCCAACCATATTTTTTCTCTGCGTGTAGACAAACAATGCACGAGCAAAAAATCTTCATCTGGCGTAGTGCTGCCACCTGTTTATTTCTTAATGTGCTAGACCAAATCTTTAAATTAAAGATTAAATAAACAAATCAGGAACTACAAAAAAGAATTAAATAAGTTAAAAGCAGATTAAGTTTTTTTTTAAATCTTAGTTTATTCAATAATAATTGTTTTTATTCCAAAAACATTTTACTGCAGAATATTATGTTTTTATACATGTAAATGTGTGAATGTGCATCTTTTTTGACTCAAATTTAGGTCAAGGCCTAAATTATTTGCAAGCGATTGTCTAACAAAATATTTGCAATTCAAATGAAAAACTAATAATAAATTTATTTGTCAAAATAAAATAAATAAAAATCACTGGTATTTCAATTTGATGAATGCGTGTGTGTTAAATGGGATGTGTGTGTTTGTGTGTGAAGGACTTGGAAGATATTTCAGTAGATTTAAACCAAAAAGAGGTAAATGGCTTTTTCAAGCAAATAGAAGGGATAAATAATGACAGGATTTAATTTAATTAAAAGTTTGCGAGCAAAACACAAGGACAGCATTTTAAATTTAACGGAAGAGAAATATTTTTAAGTAAAAAATTATTTGTTTTCAAATAAATAAATCTATATAATGAATTTCAAAGTCGTAACACAATTTTCATCATACAATATTTTGCCTGAATTTAAATACAATTTCTCTTGAAAGTAAAATGTCATTGCCGAGTTGACATAATATTTACTGACAACATTTGTTAAAACTTAACAAGCAGTATCACTTTATCTCAAAATAAAACCATCAACAAATCCTGACACATCATAATAAGAGTAATAATACTAATGCACACTGCTCTCACGTAAGAAGATTTTAAACTATCCTGTCATTTGTGTCTGTTGAGAAAAAGACTCTTCTATCTTAATTGTAGAGGAACAAAAAGGAATTATATTTCATGTGTTTATATCCACTTTTCAGCCTTCATCTTCTTTTGCCTTTTATGAATGGTTGCGTAATATGGGTGGGTATAGAAGTATAGAAGGATGTAAATAACTAAAAATGTATTGTTATTGCAGTCTACTTTGTCCACCAGCGTTTACAATTCAACACAATTACACGTGTTGATATTTATTAACATCTACACGCAGAGAAAAAATATATTTAAATATGGTCACCTTCAACAAAACTTTTTTAAAGAAAATTTTAAACATGTTATGTTTAATCCAACCATATTATTGTCACCAAAAACCATATTATGGTTAAACTAGGCCTCCATTACGAAGCCATATCCATATTATGAATTCCTCTAAACTTTTTTTTAGCCCCCAATTATTTATCACTTATAAGCATACACATTTGTTTATAACAGTTTATTACTACCACTGCTTTTTAAGCCCATCTTATCGCAGTTTTCTCATTATGCGATTTAACTGCACGTTAAAGGAAATTGGTTTTCTTATGCCCGTAATTTCTACAAATAGGTATCTAGCTGTGTATAGGTATCTATAGTTTTTATAATTTTAAAACTTATTTCTAACCTACGGGTTAAAGTGTAATGTATTTTACACCATCGATTTTCGGTAGTTAATTCACGTAGGCAAAATTTACGTTGAAATTACCACAATAGTGTTAACGCATAGGTACAGATAACTGTTAGGTGCGAACATGACTATATATCTATTTGTAGAAATTACGGGCATTAGTGTCTCATTTGCTTCTTTTCTGTCGCAAAGCTAACAGGCACTCATCTGCCAATTATTTATTTGCCGTTTATTTGACGTACATAAATAAATTCATAAATTCAATCAGCTGACTCCCAACTTTTGCACGTATTTTGAGAGGTGTTGCCAACTGAAAACAATGTTTTTGTAGGTAAATTGAGATAACCGAAATCGTTAACGGAAAGTTTATTTTTTTAAAAAATTTATGTCGATATAACTAACAGGCAGTTTGTCGAAAATGGCCGTTAATGTATTATTTTCAAATAATTTTCCAACACGTTTTTCCGCTTAATATTGTCAATTTTTTTTTTTAAATCTATAGAGGAAAACGAGTTTCTGTCGTGTTGTTGTTCCCGTTTCCAAGGTTTTGTAATTTTACTAAGATGGCTTGTTCTTGTTTAATAGAAACTATCAATTGTTATTTGCTGTTTATTTTTTTATCCCACTCTTCTTCCTCCCACTTACTCTAGTTTTAATTCCTTGAATTTTCTTTGTTGCTTTGTTGTAGTTGTTCATATCTAGTTATTATCGGAAAATAAGTAGCATAATACTTTGACGCATTTAGAAAGAAAACAAAAAATAGATCATGTCTTCTATTGTTGTTCATTAACAAAAGAAACAGTATTTCCAATAAATAAAGAATATACTGAATGCTTGAAATATTCTTGAGAAAAAAGGCTTTTACTGAAAACGTGGGAGTATGAACATACTGACATACATTCTTTTAAATAAAGAAATAATTTCCTATATTGAAATTTAAAAAAAAAAAAGTTAGCTATGTCATTGTCAGGTGTTGAAAATTGTTCAGTAAATATTTCTTATTAAATTAGTTATTCCTTATTCATGAAAAATACTTTAGATTTATGCTGGAAACAAAAGAACGTATAACTTAATGTCGTAAATTCCAAAAACACTCTCTATATATACATGATTTTTTTTTGTTTTCTTCTGAAAAAATTATTAGAAATTTACAAATATATTCAATATGAAATTACAAATATAATTTCATTTTATATTTTTAATTTTTCTTTTTCTAATTAGGGCTTTGTATAAAATTAAACTCCTTTAAACTTTATGGTTCAGAAAGTGTTTACCAACATGTGTCTCTAAATCTCGGGTCACACTTTTTAAATATTCGACCAAACTACTTTTGGTAATTGTTGGCGAGGTTTAACACTTTCTTAACCCTGCATTACTAACCTTAAATCATGTCGCATAGTTACTAACCATGGGTCTTATCGACCCATCAATTGTATTATCCATTGAAATCGTCTCAACTTATAAATTGATAAAACGTATACTTCGTTTGGTCTTTTATTGTTAAATTTTAATATACAATGGTGTGTTAAACAACTTATATATTTAAATTGAAATTAAGTTTGTATTCATTACAACATAGCTAAAAAAAAAGTAAAAAAAAGTTATCCAGCCGAATTGCGCATAAAATTATGAGTTTTTAAGATATTGACCTCAAATAAAGTGCATTTGAAACCTGAAATATAATAGTAAAATGTTAGAAAGAAAAATTGGTATGGCTAAAATTTCTCTTTTGTATAACGGTATAATTATTCTTAGTTACCTTATTGCTAACTATGGGTCTAGTCGACCCAGGCTGTTTTTTTAAAATAATTTTAAATGCATAATATCATAAATATTCCTTATGTTTATTGTTTATAAACGTTTAAATACCCTGCGGGAAATTTGTGTCAGTTGGTCCAGCGGACTGGTCCTGGGAATTGTGAAAATAGAACTGGTACAAAAAGAAAGAACTTATGACCAGTGAAAGGAGAACCAATCATGTAACTTGTTTATGACGAACAAAAATGTAGAAAAAGTAATGAATTACAGTACAGTCTTCACCGGTGGTGTGATAAATTTTTTTGGGACTTTCTAAAATGTGGCTCTTGAATTTAATTCTAGGACTTGTTTTATTGAAATAATACTACATCGTAATGAAATAATACTACATTTTAGTAACTGTCACTAAACACGTCCATTGAGAATAGATTTGTGACTGGTTAAATGGTGTCAATTGACCCCCCTCCAATGACAACCCCATGTAAAAGTGATAGGTCTTATTCATATGAAGTGTTAGAACTCGAACCGGTCCCTACCACCACAGACCTATCACGGGACTACTTTGGTGTCAGTTCGCTTCCCTCTAGGGTATAAACAAATTTAGATTACACATATATCTTGAGTTAAAATATCGTCTTGTTTTTTTTTTAATTTAAAAAGTTTTCGTGTCTGGGACGATTCGACCCAGAGGTTAGTAATGGAGGGTTAATATCACAAGCTTTAATAAATAATTATACTGCTGTACAAAGCAAAAAACATGTTTTTTTGTAAGATGTGGTTTTATAATCAAAATACATTAATACTGGTTTGCTTATTGGTCTTGTTTTTTTTTTTTTTGTAAAATATTTGCCAAGTGTGGCCGTACCTTAAGACACGTGTTATTAAATTAACCTTGCAGCTACACGATCAAGTTGTTCTTGATAGTCTTTTACATATGCGCCGTTTATTTTGAAAGTGGCATTAGTCACTTTTTCAAAAAAAAATCGAGTTAATAATAAATAATAATAATAAATTTTTAATATTTTTAATTAGGCTTAAGTTCATGAAATTTAATTTTTTTTAAATTATTTTTATGAAGAAAGAATTTTAGAACATGAAAATCAATTAAAATTGTTATTGATAATCTTTCATTCTTGACGTGGCTCGGGCTCGAACCCTGGCCGGCAGGTTACCATGACATGTTTCGATCGCAACCACTCGATCTCCTCAGATGGATTTGCCGTCTTACACTCGCAGCCATCGACGACTGCTGACGTCACTAGTCAAACATCAATCCTTAAACCAAATTGTATTTTAACATTTGGTAGATCGAAATTTGCTTTCCTGAATGATTATCCATTTTAATTGATTTAACATGTTTTTTTCCTTTACTTCTGTTTTTTCGTACTTTCGTCAAGAATTTTTCTTGAAGTCCAAGTACATTTTTTTGTTTTTTTCACTTTGTCTTTCCCTTTTCTGTTGACCTTTTTCAGCACAACTTGAAGGACAAATGTACACATAGAGCTCGTGCCGTAGCTTTAACAATAATTAGTATTGTGGTTATTTTGTTGAACTATTTATGGTTTTTAATCCAAATTTTTAATATTTTTGCGTAATGTTTTGCATTAAGTTCATGAAATTTAATTTTTATTAAATTATTTTTATGAAGAAAGGAATTTTTCAACATGAAAATCAATTAAAATTGTTATTGATAATCTTTCATTCTTTACGTGGCTCGGGCTCGAACCCTGGCCGGCAGGTTACCATGACATGTTTCGATCGCAACCACTCGATCTCCTCAGATGGATTTGCCGTCTTACACTCGCAGCCATCGACGACTGCTGACGTCACTAGTCAAACATCAATCCTTAAACCAAATTGTATTTTAACATTTGGTAGATCGAAATTTGCTTTCCTGAATGATTATCCATTTTAATTGATTTAACATGTTTTTTTCCTTTACTTCTGTTTTTTCGTACTTTCGTCAAGAATTTTTCTTGAAGTCCAAGTACATTTTTTTGTTTTTTCACTTTGTCTTTCCCTTTTCTGTTGACCTTTTTCAGCACAACTTGAAGGACAAATGTACACATAGAGCTCGTGCCTTAGCTTTAACAATAATTAGTATTGTGGTTATTTTGTTGAACTATTTATGGTTTTAATTCCAATTTTTTAATATTTTTAATTAGGCTTAAGTTCATGAAATTTAATTTTTATTAAATTATTTTTATGAAGAAAGGAATTTTACAACATGAAAATCAATTAAAATTGTTATTGATAATCTTTCATTCTTGACGTGGCTCGGGCTCGAACCCTGGCCGGCAGGTTACCATGACATTAAAAATATTAAAAATTTGGATTAAAAACCATAAATAGTTCAACAAAATAACCACAATACTAATTAATAATAATAAATAATAATAATAAATAATAATAATAATACTGAGAAAAATATCATTTTCATGATGTATCAAATACAAGTGAATCTTCTCGAAAGTTAGCATCCATATTTTTAAACGTGTTAACACGCAAACCCTTAAATATCTCGACTTAACCCTTATGTGTGTGGAAAAAAAACACCTTCTATAGGGTGGATAGGTACCTGGGTACCTTCATGCAAATTGTATGAGAAATCTAATTTTTTGTCTTGTATTGTACAAACAATCGATGGTTAATGATATAATATTAGAATTTTACTCTGGTTTTCTCCTTTTCATATATTTTTTAAAATTCTACACCCAAAAAAAAAAATTTGGAATATAAAACACCTTCTATAGGGTGGATAGGTACCTGGGTACCTTCATGCAAATTGTATGAGAAATCTAATTTTTTGTCTTGTATCGTACAAACAATCGATGGTTAATGAAATAATATTAGAATTTTACTCTGGTTTTCTCCTTTTCATATATTTTTTAAAATCCTACATCCAAAAAAAAAAATTTGTAATATAAAACGTATACAGGTACCCAGGTACCTATTCACCCTATTAAGGGTGCAAAAAGCAAATTGGTATGCCACGCCCCCCCAAACTCATATTGTATATAAACACCTATGAAAATATAATAATAACAAAAAGTTAGGAGTTCTCATGAAATTGTAGAATTGTAGACTAAAATCTTATATAAAAAATTTCGATTTGAAAACGCAATAGGTACACAGGTACCTGTCCATACACATAAGGGTTAAAAACCGAAATGACTTATGCCACTTTCAAAATAAACGGCTCATATACTGCTTGTCAAAATTTAAATAAATTGAAACTGTGACGTAGGCCGCACTCAATTTTTTAACAATTTACTTCCAAGATGTCAACAACAACACAATTTATAAAGGCAAACTTATACTCAGCTGTTTAATTGAAAGAAGAATTGCCAAACAAATGGAAAGGTTAAACTGAAAGCCATCTCTGGATCAATTTAAAAAAAGGTGAGTGTGTTAGTAAAAAAGTAAGAGTGTATTGCAAATTGAAAGGCAAAACTTGATCGTGTGGCCGCCAAGTAAAAGAAATCCATTGCAAAAAATTTATGTTAAGATATAGTTTTAGGAAGTGCAAAAGATTTTATAGCATGATCATTGCTAACATTGTTGCCAAAATTTAGGCAGGATCGCTTAATAATAAGACTTACAGCCTGTTCATAGATTTCGAACGTTAACTTTCGCTTAGAAAATTACATAAAAAACACAAAGACAAATTTCAGAAAAAAAATTTTTTGAATTTTGTTTTTGTTTTAAATATAATTTTCTATGCGAACGTTGAGGCTCGATATCGGTAAAACGGGAGATAATTTAGGGTCGTAAAATTAGCATTTAGTGAGTTTATTTGTTATACTATTGGTTGTGTTTGATAAATCTCCTTTTTAAAGTACTTCTTACATTTATTGATTGACATTTCTGGGGTTAATGAGTCCTTCGATAACCTCTTAAAAAAAAGTTTTCAAAATTCTTTTCTATGCGTTACTTTTCAAGAAGGTTTAAAGTTTTTAAAACATCATGCCCAGCGATTCCGCAACCATCAAATAAATAACAGAACAAAATTAATTTGCACTAGCTTATTTTTTAGTATTTTATGAAAATCCCAATTTTTTTCTATTCCTAATACGAATTTAAAGTTTTCTTAAAATGGCTGATGTCTTTCCTTCAGATATAAATATTTCTTTTTATTCAAATGTATGTATTTAACAAAATACTAAAAACCAATTTAATTGAAAGAAATACCGTATTTACATTATGCAATTAACGCCGCAACTTGCCGCAACTTTCGCATGCAACTTTTTGTTTGTTAGCAAATGGTGTAGGGAAGAAAACGGGGTTGAAAAAGTTGAAAAAATGCTTGAAAAAAATGTAAATGTAAATGTGAAAAGAGTTTCGTAGAAACTACTTTAAAAGAAAATAGAAAAAAACTCGGCGTTAATTGCATAGATGTGAATGCGGTCAAATTGTATTTTTATATTTACAAATTAAGAGAAAAGCTTTATCAAAAACAAGTTAACAAAGGACTCAGAGAGAAAATGTGATTATTATAACAGCAGACAGCGGAGAGAGTTAAGAGACCTTAATTATGTAGCGAAAATAAACAAAAACAATTCATTTAACATTAAAAAGCAGTTTTAAATTAGTAGTTTTACTTTAAATATTTAAAGCAAAGTAAATACAATCTTTGGTTAAGCTTACAGAATGTTCAGCATTGATTTAAGTATAAAAATATGGCTTAGTGTAACACACAGACAGACATATCATAAAAATATATGTACAGTTATTGATATACATTTTATTTATTTGCATATGCATAAATACAAAAGAAAACAAAAATATTAAAATATTCGTTATATAGAAAATTGTAGCAAAAACTAAAATAAGGTGGATAACAAGACATTTATTTTTATAAAATATTTTTTTAATGTTGGTATTTGTGTGTATGTTTGTGGAAAAAATAATGGCAACCACAGTGTGAAAATGTGTAAACAAGGCAAAACATATAATTTTGCGCCATACTTAAAGTTAACTATATTTGCCATAAAGCTTTCTTTTTTTCTGTATTCTTGTAACTTTATGGTTATTTATAAATATATACCAATTCATGCACGCACTCTTACACCAAAATAACAATACCATTATTGGAAATTTCCTAGATAAAAATACAAACATATAATCAAATACCCGACGGTTCAGAAGCAATTTCGTAGCAAAAGCACATTTGTGAAAGTTTGCTTTTACAGTATAACCCGGTTAATTACTCCACGCTTAAATGCCTTCCACGCTTATTAACCTTAAGTTTTAAGTGCCCGTTTTTTTTAATCCATTTTTCAAACAAAAATCCACGTTTAATTGCCATACGCTTTACACGCAGAGAAAAAACATGATTAATAAATGGTCACTATGACTATAATATAAACTTTATTCTGGGCTAACCAGAATTTTTTAATTTGCGGTAAGATATTTTGCGCAAAATTTAATCTTAATACGAACATGATTGCATGGATTATGGACATAAAGAAAGAAGTTTGCATGGGGACTATGTCATATTATAGGCCGATTCTCACAATTTACATAGGTTTCATTCTTATTACAATTAAAACTTAAATACCAAATTATCTAAAAACTGCTACTTTTACTTTTCCCACAAGGTTTACATGGACAGATAACCAGCCAGATGGACGGACGGATACGAAAGGTTTTCTTTTAAAAGTGTTTCTGATTCGATCGGTTTACTAAACGATGCGTCAAGATTTCTATGAATCAGCACAAATGTATATAATGGCTTTTTTTCTTTAACTTTTGAATATACATATGTATAGAAAACTGTACAGCTTGAAATAGCATTTATCTTCAACGAAAACTTGCGTTGTCTTACAATTTTAGAGTGAGATGGGGAAATTAAAGCAAAAGAAAATTCATCTGTTAACCAGAATTTTTTCTATTTGCTGAATATGTATTAAAAGATTTTTTTATTTTATTTTATTTTATTTTATTTTATTTTATTTTATTTTATTTTAAGATTTTGTTGATATAAATAAACATATATATACATATGTAAATATATATATATATATATATATATATATATATATATCTTTTATAGAGTTACTGTTATAAGAAAATTGAATTACATACTCCACTGTAATATCTATTGGCCACATGAAGGCTTTTTTATTACAAAATTTAATAAATAAATAAATAAAATAAATAAAATATGCTTCAAAAACGTGAAATATCTGTCTATTAAAAAAGCAGCAAAAGCTAAATTATGCAAATTATTCACAAAAAAATCGGTACCAAAATGTATAAAAAGCTCTTAAACGAATCAATATTTTGTTTCTGCCTTCATTGGTCGAACAAGGAAAGCATGTAGCTAATTGCATATCTACAGTTTTCTTGATCATAATTTTGTATTTATGAGTACTAGACTGGTCGCAATTTTTTTTTTTTTTAATTTAATTGTTTGCGCTGCTTAAAATATGAGGTTTGGTGTAAGAAATCATGATCTAATTTTTCAGGTCAATCCGACGGTGCCTAGCCGTGCCGGGTGGGGCCCAACGTTCCCCATATTATAAAAAAAAACATCTTTTCTATCAGATCTTTATAGTTACACTAGTTGAAAAGCCTAAAATCAAAAATATGGCTTCGTTACGATCTTCCGCAGAGAAAGTACTACAAGTGTGCCAAATTTCAGCTTCCTATGTCATCAGATGGCTTCAGAAAGTTGCGTAAAGAAAAGGACATACATGCAAACATCCTGACATACTAAGAAATTATATATTGTATAGATAGATTAACATATGTTCGCGCAACTCAAAAACTCTTTAGCTTATTGAAAAACTAAAAAAAACCGAAATTCCGGTTTTCAAACTTAAGGTGTCATGTAAATAAATACGTTTAATTGCCTCACAGAGGTTTTTAAGCGTTTTCTTATAATTATCTTAACGAGGTAGTTGTGCGTATTCGTTTAAATGCTTACCCCGCATAATTACCCAAAAATATTGACATTTTTGTCGAGGTTATTATCCGTGGAATACTGGCAAGTTTGCAAAATTTCCTACATATAGCAAATCTGTTAAAATTTCCTTCACGTATCAAAATGTGCAATATTTTATTTGAATATCATATTTGTGCGAATTGCATGTTAATAGAAAATTTGTGAAAATGCACTGTAATTCCGAATTTGTGTATAAAATAAAACTTTAGCAACATTTTCCCAGAACATTATTCAAAAATTTCATACAAACAGAAAATACATACAAAATTTTCTTTAAACAGAAAATTTGTGTAAATTTTCATACAAACAGCAAAATTGTGACAAATTTGCTATAAATTGTGAATACACGTTATAAGTTGATAATAATAGTTTTAAAGCAAAAACTTATTTTTTTTTTCTTTTTAGCGCATTCTAATAAAAGCTTGTTTTTTAAAAAGGTTTTTTAATTTAAATTTATTTTTATTCCTATTTATTTCGAGCTTCTGGTAATTTATTTTCTAAATAGAAGTATTAATTTTCATAACTCCTTTGTGTTAGGTCTTCAGGATATTAAAAAATATTTTAAAATAAAAGTTTTCTATAAATATCAAATTTGTACAATATATCGCACCAACATAAAATCTGTATAAAATAGGAAAGCTATAGACAGCTTCTATTAAACCGAAAAGTTTGTGGAAAGTTATCTTTTAAATAGTTAATTTTGAGCATTTTTTTTACTAAATTTGCTAAATTTCCTTTAAGAAGCCAATTTGTGAAAAATTGTTCTTAAAATAGCATATTTGTGCAAAATAAATCATCTCAATTTGTGAAAAATTTTTTAAAAACAGAAATATATGAAGAAATTTTCCGTTAGTTTTTTTTTTAATTTTACTAAAACAAAAGGGTTATTCAACACACACATATACTACATATATACACCTAAAGTAAGGCTCACACATGAAAAAAAACCAAAACAGAAATTATTACTTCACAGCGGTAAAACTCAGAAGACGTTCTTACTTCACGTCTTTTTAAAGGCCTGCTTAAAAAATTTTTTGATTTAGTTATGATTCTTACGTAACTGCTAAAGAATGCCTCATTGAAGGCCTCGGCTCTTTGGTATAAAAGAAGGAGTGCCATTTATTTGAAGGCCTTTAAGAAGCTGTGGGGAAGAAAGAAAAGCGGAAGGCCTTCTCCGCAATGACAACACGTGTAAAAAAGATATGAGTATGGAATGGAGCGAGAAGGCCTTGTTTATCCAAAAGAAGGGGTACAGAGGCCTTCTGGAAGGCCTCCTTACTCTTTCTTTTTCCCGCTGGGTTTGTGTCGAATAATGGTGTTGCTTTCGTTGGCTGTGTATTCTTCGCATTGGCAAAATGTTCTCATGCACGCACACAACATATTTAAGTACAAATTAGCACTCACAGCCCTGTAAATAAAAATAAAAGCAGCAAAAATATAAAACATTGTGTACACACCCTGCAAATAGTAGCCCACAAGGGACTAGGACTAGTCCAAAACTAACCCAAACGTATGGAAAAAACATGGTATATTTAACATTACGATGTCCTAGGGCAGGACCATATAACCCAGCTTTGGACTACAAAGGAGTAGTTTTTAAACTTCTCCATGGTATACTCAAGAGGATTGGTTTTGAAGTCGTTTAAAAACGAAAGCATATCGTTAAAAAACCAAGACATATCGTCTCAATACAAACACATTTTAACAATGTCATGGTCTATGCTTGCATTACATTGGACTACTCCATGGAATAGTCTATTTTATCAAAATGGATCAGGTAGTCCAATATTATTTGCAAGGCAATACACAACTTTATGGTAGGTCATGTTGAAAATTGTTGTATTTTTTCTCTCTACCCCAACCAAACGGTTCTATTTTCATGATGAGTTTCCAAATATAAACAGTACAAAAACCGTTAATGCAAAAAAGAAAAAACTATTTTCATGCAACAATATTTTGTTTTTTTTTCTACAATAATCTAGAGGATATTTTGTTTTTTTTTTTTTTTTTTTTTGTTTTGTTGTAGAGAAAACAGAAAACCCTGTTTTAAGGCAAACGACTTTATTAATAAAAAGGCAAAAAAATTATAGAAATACAGTTATAACCATGAAAAAATTTAATCAAATAGTCATGAGTTTTAAGCAATTAACAGAGAAATATGCGGCAAAAATTTAACAATACCTACCGTTTAATAATGGCTAAATGGAAATTGGTTGCAATATTTGGATTAGTTTGGATATGAAAACAATTAAAGTATGTAAATACATAGCAAACAAATATTATGAGAAAAATTAAATTTTTTTTTTTTATTAAGTGAATAAGAACTTTATACAAAAACCACAAAAAAAAAGAATATTAGAAAAGATTAATTTTGTTCGTTAATTGGAAACCTGAACTTGTTTACTATTTACATGTTTACTTCTATTCCTGAAAAAGTTGACATAAGCAAAAATTAGCACAAATACACATATTTGCGCAAAATTGTGCAGTAAAAGCACTTAGATTTCCGAATGTTTTTCATATAAGTTTTACTACACGTTCAATTACACTGCGTCACCTGTGTGAACAAACGAATCTGGCACCTAATCTTTATTTAAAATTGGCCGCTGAATCCGAATCCAAATCCAAATTTTTTGTGAAATTTCATTCATTTTTCATTTCTTGACCCATTTTTTACGAATGACCTGTGGTTGTTTTAGTAATATCATTAGCTTTGAATAAAAATAAAGGAATAAAAAATCCGGCGAATATTTTCGAAGATACTATTCTTAAAGTAAGTCTTTTTAAAAACCGCCAATAACGGTAATTTGCCAATATCTCGAAAACTGTTCTACTTTTGATTATTCTTACTTAAGCGGGCAATTTTACATAAAGATTAGGTGTCAAATGCATTTGGTCAAATACTGCCTCGTAGTGTTGCATGCACACAAATAACAAACATGGTTGTGGTAAACATATTCTAAGAGCAACATATTATGATATTACACTGATTGAAAAGGCGTCATAACGCTGATGTATTTTGACATCAGTACAATGACAAGTGTCTTCGTTTTTGACCCCATGACACATTTCATCATGGTGATGTCAACCTTAACATCACTTGGCCAAAGTGTCATCAGGGTCAAAATTAAATTAAGTCACCAATGGGATGATACATCGGCATCACAGAAATGACGAACATGTCCTCAGTACGATGACGCAGTAACATCGGAGAATGGACATATTAGTATCAATTTAATGACAGTTTGTCATTAAGTCAAAGTCATTGGAATTCACTTAAGTCAAAGTGAGAAAATATTATTATTTACTTACCCGTGACATATGTTTGTTTCACGTTTGTTGAATTAATTACGACCGTTGTCTACAGCAGAACCCTCAATAATATGACACCAGCACCACGCCCCAAATCGTTTTCGTAATCATTCTACTTTAAAAAGTTGATGTATTTAACTAAATAATTTAAAAAAATTGAATATAGGAATGTTTGCTTCTTAAATTACATTGTAATCATGAAAATAATGTTAATAATTTACAAATCGAATTGATGTCACTATAGTCATAAAATAGACGACACGTAAAAAATGACAAAATTGTACGAAGCCGTTAGTCATTGGATTGACGTTATTTTTTGCATCATTGATGCCATTTGTAGTAACATTGATGTCACAATTCTGATGTTAGGGCATCATCAATATGAAGATGCATTTTTCTATCAGTGTATGATTCATGATTGTAGTCACCAAATTCTTTCGTTTTACGTTTTCGATTTCCATGACACCCCTGTATACTTTGATTATTATTGAATCATATTATTTTTCCCTTAATCGTATTTTTAACCTGGAAATCATAAAAGGTTAAGAAGTAATACAAATAAAATACAAAGTAATTATGTTATGGTTAAAAGTAATCGCAACATCTCTGAAAGAATCATATAATGATTACTTTAATTATATTATAATCGTAGGTTATCTTAATATCGTTTGTCGTAAGTCGCAGTTATTTGTAAATTATTGTATAACATTTCTTATAGTTTTTCTGTTAAAATAATCATAAACTTACATGCAATGGTCAATATGCACGTTCACAAAAAATATAGAAATTAAAATTTGTTTGCCAATGCTATTTTATGTAAAACTTTTTTTTATTTCTTTAAAATATTACAAAAGAACTGATGTTAACTTATTTCAGAAATGGCGATAACAAAATATTATTAGAGTAAAGATATTTTGTTTGCATCTTACCCCACGTCTCAATGCGCTTTCGATTAGAACATGACATGACCATAACGCCGGCAGAGCAACGGTATTAATTTGTTCATGTTCTTGTATGTGGCGAATACGTGTTGATGTTCATGTTCTGATTGACCACAATTTTTGTTGTTGTGCGTTTGGTTGTATGCAGAAAATATATTGTATGGCCAACATCATGGCGCACATGGATGCTAAGACGAATGTTTAAGGTGTTATGATACCTGCTATTTTTTGTATTGGATTTTTTTAGGATTGACTGAATGAAACAACAAATGCGAGAAAGAACAAGAAATACAATTTGATAAAATGTAAACAGAACAAACAATACTGCCCACGTTTTTTCCCCACAAAAAACCGTCATAAAAGCTAAAAATCGCAAAAAAAAAGTTAAAAACCGTCAAACCGATCAAAAACTAAAAAAATTGGCAACAGAGCTAACATTTAATCTGGAAATGTCAATTTTAAGTTAAAAAATTTGTTTGACATTTCAAGAGGTTTTATGATATAATCATACTCTTTACACTTGGTCAGTTTTCCTATGCAAATATATTTGCACTGTTCTCCAATATAGAAAAAATACAAAAAATAGCAAGTATCATAACAGCTTTAGTCTACACGAGTAGAATTCATGTGCAACATGCTGTTCTTACCAAGTTGATGGATGGTGGAGACGGGTAGTTAAGCATACTATGACTACACGTATAGAAAGTTATCAAGTTATGGCTTTTAAATATCATTAAATGGTAGTTAGAAACTGAATATGTTTATAAAGTTATTATTGTTTAGTTGTTAGATAAGTAATTATTTTTCAGTCAACAGTGCACGACAACAATATATTGTTACAATAAACATAATGTAGTTTCGGTAACAATGCCGAACTATATTTTTTTCTCTGCGTGTGTGTTGTGAAAACAGCGCATTAGGCTTGTTTATCAAATCGTTAATAAGAACGTTAACATACATATATCTTTATATATATATATATATATATATATATATATATATATATATATATATATATATATATATATATATATATATAGGAAATGTATAGTATTTATTGTTCCACTGTGGTCTATACAAATATTGGCCATCAACCTATTTCTAGTATGATAGAAATTTGAAAACATTATTATCCCCATTTACTTTTTAATGATTAAAACAACAAAGTAACGAATATATTGTCCTATTATATACATAATTACCATTTATGAGGGTGATTCAATAAGTCGCGGCTTTTTGAATTTTTTGCCTATGACCTCAAAGGGCAGCACTGCTCCTATCTAAAGGCATCTGTCAGTTGACTCCTGTCAGAATTCTAATAAGCTGCGTCATTTTGCTTGTGTTTCAGAGCCTTCGACAGCAGACAACCTCGTAATTTGAGAAGAAAATATTAAAAAATTGTGTGTGCCCATTAAGTATTTCATTCAAAAATCCATGAACAATGCTACGAATTCTTCCTCCATCTGCCTTATTTTCTAGATTTAGACCCGAGTGACTTTTTCTTGATTCCAAACCTGAGGTAGTGTCTCAGCGGAACGAGATTTGACTCCAACGATGAAATCATTTCGCAAACAAATAACAAACTGAGCTGAGAAATCTTATTTTTGGAAGGTATAAAAAAATTGGAGAAACCATGAGATACATGGTTCTATTAACAAAGCTTTGTATATCAGAAAGCTCATGTAAGTTTTTGTTTATATTATTCTCGACAATCATACGAATTTACAACATTAAAGATCATTACACATACATAAATGGCAATCGGGAATTCGTGTATTATTGCTGTGACCATGCAAAAGGTTTATTCATTACCATGTTTATGTTAAAAAATTTTGACTACAAAATTAAAGCTGAGAATGTGTTCATGTATATCTTTTCTCGTTTGCCTATAAGGATCACATAGTATTACAGGGAAATATTTATTGAATACTTCTATCTTGGCACAAGCAGTCAAAAAATGTTTAAGTGGGGAAAATTATCTGTTCACTTATAATCACTGTAAGCATACTACAATTAAATAAAAACTTTCGTCGTTACCGTTACAATATTATGTATATATAAATGAGTAGTCCATTTACAACCAACGCTAAGGTAGAAATGTAATTTGAAACTACTTACGACCTTCAACTTGTAACCAGCGTGCAACCTTAACATACATATAGTGCTTTTCGTTTATAGTCACAACCGTTTTTAGTCACATTAATGATATAGTTAATGTTATCTTTATTTTATGCCGCTATAAATAAATTCAATAGAAAGTATATGCGCTATAGTCCATTTAGCGATGTAAGCACATTTGTAATTACTCCATCTCTCAGCGACTTGAAAAGGCGAAAGTTATTAGCGTTATAAACACATTTGCAAAATTAACTAAGACGACACTTCAAAGCCATGCGACACAAACTGGAACAAAGCATGACGCATTTTAGAAATCACAGAAATTTCAAAAACGACGCAAACCGGGGTGTATTTGTTGTTTTTCTATTTTTATTTTTTTGTAACATAATTTAACAAAATGCCAAAAAAAAAACAATAAGAAAAAAAATATATTGACAACAGATTTCACGCTACTTAAACACAGACAACATTTTCCACATTTCAATGGACGATTTATTTTCTCATGTGCTGTTCACAACTGGATCCTTTTTTTTTTTTCTGTCTGCCATTCTTTTCTAAAAATTTCCTTTTTTTTTTTTTTGTTTGTTACATTTTCTCAACTTCAAATAACTATTATCGTTATCTTCACTTAAATGTTTAAGAGCGTGTGTGCTAGTGTGATGGTAAACATTCATGGTAAACATTACTTTTGCACTTTGTAAGAAATTCTTATGTTTAATAAACAAAATAATAGCAACAACATTGTAGACAAAACAAACACATTTATTTTCGCAACAGTACAAATATATACTGACCGCACCCAGACTCTTTATCTCTCTCTAAAAAATATTCTCGAAAAAAGGGAACGGAAAAAAGAAAAAATGGAACATTCAACAGGAGGAACATTGTCATAAAACGTTCTCAAGCAAGGAAAGAAATTCGATTTTAAAACCGATTTATTAATTTCTGGTTTCTTTAGTATTTTCTACTTTATTCCTTAAAAAATGTAACAGTAACACAAATATTAATCACAGTACCGAGTAACACTAACGACGCAAATCAGCTGCTTTATTTTGTTGTATGTAAAGCAATTAGACCGATTATAGTTAGAAGTTAGATGTTACGATTTAATATGTAAGAAATATATTGGTCTTACTTTTTTTACGGTAAGGTTACTGTTACTGTTGCTCCCGGCTAACTGAGCCTTAAGACTTTCTGAAAGACAACTTTCATAGTGTGATCCAGGGATGATAAATGAGAAAACCAATATCGTACCAACGAACTTTTAAAATCGTACTTTTTCGGCCTCAATAGTACCAAAGTTAACTTATCAAATAATAAAAAAAATAGGGTGCTCGATTATTCGACATTTTTTAGAACCCGGTTATCGAATATTTCGACTATAAATATGGGAAATTTAATTTGTTTCTTTTACCATTCCGTGCTGCATGTAATAATTTTTAAAGTTTCTATAATTTTTAACTTTGTTAATATTCGACCTATTAAGATATAATATTACTAAAATTGGCTGAAGAAGAACCTCTAAGGGGAGCTTTTTGGTACTTTTTCGTTCAACATCTGGTACTTTGATTCATTTTAGTTGATATTAGACATAGAAAAGTAAAAGTAAACACGCAATGTCCTGAGTAGATGACAACCTATAAAGGTGATTTCTTGAGACTTTTTTGTTTTTCAATTGATATTTTCTGATACTTTTTATATTGTACTTACAAAATAAATGAACTAACGTAGAAGATGAAATATGAACAGGAGGTTGGTCCCTAGACAAATCGATCCACTAAGATGGAAAAACTGAATGCTCGAAATATATAAATTCATATACATATACTTAGATGTACTATGTTTTCTTCATATGTACATAAAAATGCATGGTCGAATTTTGACCATTGGGCGAACACTTGTTAAAAATTAATTTGGTATTCCCAAAAATAAGTTTGAGAAAAATTTTTATTTAAACTCGTCATTTCCTGTCTTTTACGGTACAACATTGCAAATACCACATGTACGGGTCTAAAGAATTTTGCATAACTTTTAAACTAATTAATGTCACATAATAAAACTTTTACAATATAATGAGGACACTATATGCTTATTTCGGTTTAAAAAAAGTAGGACTAAGTAAGAAAAATTTTGATTTAAATCTTTCATTTCCGGTTTTGCAGATGAAAAAACATATTTTTTTTTTCACATTAATTTTTTTATTTAACCCTTTCGACCCGGTCGGTACAATATATCCCAAAAAAATTTCAAAACACCTCTTGGTAATATTTGATAAAGAATGTAAATGCAAATGTATTTTTTTCGTTTTTTATGACATTCAACACATCTTGTCGATGCTTGCTTGAAATTTTGAAGCTGCAGTTGCTTGTAATTAGTGAAGAAGTGAACACGTGTTGGAAAATTTTGCAAAAAAGCATACGAATTACTACGAAAAAAGCAGTAAGTGTTAAATATTTTTTTCTGTCCCGTGTATTTATATAGTGTTTGTGCTATGTGTTTTCAATTCAAGTTTAGAAATTCACTAATTCGTGATATAACTAAGGTTTAGTGTTCTTGGGATTATATGTCCCAGTAGTATTTTTACTTGGGTCTATATATCCCAGGAGTATATTAACTGCATATCAGTTCAATAATGGTAAATTTAAATTTCTATACCCAATAGGCATAATGACCAGCAAGAGAGCTGGACTTACTGACGATGACATCGAAAATGTGCTCTACGATTCCTCAGGTGAGTCGGAGCCATTTAAAAATAGCGGATCTGAATATATAGCGTCGGAGGACAACGATTCATCTACAACTGAAGAACAGTGTTTAGGCGATATGGAGTCCAGTTCTGATGACGATATCGGTCCTGACGACGTGGAAGAAGATTGCCTTATTGCAGTAACACCTGCTACTGCGAATATATGGACGGTTGACGGCAGTTCCCAGCCACGAAAAGGATTACCTCCCGAATACAATCCGTCTGTGCTTTGCGATATAAATCGAGGCTCCAGTGAATTGGAAACTTTTTTGAAATTGTTTCCTCGAAGTTCCACTATGTTTTAACTGTTTTACACCCTATCATATGTAAATCTTTTTATAAATCAATAAAATTGATAAACTTTTTCTAGTGAGTTTTTTTAATATGTGCACTGCTGGGACATTTTATCCCAAATTTTAATTTAAAAACACCGACTGGGATTATATATCCCAGTGCCCCCAGCGCCTCTGGTGACGAAATCTGAAATTCTGGCGTGGTAAAGTTATTAACTTTTTTCTATTCTTTAAGGTTCACCTAGTGCCAATATTGCATTTCCAGCAATTTTTGTCGGTTCGAAAGGGTTAAAGATCAATCGATTTTCTATAGGAATCACTTAAAATTTTTGGTGCGAAAAAATAATTTAAAAACAAATTTTTTTTGAAAACGGCAACACTTTACCACCCCGTAACTCGACAAATAACCATCATAGAAAAAAATACTTCGCACACTTATTCATATCTACTAGTCATGCCAAATTTAAAGGAATTTCAACAAATTTTTTTTTTTGGTTGTCCGCTTCACAAATAATGTGCCCCATATGTATGTTTTTTTTTTTTGATGAATGGATAAAATCACAAATAAATTACCATCTTCAGACTTTCATTTTCTTCAGGAAATGTTGAAGATGCAATAAAGAACTTTATAGTCGACTTTTAAATTTCAAGTATTTTTTATTTTTTTTTTTATCATCATAATACTTATTTTTATGTGCATGTATTTCCTGTTTTTTTTCCAGCATTATGCTGCTCTCAAAAATAAAAATGCTTAAATATTTTTACCATCTTGGTACAATTTCTGCCTTATTAAGGACTATAAACTACATTTGTTTTCATGCTTTTAACACAATGTGAACTGCAATTCTATCGTAGATTCGATCGTAGAAAACTTAGTCTGATGTGTTCCATGGTTTTCGCAGTTCCGAAGTTTCATTACTCCATAAGTAGTAAACGTGTACCCGGCTATGCATTCTAGAGGTACAACCGAGAAAAATTTGCAAACAAAATATGGACCTTTAATGCTAGTAATACAGTTTGCATGACTTAAGTTAAACATCTTAGTTTGTTTGCCTTGAAACAACCTTGGTAAGCCAAAACGTCTTAAAAGTTGACAATACCCAGCGGGAAAAAGAAGGAGTACGCATGCCTTCTAGAAGGCCTCTGTTCTCCTTCTTTTGGATAAACAAGGCCTGCTCGCTCCATTACATACTCATATCTTTTTTACACACGTTGTCATCGCAGAGAAGGCCTTCCGCTCTTGCTTCCTTAGCAGGTACATAAGAATGGCAACGGGACCAAAAAAAATAATTATTTGGCTTTTGCTTGTGCAAAAAAACAATACAAAAAATGTTACTCCTTCCCTACTCCCTGCTCATAGAAAGGAGTGTTGAAGGTGTATCTTATCTTTTAAGCCAAAGAGCTGAGGCCTTCTATGAGCAGTAAGATAAGAATCGTAATTTAATCAAAACAATTTTTAAGCAGGCCTTTTAAAAAGCCTGAAGTAAGAAGGTATTCTGAGTTTTACCGCTGGGTATGGCTTAAATTTAAACAAAAATTAAACAAATTGCACAGTGTAACAGTGAAGATACACTTTCGATATAAACTATGTTGTCGGTCTTGTTAAAAAAATAATACTTTTATTTGCACAATTTCGATTGCAACTTCAAATTCAGAAGTTATTGATATAAGCGATTATTTTTTTCCTTTTTTTTATTTGAGTTAGTTGACGAAAGCTTGTCACTATTTTATTAAAGAGATTCTCGACTGCGCAACGTCCAATGAGAGGTTAGACCAACATTTTCAAAACCAGTTATTATTATATAGATTTTCGTTGATTGTGTATTGCGCATTGTGCAACATGTTGCGAAGCGTTGCTTTGATTAAAGATAATGGATTCCTGTCTGGTAGCAATTTCCGGCATGTGCTTTTAACGATTTTTGGCCTCAAATTCCTTCACGCAGAGAAAAAACATGATTAGTAAATGGTCACTATGAACATTTTTATTCATATTTGCCTAATACGTTTGTATTATAGTTCTAATATAACTTGAAAAAGTATTTTTCGTCCTTAACATATTTAAAATCGCTATAATAATATTGTATGGTATTTTACACCTTAAAAGTTACTCTGATCTAGCTAAACATATTAAATTATGTGAAATGTTTGCTACTATAATATACATAAGTATATGTTTTCAACAATACAAAAAAATCACAATATGAGTTAAACACAAAAGGTATGGTTAATACCATAATTTTTGTTTGCTTTTAAACACATTGTATAAACATTGTTTATTGTCGAAACAAATAGTGTGTGTTTATACAGAAACAATTTTCTTCAGTCCGCGAGCGTCAGTTAATCGGGAAACATGAATAATTACAAAATAATTAAGAAGTTTTTCGGGAAGAAAAAGGCCATCGTTTTTCTTCTGAACATAATCATATGTTTGAGACAATTAACTTAAGACGTGTTTGACACAATCATAACCACAAACATAAATGATAGTTTGCGATTGTGATTGTATCAACCATGTTTTTTCTTTGCGTGTTATTTTTTAATTAATTCTGCTGCTTTCGAGCAGCTTGAAATAGTTACTTGAGTGAATCTTATCAATATCTTAGAATATTTTATTTAGATTGTTTGATTTATATTCAAATCATGATATGCACAACAAAGTAAAATTTTTTTTAGTGCCTTTTGTGTTATTTACTACCCATCACTAAATCAGGGCTGTAAAAACGAATATAGAGAAAACATAGCAAGCAAGCGAGTTTTGAAAGAGTTTTCTGTTACTGTTTTTGTTTTGTGAATTGCCAACGCCATCACCAACAGCATCAGAGCATTGCCATCAACATTGATTAATATAAAACAAAGGACGTGTTGATGACATCTCTAGTAATTGTAAAACTTTAGGGAAAGGGAGTGGGAGTGAGAACAAAAAATAAGTACAAAGTAAATAAAAGCATAAAAATTGTATAAAACAAAACAACAACATGAAATTGAATAACAAGAATAGAAATCAAAGTGGTCAAAAATAACAACAGTTGATTCAACAATGCATTTTTAAAAACTCTAGGGTAAAATCTATAGTGATTTTGATGATAGATGATTATGATGATGACAATGACAGTGATGATCATGATGACGATGGCAAGGAACAAAAATTTTTTTTTTTTTTTTGCACAACTCATATACTGTGAAAACACGAGCAGCACTAAAATATTTGTTGTGGTACATTATTTTACAATTGCTTCAATTGTGTCTAAATGATAATTTGTGAGTGTGTGTTGCAAGTACATTTTCGTAGTTGCATATTCAATTACAAAACAATTCAATTGAAAACAATAGTTTTCAACTTTTATCAAATTGAAAGAAATGAGCCTTTCATTAGTTGTGGCACTACACCATGTTCTCTTATTACTCATGCTCCTACTGTGTTGATTCTTAATCGATTAACATGATGGTGCACTGCTGTTCAAGAGAGGAGCAGTAGGAAACTAAAAAATAACTAAGGGTATTTTTGAAATGAATTTTTGACTAAAGAAAAAATTTAAATTTCTCTACTGGGAAAAAAAATATTTTTGTGACTATGTGAAATTTTTTAAATTCTTTGACACAATGACATTAACAGTAGCGAGATATGCGCACACACAAGGCGAATTCATTTTTCAGGTGGCGTTGAAAGCACGGCTGTGCTACTTTTTTTTCTTAATTAGAGAGTGGAATGTCAAAAGTGACGTGTGTTTTTGACATATCGACAAACGAAAGCAACAAATAAAATACAATTTTGTGTTTTTAGTGTTGTTACTTGTTGCAGTATCGCCACCACCGTTTCCATAAATTCGCCTTGCGCACACATTTATATACTTATAAAAAACAAATCGGCATACATTTGGAGTAACTTGGTGGCCACACGATCAAGTTTTGCCTTTCAATTCCTTTCAATTTGCAATACACTCTCACTTTTTTACTAACACACACACACACACATTTTAAATTGACCACGAGATGGCTTTCAATTTCACCTTTCCATTTGTTTGGCAATTTTACTTTCAATTTAACAGCTGATAACATGTTTTTCTTTAAAAATTGTTTTTTTGATGACATCAGGAAAGTAAATTGCTTACAAATTAAATGCAGCCTACGTCACAAGCAGTATATGTAAAAGACTATCAAGAACAACTTGACCGTGTGGCCGCAGGGTAAAGGAAATAAACTTTCTTGTTTAGTAAACATAATCATTTTAATACACTGGGCAAAATTGCTAAGGTGCTTTTTAAAAATACCAACAAAAAAATCAGAAGGTGGAAAAAAATGACTAAAGTTTCGAATCCAACTACAGTAAAATTTTGTTTTTTATTAAAAAGAATTAAAGACTTTAATTTTTATATTGAAATTTCATTTGAAACTTCTTAATCCATCTGAGCCTCGTGAAAGCATATTAAGGCGAAGTTTTTTAAAATTACGGTTATGAATAAGGTGGCACAAAAGCCATCACACTATCGGACATGCCATTATTTTTGCAAATGGTAATGAATGTAAACTCTGCTTTGGTGCTTGTGAAGTAAGAAAATTCTTCTTCTTACAAAACACACGTTATACCCCTGACAGACAAATAATTTACGTACCATGGTATGTATACTACGGTTTTGTATTCTATATTATATTGGCAGACTTGTAGTACGTATACTTCAAATAAGATACCACATTTATACTACGTACATTTTCGTAGTATATAAACCAAAAATATACCACTTTGTTGCATGGTTTAATTGTAGTGTAGGTTGACACACATTTAGTATACCATGATAGTATAGTATAGAAATCCTATGTCTGTCAGGGGTATTAATAAGAAATAAAATGCTATGCTTCTGAAGAACGCGAGTGACATTTACTTTAATTCGCAAAAGGGTGATAACTTTTGCGCCACCGCGTATATACATATATATAAATTATAAATAAACATCTTAATCAAAAGTTAAAAAAAATCATAACTGTACTCTTCAATAAGCGATTTTCAAAATTTTTATTTTTTTTAATGATGAAATTGTTAGCTTTGAAAAACAATAAAATCACAAAAAAAAAAATCATTAAAAATCCAAAACGGGAAAACTTAAAGGGTTAGTACGTTCACGTAAACTCCATATAACCTATTTACAAAATTAGACACAGATCATAAAAATCTATTAATGTGTTTCGCTCTTATTCACCGTTAAGTGAAGGAACCTCATTTTTAAGTGAAGGAAAAAACGTCTATAAATACAGTAGCAGCAAACATACAAAAGCACGACAAGCAAAATCCTTTAAAATTAGAAAATGTTATTTTTGTATGGAAAAAATCGGTATTTTTATTAATTTAGTTTTCTCAGTAAATTATGAAAAAATCTAAATGTGTACACCGATTACAATGGAATAAATTTCATTTGATTCGAAATATGTAAAGCTTAATGTTTTAAGACAAAAACTGACGTGTTTTTATTTTTTATGAACGTTTAAAGAGCAAATAATTTTTTTTTTTTTTAATTGGTAGTTTTTATTTCAAAAATTCATCGATATCTCTGAAAGTACTGGGAAAATTAAAAAACAGTGTAAGCATGGCTTAAATGTAATATTGTTTTTGAGTTTCGGAATTTTTTTTACTGAATATGGGTTCTAAGTTTTTTCAATGTATCTAGCGAAAGTGCTTTAGTTTTAGGGATATAACGGTATATCTCAAAAAGTCGAGCTGTTAGAGAAAAATGGAGATTTGATTTGAAATCAGCGACCTGAAATTAGTTAAAAATTTTTAAAAAATTACCAGGCCGCGAAAACACTGTTCCCGAGTGTAATAATTCTAGACTGCAACTTCCTTTAGAAAAATTAGAGCAATAGAATCAGTAGTCAAACATTTTTTGAGGCGCTTTTCCTTAGAATCTGAGAGCGAGTATATAAGTTTGACATTTAAAGTTGCATGCATATTTTAAACCTGTTCAAGTTGATAGTCACTTTTGGGCAAAGTAAGAAAATAAACAAAACAAAATGTTTGCAATCGTTTTGTTTTCTACTTTTTAGTGAGAAAACCCCAAGCAATGAGAATGATTTTGCTGTAAATATGCTTATTTACTGCAACAATTTCAAAATAAAAATCTATCTTAATCATTCTAATGAAAATATTTCTTAAGAAGATATTGTAAACTCAACTCAGAATCACTTTCTGAATCGATCTAACGATGTCGGTCCGGCTGGCTGGCTGTCCATGTAGACTTTGTGCGTAAAGTACAGAACGCAATTATGGAGATAATGGGAACAGTGGTTGTAATTGCTACAATAACAAAGCCTATATTGAAAATGGTGACAATCGGTTAATAATTTCCAATAGCCTCCATACCAGCTTCTTGTTTAGCTAATTGAGTTTAACACGTACATTATTTTAAAAGAACGCTGCTAAAAAATCAAACAAAGGGAGCGAAATTGAAAAGTTTTGAGCAAGAACGTTTGCAGATTGATTTGCTCGTTATTGTGATGTTTTCAGCAGAATTTCTTGCAAAGTTTTTTTTATTAACGCAATAGTAAAAGAACTGGTTATTAGTAAAAAAGAAATACAAAACAAAAAGCAAATTTCAAAACTTTTAGTAAAAAAAAACTTAATGATTCATGCACCAAGTCTGTGTTCATACGGCTCATGTCTAATTGACAGGATTGCTACTTTATAGGCGAGAGGGACGAGGGGAAAAGAAACGAGTACACAGTAAAGACCTGCACGAGTGTATCAGTAAGTATTGTTGAAACAGATACACCAGATATATATCTGTTACTACTGATATAAATGAGAGAATGAGTGAAACTGATATTGTATGGTTTTGCTTTTGCCCACTAACCATATCTTAAAAACAAAAACAGATGCTTATGGTTTTGGATTGAGTGTGTCATAACATTTTTTTTTGCTTACAAATATCTGTTGTCACCATAAGTATTTCTACAATATCTGTAGTAATCTGTTGTATTTTTAAACATTGTTGGCGAGTTGATGAAAATAAGAGAGTTTGTAAAAATTTTTATAAGATCTCAACCAGGGGTGCCAGATGGTTTTAGTAAAAATCGGCATATTTTCAAAAACAAATCGGAAATCAAATTATGAAAAAACGGCAAATTAAAATTACTGTTTAAAACACATAAAACATATTCTTAATGACAAAAACCACAAAGCAAAACCATTAACCATTAACCATTACATATTGCTTTAAAAAAAATAAATAAAAATAAATGTTTTATAAATAAATTTTATTTAATTAAAAAATACGGGGTATCTAATAGCAGATTAATATTTTCAAACTTAAATAAAAAATTTAATAATTGACACAAAGTTTTATTAAAAGCATTGAACGGTAGAATGGAAATGCGGATTTTATTTTTTAAAGAGTATGTCATCCACATGTTTTTTGTCGACTTGAACACACTGTTCAAAACGGAGCCTTGTTTTTCGAGAATTTAAAAAAATAAATGACCCAATTTTCTCATGCGTGTATAAGGCACACCAAACATTTACCCTGGGGCAATGTAAAGGCATTTGATGTTTCAATCGAGGGTTTTAGGATCTTGAAGACCAGTAACGGTAGATTTGTTTGTTGACGTGGCTATTTAAGTGAAAATGAACTTTGAACAAAATTGTCGACGAGCAATTACGTAAGAATCATTACCCTTAAAAAATGTCTCCTCAGCGAACGCGCGATGCTCACTCGACTACTGTGACTGACAAATCCTCCCAATCGATAATTCCAACGGCTCCAACCTCCCTCCGCAACGTTTATTACTTTTTGAAATAATCGCATTTAAAAATATAATTTTGCCACCAGACACCCTTTATATGAATAGATTTTACTTAAGGGTAAATTGCAGGGACCGTTAATAACAGTGATCCATATCACTGTTGGGATTTGACAATTCTTAAATTGTACCGTCTCAATGGCAAAATTGTACCAAATTGACATAAACTGTACCAAATTTTGGTTATAAAATAAAAAAGCATACATAGTAAATATGCATAACACCTTTTTATTCAATAAAACAGTTAAGAAAGTATAGTCGATTAAGCTCGGCCATTTGATGCCCTACACCACAGTTTATAAGGAAAACATTTCTAGAGTGTACCTGCCAGAGCAAAATTATTTCAAGAGGTAAAGATTCATTCTTCATCTATATATGATTTGGTTGTCTTTGAGTGATTTTAGGAAGGAGATTACATGAGAGCTACGTTCACTTTGGGCCTGCCAGCACAATATTTTGTCATGACATAGTAGATGTCATAGAAGCTATTATCGCCCATTTTTATGTCAATATCAACATTTATAAGGAAGTTAGGATTAAAAGCTTAATTCGGGAGTAGTATTTGTGTGGGAGCTATCGTTCAATATGAACCAATTCTAATAAAATTTAGTAAGATGGTTTGAATTGCAATAAGTTTGTTCAAAATAATCAGTATTGTGGTTATTTTGTTGAACTATTTATGGTTTTTAATCCAAATTTTTTTTTTTAATATTTTTAATTAGGCTAAAGCTCATCAAATTTAATTTTCATTAAATTGTTTTTATGAAGAAAGGAATTTTACAACATGAAATTAATTAAAATTTATTGATAATTTTTTATTCTTGCCTGAAGCTGGACTGGAACCCAGGCGTTTTTGCGGACAGGTTACCCTGACATGTTTCGATTGCAACCACTCAATCTCCTCAGAGGGCTTGCCGTTTAACACTCGCAGCCATCGACGACTGCTGACGTCAATAGTCAAACATCAATCCTTAAACCAAATTGTATTTAACCTTTGGTAGATCGAAATTTGCTTTGAATGATTATCTATTTTAATTTATTTTACATGTTTTTCCTTACTTCTGTTTTTTCGTACTTTTGTCAAGAATTCTTCTTGAAGTTAAAAGTACATTTTTTGTTAACCAAAGGTTGGCTTAAGCAAAAACCAAGTGAAATATTTAAAGAAAGGGAATATTGCAAAAAGGCTTAATAAAACAGGGACCGTAACAGTTATTCCTCCTTTCATGAACGTCAGATGATAACAGTTTTTTTTATTAAATATTAGACGTTGCTCGTAACCAATAGTTTTATTAAAAAGTTATTGGTTTTTGCAAAACGTTTGGCTAGATCAAACACCATTTAACTGTTTTTAAATATCACTGTACAATTCTGCTACATATTGTATCCATTCGAAACGTTTGCCGTGTTTAGTTTTTACTAAAAACTTTTTAGACAATTTGTTAAACCATAAAGAGTGTCTGATTCCCCACAATTGTAAAGAGCACACACTAAAGAGGTCACTGTGCGATTAAGAAGTGCTAGATTTGTGTTTTTCGCTACAATTTACAAAATACTGTAAAATACAAAAAAAAAGACGACTTAATTTTATTTAAAAACAAATTGATATTTATTCTTATTTGACCTTTATTTTATAATTACTTTTAATTATTTAAGCTTGAGGTCTTTTTTTTTTTTTTTTTAAATATAATTTTTTATAAAAAAAGACCTCAAGCTTAAATAATTAAAAGTAATTAAAAACAAATTTTCATGGTAACATACCTTTGAATATCGTATAACCAACTCTGGCTCCTTACAACGCAACCAAATCAAGTTGACTGCTGTACGTATGCGTTTACACCATTCACTGCAGGTGGAAGAATTAAGACGGAAAAATGTTTTCGCCTCTAATCATAATATGACGATTATCCAACTGAACATCGGGATGAGCCTCTTCATTGAGAATACGTTCAGCACCGCCAGCAGAAGCCAAACCAATTAATTCCCAGTAATCTACATGCAATTCGTGTCCACCTGGTGCATAAAACAAATAAAAGAGTTTCTACAATATTGTTCACGAAACGAAACTTACCGATTTGCCTTCTGGCACAGGTTTTAGTGTACCAAACATTGTAAAAATCCGTAATGTAAATAAAAAATTAAACCTTTGCCTTGACGTCTTAAACGATGTGCTCATCCATAGATTTTAACGTTTCTGTTAATTTTCGACACATTCAAATATGCAGCTGGCCAACTGGGATCTTCGGATATGAGTCTTTTTGGATTCATCCAAATTTTGTTTAGGCTTTTCCGCATCTTCAGCTTCGCGTTTTTCTTTTTCTCATTTTTATAACTTACTTACCCAAATCCTTTGGATTTTCTTTATTTATTTTGATAATTTAATAATTATTAAAATATTTTGCAGTATTTAATTTAAACAATTCACAAATTTTCACAAATATTAGCCAGTAAAGCGTATGTTTTTATAACAAAAATTAAAAAAAAATTGGCATTTTTTGTGGTGTTTTCAGTTGTTCTACTCTAACATATATGTTAGAGTGGTACAACTAATGTAAAATTGTTGCAAGTGTGTTAGTAAAATTTTTTTTTTTTTAGTTTCGGTCATCCATTTCTTGTAGGGGTGTTCAGTTCTTTCAGAATATTTTTTTTTTCAATAATATTTGTCTACTTGGCACTTGAAGGAAGAAAACGCGACCTTTCAATTTCATGAAAGAATTTTTTACGCAAACAAAATACATATCGGTACCGAAAATTTCAAAAATGTTTGCATTTTTTGTTCTTGTAAAGTTTTTTGTTTGTTTTTTTTTTTGTGCTCGAAACACATCACGCAAAAATTATTGAAAAAAATAACTGTTCATGTGTACATATTTTGTTTTTGTAAAAAATTATTTTTTAACCAGCCAAAGGGTCGGCTCTTTTGCGTTGAAAAATAATTGAAAATAACGGTATCGTACAATAAGTAACTTTTTGTATTCCATCAGTATCCACTAGCATCTGCTTTTGCGAAAAAGATATTAGCAGATATGATACTCTCTTTCGCTTTTTTATCAACTTACATCCACTCTTTTGCAAATCATAGCAACATCAACTTATATCAGAAAAACAAGAGCACTCATCCATACGCATCCACTTTAGAAACAACACAGAAACAGATATAAACAGATGTATCTGTGCAGGTCTTTAGTACACAGATGCATGTACTGCAGTGATCATCACGCTATGCCCCCGGGGGCCGAGCACTTTTCGTGAATTTCACACACACACAACACGAAGGTTAACGAAACAATTGTAAAAAGCCATAATTTTAAAAAACAAGAACAAAACACATAGTTAATGTCTCAAACGAGTAAATTTATTTTCCTCTCTTTGCACTCACCACTACATACACATTTTTAACTGTCTCTCTTTGTGATGACCTCTGATGTACTGTCTTTACGTTTGGTTTCTTATTCGTTGCTTAATTTTGTTTTTGTTTTCAATATCAAATAAAACAAAATAAAAAACATGTCGTCAACATGACATGAATCATTGGAACGCCAATTCATGTTTAAAGAAGAAAAGGAAGAATCTTGTCAATAAGACATGAGCTGTATGAACTCAGACCAAACATTTTTCAACATTTGTTTTGTTCTCAAATGTACGAGAGGAACGGTAAATAAATGCATGCAAATAAGTCAAAAGCCAATTATTTTTCCTTGTTACTTAAAATTAATTTTTACTCGTTTTGCTCTTGTCTTGTCGTTTTGCTCAAGACAAAGTCTTGACAAAAAGAATACGAAAAAAATACGAAGGGAGGCAACATGTAATTTGAAATTTAAGTGACAATAACAGCAAATTTCGAACCACTAGTACTACTGGTTAAAGATTGATGTTTGACTGTTGGCTAACGGGCACCGCAGTGGTGCAGTGGGTAGAACTTAAAGATTTCCGACGATAGAATGTGGTGATTCTTGAAACATGTAAAGATCAACCCGGTTTCAAATCCAAGCTCAGCCAAGAAAAATTATCAATAAATTTGAATAAAAATTCCAAGCTGTTAAATTTTAATGAAAATTAAATTTGATGAACTCAAGCCTAATTAAAGAATATCAAAAATATTCAATTATTCTTTTTTTTAAATTACACTTAAGCTCTTTCATAACCTAATTTCGATATTCCTTTCATTTATTTCATTATTTTTGTACAAGAAGGCATTTTTATATTCTTTTGTATGTTCATTTATATTTCAAGGTCTTTTGTGGTTACAACAAATCTATCGAGATCTATAGCCCGGAATTGAATCGCTTCAAGATGAAATGGTAAAGCGCATTGCCAATGTTACCATGGCCATTGATTTCCTGGGTCTTTTTACAAATAAATAAATTCTACTTGATTGCCAAATGGAAATGGCCAAAGATATTCTGATCCAGCATGTAAGAACATTTCATTGTGGCGTCACACATGCCAGTATTTGCTCAGTGGTTTGGTAAGTACATTCATAATAGAGATATTAACAGAGATACAAAATAATACAAATAGACTTATATACATACATGTCCACCACAAAACCCACATGTGTAATACGACTCGACTGCAAACACAAATAAATGTTTATATTACTGGCAAAATGGTTATAAGCAAATAGGATACGTTTTTTCTACTATTCACATATTAAATTTTAGTTTCTTTTTTGTGTTGATTTTGTGCTTTTGTATCAAACAAATACCGGCAACCAAACGCCCTTGTTAAATGGACATGAAAAGAAATATGCTATTGGTAACAAACACGACAAATTGATACACTACACGTTAAAAGTAAAAGTTTATATTCTCGAAAATATCTTAAATAAGAATTTTATGCGAGAGAATGATAATATATAAGTTTTTTTATTATCTAAAATCTCTCGGACTTATTTATAAGAAATAAAACTGGTTTATAAAAAACGTTTAGTTATTTTTTAAATCTGTTTTATTTTTTATTAATAAGGCAGTTCAGATTTAAAGTCGTTCTTGCCACTTGAATTTTGTATCCGATTATATTTAAACAAGGCAGTCAAGCAAAATAGTTGTTTGTATAGCCAAAACCCCAAATGTCCTTACTAAATACTAAAGTTCTTATAAAAAATCTCCGTACCTGGAATAAACTTAAACCTATCACAATATCTGTGCAACTTTATGTGTTTGCTTTTGTACATATGAGTGTGTATTCACACTTGTAACCCTTTTTGTGTGAAGTCACTTGTTGACATGGGTATTTTATACCTTTGAGTTGTTCACCCCCATCCAATTTTTTGTAAAATGATAAACTAAGTGAATAGACAGTTTCATTTATTAGTTTTCACAAATTTGTTACTTATAAATAATTAGTAAATATTTTAGGTTGACTGTCTAATATATCCGCTTCCGGTTTTCTATACACTAAAGGGTGGTTTTTTTTTTTGTTCTTGCTTTTTATTTAACAGGTTATTGATGGTCGCTGGAAAAGTGAAATCGGAGAATATGGTGCCATTAACTTTACAGGATTTCGTTTGATGGATACAAATCAACGTTTGGTTAAGGTTCATATGTCAGTTGATAACGTTTGGAATCAGCCACTTCAATAAGAGCAGGCAGAGAATTAATATTGGTAAGTAAATATTCGGCTATATTTTGGTAACGAAAATCAAATAAAATTGATATCGAAGACAACTTTAAGTTTAATGGTTTGAAAAATGACCACAGTTTTTAATGCATTTTTGAGTTATTCTAATAAATAGTAGTGGTACTCAAAGTATAACGTACATAAAATGGAATGTTTTAATGAACTTTGAACCAGGGTTCGAAAAATAACACTAAATATCGCTTCTTAGTGTTCGATTCAGTAGATATTTGGAATTCACAAACGCTTATAGAGTTTGTGTAGAAAATCATTAAAAAAAAAATAACGTTTCCCCCTTAGTCATATTTCGAACACAAAAAAAAAAAATAGTACTGTTTTTATCAACTCAACAAAAGATGAGAACAATTAATTCCGTTCGGTTTTTTTTAAATCCAGTACAGAACAATATATAATAGTTATAAAGGGTTGTGTTCGTCTAAACAAATACTAAAAAATTGATATCGTTCTTGGGTGTGTGAGCCGAACGCTAAATAATATGCTTCTTATTTTCGAACACTGCTTTGAACACAGGATCATTATGAAATTTTTTTCGATTTAATTTCACTCGAAATTAACTTCCGGAACATGTCTGTTTAAGTTAAATGAGCAAAATGGAAAATAAAGAACACATTTATATTCAATTCTACTAAAAATTAATTAAAATTTTTTTTTATAGCGACAATGCTTATCGAATATTTTAGTTTAATGAAATTATAGTTTAATTGACACACAAACTATTTCGACTTATTCTTTATTTTATTCTTTATTTCAAATAACAAATCGAACTCGTACTTAACAAGTTTGTCGTTTGAATAAGTTTCATATTATTAAGTCAATTTGTTTTGATTGGCTAGTTTGAACAAAATTATTCGTTTTTTCTAAAATTTTTTACTGAATTATTAAGAAATTTGTCAAGATTAAAGAAATTTTGCGAAATTTCGTTTGTTTTAGTAAAATAAAAATGGCCATATTAAGTTTAACACAAGATGTATTCAATTTAATTAGATTCTTATTCATTTCATTTCAAAATTATTAATTTTTAAAAAATTGTTATTTAAAGCATCTAATAAAGCTAAATTTAATGAGATCAAAGAAATATTAATAAATTTAACTCGAATATCTTCACAACCTTTCAAACGAATTTTTAACAAAAGTTGAAAATTTCAGATTACTTTTAAATTTTAATTAATCTCATGTTGTAAAATTCCTTTCTTCATAAAAATAATTTAATGAAAATTAAATTTGATGAACTTTAGCCTAATTAAAAATATTAAAAATTTGGATTAAAAACCATAAATAGTTCAACAAAATAACCATAATACTAATTATTTTTGACAAAATTTAATCATAAAGGCACAAAAAAAGTCACACAAGCTTTTATGGTACCAACATTGGAGCCAAATAAATAATCATAGGGAATCTGCATCAAATACAATTGATTCGATTAAAGCGAGCATTGGTCAAAAAGGGCCAGAATTGCAGTAGTGGCTGGGAAGTTATTTCTCACCCGCCGTATTGTTTCGATTAATACAGAACGTTTTTACTGCAATAAGGCTTAGAGAAAGAGCATTTGATTTGTTGTGGGCTTAAAACTTAACCCATTTCGTCCCAGCGATTTTTTTTTTCGAGTAATTTTATAAAACGTGGTGGCTGATAGATAATATGGGACTAGAAAACACGAATCTGAAGTCCAAATTTTTTTTAGATTTTTTGTTTTTGAGAAAAATGGTGTTCGATTAATCGAACATTGGGCACTATTCAGCATTTTTGTTTAATTGCTCCTATAGATTGTAAATATAGAAAAACTTAGTTTTTTATAAACTGAACGTAATTCATTTTATATAATTAAAGAAAAATAGAACAAGGCATTTATTAAAATTAAAAATATACAGTTGAACCTCGATTACCCAACTCGCCTAGGACCGGGCTGAGCATTCGTAATAAAAAAAACCGGTTTATAGATGTATCAGGTGATTCATCGTGAACTTGATATATTTATTATCGGTTAAAATAAAAATTTATGGCATTAACTGTACGTAAATGATATCATGGAAATGTTGGACATGACTTTGTGTGAGGTGGTCCATTCGGAACGTCCAATTTTGGGCGATTCATTCGAGCATAGCGACTAGTATTTCGCGAATAACACGAGTAATGTTAGCTTCCAAAACGTCAATCGTAGCTGACTTATTCCGGAAGACCCCAGACGTTACATATTAATAGAGAAAGTAGTCTAAGGTGTGATATCGCACGATCTATGTGGCTAATTTACCAAAGCAAATCATGAAATGAAATTAAAATGTATGGCTCAAAGTGCCGTCCTGTTGAAACAAGATCTCAGCAAGATCATTCGTTTGATTTTCGGATTGCTCTACTGGATACCTACTGTCCCTGTTATCATTTTGGCGATAGCAAGGAAATTGCTAAAGATATTTCCAAGTCTGACAGAGTCTGACATGGTGCACTCTTGGCAAAACTTGTTGCATTTGGTGTCGGTGATAATTTCTCTCGATTAATATTGAGTTTTCTCAGAGATCGCACTATACGAGTTGTTATAGATGGAGTTTCGTCAAACGAGTTCAAAATTGGACCTCCTATGTCAAACTTCCAACCCTATGTGCTCTTTTTCTAATGACAGCAACCTTTGCCATTCGTAATCATTTGATTATAGACCAAGCGTGTCCGATGTTGGTGCTATGAGTCACAACATGAATGATACACTTCGCCGAGACCGAAACCCGTACGTTTGTTCGTAATACACGTTTTTCCTCAAAAGCGTACAACGCGTTATAGGGAAAATTCATTTCTTGGCAGTACCTCAATTCTGTAACTTTTTGAATTTAACTACCGATATCGTTAATTAACGAGAAATCTCGGTTACTTTAACGAATTTTTTATTCTGTATTTTAAATAAACAAATATTTTTGTTTAGAAATATTGACGACAAATATCGGTAAAAATATAAGAACGTCAAAGTGAAATTTTTTAAAATTAATAAAAAATACAAAATAAATTTGCTTTATTGCATTTATTTTAACAAAACATGAATGAAAACGTGTAAATATTAGCTGAATTCACACCGAGCTTGTTAGTTTGTTAGTCGTTAATCGTTACTTTTTTACACGCATTTTGTTTTTGTATATTTAACGCGCTACCGTATTAACATTTAACAAATTAACGACACGGCACCCCTGATAAAATAGTTGTTAGTTGGTAACTCACTACTTACCGTCAGTAAACGTTATTTCTGTCAAAGCATGAGTAATTAAATGGTTGACAATTGTTTTTTTACACTTTCTCATGGCATGTTTTATTTTTTCCAGAATAATAAATTGTGTCAGAACAATAAATCAGTTGTTTTACTACGAAAGTTACCAGACTAACAAAGTTTTAAAAAGGGGGTCGTTCACAGTTGGTAACTTTAACAAATTAACAAACTACCGAGTAACAAATTAACAAGTTCGGTGTGAATACCACTATTGATTATATTTCTAAACAAATATGTTGGTTTTAAATTCTTTTATACATAAGTAGGTACAAATTTCCAGATGACTGAGCCACTCTAGCACAACATTCTGCTCTTACTTTTCATACCAGCACTACTGTATGTGAAAAGGGTATTTTGTGTTTGTACGAATGTGTGTAACACATTTAAATAAAGGTTCTAGGCCTGCCTTATACCGATTGACTCAGAATCAATGTCAGAATCCATTTAACGAAGCCCGTCCGTCTATCAGGATGGCTGGTTGTCTGTCCAAGATAACCTTGTGTGCAAATTACAGGTCGCAGTTTTAAAAATAATTTTATAAAATTTGGCTCATATGCGTTTATTGTCACAAGGTCAAAGCATTTTTATAATGGTGAGAAGCAGTTATTTAATTTTTATAGCCCACATGAAAACTTCTTTCCGGAATAGGGTTTTGTGCCTATTAATAGCCATCTTGTTTTATAGACATTTGAGTTGAATAAGATCCAAAAATATTTTGTCGCAACCTACATTAATCACCAGAACAAATTTTTTTAGAATCGGTCCATATTTGACCACAGCTCCCATACGAATACACTAATAATGGTAGATACTTAGATAATATTTGGCACAAAAATGTATTATGTGAATAATAACCTCACAACATACTCTTTTTGGCGGAAACATGATCTGCAATGTAGAGTCGGACTGGATCGACTATACTTTCTTACTTTTTTCGTGTTAAAAATTGGCTACTTTACTCTATATTTTTAATCTGTTAACAGTACATTTATTGTCGTTATTATTAAACAAGAACTTTTTTTGTGTCGTTAGCTACCGACATTTTTTGCCGATAAAAATTGTTAAAATTTCATTACAGAATAGCTCTTAACGACAACTTTCGTTAGCTAACGAATTTTGACTACTTAACGACAATTTTTTGTCGTTAAAAAGTTACAGAATTTCAGTACAGGACTGTTCGTATGTGGAATAACCTTCCTACTGAAGACTTTCCTCTCACTGTCAACATGAATAAATTCAAGTGGACTGTTCACAGGTACTACTACCTCTTTTCTCCTTCCCATAACATATTTTCCTAGTTCCAACCCGCTGCAATGCAATAGTAGGGGTCATCACCTGAGTGCTCTGATTTTCCTCCATTTTGAAAAATTACACTCTCAGCTACAGCTGTTATATTGACTTCACTACGTACTGGATGTGGTCTAACAGGTCGAATATCATCCACCAATGTAAACTTAGACTCAATACTGCGAATGATGTTTGCAATTGTGGTTTCAGTAGGCCGATTATGCGCACCGTAAGTTCCTCGAATCTCACGAAAAACATTTCTTACAGAGCGCTGATTATGCATTAACTTTTTATTGATCAGCAAAAACAAAATAAATATATTTCCGTTTATTCAAATGTGTGAAAAATTTATATTATGGTAAAAACAAAAGTGCTCAATAGTGCCCAGTGTTCGAAAAATCGAACACTGCTTTTTCAAGTCAAATAACAAAAACACAATTGAAAAACGTGAACATTTTTTGCTGTTGCTGAAAGTTCAACCGTTTTTTAATGGAACTACATTTTCACTTTTTTAATTTTTTTATATTTTATACAAAGTTTTCAGTTTTTAAAATGATGCTAAAATTAAGGGTTTTACTTCCCCCTTGCTAACCACTTACAATATATATTTGTTTAAAAAAATTAGTTCTTTGTCTTACCTAAAAAGAGTAAAAAAATTACAAAAACGCGTAAAATTTACTGTTCAAAAAATCGAACATTGGGACGATATGGGTTAAGCGGGTTTCTTCGGCGCTGAATTTATTTGTTGCCAGCAGAATAAGTAAAAGTCATTGATCATCACTAAAGTTTTTTGGGTGATTTCTGTTTTTAAAAACCTAAAGAACACTTAATTTGAATACATTAGAGAAATTTGTTATATCCTAAATGAGACCTGTGACTTTTTGTGGACCAATAATCACAAAATATATGAATATGTTATTTTGTTTTCATACAAATATTTCCACACAATTAATCGCCTGTCATTTGGAAAGAGAACATTAGTATACCCTAATTCACCACTAGTGGTAGTGGGTATAAAAAGCAAAATATTTTTATTCTTGATATTCATGCATAAAAAACAAAATTGAGATATCTCATTCATGAGAAATAACAAAAATATGAATTTTTTAGCATTCATACACTTAAAATTCTGAGCTCTGTTTAAATGTTTTGAATAAAATTGGTAATATAAAAAATGCTGGTGTTAACTTAAATTCAAAATTTGTTGATCTAATTATATCTAATAAGTTTTACTGGAATAACCTTTAAGAAATAATTTATCGTAGTCATTGCTTAAAAGACTCACCATTTTTCATACATATAATAATTTTTTTATTTTTATAACTCACTTATTATCAAATTCATATTTTTCCATAAATACCAAAATGTTGGCATTGCTTGGGTCTATTCAAAAAAATTCCTCTTGGTCTCTACTTAAAGATACACACGTCTGGGAAAAAAGAAGGACTTATTTTAATCAATGTTCAAATAATGTTATTATTTTTTCTTGTTATTGTTTAAATATCTAAAAACACGACTATAAAAAAAATACACAAGTAGAAAAAGATACAGACACAAGGACTGTCAACATGTGTATTTTCTGTATGAAAAATATAAAAAGGAATTAGATAGAATAGAATTAAGTATTTGTATGTGTCTGTAACGGTTTATGGAATATTTTTATTTTATTATCTTATAGATGTAATAAAAAAATAAATTTACACGATCAATGTTTTCATTAGAGAAAAAAACTTTTTGCTATATAAATAAATATTATCATTTTAATAGCAGAAATAAATCTAAGAATTTATCCGTTTCCGGCCTTTTTACACCCTAATAAAAACTGGATGAGCTAGGTCTAAGTATACGCTAACTGTAAATTAATAAAACATGAAAATAGACCAAGATATATTGAATTGTGTTAAGTGTTAAATGCCATTCATTCTTTTCTCTTGTTACTTTTATTTAATGTTCTCTTTTCTTTCTTTACATGGGTTGATGACTGACTGTTTGTTCGTTTAACGAATGTTAACTAATTTCGGGCCCTGGCAGCTCCCATGTATGACGTTGTGTTTGTTTTGGTTGAAGCCTTTAGTAGAAATCTCTGTAAGAAAACTGATAAATTTTGCAACAAGATTACCACGTGCACTTGACTGTTACATTTTAAAGGGTTGGGTAAGCCCTTGGGAACTTGGGGATAAAATTTCGCACTATTTTAGAAAGGTAAGTAAGCACGAGCAGGCAAACATACAAAGAACTTCCATCAACGACTTAAACAACATCAACATCGGTGACGGCATCACATTAGGGTTTAACTAACGCATGCCAAAGTAAGAATTACGTTAATAAGTGTGTGCAAATGGTGAAGAGTAATGAATGGAAATTTTTATGTTACAATTGTTACATGAATTTAAAAGGCATATGAGTGTGTGTGTGTCTGTTAAAGAGTTGGTTTTAAGATTTTGAATAAATAAAGGACAATTAAATAGTAATATAATTTTTCGAAGTCCTTTTATACTTATTACTTAGCTTTCTTTGTATGTTACTACATTTAATTAACCCTTTCGGATTTTTTTCTTAACAGAGTGGAAGACTCAATAAAAATTAATTAATTTGTCATTTACTTTAAACCACTGAATAATTATTATAATTATAATTAACTCCTATTGCACAGTGGCAAGTTTTTTAACCAGTTGTCATATTTATTTATTATTTTTATACCCAACCACAATAGTGGAGAGGGTATTATGCATTTGTGCTGATGTGTGTAACGCCTTAAAATATTGGTCCTAAACCCACCTAAAAGTCCACCGATCGACTTAGAAACATTTTCTGGGTCGAACTAACGATGTCCGTCCGGTCGGCTGGCTGTCCATGTAACCTTGTGCGCAAAGTACAGGTCGCAATTTTGAAGATAATTTGATAAAATTTGGGATATAGGTTCTTATTGACGCAAGGACCAAGCCTATTGAAAATGGGCCAAATCGTAGGACCACGAGGGAAGATAGGGGGAAATTTCTTCCTCTCAGAAACTATCAAGGAGATTTTAATGAAATTTAAAACATAGATAGGTCTATATGGACACATAAGCTTTACAATTTTTCAAAAAAAGGTCCACAAGGGGAGGTAGGGGGCAATTTCTGCCTCTCACAAACTTTCAAAATTATGTTAGTGAGGTTTATAAACATAGATAAATCCATATTTATATGGACATATGAGCATGATGTGTTTTTAAATCCTGTGGTGTAGGGTATCATATGGTCGGGCTTGACCGACTATAATTTCAAAAGTAACTTAGACCTTCAGTCCGTTGTTGTAAAACAGACCAGAGAAATTGAACCAGCAACTATTACACTAGTAGACTAAAGTATAACGAAAGTTAGTTTATAAAGAAGAATACAATTTTTTTACAATGTCTTCACAAATAATCATTTTATTAAAAAAAGCTTTGCATAATATCCCTACTAACGATTTCCACTTTAAAAGTTTCCATATAATGGTTTTGCGATTTGGATTAACAAACGCCAGCTTTCTTCACACACTTTTTTTCAAATTCTTAACTTAAGCTCAAGTACATATATGCACGTCAAGCTATACGTCATTTATTTATATTTTTTCTACTCAGTGTTTCAGAACATTTTTTTCGGTTTCTATTTTTTAGACGAAATGCGTTTAATTAAAGACAATACTAATAGGTCCGAAGATAAGGGTGATAGGGACGGCATGGTTGGTGAATTTGTGAGTCAAATAGGTCCAGTTGAACCCAAAATTCTTTATAACAACAGCTATGTATGTTCCTTTGCCCTTAATTTGTATCACTTCGATTATGTTTACTCCATGAAAATTTGACGACAACGTGTTTTTTTATTTTTGTTTCTTTTTTTCTTTTTTTATATAAATTTATCTTAAGACAGAAACAGAATATTGCTATAGCTGCCATGACAATTGCTGCTGAGCGTAAACGTGTCATTATTTTTCATTTATGTCACTGTATTTTTCGATAATGATGAAGAAAATAGTCAAGCAAACTCTAGGAGTCTTCAGTTTCACGAATCCTTTATCACAAGAAATTTGGGTAGGTTTTCATTTCATCTTTTTTCAGTGTAGTTGCTTTTTACTTTAAAACAGACAATTTGAAACACTTGACAAATTTGTTGCTAAAGATTGAAATTTAAGTTGGCAGTAGTAAATAAAGTCTATATTATATAAATTGTCCTTTAACTGGCTTCATCTATCATTTATCTTATTCACTTTATTTTTATTTTTTCTAAATTTTAATTTTATTTTACAGTATTTGACTTAGCACTCAAATACTTACACACTGTGAGTGTAAAGTCTCTTTATTTTATTTTATTTATTTACTATATTTATTTATGTACATTTAAATTTTTATTAATATTGTGTACATTTACTAAAAAAAGGCAATCTTACAGAAATAGCAAAAAACTTTGAAATTTAATTTAAAAAAAAATTTTTTTTCTAAAGCTAAATATTTTATATTTTGTGTCTGATGCCACCTACTAACGCATTTTATTGTGTTGGAACTATGAAAATAGTTAATTTTAAGGAGGATGAGGATAAAGGGAGAAGTGTTTGTGGACATTCGACTGGAACCTTTTTATGTTAAAAGTAAGAGGAAGGTCATTCCACACACGAACAGTCCGGTCCAAAACGAATCTTCCCTGTAATGCGTTGTAAGATGCACCGGCCAATCGTCTAGGTCACATTAATTATTTTACAATTTATATTTATTTTTTACTTTTAAATCGTTATTTTAGGATAAAATAAGATTTTTAATCGAAACGGGAGGGTTAAAGAAAACCTTACCACCTTGAGAATCAAAATGAAACTTAGATATTTTGCGACATTGCAATATTTCAAACGATGTTTATACTAAGAATTACAAATATTTTAATTAAAATAAAGTATTTTAACTTAAATATTAATAAACTATTTTTGGAGTTACATTGAATTTCAAGTTTATGCCAAAAACTGAATCCAACAGTGCTTTGGAAAATCGAGAATATTTAAAACAGTGTTCGAAAATAAACAGCAGACTATTTAACGTTCGGCTCACACACCCAGGAACGATATCTATTTTTTAGTGATTGTGTAAACGTACACAACCCTTAATACCGTTCGTAAGTATTTTCAAGAAAGAACATTATATAATGTTCGGTTCTTCGATAAAAAAAAAAAAACAGAACAATTGTAGTTATACTGTAGACAAACATTATATTTTAATGTTCTAAAATGTATTTTTCGTGTGTGTATTTTGTTTTTGTAAAAAATGTATGGTTTTTTTAACCAGCCAAAAGGGACGAACATTAATGAGCCGAACCGAACACATTGAAAAAAAAACCGAACGGAGTTAAATGTTCACATCTTTTGTTGAGTTTGATAAAAACAGTAATATTTTTGTGTTCGAAAGATGACTAACTGAGCTACCTAAATAAGAGCGGAAGCGTTTTTTGTATGTCAAAACTTCTCATTTTCATACAATTTATACGAAACAAACCGTTAGAATGCGAATTAGAAACCACCCGGCTGATAAATCTTATTTGACAGATCGCTATGTCGGTTTGTTTTATTGAAATTGTATTTAGATCAAATTTTCATGTTTAAAAAAACGCTTGCCGCTTTTGTTTAGGTTGTTCAGTTACAGGGAAACGTTATGTTTTTTAATGATTTTCTACACAAACACTATTAGCGTTTGTGTTTTCCACAAACCTACAGAACCGAACATTAAGAAACCATATTTAGGCCCTAAATTTGTAAAACGCCAACGCAACGCCAAAAATTATATTGAAAGCAAAAACAAAATCGAAAATATTTCATAATATTGTTGTTGTTTTCTATAGAAATGTATATTGAATTTTTAAATTTTAAACGCTTTATATCTTATGGCGTTGATAATTTAAAAACGCAATATGTATTTCTGTAGAAAGCAACAACAAAATTTTGATAAATTTTTGACATTGTTTTTGCTTTCAATGTTATTTTTGGCATTGCGTTTATGTTTTACAAATTTAGGACCAAAGTGTTTATTTTCGAACGCTGATCTAAACGATATCGTATAATTGCACATCATTTGAAATGAAATTAATTTGAAATAACGAAATTATTCTCTCCTAATGAAAAACCTTTTTCTATCCAAAATTGTTTTTAATACAAAATATATTTTTATCATTATCATTTTATTATTATCATTTTATCTCAACCCTCATATTTAGCAATTTGAAACCTGCTTAGCAACTTAATCCTAGTTCTAATATCCGGGTACAGATATGGCCAGCGTGTATCTCCTAGTAATGTAGCTTAAGAATTGTTGCACCTCAACTACTGTCCTAGCCCAAGGCATTCAGGAGCTATGAGACTCCAAAGTCGAGATCCCTAAGAACGTATACCCAAGTACAGATGTACTTGATGTAATTTTAAAGCAAATTTCTGAATTGACTACATATTCAAAGAATGTGTTTGTGTTGGTAACGTAAATGAATGTTTTTTTTTTTTTTTAAATAATAACTGGCTGTTTGGTCCCGGCACTGCTCGGGATTTTCTAAATACAAAAAAAAAAATGAAATACTGGAGAATTTTGTTAATAACTTGACCCCAGCGATATCTACCATCAGTAAAAAACAGTTTAAATATCGCGACAACAGCGCCACCTCTCAGGAGTTTTTTTTATAAACCATCAGTGGAAGTAGACCTTTCCAACGCATGTACTGGTTTGAAAATCGGTTGAGTAGTTCTCAAGTTTTAAATCACGAACATAGCACAACTTAGTTTTATATATGTATATATGTGTATCTATTATAATAAATTTTTATTGTAATATACCTAAACTATTTAAATTTTGTCCTCCTTATTGTGATTATGACGACTTATTATGTTCGTAAATTTATTCAGCTACAAAAAACATTAAACAAATTTTTTTTTCTTTGGAAATACAAAGAAAAACGGTAAACATTGACTGGTCACACCTGTACTTACCCTGCAAATAATAGGACCAGTCCAAACACGCGTGTAAAGAGTAGTCCACAAGGGACCAGGACTAGTCCAAAACTAACCCAAACGTATGGAAAAAACCTGGTCTATTTAACATTACGATGTCCTAGGAGAGGACCATATAACCCACCTTTGGACCACTAAGGAGTAGTTTTAAAACTACTCCATGGTATATAACCCACCTTTGGACCACTAAGGAGTAGTTTTAAAACTACTCCATGGTATACTCAAGAGGATTAGTTTTGAAGTCGTTTAAAAACGAAAGCATGTCGTTAAAAAACGAAGACATGTCGTCTCACTACAAACGCTTTTTAACAATGACATGGTCCATGCTTGCATTACATCGGACTAGTCCATGGAGTAGTCCATTTTATCAAAATGGGTCAGGTGGTCCAATTTTATTTGCAGGGTAGGTATACGTTCTCGTAGTAAAAGCTGGGTACAAGGAATACTAGGTTTAAAGTCATACCATATACAATTACTGAATATATGGTCACACGTAGCCCCTATGTTTATTAAAAGCTTGTAGGACTTATCAAAACGTTTGCTAGATCAAACTTTATTATAAACATTATTTTTTAATAACGTTTTATTACAATTTTTTTTAAAGACTTGACCAAACACGCTTTCATGTTTTTTTTTCGAGATATTTTGTACAAATAACATACATGTAAAGGTTTAAGTTCAAGCTCTTTATTTTTTATTTTTTTGCAAACTGCACAAGATTTTTGGTATCTTATTGAGATATTTTTTTCTCGTAATTCGTTATTATTTTTATTGATTTTTTTCCTTTGGTCGTGCTATATTCAAGACTGCTATGGGAGATGGCGTTAACAGCTAATAACAAAACATTAAACGGTAGATAAAGTAAAAAAATATTTTAACTTAAATTAAATGAACAATTTAATTTCATATTTTCTTGTTTTCTTTGCTCAACTTTACTGTCCTTGTACACATACATGCATATGCCGTAAGAAGCATGCATATATTTTCAAACATGCTATCCATGTTTTTGCGTGCGTGTGTGTGCGTTAGCAAAACAAATTTTTGGGCATTTATGGAAACTGTATATTTTACTTCAGTTCTCTATGCACGTGTATGTAAAGGAGTAACTGTATGCTTTTGTATTAACTTACACAAATGCATATGTACACTTAAAAAATTATTACAGTAACTGATTGTGGGTTATTAAATTCGTTTTCTGTTTTGTTAAAATGGAATAAAAATATAGTTATTTGTCGAATAATTTTATTTTTTAACTTTTATGTGTGTTACCAAGTAAAAATTTTGCTTACTTTTTCAAAATGAATTGCTTCTTTAACTCATTATTTAGTAGCTTTCTTCTATAACTACAGCTATAACAACTTCTATAACTACTTTTTCTGGATGTATTAAAGTAAAAAAATAATGACTTACTTTAAAATGCATTAATTTTGGGACATCCCTTGTAAAATTCATTGGTTCTTTCAGTAGAATTGTAAGTAGTGCCTTCATGTTTTTCTGATTGCTCAACACATTATTTTGTAGGCGAAGTTTTTACTGGGTATTCAAAAAACAAACTACCAAAAAATAATGTTTTATCGTATTTATTTTGTTATGTAGTTTGATTTTTGTCGTTTAACATAAATTTTTTAATAGTAAAAATCAATGAAATGATTTAAGGAAAATGCTGTACAAAAAATAAATAATTTAAAAATGAATGTAAAAATCATTTGTTTTAAATGAAATGTAAATGATCCGTTTTTTAAGTGAATTTTAAGTTGTTTAAAATAAATTTTCGTTTGAATTTAACTACATAATATTTTGAGTGTATAGGTAAATTTTAATAATAAACCTTGTAACAGGCTGTTATTTATTCGGTTTCTACCTTTAAATATTTAACCCATCCTGTTGCAGGACCAGAATAAAAAAGGAATAATGAACAGACAGAGACAATTTTTCTTGATAAACTAGACAAAATAACGATTGTTTTAGAGAGAAAGCAGAACAAGAATAATAACATCATTTCCAGTTGGGACAAATCATTATACTGCCTCTGACTACTACTGATTTTCTTTATTATGTAAGTATGATTGTGTTATTTGTTTGGTTGTTTTTTTTTCTCTATAGCTTGTAATTTATGTAATTTAACCACATGACAATTTGATGTAAAAAAGTAATATCGAGCCTTTGCTGCAATAGTGTCATAACTCAAAAAGCCTTTTTTTGGAGCTAATATATTTAATTCTCTAATTCCCATAGGCCCGCATACTAGCTAATAGTGTTGAGTTAATCGCCATATCACCATATCGAGAAAATAATTAAATTTAAAGGTGCTAGCAGAGGCGTGAACTCCCGTACTTTTTCTCTCCGTGTAGCGCATTTTGCAGTATCAAACATGTTAGTTGAGTTTCTTATTTATTGTTGAGCGAGTTGCATAATTAATGGGATAAAAAATTAGAAATTTAAAAACGAGATGATGCGAAGAAGATGATGTCAAAAATTCTTGTAGAAAAATGCAAGGCAAGAGATTTGTTTTGACTCGTATGAATGAGATTACAAATAGCTAATATAAATATTACCTTTTTATAAACGAATCACTGTGTCGCTATAACATTTCAGGATATATACCATTTATTCCCAAATACCTTAACAAATTTTATTCCTTTATAAAACTAACAACGAACCCATTTCTATAATTTTAAAGTTAACCCAACTATTAAAGAAAAATTCCAACATAACATACAGAATCTTAATTCAAAGCTTTTTAAACAAAACACGTAATTTTCTCGAAAAACGGAACACAGGACGCAACGTGCAACAAACCAAATTATGCAGTCTTTAAACATTTTGCTACGAGCATACAAATTATTTTCTTGATTATGAAATAAAAAAAACGTATTAAATACAAGATCACAAAAAAAATAATGAGAAATACATCAAGAATTCAAATCAGACATGTTTAAAACTTGTTTTATCTAAATACAGACACACAAACAAATGCAAACTTAAACCCGCACTATCAAATCTTTTATCTATCTTTCTATATACGTATGTAAAATAAATAATGTTTGTCTGTTTGTTTGTTGGCTTATAGACTCCTAAGCTGCTAAAATAGGCTATTAATAATCCGATAGGAGCAGGGGAAGTGGTACCCTTCATAGTATGCGAATATTATGTATCCCATATCTTAAGAACCGCTGCGCAATGGTTTAAGACTGGCATTAATTAATTTTTTTCAAGTCTTCTGTGGTGCGATTCACTTACTTTTAACAAACCGACAATTGTAAAATTTGTCGACATATGTTCATATATATTCGCTTGCATTAACGATAGTGTCACTCTGTAATTTTTTTTTAACGATAGCAAACATCTGTGGTCTGATTACCGCATACGATATCGAGCAAAATTGATCGACATTTTTTATTTTGGTATCATGACTCTCGATATCGAATGAAATGTATCGTAATTTGAGATGATAGCATTCGATATCGAGTAACCAAAGACTTTACATTCCTTGAGTTTTCATTCGATACGTCAGTGTCTATTAGAGAACTGCAAAATCACTATTTTTCTTGATTCATTCATACGCTCAACTTTACATTCACTCTTTGCTTGCAAAACAAAGTTCAACGATGCTAATTTTTACATCGTTTCGTACACATTTGATTTTTGCATTTATTCGTTTTCATTCGATACGTCAGTGTCTATTAGAGAACTGCAAAATCACTATTTTTCTTGATTCATTCATACGCTCAACTTTACATTCACTATTTGCTTGCAAAACAAAGTTCAACGATGCTAATTTTTACATCGTTTCGTACACATTTGATTTTTGCATTTATTCGTTTTTTATTGAAAGTGCTTTATTTGCATTTCTGTTGCGCACGCAATATAACACAACTGTGTAAATTCAAAAGGAATACATTCTTATACTTTTGCATTCAAGTAGTCATTGTCTACTCGATGAGACGCTTTGTTAACATTAACAACAATAACAACAATAAACCACTCGATGAGACGCTTTGTTAAAATTAACAACAATAAAAACAACAATAACAATAATACATTGTACCTACATGCAGAACTACTCTACTTTTTAAGATGAAAAAAAGTCTGTTTCTATGGAAATTGTTTGTACCTACATATGTGCGTTTAGTTTCATTTAAATTTTTTTCTTGTACTTCATAGCAACTGCTGAATGAATACATGAGTAATGATTGCTTGATTTCTGGCTTTTTTGTTTGTATTTTTTTTTTTTTTTTTCTTTACCAAAACAATCATTGTCGCACCGAACACACAAACATCTTTATTAAAAAACGAAGCTAACGATGTTATAAATAACAAAGCACGATGTGCATTATTTGAATGACTGCAAACCAGCAGCGAATGTTTGCGGTTGCGCAAGTTTGCTTGTATGACCGCAAGCGAGTGTATCTGTTGCTGTTCATTTATTACGATTTTTTTGCAATTGCAAAAAGCCGTTCTCTGGTATCTATCGTATGCAGAAAAATACGATAGTTTACGCGATACGATAGCTTACTCGATATCTAATGCGGTAATTAGGCCCCTGTATTTTTATAACATCTCAAAATGCTAAAAATATTAATCTCCAACGACCTCTAGCCCGAGACTTATATCAAATTAAAGCTTGATGTCTTAGATAACGATTTTCAAAAAGTCAGCTGCCCATTTTTCCGGTATAAAAACTAAAAAAAATTGCCTTCACAGGCATGCTATAACAGCTTTTTTGTTTTTTTTTTTTTGTTTTGCTTGTTTGCTATGTTGTTTTCTTGTAAAAAAAACACACAAAAGCCATTCAAGTTTAAAAATATGAACTTTATAATAAAATAATATTGTTACGTTTTTCCTTTAATAAACGCGTTCGGTTTACTCCCTTTATAATAAACCGTTGAGTTCTTTTAATTGCAAATAAAAATTAATACACACACTTATTCAACTTAACAAACTTTATTTTGTTCACAATTGTTAGTAACGAACAGAACCGTTTTTGAAAACAAACTAAACTTAATTTTACATGAGTCACCCCTTTTTATATTTCATAATTATTTCTAGATTTTTTCTGAACCTTCCCGTAAAAACTTTTATTATGTTCTATAACCATTTCTAGAAATTACTGGGAAATTTATATAGGAACTGTTTTTAAAATAACAGTTGTGTTGAAAATTATACATGACAATTTTAAGTAACATAAAACTATAACTTACAAGATAACTTATAACTATAAATAATTCTTAGATAATTTAACTTTCGTAACACTGCCCTCCACTTAAGCCTGTTCGTCCCGAATAGGCTAAGATTCTCCTTTTCCATAATTGGCCAGTCGTTCTAGATGCACCACTTTCATTTTTGATATTGGGCTCTTATATTTCTGGATCCGATACACCACGTCATTCAATTTCTTTATTACTTTATATGGGCCATCCCAATGAGTCTGCAGCTTTGGAGATAGTCCTTTCTTCCGTTGCGGATTAAAAAGAAAAACCAGCTGGCCTTCTTTGAAGCCTTCCGAATTTGCCACTCCATTGTTTCTGGCTTTCATCTGGTCATTTGATGAATTAACACGCCTTCGTCTTAACTCGTTTTTCTGCTCTTGGGTAGAGTCATTATTATTCGCTGGTACGGATAGTTCACCAAAGTTGTACTGCTGGAACGGATTTCTACTTTCTCCAATTAGACCACTGTCTGCAACGCACTGTGGGCATGTAATTACGCAATCAATCACGGCTTGCTTGCAACCGATCCAATAGTAGCTTGCTTTTAACTTCTTTATGGTTTTTGTAACGCTAAGATGCCCACCACCAGTACCTTCGTGGAATTTCTTCACAACTTCACATACTTTAGAAGTCGGTACTACAATAAGGTTTTTAACCGTTTTGCCATCAGTACTTTCCCATGTACGGTATAGGCAACCATTTATCATCCGCAGACTACTCCACTGCGCCCAATACGCCTTCATTAGTGGACCCTCCAATCTAATTTCTTCATGAGTCAGCTTTTCACCTTCTTTCTTAGCCTTCATAATTTGCGCTAATATGGGGTCACTTTTCTGCGCCGTTGACCAGTCTTCGCTGGGTTCCACATCTAATAAGCGAATCTCATTTATGCGTTTCTTGTTGTTAGACTCTGTACAGTGCTTGCTTTTATGTTTACTGGGCCGTCTTGAATATGTGCTTGCTTTCCCACGTTTTTCATCGCCTCTTCGAGATGACAATTTCTTATGATCACTAGTGACTAGCCGTCTTACAAGGGCTTCACTTCCATTCCCAACGTTAAGGGGTACTTCTAGACCATTCCAATTCATAATTTGTCGTCCCATGTCTAGACTAATGCCTTGACGAATCATAAAATCTGCTCCAATTATGACCTCGTCCATAATTTCAGCCACAATAAACTCATCAAAAACTATCATATCGGCCATTCTTATTTCCACTCTTGCTTTGCCATAGACAATAACAGGCTCTCCCGTAGCTGTTCGCAAGTTTACACCACTTAGCGGCTCGACAGCTCCCTTTATCAAATCAGCTCTTATAATGGAATGTCCTGCACCAGTGTCGATAGTCAAAATGCGGATTGCACCATTTATGTAACCACAGGTCGTAATATTTCTGTTACTCGTTTTCACTACTAAATTGATCGTAAGATCTTCAGTTTCCTCTGCACTGCTAGCTCTTCTCAGCTTTAGCGGTGGCTCCCGTGATGATTGTTGACTTGCTCTTCGTTTGTTCCTTTGCGGCGAAGCAGATCTCGATCGTTGTTTGGGTGCTTTGCAGTTTCGCTGAATGTGGCCAATCTTACCACAATTATAGCATTTTGCCTTGTTTTTACCTTGTTTCTCGCTCAAAGCTCGCAAAACTGCCTCCTTCTTGCTTCTCATTTCCTTTAAAATATCTCTTCCTTCTTCAGCAGCAAAATCAAGTTTCCGCACCATATACGTTTGTGGCTTTAAAATTATCCTTACGGTTTCTTGTGCTAGGGCAAATGATACCGTTTCTGCAAATGATGGCTTCTGTGATGCACATACCGCTAGTTTTACATCAGCATCCCGTATACCGTTTACAAATGCCTCGGTCTTAAAATGATCTAGCAATGGATGACTTTCACCTGGATAAGTAAGCTGTACCAAGCGCTCAATCTCTAATGCAAAATCCTGTAGCGTCTTGTTTGGCTTTTGTACTCTACCCCATAATTCCATTCTGAATATTTCTTTTCTATGTTCACCACCATACTTGCGTTGCAGTGCTACCATAATGTCATCATAATTATTTCTGCAACTTACTGGTACACTTTCTAGAATTTCAGCCGCAGTTCCTCTTAAAGCCAGAATCAGCTCTATGGCTTTTTCTTCATTGTTCCAAGCATTTTTATTGGCGACTGTGTCAAACTGGAACTTAAACACATTCAATGGTGAGCTGCCGTCAAAACTTGGAGCTCTTATTATATTCGAGACTTCTGGAAAAACTCGCACCACTCCCTCCTGGCACTGAAGACTATTTACTCTTTCTTCCAGATGATGAAGTTTACCATCAAAAACAGTGACTTGTGTTTTAACATCAAACAGCTTCTGGTTGAATTCTATCTCCATATCGTCTACTCTTTCATTTATAGCAGTAGAAATCTCTTGAAGCTTCTCAAGTTTTTCATTTGTCAATCTGGAATTTTGTTGAATTTCGGCTAAAATGGTGTTTGAGTTTTCTTCCATTTTTCTAGAGGTTACAGCCGAATTTTCTTTTACCATTTCCTCCATTTTTCTAGAATTTTCTTCCATTTTTCTAGAATTTTCTTCCATTTTTCTAGAGGTTACAGCCGAATTTTCTTTTACCATTTCCTCCATTTTTCTAGAATTTTCTTCCATTTTTCTAGAATTTTCTTCCATTTTTCTAGAAGTTTCTGCCGACATTTTTTCCATTTTCTCCATCATAGCAGCAAACATTGTACCAAAATCCATGTTGCTTGTTACTGCACGGGTAGCAACTTCTATTTCTTCTTTTTCTTCAAATTCATAAGTTGCGATGTCAATATTGCGTCGCTTAAATTCATCGATTAATCTTTTCTGCAGCTCAGCTTTATTTCCTGCAGTAGGCAGATCCAACTTGCCCAACTCTTTCTTGAGCTGTTCAACTTTTAGCTCCTCGAATTTCATTGTTGTTTGTATAGTTTTTTTATTTTCTATCCTTTTTTTTTTATTTGTTTATTTTTTTTTTTTATTGCAATTTCACTTCTGACACCAATTGTTACGTTTTTCCTTTAATAAACGCGTTCGGTTTACTCCCTTTATAATAAACCGTTGAGTTCTTTTAATTGCAAATAAAAATTAATACACACACTTATTCAACTTAACAAACTTTATTTTGTTCACAATTGTTAGTAACGAACAGAACCGTTTTTGAAAACAAACTAAACTTAATTTTACATGAGTCACCCCTTTTTATATTTCATAATTATTTCTAGATTTTTTCTGAACCTTCCCGTAAAAACTTTTATTATGTTCTATAACCATTTCTAGAAATTACTGGGAAATTTATATAGGAACTATTTTTAAAATAACAGTTGTGTTGAAAATTATACATGACAATTTTAAGTAACATAAAACTATAACTTACAAGATAACTTATAACTATAACTATAAATAATTCTTAGATAATTTAACTTTCGTAACAATATAGAAATTATATCACTTATTTGCAGCGTTTTAAAAATTGCAGTCATAGTAGAGAAACTGCTGTTTCTTCTACTTTGTCATTTGTAAATAGCCAAAAAAAAAAAAAAAAAATGGTTGCTTGTTGTTGCGCTGTCTTTCAAATCAACACAAAAATCGAAAAGCTGTAAATGAATTTTATATTTGTTTGACAGTTTTTGGTTACGACTACAGTTTTTTAAAACCTGCTTAGTAGCGCTTGCTATAACTTTTTAACATTAATTTTATGCTGTTTTTGTTGTTATTGAAAGTTAACTTTTTTTATCAGGTTTGATTATTAGTTGCATTGTTTTTGTGATTAAAGTCAGTTAGTTTATTGTATTGAGTTTCTTATATTATATTATTATTAGATTATTAGTTGTGTTTAAATGATTATAGCTAATTAGTTTATTGTTAATGAAGTGACAAATAAAAGAAAATTATTTAAATATAGGCAACCTTCAGGTTTCTTATAATGAAATTTTTGATCTTTTATAAGATTGTGAAAAGAACATTGATGTAGTTTGTGATATTATTTCAACAAATAAAACCAATTTATCAATAATTAACGTGGATCAATTTTTAAAAATCTTTAAATAAACAATTTTTAACAAAATTAAAAACTAAGTGAGCTAGTGCAAAACGTATAAAAATTGATTTGTTGAACAATGAACATAGTAATATATAATATAATGGATCGTCACCTAAAACACAACATAACGTAGCAACACTTTTTATAAGTTTATAGATGATGCAAAAAACTTTACCAAATCAAAAACAACAAGGTGTACTTGGCATTTGAATTTCTTTAACCCATTTAGGCCCGAACCATGATCCCATTGAGTTATAATGATGGAACTTTTACAATTTAATTGTTTATACCTAAATATGAAAGAAAACTAATTTTGGGCAAATCGGATACGTGGGAGCCCTGATAACTCCCGTTGCGAAAACGCAACTTTGGGCCTTAAGGATATACAAATTAAGCGCATTTGTAAAAATTTTAAATTAAAATATTTTATTCACGTCTTTAGGAAAAAAATGAAAAAATATATTAATTTACATTTTATTTTTAATTCAATTATGATATGCTCCAAGGCACTTAGGGTACACTGCTACGTCACTTTTTCACATTTGTAAATTGATCGGTCCATAATTTACCATAGGACCAATATAAAACCCACACTCGAAAAACACTTTGGTACGCCTAAAACCATAAAAAATAATTCTATTGTTATTAATTTTGTTCTGTCACAGTTTTAAATGACTAGAAATCACACTGTCAACTTTCGTAAAGATCGGTTCATAATTTACCACAGGTTCAATATAATGCCCACTCCTGAAATATCCTAGCTGTCAGTGGATGGTATCAAATATTGAAGTAACCCTGCTGGAAATTTGTGTCAATTGTTCCTGGATTTGTGAAAATAGAACAAGTTCAAAAAGATAGAACTCATGACCAGTGAAAGGAGAACTAATCATCTGGTGCATAAAGAACAAGAAGGTAAAAAAGTAATGAATTACGGTACATACTACATTGTATCGAAATAATCTTACATTGTTCTAACTAACACAAAACACGTTCATTGAGAATAGATGTGTGACTAGTCAAATGGTGTCAATTAACCAATGTCAACCCCATGTAAAAGTGATAGGTCTTATTCATATAAACTGTTAGAACTAGAACCAGTCTCTTCCCCAAAGACCTAGCACGGGACTACTTTGGTGTAAGTTCGCTTCCCTTTAGGAAAATAGAGAATTTACCTACTGCGTATTAACAACAACTTATAATTTACATTTATACATGTTTTATTTAAATAGCAAGTGATTGTTTAATATATTTGATCATTTTATGTAATTTGTATATGGTTTAGGCCCAGTGTTGCGTTTTCGCATCACGAATGTATCCAATCATAGAAAAAGTCTCAAATGTCTACGATGATTGGATTTTTGAGTAGAAATAATCATGTTCGTATGTTAGCTATCTCCTTCAGAAGTTTCAGATAGGTATATTATATATTACTTTATTTCTTTAAACTTTTTCCAAAAGTACCCAAAAAACAGGAAAAATTTAAAATTTAAATTAAAAATTTTTATAAAAAAAACTTATGTATGATACAAATCCAAAAACAGGTTGATTAGATATTAAGTTAAATTTTATTTCTCTGTGCTTTATAACAATATCACGTAACAACAAAATGCCTGAGGGGAGGTTTAAGTGAACGTTGCGAAAACGCAACGCAGGGCCTTAATGGGTTAATAAAGTCGCCATTTTTTACCGCAGGAGTGTAAAATTTGTTTGTGAACATGTTGTTTAATAAAAGGAACAAAAATCAATCAAAAAGTCAGTTGAACATTTTTTGATGATACGTTGTTTTGTGTTTTAGATGACGATATGTTGTGACGGCAATGTTTGGATAGAAATGTTTGCTAGGCTACAAATAATATTATATGTAATTTTCAAAAAGGCTAAACAGGCATTGAAAATTTTGTTTTTCAAAATTTTTCATATGTAAGAAAATTTATTTAAATAAGAAAAATTTTGAACACGAAAACGGTTGCTTGTAAGTACCGGAATTTTTTTTTAAAGATAGAATTAATTATAGATAATAAAGGAACTTATATCGGGATCTTAATACATAAAAAGATAAGGATTTTGCTTGGCAGGATAATTTTATTTAAAAAGATAAACATTTTGAGGTAAGTTTATTGAGATTTTTTTGTGGTTTTTGTTGTCATTAACTTTTATAATGTTATATAGGAGAAAATCTCCCGAAATTCAAATTGAGCAAGCAAGATTTTGCTGTCTAAATCATTTATCTCAATTTGTGACTGTTAAAGACATTTATATCTGGAAAGAGACAATATCGAATTTATCAATTTTCCGCCTAGTTCCTGATATTACTCTTACGAATTGAAATTTTTACCGGATATACATACATATTAACCCTGCTGAATCTTAACTCAACTTAAACCCAACTAAGTTTTCTTTGCTTAACTAACTATCATCTAAACTTAATTTTTCTTTTCTTAAATCTAATTTTGTTATTTTAAATCAAACTTAATTTTTCTTTTTCTTAAACTTAACTTAAACGTAAATTTTTTTTTTTTTATCAATATTAAAAATAATTTTTTTTTTTTTTTGTTTTTTTCTCACCTTAATTTAACTTATATCAATTAATTTTCTAAAGATCTGATTTAAAATCCAGTTTTTCTTTAATTGACGTTTTTTTTTTCTAATCTTATTTAAATTTAACGAAAATAACTAGATAAAATATGTAAATATGCTGTCATCGTTGGATAAAACTTGTTATCGTAGATTTCGAATTATCTTACTAACAATTTAGATTATATATATATTCAAAATTTTGTTAATTGTAAATGTTAAATGTATGTAAGTGAATGTCAATGTGTAATAATATAGGTATTGTGTAAGTGTGGTAAAAAAAATGTATTTGTATAAATAAAAATTTACATATTTTATCTAGTTATTTTCGTTAAATTTAAATAAGATTAGAAAAAAAAAACGTCAATTAAAGAAAAACTGGATTTTAAATCAGATCTTTAGAAAATTAATTGATATAAGTTAAATTAAGGTGAGAAAAAAACAAAAAAAAAAAAAAATTATTTTTAATATTGATAAAAAAAAACAATTTACGTTTAAGTTAAGTTTAAGAAAAAGAAAAATTAAGTTTGATTTAAAATAACAAAATTAGATTTAAGAAAAGAAAAATTAAGTTAAGATGATAGTAAATTAAGCAAAGAAAACTTAAGTCAATATTTAGTTGGGTTTAAGTTGAGTTAAGATTCAGCAGGGCTAATATGTATGTATATCCGGTAAAAATTTCAATTCGTAAGAGTAATATCAGGAACTAGGCGGAAAATTGATAAATTCGATATTGTCTCTTTCCAGATATAAATGTCTTTAACAGTCACAAATTGAGATAAATGATTTAGACAGCAACATCTTGCTTGCTCAATTTGAATTTCGGGAGATTTTCTCCTATATACATTATAAAAGTTAATCACAACAAAAACAACAAAAAAATCTCAATAAACTTACCTCAAAATGTTTATCTTTTTAAATAAAATTATCCTGCCAAGCAAAATCCTTATCTTTTTATGTATTAAGATCCCGATATAAGTTCCTTTATTATCTATAATTAATTCTATCTTTAAAAAAAAATTCCGGTACTTACAAGCAACCGTTTTCGTGTTCAAATTTTTCTTATTTAAATAAATTTTCTTACATATGAAAAATTTTGAAAAACAAAATTTTCAATGCCTGTTTAGCCTTTTTGAAAATTACATATAATATTATTTGTAGCCTAGCAAACATTTCTATCCAAACATTGCCGTCACAATGTAAGTATGTGTTTTAGTTTACAAAATTTGTGCACACACACCTTTTAATTTAACATGCCAACATCATAAAAAAATTAAACAAATATTTAAGGAAATCATACAGCAAAAAAGGGCAAATCCTTCAACAAATAAACAGCATATAAAATTTTCACTTCCAAACAAACACACACACTGTGCAGTGATGGAAAAGTGAAAAATTTAGATGGTATTGACCACCAAGCAAAAGAGTACTTTTTCAACAATATGGTACTTTTTTTTAAAAAATAAATTTAAAAATAAAAAAAATAAAATACATAATTTTTTTTGTTCATATCTCAGCCATTCATGAACCGAGCTGGCTTAATTTCAATAGCAAAATTCTGATGAGGATAACTGACATTAAAATATACCAACTCAATTTAAAATAAAAAGACTTTGTTTTATTCTGGTAGACAAATGCCAAATGCATCTTGCTTCTAAATTTTAGAGGGCTATAGTATACAATTGTTTACATCTTTTTATTAAAAATCGCATTTAAACTTTTTTATATCTTAAATTTTTCGGATATCATAAGGTGTTTTCTTCCCCTGTAAACAAACAAAAAATCGAGTTACACCTTTTTTTATATTAAGCCATTGATATATACTTTTGATAAGAATACGTTTTGTGTAGGCAATGTTGTCAATACGGCTGTGGAGTCGGAGTTAAGGTTTTTGTACCCACAAAAACTTCGCTAACCCGACTCCAAAATTTTTCGGCATAAAAATTTTAAAAAATATTCTAATAATTTCCAAAATAAAAATATTTCGAAATTGGAGATGCAATATTTAAAATATCGATTTTAAATTTTAACAGAATCGTTGTCTTGCTATATTTAACCATTTAAGAGTACTGCAGTAAAAAAAAAAGTTTAAAGTCAAATAAGGACCAGTCTCATATACATTTAGCATTAAGGTTAGATTATGAGTCAGAGTTGGAATTTAAGCGGTTGGAGTCGGAGTAAGTACTTTTTGTTGACGACTCCACAGTCCTGGTTGTCGTTGTCAGAGAACCTCAAATCTCACTATTTTTGTGCATTTATTCATACGCTAAAATTTACAATAACTCTATACATGCAAAACAAAGTTCAACGTTGGTAATTTTTTTTTCCTTTCGTACACACTTGATATTTTCATTTATTCGTTTTTTATTGAAAGTGCTTTATTTGCATTTTTGTTGCTCACGCAATATAACACAACTGAGTAAATTCAAAAGAGCACATTCTCTATACTTTTGTTTACATTAACAACAACAACAATAAACAACGATGAGACGCTTTTTCAAAATTAACAACATTAAAAACAACAATAACAAAAATACATTGTACCTACTACTACTACTACTGTACTTTTTGTTTCTATGGAAATTGTGTGTACCTACATAAGTATGTGTGTTTAGTTTCATTTAAATTTTTTTTTTCTTGTACTACATAGTTAATGCTGAATAAATACATGAGTAATGATTGTTTCATTTCTGGCTCTTTCGTTTGTATTTTTTGTTTCTTTACCAAACAATCATTTGCGCTCAGAACACTTAGAATCTGTATAAAAAAAACGAAGGTAACGATTGTATAAATAACAAAGCACGATGTGCGTTATTTGAATGACTGCAAACCAGCAGCGAATATTTGCGGTTGCGCGAGTTTGACTGTATGACCGTAAGCGTGTGTATTTGTTGTCGTTAATTAAATGCGATTTTTTTTCAATTGCAAAAAGCTATTCTCTGGTCGTTGTTAAAAAAAAAAATATCAACGCTAGATTTCTAAACAAAGAAGCATAACAAAAAAAGAGTACTTAACGGACATGGGGGTAACGTGGTATTTTGGAAAGGGAAAAGTACTGAAAATAGTACCATAGTACTGAATTTTCCATCACTGGGACACACAAACAAAAAACGACACGCAGCCAAAGGAAAAATATTAAGGGTAAAGATTTTGTAAATTTCCATTTCCACCTCAATCTTCCTCTTCCGCTGGTTTTTTTTTTTGGTTAAAAACAACAACTAAAAAAAGAAAATATTAAAGGCAAATACAACAACAAATAATTATTCGCCATTACAAAGACATTGAGGACCATTTTAATTTAATTTGCCTGCAAAATCAAGCGCAAACGTTTAAGAAAAACATCCCTTTAAATAGGATGGTAGTTTCCGTTTTATTTTTGACGTACATGCACTTAATATGTTTATAGAAGTTCAGCTGGTACACAATTAATTGTATGTTCTGCCAGCCAAACCCCAACAAATGGGAACTTTGTTGCTCGCCAGTAAAAGCAGTGGGATGAGAAACTTAACGTTTAGTTAACGAAATGAATCTGAAAATTTTTTATAAGCACAAGCATAACAGTAATGAAGAACTCATGCTTGTTCAAGCAATTTATTAAAAAAACCTTTGAAATTTTTAAGTACAACGAGGTTTTTCATGTTTTTGAAAAACCAAAATTACAACATGTATTTTACATATACATCAGTGTTTCCAAAAAGCAATTCGAAAGTTACACATGACGGTTTACCAAATTACACATTTGAAGCAAAATAAAACACTCAATTTGAAAATGTAGCTTCGGTAGAATGAATTCGCCTTGCAAAAACTTATTGATATTCTTTTTTGCAACTAAATTATTGTAGTAAGAAAGAACTGGACGAGCATGTATAACAGCACTTATCCGCGTGCAGATTTTTTCCGAACATAAGCAGTAACGTCGGCGGAAGAAGAGCACAAAAAAGGGTTTTGTACAAACCTATGCAACACAAACTTTAAAAATTCGCTGTGAGTGGTACTGTTTGATTGAAAATTATTGATAATCCTACAATCATGTGTCTCTAATGATATGTTCACACGGCATTATGAATTACGTTGTCCGCTTTTTGGATTACGAATTCGAATGCCGCTGTTCACACGGCATCTTCTTAATTCAACAACTCTTATTCTTACATTTATGAAAAATTTTTGCTTGGCAAAGTAATACAAAAGCGAGCAGCAATTAAAAATGTCTCATTTTTTAACAATACCTATTTTGTTTCTTTATTTGTTGTTTTAAATATCACAAAAAATAACTTTTTTACAATTATATGCAAGGCAAATTCATACTGCATGAATTCGCTTTGATTTTATGCTTTTTTTTATTTGTCTTGTTTTGTTTTTTTTACAGCCTTCGATAAAAATTAGTGATGATAATGATTTGTTTGTAGTTGGCATGGTAATAATAAAAAAAAGTGAATTACAAACAAATGAGATAATTCGCTTTCAGACAATATTGTTGAGCACTTTATATTGTATTTGCTCGACACTATTCTAGATAATATAAAAAAAAAAAAATATTGTGCAATTTTTTGTTATTAAATAGCGCAAAAACAAATGTTAATGAATTACAATCGAATTTGACAGTTTATGTTTAACGACCCACTCACGATTAGACTCAGACTTTCTGAAAAAAAACTTTCATTGTGTTTGCCCAGACTAAAGCTGCCCACACACGAGTGATTTGTTCGCGTACCATTTCTCAACACACAACGAATAGATCAAATAACCTTTAAAGTCAAAAAGAAAACCTGATTTGTGAAGCGGATGATGCATTTGCACTTTTGATAATGAATTTGTCTACAAGCGTTTACACGTAATTTTAATAAAAAAAATATGAAAATTACATCTCTGCAATATATACAATTTGCCTTTCATTGTAATTTAACTAAAGGAAACATCGGATTTTTTTTTTTAACGCATTTGGTACCGAACTTTATATTGAATGTTTTTAATTATACTGATGGCATATCAACCCATTCATTTACTTTGAAAAATGGCCATACAACGTTGAACACCTCTAATCTACATGTATGTAGATAATTTGTTTTATAGAGTAGATCGTTCTTCGTAATAAAATAAATGTATGTAATATGATAACAAGCAATAAATATTAAAAGAAAATTACAAAGGACATCTGCAATATGAACAATACAAGAAATACACACAAATAATGGACACACACAAAATCATATATGTTGCAGGGTACGTTTCATACTCCGCCTAGCAGTTGTAATTTGTATTTAGTCCTGCCACAGGATTACTTTCGTTATTCATTAAAATTAAAGGTACACAAAAATTAACTTTTAGCAAGTTCACCTATACGCAAACACAAAAATACATACATTCATTCACTTACTGTTTTAAGAAGATTAATGAATTCATTTTGTGTTGGAATTTTTTTACATGTTTTTTCTTGTGAATTGTATTTAAGGTTTTACGTTTTCATTTATATTGAGTCACATCCTAGTAAAAACTTCGCCTACAAAATAATGTGTTTAGTAATCAGAAAAACGTAAGAGCACTACTTACAATTCTACTGAAAGAACCAATGAATTTTGCAAGGGACGTTCCAAAATGAACGCATTTTAAAGTAAGTCATTATTTTTTTACTTAAATACATCCAAATAAAACTAGTTATAGAAGTAGCTTTGGATGTAGTTATAGAAGAAAGCTACTAAATAATGAGTTAAAGAAGCTATTCATTTTGAAAAAGTAAGCGAAGTTTTTACTGGGATGTACGACAATCATCAATTTAAATAAGAATTCTTTCTCGCTTCATGTATTTTTAACCTTTGCGTCAAATTCATTTCGATTTCATGAGTTAAAATACGCCTACAAAAAATGAACATCGTCATGAACGTCATCGTCATCAACAATGTTGACGACATCTCTGCTGTTGTCATAAAAAATTGTTGGATATTTGATTGTTTCTTTTGTTGGGGTTGCTAGTACTATTACTATTATAACATGCATCTGTATTTTACTGTTGAATGACTTCCCTTCAAATAATAGGACCAGTTCAAGCTCGCGTGTAAAGAGTAGCCCGCAAGGGACCAGGACTAGTCCAAAAGTAACCCAAGCGTATGGAAAAAACATGGTCCATTTAATATTATGATGTCCTAGGGCAGGACCATATAACCCACCTTTGGACTACTAAGGAGAAGTTTTAAAACTACTCCATGGTATACTCGAGAGGATTAGTTTTGAAGTCGTTTAAAAACGAAAGCATGTCGTTAAAAAACGAAGACATGTCGCCTCACTACAAACACTTTTTAACAATGACATGGTCCATGCTTGCATTACATTGGACCAGTCCATGGAGTAGTCCATTTTATCAAAATGGATCAGGTGGTCCAATTTTATTTGCAGGGTTGAAACACTGGCACACACAAAAACTCACAAAGTTATAAAAATTCAAATGTGTGTTGTCAACATAAACCTGCAAATAAAATTGGACCACCTGATCCATTTTGATAAAATGTAATGCAAGCATGGACCATGTCATTGTTAAAAAGTGTTTGTAGTGAGACGCCATGTCTTCGTTTTTTAACGACATGCTTTCGTTTTTAAACGACTTCAAAACTAATCCTCTTGAGTATACCATGGAGTAGTTTTAAAACTACTCCTTAGTGGTCCAAAGGTGGGTTATATGGTCCTCTCCTAGGACAGCGTAATGTTAAATAGACCAGGTTTTTTCCATACGTTTGGGTTACTTTTGGACTAGTCCTGGACCCTTGTGGACTACTCTTTAAACGCGTGTTTGGACTGTCCTATTATTTGCAGGGAACCACTATAGGTATGCCTGAATGTTCACAACTACTAGTGGTATAACCCTTTAACTACTACAACTGTCATCATCGTTGCTGCCAATGCCATCGACCCATCTCCTCTTGCTTTACTGTTTCTTTTTTAACTTTATGTTTTGCGTTATGCTCATCAACAATATACCGTTGCAGTTTTGTGTGTTTGCATGCACCTTTTACCAACATATTGTTTTTGTATTGTTTGCTTTACTTGTACCAATTTTATTTGGATTTATAGTAAAACAACTACTACCTATAACATCTACAACAACATTAACTTTTACACTCTGTCTGTCTGTCTGTCGCTAAAGGAGAATAACGAACTGACATCACTGGTGGTATGGCAAACCAGAATGCAACTTCAAGAGTGAGGAAACTTTACACAATGAATAATCGCTGAGCGATGTCGCTGGCATTTTTAAAAAACTACTCGGTGGTCTACTGGTGGCAATATTTGTGGGAAGTATAGAATTTTGCACTCGCAGTAAATCTTCAGCATCCTCATCGTCAGCAACAGCAACTAGAATAGATAGTTTCATGATAGGTTCTACATCATCATAAACACATCAAAGATATTCACAAAATTTAATATTTAAGCGAGCAGAAAATGAACGGGTTTGCGACAGTTTCCACTTTTTCTATACTTCTTCTTATCCTCGGTTTTTTTCGCTATTTATTGCTGTAACTCTCAAAATTCCAGTTACATTTTTATTAAAAATTCTTTGTACCTAAAAGGTTTTTATTTATGCTTTTGCCTTTAATTTTTTTATCTGCCTCTAGTTTTTATATTTGCTTATATAAAATAACTTGAAAAGTTTTCTTTTGAATTCATCATAAAAGAACAAAAAAATATTAATGTGAGATTTGGTTAGGAAGGATGAGTCAGTGGTTGCTTATTAGCTGTGATGCTGAAACCTAAATTCAATTTTGCACACACACAGTTCTAGAAATCAAAATGAAATTGAAATCGAACGAGATTTTAAGTTCAATTACTTACAAAATAGCCATACTTTTTCATTGTTTAAAGTGTTATTTTAGTAAAGCTAATAAGCGGGGCAAGGGACTTGATGCAAATGCATGTTTGTTGTCGGTACTCTGAGACCCACCTAAAGTTAATATTTTTGCGAATCACAATATTTACAGGAAAATGGCATCAATTTGTTAGTGCATATTTTTGCATATTTTGCTTTAAATGCATGTTTTTGCATTTTTTGATATAAATGCATAATTTTCGTCATATTTTGTTATAAATTCACATTTTTCTTCATGTTCAAGGCGAATTTATTACAAGGTGTAGTCAGTGAATCAGCTGGTTATAGTTGTGTCAGCCCTGAAGCTGTCAAACAGTCAAAATAGTATAGGAAAATCTGCTAACTTCGACATTTTCAAAAAGCAAAAACAACATGTTGGTGTTTGGTACAGAATTACCTAAATTTTTTTTATAAATTCACCTTGTTTCTTTTACTTTTAAAAAGTACCACATACAAAAATTATACAATTTGTATAATTGTGCACATAATTATAGAAGTAACAATAAAACAGTTTTTGACATTTCATTTTGTTCGCGGTTTTTTTACTTGAAGAAGCAGCAAAAAAAAAAAAATTCGGCGAAGAAAAAATAGAACTCAACATAATATTTTTGATTTACGGTGTGAGAAGTATGACCTAAAATCCAAAAAGTAATAATAAAATAAATTGTTTTTAAGGTAAAAAATACCAAAAGAAAACATATCAAAAAATAATCTTTTAAATAAGTGTGTTTTTGAGTCTTCCAAATAGAGGGAAAAGTACTTTTTTGCAAAGTTTACAAAAAGGTGTTTCATTTAAAAATTTCAAGTAAATCAGCACCTTCAAAGCCAGAAACACAAAGATTTATGATTTATGAAAACGTTTCGCAAACTTTAATTTCAAGAAAATCAACTTTTGGGGATAAGACTAGCAAATTTAGTTTTGAATTGTATGTTGCTCTGGTATCTGCAGATATACCTCTATATTAGCTAATCAACCAAAATTATAGAATTTTTTTAAACAAATATAACAATGAAACCATTCCTACGGAAACAACCCTTATAAAAACTTATATCGCCAAGCTGTACACTATACAACTATGTGACATTGTTGAAAGAATTAATTGACATAATTTGTGGCTGTGTATTAACGAAGCAATGGACACTGAAGGACGTTTCCTTGTCTACGCAATTGGGATCTTGAATGCAGAAGAAGATCTTGAATGCAGAAGAAGAACAGAGTAAACACAAATTTTTGTTAAATATTGTAAAGTTGGAAAAGGAGGATCATGCTTCAATAGCTCGAACTTTCAAAGATTCAATTTCTCTTTTAGAATCCTTTAATAAAAATAAAATTTTGCTGGGCTCATGCCATGCATGAAAGTTTTTAAAGTCACCTTTGCGTTTCAACCATGTATAACAAGAAGGGGTACCTGGTTGCAGGCAGTTGAGTATTATGCCAAAAATTTTGAAGAATTTAAAGATGTGGTAAATAATTTTAACAAAAATAATGCAGTCGCGATAAAAAAGTAAGCAATATTTTAAATGTACCTAATATAATGGCTCAATTAGAATTTATACACTCAAACAATGGGTTTCTAGTCGAGAAAATAACCGAACTTCAGGGGTTTAAATCATTGAACATCTCGGTTAAACTCGTTGATGACGCTGTCATTAAAATAAGAAAAGTAGAAGGTCAAATCGGCGAAAAAATAAAAGCCAAAATTTATGCAGTTTTAAAAAAGAATGCTGGATTTAAAAAAGTTAAAGAAATTGGTAATATTTTTAATTTACCTTCCAGTAAAGTAAAAATTGTAGACAATAAATATTCTACAAAGGAGTTGACCACTTTTAAATATCCACCTACATTTTCGAACGAACATTTTCAATGCTTAAAACTGTTTTAAGACCAAATAGAATGAGTTTAACATTTGATAACTTAAAAAAAACTTATTTATTTACATATGTAAATATATCTTTATCTACTACTACTTTTAACTATGTTTTAAGTTTTTAAAACTGAATGAAATGTGTTTATGTTTTTTTTTTTTTTTGGTTAAATATGGTTAAATAAATATATTTTTAATGCATATTTTTTACTTTTATTTTTGCATATTTTACGATTTTTATTGCATGTTTTATGCGCATATTTTGCGATTTTAAGTGCATGAACTTCCTTGCCCTGCTACTAAAGCAACGTTCACACCTATTAAATATTTGACGTCCTACACGTAACCCCTAGCTTTATTAAAGAATAATTTGCTTTTGCTAAACGATTGGCTTGATTAAAATCCATTAAAGAGTTTCTAAATTACAATAAACAATTCTCTTCTTACAAATAAAGATTAGTAAGTGAATAGAACTTGTCAAAAATAAAGCTAAAGTTTGTTCAATTTATTGGTCACGCTTTTTTTGGATTTTTTCGTCAAATATTTGTCAGGTATGAACATACCTTAAGTTATTAAAAACTGAAGTAGATAAAATAGAATATTTTTTGAACATTCAGTACAGGGTCGTGTTACAGTAAAATGCAGTAAATGAGTAAACTTGAAAATTTGCTCTCACAAAAAAAGTACGCGAACGCAAAATTTGTAAAAATTCTTAAAATAAAGGCAACAGCTGATGGCAAATAATTGAAGTGTTGAAAATGTTTACACTTTAGACTACTTAACTCGTTTTCTTATCGGTACTCGATTAAATACTTTTTATAATACGAACATTTTTGGAAAATACAAACAAACTATTTTATGTAATCTGTCATATTTGTTTCTTTTTGATTTTATTTGATTTTGCTAATTTGTAGCGGGTTAAATTATTTAAAAGAACATGAATATTTTTTTTGCTGTTGATTACTTAAGTACCCAAATACTTCACACTTTTAAAACTCTAAAAAATTAGCATAACAAAAAAAATGTCAAAAGTTTGTATTTAGCCAAATAAATGCTAAACAAACAAGTTTAACCCTTCTGCATCCCTTGGATATGTGCCCTTCCTATGATCCTTTGGGTCAATATGACCCAACAATAAAATGTTAACAGCATTTCATATTTAAGTATAATAAAAACAAAAGCGATTCTATTGATTATTTGACCGAAAAAATTATTGATCGATGATTCTGAATGAAGATGAACTCAATTCAATAGAAAACAAATTTTAAAGTGGAAATAAACTTGCAATATCGCTTGTTGGGTCATATTGACCCAAAGGATATTAAATGTGTGTAAATCGTGTTTTTTGGAGGGGGAAGGAAAAACTAAAATTTTATTATTTTCATTTAAATTTATAATTTTTGTCCCTGTAATGGATAAATTGAAGTTTCACGTCCATATCTTATATTTAAAGGGACAAATTTTGCGTTTGAAAACCAAAATTGGGTCAAATTGACCCAAGGAGTGCAGAAGGGTTAATTAGTTAATATTTATTTACTTTTTGTTTGGTTTTAATTTTTATTTCAACTTTTCTTTTATTTAACAATTTTTTCACAACTTTTATGCTTTTTATTTGTTACTTTTGTTTGTTTACCTTTTGAAACATATGTTTTTTTGATTTACTAAATTTTACTGCAAAAATTTCTACAGTAAAAATTTGTAAATACTCAGACAAGAACTGTCACTTTTCGCTCTTAATTTATGTTCTCTTTTACTGCATTTTGTGTACTCGAACGCAATATCGTAAAATGCAGTAAAGTTTAGTAAAAAATAGTAAAAACTTTTGTGTTCTCGAACGCAACTAATGTATATATGTAAAACGGATTTTCGAATTCCGGGCCTTGAATTTTTTTAATTTTTTACACGTTTTTGCACGATTTTTTGGTCTTCGAAGACCCCTAGTGAAATTTGATGCAGAAAATTTTCGTAGAATATTTTAACCCTCTAAAGTGCCGTTTTAGTATATTTTTGTGTGGAAGGTAAAAAATTACCCCTTAAACTGAGTGTTATGCTGGGTACACACTATGCAACACATTTACGCAATCTAGTGAATTAAATTCATTTTCATTCATTCCAGGTTGCATCAACATCAAAACGCTTTTATATTTTGAGGTTGCATTGAAACAGATTGCATGTAGGTTGCACTGTGTGTACCCAGCATTAGAGTTAGTTAATATATTCTAAGAAAAGAATCGCCATACGATTCGACTGAAGACATCTGAAATAGTCTTTTAGCCTTTTAAAAAATTTGGAGGCCCATATTTCGGGAACGCGAGCTAAATTTTCAAAATCCTTTGGCAGATTTGCTTACTAGTATTCTACTTTCACTTCGCGTTGCAAGTGTTGTTTTAGTAAATCTTATAAGTTCAGTAAGCAAAAAGTGGGCAGCATTGTTGTTTTCGCATTGCTGCCAATGCTATAAGGAGATGCTACTCCATTTGTGTGAATCTATTTAAAGCACCTCTAAGTTCTGACTTTATCCAGCATGTAAATGACTGGTTAAATGCCCATAACTTAAAGTACCTCGGAAGAGTAAGATTCCGTTTTATTATAACACATCTCTTTATTTAGCAGAAATTTTTCTTGTCGGGCACCATGTGGTATAGCATTGGAATTCCAAAGCCGGAAACTAGATGCGATGGACGCATTTCCAAAAGTCGTTTTATTTTTGCTTGCTGCAATATACGCTATGGCATATTGATTAACAAATACATTTAAATAAGACATTTAAGAGAATTTCTCCGGTTTCATTAGAAGAATAGCTGGCTTATACGACAATCCTTCGCCAATGGACTTTAAATATTGGCTTCATTAAAACATTCTGGTAAGTTTTTGAAAAGAGAAATTAAATTTAATTTTAGCTGGAAATACGGAGTGAGGCACCTGAATGGATAAGGAAATGTAGAAGAGGATAACACCACTGCAGCAACAGTTCTAAAAATTATTGAATCCAAAATCAATAGGACACTTATTATATTACAGTCTTTAAAGCCCTTATGACACTACATTTTTTATGCATTAATTGATACAGAATTGATAGAAAGAAACAGTAAATCCTAGAAATAGCAAACTATAAAAAATGTAAACAAAGTTTTTTAGTTTTTTTTCTCTTGTTATGGTTTTGTTTTAGGGATGGCGTTGAGAATTTTTAAAATTGTACCAACAACTTTTTAAAAATTGTACCTAATTGTACTAAAAGATTATTTTAGTTGAAATTAATTTTATTTATGTTCTAAAAAAAACACCACAAAAAGGTATTATAAATCTTATGTTACAAAGTGTCAACAAAAAGTGCAATTGAAACAACTTAGCCATCCCTTTTCTTTTAATTTTATTAAATGTTGCCAACTTTTTGTTTATGAGAAACCTAAAAACAAAAAGCGGTAAATCGCTTAATTTGCCCATAAACCGCTGATTCAGCAACACTTTAAATATTTCAAGCTTGAAATGTCAATTTTAAGTTGAACAATTTTACATTTTTTTTGACATAACTTCATTTTTATCGATAACTTTTGTAAAATTTTTGACAGTTTGCCATTTATCTTAATACAGCTGAACCCTTCGCACTTGGTAAATTTTTCTATTACTTTATATTTGCACTGTTGACCAAAACTTAAAACAATGCATTAAAAATGTAGTGTCATAAGGGCTTAAGACGTTAACTAATACAAACGAAAAAGACGAACTTAATGCTTTGATGAGTCCAATTTCAACGATATTGGGTAGCTTCAAGAAGACACTCTTGAATATACATATTCGCCTAAGGTATTAAAGGTATACCTTATTAAGCCCAGAGAGTTTCATTGCAGGAATAAAAAAAAAAAAAAAATGGAAGAAGACATAACGTTGTCCATAATATGGAATCTACGATGCTTTATGAAATTCAACAATAGTTCTTTTTAGAACTCTAAATTAGATTACAAAAGAGATACAATTAATTTTGTGTAAACTTTATTGTCAAAATTACAAAAATCTACACTTCATCACGGGTAAAAATGGTATGTATAAGTGTTCAAACAGAACTATGTACGTCGACACCACAGTTCCATATAATTTGACATACAAATTTGTTGAAGAAAATCGTCGAGAAATAAATTTTTTTTATTTTGAGAACGTTTTTTCTAATGCTCTTACATATAGACATAAAGACATTAATTCTCCCAATAATTCTACCACGCTTTCATTAAATTTCATATATTTTGCAAATAGATAATGAAAAACAAAAAAACAAAGTAATGTTGTTTACGAAGTAAAGTGTAACGGAAGGGACCATCAATACTGTAACTTAATTTATATAGGAGCAACAAAACGCTAACTTAAAAAGAGCATGGGAGAGCATCAAAATGACATATCAAAGAGGAGAGAAACAAGTGCATTATCGCAACACATGATTTCAAACAGAAATGCCAACTTGGCTACTGTTGGGCTAGATTTAGCTCTTTTTTATATCTCCTGGCTCGTAATTTTTACCGTTAGCTCTATTTTTTTAAAAAGAGCTAACACGCGCTCTCTTAAAAAGTGATATTGGAACTTTTGACACTTTTAACATCTATCGGTAAATACTTCCGTTTTTACCCACTTGTTTTGTCTTGGGTTCAATTTTATATGTGTACACATTTTTTGCTTCAGTCAAAAGTATAGCAAGGCTTTGGAATCAAATCATGTGCTTAAAAAATGGATTTAGCCAACAAAAGAACCGACAAAAGCTTTATGCAAATATAACATTTCAATAAAGCTTAACATTTTCATTTAGTTCACCACTCGGAGACTAAAAACATAAAAAAGTATGGCGCCATTTAACGATGTTGTACTAACCCAAGCAGATATATCTTTTTTGCCAGGTGTTCCGACAGAAACGTAAATTGCACTGCAAATCTTGCTTTATATACACCATTTTTAGAAATGAATAACCTTTGCGAAGCAAGCGTGTTTGTAAAAATAAATTCAATACCCAGTAAAAACTTCGCCTACAAAATAATAAATTTTACAAGGGATGTCCCAAAATGAACGCATTTTAAAGTAAGTCATTATTTTTTTACTTAAATGCATCCAGAAAAAAGTTGTTTTAGAAGTTGTTATAGATGTAGTTATAGAAGAAAGCTACTAAATAATGAGTTAAAGAAGCTATTCATTTTGAAAAAGTAAGCGAAGTTTTTACTGGGTAGAAACATATAAAAAAGTTTTCATCTCTGATATCAAAATCTCACTCGTTTGAAACAGAACAAGTGAGAGTGTTGGATTTTGAACGAGGGGAGATAAAGAGATATACATACAATAGAAAGCTTGAGAATACAACAAAACATAATGAAAACAATGAACCACAATAAAGATGTTGACAACATTAGCGCCTGTTATAGAACCGCAATATAAATAAATCTGTGATAATGGTGCATATTCATAAATTATTACCAAGTGTTAACTTTTTTAATCATAGGTAAAGCTGTAACTAAATGTCAACTAACTAAAACATTCAAAGAACAGCTGATTGATATCATTTTATAATTTATTTCAAAAGTACAACATTTTTGAAGTGGTTATAAAAAAACAAGTAAGAGTGCTATATTCGGCTATGCCGAATCTTATATACCCTTCACCATTTTGCGAGCAGAATACAGAGCAACTAGACAAAAAAAAAAAAAAAACTGGTAAATATTTTTTTTAATCGTTTTTGAACATAAAAATTAAAAAAAAATTGGTTTTTGAAAAACCAAGATTCGAACCAGCGGACTGACAGTTTCTAACCTTAACAAACCCCCTAGACAACAGAACAATGAAGAAATGTTGTTTGAATATCATTAAAATGAAATATGGCCCGTTTTATTGTTCACAACTCAACTCATTTGAGTTGTAATTATAAAATTAGAGGTAGTCGTGGTGTTTTGCTCATATCTCAGCCATTTTTGGACCGATCTGGCTGAATTTAAATAGCAAGAAATGGTGGACCCAATAGGACATAAATGTAAAACAACCTAGCCGCTATCATGTCTGGAGTCTCCGGAAAACACATATGAAACCTAAGACGGACAGACGGATGGACATATGGACATGGTTAAATCAAGTTCTCTCCTCATAAGGACCCAGAATATATATACTTTATGGCGTCTTAGATCAATAATCTAGAAATTACAAACGGAATGACAAACTTATATATACCCTTTTCCACCTGAGGTGAAGGGTATAATAAATGGAAAAAATTATAAGAGATATTCAAATAATATCAGATAAAAATATAGCAAAAAACAGTTAAGAAGTATAAAACACGCTGCAATCCATTTTAAATGCATTTCTACTGCATCCAAAAAACATCAATACAAAACAAAATAAACTAGAGATGTGTTCTTCGTCGATAAAATTCTATTGAATATTTTTATTTTTACGAGTCCTTATTTTTATTGATGTATATACTATTATAACCAAAAAATAACCTTTTTAGAATTTGTGTTAATTCTTTAAAGAACAAAAAATGGGTTTTTAATAGTTTGATAAGCTTTTTAATTAATTACAGAATATATCGTTCAAAATATTATCGACGTTTAGTTTTCTTTACATGCCAATATGCATGGTTGCATTCCTTCTATCAGCTGAGAGCTGTTACTTCATTAGTTATGAATTAGAACTATAACTATCTATAAACTATTTTTAAGTTTCTGTTTTGTTAGTTACAACTTTAGTTATGATTTCTGAATATGCGCCAATAATTTAAGTTGTGCTTTACTGTTTTTTGTTAAATGTATCTGTGCAATTTTTTATTAAAAACCTGTCGATGTTCTTAATGTACATATATATTTTTTGTAAGTTATATTGGCTTGTTGTGAAAAATATCTTGTATTAATGTTGTCCTTTTATTATTTTTATTTAAACAGACGACCCTTGAAAAAGTTACCAAAAAGGTGACGAAACGTCGGGTGAAATGTAATAAATTTGTTTTATTTACATCAACATCATTAGGTCTTATAAGCTTATAAAGAAAAATAAACTGAAAAAGAAATTTAAAAATCAAAACAATATAACGAGAGAGAGTTTATAGCTACTGTATGTGATTTAGGATTTTTGTCTGAAATCTTCACTCAATTCTGTTTGAACACTAAGTTGTCACTCCGTTTGTTATTTCCACATAATTGATATTAGACCATATAAAGTATATTTATGTACATATTCTTGGTGCTTATGAGTAGCGAAGTTGATTTGGCGATGTGCACTTCTGTGTCTGGTCATCTCTCTGCTCATTGGTATAAATAGGGTTTCCGAAGTTTGCATATTAAGTGCGGACTAGGTTGTAATATAGTTATGCCACACACATATAGTCCGATTAAGTTTGCTTTTGAAATTCAGCCAGATCGGTTAATAAATTACTGAGATATGAGCAAAAACCCACGATCGTCTATAATTTTGACCATAAAATGTCATTTTATTTTAATATGTAACAGGACTAGTACATAATAGAACAGGTTTATAAAGGGTTTATTAAACAAATTTTCATAGAAAATCAATTTCATAAAGCTCTTATAAAGCTGTTATATTTTTTTCAGAAATGATTGAAAAATTAAAGGAATAGAACTATAACAAAAAAGATTTATAAAATACATAACTGAAATTTAGCTCATAGAATAAATTCGAAAAATGAAAAATGTTTAATATAATATAAAGTAACCTTCGGAAGGAAATAATTCCCAGTTTCTATTTATTAAATTTTATACTTATTTTTGCTTAAAATATTGGTCTCTAAAGAAATATTAAAAAAAATCACATTTCGACGGAAAAATCTAATTTTCAGAATACGTAAAACTTAGTTTGAACTTTATTCACATCTCAAAAGCCAGGCCTTAAAGGCAAACAAATTTTGCATATATGAGATATCCAATTAATATTTTTCACAAAGAACATTTATATGAATCCTAAACTCACTTAAATTATTTGTTTTTGTGGCGTGCTCATGATTGCCCATGGATCCCAAATAGGGTACACGTGCAAAAATTTGTTCTTATACACTTGACCAACAATACTTTCTTTTGTTCATTACACCTTTTTATGAGACTACCCACGTGTATAGGTGAACCATTTTTAAAACTGATCTTTTTAATATTTTATATAATAAGGATAAAATATATTTTTGACATTGAGATTTCGAGAGTAATTGGCCATAAGGAGGGTAATTTAACTTCGATACAAAGCGAGCGAACAAAAAAGTTAAATAAAAAGCAAAATGAACTTAAAAAAATTAGTATATTGCTTATTTTACGTTAATGAACATCTTTCCTTGATGCTTCGCATCATGTTTTCAAGGTTATAACTACTTGCTAATAAAGGAATTGAAACTGTTTTTGAAATTGTGTAAACGAAATTGGCATTGAGCATTTTAAATAAAACAAGAAAGAGTGTTATATTCAGCTATGCCGAATCTTATATTACCTTCACCATAGTACGGTATGCACAAATATACGGTGACCGTCCGTTCCGTACTGTACAAATAAGAACTGTATTTCAGATATTCGTTCTGGGTGAATTTTGTTAAAGTAAAAAAAACCTAATATTGTACTGTTTTTAATTAATTGCTCTCTATTTGTACTGGAATAGCATTTCAAATGTATTTGACTTTTCTCATTACTGGAAATTTGTAAAATTAGTCCTTCTAGTTTGAAAACTTGCTTGTTAATTGCCTATACATTTAGATCTTTAATAAAAACTTTTTTACTTTCTTCGGATATGAAATTGTGCATCAAAAGCCTCATTCATAAAAAATATTTAAGCTTTATTAAAGGTTTATAAAACGAATTTTATATAAAGATTTGTTAAAAGAACCATTTAACACAGCATGTTACTTAATATTTTCCTTTAAATATGTTATATATTTTTATATAAAAAGTTACAAAGAAAACTGATATTCCTCCATTTTGTTCTTTTTTTTAAGTTCCACTAAGACCGTCTACAGACGGTCTTCCTTGTTTTTGTCCTGGAGCTTTCCAGGAGCATTTTTTACCAATTGGTACTTAAATTCGTAATTTTAAGAAGACATACAAGGACCAACATTATTGCCGCAGTTCAATTCGTATTTCAAATTCAGGCGTTTAAGGGTTAAAAGCTCTGAAACAAAACAACCATTAGATGAGGCTCAAATAAGTTCATGAAAAATACATTGATTTAAAAGGACGTATTGCCAGTTGAAGGAAAAGAAAAACATTTAAGAAAGATAAAAAAAAAAACAAAAATAACCATGAAGAGTAAAAGCAACAAGAGAAGGTAGTATATTAATATTAATACAACAAAAAAAAAAAAAAAAACAAATTAGACTTTGTTTTCAATGTTAATAAGTTGTTTTCAAAGTTAATTCTAAAATCTCAAAAATATTTAATTTTTTTAAAAAGCATGGACTTACTTCAAGAATATTTTTCAGCAATATGTTTTGCTTCGAAGGCTTCGTTTCACACAAAACACAAGTTGAACTTCTTTTGTTACCTTTTATTACATTTAAAACCGCACCATCTCTCATTGTTAATTTAATTTTATAATGACAGATATAGTTTTTGTTTTTGGAAATATAATGATATGTATCTAAATTCTCAGTTTCCATCCGTATATATTCCCTTACTGAGTTCATTACGTTAGGCCTTTCTTTAGTACAAATTATTTTGAGAGCTGTATATAACCTCCGTGATGAAAGTGATTCAATACAATATTTTCTTCGATTCAATCCAACAAACGTAATGTCACAAACGAAGTAAAAAATAAAAATTCATCAACTGCATCTTACTTTTAAAAGTTTTGTTTGCATACACTATGCCCACTACTGCCATTAAATCCCTATTTGCATTAAAGGCTAGGACCGTTTTTATACACTCGACCACAATAAGTTGTGAAGAGGGTATACTAAGGTTGTCATTCCGTGCGAAAATTTCTGATTATTCATCTCAGACCCCATAATATAGTATATGTATTCTGGCTCCTTGAGTAATTCTAAGTCGATTTAGCCATGTCCGTCTGTCTGTCCGTCTTTCTGTCCGTCAATTGAAAACACGCTCACTTTCAAAAAACTCAAAAGCAATTAAAAAACTTGGTGTCAAATTGCTTTAAGTTATCATAAGCAGTTTGGGATTGAAATCCAGCAAAATCGGTTCAGTAGGATCAGAGCTATGAATCAAAATGTGGAACCACCACCTTAAAAAATTGATAATTTTGCTGCAAAAACTAACATTTATGGTGGCACTATGCAATGATATACGATTTTGCAAAAATTCGTTTTATTCGACTGAAAATGACGCTGTAAAATTTCATTAAGATATTTCCATAATTTACCCTAGGCTCCATATAATCCCTGCTCCCGGAAAACCGTATAGTACGCTTAAACCCTAATTAACAATGCTATCATAACAAATTTTGCAGGTCCCAGTTTTATAGGACTGGAAATGACACGGTAAAATTTCGTGGAGATCGGTTCATAATTTACCCAGGCCTCATATAAACCCATCTCTCGAAAAACAGTTTAGTACGCCTAAAACCATAATTAATATTGCTATCATAACAAATTTTTGCACGACACAATTTTATAGAACTAGAAATGACACTGTGAAATTTCGTGAAGATCGGTCCATAATTTACCCTAGGCTCCATGGAAATCCTTCTTCCGGAAAACAGTTTAGTACAACTAAAACAGTAATAAATAATGCTATCAGAATAAAATTGAATACTTTACTACTCACACTAATAAATTTCGTGATGATCTGTCCATAATTAACTATAGGCCCCATGTAAAGCCCACTATGGTAACTTAATTAAATACGCCTAAAACCATAGCAGATATATTTATTACGGTTAAATTTCTTCCAACTTAGTTTCATATGGCCAGAAAAAAATTTCATGAATTTTATGATATACGGTCTATAATTTACCTTAGATCCCATATTAAGCAGCCATCTCAAGTTCACTGTAAACGCTAAAACTAATTTCACCACTGTTTTTAAATATATTGAAACTTTAGTTTTTAATACCAGAAATCACTCTGCAGAATTTTAGGATGTTGATTCCCCTCCTGAAAATCGTTTAAGTTCGGCTTTCTGATTATCGGTCAATAATTTAATATAGTCTAAACCGCAATCAATTTTAGTGCTGATGTCTGATGCAGCTTTAGTGGAACACCAGTTGAAGTGGATGCATCAATATCTTTGATACTTTTTACTTTTTTTTCGTTCGTTAAGATGCATCCTAATAACAAGCCCCTATTGGTACTTGCACTGGCTTCCTAATAGAACTTAGTTATGTTTGTCTAAGTTAAGGTACGAAAGTACAGCAACAAAAGCTATTGTGCAAAATAAAAAAATTGCAACAATGAACACTTCTTCAAAATTAGCGCTGCACGCGCGTCCCAAAATAACTGAATAAAATACCTTTTTTTCATAGCAGACGCTACGTTGCATTTCTTACCTGCAAATTCCGTTCACATGAAATGTGAGTCCGTTTATGCTGATAAGCATTTTTGCCGTGGCTTCTTCTTCTTCCTCTAGAAGTTGTAGAGTTCTTTAGTTTATAGTTTCAGATTAAAAGTTAGTTCAGCACTGACACTCAAGACTTGCATAGCAAGTAATTGTAATTATAGTTATATTTGGATTTGTTTAAATAAAGTTATTTAATTATTTTTGATTTGTTTAAATAAACGGAAAATGAACAGAGATTAATTTGTGTTTTAATTATATTGACAACAAAACTAAGTGACACTCAAGACTTGCATAGCAAGTAATTACAACAAAACTAATTGGCGCCCAACGGAAAAAACAGTCACCATTGAAGTGAAAAGAAAAATAACCTTTTATAATAAAAAAAACAGTGTTTAAAAAAATTAAAATTTAAACAACAAAGACAATCACCATACAGTGAGCAGATAAAAACTAAGTCACCATTGAAGTGAAAAGAAAAATAACCTTTTATAATAAAAAACAGTGTTTAAAAAAAAATTATTAAAATTTAAACAACAAAGACAATCACCATACAGTGAGCAGATAAAAACTAAGTCATCATTGAAGTGAAAAGAAAAATAACTTTTTTATAATAAAAAACAGTGTTTAAGAAAAAATTAAAATTTAAACAACAAAGACATTCACCATACTTGTGAATAAAAATTACATTGCTTATTGAAAATTTAAAAAATTACTACCATACTGGTGCTAAAAACCTAATACAATTCTTAAAAATATAAAAAGCATTCATCACCAAAAAGCAAAAAATATAACAAAAACTAATCCATCAATCAACAACTTAGAAAAGCCAAGCCGTGAGCAGTTGCAAAGGACCCTTAGTGAAGCCGAGTCTTGAGCAGTTACATTCCAGCCAGAAAAGTTGCATTTAGAACCAGAAGGAGCCAAAGCCGTGATGATTTATTTGTAAGAATTCTATTTTTTATTATTACTATTGATTGCTATCTATTATTTTTTATAAAATTTTTTTTTTTTTAAAAAAAAACAAATCGGATCTAAATTTTTGAAATTTCGTAAAATTTTTTATTTTTATTATTGTAACAGTTATTACCTTTGCAATTTAAAGTGAAATTTACGTGAAAAGAATTCTGAGTTGATCTTTGGTTTTTCCCTAGAGTTCATGTCAAGACCACAGGAAGATCCTGAAGAGTTTGACGTTATTTTAGCTAGGCTACAATCACTATTAATTTCTGAAAAAAGAATTGAGAACAAAGAGGAAATGAATTCTGAAAATTTGCAAGTTCTCTTGGACACTGCTATCCAACAAGCAGTCCAAAGAACAAAAGAAAGCTTTGAAGCAACTATTGCCGACCTTACTAGGCGACTCCAATCCTTAGAGCCACCTTCTGCCGTAGAAGCATATAAGGAAATAGAAATAGTACCCAATAGGACGTGTGAGGAAACTCTAGATATAATTAAATCTGTCCCAGAATTTAAAGGCGACCCCACCAGATATGTCTCTTGGCGTCAGGCCGCCACAACAGCCCATAAATTATTTGAACCTTATGTAGGAAGCTCAAAGTACTACCAGGCGGTAGCTATTCTGAGAAACAAAGTCGTGGGTAACGCAGACGCTGCGTTAAGCACTTATAACACAGTCCTTAACTTTAAGGCTATTATAGCACGGCTTGATTTTACTTACATGGATAAAAAATCCATCTTTACGTTAGAGCAAGAGCTCTCCACTTTAAGGCAGGGACAGAAAACTATTATCCAATTTTACGACGAAGTAGAGCGTAAGTTAACCGCGATTGTGAACAAAATTATAATGTCGAATGAAGGAGATGCCAATTTGATTCAGTCACTGAACCAAAAATACCGTGAACAGGCTTTGCGTGTCTTTGTTTCGGGAGTTAGGAAGCCCTTATGTGACACCTTGTTTTCGTGCAAGCCTGCAGACTTGCCATCAGCTCTGGCACTAGCACAAGAGCTAGAAGCAAATCAAAACCGCTATCATTTTGCTGCCATTTACAGTAATGGTTTAAACAAGGCTTTAATGAGTCCCTCAACACACACAGCCTTAGGACAAAACATACAGCGTGTTAAACAGAACTCCTTCGGTCAGCAAAATAACTATTCTCAGCCTCCGCAAAACTTTGTCGGTCAACAAACTACTCCATTTTATCAAAATCGCCCTCAACAGGCATCTAACCAATCACAACGCCATAATGTTGCAAATTCGAATTTCCGAAATTTCGCCCAAAATCCTTTTCAGCCTGTAGGCCAACAAGCTAGTGACTCTCAACCAGTATCCCAATCCCTGGACACTGATGTAAGCATGCGTACGGTGCGAACAAACAACTTTCAGGGTTTTCAAACACAAAAGCGAGGTTTAACATCCGAAAGACAGGTCCCTCAGAAGGTCCAAAGGATTAACCACCTTGGCCAAGAGATGTTGCAAAACGAAGGTCTCGAAACCTTGGAAACACATGACTACGGCGATGAGCCAAACTTCTCTGGTAACCAAGAGCCGTATGAAAACCCTACTTTTTCTGATCCACCTTTCGAAGATGAGATTAATTTTTTAAGGGAGGGTCAGTTCTCCCCTACATTGAGCGAATGATAGGTGGCAAAAACATTAAACTTTTAATCGACACTGGTGCCTCTAAAAGTTATATCACCAATATTAACGGATTAAAAAACATTAAACAAGTCGAAAAACCATTTTTAGTCAAATCCATTCATGGTGCTGATACAATCAACAACAAAACACTAGTAAATGTCCTAAATCATACTGAAACATTTTTTATTTTACCGAACCTGTCTCTATTTGACGGTATCATAGGTTTTAGCTTCATAAAAAGCATAAAGGGCGTGATTAACACAGAAAAAGACATGATTTATTATAACGGCGGCGAAGAAAAATTGAAATATCTTAAGCTAGATGCAGTGAATTCTTTAATAGAAAATGTCTCTATCCCAAAAAATGTAGAAAAGAAATTTTTTCAAATAATAAACGAAAATGCTGGTGTTTTCGCTAACCCGAATGAAGCCTTACCCTTTAACACGAAAATTTCCGCAACAATTAAAACAAAAGATCAGGAGCCCATATATTCTAAATACCAATCCTACCCCATTTCGATGATAGAATTTGTCAATAAAGAGGTTAAGGAACTTTTAAAAAATGGCATTATAAAGCCATCCCGATCTCCCTATAACAGCCCTGTTTGGGTTGTCGACAAGAAAGGCACAGACGAATTGGGCAAGCCCAATAAACGCCTCGTGTTCGACTACACTAAACTTAATTCAAAAACTATCCCTGATAAATATCCTATACCTGATCCGTCTGTTATACTTTCAAATCTTGGCAAATCTAAGTTCTTTACAACCTTGGACTTAAAAAGTGGCTTCCACCAGATTAACTTGGCCGAACACGACCGGAAAAAAACTGCTTTCAGCGTGAATAATGGTAAATACGAGTTCTGTCGTTTACCATTTGGATTAAAAAACGCCCCGAGCATTTTTCAGCGTGCCATCGATGATGTTTTACGTGATGAAATCGGAAAGTCATGTCACGTCTATATCGATGATATCATCATATTTTCTGACTCTGAGCAGAAGCATATAGATGACATCCAAAACATCTTACTAAAACTTTACCATGCTAACATGAGAGTTTCTTTAGAAAAGTCCAAATTCTTTAAAACCTCTGTCGAGTATTTGGGCTTTGTCGTTTCAACCGACGGTATCAGAACGTGTCCAAAGAAAATTGAAACCATAGTCAACTACGAAACGCCAACAACCTTAAGGAGCTTAAGGTCATTTCTAGGGTTGGCCGGTTATTATAGAAAATTCGTTAAAGACTATGCGGCTATAGCGAAACCTCTGACTAAATATTTACGTGGAGAAAATGGTCATGTGGGGACAAAACATTCGAAGCAAGTTAAAATTGACCTTGATGCTGATGCTATTCACTCATTCAAAAAAATTAAGAATATCCTTTCTTCCGAAGATGTACTTCTCCTTTATCCAAATTTCGATAGACCTTTTGACCTTACGACTGATGCGTCATCCCATGCTATTGGCGCCGTTCTTTCTCAAAATGGTCGTCCAATTACCATGATTTCAAGGACCTTGTCACCCGCCGAAGAAACCTACGCAACCAACGAACGCGAACTTTTAGCTATCGTATGGGCCTTAAAAAATCTTAGACACTATCTTTACGGGGTAAATAATTTAAACATCTTCACCGACCACCAACCCCTAACCTTTTCGATATCTGATAAAAACCCAAACTCTAAATTAAAGCGCTGGAGAGCTTTCATTGAAGAGTACTCGCCAACATTTTTCTACAAGCCCGGCAAAGACAATATTGTTGCAGACGCCCTTTCCAGACAATTTGTTAACATTACAATGGATACCACATCTACATGCTCACTACAAGCTTGTGGAAGTGAGATGTCACTCACCGAAATTATTCCCGCGGTCGAAAACCCAATTAACTGTTTCAAAAACCAGATTTTAATCAATCATGGTTCAGAACAAAATAAAGAAACAAAAATTCTTTTTAAAAATCGCATTCGACATCGCATTTCATATCAAGAAATTGACGATCTTTTAAATACTATTAAGGACTGCATAAACCCAGAAGTAGTGAACGCGATTAATTGTGATTTACATACCCTTGCTCAAATCCAACACCTTCTTATATCGAATTTCCCTTCTGTAAAATTCAGGTACGCTAATAAATTTGTTACAGATATCTTTAATGCAAGTGATCAAATTGAAATTTTAACAAATGAACACAATAGGGCACACCGTTCTGTTTCAGAAAATACGAAACAAGTTCTTCAGGATTATTTTTTCCCAGATATAGCTAAAAAGTTAAAAGAAATTACAGCAAACTGCAAAATCTGTCGGCTAGCGAAATATCAAAGACATCCAAAAAAACATGAGATCGCTGAGACCCCCATACCCTCCTTCCCAGGCGAGATCCTCCATGTCGATATTTACAATACTGATAAGAAATTCTATTTAACATGTCTCGATAAATTTTCTAAGTTCGCTATTGTAAAACCTATACCCTCTCGAGCGATAGTAGACGTTAAACCAGCCCTTCTGGAGATACTTAACTTTTACAAAGGCACGGAAACAATAGTTTGCGACAACGAAAAGTCACTAACTTCACAAACCATAAGATCGTTAATAAAGAATAACTTCGGAGCAAACATTTACGCAACTCCACCCATGCATAGTACCTCTAATGGCCAAGTCGAGCGTTTCCACGGAACACTTGCGGAAATTGCAAGATGCCTAAAACTAGAGTACGCAATAGATGACTCTACAGAGCTTGTCTTAATGGCAACTGCAAAATACAATAGAACAATCCATTCTACTACTAACCATAAGCCCATAGATATAATTCAATCAATTCCAGAAAACTTGAAAGAAAATATTCGTGCGAAAATTCTTGCCAAACAAAAATCAGACCTTGATTATCATAACAAAAAGACAGTAACTAAAACATATAATCCTGGAGATAAAGTTTTTGTGAAAGTTAATAAGAGATTGGGGAATAAAATTAGCAAACTTTTTGTCGAAAAGACTGTCCAACAAGATCTAGGCACAACTCTTAAAATTGATGACAAAATAGTGCATAAAGATAACATTCGTTTCCTCATTACAGCATCCTCGATTCAGGATACCTTTATAGTTTGTTAGGCGAAAGAAATAGAGCAGTACTTAGGGAACTAGATAACCTAGCTTTGTCCATAACCTTGGGGAAACTCCAAATGATCAATCCCATTCTGTTAGATAGCTCGGAAGTAAGTTTTGTTTTAAAATCCGAAATAGATTTAAATGTAAGCATTACTGAGATAATTGTAAATTCAAAACTAAAGATTTTGCAGACCGAAAATGTTATTACGTTTTTGATAAAATTTCCAAAAATTATAAAATTTTGTAATAAAAAATTAATTTTTCCAGTCGTTCATAATAATAAAATTTTGTCATTTAAAGTAAGTGATGTAGCAAAATGTGGCTACAAATATATCATGTTAAAAGATTGTAAAAAGAAATCTACAACTTCATTTTGTAAAACATTTAACCTTGAAAATACTTCATGCCTAGACACTTTATTAAATAATAACACGGCAACTTGTAACACAAATTCCGCGCATAATATGCCACCTCTGAAAGAGATTGACGATGGCATTGTTATTATAAATAATCAACCCTCCAAAGTGATTTACGAGAATGTAACAATAATATGCGTTGCATACGTTCTCGCCAAAAGGCAACGTAAGGTTGAAATCAACAATATTCTTAGCAGATATGATCAGACGAGGACGTCCGATGCTTAAAGGGGGGAACAGTTAAGGTACGAAAGTACAGCAACAAAAGCTATTGTGCAAAATAAAAAAATTGCAACAATAAACACTTCTTCAAAATTAGCGCTGCACGCGCGTCCCAAAATAACTGAATAAAATACCTTTTTTTTCATAGCAGACGCTACGTTGCATTTCTTACCTGCAAATTCCGTTCACATGAAATGTGAGTCCGTTTATGCTGATAAGCATTTTTGCCGTGGCTTCTTCTTCTTCCTCTAGAAGTTGTAGAGTTCTTTAGTTTATAGTTTCAGATTAAAAGTTAGTTCAGCACTGACACTCAAGACTTGCATAGCAAGTAATTGTAATTATAGTTATATTTGGATTTGTTTAAATAAAGTTATTTAATTATTTTTGATTTGTTTAAATAAACGGAAAATGAACAGAGATTAATTTGTGTTTTAATTATATTGACAACAAAACTAAGTGACACTCAAGACTTGCATAGCAAGTAATTACAACAAAACTAATTTCTACAAAAGTCGAAGATCTACAGAAAGCTCACAACGCAAATATCTTTACTTCATATCTCCATATCTAGCCAGGTAAGTTTCGAATGAACTTTTCCCACGTAGTCATATTATTATCATGTTTATCATAATAAGATAAGAAGTTACCATATAATTGTCATGTTAATCATAACAAAATTAGAAATTATCATATTATGATACAGTTGTCCTGTCACAACAACTGTAAAGCAATACAGTACAGCAAAAAATATCCATGTTAATGTTATTTAAACTGAATACTTTTTTGCTGCTTGCACATTTATTAAAGTCGTTAGTAAAAGTACTCCTTGTTTTCGAAGTGCTTGAAGTAACAATCAGTGCACTGCCGTCTTGCAAGTGAGTACTACAACAACTGTAACTCGAAAACAACCTGAATCTTCATGAAGCAGTTGATTTTTTATTTGTAGTTATTGTGTGGGCTGTACTAAGAAAAGATTGGTGTTATGTTAACTAAATTTCCAAAGTATCCAGTTGTTAACAAATTAAAGTACCAAATTTCTATTTAAATAGGCGAAAATTGCACACAAGGTATGCAAGTGTGTATGTTTGGAAATAAAACTTCTGAAAACTTTTTAAAAACTAAATAAATTGACATAAATGAAATATTTACTGCATTGGTAGGCCCCCTTTCTTCAGGTTTTTTGTTTTTAGAATTACAAACTAAAAAAGTAAGTTTTTTTTTTTAAAGAAAATATCACCGGATGCGGAAATCAAATAAATATTGAAAAAGTTTATTATTCATTAGTTTTTCCTTTTTTTGCCTACAAGTCCTTTTAAAATTTTATTTAGATTTTGTGAAATATTTGTTTGGCTACAACACTACTAATTTATTTAAATTTATTTGCTTTTCGTTCACATTTGTCCCCAGAAACTAATTTACAACATCTATAATTCTTTATTTTATTATGGGTAATTTTTTCTTGCATTTTTCATAAAGTATTGCTAAGTCTTGTTGCATTGAAAATAAATTACGAGGTACCAGAAATACGAGTACTTGTGTTCTGTTTATTTTTAATTCAAAAAATATTTTAGGCTTTGGACCATTGGTTTTCCTTAAGTGTATTACGGCTACAGAACAAGTTTTATTTTTTACAATAAATTTTTTTTTTTTTTTTTTTGCAAGAATTTATAGTAAAACTTGTAAGAGTTTATTGTTTAACTTGAAATAAAATAATAAAAAATACTCTCCAATACAAATAAAAAGTCGGGCACACATTCACATGGATGTTGTTAAATTGGTAGAACCTCTTTATATTGTTTTCCAGCAGACAGATGGTCGGAATTCATTGTAAAATGTACCAAAACATAAATTATGCGAGCAAATCATTTGCATAAAATTCAAAAATATTAGGGAGACTTAAATTGTACTTGTTATTATTGCAAACATATTTTGATTGAATTAGCTTCTAAAGGTACGGTCACATATAACAAACCATTGTCAAATTTTGTTTGCCGGCATTTTTAAAAAATTTGTTAAAAAAAATAAAAATTAGTATTGTGGTTATTTTGTTGAACTATTTATGGTTTTTAATCCAAATTTTTAATATTTTTAATTAGGCTTAAGTTCATCAAATTTAATTTTCATTAAATTTTGTTTTTTTTATGAAGAAAGGAATTTTACAACATGAAAATTAATTAAAATTTACTGATAATTTTTCATTCTTGACTCAATCTGGGCTCGAACCCAGGCGTTTTTACGGACAGGTTACCCTGACATGTTTCGATTGCAACCACTCAATCTCCTCAGAGGGCTTGCCGTTTAACACTCGCAGCCATCGACGACTGCTGACGTCATTAGTCAAACATCAATCCTTAAACCAAATTGTATTTAACCTTTGGTAGATCGAAATTTGCTTTGAATGATTATCTATTTTTAATTTATTTTACATGTTCTTCCTTTACTTCTGTTTTTTCAGCAAGAAAAAGAAAGACAAAAAAATTAAAAAACAAAACAAAATATGTACTTTGAACTTCAAGAAGAATTCTTGACAAAAGTACGAAAAAATAGAAGTAAAGGAAGAATATGTAAAATAAATTAAAAATATCAAAAAGTAATTTAAATTTTTGGGAATACAAAATTTTAATTTCAAAAGATTTTGTTATTCGTGCTTAATTCCCAGTTTTTATTATTGATAAAAACACTTGAAATTTATTGTTGATGGGATAAGCTATTCCTATGCATTTCACTGGTTGCTTAGGCCAGATCATCAGGAAACTTCATCCATAAAGGTTTTAGACAAACTAAAGATATTAAACCAAATAAAACTGTTAAACGTATAAGAATTATAGCAACAGTTCTACTTGTAACAATATCAAAGTTTAAACAAAACACATCAACAATAAACAACAGTGGGTTCATCTCATCTTACATTTCCCCACTACAATTAGTTGAAATTCTCTCAACATTAATTGTAGTTGTAAGTAGGTTAAGAAAAACAAAATGAAAAAAAACAACAACTTACAAAAGATGTTGTCAATTAAGTGTTTTTTAGGCCGTGCACTGCCTGTTTATTATCAAAAAGTAATTTCAATTTTTGGGAATACAAAATTTTAATTTCAAAAGATTTTGTTATTCGTGCTTAATTCCCAGTTTTTATTATTGATAAAAACACTTGAAATTTATTGTTGATGGGATAAGCTATTCCTATGCATTTCACTGGTTGCTTAGGCCAGATCATCAGGAAACTTCATCCATAAAGGTTTTAGACAAACTAAAGATATTAAACCAAATAAAACTGTTAAACGTATAAGAATTATAGCAACAGTTCTACTTGTAACAATATCAAAGTTTAAACAAAACACATCAACAATAAACAACAGTGGGTTCATCTCATCTTACATTTCCCCACTACAATTAGTTGAAATTCTCTCAACATTAATTGTAGTTGTAAGTAGGTTAAGAATAACAAAATCTTTTGAAATTAAAATTTTGTATTCCCAAAAATTGAAATTACTTTTTGATAATAAACAGGCAGTGCACGGCCTAAAAAACACTTAATTGACAACATCTTTTGTAAGTTGTTGTTTTTTTTCATTTTGTTTTTCTTAACCTACTTACAACTACAATTAATGTTGAGAGAATTTCAACTAATTGTAGTGGGGAAATGTAAGATGAGATGAACCCACTGTTGTTTATTGTTGATGTGTTTTGTTTAAACTTTGATATTGTTACAAGTAGAACTGTTGCTATAATTCTTATACGTTTAACAGTTTTATTTGGTTTAATATCTTTAGTTTGTCTAAAACCTTTATGGATGAAGTTTCCTGATGATCTGGCCTAAGCAACCAGTGAAATGCATAGGAATAGCTTATCCCATCAACAATAAATTTCAAGTGTTTTTATCAATAATAAAAACTGGGAATTAAGCACGAATAACAAAATCTTTTGAAATTAAAATTTTGTATTCCCAAAAATTGAAATTACTTTTTGATAATAAACAGGCAGTGCACGGCCTAAAAAACACTTAATTGACAACATCTTTTGTAAGTTGTTGTTTTTTTCATTTTGTTTTTCTTAACCTACTTACAACTACAATTAATGTTGAGAGAATTTCAACTAATTGTAGTGGGGAAATGTAAGATGAGATGAACCCACTGTTGTTTATTGTTGATGTGTTTTGTTTAAACTTTGATATTGTTAAAAGTAGAACTGTTGCTATAATTCTTATACGTTTAACAGTTTTATTTGGTTTAATATCTTTAGTTTGTCTAAAGCCTTTATGGATGAAGTTTCCTGATGATCTGGCCTAAGCAACCAGTGAAATGCATAGGAATAGCTTATCCCATCAACAATAAATTTCAAGTGTTTTTATCAATAATAAAAACTGGGAATTAAGCACGAATAACAAAATCTTTTGAAATTAAAATTTTGTATTCCCAAAAATTGAAATTACTTTTTGATAATAAACAGGCAGTGCACGGCCTAAAAAACACTTAATTGACAACATCTTTTGTAAGTTGTTGTTTTTTTTTCATTTTGTTTTTCTTAACCTTCTTACAACTACAATTAATGTTGAGAGAATTTCAACTTATTGTAGTGAGGAAATGTAAGATGAGATGAACCCACTGTTGTTTATTGTTGATGTGTTTTGTTTAAACTTTGATATTGTTAAAAGTAGAACTGTTGCTATAATTCTTATACGTTTAACAGTTTTATTTGGTTTAATATCTTTAGTTTGTCTAAAACCTTTATGGATGAAGTTTCCTGATGATCTGGCCTAAGCAACCAGTGAAATGCATAGGAATAGCTTATCCCATCAACAATAAATTTCAAGTGTTTTTATCAATAATAAAAACTGGGAATTAAGCACGAATAACAAAATCTTTTGAAATTAAAATTTTGTATTCCCAAAAATTGAAATTACTTTTTGATAATAAACAGGCAGTGCACGGCCTAAAAAACACTTAATTGACAACATCTTTTGTAAGTTGTTGTTTTTTTTCATTTTGTTTTTCTTAACCTACTTACAACTACAATTAATGTTGAGAGAATTTCAACTAATTGTAGTGGGGAAATGTAAGATGAGGTGAACCCACTGTTGTTTATTGTTGATGTGTTTTGTTTAAACTTTGATATTGTTAAAAGTAGAACTGTTGCTATAATTCTTATACGTTTAACAGTTTTATTTGGTTTAATATCTTTAGTTTGTCTAAAGCCTTTATGGATGAAGTTTCCTGATGATCTGGCCTAAGCAACCAGTGAAATGCATAGGAATAGCTTATCCCATCAACAATAAATTTCAAGTGTTTTTATCAATAATAAAAACTGGGAATTAAGCACGAATAACAAAATCTTTTGAAATTAAAATTTTGTATTCCCAAAAATTGAAATTACTTTTTGATAATAAACAGGCAGTGCACGGCCTAAAAAACACTTAATTGACAACATCTTTTGTAAGTTGTTGTTTTTTTCATTTTGTTTTTCTTAGCCTACTTACAACTACAATTAATGTTGAGAGAATTTCAACTAATTGTAGTGGGGAAATGTAAGATGAGGTGAACCCACTGTTGTTTATTGTTGATGTGTTTTGTTTAAACTTTGATATTGTTAAAAGTAGAACTGTTGCTATAATTCTTATACGTTTAACAGTTTTATTTGGTTTAATATCTTTAGTTTGTCTAAAACCTTTATGGATGAAGTTTCCTGATGATTTGGCCTAAGCAACCAGTGAAATGCATAGGAATAGCTTATCCCATCAACAATAAATTTCAAGTGTTTTTATCAATAATAAAAACTGGGAATTAAGCACGAATAACAAAATCTTTTGAAATTTAAATTAAAAATAGATAATCATTCAAAGCAAATTTCGATCTACCAAAGGTTAAATACAATTTGGTTTAAGGATTGATGTTTGACTAATGACGTCAGCAGTCGTCGATGGCTGCGAGTGTTAAACGGCAAGCCCTCTGAGGAGATTGAGTGGTTGCAATCGAAACATGTCAGGGTAACCTGTCCGTAAAAACGCCTGGGTTCGAGCCCAGATTGAGTCAATAATGAAAAATTATCAATAAATTTTAATTAATTTTCATGTTGTAAAATTCCTTTCTTCATAAAAAAAAAAAAATTTAATGAAAATTAAATTTGTTGAACTTAAGCCTAATTAAAAATATTAAAAATTTGGATAAAAAATAAAAATTTTATTTGCTGGTTACACTACGCACATTTATTTGCCCATTTTTGTTTGTTCAAACAGATATTAAATAGCTTCAAATAAAAAATGGGAAAACATGTTTGCCCTGTGTTCACATATAAAAATATTTGCCTAAAAATAAATATTTGAACAAATTGTCAAAAATAAAAATTAAATAAATAAAATTACTTTTTATTAAAACTAAAAATTATTATTTTGATGCAAAATATTGAAACTTTTATGGTTTTATGGTATAGATGAGCGAGAACAACAGTTTTAAAAGTAAAAAAGGATTTACATAACAAATAAAGAGATGCAATTTGGCGAAGTAATTTCCAGTCTAATACAACTAAATTAAACTATATTATGAACTAAAGCATTGTTCGTTACGGTTTAGTTACGCAAGCAATAAAGTGTTTTTAGACAGTGGATCTATTGTAAATTATAGACCGATCTTCACGAAATTTAGTTGTATGATTTCTGGACATATAAATTGAGTTTGTGCAAAATTTAACGATAATAAGTGCATTGTGCCAACAATTTACGTTAGTTTTTGTTACAGAAATATCGATTTTTCGGGAGGTTGTTTCACATTTTAGTCCATAACGCTTTTCCTACTGAACCAAAAGTGCTAAATTTCAATCCAAACTGTTTAAAAGAACTCGAGTGAACTTGCCACCAAAATTTTTATTTTTCGTCAGCATCCTTTTCTTAATCGATATAACAATGTTCATCCGTCCGGTTAGCTGTCCATGGTAACCTTATTCGCAAAGTACATGTCGCAATTTTTGAGATAATCGGGTGTGTTCTAAAATCCGAATTCACTCGAAAGTGGATTAATTCATCATTTTTTGTGTTCTGCAATTCACCACCACATGTTTTTATTATACCCACACCACAATAGCGGAGAGGGTATTATGCATTTGTGCTCATGTGTGTAACGCCTTAAAATATTGGTCCTAAAAACACCTTAAAGTATACCGATCGACTCAGAATCACTTTCTGAGTCGAACTAACGATGTCCGTCCGCCTGGCTGGCTGGCTGGCTGTCCATGTAACCTTGTTCTTATTGGCACAAGGATCAAGCCTATTGAAAATGGGCGGAATCGTAGGACCAAGAAGGAAGATAGGGGGAAATTTCTTCCTCTCAGAAGCTATCAAACCGATTTTAATGAAATTGAAAACATAGATAGAACCATATCGATATGGACACAAAAGGTATGAATTTTTTAAAAAATAGGACCACGAAGGGAGATAGGGGCAATTTCTGCCTCTCAAACCGATTTTAATGAAATTTAAACCATAGATAGATCCATATCTATATGGACACATAAGCTATACGGTTTTTCAAAAATAGGACCACAAGGGGAGGTAGGGGGCAATTTCTGCCTCTCACAAACTTGCAAACCGAATTTAATGAAATTTGAAAACATAGATAAATCCATATTTATATGGACACATAAGCATGATGTGTCTTTAAATACTGTGGTGTAGGGTACCATATGGTCGGGCTTGACCGACTATGCTTTCTTACTTGTTCGTTTTCAATTAGGGTAGTAAGGGGTTAGTGAAAGTAAAACAAATCGACTTTTATTCTTATATTTGAGAACATTTTAAGCAAAAACAGAATTTTGCGAATATCGCGAATTTTTGCAAATTTCCACTGAAATAAATCTCATAAAGGTGTCTATGTCGGCATATTATTTGACGCTAATATGTTTTATATAAAACTTTAATTCATTATATAATTTTATTTTTTTGGCGGGTCTCTGATTGTCCAATGACCCCAAACTGGTACACTCTCAAAAATGTATCTATTTATACACCCAGAGAAAAAACATGTTAAAATATGGTCACCTGCAACAATACTATTTTTAAAGAAAATTTTAAACATATTATGATTAATTTAACAATATTATTGTCACTGACAACCATATTATGGTTGAATTAGTCCTCCATGAAGGAGTCATAACCATATTATGGTTGCCTCCGAACATGTTATGGTCAAAAATAACTAAAATATGTTTAACACTTGGTTGGTTTTCAACCATAGCATGTTGCTCTTGGAAAAGAGGAAAATACTTTTGTTAATTTTAAAACAAATTGTTGTCATATTTAACCATAACATGTTTAGAGGCAACCATAATATGGTTGTGGCTTCTTGATGGAGTACTTATTCAACCATAATATGGTTGTAGGTGCCAATAATATGGTTATATTAACCATAATATGATTAAAATTTTCTTTAAAAATAGTTTTGTTGGAGGTGACCATATTTAAACATATTTTTTCTCTGCGTGTATAGATACGCCATGCTTGCAATTCATAATTCATAACATAGGCTCATAGAAATTACCCATTTACTTAAGAAAAATTAATTTTGTAACATCTTGAATTCTAAAGCTCTTTGCTAAAAAGAGAACACAGGAAAAATTGTTTACATAAATAAGTTTTTTCGTCATTAAAAACTTATTTAATTTTGTTAATTTTTTCAATTTTATTCAATAATTTTTATTTTAAAGCTTTTTATTTGCCGATGTTTGTTCTTACAAAATTTTTGTAAGAACAAATATTTATTTGCCTAAAAACAAGGAAAATATTTGACGTTAAATGGTCACATTAGGAGCATTTTTGTTTGCTAGCAAATAATTTTGTTTGCCCAAAATCAGCTGTTTTTCTGTTTGCCCCTCAAAAATATTTTGTGGTCAGATTAGGGCAAAGAAATATTTGATATTTTTTGACAAATGTTTGCCATATGTGACCGAACCTTAAGTTAAACTATATTATGAACTAAAGCATTCTTCGTTACGGTTTAGTTACGCAAGCAATAAAGTGTTTTTAGACAGTGGATCTATTGTAAGTTATAGACCGATCTCAACGAAATTTAGTTGTATGATTTCTGGACATATAAATTGAGTTTGTGCAAAATTTAACGATAATAAGTGCATTGTGCCAACAATTTACGTTAGTTTTTGTTACAGAAATATCGATTATTTCGGGAGGTTGTTTCACATTTTGGTCCATAACGCTTTTCCTACTGAACCAAAAGTGCTGCATTTCAATCCAAACTGCTTAAAAGAACTTGAGTGAACTTGCCACACATGTTTTTATTCGTTTTCAATTAGAGTAGTAAGGGGTTAGTGAAAGTAAAACACATCGACTTTTATTCTTATTTGTGAGAACATTTTATTTTGCAAATTTCCACTGATTTAGCAATTTTTACAGAATTTTTGCCATTCCTTATAGTGTTAGGGACTTTTACTGCCGGTTTAACGATATCGAACTTCATCGTTCGCATAGAAAATTACATTTAAAACAAAAACAAAATTCGAACATTGTAATTTTCGCATATCTTTGTTGCGCTTTTCGGCAGTCGTCGCCATTATTAAGATAGCCCCATATAAGTTAAGGTACGAAAGTACAGCAACAAAAGCTATTGTGCAAAATAAAAAAATTGCAACAATAAACACTTCTTCAAAATTAGCGCTGCACGCGCGTCCCAAAATAACTGAATAAAATACCTTTTTTTTCATAGCAGACGCTACGTTGCATTTCTTACCTGCAAATTCCGTTCACATGAAATGTGAGTCCGTTTATGCTGATAAGCATTTTTGCCGTGGCTTCTTCTTCTTCCTCTAGAAGTTGTAGAGTTCTTTAGTTTATAGTTTCAGAAAAAAAGTTAGTTCAGCACTGACACTCAAGACTTGCATAGCAAGTAATCGTAATTATAGTTATATTTGGATTTGTTTAAATAAAGTTATTTAATTATTTTTGATTTGTTTAAATAAACGGAAAATGAACAGAGATTAATTTGTGTTTTAATTATATTGACAACAAAACTAAGTGACACTCAAGACTTGCATAGCAAGTAATTACAACAAAACTAATTGGCGCCCAACGGAAAAAAACAGTCACCATTGAAGTGAAAAGAAAAATAACCTTTTATAATAAAAAAAACAGTGTTTAAAAAAATTAAAATTTAAACAACAAAGACAATCACCATACAGTGAGCAGATAAAAACTAAGTCACCATTGAAGTGAAAAGAAAAATAACCTTTTATAATAAAAAACAGTGTTTAAAAAAAATTAAAATTTAAACAACAAAGACAATCACCATACAGTGAGCAGATAAAAACTAAGTCATCATTGAAGTGAAAAGAAAAATAACTTTTTTATAATAAAAAACAGTGTTTAAGAAAAAATTAAAATTTAAACAACAAAGACATTCACCATACTTGTGAATAAAAATTACATTGCTTATTGAAAATTTAAAAAAATTACTACCATACTGGTGCTAAAAACCTAATACAATTCTTAAAAATATAAAAAGCATTCATCACCAAAAAGCAAAAAATATAACAAAAACTAATCCATCAATCAACAACTTAGAAAAGCCAAGCCGTGAGCAGTTGCAAAGGACCCTTAGTGAAGCCGAGTCTTGAGCAGTTACATTCCAGCCAGAAAAGTTGCATTTAGAACCAGAAGGAGCCAAAGCCGTGATGATTTATTTGTAAGAATTCTATTTTTTATTATTACTATTGATTGCTATCTATTATTTTTTATAAAATTTTTTTTTAAAAAAAAACAAATCGGATCTAAATTTTTGAAATTTCGTAAAATTTTTTATTTTTTTATTATTGTAACAGTTATTACCTTTGCAATTTAAAGTGAAATTTACGTGAAAAGAATTCTGAGTTGATCTTTGGTTTTTCCCTAGAGTTCATGTCAAGACCACAGGAAGATCCTGAAGAGTTTGACGTTATTTTAGCTAGGCTACAATCACTATTAATTTCTGAAAAAAGAATTGAGAACAAAGAGGAAATGAATTCTGAAAATTTGCAAGTTCTCTTGGACACTGCTATCCAACAAGCAGTCCAAAGAACAAAAGAAAGCTTTGAAGCAACTATTGCCGACCTTACTAGGCGACTCCAATCCTTAGAGCCACCTTCTGCCGTAGAAGCATATAAGGAAATAGAAATAGTACCCAATAGGACGTGTGAGGAAACTCTAGATATAATTAAATCTGTCCCAGAATTTAAAGGCGACCCCACCAGATATGTCTCTTGGCGTCAGGCCGCCACAACAGCCCATAAATTATTTGAACCTTATGTAGGAAGCTCAAAGTACTACCAGGCGGTAGCTATTCTGAGAAACAAAGTCGTGGGTAACGCAGACGCTGCGTTAAGCACTTATAACACAGTCCTTAACTTTAAGGCTATTATAGCACGGCTTGATTTTACTTACATGGATAAAAAATCCATCTTTACGTTAGAGCAAGAGCTCTCCACTTTAAGGCAGGGACAGAAAACTATTATCCAATTTTACGACGAAGTAGAGCGTAAGTTAACCGCGATTGTGAACAAAATTATAATGTCGAATGAAGGAGATGCCAATTTGATTCAGTCACTGAACCAAAAATACCGTGAACAGGCTTTGCGTGTCTTTGTTTCGGGAGTTAGGAAGCCCTTATGTGACACCTTGTTTTCGTGCAAGCCTGCAGACTTGCCATCAGCTCTGGCACTAGCACAAGAGCTAGAAGCAAATCAAAACCGCTATCATTTTGCTGCCATTTACAGTAATGGTTTAAACAAGGCTTTAATGAGTCCCTCAACACACACAGCCTTAGGACAAAACATACAGCGTGTTAAACAGAACTCCTTCGGTCAGCAAAATAACTATTCTCAGCCTCCGCAAAACTTTGTCGGTCAACAAACTACTCCATTTTATCAAAATCGCCCTCAACAGGCATCTAACCAATCACAACGCCATAATGTTGCAAATTCGAATTTCCGAAATTTCGCCCAAAATCCTTTTCAGCCTGTAGGCCAACAAGCTAGTGACTCTCAACCAGTATCCCAATCCCTGGACACTGATGTAAGCATGCGTACGGTGCGAACAAACAACTTTCAGGGTTTTCAAACACAAAAGCGAGGTTTAACATCCGAAAGACAGGTCCCTCAGAAGGTCCAAAGGATTAACCACCTTGGCCAAGAGATGTTGCAAAACGAAGGTCTCGAAACCTTGGAAACACATGACTACGGCGATGAGCCAAACTTCTCTGGTAACCAAGAGCCGTATGAAAACCCTACTTTTTCTGATCCACCTTTCGAAGATGAGATTAATTTTTTAAGGGAGGGTCAGTTCTCCCCTACATTGAGCGAATGATAGGTGGCAAAAACATTAAACTTTTAATCGACACTGGTGCCTCTAAAAGTTATATCACCAATATTAACGGATTAAAAAACATTAAACAAGTCGAAAAACCATTTTTAGTCAAATCCATTCATGGTGCTGATACAATCAACAACAAAACACTAGTAAATGTCCTAAATCATACTGAAACATTTTTTATTTTACCGAACCTGTCTCTATTTGACGGTATCATAGGTTTTAGCTTCATAAAAAGCATAAAGGGCGTGATTAACACAGAAAAAGACATGATTTATTATAACGGCGGCGAAGAAAAATTGAAATATCTTAAGCTAGATGCAGTGAATTCTTTAATAGAAAATGTCTCTATCCCAAAAAATGTAGAAAAGAAATTTTTTCAAATAATAAACGAAAATGCTGGTGTTTTCGCTAACCCGAATGAAGCCTTACCCTTTAACACGAAAATTTCCGCAACAATTAAAACAAAAGATCAGGAGCCCATATATTCTAAATACCAATCCTACCCCATTTCGATGATAGAATTTGTCAATAAAGAGGTTAAGGAACTTTTAAAAAATGGCATTATAAAGCCATCCCGATCTCCCTATAACAGCCCTGTTTGGGTTGTCGACAAGAAAGGCACAGACGAATTGGGCAAGCCCAATAAACGCCTCGTGTTCGACTACACTAAACTTAATTCAAAAACTATCCCTGATAAATATCCTATACCTGATCCGTCTGTTATACTTTCAAATCTTGGCAAATCTAAGTTCTTTACAACCTTGGACTTAAAAAGTGGCTTCCACCAGATTAACTTGGCCGAACACGACCGGAAAAAAACTGCTTTCAGCGTGAATAATGGTAAATACGAGTTCTGTCGTTTACCATTTGGATTAAAAAACGCCCCGAGCATTTTTCAGCGTGCCATCGATGATGTTTTACGTGATGAAATCGGAAAGTCATGTCACGTCTATATCGATGATATCATCATATTTTCTGACTCTGAGCAGAAGCATATAGATGACATCCAAAACATCTTACTAAAACTTTACCATGCTAACATGAGAGTTTCTTTAGAAAAGTCCAAATTCTTTAAAACCTCTGTCGAGTATTTGGGCTTTGTCGTTTCAACCGACGGTATCAGAACGTGTCCAAAGAAAATTGAAACCATAGTCAACTACGAAACGCCAACAACCTTAAGGAGCTTAAGGTCATTTCTAGGGTTGGCCGGTTATTATAGAAAATTCGTTAAAGACTATGCGGCTATAGCGAAACCTCTGACTAAATATTTACGTGGAGAAAATGGTCATGTGGGGACAAAACATTCGAAGCAAGTTAAAATTGACCTTGATGCTGATGCTATTCACTCATTCAAAAAAATTAAGAATATCCTTTCTTCCGAAGATGTACTTCTCCTTTATCCAAATTTCGATAGACCTTTTGACCTTACGACTGATGCGTCATCCCATGCTATTGGCGCCGTTCTTTCTCAAAATGGTCGTCCAATTACCATGATTTCAAGGACCTTGTCACCCGCCGAAGAAACCTACGCAACCAACGAACGCGAACTTTTAGCTATCGTATGGGCCTTAAAAAATCTTAGACACTATCTTTACGGGGTAAATAATTTAAACATCTTCACCGACCACCAACCCCTAACCTTTTCGATATCTGATAAAAACCCAAACTCTAAATTAAAGCGCTGGAGAGCTTTCATTGAAGAGTACTCGCCAACATTTTTCTACAAGCCCGGCAAAGACAATATTGTTGCAGACGCCCTTTCCAGACAATTTGTTAACATTACAATGGATACCACATCTACATGCTCACTACAAGCTTGTGGAAGTGAGATGTCACTCACCGAAATTATTCCCGCGGTCGAAAACCCAATTAACTGTTTCAAAAACCAGATTTTAATCAATCATGGTTCAGAACAAAATAAAGAAACAAAAATTCTTTTTAAAAATCGCATTCGACATCGCATTTCATATCAAGAAATTGACGATCTTTTAAATACTATTAAGGACTGCATAAACCCAGAAGTAGTGAACGCGATTAATTGTGATTTACATACCCTTGCTCAAATCCAACACCTTCTTATATCGAATTTCCCTTCTGTAAAATTCAGGTACGCTAATAAATTTGTTACAGATATCTTTAATGCAAGTGATCAAATTGAAATTTTAACAAATGAACACAATAGGGCACACCGTTCTGTTTCAGAAAATACGAAACAAGTTCTTCAGGATTATTTTTTCCCAGATATAGCTAAAAAGTTAAAAGAAATTACAGCAAACTGCAAAATCTGTCGGCTAGCGAAATATCAAAGACATCCAAAAAAACATGAGATCGCTGAGACCCCCATACCCTCCTTCCCAGGCGAGATCCTCCATGTCGATATTTACAATACTGATAAGAAATTCTATTTAACATGTCTCGATAAATTTTCTAAGTTCGCTATTGTAAAACCTATACCCTCTCGAGCGATAGTAGACGTTAAACCAGCCCTTCTGGAGATACTTAACTTTTACAAAGGCACGGAAACAATAGTTTGCGACAACGAAAAGTCACTAACTTCACAAACCATAAGATCGTTAATAAAGAATAACTTCGGAGCAAACATTTACGCAACTCCACCCATGCATAGTACCTCTAATGGCCAAGTCGAGCGTTTCCACGGAACACTTGCGGAAATTGCAAGATGCCTAAAACTAGAGTACGCAATAGATGACTCTACAGAGCTTGTCTTAATGGCAACTGCAAAATACAATAGAACAATCCATTCTACTACTAACCATAAGCCCATAGATATAATTCAATCAATTCCAGAAAACTTGAAAGAAAATATTCGTGCGAAAATTCTTGCCAAACAAAAATCAGACCTTGATTATCATAACAAAAAGACAGTAACTAAAACATATAATCCTGGAGATAAAGTTTTTGTGAAAGTTAATAAGAGATTGGGGAATAAAATTAGCAAACTTTTTGTCGAAAAGACTGTCCAACAAGATCTAGGCACAACTCTTAAAATTGATGACAAAATAGTGCATAAAGATAACATTCGTTTCCTCATTACAGCATCCTAATATTTGCAGTCTTTGTACTCGCTAGCTATGCCACCATCCTGGACTATACTTCTTCACACTATATTCCTGTAGCGGACGGAAATGTTGCAATCTATGAAAATTATGGAATGTTGGCCCATGTAACGGACTTGACAAACTTTACTACCATAGCAGAAGAAACCAGAAATCTAACGGACCTACTACCAAAATCACACATGAGAAAACTGCTAGAATCAGATGTGGACCAAATAGAGAAGACAATAGAATCCCTGCGCATACACCACAGGCACGCACGTAGCATTAACGTTCTTGGAACCGCGCTGAAATACATAGCTGGTACGCCAGATTACGATGACTTTACCGAAGTGCGTAGCAAACAAGATGAATTAGTTACTGCAAGTAATGCCCAGATAATCATAAACACCGATATGCAATCGCAAATAAACAAATTAACTACGACTGTGAACACACTTGTAAGTAAAACTAAGGCTACTGAAATCGATTCAGGATACCTTTATAGTTTGTTAGGCGAAAGAAATAGAGCAGTACTTAGGGAACTAGATAACCTAGCCTTGTCCATAACCTTGGGGAAACTCCAAATGATCAATCCCATTCTGTTAGATAGCTCGGAAGTAAGTTTTGTTTTAAAATCCGAAATAGATTTAAATGTAAGCATTACTGAGATAATTGTAAATTCAAAACTAAAGATTTTGCAGACCGAAAATGTTATTACGTTTTTGATAAAATTTCCAAAAATTATAAAATTTTGTAATAAAAAATTAATTTTTCCAGTCGTTCATAATAATAAAATTTTGTCATTTAAAGTAAGTGATGTAGCAAAATGTGGCTACAAATATATCATGTTAAAAGATTGTAAAAAGAAATCTACAACTTCATTTTGTAAAACATTTAACCTTGAAAATACTTCATGCCTAGACACTTTATTAAATAATAACACGGCAACTTGTAACACAAATTCCGCGCATAATATGCCACCTCTGAAAGAGATTGACGATGGCATTGTTATTATAAATAATCAACCCTCCAAAGTGATTTACGAGAATGTAACAAAAACCCTACAAACGGGTACATACCTCATAACTTTTGACAATACCTTAAAAGTTAATTCAACGGAATTCAAAAATTGCCGAAAAATTGCTTTTAAAAGCCCCGAAATTCCTATAGCTCACACTGTTAACTTAACTGATCATACCGCTATCTTATCACTTCAATACCTTCATGATTTAAATATTGAAAACCTAGACCATATATCGCACCTTCATTTGAAAGTAAGAGGAACTTTTTACACCTCAGCCTCTCTTTTTGTTCTTATTGTAATAATATGCGTTGCATACGTTCTCGCCAAAAGGCAACGTAAGGTTGAAATCAACAATATTCTTAGCAGATATGATCAGACGAGGACGTCCGATGCTTAAAGGGGGGAACAGTTAAGGTACGAAAGTACAGCAACAAAAGCTATTGTGCAAAATAAAAAAATTGCAACAATAAACACTTCTTCAAAATTAGCGCTGCACGCGCGTCCCAAAATAACTGAATAAAATACCTTTTTTTTCATAGCAGACGCTACGTTGCATTTCTTACCTGCAAATTCCGTTCACATGAAATGTGAGTCCGTTTATGCTGATAAGCATTTTTGCCGTGGCTTCTTCTTCTTCCTCTAGAAGTTGTAGAGTTCTTTAGTTTATAGTTTCAGAAAAAAAGTTAGTTCAGCACTGACACTCAAGACTTGCATAGCAAGTAATCGTAATTATAGTTATATTTGGATTTGTTTAAATAAAGTTATTTAATTATTTTTGATTTGTTTAAATAAACGGAAAATGAACAGAGATTAATTTGTGTTTTAATTATATTGACAACAAAACTAAGTGACACTCAAGACTTGCATAGCAAGTAATTACAACAAAACTAATTTATATAAAACGTAGTCACTTATTTTACAGGGCACTATCAAAGAAAACATTATAAAATTTTTTTCTGCACAAGAACTTCGAATACAAAAAAACATGCGAATTTCAGAACACCAATTTCTGAATTATGCGGATTCCAAAAACACACCTGATAGTAATGAAATGTTGTTATGTTTTTATTGTCATAAGAGGTGGAAAGAATCGGTCGATAATTTCACATAGCCCCCATAAAAATTTATTTGTCCATAGATAATCTATTACACTGGTTTACAGCCAAACAAAAAATACCAAGAACGCCACATGCCTAGATAAGTTAATTGGGACCTCCTGAACACGAAAAGCGCTGTAATTTTTTTTCCTAAATTCCGTTTTTTAGATAACGGTACTTTTGTGTTTTTCAGTGTATGGTCCCATTCAAACCCTTGTGGAGCTCAACCAAAAAGTCCGATCGAAATAAATGGCATATCGTTGGAAAGGTAATTGAATGCCTTTTCCGTCGATATGCTGAAAAGAAATGGCTGAGTAATGGCACCTCATTATATAATTTTATTTTGGCGGGTATCTGATTGTCCACTGACCCCAAACTGGTACACTCTCAAAAATGTATCTATTTATATATGTAGATACGCCATGCTTGCAATTCATAATTCGTAACATAGGCTCATAGAAATTACCCATTTACGTAAGAAAAATGTATTTTGTAACATCTTGAATTCTATTAACCGCGCCGCGCAACTCCTTGCTAAAAAGAGAACACAGGAAGAATTTTTACATAAATAAGTTTTTTCGTCATTAAAAACTTATTTAATTTTGTTAATTTTTTCAATTTTATTCAATAATTTTTATTAAAAGCTTTTTATTTGCCGCTGTTTGTTCTTACAAAATTTTTGTGAGACAAATATTTATTTGCCTAAAAACGAGGAAAATATTTGACGTTAAATGGTCACATTAGGAGCATTTTTGTTTGCAAGCAATTAATTTTGTTTGCCCAAAATCAGCTGTTTTTCTGTTTGCCCCTCAAAAATATTTTGTGGTCAGATTAGGGCAAACCAATGATATATTTTGTCAAATGTTTGCCATATGTGACCGTACCTTTATAAATTGACTTAAAAAAACATTTTTTTTTTTTTTTTTTTTGATAAACTCAGTTTTATTGATACCAATGTTTAGAGAAATATGCAAATTCATAATGGAAAATAGTGTCGGGCAATCGCCCACCCCTTATAAGTCGGAAGCAGGCATTAAGGCGTTTGCTCTTTTCAAAAAATTTTGCAACACAACTTCGCTTATCTCGTCAATGCGTGGCCGAATTTCATCTTTCAGAGCGTCAGTTGTTTGTGGATTTTTCATGTAATCCCGATCTTTCAAATGGCCATAGCAGTCACTGATCTATGGACTAGTTATTTTCGACCACAAGAAATCGGTCTCAGAAAGAGGCTGATTATTATGAAAAGCTGTTTGAATTTTATGAAGTGATACAGTAAAATTTTCACCATTTTGATAATAAATTTTCACAATTAAATTCGTTGTTCAAGAGTGTAGCGTTCCATCAGATAAATTTTCCACAAATTTTCACTAAAAAAAATGCCAAAGGATAACAGATAAATTTTTGATATAACAGACCAGTTTTTTCTTTCATTCGAGTCTTTCTTGCGCTGCATGTTTCGAATTGTTAACCTCGAATTTTCGGCAGTCTTCTTCTACACATTCATAATCGTTCGTAACAATTTTGTATATCCTTATCTTTTGAGATCGTGTGATTAACTTTGACTTATATTGTTCAAAGTGCACCTTCTGCGCCTTTAGGCGGATTATGTCCGATCATTTATAGAGGAATGCTTGTCGTTGAGTCTTTAAAACTATTAACTTTATCGAACGTATATTGTTCAAGCTTTTTCGATAATAGCGCGGTCGCTGTCATGTCCCTTGATATGTGTATATAATTAAATTTATCTTCGGTTATTTTTTGTTTCAGTTTCCAATATAGCGAAATTTTCTTCTTAATATTTTATGCTATGTGATATTAGAGTTATCTGTCAAAAGAAGATATTACATGATTGAAAATAAAATTAAAAATGGTTATGGATAGAGCATCACCTTATCTTACGGCAGTGAGGTTGTTCTGTATTGCAACTTGGCATAATGTCTTTTTGAGAGAGGGAGCATCCAAACTAGTTAATATTCCCATTGCTATAAATATGTTCTACTTACCGAGTCAAAAGTTTATTTGAAGTCAATTGTTTTTGTATTAATATGCCTTCTCCACAGTGTGCTTCAATTCAAAATTTGATCGATTGCGTAATAATAGTAATAGTCTCTGATATTTGTTAGGTTAATTGTTTATAGCGTGTGAGAGTATTTTGTAAGGTGTGTGCATTAATGTGATTCCTTTATAGCTCTCGCATATTTTAGAGCAGTTACGTTAAAATACACATATTTTGATATTTGCATTATCGATCAAAAGCTTTCAAAGCTCTTACAATTTGTTGTTCTTTCTTTGCAAAATAAGCAGTAAGCATTGTTGACACCAGGGCCGCCAGATAAATTTGTGAGGAAATCGTCAATTTCCTGAGAAAAAATAAGAAAATTGTCTTAAAATCGTCAAAAAAAGTCGGACAACTTAAAATTTTGTTTTTTTTTTAATTAAAAAAAAAAAACATTCAAACAAAAATATAATAACGTCATATCCAGCTTGCATTTTCAATCGTGTAAGAGATAATGGGAGTCTCATACAGAGCGTCTTTGATCGTCGATGCCGCATTTTTTAATCGTAGAAGATTTCTTACAAAAAACTGTAACACGACTGCGATTGCTCCATAGCACAGTGAACGACTATTCTTCAATCGTTGTGGGAATCGTTTAAGACGTGGGTAATCGTTTCCCAGTAAAAAATAGAGCTTACTAGTAAGCAGTTTTGTAAGGGAGAGAATCACAATACCTCCTTACAAAAAAGCAATTTGATAACTGATTGCGTTATAAAAAAAAAAAATTTTTTTTTTTGTTCGGTAATATTTCGGAAATGATCGTAAACACATTTTAAAAATAATTGCAATATAACCTGCTTCGATGTAAGGGAATAACAGAAGCACAGAAAACATTGCTCGTGATTTTTTTCTTTAAAAAATTGATTTTAATTATTTACTTACAACCTGCTTACATATAAGAGATAATGCGAAGTTTTTCAATCATTAAACTAAAAATTCAGTTTCATGGTATTCGCTTCTCTGCTGCTTCTTAGTAGTATGTAATATCCAGCGCATATATCAGCACTCATTTGGTTTTCATGCTCACAGAAACATAAACATTTTTTACTGGGATGCGATTCATGTAGATGTTATTTTACAACTGTTCGCCGTATAATTGTTGAAAATATGATTTATGCAGAGAGTCGTAAAAGATACATTCGATGATGGTTTGACGTAAGATAAACATATTGCAGCATTGTTGTTTTCGTACTCTGAAAATAACCATTTAAAGATTTTCTTAAGACTTGCTATTACAGCCGTACCTACACAAAAGCGGCACGCGTTTTCTAGTTTTTGGATAGAGTTTTGACAACTCGTTTAATAGTAAAGTTTGATTGTTAACTTATAATGGCAATTTAGCTAAGTTTTGATAAATCTATCGTTTTTATACCCTCCACCACAATTAGTTGTGAAGAGGGTATATTCAGTTTGTCATTCCGTGTGAAACTTTTTTACTATTCATCTCAGACCCTATAAAGTATATATATTCTGGGTCCTTGAGTAATTTTAAGTCGATTTAGCCATGTCCGTCTGTCTGTCCGTCTGTCCGTCTGTTGAAAACACGCTCACTTTCGAAAAACTCAAAAGAAATCAACAAACTTGGTGTCAAATTGCTTATAGTTATCCTAAGCAGTTTGGGATTGAAATTCAGCAAAATCGGTTCAATAGGATCTGAGCTATGAATCAAAATGTGGAACCACCACCTAAAAAAAATTGATAATTTTGTTACAAAAACTAACATAAATGGTGGAAAAATGCACAGAATGATATAAGATTGCGCAACAATTCGTTTTATTCAACTGGAAATCACGCTGTGAAATTTCGTGAAGATCCGTCAATAATTTACCCTAGGCCCCATATAAGCCCTACTCCCAGAAAACAGTATATTAAGCCTTAAACCCTAACTAACAATGCTATCATTACAAATTTTGGCAAGTCACAGTTACATAGGACTAGAAATTAAACTGTTAAGTTTCGTGAAGATCGGTCCATAATTTACCATAGGCCCCATATAAAACCTACTTCCGGAAAACAACTTAGTACGCCTAAAAACGTAAAAAATAATGCTATCATAACAAAATTTTGTACATCAAAGTTTTATAGAACTAAAAATAAATCTTTGAAATTTCGTGAAGATCGGTTCATAATTTACCATAGGCCCCATATAAACTTTACTCCCGGAAAACAACTTAGTACGCTAAAAAACGTAAAAAATAATGCTATCATAACAAAATTTGGTACATCAAAGTTTTATTGGACAAGAAATAAAATTGTGTTATTTCGTGAAGATCGGTCCATAACTTACCCTATCCGTAAAACATAATGCTATCATAACAAAACTTGGTACATCAAAGTTTTATAGGACAAGAAATAAAACTGTGTAATTTCGTGAAGATCGGTCCATAATTTACCCTGGGCCCCATATAAACCCTACTCCCGGAAAACAGTTTAGTACGCCTAAATCCGTAAAAAATAATGCTATCATAACAAAATTTGGTACATCAAAGTTTTATAGAACTGGGAAAAAGACTGTGAAATTTCGTGAAGATCGGTCCATAATTTACCCTAGGCCCCATATAAACCCTACTACCGGAAAACCGTTTAGTCGCCTAAATCCATAATTAATAACAAATCGTCACAGTTTAAGATAATAATAACATCATACAGATATTACTCCTTAAACATTCGAACTGTCGGTGGAGGGTATCAAAGATTCGACACAGCCGAATATAGCACTCTATCTTGTTATCTCTATTTTTATTTATAATTTGTGGGTTCGTTACACAATGTTGACGCTCTTGCTTAGGTATGTCATACATATCAGCGTTAAAGCTAAGAGAAAGAAATCGTTCCGCCTTCCGTCCCATGATATGAGCTGGACGTAACTGGTTTAGAGCCACATGTTATATTTAAGCAACCATTTTCTTTTTCTTGATAATCATACCGTTATTTATAGTAAACACAATAAAACGTTGTTAAACTATAAAATGATCGCTGACAACCATGTCATGAATGTGGTGACTTGATTTAACTATAATCATTATTTAATATTAAAAGTATTTTCTTAAAAAATGGTATTTAAAAAAAAACCATATATGAAAATAATATTCGATATTAAAGAAAAAATAGATGCCTATATTTGAATCTATGTATGTTTGCTGGGGTTTTCTGCTGTATTTTTGTAAATAAATAAAATAAGGAAGCAATAAATATCCTAATAAGCTTTTCAAAAAAAATCTTGTAAGACTTATTAACACAAAGTTATTGTGGTAGCAGCAACTCTTATATGCTGCAAGTTGTGTATATAGTCAGTAACAAGGTAATATTTTAGCTGTCAAGTATTTATAAGATGCATTAGAATATGTATTTTCCTTTTGTATACAGCACTTTTATATTTGACACTAGGAAAATAGTGATTTAAGAAAAAGTACATTTACAAAAACTTACAGCCAATTTTTTCGATGAGTTAAAAAAAGACATGTCCTTCTTGTATATCTTTTTTTTAAGAAACTTCCAAAAACTTGTTACATTTTCACCATGTTTTTCGTTTTTTTTTTGCAGTCCGAGTTGATTTTTTCTTAGTTTCTTATTTCCTTATTCATATAAAAATATTTAAAATTTCGTTATTCCAAATAATTTTGAATATTATTTTTCTTTTTTTTAATAAGCACTTGTCACTTTGAAATAAGAATTAAACATTAGTTAAGTGCCAATTCACACGTTGCAAGTCTTATTGATCAGCTTGCAACCTTATAGGCGAGAGAGAGTGAGAGAGAAACGTTTCTTTTCCTCTCGTCACTCTCGTTATAAAGTAGCAAGCTGATCAGTAAGACTTGCAACGTGTGAATTGGGACTAAGAAACACAAATCAGTGCAAAGAGGAATGTCTAAGAAGAACCACAGAAAATACGGTTTACGTCTTTTTTCTACCCTGCTTGCTTTTTTACCCAGCTCGCTTTCAAACGAAAAAATAGAGAAAAAATTATCTTGAAAATTGGATATTAGACTTTTTTGCTATGACTATTTTTAATTGGTGACTCAAGCTTTAGTTTTAATTTTGTTAGCCCTTACGGTATGTTTCTTATTAAAAACAGACTTTTAAGTACTTTTTTAAAGAAATTGTACGATTAAAGAACATTAGAGAAAAATAACTTTTTAGAAAACTGTATATTTTAAGGAGAAAAAGCTTTTTTTTTGGATAAAAAGTACTTTTTAAAAACGGTATGTACAAATAATTCTGGTTTTCAATGATGTTAAATATGTGCATAAGCTACATAGAGAAAATGAGATAATTTCCATATCCTTCAACCATGTAAAAAAACAGGTTAAAAAGCCAAGATAAGTTAGTATGTTCATTAATGCAGAGTTTTTACCATGAAAACAAAAAGCAATACCAATCTTAAAGTACTAATAGAAATCTAACACAGAACCTGAAAATATAAGTTAATTCTTCAATTTAAATGCTTTGCAGAGCACTTTCCAAAACCGATTTAAGTTGTTAATGATTTGGGCACAGACATATAAAACTATGTGTTAAATTAAACAAATCATATGTCGTGGCCACACATTAATACTTGTAAGTACCTTGTTTTGAAAAAAGTTACCTTTTTAGAAACCAGCTTTTTTAAAGTACCCTTAAAAAAAGTACCTTTGTACAAAATATTACGTTTTTTGAAAAATTTCTCTTGTTTACCCTGCCTTTACACATGCAAGTAATTACTTGTATATACGTATTATCAACGAAAAAGTCGAAGGAAAAGCCGAAAGTTTTGCAAGTAGCTTGAGTGTTTACACAGTCAGTTGTAAGTTCATTTTTCAAATGTTCTCGAAGCGAAAACATCCTATAAAGAAAACTTTGTTTTTCGGTTTAACAACAGTACCATGTTAAAAATATTAACAAGTTATAACAAAATAAATATAATAATTCCTTCTTTATTTAATTTTCGGTCCATCTTGATGAAAAAATTATGTTTATTTTATAAAATATCTGACTCCAGTATTGCCGTAGTGGCGATTTCATAATATTACTGAGAAAATATTTTGATTAACAATTTTTTTTTTTTCAAAATGCTTGAAATTTATGATAAAATTACCATTGAGATGGGTTGTATAGTTGTTCTCTTTTTTGCGTGTTATTTGTTATAAATACACAGAAAATCCGCTATAAACATAACTTTTATATTACTAAGTACTACTAAATTGATACAAAAGGCATCCATGGTAACACTGTTTGTTCATTTGTCATTTTACTTGCTGCAAGTGTCAAAAATTTACTTGCAAGCAAATTCTCTTGCAAGTTGGGCTGCAAGTACGAAAAATGTGATGGTGTTAGTAAAAATGTGTGAGTGTATTGAGTTTTTCGAACTATCACTTGCAAGTGTAAACCCCAGATTACACAGAGAATCCTTTAAATATGTACTTTCTGAAATAAGCACTGTAATAGAATTAATGACTTATTAGAAAAAGGCATATTTTAAAAAAATAATAACTGCTATGGAGACAGTATATTTTGAGAAATATTGTCGTTAAGTAACGTTTAAAATTCAAAAGAAAAAGAGAAAAAAGAAATATGTCTATATATGAGCCGTTTATTTTGAAAGTGGCATAAGTCATTTCGGTTTTTAAGTCGAGATATTCAAGGGTTTGCGTTTTAACACGTTTAAAAATATGGATGCTAACTTTCGAGAAGATTCACTTGTATTTGATACATCATGATAATGATATTTTTCTCAGTATTATTATTATTATTATTATTATTTATTATTATTATTTATTATTAACTCGATTTTTTTTGAAAAAGTGACTAATGCCACTTTCAAAATAAACAGCTTATATATCTCCATTTTTTTCAAACACGAGAAAAACTCATTTAAAGTTTTAAACATATTTCGCAAATTATTTAATATGAATTTATGGTACTATGCATGCGCGATAAACAAATCATCATTTTAAATAATGTTAAAGATTTCTGGTTACATTGAACTAATTTTTGCGCATTAAAACAGAAAATCAATGTCAGTTATCTTGTTTTTTTCGTAAAATGGAGTTATCTAGTTTTTTTTTTCGAAAAAAACCCTTTTTTTCAATTTATGTATTAATTAATTAATTAACGTAACTTAAGTAATGATTTGTGGAAAAACATTAACTGTTTGACTCAGCACGTTAGTTAACCCGTTTTTTACGACAAAATGGAGTTGCCCAGTTTTTCCAAAAAATATTTTTTTGCTTTTATGATTATATGTGTAGGGTTTTTAATGAAAACACTGTTGTTTTTATTAATTATTAAATTAAAAATGTTTATTCAAATAAATATTTATTGTAATGTGCTTAAGATTAAATTTAAATGTTCACTCTTCGATAGTCCAAAGTACTCTAAAAACCTGTCCTTCAATCCACGTCGACACTAACCTGTTGCTCGTTAAAGCCACACCCTAGTTCTCGTCAGTTTCCATTCGTCAGTGCTAAGCTGGCAGTGTCGCATTTCTAAAAAGTACGGCCACCCCGACTTATCCGGGCGTTGCCACCAGTTCCCACATAAGTTTATATGTATATATATCAAAACTAGCATTTATTTTGCTACTTCGTGAGCGTCTCCTTTTCTTTCGTGGACATATCGCTCCTTTATTGCAACATAGTCATATTTAAAAAAAAATCAAACTTGGAAAAATGCGATTAAAGTTTACAAAATGTACCTTTATATAAAGATTTAATACAATATACTTTGCTATAACGTTGGTTCAGTTTGAGATATAATGCTGATTTTTGTTTTACATGTAAGAAAGGTTTAAAGGAACACTTTTGCTAAAGTTACTTAAAATTTAAATTTTTTTAAATATGACTATGTTGCAATAAAGGAGCGATATGTATTTATATGCCAAGGTTTATGTTTAATGAAGTTCCAGTTGTAAAAAACGCTTAAGAAAGGAATTTAGTTTCCCGTAATTCCCCCTTTTTGGTTCTTCTTTCTCCACACTAAAGTATCAGAAATTGCAATAGTGTTGTTTGTTAAAAGTTGACAGAATTGTGTCCTTGTCTTCTATGCGAGTTATCGCCAAAATGTCGTCTACATATTTGGCGATATATTTAATGTAAATATTTTTATTTTCTAGTTATGTTATTGCATCGTCAAGTCAGTTGTAAAGTATGATATCCGCTATAGTGGGTGACAGTGGGTTCCCCATTGGCATAACAAATATTTGGGTATAAATATTTTCACCAAACATAAAATAATTATTGTCATTAAGACAAAATTTGAGTATTCTTAACCCTTCGTCTTACTCATGAGTCTGGCCAGACCTTTTTCGATTTTAAATATAATTTTAGTATATTTAAAACTCAGGTAGAGACTTGAAATTTCAGGTACCCTTCTAGAATTTAGTTTTCTATAAAAAGCTGGAAAAATATATCCTGGAAAGGATATATAAGGAAACGTATTCGAATATTTTACTGCACACATCATATTCGTAGCACATGTGGTCTGGCCAGACCCATATATATTTTGTATAGAAGATGCCGTATTTTTAACTTTCTTTCTTGCTGTTTTTAATTATTTTTTGTAAAATTATCTTTTATTTATTTAATTTTATTAAACACACAAACTATTGCTCCATCTAGTTCTTAATTTGGAAAAAGACAATAAGCACAGCAACTAGTAACTCACGTTCAGAAGTTGAGTTTTACATGTGAAGAGTACAGGCTAATAACTTAGAGCATAATAAAGCTGCTGAGGAAGGTTATGAAATTCAACCTTCACAACTGAACGCAATGATGATGTGGCTTGCGTTCCAAATAAGAACGATTCATCCGGTACTGAAAATAAATTGGTCACAAAACCAAATGAATCGTTTGCTTCTAAGGACAATGAAGAAGAGCCACATGTACAAACTTGTCAACAACACTCTGCCCATAATTATTTCTATGGTAAAGATTGAAGGCGAATCGATTAAACCTGAAGTAATCCGGTTTAACGACGTAAATAAATGCAGAGTCAACTATATTTTACAACAAAACTATCCACCAAAAGATGAACTTTGACCTTTTTTGCAGTATTTTGGCACTGGCTGTCTATTGTATTTGCTTGAAAAGGAACGATGTTTGAAAATTTACAAAATCTATAAAGCTAATATATTTATTTTATTTCTCTTTTTTTTACAAATACAATCGTATTGCATATTATAAACATGTTATATACCTTTGATAACATAAAACGATCTTATTTTTCAGTTTTTAGAAATACTCAAAATATATTAATTTGTATATTATAAATAAAAATAATATGAATATGTTCGCATATTATTTCATATGATGAATTTCATATTTTATTTAAATTAAAAATGTGTATAGTATAACATTTAGTTAAAAAATTAGTTTTATTTATTCAAAAGTTGGTTGGGTCTGGCTAGACTCATGCGTTACGAATGTGAAAATAAAAACATGTGTAAGACCGAGGGTTAAAAATTGTGAGCTGGACATCTTAGTATGATTTTTAATAATATTCCATTTTTTCATGATTGTGTTTATTGCCGTCTGAATTGGGATGTTCGTGAATAGCGAAATCACGTCAAACGATATCATAATTTCATTATTGTTTATTTTCACGCCACTCAGTTGCTCCTTTACCCGTAGCGAATTTTTAACACTGTATTTGTCAGAAATTTTGACTTTAAGAATATTACCAACGTATTTTGATAATTGGTAACATGGTACCTGAACTGACGACACAATAGGCCGTAAGGGTGTCCTTTCCTTATGTATTTTGGGTAAGCCGTATATTCTAGGTGTAGTAGCCGCAGAACAAAGAAGTTTACGCTTTTCCCCTTTATTAATAATATTATTTTTGTAGAGATCAGAAATTATGGTATTGTTTTGTTTCTGAAGCTTATCAGTTGGATCTGCTCTTGAAATTCTGTAGGTGTTTTTGTCTCCTATAAATGCTTGCATTTTCCCCTCATACTCATTCTTATAGATAGCTACCGTCTTATTTCCTTTGTTAGCCTGTATAATAATTATGTCGTTATATTTCCTTAAAAGTTTTTTAGTTTTCTCAAAAATTGTCAGGATAAACTTATCCTTTTTAGTGTTTTTAAAAGCGGATACGTGGTTTGCTAATTTGCGTTTTAAATGTCGAACATCTTTTACAAAACGTGGCTTGAAGCAAGAAAATTGGACGCGAATCATCCAAGCCAAAACCAACTTATTGCAAATATATGTATGTGTAGTTTGGTTTAAGCAAAATGTTTCTTTATTGAAGAAAGTTTTACTTAATTCCAACGAAATAAGTTAATATCAAGAAACTATTTTTGGATTTTCTTGTTTTAAGATATTAAATTGATTACATTTGGAAATACACTTCTTTCCGAGTAGTTATTCTTATTATAAAACTAATTAATTATTTTGTAAAATATAAACAAAAACTAAAACATTTTCTGTTTATTCAGTTTGTGCAAAGTTGTTCTTCCTTTAAAAACTTCAATTAGTTACACCTCAACTTTTAATACACTTTTGTAAAATAGATTTAAATAAACTTTTAACATTTTTCTTGTTTATTTTTGCGTTTATTCAATAGATAAACGGTAAAGAGGAACTGTTCTGTTTCTTTTAGAGCGAGAAAAATGAAGTCTTATACTCTTCATTGCAAAATGAAAATAAATATCTGTTTCGTTAATAGAATACATTGAATTGAAAAAATAAAGGATTGGTGTTTTTGGTTTTTGCTTTTTACGGCGGTTATTGTCTTCTTTTTTGAATGTCAAATTCATAAAATTCAATCAAATACAATCAATATGACGTAATATAGCATTTTGGGAATTACTAAATTCCCAGTAAAAAATGTGCTCCAAAAGGAGCAGGTTTTATGTATGAATTCATACCTGAAATCGCTTCAAACCTGCTGATGGGACGCCTGATGCGGTTTTCCCGGTTTGGAGGACTGTTTTCTGCTGACAATAAGCGCTTTTGTTAACATGTAAAGAAAGCACTCCTAAAGTGCTTTTTTAAGGGTTAACTATATGTGCATATTCTTTAATGTTTTGCTTTTACTTGCTTAAATGCCTTTTTTAAATCATTTTCGTAGACCATAATATATTTTTATTTTGTTCGCTTTAAAACCTTCATCGTTGTCAGCACTAAAATGGCCGCTTTTTTTATATTTTATTCTTTATCATTTACTGCTATAAGTTAAGGTACGAAAGTACAGCAACAAAAGCTATTGTGCAAAATAAAAAAATTGCAACAATAAACACTTCTTCAAAATTAGCGCTGCACGCGCGTCCCAAAATAACTGAATAAAATACCTTTTTTTCATAGCAGACGCTACGTTGCATTTCTTACCTGCAAATTCCGTTCACATGAAATGTGAGTCCGTTTATGCTGATAAGCATTTTTGCCGTGGCTTCTTCTTCTTCCTCTAGAAGTTGTAGAGTTCTTTAGTTTATAGTTTCAGATAAAAAGTTAGTTCAGCACTGACACTCAAGACTTGCATAGCAAGTAATTGTAATTATAGTTATATTTGGATTTGTTTAAATAAAGTTATTTAATTATTTTTGATTTGTTTAAATAAACGGAAAATGAACAGAGATTAATTTGTGTTTTAATTATATTGACAACAAAACTAAGTGACACTCAAGACTTGCATAGCAAGTAATTACAACAAAACTAATTGGCGCCCAACGGAAAAAAACAGTCACCATTGAAGTGAAAAGAAAAATAACCTTTTATAATAAAAAAAACAGTGTTTAAAAAAATTAAAATTTAAACAACAAAGACAATCACCATACAGTGAGCAGATAAAAACTAAGTCACCATTGAAGTGAAAAGAAAAATAACCTTTTATAATAAAAAACAGTGTTTAAAAAAAATTAAAATTTAAACAACAAAGACAATCACCATACAGTGAGCAGATAAAAACTAAGTCATCATTGAAGTGGAAAGAAAAATAACTTTTTTATAATAAAAAACAGTGTTTAAGAAAAAATTAAAATTTAAACAACAAAGACATTCACCATACTTGTGAATAAAAATTACATTGCTTATTGAAAATTTAAAAAATTACTACCATACTGGTGCTAAAAACCTAATACAATTCTTAAAAATATAAAAAGCATTCATCACCAAAAAGCAAAAAATATAACAAAAACTAATCCATCAATCAACAACTTAGAAAAGCCAAGCCGTGAGCAGTTGCAAAGGACCCTTAGTGAAGCCGAGTCTTGAGCAGTTACATTCCAGCCAGAAAAGTTGCATTTAGAACCAGAAGGAGCCAAAGCCGTGATGATTTATTTGTAAGAATTCTATTTTTTATTATTACTATTGATTGCTATCTATTATTTTTTATAAAATTTTTTTTTAAAAAAAAAACAAATCGGATCTAAATTTTTGAAATTTCGTAAAATTTTTTATTTTTATTATTGTAACAGTTATTACCTTTGCAATTTAAAGTGAAATTTACGTGAAAAGAATTCTGAGTTGATCTTTGGTTTTTCCCTAGAGTTCATGTCAAGACCACAGGAAGATCCTGAAGAGTTTGACGTTATTTTAGCTAGGCTACAATCACTATTAATTTCTGAAAAAAGAATTGAGAACAAAGAGGAAATGAATTCTGAAAATTTGCAAGTTCTCTTGGACACTGCTATCCAACAAGCAGTCCAAAGAACAAAAGAAAGCTTTGAAGCAACTATTGCCGATCTTACTAGGCGACTCCAATCCTTAGAGCCACCTTCTGCCGTAGAAGCATATAAGGAAATAGAAATAGTACCCAATAGGACATGTGAGGAAACTCTAGATATAATTAAATCTGTCCCAGAATTTAAAGGCGACCCCACCAGATATGTCTCTTGGCGTCAGGCCGCCACAACAGCCCATAAATTATTTGAACCTTATGTAGGAAGCTCAAAGTACTACCAGGCGGTAGCTATTCTGAGAAACAAAGTCGTGGGTAACGCAGACGCTGCGTTAAGCACTTATAACACAGTCCTTAACTTTAAGGCTATTATAGCACGGCTTGATTTTACTTACATGGATAAAAAATCCATCTTTACGTTAGAGCAAGAGCTCTCCACTTTAAGGCAGGGACAGAAAACTATTATCCAATTTTACGACGAAGTAGAGCGTAAGTTAACCGCGATTGTGAACAAAATTATAATGTCGAATGAAGGAGATGCCAATTTGATTCAGTCACTGAACCAAAAATACCGTGAACAGGCTTTGCGTGTCTTTGTTTCGGGAGTTAGGAAGCCCTTATGTGACACCTTGTTTTCGTGCAAGCCTGCAGACTTGCCATCAGCTCTGGCACTAGCACAAGAGCTAGAAGCAAATCAAAACCGCTATCATTTTGCTGCCATTTACAGTAATGGTTTAAACAAGGCTTTAATGAGTCCCTCAACACACACAGCCTTAGGACAAAACATACAGCGTGTTAAACAGAACTCCTTCGGTCAGCAAAATAACTATTCTCAGCCTCCGCAAAACTTTGTCGGTCAACAAACTACTCCATTTTATCAAAATCGCCCTCAACAGGCATCTAACCAATCACAACGCCATAATGTTGCAAATTCGAATTTCCGAAATTTCGCCCAAAATCCTTTTCAGCCTGTAGGCCAACAAGCTAGTGACTCTCAACCAGTATCCCAATCCCTGGACACTGATGTAAGCATGCGTACGGTGCGAACAAACAACTTTCAGGGTTTTCAAACACAAAAGCGAGGTTTAACATCCGAAAGACAGGTCCCTCAGAAGGTCCAAAGGATTAACCACCTTGGCCAAGAGATGTTGCAAAACGAAGGTCTCGAAACCTTGGAAACACATGACTACGGCGATGAGCCAAACTTCTCTGGTAACCAAGAGCCGTATGAAAACCCTACTTTTTCTGATCCACCTTTCGAAGATGAGATTAATTTTTTAAGGGAGGGTCAGTTCTCCCCTACATTGAGCGAATGATAGGTGGCAAAAACATTAAACTTTTAATCGACACTGGTGCCTCTAAAAGTTATATCACCAATATTAACGGATTAAAAAACATTAAAGAAGTCGAAAAACCATTTTTAGTCAAATCCATTCATGGTGCTGATACAATCAACAACAAAACACTAGTAAATGTCCTAAATCATACTGAAACATTTTTTATTTTACCGAACCTGTCTCTATTTGACGGTATCATAGGTTTTAGCTTCATAAAAAGCATAAAGGGCGTGATTAACACAGAAAAAGACATGATTTATTATAACGGCGGCGAAGAAAAATTGAAATATCTTAAGCTAGATGCAGTGAATTCTTTAATAGAAAATGTCTCTATCCCAAAAAATGTAGAAAAGAAATTTTTTCAAATAATAAACGAAAATGCTGGTGTTTTCGCTAACCCGAATGAAGCCTTACCCTTTAACACGAAAATTTCCGCAACAATTAAAACAAAAGATCAGGAGCCCATATATTCTAAATACCAATCCTACCCCATTTAAGGAACTTTTAAAAAATGGCATTATAAAGCCATCCCGATCTCCCTATAACAGCCCTGTTTGGGTTGTCGACAAGAAAGGCACAGACGAATTGGGCAAGCCCAATAAACGCCTCGTGTTCGACTACACTAAACTTAATTCAAAAACTATCCCTGATAAATATCCTATACCTGATCCGTCTGTTATACTTTCAAATCTTGGCAAATCTAAGTTCTTTACAACCTTGGACTTAAAAAGTGGCTTCCACCAGATTAACTTGGCCGAACACGACCGGAAAAAAACTGCTTTCAGCGTGAATAATGGTAAATACGAGTTCTGTCGTTTACCATTTGGATTAAAAAACGCCCCGAGCATTTTTCAGCGTGCCATCGATGATGTTTTACGTGATGAAATCGGAAAGTCATGTCACGTCTATATCGATGATATCATCATATTTTCTGACTCTGAGCAGAAGCATATAGATGACATCCAAAACATCTTACTAAAACTTTACCATGCTAACATGAGAGTTTCTTTAGAAAAGTCCAAATTCTTTAAAACCTCTGTCGAGTATTTGGGCTTTGTCGTTTCAACCGACGGTATCAGAACGTGTCCAAAGAAAATTGAAACCATAGTCAACTACGAAACGCCAACAACCTTAAGGAGCTTAAGGTCATTTCTAGGGTTGGCCGGTTATTATAGAAAATTCGTTAAAGACTATGCGGCTATAGCGAAACCTCTGACTAAATATTTACGTGGAGAAAATGGTCATGTGGGGACAAAACATTCGAAGCAAGTTAAAATTGACCTTGATGCTGATGCTATTCACTCATTCAAAAAAATTAAGAATATCCTTTCTTCCGAAGATGTACTTCTCCTTTATCCAAATTTCGATAGACCTTTTGACCTTACGACTGATGCGTCATCCCATGCTATTGGCGCCGTTCTTTCTCAAAATGGTCGTCCAATTACCATGATTTCAAGGACCTTGTCACCCGCCGAAGAAACCTACGCAACCAACGAACGCGAACTTTTAGCTATCGTATGGGCCTTAAAAAATCTTAGACACTATCTTTACGGGGTAAATAATTTAAACATCTTCACCGACCACCAACCCCTAACCTTTTCGATATCTGATAAAAACCCAAACTCTAAATTAAAGCGCTGGAGAGCTTTCATTGAAGAGTACTCGCCAACATTTTTCTACAAGCCCGGCAAAGACAATATTGTTGCAGACGCCCTTTCCAGACAATTTGTTAACATTACAATGGATACCACATCTACATGCTCACTACAAGCTTGTGGAAGTGAGATGTCACTCACCGAAATTATTCCCGCGGTCGAAAACCCAATTAACTGTTTCAAAAACCAGATTTTAATCAATCATGGTTCAGAACAAAATAAAGAAACAAAAATTCTTTTTAAAAATCGCATTCGACATCGCATTTCATATCAAGAAATTGACGATCTTTTAAATACTATTAAGGACTGCATAAACCCAGAAGTAGTGAACGCGATTAATTGTGATTTACATACCCTTGCTCAAATCCAACACCTTCTTATATCGAATTTCCCTTCTGTAAAATTCAGGTACGCTAATAAATTTGTTACAGATATCTTTAATGCAAGTGATCAAATTGAAATTTTAACAAATGAACACAATAGGGCACACCGTTCTGTTTCAGAAAATACGAAACAAGTTCTTCAGGATTATTTTTTCCCAGATATAGCTAAAAAGTTAAAAGAAATTACAGCAAACTGCAAAATCTGTCGGCTAGCGAAATATCAAAGACATCCAAAAAAACATGAGATCGCTGAGACCCCCATACCCTCCTTCCCAGGCGAGATCCTCCATGTCGATATTTACAATACTGATAAGAAATTCTATTTAACATGTCTCGATAAATTTTCTAAGTTCGCTATTGTAAAACCTATACCCTCTCGAGCGATAGTAGACGTTAAACCAGCCCTTCTGGAGATACTTAACTTTTACAAAGGCACGGAAACAATAGTTTGCGACAACGAAAAGTCACTAACTTCACAAACCATAAGATCGTTAATAAAGAATAACTTCGGAGCAAACATTTACGCAACTCCACCCATGCATAGTACCTCTAATGGCCAAGTCGAGCGTTTCCACGGAACACTTGCGGAAATTGCAAGATGCCTAAAACTAGAGTACGCAATAGATGACTCTACAGAGCTTGTCTTAATGGCAACTGCAAAATACAATAGAACAATCCATTCTACTACTAACCATAAGCCCATAGATATAATTCAATCAATTCCAGAAAACTTGAAAGAAAATATTCGTGCGAAAATTCTTGCCAAACAAAAATCAGACCTTGATTATCATAACAAAAAGACAGTAACTAAAACATATAATCCTGGAGATAAAGTTTTTGTGAAAGTTAATAAGAGATTGGGGAATAAAATTAGCAAACTTTTTGTCGAAAAGACTGTCCAACAAGATCTAGGCACAACTCTTAAAATTGATGACAAAATAGTGCATAAAGATAACATTCGTTTCCTCATTACAGCATCCTAATATTTGCAGTCTTTGTACTCGCTAGCTATGCCACCATCCTGGACTATACTTCTTCACACTATATTCCTGTAGCGGACGGAAATGTTGCAATCTATGAAAATTATGGAATGTTGGCCCATGTAACGGACTTGACAAACTTTACTACCATAGCAGAAGAAACCAGAAATCTAACGGACCTACTACCAAAATCACACATGAGAAAACTGCTAGAATCAGATGTGGACCAAATAGAGAAGACAATAGAATCCCTGCGCATACACCACAGGCACGCACGTAGCATTAACGTTCTTGGAACCGCGCTGAAATACATAGCTGGTACGCCAGATTACGATGACTTTACCGAAGTGCGTAGCAAACAAGATGAATTAGTTACTGCAAGTAATGCCCAGATAATCATAAACACCGATATGCAATCGCAAATAAACAAATTAACTACGACTGTGAACACACTTGTAAGTAAAACTAAGGCTACTGAAATCGATTCAGGATACCTTTATAGTTTGTTAGGCGAAAGAAATAGAGCAGTACTTAGGGAACTAGATAACCTAGCTTTGTCCATAACCTTGGGGAAACTCCAAATGATCAATCCCATTCTGTTAGATAGCTCGGAAGTAAGTTTTGTTTTAAAATCCGAAATAGATTTAAATGTAAGCATTACTGAGATAATTGTAAATTCAAAACTAAAGATTTTGCAGACCGAAAAAGTTATTACGTTTTTGATAAAATTTCCAAAAATTATAAAATTTTGTAATAAAAAATTAATTTTTCCAGTCGTTCATAATAATAAAATTTTGTCATTTAAAGTAAGTGATGTAGCAAAATGTGGCTACAAATATATCATGTTAAAAGATTGTAAAAAGAAATCTACAACTTCATTTTGTAAAACATTTAACCTTGAAGATACTTCATGCCTAGACACTTTATTAAATAATAACACGGCAACTTGTAACACAAATTCCGCGCATAATATGCCACCTCTGAAAGAGATTGACGATGGCATTGTTATTATAAATAATCAACCCTCCAAAGTGATTTACGAGAATGTAACAAAAACCCTACAAACGGGTACATACCTCATAACTTTTGACAATACCTTAAAAGTTAATTCAACGGAATTCAAAAATTGCCGAAAAATTGCTTTTAAAAGCCCCGAAATTCCTATAGCTCACACTGTTAACTTAACTGATCATACCGCTATCTTATCACTTCAATACCTTCATGATTTAAATATTGAAAACCTAGACCATATATCGCACCTTCATTTGAAAGTAAGAGGAACTTTTTACACCTCAGCCTCTCTTTTTGTTCTTATTGTAATAATATGCGTTGCATACGTTCTCGCCAAAAGGCAACGTAAGGTTGAAATCAACAATATTCTTAGCAGATATGATCAGACGAGGACGTCCGATGCTTAAAGGGGGGAACAGTTAAGGTACGAAAGTACAGCAACAAAAGCTATTGTGCAAAATAAAAAAATTGCAACAATAAACACTTCTTCAAAATTAGCGCTGCACGCGCGTCCCAAAATAACTGAATAAAATACCTTTTTTTCATAGCAGACGCTACGTTGCATTTCTTACCTGCAAATTCCGTTCACATGAAATGTGAGTCCGTTTATGCTGATAAGCATTTTTGCCGTGGCTTCTTCTTCTTCCTCTAGAAGTTGTAGAGTTCTTTAGTTTATAGTTTCAGATAAAAAGTTAGTTCAGCACTGACACTCAAGACTTGCATAGCAAGTAATTGTAATTATAGTTATATTTGGATTTGTTTAAATAAAGTTATTTAATTATTTTTGATTTGTTTAAATAAACGGAAAATGAACAGAGATTAATTTGTGTTTTAATTATATTGACAACAAAACTAAGTGACACTCAAGACTTGCATAGCAAGTAATTACAACAAAACTAATTTATATAAGAGCTCTTTTATTAAAGCACTCGATTATTCGCTTCAAAAAACCCAAATTTTTTTAAATTGGTTGTTATTTATTTGTTATTATATATTATTATAACAACAAAATTTATTAAAAATGCCCATTAGTCATTTGATATCTTTATTCAAATTGATTCAAATATTAAAATATCACTTGGTAGCAAAATAATTTATAATCACAGCAACTATAAAAATTTCAAAATACCCAGTAAAAACTTCGCCTACAAAATAATGTGTTTAGTAATCAGAAAAAACTAAAAGCGCTACTTACAATTCTACTGAAAGAACCGATGAGTTTTACAAGGGTTGTCCCAAAATGAACGCATTCAAAATTAAGTCATTATTTTTTTACCTGCACAAATCCAGAAAAAAGTGGTTATAGAAGTTGTTATATAAGTAGTTAAAGAAGAAAGCTACTAAATAATGGGTGAAAGAAGCTATTCATTTTGAAAAAGTAAGCAAAGTTTTAACTGAGTATTTATTACCCAGTAAAAACATCGCCTACAAAATAATGTGTTGAGTAATCAGAAAAACATAAGAGCAATACTTACAATTCTACTGAAAGAACCAATGAATTTTACATGGGCGGCCCCAAAATGAACGCATTCAAAAGTAAGTCATTTGTTTACCTTCATACATTCAGAAAAAAGTAGTTGTAGAAGTTGTTATAGATGTAGTTATAGAAGAAAGCTACTAAATAATGAGTTAAAGAAGCTATTCATTTTGAAAAAGTAAGCGAAGTTTTTCCTGGTAGGTTTCGTTTAAAATATTTAAAATAATTCATATTTCTATTTTTCTGTAACAATTTATAGGTGAGTTTTTTATTCCATAACAATTTAATAATGACATAATTATATCATTTAAGCATATTGTACCTTTATTGCAAACTAGTCATATCTCAAAAAATCAAAAATTTTAATTTACTTAAGCAAAAGTGTTCCTTCATATCTCAAACTAAACCGAAGTTATAGGAAAACATATTTAATTAAATATGGCGTTTATATGCATCTTTAGTCAGACCAATCTTGGAATATGGATCTGTTATTTGGGATCCGAGTGCGGATTATCTGAAAAACATTATTGAATCAGGCCAAAAACAATTCCTTCTTTTTTGCTTGGGCAATTCAACATGGAATCCTAACGTCATTATTCCTCCTTATACTACAAGGCTTGCATTTATAAAATTACCAACGTTGGAGAGCAGAAGAACTATGCTTAGCGTTTCATTTTTATTCAACCTAATAAATGGTGCAGTCTGTTCTGACTTCCTACTCAGCAACATAAATTTTAATGTACCTCATCGATCAACTCGTTTCTACATTCCAATATATTTACAAGTTTTACAAACTAATTATGCTAATTCTGATTTTCTAAGAAAATTGTGAAAACATTATAATGATTTTTATTTTCTTATTGAGTTTTCTGTTAATGTTAATGTCATTAAACGTTATATTATTATGCACCTAAATCAGTGTAATTAAATGGATGTCTAAATCCTTTTTTTTATTATTATTTTGTATATTATGTAAAAATTTTTTATAATTGGTCTGTAAGGATTTATTCCGTAGAGATATGACTATGTTACAATAATGAAGCGATATGCTTGTTATTTTGTCAATAATTTATATTCTTATACTTAAACGTACTAACATTTATCTGTATGACTCTACCATTCTATATTTGTATAAATGTTTTGTCAATTATTTTATAATTTACTTAAGATTTACCGCATTGCCAAAAATTGCAAAAGAAATTATTGTTTACCTGGCATCACACATGAGCTTTAAATCACACACACCAACTTTGCCATATATATACATGTGCTCATATACAAATACTTCAATAAGAGTACCGTTTTAAATTCATTATTATTATAACTAAATTATAACATTATGAATTTGACTTGAAGCATTGCCAACGTAAAAAAAACTTGAATAAACAAATTAAGTACAGCAAGGCGGCATTTATACGATGTGTTTTTAGACATGTCTAACAAACACGTTTGTTTTGTTTGTAGGTGATCGGGTTATAGAAGAAAAAGGGGTTGATAAACAGACCCGAAATGAGTTTTCATGTTTGTCAGAATAATTTTTCATGTTTTTTAATATTTACATAAAAAAAAACTAGACATTAAAACAGACATGTTTGGAAAGCCATAATGAAAAAGCAAAAAGTTTTTGGTAGCATGTTCCAAAGAGAATGCATAAAACAGGCATGCCTGAAAAGACATTACTCAATGTCGCCATAGTCAACGTTTTGATATATTTATTTTAAGGTTCAGTTAGTTTATACGAGACCATGATTAAAGTCTAATTTTGGATGACATTCGAAAGTTTTAAATAAATTTTTAAAACTGATAACTTTAGTTTTCTATACCTTTCTTTTCTAAATTTTAGATATTATAATTTTAAATAAGTTATGATAAAAGTACTTTTTTGCAAAACAAATGTATAGAATATTCTTGCACAGGAACAAAACTTGAAATTTGCTAGGAAAAATTGGTTTTTTTTAAATAAATCTTAAAAATGTAGCGGTAATATTTTAGAAAAGAATTTTAAGAAACTACTTTCTCAAAGTACTTTTGTAAACAAGTGCCTTTATAGAAAAAGATTTCATTTAGAGAAAAGCTCCATGTTGCGATTTTATGAGCTTAGAGAAAAAAGTGTATTACAAAAATACTTCTTTAAATTGAGTATTTTTTTAATAAACTGTTTGACTAGTTGTGAAGAGGGTATACTAACTGTGAAACTTTTTTAATATCCATCAAAGATCTTGTTAGCACCACTGTCGTTCAATTACTAATTCATTCTTTATTCGCTTACCTTTTTATCGAGAAAGTGTAATCTCAATCTGTCAAAAACTAAAAAATATGTAAAAATTCCAAGCCTTGAAAAAGAGCACGTTTCTTGTAGTTATAAAAAAGCAATTGTGAAGTCGTAAAGAAACACATAGTTAAATCGTTAAGCAAAGTGATTGGTAATCGTGAAATTAAAATTGAACTCACCTTGTTAAAAATAGAATTTGTAAAACAACTGCAATATTTATTTGTCGCACTTTGTTTTCATACTAAAAAGTACGTACATATTTACATTAACTTAAAAATTTGTATTAATTTAAAAAACTATTATTTATCAAAATTTGTATTTGTTGTTTGCAATATATAAAATTTATATATTCTGGAGCCTTGAGTAATTCTAAGTCGATTTAGCCATGTCTGTCCGTCAATTGAAATCACGCTGACTTAAAACTAAAGGACAATATAAGTGTAAAATTTTTTCTAGAACGCACAGAATGATATAAGATTACCTGAGTAAAACACTTTAGTACGCTTAAAATTGTAACGAGTAAAGCTATTTCTATAAAATTTGGGCAGCCATGGCTTTATAAGACAGGAAAACATTACAAAATTTCATAGATATTAGTCATTATTTACCATAGGTCCCATTGAAAGCCCACTCTCGGATAACACTTTAGAAATCAGGCGGCATGAAATAACCCCCCAAAATATAACCCCCCAAAAAAATAATGAAATAACCCCCCAAAGCGTGGGGCCTTATTTCATATGCAATAAATCCCTAATATTGAAAATGAAATTATCCCCCACCGAAATTAAATAACGCCCCAAACATAAATGAAATAATTTCCTAATTTTTGGGGGCTTATTTCATAAGAAATAAAACCCCAATTTCTGAAATGAAATAAGAGCCCAATATATGTAATACAATTAATTATACAGTTTTGCTTTAAAGAATCACGCGATAGATATCATGAAATGATATAACAAACACAAGCTTCGCCAACTAAGGCTTTTCTGCATAGCCGGCCTTCGGCCGGGCGCAATGGCTTTTTCCTCCATGATATAACAATCACCGGCTTCGCTAACTAAAGCTTTTCTGCATAGCGCCAGGATTTTCTCCTTTATAGTATAAAAATACCGACTCGATCCGGCTACTCAGAGAAGCTTTAGTTAGCGAAGCTGGTGTTCTGTATACCATATAGAAGAAAACCATTGCGCCCGGCCGAAGGCCGGTTATGCAGGAAGCTTTATTTATCGAAGCCGGTATTCTGTATACCAACGTGGATTAATCCTTGCACCCAAAAACGTTTTCAATATTAATTTGAAAATTAAATAATCCCCCAAAAAATATATTGGGGCTTTATTTCATAATGATTTTTTGGGGGATAATTTCATATGAAATAATACCCCAATTAAAAAAATTAAATAACACCACAAAACAAAATGAAATAACCCTCCAAAAGTCGTTTTTGTTGTTCTCTGTACAAACTTTTGGGGGGTTATTTCATTATTTTTTTGTGGGGTTATATTTTGGGAGGTTATTTCATGCCGCCTAGAAATCACGCAATATAAATTTGAGAAGATTAGAGTACCTCATAAAAAGCCCACTATTTAAATATTCTAACTCTCGGTGGTGGTATCAACGATTCCGCAGAGCTTAATATACTTAGCTCTTTCATGTTTTTTAGAAAAATATATTAAAAACGTTGATTACGTCTTTTAATGGTCCGGACGAAACGTCAATACGTTTCGTGGAGTGTGGACTGTATATAGGGGTGGAGTGCGGACTGTATATAGGGGTGGATTTGGGCTACAGCTCCAGAATACCAGCCAAGGATCCAAACACCTTGGTAATTCCCCGAGAGAACGCCGATTGCGTGGTCCGGGCGAAAAGCCGATACCAAGTATCACAACAACTTGGTGATATTATAAATGCTAAAAAGAGAACTAGAAAACGGCACAGATATTTAAAACGAAAAAAAGCACTTTTAACCATATAAAAACACTTTCCTTGTTTTCCGAAACGTTATAAAGTTTCCATTTATTTAATGCAAAAAACAAAATTTACTACAAAGTATTAAATTTCCAAACAATTTAATTAATGAAGTTAAAACGCGAGTATAAAAAACATCCGTCCAATATGGCTTTTAAACAACGATTCGACTTAAGTTACAAGAATAAATTTTAAGTAACAAGCAAAAAACAAAAATTGACACCAGGGATGGTGTCAATCAGACGTGAACATATATTATTTCGGAAAAGTACAAATTAAGATTAAACTTAAAAAAAAACAAAAATGTTTAGTGCCGGCGCTGACCGGGATTTTCCAAGCAACATTTAAATGCTGCAGAATTTTGTTAAAAACTTTACCCCAGCGCAATCTACAGGGTTAAAATGTTATCAGGAAACTTATTTTTGCTTAATATATGTGTTTTTAATATTTCCAGGCAAATCGAAATATAAATTCGGAAGAGAACCTGGTCCCATACTAAAAAATGTTATATGTAAATTAGTTTTGTTGTAATTACTTGCTATGCAAGTCTTGAGTGTCACTTAGTTTTGTTGTCAATATAATTAAAACACAAATTAATCTCTGTTCATTTTCCGTTTATTTAAACAAATCAAAAATAATTAAATAACTTTATTTAAACAAATCCAAATATAACTATAATTACAATTACTTGCTATGCAAGTCTTGAGTGTCAGTGCTGAACTAACTTTTAATCTGAAACTATAAACTAAAGAACTCTACAACTTCTAGAGGAAGAAGAAGAAGCCACGGCAAAAATGCTTATCAGCATAAACGGACTCACATTTCATGTGAACGGAATTTGCAGGTAAGAAATGCAACGTAGCGTCTGCTATGAAAAAAAAGGTATTTTATTCAGTTATTTTGGGACGCGCGTGTAGCGCTAATTTTGAAGAAGTGTTTATTGTTGCAATTTTTTATTTTGCACAATAGCTTTTGTTGCTGTACTTTCGTACCTTAACTGTTCCCCCCTTTAAGCATCGGACGTCCTCGTCTGATCATATCTGCTAAGAATATTGTTGATTTCAACCTTACGTTGCCTTTTGGCGAGAACGTATGCAACGCATATTATTACAATAAGAACAAAAAGAGAGGCTGAGGTGTAAAAAGTTCCTCTTACTTTCAAATGAAGGTGCGATATATGGTCTAGGTTTTCAATATTTAAATCATGAAGGTATTGAAGTGATAAGATAGCGGTATGATCAGTTAAGTTAACAGTGTGAGCTATAGGAATTTCGGGGCTTTTAAAAGCAATTTTTCGGCAATTTTTGAATTCCGTTGAATTAACTTTTAAGGTATTGTCAAAAGTTATGAGGTATGTACCCGTTTGTAGGGTTTTTGTTACATTCTCGTAAATCACTTTGGAGGGTTGATTATTTATAATAACAATGCCATCGTCAATCTCTTTCAGAGGTGGCATATTATGCGCGGAATTTGTGTTACAAGTTGCCGTGTTATTATTTAATAAAGTGTCTAGGCATGAAGTATTTTCAAGGTTAAATGTTTTACAAAATGAAGTTGTAGATTTCTTTTTACAATCTTTTAACATGATATATTTGTAGCCACATTTTGCTACATCACTTACTTTAAATGACAAAATTTTATTATTATGAACGACTGGAAAAATTAATTTTTTATTACAAAATTTTATAATTTTTGGAAATTTTATCAAAAACGTAATAACATTTTCGGTCTGCAAAATCTTTAGTTTTGAATTTACAATTATCTCAGTAATGCTTACATTTAAATCTATTTCGGATTTTAAAACAAAACTTACTTCCGAGCTATCTAACAGAATGGGATTGATCATTTGGAGTTTCCCCAAGGTTATGGACAAAGCTAGGTTATCTAGTTCCCTAAGTACTGCTCTATTTCTTTCGCCTAACAAACTATAAAGGTATCCTGAATCGATTTCAGTAGCCTTAGTTTTACTTACAAGTGTGTTCACAGTCGTAGTTAATTTGTTTATTTGCGATTGCATATCGGTGTTTATGATTATCTGGGCATTACTTGCAGTAACTAATTCATCTTGTTTGCTACGCACTTCGGTAAAGTCATCGTAATCTGGCGTACCAGCTATGTATTTCAGCGCGGTTCCAAGAACGTTAATGCTACGTGCGTGCCTGTGGTGTATGCGCAGGGATTCTATTGTCTTCTCTATTTGGTCCACATCTGATTCTAGCAGTTTTCTCATGTGTGATTTTGGTAGTAGGTCCGTTAGATTTCTGGTTTCTTCTGCTATGGTAGTAAAGTTTGTCAAGTCCGTTACATGGGCCAACATTCCATAATTTTCATAGATTGCAACATTTCCGTCTGCTACAGGAATATAGTGTGAAGAAGTATAGTCCAGGATGGTGGCATAGCTAGCGAGTACAAAGACTGCAAATATTAGGATGCTGTAATGAGGAAACGAATGTTATCTTTATGCACTATTTTGTCATCAATTTTAAGAGTTGTGCCTAGATCTTGTTGGACAGTCTTTTCGACAAAAAGTTTGCTAATTTTATTCCCCAATCTCTTATTAACTTTCACAAAAACTTTATCTCCAGGATTATATGTTTTAGTTACTGTCTTTTTGTTATGATAATCAAGGTCTGATTTTTGTTTGGCAAGAATTTTCGCACGAATATTTTCTTTCAAGTTTTCTGGAATTGATTGAATTATATCTATGGGCTTATGGTTAGTAGTAGAATGGATTGTTCTATTGTATTTTGCAGTTGCCATTAAGACAAGCTCTGTAGAGTCATCTATTGCGTACTCTAGTTTTAGGCATCTTGCAATTTCCGCAAGTGTTCCGTGGAAACGCTCGACTTGGCCATTAGAGGTACTATGCATGGGTGGAGTTGCGTAAATGTTTGCTCCGAAGTTATTCTTTATTAACGATCTTATGGTTTGTGAAGTTAGTGACTTTTCGTTGTCGCAAACTATTGTTTCCGTGCCTTTGTAAAAGTTAAGTATCTCCAGAAGGGCTGGTTTAACGTCTACTATCGCTCGAGAGGGTATAGGTTTTACAATAGCGAACTTAGAAAATTTATCGAGACATGTTAAATAGAATTTCTTATCAGTATTGTAAATATCGACATGGAGGATCTCGCCTGGGAAGGAGGGTATGGGGGTCTCAGCGATCTCATGTTTTTTTGGATGTCTTTGATATTTCGCTAGCCGACAGATTTTGCAGTTTGCTGTAATTTCTTTTAACTTTTTAGCTATATCTGGGAAAAAATAATCCTGAAGAACTTGTTTCGTATTTTCTGAAACAGAACGGTGTGCCCTATTGTGTTCATTTGTTAAAATTTCAATTTGATCACTTGCATTAAAGATATCTGTAACAAATTTATTAGCGTACCTGAATTTTACAGAAGGGAAATTCGATATAAGAAGGTGTTGGATTTGAGCAAGGGTATGTAAATCACAATTAATCGCGTTCACTACTTCTGGGTTTATGCAGTCCTTAATAGTATTTAAAAGATCGTCAATTTCTTGATATGAAATGCGATGTCGAATGCGATTTTTAAAAAGAATTTTTGTTTCTTTATTTTGTTCTGAACCATGATTGATTAAAATCTGGTTTTTGAAACAGTTAATTGGGTTTTCGACCGCGGGAATAATTTCGGTGAGTGACATCTCACTTCCACAAGCTTGTAGTGAGCATGTAGATGTGGTATCCCTTGTAATGTTAACAAATTGTCTGGAAAGGGCGTCTGCAACAATATTGTCTTTGCCGGGCTTGTAGAAAAATGTTGGCGAGTACTCTTCAATGAAAGCTCTCCAGCGCTTTAATTTAGAGTTTGGGTTTTTATCAGATATCGAAAAGGTTAGGGGTTGGTGGTCGGTGAAGATGTTTAAATTATTTACCCCGTAAAGATAGTGTCTAAGATTTTTTAAGGCCCATACGATAGCTAAAAGTTCGCGTTCGTTGGTTGCGTAGGTTTCTTCGGCGGGTGACAAGGTCCTTGAAATCATGGTAATTGGACGACCATTTTGAGAAAGAACGGCGCCAATAGCATGGGATGACGCATCAGTCGTAAGGTCAAAAGGTCTATCGAAATTTGGATAAAGGAGAAGTACATCTTCGGAAGAAAGGATATTCTTAATTTTTTTGAATGAGTGAATAGCATCAGCATCAAGGTCAATTTTAACTTGCTTCGAATGTTTTGTCCCCACATGACCATTTTCTCCACGTAAATATTTAGTCAGAGGTTTCGCTATAGCCGCATAGTCTTTAACGAATTTTCTATAATAACCGGCCAACCCTAGAAATGACCTTAAGCTCCTTAAGGTTGTTGGCGTTTCGTAGTTGACTATGGTTTCAATTTTCTTTGGACACGTTCTGATACCGTCGGTTGAAACGACAAAGCCCAAATACTCGACAGAGGTTTTAAAGAATTTGGACTTTTCTAAAGAAACTCTCATGTTAGCATGGTAAAGTTTTAGTAAGATGTTTTGGATGTCATCTATATGCTTCTGCTCAGAGTCAGAAAATATGATGATATCATCGATATAGACGTGACATGACTTTCCGATTTCATCACGTAAAACATCATCGATGGCACGCTGAAAAATGCTCGGGGCGTTTTTTAATCCAAATGGTAAACGACAGAACTCGTATTTACCATTATTCACGCTGAAAGCAGTTTTTTTCCGGTCGTGTTCGGCCAAGTTAATCTGGTGGAAGCCACTTTTTAAGTCCAAGGTTGTAAAGAACTTAGATTTGCCAAGATTTGAAAGTATAACAGACGGATCAGGTATAGGATATTTATCAGGGATAGTTTTTGAATTAAGTTTAGTGTAGTCGAACACGAGGCGTTTATTGGGCTTGCCCAATTCGTCTGTGCCTTTCTTGTCGACAACCCAAACAGGGCTGTTATAGGGAGATCGGGATGGCTTTATAATGCCATTTTTTAAAAGTTCCTTAACCTCTTTATTGACAAATTCTATCATCGAAATGGGGTAGGATTGGTATTTAGAATATATGGGCTCCTGATCTTTTGTTTTAATTGTTGCGGAAATTTTCGTGTTAAAGGGTAAGGCTTCATTCGGGTTAGCGAAAACACCAGCATTTTCGTTTATTATTTGAAAAAATTTCTTTTCTACATTTTTTGGGATAGAGACATTTTCTATTAAAGAATTCACTGCATCTAGCTTAAGATATTTCAATTTTTCTTCGCCGCCGTTATAATAAATCATGTCTTTTTCTGTGTTAATCACGCCCTTTATGCTTTTTATGAAGCTAAAACCTATGATACCGTCAAATAGAGACAGGTTCGGTAAAATAAAAAATGTTTCAGTATGATTTAGGACATTTACTAGTGTTTTGTTGTTGATTGTATCAGCACCATGAATGGATTTGACTAAAAATGGTTTTTCGACTTGTTTAATGTTTTTTAATCCGTTAATATTGGTGATATAACTTTTAGAGGCACCAGTGTCGATTAAAAGTTTAATGTTTTTGCCACCTATCATTCGCTCAATGTAGGGGAGAACTGACCCTCCCTTAAAAAATTAATCTCATCTTCGAAAGGTGGATCAGAAAAAGTAGGGTTTTCATACGGCTCTTGGTTACCAGAGAAGTTTGGCTCATCGCCGTAGTCATGTGTTTCCAAGGTTTCGAGACCTTCGTTTTGCAACATCTCTTGGCCAAGGTGGTTAATCCTTTGGACCTTCTGAGGGACCTGTCTTTCGGATGTTAAACCTCGCTTTTGTGTTTGAAAACCCTGAAAGTTGTTTGTTCGCACCGTACGCATGCTTACATCAGTGTCCAGGGATTGGGATACTGGTTGAGAGTCACTAGCTTGTTGGCCTACAGGCTGAAAAGGATTTTGGGCGAAATTTCGGAAATTCGAATTTGCAACATTATGGCGTTGTGATTGGTTAGATGCCTGTTGAGGGCGATTTTGATAAAATGGAGTAGTTTGTTGACCGACAAAGTTTTGCGGAGGCTGAGAATAGTTATTTTGCTGACCGAAGGAGTTCTGTTTAACACGCTGTATGTTTTGTCCTAAGGCTGTGTGTGTTGAGGGACTCATTAAAGCCTTGTTTAAACCATTACTGTAAATGGCAGCAAAATGATAGCGGTTTTGATTTGCTTCTAGCTCTTGTGCTAGTGCCAGGGCTGATGGCAAGTCTGCAGGCTTGCACGAAAACAAGGTGTCACATAAGGGCTTCCTAACTCCCGAAACAAAGACACGCAAAGCCTGTTCACGGTATTTTTGGTTCAGTGACTGAATCAAATTGGCATCTCCTTCATTTGACATTATAATTTTGTTCACAATCGCGGTTAACTTACGCTCTACTTCGTCGTAAAATTGGATAATAGTTTTCTGTCCCTGCCTTAAAGTGGAGAGCTCTTGCTCTAACGTAAAGATGGATTTTTTATCCATGTAAGTAAAATCAAGCCGTGCTATAATAGCCTTAAAGTTAAGGACTGTGTTATAAGTGCTTAACGCAGCGTCTGCGTTACCCACGACTTTGTTTCTCAGAATAGCTACCGCCTGGTAGTACTTTGAGCTTCCTACATAAGGTTCAAATAATTTATGGGCTGTTGTGGCGGCCTGACGCCAAGAGACATATCTGGTGGGGTCGCCTTTAAATTCTGGGACAGATTTAATTATATCTAGAGTTTCCTCACACGTCCTATTGGGTACTATTTCTATTTCCTTATATGCTTCTACGGCAGAAGGTGGCTCTAAGGATTGGAGTCGCCTAGTAAGGTCGGCAATAGTTGCTTCAAAGCTTTCTTTTGTTCTTTGGACTGCTTGTTGGATAGCAGTGTCCAAGAGAACTTGCAAATTTTCAGAATTCATTTCCTCTTTGTTCTCAATTCTTTTTTCAGAAATTAATAGTGATTGTAGCCTAGCTAAAATAACGTCAAACTCTTCAGGATCTTCCTGTGGTCTTGACATGAACTCTAGGGAAAAACCAAAGATCAACTCAGAATTCTTTTCACGTAAATTTCACTTTAAATTGCAAAGGTAATAACTGTTACAATAATAAAAATAAAAAATTTTACGAAATTTCAAAAATTTAGATCCGATTTGTTTTTTTTAAAAAAAAAATTTTATAAAAAATAATAGATAGCAATCAATAGTAATAATAAAAAATAGAATTCTTACAAATAAATCATCACGGCTTTGGCTCCTTCTGGTTCTAAATGCAACTTTTCTGGCTGGAATGTAACTGCTCAAGACTCGGCTTCACTAAGGGTCCTTTGCAACTGCTCACGGCTTGGCTTTTTTAAGTTGTTGATTGATGGATTAGTTTTTGTTATATTTTTTGCTTTTTGGTGATGAATGCTTTTTATATTTTTAAGAATTGTATTAGGTTTTTAGCACCAGTATGGTAGTAATTTTTTAAATTTTCAATAAGCAATGTAATTTTTATTCACAAGTATGGTGAATGTCTTTGTTGTTTAAATTTTAATTTTTTCTTAAACACTGTTTTTTATTATAAAAAAGTTATTTTTCTTTTCACTTCAATGATGACTTAGTTTTTATCTGCTCACTGTATGGTGATTGTCTTTGTTGTTTAAATTTTAATTTTTTTTTTAAACACTGTTTTTTATTATAAAAGGTTATTTTTCTTTTCACTTCAATGGTGACTTAGTTTTTATCTGCTCACTGTATGGTGATTGTCTTTGTTGTTTAAATTTTAATTTTTTTAAACACTGTTTTTTTTATTATAAAAGGTTATTTTTCTTTTCACTTCAATGGTGACTGTTTTTTTCCGTTGGGCGCCAATTAGTTTTGTTGTAATTACTTGCTATGCAAGTCTTGAGTGTCACTTAGTTTTGTTGTCAATATAATTAAAACACAAATTAATCTCTGTTCATTTTCCGTTTATTTAAACAAATCAAAAATAATTAAATAACTTTATTTAAACAAATCCAAATATAACTATAATTACAATTACTTGCTATGCAAGTCTTGAGTGTCAGTGCTGAACTAACTTTTAATCTGAAACTATAAACTAAAGAACTCTACAACTTCTAGAGGAAGAAGAAGAAGCCACGGCAAAAATGCTTATCAGCATAAACGGACTCACATTTCATGTGAACGGAATTTGCAGGTAAGAAATGCAACGTAGCGTCTGCTATGAAAAAAAAGGTATTTTATTCAGTTATTTTGGGACGCGCGTGTAGCGCTAATTTTGAAGAAGTGTTTATTGTTGCAATTTTTTATTTTGCACAATAGCTTTAGTTGCTGTACTTTCGTACCTTAACTTGTATATTAATTTAAGCCATTTTCAAATAAGGTTCAAATTAATGAAGCTTTCTGCAAATGGTCATATTACTGTATGTAAGTTAAGGTACGAAAGTACAGCAACAAAAGCTATTGTGCAAAATAAAAAAATTGCAACAATAAACACTTCTTCAAAATTAGCGCTGCACGCGCGTCCCAAAATAACTGAATAAAATACCTTTTTTTTCATAGCAGACGCTACGTTGCATTTCTTACCTGCAAATTCCGTTCACATGAAATGTGAGTCCGTTTATGCTGATAAGCATTTTTGCCGTGGCTTCTTCTTCTTCCTCTAGAAGTTGTAGAGTTCTTTAGTTTATAGTTTCAGATTAAAAGTTAGTTCAGCACTGACACTCAAGACTTGCATAGCAAGTAATTGTAATTATAGTTATATTTGGATTTGTTTAAATAAAGTTATTTAATTATTTTTGATTTGTTTAAATAAACGGAAAATGAACAGAGATTAATTTGTGTTTTAATTATATTGACAACAAAACTAAGTGACACTCAAGACTTGCATAGCAAGTAATTACAACAAAACTAATTGGCGCCCAACGGAAAAAAACAGTCACCATTGAAGTGAAAAGAAAAATAACCTTTTATAATAAAAAAAACAGTGTTTAAAAAAATTAAAATTTAAACAACAAAGACAATCACCATACAGTGAGCAGATAAAAACTAAGTCACCATTGAAGTGAAAAGAAAAATAACCTTTTATAATAAAAAACAGTGTTTAAAAAAAAATTAAAATTTAAACAACAAAGACAATCACCATACAGTGAGCAGATAAAAACTAAGTCATCATTGAAGTGAAAAGAAAAATAACTTTTTTATAATAAAAAACAGTGTTTAAGAAAAAATTAAAATTTAAACAACAAAGACATTCACCATACTTGTGAATAAAAATTACATTGCTTATTGAAAATTTAAAAAATTACTACCATACTGGTGCTAAAAACCTAATACAATTCTTAAAAATATAAAAAGCATTCATCACCAAAAAGCAAAAAATATAACAAAAACTAATCCATCAATCAACAACTTAGAAAAGCCAAGCCGTGAGCAGTTGCAAAGGACCCTTAGTGAAGCCGAGTCTTGAGCAGTTACATTCCAGCCAGAAAAGTTGCATTTAGAACCAGAAGGAGCCAAAGCCGTGATGATTTATTTGTAAGAATTCTATTTTTTATTATTACTATTGATTGCTATCTATTATTTTTTATAAAATTTTTTTTTTAAAAAAAAACAAATCGGATCTAAATTTTTGAAATTTCGTAAAATTTTTTATTTTTATTATTGTAACAGTTATTACCTTTGCAATTTAAAGTGAAATTTACGTGAAAAGAATTCTGAGTTGATCTTTGGTTTTTCCCTAGAGTTCATGTCAAGACCACAGGAAGATCCTGAAGAGTTTGACGTTATTTTAGCTAGGCTACAATCACTATTAATTTCTGAAAAAAGAATTGAGAACAAAGAGGAAATGAATTCTGAAAATTTGCAAGTTCTCTTGGACACTGCTATCCAACAAGCAGTCCAAAGAACAAAAGAAAGCTTTGAAGCAACTATTGCCGACCTTACTAGGCGACTCCAATCCTTAGAGCCACCTTCTGCCGTAGAAGCATATAAGGAAATAGAAATAGTACCCAATAGGACGTGTGAGGAAACTCTAGATATAATTAAATCTGTCCCAGAATTTAAAGGCGACCCCACCAGATATGTCTCTTGGCGTCAGGCCGCCACAACAGCCCATAAATTATTTGAACCTTATGTAGGAAGCTCAAAGTACTACCAGGCGGTAGCTATTCTGAGAAACAAAGTCGTGGGTAACGCAGACGCTGCGTTAAGCACTTATAACACAGTCCTTAACTTTAAGGCTATTATAGCACGGCTTGATTTTACTTACATGGATAAAAAATCCATCTTTACGTTAGAGCAAGAGCTCTCCACTTTAAGGCAGGGACAGAAAACTATTATCCAATTTTACGACGAAGTAGAGCGTAAGTTAACCGCGATTGTGAACAAAATTATAATGTCGAATGAAGGAGATGCCAATTTGATTCAGTCACTGAACCAAAAATACCGTGAACAGGCTTTGCGTGTCTTTGTTTCGGGAGTTAGGAAGCCCTTATGTGACACCTTGTTTTCGTGCAAGCCTGCAGACTTGCCATCAGCTCTGGCACTAGCACAAGAGCTAGAAGCAAATCAAAACCGCTATCATTTTGCTGCCATTTACAGTAATGGTTTAAACAAGGCTTTAATGAGTCCCTCAACACACACAGCCTTAGGACAAAACATACAGCGTGTTAAACAGAACTCCTTCGGTCAGCAAAATAACTATTCTCAGCCTCCGCAAAACTTTGTCGGTCAACAAACTACTCCATTTTATCAAAATCGCCCTCAACAGGCATCTAACCAATCACAACGCCATAATGTTGCAAATTCGAATTTCCGAAATTTCGCCCAAAATCCTTTTCAGCCTGTAGGCCAACAAGCTAGTGACTCTCAACCAGTATCCCAATCCCTGGACACTGATGTAAGCATGCGTACGGTGCGAACAAACAACTTTCAGGGTTTTCAAACACAAAAGCGAGGTTTAACATCCGAAAGACAGGTCCCTCAGAAGGTCCAAAGGATTAACCACCTTGGCCAAGAGATGTTGCAAAACGAAGGTCTCGAAACCTTGGAAACACATGACTACGGCGATGAGCCAAACTTCTCTGGTAACCAAGAGCCGTATGAAAACCCTACTTTTTCTGATCCACCTTTCGAAGATGAGATTAATTTTTTAAGGGAGGGTCAGTTCTCCCCTACATTGAGCGAATGATAGGTGGCAAAAACATTAAACTTTTAATCGACACTGGTGCCTCTAAAAGTTATATCACCAATATTAACGGATTAAAAAACATTAAAGAAGTCGAAAAACCATTTTTAGTCAAATCCATTCATGGTGCTGATACAATCAACAACAAAACACTAGTAAATGTCCTAAATCATACTGAAACATTTTTTATTTTACCGAACCTGTCTCTATTTGACGGTATCATAGGTTTTAGCTTCATAAAAAGCATAAAGGGCGTGATTAACACAGAAAAAGACATGATTTATTATAACGGCGGCGAAGAAAAATTGAAATATCTTAAGCTAGATGCAGTGAATTCTTTAATAGAAAATGTCTCTATCCCAAAAAATGTAGAAAAGAAATTTTTTCAAATAATAAACGAAAATGCTGGTGTTTTCGCTAACCCGAATGAAGCCTTACCCTTTAACACGAAAATTTCCGCAACAATTAAAACAAAAGATCAGGAGCCCATATATTCTAAATACCAATCCTACCCCATTTCGATGATAGAATTTGTCAATAAAGAGGTTAAGGAACTTTTAAAAAATGGCATTATAAAGCCATCCCGATCTCCTTATAACAGCCCTGTTTGGGTTGTCGACAAGAAAGGCACAGACGAATTGGGCAAGCCCAATAAACGCCTCGTGTTCGACTACACTAAACTTAATTCAAAAACTATCCCTGATAAATATCCTATACCTGATCCGTCTGTTATACTTTCAAATCTTGGCAAATCTAAGTTCTTTACAACCTTGGACTTAAAAAGTGGCTTCCACCAGATTAACTTGGCCGAACACGACCGGAAAAAAACTGCTTTCAGCGTGAATAATGGTAAATACGAGTTCTGTCGTTTACCATTTGGATTAAAAAACGCCCCGAGCATTTTTCAGCGTGCCATCGATGATGTTTTACGTGATGAAATCGGAAAGTCATGTCACGTCTATATCGATGATATCATCATATTTTCTGACTCTGAGCAGAAGCATATAGATGACATCCAAAACATCTTACTAAAACTTTACCATGCTAACATGAGAGTTTCTTTAGAAAAGTCCAAATTCTTTAAAACCTCTGTCGAGTATTTGGGCTTTGTCGTTTCAACCGACGGTATCAGAACGTGTCCAAAGAAAATTGAAACCATAGTCAACTACGAAACGCCAACAACCTTAAGGAGCTTAAGGTCATTTCTAGGGTTGGCCGGTTATTATAGAAAATTCGTTAAAGACTATGCGGCTATAGCGAAACCTCTGACTAAATATTTACGTGGAGAAAATGGTCATGTGGGGACAAAACATTCGAAGCAAGTTAAAATTGACCTTGATGCTGATGCTATTCACTCATTCAAAAAAATTAAGAATATCCTTTCTTCCGAAGATGTACTTCTCCTTTATCCAAATTTCGATAGACCTTTTGACCTTACGACTGATGCGTCATCCCATGCTATTGGCGCCGTTCTTTCTCAAAATGGTCGTCCAATTACCATGATTTCAAGGACCTTGTCACCCGCCGAAGAAACCTACGCAACCAACGAACGCGAACTTTTAGCTATCGTATGGGCCTTAAAAAATCTTAGACACTATCTTTACGGGGTAAATAATTTAAACATCTTCACCGACCACCAACCCCTAACCTTTTCGATATCTGATAAAAACCCAAACTCTAAATTAAAGCGCTGGAGAGCTTTCATTGAAGAGTACTCGCCAACATTTTTCTACAAGCCCGGCAAAGACAATATTGTTGCAGACGCCCTTTCCAGACAATTTGTTAACATTACAATGGATACCACATCTACATGCTCACTACAAGCTTGTGGAAGTGAGATGTCACTCACCGAAATTATTCCCGCGGTCGAAAACCCAATTAACTGTTTCAAAAACCAGATTTTAATCAATCATGGTTCAGAACAAAATAAAGAAACAAAAATTCTTTTTAAAAATCGCATTCGACATCGCATTTCATATCAAGAAATTGACGATCTTTTAAATACTATTAAGGACTGCATAAACCCAGAAGTAGTGAACGCGATTAATTGTGATTTACATACCCTTGCTCAAATCCAACACCTTCTTATATCGAATTTCCCTTCTGTAAAATTCAGGTACGCTAATAAATTTGTTACAGATATCTTTAATGCAAGTGATCAAATTGAAATTTTAACAAATGAACACAATAGGGCACACCGTTCTGTTTCAGAAAATACGAAACAAGTTCTTCAGGATTATTTTTTCCCAGATATAGCTAAAAAGTTAAAAGAAATTACAGCAAACTGCAAAATCTGTCGGCTAGCGAAATATCAAAGACATCCAAAAAAACATGAGATCGCTGAGACCCCCATACCCTCCTTCCCAGGCGAGATCCTCCATGTCGATATTTACAATACTGATAAGAAATTCTATTTAACATGTCTCGATAAATTTTCTAAGTTCGCTATTGTAAAACCTATACCCTCTCGAGCGATAGTAGACGTTAAACCAGCCCTTCTGGAGATACTTAACTTTTACAAAGGCACGGAAACAATAGTTTGCGACAACGAAAAGTCACTAACTTCACAAACCATAAGATCGTTAATAAAGAATAACTTCGGAGCAAACATTTACGCAACTCCACCCATGCATAGTACCTCTAATGGCCAAGTCGAGCGTTTCCACGGAACACTTGCGGAAATTGCAAGATGCCTAAAACTAGAGTACGCAATAGATGACTCTACAGAGCTTGTCTTAATGGCAACTGCAAAATACAATAGAACAATCCATTCTACTACTAACCATAAGCCCATAGATATAATTCAATCAATTCCAGAAAACTTGAAAGAAAATATTCGTGCGAAAATTCTTGCCAAACAAAAATCAGACCTTGATTATCATAACAAAAAGACAGTAACTAAAACATATAATCCTGGAGATAAAGTTTTTGTGAAAGTTAATAAGAGATTGGGGAATAAAATTAGCAAACTTTTTGTCGAAAAGACTGTCCAACAAGATCTAGGCACAACTCTTAAAATTGATGACAAAATAGTGCATAAAGATAACATTCGTTTCCTCATTACAGCATCCTCGATTCAGGATACCTTTATAGTTTGTTAGGCGAAAGAAATAGAGCAGTACTTAGGGAACTAGATAACCTAGCTTTGTCCATAACCTTGGGGAAACTCCAAATGATCAATCCCATTCTGTTAGATAGCTCGGAAGTAAGTTTTGTTTTAAAATCCGAAATAGATTTAAATGTAAGCATTACTGAGATAATTGTAAATTCAAAACTAAAGATTTTGCAGACCGAAAATGTTATTACGTTTTTGATAAAATTTCCAAAAATTATAAAATTTTGTAATAAAAAATTAATTTTTCCAGTCGTTCATAATAATAAAATTTTGTCATTTAAAGTAAGTGATGTAGCAAAATGTGGCTACAAATATATCATGTTAAAAGATTGTAAAAAGAAATCTACAACTTCATTTTGTAAAACATTTAACCTTGAAAATACTTCATGCCTAGACACTTTATTAAATAATAACACGGCAACTTGTAACACAAATTCCGCGCATAATATGCCACCTCTGAAAGAGATTGACGATGGCATTGTTATTATAAATAATCAACCCTCCAAAGTGATTTACGAGAATGTAACAATAATATGCGTTGCATACGTTCTCGCCAAAAGGCAACGTAAGGTTGAAATCAACAATATTCTTAGCAGATATGATCAGACGAGGACGTCCGATGCTTAAAGGGGGGAACAGTTAAGGTACGAAAGTACAGCAACAAAAGCTATTGTGCAAAATAAAAAAATTGCAACAATAAACACTTCTTCAAAATTAGCGCTGCACGCGCGTCCCAAAATAACTGAATAAAATACCTTTTTTTTCATAGCAGACGCTACGTTGCATTTCTTACCTGCAAATTCCGTTCACATGAAATGTGAGTCCGTTTATGCTGATAAGCATTTTTGCCGTGGCTTCTTCTTCTTCCTCTAGAAGTTGTAGAGTTCTTTAGTTTATAGTTTCAGATTAAAAGTTAGTTCAGCACTGACACTCAAGACTTGCATAGCAAGTAATTGTAATTATAGTTATATTTGGATTTGTTTAAATAAAGTTATTTAATTATTTTTGATTTGTTTAAATAAACGGAAAATGAACAGAGATTAATTTGTGTTTTAATTATATTGACAACAAAACTAAGTGACACTCAAGACTTGCATAGCAAGTAATTACAACAAAACTAATTTGTATGTACAGAAAATTTTACAATATCGACACCAGCAGAATATGATGCATTTTCTAGCCTGCTTTGGCATTCGTTAGCATTCTTTTTGTCACACTGGATAGCGATACTTTATAAATTTTATGTATTTAGCGTAACAATTTTAACAAAAAGAAACTGAAATTTTTTTATTTTATATATTAAACACATTCGAAAAACAAGTAAGAAAGTATAGTCGGTCAAGCCCGACCATTTGATACCCAGCACCACAGTATTTAACAATTAAAAAATTAGGAAGACCACAGTATTAAAAAACACATCATGCTTATAAGTTCATATAAAGATGGATTTATCTATGTATATAAACTTCATTAAAATCGTTTTGAAAGTTTGTGAGAGACAGAAGTTGCCTCCTACCTCCCCTTGTGGTCCTATTTTTGAAAAACTGTATAGCTTATGTGTCCATATAGATATGGATCTATCTATGTTTTAATTTTCATTAAAAGCGGCTTGATAGTTTCTGAGAGGAAAAAATTTCCTCGTATCTTCTCTCGTGGTTCTACGATTTGGCCCATTTTCAATAGGCTTGGTCCTTGTGCCAATAAGAATCTACGTCCCAAATTTTATAAAATTATCTCAAAAATTGCACATGTAATTTGCGCACAAGGTTACATGGACAGCCAGCCAGCCGGACGGACATCGTTAGTTTACTCAGAAAGTGATTCTGAGTCGATCTTTACTATTGTGGTGTGGGCATAATAAAATGTTGAATATAATAAAAATAACTAAATGATTCTCTTTTAACATTGTTAGAAAAACTTTTTGCAAAATATTACACTTTTATGGTAACAAAATAAAGGCTTACTAATTAAGAAGTATATTTTTAGAAAAATTAACTTCCTAAAAAAATACCTTGTAAAAACTATTAAAAAAGTAAAATTTTAGAAAAGTTTTGTTAAAAAATTTTTTTGTAGAATAAAAAGATTGATAGAAAAATAAACCTTTTAGAAACAGTATTTTTATTACAAGCACTTTTTTAAAAACGTATATTTAAGCACGTTTTGAGAAAAACTAACTCTTTTAGAAAAATTTATTTTTTTTTAAAGTGCCCTTTAGAAAAAAGGCATTTTTTTAAGAAAAAAGATTTTTTGGAAACAGGGGTATTATTACTAAAAAGGTATTTTTGGAAAATTGAACCTTAATAGAAAATATTAACTTTTTAGAAGAATGTTGTTTTAAAAAGCAATTATTGTTTTAAAGGACCGTTTATAGAAAATGTACCATTTTAGAAGTAAATGCCTTTGTATAAAAACGTACCTTTTTTAAAAAAAAGGAGGTCTACCTTTTTTAATTAAAGAACATTTTTAAGGAAAACTTACATTTTTTAAAATAAAATTCTGAATTTTAAATGCATCTGCGTATTGTTTTTCGCCATTTAACTTGAGACTTTTTTAATTCAAAGTATATGAATTATATTTATGTTAATATTAATATTTTTGTATACGAATCTATTAACGCACTCAAAATATTAAGTAGTTAAATTCAAACGAAAATTCATTTTAAACAAATTAAAATTTATTTAAAAAACGGATCATTTACATTTCATTTAAAACAAATGATTTTTTCATTAATTTCAAAATTTTTTATTTATTGAACTTCATATTCCCTAAAATTGAATAGTTTTTACTTTTAAACAATATATTTTAACCGACATAACAAAATTAATACGGAAAAACATCATTTTTTGGTAGTTTGTTTTTTGAATAACAAACATAAATGTTTAAAAAATAAAATTATTCGTAAAATAACTATATTTGTATTAAATTTTAACAGTACGGAAAACGAATTTAATAACCCTTAATCAGTTACTGTAATAATTTTATGAGTGTTGGCAAAAATCTACAAATAAAAAATTTTTAACTTAATAATAATTTATGACTTAATAAAATGTTGAATATAATATAACTTTGAATGCAAATAACGTCAACACAGATACCTTAAAATATTTTACACTAACAGTGAGTGTGTGATGTACCCTGAAGGAAACCTGGGTGCAAGTGTCTCCAAGTCACAAGTTTTGTCGACTATATTGGTGACATTGTCAACAAAGTGTCTACACTACATTACATTTGCTGCTATATTTCGCTTTAGTACGAAAAATATTTGATCAATAACAACTGAGAAGTACAATTTCTATAAAAATTTAAGAAATAATAAAAAAAGATTGTTATGATTTCGTATTCTTACAAAAAGTGTAGACTACTTTTACTAAAATGTACTAGCGATTCTCTGGTTTCAATGTCTACATATGTTCCCAAAATAGCTACCTAGTCAGTATGTAGTCAGTAGTACCAACGTCAGTAGTAGATTTCCAATGACACGCACATGTTAAATGTCTATTGTAAATAACATTGCCTGGGGTATAATAAGTCACTAGTACTGGTGACTGTGTCAGTAGTGAATCAGTACAGATTCACTAGTGACATTTCCTGCTTGGTATTTACAATAATTTTACAAAAATATTTATTTGTATTGGTAATAAAATTTTTGAATTGCAATTCAGCTTGAAAGTACAGAATCTTTGAACAAATTGTTTGGTTTCATAAATCTAAGTACATATTATTAATATTGCTTATACGTCACATATGTTTAAGGGTTTTATGAACGTGCGGGATCGTACATTAATGTAAATGAATACTATTTAAAGATGCTGGCTGTGGGCCTTAAGAAAACATAAATTGTAATCATAAAAAATTCCTTTTCTTTCTTAAAAACCAATTAATTTATTTTTGCAAGATGAATGAATTGCATGTGCTCATTAGATAATCACAATTGCATCTAGAAAAATTAAGAGTGCTATATTCGGCTATGTCGAATCTTATATACCCCTACTCAAAGTGCAATAAGAAGAGAAAGTTATATAAATACCGTTCTTTAGATATAAATAACTCTATTTTGTGCCATGCCAACTTGTCCACTCTCCCTCACATTATAGCCACCAGTAGCAGTGGAAGCAGTTGCACACATAATCAAGTGTTGCCATTTTGCAACGTAAAAAGGTAAAATTTACAGAAAATCTGCTTAAACTCAGAATTTAAATGATTTATTCAGTTATTTCTATAGTTTCAATAAATATTTGTGATATTTTTTATACATATGAAACATTAATAGAAATTTTAAGTATACATTTTTGCTCTTGCTTCTTTTTATTTATCAGTACTAATAAGAACATATAAAAAAAATTTTTTTAAGAAACGCTTTTCTTAAAAAAGAACATTTAAAAAAATTTCGCACGCCCCCCCCCCCCCCCCCCCCCCCCTAGATTTTATCCTGGCTACGCCCATGTATTCGTGTACTGTCATAGGGAATGTGTATGCCTGCAAATTTCATCCATTTGCATTGAGTAAAAGGCGGTCAAAAAACCATTTTACCAAAAAAAAAAAAAAAAACAAATTTGTGAATAAAACAAAAAGTTTTTAGAGAATTATCTGATTTTTTTATTATTAAAAAGAAGGATCTATGAAAACTATGTGTGAGACAAAATATCGGCCAAATGCTCGTCGCGGCTAGCATACCTTTGTCGTATGGTCCATATTTTCAATGCCTCTTTTTAAATATTACCAAAGAAAGAAGGCCAACGGTATCAAATCATATGATCGTGACGGCGAGTTGACATGGCCATTGAATTTCTTGTGAGGAAGAGCCATTGTTTTGTTGGCCGTGCGACACATTATTTTCGAACTACTTATCGTCAAGGTCCATATCCTCAATTTCTGGCAAAAAAAAATCCCTTATTAGCTCGCGATAGCGAACATCATTCGCAGTTACTGCTTGGCATTACTCATTTTTGAAGAAGTAAAGCCCGATGATGCCGCCTGGCCATAAACCGCACCAAGCATGCATGCAAATTATTATTTCTTCCCGTTTATTTATTAAAAAAAAAATACATTTATTTATTTTTTAAATTTCTTAAACGGTAGATTACAATTCTTAGGTTCTGTTCGAACCGTTGTCCAAATTAAATCTAATAATTTTTAAAAGCAAGAAGCATAATTATGCTTTATATTTATCATTGCGATTATCGTCACATCGTGGGAACTGAAAGAGAGGTTCAAATAACATTCAATTTAACCCAATGCAACAACGTGGAAAATTACGACGTAAGCAGAATGTCTTGCAGATGTTGCTAAAAATAATGTTACATTAAGAGATGGTATGCCATATATTAACTTGCACAGGCGTTTTCATATTTCCTACAGAGCCGGTTTGCTTAAATTTGCCCACAATTATTCCGATTGTGGACACATTTGATCGATTATGGTGATCAAAAACATCAAGATGTGCACAAAATGTATTTTTGATTTGAACGCCCATTTTCGTTAAAGGCTTCAGCAATCTTAACGCGCTGCTCAGTGCTGCTCCTCTCCATGGTTGAATGTAGCACTGATAAAATTTGACGTTTCGGTGTGACTCACTGTTAGACCACCCTTAAGTAATAATAAACCTTAAAATTATTTATACACAAGGAAATTAGATAATAAAAAACTATGTATAACTAACGTAAATATATTTGTCACTAGCATACATTTTCGTTTCGAAAATTATTATAACTTAATTTTCAATATTGGTAAAACACGTGAATGTAGGTTTTTAATACCTTATTTTGACTTATATCCCACAAACTAAAAAATATATCGCAAAAAGTGGCGTATACGACAAAATTGAAAAATTTTTTCGGACGTGATAATGGCTATAACTTAAAAATTTTTTTTCATGACTTTACATATTTTTACATAAATAGATAAAGAACTTCAAACACAATATCTGACAAAAATATTGGACGACTTTTTTCACGTACATTTTTGTGTATAAGTTAAGGTACGAAAGTACAGCAACAAAAGCTATTGTGCAAAATAAAAAAAATTGCAACAATAAACACTTCTTCAAAATTAGCGCTGCACGCGCGTCCCAAAATAACTGAATAAAATACCTTTTTTTTCATAGCAGACGCTACGTTGCATTTCTTACCTGCAAATTCCGTTCACATGAAATGTGAGTCCGTTTATGCTGATAAGCATTTTTGCCGTGGCTTCTTCTTCTTCCTCTAGAAGTTGTAGAGTTCTTTAGTTTATAGTTTCAGATTAAAAGTTAGTTCAGCACTGACACTCAAGACTTGCATAGCAAGTAATTGTAATTATAGTTATATTTGGATTTGTTTAAATAAAGTTATTTAATTATTTTTGATTTGTTTAAATAAACGGAAAATGAACAGAGATTAATTTGTGTTTTAATTATATTGACAACAAAACTAAGTGACACTCAAGACTTGCATAGCAAGTAATTACAACAAAACTAATTGGCGCCCAACGGAAAAAAACAGTCACCATTGAAGTGAAAAGAAAAATAACCTTTTATAATAAAAAAAACAGTGTTTAAAAAAATTAAAATTTAAACAACAAAGACAATCACCATACAGTGAGCAGATAAAAACTAAGTCACCATTGAAGTGAAAAGAAAAATAACCTTTTATAATAAAAAACAGTGTTTAAAAAAAAATTAAAATTTAAACAACAAAGACAATCACCATACAGTGAGCAGATAAAAACTAAGTCATCATTGAAGTGAAAAGAAAAATAACTTTTTTATAATAAAAAACAGTGTTTAAGAAAAAATTAAAATTTAAACAACAAAGACATTCACCATACTTGTGAATAAAAATTACATTGCTTATTGAAAATTTAAAAAATTACTACCATACTGGTGCTAAAAACCTAATACAATTCTTAAAAATATAAAAAGCATTCATCACCAAAAAGCAAAAAATATAACAAAAACTAATCCATCAATCAACAACTTAGAAAAGCCAAGCCGTGAGCAGTTGCAAAGGACCCTTAGTGAAGCCGAGTCTTGAGCAGTTACATTCCAGCCAGAAAAGTTGCATTTAGAACCAGAAGGAGCCAAAGCCGTGATGATTTATTTGTAAGAATTCTATTTTTTATTATTACTATTGATTGCTATCTATTATTTTTTATAAAATTTTTTTTTTTAAAAAAAACAAATCGGATCTAAATTTTTGAAATTTCGTAAAATTTTTTATTTTTATTATTGTAACAGTTATTACCTTTGCAATTTAAAGTGAAATTTACGTGAAAAGAATTCTGAGTTGATCTTTGGTTTTTCCCTAGAGTTCATGTCAAGACCACAGGAAGATCCTGAAGAGTTTGACGTTATTTTAGCTAGGCTACAATCACTATTAATTTCTGAAAAAAGAATTGAGAACAAAGAGGAAATGAATTCTGAAAATTTGCAAGTTCTCTTGGACACTGCTATCCAACAAGCAGTCCAAAGAACAAAAGAAAGCTTTGAAGCAACTATTGCCGACCTTACTAGGCGACTCCAATCCTTAGAGCCACCTTCTGCCGTAGAAGCATATAAGGAAATAGAAATAGTACCCAATAGGACGTGTGAGGAAACTCTAGATATAATTAAATCTGTCCCAGAATTTAAAGGCGACCCCACCAGATATGTCTCTTGGCGTCAGGCCGCCACAACAGCCCATAAATTATTTGAACCTTATGTAGGAAGCTCAAAGTACTACCAGGCGGTAGCTATTCTGAGAAACAAAGTCGTGGGTAACGCAGACGCTGCGTTAAGCACTTATAACACAGTCCTTAACTTTAAGGCTATTATAGCACGGCTTGATTTTACTTACATGGATAAAAAATCCATCTTTACGTTAGAGCAAGAGCTCTCCACTTTAAGGCAGGGACAGAAAACTATTATCCAATTTTACGACGAAGTAGAGCGTAAGTTAACCGCGATTGTGAACAAAATTATAATGTCGAATGAAGGAGATGCCAATTTGATTCAGTCACTGAACCAAAAATACCGTGAACAGGCTTTGCGTGTCTTTGTTTCGGGAGTTAGGAAGCCCTTATGTGACACCTTGTTTTCGTGCAAGCCTGCAGACTTGCCATCAGCTCTGGCACTAGCACAAGAGCTAGAAGCAAATCAAAACCGCTATCATTTTGCTGCCATTTACAGTAATGGCTTAAACAAGGCTTTAATGAGTCCCTCAACACACACAGCCTTAGGACAAAACATACAGCGTGTTAAACAGAACTCCTTCGGTCAGCAAAATAACTATTCTCAGCCTCCGCAAAACTTTGTCGGTCAACAAACTACTCCATTTTATCAAAATCGCCCTCAACAGGCATCTAACCAATCACAACGCCATAATGTTGCAAATTCGAATTTCCGAAATTTCGCCCAAAATCCTTTTCAGCCTGTAGGCCAACAAGCTAGTGACTCTCAACCAGTATCCCAATCCCTGGACACTGATGTAAGCATGCGTACGGTGCGAACAAACAACTTTCAGGGTTTTCAAACACAAAAGCGAGGTTTAACATCCGAAAGACAGGTCCCTCAGAAGGTCCAAAGGATTAACCACCTTGGCCAAGAGATGTTGCAAAACGAAGGTCTCGAAACCTTGGAAACACATGACTACGGCGATGAGCCAAACTTCTCTGGTAACCAAGAGCCGTATGAAAACCCTACTTTTTCTGATCCACCTTTCGAAGATGAGATTAATTTTTTAAGGGAGGGTCAGTTCTCCCCTACATTGAGCGAATGATAGGTGGCAAAAACATTAAACTTTTAATCGACACTGGTGCCTCTAAAAGTTATATCACCAATATTAACGGATTAAAAAACATTAAACAAGTCGAAAAACCATTTTTAGTCAAATCCATTCATGGTGCTGATACAATCAACAACAAAACACTAGTAAATGTCCTAAATCATACTGAAACATTTTTTATTTTACCGAACCTGTCTCTATTTGACGGTATCATAGGTTTTAGCTTCATAAAAAGCATAAAGGGCGTGATTAACACAGAAAAAGACATGATTTATTATAACGGCGGCGAAGAAAAATTGAAATATCTTAAGCTAGATGCAGTGAATTCTTTAATAGAAAATGTCTCTATCCCAAAAAATGTAGAAAAGAAATTTTTTCAAATAATAAACGAAAATGCTGGTGTTTTCGCTAACCCGAATGAAGCCTTACCCTTTAACACGAAAATTTCCGCAACAATTAAAACAAAAGATCAGGAGCCCATATATTCTAAATACCAATCCTACCCCATTTCGATGATAGAATTTGTCAATAAAGAGGTTAAGGAACTTTTAAAAAATGGCATTATAAAGCCATCCCGATCTCCCTATAACAGCCCTGTTTGGGTTGTCGACAAGAAAGGCACAGACGAATTGGGCAAGCCCAATAAACGCCTCGTGTTCGACTACACTAAACTTAATTCAAAAACTATCCCTGATAAATATCCTATACCTGATCCGTCTGTTATACTTTCAAATCTTGGCAAATCTAAGTTCTTTACAACCTTGGACTTAAAAAGTGGCTTCCACCAGATTAACTTGGCCGAACACGACCGGAAAAAAACTGCTTTCAGCGTGAATAATGGTAAATACGAGTTCTGTCGTTTACCATTTGGATTAAAAAACGCCCCGAGCATTTTTCAGCGTGCCATCGATGATGTTTTACGTGATGAAATCGGAAAGTCATGTCACGTCTATATCGATGATATCATCATATTTTCTGACTCTGAGCAGAAGCATATAGATGACATCCAAAACATCTTACTAAAACTTTACCATGCTAACATGAGAGTTTCTTTAGAAAAGTCCAAATTCTTTAAAACCTCTGTCGAGTATTTGGGCTTTGTCGTTTCAACCGACGGTATCAGAACGTGTCCAAAGAAAATTGAAACCATAGTCAACTACGAAACGCCAACAACCTTAAGGAGCTTAAGGTCATTTCTAGGGTTGGCCGGTTATTATAGAAAATTCGTTAAAGACTATGCGGCTATAGCGAAACCTCTGACTAAATATTTACGTGGAGAAAATGGTCATGTGGGGACAAAACATTCGAAGCAAGTTAAAATTGACCTTGATGCTGATGCTATTCACTCATTCAAAAAAATTAAGAATATCCTTTCTTCCGAAGATGTACTTCTCCTTTATCCAAATTTCGATAGACCTTTTGACCTTACGACTGATGCGTCATCCCATGCTATTGGCGCCGTTCTTTCTCAAAATGGTCGTCCAATTACCATGATTTCAAGGACCTTGTCACCCGCCGAAGAAACCTACGCAACCAACGAACGCGAACTTTTAGCTATCGTATGGGCCTTAAAAAATCTTAGACACTATCTTTACGGGGTAAATAATTTAAACATCTTCACCGACCACCAACCCCTAACCTTTTCGATATCTGATAAAAACCCAAACTCTAAATTAAAGCGCTGGAGAGCTTTCATTGAAGAGTACTCGCCAACATTTTTCTACAAGCCCGGCAAAGACAATATTGTTGCAGACGCCCTTTCCAGACAATTTGTTAACATTACAATGGATACCACATCTACATGCTCACTACAAGCTTGTGGAAGTGAGATGTCACTCACCGAAATTATTCCCGCGGTCGAAAACCCAATTAACTGTTTCAAAAACCAGATTTTAATCAATCATGGTTCAGAACAAAATAAAGAAACAAAAATTCTTTTTAAAAATCGCATTCGACATCGCATTTCATATCAAGAAATTGACGATCTTTTAAATACTATTAAGGACTGCATAAACCCAGAAGTAGTGAACGCGATTAATTGTGATTTACATACCCTTGCTCAAATCCAACACCTTCTTATATCGAATTTCCCTTCTGTAAAATTCAGGTACGCTAATAAATTTGTTACAGATATCTTTAATGCAAGTGATCAAATTGAAATTTTAACAAATGAACACAATAGGGCACACCGTTCTGTTTCAGAAAATACGAAACAAGTTCTTCAGGATTATTTTTTCCCAGATATAGCTAAAAAGTTAAAAGAAATTACAGCAAACTGCAAAATCTGTCGGCTAGCGAAATATCAAAGACATCCAAAAAAACATGAGATCGCTGAGACCCCCATACCCTCCTTCCCAGGCGAGATCCTCCATGTCGATATTTACAATACTGATAAGAAATTCTATTTAACATGTCTCGATAAATTTTCTAAGTTCGCTATTGTAAAACCTATACCCTCTCGAGCGATAGTAGACGTTAAACCAGCCCTTCTGGAGATACTTAACTTTTACAAAGGCACGGAAACAATAGTTTGCGACAACGAAAAGTCACTAACTTCACAAACCATAAGATCGTTAATAAAGAATAACTTCGGAGCAAACATTTACGCAACTCCACCCATGCATAGTACCTCTAATGGCCAAGTCGAGCGTTTCCACGGAACACTTGCGGAAATTGCAAGATGCCTAAAACTAGAGTACGCAATAGATGACTCTACAGAGCTTGTCTTAATGGCAACTGCAAAATACAATAGAACAATCCATTCTACTACTAACCATAGGCCCATAGATATAATTCAATCAATTCCAGAAAACTTGAAAGAAAATATTCGTGCGAAAATTCTTGCCAAACAAAAATCAGACCTTGATTATCATAACAAAAAGACAGTAACTAAAACATATAATCCTGGAGATAAAGTTTTTGTGAAAGTTAATAAGAGATTGGGGAATAAAATTAGCAAACTTTTTGTCGAAAAGACTGTCCAACAAGATCTAGGCACAACTCTTAAAATTGATGACAAAATAGTGCAAATTAGTTTTGTTGTAATTACTTGCTATGCAAGTCTTGAGTGTCACTTAGTTTTGTTGTCAATATAATTAAAACACAAATTAATCTCTGTTCATTTTCCGTTTATTTAAACAAATCAAAAATAATTAAATAACTTTATTTAAACAAATCCAAATATAACTATAATTACAATTACTTGCTATGCAAGTCTTGAGTGTCAGTGCTGAACTAACTTTTAATCTGAAACTATAAACTAAAGAACTCTACAACTTCTAGAGGAAGAAGAAGAAGCCACGGCAAAAATGCTTATCAGCATAAACGGACTCACATTTCACTGAACGGAATTTGCAGGTAAGAAATGCAACGTAGCGTCTGCTATGAAAAAAAGGTATTTTATTCAGTTATTTTGGGACGCGCGTGCAGCGCTAATTTTGAAGAAGTGTTTATTGTTGCAATTTTTTTATTTTGCACAATAGCTTTTGTTGCTGTACTTTCGTACCTTAACTGTTCCCCCCTTTAAGCATCGGACGTCCTCGTCTGATCATATCTGCTAAGAATATTGTTGATTTCAACCTTACGTTGCCTTTTGGCGAGAACGTATGCAACGCATATTATTACAATAAGAACAAAAAGAGAGGCTGAGGTGTAAAAAGTTCCTCTTACTTTCAAATGAAGGTGCGATATATGGTCTAGGTTTTCAATATTTAAATCATGAAGGTATTGAAGTGATAAGATAGCGGTATGATCAGTTAAGTTAACAGTGTGAGCTATAGGAATTTCGGGGCTTTTAAAAGCAATTTTTCGGCAATTTTTGAATTCCGTTGAATTAACTTTTAAGGTATTGTCAAAAGTTATGAGGTATGTACCCGTTTGTAGGGTTTTTGTTACATTCTCGTAAATCACTTTGGAGGGTTGATTATTTATAATAACAATGCCATCGTCAATCTCTTTCAGAGGTGGCATATTATGCGCGGAATTTGTGTTACAAGTTGCCGTGTTATTATTTAATAAAGTGTCTAGGCATGAAGTATCCTCAAGGTTAAATGTTTTACAAAATGAAGTTGTAGATTTCTTTTTACAATCTTTTAACATGATATATTTGTAGCCACATTTTGCTACATCACTTACTTTAAATGACAAAATTTTATTATTATGAACGACTGGAAAAATTAATTTTTTATTACAAAATTTTATAATTTTTGGAAATTTTATCAAAAACGTAATAACATTTTCGGTCTGCAAAATCTTTAGTTTTGAATTTACAATTATCTCAGTAATGCTTACATTTAAATCTATTTCGGATTTTAAAACAAAACTTACTTCCGAGCTATCTAACAGAATGGGATTGATCATTTGGAGTTTCCCCAAGGTTATGGACAAAGCTAGGTTATCTAGTTCCCTAAGTACTGCTCTATTTCTTTCGCCTAACAAACTATAAAGGTATCCTGAATCGATTTCAGTAGCCTTAGTTTTACTTACAAGTGTGTTCACAGTCGTAGTTAATTTGTTTATTTGCGATTGCATATCGGTGTTTATGATTATCTGGGCATTACTTGCAGTAACTAATTCATCTTGTTTGCTACGCACTTCGGTAAAGTCATCGTAATCTGGCGTACCAGCTATGTATTTCAGCGCGGTTCCAAGAACGTTAATGCCACGTGCGTGCCCGTGGTGTACGCGCAGGGATTCTATTGTCTTCTCTATTTGGTCCACATCTGATTCTAGCAGTTTTCTCATGTGTGATTTTGGTAGTAGGTCCGTTAGATTTCTGGTTTCTTCTGCTATGGTAGTAAAGTTTGTCAAGTCCGTTACATGGGCCAACATTCCATAATTTTCATAGATTGCAACATTTCCGTCCGCTACAGGAATATAGTGTGAAGAAGTATAGTCCAGGATGGTGGCATAGCTAGCGAGTACAAAGACTGCAAATATTAGGATGAAATAAATCATCACGGCTTTGGCTCCTTCTGGTTCTAAATGCAACTTTTCTGGCTGGAATGTAACTGCTCAAGACTCGGCTTCACTAAGGGTCCTTTGCAACTGCTCACGGCTTGGCTTTTCTAAGTTGTTGATTGATGGATTAGTTTTTGTTATATTTTTTGCTTTTTGGTGATGAATGCTTTTTATATTTTTAAGAATTGTATTAGGTTTTTAGCACCAGTATGGTAGTAATTTTTTAAATTTTCAATAAGCAATGTAATTTTTATTCACAAGTATGGTGAATGTCTTTGTTGTTTAAATTTTAATTTTTTCTTAAACACTGTTTTTTATTATAAAAAAGTTATTTTTCCTTTCACTTCAATGATGACTTAGTTTTTATCTGCTCACTGTATGGTGATTGTCTTTGTTGTTTAAATTTTAATTTTTTTTTTAAACACTGTTTTTTATTATAAAAGGTTATTTTTCTTTTCACTTCAATGGTGACTTAGTTTTTATCTGCTCACTGTATGGTGATTGTCTTTGTTGTTTAAATTTTAATTTTTTTAAACACTGTTTTTTTTATTATAAAAGGTTATTTTTCTTTTCACTTCAATGGTGACTGTTTTTTTTCCGTTGGGCGCCAATTAGTTTTGTTGTAATTACTTGCTATGCAAGTCTTGAGTGTCACTTAGTTTTGTTGTCAATATAATTAAAACACAAATTAATCTCTGTTCATTTTCCGTTTATTTAAACAAATCAAAAATAATTAAATAACTTTATTTAAACAAATCCAAATATAACTATAATTACAATTACTTGCTATGCAAGTCTTGAGTGTCAGTGCTGAACTAACTTTTAATCTGAAACTATAAACTAAAGAACTCTACAACTTCTAGAGGAAGAAGAAGAAGCCACGGCAAAAATGCTTATCAGCATAAACGGACTCACATTTCATGTGAACGGAATTTGCAGGTAAGAAATGCAACGTAGCGTCTGCTATGAAAAAAAGGTATTTTATTCAGTTATTTTGGGACGCGCGTGCAGCGCTAATTTTGAAGAAGTGTTTATTGTTGCAATTTTTTTATTTTGCACAATAGCTTTTGTTGCTGTACTTTCGTACCTTAACTTGCATAAAGATAACATTCGTTTCCTCATTACAGCATCCTAATATTTGCAGTCTTTGTACTCGCTAGCTATGCCACCATCCTGGACTATACTTCTTCACACTATATTCCTGTAGCAGACGGAAATGTTGCAATCTATGAAAATTATGGAATGTTGGCCCATGTAACGGACTTGACAAACTTTACTACCATAGCAGAAGAAACCAGAAATCTAACGGACCTACTACCAAAATCACACATGAGAAAACTGCTAGAATCAGATGTGGACCAAATAGAGAAGACAATAGAATCCCTGCGCATACACCACAGGCACGCACGTAGCATTAACGTTCTTGGAACCGCGCTGAAATACATAGCTGGTACGCCAGATTACGATGACTTTACCGAAGTGCGTAGCAAACAAGATGAATTAGTTACTGCAAGTAATGCCCAGATAATCATAAACACCGATATGCAATCGCAAATAAACAAATTAACTACGACTGTGAACACACTTGTAAGTAAAACTAAGGCTACTGAAATCGATTCAGGATACCTTTATAGTTTGTTAGGCGAAAGAAATAGAGCAGTACTTAGGGAACTAGATAACCTAGCTTTGTCCATAACCTTGGGGAAACTCCAAATGATCAATCCCATTCTGTTAGATAGCTCGGAAGTAAGTTTTGTTTTAAAATCCGAAATAGATTTAAATGTAAGCATTACTGAGATAATTGTAAATTCAAAACTAAAGATTTTGCAGACCGAAAATGTTATTACGTTTTTGATAAAATTTCCAAAAATTATAAAATTTTGTAATAAAAAATTAATTTTTCCAGTCGTTCATAATAATAAAATTTTGTCATTTAAAGTAAGTGATGTAGCAAAATGTGGCTACAAATATATCATGTTAAAAGATTGTAAAAAGAAATCTACAACTTCATTTTGTAAAACATTTAACCTTGAAAATACTTCATGCCTAGACACTTTATTAAATAATAACACGGCAACTTGTAACACAAATTCCGCGCATAATATGCCACCTCTGAAAGAGATCGACGATGGCATTGTTATTATAAATAATCAACCCTCCAAAGTGATTTACGAGAATGTAACAAAAACCCTACAAACGGGTACATACCTCATAACTTTTGACAATACCTTAAAAGTTAATTCAACGGAATTCAAAAATTGCCGAAAAATTGCTTTTAAAAGCCCCGAAATTCCTATAGCTCACACTGTTAACTTAACTGATCATACCGCTATCTTATCACTTCAATACCTTCATGATTTAAATATTGAAAACCTGGACCATATATCGCACCTTCATTTGAAAGTAAGAGGAACTTTTTACACCTCAGCCTCTCTTTTTGTTCTTATTGTAATAATATGCGTTGCATACGTTCTCGCCAAAAGGCAACGTAAGGTTGAAATCAACAATATTCTTAGCAGATATGATCAGACGAGGACGTCCGATGCTTAAAGGGGGGAACAGTTAAGGTACGAAAGTACAGCAACAAAAGCTATTGTGCAAAATAAAAAAAATTGCAACAATAAACACTTCTTCAAAATTAGCGCTGCACGCGCGTCCCAAAATAACTGAATAAAATACCTTTTTTTTCATAGCAGACGCTACGTTGCATTTCTTACCTGCAAATTCCGTTCACATGAAATGTGAGTCCGTTTATGCTGATAAGCATTTTTGCCGTGGCTTCTTCTTCTTCCTCTAGAAGTTGTAGAGTTCTTTAGTTTATAGTTTCAGATTAAAAGTTAGTTCAGCACTGACACTCAAGACTTGCATAGCAAGTAATTGTAATTATAGTTATATTTGGATTTGTTTAAATAAAGTTATTTAATTATTTTTGATTTGTTTAAATAAACGGAAAATGAACAGAGATTAATTTGTGTTTTAATTATATTGACAACAAAACTAAGTGACACTCAAGACTTGCATAGCAAGTAATTACAACAAAACTAATTTATACAAATTTGAACCTTAAGATTCGATTTCCCAAAAAAAATTTTTGTGATATACGGCAAGATAACTTCGGCACGACGATATGTAGATGCAGCTTCAATAATATGGCATAATAAGCTGTTAAAGTTGGGAATTCCATATTGAAAGGTCTCTAATATTTTTCAGAGCTTGTAAATTGAATTGAAATTGTAATATAAAATTTATGAAAATTCAGTTAAAAACTGGTCTACTTATTTTTCATTTATTTTTAACGAAAAGTTTATTTAATTTTTACTGTCAAAAATTCAACTCCATGTTCCCTTAAAACAAATGAGTTTTTACGGAAGTCGGAAAAATCGAAAAATCGATTTTTGTATGAAGTTTTTAGAGGAAACCCGTTGTAGGGGTAAGTAAAAAGAATTTAATTTTATTTAATTAAAATTTACAAAAGAAATAACATGTAAGAACAATTTATGGAACTTGTGGTGTGAGAGTATTTATTTCTTTTTATATTTTAAACACGAAGAAGTGGGAGAAAAAACAAAATAAGAAAAAAACTTGCTCTTGACATCATAAGCACCAAGTAGTCGCCCACACTTCCACATAAACTTTTTCATAACCATGCAGATATATTTGCGCAGGTAAATGTGTGTGGTTTGCGGTAAACAAACGCACAAACACACACACAAGTACAAGTACCCGTATATGTTTGTTTTTATATTCACATCAACTCATACAACCATTCTTGAAATGCTTTTATGTTGTTGATGAATTTACATGCAACTTTTTTTTTTTATTAATTTTTGTTTTAGAATACCTTTTTTCGCATTTTGTTCTACCTTCGGGTTTATTTCTCTTTTGATTGTTGTTGTTTATTTTTTATTAAAATGTATGAAGCCTCAACGATACAAAAGAGTGAAATTAAATAAAACTTTAAAATTAAAAAAAAAAGAAAATAAATAAAATTGTAAGAGGGCAGCAGGGAGCGGAAAAAATTATGATATTTCTATAACAAACATGCTGGTGCATGCAGCATCTAGGTACTGACAATAAAAAAAAAACGGTTTCTTTTATTACAATTAAACCCACACTTACCCCCATATTAATAAAAAAATTTTGATTTATAAAAGGTTTATTGAACAAATTTTTATAGAAAATTCGTTTCATAAGCCTGTTATAAGCGTGAAATTTTTTTTTATGAATACGGGGTAGAGTTTCTACGCGGGAAAGAATTCCCGGGAATCCCGGGACATTTTTTTTTAAATGAATCCCGGGAATTTTTGGGAATTTCAAATTAAATTTTTTTAAATTTTAATTTGTTAGCATCGTTAAAATCAAAAAACGAGCAAAAAAAATATATTCTTTACTAAAATTACTAAAAACTACCTACAAATCGGACTATTTTCCCTAAGCCAATAAATCAACGGTCTCTTTAATTGCTAATAAATGTCTAAAAAGCTTCTTGAAGTAGATAATGAAAATGTACACGATACACTATCACCAACACCAGATGATGAACCATCTACTAATTCTAAAAAAATAGATGTAAAGAAAATATAATTGCATGAAAATATGAATTTGACGTCTATGAAGTCACGGGTAACAGGCCAACAAATTTATAATCTTTGTACAATGCGATTCTTATTTTAAAACCAACGTCTGTTGAAAACGAGAGCACGTTTTCGATAGCAGGCAATATACATATCAAAAAGCTTTAGAAATAGAATCTCTGATGAGCTTTTAAATGCTTAAATAAATGCTAAAAAAATTTTGTTAAAAAAAAATTTATTTTACCAAGTTGCTATTTATAATAACTACTTAATATTAATAAGTGGCTGCGAGTGTTAAACGGCAAGCCCTCTGAGGAGATTGGGTGGTTGCAATCGAAACATGTCAGGTTAACCTGTCCGTAAAAACACCTGGGTTCAAGCCCAGATTGAGTCAAGAATGAAAAATTATCAGTAAATTTTAATTAATTTTCATGTTGTAAAATTCCTTTCTTCATAAAAATAATTTAATGAAAATTAAATTTGATGAACTTAAGCCTAATTAAAAATATTAAAAATTTGGATTTAAAACCATAAATAGTTCAACAAAATAACCACAAGTTTTAATAATTCATGGTCTCCAAAAAAAAAAAAATAAAAAATAAGTATATATGTACCAGTGTTCGAAAATAAACACTAAATATCGTTTCTTAATGTTCGGTTCGGTAGATTTGTGGAAAACACAAACGCTAATAGTGTTTGTGTAGAAAATCATTAAAAAAAATAACGTTTCCCTGATAGTCATCTTTCGAACACAAAAATATTACTGTTTTTATCAAACTCAACAAAAGATGTGAACATTAAATTCCGTTTGGTTTTTTTTGAAAATCCACGAACTTCAATGTGTTCGGTTCGGCTCGTTAATGTTTGTCGCTTTTTGCTGATAAAAAAAAACCAAACATTTTTTACAAAAACAAAATACACACACGAAAAAAACATTATAGAACATTAAAATATAATGTTTGTCTACAGTATCACAACAATTGTTCTGTTTTTTAACGAAGAACCGAACATTATATAATGTTCGGTTCTTTCTTGAAAATAGTTACGAACGTTATTAAGGGTTGTGTATGTCTACACAATCACTAAAAAAATAGATATCGTTCCTGGGTGTGTGAGCCGAACGTTAAATAATGTACACTCAAAATATTATGTAGTTAAATTCAAACGAAAATTCATTTGAAACAAATTAAAATTCATTTAAAAAACGGATCATTTACATTTCATTTAAAACAAATGATTTTTTCAGTAATTTCTAAGTTTTTTATTTATTGAACATCATATTCGTTAAAATTGAATAGTTTTTACTTTTAAAAAATATATTTTAACCGATAAAAATCAAACAAATTAACAAAAAAAAATACGGAAAACATTATTTTTTGGTAGTTTGTTTTTTTAATAACAAACATAAATGTTGAAAAATAAATTTATTCGTAAAATAACTATATTTTTATTCAATTTTAACAGTACCGAAAACGAATTTAATAACCTACAATCAGTTACTGTAATAATTTTATGAGTGTACTGTTTATTTTCGAACACTGATATGTACATACATATATAATGTGCATGTACATATGAAAGCAACAATTTATTTAGTTTTGTTTTGGTTTTCTGCGGAATTAATAAAGCGAACTTTTTTTGGACTGTTGTTTATATGTGTATATTCTTTTAAAAAAGTAAAAACTTTTGTCTTGAACTCATTTAATGAAATCATTGTTTTATTCAAATAATCCCGGGATTCCCGGGAATACGTTTTTTTTTTGTTTCGTTTCCCGGGAATAGAAAGAGTCCGGGAAATTAGAAACCCTCATACGGGCGTTAAACTACATATAAAATTAAAACAGATTCTTACGAAGCGTATAACTGATATGATTGAAGGTAAAAAATAAAATTTTAAAATTAAAAAAAAAAACATATTTTGAAACAGAGGTTTTTCTACTGGCGGTTCATCTATTTTGTTAATTTTAATATACGTATGTACATTAGGGCGGGTCGATTTTTTTTTTTTTAAATCGTATAGCAAAAACTTTATCTACATAAAACTCTAAGAAAATTCTCCAAAGAAACCATGGGTCTAAAATAAAATCCTAATCCGCGCCTCTCGACTTGAAAATTTATATACCCGCCTTTGGCAAAAAATTTTGTTTTTTGAAAAATAGCTTTTTCCAAAAAGAAATCGAGTTTTCTGAATAAAATTGTTTAGTAAGGAAGTTCTTTTGCACTTTAAATTTTTTCTACACTCAAGATTTTTTTATATTAAAAAAATATTCACCCAAGTAAAAAAGTTTGTATACAATTGTATATTTAATATCTTTATAAGAAACATAGATAAAAATATTTTCTTTCATGATTTAATAAAAAAGATTGCAAATACAATAAAAAAAATATTACACTCAAAAAATTGTTTTTAGTATTTATTAAATAACGTTTTTTGTTAACTTATATGTTTCGACGTGTATCAGATATTGTTCTGGCAGTAACTATAGAAAGTCATGCCAAAGTACATAGTTAGAATGAAGAGAAAAAAAGACTTAACAAAATTAACATGTAACCAATAAGTGAATTATTCTTATTATTCTATAATTGCAAAAACATTACTGAAATATTTTTTGAGAGAAAACACTTTTTTTTTGTTTTTATTTGCATTATAAAATAAAAATTGTTTATCGAAACTAAAAAAAAGTTTTTTTTAAATACTGGAAAAAAATGGTCAATTTTATATCTTTCACTTACCGTTCTTTAGATAAAAATTAATCTGTTTTATGCCACGCTCACTTCTCCTATCCCGGCCATTTTTGTAGAGAGGTTGTGTATTGGTAACCCAAATATGTGTACGAAATTTGCATACATTTTCACTTACCGTTCATAAGAAATTAAAAATGTATTTTGTGCCACGCCCAATTCTCTAAACCTACCCACATTATGTGGGATGTTGTGTATTTCTTACCAAGATTCTTGTACCTTATTTCGAAACTTTGACACTTGACATTCTTCAGATACACAAAAATCCATGAAGTCTCTGTTTGGGAGGAGCCACGGCCATATCTCAAGTCCCGCCCATATGTTGTGTGTAAATAACCAAGATATATCGACCAAAGTTGCCGATTTGTGTGCATTTGATGAGTAAGAAACCTCCAAAAAGGTTGACCTGTAGTTTCTACACCTAATTATTTTTTTTCATGATCCCTTTTATATCTTTAAAAGTATATATTTGGCTGTGCAAAAATGGCCTTAAGTTTTATTTTTTTTAATTCATATTTTGTTCATAAATTTTTGATGTATCGTTTTTTTTTATTAAAAAAAAAGTGTGTGAAGTAAAGTACCTGTTTTGTTTAAACAAAAAAGTCAAAGGTTATTTTTCTAAAGAAGAACGATCAGTATTACAGTTTTTTTGTATCTGTTTTAGATTTGGAGATATAAGGTTATTGAATTTACCTGTTTTTACCCATTTTACCTCTCTTAACATTCGAATTTCCAAAAATACCATCTGGACTGATTTGGGGAGAGACCCACCTCCGGTCCTAATTTCTTTTTAGCTTCAGGCGTTTTGGCTGTGCGATGATAAAACAGTCAGTAACGTTTTAATTTTATATATATCGTCAGCTTAGAATTGGTTTGGCGCATATGCCAAAAAGTCGGAGTGAAGAAAAACGACAAAGAAGATTTACGTGAAGATTTCTCAAAATGTACCCAATAGAATTTTTAATATTTTTGCCACTGCTTCCGGTATATGTTTTGAAGAAAAACATAAATTCGGAAACCCTTTATCTCCAAAACTAAAAGAGATACAAGAAAACTGTAATACATATCGTTGTTCTTTTGAAAAAAAAGTGGACAGGGTGTGGTACTTTTTTGCAATTCGGCTCTTTTAGGGTGAAAACGGGTAAAACCTAAATTTTGGTACGTTTCCCATCTATTTTTTGGTCCAATAAACCTAGAAATAAAGTTTACACCACATTCGAAACTTATCAAAAAAATACGAATACCAGTTTGAATCTTTTTCGAAATTCGAACGTTTAAGGGGTGAAAATCGTAACTATTTTTGGTACTTTTTTACAAAACATTTTGCATTTCGCAATTTTTGATACTATAATGGGGGGGGGGGTAATAGTACCAAAATGGGAAATATGGGAAATTTAATATCTTTCTTTAGCTTCTACATCTGGTATTTTTAAATTTTCGTTAATATTTGACCTCAAAACATAAAATTCAACATGCAATGTCCTGAATGAATGCTTTATATCTCAGAAACCACAAAAATTTCGCGAAACAGATTTTGGATTCAAAATTTTTTAAAAAATTTTTGGTAGGTCAAACCAATTCTGAGCAGAAGATATGTATGTTTTTGAATATGTGAACATTTTTTTTAGTGTCAAAAAAAGTTTGAGTGAAGAAAAAAAATTTAGTGCAAAAGAGCTACCTTACAAAACAATTTTATTCAGAAAATTCGATTTCTTTTTAGAAAAAGCTATTTTTTCAATAATAAACTTTTTTTGGTAAAGACGGGAATATAAATTTTGTAAGTCGAGAGGCGCGGGTAAGGATTTTAGTTTAGACCCATGGTTTCTTCGGACAATTTTCTGTAGATTACGTGTATGCTATACAATTTTTAATTTTTTTTTTTTCATCCATTCAAATCGACCCGCCCTTAAGTACATATTTAATACTTCTTAAAAAAATGCAGGTAATTTACAAATTTTACAATTTCTCTTAACACTTTTTATAATCAAATATTTAAAAAACAAATTTCTTATGATTATTTCTTTTTTAAGCGGCAGAATTATGTATATACATACAGTATCGGACAAAACCTAAGCACCCCCTCAGTATATTTTTTTAAATGATAAATTTTTTAAGAAAACAAAACTATTAAACATTTTTTTTTTTTATTTTTTTATTTATTTATATCTTTTTTATTGAAAAACACAAACTTAAGGAATTCAGAATTTACTAAAAAAAAAAGTTATAATTCAAAAAATATTTTAAGTCGCAAATATAAGCGGACTAAACTAAAGCACCCCCAACTTAAGGTACAAAAAACAACTATTGAAATCAATATTTTGTTGCGAATTCTTTATTCTAGATGACACACGATATTAAATTATTAATTATTTCAGGTGATATTGCTTCCCAGGCTATTTTTACAGCTTCAAATAAATTTTCTTTGATTTTGCAATTTTCTCGGTTGAATATTAAGTTAACGATCTCCCTCAAGTTCTCGATTGGGTTAAGATCAAGTGAATTTAACAAGACATTAATTAAGTGCAAAATATTCGATCAACAGATCAATTATTTCTAGGCTAATTAAAAAGTTTTTGCAGACTGGTCGCACATCTCCTACTCATTCTGGAGGAAGGCCACGTTAATCTTCGCGACATGAAGACTCCTTAATTAAAAGGACAATCCAAAATGGGAGTGCTTTAGTTTAGTCCGCTTATATTTGCGACTTAAAATATTTTTTGAATTATAACTTTTTTTTTATTAAATTCTGAATTCATCTCCCGATTCGCTCGCATTTTCTAGGAAAACCGAGTCCTTCAACACGCTTAAAGCTAATTTAAATAAAAAAGTACCTTAAAATTCAATTAAAACACAAAGTTGTCTTCGCTACAAAAGTTACACTAAATATAACAAAACGTCTCTCAGACATATGTTGCATTAATTTGTGCGTATTTCTCAAAAATACATAATTTACAACATAAAAACTGCCACAACCAACTAGGTGCTGCGAACAACTGAGATAATTGAGCGTGAGAAAGTTGTATGTTTCAAATGTGAAAGAAAGAGCACAAAATTGAAAAAGCAAACGTCTCGCAGACGTACCTTATCTAACTAGGGAGATCGGTTCATAGTTTGCCGTTTGCCCCAAATAAAACCCACTCTAGGAAATTATTTAGATACGCCTAAAACCATAGCAGATATAGATATTGTGGTAAAATTTGTTTCATTTTAATGTAATGCAATTTTATCTTTACAATTTTGTGTATACGGTCCATAATTCACAATAGATCCCATATTAAGCAACCTTCTGAAATTCACTGTAAAGGCTTTAACTAATTTCACTGCTGTATTCAAATTTATGTTTTTAATGCCAGAAATCACTCTTCAGAATTTTGGGTTGATTGGTTTATAACTTAGCACGGCTCCAATATAAATTTCCCTTCTGGAAATCATTTAAGTTAGCCTAAAACTGCTGCGAATCATGATGTTTTACTTAAGCTAGTTCAAATCTCTAAAAAGAAAACCATACAATTTTCTGATTGTCCGTCAATAATTAGATATATAACAACTTATTTTAATGCTGACTTCCGTTTTTATAAAAATAAATTAATAATAAATATATATCATATAGAGCCCACACCTGAATAATTCGAACTGTCGGTGGAGGGTATACAAAATCCGACCTGACCTTTTCTGACGTAGAAACTTTATTTCGTTGACCAATACAGTGTTCAGTGTTGGGCAGAATACATGATTTGCGGTATTTGAAATACAAAATACTTGCTGGTCATGTATTTAAAATACAAAATACTAAATACTTTTGGCTTATGTATTTAAAATACAAAATACTTACACATCTGTATGCATTTAAAATGCAAAATACTACCATTTATTGTATGTATTTAAAATACAAAATACACCATTTTTATTCAAACTAAGAAATTGTACATAAGATACAACTTAATAACAAAACCAGAGCTGTTAATTTTGGATTACGATTAGTAATCATTTAGATTAAATTTTTAAAAGAATGGTATTGATTGTATTATTCTCTTTTTAACAATTCCTGATTATTAATTAATTATGATTACAAATAATCCACAAATAAATAATATTAGCTAGGATTACGAGAAAATTATCATAAATAATCAAAACTAATCAAAAAAATAATTGACTACTTTCAAGGATTATGTTTGATTATTTTCTAATTACTAATTATTATGATTAGTAATCATTACTTATCAGCTGTGAACAAAACAATGGTTTTCTTTAAGGTACAAAAATCAGGGCCCGTTCGTTGATTTCGAACATACACTTCGTTCGCTTAAATAACATTTAAAACAAAAACAAATTATAAACAAGTAAGAAAGTATAGTCGGTCAAGCCCGACCATATGATACCCTACACCACAGTATTTAAAAACACATCATGCTTATGTGTCCACGTAAATATGGATTTATCTATGTTTATAAACTTCATGAAAATTGGTTTGAAAGTTTGTGAGAGGCAGAAATTGCCCCCTGCCCCCCCTTGTGGTCCTATTTTTTAAAAACTGTATAGCTAATGTGTCCCTATAGATATGGATCTATCTATGTTTTAAATTTCATTTAAATCGGTTTGAGAGGCAGAAATTGCCCCTATCTACCCTCGTGGTCCGCTTTTTTTTAAATTTATACATTTTGTGTCCATATAGATATGGTTCTATCTACGTTTTAAATTTCATTAAAATCGGTTTGATAGTTTCTGAGAGGAAGAAATTTCCCCCTAACTTCCCTCGTGGTCCCACGATTCGGCCCATTTTCAATAGGCTTGGTCCTTGTGGCAATAAGAACGCTCGATCCAAATTTCCTCAAATTATCTCTAAAATTGCGACCTGTACTTTGCGCACAAGGTTACATGGACAGCCAGCCAGCCAGCCAGTCAGCCAGTCTGCCAGCCAGCCGGACGGACATCGTTAGTTCGACTCAGAAAGTGATTCTGAGTAGATCGGTATACTTTAAGGTGGGTCTAGCACCACTATTTTAAGGCGTTACACCCATCAGCACAAATGCATAATACCCTCTCCACTATTGTGGTGTGGGTATAAATATTGTTTTTGTTTTACATGTTAGTTAAGCGAACGAAGTCCTCATTCGAAATCGACGAACATGCCATCAGATTTTTTAATGTAGCATCAGACAAACAGTGTTATGTTGAAGAATAAATAAAGCCTGCTGAAGAAAATAATCTTTGTATAGGTCCTGATGAGCACAAACTTGTACTTAATTCTATGAATACTCTTTTGCTTGTAGTTATCTTAAGTAGATTGGAATTGAAATCCAGCAAAATCGGTTTAGTAGGATCAGAGCTATGAATCAAAATGTGGAACCACCACCTAAAAAAAATTGATAATTTTGTTACAAAAACAAACATAAATGGTGGAAAAATGCACAGAATAATATACGATTTCGCAAAAATTCGTTTTATCAGACTGGAAATCACGCTGTAAAATTTCGTGACGATCCGTCCATAATTTACCCTAGGACACATATAAGCCCTTCTCCCGGAAAACAGTTTAGTATGCCTAGAACCGCTAAAAATAATGCTATCAGAACATATTTTGGCTCGTCACAGCTTAATAGAACTAGAAATAACACTAACTAATTTCGTGGTGATCGGTCCATAATTTACTGTAGACCTCATATTATTGAATACATAAATTGAAAAGAATAATTTTATTTACAAAAAACTCAAAACTTAAAACTACATACATATAAAAACTAATAACACAAATTTCAAGGCAATAGTGATACAAAACAAATCTTTTATACAAAGTACATATTTAAAATATTAATTCATTAAAACATTACAATATATAAATTCAACACATATATATGTATAATTAAGGTATATAACTATTACAAAAAAGCTTTATAAAATACATAACTGAAATTTAGCTGATAGAATAAATTCGAATAATGAAAAATGTTGCATTTAAAAAGTAATCATATTATTATCTTGTTCATCATAATAAATTAAGAAGAAATCACATTATAATACAAAGTAATTGTGTTATGGTTAACACAAATCAAAACATATCGGAAATAATCATATTTTGACTTAAATATGATTATTGTTATCATATTATAATCGTAGGTTATCATAATATCGGTATAATCGTTTGTCGTAGGTCGTAATTATTTAAAAAATAATTTTATAGAATTAAAATTTTTTTTCTTAAAATAACACTAATGTTCAATATTTTTGAACCACAAAAAAATGTTAATTTACAAGATTTAGTTTGTCGTGCTTAATTCCCAATTTTTATCTATATATATAAAAATAAGTCCGTATATGTACGTCGCCGAACTACTCATAAACGCGTCGTGCGATTTAGGCGTAGGCAGTGGCCCATATATGGTTTGTATTAAGTTTGGTTGAAATCCGATAACGCATGTGTGCGTGGTGCGTATGTGAAGTGAGAGTGTTTTTGCCGCAGGAAAACCAACTTTATTAAAAACAAGTATGTTTCTTTTCTTATTTTGTTTTGCCGTGCGAAGGAGGCAACGGGCCCGCTAGTTCTTGATAAAATCACTGAAATTTATTATTAAAGGGATAAACTATTCATATGCGCATTTCACTAGTTGCTTAGGCCAGATCGTCAGCAAACTTCATCCAAAGATTTTAGAAAAACTAAAGATATCAAACAAATAAAACTGTTAAACGAATAAGAATTATAAGCAATAGTTTTACTTGTGACAATATTAAAGCTTAAACAAAAACAAAAACAATAAACAGAGAGTTTATCTTTTCTTACATTCTCACCTGTGAAATGCGCATAGAAATAGCTTAACCCTTCAACATTAAATTTCTGTGCTTTTATCAAGAATACAAATTGGGAATTAAGCACAATAAACAAAAGCTTGCATATTAATAAAAAAAAATTAATCTTTTTTGCATCGATATTTTATTTTGTGGCACTTTAAATTTTTTTTTTTAACGTAAATACAATTTTCTTATTTTTTAGTTTCTCTAAACTTGTTTTTATAACCTCCATCACAATTAGTTGTGAAGAGGGTATACTAAGTTTGTCATTCCGTGTTAAACTTTTTAACTATTCATCTCAGACCCCATAAAGTATATATATTCTGAGTCCTTGAGTAATTCGAACTCGATTTAGCCATGTCCGTCTGTCTATCTGTTGAAAACACGCTCGCTTTCGAAAAATTCAAAGGAATAAAAAAAACTTGGTATCAAATTGCTTGTAGTTATCCTAAGCAGTTTGGAATTGAAATCCAGCCAAATCGGTTCGATAGGATCAGAGCTATAAATCAAAATGTGGAACCAGCAACTAAAAAAAATTGATAATTTTGTTACAAAAAGTAACATAAATTGTGGAAAAATGCACGAAATGACATAAGATTTCGCGAAGATCCGCCAATAATTTACCCTAGGCCCTATATAAGCCCCCCTCCCGGAAAACAGTATAGTACGCCTATAACCCTAACTAATAACGCTATCATTACAAATTTTGAAACGTCACAGTTTTATAGGACTACAAACAAGACTGTTAAATTTCGTGAAGAACAGTCCATAATTTACCCTAGGCCCCATATAAATCCTACTTCCGGAAAACAGTTTAGTACGCCTAAAATCATAATTAATAATGCTATCATAACAAAATTTGGTACATCGCAGTTTTATAGGATTGGAAACAAGACCGTACAATTTTGTGAAGATCGGTGCATTATTTACCCTAGGCCCTATATAAACCCCTTCTACCCCCTTCTACGACTATTACAGTTTTATAGGACTAGAAATAAAACTATTAAATTTTGTGGAGATCGGTCTATTTACCATATGCCACATATAAACCCTACTCCCGGAAAACCGTACAAAATAATGCTAACAGAATAAAATTTAATACTTCACAGTTTTATATTACTAAAAATCACACTAATAAATTTCGTGATGATCGGTCCATAATTTACTATAGACCTCATATAAAACCCACTCTGGTAAAATAATTAAATACGCTAAAGACCGTAGCAGATATAGATATTGCGGTAAACTTTCTTCTAGCTTAGCTTCATATGGCCAGAAAACATGTTATGCAATTTCGTGATATATGGTCCATAATTTACCTTAGATCTTATATTAGCAGCCTACTGAAATTCACTGCAAACGCAAAAACTAATTGCTCCGCTGTATTGAAATTAATTTTTTTTAATACCAGAAATCACTCTGCAGAATTTTGGGATAACCATGGCTCCAATATAAGGTGCCCTCCTGAAAAACATTTAAGGTCGGTTTAAACTGTAACGAATCATGATATTTTACTCAAGCTATTTAAAATTTCTAAATAAGCATTAAACTTTCTGATTGTCGGTCAATAATTTTATAAAGGTCTAAACCGCAACCAATTTTAATGCAGATGTCTGTTTTTATAAAGATTTTAAAAATAAAATAGACATCATACAGATATTACTTCTAAAACATGCGAACTGTAGGTGGAGGGTATCAAAGATTCGGCACAGCCGAATATAGCACTCTAACTTGTTACTCATGTCACTGAGGAAACTGACAAATTCCAACTTCAAATTTTATGTCCTTGATTAACCATCATCCACAAAATCATCGTCTTCAACAAAATCATCGTCTTCTTTACTGGTGTTCATTTTAAGTTTTTTGTAATTTTCCTCCAGACTATAAATTGCAAGATTTTTGATTCTTTGCCTTTCTTCTGTCGTGATGTTTTCTGGCAGCCAACGCATCTTATAACCAGGATGATAACAGGGGGCCAAAATAGCTCATTTATTTCCGGTGATTGTTTAAAAAACTTATCGAATCTTTTTTCCAAGCTCTCTTTTAGTATTGGTATAATAGGACTTAAATAACCTAAATTGCTCCCATTCAACCGATCTAATCTTGTTCTAACAGACATTAAATTCGGCAAAAGTTTTCTGTAATAACAGTTGTTATCCTAAAGGTAATCTAAAGCAGTGGCAATAGGTTTCAAAGCAACAATGAATTCCTCTAAATATTCCAGTTTCTATAGCCGCGAAAGTGCTTACCTTACTTAACTTACCAAATAATTCATTTAAACTATGTTTTTAAAATACAAAATACTACCATTTTTTAGGTATTTAAATGTAGTGTATGCATACTTAAAGCAAGCACTGTATCATTAATTGTTTACATATAAGTAAGTTAAGCCAATGAACTTGTTTTAATTTTATGTTGGTAAGCACTAATGAGCATTCAAATTTTTTGTATCAAATGCTGTGTGAAATAAAATTGTAATACTGTGTGGCATGCGAACGACTTGTAATATGAATCCTAAATTGAATTCTTTTTTTTTTATTATTGTCGCATTGAAGTCTTTCACGTGCCTTGGAATTTTGATTCATCACAAATTCTCACGGGAACAGCAAATCAATTAGTGATTTGTTTGTAGCCCAAATTAATGCTGACTTATAGAATAAATTTAGTATATAAGCTAGTATATTTGTGTAAATAAATCAGAATTAATTTCAATTTCAAAAAGTGACTTTGATTCTCAAAGCAAAGGGCATTTTAATGCTCGTACCCATGACGGCAGTAGTGCTAAGAAAATACTAAACAAACCTCAACATTTTTACACACACTCAAAATCCTTTACATAAAATACAAACTACTTGCACGTCATGTACTTAAAATACAAATACCAAATACGTATTTTAAATGCATCGATACCTTCCCATAAGAATGTATTAAGCGACATTTCTAAAATTGTGTAGATAACGAAAAAAACGTCTCATTTAGTTATTTATTTGTGTATTTTATTGAAAGGAACATATTTGGAAAGCAATTTTCAGAATACAAAACTTGAATTCATTGCAAAACCAAAATTTTAATCTGATAAAAAGTTTTTGTCGCTTAGTACACTTTCGTGGTCAAGAAAGTGAAATAAATTGTGTCGTTTAATTAATTTTTTATTTTTTGTGTTAAGCAATTAAATAAATAAAAATCCATATAAAAAGTAACAAAACATTTATTTCAAAACAAAAATTCAAAAATTACATTTAGAGATCAAAACTGAAATTTTAAGATTATTAATAATCATTTTGATTGTCAGACAAATCATCTTCTGGGGAAAAAAGCAGTAGCGTACTTCATAGAAAAATGATTTAAAGTCAAAGACAATAATAATCTGGAGTGTTATAAGCGACAAAAGTGGATCAAGTTCTAGTTGAATGAGTGTGCTAAGCGACAATTTTAGTTAAACTAAGCGATATCTAACAAAATTTTTGTGTGGACCTTTTATTGCTTACGACAATTACATTTTTAAAAATGTGGCTTAGCATAATTTCTTTGGCGGATAATATAAATTTCAGGGAGCAACATTATTCCAGTGAGAAAACTTGACGGTTTATACAATTTTATTTTCACTTTAGTTTCCTTTGCATCCATGATAGGGCAGGCCAAAATGTGGCGCTTAACTTCTAGTATAGTTTCACATCAAAAAGTCATTTTCGAAAAAAATGTCGCTTAATTCATTCTTATGGGAAGGTATCGACATGTATTTCAAATACTGCCCAGCCCTGACAGTGTTCAACTAAGCAGCTCTTACGACCTCGTTTAAACTCAGCTAATCATTATTTTATTAGGGCAGCAACATAAAATATAATCCCATTCTGCTGTCTTAATCCCATTCTACTGATCAGTCAAGCCAAGATCCTGAAAATATAATACTGATTATTACATTGATGTAGTAAGGACATCCCTCTGTTCATTTCCAATGTAAGTTTTGGAAGCACGACATCAGTTTTAAGTGACGAATACGCTACATTTCCAATGGCTGCCTGATTGGAAGTTTTTGTGCTTTGAATGAACTTCCATAATTCCGAAAATAATAGTGGAGATTGATACAACAATCCTTTGTTAATTGCCCTCCTTATGAGAGATCTGCAATGTATCGTTTTTCTCTACTCATAGTCACTCATGCAATTTTAAACATGAGTGAGTAGACATCTTAAAATATCAACTATTCTGATGTGCTCATACGTCCAACAACATTTATAAGTATGAGTTGCAATAAATATGAACCGTACTTCAATATCGTTCTCATGCCCAGTTTTATTTATAAGTTGAGCTAAAGGCTTATGATACTTACAATTGATTCAACTCACTCAGCTCATTCATCTCACATTTTAGCGCATCGGAGCAAAGACTTAACGTTATAATCAGTGCTGCCAGATAAATTTGCTGAAAAATCGGCAACGTCATACACAAAACATGAGACTCATGCTTAAGGCTACTTTACACCATTACACTATGTATTTAGACATGCCAAAAACTAAAGTAATATGTCAAAGTGTGATAGTGTGAATGCAATGTGTTATGACGAGTATTAAGAAAAAAAAAACTACATGCTATATGACTTCAACGTTTTTGAAATTTTTCTAAGCAATAATACTGTTCATTTGATCAGGTTTGTGTTTTAACAGTAGCATGTTAAACTAGATTTTTTAAAAGTCCGAGCCACACTCATTAGATTTCTATCTTACAAAGTATTATGCAATACATTAGAAATTTATGATAGCGTAAAGTGCGCTTTAAGTGTGATTCACATTTTGTTTCGCCTGTACAAGTTAAGGTACGAAAGTACAGCAACAAAAGCTATTGTGCAAAATAAAAAAATTGCAACAATAAACACTTCTTCAAAATTAGCGCTGCACGCGCGTCCCAAAATAACTGAATAAAATACCTTTTTTTTCATAGCAGACGCTACGTTGCATTTCTTACCTGCAAATTCCGTTCACATGAAATGTGAGTCCGTTTATGCTGATAAGCATTTTTGCCGTGGCTTCTTCTTCTTCCTCTAGAAGTTGTAGAGTTCTTTAGTTTATAGTTTCAGATTAAAAGTTAGTTCAGCACTGACACTCAAGACTTGCATAGCAAGTAATTGTAATTATAGTTATATTTGGATTTGTTTAAATAAAGTTATTTAATTATTTTTGATTTGTTTAAATAAACGGAAAATGAACAGAGATTAATTTGTGTTTTAATTATATTGACAACAAAACTAAGTGACACTCAAGACTTGCATAGCAAGTAATTACAACAAAACTAATTGGCGCCCAACGGAAAAAAACAGTCACCATTGAAGTGAAAAGAAAAATAACCTTTTATAATAAAAAAAACAGTGTTTAAAAAAATTAAAATTTAAACAACAAAGACAATCACCATACAGTGAGCAGATAAAAACTAAGTCACCATTGAAGTGAAAAGAAAAATAACCTTTTATAATAAAAAACAGTGTTTAAAAAAAAATTAAAATTTAAACAACAAAGACAATCACCATACAGTGAGCAGATAAAAACTAAGTCATCATTGAAGTGAAAAGAAAAATAACTTTTTTATAATAAAAAACAGTGTTTAAGAAAAAATTAAAATTTAAACAACAAAGACATTCACCATACTTGTGAATAAAAATTACATTGCTTATTGAAAATTTAAAAAATTACTACCATACTGGTGCTAAAAACCTAATACAATTCTTAAAAATATAAAAAGCATTCATCACCAAAAAGCAAAAAATATAACAAAAACTAATCCATCAATCAACAACTTAGAAAAGCCAAGCCGTGAGCAGTTGCAAAGGACCCTTAGTGAAGCCGAGTCTTGAGCAGTTACATTCCAGCCAGAAAAGTTGCATTTAGAACCAGAAGGAGCCAAAGCCGTGATGATTTATTTGTAAGAATTCTATTTTTTATTATTACTATTGATTGCTATCTATTATTTTTTATAAAATTTTTTTTTAAAAAAAAAACAAATCGGATCTAAATTTTTGAAATTTCGTAAAATTTTTTATTTTTATTATTGTAACAGTTATTACCTTTGCAATTTAAAGTGAAATTTACGTGAAAAGAATTCTGAGTTGATCTTTGGTTTTTCCCTAGAGTTCATGTCAAGACCACAGGAAGATCCTGAAGAGTTTGACGTTATTTTAGCTAGGCTACAATCACTATTAATTTCTGAAAAAAGAATTGAGAACAAAGAGGAAATGAATTCTGAAAATTTGCAAGTTCTCTTGGACACTGCTATCCAACAAGCAGTCCAAAGAACAAAAGAAAGCTTTGAAGCAACTATTGCCGATCTTACTAGGCGACTCCAATCCTTAGAGCCACCTTCTGCCGTAGAAGCATATAAGGAAATAGAAATAGTACCCAATAGGACATGTGAGGAAACTCTAGATATAATTAAATCTGTCCCAGAATTTAAAGGCGACCCCACCAGATATGTCTCTTGGCGTCAGGCCGCCACAACAGCCCATAAATTATTTGAACCTTATGTAGGAAGCTCAAAGTACTACCAGGCGGTAGCTATTCTGAGAAACAAAGTCGTGGGTAACGCAGACGCTGCGTTAAGCACTTATAACACAGTCCTTAACTTTAAGGCTATTATAGCACGGCTTGATTTTACTTACATGGATAAAAAATCCATCTTTACGTTAGAGCAAGAGCTCTCCACTTTAAGGCAGGGACAGAAAACTATTATCCAATTTTACGACGAAGTAGAGCGTAAGTTAACCGCGATTGTGAACAAAATTATAATGTCGAATGAAGGAGATGCCAATTTGATTCAGTCACTGAACCAAAAATACCGTGAACAGGCTTTGCGTGTCTTTGTTTCGGGAGTTAGGAAGCCCTTATGTGACACCTTGTTTTCGTGCAAGCCTGCAGACTTGCCATCAGCTCTGGCACTAGCACAAGAGCTAGAAGCAAATCAAAACCGCTATCATTTTGCTGCCATTTACAGTAATGGTTTAAACAAGGCTTTAATGAGTCCCTCAACACACACAGCCTTAGGACAAAACATACAGCGTGTTAAACAGAACTCCTTCGGTCAGCAAAATAACTATTCTCAGCCTCCGCAAAACTTTGTCGGTCAACAAACTACTCCATTTTATCAAAATCGCCCTCAACAGGCATCTAACCAATCACAACGCCATAATGTTGCAAATTCGAATTTCCGAAATTTCGCCCAAAATCCTTTTCAGCCTGTAGGCCAACAAGCTAGTGACTCTCAACCAGTATCCCAATCCCTGGACACTGATGTAAGCATGCGTACGGTGCGAACAAACAACTTTCAGGGTTTTCAAACACAAAAGCGAGGTTTAACATCCGAAAGACAGGTCCCTCAGAAGGTCCAAAGGATTAACCACCTTGGCCAAGAGATGTTGCAAAACGAAGGTCTCGAAACCTTGGAAACACATGACTACGGCGATGAGCCAAACTTCTCTGGTAACCAAGAGCCGTATGAAAACCCTACTTTTTCTGATCCACCTTTCGAAGATGAGATTAATTTTTTAAGGGAGGGTCAGTTCTCCCCTACATTGAGCGAATGATAGGTGGCAAAAACATTAAACTTTTAATCGACACTGGTGCCTCTAAAAGTTATATCACCAATATTAACGGATTAAAAAACATTAAACAAGTCGAAAAACCATTTTTAGTCAAATCCATTCATGGTGCTGATACAATCAACAACAAAACACTAGTAAATGTCCTAAATCATACTGAAACATTTTTTATTTTACCGAACCTGTCTCTATTTGACGGTATCATAGGTTTTAGCTTCATAAAAAGCATAAAGGGCGTGATTAACACAGAAAAAGACATGATTTATTATAACGGCGGCGAAGAAAAATTGAAATATCTTAAGCTAGATGCAGTGAATTCTTTAATAGAAAATGTCTCTATCCCAAAAAATGTAGAAAAGAAATTTTTTCAAATAATAAACGAAAATGCTGGTGTTTTCGCTAACCCGAATGAAGCCTTACCCTTTAACACGAAAATTTCCGCAACAATTAAAACAAAAGATCAGGAGCCCATATATTCTAAATACCAATCCTACCCCATTTCGATGATAGAATTTGTCAATAAAGAGGTTAAGGAACTTTTAAAAAATGGCATTATAAAGCCATCCCGATCTCCCTATAACAGCCCTGTTTGGGTTGTCGACAAGAAAGGCACAGACGAATTGGGCAAGCCCAATAAACGCCTCGTGTTCGACTACACTAAACTTAATTCAAAAACTATCCCTGATAAATATCCTATACCTGATCCGTCTGTTATACTTTCAAATCTTGGCAAATCTAAGTTCTTTACAACCTTGGACTTAAAAAGTGGCTTCCACCAGATTAACTTGGCCGAACACGACCGGAAAAAAACTGCTTTCAGCGTGAATAATGGTAAATACGAGTTCTGTCGTTTACCATTTGGATTAAAAAACGCCCCGAGCATTTTTCAGCGTGCCATCGATGATGTTTTACGTGATGAAATCGGAAAGTCATGTCACGTCTATATCGATGATATCATCATATTTTCTGACTCTGAGCAGAAGCATATAGATGACATCCAAAACATCTTACTAAAACTTTACCATGCTAACATGAGAGTTTCTTTAGAAAAGTCCAAATTCTTTAAAACCTCTGTCGAGTATTTGGGCTTTGTCGTTTCAACCGACGGTATCAGAACGTGTCCAAAGAAAATTGAAACCATAGTCAACTACGAAACGCCAACAACCTTAAGGAGCTTAAGGTCATTTCTAGGGTTGGCCGGTTATTATAGAAAATTCGTTAAAGACTATGCGGCTATAGCGAAACCTCTGACTAAATATTTACGTGGAGAAAATGGTCATGTGGGGACAAAACATTCGAAGCAAGTTAAAATTGACCTTGATGCTGATGCTATTCACTCATTCAAAAAAATTAAGAATATCCCTTCTTCCGAAGATGTACTTCTCCTTTATCCAAATTTCGATAGACCTTTTGACCTTACGACTGATGCGTCATCCCATGCTATTGGCGCCGTTCTTTCTCAAAATGGTCGTCCAATTACCATGATTTCAAGGACCTTGTCACCCGCCGAAGAAACCTACGCAACCAACGAACGCGAACTTTTAGCTATCGTATGGGCCTTAAAAAATCTTAGACACTATCTTTACGGGGTAAATAATTTAAACATCTTCACCGACCACCAACCCCTAACCTTTTCGATATCTGATAAAAACCCAAACTCTAAATTAAAGCGCTGGAGAGCTTTCATTGAAGAGTACTCGCCAACATTTTTCTACAAGCCCGGCAAAGACAATATTGTTGCAGACGCCCTTTCCAGACAATTTGTTAACATTACAATGGATACCACATCTACATGCTCACTACAAGCTTGTGGAAGTGAGATGTCACTCACCGAAATTATTCCCGCGGTCGAAAACCCAATTAACTGTTTCAAAAACCAGATTTTAATCAATCATGGTTCAGAACAAAATAAAGAAACAAAAATTCTTTTTAAAAATCGCATTCGACATCGCATTTCATATCAAGAAATTGACGATCTTTTAAATACTATTAAGGACTGCATAAACCCAGAAGTAGTGAACGCGATTAATTGTGATTTACATACCCTTGCTCAAATCCAACACCTTCTTATATCGAATTTCCCTTCTGTAAAATTCAGGTACGCTAATAAATTTGTTACAGATATCTTTAATGCAAGTGATCAAATTGAAATTTTAACAAATGAACACAATAGGGCACACCGTTCTGTTTCAGAAAATACGAAACAAGTTCTTCAGGATTATTTTTTCCCAGATATAGCTAAAAAGTTAAAAGAAATTACAGCAAACTGCAAAATCTGTCGGCTAGCGAAATATCAAAGACATCCAAAAAAACATGAGATCGCTGAGACCCCCATACCCTCCTTCCCAGGCGAGATCCTCCATGTCGATATTTACAATACTGATAAGAAATTCTATTTAACATGTCTCGATAAATTTTCTAAGTTCGCTATTGTAAAACCTATACCCTCTCGAGCGATAGTAGACGTTAAACCAGCCCTTCTGGAGATACTTAACTTTTACAAAGGCACGGAAACAATAGTTTGCGACAACGAAAAGTCACTAACTTCACAAACCATAAGATCGTTAATAAAGAATAACTTCGGAGCAAACATTTACGCAACTCCACCCATGCATAGTACCTCTAATGGCCAAGTCGAGCGTTTCCACGGAACACTTGCGGAAATTGCAAGATGCCTAAAACTAGAGTACGCAATAGATGACTCTACAGAGCTTGTCTTAATGGCAACTGCAAAATACAATAGAACAATCCATTCTACTACTAACCATAAGCCCATAGATATAATTCAATCAATTCCAGAAAACTTGAAAGAAAATATTCGTGCGAAAATTCTTGCCAAACAAAAATCAGACCTTGATTATCATAACAAAAAGACAGTAACTAAAACATATAATCCTGGAGATAAAGTTTTTGTGAAAGTTAATAAGAGATTGGGGAATAAAATTAGCAAACTTTTTGTCGAAAAGACTGTCCAACAAGATCTAGGCACAACTCTTAAAATTGATGACAAAATAGTGCATAAAGATAACATTCGTTTCCTCATTACAGCATCCTCGATTCAGGATACCTTTATAGTTTGTTAGGCGAAAGAAATAGAGCAGTACTTAGGGAACTAGATAACCTAGCTTTGTCCATAACCTTGGGGAAACTCCAAATGATCAATCCCATTCTGTTAGATAGCTCGGAAGTAAGTTTTGTTTTAAAATCCGAAATAGATTTAAATGTAAGCATTACTGAGATAATTGTAAATTCAAAACTAAAGATTTTGCAGACCGAAAATGTTATTACGTTTTTGATAAAATTTCCAAAAATTATAAAATTTTGTAATAAAAAATTAATTTTTCCAGTCGTTCATAATAATAAAATTTTGTCATTTAAAGTAAGTGATGTAGCAAAATGTGGCTACAAATATATCATGTTAAAAGATTGTAAAAAGAAATCTACAACTTCATTTTGTAAAACATTTAACCTTGAAAATACTTCATGCCTAGACACTTTATTAAATAATAACACGGCAACTTGTAACACAAATTCCGCGCATAATATGCCACCTCTGAAAGAGATTGACGATGGCATTGTTATTATAAATAATCAACCCTCCAAAGTGATTTACGAGAATGTAACAATAATATGCGTTGCATACGTTCTCGCCAAAAGGCAACGTAAGGTTGAAATCAACAATATTCTTAGCAGATATGATCAGACGAGGACGTCCGATGCTTAAAGGGGGGAACAGTTAAGGTACGAAAGTACAGCAACAAAAGCTATTGTGCAAAATAAAAAAATTGCAACAATAAACACTTCTTCAAAATTAGCGCTGCACGCGCGTCCCAAAATAACTGAATAAAATACCTTTTTTTTCATAGCAGACGCTACGTTGCATTTCTTACCTGCAAATTCCGTTCACATGAAATGTGAGTCCGTTTATGCTGATAAGCATTTTTGCCGTGGCTTCTTCTTCTTCCTCTAGAAGTTGTAGAGTTCTTTAGTTTATAGTTTCAGATTAAAAGTTAGTTCAGCACTGACACTCAAGACTTGCATAGCAAGTAATTGTAATTATAGTTATATTTGGATTTGTTTAAATAAAGTTATTTAATTATTTTTGATTTGTTTAAATAAACGGAAAATGAACAGAGATTAATTTGTGTTTTAATTATATTGACAACAAAACTAAGTGACACTCAAGACTTGCATAGCAAGTAATTACAACAAAACTAATTTACACATTGAGTTAAGTTGAATCTAAATCAGCTACGCCATGAAAAATGTAAAGTATGAGTATGATAAGAAATTACATTGAAATATATACGAATGCGTATAAGTACAAGACATTTTGAATCTTGTTTCCACTTTTCTCACTTTTCAACACACATTGCAGACCACTCTTCCTTGGCCTCACTTGTTTTCAAGAATTGCCCATTTATGCATATTTACCATGAAATTCACATGAACTATAAAATCTAGGATTTAATTTTGATAAAATCTAGAAATTTAAATTAATTTGTGCTACAATATCTTTTTAGTATTCCTTGTGAATTAAAACATTTCTACTTGCTAAACAATTTTATTGCAGTCGTTTCTTTTTTTTTTTTGTATTTTTCAATTTATTTTCCTTTACCTCTTAAAATCAGCAATTTTATTGTTTTTAATTTAAACTGTTTTGTGTTCATATTCAATGAAAAATGGTGTACTAAGAAATAGTGGCAAAAAAGAAAAAACAACAGCGTAAAAATAAAATAAAGCGACAGAGAAAAAGCGATTATATTTGAAAGTTTACTGCCATTCAGAATGTGATAAGTAAAATGCTTTCATACACAAACATACACGATTTAATATACTGCAAGAGAAATGAATAGACACACAATGAAGGAATTAGAAATTAAATTTCCTGCAGGATTACTTAATATATAAATTGTATTAGAAAATATCCTTAATTATTACTTAGTAAGCAAAATTTAGGGTTTCTAAAAAACTTTTGGATAAAGAAAACTGCAATTTGTTTCAAAATAAAAATTTCTGAAAACAAAATAAATATATTTAAGCATTGTCATAAAAATGTCATTCTTCAAAACAAATTAAAATAAAATTTATAAGATTGCATGCATCTAATCTTGTGTGAAATAGAGCTTAAGAAAATGTAAAACACTAACTCAATCGCTACGTCGCACAGTGGCTGAAAATTTTATTTCATTGGCCAAAAGTCCAATTTTTGTTTGTCACCGATTTCAAAAATTTTAATTTGATTTAATAGTAAACATATTAAAACTAAGGTAGCCAACAAATAAGGTCAAAATATTGGTAATTGTGGTTGTGCTATGTTGTTAAACACAACTTTTTTTAATTCAGAAAAAAGTGTTTTTTTTATATTTAATCCGAAAGAAATTATCATTGCACAAAAACTATCAGCGTAATGACCTGCTTGCTTTTTTGCTAGGTTGGTAGTCTTTTTATCTTTAAAAAGGTAATATTTGCGACTGTTGTGTTGTTTATATTTGAGATGTAAGGACATATTTTCTAAATTACTATATTTTTGTCTAATTTCAACTTTAGTAGAATAGAACTTTTGCGGATCAAAAGGGACCAAGAAGGTGAAACCACTGATAGAAAGGTGAAAGTGTTTTTTTTAACCCTGTATATTAGGGCGGATCGATTTGTAGGGAGTGAAAAAATTCACCAATTTCCCTATGATTTCCGTATTCTATGGGTTATTCCATGAAAATTTGCCGAAGGAACCATACCTCTATCGTTAAAATCGAGTCCCCTAGTTTTTGTTGGTAAAAAGTTCAAAAGTTACGGGCATTTTTGTCCAAATTTTGGACCATTTTTCCATTTTTTTCATGATTTTGTCCAAGAATATTATTTTCATGGCCATTTTTTTTTTGGCTCAATCCATTATTTAATTCAATTTACAATTAAAAACGAAGAGTTTAAGCCCAAATTTATCGAATTCGGTTGATTAATTCATGCGATATTGCTAAAACAAAATAAAACATAAAACCAACTTTTTGATTTTTTTCCCCATTTTATTTTTTTTTCTACAAAAATTAAAATTAAGAGATAATAAAGTATCTATCAACCTATTATCAAAAAAAAAAATATTCAATTTGAGTGTTGTAAAAGACAAAATGTGAAAAAAACATTATTTTTTCTGAAGGTCTTGTACGGCTTTCTAATGTCGTCGCCATAGCGCCTTCTACATTCTTTCCTGCAACTCGTTTAGCAGTGGCAGCCAGCAATTGGACATGTCTTTCCGTTCCTTGAATGTGTAAAGGAATTTGTGGATCATCGAACGGTGGCACTTCGTAATTTAAATATCCCTCCAAATGTTCATACGAATAACTTTGCGTAAACGGTGGTTCGAATAAAATGGTATCGTCATTTAAATCAATCATATTTGTATATTCCGTACAATTAAAGTTTATAAGGGCCATTATTATAACTTGGCGTTAGCTGTTATCCGACAGTTAACAGACGCTTTTTGACAGATAACACATTATTATCTGTCAATTTAATCTTAACTTTAGCTAACTTCAAGTTGTAATAATGGCCCTAAGAGATTTTTTATAAACTCTAAGTTCCGTTGGGTCGACAATATCTCTTCGGTAATGTAAAATCTTCTTTATAGCAATGTTTCGTTTTTCCATTCTATCATCAAACAACATAGATAGCAAGATATTTTCTGAGTGTGCAAAATATGGATTATCTTGAATTACTGTATTTACAACTCCAAGTAAATTCGGTGGTGTGCACCCTGTGAAAAAATATGCCAATAATGTAAAGCGGAAATCAGTCCAGTCGTAACGTAAGGTTCGTAAGCTTCGTAAGTCAAAAAAATTGAGCCAAAAATGGCCATGAAAGTAATATTCTTGGACAAAATCATGAAAAAAATGGAAAAATGCTCCAAAATTTGGACAAAAATGCCCGTAACTTTCGAACCGTTGGACCAATGTTGGAGATTCTTTTTTGTAAATTGATCAAAATGGGCGATTAAACCCGATCGATAGTTTTTGAGTTATGTATGTGAACGTGTAGGTAATATTTCATACGAACGTCAATTTGGGAAAAAATCTACCAACAAAAAGTAGGGGACTCGATTTTAACGATAGAGGTATGGTTCCTTTGGCAAATTTTCATGAAATAACCCATAGAATACGGAAATCATAGGGAAATTGTCGAAAAATAAATCGACCCGCCCTACTGTATATACTCTTGTAACCGTCTGTTTAACACTTTTTTAATTTTAATGAAATTACTCAAAAAAAATTTCTAAACTACTATATTTTTGTCTAATTTCAACTTTAGTAGAATAGAACTTTTGCGGATCAAAAGGGATTAAGAAGGTAAAACCACTGATAGAAAGGTAATTTTAATAAAATTACTCAGAAAAAAAATTTTTTTGAAATAGTTTTTTATAATTTTTTTTATTCCGCAAAAATGTATGCAGAAGTAACAGAAATCATGTGCTATTGTTCTCAAAAAAAAAAAAAAAAAAAATTATGATATGTACAGGGAAAATTGATCGTAATTGAATATAATACAGGTAGAACATATAAAAAATGTAATTAATGTTACAAAATCAGAAAAACGTATAGCTACCCTGATTCATCCTTATCCGTTACATTACGTTCACACTAGGGTATTTTATAGTAGAATAAAGAGCTTATACACGCGTTTACGCAAAACAGGTATATTGTGAATCCCACCTTAAAAGGGATTTTTAAATTCAGCTGCATCTAGCTGCATCATATGCCATGCAACATCAAGCCAATTAAACCAAGTCCCGACAAAATCATTAGATACTACTGATTCATATGAATTTGGATTATAACCACAACATGCAAGAATACGACTTATGAAACACATAATTAAAATCAGTTACGATTTGGATTTCGGATCTTCAGGATCAATAAGAAACAACGAAACCAACAAGGAGCTAAGAAGTTCAAAAAGGAAACATGTTCAAGATGTATATCGCAAATTTGGTTTGATTATAGATCAGCTGAAACAAGGGCCAGGCAATATAAATGATGGCAATACCGCAAGAAGATCCAGAAACAGCATCTGAAATAACATGTGTTGATTTTAACCTCATTTTTAGATTTAAACCTAGAAAGATAGTCTGCGTAAATTTTACGCATGCATTTTCGAAATATTGACATTTATTTTTAATTAGCTTGAATAAGTTGCTGTGTATTTCAGAGATTTTTATATTTTTAAATTTTGGTATTTTTATTAAATACAAGTGGTAAAATGAAATCCATATTAGTTTGTTCTTAATTAATCAAAAATAACAACAATACAGCAGACTAATATAATGCGTAAATTTTACGTATGATTATCTTTAACGTATGTCATGATATGATTATCTTTTAAGGGGTAAAATAATCCTAGAAGTACTTGCGTGCAATGAAGAAATTGACTCTAGAAAATTTTGGGATTTTGCTAAGGAAACTGCAAAAATTTATACAACCAAGTACCCATGGAGAAATATGTCTGCTACAGTTCACAAAATCCTTTATCATGGAGAAGATGTCATTAAATATCAGCTGGTGCCACTTGGAGATTTATCAGAGGAAGCTCAGGAAAAAAGGAATAAGGATTACAGATTTTATAGAGAGCACACTACTAGAAAAATTTCACGAAATTCCACTAATGAAGATCTATTTAATATATTATTGGCAACGTCAGATCCGTTCATCTCCAGTATTCGAAATCAATGGAAAGTGGAATTTAGATGAAGAAGTCAAAAAACTACTAAAGAACAGAAATAACACAGAACAGAATATGGAATATTTGCAATCAATCTTTCAATTAAATGAACAATAATTATAATTCATTAGATCTATGACAGACATTGTATTAGTAAAAAATAATAATAAACAAAAACTCATATTGTTACAAAAGCTATTACAATCTATTGCTGCTATTATTTTTAACAGGTTTTTTTTTATCCACATAAGTATGAAATGTTTTAATAAATAAATAAGTGAAAACAAATTTGAAAGCAAAAATTGTTTTTTTTTTCAGCAACAATAGCAACATTTCCAGTGGATTTTACTATTTTTTTTTTAAAGTTAAAAGTTTTTTTTATAGTGTAAACATTTAATTGTGTGTTCCATTATTACCAAAAATGTTAATGATTATTATTTAAATCTAAAATATACATTTTTAAATAATTAAAAGAAATAATAAAACCATATTGCACGCTAAAGTATAAAAAAAATCTAAAGTTCCATTTTGCTCTTAAATCAACTCAACAGATTTTAATGAAATTTAAAGTGGAGAAAGTTTAAGAATCTATCTGTCGATTAAAACTTCACTAAACTCCTTCGGTTCAAAAGTTACAGATTTTTGGCCAATGAAAAACAATTTTCAGCCACTGTGCGTCGTTGTTCGAAGCCTTAAAAAGACGCAAAGAAATTTAAGTTCAAAATGAAGGAATTTTGACTTTAATCCCATGAAAAATTGCATTAAAAAGGAACCTATGCAGCGCTTCGTTGGATCAATGATTCTATGAATATTATTCATTGGATGAATACTTTCCATAAAGTACAAATAGACTAGCTCACTACCAACTAGTCTACTGGGGTAGTGTAGTTTTTGGATAAAAAAACTATGTTTTTTGCTCAATTAAGAGCGTAAATATGAGATTAAATTGTCAATAATAAAAATAACAACGTTGATTGAAAGTTTTTGTTTCATTATTATAATGACATTTTTATTGTCATAATGAAAATTTAAATTTATGAAGGCCAATTATTGAAATATGTGGCTTTCATAAAAAAATTTTTTGATTTCATAAATTTAATAGCATACATGTAACATTAGATGTACAAAATTAATAAATCTTACATTTTTTAATTAACAATTAAAAATTTTTTTAAGAAAACTACAATTTTGTATTAATTTATGAATATAGTTATGTTTGTATATTGTTTTTTTTATGTTCACAATTAAAATTTTTTGTTTAACTTGGACAAACTTAAGTTTTCATATATCCAATCACAATTTTTAACGTAATTACGAAATCCAATGAAGCGATTTATACGAAAATATTTCATTATAACTATGAAATTCCATTTAGACAATGAAAATTTTCATTTACCCAATGAAATTTTTTTTATGAAAATGATTCATTAAATATATGAAGCATTTTTCTTTCAGTGTATGGCATAGTGTCCCACTTTAATAATCTAATATCTACTTTGTAGTTTCAACTACTTACAATATACAACCGGTTAAAAATAACGGGAGAGATAAAAGAAAATGTCTGTGGCATTTTGACAAGTCAAATTTAAAACGCTAAAAAAAAATATTGTTATTCATACGAATTTTAATCAAAAAACATTTTTGTTTGCGTTTTTAAAATTGTGTATTATTAACGAAATTATTCTTTAATTTTGGTTTATTTTTATATTTGATAAAAATTATTTGTACACCGTGCTTCTTTTTAAAAACATTTTTGATATCTTATCTCGACTTAAGATGTTTTGTCAAAATGCCACAGATATAATACATGAATGCAGTTTTAAACTTCAAGTATTAGAAATTGATTTCTACCAAAAATTTGAATTCAATCAACGTACTTTTTCTGTTCAGTGGGGTAATTCTGTAACTTTTTAACGACAAAAATTTGTCGTTAAGAAGTAAATTTTAAGTATAAATTTTAAGTAAAAATTTTCTACTTAACGACAAATTGTTGTCGTTAAAAAGTTACAGAATTACCCCAAAGGAGTCATATGAAAAACTTTAACATGAGTTCAAACTACTATTCGGAACAAATATTTTAGAATTTTGGAAACTCAAAAAACTAAAAGCTCCTATAATTTCAAAACCTAGTATCTTTACCAGTTCCCGCAAAATAGGTAATAGGCAAGAGAATTCAGCGTCTTGTCTGTGATTATAGCAAAAATCTGCAGATATTTAAGCGAATAAGATTTCGAAAATATTTTATTGCTTAAACTTAACACTTCATTAATTGATAAAATGTTTACCTTCGTTTTAGATACAGGAACGAACGTCCATTTACATCAGGCTGTCATCATTGGTTTATTTATAAACAACATTTTTTTAAAATACTTAGAATAAAATTTTCTAAAAAATAACGTTTTAAAAAATATTTTTCAACATAAAAAAAGTTTTATTTGTTTTTTAAAACCTTTTCTTTAGCTTCACTTCGGAAAATCAAATCTTGTAACGTTAATTTAACCGCCTTATACTCAATGCAAATGGATGAAACTTTGCAGGCATACATATTCCCGATGACAGTACACGAATACATGGGCGTAGCCAGGATAAAATCTAGGGGGCCGGGCAAAATTTTTTAAAACCATTTCTTTAGCTTCACTTCGGAAAATCAAATCTTGTAACGTTAATTTAACCGCCTTATACTCAATGTAAATGGATGAAACTTTGCAGGCATACATATTCCCGATGACAGTACACGAATACATGGGCGTAGCCAGGATAAAATCTAGGGGGGGGGGGGACATTTTTTTTTCGTAAAATGCTTTTTTGACCGCCTTTTACTTAATGCAAATGGATGAAACTTTGCAGGCATACATATTCCCGTTGACAGTACACGAATACATGGGCGTAGCCAGGATAAAATCTAGGGGGGGCGGTCAAAATTTTTTTTAAATGTTCTTTTTTAAGAAAAGCGTTTCTTAAAAAAAATTTTTTAAAATGTTCTTTGTTTTTACATAAAATTTTTTTCCTTTTTTTTAAACTAAAAATTTTGATTTCAAAGAAATTGTTTTGTTTTTTTTTTTGATATTCTTTAATTAGGCTTGAGTTCATCAAATTTAATTTTCAATAAATTGTTTTCACTGAGGGAAGGAATTTTACAACTTGGAATTTTTATTAAAATTTATTGATAATTTTTCTTGGCGGAGCTGGGATTTGAACCCGGATTAATCTTTACATGTTTCAAGAAACACCACTTTCTATCGTCAGAAGATCTTTGAGTTCTACCCACTGCACCACTGCGGTGCCCGTTAGCCAACAGTCAAACATCAATCTTTAACTAGTAGTACTGGTGGTTCGAAATTTGCTGTTATTATCACTTAAATTTCAAATTACATGTTGCCTCCTTTTTCCTCTGTTTTTTCGTATTCTTTCTGTCAAGACTTTGTCTTGAAAACCTGAATACATTTGTTTATTATGTTTTTCTGTCCACTTTCGTCGACATTTTATTTGTACAAATTAAAGTACAAATGTAAACATTAGAGCTTGTGCCATAGCTAGAAATTGTTTTTTCTTTTATCGATTCTATTTAAACACAGAAAAAAATATTCCTTTTTTCACATACAAAAATTTTTAATTACAAAAATAAAATTTAATTTTGTGTTTTCCGTTCGTAATTTTCTGTCCTTGAGTGTAATAATACACTCAAAATATTATGTAGTTAAATTCAAACGAAAATTCATTTGGAACAAATTAAAATTCATTTAAAAAACGGATCATTTACATTTCATTTAAAACAAATGATTTTTTCAGTAATTTCTAAGTTTTTTATTTATTGAACATCATATTCGTTAAAATTGAATAGTTTTTACTTTTAAAAAATATATTTTAACCGATAAAAATCAAACAAATTAACAAAAAAAAATACGGAAAACATTATTTTTTGGTAGTTTGTTTTTTTAATAACAAACATAAATGTTGAAAAATAAATTTATTCGTAAAATAACTATATTTTTATTCAATTTTAACAGTACCGAAAACGAATTTAATAACCTACAATCAGTTACTGTAATAATTTTATGAGTGTATATAATATTGAAAAATATGAATATAAAAAGCATGTTCTCTTATTGAAAAAAATATGTGGTGAAGGGGTATAAAATCTTTGTTTATGAGAAATATAAAATGGTAATAAACAGTAGTTCGTATTCTACAATAAGTCTGAGCTCTGATTATAAGTTATTTTCAAAATTTTGACAATTTCTTTAAAATTTAAATCCAAAGCCTTGAAGAGAAATTTCTGAGAATTTTTAAAATATTTTTTCATATCGAGGGCTTATATTCAATACCCGCCATACACCAATTATTGGAAAATGACTTTTTGATGGCAAATTGTTCACTGATGGCAGCTTTATCTCTGACAAAAATTTCAGAAAAAAAATTAATATAAGTTCTTTTTTTTAAATATTTGTGATACCGCTATCAACCGCACGATTTTTTTTAAAGCAATACCCGCCATACGCCACACATTGGTTGAAGTTCATAGAACGAGCGGCAACAAATAGAAGAAGTTGTTGAGGATAATGAAACTAAGAAAAAAAATGGAAAAATCAAAATGAATCGCCCACTTTTACGCCCACCTCCCATACAAAGTGAAAATTAAAATTTTAACCTACGGCATTGTTTTTTGGCACGTAGCATTTTGAAACACTCATAATCATTTGTGTGAAATTGGATTTCTGCCTTGATTTCTAATACATCAACTCAATTTTCACAAAAAATAAATATTATAATTGTAAAATGGGCTCCTGAAAATATATACCTGATCACGCCCACCTCCCATAGAAAAAACAAATAGAAGAAACATGAATACGTAATTCAAGCATAGTCTTTTAATAATTTTTTAACATCTTTATCGGGTTGCAGAACAGTTAAATTAACAGTTAAATTATATGCATTTGCATACTGCTCAGTTACCAATCCAGCCTAGTAAATGAAAACATCTTCAAGATTTGAAGCCGGTTATACCACTAGAATATCATTACTTTTATGATAATTTAGTTCAGATGGAGTCAAAGTAATAAGGAGCAATGTGACAATGTCCAATTTGAATTACCTTTTTTAATTATGTTTATTTTTTAGTTATTGAATTCTTTTATGTTAGAAAAACGTTAAACAAATGCTTAATTTAATCAAATTACATATTAGAGTAGAAAAAAACATATTTTTATTACTGTGCAATTACCGCTATACGCCATAAAAATATTTGAAGATTTCAGTTGCAATACCCGACATCAACCATATCGCTACGAATAGAGTTAAAAGTTCTACTTTTTTTTATAAGGGTGACTTAGTAGTCATATTTAATAAATATTATAGAAGAAAGATTAATTCATACCTTAAGAATTTTCGAAAGAAACAGTTTTTTCTCTCTCCTGAAAAATTGGATTTTGGCGGATGGCGGGTATTGAATATAAGCCGTCGATATATTCCCGGAGATTTTTATCCGAATAGAAACTCTAGTGCGTTTGAAAAACGTTATCGAAAAACCCAGTATGCAAAAACCTCGAATCGGTATCGAAAGTTAAGTAATATTTTGTATAAAGGATTTGTTCGATATTGAGATCAATGAAATTTAGACCCGTTTTTACAACTCACCGAGAGCTAGAGATAAGCCGTATAAAAACTGTTCCATTATTACAACTTTAATTTTACCTACCAGGTATGATGAACCTTAATTAATTTTATCGCTCACTTTAGGTTAAAGAAATAATGGAAAACATTTTTAGCTGTCGGTAAGTTGTGAAAACGGGCCTTCGAGTGCTTGTGAGTTTTAAAACTCGCTTCTTCTCCCAATAAAAAAATGAGTCGAATTTGTATCGAAAACGAATTACATTTTCGAAAACTTTATAAATCTTTTTCGTACTAAGTGTCATAAACGTGTTTTACTATGTGTTGTTCAGAGCAGGGACGTAACAGTTAGAAGATAAACGATAAAAAAATCAGATTTAACAATTATTACTGATACATTTACGTAATGGTTATAATCAACCATTAACAAGTAATATAATTTATTTTGGTTATTTTAACCAATTGAAATGAGAAATATATTTTTTTGGTTATAAATAATCGTTATATAAACCAAAAAAATTTTGGTTGAAAATAACCATTATTAAAAAAAAATTTTTTTTTTTTTGGTTACTACTTCAATAATTCGAGTTTTTCAGTGCATTACGAATGAAGAAATTACACTGTGCATGATCGAAACTCAGTAATCACACTTAAATAATTCAACATAACTCAGAAAAAAGTCAGTCCACATATAACCAAGATATCGGTCCAAAACTTATATTTTTAACACATATCTATAAAACCAAGAACCTGAGTATGCCCTAAAGTCCTTAAACATGATTTAACGAACTCTTTCCACGTTAGAAATTTACATATGATAATGAAATTTTTTTAAATTAAAATTAAAATTATGGCTTTTAATATCAGTTTTTTAAACCCAGCATATACATAAGTGTGTTATATTTAAATGTAGAAAGCCTAACGTAGAATTACACTAAAAGAATTCAACGCAATCTCAAAGAAGTTGGTCTCATTTATTAACATTTTTGTTTAATTTAACAAACATTAGGGATCTTAAAGAATTCTCTGAGAGGTTACATCTAAGATCACTAAGGACCAGTTTCAGGGCTGATAATGCGCGCTCGACACTGACTTCAGTTGCTGGAGCTGCTTGAACAATATCCACCAGCTGTTTTAAAAATGGAAACGTATATTTTTTTTCTTCCCAGTATTCTAAAAGGTTGGCATCTATATCTACTCTTCCTTCCCGGAACACCGCGCGCTTGGAGTTTCATCATCTGAAGACGAATCGACTTCCAAGCTTCGTAAGGTCTGGCAAATCAATGAAGACGTGCTCGTTTGTGACATTTCATCAATAAAAACATCGCTTTGTAGAGGACTCTGCATCGCTTGTGGGAGATTTCTGTCGACCTGAAACAGAACAAAATAAGAAATATAATGCAAATGTAAACATAAACACTTTCTAACCTGTTCTATTGCATTTAGTTATAACAAACAAAATTAATTTTTGGTTGGTTTCAAAGTTGATAAACAAAAAGAATGAGAAGAAATCCCGTATTCTATTTTTTTAATTTAATCAGTTAAATACATAACATGTCTATAGCAGAATGATGACGAAAACCATATCGGGTCGTTCTGCTGCAGTTTTTAGTTAAATTTTTTGTTTGAAAATTTTGTTAAATATCAAAAAAATATTTGACTAATCATCACAATTATTGTTTGAAAAATCAGGGGTTTTTTCAATAAACGAAATGCAAAATAAATTGTTTGAATATGCAAATTTGTTTGTAGGTCCTGTTTTAAACAAAAAACGTTTTGATCCGGCCAATTTTTTGTTTGAATTGAAAAATAATTTGTTCTGTGTATGTAGTCAATGTCAATTATTATTATATTAATGAGATTTTTGTGAAATTATCTATTATTATGAAAAAAAGTCTATGTTTTTATAAAAGAATGGGTTCATAGCATATCTCAGCTGTTTTACTTGAGGAAATTGCGCTGGAAACTGGAAAATGTTATATTTTCTTTTTAAGCTACTCCTAAAGACATTTTTATATACTTATTTTAAATGCAAAAAATATGTTATGCTTACACTCTTTCTTTATAATTTACAATCAATTGTAAAAGGAGTATTAGGTTTTTTTGTTAAGGAAATTGGAAGAAATTTAATGAAAAATGAAAACTTAAACTCAATAAAACTATCTTTTGCACTAAACATAGAGCTACCCAAATGCTATCGAATCGAATCGCAAAAACAAATGCTCTGAAAAGTTTTGGTTTCCTTATTATTTGTACATCAAAAGCGTATGAAGGTACGTTCTTGACCCCAGAAAATGCCCATATTTGAGTTTGATACCTAAACAATATACATTGTTCATATGTATGTAAACATGTATATACAAACTTGGTGACAACAATAAATATTTGAAATTTTTTCATACATGATAACCAAAATAAATCAATTTTTTTCGGTAATGTTTATTTTCAACCCAAAATTTTTTTGGTTGATTTAATGCTTATTTTTAACCAAAATTTTTGTATTCTCAATTAATTAGCTACGGTGACCAATATAACATAAAAGTCACGATATTGGTTAAAAATTCCCAAATGCAGATAAAGGGCATTTTTGCCTAACCTTTTTGCTCTGAAATAAAAACATAAAAGTTATTTTCGGTCCCTGGTGCAGAGAGAAAATGAACACCAAAAATGATTTCAAAATATATTGTAAAATACATCCTGCGGAATCCTAGAAAATTTGTGCACAGTGGCTTATATCGAAAAATTATTTTCTATCAAATTTCAAAAAATCAGAAAAAATAGTAGTTATTCGAATCCCACAACCAAATGGGTCGTTAAATTTGTGGAACAAATTTTACTTTTATATAAAAAAAATCAAGAAAATCAAAGAGTACAAACAGTGAACAAAATTTATTTAAAGTATTAAATCCCGAAAATTGTATTCAAGCCCACTATTTTTTTATATATTTTCTAGGATAGTACACCAAAAAATACAAAAAAATAATTTTTCTATTTGGACCAATATTGAAAAAGTAGTGAATATTTATTTGAACATTGTTTTCCTATAACTCGATTCGATATCTCTGTAACCATTAGCCGAAAAATCTAAAAATTTGTTGAAATGTGCTGTTGATAAGGACATCAACACAGTAAAAAATAAAGGACATCAAAAAACATGTTTCTCCAAACTGTCCGATTTCACTTGGATTGCCCCATATCTTCTATATATATAAAATTGTAACGTTGCTAACTGATTCATCATCGCACAGCCTAAACGCCTGAAGCTAAAAATTTGAAATTTGCACCGGAGGTGGGTCTCTCCAAAAATCGATCTACTAAGACGGGATTTTTGTAAATTCGAATGTTTAGTTGGTAAAAAAAGGGTAAAAGCGGGGAAATTCAATAAACTTATATCTCCAAAAGTTAAAGAGATACAAAAAAACTGTAGAAAAGTAAGCGGACAGGTGTCTGGTACTTTCTTGAAATTCGGCTCTATTAGGGTGAAAAGGGGTAAAACTTGAATTTTGACAATTTTTTGTCACCCCATCTATCTTTTGAACCACTAAACTACATTCGAAACATCAAAAAAATACTATACAAATTTGGTACTTTTTCGCAATTCGAACGTTTAAGGTGCTGAAAATCGTACTTATGTTGGGTACTTAACATTTCAACAACACATTTCTCTCCATTCATTGAGATATTCGTACTAAATAATGGGCCCCCACTACAATACTGCAATTTTTGATACTTTAATGGGGGGAAAAATAGTACCAAAATGGAAAATACGGGATATTGAATATCATTCTTCAGATTTTTGGTTCTACAAATTCAACATGCAAAGTCCTGAGTGGATACGAATCTATGAGGGAACTTTTTGGCACTTTTGTGTTCTTTAACTGGTACTTTTTGAATTTCCGGAAATTAACATTCTTTCATTTCTTTTTGTGTTCTACGAGTGGTACTTTGCGAAAGAAAATTCCCGATTACAAAGCAGCGGGTAAATGCTAGAATTTAAACAAGTTAAAACCTAGAAAAATAAACTTTGGCATACAGATATGTCCACGAAGAAAAAGGAGGCGCTGACGAAGAAGCGGGTTAAATGCTAATATTATATCTATTTCTATATATAATTATGTTATTCTTTATTTTTTAAAAGTTTTAATATTAATCAATTAATCCTTTGTTTCGTTACAAAACATTATAGTTTTTTGTGAATTTGTGAAATTTTGTGAATTTGTAAAATTTTTTTGTGAAAACTTATGAGAGTTTGCATAAATGTAGTATTGCAAAGGAATATAACAAACGATGTCTTATCTACAATTTCTGTTTTGCATTAAAAACTTAAAAAAAAAACTGAAAATAATAACAAAACCGGAAAAACCAAAACGTATGAACAGCAGCAGCAGGAACAATATCTAAAAAAAGAAAAAGAAAACTTTATTTGGGTATAAGTGTGAGTGTGAGAGTGTCTAATACAAATAGTCCAACACTGAAGCAACGAACCAGCTTGAAGCATCTAGTCATTGTATTCGTTTATGTGAATGTGCAACATTCGAGATTGCAATTTTTCATAGAAACTAATTTCACACCCGCATGTGTAAAATAAAAAAAAAACAAAAGGAAATATCAAAAAGAAACGCTATGAAATATGAAATGTCATACCTTTTTTTTTTGTTAAAGTGTTTGTCAAAATATATATGCGAGTATAAGCATTATGTGCGTGTGTGTGTGTATATACCCTGCAGATAACGAGACTAGTCCATACATATAAACAGTAGTCCATAAATGTGTAGGAGTACTCCAAAACTACTTCAAATATATGGGTAAAAGGTGGTCCATTTAACATTACGGTGTCCTAGGAGGGGACCATATAACCAACCGAAGTAGTCCCTAAACTACTCCATGGAGTACTAAAGTGGGTTAGTTTTAAAAGTACTCCAAGTAACTACAGAATGGAGTTCACTTAAGGGGTAGTTTAAGCATTTTTCCTTTTTATTTATTTTTTACTAATCGACTTTTATGGTGTGTACTGTAGTCTATTATTGCTATTATTAAATTATTTACTTGGTATTTTTAATTTGTTTACCTTTTTTCCATAAATTTCAAAAAACTTCACTTTTAAATAAACAACACTATGCTAGTTGAAAAAACAGACAAGCCGGGCACATGGCGTTTTAACATAATTCGGGGACGCTGAATCCAGTGGTGCCCGCGGTTTTTTCAGATTGGCTCTGGTTTTCGAGATATACCGTTATTTCGAAAATGGAGGAGGTTGCACAACATATATTAAAATTTCATTTCAGAAAAGTAAGACTCTTTTTCTAATATGAGTAGTCGTTATTGAAACATAATTTTTTTTTTGAAAAAAAAAATTAATTTTTTTATCAAAATTTCGAAATTTTTGTTTTTTTAAAAATTCTTAAAAAATTAAAAAATGCAGCTAGGCTTCTAATTTTTTGCAGACTTACAAACAAAACAAGCCATAAATGATTAAAATCTGTTAGCAACTTTTGATTTTATTCACAAAAGTCGACAAATTTTAATTAATTTAAGAATTTCATAAAACGCAATATTTGTATGGGAGCCCCCTAAGGGATGGTGATAAAGGGAAAGTATAATTTGAGAAAATGTTAAGAACAAAAAACTAATGGAGGCCAGTCATACATTTTATCATCCTAGGGGCAACTCCTTGGCATTTATGGGACTTTTTCTTTAATGTATTTCTAGTCTGCATTGAACATTTTGTATAGAAGCCCCCTTAAGGAATGGTGATAGCGGGTGGGTATGTTAGAAATAAATGATTGAGATGAAAAATAAAGTGGGGTTATTCATACATTTGACCCATCTAGGGGTATCCTAGGCGCTGCAGGGGCCACATTTAAGGCTAGGGTTCTACGCATATAAAAAACAAAGTTCCAAATAAAATAAGCTATAAGTGATTAAAGTCTGTCTACAACTTTTAATTTTTTCAAAATAGATGAAATTTTTTTATTTTTTAAATTAACCAAACTTAAAAATTTTAAAACATTTATTTTTGTTGTTAATTAGTTAAAGTTAAAGTTTTTATTTAGAAATGTATTCTTCTTCCTCCTGCAGATTCCAACAAATATCCCCTAATAGCGAATTAAGTTGTTTGCCGGTATAGCAGAGCCTGGCTGTTACTTGGTGAAATCTCTCGCCATGTTCATCAGACTCGGCTGGTGATTGTTCATTAAATTTTTCGGCAAGGTTATGCAAAAAATGTATTTTCAGTGACATTCTAACGTTTAAGTTTTTAAATGCGGTTAGCATATTTTTGATTAAAATTCGCCAGTTTTCAGACCGATGATTTGCTAATACATTTTCTATTACTGATTTCACACAATTCCAGGCCAATAGCTCGATATCATTCAATGCAACCTCAAATTGATGGTCCTTCATAAGACGACGAATGTCCGGTCTATTAAGAATTCCTTTCAAATAAAAACATTATGATATGAAATATAAATCTAATTTAATAAAGTAGTTACAGTTTATACCTTCTTTTACTTTCATGCCGCTTAATCGTGGAAAATTCGGCTTAATTCGGTAAAAGCAACACCATCTGGGCTCAATCCTTTTATAAAATTTTTTACAATACCCAGTTTGATGTGGAGTGGAGGGAGCAAAATCTTTTCCATCGGCACAAGTGGTAATTCAATAACATTATTTCTATGCAATCTGCTTTCCTCACGTAAAGCCCAATCCCGTGTATTGTACTGGTCGCCATCGAAACGCGTATTCCATAAGGACATGAAGCACATATTTTTAGTATAGCCCAATTGCATGCCTCTTAAAAGAGCTACCACTTTTAAATCTGCGCATATTTTCCACTTATGGTCTTCATATTTAATTAACTGTATTATTTTTTTCATTGATGCGTATGTCTCTTTAGTATTTGTGCTTAGTGCTATCGGAATAGGACTTTTTAAATTAGTGGCATGTAGCAAAACTGCTTTTAAGCTACTTTTGGAAGAATCAATGAATAAGCGCCAATCTCCAGGATTATATTAATTTCGCATTGTTAAAACCAAGCCACGGATGTCAGTACAATACGCGATAGAATTATTCTCAATTGATTTAAAAAAAGTCGTAAATCGTCTATGGCGATTGGTAGCCCCGTATAATTGTACACCTGGTGCTAAAATATTAGCTCGTTTTAGCTCTTTTGTTAAGAGAATGCTCTGTCTTTGAGATAATTTTAGACGCCTTACCATTATATCCAGACGATCTTGCGTGATTTCATTGTGACTGCATGGAACCGACGGTTCATACATTGAAGTAGCTGGCCCACCCGCCTCAACAGAATGAATTATTGAGGGAATATGTTCTGTTGGTATTTGGCTATCCGGAACTGGAATTTCATCAGAATATGGCAGCGGAAATCGAGCATAGGTTGTTGCAGTATAAGATATATAAGTCATTTTTCTTCTGTTCATACCCGCTGTATAATTTATGCACGCATAACACTCATCTTTAACATGAACTATGGGATCTCTCCAAATCATTGGAACACCAAATGGCATGGCGTCTCCATTTTTTCCCCACTTGTTTAAATGGTAAATGCAGTGTGTACACACTATTGATGGTGTCCAACTCTTACCATATATAACACTTAAAGAAAAATATGATTCAAACAAGGTACTTGTTTCATTAGTGATTTTACGGAGACTTGGCATATTTTTATATTTCCCACACACATAACAAAAGTAATTAAACTTTTTACACGCCTCCATCTTAGATATTTCAATATAACTGATTATATACAAGACTGTCGAAGGCTTTAAACTTCACTAATCACTATCGCAAGCACTTTCCATATGACAGTGAAGGGGTTGAGGAACTCTTATTTATACTGTAATTGTTTTAATCAAAGTACCTGTCGATACCTTCATGACCATGTTTTGTTAAAAAAAAAAAACAAAGCCAGAACGATTAATATTTCTACTTGTTCCAGGTATAACAATAGAATATGTTATTTAAGTTTTTTACAAGACCGATTAGTGCGGTTTCGACTGCACAATAAAATACCGTTTTGTGTGGTTTTGTAAGCACAATAAAATACAAAGATGTAAGCATTTATGACTTTATTTCTTAATTCTAAGAATTTTTTAACCGGTAACTGTGGATTTTCCAAAATTCCTACCGCAAAGTGAAAGTGTGGTAATAATGCATGCATATTTCTTTGGAATAGCATACATTTGAATATTTGTTTTTTTGTTTTGTATTGTAAATGGCACAAAAACCGCATTTAAAAAATTGTTCGTCAAAATGTCATTGAAAATAAATTTTCTGCATTGGCACATTCTTCATATATATGTACATAATTTTGAATAAAGAATTTAAAAATTAAAAAAAAATCCTGTGAAATGCTCCATATAAATTATATTCTTGATATATATTGAAGAAAAGGTTCCACAACTGCCTAGGAGTCACTCCTAGTGGGATAAAATGTATGACTGACCTCCATTAGTTTTTTGTTCTTACCATTTTCTCAAATTATACTTTCCCTTTATTACCATCCCTTAGGGGGCTCCCATACAAATATTGCCTTTTATGAAATTCTTAAATTAATTAAAATTTGTCGACTTTTGTGAATAAAGTTGCAAACAGATTTTATTACTTGTGGCTTGTTTTGTTTGAAGCTTCGTTTTTTATAAGTCTGCAAAAAATTAGAAGCCTAGCTGCATTTTTTAATTTTTTAAGAATTTTTAAAAAAACAAAAATTTCGAAATTTTGTTAAAAAAATTAATTTTTTTTTTCAAAAAAAAAAAAATATGTTTCAATAACGACTACTCATATTAGAAAAAGAGTTTTACTTTTCTGAAATGAAATTTTATTGCGGAATTTCGATTTTTTTTAGTAATTTCAATAAACTAAACCGTTTTTCAGTTACGCGAATATATGTTGTGCAACCTCCTCCATTTTCGAAATAACGGTATATCTCGAAAACCAGAGCCAATCTGAAAAAACTGCGGGCACCACTGGATTCAGCGTCCCCGAATAATGTTAAAACGCCATGTGCCCGGCTTTTCACGAAAAAAAGTTTCAATTTCATGCACAGTGCAATTAATAATGTACACCATCAGGGCTACCAATGTTTAATACTGTAAACTATAGAAAAGTATACATCATGCAGTTGTTGGCAGCACTACATGTTAATTTCTTATAACATGGTCAATACTACAGTACATTGGACCATGTTGTAAGTAGTCCATTTAAGCCACAATGGACCACGTAGTCCAATATTATCTGTAGGGTGTATGCTTACCTTCATATATGAGTGAGTAATTTAGAATCAATTTGTCTGTTTAAATCGAAGGAGTAAAGTGTATCCTTCTCTAGATATAATAATATTTTATAAAACAACTACATATAAAGAATTTATTAAACTTACGGCAAACTTTGTATTTTCTTGACCGGTGTTTTGCATATTTTTTTAATGCTTTAAGTTAAGAAAATTTATTATTGTTTTCGCAGTTAAAATTGAATCATCCTTAACTCTTAATAACTTACGAATGGAATCTTTAAATTTCATGGTGTTCAAATACCGGTCTCTAGGGAAATAGCTTAAGATTTAAGAAAATTTTTTATTATAATGAATACATTTTTTTATTTTTATTTGTTTAACTTTGCATAATGACAATTACACCTTTTAAATTATAATTAAATTTTATTGTGTTTAATTTCCTTTATGTTATTTCTTAATTTTTTTTTTTTTTTTTTTTTTTTGGTTTTCCAAATAATTACAAAAGTTTTAATAGAGTGTATATTACTAATTTATTAATACTACTGTATCTTTTAAGAGTCATTCATGAACACTTGTACATCCGTTTACTTAAATTTAACGAACGGGAAATACTTACAACTTCAAATTGTCATCTATTTTTTAATTTTATTGTTAGTTACTTTTAACAAAAGTACAGTTTTTCCTGTTATATTCTCAAATTTATCTCATAGTTTTTTCAGCAATTTTTTTTTCATAAATAAATAAAATAAAAAAAAACCTTTTAAATAGTTTTATAGATGGTTATCTAAAAAAAAGATCACAGTTTAATCAAGTTTTGCACTAATAAATGATGACATTTTTGGCACATAAAATATTGAAAAAAAAATTCTTAAAAGCTGAAAAACCAATTTATTTAACTAGAAAATTAAGTCTTAAGGTTTTTCTTTAATAAACGCGAAAAACAAATAAACTAAAAACACAAAAATTTTAAAAAGTACTTAATATTATTTGATCTTTTAACAGCGTATGAAAAGTGTGTGTGCGTGTGGAAACCATCCAGTTGGCAACTTTTGAAGGCATCTTTAACGACGCATTTACGACCATAGAAAATATTTGCGACGCTTGGGCGAACATCAGTTCGCGACTTTTTAACACAAGTTTCCGGAAAATCGTTCACGTCTTTTTAGCGACATTATCGCTCAGGTGCCGTTGACGATCATATGGGCGATACAGTCGTTGACAATAAGTTGGGCGACCATATCCTTGACGATATATGGGCAACAACCTTGCTTATAATGTCATTGGTGGTTATTTCCTGGGCCCGCCCGCGTCTGCGGGATACGTCTAGGAAGATTTTATATTTTTACTGATGGTTCCTGGATAAGGGGCACAGGTAAAGGGGTCTTTGTTAAGTATATAGATACTGAAAGGTCATATAGGCTTCCTGACGACTGCGTTATATTTTTGGCGGAGGTTCTAGGGATTTTGAAGGCCGTGGGATTGGTAAGGGGTAGCATTGCTGGGGCTCGAAGATTACTGCATATGTGGACACCTCTTAGGGCCTTGATGAGCTGTTTTGTGAATTCCAAACTAGTGAATGATTGTAGAAGAAGAGATCTATGAGAAATATTAGGAAAGTATGTATTGAGTGTATGCTAGGAAACTGGGCACTGCATGAGTTTTGTAGACTGGGCTGGGGATACTGGCTGTATGGAGACCGTCAAACCTCCAATAGACTTTTGGTTTGTTAGAGAATGGGTTCTGAACTTCACAGATGGCATCTTATTCAGCAGGAACATAAATTAATTTGTGCTTCTTGGCACATCAATTCACGTATGTCCAATTTGAAAATTAAAGCACATCCTCGAATAACGTTATAAGTTACAAGCCAGGACTATTTATTTTTTTACTATCAAAGATAATTATAATAAAAGCAAAATCTCAAGGAAGTTTAATATTAAATTAAATTTGTATGTTAATTTACAGCTACAATTTTGTTTTTTTTGTGGAGGAATACGTAAGCGACATTGCATGCATTTTGTCGTCAATGTGGTTTAAAAAACTGCAAAATGCATGCAATGGTCGCTTAAGTTGTCCACAATAAAGTATTTTCAAGGCAAATTTAAGAAAATGTCTTAAATACCATTTTAATTACCATTAAATACAAGTTTTGTTACTAAAATTGTCGTTATCAACGTTATATAGGTGGCAAACTCAAAAATGTCGTGAGGACATCGTTGATGACATTTGCGTCTTGACCATTTTGCCAATTGGGAAAACAAACTGTATGTTTTATTTCTATTTATTTATTTATATTTATTTATTTATTTCCAATTCTATACACAAGACTTAAAGCCTCTTTTTGCAGTATAGAATATTGTTTTAGCAGAAACATTTATAATTATATTGTAGGAATATTAAAGTTTAAACAAAACACATCAACAATAAACAGTGGGTTTTAGATTTTAGAAAAACTAAAGATATTAAACCAAATAAAACTGTTAAACGTATAAGACTTATAAGCAACAGTTCTACTTGTAACAATATCAAAGTTTAAACAAAACACATTAACAATAAACAGTGGGTTTATCTCATCTTACATTCCCCACTACAATTAGTTGAAATTCTCTCAACATTAATTGTAGTTGTAAGTAGGTTAAGAAAAACAAAATAAAAACAACAACAACTTGCAAAAGCATGTTGTCAATTGAGTGTTTTTTTAGGCCGTGCACTGCCTGTTTATTATCAAAAAGTAATTTCAATTTTTGGGAATACAAAATTTTAATTTCAAAAGATTTTGTTATTCGTGCTTAACAAAATAATAATCAGGTATGTGATGAAAAACGATCGTTTTCAAAACGATAGTTTTTAGCAGGTGTGATGAATTTCGACCGATTTTAAAATCCATTTCTGAAGTAAAATCTTTATTATGTGTTCAAAATACAGTTCTATTAATATATTTAATAAAGAATTTAACAGAATATATAAATGAAAACGGAGGAAAATGTATTAGAAATCAATTTTTAAAGATACCGAAAACGATATTATCGTTTTCAAATTGTTTTGTTTTCAAAATCGTTTTCCATCACATACCTGAATATTTAAAATAATATTCAACATTTTTCATTTTTCGAATTTATTCTATGAGCTAAATTTCAATATACCTCATTGCTTTCCAACGGAAGGCTAAGGTAAAATGTAAAAAGAAAATACAATATAATAGTCTGGTAGTGTATAAAGTCATTTCTAAAAAATTGAAGGAATAGAACTATTACAAAAAAGCTTTATAAAATACATAACTGAAATTTAGCTCATAGAATAAATTCGAAAAATGAAAAATGTTGAATATAATATAAAGTTACCTTCGGAAGGAAATAATTCCCAGTTTCTAATATTTTAAATTTATAAAAAAATGAAAAAAATTAACATGCAAAAAATTTTAAAATGCTTTTCTTAAAACTCAGTGCGTTCCTAGTTATTTGTTAATTATGCGGGAGTAGATTCCAAAGACGGATTGCATTAAGGAAAAATTGCCAATCGGAAGTTAAACTTTGGTGTCTGAACAATTAAATTATTTTACCTCTATTAGACCTAGATATGGTTAAGCGGTTATACAGATGTTGTGGTTGTTGAGTAAACACGGTTTTGTGCATAAATATTGTTTTGAGAAGGTCATCAAACTGAATACCATATAATTTTCAGTAAAAGGAGAAACAGAATTAAACCTTTTCACGCCATATACGTATCGTACAATACATTTGGCAAATAATTCGCATCCATACATCAGAATTGGCAATAAATAGGCTTTGGCAAGAAGTATTCTTATTTTGATAGGTGTACAATACTGCGTTTGCCAGAGAGTTCTAAGCATGGAATATGTATGGCCACATGCATAATTAATATGGTTGCACCATGGTAGGTTCTTATTAAAAATAATACCTAGATTTTTTGCTGTGTTTACCCTTTCAATACGTTTATCACCAAGAAAAATATAAGGTATATGATCGGTTATAGTAGTTGGATAACAAGATATTTAGATTTTTTTGCGTTGATACTAAGAGCATTAGCAGAAGCCCATTCATATACATATATGTTTAAACTCAGTATTCAGAGTAAAGACACATTGTTCAAATGTGTCACAGCTGATGTAAATCTGAACATCGTCAGCATACATTCTGACTTTGCAGTGTGTTAGTTGACTCGGAAGGTCATCAGCGTAAAGCGAAAATAGAAGGGGCCTAATAATTGACCCCTGCGGTACACCCCTCGTCACAGGTAGAAGTTTTAATTTATTGTTGTTGGTAAGATATGTTGATATCAGACGTGTAGCAGACGTGTAGAAAACACAAACATGTGTTGTAGGTTGTAACATAGGACGTTATGATCGACTGTATCGAAGGCTTTTGAATGATCCAAAAGTACTAAGATATTTGTTTTTCGTTCATCTATACTATTTCTTATATCTTCCGCAACATCTACAAGTGCAGTTATACAACTGTGGTTTTTCCGAAACCCAGATTGTTTATCATGAAGCAGATTATGATCATTAACGTAAAGCGATATCTGATTGTGAATTAACCTCTCAAATATTTTCGACATAAAGGGTAAAAGGGCAATTGGCCTATATTCTGATTTAGTTTTGGGTATTGGTATTATTTTGGACTTTTTCCAATTTGAGGGAAAATGGCTGGTGGTAATAATTGTGTTAAATACATGTGTAACAAAGGGCAATATTCTTGGGAGAATTAATTTCGTCCACACCAACGTCAAACTGGTCTATGCAATCAAAAGAGAAGTTATTATGGGGTTGACGGTTGTCATGGTTGTGATTGTAAAAATCAATATCTGCTTCTACCATAGGAATATTCAAAAATTTTTCAGTAATGACGTCTGGATCAAAAATAACAGGGTCATTATTTCCAGATTTACCGATACCGATTTCCCTTATAGCCTTCCATGTTTTTTTTGATCCCAGGGCCAAGGAGAACTTTTCAGTGTAAAATTTTGATTTTTCCTGTTTAATGAGTTTGTGTACTGTTTTTCTCGCCAAACAATATTTAACATGTAGATTGTTGGTTTTAAACCGCTTCCAACGTGAAAATGCAAGATCTCTTTGTTTAATGGCTTGTTTAATATTTGATGAGAACCATGGTCTTTTTGTTTGACTCGTTACTTTAGTTTTCAATGGAACAGCTTGATCAAACAAATATAATATATTACGTTCAAGAAAGGCTAGTTTATCCTCTGTTGAAACCATATAATAGATTGCATTCCAATCAATTCTAAGTAGTTCTAATTCCAATGTGGCGTATTTAACATTTTCAAAGTCACGAAAAGTTATTGAATAGGGTGGGATTTGCAATTGAAAATTATAGGTCATAAATAATAAATCGTGTTTAGAAAAACACGGAGCAGACAGTTGATCGTATAATATAACATTACTTACATTACCAACAAAAAGAAGATCAATTAAGGTGCTGTTGGACGAGGTAAAGTGAGTAGGTGTAGTTATGTTAGTTGGAAATAGTCTCAATGGTGCCAAGATGTCAATAATGATTGAATCAGTTAAAAGGTTCCAGTTAAAATCACCAATAAGGTCAACATCATTATATAAAGCTGTGGAGTTCTCCAAAATTGAAAAAAACGGTTCAATTGGTATGTTGTTATTAAGCCTGTATAAACTTCCTACCAGTAATTTTCTTCCCCGAGATATAACTTTTATTAAGACGTATTCCACCAAACCATCATTATTATCACCATCAACATTATCATCATTAGATGTTTGCCTTATTGATTTAGTGAGAAAACTAAAAAGTTCATTAATTTTGCTAATTAGGTTAAGATTTGATTAATTATTGTTAGTTCATATTTAATATATGAAGATTCAATAAAAAATAATGACAAAAATTAAAAAAAATTTTGCTAAGCAAGAATGCTTAAGTATAAAAAAAATGTTTTGGCATGTGTATCCAAATATTTTTTTTTAAACACCAGCACACACACACACACTGACGTAAAGAAAAGATAAACGTAAAGAAAAGTCTGTCAAAAAAAATATTAGACTGATAAATAATTTATACTTACAACTGTTATTGCCGTTCTCTTTTTGACTGTTGGAAAAAATTTAAATTAGTCTTCAGAGTTCTCCGCTTATTTTTATACACTCATAAAATTATTTCAGTAACTGATTGTGGGTTAATAAATTCCTTTTCCGTACTGTTAAAATTGAATAAAAATATAGTTATTTTACGAATAATTTTATTTTTTAATATTTATGTTTGTTATTCAAAAAACAAACTACCAAAAAATAATGTTTTTCCGTATTTATTTTTTTATGTGGTTTGATTTTTCGTCTGTTAAAATATATTTTTTATAAGTAAAAACTATTCTTATAAGTATTTATCGACCTTTTTTGATTACTCTAAATAGTTGTTATAGTTTTCTATCAACAGGCTTTCAAAGTCATTAATTTAATGTAAATAAAAGATAATTTATTTCATTATCAATAAAATCCGACGTTTTGTTGGTATTCTTTCCAACTTCTTCAGGGATGAGTTTTATTAAAATCTGGCAACTTTGTAAAAATACAAAGTAAAAAAGTAGTTAATGATAACAATAATTATAATCTTAATTTTTTACAAATAAACTTACAATAATCTTTTCCGTCAGTTTACATCATTTATAAAATATATCACAGTATTTTGTATAGGTGGACAGCACAACACAAAACTTAAAATATTAAAATAAATATATGTAAATTTAAAAATTATCACAGAAAATTTGTCCTTATAAGATCACAGTTGTTATTATTACTAAAGTATTGCAATGGTGTAGTTTGCCTTTGTATTGTTTCTGTCTTCTTTTGTGTTTATTGCACTTGTCGATTTTTGTCGTTAGCTTTCCAACGTGTATCTCTTATTTTCCCTTTTCTCTTTATCTAATATTCTCACTTTTTCAAAGTTTGGCTTGTGTCCGTTTTCAATGCAGTGTTGTGCAAGTGCAGTTGAATGTTTTTCTCTTTTTATGTCAGCTTTATGTTCGTCTATTCTCACACCTAAATTTCCTTTCGTTGTACCAATGTAGATTTTTCCACACTCCTCATTATCACCGCCATCACATTCAATTTGATAAAAAACATCACTTTGATCACTGCACTCAATCTTTGTTTTTGTTTGTGTAAATAAATTATGTATTGTGTCTTGTTTGATTTATGCGCGAATATTATTTGTTGGTCTTTTATTATCTCCCTCAGTTTGATGTTCCCCGTAAGTCTTGGACTATAGTATTTGGCGTTACCAGATGTGTCATTTCTGTTTTTTTCTCTGAAGAAATATTATTTCCAACTTTAGGCAGTAATGAATTAATCAACCCCTTCGGAAAATTGTTTTCCATTAAGATATCCTTTATTCTTGTCATATTCTTAGATTGAAATTTTACGTGGCTTATTTTTATAACTTTGTCAATTAGATTCATTGCCGTATTTATCTTCTGTTTCACGGGTTGTGTTGAGTGAAAATTCACTAAGCGTCCAATTTTAACGAATATGCTGTTCACTAAATAAGACTGGAAAACCGCACTTGGGCCAAAAACACAGATGAAAAATTAAACGCTTTCGCGGGCCACCTTGAGAAAGTTTTCACGCCATATGCTGCACATACTTGTTCCTGTCGTCCAATCATTCCTGATAAGGTAAACCATCCATTAAAATTTAACATAACTCAAGTAAAAGCTGCAATAGAAAAAGTGAATATTAGAAAATCTCCCGGACCTGACCGCATCACAGGGTCAATGATAAGAAACCTACCATCGTCTTCCAGAATCATGCTGCTCATTTTTAACGCTATATTAAGAGTCGGATACTTCCCATCCTCATGGAAGAGGTCTATAATTGTTATGATTCACAAGCCAGGAAAAGATGCTAGCCAGGTTGCGTCGTACAGACCGATAAGCTTATTGTCAATCCTATCGAAGCTTTTCGAAAAAATATTAGTTTTAAGTATAACTCCTCATCTAAATGAACACGACATCATCCCGGATCACCAGTTCGGATTCAGAGCGAAACATGGTACAATAGAACAAGTGCATAGAATTGTCGCCCTTATTAGATCGGCGCACAGTGGCTGAAATCGTTTTTCATTGGCCAAAAATCTGTAACTTTTGAACCGAAGGAGATATTTTAGTGAAATTTTTTTTAATCGACAGTTAGATTCTTAAACTTTCTTCTCATTAAAATCGGTTGAGTAGTTATTGAGGAATTTAAGGTCAAAGTGGAACTTTAAATTTTTTTTTAATTAAGCGTGCAATATGGTTTTTTTTAATTCTTTTAATTATTTAAAAATGTAATTTTTTGATTTAAATAATAATCATTAATATTTTTTGTAATAATGGGACACTCAAAAAATTAAATGCTTACTATAAAAAAAATTTTAACATAAAAAAAAAATAGTAAAATCCATTGGAAATTTTGCTATTATTGCTGAAAAATAAACAATTTTTTGCTTTCAAATTTGTTTACACTTATTTATTAAAACATTTCATACATATGTGGATAATGTATGAATAATAGCAGCAATAGATTTTAATAGCTTTTGTAACAACGTGAGCTTCTATTTATTATTATTTTTTACTAATACAATGTCTGTCTTTGATCTAATGAATTATAATTATTGTTCATTTAATTGAAAGATTGATTGCAAATATTCCATATTCTGTTCTGTGTTATTTCTGTTCTTTAGTAGTTTTTTGACTTCTTCATCTAAATTCCACTTTCCCTTGATTTCGAAGACTGGAGATGAACGGATCTGTCGTTGCCAAAAACATATTAAATAGATCTAGTATTGTGCTCTCTATAAAATCTGTAATCCTTATTCCTTTTTTCCTGAGCTTCCTCTGATAAATCTCCAAGTGGCACCAACTGATATTTAATGACATCTTCTCCATGATAAAGGATTTTGTGAACTGTAGCAGACATATTTTTCCATGGGTACTTGGTTGTATATATTTTTGCAGTTTCCTTAGCAAAATCTCCAAATTTTCTAGAGTCAATTTCTTCATTGCACGCAAGTACTTCTAGGATTATTTTAAATTTAAAAATTAGGTTAAAATCAACACCTGTTATTTCAGATGCTGTTTCTGGATCTGAAAAGAATCTTCTTGCGGTATTGCCATCATTTGTATTGCCTGACCCTTGTTTCGGCTGATCTATAATCAACCCAAATTTGCGATATTCATCTTGAACATGTTTCCTTTTTGAACTTCTTAACTCCTTGTTGGTTTCGTTGTTTCTTATTGATCCTGAAGATCCGAAATCCAAATCATAACTGATTTTAAATATGTGTTCCATTAGTCGTATTCTTGTGTAGTGGTGATAATCCAAATTCATATGCATCAGTATTATCTAATGATTTTGTCGGGACTTGGTTTAATTGGCTTGATGTTGCATGGCATATGATGCAGCTGGATGCAGCCTTCGTGTTAGTCAAAGCCTGGCCTACTTTTCCGTCTATCATTGTTAGCACTAATTGGTAGCTAACTTCAATTTGCTGCCCATCTAAATCTGACTGTAATGGCTGTAGCATTGCAATTTGGGCATTGATATCACTAACTTCTTTATTAATGGCATCATGAGTTTCTTTTTTGAATTCAAATTTTATAGGTGTGCAATATTTCGTAGAAGATGGTGTCTCATTTTTCCAAATATCCTTTGTTTGCGTTGTACTTGTCGAATGCTCTGAATCTTTCAAAATCTTTTTTAATCGCAATGGTACAAATGATACCATGAACATATCTGAGTCCGAAATATTTTCACATACTACTTGTTTGTATTGTTTTTGTCCGGAAGAACCATCACATCCCCATTTACAAAAAAGAATTTACTTTGTGTTTCCATATTTCTTTAACTCATTTCCTTTTATTGATTGTAGCAAGCGTTCGGATGTGTGATCAAGTAGAGATTGTAGTTGTACCTCTGCCGAAATTGATGTGATTGTAATAGTGTCCTTTAATGGCAAACAGTCCATTTTAGCAGATGTTATGTGATGATATGCTGGATACAGATTTGAGCCTTTTTCAATCGCACGCAATCTGAGCTGTATATATTGCTGTTTTGTTAATTTCAAATCCAGATATAATGCTAATGCCTCCTCATTTGTGAATTGTTTTGCATCGCTTGGAGTTGGTATACTTTTAAGAATCCGTTTTGTTCTCAATGGACTAGCTTTAACAACTTTTTCAATGATATCCACTTTTGTCAATTGTTTCTGTGATCGCAATTGATGTAGGAAAGTATCTTGAATATTTTCATATTCGATTTCTTCATTTATATCCTTAAGCTTCCGCCTCTTGGATCTATCGCTACAGTTGTCCAGCGATTTTTGTGGTCTCCCACGTGTGTTTTGATTTGAAGTTTCTGAAGCGTTCTGGACAGAAAGTTCGTTCTCTAACCAGTTTGCAAAGCTCTTACAAAATCTATCTTTGCTGTAATCAACTTTCCTGTATCGCTGTTTTAAATGTTTGATGAAAACATATAATTTATTTTCTAAGTCCGATTGTATTTCAGTGCTATAGGAATTTAAGTTTCCATTTTTTCGTATGTAATTTTTAACATCTTCCTCGTTTTTGTTTCTAAAATGCTCTCCGGCCAATTCTTTATAGCTGAAGCTCTCCATGTTTATGAAAAACGTTGTTATTGCTCAGATATATTATATCCACTGAGTTTGCATCCGAATGTCACTTGCTTTTAAACCTTTTCATACTTTTTTTCATACCAAGTACAGGTAGAATAAAAAGGATTAAAAAACTTAAAATCCTTTAATTTATATGCTATAAAATACCTGACACAAATTTAACAACGCATTGCATAGCTATAGGGTCATGGACTATTATTAGAGTCATAAAAACAGATAAAATAAAAAGACCAAACAAAATTTAAAAAGCCCTTCTAAGGTGGGAGTCACAATATACCTGTTTAGCGTAAACGCGTGTATAAGCTCTTTATTCTACTATAGAATACGCTAGTGTGAACGTAGTGTAACGGATAAGGATGAATCAGGGTAGCTATACGTTTTTGTGTAACATTAATAAAATTGTTTATATGTACTACCTGTATTACGTTCGATCACGATCAATTTTCCCTATATCATAAAATTTTTTTGAAGACAATAGCACATGATTTCTGTTACTTCTGCAAACATTTTTGCGGAATAAAAACAATTTAAAAAAATTTTCTTTTTCTGAGTAATTTCATTAAAATTACCTTTCTATCAGTGGTTTTACCTTCTTAATCCCTTTTGGGCCGCAAAAGTTCTATTCTTCTAAAGTTGAAATATGACAAAAATATAGTAGTTTAGAAATTTTTTTTTGAGTAATTTCATTAAAATTAAAAAAGTGTTAAACATACGGGTCCAAACGGGTACAAGAGTATATACAGGGTAAAAGAAAACACTTTCACCTTTCTATCAGTGGTTTCACCTTCTTGGTCCCTTTTGGGCCGCAAAAGATCTATTCTACTAAAGTTGAAATTCGACAAAAATAAAGTAGTTTAGAAAATATGTCCTAGCATCTCAAATTTAAATAACACAACAGTCGCAAATAATACCTTTTTGAAGATAACAAGACTACCAACCTAGCAGAAAAGCAAGCAGGTCATTATCGCTTATAGTTTTTGTGCAATGATAATTTCTTTCGGATTAAATATTAAAAAAAATACTTTTTTCTGAATTAAAAAAAAAAAAAGTTGTGTTTAACAACATGTCACACCCACAATTACCAATATTTTGACCAAATTTTTTGGCTACCTTAGTTTTAATATGTTTACTATTTAATCAAATTAAAATATTTGAAATCAGTGACAAACAAAAATTGGACTTTTGGCCAATGAAATAAAATTTTCAGCCACTGTGCGGCGTTTGAGAAAAAGCAATACTGCTCAGCACTGTTTAAAGACATTTCCCAAGCTTTTGACAAAGTTTGGCATGATGGGCTACTCATCAAAATAACACGAATGCTTCCTCAAAACACTCACAAGCTTCTGGAGAGCTATCTAACAGGTAGAACATTCATAGTAAGGTCGCAAGATAAATACTCCCCCCTCAAGAAAATTACTGCTGGTGTCCCCCAAGGCAGCATATTAGGACCGCTTCTATATATAATATACACAGCGGATATGCCAACAAACCTGAGCACGCATACCTCTACATTTGCAGACGACACAGCATTTATAAGCGTTAACCATGACCCAAAAGTCGCATCGCAAAATCTGCAGTCCCACATCAATGAACTAGAGGCCTGGCTAGAAAAATGGAGAATAAAGGTTAACCCGGCTAAATGTGCTCACTTAACTTTCACGCTCAGAAGACAAACGTGCCCAGCTGTAAAAATAAATAACATCACTGTTCCGGTAGAAAACCATGTTAAGTACTTGGGAATTCATATAGATAGACGCTTGACCTGGTCGCGTCATATTGAAGCGAAAATAACGGCTATGAAACTTAAAGCAGCTCAACTACATTGGCTTCTCGGTCCAAACTCAAACTTGTCCTTAGACAACAAAATTCTCTTATACAAGTCCATCATAAAACCAATATGGACATATGGCATCCAATTATGGGGAACTGCATGCGCATCTAACATCCAAAAGCTTCAGTCTAGAATATTACGACAAATTGTCTGCGCCCCATGGTATATACGTTATGATATTATCCGCAGAGATCTCAACGTCCCCACTATCCAGGAGGAAATTAAAAAATATTGAATAAGTTACATCGATAAACTAATGGCCCACCCTAACTACCTCGCTCGGGGTCTGCTTCAGTTCGAAGGTCACCAGAGGCTAAAAAGAACCGATACTTTGAGCCTAACTGGAAGACATTTTTAAAATTTGAATACAGCAGTTAGTGCTTACTAAACAACAAGTAGAATTAAGATTTGAATACATATTGTAAATTTCGATAAGAAAGAATCTATAATAAAAATAAATTAAAAAAAAAAAAAAAAAAATAAATATTTAAATTTTTCATATTATTCGAATGTGTATTCTATGTCAAATACAATCCTCAAAAGCTTTTATACTTTAATAGACTCATTCCTTCAATATTTCACAGGAATATTTTCTATGCACTATCAGAATTTTTGTTTGTATATTTCTGTTACGAAGCTTACCTTAGCTATCCTTTGGTTAGCAATGAAGTAAATTGTAAAGAAAATTTATACAACTATTAGATACCAGTAGAATGTAATGCATTTTCTGGCCCGCTACGGCCTTCGTCAGCATTCTTTGTATCTTATTACTGGATAGTGCCTATTGTAAATTTTTTATGTATTTAACTTAATTATTTTAACAAATAGAATCTGGGAATTTATTTCTCATGGTGAGTTACATTTATTATTTAAATTTTTCATATTATTCGAATGTGTATTCTATGTCAAATACAATCCTCAAAAGCTTTTATACTTTAATAGACTCATTCCTTCAATATTTCACAGGAATATTTTCTATGCACTATCAGAATTTTTGTTTGTATATTTCTGTTACGAAGCTTACCTTAGCTATCCTTTGGTTAGCAATGAAGTAAATTGTAAAGAAAATTTATACAACTATTAGATACCAGCAGAATGTAATGCATTTTCTGGCCCGCTACGGCCTTCGTCAGCATTCTTTGTATCTTATTACTGGATAGTGCCTATTGTAAATTTTTTATGTATTTAACTTAATTATTTTAACAAATAGAATCTGGGAATTTATTTCTCATGGTGAGTTACATTTATTATTTAAATTTTTCATATTATTCGAATGTGTATTCTATGTCAAATACAATCCTCAAAAGCTTTTATACTTTAATAGACTCATTCCTTCAATATTTCACAGGAATATTTTCTATGCACTATCAGAATTTTTGTTTGTATATTTCTGTTACGAAGCTTACCTTAGCTATCCTTTGGTTAGCAATGAAGTAAATTGTAAAGAAAATTTATACAACTATTAGATACCAGCACTAATAAGATACAAAGAATGCTGACGAAGGCCGTAGCGGGCCAGAAAATGCATTACATTCTGCTGGTATCTAATAGTTGTATAAATTTTCTTTACAATTTACTTCATTGCTAACCAAAGGATAGCTAAGGTAAGCTTCGTAACAGAAATATACAAACAAAAATTCTGATAGTGCATAGAAAATATTCCTGTGAAATATTGAAGGAATGAGTCTATTAAAGTATAAAAGCTTTTGAGGATTGTATTTGACATAGAATACACATTCGAATAATATGAAAAATTTAAATAATAAATGTAACTCACCATGAGAAATAAATTCCCAGATTCTATTTGTTAAAATAATTAAGTTAAATACATAAAAAATTTACAATAGGCACTATCCAGTAATAAGATACAAAGAATGCTGACGAAGGCCGTAGCGGGCCAGAAAATGCATTACATTCTGCTGGTATCTAATAGTTGTATAAATTTTCTTTACAATTTACTTCATTGCTAACCAAAGGATAGCTAAGGTAAGCTTCGTAACAGAAATATACAAACAAAAATTCTGATAGTGCATAGAAAATATTCCTGTGAAATATTGAAGGAATGAGTCTATTAAAGTATAAAAGCTTTTGAGGATTGTATTTGACATAGAATACACATTCGAATAATATGAAAAATTTAAATAATAAATGTAACTCACCATGAGAAATAAATTCCCAGATTCTATTTGTTAAAATAATTAAGTTAAATACATAAAAAATTTACAATAGGCACTATCCAGTAATAAGATACAAAGAATGCTGACGAAGGCCGTAGCGGGCCAGAAAATGCATTACATTCTGCTGGTATCTAATAGTTGTATAAATTTTCTTTACAATTTACTTCATTGCTAACCAAAGGATAGCTAAGGTAAGCTTCGTAACAGAAATATACAAACAAAAATTCTGATAGTGCATAGAAAATATTCCTGTGAAATATTGAAGGAATGAGTCTATTAAAGTATAAAAGCTTTTGAGGATTGTATTTGACATAGAATACACATTCGAATAATATGAAAAATTTAAATAATAAATGTAACTCACCATGAGAAATAAATTCCCAGATTCTATTTGTTAAAATAATTAAGTTAAATACATAAAAAATTTACAATAGGCACTATCCAGTAATAAGATACAAAGAATGCTGACGAAGGCCGTAGCGGGCCAGAAAATGCATTACATTCTGCTGGTATCTAATAGTTGTATAAATTTTCTTTACAATTTACTTCATTGCTAACCAAAGGATAGCTAAGGTAAGCTTCGTAACAGAAATATACAAACAAAAATTCTGATAGTGCATAGAAAATATTCCTGTGAAATATTGAAGGAATGAGTCTATTAAAGTATAAAAGCTTTTGAGGATTGTATTTGACATAGAATACACATTCGAATAATATGAAAAATTTAAATAATAAATGTAACTCACCATGAGAAATAAATTCCCAGATTCTATTTGTTAAAATAATTAAGTTAAATACATAAAAAATTTACAATAGGCACTATCCAGTAATAAGATACAAAGAATGCTGACGAAGGCCGTAGCGGGCCAGAAAATACATTACATTCTGCTGGTATCTAATAGTTGTATAAATTTTCTTTACAATTTACTTCATTGCTAACCAAAGGATAGCTAAGGTAAGCTTCGTAACAGAAATATACAAACAAAAATTCTGATAGTGCATAGAAAATATTCCTGTGAAATATTGAAGGAATGAGTCTATTAAAGTATAAAAGCTTTTGAGGATTGTATTTGACATAGAATACACATTCGAATAATATGAAAAATTTAAATAATAAATGTAACTCACCATGAGAAATAAATTCCCAGATTCTATTTGTTAAAAAAATAAATAAATAAAAAATTAAAAAATGAATGTAAAAATCATTTATTTTATATGAAATGTAATTGATCCGTTTTTGAAATGAATTTTAATTTGTTTAAAATGAATTTTCGTTTGGATTTAACTACATAATATTTTGAGTTTAGTAAAAGAAATAAACGAAAACATTTTTGATATATTCAGCCTTATTATGGTAGTCGTTGTCATAAACGCCCAAGTCGTTTTTTGTAGCAGCTTAAGGAACACAGATTGTAAGTTACTTTAATCTATTACAAAAAACGATACAGTTATTTACGACAACCGTAACAAGGTTGATTGTGATTTAGGATTTAACTAGTGTGTTGGTATACTTTAGTTGTTGTTGCTGTTTCGCCAGTGAAACAGTTGTTTAACTTTATAATTATTTTCCTAGTTGTTTTAGTACTTTTAACGCAATTTTATTGATCTTTCTTAAATTAATTATTTCACTACTCTTTTGGTATTGCTCGATATTTTTTTCTCCATTTTTAGTTTGTAAATCGCGCTCTAACAACACAGCCTGACGAATGATGAATATTTTTGAAGGAATTTCCTATCGTTCATACGTTCAGTTGAAAATGAAGATATAGTCGCACTTTTCTATACTAAATTTATTTGCAATGAAAAACACAGCTTTTTTAATGTATTCTGATATCCTTATAATAAGTTTCCTTATAATGAATTTTTCTTTACAATGAAATAAATTTTGGAAATAAAATTTTGACTGAAACGCGGTTTGAATTATTTCCAAAAGTTTTCTCTTACACATACCAACAACACTGTGTGCGGAGAAAAACAGTAAAATAAATACATTTAACGATTCCCATAAGAAGGAAACACGAAAAACATAGTCCTATCATGAAAAATATTGACAGCAATCATAGTAAGATTTTTTAGTTAAATGTTTAGTTAAAATAAAGAAGTAACACAAAAAACTAAATTTTAATAAAAATGATCTAATAATCAAATTCAAAATAATCATAAAAAATAAATATCTTTTAAAAAAGTACCTTTTAAAAAGGCGATACTTTTAAAAAATAATTTATTACAATAGAACCTGTGCATTTTAAGAAAATTCTTTAAAAAAGTGCGTTAAAATTTTTTTTTAACCATCGCTTAAGTGTACGCTTTTAAAAGTTTTTTTTTATGTTTAAGTTTAATTTTAACCCTTATGTGTGTGGACAGGTACCTGTGTACCTATTGCGTTTTCAAATCGAAATTTTTTATATAAGATTTTAGTCTACAATTCTACAATTTCATGAGAACTCCTAACTTTTTGTTATTATTATTTTATGTTTCTAAAACGACTGCGCATATAAGAAAAAAGTTTTACCTTTATTAAAGTAAATTTTATTGCGGAATTTCGGGTTTTTTTAGTTTTTCAATAAGCTAAAGCGTTTTTGAGTTGCGCGAACATATGTTAATTTATCTATACAATATATAATTTCTTAGTATGTCAAGATGTTTGCATGTATGTCCTATTGTTTCATCTACTTTCTGAAGCCATCTGATGACATGGGAAGCTGAAATTTGGCACACTTCATGTACTTTCTCTGCGGAAGATCGTAACGAAGCCATATTTTTGATTTTCGGCTTTTCAACTAGTATAACTATGTATAAGGATCTGATAGAAAAGATGTTTTTTTATAATATGGGGAACATTGGGCCCCACCCGGCACGGTTAGGCACCGTCGGATTGACCTGAAAAATTAGATTATGATTTCTTACACCAAACCTCATTTTTTAAGCAGCGCAAACAATTAAATTAAAAAAAAAATCCAATACAAGATGCGACCAGTCTAGTGTACAATATTTATTTTATTCAAATCTGATGGGGCAAAAAATGGTGAAAACGGGTAAATTCGGTAACCTCAAATCTTTAAGCCACAAGAGATAAAAAACCCAAAACTCATCGATCTTCATTAGAAAAGTAAGTAGACAGGTGTCTGGTATTTTTTTGACTAGTATTTTTTTGAAATTCGGCCCTTTTGTGACATCTTTGATGCTCAATCTGTCGTTTAAACAAATAAACATAGAAATAACGATTATACCAAGTTCGTTTCAAATTTAAATTTGGTACTTTTTTGAAGAAATGTTTTTATTTTTTCATTTGCGTAATCCCTGGAAATATTTCTCCGCGATACCTAATTTGGAAATCGTTATTTTAGAAAAACAAACAAGTTCTACAAACTTTTTTAAAAATTCATTTTTAATAACTTCTTTTTATCTTAAAACCAAAAACTTACAGCCGTATTCATAATGAAAATTTGGCATAAAGTTAGCAAAAAGTTTATTCATAAAACTAACCAAACTCTGGCTAACGATTTGCTAAACTCTTGTTAACGAGCTGCCAAACGTTTGCCAACTTGTGAAAAACAGCCGTTTAATGTTTAACAATTTTGTTGTTTTTTTTAAATAAATGTTGTTTTTTAATTCACTGTCTTTTCTAAATTTATTTTAATTTTAAAAACTTTTTAAAATTTTTATATGTGAAGGGAAAAAGAAAAAAAATTACAAATTCAGCGATGATTAATTCAAAACGTGTTGCATTTTTGATTAATACAAGGTGGCATCATACAAATTCAGAGTTGATTTATTGAAAGTTGGCAGATGGAGAAAAATTCGTTATGAATTAACTCTGTGCCAACAAGCTGCAAAGCTAAATCGCCATTCTAGTTAGCAGCTCGTTGTACGTAGTGTTCAAACTATGGCTAACTTTTTGTTATGAATACGGCTGTTAGTCTTCAGACTTGTTCGAAAATAAACACAAAGTATCGCTTCTTAGTGTTGGGTTCGGTAGATTTGTGGAAAACACAAACGCTAATAGTTTTTGTGTAGAAAATCATTAAAAAATAACGTTTCTCTGTTTGTCATCTTTCGTACACAAAAATAGTACTGTTTTTATCTAACTCAACAAATGAGAACATTTAATTCCGTTTGGTTTTTTTTAAATCATTTTTTTAAATTTAAACGACATGTGCCATTTTTCAAACACAGCTGTAAAATTACTTGCTTCATATCTATGTGATAGAAGTCAATTCGTTTCTTTTGGTTCTAATAAATCAAACACCTGCTTAATGACAAGAGGTGTTCCACAGGGCTCGATACTTGGCCCACTATTATATTCAATATACTCCAATGACTTGCCGTCCAGACTCAACTACTGTGGTATACAGATGTATGCAGATGACGTTCAGCTTTACATCAGCTGTTCCCCATCAGGTATTATTGATTGTATCAGCAAATTAAATCACGATCTCGTTAACGTATTAAGATGGGCGTCAGTAAATAACCTTTGCCTCAATGCGAAAAAATCGAAGGCAGTGCTTATAAGCAAAACAAAATTTTTACCGTCTAGCTTGCCGCCAATGCAAATTGGACATTCTACTATTGAAATCGTGAAAAGTGCCAAAAACCTTGGCATTATATTTAACAACGATCTCACCTGGTCAAATCATGTAAATGCCATATGTGGAAAAACTTATGTTATGTTAAGAAATCTTTGGATGACACAGTATTTTACGCCAATTAATATCCGCCTGCTACTCGCTAAGACATATCTACTACCCACTTTAATGTATGGATGTGAATTATTTTCCAGTTGTGATTCAATAAGCCAGAATAAGCTCAAAGTGACCTACAACAACATTGCCAGATATATATATGGACGTACAAGATATAGTAGTATAACTCAGTTTTCAAACCAAATCTATAATATATCTTTTGAAAATCTATTGAAATGCTGAACACTCATATTTTTACATAAACTTATATTTAATAGACAACCTACTTATCTCTACAAAAGAATAACATTTTCAAGATCGAATCGGGGCAATAGAATAAACTCCATAAGATACCGTAAGCAAATATCTGAAATAATGCCATCCGTCTCTGGAATGAACTTCCTCCTAATATACAGATAATAAGCAATGCAAAGCACTTTAGATGCGAAATATTTACCCTCTTGGGTTAACGAAAAATCACATACATAACTAAAAAAATTTTTATTGTTATAATTATTACTTTTCTTTTGTAAATAAAACCTGTAACTCATAACTAATTAATTTGTTTTTCAATTGTTTTTAGTTTTAAGATAAACCTTTGTAAATGTCATAATCTAATGTGCCTTTATCTCCCCAGTACTATTAAATAAGATTAAGTCTTGTTGTACTGCTTATTTTTCAAATAAATAAATAAAAAAAAAAAAAATAAAAAAAAAACGGCCAAGTCTAAATTACACAAATTAAAATTAAAATAATGTCAATAACAAATTTAATAATTAAAAATTATTTCGTTTACTCATATTTTATCTAATGTAATATATACACACTTAAAAAGAAAATGTTCCCCTGAAGAAGTCAACAAAAAATGTAATTAAATGTGTTTTTAATTTACAATGGAAAAATTTAGGCCCTATTAGCTTACTTATATATCTAAAACTTCAAAATTAACACCTTGGCCAAAAAATAAATAAAGTATATACAAACTTTATTGTTCGTAGCTTTTGGCTGGAAAAAAACACTTTTTTACAAAATCAAAATAACATACGAAAAAAAATAAAAAGCACGCAAAATAATTTTACACAAACAAAATTTATACACAATACAAAAATAAGATGTGCGTGCTGCGGTCGCTTCTAAAATTTTTTGTTTGTACATTTCTTTATCAATGTAAAAGAATAAACATTATAGAACATTAAAATATAGTGTTTGTCTACAGTATCACTTCAATTGTTCTTCTTTTTATCAAAGAACAGAACACTAGATAATGTTCGGTTCTTTCTTGAAAGTAGTAACGAACGGTATTAAGGGTTGTGTTCGTCTACACATTCACTAAAAAATAGATATCGTTCTGGGGTGTGTGAGCCGAACGCTAGATAATGCGCTGCTTATTTTCGAACACTGCTTGAGACTTAAAACTCTCGTACAACATAATAAATAAATATCAATCATACGCCTTAGTATGGAAAAAGTTTTCGCAATCCCTTTTTTCCTCTGGTTTATAATAATCTACTAAGGTAAAGTAATTTTTCAAGATTTTCTTTTTCCACTTAAAATAAAACTCATTTTAACAATAAAATACAAACGCAGGTGTATTCATTCACACTCATATTCCAAAGTCTTATTTTTTTGTCATTTGCTTTATATACGAACTCACAAGAATGCTTTCTCTTCATTTTCTTTAAATAAAATTGTATTTTGCTTTACATGGGTGTGTGTGTACAAGCATATGAATGAATGTGTAAGAACCCAGCGGGAAAACTCAGAAGACCTTCTTACTTCAGGCCTTTTTAAAGGCCTGCTTAAAAAACGTTTTGATTTAATTACTATTCTTACGTAACTGCTAAGGAATGCCTTATAGAAGGCCTCGACTCTTTGGTATAAAATAAGCGAGAAAAGAAGGAGTAACATTTTTTGTTTTGTTTTTTTGCACAAGCAAAAGCAAAAGAGTTCAGATCCCTTTACAAAAACAAAGTAACATATGTTGTAATTCATTTTAGTTGAAGTTGAAAAGAGAAAGAGTAAAATTTTTTGTTTTGTTTTTTTCGCCAAAGCGAAAGAATTCAGATCCCGTTATAAAAACAAAGTAACAAAGCAGGTGCATATTAAAATACAAAATAAAAACAATAATGTTAATCATTTTAGTTGAGTTTTGTTCATTAAGGAAGATATGTAGGTACTTGTGCTTTTAAAAGTTTTATTTTATTATAAACTTTTATTTGCAATCTATTTTACAATATTTAGCAAATTCAATTATTTCAATAAAAAAATAGGTATCACATCTAATATGTACATGAAACCTTTTCAGTCTTCTAATTTCATTTGTAAGGAAATATTCCTTAATGTTTTAGACTGATAGCCCTTCAATATGACCTTTAATGCATTTGTATAAGGATGGTCTGAAAGGCCTTTTAAGAGCCATTAATTGAAAGGCCTTTTACCATACCTTTCTTAAAAACCCTTCAAGATAACCTTTTTGCTAAGGCCTTTTGACAGTCATTCTCTGGAAAGCCTTCTAAAAGCCATTTATTTGAAGGCCTTTAAGAAGCTCTGGGGAAGAAAGGAAAGCGGAAGGCCTTCTCCGCAATGACAACGCGTGTAAAAAAGATATGAGTATGGAATGGAGCGAGAAGGGCTTGTTTATCCAAAAGAAGGGGTACAGAGGCCTTCTGGAAGGCCTCCGTACTCCTTCTTTTTCCCGCTGGGAAGATGTTTGTGTGCATGTGTGTGGGTACCATCATCATAATGGTGACAATAAATTATGCGAGTTTATGTTATAAAAATTTAAATTTATGTCACCAAATATCGTTAAAAAATTGTTTCGATGCTGGATTTATTTATGTATTTTCTTATTCTGTTTGCTTTTAATAGCAACAACAACATTAACAAAAGCAAACAATACCAAAATACACTCAAAACTCTTGTTTAGAAAACGTATTTTTTAAAGTAAAACTCTGTTTTGAAACCAGCTGGAACTAAAACCACTTTAGTACTTTAAAGATTTTAGGGTGGAATTTTTGCTTTATTGGGACTTTGCTTATGCTGATTTTTATTGAAGTCAGTTTTATGTACTTGTACTTTGACATTTTCGAAATTTTATTCCAAGCCGACTTCATTATCCCATTAAGCCAGCCATTTTGATTTTAACATAAATCACTTAGCAAATAAGACTAAAAAGAGGTAAACATGTTAAATCTTGGTAGAATCAAGGTTTACATATTGCAAGTTTTCAATTTAAGTAAATATGAAGAAGAAATCGTTAAGGTTCGAGGAAATAAAAAGGTAATTTAATTATGCTGAATACTTCGTCGACTTTAATTTAATAAAAACTTTTATAACAAGAAATATCTATATCAAAAAATATATTTATTTGCACAGAAATAGAAGAAAAATAAACTACGTTTATGAAAAGTATCAGAATTTCCCAATTTCAATACCCAAAACATCACTTTGTAATTCTTATAAAACAAAAGCTAGAATTTTTTATTTGAAGTGCCTGCTGCTGAAAAAAGAATAAATACACCAATGACAGAAACTCTTTTTCTTGTGCAAATAAAATGTATTTTCTTAATTATTTTTATAGTTTTTTATTGTTTCCTTCATTGCAGTTTAAAATTAGAGGTTGAGAGGGAACACATCCATGTTTTGTTGTTGCTTAAAAAATTCAAAAGAACCGAAAGATTCTCCACAAATGCCACTATAAAAGCCATTAAAAATATAGGCAAAAATAATACTGACAATAATTTTTACAATGCGGAAACTAATGAAGAGTGTAGAAGTTTTGTTCATGATGCAAATGCAAGTGCATTTGGTTGTATAACTCATTCAATTGATATATTTGTAAAAAGAACTAAAAATGTTTGGTTTGGAATAGATAACTGCAAAAATCAATATTTTTCTTGATTCACTCATACGCTAAAATTCCCTTCAATTCTATGTCTGCAAAACAAAGTGAGTTAAATGATAAAACGTACTTTGCTTGCATTCATTGATGCGCACGCAATAACACATTTGCTCAAAATTAAAAGGCAGACATTCTAATGCTTTTGCATTCAAGTAGTTATTGTGCACTCAATGAGACAACGACGAATGTAAATTGGTATGAGTACGAGTCGCTTTGTTTGTATGATTGTGAGTTGTATAAACATATATCTGTGGTTTTCATGGGCAACCGCGTATGTCTATTTTTTCGATTTTGAAATGTTGATGCTTTATTGCTTAATTTTAAGCGCTCTTTACATTCAAAAAAAAAAAAAAAATTTTAAAACAGATAGACCCTTTCCGATGTTTTAACTCAATTACAAAGTTCAAAAGGTGCAATATGTAACCCATAGTTTGATCTAGAATGGTTTTTTCGGCTCTCCTGAAAAATTTTATTTTAAGACATACGCGGTTGCCCATGAAAACCACAGATATTAGGCATAAGTTCAAATAAACTCGTTGTTGTGTCCAATTTGTTTTTGCGTGTTTTTTTTTTTTACATAACAAGCAACATTAACAACAATAACAACAACATTATATTGTACACACAGAACTACTGTATTTTTTAAGAAATGATAGAAAATGAAACTAGTCTTCTATTTCTACGGAAATTGTTTGAAAAACTTTAATACGTACTTCATAGCAACTGCTGCATGCCTACATGAGTAATGATTGCTTACTTTCTGGCTTTTTTGTTTGTATTTTTTCTTTACCAAAGCAATCATTGTCGGACCAAAAACACAAACACCATCTGATTGCAAACCAGCAGCGAAGTGGTTGCACAAGTTTGATTGCATTAACGCAAACGAGTGTATTTGATGGTGTTCATTGAATGCGAATTTTTTGCAATCACACAAAGCCATTCTCTGGTTTGGAAGTAATGAAACGGATATATTGAAAGTTAAAACGTAAAAAATTGAAACAGAAAACAAAATTTTAAAAGAAGCAAGAATCTTCAAAATTTAAAAAAAGAACAAAAAAAAAAAAGGAATACATTCGGCTGTCAACACCTGGAAATCGCCAGAGTTCAAAGTTTAGAGATCTTTTGAAATTGCGGCTTGCTAGAGGTCGGTATTCTCTGAAACTTCGGTCCCAACTATGGCTTGGATCCAAAGTCACGAGAAGTGAGATGTTAAAAAATCTACTTTAAGAGCTGTCTTCCACCAGTTTTGGGAAAGTTTGTCCTGCTGTCATATCTTCCTAGGTACTACTGCTATTTAACAAATGCTGTTTGTTGGTGTGAAAAATGCAGCGAAGGTTATAAAGCTTCAACTTCTAAAAAAAACTGAGTGTATAATTCTGATGTATTATAAACTCGGAAGCAGCTTCCTGTTTGTACTGGTGGCCTTCACACACAGTGGCCGTTTGTTAATCGCTTTGTGTGTTACACAGTGGTTAAAACTCCAATGAGATAAGTTCTAACCGGCAGTTGCCAATGTTAATCTTTTTTGCTACTTTTGAGGGGCAAGGTTTTAGGGATTGTTTTTTTTTTTAAGTTACAGTTAATTTGACAGTTGTCTTTTGTTTTCATGACAGTTTGGTTTAGCAATTTCATCATGAATAAACTCATGGCAGACCAGTTTAATTCTAAAATTCGTGATTTGTTTTGACAAACTCAGTACATGAAAATTTCGTTCAATAAAGACACCATACTTTTGGTTGAATAGCCATGTCAACAAATAGAAGTATTAAATTTGGAGCGATAATGATAATAATTCTCAAGCCATTGTCGAAACACTTTGAAATCAAGAACAGCTCACTGTTTGGTGCTTTGAATCATTATGTCCTCACAAACAACGATGGTCAAAATGTAAGAATAAACGATGAGTGGGACTAGTACATGCTTCCCAACTTTTTTGTGCTTCAAATGGAGGCACAGTGTTTTTTTTTTTTAACTAGCTGACCCGGTATACGTTGTTCTGCCATACAAATTATTTCTAGTTAATAATTTTGTTGTTCAATAAAAATATCAAATGCATTTCAAGAGTGTGGGGAATGAATATATTACAGCAAGCGGAATTTACCTCTGAAGACGCTGACGGGCGATAAAAAAATAAACCAACCTTTTTTTCCAATTTAATGCATTTCGATGGCGATAGCAGTTTTTCCAAAAAATGTTTTTTTTTAGTTTTACATGAGTTAAGGTCAAAAAATCGATTTTTTACTTGTTAATTTTTAAGCTGGAGGTCCACACCACGCGTTACTCGCTTTTTCGCAATATAACAGATTCTACTTAAAAAAAGTAGAATCTGTGTAGTTATACGTAGCAAGTTACATGCACAAAAGCGTAGATGCCTTGAGGCGAAAAGTAGGTTTACTTTCTACGTTTGTAAGCATCACAGGCAGCGTTCGAACAAATCAGCTGATTTTTGACAAATAACATTTTATTTTTGCTTGTGCTTATGCCGCATAAAAAGCGTTGCTTGTAACTTGAAACGTAGATCGCAAGTAATGTTAGAAAAGCATGCGCTGCGGTGAGGCGAAAAAGCGTGGTATGGACCTCCAGCTTTAGGCTCTTTTAATTTCCAAAGAATTGTACCCTCTAAACTTTAAAAGATGGCGATATAACTTTATTTTCCTCATGAAAAAACCTATCGAAAAATGTATGGCACAATATCGATTGCCAAATCGTCCCACCTTAATATATATATTTATCGACTAAATTTCTCTTATGCTCTTATTTTCAGTCAACAGTACTAAAATGTATAATTGCGATAAACATTTATATGTTTACAGTAACTATAATATTGCTGATATTAAATTAAAATTTTTTGTGTACGACAACAATAAATTGTTATAATAAATATTGTGTAGTTGGCGTAACGATGACCAACCATATTTTTTCTCTGCTTGTGGAGTTTAAAAAGGTTTCTTACATTTTGCAAACAAATAATTTTACATAATGTACCTGTTAACATTTTAGCACCATAAAAGTTTTTTCATGGCGAGTTGAAAAGTACCAGGTCATGGAGATAAACTAGAAACCATTTAACATTTCGAAAAGAATATTCGACTAGTTATTGCCGAAATACAGCCTGATTTACTCTGAAGTGTGTATTAATACTAAACTTTAACGTAACGACTCTGTTTATGTTTTAGTTGTTAGTTATTAATAAAAAATTATCAAAACAATTTAATTACACAGAAAAAAATTACAAGGTTCAGTATGTAATTAATAAAAATTTTTTAAACTTTTCTAAAATTTTCAACAATTTTTCTTAGCTAGCTTTCCCTCAACAGTAAATTTCAGTGTATTTATCAAATATGAAAAACTGGGAATTAAGCACGTCATATGGAAATCGTATTTATAATTTTCTTAATTTAAGCTACGTTCACAATCAAAAAAACAATTTCGTTTTTTCTTCTATCTTTTTTCTTCCCAAAGTATTTCATATATTTTCCTTTCATTTTTAAAACAAAAATGTAACTAAAATTTTTTCAAAAATGTAACTAATGTTGAGTCAACTAGAACTTCAGCAACAATTTGTATGAAATTGTTTCTGACGTTTAAAATAATTTTATTTAGTTTTGAAAAAAAATTTAAAAAATATGTTTAAAAAAATAAAAATAAATGCATAATATTGTTGTGGGTAAAATTTGCAAACGGTTTCTTGATGCAAAATGTGTGTAGTTAAAAAAGAAAATGTTGCTCTATTATGAACACCAAGTGAAAATGTTTTTTTGATTGTGAACGCAGCTTAATTTGTTTGTAAATTGTCATATTAACAATTTGCTTTAGTTGAAAAAACATTTTCTGTCAATAATTTTTAATATAAAATTAAAAAAATAAATTTTAATGTCGTAAAAAATGAATGCAAGGACACTTATTGAAAACAAAGTCCATTTAAGGGGTAAGTGAAGCTATTATTTGAAACTTCTCAGCGAAATTTTAACGCGTTTTAATTTATTCTAGTTTTCAAATTATATTTGATGATTGTAACAAGAATCCGTTATGAGCACGTATTAAAACCTTTTTTGCATCCCCTTCTAAGTCCGTAAATGTAAATAAAATATTAATAAAATCAATATTTTTATTCCATCTCTTTCTGTTACAACTGCCATACTTTTTTTTTAAATTAATAAGCAACAAAACATTTTGTTTAAATTTGTGTTTAATTTTTCTATTTGATTTCTAGCAAATATTTTATTCAATGTAACAAACTCATTGTTAAAAATATTTGTTGAACGTCAACAATTTTAATTAACAAAAGTATTTTTTATATTTACAAATTCGGTTGTTGGTGCCTTTTCAATTAAAAAATTTATTATTTTGACGAATATGGTATTCAATATGACAATTGATTTGTCGTAATTTTTTTCTGTGCAGTTTCAACAAATTTTACTTATGTAACACACATACATATCGCACACCAAATCATAAACCATCACAATTCAAAGTTTATCAAAATCGTTTTTTTTTTATAATCCATTTCACAAATCAATTCTATGACCACCACGAAAATTTCTTTTGCGCAGCTTCCAACTTTAACTTTTCTTCTTTAACAATTGTGAAACTTGATTTGATTGAAATATTTGAACCATTTTCTTGGATCCAGTTTTTTTGCCTCTCCTGAAAATTTTTGAATTGCGACTGTTTATGATTTATTGCTCGGTTTTAAAAACAAATGCAAGTATATTGCATAATCATGTATGTAAGTCCATGAGAAAATTGCAGCAATTAAAAATTTTTCAAACGGAATGAAAAACTAAGTATATCACCACTAGTGGCAGAAGGTATAAAAGCAAAGAAACAAAAACAAAACGTACAAACTAATTTGAATCTCAACGGATACTAAATTTTAAGTCAAGTGCAAATATGTTTGCATTTGAATGCAACGCAAAAAAGTAACACTTTTGACGCCCCCATATGGAAGTTTTTTTAAACACAGTAACGCAGAAAACATTTCTTAACAAAAAAAGTATGAAAAAAGTAGAAAGAAAAAAGTTAAATTGTTACAAATTGCCATTACAGCTTGACATTCAAGCAGCGCCGTCATCATCAGCTTTAAATGGAAACAAATTTACCATACATATGGGCTAATCCGGAAATTTTTAAACCAAAGGCAGATATTTAAAGTTGCCCAAAATCCAAATGTTTGTTAATGGAATAATAGTTTACATATTCAAGCTTCAACATATATAAGCAATAAGGTTTTACGGTGGTTTTTTTGTTCTTGGCAGAGGCTAACCTAAACGTACCTCTTGCTTTCATTTATTCTTGTAAAAAAGGGTATTTTTCCATGGTCAAAAAAGTGGGCAAAACAATCGTTTCAGTATTTAGCGTTTAGCAAAACTTTAATTTGCTTAATTTTCTTTTATTTAAGATAAAAATCATATATGTAAGTTATCTAATATATATTAATAATTTGAACTAAAAATGGGTACACTCTGTGTAACGTCCGTAACGGAAAATGGGGTTTTTTAAATTTAACAGAATGAATTTAAATAATTTTGTTTTCCAAACTAGCTTTATAAACAGAGTTTTTTAAGCACTTTAATCTGGTGAAAAAAAGAAATACATTTATTACGCTTTTTTTTCTTAATATATATGACAAAGTGTGTAACGTCCGTAACGGCATGAAAATACCCAAAAGTTTTGTTTTAATATTATGAGGTGGATGTAAGTTTTTATAATGGATTTTCACCTGCTGAATCTGAATCTGGACTTAAAATTGCTCTAGGTTGCCGCGAATCCGAAAAACTTCACCTCAAAGTAACAAAAAGTGTGTCTTAATAACATGCGATCCCCCAATCTGCAACTTATATTGAGATGAATTTCAAATTCTTCTGAAACCTAAAATAATTCCTGAATATCAATAATTAGTAATTAATAACCATGTTGTAAACCGCAACCTCCATGCACCCCTTCAAATATTTGGTGGTACGCCCATGCTTGCAATGTTTACGTACTGGATTTTCCGTTAGAAATCTTAAAGCAATTCTTGCTTTGACCTCGAAATTTTGCGCGTGCACCCAGAGAAAAAACATGTTTAAATATGGTCACCTCCAACAATACTATGTTTAAAGAAAATTTTAACCATTTTATGGTAAAAAATAGTCCTCCATCAAGAAGCCACAACCATAATATGGTTGGCTCCGAACACATTATGGTTAATAATAACTAAAATATGTTTAACACTTATAATAGCATGATTGGTTTTTAACCATAGCATGTTGCCCTTGAAAAAGGAAAATACTATAGTGAATTTAAAAACAAATTATTGTTATACTTAACCATAACATGCTTAAAGGCAACCATAATATGGTTGTGGTTTTTTGATAGGGGACTAATTTAACCATAATATGGTTGTCGGTGACAAAAATATGGTTAAATTTAGCATAATATGATTTAAATTTTCTTTAAGCATAGTATTGTTGGAGGTGACCATATTTAAACATGTTTTTTCTCTGCGTGTGGTGACAAATATATTCGTATTAATTAAAATGTGTTCAAATGCAGACAGAGCAAAAAAATGTTGTGCAAATTTGAAAATAATACTGAAAAACTGTTGGTGTTTAAAACTACAAAGGCAGAAAGAAAGCGGGCATATCTTGAGAAAATCAAAGAACAGTTAAAAAATAGTGTGTCACAGGCAAAAAGAATAAAAAAAGATAATAGACAACGAGTGGCCAAATTTAGAGAGGCACTTAAATACATTCTGAGAAACATTACACAATTCGTAAGAGAATGGAATGTGAGTTGTTTCGAACGGAATTTTTTTTGCTACTTCGCATGGAAAAGGAGCGGTGGACGGTGTTGGCGCTGTTGTTAAGCGAAAAGTTTGGCAACTAGTAAAAACCCAAAATCTCACCTTAAAAAACTTTCGAGATTTTCACAAATTAGCAAAAAAAAAAAAAATATAAAAATCGCTTTCCTAATTTACGGTGGTAAAAATTATGTCAAAACTACATCTGACGAAATATCAAAAACATGGATAAATGTAAAAAATATTCCAGCTCTTAAATCATATCATTATTTTTTTCGGGCTTTTCCAATGACAATACTATAAAAGTAGCTCGAATAGCTGGGTCTATTAAGCATAAGATACAATGTTAAACGGTTAAATAAACAAATTAATAAATGAATATAACTAATATAAGAGTAATGAAATATTCTATAATGTTTTTGTAACTTATACATTTATAATTACAAGGTTAAAAAGATTTTTAAATACATGAATGTTTTTTATATACACAATTTGGTTTAATGGAAAAAGTGTAACGTCCGTAACGTAACGTCCGTAACAGACAAAAATTAAGATTTTTGTTTAACAGGACTACTTAGCCTTCTTTTCTAAGATGGATTGATATGGTCATATATTCCACTTAATTTTTTGTATTTGGACTTTTTTTGTTTATTATGCAAAATTAGCTAAAAAATGTGCAAATGCACATAAGCCTCAAAGTCGACTTCTATTTTTTGTAACGTCCGTAACGGAACTTTAAGCTAGCATAACTTTTTTTCAAAAACAGTTAACCTTTAAGTTAAAAACAAGTTTTAAAGTACTCCCAAAGAACTGCATTTTGCAAAAAATTTCATGAAAATATTCCAATGCTAACGCCAGCTGTGTCAATCTTAACAAGCAAATTTGCGTGCAAATGTAACGTCCGTAACGCAGGATTAGCCCATATGCATGAGATAATATGCATACATACTAACATTCGCTTATTTAAACAAATACTTTTATTAAAGGATACAATTCTTTTGAAGATTTTTTTTAAAAATTTGTGTACTTTAAAAATTGTTTCCTGCAACATTTTGTTTGAAGCCAATTTCGCACATTGTATTATCGTTACTTTTTATTTCATTAGATATTTTCATTATTTTTTATTTAAGTTTTCAGTATTCTGTATTGTAGACTCTTACTTTAATTTATTCCTTAGTTTTTTTTTTTTGCCAAAATGGCCCTTGAGTTTAACGCGATGCCTGTTCTGTGCCACAGATTCTTTTTTTACTTGTGAATTATAATTTTTTTTTTTTAGTTCGCTTTACTTTGAATTTTCTGTTGTCCTCTTTTGTGGATTTTTTATTTTTGGTTTAAGATTTGTTCTTTTATTTTGTTAAAATGTCGCTAAATTTGTTATGTAATAATGTTCATGAATATTCATGTTGTCATTTAAATTGAACAATGGCAAATTTAATTTGAATGTTCTTTTTTCTGGATTTTATATATTTTTTTTTTTTTTTATCTTGAAAGCACAGATTTTTTTCATGAAAACCAACGACAGTTGCAGATTTTCATATAAATATTTACTTGCATATTTACATTTACTCATGAATCTGTTTTGTTATTTTGTACGTAAATTTAAAGAATACTCCAGTGGATGATGAAGACCATGATGAATTTCGCTTTTATTTATTCATTTTTTTTTCTTCTTTTTTTACGTTAAAGAAAGTGATATTTTTTATCTTGCTGGGTAAATAAAGTTAAGACAAACAAATTGTATTATTATTTATGTGGTTGGTAATGCTTTAGGAGGTTAATGAATTTAAAATTAGACATTTTTGTGTTTTAATAAGTTTAAGTTGTTATTACACTCAGAATACTGCCATTCTAAAGCTATGGTCACATTTAACAAATATTTAACTTCTCACATGTGACCACTATTTTTATTAAGAATTTGTCTGAAGTTGCATATTTAAAAAGTATTTAAATTTAAATATGTGATAATTGAATCAATTATTTTTATACTCTTCACCACAGGTGGTGAAAAGGTTATATATAAGTTTGTCATTCCGTTTGTAATTTATATAATATTGATGTTAGACCCTATAAAGTATATATATATATATATATATATATATATATATATATTCTGGGTCCTTATCATAAGCGAAGTTGATTTAACGATGTTCGTCTGTCCGTTGAAATGAATTTTCCGAAGACCCCATATACGATGGGGGCGAGGTTATTATACATTTATGTCACATGTGGTCCGGAATTGTTTGCTATTGAAATTCAGGAAGATCGGTCCACAAATGGCTGGGATATGAGTAAAAAACCACGACTGCCTCAAATTTTTTCCTTTAAAGGTCCAATTAGACGTGACATTACCATATTAACACTGTTTTACCAAATTTTTTTTCATTTTTATTCATTTTTTTTTATTTAATTTTTTTATGATCTAAAAAACGAATTTCAAACATCAACTTTAGCAAAAGAGGAAACGGGCTTAGGTACATATATAAATTTTTTGTTTGTTTATATTCTTCGGCATGACGAAATGAAAAGTTGGCGTGACTAAATTAACATTTATATATACCTATCTTAAGAACGTTATTTATGTATATAACTTTTTGTTCTTATCTCATCATGGTGAATGGTATATATGATTCAACATAGCCGAATATAGCACTCTTACTTGTTTTATGTAATTTTGATTTAATTAACATTGTAGTTGTTTTGTTATAAATTTTGAATAAAAATATTAATTAAATACCAAAAACTAATTTGGTTTTAAACAAAATAATTCAAACTTGTGAAATTGTTGTTGAAAATTATCAAAATCAATCAATTTTTAGTAATCAATATCGTCGCAGGAATAAAAGAACGCTGTAACTGACAAAAAATAGAAAATTCGTTTTATTGCATCATATTTATCAGAAAAAAATACTGCGTCGATTGGTCCCAGTCCTATATTTGTATGATAAAAAAAAAAAATTCACTTACGAAAAAAAAAATTCGTTTGCTGTTAGCTGCAGAATCACCGGGAATAATAGACTTGAGAGGAATTGTGTAGAGTCAATAAATAAAACGAGAAAAAATAAAAATATATTTGTAAAATGATGTTCCTAAGTTGTATAGTTTTTGTGATATGAACTTTTTTCTTCACACAGAAAAAAATACCCATGTAAAATTAACATGGAAAAATGTTGATTGAGAATCATGTTAAATATCAGAAAAATTATGCCCTTTACTTAAATTTATCATTATTTCATATTAATTTTTAATAATAAATATCAAAATAACCTTAAATTACGTTTATTTAATATTATTCACTGTTAAAAAAATAAAAAAAAAAATATTGAAATATAAATAAATCTGGATTCAATATTGAACCCATAAAAACCTGTTTTGTATTAAAATCAAAAGTTGATCTTGTTAAATTAACATGCATACCTACTTAATTATGTACATTTTTTATTTTCACTTTTAAAATATGTTATAAAAAGAAGACAATTCCCGTATTCTTTTAATTAAAATTGTTTATTATATAGTACATCAAGTTTTCAAAGTAGAATGATGACCATATCGGGCGATTCTACTGATGCTTCTGTTAACAAAGGAGAATACAAAATAAGTGAAACATGTGTTACAGGGTTTTGAATTATTCTTACATAAATGCAAATGTTGTCTGAAGCTTCTTCACACTGTTAAAATACACTCAAACCCATTTGATTCTACATGAAATTCACGTTGTTTCAACTGGAAATAACTTTCATTCAACGTGATTCCGATTGTTATTTCAATATAAATTACATTTTGCTCTAACTTTACTGCAATGTTAAATTAACATGAATTATAGTTATATCAAAAGAAAAAAATGTTGTTCGCAGTTATTGTAAAATCAGGTTGAATTAACATAAAACCCGTATGAAGCAAAATCACCACCGAAAAAATTGAAATCAACCTTGTTTTCGACGTTTTTAACTTGATTTTTTTCTGTGTGTACTTGCTTTCATAAAGGTTTTTTTTGGCTCTGGTGAATATATAATGTTTTGCCAGTTACAGCGTTCTTTAATTCCTGCGATGATATAATCTTTTCGGTAATACGTGCAAAATCAACAAATGGGTTGCTTGAAAATTGTAGGAATAGAACTATTACAAAAAAGCTTTATAAAATACATAACTGAAATTTAGCTCATAGAATAAATTCGAAAATTGAAAAATGTTGAATATAGTATAAAGTTACCTTCGGAAGGAAATAATTCCCAGTTTCTATTTGTAAAAATAGTTGAGTTAAATGCATTCAATTTATAAAGTAACACTATCCAGTGAGACACAAATAATGCTGACGACGGCCGTAGCGGGCCAGAAAATGCATTACATTCTGCTGGTGTCTAATAATTGTAAATTTTTCTGTACATTCAATATACCTCATTGCTTTCCAACGGAAGGCTAAGGTAAAATGTAAAAAGAAAATACAATATAATAGTCTGGTAGTGTATAAAGTCATTTCTGAAAAATTGTAGGAATAGAACTATTACAAAAAAGCTTTATAAAATACATAACTGAAATTTAGCTCATAGAATAAATTCGAAAATTGAAAAATGTTGAATATAGTATAAAGTTACCTTCGGAAGGAAATAATTCCCAGTTTCTATTTGTTAAAATAGTTGAGTTAAATACATTCAACTTATAAAGTAACACTATCCAGTGAGACACAAAGAATGCTGACGACGGCCGTAGCGGGCCAGAAAATGCATTACATTCTGCTGGTGTCTAATAATTGTAAATTTTTCTGTACATTCAATAACCTCATTGCTTTCCAACGGAAGGCTAAGGTAAAATGTAAAAAGAAAATACAATATAATAGTCTGGTAGTGTATAAAGTCATTTCTGAAAAATTGTAGGAATAGAACTATTACAAAAAAGCTTTATAAAATACATAACTGAAATTTAGCTCATAGAATAAATTCGAAAATTGAAAAATGTTGAATATAGTATAAAGTTACCTTCGGAAGGAAATAATTCCCAGTTTCTATTTGTAAAAATAGTTGAGTTAAATGCATTCAATTTATAAAGTAACACTATCCAGTGAGACACAAATAATGCTGACGACGGCCGTAGCGGGCCAGAAAATGCATTACATTCTGCTGGTGTCTAATAATTGTAAATTTTTCTGTACATTCAATATACCTCATTGCTTTCCAACGGAAGGCTAAGGTAAAATGTAAAAAGAAAATACAATATAATAGTCTGGTAGTGTATAAAGTCATTTCTGAAAAATTGTAGGAATAGAACTATTACAAAAAAGCTTTATAAAATACATAACTGAAATTTAGCTCATAGAATAAATTCGAAAATTGAAAAATGTTGAATATAGTATAAAGTTACCTTCGGAAGGAAATAATTCCCAGTTTCTATTTGTTAAAATAGTTGAGTTAAATACATTCAATTTATAAAGTAACACTATCCAGTGAGACACAAAGAATGCTGACGACGGCCGTAGCGGGCCAGAAAATGCATTACATTCTGCTGGTGCCTAATAATTGTAAATTTTTCTGTACATTCAATATACCTCATTGCTTTCCAACGGAAGGCTAAGGTAAAATGTAAAAAGAAAATACAATATAATAGTCTGGTAGTGTATAAAGTCATTTCTGAAAAATTGTAGGAATAGAACTATTACAAAAAAGCTTTATAAAATACATAACTGAAATTTAGCTCATAGAATAAATTCGAAAATTGAAAAATGTTGAATATAGTATAAAGTTACCTTCGGAAGGAAATAATTCCCAGTTTCTATTTGTTAAAATAGTTGAGTTAAATACATTCAATTTATAAAGTAACACTATCCAGTGAGACACAAAGAATGCTGACGACGGCCGTAGCGGGCCAGAAAATGCATTACATTCTGCTGGTGTCTAATAATTGTAAATTTTTCTGTACATTCAATATACCTCATTGCTTTCCAACGGAAGGCTAAGGTAAAATGTAAAAAGAAAATACAATATAATAGTCTGGTAGTGTATAAAGTCATTTCTGAAAAATTGTAGGAATAGAACTATTACAAAAAAGCTTTATAAAATACATAACTGAAATTTAGCTCATAGAATAAATTCGAAAATTGAAAAATGTTGAATATAGTATAAAGTTACCTTCGGAAGGAAATAATTCCCAGTTTCTATTTGTTAAAATAGTTGAGTTAAATACATTCAATTTATAAAGTAACACTATCCAGTGAGACACAAAGAATGCTGACGACGGCCGTAGCGGGCCAGAAAATGCATTACATTCTGCTGGTGTCTAATAATTGTAAATTTTTCTGTACATTCAATATACCTCATTGCTTTCCAACGGAAGGCTAAGGTAAAATGTAAAAAGAAAATACAATATAATAGTCTGGTAGTGTATAAAGTCATTTCTGAAAAATTGTAGGAATAGAACTATTACAAAAAAGCTTTATAAAATACATAACTGAAATTTAGCTCATAGAATAAATTCGAAAATTGAAAAATGTTGAATATAGTATAAAGTTACCTTCGGAAGGAAATAATTCCCAGTTTCTATTTGTAAAAATAGTTGAGTTAAATGCATTCAATTTATAAAGTAACACTATCCAGTGAGACACAAATAATGCTGACGACGGCCGTAGCGGGCCAGAAAATGCATTACATTCTGCTGGTGTCTAATAATTGTAAATTTTTCTGTACATTCAATATACCTCATTGCTTTCCAACGGAAGGCTAAGGTAAAATGTAAAAAGAAAATACAATATAATAGTCTGGTAGTGTATAAAGTCATTTCTGAAAAATTGTAGGAATAGAACTATTACAAAAAAGCTTTATAAAATACATAACTGAAATTTAGCTCATAGAATAAATTCGAAAATTGAAAAATGTTGAATATAGTATAAAGTTACCTTCGGAAGGAAATAATTCCCAGTTTCTATTTGTTAAAATAGTTGAGTTAAATACATTCAACTTATAAAGTAACACTATCCAGTGAGACACAAAGAATGCTGACGACGGCCGTAGCGGGCCAGAAAATGCATTACATTCTGCTGGTGTCTAATAATTGTAAATTTTTCTGTACATTCAATAACCTCATTGCTTTCCAACGGAAGGCTAAGGTAAAATGTAAAAAGAAAATACAATATAATAGTCTGGTAGTGTATAAAGTCATTTCTGAAAAATTGTAGGAATAGAACTATTACAAAAAAGCTTTATAAAATACATAACTGAAATTTAGCTCATAGAATAAATTCGAAAATTGAAAAATGTTGAATATAGTATAAAGTTACCTTCGGAAGGAAATAATTCCCAGTTTCTATTTGTAAAAATAGTTGAGTTAAATGCATTCAATTTATAAAGTAACACTATCCAGTGAGACACAAATAATGCTGACGACGGCCGTAGCGGGCCAGAAAATGCATTACATTCTGCTGGTGTCTAATAATTGTAAATTTTTCTGTACATTCAATATACCTCATTGCTTTCCAACGGAAGGCTAAGGTAAAATGTAAAAAGAAAATACAATATAATAGTCTGGTAGTGTATAAAGTCATTTCTGAAAAATTGTAGGAATAGAACTATTACAAAAAAGCTTTATAAAATACATAACTGAAATTTAGCTCATAGAATAAATTCGAAAATTGAAAAATGTTGAATATAGTATAAAGTTACCTTCGGAAGGAAATAATTCCCAGTTTCTATTTGTTAAAATAGTTGAGTTAAATACATTCAATTTATAAAGTAACACTATCCAGTGAGACACAAAGAATGCTGACGACGGCCGTAGCGGGCCAGAAAATGCATTACATTCTGCTGGTGTCTAATAATTGTAAATTTTTCTGTACATTCAATAACCTCATTGCTTTCCAACGGAAGGCTAAGGTAAAATGTAAAAAGAAAATACAATATAATAGTCTGGTAGTGTATAAAGTCATTTCTGAAAAATTGTAGGAATAGAACTATTACAAAAAAGCTTTATAAAATACATAACTGAAATTTAGCTCATAGAATAAATTCGAAAATTGAAAAATGTTAAATATTGACGACAAATATCGGTAAAAATATAAGAACGTCAAAGTAAAAATTTTTTAAAATTAATAAAAAATACAAAATAAATTTGCTTTATTGCATTTATTTTAACAAAACATGAATGAAAACGTGTAAATATTGATTATATTTCTAAACAAATACATATGTTGGTGTTTAATCTTTTTATACATAGGGAAAAATTTCCAGGTGACTGAGCCACTGTAGCACAACATTCTGCTCTTACTTTTTATACCTACACTACTGTATGTGAAGAGGATATTATGTGTTTGTACGAATGTGTGTAACACATTTAAATAAACCCTGTAGGAAGTCAAACACATTTTTAAGGAACTTCAAACTGGTTTTTTTATAACCACATCTAGTTGATTAACTGACTTTTTTCCTTGTCGACGACTCACTATTTTAACATGGGCATGTCATAGGCTGTAGTCAATTGGCCATCTTTGCATGACTTTGAAATTGATTTCTAATTACTTATTTTTTAACCAATTTGTAGTTTATTAATAGTATAGTCGGTTTGTAATAAATTATTAAAATTTTAAATAATTGTTGTCAAAAAAATATGTGTACAATACATATAAACATACCTGTATCTACCCTGTAGTAAATAAAAAAGTCAGTTGCAAAAAACACTAACTATAAATTAACTTTTTTTTAAATGACTACAAATTGGTTTAAATCTCATGCAGATATCATCCAAAAAGGCACAAGTAAAACACAAATAAAATCAAAATAAGTAAAACAAGCATGCCATGAAGTCAAATGAAAAAAATATATACAAACATTTTAAAATAATTAAAAAATGCATCAATACAAATCTGTTTATGTACTAGCAATTATGTGGCGTATTTATTTCAGGACTATTATACATCATCATTTAGGGCAGTTTAATGCAAAATTTTCATGAATAATTATTTCTTTAACAAAATATATAAAGATATACATACATATGTATGCAGGTTCATATGTACATATATTTTTTTGACAAAAATTATTTAAAATTTAAATTTAAATAATTTATTATAAACTGACAATACTTTTAATTAATTACAAATAGGTTGAAAAATAACTAGTTAGTAGTCAGTTAAAAAGTCATGCAAAGATGGCCAATTGACTACTGCCTATGACATGCCCATGTTAAAATAATGAGTCGTCGACAAGGAAAAAAGTCACTTAATCAACTAGATGTGGTTATAAAAAAACCAGTTTGAAGTTAGTTATAAATGTGTTTGACTTCCTACAGGGTACATATATTTTTATATAGAAATAATTATTTAAGAAAATTTGCATTAAATTGCTTTAAATGATGATGTATAAGTGCTGAAATAAATAAGCTACATAATTTCTTGTACATCAACATATTTGTATTGCTTTAATTTTTAATATTTTTAATTATTTTAATATGTTTGTATATTTTTTTTCATTTGACTTCATGGCATGCTTGTTTAACTTATTTTGCTTTTATTTTTGTTTTACGTATGCCTCTATGCAATATGTTTGGTTGATTTCTGTATGAGATTAAAACCAATTTGTAGTCATTTGAAAAAAAGTTAATTTATAGTTAGTGTTTTTTGCAACTGACTATTTTATTTACTACAGGGAAGCTTCTGGGCCTTCCTTTTAGTATATCGATTAACTCAGAATCAATGTCAGAATCCATTTAACGAAGCCCGTCCTTCTATCAGGATGGCTGGTTGTCTGTTTCAAGATAATCATGTGCGCAAATTACAGTCCGCAATTTTAAAAATAATTTTATAAAATTTGGCACATATGCGTTTATTGTCACAAGGTCGAAGCCTTTTTATAATGGTGAGAAGCATTAATTTAATTTTTAGCCCACATGAAAACTTCTTTCCGAAATAGGGTTTTGTGCCTATTAATAGCCATCTTGTTTTATAGACATTTGAGTTGAATAAGATCCAAAAATATTTTGTCGTAACCTACATAAATCACCAAAACAAATCTTTTTAGAATCGGTCCATATTTGACCACAGCTCCCATACGAATACACTAATAATGGTAGTAGATACTTAGATAATATTTGGCACAAAAATGTCTTATGTGAATATTAACCTCACAACATACTCTTTTTGGCGGAAACATTATCGCCCAAATACTGCAATGTAGAGTCGGACTTGATCGACTACACTTTCTTACTTTTTTTTTGTGTTAAAAATTGGCTACTTTCTCTATACATATTTTTAATCTGTTAACAGAACATTTATTGTCGTTATTATTTAACAAGAACTTTTTTTTTGTCGTTAGCTACCGACATTTTTTGCCGATAAAAATTGTTAAAATTTCATTACAGAATAGCTCTTAACGACAATTTTCGTTAGCTAACGAATTTTGACTACTTAACGACAAAGATACATCTTATGGTTTTGGTTGAATACCACAATTCTGTTAGACTGAGGCTTTTAACTACAAGGGTACTGGTTGCTACTCATACATGGGATTCTATCCAGCGCCATGATATTGTAATTGGCCATGATGCATGGATGGCATCTTCTATTGTTCTTGTTTTTTACTGAACGTAGAAAAAAAAATTGTTACGGCGTTATAAGTATATAAACAAAAAACAAAAAAAAAAAAAACAATGGCAAACAGCAGTAGAAACAATTCTTGCAATGTAGTTCTTGCTAACAAGGTGAGTTTAAAAAACTCTTTCACTGGCAAAATGTTTTTCATGGTTTAAACAAATTAATTAGTTTTTTTTTTGGCTTATGTTGTTATTTTTTTGTTTTTACTTTGTATAATTGCTTATATCGAGAAAAAAGGGAAAAACTATAAAAAGATAATGCTAAATACTTTGTATAGAAACTCATTATGAATTGCAGGCCTTTAGCTAAAATAAGATACACACATATATATTTTTCTAATTCTTTTTTTTAGAAAACTACTTTTTAAGACTAGAATGAAAGAAAAGGTAAAAATTTATTCAATTAAAGGTTTAAACTGGAGATGATAATTGATGTATATGTGAATACAGTTTCTTTTTAAACTATATCTAAAGCCTTACCGTAGAAACACAATTGCACCGTATGAACGTAGTAGCGTATGCCGAAGATACGTTGTAAAATAAAAACGTGTTATATTTCAACCAAAGCCACACAATAGGTGGCGCAAATGTATAAGCATATCTACGGCGTACGTCGAGATAGATCTAATTCTATTTCATACGCCAGTTGCGACCGTATTGTCATAGCAAAAGAAAACTAAAAAATATAAAATGAAATCTGTGGCATATTTACAAAACTGCAAATTCCGTAAAAACAAAGGAATATTCAGCTATTTTATATAGTTAAACTACCAAAAATAAATTTTTAGTTATCTACAATAAAAGATTTGCTTGTTTTGTGAAAAGAATTTCCATTTAGTTAAATACCTACATCAAATTTTTAAAGTAAAATAATTGCGAAAACCAAAAAAACCGGTCATGCTGCTGGTGTCTTATAATTGAGAGTTCTTCTGTGGACAACGGGGTCAGTACAACAAAAGTTATGGTATAAACACAACTGGGACGAACGACGAACTTCCCATAGTACGACGAATTCGTCAGCAAGAATTCGTTGCGTAAATTCGTCAAATGAGACACAATAAGTGCTTGTACCTACATTTTTTTTTATAAATAAATTACTTCAGCATTTTTGGTGTTCTGCATTTCGATTTTGCGATCTAAAATTAGTTTTTGGGTTTGTTTCAAATTTTGCAATTTTTCGCGAATTTCAGCCACGATTTATACCGATTTATAATAAATAGTAGACTTTGCTATCATGCCGCTGTTAGCAAATTTTTAAAAATTTCCGCTAATATTGCAATTTTTACCGAATTTTTGCCATTCATTTTAATCAATTTTTAAATACAGTAAAAATTTGGTGATCCGGATAATTGATGGCAGACCCCAATCCGGAGTAGCGAATTATCCGGATTACCGAATGTATGTACTTATTAAAAATTATAATAATTCATAGCAAAATTAAACATAACAAGTAAGAAAGTATAGTCGGTCAAGCCCGACCATATGATACCCTACACCACAGTATTAAAAAACACATCGTGCTTATATGTCCATATAAATATGGATTTATCTATGTTTATAAAACTCATTAAAATCGGGTTAAAAGTTTGTGAGGGGCAGAAATTGCCCCCTACCTCCCCTTGTGGTCCTATTTTTGAAAAACTGTATAGCTTATGTGTCCATATAGATATTGATCTATCTATGTTTTGAATTTCATTATAATCGGTTTGAGAGGCAGAAATTGGCCCTATCTCCCCTCGTGGTCCTATTTTTTAAAAAATACATCCCTTTTGTGTCCATGAAGATATGGTTCTATGTAAGTTTTAAATTTCATTAAAATCGGTTTGATAGTTTCTGAGAGGAAGAAATTTCCCCTATCTTCCCTCGTGGTCCTACGATTTGGCCCATTTTCAACAGGCTTGGTCTTTGTGTGAATAAGAACCTATGTCCCAAATTTTATCAAATTATCTCCAAAATTGCGACCTGTACTTTGCGCACAAGGTTACATGGACATCCAGCCAGCCAGCCGGACAGACATCGTTAGTTCGACTCAGAAAGTGATTCTGGCGTTACACACATCAGCACAAATGCATAATACCCTCTCCACTATTGTGGTGTGGGTATAAAAACATTAATATAAATTATACAGTTCAGTTAAAATAAAAAAACACACATTAACATACATACATACTTTAATAAATAATATTAATTTCATTTGACAAAGTGTTTTTTCAATCCAGACTATAGAGCTGCAACCAATCCGGATTATAGAATACGCAATGACTGTATTTTTCAAAGCATGCTGTGATTTGAATAAAAAAAATAAATAAAAACGGGTGTTATTCAATCCGGATTATAGTGTTGCAATCAATCCGGATTATAGAATACGCAATGAGCTGCAAAATTCTGTCCGGATTACCGAATATTCCTGATTAGTGGAGTCCGGATTATCGAATTTACACTGTAATAAAATTTTTTGCGAATTTTTGCCATTTTTGTAAATTTTTTTGTTTTTGTTTGTTATTTTCCGACATTTTGTTCTTTTTTTCACTCAATTAGCGATTTCTAATAAATTTTAGTGTTTGTTTAAAAGTTTGCAATTTTTCGCGAATTTCAGCCAAGTTCGCAATAGAAGCGATCTGTACTTTTTTTTACAGATTTCACGATTTTAAATAAATATTGGACTTTGTTATTATGCTACGCTGTCCCTTTCCCAATTTGTTCGTCGTTCGTCTGCGTAAGAAGTAGAAATAAACCTATCACCGAGTTCGTTACGCGCGACGAATTTCGGTCTACGCAATGATCGTGTGTACTTTCAATACACCAATGTGTTCTATTTCTGGTAACGAATATTCGTTGCGAATAATTCGTCGTTCGTCTCAGTCAGTTTTGTTTCTAGCATTAATCAAATATGTATAACGCGGTTAGTAAATAATAATATTCTCTCTCTCTCTATCTCTCTCCCTCTCTCTCTCTCTCTCTCTCTCTCTCTCTCTCTCTCTCATGAGAAACAAGAGGAAAGGTGTCTGCTTGGTATTTTTAAGAAGTTCAGCTCTTTTGTGGAGTAAACTAGTAAAACCTTTATCACAGTACAACAAAATTCGCTTCCAGCCTCTATACTTGCAACGCAAAACTAAACTACTCGTAGAGCAAATCTTTTAAAGGGTTTTGAAAACTAAACACGAAATTTTCGAAATTTCAACACTTGAATTTATTGGATTTTTTCAAAAAGCATTTGGAATCAGGGTTAAAAATGCTATCGGCATATTAGCAAAAGCAGCCAAAGCAGCCAAATTTTGCATTTTTCCTTATTAAAAAAAAAGAAAATTAAAAAGCCGACAAAAAAAAAGGCCACACTTTTCAAAAGCAGCAGCAAAATAAACACATTGTTTCTGAAAAGTTACTTTTTAATGGGCACTAACATTTTCCAGCTTTTGCATTTTCAACAAAAGCAAATTTTTCTTATTTGATGGAACTCAAAAAGCAACGGCAATCGTTTTTATGTTGTAGGAAAAATAATGAAACAAACAGCCGCCAAATCAAAAACCAATGTATGCTTAAAGCCGCAAAACAGGTTGCTAAAAGGCACATAATTGCGAAGAGACACTCGATGACGACAAGTGATATTTTTCATACAAAACAAACAGAATAAGAATTCTTTTTGTTTTTTATAGAATTAGCTAATATAACCACTTCAAAAATTTTGTGCATTGCCTTGTTACATTTTATATAAAAACCAAAAACAATTTGTTTACAAAATTTTACTATGCGCATACATAGGTACATACTTATTTAGGTATTCCCTCCAAGCAATTGGCAGAGTCCCTGCAAACAATTTCGATCGAAAAATAATCTAAATAGTTTCCCCATTTAGCAAAAATCTATCGCTTCTGCTATTCAATTCTTTATGATGTAGTGACATCGTTCGGGAAGAAGTGTCCCACTATGGTAATATTTCCATTAAGAATCTACTTAGTGACTATGCTTTAGGACAAATAAGAGCGCTTTGGTAGTTGAATATCAATTGAATTTAGTAGTATCGCTTTTGGCTCTAAAATGACCTCTTTTGAAGTTAATTTTTGGGGCCATTTTACTGTTTATCTTTGTTTGTTTTTGTTAGACGAGTCTGAGTAAAATAAAAAACAACTAAGCTGAAACTTTTAAAAATAATTAAAAATCTACAGTGTATAACAATTGTTATGGCCAATTTCACCAGTTCTTTTTAAATATAAATTAATTTTTAAATATACATAGTTTTTTATATAATTTTGTTTAATTTGATCTGAAAAACATATTTAAACATAAATTGATATGTAAATAATTTGGTGAAATTGGCCGTTAATGTTTTAAAGTCAAAAACCAAATGTGGACAAATTTTTTTTAAAGAAATTTACAGAAAGTCGCAAATTTGTTTAATCCCTAACCTTATAAAAGTTTTATCAGCTTTGCAAAAATTATTTTATAATTTTTTTTTTCACTAATTTTCACTAGAAAAATATCAACACTAATTTTCAACAAAAAGTCATATTGAATAAACAAGCAGTGCAAAATATCACTGCGATCTGCCCGAAGAGTGAGTTTGGGCTGTTTTGTGGACTCATTTAATAATTTTGTCGGGTTAACCCGAATTCTCCTAGTGTCGTCATATGACGACAAAAACATTGGTAGTTTCAACTGGCTGGTGAAGCGTTATTATTACATTGAAAAAAATAAAACAAAGACAATTGTCTTGTGTGTTCATTGCTTTTTCATAAAAAATTTAGTTCAACGTTGTGATTCAAACAGTTCGCGTTTGGTAAAGTTTTTATTGTGAGAGTTTTTGGAAAAAATTCATAATTATGAGTTCGGCTGGAAAGTAAGTGTTAAAAACTTAATTAATTTTATAAATGTGCCGTAAAAGTAACATAAAATGAAAATTATGTTACGCTGATATTTTGGATATTTTAGAGGAAGAAAATGGAACAAACGAGTTTTACATCGAACCTCCAGATGTTGACGTTTTGACTGATGAAAACTCAGATGAGGACATCGAAGGGAATATTAATTCTTTGTCTCGTAACCAACTTCTGGCACCTTCTGAAATAGGAAGAAGCAGAAAGAGAAGATTTTTTTGTAACAAGGTGGAAAGACAAGGCGGTAGTCGCAATAGCTTCAACTGTTTTTCTGCAGATCCCGTGGGAAAGGAAAAGAGGTGGGGTAAGGCAAACCAAAAATACGTTGAAGTAAATATTCCATATTCTATCCAACACTATAATAAAAATCTGGGCGGAACCGATCGAATGGATCAAAATGTAAATTCTGTTCGCATATCTATTCGAAGTAAAAAATGGTGGCGGCCACTATTTACCTGGATGTTGGACGTGTCTGTACAAAATGCTTGGCTTTCAGCGAGACAGCATGATCCTAAACGCAAGCAAAACCGTTTCCGAAGAGACTTAGAAATGTCATATCTTTCGTCAGAGACTCATTTTCCGAAGGGTCCGGGGAGAAATCCCAGACTGGGGCTGATGCTATTAGGTATGATAGACATATGCACTATCTGCAGAGAACAAAAAATAATAAGCAGAGAGCATGTGCTGGTGATAAATGTAAATCAACTGTAAGGACAGAGTGCCAAAAATGTGATAAAGGTTTCTGTGTTGATTGCTTCGCCCCATATCATCAAATATAAAAATATTTCAATTTATATTTCATTGTAACTATTAAAAACATAAAAGACTGAATATCAAATAAAAGTTCTTAAACTAAAACCCATATGAACAAATTTGTACCTTCATTGAACTACTTCGTCACATTTGGTAGTTAAACAGCAGATTTTGCGGAATTTAGCAACAACAAAATACGTTAGAATCGAATAATGTGTTCTAAGATTATACTTTTTTGTCACTTTAAAAAGTTGTCTAGATAATTGTATCAGTTACTAAATTGCAACAACAGCAAAAATTAACATTGCCCAAGAAATTTTGACTTCTTCGTAACGATTTGCAGTGCACTTTTTGTTTATTCAATATGACTTAAATAATTTTTGTTGAAAGTTAGTGTTAATATTTTTCTATTGAAAATTAGTGAAAAAAAATTTATAAAATAATTTTTGCAAAGCTTTAAAAATAAATGCTAATTATTATATGATAAAACTTTTATAAGGTTAGTGTTTGCACAAACTTGCGACTTTATGTAAATTTCTTTAAAAAAAATTTGTCCCCACTCTTTATTATTAACAACAATAAGAAAAAACAAACTTCAAAAGAGTACTCTTTAGAGCCAAAAGCCATACTACTAAATTCAATTGATATTCAACTTCCAAAGCGCTCTAATTCGTCATAAAATATAGTCACTAAGTTGATTCTTAATGGAAATATTACCATAGTGGGACACTTCTTCCCGAACGATGTCACTACATCAATAAGAATTGAATAGCAGAAGCGATAGATTTTGGCTAAATGGGGAAACTATTTAAATTATTTTTCGATCGAAATTGTTTGCAAATATGTACATTGGGGTGGTCATTAACTGTATGGATCAAATTTTTTTCTATTTTTCCATGCTCTAACCCCCCAATTCGGTGGGTATTGATAAAAAAACAACTCAAAAAAATTTTAAGGATGATCGGCCAAGTATAAGACGTCCCTCAAGCCCGTCAAAGTTTGAGAAAAATCGTAAAGTCCGACTTGTATGACTTATATTTAGGAAAATATTAATTTTACATAAAAATCGTTTTCTAAGAAGTTGTTGTTAGTGAAGTTTCCAACAACTTTTGCCTTAACAAGTTTTCTCTTAAACTCATATTATACAAAACGTTATTAAAATAAAAAGTAAACAGCAGCATTAATGCGAATTTTTTCTTAAGAACTGTTTTTTCTAACACACGTCAATTCAGCTTTAATATTTCTGTTTGTGTGCGTTTGCTTAAAAAAATTGTACTTTTTTGATACACTTCAAAGCCAAAAAGTACGGTGGTACCGTTAAAATCAAAAGTTGGATTTATTTAGGTCTCACTCGCCATTTTGGTGGGTATTGATAAAACAAAAAAAACTCATAACAATTTTTAGGACGATCGGCTAAGCCATCCCTCAAGCCCACCAAAGTTTTAGAAAAATTATAATTTTACATGAAATCTGACTTTTATGTTTAATAACTTAGAAAATATTATTTTGGTGAAAATTTGTTAACAATTTTTTCTTTATCTCTTATTAAACAAAATAAACTGAAAATATCGAATAAGCCACTAAAAAATCTAACTTTTAATTCATTAAAGAAACGCATTTTCTATGAATTAGTTTTGTTGAAAAACATTTTTATTATTTATTAAAAAAAAAAACCGACCAGCCGGACACCTGGCGTTTTACCCTAATTCGGGTACGCTGAATTCAGTGGTGCTAACCGTTTTTTAGGTTAGCTTTTGTTTTCAAAATTTCGAAATCGGAGGAGGTTGCATAGCGTAACTCAAAAACGGTTAAGTTTATAAAATAAACTAAAAAAAAACGAAATTCCACAATAATATTACCTTTAACAATTGTTATAGGTGTTTCTAATATGCGTAGTCGTTTTAGAAACCAAATTTTTTTTGGCAATGGGGATAAAACAAATTATGTGAGGTTGATCATACATCTGACCCAACTAAGGGCAATCTTGGCGCTGCAGTCGCCAAATTTAAGAATTATATAAAACCGGCATATTTGTATGGGAGCCCCCCTAAAGGGTGAAGATATAAGGCAAGTATGTTTTAAGAAAATGTTAAGCACAAAAAACAAATGAAGGTCCGTCATATATTTAAACCCCCTTGGGGCGATTCCTTGGCAGTTCTGCGGCTTTTTCTTCAATATATTTATATTCTGTGTTGACAATTTCATATGAGAGCCCCCTTAAAGAATAAAGAAAGCGTGCAGGTATGTTACAGGGATGATAAATGAGAAAACCAATATCGTACTTACGAACTTCTAAAATCGTACTTTTTCGACCCCAATAGTAATAAATAATTTTTTTTTATAAAAGAAAAAGACTTTTGTTTCGGTTACACTTGAAACCATTGGTACATACGGTCTATTTCGTTCCTTTGTTTTTATAATAATTTGGCATGAAGGCTTATATGCTGCCGCTGATACTTGATTTTGAATGTGGCAATTGCAATCGTCCAATGATCAAGTGCAAAAATCTATTCACAATAGCGAAGTTTAGTGTTTGTTGCAAATGGTCTTGCAAAGAGCAAATGCAAAATATCATAGCTGTTTTGTTAAATCCAACAACAAAATACACAGAGTTTCCTTAAGATTTCATAAAAACGCTACGAAATTTTGCATTTGCACTTTGGCAAAACCATTTGCACTAAACACTGAAATCCGTTTATATTCATTGGACAGTAAGTACGAGCTGCCATTTTATATCAATTATAAATATTTAGGTTTGAAAAATTTTGAAATAGTACCAAATGAGTCATGAGGATACCACCATCCTTTGGCTTTGAATTGTATCAAAAAAGTACAATTGCACCAATTTTATCAACCGTGGTACGTTAGAAACAAATGATATGCGTTTGACAATTTTTTTTTTTAAGCAAACGCACACAAACACAAATATTAAAGAATTGACGTGTGTAAGAAAAAACAGTTCTAAAGAAAAAATTCGAATCAATGCTGCTGTTTACTTTTTATTTTAATTAGGTTTTGTTCAATATGAGTTTTAGAGAAAACTTGTTAAGGCAAAAGTTGTTGGAAACTTTACTAACAACAATTCCTTAGAAAACGATTTTTATGTAAAATTAATATTTTCCTAAATATTAGTCATACAAGTCGGACTTTACGATTTTTCTCAAACTTTGGCGGGCTTGAGGGACGGCTTAGCCTTCGCCGATCGTCCTAAAAATTTTTTTTTATCAATACCCACCAAATTGGCGAGTGAGACCTTAATAAATCCAACTTTTGATTTTAACGGTCACCCTAATGTACATACGTATGAATGTATTACCAATGCTGATCATTTTCTACTCAAACGTACATTGGTTCCTAAAAACTTCCTAATGAAGTCATCATTTCTCTTCGGTTATTGGTTTTTAAGTTTTCATACCCAAATAGTTTTAACGTCAGAGATCGGATGAAGATATAAGCTTTTATTCCAAATTTGATTGCCCTTTAAAAAAAATAAGGAAAAAAAAGATTGTACTAAATCATTGAAATTTTGTTTATGGGTAATTAAAACATTAAGATTTCAAAGGTGCCATAAACTCAAATTTTGCTTACGTCGGCTTTAAAACTTTTTGCTTTTTGCCACAGCAATAAATAAATAATTCTATCTGCAATTAAGGCGTTGTTGTGTATTGTTTGAAAATTTACTTATTGTAAAGAGTTATAAGACTATCATTTAAACATCTCTACAGCTTAAAGTTGTTTTTGCGGAATATAATAGACACGGCCCTCTTTAATTGACTGGTATTTCGACACAAAGTTTACTTCGCACATATTTTTATACTCTAGTAGTCTTCTGAATATTGAAACTAAAATTAATGAAAAATTTTAAATGCTTCTTTTCTCTTTTAAGTGTTGCTGACATTTGGACTAAATTGCTATACACCCCCTCAAACAATTTTTCGATTAAGCTAATTTTTAATTACCATAAAATTGTTAACAAAGTTTCTAATAAAAAACTTGTGAACATTTTGCAGTTTTCATTAAAATACTGCAAATATTTCCATTAATTTTTATTTTCCTTCTACACACACAAAACTTGGTAATTGACAATAAAAGAATTGTTTAAGTATTTATTGGATAGTTTTTTATTAATTTCCTGTAAAGTTTTATTTCATTTCTGTCTCATTGATTCGGGAGGTCATTCAAATAAATTTTTTTTTACCGAATGAAAATTAACAGAGAGAAACAGAAAAAGTAGGAAAGCAGCACATCAGTTTTACGGAAATTATGAATATAACTTTGATTTAATTTATAGAAAAGAAATAAGAACAAAAAATATGAAAAGTTTTTCTCCACATTCTATTGACCCTGTTCAAAGTTCACTTTCTGAACGTTTTTTTAAACAGATATAAATAGTGCAATGTGTAGGTTACTGTGTATGTGTTTGTGTGTGTGAAATAAATGGATTGAAGACCACGGTAGGAGAAAATTTTATTTCCAAAAAAATATACATATGTATAAACATATCGTCCTAGGAATTGAAGAACGCCCTAACTGACAAAAAATCGAAAATGCGTTTTTTGCATCATTTTTATTAGAAAAAAATACTGCGTCGATTGGTCCCGGTCCCATATTTGTATGATGAAAAAAAATTCACTTACGCCATAAAAAAATCGTTTGCTGTAAGCAGCAGAATCATCGGGAATAATATACTTGAGAGAAAATGTTTAGAGCCAATATATAAAGCGAGAAAAAATAAAAATATATTTTTAAGATCATGTTCCTAAGTTGTATAGTTTTTGTGATATGAATTTTTTTCCACTTTCTTTCATACAGGTTTTTTTTTTGGCTCTGGTGAATATTTTATGTTTTGTCAGTTACAGCGTTCTTTAAGTCCTGCGCGATATGTATGTATGTATATTTTTTATAAATTTTTTTTTATATTTCTACTTTTAAACTTTCATTCACTTTCATTCACCTACATTGAACATATTATCAAACTAATGAAATAAATTTGCGATTATTGGACCAAAATATTGTGTTTGTATGCTTGTGAAAGAGTGCATAAGGAAGTGTTGTGTATTTAAATGTGGAGCACTTAAATAAATTTTATTTTTTTTTAAATTCAAAATTTTAACGACCTTTTAAAGGAAAAAAGTGAAATCAACGAAATAAAAATATTGATAAACTAGTTAAAAAAAAAAAACAAGTTGAAAAAACTGAATAAATATGAGAATTTTAAAATTAAACTTTATATAACAGGAAATAAATCTGTTAAGGAAAAATAAAATATTTTTCAATATTAAAGCTGTTATGGTTTTTAACATATGTTGTTATTTTGGATGGAATATTAAAATATGTGATATATAAATTTTAAAATTAAATTTCTAATAATAAAAAAAAAAAAACAAAGAGCTGGTATTTTCACTTAAGGTGTTATGATACGTGCTATTTTTTGTATTGGATTTTTTTAAGATTGACTGAATGAAACAACAAATGCGAGAAAGAACAAGAAATACAATATGTTAACAAACTCTTTTTTCTGATTGACATTTTTCATGTATATTTTTTTCTTTGACTAAAACAAAAAAATGGCAAAAGCTTGGCAGATGAAACTATTTTGTTTTTGATAAATGAAATGAAGCAGGTGCCCTTTATATGGGATTTCAAATCATACATTTTCAATTAAAGAATATACCACGATGTAATTCGTAATATTTTTCATTATTTGCATTAAATTTTATTGTATTTAAAACAAAAATTGTTTGTGATTCCAAAATAAAATGTAAACAAAACAAACAATATTGCCCACGTTTTTTCCCCACAAAAACCCGTCAAAAAAGCTTAAAATCGCCAAACAATAGTTAAAAACCGATACTTTCGATCAAAAACTAAAAAAATTGGCAACTGTTAGCACTATTTAATCTGGAAATGTCAATTTTAATTTTAAAATTTTTATATTTTTTTTTTTTTTGACAGTCTTATACTATTTATCGATAACACATGTATATTTGTTTGACAATTCAAGATTTTTTATGATATAATCATACTCTTTACACTAAGTCAGTTTTCCTATGCAAATATATTTAAACTGTTCTCCAATATAGAAAAAATACAAAAAAAAAGCAAGTATCATAACACCTTTAGCGATCTTAATTCATAAAAAAATAAAAAATTGATTTTAATCACCAAATTCTTAGAAATTACCAAACAAATTGTTGATTTTGCACCTATTAGTAAAATTATCATATAAATAATATACAAATATTGAATACAGCAATTAGTAAATAAAAGCCTAATTCGATTCAAAAAAAAAAAAAAAATTGTTTTCTTTGAAAAAGGAGTTACAAGTTTCTGAATGTTCGTTACTCTATTAAGGCAATTGTCGGTAGAAAGGAAACGCACAAAAATTAATTCAGCGCGTTAAGAAAGAACACCATTCTCACCCCTAATTTGTGCACAGTCCATCCTATTTTAATGTACTTTCGTTTATACTTCGTAAAAACTTTAGAGAAACCGAACTTATGAAAATCGTAAAGTTCAGTCAGCTCTTGGAAAATGCAAAGAATATAGTGATGGATGAAATGGATACCGTGCCTAAAAGAAGAAAGACATATTTTTACAATGAGTATAACGCAAGAAAGGCGGAGTTATAGTGTGCAATGCAATAGAAATACCGAGATTGTATTAGGAATAGGAAAAATAAAAAACTAAAAAAACATACCTTAGACCTCACAATACGACAATAGTCCGGTTCATTCTGCCACTACTTTAAAACAGTGTTTTTGTGAACAGAATGTGAAACTGTTAAATTAAAATGTCTGGTTTGACTTGTTAAAAAGTTCAAGACGGGGAAAAGCAATTAAATACAAAGGATTCGTTAAAGAACGCAATGAAAAGTTGGATATTATTATACAGAAAACTTTTTTACCAACATTTTTCCAATTAAATCAAGTGATGCTGTTTTAAAATATTTTTCTAATTGTATAATGTAGTATTAAAGTTTTAAACAATTTTTAATTGCTCCAATTAATTCTGTCTAAGAAAAAAATAATTGGATTTTCGTTTTATATCTATATAAGTTGTATGGTTGGTGGTCTAACTTTATTCAAAATTGAAAGTGATTGATTTTAATTTAACCTCTTAATTGATAGTCAAAAGAAAGAAAAGCTCAAATTTATAAATACGTTAATTGATATGATCAATTACAATGGCTTTAAACAGAACAATAAATGATTAGTAGTTAAAATTTCTAACTAAAATATTAATTGAAGTTGTTTAGGCACGGAAACCCTACATATCGCGACGTTTTGCAAGGCATGACAACCCTACACTTTTCAATAACGAGTACGTTGACTCGTCATGTTTTTTCCCGCTGTATATTTAATTTTTTTTATTTTACTTCTTGTCATTCAAGTAGTGCACGCGAATAAACACGGTCAATTAAGAAATCAAAAAATTAAATTGTTTTTTTGTAATTTTTAAAATAATAAAAGCCAGTTCTTTTCGGTTGTCCTTGTGCCAAAATAAGCAGTAAAGTGTTTCTTTTTCTTCTTTCGAGTTATAAAACCTCAAACAATAAAGTGTTTCTTGAATATTAAAAACAACGTGTTTCTTGTGTTACATTAGAATTCTAGCCAGACTCGGATTACTTTCCAATCCGGCCTACAAAGGAAAAAAAGATAACATTAAGTTACACCAGTAGTGATTCTTCCTCTAGAAATTCCCGGTGCAAAGTGACAAGGGAGCATAGTGCAAATTAACGAAAGGATTCTTCATGCACACTGTGATTGTGTGTGTGAGGTTTTTGTCGCCACCTGTATCGACTTAAGCCATAAGGATAAAAAGGCCCAAGTTATCATCCTCGGCGTCCATAAAACCGATCTGTTGGCTAACCAGCCATCCGATTAATCAGCCCGACGTCCTCTCCCAGAGCAGTGAAGTATACCGTCGACTATCAACACCGGTAAGTCCTCCATTGTTTTGCTCAAACTTATTACCAACCCACACCTCTAATTTACCCCCGTGTACCCATACATTTTGGTCCTTCGAACCGGATACGGGTCATCCATAACCCGGGAAAACCCTCTTGACATCGTATTTTACCCCCTGCAATCCCCTGTGCAAAGCCATGTGTGTATACTTACCTCCATAAGTATACATACACTTATAAAATTATTACAGTAACTGATTGTGTGTTATTAAATTCGTTTTCCGTACTGTTAAAATTGAATAAAAATATAGTTATTTTACTAATAATTTTATTTTTTAACATTTATGTTTGTTATTCAAAAAACAAACTACCAAAAAATAATGTTTTTTCGTTTTTATTTTTTTATGTGGTTTGATTTTTGTCAGTAAAAATATATTTTTTAGAAGTAAAAACTATTCAATTTTACGGAATATGCTGTTTAATAAATAAAAAATTTAAAAATGAATGTACAAATCATTTGTTTTAAATGAAATGTTGATGATCCGTTTTTTAAATGAATTTTAAGTTGTTTGAAATGAATTTTCGTTTGAATTTAACTACATAATATTTTGAGTGTACGTACATACATAATAACCCCCCTCGCAATACCCGGTCCAAGTCAATGCGTAGATACTTACCTCCATAAGTATACGCTTAATACTCATAACCCCCCTCGCGACACAACGTGCTAACTTTAATTTCGTATGTACTAACATATCGGGTATTTTAACGGTTTCCAATCAGAAATCTAAAAATACAAAAAAAAATCAAATATTTTCCCCCCTCGCAACGACCTACGTATCATGTGTCATTTTTTTGCTCAAATCATCATACGATAAACCTAACGGTCGCCCAAACGTGTAAAAAAATCGTATGAAACAATTTTGGCATTTGTAATATGAAAATAAATACATAACTACATGTACATCCTTACATACAATTTGCATTTATTTTCATAAAGCAAAAACCACCACCAAAATTACTACATACATACATACATACATCTAAACAAACATACCTACTAAGAACTAGTAACAGTTGAGCTAGTTGCAAAAGAAGAAAATTTACAAAACCAGTTTGTACCGCATCAAACAAACTAACAAAATCTGCAATCAATTACCATCCCCCCGCAGCTTTTTGAATATCATCAACTTCATAAACATCAACACATCAAGTTGATGAAACAAAAAAAAACACACAAAAGAAAAGAAGAAAAATAGAAGAAAAAAAATCAAAATTGCATTGCGTTATACTGTCTGATATTCAAGGTTAATATCAGTCGGCATCTCTTGTTTTTTTTTGTAATCGTCAACTGCACTAGTTCCCTCTGCTATTAACATCTCATAATATTACGCAGTCGATCAACTCGTTGGTTTTTGATACTTTGGTGAGAGAGCAAAATATCAACGAACCAGACAAAATAAATGTATGTATGTACGGTGTGTAACAAGTAAATAGAAAATAACTAGGTCACTGGGACAAAGTTAATTGTACATAAGAACTTTTATACTAACAGCTGGATACGAGGGCAGCTCGAAAAGTCAGTGGAAATATAAAAAATTATTATTATACTACCTATTAATATTTACTTTTAAATAAATTATTACAATTATAAAATAAAGTGAACGTATGAAAATTCCTAAATAAATTGCAATAAATCCCCTGACACATGACACATGATAGCCCCTTTTTTTGCTGCGAACTAAGTATATACCCATATTATAAATAAATCATTTAAAATTCTTTAAATTTTTTTTTGCAACTAATTTTCATTGGTCGCTCTAACGAAGCACCTCTGAAAATTTCTCAAAATTTTTCCCCAATAATAAATTAATTATAATTTAATTATTAAAATTTTTTGCAAACAGTTTTTTCATTGGTCGCTTTTACGAAGCACTTCTGAAAATTCATTTAAACTTTTTAACAATATATTATCCAAAAGTTAATCATTAAAGTTTCTTTAAATTTTTTGCCAACCATTTTCATCGGTCGCTTTTACGAAGCACCCTTGAAAATTTCTTTAAATTCTTTTTTTCAAACAATTTCTTTAAAATTGTTTTCAACTTATTTTCTTATAGGTCGCTTTTACGAAGCACCTTTGAAAATTTCTTTAAAATTCCAACTTATTTTCTTATAGGTCGCTTTACGAAGCACCTTTGAAAATTTCTTTAAATTTTCTCAACTTATTTTCTTATAGGTCGCTTTTACGAAGCACCTTTGAAAATTTCTTTAAATTTTCTCAACTTATTTTCTTATAGGTCGCTTTTACGAAGCACCTTTGAAAATTTCTTTAACTTTTCTCAACTTATTTTCTTATAGGTCGCTTTTACGAAGCACCTTTGAAAATTTCTTTAAATTTTCTCAACTTATTTTCTTATAGGTCGCTTTTACGAAGCACCTTTGAAAATTTCTTTAAATTTTCTCAATCTATTTTTTTATTTTATCGGTCGCTTTTACGAAGCACCTCTGAAGATTTCATTCAAATTTTCTAAAGTATTTTCATCGGTCGTTTTTACGAGGCGCCTTTGATAATTTCTTTGGTAATTTCTTCAAATAATATTTTTAAATTTTTTGGTCGCTTTTACGAAGCACCTTTGAAAACTTACTTGAGTTTTTATCACCTGCGTTTGAATTTTCAATAATTTTACGGGTCGCCTCTACGAGGCACCATCGAAAATTTCCCTAAATTCTTTCAAAATAAATTTCTAAATTTTAAATCGTATAGTCACTTAAAAAAAAAAATGGCATCGGTAAAAAATGTCATACGGTATTCTGATCGTGTGGTCGAATTTAAAACCTACTTTGACGGTTTAAAAGTAGAGTCGCACACGCGACACACCCTCGAGGCCCACGAAAAACAAATCGATCGTCTCTGGTCAAGTTTCGAGTCATCTTATGAAGATGTGATGGACAACTATGAAGTTATTAAAGAAGAGATCGATCTAGAAACCCTTAAGGGACGGTTTTACTCTACCTTCGGCAGCCACACAGCTGTCACTGCAAAGATCCACGAACTCCGTGAGGCTCTTCAAGCCAATGCTCAAACAGCCTCCCCCTCGAATGATAGCAACCGCGATATGACGCCACACATTTCTTTACCCCCATGCGATACCGAAGTCTTTCATGGTGACTATAAATCATGGCCAACTTTCCGTGACATGTTCACGGCCCTATACCGCAATAATAAGCGTCTGTCACCAGTAGAAAAAATGTGCCATCTGGTCAAGAAAACTCAGGGTGAAGCGCGAGAGCTTTTAAAAACATGCCCTATGACCAATGATGGTTTTAATATGGCCTGGCAAAATTTAGTTCATCGCTATGAAAATAAGCGAATATTAGTGAACGCCCAACTTAAGTCGCTTTTCAACATAAAGCCCATATCAAAGGAAACTGGTTCCGATCTCAGACGTTTACAACGCACTATTAACGATTGTATCACCAACCTTCGGTTGTTAAACATTGAAGTCGACAATTGGGATGTAATTTTTGTATATATTTGCTCAACGTGTCTACCTGAGACCACACTGAGCTTATGGGAACAATCTTTGCCGCGCACCACTGATTTGCCAACGTGGAAAGCTTTAGACGACTTTTTATCATCAAGATTTCAAACTTTAGAGTCGGTCGCGGATATTCGATCCACTTTTTTAAACTCGCATGCCCCAAAATCTTCAAAACCTTCATCCCAAGGGCCCAAGGTAAAAAGCTATCAGACCAATATTGCGCCTGACAATAAAGGTAAATGCGCGCTGTGCTCCGAATTTCACCCGCTCAGATGTTGTGCCGTTTTTCTTGCCATGTCTATTGAAGACAGGTACGCCACAGTGAAGAAACAGAATAAGTGTACTAACTGCCTAGGGACATCGCACGGAGCTAAGAATTGCCAAAGTAAATTCACCTGCAAAGTATGTAAGGGAAAACATCACTCCCTGCTTCATCGCGTAGACGGGAAGAAAACCCCATCTAATAACAACACCGGGAAAAATAACCAAGTTCATCAAAATAATAACCCTCTTCCCGCTTTAGATGTGACCCCTTCCACTTCGTCCCAAGCAGCGAATAGAACGCTGCAATCGTTTTCAACTCACCTTGAACCCACTACACAGTCTGTAGTACTCGGTACAGCGTTAGTCGACGTCTACAATAACGACCTCAAATGTACTGTTCGTGCCCTAATCGACTCTGCCTCGGAGGCAACATTTATTTCGAAAAAATTGCAAAGGCATCTTGGTCTTTATACACGGCCATCAGCAGCCCAAGTTCACGGGTTAAGTGACTCCGTCACTGCAACTTCCACCCAAAGCTGCCACGTAAAAATCGGATCCCCGGTTGACAAATCGTTTGAAGTCTTTTCGGATGCCTTAATCATCAATAAACTTACCGGCCACCTTCCCTTTTACCCCTCATCGGCAATAAAAGATAGCGAGTTCTCCCATTTGCGATTGGCTGACACTTATCGTCATAGCTGTCGTGAGATAGATTTACTGCTTGGTGCAGATGTTTACCCAAGAATTATTCTGGACGGTCTACAAAGAGACTCACAACAATCCTTGCTTGCCCAAAATACAGTTTTCGGGTGGATTATTACGGGGAAGGTACCCGCATACCCGTGCGGAAAGGCGGTTTTGTCATTTTTTAGCTCCATAGAATTGAATAATCAACTTCAGCGGTTTTGGGAGCTCGAGGATATCCCGAGGGTAAAAACGTCCTCCCCGGAGGACACATACTGCGAAAATTTGTACACATCCACTACGTTCCGAAATAAAGAAGGTCGATTTGTGGTTTCACTCCCCTTTAAAAAAGATTACCCTGAAAAGATAAATATTGGCCCCTCTCGAAAAATCGCTTTCTCCCAGTTTCTACGAAACGAGGCGAGATTGATCAAAAACCCCCAACTTAAAACTGAATACGATAAGGTAATCACAGAGTACTCTACTCTGGGTCAAATGACCAAAGTAACCCCCATAAATGGTGACAGCGGCACTTATTATTTGCCCCACCATGCTGTTTTCAAACCCGACAGCACCACAACCAAATTGCGCGTGGTATTTAATGCCTCCAGCCCCTCATGCAATGGCATAAGCCTTAATGATTTGCTTCATCCCGGCCCAGTTCTGCAGTCAGATTTAATGATTTTATTGTTGAGATGGAGATTGTACCGCTACGTCTTTAACGCGGACATTGAAAAAATGTACCGCCAAATCTTGGTGCACCCCAAGCACACCCCCTTTCAACGAATTTTGCACCGTGATTCCCCGAATGAGTTAACCCAAGACTTTGAGTTGAACACAGTCACCTTCGGTGTGAACTGTGCGCCCTATCTAGCCATAAGAACGTTGCTAGAACTCGCAAAAGAAAGCGAATCCACTTCCCCTCAAGCATGCGAAATCTTGCGAAATCACATGTATGTTGATGATGTCCTTTCGGGTGCCCATACCATATCGTCGGCAATAAAATTTCGCGATGAGCTTATAGCAGTTCTCAAAACAGCAGGTTTTTCGCTACGAAAATGGACATCTAATAACGAAATGTTGCTGCAAGGTCTGCCTTCAACTCACTTGCTAGGTGAAGAATTCCTTCAACTGTCTGAGTCCAGTATTACGAAAACTTTAGGGCTCAGGTGGAATGCTGGTAACGATCAATTTTATTTCAAGCTCAAATCTAAACCGAATCGTGAACTAACCACGAAAAGATGTGTGCTGTCTGAAATTGCCAAGTTGTTCGACCCAGCTGGATGGCTATCTCCCAAAATTATAATGGCAAAAATAATCATGCAGCAAATATGGAAAGATGGTACTGATTGGGATGAAGATTTGAACCCCCTTACTATGAACAAATGGCGCGAATTTCTCGATGACTACATGAAAATTGAAGAAGTCAGAATTCCCCGTTTCATAGATTACGATCCTGCCTACAAAGTCGAGTTGCATGGTTTCTGCGACGCATCGGAAAAGGCGTACGCAGCCGCCATCTATATTCGCTCTGAAAATGAAGGATTTGTCACTAGCCACCTTTTAGCAGCAAAATCGAAAGTTGCTCCCGTTAAATTTGTTTCCCTACCACGTAAGGAATTATGTGGAGCAGAATTGCTGGCGAATATGATGGATTCTATTCAAGCGCAACTCAATCTCAAAGACTATAAAATTTTCCTGTGGACAGATTCCACCATCGTGTTGGCGTGGTTGAGAAAACCGGCTCATAAATGGAAAACGTTCGTCGAAAATCGAGTTTCGTCTATAATCGAAAAGGTAGGAAAGGATTCGTGGTCTCATGTCGAATCAAAAAGTAACCCCGCTGACTTGGCCTCACGTGGCATTTCAGTACGTGACTTGTCATCTAGTGAGTTGTGGTGGCGTGGGCCCGCTTGGCTAAGACGTCCTCATTCAGACTGGCCATCGCGAGACAAGGAGTTTGACACAGAAGAAGAAATTAGAACAATTCGTGCACATACAACCTTGATAAAGCAAGACGATATTCTTGAGTATTTTTCAGACCTACCTCGAGCGCTAAGAGTAATAGGTTATATTTTTCGATTTTATAAACGCACCAGAACCAAGTTGATAGCGGAAGAGATAAGTCAAAAAACACTGTCGGCTAAGGAAATAATTTCCGTAAAAAATTGTCTACTAGTCGCTTGTCAAAAATCCCACTTTAGCGAAGAATACTTACAGTTATCTGAAAGAAAACCACTGCCTCGAAAAAGCTCACTTCTAACTTTTAACCCCTTTCTCGATTCCAACGGAATCATGCGAATAAATGGTCGATTGGCAGACTCCCCTACCTTGCGTTATGATGAACGTTACCCCATTTTATTGCCTTATCATGCGCGCTTCACCAGATTGTTTCTCATGTATTTACACAAACACACTCTACATGGTCAAAATGCGCTTTTACATCGCTTGACAAGACTCCGTTACTACGTCCCTAAACTGAAAATGCTGATAAAAACTATTTTATCCCATTGCGTAACATGCGTGAGACATAAACGCCAAATTGGTCAACAGATCATGGCCGCTTTACCCCCCGAACGTGTAACTTTATCACGCCCCTTTTGTCACACTGGCGTAGACTTCGCGGGGCCCTTTGACATAAAATCTTATGCGGGTCGTGGCTGTAGAGTCACCAAAGGATACGTGTTGGTCTTCGTATGCTTTTCAACAAAAGCGATCCATCTCGAAGCTACCGGCGATATATCCACACAAGCCTTTCTTGCCGCCTTTGCTCGGTTCTTTTCGCGACGAGGCACCCCCCACGATATGTACTCCGACAATGGCACCGCCTTTGTAGGCGCTGCTAATGTCCTCCATGGCGATCAACAACATTTCTTGTCTAAGATTCAAAAGGGCCTTCTCTCTCAGGATGGATTTACTCCCGTCGACTGGCACTTCATCCCCCCTGGCGCCCCCCATATGGGTGGCCTTTGGGAGGCAGGGGTCAAAAGTTTCAAGGCCCATTTCAAGAAACTGTGCCATAGTCAAAGTTTTACTTATGAAGAATTCAGCACAATGCTAGCACGAATTGAGGCGTGCTTAAATTCAAGACCTTTAAGCCCCATGAATGAGGACCCAAAAGACTTATGCGCCCTGACGCCAGGTCATTTTCTCGTCGGGACCCCACTACTATCTCCCCCCGAACCTGACTTGTCCAGCCATTCCCTCAGCTATGTCAACCGTTGGCAAAAGCTAAAAATTCTTCACCATCACTTGGCACGTAGATGGAAGGAAGAATACCTCACCGAACTTCACAAGCGAAATAAATGGAAACACCCTCAGCGAGACTTTGCCATCGGCGATCTGGTAGTTATTCGACACGATAACTTACCCCCAAATCAATGGCGTCTGGGTCGCATTGAAAAAATCTTTACTGGTCCCGATAGCCGAGTTAGAGTTTCTGAAATCCGCACCGCTAATGGCCTCATAACCCGTCCGATTGTAAAACTTGTGCTACTGCCACCCCCGTCAAAGGCATGACAATTAATTTTCCCCCCTTATTTTTTCCTCATTACAGTAACTATGCACCACCGCAGCCGCGAAGTTTCTCCCGTCGAAGAGCGGAGCAAACGGGTGCAACCACGTTCTAAAAACCCGGACTGCCGCCTATGCCGTAAGGGCCATCCACTCCGCAAATGCAGCAAATTTTTGCGAATGACCGTCTCTGACAGAAAGGACATCGTTAAGCGTCACCAGTACTGCCGAAATTGCCTCGCCCACTCTCATTGTCTCAAAAACTGTCGCAGCAGTGAGCGCTGTCACGACTGCAATGGACAACACCATACTCTCCTTCATCAGCCTGAGATCACCAGGGCAAACGAGAATTTGAGTCGAGCAGATGACACCACCGTGATCCCTACAGTATTGCTGCAAATTCGTTTAGACAATGAGTGGAACATGGTCCGCGGCCTTCTAAATCCGTGCGCAACTACAAGTTTAATCGCACCATTTATTGTTGAACGGTACCACCTGCCGTTTGAGCGGTTTAATGCAGACAAATGGTGTCAGTTGACGTTTCGGACCCGGTTTGAAGAAGAGCACGGGACATTTACTGTAAGGGCCAAGGTTTCTAGTGAGTTGCCCTTAAAGCCACCAGTTAAACATCTCGATCGTAGTGTCGCAGACGCTTATCGTAATTTACGGCTGGCTGACCCAGATTTCTTCGAGAGTAACTCCATCAACCTTGTCCTGGGAGCAGATATCTACCCACGAATCATACGCAACGGGATTCAACTGGCCTCAATTGGCTCTCCAGTGGCCCAAGACACTGTATTAGGATGGGTCATCATTGGAAAATTTGGAGTTTAAACGACAACATATTTACCATCAACCAACATTTATACACTTTTTTTAATGAAATTATATTGAATTTAATCATGAATTATACTTGCTCTTATGTTTATATTTATGCATCCTAATTAATGAAATTTTTTGTATTTCCCTTGAATTGTATGATAATTTTCTATATTTTTACTTCACTAATGTTACTATTGACTTTATTATATGAATTATTTTGCAACCTTATTAGAACTTAACTGCTTGTCCGTGGCTAGGATCTCTAGGCCTGTACAACCAACCCTCGTGGTTATCTTGGTTATACCAAGGGGGGGCGGGATGTTTAGGCACGGAAACCCTACATATCGCGACGTTTTGCAAGGCATGACAACCCTACACTTTTCAATAACGAGTACGTTGACTCGTCATGTTTTTTCCCGCTGTATATTTAATTTTTTTTATTTTACTTCTTGTCATTCAAGTAGTCCACGCGAATAAACACGGTCAATTAAGAAATCAAAAAATTAAATTGTTTTTTTGTAATTTTTAAAATAATAAAAGCCAGTTCTTTTCGGTTGTCCTTGTGCCAAAATAAGCAGTAAAGTGTTTCTTTTTCTTCTTTCGAGTTATAAAACCTCAAACAATAAAGTGTTTCTTGAATATTAAAAACAACGTGTTTCTTGTGTTACATTAGAATTCTAGCCAGACTCGGATTACTTTCCAATCCGGCCTACAAAGGAAAAAAAGATAACATTAAGTTACACCAGTAGTGATTCTTCCTCTAGAAATTCCCGGTGCAAAGTGACAAGGGAGCATAGTGCAAATTAACGAAAGGATTCTTCATGCACACTGTGATTGTGTGTGTGAGGTTTTTGTCGCCACCTGTATCGACTTAAGCCATAAGGATAAAAAGGCCCAAGTTATCATCCTCGGCGTCCATAAAACCGATCTGTTGGCTAACCAGCCATCCGATTAATCAGCCCGACGTCCTCTCCCAGAGCAGTGAAGTATACCGTCGACTATCAACACCGGTAAGTCCTCCATTGTTTTGCTCAAACTTATTACCAACCCACACCTCTAATTTACCCCCGTGTACCCATACAGAAGTTGTTTTTTGATTTTTTCTGTGCAGAGTCGGAAAAACTTTGCCAGGTTTTTTTTAAGTTTTTAAAATAAATTCCTTATTTAAGCGATTCAAAGTGTTTATAAAATTTTATATTCATATATGCTATATTTAAACTTATAGTTTCATATTTCTTTATAAATTACGAAAGACATTTATGGCCAATTTTCAGGATTGATATTAAAACACATTTATTTTTAAAATCGTTTTAAATACAAAATTCTCTTCTTCACTAAAAACTTAAGTGAAACTTAAGTCACCGATGTGGTACACTTACAGCCAGTCCATGGATTTCGAACGTCATCGTTCGCATAGAAAATTACATTAAAAACAAAAACAAACTTCGAACAATGTCCGAATTTTGTTTTTGTTTTTAATGTAATTTTCTATGCGAACGATGACGTTCGATATCGTTAAACAGGCAGTTAATTTTAACTTAAGTTTCCATTGTAATATGTTAGCAAGGTGGCCTCAATATCACAAGAATACAACAACAACATGCAAAGCATTAACAGTCAGCTGTTTTTTCAGACCACCTTGTAAATAAATACACTTTTTTATATTTTTTTTTTTTTTTTGCATTTAGTAGCTACCATACTTTTATCTTACTTAAATAAGACTTTTCAATTAAACTCAAAAAACCAATCTGTTTTAAATACGATTTAAGTTTTTTATGAAAATTAAATTAATATTGAGTTATATACTATCCTGAAAATTGGGCATTAGAAACTGGGAATTATTTCCTTCTGAAGGTTACTTTATATTATATTCAATATTTTTTCATTTTTCGAATTTATTCTATGAGCTAAATTTCAGTTGTGTATTTTTATAAAGCTTTTTTGTAATAGTTCTTTCTATTCCTTAAATTTTTCAGAAATGACTTTATACACTACCAGACTATTATATTGTATTTTATCTTTACATTTTACATTAGCCTTCCTTTGGAAAGCTTTATTAAAAGACGCCGTGCAATAAAGCCAAAGGAAATAAAGCCATATGACCTTATTTCTCAATGAATTGAGAAATAACGCCATATGGCTTTATTTCCATGTAAGGAGTGAAATAAAGCCATACATGGCCATATTTCCCATTTAAATTTTTTTCTTTTCATGTAATTGCAATTTATTTAAAAATTGTTTTGTTGGTTTTTCTCTGGGTGTTTATATAAAAATATAAGGAAAACACTTTTGGACGCAAGGATTTTCTCCTCTATGGTATAACAAAGACCGGCTTCGCTAACTAAAGCTTCTCTGCATAGCCGGCCTTCGGCCGGGAGCAAGGATTTTCTCCTCTATGGTATAACAAAGACCGGCTTCGCTAACTAAAGATTCTCTGCATAGCCGGCCTTCGGCCGGGCGCAAGGATTTTCTCCTCTGTGGTATAACAGGGACCGGCTTCGCTAACTAAATATTCTCTGCATAGTCGACCTTCGGCCGGGAGCAAGGATTTTCTCCTCTATGGTATAACAAAGACCGGCTTCGCTAACTAAAGATTCTCTGCATAGCCGGCCTTCGGCCGGGCGGTAGGATTTTCTACCCTATGGTATAACAAACACCGGCTTCGCTAACTAAAGCTTCTCTGCGTATTCGGCCTTCGTTCGAAAACAAAGCAGATTTTAGAAGCTATACTTAGCAAAACCGGTCTTTGTTAAACAATAGAGGAGAAAATCCTTGCACCCGGCCGCACCTGACGCGTTTGTCCCAAGCCTGCGCTGCGAGCGCCCACCGGACGCGCTCTCCTCCTTCCACCTACCGTACCATATTTTTTTAACACTTGACAATGGCAACTCATTCTTTTGCGAATTTGTAACCATAACAATTAGACTGTTATGGCGTTATTTCTACTTTGGTTGCTAAACGATTATGGTGTTATTGCACTTGGGTGGTGGTAATAAAGCCATATGGCTTTTTTCTCAATTCATTTAAATTTTTTTCTTTTCATGTAATTGCAATTTATTTAAAAATTGTTTTGTTGGTTTTTCTCTGGGTGTTTATATAAAAATATAAGGAAAACACTTTTGGACGCAAGGATTTTCTCCTCTATGGTATAACAAAGACCGGCTTCGCTAACTAAAGCTTCTCTGCATAGCCGGCCTTCGGCCGGGAGCAAGGATTTTCTCCTCTATGGTATAACAAAGACCGGCTTCGCTAACTAAAGCTTCTCTGCATAGCCGGCCTTCGGTCGGGAGCAAGGATTTTCTCCTCTATGGTATAACAAAGACCGGCTTCGCTAACTAAAGCTTCTCTGCATAGCCATATGGCTTTATTGCACGGCGCCTTATAAAAATACATAACTGAAATTTAGCTCATAGAATAAATTCGAAAAATGAAAAAATTTTGAAAGACATTTAGTTACGGAAATATTATGGTATTAAAAATACATATACAAACATACACACAAGCACTTAAACAGGCTATAAACAGACAATAATACATTTAGAATAGAGTTTTTTATAGCAAAAATTAAGTGTTTAATACAAAGCACCCCATACACGTTTTAATCCAATTGGAAACTGAGTTGGTTGTTGTCCAAATCAAGGAATGTATGGCTCTGTCAATTGATTAGTTTGGCAGTTGTCAAGTTGGTCGAAGAAAAAACAAAGATTTTGATTATTTCAAGTTGGCTATATGTGTTCTAGTCTCTTGATCAGCCGTCCAAATTAATGTTTGTAGTTTCTTTTGTAAAGAAAAATGTAAGTTTTCTTCCAAATGTCTTTAACTTAATTGAAAATTAAATAAAAATTGCCGGCAATGTTGTTTTCAGTTCCTATATTGAAATTTCATTTCAATATTTGTTTATCTTGTGTTTTCACTATTCTTTTGAACAAAATCTTCGTCGCTTTTTTCATCATCAGTGCATTCTGCAATAACCATATATATACAATTTTTTTCAGCCTCTGCAAAAGAAGTTTTTAAATTTAAAATTGTTATTAGTTTGAATGAAAATTTTTCAATTCAGTTTATTAAGTGTGCGGCCAAGAATCAATTCAATTGAAAGACTCAATTGACATTTGAACTGAAACGTGAATGGGGTGCTTAAGTCTGCGTTTTTCTTAATTCTTGTGTATATGGCCATTAATGTCGCACATAAAAGAGACTTTTGCGGTTGCAACCTTATTTATGTTCCACTCATATTGATGTCTGTATGTGAAAACAGCTGTGAGAATTTGTATTACTTTTTCTTGTTATTTGAATACGTTACTTGTTTTTTATTCTATTTTCTATTTGTCTTTCTGTCCATCATTCATTTCAAATTATTTTTTTATTCAAAACTTTTCGGCTGTCACAAGTTATTGTTTGTTACTCTCTTCTCTGAACTTCTACTTCAGATAAATTTGATTTAGATTATGTCGGTTTGAGTTACCTTTTGCAATCTGACTCCAATAAATTTGGGTTTTTTTTTTATATTTTTGGGCCATAAAATAAAACCAAAACCATGAAATAAAAGGTATATTTATGCTTAAAACATAATGAAAGGATATGAACATGTTATAAAAACGCATATTTCAATATGAAAAGCAAATACATGTTATTTGAAAATGTTATACAGTGTATTATTGATACATACCCTTAGAAAAATATTTAAATTTATATATTATAACATGTTTTAAGAAGAAATATACATTTAGGAGTCTATAAAATATTTGAAAATTATTGCTACTGTAATAAAATAAATCAATATTTATTTCTAAATCATTTGGAGTAAGCGATCAGTATTTATACACTTCAAGTTTAATTTATTTTCTAGGCACGAGAAATGTAAATAAAAATAACGATAAATAAAAATATATATGTATGTATATTTAAAAACGAAATATCTTCAATGCTTTTTCCTCCTAGGAGAAAACATTAATTTAATATAAATTATCTTTTAGTCAATTTAAAGTTTATTGTATTCATTTCAATGTTTTTGACTTTTCATTTGCGTTGTGAACAATTAACTGCAGCTTCTAATGAAAACTGTATTAAACTAAATAAATTCGTATACTCTTGTGTTTTTGAGGAATTGGAGGATGTTAGAAAATATTATGATAAATGTTTTGCGTGTTTTGACAAAGAAACGAACAACAATGGTTTAAAGTCATGTTTACACAATCATCCACAGTTGTTAATGATTTTATAATGAAATCATAATACCGCTTAAATAACGAGGGACTGTCTTAAGATTGCGGTTAAAAGTAAAATTAAACATAAAACTGGTTTTTTAAAACTTGTAAAGAAAACTATAAATAAATTTAATTTATGAAGTGGCAAGAATTGTTTTTTTAAAAAGTGTTAATTAAATAACCGCATTTTCATATGGGTAATGTTTAATTCTTAACAAGCTGTTAATCAAAATTTTTGAGCTCTTGGTTGCTTGAACTTGTGTTTCTTTATTTAATCTTTTTTTTTTGCCTTTTTTTGCTATTTATACCCACACATTGGTGAGGGTTTCATGCGTCATTTCTGATGTATCTGATTAACTTACTTTTTAAATCGATTAAACGAAGTTCGTGCTTCCGTCCGACTGGCGCAAAGTTTTCGTTCAGGTGGCACTTAAGAAATAATTTGATAAAATATGGCACATTGGTTTTTATTCTCCCAAAAATAAAATGACAAACGGTTCATGATTTTAAATATCCCTTTACAAAATTCTTTCCGAAATAAAGTCTGTGTTCCCATAAATTTTTTACGTTTGTAATTTTCGGGCATGTTCTAGAAATTCAAATGAAGTGGATTTGAAATCGAGCAAATTTTAAAATCGACCCTGTACTGAAAGTTGATAAAAATATTCCATTTTATCAATTTCGTTTTTTTAGTACCAATTAGCTTTACAAGATCAACCAGGAAAAACAATGGTCATTTTGTAAATAATTGAACTTGTTCGATTTCCATTTCACTTCATTTCGATTTCTAGAAAAGTACGGTCCCGAGTAGGGTACACTTTCCAAAATTTTTCGGTAAATAATGTGCTTTAGGGTATCTTTGATCGGGCTTGACCATACTTTTTTTCTTGTTTTAAATTAAGCCAAATTGGTCGTCGGATAAAAACAATGTTTAAATAGATGGGAAAGAGGTATTCAGCCATTGGCTGGTAATTAGTCAATGTGTACTTTTTGTCTAAAGTAGGGTGATAATTTGATGTAATTTAGTAAATGGTTTTCTATTGTTTCAAGGAAAAAACCATTTGTGATAATGAAGTCATTATTTTTTTTAGCTGAAAGGCATCTGATACAGTTTTTTTTTTCTTAAGTCCATCCTCTTAAAATACCAGTAGTCGTAGGATTTTAAAATAAATCATAGGCTTTTTTGGACTTAGCACATTTGCTCTTTGAAATTTCATTATTTTAGTAGGGCATATTTTCCTAAAATATGTTTTCTTTTATTTCTAGAAATTATTTTAAGGAATTGTTCCTTATGAATCAAAATTCGCTACAGCTGTGTTCGCTCTAAACTATTAAAAAAGTAAATGTATTTGGTGTTTACAAGAATGTAGTTCTTTTATTGGTGTTGATAAACAAAATATTAGTTGGTAAACAATAAATAAGAATTATTCAATTATCCAATTTCTTAAAATTATACGAATATTTTTTTAATTTATTTCTTTTCGATGTCCCATACACAAGACTTAATTAAGTCTTATATTACAGTATGGAACTGAGCTTACAGAAATACAATGAATCAGATTACAAAACTGTATTATATATTATTAAGTAATTAAAAATGGCAAAAAATATATTTCCTGAATTGTCGTGCGTTACTAATGGTCTGTAATCTATAGGGAATTCCGTTCCAGAGACTGATGGCATGAATAAAGAATTGATACTTGGAGATCAGAGTTTGATAAGCAAATGCAAAAATTCGTTTACCTCTGGGAAGCGTTGAAAAACTTAGACGTTCATAAAGATGCTCCGGTTGATGTGTATATATAATTTTATGCATGAACAGCAAAATGCGCACCTTTAAATAATTATCAAAGCTAATGCCATAGAGCAATGTTGAATAAGGGGAGATATGATCAGTTCTTCTAAATCCATATATATACCGAATAATGTTATTAAATGTCACATTTAGTTTTCTTTTACTTTTATTATCACAACTGGCAAATAGTTCACAGCCATACAATAAAATCGGTATTAGGTAAGATTTAGCAAGGAGAGTTATAATTTTAATTAAAGTACAATACTGAGTTTGCCAGAGATTTCTTAACATTGAATACGTTCGACCACATACAAAATTAGCGTGGTTAGACCAGGTGAGAGTGTTGTTAAAATATACACCAAGATTTTTGACCGAGTTTACAATATCAATGGACAATATAGGATTAAGATCAAGTTTCAATAATCTCTTTTTAATAATTAACGCTTTCGACTTAATAGGATTTATTGCCAGACCATTAGCAGTAGCCCAATCATAAACACGACCTAACTCCTGGTTTAGTGTCCTCACACATTCACCAACAGCAGTATTGCTGCAACTAATGTAAAGCTGGACGTCTTCAGCATACAATCTAACCCTGCAGTATTCGAGTTTACTCTGAAGATCATTTACGTATAATGAAAAGAGAAGAGGACCTAAGAAGGAGGAGCCTTGCGGAACACCCCGGGTTAATGGTAATGTGGTCGAAACGGAGGAAGGTGTTTCAACATATTGACATCTGTCGGTTAGATATGAGTTTATTAAGCATGTGGCAGTTGATGCGAATCCAAACATATTTTTAAGCTTATAACACAAAATGCTGTGGTCAACCGTGTCAAATGCCCTGGAATGATCCAGGAGAACTAAAAATGTAACATTACCGCATTCTACCTGTTGTCTTATGTCCTCAGCAACATCCACAAGAGCCGTAACACAGCTGTGATTTTCACGGAAACCAGATTGACGACCAGCCAGCATATTATTTGTTTCAATATATTGTGAGATCTGTTTATGAATTAATCTTTCAAAAATTTTAGATAAAAATGGCAAGATTGCTATTGGCCTGTAATCAGATTTTGGTATAGGAATAGTCTTCGCCAGTTTCCATATTTTTGGATACTGGTTGGTGGTAAAAATCTTATTAAAATCAAAAGTTATAAAAGGAAGAAGTTTAAGAATGAGGATCTTCAAAAACCTAGGATCAATATGTTGAATTCAATAGTGTATTTATTTTAAGCGAAATTAATATGTTATATTAATTTTTTAAAAGTTGTTACATATTGTAAACAATTGATTTTGAGCCAATATTTAGAAGAAAATAATTTAAAATGAACTGTGGTCTGTAGTACATAATCATGTTATCATTTTTGTCGTGGACGACATTGACATGCATAAAGTTATAAACGACAAAGTTGGTAACATTTTTGATTTGTACTTGCTTTCCTTTATATGTCGTGCATGGATTAACATTGTCGTGCATTCTTCTTTGAGGATGCATTAAAGATGTGGCCAACTGGGAACTGTTAAGTGCATTTATGTATCTTGAAAGTATTTATGAATGTTTATGAGTGTATAATAGCTTTTGTAGAAATCTGTAAGGAGGTAAGTTTATAACAACTGTTCGTATACAATGTTCGAGTAAAGTAAAACCTTTTATGCATTCATTATTGTTTCACATTATACAAGTAGATTTAACACTAATACGATTTAAATGTCTTGAAGGTGACCTTTCCTTCTTAGTTTCCTGAATATTTTATTGCTAAGCAAATGGTTGAAAAAAATAATAATGATTTGGTATCTGGTACGAAGGTCCTAAATGGAATTTTATGGATATTAACTAGAAGAAAGGGCGTATAAATTACTAAAACTCCATTTTTATTCTTGTTTTTTTTTTTTCTTATATTCTTTTACATAAATTTGAAAATTCCAATCATCGATTCTTTTGTATAGAATAAAAGAATAAATTAAAAATTTTAGGATTTAGGGAAAACAAAGAAAATCACACTTCACAAATCAGAGGTAAATCTTCATGACTTTTAACCATAAACGTATAAACTAAACATAATATAAAATAAATACTGCATACAGACTTTTTTAAAACTCTAAAATAAGCACACACACACACACACAGATTTATATTTATTTATTCTTGTGTTTTCTTGTAAATGTTTGTATATTTATATGCAAAAGGGCGTCCATTATGGTTATGTATGCAGGTTTGTATTTATTTATGTGTTTATGTGTCCAATAGTATTCGTGTACGTGTATGTTCTTTTTAAAGCCTGTAAAAACGCATGAAGAAAATAGATATTAATATGTATACAGCTGATGACAAGTATATTTTTTTGTTATCAAAGCTATTTTCGGGAATACAAAGTTTATTATTAATACGATTTCCGTATGACGTACTAAATTCCCAAGTTTCCATATATGATAAATACACTGATATTTACTGTTTAGGGAAAGCTAGCTTCTATGCGCATTTCACTGGTTGCTTAGGCCAGCTCATCAGGAAACCTTTTCCAAAGATTTTTTTTTTTTTTGTTTTTGATACGTATAATTTTTAAAAACTTTTTGTTTTTGTAAGATTTTCAACAGAAGTTTAAAATTATCAAAAAATGGTTCTTTTGAAAAAAATTATTTTTAAACTAGCTGTATGGTCCCGGAGTATTTTTTTAAATAACTTGACCCCAGCACTAATATACCGGCTCAAAGTTTTACATAAAATCTTGTTTTTGTGTAATAATAAATATATTTTGTGAGTTTCTGCCAAATCGTACCATAAATTAAAAAATTTAAATAGGACGACAACAGTACCACCTATCGGGATTACACTAAAGAGAAATTTGGCTCCGGACTAAACAAATTCATTGTCCAAGTTTGGTTTCAATCGGTCCAGTGGCTCTTGAGTTTTAGGAGCACATAACCGGCACAAACGTTTATATCTATCTATAATAAAAAACTAATTAAAAGTTATTTGTTGCAAAATTAATTTTTTTCAATCCATTAAAAAACAAAAAATGTCAATGGGTTCGGTATTGGCCTTCTATTATTACGTCAAATTAATTGAGTAATTGTCAAAGTCATTGACAGATTTCTAATTAATTTTCATAGTTTTCGAAAAACCTTTAAGCAATTTAAGTTTTTGCTTGTATGTTAGTAATAAAGACTAATATGTAACTTTTACAGCAAAACAATCACAAAAAACTCATTAAAAACGCGTAGACAAAATACACAGTAATTTGAACTCCAATTTGATTACAGGTTCTGAAAGTACTTAACCCTCCGATGAGTGAGAAGGTCCCTAGGGACCTTTTTGCCTTTTCAAACTGAAACTACTCCTACTTCGGCCACTACAACCCCCCCCCCCCCCCCCCCCCCCCCACAAAGTTACTCTGTATTCCAAGAGTATTTTGATGCGCATCTTTTGGAAAAAAATCAAGCCGATCGGATCACTACATTAGGAGTTATTGAGGTTTTAGTGAGAATAGTACGCGGACGTGTGAATAGGTGCGTATGGACATTGTACTGAATTTCACTAATAAATGCATGTTTTTGGGCATCATTATAATTTTTTTTTATTGTTTCAACACATAATTTACTTGTTCTGAACACAAAGACCTAAACTCAAAGACATTAGGGATGATGATAAAAACAAAAAATTCTAAGAACAAAAGTACTAAGAACAAAAAATTCTAAGAACTGGTTTATTGCTAGTAGTATAAAATTAGAATATTATGCCTTTCCTTGAAAGCAATAAAGTTCATGAGTTCATATTTGTATGTAGAATGAAAACATGACATGACGAAAAAGTCGCCTTACTTAAGCGGGTGCTGCGGGGAGAGCGTAGGGCGCACCCTTCTAAAACTCGGGAATATTTTGTTATAAACAATAAAAACAAAAAAAAAAATCAAAAAAAAATTTTTTATATGAAAAAAACATGATTTACAAAAAAGGTCCGTAGGGACCTTTTCACACGGCCGTGAAGTTCCGAACTGTCACTCATCGAAAGGTTAATAAAACTATCAAACCCTCGTTTGGTTTTTTTTTTGGCTTGACTCTAATAAAGATTTTATAGAATCATAATAAAGTTCCTAATCCACGGCCCACTTATCCACTGCCACCCACATTTCTTCAGATTTCGTCTTACCAAGATGCTTGTACCAAGTTCGGTAGGCTTGGCTCTTGCCGTTTTCCAGATATACAGAAATCTGTAAAGTCATTCTATGTAAAGTCAAAAGCCAACTTCACCAATCCCGAGCACATCTTGTAAGATGTTATGTAACCAAGATTCTTGTATCTCATTTGTAAACCTTTGCTCTTTCCGATCTCCAGATATACAGAATAACATACGGACATCGTTACATCAACTAAGGCAAATACTTTTAGTAGAAGGTTTTTAAAAAAGTACTTGACTTATTCATATGTGTTGTGTCAATTTGAAATATGCTTTGAGCCAACTGTATGCTGATATAGACTTTCATACAGATGTGCAAGATGTGTATTTTGATTGTTTATGTAGAATACAATAAAACGAAATAAAACTAAAAAGAAAAATAAATAAGCATTAACACATTTTTTTTGTTATTGTCGAACTTTTGCACTTACTTTGCTGGCAAAAGCTTAACATCAGCAGCAGCATCTCTGCTTTAATCAAATTATACAACAACAGCGATAGCAAGTCGCATATTTTCAATAACCGGGCTACTTACACAATAAAACACCCCACACAACTACAATAGTTATTGCTACTTCTTTTAATAAAAACGAAATAACAACACGGCAACACCACTTGCAGCAACTACAGAACAAGAGATTTGTTAATCCCTATTCTTATTCTTATTTATAGTTTATTTTTCTTCTTTTGCCACTTTTGAACCTCTAATACACCAATATAAAACCGCATAAGCACACACCCGTGTCTCAGCAAAAACTGCTGCCTCCCCGAAAGCTGTACTGTAAAGGAAAATTTAGAGTAAACACTTACACTTCTATGAAATAGAATACATGATTTGTTTTGGAATTCCCCGCGTAGAAGCTGTGCTTAAGAGATCTGAAGTATGCTTATTTCATGCTTTAAAATCAGACAATATTTATGTAAATAAATTAAGTGAAAAAAATTTGTTATTTAAGGGTTTAAAAAACCTTGTATTATTTTTTTCGGAATAAGAAGATTGTAGTTTTTTATAAAATTATATTTAATTGTTGTAAAATTTAGTTACAATTTTTTATTTTTTATCAAAAGAATAAATGGTTCAAATGTAATTTGAAAAAAAAATGAATAAGTATTTAACACCATATTTAAAAATTGTAGGATTGTATGCCTTATTTTTCAGCAGAAGAGTAAGGCAGTAATTCTTAAAAGCAAAATTAAATCGGTTGGGATGCAGTATATAAAAAAATTTTAATACAAACATATACATATGTATATGCTGTTTTTTTTACGTAAAAGAAGAAAATTTAGTTTCTGATGTTTTTGATTTTATTTGTATTCGTGTGATTGGGACTTATGTAAGTTAAAGGCAGATGGAAAATAGAGCAGGGAAAAAACGTTTTATATCTTTGATTTCCGGTGATTTTTTTTATGTTTTTTTAATGGCTTTCATCTGTGGTTGTATTCTCCGTTGTATTTACGAGTACAGTTATGATATGATGATTTCTCAATAGTCTTGATGTGAGTATTAAGCTGAAGGTCCACACCATGCGTTCATGCGTAGATGCGTATGATACTTTTTGTGCATTTTATGCGTTTCTAAATTCAAGTTACATGCAATGCGTTTTATGCGCCAAATTTTTTTTTTATCAGCTGTTGTGCTAATATGTTTAACAATTAAAAACAATTTTGCAAGAAATTGAGAGTGTAATTGATATTTTAATAGAATTTATTTAATAGAATTTATAGGGGAGTAAGCTTTTATTATAAAAATATTCGTGATTTTTCACGGTATCAATATGTTTCCAATTCATGGCATTTGTTAAAAAAATAATAAGCACAACAAAGATGACACTCAGAAGATAAAAGTAATCGATAAGTAGAATGGCAAATTTTGTTCTTGTTAAATTGTGCTAAAAATTAATTTTAATGTATTTTATTCATTAAAGTTTATACAATCTTTATAACGAAAGCTTTTTCTCTTATTAAAAACCTTTTTTAATGCAAAAACATAGTTAAAAGTAATCCACCACACAAACATATTTATCGATAACATTGAAAATAAAATATGATTTGCCATCCATGGCCATCAATAACAGCAGAATTTTTTTCACCACACATGCGACGGATACAAAAGTAGAAAGTAAACCTACTTTCATGCGTTGATGCGTCTATGCATTCTCTGCATTTTGTTGTGTAACTTGTCATATACAATTACACTTATTCAACTTTTTTGTCAAATGCATAAAAAGGACAGACGCATAAACGCATGGTGTGGACCTTCAGCTTTAATGCTGGCGATGTCACGTCTTTTTCATGATTTTTTTTCTCTCTTTTGAGCAAATTAAACTTAGCAAAAAATGTTTAACAAAAAGCAAGTAAGACTGCTATATTCGGCAGCACCGAATATTTGATACACTCCACCGTTAGTTGGAATACACAAGGAGTAGGCTTTATATGGAACATATGCTAAATTATGAACCAATCTCCACGAATTTGGACAATGTGATTTTAAGTCTTATAAAACTATGAAGTCAAAATTGAGTCACTGTTGACTAGGCTTGTAGTACTCCTAGTTTTGGACATGCTTCCACGTTACCGAACCATGATTGACCAAATTTCATGCGTGTTAAGGTTTTTTGCGAGAGTGGGCTTTCTATGGGGCCTATGGTGAATTATGGACCGATCTTTACGAAATTGGGCACCGTAACATTACGTTTGGTTCACCCACAGCGCCAGTTCGGCTTACCAAGAGTGGCCCAAATGCTAGTCATATATAACGAATTTGCCTAGAATCTTATACCAATGCAGACATTATGCCACCACGTATGATAGTTTTTGCAGAACAATTGTTAACTTTTTATGGTGATAGTTCACACTTGTATTCCTTAACTGAACTGATTTCTAGATTTAAATTCCAAACTGGTTGTTATAACTATTTTCAGTTGTTCGAAAGTAAGAGGTTTCTCATCAGATGGACAGACAGACAGACCGGAATGGTTAAATTGACTTAGAATTACTCAAGGACCCAGAATGTATATACACTTTTTGGAGTCTGAGATGAATAGTAAAAAAGTTTCACACGAAATGACAAACTTAGTATTGCCGGATTCAACACTAGTGTTGTTGGGTATAAAAACAGAAAAGAACGCGTTTGAGAAAAATAACAAAAAATCATTGCATGTTATTAATAGCTGTGAGAATTGTGTTTTTGTAGTGTATTGGTAGTACCAAAAAGCCGAATAGACTACAAGAATAAAGAAATGAAATTTGTGTATAAAGAGGAGTTAAATAATCTTTGCTTTTCTTTTATCTCGATGCGTGCAGGGATTGAATGAAAAGGCTTAACAGCAAAACATCAAACGGTTCAGCGTTTATAATAAGGATAAAAAGTCTTCTTACTTAAATGAGCAGCGATCAAAGCTTAAAAGATTTCTGGTTAGTTGGAAAGGGACTTTAAGTTTTCTTTGTTTCCTGTTTGTTGATAAACTGATGGAACGAATAGTTTAATATCGAAATTTAAAGCTAGGCACTCTATAAATTTCTTTAAAATGCATATTTGATTTTATAGAAAGATTTAGAATTTTTGTGTTTTTTTGCTACTTAAAAACTCGACCAAAAAAGATAAAAGAAAACAAACAAACTATTTTGGTGAATATATTTCCCTACTTCGGTTCACAACTCAAATAAGTTGATTTGTAATTTTTGTATTATGGTTTACAACTTTGCTATTGCGGTGAACAAAAACATCAAAAGTAATTACAACTCAATTGTGTTGAGTTGTGAACAGTAAACGTGCCATATTTCATTTTAATGATATTCAAATAACGTTCCTTGATGGTTCAGTTGTCTAGGGGGTGTGTTTAGTTAGAAACTGTGAGTTCTCTGGTTTGAATATTGTTTTTTTAAAAGAATTTTTTTTTTATATTCTAAAAATGATTTAAAAAAAATATTTACCAGTTTTTGCTTTTTAAATTTAATTTATATTGAAGTTTTAAATATACCCAGCGGTAAATATTGAAAGCACCGCAAGTGGCAGGCCTTTTTGAAGGCCTCTATACTCATTTCTAAAAGATTGGCTTCGCATGATGTCCTGCCTTCAGAAGAATGCCTTCTAGAAGGTATAAACTTCTATTTAAAAGACCTTCTGAAATATTCAGTACACATTCGCTACTCCCTTCTTTGAGAAGGGAGCAAGGAAGGTGTTCAGTTTTATTTAATTTTTATTTTAAGTGACCTTCCTTACTCCCTTCTTTGGGAAGGGATCGAAGTTGTTTTTAAAGGAAGTGTGGAAGGCCTTGCGCCCAATGACAACCTGTGTAAAAAATAAATAAGTATGGAATGCGGCGAGAAGGGCTTCTGACTGCTAAATAAGGCCTTCTATTAGGCCTCTTTACTCATTCTAGTTACCGCTGGGTAGTTGCTCTGTATCCTGCTCGCACAATGGTGAAGGGTATATAGGATTCGGCACAGACGAATATAACACTCTTACTTGTTAGTGAATACTATTGAAATTTAAAATATAATTTTTGTAGAACGTTTCACAAAGCGTATGTGAAAAAACTTACGCAATTGGTACTTTTGGGTCAAAATTGCCCAATGCAACAAAATCAATTTACGCATGTGATATGAGCTTAGTAAAAAAACGCATTTAAAGTTTTTCATACACAAATCCTTAGAAAATAAATATTTAAAAAGAGGACGTTGTTACTTTTGTCCAAGTCGTTCTAACAGCACCAAATATGCAAATAAATGTTCTAAATCGTCAGCTCAGAATTGGTTTGAACTACCGACCATTTTTAAAAAAATTGAGTTAGGTATGGGGTATATATATTTTGGATACCCCCTTTTTGAATCCAAAATCTGTTTCGCGAAATTTTTTGTGGTTTCTGAGATAAAAAGCATTCATTCAGGACATTGCATGTTGAATTTTTTGTTTTGAGGTCAAATATTAACGATAATTAAAAAATACCAGTTGTAGAACCAAAAAGCTGAAGAATGATAGTAACTTTCCCGTATTTCCCATTTTTGTATTATTTTTCCCCCCTTTATCAAAAATTGCAAAATGCAAAATGTTTTCTAAAGAAGTACCAAAAATAGTTACGATTTTCACCCCTTAAACGTGCGAATTTCGAAAAAGTATCAAACTAGTGTTCGAATTTTTTTTTTGATAAGTTTCGAATGTGGTATAAACTTTATTTCTAGGTTTATTGGATCAAAAGATAGATGGGCTGACAAAAACGTACTAAAATTCAGGTTTTACCCGTTTTCACCCTAAAAGAGCCGAATTTCAAAAAAGTACCACACACCTGTCCACTTATTTTTCAAAAGAACAACGATATGTATTACAGTTTTTTTTTAATCTCCTATAGTTTTGGAGATAAAAGGATTCCGAATTTACCCTTTTTTACCCCCTAAACATTCGAATTTTTAAAAATCCCGTCTTAGTGGATCGATTTGGGGAGAGATCCACCTCCGGTCCAAATTTCAAGTCTTTAGCTTCAGGCGTTTAGGCTGTACGATGATGAATGAGTCAGTCACTCACGCAATAAGTATACGTATGCAGCACAAAAAGCCACATTTTTAATATTTTTTTAGAAAAGTGGCGTATGCGGCACAAAGCAATATTTTTTATTTTCAAAAAAATACTATTAAATTCTAACTTTATTCATGAAAAATTTACATTTTTCTTCAAAACATATACCGGAAGAATATGCGCCAAACCAATTCTGAGCTGACGAAATGTCAAAAATGTATTTGCAAAAATCATTCTGAGACAAATATTGTTTGTAATGAATTTAAAAAAAATAAAAAAACTGAATAAAAATTTGAATTTTTTGTATTGGGCAAATTTGACCCACTAATGTCGTGGTCCTACGATTCGGCCCCTTTTGCAATAGGCTTAGTCCTTGTGCCAATAAGAACCTATGACCAAAATTTTGCGCACAAGGTTACATGGACAGCCAGCCAGACGGACATGGTTAGTTCTACTAAGTAGGTGATTCTGAGTAGATAGGTATACTTTAAGGTGGGTCTAGGACCTCTATTTGAAAGCGTTACACACATCAGCACAAATGCATAATACCCTCTCCACTATTGTGGTGTGGGTATAAAAACTTTAACAACAGTTTATTTCCGTAATAAATTTAAATATTTTTTTATTATTTTTCTCTTTTTAATTCTAACATCTCGTCCGTATATAATTTATGTTAGATATTTCCTATTCCTTGCTTCTAGTCACATAAAGTGTTTATTGCATTTAAATAATACTTGATTTATGCAATTAAATTGTCGTTATTATTCCCAGTCCTAACTATTATAATGTAAACTTATTTTCTTATATTATTTTTCTCCAGAACGATAAACTACTTCATTCTTTACACTTTAGCTTCCAATATTAAATGAGCAGAAAACTTATAACAAAATTTTCTTATTATTACTGGAAAAAAAAAGAAAATTTATGTGAAAGTATGTTAATGTTGGCCTTGTTTTTTTTTTATTTATATTCAAATATATTTCTTTAAAGTCATTAAAGAATTTTATTTAAAACCAATAAGATGTAAGAGAAATGAGTAACAGAAACAAGTAAGATAACATATTGCTAAGTTAAACATTTGAAACCCTTCATTAAATATTAGCATTTCTCGGTAGTGGACTTTATATGGGTTTTATGTATAAAAACTAGGAATGAGGGCTATATTTTATTCTTACTTTAAAAGTATTTTTTGTAAAAATATCACATGTGAACTCAGTGGGTGTTGTACAGTGTAATTTGTACCAAAATCATTCTTCTCAGCAAAGTAGGACAGAAGGACATTGCTTTATCGCCTTAGAGTCACTTAAGAGCCCAGAATATATATCGACGGCGTTTATCCAAAAGGGCTTATCTGCATATTTTAATGCCAAACTATTCCCTGTTATGCAGTTTTCCTATTGTATGACGTTCTGATCAAATTGTCAACTTAGTTGCGAGTTATTCACACACACTTTTTTTTTGAAGGCAAAATGTTTTATCTGCAAAGTATTTGCGTATATTAAAAATATGTTAGAACGTAGTTATTTTAAAACGAATTCAACTTTTTTGATGAATTTTAATAAGCTGATTTAAAATATGTTTTCAAAATGCTTCTATTTTGACATGGTTTTACGTGAAAACATATCTCAATGTACAAAATAGATATTGGCGACATTTTAATAGTGCTGCAAGACAGGGTATATGTGAGTGGTTTTGTACTATGAGATGGGAAGCGAAAAAGGTGTTTATTCAAGATCATGTGACTCTTTCAAATAAACAGAGAGAGACTACAACAAATTCCAAAAGGCAGAAAAGTTTTGTTTTCAAATCACAAGAAAACAAAAAATTGCAGGTATGTCGGAGGATGTTTTTCTTTACTCGTTCCATCCCTCATTCAACGCTTAGAAATTGGATAATGATTAAGAAGTTCGACACGAAATCTGATTAGCTGCGCCAATCTCATGTAAATATGCACCTCAAAGAGTTTATTGACAATTTGAAAAAAATGGAGAGCCACTTCTGTCGAAGAAGCAGCCCCAACATTTTCGTAGCTTCTGCATTTAAAACTAAATCCGATATTTACAGAGACTATTTTTTAAAGTGGAATTATAAGCAACTGCAACCGGTTTCAGTGTTTACTTTTTCAAATTATTTTAAAGAAAAGAACTTAGCTTTATTAATGCCTAGAAAATATCAATGTGATATACATATGTTTTGGTTTCTTAGTTAAGCAGATTTACGCTGAGTTTTATAATGAACACATTCAAAAAAAGAACTAGCTCGACATGAGAAATAAAATGATAAAAATAAATCTTCCCAAAACCTGTGTTAATTTTTTACAATGGATGCTCAATCAATCAAGCTATATCCCAATATTAACGCATCTGCCATTTATTATATACAACGCTTGCAGGTTCACGACTCCACAGTACATAAACTTTCATCGCATCAGTGCACTTATTATTGGTTTAGCGAAACTAACGGTGATCTTTCAGCATCCCCATTTATTTCAATAAAAAATTATTGAGCAAAAATATCTGGAAAATGGCAAAAATATAAAAAAAGTTGAAGAACCAAACCATATTTACCTCATGATAATATCAAAATAACAAAAGAGGCAAGGAAAAGTGATACCGAATACTTAGAATAATATTGTTTCAAAAACTTCAACTATGAAAATATTATACGCTTTTTCAGTATTCGTCCTGGACGGACTAAGAATGACCCAACTGTTGCAAAACTGAAATCACTTTTATATTTACCGAATGGTACTGTAAAATACAAAGTCAGTTTCAATGATGAGTACAAAAATCTTCCAATACTAATGCAAAAATAACCAGGACATATAGAACCACTATCTCTTCATCAAGAATATCATCCAATATTCACCAGTAATTGGAAACATCTACAGGAATTGATATCTATGATACTTAATGAATATCATTTTTTTTATGATAATCTTCATTCAAAATAAATGTAATTTTTTTAATAAATAATAACAAAAATCCTAACATTTACCATACAAATAATTTTTTGGACTTGAAGTTACCCAATAAAAAATTTTATCATTTTGCGAAGCACTAAAGGTTCATTTAATAAAATAAGCGCACAATTATGCGCTACGCAATAAGACATACAGAAATGCAGTAAAGTAAGTGAAATAACTCTCAACAATTTTTATAAAAAATAAATAAAATTTCAAGTGCTACGGCATTCCCTTACTACGAAGCAGGTTTGTAAGGGAGAATACTAAAAAATAGCTGTAAAAAAACATTCAGTGTGTGAAGCTGTTCGTTACATCTAACAATTTTTTTATGCGCTGAATAATGCGCTATATAAAATTTATGTCTTCCGTAAGCGCAATGGTAAGCGAAACTCATACATTTCTCCCTTACAAACCTGCTTCGCTCGAAGCTCAATTTTTTATTGGGTAGTATCTTCTTCTATTTTTCTTAATCCTTAAATTATTTAAAAGTAAAAAACAACAGTATTTAAACTTAAAATTTTACTGCATACTATATAAAATTTTTTCCAACAAAATGGTTTATCTACTAATTTTAATACTTACATCTAAGACAAAAGGGTTTATCTACCGTAAAAATGCGAATAACGGGTTTTATTTTATAATAATTTTCTTTGGGAATTAGTAGAAGCCTACCAATCATACTGTAGAAGATGGATTTGTTAAATACTTACTAGTTAGGGAATTAAACAGTGTTTTGCTTCTCCTGCACAATCAGCGGTTTTGCAGATACACCGTTTAGGATAATTGCCGTCGATATACTTAATGGGTTCTTAATTTAATTTTGCTTATGATACACAAAGAGTGACAAACTTAAGATACCAGCAGTCAACGTTCGTTGTTCTGGAAGGTATCTGCAGTTGTAAACCTCATATACATGAAAATCAACACATATTCACTTTGACTTGCATTGGTATTGTTTGTTTTTATGTGAAAAAAAATATCATCGAACACACAGTAAAATAAAAACACATTTATTTGTAGATGAGAGTAAATAAGTTGGAATAAGTTAAGCAATATAAATTCTTTAGGGATTTATGAGCTCTTTTGCCTTATTTGCCATCGTCATCTCTGCCAATGAGTTTGACCAAAAGTACTTCCTGCAAGACCAACTACCACAAAAACCATTTCTTTGTCTAATTTACTGCATTGTTGCATAATAATTTATATTTTATTTCATTTCTTTCCAATTCTGTTAAATTTTGTTGTATACGATTTTAAAATCATGATGTTGTTGTATCTATTTGTATTTCTTTTCCTGGCAAATGTTTCAAATCTTTTACTATTTGTTTAGTTTTTATTATTTGATTTTATTTTTTTTTTTTTTTTAATTGAAAAACTTTTTCAACTAACAATAAGAAATATGCTGCATAGCTTTTATAGGATTTAATATAAATATAACAATAGTTTTATTGTGAATCCTATACAAGTAAAAGATAGTTTCTTAAGAAGATGGAAAATTTGTTGGCGCCATGTTATTTGTATACAACAGGATCCCAAACTTTTAACAATATTTCTAGATATTGAAACAGTAGCTAAGATTCTTAGCTCCCTTCGATTAACATAGCAAAGACAAAAGTTATAAGAATAAACAATAATATAATAAGAATAAACAGGACTTGATATTTTCTCGGCATTCTTTTACCTTGACCGTCTGGTTCACACAAACCAACTTAAACTCCTTTAACGCATGTGTTATTTCGAGACTTCTTATGAATATGAGGCTTGGAATGCTGCTTCCAAAGAATTAACGCTTTAAAAGTCTTCACTAATCGTTGCCTAAGAAGGATTTGTACGAATATTTTGGGTGAACACCATTTTTTTTTTTTTAGTTACAAAAATTTCCATTGCATTTGTGTCACATTAAAACAGAAAATCAATGTCAGTTATCTTGTTTTTTTCGAAAAATGGAGTTATCGAAAAAACTTTTTTTTTTCATTTTATTTAAAAATTTTAAGGAATTAATTAACTTAAGTAATGATTTGTTTAAAAATATAAACGGTTTGACTCAGCACGTTAGTTAACCCGTTTTTTACGACAAAATGGAGTTGTCCAGTTTTTCCAAAAAATATTTTTTTTCTTTTATGATTATAAGTATATTTATCATAACTAGCATTTATTTTGCTACTTCGTGAGCGTCTGCTTTTCTTTCGAGGACATATCGCTCCTTTATTGCAACATAGTCATATCTCAAAAAAAAAAAAAAAAAAATCAAACTTGGAAAAGTGCGATTAAAGTTTAAAAAATGCACCTTTATCTAAAGATTTCATAAAATATATTTTGCTATAACTTTGGTTCAGTTTGAGATATAATGCTGATTTTTTTTACATGTAAGAAAGGTTTAAAGGAACACTTTTGCTAATGTAACTTAAAATTTTAAATTTTTTGAGATATGACTATGGTACAATAAAGGAGCGATATGTATTTATATGCCAAGGTTTATGTTTCTAGATTAAAATACGACCAGTTGTAAAACAAAAAAGTACTAAACAGTTACTCTCATCCCCTCAGGACATTGCATGTTTAATTTTATGTTTCTAGGTCCAATACTAACGGAAATTCCAAAAAAAAAAACTGTTAGAGAACATAAAAGTACCAAAAAATTCACTCACAGGTACTTATCCACTCAGCACGTTGCGTGTTGAATTTTATGTTTATAGGTAAAGCATTAACTAAACTTAAAGGAAGTTCCAGTTGTAAAAAAAGCTAAAGAAAGGAATTAAGTTTCCTGTAATTCCCCCTTTTTGGTACTTCTTTCTCCAAATTAAAGTATCAGAAATTGCAATATTGTAGTGGGAGCTCAAAAATTAACGTTCGAATTTCGAAAAAGTATCGAATTCGTATTAAGACTTTTTAGATTAGGTTCGATTGTGATATTAACTTTATTTCTATGTTTAAAAGATAGATGGGCCAACAAAAAGTTCCAAAAAACAGGTTTACTCCCTAAAAGGGACGAATTTCAAAAAAGTACCAGACACCTGTCCGCTTATCTTTCTAAGGAACAACGATAAGTATCAATTTTTTAGTATCTCTTTTTGTTCTGGAGATAAAAGGTTACCGAAATTATTCGAAACATTCGAAATTTATACAATTCCGTCTTTGTTGATCGATTTGGGGAGAGACCAATATACTATGCAAGTTTCAAGTTTTTAGCTTCAGACGTTTAGACTGTGCGATGATGAATCAGTCAGTAACATTACAATTTTATACTTATATATAAAGATAAGCCGAGTTTTTGTCTATTTTTATGCATCAACTTAGTTAAAAGGTTTACCCTTCTTGATTTTATGAAATTCATAGGAAAGTTTTCGGGACGTAGATTAACGTTATACTCAGTTTAACATAGGTTAAACTGAAAACAGCTATTGACTTTGTGGTTTATTTTATTTCAATAAATATCAAATTTTAAACAAAAGGTGTTCGGTTTAATTTCTTTACTAAACTTGGAAATAAAATGGTTTTTTAGTTTTGCTGACCAAAAACACTGTCTTATCTTTGCAACAGAAAAAAAATTTTTATTGGGAAAGTCGGAAGGTTTCTCAAAGTTACGGTACCACATAGGGTAAGGTAAATCCATGTGGGTTAAAAACTATTACTCGAAATGATTTCGGGTGTTTTTCAGTCGTATTCAATAAATCAAGAACTTCAGAAATGATATAGTACATAATATGCATATAAATAATGCATATAATTTTCTTTATAATGGGTGATTTTTAAGAGCTATAGGAAAGTTTTATAAAAAAAAGCACACAAAATCTAGACAAATTTAATGAAATCTTTATTTGAATCGATAGTACGGTCCATATAATTTAATGTTTAAAGAATATTTCATGCAAATGTTGACCGTGAATGCGCCTCAAATGGTCCATCCGCTTAGCCCAATTTTGGCATACTCTTTCCAACATTTCGGCCAGTATCTCATGAATAAATGCTTCAATGTTGTCTTCCAATGCGTCAATTGAAGCGGGCATGTGTGTATAGACATGAGCTTTAACATAGCCCTACAAAAAATAGTCTAATGGCGTTAGATCGCACGATCTAGGCCGCCAATTGACCGGTCCCGAACGTGAAATAAAATGTTCACCGAACTCGCCTCTAAATAAGTCCATTGTTAAGCGTGCTGTGTGGCATGTGGCACCCTCATGTCATGCAAGTCAAGCTCTTGCATTTTGGGAAAAAAAAAATTGGATATCATCTCACGGTAGCGCTCACCATTCACAGTTACGTTACGATTCATATCATCTTTGAAGAGGTACGGTCCAATGATGCCACCAGTCCATAAACCGAACCAAACTGTGACTTTTTCTGGATGTATTGGTAGCTCTTGCAATGCTTCTGGCTGATCTTCACTCCAAAATCGACAATTCTGCTTATGAACGTACCCATTGAGCCAAAAATGAGCTTCGTTAAACTGACCATAAAATGGAAGAAGCGCGCGATGAGCTTTCTTAACAGAGCACGCATTTTGATAATAAAATTCACTAATTTGCAAGCGTTGTTCGTTTGAAACACGATTCATGGTTAAATAATAGACCAAACTGAAGATGTTTAACAGTGAAACAAAACACGAAACGTGCGTCAGCTGTTTAAACCAGTGTTGCCAAAAAGATATTAGCTAAAAAATCACCCGATATTATCGGGAGCTGCAATTTATAGGTTCAACATTTTGACCCAAAGAGCTTGTGTCCAGAATTTGTTCTATGTCGCTCTTTCTCTCTTAGTTTTCTAAACAACGTAGTCTTAGTTTTTTTTTATTTCTCTGTTTTTTAAGACATTATGGAGTTAACTTGTTTTTTTCAGAAAATGCATGACGTTATCAAGTTTTTCAAAAATTTTGGTATTTTTCTGATTTTTGTTTTTCAAATAACTTTTAAATGAGAAACCATATCGAAACTTTGATTTGACAGAGTGATAGTAAATGAAATACGCTTTCTATTTTGGTGTTAACTCAAATCGCAAAAAGTGGAGCTAACTAGTTTTTCCACACGGCCACACCCTTTATGTTTTTTATTGTTTTCGGAAATTCAAGATGTTAAGAATTCCATAAAATAACATTTGCTTTTGTGGAAACTAACTGAACAAAAATAATAAAATTAAGAAAACAAATGTTGTTTCTGCTTTTTATGCAGCTCTATCCTTAAGAAAATTCCTTGCAAATTTTATAAAGTGTAATTTACTGATTTTTTAGAAATGCACTTTGTTCAAAAATTATTTTCGGCATTATTTTAAAGGTAAACTTTTTAAAAAATTCTATTTTTGATGACTTTTTAAATAGAAACTTTACGTTCAGTATTTTGTAAAAATTATTGTTGAAAAAAACTTAGTTTTCTAGTTGGCAAAACAAAATTTAGCGATTTTCATCGTCATTGGATTTTATAACTTTATGGAAATTGGATCCATCTACAGCCTTGTTTTAAGAAAAATTTCAAACATTTATTGGATTTGTATAAAATTAATTTATTTATTTTTTTTTAATTTTACTATATAAAATGTATCTCTTTTAAAAGTTCCTTAATTAAGTTGTATTAGGCTAACATGGTTCTAAGGTGGAACAAACGAGCTTTATCTCAATATGTTTCCTCTCAATAGAGCAAAGGTTCATCGCTAATTGAAGCGAACTTAAAGAAAAACTGAAATACTAAAACACAAATTTAATTATTAAATGAAATAGAATTACACAACAAACAAAAATCAAAATCAAACCAAGCATTTGGTGCTTTGAAAAAAGTTTGGAGTTCATCCCGTATTACGCTTCGCACGAAGTTGAAATTATTCAACTCAAATGTAAAGTCGGTATTATTATATGGAAGCGAGACATGGAATATCACGGAAAGAGATTCGTATTCTCTTCAAGTCTTTGTCAACCGATGTTTACGTAGAATATTACATGTCTTCTGGCCAGACACTATATCAAACAACGATCTATGGCAAAAAACGCAACAAAACCCTGTCACAGTTGACATACGAATGCGAAAGATGAATTGGCTGGGTCATACATTCAAAAAGCCACATGATGACGTCACCAGAAAAGCAATTGAATACAACCCTCAAGTCAGCAGGCGAAGAGGCAGACCAGCAAATACATGGCGACGGCAGGTAGAAGCTGAACTACGCACAGCTGGAAAGAGTTGGAGCGAAGCTAAAAGATTGGCAACAGACAGAATTCAATGGAAATCATTTGTAATGGCCCTATGTTCCAACTGGGAATTTTAAAGGACTAAATATATTACACAACTAGTTTTACAAAATGTGTTATTAATTATTTAACAGAAAGAGAAAATAATATGGTGAAGGTTGTTTTTATTCCAATGAGACGAATCTGTTATTACCTTCAACTTAAAAATATACAAATAGCCTCTATTGTTTAAGATACATCTATAGTTTTAAATACAACCATCTCTAAATTATGAATACTCTACCTTTGACAACTTTGACAGGTTAAGAATTTTCTTGAAATAAGAGAATTTAACTACGACATATATTTCATTTTAGTACTTTAACTTTTGTAATTTTTAGGGGCAGGTGTACTTACCATTTTTTGCTTCGCCAACTCCTTGAGAAACAAATTTTTTTCATTCGCGGACCCCAAAAAAAACATAATTTGGTAACGAAAAGAATGAAAGAAATATTCCTCAAAATAAACATATACAAGTAGAGCACTTTAGATCCCATTTAGAAACCGTTGTTTGAAAGAATGATTTCTTTTTTTAATTTTAGGATTATAAAGCTTTTATTTTTATTTCGACGACTCTTATGTCAAATTGAGTTATTTGAAGTGATTGTTAATGCCTTAACATCCTTATAAATGTTGGTATTAACATACAACTTGGCGATGATAAATTTTGTCCTGTTGTTAGTTAAACAACGTGTTACATTGTAATTTTTCACTCTGGAAACAATAATTTAATGATTTTTAAGAGTTACATGTCACAGCCGTACATAAACAAAAGCGGCACGCGTTTAAATTGTCAACATTTCTAGTACGTCGTCAACGCTTTGCAATTGGAAAATCCGATTTTGACAGCATGTTTAATTGTGAAGTTGGCCACTATTGTTAATAAATAATGGCAATTTAGCTGTTTTTGGTCAATTTGGCGTTTTTGTCTTCATTTTTATTTTTAATTTTGTAGGGTTTACTAAACAAGAAAGTAATCACTACAGCCCGTAGTGTTTGCTTAGGCATGGCATATAAACGTTAAAGCTAACCGGAAGAAATCATTCCGCATTCCGTGTGAGAATTTATATTGAAAACAAAACCAAATTTTTGTGTTTTATTGTTGTTTTCAATATAATTTCTCACACGAAATTTTGTTTTCATTTTCTAAAAACAGGCAAACATTTCAAGATTAAAAACCCAACGTGTCAGAAAATGTAATGTTTTATTTTAATTGACAAGACTCAAAATTCCTTCTACATCGGCAGAAAAAAAAATACATAAAATAATCAAGCCTTTCGTGAATAAAAATTGATAAATGTTTTAGGGTAAAAACCAGTGATGGAAAATATAAATATTTAGATGGTACTGACCACCAAGCAAAATAGTACTTTTTTCAATATTTTGGTACTTTTTTTAAAACATTTTTTTGCTTATATCTCAGCCATTTATGGACGGAGCTGGCTAAATTTCAACAGCAAAATTCTGATGAGGATACCTAACATTAAAATATACCAACAAGCAGTGTTGTTATAACGTTTTTATAAGAATAAATTTTGTGTTGGCAATGTTGTAAACAGGGGCCTAATTCTGGAAGTTTTGATCGAGTACTTTCTCGATTCGAATTATTTCAGTCAATGCTGAACGAATCGGAATTATTTTTTCAGTGTTGTAAAGCATTAATTTGATTTTCACAACACTGAAAAAATAAGTTCGATTCGTGCAGTAACGACTAAAAGAATTAGAAATAAAATTGGTTTTCATATAGATAAAGTACTGGATTACGACTGCCAGGGCTGTGTAGTCGGAGTTGTAGAATCGAAGCTAAGGTTTTTGAACCGTTGTCGGAGTCGTACCCACAAAAAATTCATATAAATTAGACATTAAGGTTAGATTAGGAGTCGGATTTGGAATTTCAGCGGTTGGGGTCGTAGTTAGTACTTTTTGTTAACGAATAAATGTTAAAAAAAATCAACGCTTAATTTTTAAACAAAGAAGCATAACAAAAAGAGTACTAAAACGGATGTGGGGGTACTGTGGTATTTTTGAAAGGAAAAAGTACTGAAAAGAGTACCATAGTACTAAATTTTCCAACACTGGTAAAAACCTAAAAAATTAAGTGGTTTTTTATAAAATTTTTTTCTGTGCTGCTTTATATCTAAACATATCAAAGTTTTCTTATTTTGTTTTCACTTTTTAGAAAAAAATCAGCATATCGGCGCTTTGCTAATTTCGGAACAAAAAATCTTCAAAATTACGATAAATCGTCAAATTTGGCAGCCGTGCTTACAACTACAATTAATGTTGGAAGATTCCAACCAATTGTAGTAGGCAATATTAGAAGAGATAAACTCACTATTTATTGTTGGTGTTTTTGTTTAAGCTTTGATATTGTTACGAGTAAAACTGTTGCTTATAATTTTATTCGCTTTACAGTTTTATTAGTTTAATATCTTTAGTTTTTCTAAAATTTTTGGATGAAGTTTCCGGATGATCTAGCCTAAGCAACCAGTGAAATGCGCATATGAATAGCTTATTCCTTCAACAATTAATTTCAGTGTTTTTACCAAGAATAAAAATTGGGAATTAAGCACGACAAACAAAAGCTTGTTAATTTTTCAAGATATTATATTTAAGAACAATTTTTGATTTTTAGTTGAACTGTTAATTTAAATTTTTTGATATTCTATAATTAGGCTTGAGTTCATCAAATTTAATTTTCATTAAATTATTTTCACGAGGGAAGGAATTTTACAACTTGGAATTTTTATTAAAATTTATTGATAATTTTTCTTGGCTGAGCTGGGATTTGAACCCGCAGTGGTGCAGTGGGTAGAACACAAAGATCTTCTGACGATAGAAAGTGGTGTTTCTTGAAACATGTAAAGATCAACACGGGTTAAAATCCCAGCTCAGCCAAGAAAAATTATAAATAAATTTTAATAAAAATTTCAAGTTGTAAAATTCCTTCCCTCAGTGAAAATAATTTAATGAAAATTAAATTTGATGAACTCAAGCCTAATTATAGAATATCAAAAAATTAAAAATATTATATTTATTTTCTGGACTTAGTCATCTTTTTGAGATATTAAAACCTTTTTCCATTTAGGCGTTTTTTTATAAATTTGTATTTTTTTTATATTAGCTTTTCTTGACTTTACTTACATTAAAAACTATTTGAAAGATTTATGGGATTATGTCAATTTGTTATTTGTGCGTTTTTCTTAATTTGTGAATGAATATTTTGTAAACGTTTGGACTTTTTTTCATGTATAATTTAAAAAGCTTTTTTGGATATTTGCATTGCTTACCAGTTCTTTTTCCTCCATATTATTCGATATGATATTTTTGGTTTTTTAGAGTTTTGACAAACGTTTGACGTTTTCTACTGTTTCTCCGATCGGCTTAATATACTATTACCTATAAATGTATGATACAGATGTGCTGACAGAAATCGCTTTAATTTCCACTAAAGATGTCATATGAATGTTCCAAAAATATCAACCGCAACGACAATCTTATGGACAAACGTAACAGTGGTGTAGGTTACAAAACTATGTGCATGTAAATGTTGATTGTATGTATGAAATGTGTTCATATATCTCCTTGTGTACCATATTGTTACCTTTTAACACATTAAACAAATGTTTAAAAATTTTTTTCTTTGGTCTAAATACACACATAAAAACATTCACATGCACGCCTATACGATCATACTAACACACAGCCATGCGTATTTTTTTTTTAAATTTTCTAATAAGTGTTAAATGCATTTATGCATTTGCAAGTGTATGTTTATATACGGATACGAAACTACCCAGCGGTAACTAGAATGAGTAAAGAGGCCTAATAGAAGGCCTTATTTAGCAGTCACAAGCAGTCGGAAGCCCTTCTCGCCGCATTCCATACTTATTTATTTTTTACACAGGTTGTCATTGGGCGCAAGGCCTTCCACACTTCCTTTAAAAACAACTTCGATCCCTTCCCAAAGAAGGGAGTAAGGAAGGTCACTAAAAATAAAAAGTAAATAAAACTGAACACCTTCCTTTCTCCCTTCTCAAAGAAGGGAGTGACGAATGTGTACTGAATATTTCAGAAGGCCTTTTAAAAAGAAGTTTATGCCTTCTAGAAGGCATACTTCTGAAGGCAGGATATTATGCGAAGCGAATCTTTTAGAAAGGAGTAAAGAGGCCTTCAAAAAGGCCTGCCACTTGCGGTCCTTTCAATATTTACCGCTGGGTAATGTCTATGTGTGTAAACATTTCCGTAAATTTTACAGTATTGGTTGTTTTTGGGTGTTTTTCTATTGTGATCTGTGTGTGTTGTGTTCAGTGATGCCATTTCATTTTAAACAAAGTATATGCACCATGTGCATTTAAGTTTGAAAGCTTATATATACATGAATGTAAACAGATATATTTTTTGTGCAAGTATCTGTGAGCCTATTTTTAAGTTATTTTTGCCTGCTGCTGTTGTTTTACGGGTTTCTCTCTTTGTATGCATAAATGTTTGTTTTTTGTCAAAAAACTTACAATGCGTTAAAAACGGAAACATTTTACACGGCAAAAAAAAAATAACTTGTATATACATGAATATGAATGTATTATTGCTGCAAAAGTTACATTAACAGCAACTGCTGTTGCCATTTTTAAAGCGACAAAAAAGCCACATCCAAATATAAACCAGCAAACCAACCATTTTGCATGCCAAACTGCTGCCTTCGTTTTCAACTATTCAACAACCAAACGGCAATAATAAACAACAGATACAATTACAGATATTATTCGACAAAATAACCTCTGAAAAAGTACGCAAAATAGTTTGGTGAAAAATTATATTTGATTGTGATTTATTACGAATGCATAATGCTTGAAAGCACATATTTTTACAAATTTATTTTTAAACAAATTTTAAGTGATATTTTATTTGTAGCAACTTCAAACTGTAGGCGTGCAGAACAGTATAAAAATAAAATTAAAATATTGCAGTGAGTTTTAATATAAATTTTTAATGAAATATTGTAAATTAAAAAAATATATTCGGACGTCAAAAAAAGTGCCCAGGCAGCAACAAATTTTTTTTTGTTTTTATAAAGATACCAGCAAGGCGAATTTATTACAGGTGGTCTTAAAAGCCCTTCTGATATAAGCTAAAATCACTGTTGGATGTCAAAATTTTGTTTATTCTCTTTTATTATCTTTATTTCTGTTTTTGACATTGTACAATGATTTTACAAAAACAAATTGCTTATGGTTTTTGTACGAGTTGTACTTGTTGTAGTACCGAGATTACCTGGGATGAATACGCCTTGGATACCAGTATTCCCAAAATAAACGGTTGAAAAATGCCTTAATAGAATATATTTTCAGATTTCTAGCATTTCTTTTCATTTGAAAAGCGGGACAGAACATTCTCCCTGCCAAATATTTGAAAACATATTGGATCACATGTTGGAATTGAGGGTAATGTGAATTGTAAAATCTTTAAAAATGGGTTGATATAACACTCAATTCTCACATAGACAACAAGTTTTAAAATAAAATATTTTTTAATATCGAGCCCTAATAGCAAAAATGATGTAACCAAAAAATTTTAGATTTTTTGATGCACATCGATCATTTTTAATCATTTGCATCATCTCTAAAAATCTTATATCTCTGGGAAGTACCGTTACGAAAAAAGAGCAAAATCAATTTCAAACGATACTCTAGGCTTGAAGCAAAAATATTTAAAAAAAAACTTTCTCCTGTAAAATTTAATTTTTGTTAATTACATCATTTTTGCTATTAGGGCTCGATATATTCGGTTTATTATTTATTTTTAATTTTTGGATAAAAACAAGTGAGTGCTAGTTCAAAATGTAAAACATGTCGTAAAGAAATATTTCATGAAACAGAAGATTGGTGAAGAAAGATGTAGTGTCGCTTGCAGCCCAGTAAAAACTTCGCCTACTTTTTCAAAATGAATAGCTTCTTTAACTCATTATTTTGAAGCTTTGTTCTATAACTACATCTATAACAATTTCTAAAACTACTTTTTTCTGGATGTATGCAGGTAAAAAAAATAATGACTTACCTTTTTAATGCGTTCATTTTGGGAAATCACTTGTAAAATTCATTGGTTCTTTTAGTAGAATTGTAAGTAGTGCTCTAATGTTTTTCTAATTACTCAACACATTATTTTGTAGACGAAGTTTTTACTGGGAGAGTAAACAATACATCACGGAATGTAAATTCTAGCAACATTTTGATGTTTGAATTTAATTTAATTAAAAAGTTAAACATCAAATTGTAGGTTGTGACTTGCAGCAAAAAAAAAGTCACGTCTTAACGTTTCCGACTTTTCGAAGAGAACTTCAAAGAACATATGAATACCATTTTTATATGAAAAAAGTACGTGGCAATTTGGCGAACGTTGGGGTCGTCTTTTTAAATTGTTCGCTTTATCTTTGCCAACAACAGTGCAATCTTATTGAAATCTTTATCAATGTTTTTGTCTCCAGAAAAACTTTTCTTTTATCAAAGCGCGGTAGACCTCATGTATCCCCTTCTAGAATTTAACCCTAAAGTACCACCTTATGTCATCTTTGCTAAGAAAACAATTCGAAAACTCCAGCGGAAACATGTTAAAATTTAATAAAAGTAAAATAATTTTAGCAAGTTATAGTGCTTTATTAGGCTGTAACGAATCTTTTATACCAGAATATTTCTGGGGTGGGCGTTATAGGTGATCAATAAATTATTAACCAATTTTGATCTTTATTATGGCTTAATATTCCTTACAAAACCTTTTAAATTAAAGTAATAAAAGAAAGCATTTTAAAATCTGATAATAAATTAAATTATTTTATTTGCAATATGGAATTTGTTTGTAAAAGCTTATAATTTTGTATGATCTACATATATAGAAGAAGCAGTTTGCATGTTCGCTGTGCAAAAGTTTTCTAGGCACGAAATGTTGAATCATCTGGAAGCAGATTAACTAATAATTATGTTTCCAAATTCTTTGTATAAATTAGTGATCGGTTTTTAGAGTCCTTTACCTTTTTAAATAAAGTTTATGTACAATACGGTTCCAAGATTTAATTTCTATGCCGATATAGAAGATTTGGTTTTTAATAAGCACTAATAAAGTTCTTTAAAAATAATCTTTTGATTTCTTTGAAAGGCACGACTTTTCTTTGTATTTTATTAAATTATCAGGCATGTTCTGAAATCACAAAATTCCAAATCACATGTGATTTTAAAATCGCAATTGTGATTTAAGGGTGTTTTGGAAACCACAAAAGTTTTAACTTGGCTCAAAATGGTGGAAAATATAAGCAAGAAATCTTTGACCGGCGACCACTTAACCTACCAGTTTAAAATCACAATTATGAAAAAGGTTTTTGTTCCAGAACACCTTTCTTGTGAATTCAAATCACTTTCACAAAAAGTGATTTTCAGAACATGGCTGTATATTATTTTAAAAATTTAAAAACTCAAATTGTACCTAATAAGTCGGGTGGTATCAAGCAACCAACGAAGTCAAAGATGTATAACAAAAAATACAAGTGTATCATGATTTCCATCTCTGACCCATTTATGTCTTAAAATTGCTTAAAATCTTTCAAATGATGTTGTAATCTGTACCCTGCTTTTAACTTTTTGATTATTTTTTATTTCATACGATATAAAAATCTAACACTGTACAACGTTTTGGAATATATCTGTGGCAATAAGGAAAATATGTGTAAGTTTATTTTTAAATGTTGTAGGAGAGCAATTTTAAGCTTTAAAGGTTATTTTTGATAATTTATTTATATTCTTATAAAATCGTCACCTCTCCTCTCTTTAGTTTTTAATACTAAGCACTCCCAACATCACAGTTCAGAAGTGAACTTAAGTATCTATACGAAACAGAGAACTGCAAGATCCACTATTTTTGTTGATTTACTCATTAGCTTTAATTTACATTAACTCTATGCCTGCAAAAAAAAGTTCAACGTTGGTAATTTTGACATCGTTTTGTACACATTTGATTTGTGCATTTGTTAGTTTTTTATTGACAGTGCTTTGTTTGCATTTATTGTTGTGCACGCAATAACACAATTTCTTAAAGTGAAACGGCATTTATTCTTTTGCTTTTGCATTTAAGTAGTCATTATCCACTCGATGACACAACGACGAATGTAAATTGGTATCAGTACGAGTCGCTTTGTTGGTATGATTGTTGTAGGCTTAAGTTCAAATAAACTAGTTGTATTGTCCAATTTGTTTTTGTGTTTACCCTGCAGATAATATTGGACCACCTGATTTTGATCAAATGGACTAGTCCGATGTAATGCAAGCATGGATCATGTCATTGTTAGAAAGTGTTTGTGGTGAGACGACATGTCTTCGTTTTTTAACGAAATGTGTTCATTTTTAAACGACTTCAAAACTAATCCTCTTGAGTATACCATGGAGTAGTTTTAATACTACTCCTTGGTAATCCAAAGCTGGGTGTTATGGTCCTGTCCTAGGACATCGTAATGTTAAATTGACCATGTTTTTTCCATACGTTTGGGTTACTTTTGGACTAGTCCTAGTCCCTTGTGGGCTACATTTTGACACGCGAATTTGGACTAGTCCTATTATTTGCAGGGTATTTGTTTAACAGCGTAACAAGCAACATTAACAACAATAACAACAATACATTGTACATACAAAACTATTGTACTTTTTAAGAAATGATAAAAAATAAAAACGTCTTCTGTTTCTATGGAAATTGTTTCAGCTGCTGAATAGTCATCAGAGCAATGATTTTTGTGTATTTTTCTTTGTATATGTTTTTTACCAAAGCAATAATTGGCGAACGAAGCTAAACATGGTATGAATGGCAAAGCCAATGCGCTGTGCATGACTTTAATGAATGAATTTAAAAACAACACCGATGTGTGTGGCTGAGAAGGTTTGATTGCATGAACACAAATGAGTGTATCTGATGTTGTTGATTTAATGCGAATGTTTTGCAATCGCACAAAGCCGTTCTCTGATACAAAATTATATTTCACATAAAAAAAAGACAAGCAAAAATATATTTTGCTATAACTTCCTGAAAAATCGTACAAAATAATTGAAACTTTCACATTGGGTACTTTTGAATATAATGATCAACAAAATTCTCTCACTCAAACCGACCTTAAGTAAACTTAAGCACTTTTTCATTTTTGCCACAGATATTTAAAAATATTCTACTAAAAATAATTTTACTTGAATATAAAGTTATCCACAAAATTCACATGACTTCAAAGACTTTACAGATTTATCAAGAAATTTCAAAAGTATTTTTCTTTTCCAGCAAACTGCTTAAAAATGCAACTCAAGTTTGTCCCACATATTTATGAGTGCCACTGATTCTTGTGTAATTTTAATAGTATTGTGCGACTAATGAGTTCATCAAATGTTTGTATTTTGTGTTTGGAATTTATAATAAAATCTGTTGACAAGCTTATACTCGAAGTCATCCTTACAGTTGCAAAGTTTGATATTAAACATACAGATATAGATATATGTACACATATATATTTTTACGCCTGATATGTTACTATTATTTCTGTGCACTTTGAAAAATAAATATTACTTAACTAATACACTTACAGGCTGTGAACACATATAAAATGAAGATTATGTTCATATGCACATACCATGCAGGAAACGTGGGATCAATGTAAACTAAAACTATTCAAATGTACTGGTTTTAATGTCTTCTTCATATGGTCCTTCAGTAACTACCTAGCCAACAGTTCTAAAATTAGTAGTAGATTTGCAATGACAGGCAAGTGCTTAAAGTCAGCACATGCTAATGACAAAGTTTTACTTAAAATCCACTGAAAATTCCTAAAGGGTAAGTATGAGTTTTTAAACACTTTTACACACAATGAAAAAGACACATGAGGTGGCTTGCCGTTTATACGGATTTAAACTCAGTAATCGCAAATTAATGTTTGTGCGTATGTGTATATACCCTGCAAATAATAGGACCAGTCCAAACACGCGTGTAAAGAGTAGTCCACAAGGGACCAGGACTAGTCCAAAACTAACCCAAACGTATGAAAAAAACCTGGTCTATTTAACATTACCATGTCCTAGGAGAGGACCATATAACCTACCTTTGGACCACTAAGGAGTAGTTTTAAAACTACTTCATGGTATACTCAAGAGGATTTGTTTTGAAGTCGTTTAAAAACGAAAGCATGTCGTTAAAAAACGAAGACATGTCGTCTCACTACAAACACTTTTTAACTTTAAAATTTGTTTTCTATTGAATTGAGTTCATCTTCATTCAGAATCATCGATCAATAATTTTTTCGGTCAAATAATCAATAAAACCGCTTTTGTTTTTATTACACTTAAATATGAAATGCTGTTAACATTTTATTGTTGGGTCATATTGACCCAAAGGATCATAGGAAGGGCACATATCCAAGGGATGCAGAAGGGTTAAATAAAATCGAAATAGTGATTCTCTTTACTAACATTATTAAGTCGATTATATTTGTAATCTTAGTTATTCGATAATTTCGATATTTTAAACATTCTTTAATAGTTGTCGGATATCTCATTTCATTTTTACCCTAAAACGTTTAACTTCGTCAAATTTGTGACGCATATTTTCATTTTGTACATGTTTTCTGTATTTGTGGCCTTTTTATGCTGATTTTCGTATATCGATAGCCGTTGTTATCTGGATTTGTGCGCATGTATAGGCGTCTACTAGGGTATTCAAACGAGTAACCGTTATTCGAATAATTGAATGATTTTGGCGATTAACTGTTCCAATAATTTAAAATTGCTTATTTTCGATTAACGAATAACTTATGTCGATTAATCGATTAATCGAAAATTTGTTTCTTGTGTGTAAAAAATCAAAAAAAAGTCAAGTGGTATAACGGAAGACTGCCAATTATTAAAAAAGACAAAAAAAGAACAGACAAATTGAATATGCTTTATAATGCTTTACTTCCACTGCCTGTTTTTAGACAACGAAAACAACAATAAAAAATGAAAATTTGTTTGTTTTAAATATAATTTCTCACTCACTCCCTTGCTTTTCTTAAAATAGGCAGTCAATCTCCCCAACGCCAACCATAAATGAAAGAATTTTTTCCAACGATGAATCTCTGAATGCTTAATATGGTTTTACTCCACGTTTTTAAAACTTATCTTTGGATTCTATTTACATTTTGGTTATTAATATGTTTTTTGTTTTATGGGTTAATGTGATTTTTATATGGAACATATGTAAAAAATTATTCCTCTTCCTTTATCTGTAGGAAATGTCACTAGTGAATCTGTACTGATTCACTACTGACACAGTCACCAGTACTAGTAACTTATTATACCCCAGACAATGTTATTTACTATATACATTTAACATGTGCGTGTCATTGTAAATCTACTACTGAAGTTAGTATGTAGACATCGAACCTGAGAATCACTAGTACATTTTAGTCTACACTTTTGTTACTTTTTCAAGTAGATGTCGAAATAAAAATGTTTTTTTAACATTTAATTATTTTATTAAAAAAAGTAAAGATAATTCATAAAAAAGATAAGAAGAAATTCTTATTAAAAAAAGTATACAAAAAGTCACCAGAACAGTCGGCAAAACTGGTGACTTGGAGATACCCATGTTTCCTTCAGGGTGTTTACATAATTTAAACACACACATACCCACACACACAGAAATATACATACCCACTTACAAGCCATTTGATTGCGTGCATTAATGAACGTTTCATATCAATTGCATTTGATATTGAATTTAATATTATTTGTATATAAATTAAACCACAACATGCATTTAATATAAACCTATTTGTGTAAAATTAGTATTTGCTTATTAAAAGTACTCAAAGGAAATAAATTAAAGGCCTTTACTTTTTCATATCTGCTTAAAAGCCTTTATTTTCTCTTCTAAAATAATTAATTCTGCCTTCTTAAAAAAGGCCTTCCAATTTTTACAACTTTTCTTTTCTAAGCTTCAGGCCATTCGGTCAAACTCTGTCCTATATCACTGGTGAAAAACAACTCCTAGCTCAGTTTTTTTTTAAGATCTACCCCAACACGACTTTGTGATTGAACCACAGCCAAAACGTGAACAATGAAGACACCGCAACAACAACCAGTTTAGAACCCGTAGAACCTGGTCAGCCTCGACTTGAGGAGATCTGCCAATGTCAAGTCCCTGACAATCCTGGGGTATTGGCTGCACTTATGTTCCACGAGAGTGCAACGGCAAAATGTAGATGCTCCATTTGATCATACAGTAACGCAAATAGTGCGGCTGTATAAGAGATTTTCGGTGAATGCATTATAAAGTGAGAAATTATAATTGGATGCGGCATTAACCGGCTTTAGCTGATTTAGATATTTTTTTTTTTGGTCCTTAATAAAGGTTCTACGTGCACAAATACACAATTTAAACAAGTAATGTTCATGAAGAAATTCGTGCAACTGATCCAGAAATCTTGGAAATAGTCATGGAAAGCGACTGTCAGAGAGCCTGACTATGCAAAACTAAGAATATGCGGCACTATATGGTGCGATTGTTACGTCTGAGTTAACTTAATTTCTCATTCCTCAAAGTCATGTAAAAATCAATTGACTTAAAAAATAGAAATTATAGGCAACCGTTTCGTTTTAATGATTTTATTAGACAAAAAAGCAACAACATTAGTCATAATATGGTTGCAGTAACAACACCAGGGTGCAGTAATTAAAAATGGATAAAATTTGCAATGGACAATGATAATAGAAATAAGTTGCGAAATGGACTTTAAAAAAGGCCTTATGATGCATAGAGAAATTAAATAAAAGGCCCTTTGACTGCCTCATTTACCTCTGGACTTATTTATGCATTTGTATATGTACATAAGTGCATGTGTGTTAGAGCAGAAAGTGATAGCATATATTCATTGTTGTATTTCTAAACAATTTGATTAAATTAATTACTCTTTTATTTACACAAGGTAAATAGCATTTAAATAAATAAAATTAAGTGGTGATTTTAAATAATCCAACAATTCGGATTGAATTTAATAGAATCGGTTACACAAAATGCACACAAAATATTTTTATGTTAAAGAATTGGGGAAAAAGTAAAATTAGAACACGGGTAATCAATACGTTATAATCAGTGTTGCCAATTTAGCCATTTAGGGGCTAGATTTAGCCATTTTTCATCCGGTTTAGCCATTAAAAATTGAGTTTAGCCATTAGCCATTTTTTTTAGCCATTTTTAAACTTGTTTAGCCATAAAATTTTTTTGCCGTTTTTCTTTTAAAAGAATAATTTTTATTTAATTATAAAAATTATAAAAGTAAAATAAACATTTTGTACAATTAAAACGCCTTTAATTTAAATCACAACTTTTACAAATGTTGAAAATCGCTATAAACTATGACGCTGAAACATCTTTCACAATAAAGGAACAGTATTCCACTATTAAATTTATAAAATCGATCAACAAAAACATCACTGTTTCTTTCTGGTTGCAAGTATTTCAATAAATGCAATTAGGCGGTAACAAAATTGTTTTAGAAATTTCAGAATTGCCTATAAAGTTGCTCTCACTTCCATGGTCTAATGCTGAAGTAGAGAGGGTGTTTAGCCAAGTAAACATCGTTAAAAGTAATTTGAGAAATAGGTTACATTAAGCAACCGTTAATTCGATTTTTTCAATTAGGTAAATATTTTTACCATAAAAATACAATATTTATGCCACCACCACAATAGTGGAGAAGGTACTATGCGTTTATGCTGATGTCTGTAACACCTTAAAATATTGGTCCTTAGCCCACCTTTACGTATACCGATTGACTCAGAATCACTTTCTGAGTCGAATTAACGATGTTTGTCCGGCTGGCTGGCTGGCTGTCCATGTAAACCTTGTGCGCAAAGTACAGGTCGCAATTTAGAGATTATTTGATCAAATTTGGTACAAAGGTTCTAATGTGGTGTAGGGTATCATAAAGTCGGGTTTAATAGACTATTCTTTCTTATTTGTTTTTTATTGTAGATCTGAACTCAAAAGGCTGGGTAAATGTTGTCGTGATTATGATTTAAAACTTATAATTATTTGAAACTCATGATTGAGTGATTCCTATGAGATGAACAATAACGACATCGAATATTTCGATGATTTAATTTTTTAATATTAATTTACGTTTATTCTTATTTAACAAATTGATCTTAACTCACAATTTCATCGAAAACAACTTTAAATTAATTACTTCTGTTTTGTTATTGAATTTTAATGTGTTTTTATTTAAAAAAGCTTTTAGCCATTTTTTAGCCATTTTTTCCGTAAATTTAGCCATTTTTGGTCACCAAGTTTTGGCAACACTGGTTATAATGTTCATTAACTTGTAAAATAAGGCATGATTGAATTTTTAAAGTAATTGTTCTTCATAAAAATACGAACCAAATACTTAAAAATTAATATAATATAATTTAGGGCGAACAAATATGGTTGAAAAAATTTAAATATGTAGTTCAAATAGCGGCAAGATATGAATTAAATACAAAATTAAAATACTTTTTTTTAATTTTAATTTCTATTTTATAAAATAGAATAAAAACAATTTTAGTTTAAGATTTTTTGTTAAAATATTTGTGGTATTAATTTTTATTAAATCGAAAAAAATTCTGATATATTTAGATATTTTTAATTAAAATGTATTATAAAAAAAATTATTTGAACTTTTTATTTATTATTAATAAGTTGGATTCTCAAAAATTTTCTATAATTCTTTTTATATTCAAATATTCTAAGCTGAATATCGAGGGTTATTTTTCAAATAGTGCTATCTGAAATTTTTCAAAAAATTTTTTTTTATAGAAACGTGTTCACTGACGGAAGGGTCATCTGTCATTTAACCCTTATGTGTGTGGACTAGCGTGGCCGTTAGTTGTATGGAGAACTTTTTTTTTTTGATTTCTTATATTCTCCCCCCCCCCCAAATCGGTTAAATTTTATGTAAAAAAAAATACAAAAAAATTTCGTAGCGATAAGTTGTGTTTTAGGGGGGGCGTCGGCCCCTCAAAGTTTGCCATCAAGCCATTTATTCAAATGTAATTTGTTTGCATATGACTATCTCTTAAAAACAACATTTTACAAGAACATGGTATATGGCAATATTTTAGCTCTTCTAGTCAACAACATTAGCCTCGAAGAAAGTTTTTTGCTAAAATTAATATTTAAGAAAATAATTAAGAAAATAACAACAAAATTCCAAACATTTTATATACGTTTTATATATATAAAAGAGGGATTTAATGTCAAGTGAACTAATTTTGAAATCGAAATCTTTCGATTTGGATGAAATTTGCACCACCGTTAGTCCTATTGAATAGTAGTTCAGACACAAATTTTCAACAAGATCGGTCAAAAAGTTTCTGAGTTTGGGAGGGTCAAAGTTTGAAATTTTGGCCATACAGGTGTTCTTTCACATCCATGTAACTTATTACCAATTGGGGTTAGCAAAATTTGTCTCAAGCAGCTTAGATAGCTATTTAATCAATCTTTTTAAAAAAAATTTTTTGGTTTTTTTAAAAAATTTTTTAACATATTTTTTTTATATTTAAATCTTTTTTTTTTTTTTTTTTTTTGCCAAGTTGTAAATTTAAAAAAAAAATTTTTAAAAATTCAAAAAAAAAAAAAAAAAATTTTTTTTTTTTAAAGATTGATCAAATAGCTATCTAAGCTGCTTGGGACAAATTTTGCTTACCCCAATTGGTAATAAGTTACATGGATGTGAAAGAACACCTATATGGCCAAAATTTCAAACTTTGACCCCCCCAAACTCAGAAACTTTTTGACCGATCTTGTTGAAAATTTGTGTCTAAGCTACTATTCAATAGGAATAACGTTGGTGCAAATTTCATCCAAATCGAAAGACATCGATTTCAAAATTAGTTCACTTGACATTAAATCCCTCTTTTATATATATAAAACGTATATAAAATGTTTGGAATTTTGTTGTTATTTTCTTAATTATTTTCTTAAATATTAATTTTAGCAAAAAACTTTCTTCGAGGCTAATGTTGTTGACTAGAAGAGCTAAAATATTGCCATATATCATGTTCTTGTAAAATGTTGTTTTTAAGAGATAGTCATATGCAAACAAATTACATTTGAATAAATGGCTTGATGGCAAACTTTGAGGGGCGGACGCCCCCCCTAAAACACAACTTATCGCTACGAAATTTTTTTGTATTTTTTTTTACATAAAACTGAACCGATTTGGGGGGGGAGAATATAAGAAATCAAAAAAAAAAAGAAAATAACGGCCACCCTAGTGTGGACAGGTACCTGTGTACCTATTGCGTTTTCAAATCGAAATTTTATATATAAGATTTTAGTCTACAATTCTACAATTTCATGAGAACTCCAAACTTTTTGTTATTATTATATTTTCATAGGTGTTTATATACAATATCAGTTGGGGGGGGTGGGGGGGGGCTTGGCATATCAATTTGCTTTTTGCACCCTTAATAGGGTGTATAGGTACCTGGGTACCTGTATACGTTTAATATTACAAATTTTTTTTTTTGGGTGTAGGATTTTAAAAAATATATGAAAAAGGGGAAAACCAGAGTAAAATTCTAATATTATATCATTAACCATCGATTTTTTGTACAATACAAGACAAAAAATTAGATTTCTCATACAATTTGCATGAAGGTACCCAGGTATCTATCCACCCTATAGAAGGTGTTTTTTTCCACACACATAAGGGTTAAATTTGAAAAAAAAAAATTTTTCCCAAAACGTTTTTTTTTCATAAATGTTGTTTTGTGCTATCTAACACAGACGTTTTTTTTTTTTTTTTTGGTAAAAAAGTGCGATCTACATAAAAAATATCACTTCATATAATAATATGATCAAAAGTGTTATTACAAAGTAGACATATTATACATCAAAGTGTTGGGAATTGTGTCTAGATTTCATAAACTAATATAATTTTTAAATTCGTTGTAGAAATTTTGCAAAAAACTGCAAAAAATTGTTTTATGAGTTTTTGTAAACAATATACATTTTAATCTATGATATAAAATCTTTGTTAGCTAATATTATTTAATGAAATTTTACAAGTAAATACATGTTTTAATGCTTAATACAAACCAGCTCAAAATTTTATTAAACTTACAAAACGAATCCTACAATTCCCAAAAAAAGAGCCGAAAATCCCTAAAATTAGTGTTTTTTAGAAATATAATGGCTACCAAGCACGGGTCTTAAGCGGCCGATACACTTGCAATATTATTGAATATAATATTCGCCATATTATTTCAATTTTGTACTATATTATGCAATAAGTTGCACAATGTTTTCATTCATTCAATAAAATGGTGAACATAAACTATAGGAATAACATAAACAGCATTGTACAATGTTGCCAACACATTTCACTTTCTTTTCGTTGTGCAATAAAAATCAAAAGTCTTTTGATTGTTGCCAATATATTGTACTACCATCGAATACCGCATACACATTGGCGATATAATTGTACAAAACGTAAAATTGAACAATTTTATTGGAAGTGTATGAGCCACAAAGTCGAACGATTCGCCCAAAATTGGACCGTCCGAATGGACCTCATCAGACAAAAATTTACTTATACATGATATTATACAAATAAAACTGTAAAGCGAATTTATTTGTATAATATCTTTAAATTTTCTAAAATCTTTGGATGAAGTTTCCTGATGATCTGGCCTGTGCAACCAGTGAAATGCGTGTGTTAATAGCTGGGATAAGCAATAAATCAGCAATAAATTTCAGTGTTTTTTTTTCAAAAATAAAAATTAGGAAAACAAAATCTTGTTGATAATTCACAAAAAAATATTTCAAACAAATTATGATAAATTTGAGTCTTATATTTCCAAAATACTGGACCAATTATGGAGTACTCGGCAAGCGCATTTCTCTAAAAAATTATTTTTAGCATCCAGCTAAAATTAAGAATTAAGGATCGTTTTTAGTTTTTGTTATACGTGAGATGTCCTAATTTGGGAACCTATAGCACCTCTCCTGCTAAGTCTATAGACCTCAAATCCAAGACCTAAACTCGACGACAGCTTTTTTATTTTCACCTCAAACTGCATTCCAATCGGACCAACCGTTTAAAAAATAAATAATTATTTCCATTTTTTTTCCAAATTTCCCACACTATGCAGCGATCATATAAGTAGAAGCGAAACCCCTTTAATCTGGCCCACGTTCTTTTCAACTAAGCAAACGGATGCATTTCCAAACTATTGAAGTCTGCTATTTCGCAAGAATATCATTATTTTTATGATCATTTAAAATATTTCGATAAAGTTAAATTATTTATTGCTTTTCAATAAATATTAGTGTAAAATGTTAACTTAATTTCGAGTTCAGTTAACATGATTATGCGTTTCTTTAAATTTTACTAATTATTTTAATAAAAAATCGTGTAACTTAATTAAAGTCTCAAAAAGTATTCATTACAGCTCATTTTTATTTTTCTTCAAATAGTGCTATCTCCTTATTTCAATGTTTAAGTCGATAAAATTTTAATTTGTAAATAGTGCTATCAGACATATAAGCGCGAATATCTGAAATTAAAAAAAAAATTAATATATGTATGATTTAGACGTTCATTTTTGATAACATTGTAAAATAAAGTTTAGTTATTACTCCTAGAGTTATCGAAAAAATCAGCTTTTTCGCTCTCCTGTAAAATTGTGATTTTTCAGATAGCACTATTTGAAATATAACCCTCGATATATTAAAAACAATTTAATTCAAATAAAAAATATTTGATTTGTAGCTTAAGAATTTTTATTCAACAAAATTGGTAGAAAATAAAAATATTCAAACAAAAAAATTTTAAATACAAAAATTTCTATGAATTTTTTTTTAATTTTTCCTTGAAAAATGAGGAAGACAGTGTAATAAAATACTGCGATAAAAAAAGTGCATTTTGAAATACAAACATTAAAAGTAAGACGATTTCGTATTTGAATATTTAAAAAATTTAACGATATTATGCAGTTACTGGTTAAGGCGCCCGTACACGACATGTATTTGTCATCTGACATGTCAAATTTTCAAGTCATATGTAATTGTTCATGTCTGTCAAAATTGCTGTTTTACATAAGGTTTATAATATTCGGCCACAAACGTACATGTAATTTACTTCTGACATTGTCTCTGTTTTTTTTTCGCATTGTTATTGCAGAAACCAAAGTAGTTCTCGGTTTCAAAATAGCTTGCTGCCGCCACGAAAATATTTATTTGCGCCGTAAAATAATTTAGCCATCTTAACATTTTTTCTTTTATTTTAAAGATACCAATTTAGAATTTTATAATTAAACGGTTTTTATGTATATATTTACATAAATTATATTCAATGGTGAGATGAGCATACATATCTTGGTATTGTAAAATATTAACTTCAGCCGGCTAATGATTCCGTCAATAGTTGACGCCGCTGCCAGTTTCTTCCCGGCATAGATTTCTGATGTCAGATGGTTTGTCAGAAGAAAATAGAGCACGCTCTAATTGAAATTTTGTCAGATGACTTTGCGTCTGACTTTTACAGAAGCAAAGTTAAAAAGGTAACACACGACATGTATGTGTTTTGCAGTGGGAAATTTGACATCTCAGATGACAAAAACATGTCGTCTATATGCTCCTTTACTTAACTTACACAAGGTTTTTTTCCATGGCATTTAGAGATAAATTCGGCGGAAAACTGGTCAGAAACTAAAAGCAATATTATATTCCTTGAATTATGGTAAAGTGCAATTTGTGAGGTTGAATTGCTCGAAGCAAATGAATGTAAGACCATGGACTGAGCTCAAAACACTTTGCAATAAAACTTCCTTGCCATTGTTTTCCAAATAGAAACGTACTGTAATTTGCTAGAAATCAATGCAAATACCACTCTTACTTATTATATAAAAGGTAATAACGTTTATCACTTTTTTTTAAATTTTGGAATAAAAAAAAAACATAATAATTCAAATATTGAAAAACAGATTATGAATAATTCAAAAAATTTTTGTTGAATTAAAATATTTATGCATTTTTTTTTTTAAATTATAAAATTTTTTCATACGAAGTCTGAAATTTATTTATTCAGTAAGTTTTATACAAATTTATTTTATTTGTTTCTTTTAAATTTAATTTTTTTCAAACAAATTTGTGTGCTTTTCTATTGATTTGAATATATTTTTAAAATATTAATTTGAATAATATAAATTAAAATAATAGTGAATTTAACTTCCAAGAGAAGAAATAATATTTGAAAGGCATTATCGTAAATTATTTGAAACTGATTTATATTTAATTTAAAGAAGTATTGAATAAATTTAACATATTTTAATTTTTGTAAAACAGTTACAAATTGTAAAAAATTCATTTTGAGCCAATATTTAGAAGAAAATTATTTATAAAAGTGAAATGGTTTTTTTTTTTTTTTTTGTAAATTTTTTAACTTTTAGTTTTAGTTAATAAAAGTAATTAAGTTTAAAAGATTTTGTCAGTCGTGCTCAATTCCCAAATTTTATTCTTGATAGAAACACTGAAATTGATTGTCGAAGGGATATCTCTTGAGCACGACTGACAATATCTTTTAACGTTTATGTCAACAGCAGAAAAATTATACTTACGTCAACAGTAAGCATACCCGGGTATACACTAGAGTTGTCAGCCGATTAAGAATAATTCGATTAATCGATCAAACAAAACCAAACTCTTACTCGATTAATTTTAAAATGGCGATTTTCGAATAACGAATAAATCGATTAATTAATGTCGATTAATCGAACAAGAATTTGATTTATTCTGATACGTTTTGAATGGTTTTATAAAGGGCGGTCTAACCAAAACGCACAATGTTAGTTGTAAATAAAACATTAAGTTTTCAGAGAATATTTTTTATTGTTATAGAAAGATCTATGATAACTATGTTTGAAACAAAATATCGGCCAAATGCTCGCCACGGCTACAGTGGCATACCGCTTTTCGATGGCCCATATTTTCAATGATTCTGAGACAAAATTAAGGTTCTATATCGTTAATGTGCTGAATTATCTTATCATTTAGCTCTTGAATTGTTCTTGGCTTATTGACGTACAATTTTTCATTTAACACGACCAATGAATTTATCACGCAAAAGAGCGCAAAAGAGTTGGAACCACATATCCTCCATGTTCATATCCTCTATTTCTGGCTACAAGAAGTCCGTTGTCATGTCGTGATACCGAACACCATTGTCGAAGATATGCGCCCCGATGACGCCACCAGCCCATCAACGAGCTGCGCGAGCATGCACAGATGTTTTCACATTTCCTACAAACCCGGTTTGCTGAAATTAACGCACAATTCTCCCGATTGTGGACACATTAAGTCGATTATGCTGACCAATAAAACCACGAAGTGGCCGAAATGCATTTGGATTTGAACGCCCATTTTCGTAAAAGGCTTCAACAATCATAATGCGCTGCTCAATTGCGTACCTTTCCATGGTTGAATTTGTCAAACACTAAAACATAGACATGTCAAATTAAGGTTGTCAAAAAAATTGACAATAAATTGCGACTCACAATTAACATCGTGCATTATAGTTGGACCACCCTTTTAAAAAAATGTAGAAGAGTTAAAAAATATTGTAGCTATAGCCCTGATTGTAATTAAACCTTGTTTAGTACTCATAGTATTTCAAAAATGTATTTTATGTTCTTATTAAACAAATATTTGACAAGCAATTATAAAAATAAAGAAGACTAGATGACCCGTGCGAATATTTCGCACCGTTAGTTGTCATTTTTGTAACATAAAATGAAAATAATTAATAGAAATTTTAGTAACTTCAATACATTTTAAAATATAATTTTTATCAATGAAAATATTAATTTTTCAATTTCTAATTATTTTTCGTCATTAGTGTTAGAAATAAGCTTTAAAATGAGATATCATTCATTAAATTTGATGCGGTGGTATGGGAGATATTTGCAACCGACAAAAAAAAGTGCTTTAGAAATAATATATAAAGAAGATAGTTGTAGATTAATGGAATGGAATATAATAATAATAATATTTTTTATTCGTTATTCTCATCGATTAATCGAATAATTTTTTAGATTTAATCGTTTGATCGAACGAACAAAAACAATTATTTGAATTATTCGAACAAAGTTGAAAGGCGAATAATTGACAACTCTAGTATACACATATATTTTATATGGGACTTTTTTTTGTTATATACTGTTTTGCGTTGGTGATTTTAAGTTTAAATATTAAAAAAAGGTGGTTATTAGTTTGGTTTTTACTTTTGTGGTTTTGTGAGTTGAAATATTTGGAAAATGGGGATTTTTAACAAACACAAGTTTTGTCGTATTTTTCAAACTTAATTTTTGGTAAAAATGTTACACAAGGTAATTCAGAGCAATATAAAAATGGCAGATGATGAAAGACTCACTCTAAGGCAAATAAGTGCACTTGATTATGAGAAACAACAAGAACATATTTGTTAAAGATTTATAAGTGTCCGAAGAAGTTATGGACGGAACCGACGCTGGTGTATCTCCAAATGTAATGTAGATGATGAAACTGAAGACAGTGACGAATTTTCTGATATACGGTGTCGAAGTGGACACAGCTTTACGCAAAGATGGAATAATTTTGTTTGCTGCACCACCACAAACTGTCAGGTTCCGTTCCCACAACATACTAAAGTCTGCCAACTATGAACCAGTAAAAAGAACACAAGGCGTTTTTATTATGGAAACATTCAGGTTGATAATGTCCTATGAAATTTGCGACTTAATTATTCTTGAGACAGGAAAATAATGCTATGAGCGTGAGGATATAAAAAACCCTACACGACAACATTGTATATGGAAAGCTCTAACAAAAAGCGAGTTTGATTCGTATTTTGGTCTTCTCTTACTGAGTGGCGTAACACGTTTTGGCAACGTTCACACTTAAGACTTGTGGAAAACAACCGCACATCCGCTATATCGCGGTGCGATAAGTGTAAGGCGCTTCTAGGTAATAGGACGCTTCATACGTTTTGATAACGGGAATACAAGCGAGTTACGTAAGCAAACCGAAAAAGCGGCAGCAATAACAGTGATACTTTTGATGCTGAATAAAAACCTCGTCCAACAATGAAGGTCTGCACATAATGCAAAAGACCCGTATTTGCAGTTCATTCTACTGATATGTCGCAATGCAATAGATTTAGTTAAAAATGTTTAATTATTTACAACTGGCTAATTTTCATCTTTAATTATAATATTAGTTTTGTGCATTTTTAACTTGAAAATTAATTTTACTTACTAATTTTATGCAATAAGCATGCAAAATAAATTTTATTTGTATACGTTTGTCTTTACATACCCAGGTATGCAGCTGTTGACGTAAGGGTTACAAATTGAAAATTGTCCTTCCCTTTGCCCCAACTTTACCAATTTCACCCAGTTGTAGGTTTATGGTATAGAACACTTTTATTAAGGATATCTTGAAAATTCACGTCTATCCGATGATTACTTTTCATGATATAGCGGTTTTAAAACGCAAAACATTCCCGGGTATGTAGCTGTTGACATCAAGGTTAAATTAAAATTTTGTATTCCCAAAAATTACTTTGAGAGTTATAAGGTTTAAAATTTTTAATATAAACAAAATATTTGATTAATTACTTTTAGAAAAAAAAAAATAAAATTTTAATTAATTTCGTTAAAATAATCTTTAAACATTTTATTTATTTTTCCCGTCTTTTTACCTCATTTCAAAAGTAATAAGTAAATTATTTGTTTATCTTTCAGAGACTTTTTATTTCTTTTATCTATTTGTTAAATGAATAATTTGATTTTTTTTTTATGTATATTAAAAGAAATTCCAACAATTAACAGAAAAAATTAAAAAGTTTCCATTTAATTTTTTTTTAATTGGAATCAATAAAAAAAAAAACAAATCAGCAACAAGTAAAAAATTAATACAATTTTACAATTAAAATGACATAAGAAAATGAAGAAAAAAAAATCCATAGAAAATGCCTTTCAGCGCTTTGTTTGTGATTTAAGGGAAAATGAAAAAAATTAATTTAATTGCAATGAGATACAATTATGTTATGGATTTATGCATCAGATTATGCACGTAATTGAATTATGGAGGAAAAATATTAATGAAAAAGGAAATTTTTCATAGATAACTAGCGTCCGAGAAGTATTGACAGTGGAGGATTTTTGTGTAGAAGTTAAGGTTTATTCAATTTAAACTTGTAAATTTAAAATAATGTCAATTAACAAGGTTTCGCTTAAATGTGCTTAGTTCCCATTTCATACTACTGATAAACTGAAATTTATTGTTGAAGGGATAAGCTATTCCTATGCTCATTTCACTGGTTACTTAGACCAGATCATCACGAAACCTTTTTCCAGAGATTTTAGAAAAGCTTAAAATATTATACATATCATACTGTAAAGCGAAAAAGAATTATTAACACTCAAATTTTTACTTGTAACAATACTAAAGCTTAAACAAAACACCAGCCTGACGAGACTTATTCTTTTTCTGGATTAAAAAGTACTTATGGTGAAGATAATTGGTATATAAAGTATACTTATAACAACAAGTCGTTTTATAAAATTTGTTCGATCTATTTCCAAAACAAAGATATTATAAATAATTTATTAATAAGAATCCCAATGGATCAATTAAATTAATTAATTATACTTGCAGTACATTATTTTTGTTGCAATTTGTATCGCTAATCACAAATTTATTTACTTACTAGCGAACCCCTGCACACTTCGTAGTGCAAAAAAAAAAAAAAAATAAGAAATTAATTCGAATTCATTTAAATCAGTGATAAATTGTTTTTATTGTAATGCTCTGTGGTACACAACATTTCTTGTTTTTCCATTTTCGGGTTAACAATGCAAAACCGATGTGAGAAAGCTGGATACTCTAAATTCACTCCACAAATTTCTAATCATTGGCCTTGCGCCTTATTAATAGTAGCAGCAAACCCAAGCCGAACAGGAAACTGAAGTCGTTTGAATTCAAATGGCATATCAGACGGAGTCATTGGGATGCGTGGAATGAATATATCTTCGCCTTTGAATTTTTCAGTTAAAATAGTAGCTTCAATTACATAAGCCATAAACCTTTTAAAAGCAAATCTTGTGCCATTACACAAACGGGGTTGATTGATATTGCGAAGCAAAATGATAGTGACTCCAACTTTCAATTGGAGATTATGCGGAGGCAATCCTGGTAAATCCAACGAATTAAAAAATTCTGTTGGATAATTCACAACATCTTCTTCATTGGTAACAGTATCCACAGACTTGTACGAAACCAATTCACCAGGAATCTTTGATTGTATAACCATATTTAATTCATTAACATCTTTGTTCTTTGCCGCTAAAATTGCTCTGTCACTCAACCATGTATGGCATGTATATTTTTGTGCTACACTGCCGCTCATCTGAATAGGTTGAAAATTTTTATAATAGTTTATAGCTGTTTTCTCAAAAGTTATTGCTAAAACATCTAATAAAATTGGTTTTATCAAGTAATTGTATTCTTTGCGTGAAACCCGTACAAAAAATTAACTGTTATATTGTACCGTTGGCAAAATATTAGCTAAACAACAAGTTTTGTTCAAATTCGGTATATATTTTCTGGATCATCAGAATAGGTTTAACAAGAGTTAATAAAAAAAACAAGTTTTTTGAGATTATTTGTAACAAAAATAAGTATTTCTTTAATAAATTTTATAATGACTTCGTAAATCCTTCTTGGCATTGAGTTATACAGATTTGCTAAGTAATCCAAGTTTATTTCGGTCCAAGCTTCTTTTATGGCATCAATCAATTCATTTTTTGTTTCGAACTGACGGCCCGACTCATACTGCTGTATTTATAAAAAATTAAAATGGATTTGAAATGCATTTTAAGAAAAATTGTTATGAAAATTTTGCCTTAAAACACATTTGAAACTTATTTTATTTTTTATGAATACGGCAGATAGACTTTACGTGAAAGCAATCCCCAGAAGTTTTCAATAATATTGAGGTCGGGTGAATCGGGTGGCCATTGCAGAAAAGGAACATTTTGTTCATGAATCCACTGTTTTACTATCCTTGCAATATGAATTGCCGCATTATCATGCTGGAAACTAATAGGTCCAAACATGGTGTTGAAGTCTGGAAAAGCTTTTTCTAGCACTCCTTTATAGTTAACGGCATTCATTTTTGTTGAAAGAAATTGCAGCTCCACTGTGCCCTAATACGATTCAGCGCCCCACACCATTACTCCACCTGCACAGCTATGATTCCGAGTTAAGTTTAGTTTTTCCTTACGGAGATCATGAAAGTAGTAGTTATAGCCATCAGGACCTTCGTCAGAAAAGACCACATGTTTCCATTCTTCCTTGCAGGTCATGTAGTTTTCAGCAAACTTAAGGCGATTCTCCTTACGCAATGGGTTAAGTGGTGGCTTCTTTTGCAATTTTAATCTTTTTAAATGTTTTGCACTTTGTATAACGCGTTTTACAGTCGCCAAACTAGCCATTGTTCCAATTTTTTTCTTTATTTTCGCTGCTGATTCCTCCGAATTGAAAGCAGATCTAAGAATTACTCGTCGTTCAGCTGCAGAAGTGGCTCTATAAGTGCCTTCCTTCATATTATTTCCATAGTTGGCCTCATTTCGTAAGAAATTGCTTACACAGTTTTTGCTTCTTTTAATTTTGTTTGCGATTTGATCGTGACTAAAACCTGCTTCAGCATAACATTTCATTTTTGCCCTTTCAGCTTCAGATAGAGACTTTCCTCGACCCATTTAAATTTCAAATTATTTGAACGGCTTAGAGAGATTAAAAATTTATAAATAGCCGTCGATTCCCAATGAATTCGTATTTTAAACTAATCACATTAATCACGAACCTATTCTGATGAGCTAAAAAAAAATTCAATCTTTGTAGACAAAATTTGTTTTGCACCGAATATTTTTAAAACGGTACAATATTCCTGTAAATTTTTTTGGACAGATGTTACATAACGCAGGCAATTTATTAAAAAGTGAATTTATTTGGTTTTTGACCAACAGTTTTTGAGAGATCTATTAAAAAATATTATAAAAATATTCAACCTATTCAGATGAGCGGCAGTGTATGTTAGCAACACACGTTCAATCAATTCCTCTTTTCACTGTAAGAAAAGGGAAAAACCATTTGGCAATGTTATCAATCAAACGTCATTAACAGGCATTGCACCATTCCCAATTTTCAGCAATTGCTTAGCGAACTTATCAGCAGATGGATCATTCTGCAAGTGAACACGAACGTTAATAGTGAGTTTCAATGTTTTTACAAATCTCCATAAGCATGAAGACTTTAGGCAAGCGTTAATTTCATCGGCAGCTGTAGATCTATAAAATCCAGACACCACCAAACAACTCTGAATTACCTCGAAGGTCTTTCATTGTTCTTTCCAATGCTTCAACAGATTTTTTTATTCGCCATATGGCATTCATCCCAAATAATGATACCACAACGTTTCAATAATTTTGCCGTTCCAGTTGTTTTTAAAACATTACATGTGGGAGTTTCATTAACTTGGTAATTCAATGGCAATTTCAAAGCAGAATGTGCTATGCGACCACCATCTAACAAAGTGGCTGCAATGCCAGAAGACGCCTTTCAGTTTCTCAAAATATTAGGTCAAATCCGAAAAATGTCCATGCAAAAAAATACATGTTTTGGAGTTAATTCAGTGTTCGCTAAAATGGCTATAACTCATGAACCAATACACGTTTGAAGACCGTTGATACATAAAAACCTTGGTATTGACGTCACCTTCCACTTGTACTTTGCAGAAACAAAATCGGTTCACGCACGGTTCGAACATAAATTACTAACACAATGCAACTTATTTTTATATTTACTTAATATTTTAGCTTACACCTCTAAAATGTGAATCCTTGACGGCCAATAAATCCTTAACTAATTAACACTCAGTTTAGATGAGGGCTTTTACGACGTCGCTTTTTCGACGTCTCTTTTGGTTTGTTGGTGAGCGGTGTAGAAAAGAAAGAGGGGTAAACAAAATGACTCGTTTTGTATTTTGCATGTCGTTTTTTACATTTCTCTTTTAACTTTTTCTGTTTACGTTTTATTCTTTTTCTTACTTTGAAGTGTGTTGTTGAAAATACAGTGAGACCTCGATTATCGATAATAGACGGGATCGGCAGAATTCTTGATTATTTATTTTTTTTGGTGTGTTTCTTATTTTATGTAAATATATAACGTTTTATTATGTAAACATGTAGCAAACAACGGTCAGCTAGTAATGACCGTCACAATAGATTTTACAAGTTGGTATAGTGATAGCATGCAGATTAACTTCCGGCTTCCATCTCGTCGGCTAATGGGGTAGGTTTTTCTATACTAATCGTGTTACCATATGAGCTACAGATTAAATTACTTTAGTTGTGCATGCTAAATGAGAGGGAAAACAAATTTTATACCAGTAAGAAGAAGACGTGGTTACAGAAAATCCAGAGAAAAAAAAAAGGACGAATACTATAGACCTTATGTGTGTAGGTGTTCACACATTGATTCCCCTCCCGACCATCATCATGCCAAGGAATGCAACTATTTGTGGCATGATCCCCACATATAGTACTCAACCTATCTCAACAGACAATCAGAATTCAAAGGCAAATATTAATTTTTTTTTTTATAGGCTCATTATAAATTCAAAAATAATTTATTCAATAAAAAATATCGTTTTTTTTTTTTTTTAAAAGAAAAATTCATAATATACATATAATCATAAAAAAAATTTTAAGCTTGCACAAAGTGCCAATTTAATTTAAAGTTAAACATTTTGGTCTAATTATTTTTATTTGGGGAGAGTATAAGCAAGTCAAAATTAATTAACTGGAAAATAAAATGAGCAGAGGATCGAACAACAATCCGATTTCTAGAATTACTGACTAAAACTTGAAATTAAATATAAAATAAATATATAAAACGAATTTTTTTCCAATGAGGGTTTTAAGAACCTCTCGCAAAACAGTTGTGGTACCGTTAGCTTATATATTTCTTTTCTTGTTAGTGATTAAAATAATTAAACACTATTTTTCTAATTTCTTTGAGACAAATTAAAATTTTTGTAGACACTTTGGTATGATTTTTCATTAATTTTCATTTTCTGTATGATTCTTTCTATATTTTCACGATAAAATCACACTTAGCAAAAATAGCATACATACCCCAAAATTTATTTAGCATACTTAAACGTTAACATTTATGCACAGGTTAACATTCTCACTCAATGGTAACAGCAGTACCAATCATTAACATTGGACGCTCATGTTACTGATTTATAACACAGACCATTGAGATAACATTTTTAGGGTAGGTATGTATCTTTGTTAATCTTTTTGGATATGGGTTAGAATTATATATACATACGTTAAAATAAAACACTTACAATTTAGCAAGATTCCGGTGAAAGATCTTTCGCAGGTTCCTTGTTGAGTTGTTAAGCAGCCAAATTATTTGATACAAACAAGTTTCTTATAAAATTTTAAAATAGAAAGATCACTCTAAATAAACCAAAAAAAAAGGTTCCTATTTTAGGGTGTACGCGTTTATATTAATTTGTTCTTTAGACTATATTCTTTTTCTCACTTTAGATATTAATTGATCAATAATATAATATTTTTTTTTTTTTTTTTTAGTTTAATACTTCGATTTTATCTCTTATAATTTTTTTTTCTTCACTTTGTTTTACATCTATGTACGTATTTTATGTTTTTGGTTATATTTATTTTTCACATGACATTTGGAAAAAAAAAAGTTATTTTTTTCGCATTTAGTTGTTTTTAGCGTGTTTTAAAGCAAAATTTTACTAAAAATTTTGTTATTTTAGGAATTTATAGTAAACATATATTCGTTCCTCAGTACAGTTGTTTGGTTTTTATCGTTAAGTCCGGGATTTTAGACCACAAAAAGACACTTCAACTAATTTTACTGGATGATTTCTTATGTTGAATTAAATTCCACGTGCGATGTAAGAATCACAGTTGGCTGGTAAGCTATACACACTAAATTGTACTTATTGAGAGGTATTTAAACCTGTGTTCATTAATTTCTAGCACAACACTAATTTATCACTGCACTTTCTCCCTTTTCTACGATTATGAGGTTATTTGTTGCGACTGAAGGGCTACTGCCGGAAAATTTCAACAATCGATCTTTGGCTAAGGTATTTCCAGCCGATGATAAATGGATTTTTGCGTGCTGTTGAACAAATGAAAACATTATTTTATCGAAAAGAATTAAATATATGTATATATTTCTATTTTGCATTTTCCTCATTCGTATATATGTACCTTTTTTTCCTGATACGGGGTATTTTCCCCAGGGTAGATACAGAGGAGACAGCCTAGGCAGTCTATTAAGGCGTCTGGGAATTAAAATGGTCAGAGCAAGTTGCCCACCGACTTTATCACCTCTGTTCACAGGCGGTCTAGGAAAAAAAAAGATTAATGTTTATACAAAACATTACTTTTCCTCGATTTCGGATTCCCAAGCAATCAATTCACTTCATTAAAATATTTTCCTTAAATCAAATTTAGTTAAAATTAGTCTGATTAAACTTAATTTTCTCTAACAATTAGCAAGTTACAGGTTTCAGTTTCACAAATTGAATTATTTTCCCTTTTTCTTCTTTTTTTCTTTTTAGCTTTATTTTAATAAAGTGAACAATTTTAATTGTAGCACTTAAACTTACATCCTTCAAAAAAAAAACTCTGGGCCTGGATACAGACTTTTCTTCTTTCAAAGTTTATGTGAAGTTGCTGGTACACGTTAAGAGGGAACTTGGTAAACTTACGTAGTGCGTTCAGGCAAATAGACCGGGCTCAGGGAAAATATGTCTTTTATACTCTATTATCCTGGAATAGAAACGTTAATTCCGCACTCCATCTTTTCTCTTTCCAACCCCAATATAGCTTTATAACTGCGTTACATATGTATTTGCACCACACATATAAAATAATAATGTTCCCAAAATTTTCAACCATTAGAAAACTGCATTACCTTCTAACACTCAGCGATTTTCAAGGTTGTTCAATTTTTCCCTTCGCAATATTCTACGTATCATGATGTCATGATACTTATGTCCCCTAACACCAGGTCCACCTAAAAATATAATCCCTCAATTATAGTCCATTTTTGTCGGAATAAATGTAATAATCTAAAAGGCTATGATTCAAACTAACAAATAAATGAGATGAGTATAGTAAATGATCTCATGAAAATGTTACTATTCTAACTTAAAATTATTATTCCGTCCAAACAATCATAATGCTGCCTATAAGATACACACATAAGGAAAAAGGAGAATCGGTTTATACCCTACACGTAATTTCACCCAAACCTCCGGTACAAGCGCCCTACAATTACCCCCGCCAAAGATCAGACTAGGGTTTTTTTTTTTGAAAACCCCAAGACTGATACCGCTTGTACACAAAAAAAAAATAGATCACTAAGGTCTTATATCCTTTGCATGATACGTACCAATCGATTTACCCTCCAAATCTTCTAATTGATAGTAACAATATCCGACCTTCTTGCGGACCCGAGCCTTCACAAACAGTGGTGCCAATTTGGCTTTGAATCCCTTTCGTAGATCACTCTGGTTGAAATTTCTCCTAAAAACTTCCTGTCCTATCTCATAGCTTACCTCCCGCGACCGGAGATTATATGATCTTTCATTCCTTATCTGTTGTCGGTCAATATTCCTAGCAGCCCTTGTTCGGATAATTGAAAATGTATCATCCCGATCAAACTGTACAGTCCTATCCTCCAACATTCCCAGATTACGTAAAAGCGCATATGATTTACCGTTAGTAATCATGTGCTGTCCGAATGTCATGTAATAGGGTGAAGTGCCCGTTGCGGCATGCACAGCTGAACGCAAAGCACAACTAATGCTACTAAGGTATTCATCCCAATTACTCTGGTCGTGTTTAATGTACGCCCTTACCGCTGAAAGCACTGAACGATTGACCCGTTCAGACGCATTAGCTTGTGGCGAGTATACCGCTGTATAAACATGACCTATGCCATAATCCTCTAATAGTTTATTGAATTTCACTGATTTAAACTGCGAACCGTTATCCGAAACTATAGATTCAGGTGTACCAAATGTATGGAACAGTTCCTCCAAATATTTTACGATTAGATCAGATGTAAACTTTTTGACCGGTTTAAAAAAACAGAATTTTGAAAAATGATCCAGGACGATGAAAATGCCTATATTATTGGATTTTGAGCGCGGGTATGGTCCTAAGAAGTCAACATACAGTTTTTGAAAGAACCGTACTGTGTTAGAAGTTCTCCCCATTGGTGGCCTCATAATGAAATTCGGATGTTTTGTGACTTTGCACACCTCACACGAATTAACATATTCCCTAACGTCACTGACCAGATTCGGCCAATAATAAAATCGCCTAATTCTCTCTAAAGTTTTGGTAATCCCACAGTGCGAAGACGATGGATTATCATGGGCCCCTTTCAGAATTTCCGGAACCATACCCCGCGGGATCCACAGCTTCCATGCGAGGTCGTCCTGCAAGTGTTCTCCCGAACAGTGTTCAGTGCGCCTGTACAAAAACCCGTCTATAATTTTAAGGTCCGGTGTTTTAGCTAAACTCTGTTTAACCCTATCCAGCAGTTGTTTGTATTCCGCACTTTTGAAATGAGCAGATTCCAGATCCACAAAAACCCCAGAGCTATTAATTTCGGACAACTCTAATCCCAAGATCTCAGACAAATCCTCTGTGTTGGTACGCGAAAGCGCATCAGGAACCACATTCTTACTGCCTTTTCTATGTTCAATTTTAAAATTGAAACCTTGAAGTTTTAAGGCCCATCTTGCTAAGCGTGAGTTTAAATCTGATTGGGACATGAGCCACTTTAGTGAAGCATGATCCGTTATCACAGTAAACTCATGTCCCTCCACATATGCCCTAAATTTTTTTATGCTCAACATTGCTGCCAAGCATTCTTGTTCGGTCACTGAATAATTGCGTTGGGCTTGGTTTAATTTCCTAGACATAAATGCTATCGGAAACTCTTCACCTTCCGCAGTTTTCTGAACCAGAACGCTTCCTATTCCCGTGTTGCTAGCATCACAGTGTATATAAAACGGCTGTGAAAAGTCAGGGCTATGCAATACTGGGGCTGAAGTCAAGATAAGCTTTAAATCCTCAAAGGCTTTCTGAGCATCCGGGCTCCAAACAAACTTTCTTTTATTCTTTAACAAATCTGTTAAAGGCGCAGTTACAGATGCGTAGTTCCTAATGAACTTCCTGTACCAACCAGACATACCTAAGAATCGTCTAACTTGTCGTACAGATCTCGGTGTCGGAAATTCCGTAATGGCCGAAATCTTATCCGGGTCGGTCTGAATTACACCATTTCCTATTAAATGGCCAAGATAGCGAACCTCCTGAACGCAAAACTTAGATTTTTCCACGTTTATGGTAAGTCCTGCAGAACGAATTTGCTTCGATATTTCCCGCAATACTTCCAGATGACGGCAAAATGTATCTGATACAATGAGCAAATCGTCCAGATAGACAAACACTTCTGTCCTTAAATTCGCTGGCACCACCTTGTCCATTAGCCTTGACATCGTCTGAGGCGCATTACATAAGCCAAAAGGCATGACCTTGTAATGGTACAAGGGCCGCCAAGGGACAGAAAATGCAGTCTTATCTTTCGACGATTTGTCGAGGGGAATTTGCCAAAAGGCGTCCTTAAGATCCAGGCTAGTTATATATTCCGCCCGAGGCAATCTACTAAGTATACCCTCAATATTAGGCAGTGGATAAGCATCTTTGATGGTAACTGCGTTGACTTTTCTACTGTCAAGACATAACCTAATTTTCCCCGGCTTCCTTACAAGAACTATCGGAGAAGACCAGGCACTATCGGATTCCTCTATCACGTCATTCTCCAACATGCGATCCAATTCACCATAAATTAATTTTTCCATTGCTGGAGAAACTGGAAAATGTCTTTGCTTCACGGGTGTAGCACCGCTAACATCAATTATATGTGATAAAACAGAAGTGCGACCTAAACCTTCCTTTGAAAATGAGGGGAATGTGTTTATAACCTGTCGAAGCTGTATTTGCTGTGAATCCGTTAATTGTCGTTGGTTTTCAATCTCCGCGATATTACCGTTTCCTATCCTAGAACTCCCAGATGAAATCAATCCGGGTGGCAATAACTCAAATGCCCGCCAGAAATCTACTCCTAAATATAAATCCTGAGACAAGCCAGGAACGATATAAAACTTAATCTGTTTTGTTGTTCCGCGGAATGTGACATCAGCCACGACAAACCCAAAAACACTCTGCGAACTACCATCGGCTGTCCTGACAAAAGAACGAATTCTCTTAAATTCCCGATCAGAGTTCATAAAATCCGTAGCTGCCTTAGCACCGATACAACTAACTGAAGCACCAGTATCTAAAAGGCCCACTAAGTCCCTACCAAAAATGTTTACAGTTGCATACGGTCTAATATCATCAGGATTATCAAAAATGGAGCTCAACAACTTCCGTCTGGTAAGCTTAACATTTAACCAAAAATTCCTCATACGCTCAGATGATCGGTTTTTCCCAACGTTGGGGATAGGATCGTTAAAGATTTCTGCTCTTCTAGCATTATATTCCGCCAGACGCACGTGAAAAGGTTTCATATAGGTTGGGGGAACAGCTGAAGAAGCAGTAGATATGCCGGGGTTTGGAAATCGAAGCAAATTCTCCTTTTGTTGGCATCTCCTAAGTTCGGGACCCTCGTGGTCATGAATTGTTTTAAAAGAAAAATCTAAGACTTGGTTCAATTTATTCGGTGGTGGAAAATCTTGTTGGGTAGTCTGTATATCGTTTGGAGATTCTATTGTATTTTCAAAATTTACCTTTGAAATCAATCCGTTCCCGTACTGGCCGTTTTCATCCGTTTGGGTGCACTTTTCAGCGCCCCGGATTTTAAGTTTTTTGAAGTGTTACAATTGTCACAGTTTGGTTTATATATACCCGCTGACCCGCATCCATAACAAAAAATCTGCCGACTCTCAAGACAGTCCTGGTACCTATGTCCTAGTCCCTGACAGTTCCAACAAATTAATGAGATTGCCGCAACCTCCTGCTCATCAATCACGTCCCCGTCATTTTCAACAATCTCGTGAACCTGCCTACGTTGACCAAATGATTTGTTAAATAGCTGTTTTCTACTGACGTCCATCAAAAAGAATTCTCGTCTGCGACAGATATCTCGCAAATGTGATACAGAATAAATTGGAATATTCAGAATTTCATGTTGAATTTCGGGTAATAAATTTCTTCTTAAGAACTCAACAAGAACATTCTCTGGTAGGGGTGTCGCTAATCGATCGGAAATATCCACAATTGATTCGTAAAATGAGTCGAAACCCTCATTTTGCCTTTGTTTCCGATCGCGTATCATCTCTCGGAAATCAACATCCGTTCTGGAATCCTTATATTGATGTCTTAACGCCGCACAGAGATCTGTCCACCGAATTTCCGATACTGAGCGGTGGTACCTCCAAAACCAGTCAGATGCTTTGCCATCAAATAAAGTAGATATATGCCTGCATAGTAAGTCAAAATTCCCATTCAGTGTCTGTGTTGTAAGCGCCTCAACTCTATAAATAAAATTATCCACAGACATTCCCTTCGCCTCACCAGAAAATCGTATTTTCCAATTATGGATAATGTGGCCTACCTTATCTGATCTTAACGAAGAATCAATACTACCGCTAACATTCAAATTCCCACTCCCAGGGCCATTAGCAGTGTTCCGGTTTGACGCAGCATTCGCCGGCAACCCTAACAGCTGTTCCATGGTCTGCCGTTCAACTGTAGGTACTGTTTGGACTTGAAACCCAGAATCCCGGTTATTACTACCCGGATTATTTTCGCTGTTTATACTAGGGGTATTCTGGAATGAGTTTCCCAAATTAAGGTTTCTAAAGCCTGCTTCTAAATTTTGTTCAATTATTTTAGTGAGCTGTTGGCTAAGATTAGTCAACATTTCAGCCTGTTGTGCCCCGACAGCTGCTGTAACTAGGTTGCGGATATGATCCCTTTGTTCCTGCGGAGAACTTGAGGTCATAACAGAAAAATTTAAATCTTGTTTCTGAGATAGCCCCTTCGGGGTTACAGGCAGATTGTTACTTCGGGTTGAGTCGAATTCCTGTGCTCGTTGTGCTTGCGCCCTAGTCACAATCGGGGGGGGTGGTGCTACCGGAGTTGCAACAGTCATAAGATTTGCCTTACAAGTTGGGCAAACTTGTTTCTGCTTTATATGCTTTTGAAAACAGGACTTGTGGAAATTATGTCCACAAGTAGATTTGCACAGATATGAGGGGTTTGTTATTGCATTGCTACAAATGCCACAATTTTGTCCCAAGTTACCTAGGGAAACTAAATCCTCAGTGCTTCTTTGCATGGCCATATTTGTTATTAATAATAACTTCAAAAAAAAAAATTATTTGCCAGCAGCCGGAAAAAATAAAAAAACCGTAATTACCGTTAAAGGAAAATCTTCGAAATTCTACTAGTTCAAAGGCAATTAATGTATTAAGGTATTTCTATTAAAAAATATAAGAATACAACTTACAGCAACTCAGATTAAAAGTAAAATAAAATATACTGCACTTAAATTTTAATTTCGTCTCATCTCTTTCAAACACGTTGGGCAGTCCCGGTACATTTCATGATATGCTTCAATACAAAGGATGTGAAATATATGTTTACAATTCCAAAGTACCAAAATTTCATGCGATGGCATTACACTTGCATTACAGACTCCACATATAATTTTAGACTTATCTGGTATCTTACTACCCATTTCAATACTGAAATAAATGGACATAAAAACCTTTACTTAAACCGAATCAGATAAGGATTTGATTTCATATATACATCCAAAGATGTAAAATTAACTTGCGAATCAAAAAAAAAATTCGAAAAATAAAACTGAAATAATTAACTATCAGAAATAAAAAAACATTAATATTTTTATCTTTAAAGCTTATACACGTTTCTAAAGATCCTCCGCAATTTGCCTGAATTCCGATTAGTATTGTTATATAGGTTTTCATAATAATATTGGTCTATAATATCCGTTTTACTTTGTTCCCTTCTTTTTTTTTCCTCTTTTACGCTAACCAAAAAGAATATATAAAGAAAAGCTGATAAGAAAAAGAAATATTAGTGGGTACTTATTTGGACTTAATCCACCTTAGCAGTTTCCCAGCTAATAACCAATCACTTGCCCGTTTTATCAAACAGTTTTCCCCATCTAATGGTCTGAAATCAGTCCAATATAACCAATACTCAGTATTTCCAAAAAAAGATGTAAGTACACGTATGATAAAGCAGTTAAACTACCCAGAACAAAATATGAATGACTTTTAATGTCGGTTAACAGTTACCGGAACCAGCGTACTTGTTAAAATTCCCAACATCAAATCTTCACTCAATGCGAAAATGTAAAAGAAAATAGTAGTAAACTAGAGAAAACAAATAAATACTAGGTACATTGTTCCTTTTCCCCTTTTTCCCCCTTTTCAGTATTGTGAGCCACACATAACTTGAATTAAAATTCAAAAGCTGGTCTTATGGATATAAACTCTGTATGTGGGCCCCACGTTGGGCGCCAAAAATAATTCTCTGTAGCAAACAACGGTCAGCTAGTAATGACCGTCACAATAGATTTTACAAGTTGGTATAGTGATAGCATGCAGATTAACTTCCGGCTTCCATCTCGTCGGCTAATGGGGTAGGTTTTTCTATACTAATCGTGTTACCATATGAGCTACAGATTAAATTACTTTAGTTGTGCATGCTAAATGAGAGGGAAAACAAATTTTATACCAGTAAGAAGAAGACGTGGTTACAGAAAATCCAGAGAAAAAAAAAAAGGACGAATACTATAGACCTTATGTGTGTAGGTGTTCACACATTGATTCCCCTCCCGACCATCATCATGCCAAGGAATGCAACTATTTGTGGCATGATCCCCACATATAGTACTCAACCTATCTCAACAGACAATCAGAATTCAAAGGCAAATATTAATTTTTTTTTTTATAGGCTCATTATAAATTCAAAAATAATTTATTCAATAAAAAATATCGTTTTTTTTTTTTTTTAAAAGAAAAATTCATAATATACATATAATCATAAAAAAAATTTTAAGCTTGCACAAAGTGCCAATTAAATTTAAAGTTAAACATTTTGGTCTAATTATTTTTATTTGGGGAGAGTATAAGCAAGTCAAAATTAATTAACTGGAAAATAAAATGAGCAGAGGATCGAACAACAATCCGATTTCTAGAAGGAATTTATAATTACTGACTAAAACTTGAAATTAAATATAAAATAAATATATAAAACGAATTTTTTTCCAATGAGGGTTTTAAGAACCTCTCGCAAAACAGTTGTGGTACCGTTAGCTTATATATTTCTTTTCTTGTTAGTGATTAAAATAATTAAACACTATTTTTCTAATTTCTTTGAGACAAATTAAAATTTTTGTAGACACTTTGGTATGATTTTTCATTAATTTTCATTTTCTGTATGATTCTTTCTATATTTTCACGATAAAATCACACTTAGCAAAAATAGCATACATACCCCAAAATTTATTTAGCATACTTAAACGTTAACATTTATGCACAGGTTAACATTCTCACTCAATGGTAACAGCAGTACCAATCATTAACATTGGACGCTCATGTTACTGATTTATAACACAGACCATTGAGATAACATTTTTAGGGTAGGTATGTATCTTTGTTAATCTTTTTGGATATGGGTTAGAATTATATATACATACGTTAAAATAAAACACTTACAATTTAGCAAGATTCCGGTGAAAGATCTTTCGCAGGTTCCTTGTTGAGTTGTTAAGCAGCCAAATTATTTGATACAAACAAGTTTCTTATAAAATTTTAAAATAGAAAGATCACTCTAAATAAACCAAAAAAAAAGGTTCCTATTTTAGGGTGTACGCGTTTATATTAATTTGTTCTTTAGACTATATTCTTTTTCTCACTTTAGATATTAATTGATCAATAATATAATATTTTTTTTTTTTTTTTTTTAGTTTAATACTTCGATTTTATCTCTTATAATTTTTTTTTCTTCACTTTGTTTTACATCTATGTACGTATTTTATGTTTTTGGTTATATTTATTTTTCACATGACATTTGGAAAAAAAAAAGTTATTTTTTTCGCATTTAGTTGTTTTGAGCGTGTTTTAAAGCAAAATTTTACTAAAAATTTTGTTATTTTAGGAATTTATAGTAAACATATATTCGTTCCTCAGTACAGTTGTTTGGTTTTTATCGTTAAGTCCGGGATTTTAGACCACAAAAAGACACTTCAACTAATTTTACTGGATGATTTCTTATGTTGAATTGAATTCCACGTGCGATGTAAGAATCACAGTTGGCTGGTAAGCTATACACACTAAATTGTACTTATTGAGAGGTATTTAAACCTGTGTTCATTAATTTCTAGCACAACACTAATTTATCACTGCACTTTCTCCCTTTTCTACGATTATGAGGTTATTTGTTGCGACTGAAGGGCTACTGCCGGAAAATTTCAACAATCGATCTTTGGCTAAGGTATTTCCAGCCGATGATAAATGGATTTTTGCGTGCTGTTGAACAAATGAAAACATTATTTTATCGAAAAGAATTAAATATATGTATATATTTCTATTTTGCATTTTCCTCATTCGTATATATGTACCTTTTTTTCCTGATACGGGGTATTTTCCCCAGGGTAGATACAGAGGAGACAGCCTAGGCAGTCTATTAAGGCGTCTGGGAATTAAAATGGTCAGAGCAAGTTGCCCACCGACTTTATCACCTCTGTTCACAGGCGGTCTAGGAAAAAAAAAGATTAATGTTTATACAAAACATTACTTTTCCTCGATTTCGGATTCCCAAGCAATCAATTCACTTCATTAAAATATTTTCCTTAAATCAAATTTAGTTAAAATTAGTCTGATTAAACTTAATTTTCTCTAACAATTAGCAAGTTACAGGTTTCAGTTTCACAAATTGAATTATTTTCCCTTTTTCTTCTTTTTTTCTTTTTAGCTTTATTTTAATAAAGTGAACAATTTTAATTGTAGCACTTAAACTTACATCCTTCAAAAAAAAACTCTGGGCCTGGATACAGACTTTTCTTCTTTCAAAGTTTATGTGAAGTTGCTGGTACACGTTAAGAGGGAACTTGGTAAACTTACGTAGTGCGTTCAGGCAAATAGACCGGGCTCAGGGAAAATATGTCTTTTATACTCTATTATCCTGGAATAGAAACGTTAATTCCGCACTCCATCTTTTCTCTTTCCAACCCCAATATAGCTTTATAACTGCGTTACATATGTATTTGCACCACACATATAAAATAATAATGTTCCCAAAATTTTCAACCATTAGAAAACTGCATTACCTTCTAACACTCAGCGATTTTCAAGGTTGTTCAATTTTTCCCTTCGCAATATTCTACGTATCATGATGTCATGATACTTATGTCCCCTAACACCAGGTCCACCTAAAAATATAATCCCTCAATTATAGTCCATTTTTGTCGGAATAAATGTAATAATCTAAAAGGCTATGATTCAAACTAACAAATAAATGAGATGAGTATAGTAAATGATCTCATGAAAATGTTACTATTCTAACTTAAAATTATTATTCCGTCCAAACAATCATAATGCTGCCTATAAGATACACACATAAGGAAAAAGGAGAATCGGTTTATACCCTACACGTAATTTCACCCAAACCTCCGGTACAAGCGCCCTACAAACATGAGGAAAAAAAGTAAATTTGGCAGAACATGCTTCCACACCGTTAAGATATTCTCTTTCTTCGTTTAATTAAATTTCTTTTGATTGTTCAAAATTTAACGAAAAAAAGATAATTTGTTTATAATTTCGGATAATAGAGGCAATTTAAATCAGTGCAAAAAAATGTTTGTTTTCCATTTTATTGAAGCTGCCGGTTAATCGAATGACGGGTAATCAAGGCCATACTGTAAATAAAAAAAAGACATGCAACCAAAAATCATCGTATGAACGCAAAGAGATTTTGGAAGTTGCTTTAAAAGGGAATCAAGATAAAACGACGTCGTAAAAGCCCTCATGTGAATTGAGTGTAAGTGAAAGCTGAAGTTCAGTAGCTTTCAAATTTTTAAATATAATTCACTTCTATTTGCTTGGCTAACTGTTACTAAAGGAACGTTCACATTTAACAAATATTTAACGAAATACTCCAAAACATGCGTTACCACTAAAATTTTTGTGTATCTATTAAACTTTATTACTGTAAAAACATTAAGAATAATGTAACTACCATAGAGGGAAGCGAACTGAGAGGAAAGTAGTCCCGTGATAGGTCTTTGATGGTAGACCCCAGTTCTAGTTCTAACACTTTATATTAATAAGACCTATCACTTTTACATGTGTCTTTGGAGGCGGTCAATTGACATCATTTTTCCAGTCACACATCTATTTTCAATGAACGTGTTTAGTATAAGTTGCTACAATGTAGTGTTATTTCGATACAATGCAGTATTATTTCAATAAAACAAGTCTTAGAACTATATTTAAGAACCAAAACTAGGAAAGTCCCAAAAAAATGTGTCACACCACCAGTGTAAACTTTGAAAAGTTATCTGCATCAGAAGGCGTACACTTTTATTTTTATTGTTGCTGCTCTCTTTTTTTAACTTATTAATACCCAAGTAATTTGAAAAATAATTAAGACAGCAATTTATAAGGCATCGCGAGACATTAGCGTGCAACCTACATGCAATCTGTTTCAATGCAACCTCAAAATATCAAAGCGTTTTGATGTTGATGCAATCTTGAATGAATGAAAATGAATTTAATTAACTAGATTGCGTAAACGCGTTGCATAGTGTGTACCCAGCATTAGAGTCATATAACTGTTCTCTTTCACTGTGTCGCTGTGTGCTTCTTTTTCGTAATTATACTAAAATGCAATTTTCAAAATAACTTCATGTATACGTGACTATAACAGATCTCTTTTCATGTATTGATGTTGCTAAAAAGTTTTTGTTTCTTGTATGTTGTTGTATAAAAATTAAAAAAAAAAAAAAAATAACTAAAAGCAACCATGTGTGTGTTTGTTTTAATGTGTACTGCATGCGGATCTTACCCTGCAAATAAAATTGGACCACCTGACCCATTTTGATAAAATGGACTACTCCATGGACTAGTCCGATATAATGCAAGCATGGACCATGCCATTGTTAAAAAGTGATTGTAGTGAGACGACATGTCTTCGTTTTTTAACGACATGCTTTCGTGTTTAAACGACTTCAAAACTAATCCTCTTGAGTATACCATGGAGTAGTTTTAAAACTACTCGTTACTGGTCCAAAGGTGGGTTATATACCATGGAGTAGTTTTAAAACTACTCCTTAGTGGTCCAAAGGTGGGTTATATGGTCCTCTCCTAGGACATCGTAATGTTAAATAGACCAGTGCCCATGTTCTGTAACTATCGCGTCGAGAAAGTTTTCGATTGAAATGTGTGAAATGAAACAAAAATCCCATAAATTGAAACAAACAGCTGTTTTTCTCACTTAACTGTGTCTGTAACTTTTTTTGGCGAGTACAAGCTGTCACGTAAGGAAATTACTCGCCAATTTACAGAAAAAGTGTGTCTGTAACGTTTTGGTGAGAAAAGTTCCCGCTTTGAACTGTCAAATAAACTCACGATTAAAAATGGGGCGAGAAAAAATTTTAACACTAAAGACCATTAAAAATGCAAAGAATAATAATAATATTTTGTTCTTGGCACATTTTTCATTGTTTTATTATTTTGCTTTTAACATTTTAATAAAATATACGAATGTCTTCAAAGCTCGTTTGCAAACAACAAACATTAAAGTCGCTCTTTACACAATTTGGTATAGCCGACGGTTGTATTTTCGCCGCCGTCGTTGAACAATTTTCAATTTTGGTCGCCGTCAACGATATGTGTTACTGGCGTTCTAAACGTCTGCAATCTCACATCGGCTTCGAGTGCAATATTATGACATTTATAACGTAACGACGTAATCTCTTTTCATAGTTTTCGACATGAGTTACAGACACACATTTTTCTCACTTTTCGAGAAACGACGGAATATTTTGTTTCACATCTTTTCGATGCAAGAAGTTCTCACTAAAGTTACAGAACATGGGTACCGGTTTTTTCCATACGTTTGGGTTACTTGTGGACTAGTCCTGGTCCCTTGTGGACTACTCTTTACACGCGTGTTTGGACTGGTCCTATTATTTGCAGGGTAAGCTAAAAAACATACATACGTGCATTCATTTATACATACCAGATAATCTACTTTCGTAAACAAGTTAAGTTTAGGTTAAATATGCATGTTAATCAATGCACATGTGTAATAAAACTAAAACACATAAATACACAAAAAAGAACATGAAACACGACGAAATTTGTTTAAAACTTAATGGTTTTCTCCATAAAATACAGATAGGTATGTGAGCAATAGGGCTATAACTTTTTCACACTTTTTGCGAATATCAAAAACCGCGTAGTATGTCGTGTAGCAACATCAAAAGTTATTAATAAAAAATATGATCATTTTTTCGGATTTTTGAAAAAGTTCACGCAGGGATCGGGTTGAAGTTTGAAAACAATCGTTTTTATCTTACGGAAATTTTAAAAATATACACCTGATATTTGTATAGATTTCCATAGGTATCACTTAAATGCTATTTTGGAATTTATCCACTGCTATAGATTTAAAAATTTTCTTACGGGTTTTTTTCGCAAAACGGTATTTTCATTACTAAAACATTCTTGGCCACTACGTGGTACTATGCCAAAAATTTTGTTATAGCCATAGTGAGCAGTAGAAGGTTCCATATTACAAATAAAGATGCATTGACTATTAATCGCGATTAAAACTTCAGTTCTTATTATACAAAGCCAACAGCATTGACATAAAACCCAAATAGCAAGTTAGTTAAGCAAAAATTTTTTTTTTTGATAGTAACGAAAAATCATTTAAAGGATTTTTAAAATTTTACCGAAATTTTTAAATAATAATAATATTTTAACAAATAGAATCTGGGAATTTATTTCTCATGGTGAGTTACATTTTTTTTATTATATAAATTTTTCATATTATTCGAATGTGTATTCTATGTCAAATACAATCCTCAAAAGCTTTTATACTTTAATAGTCTCATTCCTTCAATATTTCACAGGAATATTTTCTATGCACTATCAGAATTTTTGTTTTGTATATTTCTGTTACGAAGCTTACCTTAGCTATCCTTTGGTTAGCAATGAAGTAAATTGTAAAGAAAATTTATACAACTATTAGATACCAGCAGAATGTAATGCATTTTCTGGCCCGCTACGGCCTTCGTCAGCATTCTTTGTATCTTATAACTGGATAGTGCCTATTGTATTTGACATAGAATACACATTCGAATAATATGAAAAATTTATATAATAATAATAATATTATTAATAAATAAAAGTATTTAAATAAATAATAAATACGAAAAAAAGAGAAGCTTTTGCAGGATATATAAATTACTGATCAACCATCAACATCTGCAGAACCCATGAGAAAAACAAAACGTGTCAAAATAACGAACAGTTCCATACGTACATGAAAGATTCTAAGTGGACACCGGACTGATAGATCTGGAAAATTTTAATTATTTTACAACCAAATTCAGATGAGTTCGATCAAAGTTATTTTCTGAAATTAAAGGTTTGTGGGCACTGCGGTATTTTTTTCCACAAAAAGTTTGATGTTATCATAAAAGGGTCAAATAATTATGCACAAAAAATGAGGGACATTACCTTAAAAGATTGAGTGATTCTGAATTCCAATTCGATCAAACAAACAATATATGTATTAGTTTGCCGTTGGGCTTATAATAAGAAATAAAAACGGTTTTTAATTTTGACCAAATTCAACCAATGCACGCTGTCAAAATAAAGCAAAAAAAGGAGAACAAATTTAGCAGCCACAAGTATTTTTTATTATAATCAAACCATGTGTTTTTTTTTTAAATTGCATGACAAGACCATTCAAAATTATAGTATAAATCCGTGATGTTCATTCAAGCAAACAATTGCTTAGAAGCCGCACCCCTTTGTTTTTTACGCTCATTAATTTAGTTTCACACGTAAGGAAGATGAGTTGATCTTATTTCAAATACAGTGTGTAAGATAAGTAATAAAATTAAAAAAATATTTGAATGTGTTTACGAAATTGTCATAAAAGCATAAATGTAGAAGAATTTAGGTGATTTTTTTTTAGCTATAATTCTTAATTTTAATTTCTAAACATGCTCGCACTTCATTTTTTTTTTAATGGTAATATTCAAAAATTTCCAATTGTTAAAAATTTTTCAAAGTTACAATTTTAGAAGTCAATTTAACAAATAGAAAATTTCGTTGGACGGTATTATAAATATTTTACAATCAAAACAATTTATTTCTATTAAATTTAAATAAAATTTGTGCGATTAGTTTTGCGTATCTCTGTATTTTGAAATTCTCTCATAATACATATGCAAAACATTTTTGAACATCAATGGTATAAATAGTATAGTATAATAGATGTGAGATAAGGCCATGATGGCTTTATCTCTCATTCAATAGGGAGATTAAGCCTTTTTTTATTTGAATGGGAGATGAAGCCATCATGGTCTTAGCTCACATTAGCAATATTAGAAAATGGCTTTATCTCTCATTTCGGTTCCGGATACACTAAAGTTAAGTATTGAAATCTGGCTTCGCATACTAAAGTTTTCTGCGTGGTGGCTAGCGGCCGTGCTTAGGGGTTTTTTCCTCCAGTAGGACGCGGCAGGTGGCTTCGCTGAATAAGAATAAAAATAAAATGTTTTTCAATGATAACTAAGGATTTTCCCTTTTACCGAATGTTTACACAATGCATAACAATATTCTGGAAAAATATGGCTTTATCTCTCATTTGCCAAAAAATATGGCTATATCTCTCATTTCGCAAAATTTTAAATATGCCCATACCTCTCAATGATTAGGCAATAAGGCCATTATGGCCTTATCTCCCATTAAATTGAGCAATAAAGCCATCATGGCCTTATATCGCAAGGTTTTAAAGCACCCCACCTATAAATATCCGATCTTAAAAGTAGTGTTGCACATTTTTTATGTTAGTTTTAAGCTCTTCTGTTGTCAACACATAGAGGCTAAACTTCTTTGTTTCAATAGGAAAAAAAAAACGAAAAAGCAATGCCACAAAACTACGTTCGTGATACAGCAAAATACTTTTGCTATGGACTAAATGATTGGAAAATTCTCCAGAATTATGACTTCTCAACTGACGGATAGCCTAGATTGCAAATACATTCCTACTGAACAGGAATATGGAAAAACTAGACGTTGCAGACCTTTAGAAAGCTAATAAAAAGGATGCAAAAAATGCAATTATCGGATATAAGAAACTTAAAAAATCCAGGAAAAAAGTTTCTTATAAGCGTTTCTTTCTTATATACAACTATTTTATATAAGAAACATATTTCTTATATAAGTAGCTATGGCCATAAGACTTTCATATTTTGGTTTTCTGTCTCTTTCTTTGTTACATAGGGTCTTCACCTGACAATTTTTTGTTATAATAAACGTCAAACTTCATATAAAAAAAAAACACTGACAAAAATTTTAAAGTTTTTTTTATATGGACTTTGACGTTTGGTATGACAAAAAATTGTCAGGTGACGACCCCATGTTAACGTTTCTAACTTTTAAATAATTATTTTCTATGTCTTTTGAGTTTTTCACTATTTTAGATAACGTTGTAAGTCCAATATTATATTTTTTTTTGCAATTTCGCTTCTTTTTATACCGTATTTCTTTTAAAATTTTAACTTTTGTTTTTATTGGCAAAAAACACAAAGCTTCTCATGAGTACCAGTTCGCTCATCTAAAACTAAAAGTAAAAAAAAACTTTGTTCTTGTTGTAAAACTGTCAGAAAACAGAGTTGTCCATGCAAAATTATCTTATCTTATAAGCGTTTTTCTTATATGAAAGCTTTTTTGTTAGAAACATCACAAAAAAGACATGGTGTTTTTGAAAATGTTTCTTATAAGCGTTTTGTTCTTATATGAGATGTTCTTATATCCGATAAATACTGTATATATATATATATATATATATTTATTTATACAAAACGTTTTGAAGCGTGTCATAAAAAGTAATTTTTTATAAAATACAAAAACTATAATTTCAATAAATTTTATGAAATTGAAAGAAACCTGCGTTAAAATACGTTTTATTTAATAAAAACAAAATTTTTTTAAACTTACAAAGCAAAAAAAAAAAAATGTTGAATAGAGGCCAACGTTCGCGCTTGCGAACACTGGGTTGTGATGGCCGCAGTAGGGCTAGCTGAATTTTGTGAACGGATTTGAATTCAGAAGCTCCAAGTTAAATAAGAATTCAAATTTCATTGAAATCGGACCAATTTTATGTTTCGCTGCCGGAAATGGGTTAAAAATATCATAATTAAATGTACGAAATTCCGAGAACATGTTTCTTCACGAGATATATGCATGTAGGATCCCGGAATTTTTGTCCCGGGAGATACCGTATGAAAAGCACTATTTACAGCCTGTTTTTGTAACACATAAGTCTTCTCACTTAAAGTTTTCGTATTTATACGAAAATGTTAAAAATTTGGTTTTTAAAAACATTTAAAAGCTTTCGTCTATTCATGGTTGACATAAATAGAGATTTCGTGAATCCACATTATTGTCCATATTAAAAGCCCTGGCTTTTGTTAAACAAAAATTTAAATAAAATTTCAAAAACAAAATATTTTTTAAAAAATGTTAGTAAAATAGTAAAAAATAAAAATGTTGAATGAAAATGTTCACAATAAAAGCAATAAATAAAAGAAAAACATAAAGAAGATCTTTTTCTGTACATCAACATATACATATTTAGGAGATATTTGAGTGATAGCACTAGTTTTTTGGAACTTTCAGAAGAACGGTATTAAGGTGGGTTGAAAAAGAAAGTTGAGCCAGTCACACCCTAGAATGAAAGATATGTCAATGAAGTTTCTAAATCAGGAATAACTTATTTGCCACGCCTACAAATACAACCTTTTTTTGTTTATTTTTTTAAAAAGCACTAGCAGTTAAAGTCCGATCTCGTCATATCGCATATCGTTATTCATGGTTTTGGTGACTTTTGAATCCTACATCAAATTCTAGGCGCCAATTTTCCAATTTTGTTTCACTTACCAAAAAAGTCCTTCTAAAACTTAATGTGTACAGCTTTCAATGTACTCACTTTTATGACACGCCTCAAAATTAAGCCCCTTTTTTCACATACATATAAAATTTAACCAGGAAGAATCCAACACAAACAATTTGCACCAGTGACGCCCTTGAGTAAAAGATATATTTAGGTATTAAGTTTCAAGAACTTTAAAAATCAAGCTATGACCAACGATATGCGATATGATGAGATAGGACTTCAAATGGTAGCGATATATATAAAACACAAAAAGGGCTGTACATAGAGGCGTGGCAATAAAAATGTTACTGTTTTAGAAACGTCATTGATATACCTTTCATTCAACCCGCTCAAATGTAGGTACATACATTTGTAAATATTTTTGAGGGTATGTAGTACCATTGTTTCTAGAATTTTATGAACCTGTAAATACATATTTATTTAGTTATAAGTGCACCTTTATAGAATATTTTATAATAGTATTACTGTCTGTTTATCGATTTCGAACGTCGACGTTCGCATAGAAAATAATATTAAAAACAAAAACAAAATTCTAAAATTTGTTTTTGCTTGAAATGTTATTTTCTATGCGAACGTTATCGTTCGCATTCGATGAACGGATTGTTAGTTTTTTAGGTTTCCTTCTTTAAAATATCCTAGTTATTTTCCAATTTTGGTGATTTGTTTTTTAAACGAGTGCCTTTTAGTTATCGTCTTCTTTTTACTTTTGTTTTTATTTATTCCGAAGATGTTCATTTTTAAAGAACCAAAAATACGTAGAAAAAAATTAAAGCTTTTTTTGTCACTCACCTAAAAAGTTTTTTAATTTTATGAAAACCTAAATCTGATTTTTAATTTTCTAATAATACAAGAGTAAATTTTAACAGCCGTACATGGCGTATGAGCGATTTTTAATTAGTGATTACAGCTTTTAGGAGCAGAGTACGAAAACAAACAAAACGAAACGTTTGCTTTCGTTTTGTTTTGTTCTTTGCAGTGAGTAAAACAAAAACCAAACCAAAACAATGAGAATGATTGTGCCATTTTGCTTTGTATTATTTTTGCTCGTGAGCGCAAATTGTGCATTAATATAAACGTACACAGCTGGAAAAGAAAAGAGTAAGAACAATATTGAAACATTCAGAGAAAAAAGGTTTGACAAACGTTTGGAAATTGATTTAGTCACTACCATGATACAAATACAGAAGGTAGTTCCACTCTCTCTTTTTGTCGCCATATTAACGTTCTGACGTTTATCGGAATTATGAATATGTGTGCTACCATAGTTTATTAAATGAAGCACAGCCGCGAATAACGTTTTAAGTTACAAAATAATAATTTTTCAGGAGAGCAAAAAAAAGTTTTTTGACAGGCAGCATTATTTGTTTTGAAAATTGTTTTTTTCTATTATTAAAAATAATGATAATAAAAACTTTAATGCAAAAGGCTTTAAAAACATTATTCCGCACTGCAAAACCATTTCGGTTTCATCATTTTGTTAGTAACTTGCAATGTTCTTCCACTGGCCGACACTTTGTACGCCATTTTGAAGGCGTTAAGGTGCATAGTTTTGGTTGATTTGATGTTTAAACTGTGTAAGAGAGTAAGGTTAATGCTTATCTGCAAAAAAACAGTTTTTGCAAAATGTGGCGCTTACAACGTTATTCGCGGCTGTGCTTCAAATAATCCCATTTTTCTGTTTTTGTTTTGTTTTTTATTTGAAGTTTGGAAAAATAATATAAAAACTTATATTAAACAATTTACATATATTAAAAAGCTTTAACATTTGCTAATGTAGAAAATAAGAAGTTACATAAATAAAATATATTTAAAAAAAGTAAAAAACATTTATCAAACGTTATTTTGTACTTCTGATTCGATGCGGAAGAGTTTGTGCAGCTGTGTCAAACACATAAAAAATATTGGTTATAGACCCAGAATCGATCTAACGATGTACGTCCGTCCAACTGGCTGGCTTTCCATGCACACTGTGTGCGAAAATTTAAAATGTTAAAAGAACGCAATTTTGAAGATAATTTAATGAATTTTTTTATAGGAAGTTCTAATTGTCACAAGGAAGAACATTTTTATACCCACAACACAATATTGATAAGGGTATTATGCATTTGTCCTCATGTTTGTAACTCCTTAAAATGTTGCTCCCATCCTTACGTATCACTTTCTGAGTTGATCTAACGATGTCCGTCCGTCTGGCTGGCCGACTGGCCGGCTGCATATGTAAAACTTATGCGCAAAGTACAGGTCCCAATTTTAGTGATAATTTGACAAATTTTGGCACATAGGTTCTAATTGGCACAAGGACCAAGCCTGTTGATCGGTCCATAATTGAAATCGGTCGATATTTGACCATTGCTTCCATACAAATACTAATCCCGAAAATAGTTTTTATGCCATTACTTACTTATAAATATAAGTATTTACATTAAAATTGTCGACAATGACTTTTACAATAGTTACTTTGTCAAAATATTGTGCAGGTGGGTCAAAAATTAACCAAAGGTGCCGTATAAACCATCTTCCTAAAATTACTTTAAGGAAAGCAAATTCTATATAGATGAAGAAATCTAAATAATATTCGGCACTGAATAACAGTATTTTGTTCTGCCGGGTCCATGATTGCCCATGGATCCCATATAGACTTAAATTGCAAAAAGTTGTTCTTTTATTCTGTGGTGGAGGGTCGGGCTTAACCGACTATACTTTTTTGATTGTTTAAGCTTAATTTTCAATTTCTTAGTAGCTCGCAGAACAGCATACAATTGAAAATCTCTGGGAAGAAATAAAGCTATTAAATGATGTGGTATACGATAGCCTTGAAAAATTTATAAACTTTTTATCTGAATGCGGGCTTAACAAACCAAGCAACGATTTTTTGCCTAAAATTGAACATCTTAATTCAACATTTGCCCAAATTAATAGTGATTTTTATATAAAAAGCCCAGTTGTATGAAAAAATTTTATATGTAATTAAAATGTTGTATTAAATGCAAATATTATAAAAAGGTTATTTTTGGGAAGAATCTTTTTTTAATCATAAAACAATCTAAAATTATTTGTTCAAAGGTGAAGTAATTGTAGCTTGAATCTTGTTTTATAAATTTTAATTTCTTTTTAATAAAGATAGACCATACAAATAATGTTTTTTTTTTAATTTTCGGGAAACGATGTTTTTAATTTTGAGCTCTTAAGCAAATTAAAGTGCTTAAAAATTCACATTAAAGCTGTTAATGCAAATTACACATTTTGTCTTATAATTTACAAACGGAATTTGTTGCCTTTTTTAATATGTGGCAACGATTTTTTTAATATTTACAAAAAACAAACTTCAAATAATTCCGATAAACTTCAAAAAAATAATTGTGAGAGAGAAGTGGAACTACCTTGTGTATTTGTATCATGGTCACTACTATTGTTTCTAAGTGAAATAAAAAGAGATGTTTTTAGGTTTTTTTGTTTTTATTAATGCTTTTTTTACTACCATAGTAATTAAAAAAAAAAAACAAATTAAATTAAATAAAAAGTAATTCAAAGAAAAAAGAATAAAAATAACGTAACAAATCCTTTTTTGGACGAGGCATTGTGGATTTTACTCTTGTTATGCCACTACAAAAACCAAACAAGAACTTAATCAATAACTCAAAACAAAACGTTTGCCTATCCGTTTTGTACTCAGATGTACGATTGTAATGGTAAATTAAATAATGCAGATAAGTGGAAAGCCAATTGTTTCGTTTTCTCTCTTTGACACTTGAAAAGTTTTGGTTTTGCTCATGTACAATACAATTTAAAAATTTTGAATAGTTTTGTACATTTTGCAAACGTTTGCGAAATGTTTTGTTTGTTTTCATACTCTGCTCCGGAATGAGTTGTGATACCTTGGTTGTAAAAGTTTAAGGCAGCAGGTTTATTTTTTGTAAATCTATTCGCAAACATATAAATTTATCAAAGTGATTATAGCTCGGATATTTCAATAAATTTCAAATTCTATTTTCTGCAACTCCCACACAAAAACACAGCTACACACACAATCAAGCTTACGTACTATTAACTCCAAAATGTTGCAACTCACACTTACTCGAACATTTATAAATGCTGTTTTACATATGCATACATAAATTTAAAACTCTTACAATTCAATATTTGCCATCAGCTATTCTATGCACACCCATACACTTTTTTTTTACATGTATAACCAAATTTTTATAAATAAATACCTAGCTAGCATTTGGCTGATAGTTTTTGATAAAATCACCCAAATGATTCTTTTTAGATCAGTTTTGGTTATTAAAAACTGATTTATCACTTGAGTGATTGAAAAAGGATTTATATATGATTCATTTATATGTTAAAATAATGATTTTTAAATGTTTTGAATTGTTGTTTTTGCCAAATAGAAAAAATAAAAATAGAAACTTTCATGTCAGTCAAACAGATAAATTATTGACAATTTATGAACATAAATGTTTGCAAATTGTTTCTTCTCTTCTTTTTTCCAATTACTTTTGTTTGGTTCAAAAGCCATAATGGTGCTGATTTTATCGGAGAAAAATTTAAAAAAACATGACAATTTAAAAAATGATATGAAATACATATGTATAATCAAAAACTATACAATGAACGATTAAAAAATGAGACAAAAACGATTCCATAATGATTAGAAAACCCAACATTAAAATGATCAAAAAGGAATCAGAATATTGTATCACAAATGATTCTTTCAGGTGATTCATCGGTAGGGTACCATTTTCTCACAACGAGAGTATCATTTATGATTGAAAAATGAGCTCACATACGGGTATTTCGCCCTTGAAGCTGATTCCTAAATGATGAGATTATGATACAAAATACTAGCTGGGTATTGAAGTGAAAAAATATAAAATTCTAAAAGTCAAATATTGTAGAGCACTGTGTTATGAATAAAATAAAAATCGAGAAACAGAAAATAACATGTTGTGTAAATTATGGGAAATTGCTTAAAATTTTTCCATTTATAAAAATATATGAAACAAATTTTATATGGAATTGTATTTATTTAAATATTTTGTTGTTGCATTTGCTTATGTGTCTTTTATTAAGTAATTTTTTTAAGTATGTGAAATTTTGTGTTTTGACTCCATGAACTTCTGTTTTCTAGTAATTATAATGAAACAAGTGACTTGATAATTTTAATATATAATGCAGGGTTATCCATTTAGTGGTAGCTAAGCCACCACTTAGGCTTTCCGCTGTAAAATGAGTTGAACTTTAACCAATGGGATCTGCCGCTCCCAACTCTAAAGAGCCGTAGAGCTGTTCTTAACATGGATTCCAACTGTATAACATTCAATGTTCCTTAACGCCCACCACGTCATTATTACTGTCCCACTGATACAAAAACTAATTTAATACTTTATTTAAGCCCATAACTTTTAACAATTAGTTGTGAAGAGGGTATACAAACACATAAAAAATATTGGTTATAGACCCAGAATCGATCTAACGATGTACGTCCGTCCAACTGGCTGGCTTTCCATGCACACTGTGTGCGAAAATTTAAAATGTTAAAAGAACGCAATTTTGAAGATAATTTAATGAATTTTTTTATAGGAAGTTCTAATTGTCACAAGGAAGAACATTTTTATACCCACAACACAATATTGATAAGGGTATTATGCATTTGTCCTCATGTTTGTAACTCCTTAAAATGTTGCTCCCATCCTTACGTATCACTTTCTGAGTTGATCTAACGATGTCCGTCCGTCTGGCTGGCCGACTGGCCGGCTGCATATGTAAAACTTATGCGCAAAGTACAGGTCCCAATTTTAGTGATAATTTGACAAATTTTGGCACATAGGTTCTAATTGGCACAAGGACCAAGCCTGTTGATCGGTCCATAATTGAAATCGGTCGATATTTGACCATTGCTTCCATACAAATACTAATCCCGAAAATAGTTTTTATGCCATTACTTACTTATAAATATAAGTATTTACATTAAAATTGTCGACAATGACTTTTACAATAGTTACTTTGTCAAAATATTGTGCAGGTGGGTCAAAAATTAACCAAAGGTGCCGTATAAACCATCTTCCTAAAATTACTTTAAGGAAAGCAAATTCTATATAGATGAAGAAATCTAAATAATATTCGGCACTGAATAACAGTATTTTGTTCTGCCGGGTCCATGATTGCCCATGGATCCCATATAGACTTAAATTGCAAAAAGTTGTTCTTTTATTCTGTGGTGGAGGGTCGGGCTTAACCGACTATACTTTTTTGATTGTTTAAGCTTAATTTTCAATTTCTTAGTAGCTCGCAGAACAGCATACAATTGAAAATCTCTGGGAAGAAATAAAGCTATTAAATGATGTGGTATACGATAGCCTTGAAAAATTTATAAACTTTTTATCTGAATGCGGGCTTAACAAACCAAGCAACGATTTTTTGCCTAAAATTGAACATCTTAATTCAACATTTGCCCAAATTAATAGTGATTTTTATATAAAAAGCCCAGTTGTATGAAAAAATTTTATATGTAATTAAAATGTTGTATTAAATGCAAATATTATAAAAAGGTTATTTTTGGGAAGAATCTTTTTTTAATCATAAAACAATCTAAAATTATTTGTTCAAAGGTGAAGTAATTGTAGCTTGAATCTTGTTTTATAAATTTTAATTTCTTTTTAATAAAGATAGACCATACAAATAATGTTTTTTTTTTAATTTTCGGGAAACGATGTTTTTAATTTTGAGCTCTTAAGCAAATTAAAGTGCTTAAAAATTCACATTAAAGCTGTTAATGCAAATTACACATTTTGTCTTATAATTTACAAACGGAATTTGTTGCCTTTTTTAATATGTGGCAACGATTTTTTTAATATTTACAAAAAACAAACTTCAAATAATTCCGATAAACTTCAAAAAAATAATTGTGAGAGAGAAGTGGAACTACCTTGTGTATTTGTATCATGGTCACTACTATTGTTTCTAAGTGAAATAAAAAGAGATGTTTTTAGGTTTTTTTGTTTTTATTAATGCTTTTTTTACTACCATAGTAATTAAAAAAAAAAAACAAATTAAATTAAATAAAAAGTAATTCAAAGAAAAAAGAATAAAAATAACGTAACAAATCCTTTTTTGGACGAGGCATTGTGGATTTTACTCTTGTTATGCCACTACAAAAACCAAACAAGAACTTAATCAATAACTCAAAACAAAACGTTTGCCTATCCGTTTTGTACTCAGATGTACGATTGTAATGGTAAATTAAATAATGCAGATAAGTGGAAAGCCAATTGTTTCGTTTTCTCTCTTTGACACTTGAAAAGTTTTGGTTTTGCTCATGTACAATACAATTTAAAAATTTTGAATAGTTTTGTACATTTTGCAAACGTTTGCGAAATGTTTTGTTTGTTTTCATACTCTGCTCCGGAATGAGTTGTGATACCTTGGTTGTAAAAGTTTAAGGCAGCAGGTTTATTTTTTGTAAATCTATTCGCAAACATATAAATTTATCAAAGTGATTATAGCTCGGATATTTCAATAAATTTCAAATTCTATTTTCTGCAACTCCCACACAAAAACACAGCTACACACACAATCAAGCTTACGTACTATTAACTCCAAAATGTTGCAACTCACACTTACTCGAACATTTATAAATGCTGTTTTACATATGCATACATAAATTTAAAACTCTTACAATTCAATATTTGCCATCAGCTATTCTATGCACACCCATACACTTTTTTTTTACATGTATAACCAAATTTTTATAAATAAATACCTAGCTAGCATTTGGCTGATAGTTTTTGATAAAATCACCCAAATGATTCTTTTTAGATCAGTTTTGGTTATTAAAAACTGATTTATCACTTGAGTGATTGAAAAAGGATTTATATATGATTCATTTATATGTTAAAATAATGATTTTTAAATGTTTTGAATTGTTGTTTTTGCCAAATAGAAAAAATAAAAATAGAAACTTTCATGTCAGTCAAACAGATAAATTATTGACAATTTATGAACATAAATGTTTGCAAATTGTTTCTTCTCTTCTTTTTTCCAATTACTTTTGTTTGGTTCAAAAGCCATAATGGTGCTGATTTTATCGGAGAAAAATTTAAAAAAACATGACAATTTAAAAAATGATATGAAATACATATGTATAATCAAAAACTATACAATGAACGATTAAAAAATGAGACAAAAACGATTCCATAATGATTAGAAAACCCAACATTAAAATGATCAAAAAGGAATCAGAATATTGTATCACAAATGATTCTTTCAGGTGATTCATCGGTAGGGTACCATTTTCTCACAACGAGAGTATCATTTATGATTGAAAAATGAGCTCACATACGGGTATTTCGCCCTTGAAGCTGATTCCTAAATGATGAGATTATGATACAAAATACTAGCTGGGTATTGAAGTGAAAAAATATAAAATTCTAAAAGTCAAATATTGTAGAGCACTGTGTTATGAATAAAATAAAAATCGAGAAACAGAAAATAACATGTTGTGTAAATTATGGGAAATTGCTTAAAATTTTTCCATTTATAAAAATATATGAAACAAATTTTATATGGAATTGTATTTATTTAAATATTTTGTTGTTGCATTTGCTTATGTGTCTTTTATTAAGTAATTTTTTTAAGTATGTGAAATTTTGTGTTTTGACTCCATGAACTTCTGTTTTCTAGTAATTATAATGAAACAAGTGACTTGATAATTTTAATATATAATGCAGGGTTATCCATTTAGTGGTAGCTAAGCCACCACTTAGGCTTTCCGCTGTAAAATGAGTTGAACTTTAACCAATGGGATCTGCCGCTCCCAACTTTAAAGAGCCGTAGAGCTGTTCTTAACATGGATTCCAACTGTATAACATTCAATGTTCCTTAACGCCCACCACGTCATTATTACTGTCCCACTGATACAAAAACTAATTTAATACTTTATTTAAGCCCATAACTTTTAACAATTAGTTGTGAAGAGGGTATACTAAGTTTGTCATTTGTGTGAAACTTTTTTATTATTCATCGCAGACCCCATAAAGAATATATATTCTGGCTACCTGAGTAATTCTAAGTCGATTAAGCCATGTCCGTCTGTCTGTCCATCTGTCCGTTTGTTAAAAACGCGCTCACTTTGTTACAAAAACTAACATAAACATGGAACAATGCACGGAATGACATAAGATTTTGCAAAAGTTCGTTTTATTTGACTGGAAATTTTGGGAAGATCAGTCCATAATTTACCCTAGGCCCCAAATAAACCCTACCCTCGATAAACAGTTAAGTACGCCTAAAACCGTAATTAATAATGCTATCAGAATAAAACTAAATACCTCACTACTCACACTAATAAATTTCGTGATTATCGGCCCATAATTTACTATAGGCGCCATATAAAGCCCACACTGGTGAACTAATTAAAGATGCCTAAAACCGTAGCAGATATATTTATTGTGATAAAAGTTGTTCTAACTTAGTTTCATATGTCTAGAAATTTTTTTCATGAATTTTGAGATGCATTCCATATTTAGCAGCCTTCTAAAATTCACCGTAAAAGCGAAACCACTGTTTTGAAATATATTGAAATTTTTGGTTTTTAATACCAAAAATCACTCTGCAGAATTGTGGGATGATTGGTTAATAACTTACCATGGCTCCAATATAAATTCCCCTCCTGGAAATCATTTAAGTTCGGCTTAAACTGTTACGAATCATGATATTTTACTCAAGCTACTTAAAATTGCTAAAAAAAAAGCATAAAACTTTCTGATCGTCGAACAATAAAATAAAATAGTTTAAACCGCAACCAATTTTAATTCTGATTTCTGTTTCTATAAAATAAATTAATAATTCATAGATATCATGAAGATATCACTCCTGAAATAATTGAACTGTCGGTGTAGGGTATCAAAGATTCGCCACAGTCGAATATAGCAGTCTTACTTGTTTTGTCTCACATTTGTATATATTTTGTAAATCTTACTTGTATTTAATTAAGAAGTCTGTAAGGATTGTATTGCATATCCAATTAACCCTAGATACCCTTTCTTCGTCGTATTGACGAATACCGTTAAATAGTACTTATTTAACTCCGCAGTTTTTCACTGAAATTCTTCCAAATTTCATGTAGCTGTAGATATTGCTGATCTGCCGAAGTGTGTGGAAGTACGTGATTAAAGGTGGTGTGTAAGTCTGATTTTTCGTTGATTGTGTTCGAAGCACTGACGATGGAAGTGTGAGAAATATTGCCTTTTAGTATATGTTTTAACCTTTTTTTACCCTAGATACACTTTCTTCGTCGTATTGACGAAAAAAACCTTGGCTTGCTTTTGTTGTGTTTTTAGAATTAAGTTTTCAAGTAAACTATAATATACTATTTAGAATGAATAACAACTTAAGTATTTTATAAACTTAACAAAAATTTTCGTGTTTCCTTATATTGGGTGGGTTTGGGGCCAGATCATAAACGGACTTCGTCGATTCGACGAAGAAAGTTTGTAGTGTATAAAAATAAAAAAGTGTATCTAGGGTTAAATAGATATAAGGAATATCTGTGTTCTAAAGTGTCGTTTATTTAGTGCAAGGGGTACCATTTAGGAATATGAATCGGCAACTGAAGAACATGATAAAAACTTAAAAATCACCACAAAAACGTGAAGACTTTTCGAGCATTATGGGGTGATTATGGACGTCATACTTGACCTATTGTCACCAATGATAACCTTCGCCCTCTCCTGCACGCGATCGAGGAGCTCCAAAATATACTTTGAAGCGGCTGTAGGAAATATCGCCCAAAGAAAAATGGCCCAAAAAAAAAAAATGAAAAATCACCCAAAAAAATTCCATGTAAAATTGGGCCTTAATTCATATGAAAAGTGACCCAAAATTTTTGGGCTTTTTTCGTTATTATTGGGTGATTTTTCGTTTTTTAAATTTTATATAAAAATATTATATGAAAAATAGCCCATTTTTTCGGGCCATCCTTATTTAATATAATTGTATTTTATTTAACCTTTGTCCAGCGGAAAAAATTTACAACGTTAAAAGGCGGTATGGGTACAATTGTACCCTTATATACTTAACACGGCTTTCCTATTAAACTAATTAAATTATTCTGTTCTTATTTAATAAACAAATGATAGAACAGGCCCGTGGCTAAAAAAAACTTATTTTACGTACACATGTATACATTTTTTGCAATTATTTTCTTGTTTTTTTCTTACGACTTATATGAAGGTACAATTGTACCCCTTCAGTCTTTTAGGGATATGTATGGCTCTTCCTATTAATATAATTAAATTATTCTGTTCTTATTTAATAAACAAATGATAGAACAGGCCCGTGGCTAAAAAAAAACTTATTTTACGTACACATGTATACATTTTTTTGCTTTATTTTCTTGTTTTTTTCTTACGACTTATATGAAGGTACAATTGTACCCCTTCAGCCTTTTAGGGATATCAAGTCAAAAAAGACTTATTTCGGTATGATATAATCAAAATCTTTTTTTTTAAATTTCAAATATGTAATCCGTAATAAAAGTTTAGAGATGTCAGAAAATTTTAGATATCTAGTATTAACAAAAAAAAAGTTATTGCAATTTAAAAACGAAAAAGGTACAATTGTACCTCTTCCGCCGGACAAAGGTTAAAAATAAGTTTGTTGTTTTTTCTCTGGGTGTTTATATTAAATATATAACGAAAACACTTTTGGGCGCAAGGATTTTCTCCTCAAGGATATAATATATACCGGCTGCGCTAACTAAAGCTTCTCTGCAAAGCCGGCCTGCGGCCGGGCGCATGGATTTTCTCCTCTATGGTATAACAAACACCGGCTTCGCTAACTAAAGCTTCTCTGTATAGCCGGCCTTCGGCCGGGCGCAAGGATTTCCCCTCTATGGTATAACAAACACCGGCTTCGCTAACTAAAGCTTGAACTCGTTTGATGAAACCCCATCTATAACAACTCGTAAAGTGCGATCACTAAGAAAACTCGATATAAATCGAGAGAAATTATCACCGACACCAAAGAGTGCACCATGCCAGACTCAGTTAAACGCCTTGGAAATATCTAAAGCAATTACCTTACTTTCGGAAAAATGGTGAATGGAACGGCACCATTTTTCCGATAACAGCGCTAGTAAGTCTCCAGTAGAGCGACCATTTTCAGGGTTATTAGCCATTCCTTTTTAGGAATTGGCGTTACGTTAGCAACTTTCCATCAGACTGGAAATTCCGCGGCACGGTAGAAAGTGCTGAAAAGATTTGCTAAGAGACGAGCTAGCGTTGAAGATCACTGCTTTAAGACCAGTGCAGGTATGCCATCCGGCCCAGTTGACTTGTTTATGTCGAGATCCGCAAGAACCCTTATTCATATTCTAAGCGTAGTTACGGATACTTTTTCGAGTTGAGGATTTCATGCGAGCAAAAAGGACAAAGAAAGTCATTTGGGGATTGTGGATTTTTTGGGGATATAAAAAAAATTCAGGGATTTTTTGGGGATTTTACACATTTTTAATATATTTTCCCTTCTTTTATTACTTGTTTTCTCTTTGCTTCGTATATAAAATAGAAGCATAATATTTATCTTACTCTTACGGTGTAAAGGGTCCTAATTAAGATTACCATATTTTTTAAGTGTGTAAAAGGTATTAATAAACTTATATTATTTTTCTTGAGTGAGGGTTTTAAAAAGAAGAATTTAAAAAGATGTTTTGTACTAAAAATTTTTATTTGGTGATTTTTGAGGATTTCTTGTTAAAATTTTTCTTACTATTTAAAAAAAAAAATTTTAAAATTTGTTAAGAAATAAGAACAAAAAAAAAATATTACCTTTTTTAGGTTTTGCTTTTTAATTTGGGGATTTTAGGAGATTTTTTTTAAATGTTTGGGGACAAGGAAAAAAGAACCTGGCAGCGTTGTACATTTTTGTGTTGTTGTTTCTTATTTTGCATTTATCTGTATAATTAGTGTTCATGAAAATCAATTTTCAATACATTAATATTCTTGCAAAAATAGCGACAAATAAAAATGTAACAAACATATACTATGTAAGAGCATTTGTTAAGTATTTTGTATTTGATTTTTAGTAATAGGTGGTAGTTATTTCATACGTTACCTGGTAAGTAGTTGTCATTACAATTCCCATAATTCTAAAAACATCAATAAGTACTTACTAGTAATGACCTCAGGACCTACTTATTACTTCTATAATTTTCAGTACTGAATATTTGCTTACTACTATATATAACGCTTATAAGGTCTTTTAACTAGCGATATTTTTTTTTTATTTTACAGTAGGCTTTTTTGGTATGATAAAAATTATATAATTAAATCTGTTACTGTCTGGCCCTTCGAATAAGTATTTCCATTATAAACGTAAGCGTAAATCCGGAGAATTTTAAACAAAATTCTTAATACCTTTTTTTGCCAATAGATCCCCCACAAAAATTCTGGAAGACATTTTTTTAGGAAGAATTTATATAAATATCTTTAACCCTTTCAGGGTCAAAAATAATTTGTGGCGAAATAAAACTCTAAAAATTTGTATTCAAGTTAATGTGATGGCGCTGAAGCTTGCAAAAATAGTAGTTTTCGTCTCAAGCACCTCCCCTGGTTTTTAGGGAATGTCGAACATATTCGACATTGACCTTCAACGATACCTATTGTTACCCATATATGCTTCTCTTTTGTACGGAAATAAAAGAAAAAAAATAGATTTCGTACGATTTATCCGTTAAATATTTATTGAAATTAGATTTTTTTGCAATTTCACACCTGCTGTTGTTTTTTGACAGTGGCACACAATGAATGCCTCCATGGTTTTCGGGTGCTCGGACTGTTCACCAACTTATATTGCTTTTAAGAGTCAATAAAAGTGGAAACTTCGGAGCTCAGTGGACGTATTGACTTGGAATATATATATATATATAATCAATATTTTCTTATGACATAAAGTTCAGCTCGCCAGGCACAATATCCTTTGATTACACTTGTGGGATTTCAAACATGGCGTCATCATCATCATCTTCAATTACGTCCTCAACATCCGAATAAGCTTCTAACATGGCCATTACCCGATCATTATTTAATTTTTCCATTGTCTATGGAAATCCGTAGATAAAATGTTATGATTTTTGAATAAAAACACTATTTTATAGTGCTCACTAATAAAAAAAATACAACCTCTTTAGGTAAATATCGATTGTATTCGACAACCGAAAAAGGTCCACAAAAGAAGCTTCAATTTATTTTTTCAATATTTTTTTCAAGTAAACACTTATTTACCTTTGTATCAATTCTAACAATTTTTTTTAATATCGCCTGATTACTGAAATTATAATTTTTTGCTTCCTGAATATAACTTTTTAAAAAATTTTCTGACAAGTGTACGACACTGCGCTCAATAATAAGAAAAGAAAGTCAATGCCTACTATAATAACAAATTAAAATAGCTAAAGTGTCTCTGTTTCAGATAAAACAAAAAATATATAATTAACTGTACATTTTTATGCATTAAAAGAGCGTAGAAACAGAGTACAATGTAATGTCGAATATATTCGACAAAAACACTGAAAGGGTTAAAAGGTATTATATAAAAATTCTTGTTTTTGTTAATACTTGCTTTTTGGTTAATCCAGGTACGAATAATGCCCGTAATTTCAACAAATAGATATCTAGCTGTGTATAGATATCTATGATTTTCAAAATTTTAAAACGTATTTCTTACCTACGGGTTAAAGTGTAATGTATTTTACAATACCGATTTTCGATAGTTAATTCACGTAGGTTACATTACCGTTTAAATTACCAAAATAGTGGTACCGGATAGGTAAATATAACTGTTATGTACGAACACGACTACATACCTTTTTGTAGACATTACGGGCATAAGACAATACAAAATTTGTTTGCATATTTTATTTTTTTAAATTCTACTAATTACTATAAATACAACTGAACATTTGACAACCAAAAACCACATTTACTGGTTAGCGGTGGTGTAGTTGGTGCAATATTTTTAGATTTATCGGCAACGGCGCTCTTGGTTTAGTTTTCTGTTTTTTGTTATTTATTTATTACCATCTAATTTCAGAAATCTTTGTTTAACTCAAATTAAATAAATGTGGTCTCAAAACATTTCCAATTCTAAAACCTAGAATTTCCAAAGACAATCCTGCCATAATTCGTGTCAACCACTTTACATTTTTGGTTCAGAAAACTGATAGACTTAAGCTAAGGTCACACTTATTAAATATTTGACCAAATAAGCGTAACCACTACTTTTGTTAATAGTTAGTGTGATTTAACATGACCTTAATATCACAAAATAAAACAAATAATACTTCTAGACATAGCAAAAAATTGTTTATTGTAAGATGTGGTATTAAAATCCAAATAAGTATTGGAATTAAAGGAAATGATTATTTAGTTGGCTTGTTGGTCCCGTTTTTTTTTTTTTTTTGTCAAATATTTGACAAGTGTGACCGTAGCTTTAGTATACGATGACCTCTTTGTCAAAATATTTGTTCAAAAAAGTGTACATATTTAGTGTTTTATAATTAAAATAATATAATAAAAATTACTCAACTTACATACATAGTACATATATGTATATGCATAGATATATTTTGTGTATATATACTTTAATGCATGCAATAATATTCAAATTTTCTGTGCAAGTGTGTGTTAGTCCACTTGTTTGACATTTTAAACGCTGTAATAATAATAATAAATAACTTTATTAAATAAATGTGATAATTAGAAATGTCAATTATTTACTATTTTACTGACAATTGAATCAAATTATCAGTTTAATAAAATTCAATTTGAACAATCAGAAAGCTGTCAAAATCACTATAAATTGTTTTTTTTTTAACTATTGTTGCAATATATTATATGTTCGAACCCTAACCACTGTACAATATTTATAATAATTCATACACAAAAGGTTTAAGTAAGATAACATGTTTGACAAATACTCATTTAAAACTCCATATTTAAGATACATTCACCCTTATCGTGGTTGCGGTTTTTGTAGCGAAAATAAGGCTTTTTTGAAAAACGGTATTGTGGTTTGCAAAAACGATAACAAAAGCGATACTCTATACAAATCTATTACAAAAAACCGTAATCGAGGTTGGTGCATTTGTTGCAAAAACTGTCGTTAAGTTGTTTAACTGCCACAGCGTAAACGTGCAAATTTTTGTCTTAACCCTCCGACGAGCGGTAACTTTTTATTCGGTCGTTGAGCAGTAAGGTCCGTAGGGACTTTATATGAAAATGCATTGAATTTTGCTAAAATTTATATATATTTTAATTAATTTTGATGTCATTATTTTGAATATGCATTTTAAACATTTGTTTTAAAAAATTGAATAAATTTTTTAGTCATTCATATGAAAATTCAAACATGGTCCCTACTGCTCAACGGCGTACTAAAAGTGTTTAAAATAAAAAATAGAATATTCTGCAAATAAGAAATCTCCTGGAATTAGTATTAAAACACTAATAACACTCGAATAATATAAGTCATTAAATATTTAGCCATTCTCCCCATCCGTTTTTAAATGACACTTGTTTAAAAATGTAAAAAGTCAACAGGGACCTTACCGCGTGTCGGAGGGTTAATACGCCTTCGCTAAACTAGATAAAGACCAATGTAGACTGTGTCTATAAAGTAAACTTCTTAAAGGCCCTTTTGTTGGCTTTCAATTTATAAAAAGATTTTTGTACATATTAGAATAAGTGTTTCAAAATCCTAAAATAAAACTTAAGTTATTTTTTAAGAAGAAAAAAAAAATCATTTGTCCATTGTTGATTATAAATAAGATTACCTCTTTTGCAATTTTATGAAAAATTATTTAAACATACACATATTACTTGTCAAATTTTTTACTCCACGTCGATAAAATAGCCAATCATTGCTACGAAGTGGTATGACACCTCGGCTCATTTTAAGCCTGCACTCTATTCTTAATTAAATAAATGTTTAATATCACTATTTAATAAAAATTTATATCGATTAAGACTAGTTTACACTATTATACTTTGTATTAACGCATGTCAAAAACTCAAGTAATATGTAAAAGTCTGATAGTGTGAATGCATGTGTGATGAAAATTACAAGTATTATGAACAAAAGTTTGACATCCCATACGTCTTCATCGTTGTTTGAAAAATGTCTAAACAATAATACTTTCATTTATTTCATGTGATGTTGTGAACACAAACTGTTATGTTAAATTAGATTTTTTGACAGTTGCACCAAAATTTATAAGATTTCTATCTCACAAAGTATTATGGAATACGTAAGACTTGTAAGATAGTATCAAATAACCTTTAAAAGTATCTTACTTTCAATATAAGTTTGACTTATTTCGCATAGTGGGTTAATATTAATTAAATAAAATTTACTTCATTCTGAGCATTGTTATCAAAAATTGTGTAGCAATAAAACTATTCATTACTATAATAAAAAATATTTATATAGTTTAGTTAACAATTATTTTTCCTTTAATTGTAGGAAACACGCCTGCCTGGTCGGCTTAAAGCACCGGGTTAATGCAATGGATCTATCTAACAACGCCCTTATGCGTAAATGGAACATTTTCTCTCTGCTGAAGTGCAGCAGCTTCGGCTGAGTAGCAAAAGTACCTAGAGATATCTTTTCTATGATGAGATCGGATCTTAAATGGCAACGCTATATATAGAAAACAAAAAGTGCTGTATTTTGGGGCGTGACAAAAATGTTTTTTTTTTCCTGATTCAAAACTTCATTCATTCCAGGTTTTTTTATGTAAGCCGACCCGCTTTAACGGACACCGACAAATTAAAAAAAAAAAAAATGCTTATGTAATTTTGTGTTTTTTTTAATAACACTATGCAAGTTGAAAAAACTGACAAGCCTGGGCACATGGCAATTTAACATAATTCGGGTTCAGCGTACAAATATGGGGTTTAATAAAATTCTTAAATTTGGCCCCTGCAGCGCCTAGGATGCCCCTAGAAGGGTCAAATGTATGACCAACCCCTTTTTATTTTTCATCTCAATCACTTATTTCTAACATACCTACCCTCTATCTCCATTCTTTAAGGGGGCTCCCATACAAAATGTTTAAAGCAGACTAAAAATATATTTTAAAAAAGTCTCATAAATGAACAGGAGTCGCCCCTAGTAAGATAACATGTATGACCGACCTCAACTAGTTTTTTGCCCTTAACATTTTCTCGAGACATACTTGCCTCTTATCTCCACTTCTTGGGGGGCTCCCATACAAATATTGCGTTTTATGAAATTCTTAAATTAATTAAAGTTTTTCGACTTTTGTGAATAAAATCAAAAGTTGGTAACAGATTTTAATCATTTATAGCTTGTTTATTTGCACCTTCGTTTTTTATATGTCTGCAAAAAATTTTTATGAATTTTTAAATTTTAAATTTCGAACTTTTGGCAAAAAATTAATTAAAAAAAAAAATATGTTTCAAAAACGACTGCTCATATTAGAAAAAAAATTTACTTTCCTTTAAGGAAATTTTATTGCGGAGTTTCGGTTTTTTAGTAAGTTCAATAGATTAAACCGTTTTTGAGTTACGCGAGAATATGTTGTGCAACCTCCATTTTCGAAATAACGGTATATCTCGAAAACCAGAACCAATTTAAAAAAACCGAGAGCACCACTGGATTCAGCGTACCCGAATTATGTTAAATCGCCATGTGCTCGGCTTGTCAGAAAAAAAGTGTTAATATCTTGCACAGTGTAATTATTCCGGAACCTTGTGATTTCTTTTTATATGGGTAGTTCCATAGTGTTGAACCTCAAAAATGCAATAACATTATAAGCAACAAATATTTTTACGTTCTTTTAATCCTTAAATTAAAGCACTAAGAAAGCACTGTTATCTACGCTAAGGCTTATGAAGGGCGCAATTCTAGGTAAAAGACTATGGCAAAAAAAAGTAGCGGTTCGAACGTGACAAAATTTAAGTGGTTTTTGTGGCCATATATAAAAAGACGTAATTCAGCGAAAACTGGCACATTTTTTTAGTCAAACTGCTTTCAGAATTTTTCGTAGCAATATAACATTAAAATGTCTTTGGTTTGATTCAAAAATCTTTTGTATTTTTTTTAGCCCAAAATCTGAGCCGATACGTTACATTTCCAACGTGAATTTTTTTTTTTTTTTAATAATTTTTTATCAAATATCACCCCTTTTAAACAAAAAAGAATTTACGTTTGCACAACTTTGCAGAATTTATAAAATTAGTAAAATCTTAATATTTCTCTATAACAAAATCATAAAAGAATATGCTTTTAATAACTTTTAAATTTTAGGTCACTGTGGACCTTTAGAAAGAAATGCCCATATTTAATATCTTCAGAAAATTATCTTTCTAATTTAATCAAAAGTTATTACCAAAAGATACTTAGCTGTTTTTTTTTTTTTTTTTGCACGGCTTGATATAATTTTGCCCCTGTGACGACTCTCTGAATCTATTTTGGTAAAGCGTTATATACCTTAACTGGTTGTAACAGTGCAGGTCCTTAAAGCGGTATTTTGGCAGCTCAAGCTACTTTTTAGCTCGCTATCACATAACAAAGCAACAAGAATATCTACAGACCGAATTATCGTCTGGCAAGTTTCTTCATTCATGCAGCACTTTGGAGTCTTGGCGAATCTACCAAAACCTTAACTAAAAAAAAACCAATTACATACAGTGCACTCGCGATAATATGAACACCCCAAAATATGAAAACTTATTTTGTTCCATTGACTACTTCAAAATATGAACTTGTGCAAAAGCTCTAATATATGAACAACTTATAGTTGTATTTTTAACGGTTATTATCTACCTACACAGTGTTCAAATCAAAATCAATGTTGATTCAAGTGCATAATAACTTTGGGATTACCCTAGCTATCGCTTTAAAATTGTCGGTTGTTAATCAAAATGTTTTACATACACTTTTTAGTTTGTTCTCACATTAACATGGAATTCTATATACATTTTTATATATAATTTTAACGTCAAAAGTTTTTATAAATGAATTAATTAAGAGAGCGGGGCATTTTTAAACTGACTGAACGAAAGAAAATCACAGACTTTTTCGCATAACTTAAGTTTGTTTTTTCTTTTTTAAAAATCAATTGTTTTTTAAATGCAATGAACGATAAATAAAAAAACTTTAACATTAGAAACTTTTATTTTTATGGAAAAAACGTTTTTGAAGGGATATTAGATGCCATTCGCAAATATGAACAATCTTGCAAATGTGAACTGGCTTTGTTTTAATTAATTCATATTATCGCGAGTGCACTGTATTGACTATAATTTTGCTATATCAATTAAAAGCAACATTTGAAAAATGCTTTAGGAGGAGCTAATTAATATTCACTTTATGAAACCCAATTCTTTTATTGCAACATATTTAAATCAATAAATTCTATCAATAAAAAATAAAAAAATTTTTTCTGCTCATAAGTTTCAAATATTCGTTCAAATATGCCACAATCCACACCTAAAAGATTTTTCTTAAATTTCTTATTGCCTTTTTTCGTTTACAAGTATCCCATTATTTATGTTCAGACCTTTTAAGGTCTCTTATAAAAAACAAACGAAAAACTATATAAAAACGTTCTTTAGATGGCTGAGGAGGAGCAGGAGTACCAACAAAAAAAGTTACACAATTATAAGACGAGAAGGTACTTTTATATATTCATGTAAATTCTCGTAAATGCCTGTACTTGTAGAGGAGAAAAAATAATACTCTAGAGTTTAAGTATGAATTTTTAAGCAAAAAATAAAATAATTTATACATATACATAAATAAAAAAATAAAATAATTTATACATATACATAAATAAAAAATAAAAAAATTTTTGTTGACATAAAAACTTGTTTTAAAAAAAATAAAAAGAGATAAAAAAAAACTTAAGCAGCACTACTATTTATTTCATTTCGTATTTAAAATACCCCAAAAGAGATAAAAAGATCTCTTTTTAATAAAAGAGCATATGAATAAATAGCTTTTTTGTTACAAAAAGTTAATAATGAAAAGATAATGATGATGTGGAGATTATTATAATGATATTTCTGAGTAGATGGAAATTAAGAAAAATTTAAATATTTTTATATATTTTGTAATATCTGTGTCTGTTTTAAATTATTTATTTTGATAGAATCAGTGTTATAAAGCAGGAGGCAAAAAAGCCATATGTACTTATTTCTTAACGGAGTGAGAACCGAAACAAAATGGGTTTATTGCCAATATCCAATTGCAGTAACACTATAGTCGTAAAGCAACCAAAGTGATAATAACGCCATAACAGTGTAATTATAAAGTTATAATTATTGCCTTAAGAACTAGTTGCTATTGTCAAGTGTTGACAAAATATGGTACATGAGGTTGAAAGGGAATAGGGCGTGAGGACCGGCTTTGCGGGGAATCAAAGCTTCGCTGCATAGGCCGATCGCAACGAGTGTCTCCTCTGTCGTAATAAAAACACCACATTCGCTAATTACAGCTTCTGAATTCAGGATTTGCTATTAGGAACACTCACAATATTATTACAGTAACGGACTGTAGTTTATTTAAGAAATATTCCGTTCAGTCATTTTTAAATAAATAAACATTTAAAATTTCAAGAAATTTATTTTTAACTGATTCTAACAGTTATTCAAAAAACTAAGTACATATTAATACTGATTTTCAGTTGCAGTTAATATTGTCCGTTGATTGAGTTAAATTTTTCTTTATGATAAATTAAATAAAAATGTAATTTAAAGCAACGAAAAGTTCATTTAATTTTTACTGTCAAAAATTCAACCACGAATTCCGTAAAACCAAATGAATTTTCAGTTATCTTATATAAATTAATTGTCAAAAAATTAACTACATATTCCGTAAATACAAATAAATGTGCAGTTATATTATAAAATGCTACTGTCAAAAATTCAACACCATATTCAGTAAAAACAATTAAATATTCAGTTATTATTAAATTAATTTTTACTTATTTATAAAAAATGAATTGCTTGTTTTGTGTAAGTAATACCCATTTTCTATTTGTTAATATAATTTAGTTAAATACATCAACTTTTAAAAGTAAAATAATTGCGAAGCCATATCGGTCATGCAGCTGGTGTCTTATAATTGAGAGTTCTTCTGTAAACAACGTGGTCAGTACAACTAAAGTAAATCAAACTTGTGTATCAGGGTAAGTAAATAATAATATTCTACCTCTCTCGCTTATAAGAAAAACAAGCGGACAGATGTCTGTCTGGTATTTTTTAGAAATTCGGCTCTTTTGTGGAGTAAACGAAAATTTAATGAAATAACGGAATATTTTATTGTTTTTACTGAATATGGGGTCAATTTTTTGACAGTAAAATTTTAAAAAATAACTGAATATTAAATTGTTTTTACTGAATATGGTGTTGAATTTTTGACAGTAAAATTTTACAAAATAACTGAATATTTATTTGATTTTACGGAATATGGTGTTGAATTTTTTACAGTAAAAATTAAATGGACTTTTTGTTAAAAATAAATGAAAAATAAGTAGACCGGTTTTCAATTGAAGTTTCATTTATTTTATATTACAATTTCAGTTAATTTTACGTTCAGAATATTGTGAGTGAATTTTAAATTTAGGATTTTGAAATTCGGAATATTGAGATTCTGAACTTTTTTTTTAATTTTTATTTAAGCTGATTTTTCATTATTTTAGGGAAACATTTCATATAAAAATTTGGGGTACTTAATTTTCTTTTGGGGCCATATTTCCTGGGGCCTCATTTTAAAGCGCCTAGAATTAAATTAAACAAACAAAAAAGTTTTGAATGATAATAATAATAAGCTTCGTTAACTAATATGCATGTGGCAGTGTAAATAAAACTGAACTGGTAAAATAAAATAAAGTAATTTGTTTTTATTTTGGTTTTTTCTTTACCCACTTAGAACTACATTTAAAGTTGACAAAAAATGAACCAATTGTAGTCGGAACTGTAGAAAAGCTCATTGTGAACAAGTTAGTTGGAAATTCTTGGGAGGTTAGATAATTTGGCTTAGTAGATGTTAGTGGACGTAAAGATAGCTTTGCCTTTAATAGTATAAGTATAAGCCAACTAGTAAGATTTGGAGTTATACACCGTTGGCTAGCTTCCAAACAAGTGCCATCTTTTTATTTTTTACAACTTCAAGTTAGTTTCGTTAACAAATGCGTGTAAGCAACATATTGTGATAAGATTAATGATTGTAGTCACCATATTACGATTATTATTGAATCATATTATGACCAAATATATTCGTAATATTACATCATCATATTTTTCCCTTAATCATATTGTTATCATGTTAATCATAAAAAGTTAAGATGTAATAACTCTTAATCTCCTGCAGGAAAGCGTTTAAATTTGCTTCTAACAAATATGCAAAACATCCAAAAATAAAAAAAATTTTCTTCAATTACACACAGTTTTTTCTATCAAATAATTAAAAAAAATAGGGTGATCGATTATTCGACACTTATTTGAAACCGGTTTTCCAATATTTCGACTATATTAATGTTTAATCGGTATTTTTTTCTGCTTTATTAAACTGTTATGCCTAAATTTTTGTAGAATACGTATCGTATGCATTCTTAGCTTTAATAAACAATAATTAACGATTTTATTGATAATATATTTTTTAAGCTTTATAGGTTTTCATTCAGCCTGTCATATGTATAAATTGTCCAATAATTCAAATTGTAACTATGCAGTTTTTACAGCAAAGGATGAAAATGGTAAAATCAAAACAAAAAAATACAAAAAATTTAATACAGGCAAAGGTAAATATTGGTGTTCGCAAGCGCGAACGTTGGCTGCTGTTCAATATATAAAATTTACTTTTGGCTGCATGTTGAAAGTAGTGCTGGGATACTATCGATATTTTCCACTATCGATATTTATCGATGGTTCAGATTTCACTATCGATTTATCGATATTACTATCGACTGAATGTTTGTACTTGTGCAGGAAAACTTTAATTATTTTTTTATAACTCTAAAGTTCGTTGTTTTTATCACTAATTAATGTATAAGACTTATGTATTATTTTAGATGGCAGTTTTTTGAAAATTGATAAGTACCTTTCTGAAGGAACCAAAGTAACAGGGACAATAAGATATTCCATTGCAACTTTAAAAAATTTTCTAAATTCTAAACCCAAAAACGTTATCAATCTAGCGGACTTATCCTCTAATGGTCGTTTATTGTTTTGTCTTATTGCATTTGGATTTGCATTTTTTTACAACATTACAAAAATATTTGCCATTTCAGTCCCTATAAAACATGTAAAAATTTCGACCTAAAGTCCTTTAATTAGCAGTAAAAAGCACTGCTAAGCTATCCATACCACTTGCCATTCTTGTTGTTTGTAATCTTTGCTGTAATTCAGCGCGAATTAATAATAGCAAGTAAAAATTTACGGCAAAAAACTGTGTGTGTATAGCTGCTGTAACATGTCTTCATAGCTGTATTTTAAATAATAATAATATGGATATTGAAATTTTTCCTATCGATAGTTTCGATATTTTAAGACTATCGATAATATCGATAGTCTATCGATAGTTTCCCAGTACTAGTTGAAAGATATTTAGTGGATTGACGAAGAGCTGTATCTTTAGATTTTCGCCTCCTACTGTTTTGCAAGAAATTGTTGGAACGTTAAAAATATACATATGTATATCTGAAATCAAACAAACAGTTCCATACGGACATCAAAGATCCTAAGTGGACACAGCGGACAGCGGTTTTAATTATTTTACAACAAAATTCAGATGAGCTTGATCAAAGTTATTATCTGAAATTAAAGGATTGTGATCATGCGGTGTTTTTTACCAAAAAAATCCAATAACTATGAACAAAAAATAATAGACACTACTTTGCAAGATTGGGTTATTCGGACTTCCAATTCAATAATTAGAAGTCACACCGGTTACTAATTTTGACTAAATTCAACCAATGCACGATGTCAAAAGACGGCAAAAAAGGAGAAAAATTTCAGCAGCCACAAACATTTTTATTATACCCAAGGAATGTACCGAAAAAACTATGCCATTTTTTTAAACCTACAAAGCAAAAAAAAATTATGTTGAATAGCGGTCAATGTTCGCGCTTGCGAAAACCGAGTTCTGACCGCCCCAGTAGGGCTAGCTGAGTTTTGTGAACGGCTTTGAATTCAGAAACCCCAAGTTAAATAAGAACTCAAATTTCATTGAAATCGGACTACTTTTATGTTTGCGGCCGGAAATAGGTTAATAATATTCAGCTTCGTCATCTGCTAGTTTTGAATTTTTGGTTATATTGGACCTACACTCAGAGAAAAAACATGTTAAAATATGAGCAACTCCAACAAAACTATTTTTAAAGAAAATTTTAAACATATTATGTTTAATATAACCATATATTGCTCTTAGAAAAGAGAATTTTCAACCATAACTTGTTTAGAGGCAACCATAATATCGTTATGGCTTTTTGATGGAGGACTAATTTTACCATAATATGGCTGTTGGTGACAATAATATGGTTATACTAAACATAATATGTATGCTTAAAATTTTCATTAAAAATTGTTTTGTTGGAGGTGACCATATTTAAACTTTTTTTTTTTGTGCGTGTATAAAGATACAATTAAACACGCATGGTCCTGATAGAATGGGAATAGTTAAGGGGAGGTTTTTGATACTTTTTCTTTCTACAACTGGTACCTTGATCCATTTTCGTCAATATTAAACATAGAAACATACAATTAAACATGAAATATCCTCAGTGGATGAGAATCTAGAGGAGGAGACTTTTTGATACTTTTTTCCTTAACTTGGTACTTTCGGATATTTCTTATATTGAACATTCAAGGCCTTCCGTGGAAGGTTTGGTTTAAATTTATATATACTTCATAAAAATTTATGGTAGAATTTCGAACATTAGGTGAACACAAGTTTATTTTATTTTTTAAATTTGAAACATAAAAAGCGCCTTATAAAGCCCCTTTAGTTTTACTCCTTAAAAAGTGGTTATCTATAAATTTTCTTAGTACTCCGGAAAGAATTCGCCAATATGGTTAAACAAAAATTCTGAAAAAAAACATAAACATTTATACTTAAATCCGCAAACTGACGATGTGCCTTAAATACATATACATCGCAAATTTAAATATATCCTTACTATTAATTTAAACAATCATACAACTACTAAAAAGATTTGCATGCTCCCATTTTAAATCTTAAACTTTCATTTTAAAGATAATCGATTATTAACAATTCAGTTTCTATCTTTTTCTATTTTTGTTTTTTTATTTTTTTTATATATCTTTAGAAAAATTTTAGGTTTGTTTCTGGTTCTTGGCATCCACATTTTAGTAATTTCTAATTTATGACCATTAAAATGCATGCCAAATACTACAGAAATAAAAATGTTTAAAGGGGGGAAAAAATATGAAGCACTTGTTTTAGTATTATTTTTCTTATTCGTTGTTGTCTCTTTATCTAAATACTATTTTTTTAAAACAAAGAATAACGGAGAAAATAAACGAAAAAAAAAAATGTTTAAATAAAAAATCGTATTGAATGAAAAAGTCGTATTAAAGTAGCGACTGACAATAAATGTTTAATTTATTTTTATGTGTTAAAAACTCAATTACAATTTAGGAATTATTTATGTATATTCCCATTCGGAATAAGAAAAAATAATTAAAAACAAGTTAGAGTGCTATATTCGGATGTGCCGAATCTTTGATACCCTCCACCGACAGTTCGAATGTTTAAGGAGTAATATCTGTATGATTATCTTAACCCTACGGTCAATAACCGGGTACACGGGTAACTTTTTCAACTTGAAAATGCTCGCAAATCTTTCACAATGAAGATGTGGCGATGAAACTCCAAGTCGTCGCTATTTAGGACTTAAAAAAGTATAAACGAAAAAAAAAATATATATATGTATAGCCAGATCTTTGTTTAAAATCGTTTAACATTCGACACCTACGCGAGTCAATGGCCGGGTACCGCGGTACCCCTACGAGTTTTTTTTTTTGTTTTTCCTTACAAATTACCACGGTTATTTTGAATTTGATCGATAAAACATATAAATTTGTTTTTTTTAACAACTTTTTTATTGTTCAAATGTTATATTTGTAGGTATCTGCTTGCGTGGCGACTAATTAGAATGTTGCGCTATATCAAGAGTGATAAAAAAATTATCTATTGTGATGGTGCCCCAACTATCATGGAAAGAACCTGTTAGATCCTTAACCACTCTTTTTTCTTGTCGTATCTCAGAACCCATTGGTGATTTCCCGGTATATAGTTGGCCATCGACCGGTTAGGAGTTTTTTGCATCACAAATCTACAAAACTATAATCCCTAATTTGTCTGATTCGCATTCACTGGATATTTACATCGTCAAACCGTAGGAACTTCGCAGTGATCAGAATCTGGTAATGGCCATTGTTACTCGACAAAGAGTATTCTCACATCACATGTTATTCATGAATGATTTGCACCTTTCATTATTAAAATGTCAGTAAAGGCATATATTTCATTTACTGTTACATATTTCCAATTAAGTCGTGGTTTTGTCGGGTTAGTTCCAATATAAACTGCATCTGCTTTTTTGTTTGTCTGACGCACTATTATGTCCACCATATTTACTCTCAAGTTTGAGCTTTTGAAAGCAATTCCGTTGATCTAGTTTTGATGGGATAACAAATAGTGCTTTTGCCACACGGCAAAATATTTACTTCGGCATAACTTTCAACTGAAGACTCATCGTAAATATCTGCATTAGACAGATTATATTTCCAATAAATGGTGTTTCACGGTCTACTCTTTCAGACAACTGTTCATCATCCGCATATCGTCAAAAATAGATCAGTTATATTTAGCTTTTTTTGCTTTATGATAGAAACTTCACTTTACGCGACATTCTTACATTATTTTAAATTAAAACTCCACAAGCACTATAAAATGTTCTGGTGAAACTCTCTCAATTATTTCTTTATTATACCTACAAGGGTAGTCGCGATACTTCTATAAGCCGACCTACATGCATATGTTTGAGCAAAAAGCAAATGCTTTAAGTATTTAAAAGCTTTTAAAAATTTTAACAATGTGTTTACTTAAGCGACTTCTTTTGATAGCTACAAATGGCTTTGAGACGACAAAGTGAAGCGTAGCGACTTAGCACAAAAATCTACATAATTTGATTATTTTTATATACGGAAAATAATTATTGGCCTTTTTTGCAACACTATCAATGTGTAAATGGACGAAAAACAATATTTTCTAATGTAAAACTACAAAAATCTGCAAAGGGGTACCGGGGTACCCGGTTATTGACCAACGTTTATTTTGTTGGTTATTGACCGTAGGGTTAAACTGTGACGTTTGTTATTAATTATGGTTTTAGACGACTAAACTGTTTTCCGGTAGTAGGGTTTATATAGGTTAAACTATGAACCGATCATCACGAAATTTCACAGCGTGATTTCTAGTCCTTTAAACCTGTGACGTACCAATTTCTGTTATGATAGCATTATTAATTATGGTTTTAGACGACATGTTTTTTACATCTGACTTGTCAACTTTTCAAGTCACATGTAATTGTGCATGTCTGTCAAAATGGCTGTTTTACAGAAGGTTTATAATATTCGGTCACAAACGTATGTACATGTAATTTGCTTCTGACATTGTCTCTGTTTTTTCCCATAGTTGTTGCAAAAACCAAAATAATAATGCCGCCACGAAAGTTTGTATTTACGCCGTTAAATAATTTAGCCATCTTAACATATTTTTCTTTTAATTCAAATATACCAATTTAGGATATTATAATGAAACGGTTTTTATATAAATAATTTCATAAATTCTATTCAATGGTGCGATGATTATATATATTTCAGTATTGTAAAATATTAACTTCAGCCGGCTAATGATTCCGTCAATAGTGGACGCCGCTGCCGGTTTCTTCGTGGCATAGATTTCTGATGTCAGATGGTTTGTCAGAAAAAAATAGAGCACGCTCTAATTGAAATTTTGTCAGATGACTTTGCATCTGACTTCTACAGAAGCAAAGTTTACACACGACATGTATGTATTTTGCAGTGGGAAATTTGACATGTCAGATGACAATAACATGTCGTGTTAGGTCGCCTTTAGATTTATGCGAAAATAACATTTTTCCACGCTCAGTTTTACGCCAACTTTTTTCGAATTACGTAAAATCAGAAAACGGCTCCATCGATTTGACAAATTTTTCTTTCAAATGTTCGTATTAATCCATTTTAAGTTTTCATCGATAGAAAAATTTACCACGCCTACTTTTACGCCCACTTTTTCTATTAAGCACATAACTTGAGAACGGCTTGACCGATTTGGACGAATTTTTCTTTAAAATGATTTCCATGGTCCAACTTAGGCTTTTACGGAAAGATAATTTTGCTCCGCCCACTTTTTTCGATTTACCTGAAATCAAAAAACGGCTACATTAATTTGACTTATTTTTCTTTTAACTGTTCGTATTAATCCATTTTACGTTTTCGTCGAAAAAAAAAATTTATCACGCCTACTTTTACGCCCACTTTTTCTATTTAGCGCATTACTTGAGAACGGCTTGACCAATTTGGACGATTTTTTCTTAAAAATCATCGCCATGGTTCAACTAAGGTTTTTACGGAAAGAAAATTTTTTTAATTTATATTTTAAATTAACAGTGCATTATAATTTATTAAAAATCCAAATTAACTGTTAAACTGTTAAATTATATTTAAAATTAACAGTGCATTATAATTTATTTAAAATCCAAATTAGGAAAAATGTTTGCGTTCTATTTTTAAAATCCGTTAAAAAGATACGAACATTTGAAAGAAAAAATTGTCAAATCGATGGAGCCGTTTTCTGATTACGCGATTATCTTTTTTCCCAACGAAAAATTGCACATTGAAGAAATTAGATTTTCTGAATGTCTCCTTCTGCCAATTATTTATTTGCCGCTTATTTGTCGTACAGATAAATTCAATTAGCTGACTCCCAACTTTTACATGTATTTTGAGAGGTGTTGCCAACTGAAAACAATGTTTTTTGTCGGTATATAAAGAAACCCAAAATCGTTATGGGACAGTTTATCGGTCTAATAAATTTAACAGACAGTTTGTCGCTACATTGAGAAAATCATCGGCTGAGATAAGAACGTAAGATACCAATTGGGCCACTATTACCTAAAGTGCTTCATCGAGGAGAGTGGAAAAGTGGTAGTTTAAAAAAAACTTGGTTTGAAAAATTTCTTATTAACATCAAAATTTGTGTTCTAGATCACGCACATTTTTTCGGATAAAAGAATCCCTGGAAATTTGTAAGAAAATTTCCTCGATTTTTTTTAATTATGGCAACTTTACTGCTAAAATAATTGTAAATAAGTTATGTCAAGAAATAGATGTTTATTCAAATTCGATATGTTAGGCAATGTTTAATGTTTGATGCTCGGAAATTTTGAACTATTAAAAGAAGAGGATCAAAAATGTACACAGTTTTAAATTTGTTTAAAGACCAAGATTTATTTAAAAAAAAACGAACAAATTGGTTCCAACTTGCTTTAAAAAAACTTATTAACTTGCTTCAAGAAATTTATTGATTTTTTATGCACAATGGACCCACGTGAGCTGTGCTTTATAACGGCTGCCAATGGAACCTATGCACAGGAGCTGCATAAAGATTTTTTGGATTAGATTCTGAAACGGCAGTAAATTCGTTTTCTCTAAGAGATGATGACAAAAGAAAAAAATTTATATTTAAGGAAATTTTGGATGCTGCAATTAGTAGAGGCAACGCTAATTCAAAACAAAGAAGATCATTTGACGAATTTTCATTTAGTCTGTTTTTGTCATGAAATATTTGAATGTCTATATAAAATTCGATCTGATGCGGTAGGTTCAGATGGAATTCACTTAAAATTAATAAAGTTAATTTTTCCCTTTATTTCTAAGCACAGTCATAATGATGTCCAAATTTCTAAAACAATGGAAATTGGGAAAAGTGATACCTATTCCTAAGATCAAGAATCCACGCAATTTGTCAGATTATCGTCCAATCAGTGTGATGAGTTGCTTGTCGAAAGAATTAAAGATGATTTTAATGAGGCAAATGCAACAACATTTAACCATTGGGAATTACATATCTCGATTTCAGTCTGGCTTAAGAAAGGGATTTGTCATACAACACAGACATAAAACGTTGTGGAAAATATTAGAAATTATGTAGATGATAAGCAGTCGTGTATACTTATGTTTTTGGACTTCAGTAAGGCGTTTGACGTATTGGGCCACAATATCATTATAACGAAACGACATGAACAATTCAATTTTAGTAAATCGGCTTGCAGACTACTTTATTCATTTTTAAATCAGCGTAGTCAATATGTCGAACGAAATAAGAATATTTCAGATACTTTATAAACATACAGAGGAGTTCCACAGGGTTCTATTATCAGCCCGCTTTTATTTATGATGTACACCAATGACATATTTTCAGAATGTTATGTATATGCGGATGATATATAGCTTTTAGCTGTAAATGCAGGGTATGATGAAGCGGGTTTCGAAGACAATATTAATAGGGACCTGGCAAGTGTATTTAAATGGGCACAGAGGAATTGCATAAACCTTTATCGTTCAAAAACAAAGACAATGTTTATTTCACATACCTCTTACAAAAAACCGCAAATTATTTTGGATGGGACATATGTTCATTACGTGGATCACTTTAAATCATTAGGTTTCTTTTTGGATTCTAGACTAGATTTTAATATGCACATTAATTATTAATTCCATTAATTCCAGGGTGGTAGGCACATTAAGAAGATTGTATTCATTAGGATACTTTCTTTGAAGTTGCTTTATCTTTGTGTATGCCTCTATTTTTGGTGGCATTTAATTTTACTCAGGAACATCGCAAAACAATCTTAATAAGCTGAGGCTTTGCTTCCATAGAGTTGTAAGGTTTATTTTTGGACTTAGGCTTCGTGATCATACATCCTCATATACTAAAAAGTTATTAGGTTGTAATTTCAATGATTTTGTATCGAAAAGGATTATGTTGTCACTTCTAAAAATAAATAAAAAATAATTTTGAAGGAAGTGGTGAGAAAACTAGGTGTCCAGAAATTATTTAATGTTCTTTTGACAATGAAGTCACACTCCCGAAGAAGGGGGACGTGTGTTTTCATTGGTAGCACTTTTTTGATTGAAATTAGAAAAACAGTGTTTATTTTGTACAAAAATCTATTTACAAAGAAAAAAAACATTCTCCTACACCGCCTAATATTGGTTATTTTTGCAAGGCTGTTTCAAAAAAATTTTGCATAATGCAGGGGTCACCTTTTTATTGTTATACTTTTGGCATTAACAGTAATATCTTAAGGAAGCTTATAACAAAGGGTTTGAGAGTGTGCTTTATATGGGTCATATGGTAAATTATTGACCGATATTTACGAAATAAGATAGTCTTATTTCTAATCTTATAAAACTTTGGCAAATCAATCATCTCAAAACAAATACTTAAATATATCATATAAACTTTAGGTTCCGTCTGTAAATGCCATGCGCGGATTCAGGGGGGGGGGGGGAATAAGGAAATTTCCCCCCCGTAAATTATAAAAATATGTTTTGTTAATTTTGATAATACAAGAATTCCCAATAATAATATTTTTTTTAATGTACAAAATTTTTGGAAATCCTAGCAAGGTTTTTTTTGTTTTTTTTTTTATGAAAGTTCTAACGAAAATTTCAATAATCCTAATAGTTATTTAATAGATATTTCAAATGAAAAATCTAGTTTACCGTATTCGAATACTTATTATTCTACATTCAATCCCAGCAGGTGCCATCTACATTCAAAGACTAAACGTTTGACTTGATAATGCGTGCGGTTAAATTATTAATAAGCCCTAGTAAATGCAATATTTATGTATGTATGTGTTATATGAATCAAAATTCTATTCGATAATTTTCGACGATAGCACGAATTTGTCAGGGAAAAGCCAGATTTCCGTATTTTTAAGATATTTCAACATGCAACAAAAAGTTTATAGGGAAGAATTTATTGGCTTGATTGTAATCGCATTTGAAGAGGCTTCAAATGATATTGTTGACGTTGATGTGTCAATTGATGCGAAGGCACTATCATCAATAGGTGGCATGTCATAATGTCCAGTGTCATAGTGTCCATGGACAACTACCATAAAGGATTTTCTCCTCTATGGTATAACAAACATGAGTATTGGCCGGAATCATGGATTTTCTCCTCTCTGGTATAACAAAAACCGGCTTCGCTAACTAAAGCTACACTGTATAGACGGCCTTCGGCCGGGCGCAATGATTTTCTCCTCTATGGTATAGCAAAAACCGGCTTCGCTAAGTAAAGCTTCTCTGCGTAGTCGGCTTTCGTTCGCGAACAAGGCATATTTTAGAAGCTTAACTTAGCGAAACCGGTACTTGTTATACCATAAAGGAGAAAATCCTTTATGGTACTTGTCCATGGACACTATGATACTGGATATAATGACATGCCACCCATCAATAGTGCTTAAATCTTTGACAAATTTTGGTCTTGACCTAATAAATTGTGTAGGAGATGGAACAGATTGGTATCCTCTGATGTCAGCAGAAAATGGAGCTGTTAAAATACTCTAGAAACCGCGACAAATGCGAAACAAACGCCTTGCTATTCCCATAAATCAAGAAACTGAATTTCAAAAAGCAATAAATTGCCATTAATACAAGAATTTGTATCATTTGTTAAAGAAACGACAAAATTTTTTAAATGTAATCATCCCATGCGAAACACAGTTTTAGCAAAGTATTTAGGAGCCAAAGTCTCTACATTATGCGATCACGACTCAATTTAACACTTTGCTACAAGTGTACATCATATAGTAGAAGCTTTGGAAAAATATCTGAGTGGAAAGGTAGTATCTCTACGTTTATATTTAGGAACTCACTTAGTACTTTTGAATTTATTTGCGGTATATACATATTAAGTGTGATACTTGATGTTACACAGCCACTTAGTATCATTTTACAAAAGCAAGATATAGATCTTCAAAAAGGATCAAGCCTTATCAAAACTTTAATCATGAGCCCTGAAGGGAACAGAAATAAAACAAAAGAATATTTCAAAGCGATTTTTGAAAAAGTTTAAGTTATTTGCGTTCAAATCGAGGTTCCAATCGAAAAGACAAGATTTGAACGAAATAATCACATCCCAAATGTTGAAGATTACTTCCGAGTTGTTACATTCCTCTTATTGAATTTATTTTAGAAGATCTCAAAACACCTTTCCCAATAGTGAACATACCTAAACTCCTACCTCAAAGTGTAATCAAGTCATATACAGATATAAAACTGTTTAAACCACAACTAGCTGATGAGCTGGTTATATTTGATAAAAGAGATAAACACCTACTAACATCTAAACTTGAGCCTAATCTGTCAGATAACGTTGAAGATGCTTTAATAAACTGTGATGAAGATATCTACCCAAATCTAAGAAAAATATTTCAAATGTTCGTTTCAATGCTCGTCAGTAATGCTACGAGCGGGAGGTCATTTCCTACCCTTCGTCGAATAAAAATAAGACTCAGATCAACAATGACAGAAGACATACTGTACTGTCTAAATTTGCCGCACAAGAAAATCAAAAATTGCTTATTTAAAAATAGTAATGTATATTGAACTGATCTTATATTTTTTTTTTTTAACCTTTTTGTTGAGTTTTTTTTTTAATATAATATACACATATTATTTTTAATAAACTTTAAAAAAACAAATTTTTTACTTTTTGTATCATACAAAATTTCCCCCCGTAAAGCTCAAGCTGGATCCGCGCCTGGTAAATGCCAAATATATAAAGAAAAAACTAAAAAGGGGACGAAAAAGTACTTTATGTTAGGGTCGTATTGCGCCCTTTTTTATTGCTTGTATGGTGGTTGCTCATACTAAAAAAGGTAACAAATTTGTTTATTACTTTTATCCTGGTATATTGCACTTTTTTACTTTTTTTGTGTGGATAATTTCTTATATAATTTAAAATAATTTTTCTTAAAGGCATTTCCTTTGAACACCTTCTTATATTTAAGTCTCATCAACGATGGCTAATGATTTTGTTAACCTTCTTTTTTTCGTTGTTATTACATCCCATCTTTATTTACGAAACGCTTTTTTTGAGACACAACTTTTAAAATTGAAACTCATATTGTTCGCTGTCTTTTATTTCAGTTTGTAAATTACTAAAAGTAGTTTCAGGTTCAGTTTCTTTTCAACATTTCTCTCTGTCTGTCTTTATGTTGTGTATTTATCTTGGTATGTGTGTATAGCTAAGCTGGCGTTTACATTTGCCAGTACTGGCAAGACAGCAGCAATACATGCAAACCTTTTCACTAATCCATGCACACTTTTCCAAATGTCTTGTCTACCCAACAAGCACGAAGTCAAACCTTTGATATGAAATGAATTTATTTATCATTTGACATCAAACACAATTTTCAAACGTTTTTTAATTGTTTGATTTAACATTTAAATTCAAATTGATAATGATTTCAAAATACACATTTGATATCAAATGTTTTATCAATTAAATATCAAATGTTTTTTAAATGTAAAATTCAAATCAATAATAAACTTGGCAACACTTAAGCGAAAAAAGCATTTAAAATGGCGATTAAAATTAAATTTTTTTACTGTTGAGAACGCTATGATTTTCAAATCATTATCAAACGTTTGTCATTTGAGAAAACGTTTGATTTCAAATCAGTGTTCAAAAATAAACACTAAATATCGTTCTTTAATGTTCGGTTCGGTAGATTTGTGGAAAACACAAACGCTAATAGTGTTTGTGTAGAAATTCATTAAAAAAAATAACGTTTCCCTGTTTGTCATCTTTTGAACACAAAAATAATGCTGTTTTCATCATTCTCAACAAATGATGAGAACATTAAATTCCGTTCGGTTTTTTTTGAAAATCCACGAACTTCAGTGTGTTCGGTTTGGCTCGTTAATGTTCGTCGCTTTTTGCTGATAAAAAAAACATAACATTTTTTACAAAAACAAAATACACACACGAAAAAAACATTATAGAACATTAAAACATAATGTTTTTCTACAGTATCACTACAATTGTTCTGTTTTTTAACGAAGAACCGAACATTATATAATGTTCATTATATAATGTTCGGTTCTTTCTTGAAAATAGTTACGAACGGTATTAAGGTTTGTGTATGTTTACACAAACACTAAAAAAATAGATATCGTTTTTCGGTGTGTGAGCCGAACGCTAAATAATGTACTGTTTATTTTCGAACACTGTTTCAAATCATTTTCCATTTGAAATCAACCCTCCGTGTTTGTTGGGTACTGTCTAGCAAATTTTGCAGGCAGTGAAATTGGATACTGATTTGACATTTGCTAACAGTTATTTAAAGTTTTGTTAGCAAAAGAGAAAAAAATCAAAATGTTAAAAATATCAAACATATTTTGCTTTGATTTTTTATATTTTAGCTAAGTTTTATATTTGTTCACACAATATAGTTATTTTAAGCGCTTTTTAAATTTGTTTGGTTTATACGAAATACGTTTAGCTGAACTTGCGCTGCTACATTCACGTTTGACATATTTTTAAAAGTAACTACTGTCTGGACGCCTACGTCACGAAGACAGTTTGTAGTGTTTTTCGCAATTAATATGTTTTTTCTTACTGTCTTGCCAGTACTGTCAAATGTAAACGCTGTGTAAAAATATTTATTTATTTTTTTTTTGCAGTGATAGCTTTTCCTAATCATGTGTTGTTTAAAATACGAGGCACGTTTTAGCTTAATGATGAACTGATCTAAGAAAACTTAGCACAAAAAGGAAGAGCCAAAGGATATTTGATGTCAAGTAAGAAAATGACAAATGTACTATAGAAATGAGTGTGCGTATATATATGCGAGTGTGCAAAAGTATGAGTGCCTGTGTGTATATTATTAGTTTTTACCCTATTTATCTTATACACTAAATTTTGATGTATTTTCTTAAAGACAATTTGTGTGTGTTATTTATGTGTGGTTTATATAACACGAGCGCAAAACTCGTCCGTGTTCTATAAACTACACATTATTGTATTTGTGAAATTTAATTGAATCACTAAATTACGACTAAACTAAAAATAAAGTTTAAAAGAAATTAAGTTTTTTTTTGTTATATTTTTCATTTCGACTTAAAATAATTTCCTTTTAACGTTTTATTTACAAATTTTACATTTTTGTTGTTTATATTTCTAAAAAGTCCGAATGTTGATTTTAGTTTAAATTATATTTTTTAAAAAATTGTTTATCTTTTTTTTTAGTTTGTTCAAAGCTAAAATATTTTAAATAAAAAAAATAAAAACATTTTGCATTCGCACTAAAACAACTGCAAATTTTTATTGCATTTGCGTAAGTTTGTTGCAATGTTTCAAAGAATCTGCAATATAAACAAGTAAATATTTTCATAGATTGTTGGCAAGTAAACTAAGGATATGGCACAGTATAACCAGAAATTGTTCAAACAGAAAATTTATTTCAGCTAAAAAATCCATTTGTTGGAAAAGGAACGTAGCTCGGCAGCTTAAAAGTTGCTAAAGAATTATAGATTAATTGGACATTTTGCATTAAACTTATTTAAGAGCTGGAAAGTTTTTACCAATCTTATCACATGCTTTACTTGCATGTGGAAATGAATGACAATAATCTTTAAATTCTGAGTTCGATTGAAAGCTGTTTGTCAAGTTTGACAGTTTAAAATTTATATAACGGCTTGAAAATTATTTGAAAATAACAAAACTGTTAGCCAACTTTAAAATTTTATACTAACCTAAATGTGTTATAAAGAATGTAACAAGAACCAAAAAACAAGTTGTTAGGGCTGTCATGGAATCAATTCTTATCGGAATTGAAAACCAACAAATATATTATGTAGATGTCATTAAATCCAAATTAATCGGTTTTATGTTCGAAGTTTGATAAGTGTTGGTTGTGCATTTCACAGAAATTAATGGTTTCGAATTAATGATTTGGAGAACTAATTCGCGGGCTTTTGTTTTTATTTCTTTTAGTTGAATATTTTGCAAAATTGTAAATAAATTAAGTTATAAATAAATATTGACTACCGAATTCATAACAAGTAAGAAAGTACAGTCGGTCAAGCCCGACTATTTGATACCCTACACCACAGTTTTTAAAAACACATCATGCTTATGTGTCCATATAAACATGGATTTTAAATTATGTTTAAAAACATCATTCAAATTGGTTTGAAAGTTTGTGAGAGGCAGAAATTGCCCTCTACCTCTCCTTGTGGTCCTCTTTTTGAAAAATAGTATAGCTTATGTGTCCATATAGATATGGATCTATCCATGTTTTAAATTTCATTAATGTCGGTTTGGGAGCCAGAAATTGTCCCTGACTCCCCTCGTGGTCCTATTTTTTTAAAAATGCATACTTTTTGGGTCCATATAGATATGGTTCTATCTATGTTTTAAATTTCATTAAAATCGGTTTGATAGTTTCTGAGAGGAAGAAATTTCCCCCTATCGTCCCTCGTGCTGCTACGATTCGGCCCATTTTCAACAGGCTTGGTCCCTGTGCCAATTACAACCTATGTCCGAAATTTTATCAAATTATCTCTAAAATTGCGACCTGTACTTTGCGCACAAGGTTACATGGACAGCCAGCCAGCCAGCCTGCCATCCATCCGGACGGACATCGTTAGTTCGACTCAGAAAGTGATTCTGAGTCGATCGGGTCTAGGAGCAATATTTTAAGGCGTTACACACATCAGCACAAATGCATAATTCCCTCTCCACTATTGTGGTGTGGATATTAAAATAAAAATGGATTTTAAATGTATTTTAAGAATCATATATATATCATCATCATATATATAATTTCTAAAGCACTTTTTTTGTCGGTTGCAAATATCTCCCATACCACCGCATCAAATTTAATAAATGATATCTCATTTTAAAGCTTATTTCTAACACTAATGACGAAAAATAATTAGAAATTAAAAATTAATATTTTCATTGATACAAATTACGGTGCGAAATAGTCGCACGGGTCATCTAGTATATATTATTTCTAAAGCACATTTTTTTGTCGGTTGCACATATCTCCCATACCACCGCATCAAATTTAATGAATGATATCTCATTTTAAAGCTTATTTCTAACACTAATGACGAAAAATAATAAGAAATTGAAAAATTAATATTTTCATTGATAAAAATTATATTTTAAAATGTATTGAAGTTACTAAAATTTCTTTTAATTATTTTCATTTTATGTTACAAAAATGACAACCAACGGTGCGAAATATTCGTACGGGTCATCTAGTTTTAATTTAATTGTAATCTTAAAACACATATTAAACTTTCGAATAAAAAATTGAGCTTCAACCAAGCAGGTTTGTAAGTGAGAAATGTAAGGGTTTCGTTTACCATCTCGCTATGAATTTTATATAGTGATTTTCCACTTTGAAGCAATACATTTTATACATAAAAAGCACAACTTTTTATTAAAGTTTAGTTACATTTTTGCAAAGTATATTTATATCAAGTACATGCAAGTCTACAACAAATCAACAATAAAAAAACAACATTCATTTTGTTTGTGAAAAATTCTTGATGCTGTCAAACAGCCAAACATAAACAATGGCGCACTAAAATGTAAGCAAATTTTGACACCATCGAAAAATAAACAACTGAACAGCTGATCACTTGCATGTACTTGCAATAAATATACTTTGCATTTTTCTTCAAAAAATAAAAGGAAAATATATTAAATACTTTTGAAAGAAATAAGACTGAAGAAAATACAAAATGGTTGCTATCATTGTGAAAAAAAATTAATACATACTGTACTTTTGTAATAACAAATAGGAGAAATCACAAAAATTTGACACCAAACGTCATTATCAAGCAAAGGGTTTCATGAAATACACAACAAAGAATTTTTAATTTTGACGACTTTTTTTTGGCGATAATATAAGGTGGTAAGTAAACAGCGAAACCGGTTTATAATATTCCCATAGTACGATCTACAATGTTCCTAGCGGAAGAATGAGCTGTGTCGAATTTGTGTTTCCCGCAGTTATACGCTGGATCTTTATAAGGGTTAGGATGAACATTTCAATGACCGGTCGCCTGACTCATATATCCTAAGAAAGAGTTGTTTGCGGCTAATTATTCTCTATGTATGTATCTTAAAAAAATTGCATTTACAATTGTAAACAAATAAAAGCATAAAACAGCGGGTTTTGATATTGGTTTCATTACCATTCGAAAATAGCCACACCAATACGTTTTCATGAAACCAAATTAAGCATATATTGATTTGTAAATATGACAAAACGCAAGACCGACTTGGATTCTTCGACACCCCCGAACTGCAACTGAGTTTTAAATCTGTTATCGTACAAATAATTTTGCATAAAATAAAATAACCTTCTTAGGGCCATTATTATAACTTGGCGTTAGCTGTTATCCGGCAGTTAACAGGCGCTTTTTGACAGATAACACATTATTATCTGTCAATTTAATCTTAACTTTAGCTAACTTCAAGTTGTAATAATGGCCCTTATAATATTAGTTATCCTGTACATAAATTTAAATATACACAGGAGTTTAAACAAATATAAATATTTTTAATATTCACATGCATTTCTGTTGCATGTAATACAAAGTAAATATATACTTGAGTGTAATTTTTAAAAATTTACATATATGTATACACACTTGTGCCATTTGTATATCAATGAATAAAAATTTAAAAAAAAAGGAAAAAAACTCGACTTTCTTCATGCCCTCTTAGACTTTCTTAAGATTGCAGGATTTTCATTTTTATTTATTTTCATGTTTTTCTTTCTATTTTTTTCTGTGGTGTGTTGCATTTGCAATAAATATTTTAAAATGCTGTGTTTTTGTGCAAGATAATACAAACATAGAAATACACTTACACACATGAATAAAATACATATGCACATTTATGCTTAAAGCGAAATTGTGCACTTTTCTTTAAAGTTTTACATGATGCAAAATAGAGTTTTTCTTTTGCAAATAAAAAATAGTGTGAAATAAATAAGAATTTAAATTTATGAAAAATAATGCAATATTAAAATTCTTATGAATTTAGGATTAAGATGCTTCTAAATGTTTTTATGGATTAAACATAACTGGGACGACCGACGAACTTCGCATAGTACGACGAATTCTTCGGCAAGAATTCGTTGCGTAAATTCGTTAAATAACACACAATAAGTGCGTAAGCCTAAAATTTTTTTTAATTTATAAAAAACTATTAATCGGGTATATGTCAAAAAGGCGTCTCTGGCCATTTCAATCCTACATTTAATTTCTCTAGACATATCCCACTGATCGTTAATCTGAACTCCCAGGTATTTAAATGTTGAAACTTTCTCTATTATGGAATTGCTTATCCGTATTGAAGTATTAGTTTGGACCTTTTTTCTGCTCACAATCATGTATTTCGTCTTCTTAACACATTTACGCTTGCTGTGCCAATTTGGGAACACTTCATTATTTGCGGCTTATGACAAATTTTTTGACATTATTCAATATATGTTTGCATAATCGATAAATTTAAAGTTCAGACATTTCTATAACATAAAAAAAAATTTTTTTTTTTTTTTTAAGTGACCACCACTGTGTCAATTTTGGTAGTTTTTGTTTGGGTTTAAATGGGTTAATGCTCATCTTTAACCCATATAACTCGCTAGTTTGCGTTAGTGCATCTACTTATTTCTGTAATCCCGACAAGCTGCTTGCTAGTAATGTAGCGTCATCGGCCTATCGTATGTTACACTTCGTGACAATTTTTTGATCAAATGAATTTGACACCTAATCTTTTTGGAAATTTTTAGCTGAATCTGAATATGAAGGCAGAATTTTCAAAAGTAGAACAGTTTTTGAGATATTCCAAAATAACCGTTATTTGTGATTTTAAAAAAGAAGCTGTGACTGAAATGCAAATATCCAAAAAATATAATTTTAGCCTATTTCAATACGAACATTTTGTGCCCAATAGGATCCGGATCGGTGCAAAAATGACAAAGTTACAGAAGATTAATTGAATTAACCCACAACAAATTAATATACAAAGCTAAATTTTTAGTAACAATAAATATTAAAAATTGCTTAAAAATATTGAATTTCTATGTGGGTTAATTTACTAAATCTTCCGTAGCTTTGTCATTTTTGTACCAATCTATGTCTTGTTGGGCGCAATAATAAAATAATCTAATGTCGCATGCAATAAAACATTAGGATTTTTAAATCATTGGTTTAAAAAAAATAACTTGAATAGAGCAAAATTTAACAAAATCATAAAATTTTCAATGAAGCTTGAAATTTTGTCCCTTGTCACTCTGTCATTTCTTGACCAATCTTCACAAGCAATCCATGGTTATTTTAGAAATTGTATAACCTTTTACTAGAAAGAAAGAATTACATACCCTGTTTAACATTTTTGAAGATATTTGTATTTCGGTCACATCATCTTTTTTAAAAACACAAATAACGGTTATTTTGGAATATCTCAAAAACTGTTCTACTTTTGATAAATCTGACTTCATATTCGGATTCAGCGGAAAATTATAATAATGATTAGCTGTCAGATTCATTTGGTCACGACTTTGTTGAAATTTTGTCACGGAGTGTTTTTTATTAATGTATTGTTTATCCTTATACTGATTTTCTTTTCAATAAAGTTATTCTCGAAATATTTTCTCGAAATATTTTCACCCTTGTCTTACTCCCTTTGAAATTGGAACATTGTCACTTAGTTCACCATCAACTTGAATGTTTGATATCTATTTCCAATATAGGTTTTTGATGCATCTAATATCATTTTCTTGCAGTCCCATGTAGATTAAAGTTTCCATCAATTTGTCATGTTTAACCGTATCGAATGCTTTCTCGTAGTAAACGAAGCAGAGATATACATGTTTTTCAACCCCCGACATTTTTGGATTAATACTTGCACACTTAGTAGTGCCTCTCGTATTCCCATGCCTTCTTTGAATCCAAATTGTGTCTCTCCCACATATGTCACACATAGGGTATATTCGTCTATGTATAATTTTTAAAAATATTATCAGAGCATGGCTCATTAGACTTGTTAGTCTGTAATCACCGCATGTCCTCGCATTATTTTTCTTGGGTATTGTAATAAACGTCGATTTAAGCCAGTCTTGAGGATACTGCCCTGTCTCATAGATTTGGTTAAACAATCTCAATAATAGTTGGATAATATTTCCATCTTTTAGCTTAAGAACTTCGGCACGTATTTGGTCTGGGCCCGTTGCCTTTTTGTCTTTTATCGATATTACTGCCGATTTAAATTCGTCCTCTGTAATTGGCCTTCCTGTAAGATTGGTTTCTACATCAGTATTTTGAAGTTCTGTTCTTCCGTCGTCTGTGAAGAGAGGTTCTTTATATTCCTCCCAAAGATGTTTCTTTTCTGCTATTTCGAATATGGCGGTATTGTTCTCATCAAAAAGAACTGCAGACGATCTATTTAAATATATTCCGGATGCCTCCTTTAGTTTTTTGTAAAGATTGAAATCGTTATGTAAAATTTGTAGTCTTTCAATTTCTTGGCATTGTCTATTTATTTGCGCATTTTTGCGGCCCGAGTTGCGATTCTAATTTCCTGATTTATCTCCAAATATCTTTCATAGTTAGAGTTTTTGTGTTTGCTTCGTTCCTTGCGGAGTTCTCGTAATTCGTCTGCCATCCATGTCTTTTCTTTTTTTGATGTTGTGGTTCCCAGGATATTATTAGTGATAGCGTTGATGAAATTTTTAACGTTAATCCGGAGATTTTCGACATCCTCTCCATCGATGTTATTGAGTTCTGCATTTAATTGGTCTCTCATTGTTTATTTTATTGATGGGTCATTAAGTTTTTCAATATTAACTATTCGTTGTGGCTTTTTCTTGTGGGTGGTAGAAAGTTTGATACATATTTTGCATAGCAGAAGGTTATGGTCAGAAGGAACGTCGGCCCCTGGATATGTGGAGCACCTAGTCACGCAAGAGGAAAAACGCCGATTTATTAAAATGTAGTCAATTTGGTTTCTGACAAGCTTGCCCTTGTTGTCCCGTGGCGATTTCCAAGTGTAAAGTCGTCTCGAGTGAAGGCTAAACAAAGTGTTAGTGATTTTTAGTTTATATTCTTTACAAAATTGTATTAATCTTTCTCCACGTTCATTCCGTTGGCCTAAGCCAAATTTCCCTGTGATTTCTGTTGTTTCTTCCTGTCCAATTTTCGCACTAAAATCGCCTTGGATTATTGTAATATCGTGTGGTTTAGTCATATTCAACAATTTGTCTACATCGCTGTAAAATTGTTCAATTTCAGCGTTATCACCATCATATGTGGGTGCATAGACTTGTATTATATTCATATCAATCGGTTTTGCAGATATTTTTATCATCATTGATCTATCAGGCATCGGAACATAACCAGTGACGCAGGCTGTGGACTATGGAGTATGCTATTTTTAACAATGATAGCAACACCACTTCTGTGGATTCCCTTACGGTTATCCAATTGATATACTTTTGTACCTTGAGAACTAAATTCCCCACATTCCGTCCACCACGTTTCACTGATGCCCAGTACATCAATTTGAAGCCTCTTCATCTCACTTATGGTGTTATCTAGTTTTCCAAGCTCATGGAGACTTCCAACATTCCACGTTCCGATGTTAAGTTTGGTTTTACCTCCGGGGATGCTTAGCACCCTCGTTTGGCCGGAGACTGAGGACCGTATTTTATTCTCTATATTCATTGTAATTGTATGGTTTTCAAGGGATATTACTTCAGTGGTTTCCCGTTGCCTTCTGAAGGGTTAATAGTTTTCCATCTTGTTTTCAGGCGATGTTTGTAGCCGCCCAATATGGGACAGACGCTGCGGGTTAATATTGGCTGCGCTTAGTTTAAGACGGCGCTGTCTCGTCTTGCCACAGAGAGTTCATGGGTTTCTTAAGATTTTTTAAATCTTAACCTCCTTCTCCGCCGCTCATGGTCGGGGACTGCTTATTTGGATATTCGCAGCTTACCTACATATCTGTAGGTAGTTCGTCTATCCGCCACCTGACGACCCCCGTAGTAGCCTAAGCTCAGCCCTATTACAGCTTTGACGATTTATAATAAATAGCTAGTAGACTTTACTACCATGCCGCTGTTAGCAAATTTTCGCTAATATACCAATTTTTACCGAATTTTTGCCATTCCTTATAGTTTAAGGGACTTTTAATCAATATTATTAAATAAAAATTTTTCGCGAATTTTCGCCATTTTTGCCATTTTCAATTTTGTTTTTTTCACCCATTTAGCGATTTCAAATAAATTTTAGAGTTTATTTAAAAGTTTCGCGAATTTTAGCCAAGTTCGCAATAGAAGCGATTTGTCCCTGTGATTCTTTACAGCTTTCACGATTTATAATAAATAGTTGACTTTGCTATCATGCTGCGCTGTCCCTTTCCCAATTTGTTCGTCGTTCGTCTGCGTAAGAAATAGAAATAACCCTATCGTAAGAAACATTAATCTTTGTATCTTTAGCTTTATTTTCAACATTTCTTACAGAACTCGGCAAAATCTTAAACAAACACAAGGAATTGGACAGGACCATTAACAAATGAAAACAAAATCGGACAAAGGCTGCGTTAATATACAATTTAATTTATACTGAAAATTAGACTTGTTGGTAAAATTATTAATTTTAATTGTTGATACAATTCTGTAATTAAAATAATGATATACAACTATATCGCTATCTAAATCACTATAAAATTAAATCTCAGCTTGCAGGGATTGTTACACCCTGCAATATCTCATCGAAAAGTTCTGACCTTTGGCTTAGAACTGTGGTTTATGTCATCAAAGTATTTTGGAAGTTTTTAAATACTTTTTCAAAGCTATTTCCCATTGTGCAGAGTGCGTCACTTAAGAGAAAATATCTTTTTCCTGGTACCATTTGGGAGCTCTATCCCTGCAGGAAATTTGTGTCAATTGGTCTAACAGACTAGTTCTGGGAGTTGTGAAAATAGAACAGGTACAAAAAGTAAAAACTCATGACCAGTGAAAGGAAAACCAATCATGGAACTGGTTTATGAAGAACAAAAAGGTAGAAAAAGTAATGAATTACAGTACAGTCTTCATCGGTATTGTGATAAATTTTTTTGGGACTTTCTAAAATTTGGCTCTTGAATTTAATTCTAAGACTTGTTTTATTGAAATAATACTACATCGTATTGAAAAAATACTACATTTTAGTAACTGTCACTAAACACGTCTATTGAGAATAAATTTGTGACTAGTCAAATGGTGTCAATTGACCCGCTCCAATGCCAACCCCATGTAAAAGTGATATTTCTTATTCATAGAAAGTGTTTAAACTAGAACCGGTCTCTACCACCAAAGACCTATCACGGGACTACTTTGATGTCAGTTCGCTTCCCTCTAGGGATTAAACAGAACATTGTTTAGCGTTCGGCTCACACACCCAAGAACGATATTATTTTTGTGTTCGAAAGATCACAAACAGGGAAGCGTTATTTTTTTAATGAATTCCTACACAAACACTATTAGCGTTTGTGTTTTCCACAAATCTGTCGAACCGAACACAATGATATTGCCACACATTTTTTGAGCACTTTTGCCATTTATTATTAATTTGGTTAACTACTTCAAAGGATTTTTTCAAAGGAAACTGCTCTTTTCGATCTAAAGGAGGTGGTTTGTTTTGGAAAATGTTCAAAAAGAGATCCTGTCGTAGCTATAAATATCAAAAAATGTCCGATTAAAAATTTAAATTATGGAAGATGGAGGGACAGTTCTTATCTCATCCAGAGAATACTTTAGTATCTTTAATTCCCGAAAATATTTTTAAGGTTACTTTTTATTAGATTTACAGGAATAATCCTTTATAAAATGATTAGCACTTTATGTTTGCCACTGTAATTTTCACATTTATTTTACTTTATTAGATATTTAAATTTTTCACAAATTTAAATAATTTATTTATATTATTTGACTTCATTTTATATTTTATTAAACATTTATGTTCACTCGGGGGTCACAGCAAATACATATATTTATTTTGTAACATTTATTTCGTTAAATGACATTTAACAAACTAAATTGCTGCTATTCAAAACAATAAAAATATTTTATTATCTAAACTCAGTAAATAGTGCAGATTTGCAATTATTTGCATAAAATACAGAATAAAAATCCGGAAAAAAAGAAACGAGAGATTTAATGTTATTTGAAACCGAACAATATTTAATACCGGAAAAGGAAACATATTTTTTCGATTAGTTTAGAATGGTAGGTGCTCAATACGAGCTTACTTATTGTGGATTAAGTCACAGGATATTTTAACATTTATGTTGTTACCTTTATTATTACAATATTTTTAAGTTTACTTTTATTATTATATTATATTGCACTTGTTTGTAAGTGAATTGGTGCATTTTGCTGTTCATATAGATCACACACACACCCTCTAATGTTGTGTAACAGTGTTTTAGCTGCTTGTTGTAATTAATAAAACAATATTTAAGATTCTTGCACATGCTCTTGCAACAACTTTAGTTGAGAGTATTTCGTACCTCTTAAGATGGAAAAGTGAAGTTCCGTTGCATATGATTTTACTTACACATTTTTTCGTTTTTATACCCTTCAACGAAGGTAAGAGGGTATATATAACTTTGTCATTCCGTTTGTATGTTCCACATAATTGATCCTACACCCTATAAAGTATATATATTCTGGGTCCTTATGAAAAGCGAAGCTCAAATCCGGTTGTCCGTCTGTCCGTGTGTATGTTGAAATGGGTTTTCCGAAAACCCCAGAAATGATGTGGACTAGGTTGATGTATATTTATGTCACATATACTCCGTTTAAGTTTGCTATTAAAATTTAGCCAGATCGGTCCAAAAATGACGGAGATATGAGCAAAAAACCACGACTACCTCTAAATTTTTCCAAAAATCCCTTGTTGTTGTATTTTTTTTTATTTCTGTATATCTTGAGAATGGCAAGAGCAAAAGTTTCCAAATAAGTTTCACACATTTAGGTTGCCAATACACACCATCCTACAAAATGTGGGCGTGATAGGAGAAGTGGGCGTGGTACCTCCCGTACAAAAAAAATTAAAAATTGTATAAAAACCTAAATTTTAGGGCTGCCATATGTCCTATGGATATAACTTATATATCAAAGTATCGGAAATTTTTAGTAGAACATATTTTATAAAAAACTCGGGAAAATCGGTTCAGATACAAAAAAGTTATGACCAAAATTAAATTTTTTTTTTTTAAATACCCACTTTCGGGAGCCCTGACAGAAAATACTATTATAACGAGCGTTGTGCAACCTGTCATTTTTCATGAGCTTTAGTTTTCCACGTGTTGTGCATTCTACCTCTAGTGCTATTGAAAAAAGGTTTGACTAAGTATCAGAATGCAAACATACATGTTTTTTCTATTTTACACCTTATGTGTGTTCTTTATTCAGAAGCGTACATATGATTAAATAATTGAATAATTCATAAGCCAATTGTTTTATTAAACTTTGCACGATTTTAATTTAGATTTATTTAAACGATAAAATTTAGGTATGTTTATTGAAGTATATGCTGTCATTAAGTTTTATAAACAATTGTCGGTTATTGCAAATTTTCGGTAACTGCAACAGGCCAGATTTTTTCGATTTACGAAAATCGAGCTCGCACTGTATTACTTTAAAACTGTTTTATAGCCAATTAAAACTCCAAATGATTTGGATGATATTATTTTTATAAAAGATAATAATATTACATTTAAAAATGTTTATATTCAAATGTAAATATATTTATTAGAAAGAAAATTGTCCCCATCAACGCCGACACCTTTTTTATAAATTTGGAGGTATGTAATATTCGGCACGCCGAATGCAACATGTTTTGTGTTTAATTAAATTGTAAAAATGGCTTAGTGCTTTTTTAAGCTTTTTTTTTTGCTCGAAATAGTGCTTTTTAGTGTTTTTTTAAATTTTAAAGTGCTTTTTGCTCTCAAAAAGTTGGCATCACTGTTTACTACCAATACTGAATACCGCTTATTTCTATAAAACTTCTGCAAGGGAAGACGATTTGAAGACTTAAACTTTGGCAAAACTGGAAACAAATTTTTCTCAATTTTTTGAAACTGTGAAAAACTACGGCACGACGAAATTAAATGTGGGGATAGCTCAAAATAGATTTACATGCCAGCTCGCTAGTCCGCAGGTGTGTAATCCGAATTATCCAGTAATCCGAATTGAATTTATGACGTATTACAAACTTTATAGTCCGCATTAATTGTAAGCTCGCTTAACCGAATTTTTATTTTTCTGCTTTTTTACAACTTTTTATTTTTTTTAGAAGCGATTTTCTGTGCGAACTTTGAAAATATGCGGCGAATCCTTATCTGCTACCTTGATCTTTAACTCACAAGCTTAACATCGCTTTAGTTGGAAGTGAAAAAACCCACGTTCGTTTAAAAAACAACACATATTTTTTACCAAATGGTTTTTTTTTAATTAGCAAAATACTCATATTGAATATAATTTGCCCAAAAAAACTTTATTGTTACTGCAGCCGTATTCTGTAATTCGCTTAGCTAAATCTCGATCGCTAAAATGCCGTAGAGAACACAAAATTTAAAAATTTTAGCGATGACATTCAAAGTTAAAATTGCGGACATTAAATTTTAATGGCATTGCCAAATTTAGCGATGCACGTTACAGAATTGCATTCGTAGTGAGAAACCGCTGAATCAACTTTATAGATTTTTAGCGATAGAGATTTGGCTTTAGCGAATTACAGAATACGGCGGCTGGTTAGTGCAAAATGTCATTGAGGGCCGCTGGTATCTGAATTTGGGCAATATAAAACTTTCCTTTACCCCCAAATTGTAGTGTAAGCTGTTTTACAAAAAAAATCTGGTGTGAATTAGTAAACTCTGTAGCGGACAATTCAGAAATTTTTTTGAAACAATTCAATTTAAAGGACGCTCGTGAAATGTTTAAACGATATTATGTCAGCGTGCCCAATTCTTCTCAAATGTCTTGTTGGAAGCATATTCACCCTCACAGGTGGGGATAACATCCCACTATCATTTTTACAACAAGAATTGCCTGAGAATGGTTGTGTTGAAGAAACAAAAGAATTTTGCACAATAACCAACTTATTTCACCGCAATAATGACGTGCAAATTTCTGAAGATGAGATTCTTAGCTGGATTATTAACTCTGACAATACTTCGTGTAGTAGTTCATAGTCAGACACAGAATAAGGCTGAATATTCACAAATACGTTTGAAATCGAAATTAGTTTTTATGAATACGAAACTTAAATTTTTTCATACTTGATTAATAAAACTTTACTGCCTATTTCACGATGTCACTCGAACGTTATCGTTCGCACAAATAACATAGAAAACAAAAACAAAATTAAAATATTTGTTTTTGGCTTACATGTTGGCAAATAAATTTGTTTTGAAATCCTGGCTTGTGTTTTATTTTCGGATATAGGGAATTATAATACATAATAACAGCACATCCAGTAATCCGAATATCTCGTTAATCCGAATCAGGGTCTGCAAACATTAATTCGGATTAGCGAGCTGGCACTGTATTTACATCCAAAGAACGCTATTTATGTAACGTTCTGTTCTTATCGCACCATGGTGAAGGGTATTTAAGATTCGGCATAGCCGAATATAGCACTCTTACTTGTTTGTACTTATTTCAAGTATTCAAAGACATTAAGAGTTGTTCAGTTTGTCAGTCAACCAGCCACTCAGTCATTAAGTCTGTTAATTATTTGTGATTTGCAACATGCACTAAAGCACACGTGCATTTTATTATCTAGAGATGCTGTAAATAACTAAACACAAGTATGTTTATTACATTTTTTGGATGGAAAAAGTTAAGACATAGTAAAATCACGATGATACTAATAAATAAATGTCAATAAAAAACACTAACACAAAATAAAATGTCAATGTTTTCGTCAAAACGGGATCAGATCTTTTATAATTTATAATCAAACCACGAAGTCAGTGATAACATTCATACTGATAACTAGGGTATTCATTCGGTTAACCGTCAATCGGTTAACCGATTAATTACTACCCGATTAACTGATCGGTTAATTTCAAATTGGCTTTTTTCGATTAACGATTAAACCGGTTAATTTCAGTCGATTAACCGATTAACCGATGTAACAAAAATTTCAATATTTTGTAGTATTATAACATATTTTTTGTGTTTTTAACTATTTGTTTCGTCTCATATACAAAATGTATGTGTTTAGAAAATATTTTTTTATACAAACACAGAAGGTGGTCATTTTAACCCATTTTCCGCCGTCCAGTGATTTAAATTACAATGTTTTTCAATGTTTTTTTTATCTTCATCATCGATCAGCAGTGGCAAAAAATAGGTTAAATGTTTGATTGTCAACACCTTTTTTTGTATAGGCTTTTTACACTTGCTCACATCTTTCATCTTATCGCAATGATGATAGCATCTTCCCATAAGAATTGTACAGATCTTAAAATCAACATCTTTCTTCATCTTTAAAAGATATTCCTATCTCATGTTGTTTCATTCAACATCTTTCGATTATTTTAGTGGCATCACTAGAAAAAACAAATAATTTGTTATACCCTTTGTACACTTGCATACATTTCGGAGGAACACATGGAAAATGTTGAAAATGTGAAATACGCGTTCACACTTGAAACATCTAACATCTACTGTCAATAAAAAATGTCACCATTTCTGTGAGATAGTAACATTCTGTAAAAATGTTGAAAAATTTTGATTTTTAGCCCTATGTATTTCTTATGGGAAAATTCCAACATTTTCGCAAATTGATGTTAAATGTTGACAAGTGTGAAAAGGCTATGTAAACAAGTTTTTTTCATTTTTAACATCTTCCACGCATTCCTTTAAGATGTGCTCAAGTGTTAAAAGGCTAATACATACATCTCATATCAGTCTTTTAACAGAATTAACCGAAACAATTAGAAGTGTTAAACATAAAAAAAAAAACTCTAATGGCATAATGGAGTATTTTATATGTTTAGAGAAATCCTGGAAAAGGACTAAGAAATTAGATCTACGATAAGTAAAAGTAGTATTTTCAGTTGCATCTAAGTTACACAGTGTACATAGACCTACTGATGAGTTTCCAAAGCGCCTAGCATTGAGATCTAATAAACCACCTCTAGCTTTTATTAACAAACTTGTTGTTCGAGACGAAAAATTTGATTCCGAAATGGGTTTCATACAATAATCTAGCCGGGGATATTGATCGTGGAATTGTGAGCTTTTTGCATCGGTAACTAAGTCATCTAATTCTTTTGTTTTAAGACATTCTAAAATTGATGTTGAGTATGAGCATAAAGGAATCAGCGTATTTTCAGGGACAAAGTTAATGTTTTCACAAAGCTTTGACCATACTTCAGCCCTGTAAGTTTTTTCCGCAATAATCTTTTCAGCTACGATACTATGACTATTTAAGTAGTCATACTGAAGCTTTAAAGTTTGTAAGTGTAAGGAGCTTAACCCAGTTTCTAAGTATTGCATATAGTTAGGAGTGTTTTTTAGTAAAAGCAGCATTTTTTTAATAAAAAATCTAAACAGTTTTTCAACTTCATCGTATTTAACGAAACCCCAAATTGACGCCGCATTAAAAATGTTAAGCTTGTTGTTGTTTGATATTTTAGGATGGTTTATATACCTGGACCATGTCGATGCTATTGCCATTTTGGAAGAAGTCAATTTATTTTTGGTGTGGTTTTGAAAGGATAAATCGTAGTTGAGATCCATTCCTTGGTATCTATAGCTATTAACAATCCGTATGATATTAGTTCCACAATTCCATTTAAAGTTTTTAAATATTCTAGTACCGGATCTAAAAACTAGAATCTTTGATTTATCAAGATTTACCCTAAGACACCATTGTTCACAGTACGTATAAAGAGCATCAATCATATTTTGAAGTTCAATTGGCGAATTGGATAAAATGACAATGTCGTCTGCGTAGAGAAGAATTTTTACTGGATTTTCCAGGACTGTTACACCACCAGGTAGTATATAACTTAAATCGTTCAGGTATAAGGAAAACAAAATTGGGCTTAAAATACAACCTTGTTTTACACCACAGTCTACGCAAAAAGCTTCAGAATAAGCGTTATCATAACGGATTTTACTTGAGTTATTTTCGTAATTAAGTTTTAATATGCGAACGAATTCTGATGATAGTCCTATCGTGGAAGGTTTATAGAAAAGTGAATTTCTTGGTATCATATCAAAGGCAGATGAAAAATCTACAAAAAATGCGCACGTGCTAGTACCCCTTATTTTGTTCAAATGGACTATATTCACAAGATTAAACACATTGTCAACTGTCGAGTACTGCTTCCTAAAACCAGCCTGGTTTTCACTTAAAATATTGTTGTTATCTATCCAGTAAGTAAGGCGATTTAAAAGTATATTATTAAAAATTTTGCAGAAAGTATCAATTAAAGATAGCCCACGATAATTTGATGGACAACTAGGATCACCTTTCTTCAAAAGCGGGAGCAAAATGGATATCTTGAAACTAGTCGGTATCTTTTCTTTGATGAAAATTACGTTTAAAACTGAAAGAATCTCTTTTACAAAACAAATCGGTGCATTTTTATAAAATTCATAGCAGATGCCATCAAGACCAGGCGCCTTATTTTGTTTTAAAGATCTTAGTACCGAAGTAAGTTCACAAAGTTCCATTGGAGAGTCAAGAAAAGCATCTGTGTAACACGGCATACACCATTGCATTTTAGTTGAGTGCTCTTAGGCCCGTTTTCACAACTTACCGATAGCTAAAGGAAGGATTTTATCGGCCGTATAAAAAGTGTTCCATTATTACAACTTTACTTTAACCTACCAGGTAGGATAAACCTTAATTTACTTAATCGTTCACTTAAGGTTAAAGTAAAGTTTTAACAATGGAACACTTTTTATAAGGTCGGTTAAAGTCTACTTTAAGCTATCGGTAAGTTGTGAAAACGGGCCTTAATCTTCCAATAATGAACTAAAGTGGTTGCGAAAATCTTCAGAATTTAGATCGCCTCTCGTTATACGAGTTTTTAAGCCGTTCGATAATGTCCACCACTCTTTACTGGACCTAACAGAGTTTAGTTTATTTAAATTTTCGTTATAAAATTCTAGTTTTCTAACGCGGAAACAATTACAATACTTTCTTTTTGCTGATAAATATTTAGCTTTGTTAGCATTTGTGTGATCTTTTCTACATTTATTAAGAAAGTTTAACATATTTTTACGAAAACGAGCACATTTCCAATTAAACCATTTTTGTTTTGGGTCAAAGAAAGATTTATTTTTTGTGGCTCTATTTGCTTCACGAATTTTGTTTTTAAATGACAAATCCATTTCATCAACTGGAATGTTCTGGGCAAGGTTTATATTATTAGTAAGGAGGCTAAGGTTATTCGAATATTTGACAGCAAACTTATTTTTCCAGCGTAAACTTTGAGGACCATACTCATCAATATTTCTAGTATTCGATATTGGTATAGTTAAGTTTAAAACCAACGGCATATGATCTGAGTAGGGTTTGCAATCAATGTTAAAATCGTCAACAAATTTAAAAAAACTGTGAGAACAAATACAGTAATCTATAACGGAGCTACCACCACCACCACAATAAGTTAATTCACCATTTTGATCACCAATCGTTCTACCATTCAGAACTATACCACCCAAATTTTCCACGAACTCCATCAGCTTTCTTCCTTTTGTGTTTATTATATTATCTTTTAAACCTCTAATTTCATTAATGTGTGGTAGTTCATGCAGTAAATTAGGGTCTAATACTTGATCATTATCAATACGTGCATTTAACTCGCCAACTATACAGAAATTTGTAGGGGACAGTTCAGATAAACAATTTTCAAAATAATCAAAACCAGTGTTCCAGTTTGTACAATTAAGATAACGGGGAATGAAATAAAAAACATTTTCATCCAGCTTTGCTGTTAGAGAAACATTATTTAAATGTAACAAAAATTTTAGACTGTAGGTTTTTTGAACTTCCTTTTCGAATCCATATCAAAAACCCACCACTAGCTCGACCAGCGTTATGTGATTTTTTAGCCTCAATCCAGTATAAAAAGTAGTTTTGAAAGTATGTATGTTGTATAAAGTTTTTTATTTTCTGCTATTACATGCGTTTGAAAAAGAAAGAAGATATCAAAATTATTTTAATAAGCTACAAAATTATACGGCATTTTTTTCGGGAATATTATTTGTATGGGAGTTGTGGTCAAATATGGATTTTCACCATTTAAAATAGACTGTGTCCTTATGACAATTAATATGTATGTACCAAATTTTTTAAAATTATATCCAAAAGTTATGATCTGTCCTTTTTGCACAAAATTTTCATAGACAAAAAACTAGCCATTCGGATGAACAGATATGGTCAAATCAACTCAGAATGTGGATTCCAGACGATCGGCATCCTAGATCTTGAGCCAATATTTTTATAACTTACTTACATTAGCACAAACGCAATATACCCTATACACCTGTGGTGGTGTGGGCATACACATATTTGTAATTGACTTCAGAAAGAATTTTTATAAAACTAAAGATTTCCAAAAAATAAATTTTTTCAATATTTATGCACAAAATATTCAAAAACTAGTAAGAGATTTTTTTCGGTTAAAAAATATTTTTTAGAAGTTAAAACTATTCCATTTTAACGAATATGCTGTTCAATAAAAAAAATAAAAAATGAATGTAAAAATCATTTGTATTAAATGAAATGTAAATGATCCGTTTTCTAAATGAATTTTAATTTGTTTAAAATGAATTTTCGTTTGAATTTAACTACATAATATTTTGAGTGAAGTAGCACTATCTTTTTCTTTTGTGTGTAAATGATAAACTGGAAATATTTCTAAGTTTTTTAAATAATATATGACATATTGAAACACACACATACTTAATGTACATGTGCGTATTAAAGCGAAACTTTTCAAGATTTTTTCAACAAATTCAAACCTCAAGAGAATGTGTGCATGTGGGTGCAAGTTCATATGTATGAATTTTCTATTAAAACAAACGTATAAAACTTTACAAAAAAAAAAAAAAAAAAAAAAAAAAAAAAAAAACAAGAAAATAAAATAAAAATTTGTAGCGTCAATGTATGTTTTTTCTGTTTTTTCTGTCTTTTCTGTCGATTTCTCTACGGTAAATAATACACATAAGGCACGTGTAATATTTGAGTAACAAAGTTGTTTAAAACAAACAGCAACGTTTTTGGTTTTTTTCAAATTTTGTTTGTAAATATTTTAACAGCAGCCAACATTGTTACAATTGCTGTTTTCTTTGGAATAGAAAAAATGTTAAAAAAAAACTTTTTACAGTCATATTTATTCCCACAACAATAACTACAAAGTAAATGTTTTTTATTTTAACAACAACAGGTAACCCACTCTTCTACCAGTATCACATGTATGGGGAATTACATTTAAACAACCCATGTCATTCTGGGAAACCAAAATCTATTAGATTTTCAATAAATACCCAAAACAAAAAACAGTTCAAGGACTTAAAATAATACAAAAACAAACAAAAAAAACTTTCGAAACTTTTTAGACTTTTTTGTTAATCATTCAAAAACGTAAGAAAAAAAATCCAGTTCTGTTTTGTTGGTTGTTGGAGAACTCTTCGAATTACTTTTTTAAAAGTTGTTGCACAGTGGGCTAAAATAAGAAAATAAAATGTCATACAACGAACTAGAACGTCGCAAGTTGATTAGAAATTATGTTAAAATAATCTTCATAAAAGAAAATATGAATTTTTCGTCACTTATCTGAAATCCAAAATTTTTTTATTTATAAGCTTTCGAAAGTGAAAAACGGTAGAGAAACACGTAGCACATATAAGATTAGTCAAATGTGCAAATAAAACCGTTCCAGCTGTCTCAGTTCTCATCAAATTTCTAATACTTTGTTTCAAATTTGTTTGCTGCATGCTCGGTATGATGGGAGCAAATTTTAAAAGAAATATCTATGAAAAAGGACCAAATCTAAGAAACCAGGCTGTTTTATCATTCGAACTTAATATATGATATAGAAAACAAACACAAAGGCGATTGAAGTGGCTAAGCGTAGGGTGTCTTAAAATATGCAAAAAGGCCATCGGTTTGGCTAGATATCGTTTTGTTAAATAAGTTTAAGTTGTTATTGTTTATTAAAATAATTACCTGATCAAAATTGTGTACTATCTACTGCTTATATGTCAGTCCATATATTATGCCGCATACGATATTATAAATGAAGTGTTAAGGGCAAATTTTTCATTGTGATTTACTCGCTCAGAGGGCTAGTTTTTGGGAGCTAGATGAAATACTGGCCCGAGTTGATATATTTTAATAACGAGGCATTTAAACAGAAAAGTTCACTGCTCAATTTAGCTCATCCATTGTTGACGTTAATGTGCTAAATATCTTATTACGTTAGATAAAATCAGTTAGGTAAAATAATGAACCATTGTTAACCTCAGCTAAAATTTCATTGGTTTTGCTTACACTTCGTGTCCACTGTCATGCCAAAAAAAGCACCTCCATCGAGGTGTGCCGATAAAATGAAATAATTTGGCTTTTATCCAATACCAAACGAAACTTTCAATAATTTGTATCAAACTTATGTCCCTTTTAGATCATCTCTGAATTTGCAAAAAATTAAGCTTTAATATTTCAGAGACTTTTGCGTTAAAAAATTCCTGGAAACTTTCAATAATTTGTATCAAACTTATCTCCCTTTTAGATCATCTCTGAATTTGCAAAAAAATTAAGCTTTAATATTTCAGAGACTTTTGCGTTAAAAAAATCGTGGAACATTAAAATTCATTTAATTCTGATTTAAAGTTACACTCATAAAATTATTACAGTAACTGATTGTAGGTTATTAAATTCGTTTTCGGTACTGTTAAAATTGAATAAAAATATAGTTATTTTACGAATAAATTTATTTTTCAACATTTATGTTTGTTATTAAAAAAACAAACTACCAAAAAATAATGTTTTCCGTATTTGTTTTTTGTTAATTTGTTTGATTTTTATCGGTTAAAATATATTTTTTAAAAGTAAAAACTATTCAATTTTAACGAATATGATGTTCAATAAATAAAAAACTTAGAAATTACTGAAAAAATCATTTGTTTTAAATGAAATGTAAATGATCCGTTTTTTAAATGAATTTTAATTTGTTTCAAATGAATTTTCGTTTGAATTTAACTACATAATATTTTGAGTGTACTTTTTGTCCTTTTCTAGAAAGCAACAAAAAAAAAAAAAAAAAATATCGCAATATGTTTAATAAAAATCTTTTGAATACATCATATACCTAAAATGCAAGAGTATCGTTGTTTTCTATGCCGATGAAATTTTATTAAAATGTGCCAAAACGGGATTATTAGAGTTAGATTTTAAAAATGTCGATACATGTAACTTTTTATTGTCCTCTATTTAGAAATCCTAATTTAGAAAAAAAAAATGTTATCAATGGATTTTATTTAACTTCATTATCAGGAAAACCATAATTATGTTATTGCATGTTTTTTCTTGTGCGCTTAATGAAGGCAGAAGCAACATATTTATCCGATTTCTAGCTTTTCATGAATTGTGGCAGCGATTTGTTAATGCATATTTTCGCAAATTTAAACGTTTGCTGCATTTTTTGCATACACACAGAAAAAAATCAAGTTAAAAACGTAGAAAACAAGGTTGATTTAAAATTTTTCGGTGGTGATTTTGATTCATATGTTTTTCATGTTAATTCAACCTGATTTTACAATAACTGCGAACAACATTTTTTTCTTTTGAAATAACTATAATTCATGTTTATTTAACATTGCAGTAAAGTTAGAGCAAAATGTAATTTATATTAAAATAACAATCAGAATCACGTTGAATGAAAGTTATTTCAAGTTGAAACAACGTGAATTTCATGTAGAATCAAATTGGTTTCAGTGTGTTTTAACAGTGTGAAGAAGCTTCGGAGACAACATATGCATTTATTTAAGAATAATTCAAAACACTTACCCCTGTAACACATGTTTCACTTATTTTGTATTCTCCTTTGTTAACAGAAGCATCAGCAGAATCGCCCGATATGGTTTTCGTCATCATTCTACTTTGAAAACTTGATGTACTATTTCACTAAATAATTTTAATTAAAAGAATGCGGGAATTGTCTTCTTTTTATAACATACTTTAAACATGTAAATACAAAAATGTACATACTTAAGTATGTATGCATGTTAATTTAACAAGATAAACTTTTGATTTTAATATAAAACAGGTTTTTATGGATTCAATATTGAATCCATATTTATTTATATTTTAATATTTATTTTTTTATTTTTTTTACAGTGAATAATATTAAATAAACGTAATTTAAGGTTATTTTAATATTTTTCATTTAAAATTAATATGAAATAATGATAAATTTAAGTAAGGACATACTTTTGCTGAAATTTACTATGATTCTCAATCAACATTTTTCCATGTTAATTTTACATTGGTATTTTTTTCTGTGTGTAATTAATTTAAAAGAGCCTTTATGCTGAAATTTTTTAAGGTAATAGCGCATATTCTGCCTTTTTGTGGCATATTTTGATGTTAAATTTTTTAGATGCCTACAAGAGCTTTCGCAGCAAAAAAAAATTGCCATCTACACTTAATTTTTATTCGAAAATTATAAGACCTGCTTTGTCTTGAAAAATAAATGTTACTCTTAACTTTAAAATTTTAAGTATAAGCAAAAATTAAGGAAAAATTAATTATATAAGTTTTTGGTGATGCGTGTGATACATATCTAGAAATCTGCACCAATCTTAAAGTATAGCGATCGACTGAGAACTACTTTTTAAAGAGATCTAACGATGTCCATCCATCCGTTTGCCTGATTGTCTGTTCATGTAAACTTTGTGCGCAAAGTACAAGTTGCAACCTTGTAGATAATTTGATGAAATTTAGTAAAAACGTTTTAATTGTACTAAGGATGACTTGAGAATCGGTCTATAGTTTTACATATTCTCTATAAAAATTTTTTTTCAAGTTAAACTCTTTATGCCCGTAAAACATCTAATTATGTTGGTATTTAGATTCAATTCGCCTAAAAAATATTCTACTGCAAATGAAATTCTTTTCAAATAACTTTACATTTGCCCAATGCTCCCATCTATAAATAGCTTTAGCTTTCTTTTTAATGTTTACATTAATAAATAATTTAGCGACCGTCCTAAAAATCCCTTTAACACAAATTGTACTAAATTTTAACCTCTTAACATAACTTTGTTTTTATGAGCCGATGACTACCTATTGATTCCAAATAGGGCAAAATAACGAAAATTCGTCTGTAAAGAATATATTGTTTGGGCTTTACCGATTTTAATTTTATGATTGTTTTTATTTAATGGATTTGTTATTAAGTTGTTGAATATTTTTGTTTTAAAATTAGCAATTTTTTTATTTTTTTGGGGCATATATTTAACCATTTTCAGGGCATATTTACACGCTTTTATTGCATATTTCTGAATTCCCTGTTCATTATAAACAATATTGCATATAACGAAGGTTTCGTTGTGAGTTTTATTTTTTGCTTCTAAAAAACGTACTGTTTTCTGCAGTAAGAAAAACAAAACCAAATTCTTTTGTTGAATTTATGTTTTTTTTTTCTCAGTGCGTATGTATATAACTGTTATGAATATTTTCATCTAGTCATCGTTTGACATTTATATTCAGTTACCCAAACAAATATTCTACAAACATGAATTTGTATCTGTGTCTATCTCTTTAGTCATCGTCATTGATGATAATCAACATTAGCTTGCTCTTTTTGGTTAAAAGCATTTGTAATTGAATTTCCTATCGCCACAATTGATATGACGAAATAAAGCGTATTTCTCCATTTTTATTCGTATTTGTGTGGTTAAAAGTGTGTTTGTGTGTTACACACTTGCACGTTTATAAGCTTTACAAATAACGTATATTGACTTAACAATTATTAACGAACACACTTTTGTGCACTTATAGAGTTACTTTTAAGTTTTTTTTTTTATTTCGTGTAACCAAATTGAAATTCAATAAATCGATTCTTAAGCGCGCTATATGGCAAGTTAGAACCAAATGTTATTGATTTTAAGTTGATTAATTATTCGAAACAAAATAAAGTCAGCATGGCTCATCTTTTGATGCTTCAAATAAATGAGTTTTAAACATCGTTCTTCTTAAAACTTTAAAGCAGTACAAAAGAAAAATATTTCTCTCCTTTCTTGGGAAAAAATGAGAAAGAAATCTTCATAAAATTTATTTAAAATGCCAATGGCGGCCTGTAGCAAATTGAGTGTCAATATACAACGATAAACATAAAAGAACTACCGATTATCTGCATTGCTAAAAGGCATTAAGCAAAATCTGCTTCCATACATAAAATATTAAACAAAATAAAAAACTTGCAAGAGTTAAAAAAAGAAAAAGGAAAACAATTTGTATAAAAACATTTGCAGCTTTTGTTGGCTGTAGTACTTATTTTCAAACTATTTTACTAAAATAGTTATGTTTTTGTTTAGTGTTTTCTCAATTTTTTTTTTTTTTTCTTTTATCGTAAAAATAATGGATACTTTAAGTTAAGGGCCTTTAGGGGTACAATAAAATGTATGTCTTTATTTAATTTATAGATATTTTCGATTTTTTAAAATGTATTTATCCATATATATATCATCAGTTCAGAATTGGTTTGGCGCATATGCCAAAAAGTCGGAGTGGAGAAAAACGACAAAGAAGATTTATATGAAGATTTCTCAAAATGTACCCGATAGAATTTTTTTATATTTTTGCCACTGCTTTCGGTATATGTTTTGAAGAAAAATGTAAGTTTTTCCGCACTTTCATGAATAAAGTTAGAATTTAATAGTATTTTTTTGAAAATGAAAAATATTGTTTTGTGCCGCATGCGCCACTTTTCTAAAAAAAAAAATTAAAAAAAGTGTTTTTTTGTGCTGCATACGTATACTTATTGCGTGAGTGACTAACTCATTCATCATCGTACAGCCTAAACGCCTGAAGCTAAAGACTTGAAATTTGGCCCGGAGGTGGATCTCTCCCCAAATCGATCCACTAAGACGGGATTTTTAAAAATTCGACTATTTAGGGGGTGAAAAAGGGTACATGCGGAAACCTTTTATCTCCAAAACTAAAAGAGATACAAAAAAACTGTAATTCATATCGTTGTTCTTTTGAAAAATAAGTGGACAGGTGTGTGGTACTTTTTTGAAATTCTGTTCTTTTAGGGTGAAAACGGGTAAAACCTGAATTGTGGTGCGTTTTTGTCAGCCCATCTATCTTTTGATCCAATAAACCTAGAAAAAAAGTTAATACCACATTCGAAACTTATCGAAAAAATACGAATACAACTTTGGTACTTTTTTTGAAATTTGAAAGTTTAAGGCGTGAAAATCGTAACTATTTTTGGTACTTTTTTACAAAACATTTTGCATTTTGCAATTTTTGATAAACGAGGGGAAAATAATAAAAAAATGGGAAATACGGGAAAGTTACTATCATTCTTCAGCTTTTTGGTTCTACAACTGGTATTTTTAATTATCGTTAATATTTGACCTCAAAACATAAAATTCAACATGCAATGTCCTGAATGAATGCTTTTTATCTCAGAAACCACAAAAAATTTCGCGAAACAGATTTCGGATTCAAAAAGGGGGTATCCAAAATATATATACCCCATACCTAACTCAATTTTTTTTTAAATGGTCGGTAGGTCAAATCAATTCTGAGCTGACGATATATATTAGTTTTTTTCTATATATCGATGGCTTTATATAAAAAAGGCGTAACTCGTTTCTTTGTTTGTTTAAAGGGTAAAAAAAAACTAATAAAATCCAAAAAATTTAAAATATAAAATAAGTTTTAACTGCAACTTTTAAGGAAAAGATACAACAAATTATATACTAAAGCCTCCGGAAGTTTTCATAGAAATTTGGGGATCGAACTCGGGCTTAATTTACACTGCACCGCAGTGGTGCAGAGGTTAAAACGGCAAAGAATTCTGATAATAGAATATGCTGATTCTTGAAGCATGTAAATCAACCCAGGTTCGAGCCCCAGCTCTGCTAAGAAAGTTATCAGTAAACTTTGATAAATATTATGTTGTAAAATTCCTTCCTTCAGTTAAAATAATTTAATGAAAATTTAATTTGATGAACTCAAGCCTAACTAAAAATATCAAAAACTTAAAATTAACAGTTAACTTAAAATCACAATTGTTCTTATAAAGATTTAATATAATTTTCATAAGCTTTTTTTACAATTCGGAAATATTTATTGCGCATAAGAAACTAAAATATTATGTATGTATATATATATGCTATGGGGTCTAAAATAATAATTTTAAAATTAAAAACGAACATTAAATATCATTGCTTGAATGATGTAATGACATGCTTAAAAAAAAATAAACAGAAACAAAAACTCAGAAATTGCAATTATAATAAAAACATAATCATAAATTTTATATTTCAATTAATGTTTACATTTTAAAAAAGAAAAATACACCAACAATTATATTAAACGAAAAAAAACTTGTTGTTTTCATTCAAACAAGAAATATAATATCAATGTACTATGTCTTGTGTAAATACTCATATAAAAAGTACTCAGCCAGACACACACGGTGAACGACATGAAAAGATAAGCACATAAATACATTTACAATATTTTCATACAATTCTTAAAATTTCCAGGCATACACTCGCAGTGCAAAGTTTGTGTAAATAAATTTTGGAATAAGTTTTGGGTGGTTTCAAAAATAGTCCGCATAACAGGACGCCTTAAATTACAAGGTAGTAGAATCTATATTCGGACTAACCCAACTATGTGATATCCCACACCACTAATGTTAGAATATGCTTCAGTTATCTGGAGTCCTTATATTGCTATTCACATTTCTCGTGTTGAGAGAGTACAACGTGTGTTTATTAAATATGCCTTACGCTCACATACTCATTTCCATTCTGCTCCTTATGAGTCTAAATGTCTTCTTATTGGCTTGAGAACTTTAGAATACCGTAGAAAATTACAGTCTATCCTACTCATATATGATATAATTAATTCAAGGGTTGATTGTCCTGAATTATTGTCTTTAATACCATTCAATATACCAGCTCGAAACTTGAGGATAATTGACACATTTAAAGTTCCAGTTCATCGTACTAATTATGCTCTTAATGGCACTTTAACGAGAGCATTTAATTATATTAATAAATTAAATATATGCCTTCAAAAAAAATCTAAATCGCATATTGAATTTTGCACATCAAAAGATAATTTTAAGTTATTTCTTTTGAGTATTTTATAAAATTTTTTATATATGTATATATTCCAATTATTAACTTTTTTTTTTACTAGTTGCATAGTCTGTAAGGAACTTTGTTTTCCATAGACTGAAATAAATAAATAAAATAAATAAATAAATAATGTGTTTTTTCTCTGGTTATTTGAATAAACTGAACTTAAATCTTTGTAAAGAAAAACACAATTTTGTTGTAAGATTTATATTATCTTGTTTAATATATTTTTATATACTTCGCCGGAGGCAAAAGGGTTTACATAAGTTTGTCATTTCATTTGTTATTTCTACAACATTCATCCTAGACCCTTTAAAGTATATATTTTCTGGATGAGAAGGGAAGTTTAAGTCACGATGTCCGTCTGTTCGTTTGTCCGTTGAAATGGGGTTTCCGAGGCCTCCAGAGGAATCGGTGGTTATATATTTATATAATATAGAGCATGTTTTATATTGAAGCTTAGTCAGATGAGCCCACAAATTGCGAAGATATGAGCAAAAAACGACGACTGTCGCTAATTTAACCCATAATTCCCTTGTTGTTGTAATATTAATTTTTTTTATTTATGTCTGGAGAACGGCAAGAGCCAAAGTGTGCAAATTAAGTACAAGCATCTTGGTTATCAATAAAGAATATTTGAAAAAATGTGGACGGGAGTTGAGAAGTGGGCGTGGCCCAAACTAGATTTATTTACATCGATAGAACGGTATTCATAAAACTTTTTGTTATTATCGCACCAGGGTGAATGTAAGAGTGGCCCACATATTCAACCATGGTGAGGTACAGAAGACAGACAGAGGAGAAATGTGACTTAACAAAGAAAACCATCTTCGGCGACGTGGCACACTTTCACCTCAGTAGATTCGTTAACAAGTAGAATTGCCGCATTTGGGCAAATAAGAATCCACCAGTAATTGTTGAAAAGCCAATACATCCACAAAGAGTGACTGTTTGCTACGGTTTAAGGCTGAGCGTCATCGGGCCGTACATTTTCGAAAATGAGGTGGGCCAAGTTGTTACCGCAAATGATGTTCGCTATCGCAAAATTTTAACGTACTTTTTGTGGCCAGAAATTGAGGATGTGAACCTGGACGATATCTGGTCCCAACAGGATGATGCCACTTGCCATACAGCTAACGAAACAATATCTTGTTATCTCACGTCGTGGCGATGATAGATCTTTCTTTGGGAATATTTAAAAGAAAAAGGGTTCGTCAATAAGCCAAGAATAATTCTAGAGCTAAAGGATGAAATAATTCGACATCTTAACGACATTGAACCTCAATTATGTCTTAGAGTCATTGAATATATGGAACAATGTATAGAGGTATGCCACCGAAACCGTGGCGAAATTTGGCCGATATTTTGTTTTTTGTTACTTAAAAACATTAAGTTTATTCTCCGTAAGCTTTTTTTATTTCTAATTAATATCATAAGTTTTGGTTAGACCACCCATTATTTAATCCAATATAGCGCTTTTACTTTATATTAACAGCCTCTTCATTGTGTATTTTTCGGAACTGGTCTTAAAACCCCCAATAAAGAATTTTATCCTTTTGCGAAGCATTAATAGTACATTTAAAAAAAATAAGCGCACAATTAGGCGCTACGCAATAAGACATACAGAAATGCAGTAAAATAAGAGAAAGAACTCTCAACAACTTTTATAAAAAAAATAACATTTCAAGTGCTACGGCATTCCCTTACTACGAAGCAGGTTTGTAAGGGAGAATACTAAAAAATAACTGTATCAAAATTTTTATGTGCGCTAAATAATGCGCTTTATGTGTTAAAAATGTATTGCTTCAAAGAGGGAACTCGCTATACAAAATTCATGTCTTCCGTAAGCGCAATGGTAAGTGAAACTTGTAAGTTTCTCCCTTACAAACCTGCTTCGTATTTTTTATTGGGTCAGTTATGGATTTACAGTCATGAAACCTTCAAAACAGATTTTAAATTACCCAGAAGTAAAGATATGCAACCAACAAATTTGTGAAGGGCTTTTTATTTATATAGAATGATGCAGTTTTGCTAAACTTGATGGCTACACAAACATCTTTCTTAGATTTGCTTCAAAAACTGTGATTTTTGGATTTGGGTCTTTCTTTGCAGCTGTGGTCCCATTAGGATTTACAATCATATAATTTTTGAAATACTATATGCTTGTATTTTATTTATGGGAGCGGAATAACGCAGGAGTTTCTGCATATTTAAGAGATTTTATCTTAAATGAGAATTACGTTTGTTAAAAACCAGCTTAAGTCATAGACTACCTTTTAGCAATTTCAACGGATATTCAATCGAAAAAAAATATTATTTCTTTGGTTTATTACTTTGAAATTTTATACAGTGGCGAACTTAAATTTAAAATTATCGTCAAATTTTTTAAGTATATGTATATATATTCTTTAAGCGTATTCATATTAAAAAATTTTAATTTTTTTTATTCATATTCTGTTCCGCATTTAATCCATCTGTAGTCATGACTTGAAATTTTATTTTTTTAATTAAATGGAAAATGTTACAACAACATTTTTTTATACTTATATGTTACGTATGTGGTTGATATGACTCCCGGTCATGTATTTAACTTTTTTAAACAATTGCGGTTAAAGTTAAATCTCATTTAAGTATTTCTTGTATTTTTTTTAAGTTGTGGTGATATTTCGTTTATAAAAAAACAATAATTTGGGAATATGTTTAATCTGTTTGAAAGCAATAAAACTTATTAAGGTATAAAATTATTAAAGTGGGATGTGAAATTGTTTTTTGAAACAGACAACTTGTAAAATAATAACTTTCGCTTACGGTTGGTGCGTAAAGTGTTCATTAAAGAGACTTTGTAGCAACACTTTAATTATTTTCTTTAAGTTGTTTTCCAACGTAGCTGCCATTGCTTTGGCAAAATATTTACTTAGTCAGTATATATTTGCTTATCCGCAATGAAATATCAAAAAAAAAAAAAATGTACAAACATTTTCCAAAAATCCGATTCAGTTTTATAACAAAAACTAAGGCTCTTAATTTGTAAAACGCAAACACAACGCCAAAAATTATATTGAAAGCAAAAACAAAATCGAAAATATTTCATAATTTTGTTGTTTTTTTCTATAGAAATGTATATTGAATTTTTAAATTTTAATTTTAAATTGTGGCGTTGATAATTTTAAAACGCAATATGTAATTCTATAGAAAGCAACAACAAAGTTTTGACAAATTTTTGAAATTGTATTTGCTTTCAATGTTATTTTAAACATTGCGTTGCGTTTTACAAATTTAGGGCCTAAGACTTTTAATAAAAACTGTAATTACAGACTGTAAGCAAAAAGAAAGCAAACAAATTGTTTAAAGAAACCAATAATAGACAAATAATTTACAGACGGACCTTTGCCATAATGTAGCACGAGTATATTCCTTAAATTAATCTCTTGTTACAACCAACATAGCTGTTTCAAATTTTCGAAAATTAAGTCTAATTTCTTATTCTAAACATTCCGGATTTCTGGTAAATAAAAAAAAGTTGAAGTTAGACTTGAAGTTAGAAAATAATTGAGAAGATATTTGTCGAATAACGAAAACGAAAAATAACGACCCTTGAAAAATTTTTTTAGTAATTTATACCCACTAATAGTTTTACAAAATGTACAATAAAAACCAAAAATCTCATAATTTTAAGCGTGAAGCACTTTTGAAATAAATTTGGGATAAAGAACTTTTACTCTTTCAAGTAAGTTTCCTTAGTTTTTTGAAAAAGAAAAATTCTGCAAGTTTTTAGTAATAAGAGAAGAATATGAATTTGGAATGTATTTAATTTAATTGAATACAGAACAATTAAAGATTTTTAAAACAAAAAAAAAAAAATTGTTTACCCAGTCATTAATGAAGACTTTTCTTTATTTTTTATAAACATTTTTTTAGCATTTCTTAGCAATTTTTTTAAACAAAATTAAGCATTTTTTACTCAACAAGTTTGGCAACACTGTACCCATGTTCTGTAACTTTATGGCGATTTCTTTTCTGAGAAATATGTTGCATTACATTTATTACATGCTCTATCTCTTTTGTGTAGAGCATGTAACATTTATGCAACATATTTCTCAGAAAAGAAATCGCCATTAGTGAGAACTTCTTGCAAAAGATGTGAAACAAAATATTCCATCGTTTCTCGAAAAGTGAGAAAAGTGTGTGTCTGTAACTCATGTCGAAAACTATCAAAAGAGATTACGTCCTTACGTTATAAATGTCATAATATTGCACTTGAAGCCGATGTGACATTGCAGACGTTCAGAACGCCAGTAACACATATTTTTCAACGACGGCGGCGAAAACACAACCGTCGGCTATGCCAAATTGTGTAAAGAGCGACTTTACTATTTGTTGTTTGCAAATGAGCTTTGAAGACATTCGTATATTTTATAAAAATGTTAAAAGCAAAATAATAAAACCATGAAAATGTGCCAAGAATAAAATATTATTATTATTATTCTTTGTATTTTGCATTTTTAATTGTTTTTTAGTGTTAAAATTTTTTCTCGCTCCATTTTTATTTGTGAGTTTATTTGACAGTTCAAAGCGGGAACTTTTCTCACCAAAATGATACAGACACACTTATTCTGTAAATTGGCGAATAATTTTCAAACGTGACAGCTTGTACTCGCCAAAAAAATTTACAGACACAGTTAAGTGAGAAAAACAGCTGTTTGTTTCAATTTATGGCATTTTTGTTTCTTTTCACACATTTCAATCGAAAACTTTCTCGACGCGAGAGTTACAGAACATGGGCACTGGTTACCGTATATATGGTTCATGTTGACGTATGAGTAATATAATTTAGTATGTAAAAAAATATATATTACTCATACGTTAAATTGGATATAATTAATGCGTTTTTTCAAGGTTGGCTATGGATTAAGGTCGCGAGGAGTTTAGGCTATAAATAAAAACAATTGTTGCTGGTTGAGCTTTGTTTTATTGATTGATTTCTTTAACAAAATTGAACTTAATTTATAGTACAATAATGCTTACTTAGCATTTTCACTTACAGTGGAAAATGTAGCGATGGACAGCGTTATTTAAATTGGATCTATAAAGTACAAAATAATGATAACACCAAAAGCGTTGACTGTTAGACAGTGTCTACAGTGGATGTTAATACAGTTTGACGGTGTATTCTCAGCTAAGCTTACTGTAAACACAACAGTCGTTGTACAATGCAACTAGTGTTGATTGTTTGTAATGTGATCTCTTTTAATTTAAATTACTCAAAATATTCTTGCTGGTAATGAACGCACATAAATCATGCTATGCATGCTACACATCCCTTTTACGGGAGAATGTTCATATAACAAAGTTGTATGAATATTCTTTTACAAGAAGTCAAAAAAAGAATTATGTTTTTTTTTTTTTTTTTTTTTTTAAATTGACAATTTTCATTTGCTTATTTATATTGTAACTTAAGTTTATTATGCTATTTTGTTTTTATTAGATTTTTATTATATTGGATATCCATTGATAGATAGTATTATTGTTTTTCATTGTTTATAAATTTTAAGTCTATTCTTATGAACTATTTGCTCTTTTTCTGTTTTCTTATCAACTATTGTTAAATTATTTTTTAAATCTAATTTTTTAATTTTATATGGAGGGTCTAACTTATGTCCTGTCTCATGTTTAATTAAAACTAAATCTCCTATTTTAAAGTTATAATCTAATGTATTCTTATCATAATTTAATTTCTGTAGTAACTTTGATCGATCTAACATTTCACGCGCTCTTTTATGTGCTAATTCTAACCTAAAGTTTACTTCTTTAGCGTAATTATCTATGTTATAAAGTGGTTCTATTCTATCTACCTTATTAAATTGCTTAAACTCATTCGGAAATCTACCAAATACTAATTCATACGGACAGTAGTTATGTACCGAGGATGGTGTGGTATTAAAACAATATGTAAAGTATCTTAGCCACTCGTCCCAATCCGTTCTGTCAACGGATATGTATGATCTAACATATTCGTTGAAAGTTCTGTGACTTCTTTCTATACTGCCCATTGTTTGGTGGTGATGAGCTGTTGATGTTAGTTTTTCTATTTTAAGTAGACTGCATATGGTAACTCTACCATGAAAGTGTAAAATAAAATTTTGCTGCCGATAATTTTATAAAAATAATTATAATTTAGAGAAAATTAAATAAAAAAGAAATTAAAATACAGTGTTAACCATTACCAATCAATAATAAGAAATTAAAAAAGAAAAATAGCCACCCGAATAAATAAAACAGAAAAAGTTATAACCACGTGCTAAGCCGTAATTATTTTTCTGTATTCTACTTATAAAAGCTGTAAAAAACATGCCACCCAAGGTAACTACTGATGCCCTAGCTCTTCAGCTACAAAAAGGTTTTCAGGAAATAAACAAGAACATTGATGATAAACTGGAGATGCATCGTAGGACTACTCAAGAGCAGATAGAAAAAGCTGTAAAAGACTTTGAAGCTAAGATTGATTCCATAATGTCAAAAATTAAAAATGATTTTAATGCCGAAATCAGTAAAATAAAATCAGACGTGAACCACTGCTATGAATATATTAAGCAAATAGATAATAGTAATATGAGTAAATTGGTTGAACTAGAGAAGTCTCAAAATATATTAATAAAACATCAGAATCGACCTGATATTATTATTGCGGGTTTGCCTGCAGCTTTGCCAAATCTTAAAGATATTATCGTTAAAATTGGAGAGCTCTACCAAATTCCTGTTATGGATTCTGATATAAACCAATGTATTTACATAAAAAACTACAAGGAGGTATTAGTTAAGTTTAACAGTATACCAATAAGGGACAGCATAATGAAAAAGTACTTTGAATCTCGTGAGCTAAAACTGAATGACCTTATTGGAGGCGAGCTAGTCTCAAGAATATTCTTAAACGAGCATCTAACCCCTATGGCCAGCAAACTTACTTATTTATGCCGTAAATTAAAAAAGGCTAAACGTATTATTAAATTCAAACTTCGTAATAATGATTTACCACATGTTGACATAACTACAAATGATGGCTTGGACTTGAAATTTAACTTATTTAAACTAATGGATGAATATCAAAATATATCGTAAATTTGCACTTGTTATCAAGGAAAATAATAAGGTTGAATGCGGTTGAAAATATTTTTATATTATCTCTTGGTAAAACTACACAGAATTTCGAATTTAATGTACATATTTTGCATATACATATATATCTTAATTTTTTCCTTTTCCAATAAAAATTATAAGGTAAATTAATTAATTTTCTTCTCGCTATAGTTCTTGAAATATATGTACATAAATACAAAAGTAATGTAAAGTTAAAAAATCTTTTCTGATTAATGTTCTGATATATATGGATGTGTATTTTTTGGACAAATATATTAATCTTTCATTTTATTGCTTTTGCTTTACACTTTATTCACACAGCTGTTTTTAATTGTCTCTTTTATCTCTTTAATTTAATCAGTTGCCATACAATCTCGAGAAAATCACTAAATTCTGTAAAAGGTTTCTATTTTTTTTTTCTTTCTTTTATAATACAAACTTCCATTATTATTTACTTCTTTATATAAAAATCCATATTATAATATTTGCGCAATTTACATTTCACTTATTTTAAAATTTGATTGTTTTCTGTTTTTTAAATTTTATTTAATTTTTTCTATTGTATTCACTAGTACTTATGTATGCCTATACATACATACATACACACATTATAAAATTATTGGTAGGGTAAGAATTAATTTGTAATCTGTTACGATGATTTTTTTATTCCATTACTATTTAGTTAAGAAATTAGTTTTATTATTGCGGCTTCAATTTTTAACATTTATTTATGATGTCAGTTAGTGAGAATTTAGGTCCGACTATAAGTGATGGCCAAGAGATTGGTAGATATATCAACACTGATCAATATAGTTTGACAGTTGGTCACTGTAATGTTCAGAGTATGAAACCATCACCATATTCCGTAAAATTCAACGAATTTGAACATGTTTTAAATTCATCATCATTTGACATATTTGGAGTTACGGAAACATGGTTAAAGCCTTGTGTTCCAGATAGTGCTGTAACCATATCAAATTACAATTTCTGTAGGAATGACCGCGTGTTAGGAAGAGGCGGAGGTGTGGGTATCTACATCTCACGTAGTATGCAATATAAAATACTGGATATTGAATCGCAATATAATGAATGTGAGGTACTATTTATGGAAGTTTATGTTGGTGATATGACTGTGCTATTGGGGGTTGTATATTTGCCTCATGGCAATATTAATGCTTTTGAGTCAACCATGGGAGATTTATTTGAAAAATATGATAAAATAATAGTTGTTGGAGACTTTAACTACAATTTATTTAACCCAATTAAATCAGGAAAATTTAGATCATTATGTAATCGTTTAAACGTCTCAATTCATCATAATTTAGCACCTACTCATTTTGATATACAGCATGGAACCACATCACTACTGGATTACTTTATCATAAGTGAATCGTCATTTTTAAATAAAACTGGTCAGGTTCAATGTCCATTTCTCTCTAATCATTCTCTAATTTTTGCTTGTTTTAATTTTTGTTGTATTCCTAGCACAATGAGTTCTGTTGAGTATGTTGAATATCGAGACTACTCAAGAATCGATACGGATGAACTTCAATCTTGCATTTCAAGTCATGACTTTTCGTCTTTTTATAATACAAGTAATGTAAACGTCCAACTTTATTCCCTTGATATGCTGATATCTAAAATGTTTTCCCTTGTTCCAATCTCAAAATTTAAACTTAAGCGAAATACTTCGGAATGGATTAAATCTAGGAAAATACTGCATGCTAGGTCACTCAGAGATATTGCATATGGAATCTTTAAAAATGATCCTAATCCATATAACTGGAGTGTCTACTGCAAGTATAGAAACAGGACAAAGAGTATCATTCGGAATGTTAAAAAGGTTTATTATTCGAAGTTTTTTAATGGTCTTAATACAAAACAAATGTGGAATAGAGTGAGGAATTCTTATTCTAGTAGGCAAATTACCGATGATAATGACTTGGACCTTGAACAATTGAATAGTTACTTCTGCTCACGAATAAACTCATGTTGCAATAATGTCTTTGACTATGAAGAGCTGGATGAAAATTCTGAAACTTTTTCATTTTCTTGCATAAACTCAACGGACTTATTAACAGAGCTTTCCAAAATAAAATCCAATGCTTGTGGTGTAGATGGAATACCATTGAGATTTATTAAAATAATTTTTCCATTATTAGCTGATCAGTTGCTTTATCTTTTAAATGGAATTTTAACCACATCTACATTTCCTAACATGTGGAAATGTGCTAAAGTCATTCCAATTCCTAAAGTAGGCAGCTCTTTTAATATGGACAATCTTAGACCTATTAGTATTCTTCCAGTGTTATCAAAAGTATGCGAACATGTAATGATGTCCCAAATAAACTCACATATATTAAAATTCTCTTTACTGAATGATAAACAGACTGGATTTCGTAAAAATTGCAGCTCTTCCTTAGCACTATTGGGAATAACCGAATCCATAAGGGATAGGGTGAATGATAATAAGACTTGTGTGTTAGTATCATTGGACCTATCTAGGGCGTTTGATTGTGTTGATCATGCTAAATTGGTAAGAAAACTTAATAATGAATTTAAATTTTCTCGATCGGCTTGTTTACTTATGAATTCGTATTTAAGTGATCGTAAGCAATTTATTTCATTAAATAATAGAAAATCTAGCGTGCAGAGTATAAATCAGGGTGTGGCTCAGGGTTCCGTGCTCGGGCCATTAATTTTCTCTATGTATTTAAATAATCTCTTTAGTAAAACTGATTCTCAATCATGTGTAGCATACGCATTTGCTGATGATATACAACTTCTATTTTATCAATACCGATCATTGACTGAAATGCAAACAGAAATTAATAATACACTAAGAGAAGTGGAAATATGGATGATGTCAAATAATTTCACAATCAATTCGTTAAAAACAAATGCTATTAAATTTGGTCCATCGTCAGCTGAGCAAATCAAGATTGAATTGAGTGGTTCTGTAATAAATATGGTGGATAAGATGAAAGTTTTAGGTGTCACATTGGACAGTAAGCTTGATTACTCTGATCACATTAATATTATTTGCTCTAGAGTAAACTTTACTCTTCGAAAATTATACTCAATTAATCTTACTTTGCCTTTTCATGTCAGATATAAGGTTGCACATGCATTATTAATGTCTCAAATTTTGTACTGTTTAGATGTTACTTGCTGCACAACATCAACATGTGTTCGGAGAATCCAGCTCTTGGTCAATAAGATAGTGAGATTTGTATTCCAAATTCGAATCAGAAACCATATTTCTATATATGTCAATCGATTTCTCAAATGTTCTTTTAATGATTATCTTACCATAAAATTTTTATTAGGCTTCTATAATATTGTTAAAAATTCATCACCGTCTTTTTTAGCTAATCGCGTAAGTTTTATTCATTCTTCTAGGAATACTCAAATATTTATTCCCAGAATAAACAGTGCGTTTTATGAGAGATCATTTTTAATCAAAACTGCTCGAGTCTGGAATACTCTACCAAATTACTTGAAAACTTTTTCTTTTTCATCAATGGTTTACAGGAAAAAGCTCTTTGAATATTTTAGTCCATGATTAAATTGATGAGAAAGGAAAATGCGGTAAAATATTAAAAATAGGGGAATATGGGGGTACTTTGTAAGGAATACTTTCTGATTCAACTTGTCACAGAGAATATGTAAAACATTTAGAAACCTGAAAACTATAATGAAATTAAAGTATTTATAAAAATGTGTATTTTGGCCATCACTATGTCGATTAATACAACGCTATGTTGTAATTTCTATTCTGTAGTTAAAAATTGTCGCCGTATATAATAAAATACTATAGTTTTAAGATTTTGTTGATATAAATAAACATATATATACATATGTAAATATATATATATATATATATATATATATATATATATATATATATATATATATATATATATATATATATATATATCTTTTATAGAGTTACTGTTATAAGAAAATTGAATTACATACTCCACTGTAATATCTATTGGCCACATGAAGGCTTTTTTATTACAAAATTTAATAAATAAATAAAAATAAATAAAATAAATATTGAGTTTTTGTACTCTGTAGCCATATCCGAAATTAATGTTTTCATAGGACCATAGGTAAGAATAAAATATTCAAAAATCGCCCTTGCAATTGTTTTAGCACTCTTGTCTTTGACTGGTATTGTTACTAGATATTTTGTCATATCACATATAATTGTGACTGCATATTCATTGCCATTGAGGGTTCTAGGTTATGGACCTATAGTATCCACTAAAACTCTATCAAATGGTTTTGCCGGTGTTGGCGTCAATATCATTGGACATTTCAGGTGTTTTGTAATTTTGGCTGTTTGAAATTTTTGCATGACTTAACGTATTTTGTAACGTCTTTTGTGATATTCTTCCAATAGTAATATCTCTTAATTTTATTTAATGTTCTAGAAACACCGCAGTGACCTCCTTCAGCAGGGTCTTCATGGTATTGTTTCATTACATCTTGAATATCTTTGGCATTATTATCAATTCGGGTCACCTCATTAAGTAGCGCTACTTTTATATGATTCAATTTTTCATTGCCCATTTGTTTGAATTCATTTATAGAGACAAATTCGAAAATTGTCTCACTAGGTTCCATTTGTAATTTTGTAATGTTATGTTTATCGGCCACTTCTTCGAGCAAATCATATATTGGTATATATGTTTTAATAGATTTTCCTTGTTTGATATAACATCTTCCGGGGGTAATCTTTAATTTATGGTGTTTTCTGACGTCAGTGTTCTTAATTGGTACATATATATGGTGCCTGTTATTCATATTTTTGTTTTCAGCCATATTTTGTGTTTTATTGGTCATTGCCCTTGTCGTTACTTTCAGTATTTTACTGTTATTTATATTTAATTCTTTTAAGTCATTTATTGTTATACGTGATAACGCGTCCGCAACATAATTATCTTTTCCCCTAAGATATTCAACTGTGAAATCGTACTCTTCTAGGTCAAGTCTTATTCTAGTAAGTTTGGAGCTCGGGTTCTTCATTGAAAATAAATAAGACAGGGGTCTGTGATCTGATTGAACTAGAAAGTGTTTTCCATAAATATAGGGTCTAAAGTGATTTATTGCCCAGTGTATGGCTGTTAGTTCCTGTTCAATGGTTGATTTATTGCTTTCTCCTTTGGTAGAACTTCTAGATGCGTATGCTACTGGTAAATATTTTCCATCGTACTCTTGTGTAAGTACTGCGCAGGCGTATTTACTTGCATCTGTTGTTATACAGAATTGTTTATCAAAATTTGGGTATTGCAACAATGTTGGGTGCATTAATGCCTTTTTAAGATGTTCAAAAGCAATCTCGCATTCCTTTGTCCATTCAAATGGTACTCCTTTTTTCGATAATTTAGTAAGATGCCTTGAATATTCAGAAAAATTTTTAATAAATCGTCGATAATAGTTGCAAAAAGCTACAAATCTTCTTGCGCTATCGGCGTCAGTTGGTTTCGGGTATTTTTCTATCACTGAATATTTATTGTCATCTGGGAGTATACCTCTGTTGGTGCACTTATGACCAAGGTATGTAACCTCGTGCATAAAGAATGAACATTTTTCAGGATGTAATTTGAGATTGTGTTTGCGACATAATTTGAAAACATCTGTTAAGTTTAAAAGCATGTGTTTTTCTGTACAACCTAATACAACTAAGTCATCCATGTATAAGAATGCTTGTTCTGGTCTTAGACCACTAAATTCTCTGGAACGAATTTGGTGCTATTTTCAGACCATATGGTAGTCTGGTAAATCTGTATGAACCCTTGTTTGTTGAAAATGAAGTTAGATTTCTTGAATCCTTTTCTAATTCAATTTGATGAAATCCTGATATTAAATCTAGACAAGAAAAATATGTTGCTCGGCCAAGTTGATCTAAAATATCATCTATTCTTGGCAATGGAAATTTATCTACAATTAATTTTTTGTTAACTTGCCGGTAGTCTATAACTAATCTCCATCTTTTTTCTTTAGAATTTGGCAAGGATTTCTTTGGTACCAGTAAAATTGGACTATTGTATTCGGAATATGATGTTTCTATTATTCCATCGTTTATTAATTTATTGACTTGCTCTTCGATTTCGGTTTTATGTGTATGTGGTATCCGATAGTTCTTTATATATATTGGTTCTGTATCCTTTGTTCTTAACTTTTGTTTGTAAAAATTGTTAGTTGTAACGGTTTCTGATTCTAGTCCGAAGATATCACTTTATTCGGTACATATTTCCGTTAATGTTTCCTTGAAACCTTGCGGAAAATTTTTCTTCAATATGTTTAAAATTTCATGTTTCCTATTTTTATTGTCGGTGTTATTCTTCATTATATCATAATCATTGACATCTTCTGTTATAATATTATTTATCTTTAGAGTATTTACTGAATTATTAATGTTAAGTATCCTTATAAATGCGTTGTTAGTTTTAACTATTGTACTGGCTATGAAGACTCCCGGTTGGGGTTCTTGATTAGGTATCAATATTTCATCATTGCAAGATATAAGTTTTATTTGTCGTTTTACTTCAGATCTTGCGGGTAATGCAATATCGTCATCACAAGTATTGGTCATTGGTATTATTATTTGCTGAGTTAAGCTATAAGGTCTCAGGATGAGATAATCCTGGTCTTGGTTTAATTCAATTATGCTGTTATATTTTTTCATAAAATCCATGCCAATTATTCCATCACATGGTATTGGAAAATTGTCATCCACTACTTAGAAATTGTGTGGTATCAGAAAATCATTAATTTTTAAATCGAAAAATGTTGTACCAATGGATCTGATTTTACCTTTTCCTATGCCAGTAAGTGTAGTATATTTTGTTGTATTTATTCGTTTAAACGTGCATTTATTTTTTATTAACGATATATCTGCTCCAGTGTCTATTAGTAGTGTTATGGTAGTGTTAATTATATTTATCTGAATTTGAATAAAACAACTAAAGTTAAGATTTAGGTTATACACTTTCTTATTTATTGACTTGATCCTAGAGGATTGTTTGAGTTTTCCGAACTGTTTTCACTTGTCGTTATTGTTCTAGCGTGGTTTCTGTTTCCATTATAATTACCACGTCCTCTTCTGTTTCTGTGATTATTTGGTGAATTATAATTATTATTGTTGCGATCATCATTATTATTATGATTATTTCGATAGAAGTTACCTCTTCCACGGTATCTTCCTCTACGATAATTGTTGTTGTGTTTTTGACCATAATGTAGTATGGAATTTTGCTGGCCTGTTGCCTCAGTACAACTATTAATAAATTTGCATATTGCATCGTTCATATTGCTGAACTGGCCTGCTTCCATAATCAATTTTACCTTGTCTACAGTGCAGTTTTTGATCATCGCTTTTACAGCAGTTTGTGTAGAATATTTGTTTGCTACATCGCAAGACAAGCCATCTGATATGTATGCACTTTCAAGTGATTTGACCAGTGTTTCTATTTCGCTGCAATAACCATTAGCGGATTTATTATTTTGCCTAATGCTCATTATTTTAGCTGACAAGACCTCGACTGTTTCTCCTTTCACCGAGTTAGTTAGTTTATTTATGATTTCACTGATTGATGATTCATTGTTTATTAGATTTCTAGCAGTTCCCTTTAGTTTCGTCTATATTAGGGATACCGCTATTTGTTCGTGAGGACCTTTAATAGTGTCTGCTTATTGGAGTGAGTCCAAAAAGGTGCGTAGATTCTCGGGTTTTCCATCGAAATCCGTTATAAGTTTTGAAGCTGTGTTCAAAAACTCTACTACTGTTTGTGTCATTTTGGCAATTTATTCTGTTTCGGTTTCTGAGTCTGAGGCTTCTTCTGATACGGTATCAAGTTTGGACGTTGATTCAGTGACAATTACTACATTTACATCAAGTTTTATTGGTCCATCAATATCATGCGGTACCTTTTGCTGTATATTATACCAATCTAATACCTTAACTAATTGATCTCTATAACTCTAAAATTTCTTCTCTATGCTCATTCGTAAATTTATCTATGTTTCTCACCAAAATTTCTCTGATGTTCTCTAAGGAGCTACTTAATGTAATCAAATGTATATGTACTTTTGTTAACACATTTATGTGCACTTTTAAAATTGTCCCTTTCTGCATAAATAATTTTCTGTATTAATTCCCATTTATCCATTTAACTTATTATATTTTTTCTAATTCATTGGCTCTACTCATATATCTCTTTTTCAACCGTCTGTTATGGAAAACGTAAATTTTTAAAGCCAAATTTATACATGCGATAATTGTAATTAAAAGAATGTAAACCTCAATTTGAGAAATATCTAGTTCCTTATTGTCCACTATTACCTCATTTACTACATTGGCATTGGGATTTACAACCTTTGATTGTGGTTTGCCCATTTTTAATATAAGCCTTACTTTTAATTAGTCAAAATAAAGGACCATTCACAAAATATTTAAAAAAAAAATTTCATTTGGTATAGTTTTTTAATAAATTTAAAACGAATTTAATAAATTTAAAACGAATTTTTATATATATATATATATATATATAAAATAAAGGTTTTGCTAAGAGCGAAATCGCCTTCTAGCACTGACCCGTGCTTTGGAGAGCACTGAGTTTTATTTAAATTTAAAATTTGAGTTTTATTATTTGTATATTTTTTTTTTTTTTTTTTTTTGATATTATGTTACCCTTTTTGCCATGGATTGCTGGAGTAGGTACGTCCTTATTTCTTCTTCCAAGGCATCAATTCTCCTCCATAATTCGGCGGCTCTATCCCAAGATGGTGGGGGGTCACTGTTTATGATTCTTAATAGTAGGGCTTTCTGTTGGCGTCTTCTCGCCGTGTAGCCTCCTCTTCTTTTGGGTGGATACTTTGTTTTTCCTGCTCCTTTGACGGTGCTGGAGGCAGTTGTTTTTTCTGCCTTGCTCTGTATTCGTCCAAGGTTAGTGGTTGCGGGCCTGCTTTCATCCCGTTAGTTGGGGAACTTCCTTCACGCTGCTGACGGATCTTTGTGGCTCATCCGTCAGGACACAAATTATAAGGTTGTTCCAATAAGTTTAATTAAAAAAAAAATTTTTTTGCTTTTATTATTATTTTTTTTTAATTTCCAGTGCTCTAACTAGGAGCACTCTGAAATACTGGCAGGATCGCCATATAAATAAAAACAATTGTTGCTGGTTGAGCTTTGTTTTATTGATTGATTTCTTTAACAAAATTTAACTTAATTTATAGTACAATAATGCTTACTTAGCATTTTCACTTACTGTGGGAAATGTAGCGATGGACAGCGTTATTTAAATTGGATCTATAAAGTACAAAATAATGATAACACCAAAAGCGTTGACTGTTAGACAGTGTCTACAGTGGATGTTAATACAGTTTGACGGTGTATTCTCAGCTAAGCTTACTGTAAACACAACAGTCGTTGTACAATGCAACTAGTGTTGATTGTTTGTAATGTGATCTCTTTTAATTTAAATTACTCAAAATATTCTTGCTGGTAATGAACGCATATAAATCATGCTATGCATGCTACTAGGCATAGATTATGCATTAGAGTGCCCTGGTAGGCTAGCTAGTAGTGAGCTAGTCTATCAGCGCCGCGGTTGCGGGTTCGATTCCCGCCAGAGACTCAGGTTTCTTTTCTGCAGACAAGCCTAGAGCTTCGCGGGATTAGTTTAGGGAATTTTAAATAAAAAAAATGCAAGCAATCAAATTAAATTTTTGCGAAAGCGAATATGAATTCATACAATACGATCAAAATTCATATCCAACTAATATTTTTTATGTTTAATTACACAAGGGAACAAAATTTAAGTTTTTTTGCAATTTTTTTACTATTTTGAGTTCGCTGATTCCAAATACAGTCTCCGTTTTTCTCAATTAACTCGCATTTTTAAGTTACATGTACTAATCGTATTTTTGAACAAAAATCAAAAGTTCAAAAAATCATAATTGTAATAAGCGATTAAAAAAGATATTTTTAAGATGTAATTTTTAGCTTTAAAAAACACGAGATGTGGAAATCACCAAAAAATGCCATGAAAAATCCAAAACGGGAAAAAGTTAAAAAACAAAATAAGACATGGATCATAAAAATCGGTGAACGTGTTTTATTCAAAATTAAGTGAAGGAAAAAACGTCCATAAATAGCACAGCAGTTTCAGTTCAATTTTTTCAGTTAATTGTGATTAATATCAAAAGTTGTGCAGCGATTACCATGAAATTTAGCTCATTTGATTCGAAATATGTTTAACTTAATGCTTTTTAGCCAAAACTGTGACTTTTGACGCATTTTTATTTCTTTTTTTTTTCATTTTTGAAGAACAAAAATTAATTTTTATACCCTCCACCACTATAAGTTGTGAAGAGGGTATACTAATTTTGTCATTCCGTGTGAAACTTTTTTTATTATTCATGTCAGACCCCATAAGTATATATATATTCTGGCTCCTTGAGAAATTCTAAGTCGATTTAGCCATGTCCCTCTGTTGAAAACACGCTCACTTTCGAAAAACTCAAAAGAAGTAAAAAAACTTGGTGTCAAATTGCTTGTAGTTATCCTAAGCAGTTTGAAATTGAAATCTAGCAAAATCGGTTCAGTAGGATCAGAGCAAAAAAAATTGATAATTTTGTTACAAAAACTAACATAAATGTAGAATAATGCACAGAATGATATAAGATTTTGCAAAAATTTGTTTTATTCGACTGGAAGTCACGCTGTAAGATTTCGTGAAGATCCGTCTATAATTTACCCTACGCCCCACATAAGCCCTACTCCCGGAAAACAGTATAGTACGCCTAAAACCCTAATAAACAACGCAATCATAACAAATTTTGGCTCGTCACAAATTAATAGAACTAGAAATGATACTGTGAAGTTTCGTGAAGATCGGTCTATAATTTACACTAGGCCCCATATAAACCCTACTCCCGGAAAAGAACTTAGTACGCATCAAAACGTAAAACATACGGCTATCGTAACAAAATTTGGTAAATCTAAGCTCTATAGGACTAGAAAAGAGGCTGTGAAATTTCGTGAAGATCGGACCATAATTTATCCTAGGCCCCATATAAACCCCACTTCCGGAAAACAGTTTAGTACTTCTAAAAACGTAAAAAATAATGCTATCATAGCAAAATTTGGTAAATCCTAGTTTTATAGGACTAGAAAAAAGACTGTGAAATTTCGAGAAGATCGGTCGATAATTTACCATAGGCCCCATATAAAGCCCACTCTGCTAAAATAATTAAATACGTCTAAAACCGTAGCAGATATAGATATTGCGGTAAACTTTCTTCCAGCTTAGCTTCATATGGCCAGAAAACATGTTATTCAATTTTGTGATATACGGTCCATAATTTACCTTAGATCCCATATTATCAGCCTTCTGAAATTCGTTTAGACTAATTGCACTGCTATATTGAAATTTACGTTTTTTTAATACCAGAAATCACTCTGCAGAATTTGGAATGATTGGTTCATAGCTTACAATGGCTTCAATATAAATTGCCCTCCTGAAAATCATTTAGGTTCGACTTAAACTACTTTGAATCATGATATTTTACTCAAGCTATTTAAAATTGCTAAGAAAAAAAATTAAAGTTTCTGATTGTCGGTCAATAATTTTTTGTAGGTCTTAACCGCAACAAATTTTAATGCAGATGTCTGTTTTTATAACGGATTATAATAATAAATAGACATCATACAGATATTACTCCTAAAACATTCGAACTGTCGGTGGAGGGTATAAAAGATTCGGCACAGCCGAATATAGCACTCTAACTTGTTTTTATTAAATTTAACTTTTCTCAAGACTTCAACGATATCTCTGAATCTATTGGGCAAATTTAAGACCAATGTAAGCACAGCTTAAAGATAATTTTTGCTTTTAAAATTAATTTGTGTAACCGTCAAGTTATTCCAATATATGTAGCGGAAGCGCCTTAATTTTGGACATAACGGGGTATTTCGAAACTACCCAGCAAAAACTTTACTTACAATCCTACTTTTAATGACTTTCATTACTTTGTAGCTTTATTCGCCACTTTTTGGATTATTAGTTATATATTAAATAATAACTTTATTATTATATCTTAAATATACAGAAAAATTTAAATTTTCATTATGACAATAAAAATGTCATTATAGTCATTATAGTCAAAAAACTACACTGCCCCGGTAGACTAGCTGGTAGCGAGCTAGTCTATCAGCACCGAGGTTGCGCGATCGAATCCCGCCAGAGACAGAAAAAAAAAAAAAAAAATAAAATAAAGTAAAATAAAATAAGAAAAAATAAAAATTAAATAATTAAAAAAATAAAAAAAAATAATTAAAAAAAATTTTAAAAAATAAAAAAATTTTTAATTTATTGACTTTGTGTAACTATATATTTTTATTAAAATTTTAAGTATAAAAAAAAACATATTATTTTTTAGATTATAATAGGCTAAATTATAAAGGATTACTTTTGGGACATCTCGAACAAAAATAAGTACTTTTTCTAGTAGAAAAGTAAGTAGTCGGCTCGTCAAATTCTCATTATTTTTCTACTTATTTTGTAAGCAAAGTTTTTGCTGGGTAAGTGCAGTTTTCGATGCAGCGCCTCAAACTATCCCAAAAACAACATTCAGTTCTGAATCAACAAAAATATTGTTACCTTGTGTTACAGCTAATTACTGATTATGTTATTTAACATTATGCATTAACACTATGGCACTACTCAAATTGTGCCTATATTTAATATTGAAGCTGTATGTTAATTTAACTATTATACATCATCAAACTAAAGTATACCTACTAAAGTACTACGGTGGGGTTAAGATGCAATAATGCATAATTAGTGTGCTCTTATCAATAGAAATATGCATAACTAATAAAAAATATAAAATTTTAACTAATAAAATTACTAAAGGTATTATGATACTTGCTATTTTTTGTATTGGATTTTTTTAGGATTGACTGAATGAAACAACAAATGCGAGAAAGAACAAGAAATACAATTTGATAAAATGTTAACAAAACAAACAATACTGCCCACGTTTTTTCCCCACAAAAAACCGTCATAAAAGCTAAACATCGCGAAAAAAAAAAAAAGTTAAAAACCGTTTCTTTCGATCAAAAACTAAAAAAATTGGCAACAGTGCTAACAATTAATCTGGAAATGCCAATTTTAAGTTAAAAAAGTTTATATTTTTTTTGACAGTCTTAGATTATTTATCGATAACACATGTATATTTGTTTGACATTTCAAGATTTTTTATGATATAATCATACTCTTTACACTTAGTCAGTGTTCCTATGCAAATATATTTGCACTGTTCTCCAATATAGAAAAAATACAAAAATAGCAAGTATCATAACAGCTTAACAAATGCAAAATAACTAATAAATACAAGATATATAAATTACAGTATTTATAAACTTAAGTTACTTTAAATTAGGATTCTAATACTTGCTTTTATTTATTTTTGTATTTATGAAGTATGTTACAATTTATTATACTCAAAAGATTTCAAATGATATTAATAAATCCATCACTAGAGCTTCGCTTTAAATGTTCGCATACATTTTAGCGAATGCGATTGCGAATGCAAATAGCAAACATCCGAATATTCACCACACATCTTCTATAGATACCGTTACTAATATTGATAAAATTAAATACCGTTTAAAATTGCATACCGGTTTTCCTACCGATACCCAAATAACAAATAGTTTAATACTCCTTATTTATATTTTTTATTCTCCTAAATTTATAATTTTTTAAAAGTATAAATTTTGCAGAGTTAATACAATATTTTAAAGAAAAATCTGTTTTTTAATTGCATTTAGAAAATATAAGTTTATTAGATCCCTTCTGTGTAATTTTTGTGTGATCTTGTTAATTAATTTGTAAAATCGATCTAAAAATACCATTATAAACGTTTCTGTACCGTTATATCAATACCGATGTTGTTAAAATATCGATAATGAAAAAAACAAATATTTTAATGACGACACTGCTACCAGAATTCGTTTACTTAATTTTTTTTTTGCATAATTTCACCATTTTAATTATAATATTTATATTTATATGCTGAATATTTAAAGGAAAAGACAAACTTAAATTTTATAAAAATGAAAAAGCTGATTATTTAAGGATACTTGTTCAAACATTTGCTTTTTAATTAAAAAATGTTAATATAATTTAATTACTAATTTCTGTATTAAATAGTTGTTATTTAACAAAATAGAAAAGGAATGAACAAAAAATTATTACTTTTTACTTTTATTAAACAAAAAATTTGTTTAATATTTTTCTTTTTGATTAGTTTACAGTTTACAATGCTTAAAAATTGATGAGTGATTATTCTGGACGCTAGTGACATGTTTATTATTAAAAAAATCTCTCTCTTTATATGCAAATAAATTCTAGTGTTATTGTATATTATGTAACAAATACAAAAAACCTAAAAATTTATGCCACACATAAACCCTTTGTGAATTTGCATAAAGCTTCTAACAATTAAATTACGTATTTTTGTTTATGATTTGCCTAAAATGAACAACAAAAAAATTGTTTACAGTTTCTGCTTGCATAATCATAAAGAATATCGAAAATTTTATACATATTTCAGTATCTACAATAAGAACATGTTTACTGAGATTTGTTTACAATTATTTTAAATTAGTAAAAGAATTTGATAATTTTCTAGTTCGTTTTAGTTATACTAAACTGTTAAAATAAAAAACAATTTTTCATTTATTTCAACTGTAGTTTGGAAAATTGTTGTTTGTGTGCATTGCCAATATTGTGGCATAGAAATATAGTTCACATATGGATGATTTAGAAGCTAAAAGGCCTAAATCCATTTTTTGTAAATTTTTAAATTTTGATGAATTTTTATTTGATTTTTACAGAATTCAGATAATAGGAAAACTTACATAACAAAATTGGGCCATTATATATTGCTGTAATTTGAATTATATATTATTACTATTTCTGTGCTCGACAACATCCACTTTGTTACACATCCATATAATGCAACATAAGTTTTAATATTTTTGTAGTTGATCCATAACTCTTATTATTATTTTTTTAATTATCTATATGAATATGTATTTACTTTAATAAAAGTTTCCTTTTAATCGCAAAAAATATTTTTTTTGTATTTTAGGCAAATTATTTTTTAGGTTTTTATTTCAAGAGTTTTTATTCAACAATTGATAGTGGAATTAAGATAAGATTTTTGGGAAACATTTTTTAATAAGACAAATGTGTTTGCTTCTACACTGAAAGAATTTTCTTCGCAATACCAATGAATTTTGACATTAATCCCATGAAAAATTGCATTGCAAGGAACATATGCAGCGCTTTGTTGGATCAATGAAACCTGTTTCATTAAAAGGATTTAATGAAACATTACATTAGATCTATGAATATTATTCATTGGATGAATACTTTCAATAAATTAAAATTTTTTTTTTTTTTTTTTTGTATTTTATTTTACTTTTTATTTTTTTTTCTGTCTCTGGCGGGAATCGATCGCGCAACCTAGGTGCTGATAGACTAGCTCACTACCAGCTAGTCTACCGGGGCGGTGTAGTTTTTGGTTAAAAAAAACTATGTTTTTTACTCAATTTAGAGCGTAAATATGAGATTAAATTGTCCATAATAACAATAACAACATTGATTAAAAGTGGATTGAAAGTTTTTGTTTCATTATTATAATGACATTTTTATTGTCATTATGAAAATTTAAATTTATGAAGGCAATAAGTGAAATATGTTGCTTTTATAAAAACAATTTCGATTGCATAAATTTAATGGCATACATATAACATTAGATGTATGAAATTATTAAATCTTACATTTTTTAATTAACAATTAAACATTTTTTAAGGAAACTAGAATTTTGTATAAATTAATGAATATAGTTATGTTTGTATATTGTTTTTTTTATGTTCCCAATTAAAATTTTTTGTTTAACTTGGAAAAACTTAAGTTTTCATATATCCAATGAAAATACTCAATTATAACTATGAAATTCCATTTAGACAATGAAAAGTTTCATTTACCCAAGGATAATTTTTTTATGAAAATGATTCATTAAATATATGAAGCATTTTTCTTTCAGTGTAGGGGTATGTCTACTACAACCTAAATATATTTTACATTTGGAAGAAGAAAAATTGACAGATCTTCTTATTAAGGAGAATGATCACATCTGATAAGAGAGCCTTTTCTGGCAAAATGGGAACCAGAAGCTCCTGGGAGTTCGGTCCAGTACTTGTTATTGTTAAGGCCCAAAAACACTTGCCAAATGCTTGACATCAAGCTCGTGTACGTGTGCTTGACATTAGAACATACATTTGCTGGATCAGCTGTCAAGTGCGTGCTTGAAGAGTTATGCCAATACATTTATCAAAATAACTCGTCAAGCATGCTAAATATCTAAATTTTTTGATTTTCCATCAAGCAATGTAAGTGCCACACATACAAACTCATTTTCACTGATACAACCTTAATGCTGGATGGGAATTTGACCAGTGTATTTGGGTCTTTAGGGCTCCTTCGGAAATTTGCGTCTCCTTTAGATTATATTTTAAGTTAAATGTGTACACAAGATTTTTAACATAAAAACCATATCGGGCATGATGTTGGTGTTTTATCATTCTATAAGGTGTAAAACGGTTAAGTAAATCAATCATAATAATTTGTTCTTTCTAATTTCTTTTTTTTGTTTTTTTTTCAAGAACAAATTGGAGATAAAATCAACTTTATAATACTTGAATCAAGCGCATTTTGAGATTAATTCAATCTTAGTTTTACTTAAATCAATCTCATTTTCGGATTATTTTAAGTACGAGTTCGGATTAAAACAATTTTATAATTCTTGAATCAAGCGCATTTTGAGATTGATTCAATCTAAAATTTACTTAAATCAATCTCATTTTTAGATTACTTTAAGTACGAAATCGGGATTGAATATGGATAATTTAAGTATTTTGGGATTGAAAATCCGTACTTGAATCAATCTTTCTGTACTTGATTCAAGAAAATCCGTACTCACCGTACTATCAATCCCGCTTCGGATTGATTTGAGTACGTTTGGATTGATTTTTCTTTGGAGTGTACCTATTTTTAGAAACACAAAGTTGGCAGTACTAGGATTTCCAATTCACGTTTTCATTCTGTATAAGTTTATGTCGAATTTAAAAATTTTTTCAGAGATGTTCATGTGTGTGTTGAGTATGATGAATATGCTATTTCATGAACTGTTTAATTTTTTAAGTATCATCACAAAATTAAATCGAACAGAAATTCTACAAAACTGTACTTAATCCTAAAAAATCTACCTTTCTTATTAAAACACACGAAGGCTTAAATGTAAATAAATGTTTCAAGGCTAATACTTTAGGGATATATAAGGTCTTAGGGCGTATTTCAAAAACTCTTTTTAAATGTCAAGTCATATTTTTTTTATTTGTAATGAAAAACGAATTTCAAACATAAATTTTATTTTTTTAATAGAATTTGAGAAAAAGGCCCTTAGTCCTATAAGGAGATACGGAATTAAAGTTTTGTTTTTTTTTGGAAAAGTAACTAATTCCATACTGTTTTTATTCTTGAGATTTTTAAAAATTTGAAATTTTTTTCAAAAATAATGTTTTAAGATATATTTTTTAGCAATACCATCTTATTAGAAAAAAAAACCTTTTGAATTACTTGGAATCTTTTTCAACAAAGACCAAAACGGTTTGTTGGGGAAGCGCCCAGGCCCTTTGTTTCCAATTGTAGATTATAAACGAAAAGCACAAGAACTTTTTTAAGCACAAAAAATATTTATTTCTTATACTATTGAGTGAATCCATGTCAAACCGTTAAGTCGTTCGGCATCATCACCTCCGATTTGAATGAAATTCAACACAAATGTTGAATGTTATTGGACTTTAACAAAACATAAATTTTCAGACCCCAGATTCTTTCGGCTTCCGAAATATGACGTCATAAAAGATGAGAAAAATGTGAAAAAAACTCAAAAGTCTCCTTACAAAAGGGGATAGAACTCTTGAACTACGCAAGATAATTTAGTTTTATTGGTATCGTTTTAAAGGTGAAAGTGCACCCTTTAAAATGATATGCATATTGTGTTTTTCTAAGAAAAGGTCAAAGCTCAATTATTGGGGTCTTGAGTTCAAAGCTCCATATCTAGAAAAGTATATTTTTTAAAATTCTTAAAAAAATATATGTTAAGTATTATACCCTCTTCAACATTTGCAGAGAATTTAAAGGTGGAGACTCGATTGGTGTCAGAGTTATATACCAGAACGGGATTCTAAGTATGTTTTGTGTTCAAAAACCCCTTGTTGTTGTTGTATTTTAATTATTTTTTTCAGTATATCTGGAGATCGGCAAGAGCCAAAGTTTCCAAATTTAGTACACAAATTTAAGGTATCAATACACACCATCCCACAAAATGTGGTCGGGATTGGAGAAGTGGGCGTGGTACCGCCCGTACAGGAAATATCAAAAATTGTATAAAAACCTGAATCTTTGGACTATCATATGATCCATGGTTACGCCGTATATATCAAAAGATCGGAAATCTTTAGTAGGAAATATTCTCTAAAAAACTCGGAAAAATCGGTTCAGATACAAAAATTTTTTGATATTTTTTGTACGGGAGGTACCACGCCCACTTCTCCAGTCCCACCCACATTTTGTGGGATGGTGTGTATTGATAACTAAAATTTGTGTACTAAACTTGGAAACTTTGGCTCTTGCCGTTCTCCAGATATACTGAAAAAAACAATTAAAATAAAACAACAACAAGGGATTTTTGAACACAAAACATACTTAGAATCACGTTCTGGTATATAACTCTGACACCAATCGAGTCTCCACCTTTAAATTTTCTGCAAATGTTGAAAAGGGTATAATACTTAACATATGTTTTTTTAAGAATTTTAAAAAATATACTTTTCTAGATATGGACCTTTGAACTCAAGACCCCAAAAATTTACCTTTGACCTTTTCTTAGAAAAACACAATATGCATATCATTTTAAAGGGTGCACTTTCGCCTTTAAAACGATACCAAAAAAACTAGATTATCTTGCGTAGTTCAAGAGTTCTATCCCCTTTTGTAAGGAGACTTTTGAGTTTTTTTCACATTTTTCTCATCTTTTATGACGTCATATTTCGGAAGCCGAAAGAATCTGGGGTCTGAAAATTTATGTTTTGTTAAAGTCCAATTACATATAACATTTGTGTTGAATTTCATTCAAATCGGAGGTGCTGTTGCCGAAAATGCCATATTTTCGTGATGGTTTGACGTGTTTTAACTCTATTACGTTAAAATTCCTGAAATTTACATTAACAAATACGTTTAAAATTAAATGACAAATAAAACAGTATTAAAAGATATTACTAACTTTTAGCATGGAAACCGAGAGCTAAACTTCTTTTTCTCACAATAAGAATCTTTTTGGAATTTCTTTACTTAAATATGGCTTTTATATTACTTGAAATGAACATTTTATTATACCGCGTGGAAATATACATAATCACAACTGACAAAAACACGGTAACTAAATAAAATAAAATTTCCATGCACGATTAAATAATCTCTAATTGTGACGAGACAGTGGCGGTAACACTGTTAATTTTCTTAAATCTAAAATTATTTTTTTAATATACATGTTGATAAAACAAAATTGTTTTGCAAAGTAATCTTGAAATCCGCTAGTGGTATGTCAAAAAGATTACAGGATTTGTGAAAAAGAAAAAAAGGTTTTAACTTTGAGGCGTTCAATCAAAGTGAGTATATTAAAAGTTAAACATATTACGTTTTAGAAGGACTCTCTTGGAACGAGCACAAAATTAGACATTTTGGGAAGGATCCGAGATGGCATAAGTGCCGCCCAGAATTTGATTTCGGATTACAAAGTCACCAAACGACATGCGATATGATGAGATCGGACACTAAATGGCAGCGTTATATATAAAAAACAAAAGTCTGTATTTGGGGGCGTGGCAAAACATTTTTTTGTTTGTTTTAGAAACTTCATTGAAATATCTGTGATTCTAGGGGGTCACTAGCACAACTAAACTATGAGTTGAGACAATCCGCCCACTAAAGCTGCCATGTACGGACACAAACACAAAATCGGTACTTTACTAGACTCTAGAGCCTTTATCTTTGCTTAGAAGTTGAAATTATTCAATCATTCTAAAAAGCACCTTAATTTTTAGTTAGAAATTGTCCCTTTTTCCAATATCTAGTCAACTATCATGTACTAAAAAGTTGAATACAGAAAGTCTTGCCTCTATCTGCATTTATTTATATTTTTTATGACTAGATTTTGTTCATGGTTTTATTATGAATTCCAATTTTTTTAAAATTTTTTGCAATTTAAAAAAAAAATTAAGAAGTATAAAGTGAAAACATGGCATGTTTAAAAGTTAAATTGTGGACACAACCAAAGCAAACGTAAAAAATCAGCAATTTTACATGTGTATTTTGCAAATTTCACCAACACTTGCAGGGAAAGGCAAAACTGAAAATCAATGTTGTCATATGTGCAGTATCAATTTTTATATGTATCGATTTAAATTGGTTATTTCTATTTTTCCCCCATTTACTGTTTTTCTAATGGAAAATGCAGCAATAAAAACTATAAAATAGAACTACACTGGGAAATTCAGAAAAACTAAACAAAAGAGCATATAGAAAAAATTAAATTGAATATTACGAATGTAAAAGAAAGAAAATACTAAGTTCATTGATATTGTATTAGCAAGAATTTAAGGAAAACAACTGATACTCATTTCAATCTTAAAGGTAAATTTCAACAAAATACTTTCTAGGTCTTTAGAAATTTTGAAACTTTAAGGTTAAAAATAACATGGCGCATAAGTACAAAAACATCTGTTGTGAAGAAAATAAATTAAAATAGAACAAATGACAGCAGAAGCCAAACACGTAACTTTTGCAATAAACATTAATTGTGTGCCTAGCATATTTATTTAGAACAGGCCGACAGTCAGGCAGATAGAAATACAAAACCGTAAAATATTCTCCCAAATTACTTGTGCATATAAACCACAATATTTTACAAAATATACACATGAGAATAATTGCCGAAAAGAAAAGTAAAAGAAAACAATCCAACAAAGATGGAGCATTGGGGAATTCCTTTGATAATCCAAACTCTCTTGTTAATTCCCATCCACATCAACAAATCTTAATCGTTAGATTCTTTAACGTTAAGCTTTCCTATTATGCAATAAATATATGGGAGTTAAATAAACAGGTTTATTCTCAATAGCATGGTTTAAACAGATGCCTTAACAATACATTGACGCCAACAACATTAAAACCACAACAAAAACTGTAAATACCTCAACCAACAACAGCAACAATATAAAAAAGTTACCAAATACGTAGCACTTTAATATAGTCTATGGCATATTTATCACTACGCTGATCATTAGGGGTATAACTTATTACCATTTGCAAATATCAAAATGGCCCTAGCCCTAGTCTATTGAAAACTATTAAAAACAATGTTATTAATTTTTCGGGGATTTTAAAAGAGGTAGTAGTATGTTTAGAGCGGTTCCAAATATGATTTTCCATACAAAAGTTGGGTGCATGGTGTAAGTGTTGCCATGTTTTTATTATATTGGCCATTTTAGTGCTTTTTTTTGAAAAATAAAAAAAAACGCTTCAAATATTTATAATAGGAATTTAAAAACCGGGAAACCAAAATACCAACAAAATGGGTATTTTGACGGGATTTTAGCGTCGACTTGAATATTAATTTAGAATTTTTAATTGTTATATATATATATATATATATATATATATATATATATATATATATAATAGGCAAATGGTTTGAAGGTTATCTATTTTGATTACGCTGCATCGGCTTTCTAGCTACTTTTTCCATACAAAAGTGAGAAGAATAGTGGCAGAATTGCCAAGTTTTTATTATTGCATTTTTGCGCTTTTTTTCAGTACTATTATTATGAAAAATAAAAAAACGCTACAAATTTTTAAAAATACTGTTTAGATGCAAATACGAATATGAGTGTAAAAGGGAAATGACGTGTAAAGAAAGTTGTTTAGGAGGTGTGATATTTTTGTTAATTGTATAATTTCTTCGTGTACGTGTCAGTCTTGAAGATTTTAAAAATTTTGTGAGGGATGATAATTTTACTTGTGCATAAGAATTTGTGGGAAAAATTTTTTTTTATTTATTTAGTAGCAGGTGTTAAATTTCTTCGTGAACGTGTCTTAAAGATTTTAAAATTTTGTGAGGGATGATAATTTTACTTGTGCGTTTTCATATTAACGATAAAACTGATCGTTGAATAATTATTTTTAGTTTTTCAGTTATTGTGTGTGTGTTTAGAATAGTTAATGACTTTGTTGCATAGGTTTTCTAGTGACTTTTTGCTTTGAATGCCTCGGTAGGCTTGTGGGATCAACCACTTTTTTTTTATATCAACAGCCACCAGCTGCACATTAGCTATGTTTACATAAATAATCAGAATTATATTACAAAAAGTAGAAAGTAACTTCTTGGTTTTACTTATAGATCCTTAATAATTTTCGTTATCGTACTCTACTCCTCCTTATTTATAACAACAACAACTTAGAATATACATGAATAGAGCTGACGCAGCTGTGACAAGTCAAACAGAAAACAAATCCAAAAAAACAAAATGTTTGGTTTTCTGAAATTCTTAAATTCTACTAAAATAAGCCCCGCCCCTTATTTATAAATTTTTTAACTAATGAAATATGACGGGACTGTACCAAAAATATGATTAATTGTGAAATTAAAACTGTTGATTGAGCATGCTTAATCATGTTTATAATTATTAAATATCACAAATACATTAATAAGACTAACCTAACAATATCAAAACCAAACATGATTGAACTTGAATATTATTTTTGTCAAGCTAATAGGGCCTAAATTTCTTCAATGTAAATAAAACTCAATTTTTATTTCAATATTTTGTTTAAAAGTAAAATTTTTATCTATAATAAAGAGATATAAATATTAAATGAAATGGAAAAAATTTTGTTCTTGTACGTGTCATGAAAATTTAAAATTTTGTGAGGGATGATAATTTTACTTGTGCGTATTCATATTGATGATTTACAAGTTGTTTATTTTAGTGGCAGGTGTTAAATTTCTTCGTGTACGTGTCTTGAAGATTTTAAAATTTTGTGAGGGATGATAATTTTACTTGTGCGTTTTCGTATTAAAGATAAAACTGATCGTAGAATAAGTATTTTTTTAGTTTTTTTCAGTTATTGTGTATGTGTTTAGAATAGTTAATGACTTTGTTGCATAGGTTTTCTAGTGACTTTTTGCATTGAATGCCTCGGTAGGCTTGTGGGATCAACCACTTTTTTATATCAACAGCAACCGACATCACTTTTAATTACATTTAACAAATAGAAGGAGTTGTAATTTTTGGGTTTTGTTAATCTTAAATAGAATAATATATATTTATATTTTTTTTTTTGCGCAGATTTAATTATCACAAGAGACTCTGGTCTGTTTCACTACAACGGACTAAAGTCAAAGTAACTATTAATCGGTTAATTAAGTTAGCATATAATTTTTGTTGATAACACTTAATAAGTATTTTCTAAAAACATTTGCAGATAGTTTCACTATTACTCAATGTTTATAACCTTTTATTTATTTTTTTTTTCTAGTTTGATACTCTATAATATAAGTTTAATGAAGAATTTTTCTATGGTTTGATACCCTACAATGACAGTATAGTTAAGAATTTAGTTCAATCCATGGATACACTGCATACAGTTAATAATTATACATTATACATACAAATACAATAAAATTTCCATTTTATTAACCATAGTACATGGTTTATTAATTGTTTTGATAATATTTAGTAAAAGTTTATATATAGTATAAACTTGAAGTCGACTATACCAATAGAATATTAAATGTTACTGAAAAAAGGAAATCATATTACAAAATCAATTAAGATGATCTAAAAAAGAGTATTACATAGGAGTTTTGAATATTTAATAAGGAAATATCTATTATATCTGCTTATAATTAGCAGTTAGGAATTTAAAGATAACAAATTTGTTTTATAATTAGTACAGCTTTACATGTTTTTTTTTTTTTCTAGTTTATTAACCATACATTATCATACCATACCATTATAATCCATAGAATATAAAACAATTTAAAATAGTTAAATCCGCAAAAGAAAATCACAAACTTTATTTATTTATTTATGTAAAACCTTACTCCATTAATCATTTATTTATACTTTATATATACTAATACCATGAAATGAATAGTTCAATAACCATATTATATGGTTTATTTAATGTTTTGTATACCGTTTTGTAATTCCTATAATTTGTTTTCCTATTATTTCCCTTATATATTTAATATTTATACACTTCCATACATCCTTAAATATACATTCTATTTTAAGCATTTCTACTATACATATATAAAAATTTTTTTTCTTATACTAACATTCTATATTTAATCTTAGTATTATAATCTTACTCTTGATTTTAATCTTAGTCTTAGTGTTAATCTTAGTAGTAGTCTTTTGATCTTGGTTTTATAGTTTCGGATTTCAATCTTGTTTTTTTGTTTTGTTTATAGACTTGCAACATTATTCTTGTATTACTCTTGCGTGCTGCTTTGTTTACGTTTTCTTAGACTGAATACATATATGGAAATTTAAAATTTCTTTACTTACATATAAAATATCTATCTACTGTTATACGAATGCGTTGAACTTAGTGTTTTCAATTGAAATATTAAACTTCGATTTTAAACAGACATATGCATCTTTTATTTTATATAGGAAATTAATACTCGGTACTAGCGACAACCTCGAAGCTTGCACCGACCCCAGTTTTCATAACGTGCAAGAATCGAGTTTCTACTATACTTCATTCTCATCAAACTAATCACACAAGGCGATTTTAAGAAAATCCATACTAATCCTTTCCATTTTATCAAATCTATCCATTATATTATTATTTTAATTTTAACAATTCTTATAAATTCAATGCAGTTCTCACATAATTAAATTCATTCTATATACAACCTTAACCAGTAACTCATATTTATATATACAATTTTTTCAAACCACTTTTAAAAACATATTTTGATTTTTACTTGTCTACTATATTAAAAAATAATCTATTAACTTAAATGAAAATTTAGGTTTATATTAAGTAATTTGATTATACGCTGAGATACGCTGATGGTTTTTCTACCTTAAATTTATATATTGGATAGAAAGTTACATCTGAATGTAGTGTTTCGATAAGAATGTCTCTATATTACTTTAAATCAGGTTTCTTATAATACAAAGTTTTTGAATGAAATATTAACAATCCTAATGTTAATTTCAATATAATTTCATTTAAATCATATATACATACATATAAATATTAATTTGTTAGAATCAAACCATCAATTACCATCATGTTCTTATTAATGTCATATATTTTTTTTTTCATTATTTTTATTATTCGTTAAAAACTTTATATTCTTATATGTAGGAGATGCATATGATTTGGGATTTCTCCTTCATTTTAAAATTGTTTGATTTTACAATTTTTATATTAGTTATTTCAGCCTCTTCATTATCATTATGATCATTATCATAATCATCATAATTAAGATCAGTAATATTCTTTGATCCTTAAAAACAACAATTCTATTATCTTATGTTTTGTTTTCTAGTTTGCTACTCTATAATATTAGTTTAATGAAGAGTTTTTCTATAGCACGAAATGAATAGTTTAATAACCATATTATATGATTTATTTAATGTTTTTGCATACAGTTTTGTAATTCCTATAATTTGTTTTCCTTTTATTTCCCCTTCTATACTTAATATTTATATACCTCCATACATCCTTAAATATACATTATGTTTTGAGCATTTCTTTACTATACATATATATAAATTTTTTCCTTTACTAACATTCCTATATTTAATCTTAATCTTATGATCTTAGTCTTGATTTTAATTAATCTTAATCTTAGTGTTAATCTTGATAGTAGCCTTTTAGTCTTGGTTTTATAGTTTCGGATCTCAATCTTAGTTTTTGTATAGACATCTCATTTACAAACCTATAACTTCAATCTAATCAAACCTATCACACAAGACGATTGTCTTCTGTTTTTCAAGAAAATCCATACTAATCCTTTCAATTTTATCAACTCTATCCATTATATTATTATTTTAATTTTAACAAATCTTATAAATTCTATTCAGTTCTCACATAATTTTATTCATTGTATATACAATCCTTAACCATTATCTCATATTTATAGATACAGTTTTTCAATACACTTTTAAAAACATAGTTTGATTTTTACTTGTCTACTATATTAAAAAATTATCCATAAACTTAAATGAAAATTTAGGTTTATATTAAGTAATTTGATTAAACACTGAGATACGCTGATGGTTTTTCTACCTTAAATTTATATATTGAATAGAAAGTTACATCTGAATGTAGTGTTTCGGTAAGAATGTCTCTATATTACTTTAAATCAGGTTTCTTATAATACAAAGTTTTTGAATGAAATATTAACAATCCTAATGTTAATTTCAATATAATTTCATTTAAATCATATATACATACATATAAATATTAATTTGTTAGAATCAAACCATCAATTACCATCATGTTCTTATTAATGTCATATATTTTTTTTTTTCATTATTTTTATTATTCGTTAAAAACTTTATATTCTTATATGTAGGAGATACATATGATTTAGGATTTCTCCTTCATTTTAAACTTGTTTGATTTTACAATTTTTATATTAGTTATTTCAGCCTCTTTATTATCATTATGATCATTATCATAATCATCATAATTAAGATCAGTAATATTCTTTGATCCTTAAAAACAACAATTCTATTATCTTATGTTTTTTTTTTTTTCTAGTTTGCTACTCTATAATATTAGTTTAATGAAGAGTTTTTCTATAGCACGAAATGAATAGTTTAATAACCATATTATATGATTTATTTAATGTTTTTGCATACAGTTTTGTAATTCCTATAATTTGTTTTCCTTTTATTTCCCCTTCTATACTTAATATTTATATACCTCCATACATCCTTAAATATACATTATGTTTTGAGCATTTCTTTACTATACATATATATAAATTTTTTCCTTTACTAACATTCCTATATTTAATCTTAATCTTATGATCTTAGTCTTGATTTTAATTAATCTTAATCTTAGTGTTAATCTTGATAGTAGCCTTTTAGTCTTGGTTTTATAGTTTCGGATCTCAATCTTAGTTTTTGTATAGACATCTCATTTACAAACCTATAACTTCAATCTAATCAAACCTATCACACAAGACGATTGTCTTCTGTTTTTCAAGAAAATCCATACTAATCCTTTCAATTTTATCAACTCTATCCATTATATTATTATTTTAATTTTAACAAATCTTATAAATTCTATTCAGTTCTCACATAATTTTATTCATTGTATATACAATCCTTAACCATTATCTCATATTTATAGATACAGTTTTTCAATACACTTTTAAAAACATAGTTTGATTTTTACTTGTCTACTATATTAAAAAATAATCCATAAACTTAAATGAAAATTTAGGTTTATATTAAGTAATTTGATTAAACACTGAGATACGCTGATGGTTTTTCTACCTTAAATTTATATATTGAATAGAAAGTTACATCTGAATGTAGTGTTTCGGTAAGAATGTCTCTATATTACTTTAAATCAGGTTTCTTATAATACAGAGTTTTTAAATGAAATATTAACAATCCTAATGTTAATTTCAATATAATTTCATTTAAATCATATAAACATACATATAAATATTAATTTGTTAGAATCAAACCATCAATTACCATCATGATCTTATTAATGTCATATATTTTTTTTTTTTCATTATTTTTATTATTCGTTAAAAACTTTATATTCTTATATGTAGGAGATACATATGATTTAGGATTTCTCCTTCATTTTAAACTTGTTTGATTTGAAAATTTTCATATTAGGTATTTCAACCTTTTCATTATTATTATACTCATCATAATCATCATAATTGAGATTAGTTATATTCTTTTCTCATTAAAACCAACAATTCTATTATCATAATCATCAAAATTGAGTTTAAATATATTTTGTTTTTATTTTTTCGTTGAAACCAACAAATCATAATCATTATTATCAAAATCAGGTTTATATATGTTTTTTTTTTTTTTTTTTTAGTCAAGATACTTTAACATCATCATAACCAGAAATATTATTTTTACAAATGTTGATATTGTGATTTTAATTAAACTGGTTATAATCACCTAAGGTTGAAATGATAGAGATGTTATCCGTTTAATTCTGTTGACTAATTCACATTTATTAAGATATATAGATAATAACAGAATTGATAGAGGATTCATAATTGAATAACTTTGAATAAGAATTGAGCTTATAGTTGGATGTAAGTACGATTTAAACAATAATAACCGACATCGAATAAGTGATTCATCATTTTATTTAATTGAAAACATACCACTTTACATCAAGATACCTTATTTTTAATCTGGTAGCATAAAGCAGTTACCTATTTTTGATCTGGTAACGTATAAACAGAGAGAATTAATATCAGATTTAAATAACAAACCAAATATAAGATACATTATATAATCCAACAACAACAACAACAACAATATATTCAACATAAATTGATTCGAAATAAAATACACACAATTCTTAAATACATTCAATTAGTTTGTCTTATGATTATACTTTAGCTGAGAGAGATTAATACCATATACATATTTACACGTTATGCACTTACAACATAAAATTCAAAGTTTATTAACCATAATATATGGTTTTATATAATGTTTTAACAGCAATCATTAAAAATTTATATATAATATAAACTTATAGTTGACTGTACCATCAGAATATTGACTGATAATATCACAATAGAATCATATTACACAAACAATATATAGAATATTATAAAGAGAAAGGTATAAACTCATATGTCTATAGGTAACAGTTAAGAATTTTACAATATATTGGTTTAAGATATGTTATTTCTAATTAAGAGTTTAGTTTGATGGTTCTTGGAAGTTTATTTTCAATATAAATACATACATACATATTTGCTGATTTATTCCTATTTGATAATTTTTGATTTGATTGTTTTTTTTCTTTTTACCTACAACACATTAATGAAATGGATATACATTAATGATGATGTTTTTTAACACTTTTAAATATTTGTTAAATATAGCTACATCAACTTCTTAATACATCGAATCAACTTACTGAGAATTAATTTTTAAATTAATATTTTGATATCCGTATACCCAGCTGATAGGCTGGTTGTGTATAGGTTTACATGATAATCACAAATTTCTTTAAAATAATAAAATTTCATTGAATTAACTCTCAAATTGCAACCATACCCATAAAGTATAGATAGTACATCCCATATAAATTTATACTTTTACATTAAATTATTTAGTTTCACTATGTTCTCATCATGATTAATATAGAAAATCATATTTTCATATACCCACACCACAAAAGTGAAGAGTATATTAGATACACGTTAATACTAATCCTAGTTACCTTTTGATATACTAAATCAACTTATTTACTTAGAATTACTTTTTAAAACAATTTAAACATGAATCAATCCGACTGGTTGGTGGGCTGTTCATATAAAACTAAAAATAAAATTTGATTTTTAGGTTTACATGCACAGCTAGCTGTCTATTGTATGATTTATAGAACACAAACGCAAAACTCATCAGTTCAACTTTCATTTAAAACAAAATTTGTTTCAGTTTGTGTAATATGATTCTATTGTGATATTATCAGTCAATATTCTGATGGTACAGTCAACTATAAGTTTATATTATATATAAATTTTTAATGATTGCTGTTAAAACATTATATAAAACCATATATTATGGTTAATAAACTTTGAATTTTATGTTGTAAGTGCATAACGTGTAAATATGTATATGGTATTAATCTCTCTCAGCTAAAGTATAATCATAAGACAAACTAATTGAATGTATTTAAGAATTGTGTGTATTTTATTTCGAATCAATTTATGTTGAATATATTGTTGTTGTTGTTGTTGTTGGATTATATAATGTATCTTATATTTGGTTTGTTATTTAAATCTGATATTAATTCTCTCTGTTTATACGTTACCAGATCAAAAATAGGTAACTGCTTTATGCTACCAGATTAAAAATAAGGTATCTTGATGTAAAGTGGTATGTTTTCAATTAAATAAAATGATGAATCACTTATTCGATGTCGGTTATTATTGTTTAAATCGTACTTACATCCAACTATAAGCTCAATTCTTATTCAAAGTTATTCAATTATGAATCCTCTATCAATTCTGTTATTATCTATATATCTTAATAAATGTGAATTAGTCAACAGAATTAAACGGATAACATCTCTATCATTTCAACCTTAGGTGATTAAAACCAGTTTAATTAAAATCACAATATCAACATTTGTAAAAATAATATTTCTGGTTATGATGATGTTAAAGTATCTTGACTAAAAAAAAAAAAAAAAAAAAACATATATAAACCTGATTTTGATAATAATGATTATGATTTGTTGGTTTCAACGAAAAAATAAAAACAAAATATATTTAAACTCAATTTTGATGATTATGATAATAGAATTGTTGGTTTTAATGAGAAAAGAATATAACTAATCTCAATTATGATGATTATGATGAGTATAATAATAATGAAAAGGTTGAAATACCTAATATGAAAATTTTCAAATCAAACAAGTTTAAAATGAAGGAGAAATCCTAAATCATATGTATCTCCTACATATAAGAATATAAAGTTTTTAACGAATAATAAAAATAATGAAAAAAAAAAAAATATATGACATTAATAAGATCATGATGGTAATTGATGGTTTGATTCTAACAAATTAATATTTATATGTATGTATATATGATTTAAATGAAATTATATTGAAATTAACATTAGGATTGTTAATATTTCATTTAAAAACTCTGTATTATAAGAAACCTGATTTAAAGTAATATAGAGACATTCTTACCGAAACACTACATTCAGATGTAACTTTCTATTCAATATATAAATTTAAGGTAGAAAAACCATCAGCGTATCTCAGTGTTTAATCAAATTACTTAATATAAACCTAAATTTTCATTTAAGTTTATGGATTATTTTTTAATATAGTAGACAAGTAAAAATCAAACTATGTTTTTAAAAGTGTATTGAAAAACTGTATCTATAAATATGAGATAATGGTTAAGGATTGTATATACAATGAATAAAATTATGTGAGAACTGAATAGAATTTATAAGATTTGTTAAAATTAAAATAATAATATAATGGATAGAGTTGATAAAATTGAAAGGATTAGTATGGATTTTCTTGAAAAACAGAAGACAATCGTCTTGTGTGATAGGTTTGATTAGATTGAAGTTATAGGTTTGTAAATGAGATGTCTATACAAAAACTAAGATTGAGATCCGAAACTATAAAACCAAGACTAAAAGGCTACTATCAAGATTAACACTAAGATTAAGATTAATTAAAATCAAGACTTAGATCATAAGATTAAGATTAAATATAGGAATGTTAGTAAAGGAAAAAATTTATATATTTGTATAGTAAAGAAATGCTCAAAACATAATGTATATTTAAGGATGTATGGAGGTATATAAATATTAAGTATAGAAGGGGAAATAAAAGGAAAACAAATTATAGGAATTACAAAACTGTATGCAAAAACATTAAATAAATCATATAATATGGTTATTAAACTATTCATTTCGTGCTATAGAAAAACTCTTCATTAAACTAATATTATAGAGTAGCAAACTAGAAAAAAAAACATAAGATAATAGAATTGTTGTTTTTAAGGATCAAAGAATATTACTGATCTTAATTATGATGATTATGATAATGATCATAATGATAATGAAGAGGCTGAAATAACTAATATAAAAATTGTAAAATCAAACAATTTTAAAATGAAGGAGAAATCCCAAATCATATGCATCTCCTACATATAAGAATATAAAGTTTTTAACGAATAATAAAAATAATGAAAAAAAAAAAATATATGACATTAATAAGATCATGATGGTAATTGATGGTTTGATTCTAACAAATTAATATTTATATGTATGTATATATGATTTAAATGAAATTATATTGAAATTAACATTAGGATTGTTAATATTTCATTCAAAAACTTTGTATTATAAGAAACCTGATTTAAAGTAATATAGAGACATTCTTATCGAAACACTACATTCAGATGTAACTTTCTATCCAATATATAAATTTAAGGTAGAAAAACCATCAGCGTATAATCAAATTACTTAATATAAACCTAAATTTTCATTTAAGTTAATAGATTATTTTTTAATATAGTAGACAAGTAAAAATCAAAATATGTTTTTAAAAGAGGTTTGAAAAAATTTTATATATAAATATGAGTTACTGGTTAAGGTTGTATATAGAATGAATTTAATTATGTGAGAACTGCATTGAATTTATAAGAATTGTTAAAATTAAAATAATAATATAATGGATAGATTTGATAAAATGGAAAGGATTAGTATGGATTTTCTTAAAATCGCCTTGTGTGATTAGTTTGATGAGAATGAAGTATAGTAGAAACTCGATTCTTGCACGTTATGAAAACTGGGGTCGGTGCAAGCTTCGAGGTTGTCGCTAGTACCGAGTATTAATTTCCTATATAAAATAAAAGATGCATATGTCTGTTTAAAATCGAAGTTTAATATTTCAATTGAAAACACTAAGTTCAACGCATTCGTATAACAGTAGATAGATATTTTATATGTAAGTAAAGAAATTTTAAATTTCCATATATGTATTCAGTCTAAGAAAACGTAAACAAAGCAGCACGCAAGAGTAATACAAGAGTAATGTTGCAAGTCTATAAACAAAACAAAAAAACAAGATTGAAATCCGAAACTATAAAACCAAGATCAAAAGACTACTACTAAGATTAACACTAAGACTAAGATTAAAATCAAGAGTAAGATTATAATACTAAGATTAAATATAGAATGTTAGTATAAGAAAAAAAATTTTTATATATGTATAGTAGAAATGCTTAAAATAGAATGTATATTTAAGGATGTATGGAAGTGTATAAATATTAAATATATAAGGGAAATAATAGGAAAACAAATTATAGGAATTACAAAACGGTATACAAAACATTAAATAAACCATATAATATGGTTATTGAACTATTCATTTCATGGTATTAGTATATATAAAGTATAAATAAATGATTAATGGAGTAAGGTTTTACATAAATAAATAAATAAAGTTTGTGATTTTCTTTTGCGGATTTAACTATTTTAAATTGTTTTATATTCTATGGATTATAATGGTATGGTATGATAATGTATGGTTAATAAACTAGAAAAAAAAAAAACATATAAAGCTGTACTAATTATAAAACAAATTTGTTATCTTTAAATTCCTAACTGCTAATTATAAGCAGATATAATAGATATTTCCTTATTAAATATTCAAAACTCCTATGTAATACTCTTTTTTAGATCATCTTAATTGATTTTGTAATATGATTTCCTTTTTTCAGTAACATTTAATATTCTATTGGTATAGTCGACTTCAAGTTTATACTATATATAAACTTTTACTAAATATTATCAAAACAATTAATAAACCATGTACTATGGTTAATAAAATGGAAATTTTATTGTATTTGTTGTATAATGTATAATTATTAACTGTATGCAGTGTATCCATGGATTGAACTAAATTCTTAACTATACTGTCATTGTAGAGTATCAAACCATAGAAAAATTCTTCATTAAACTTATATTATAGAGTATCAAACTAGAAAAAAAAATAAATAAAAGGTTATAAACATTGAGTAATAGTGAAACTATCTGCAAATGTTTTTAGAAAATGCTTATTAAGTGTTATCAACAAAAATTATATGCTAACTTAATTAACCGATTAATAGTTACTTTGACTTTAGTCCGTTGTAGTGAAACAGACCAGAGTCTCTTGTGATAATTAAATCTGCGCAAAAAAAAAAATATAAATATATATTATTCTATTTAAGATTAACAAAACCCAAAAATTACAACTCCTTCTATTTGTTAAATGTAATTAAAAGTGATGTCGGTTGCTGTTGATATAAAAAAAGTGGTTGATCCCACAAGCCTACCGAGGCATTCAATGCAAAAAGTCACTAGAAAACCTATGCAACAAAGTCATTAACTATTCTAAACACATACACAATAACTGAAAAAAACTAAAAAAATACTTATTCTACGATCAGTTTTATCTTTAATACGAAAACGCACAAGTAAAATTATCATCCCTCACAAAATTTTAAAATCTTCAAGACACGTACACGAAGAAATTTAACACCTGCCACTAAAATAAACAACTTGTAAATCATCAATATGAATACGCACAAGTAAAATTATCATCCCTCACAAAATTTTAAATTTTCAAGACACGTACAAGAACAAAATTTTTTCCATTTCATTTAATATTTATATCTCTTTATTATAGATAACAATTTTACTTTTAAACAAAATATTGAAATAAAAATTGAGTTTTATTTACATTGAAGAAATTTAGGACCTATTAGCTTGACAAAAATAATATTCAAGTTCAATCATGTTTGGTTTTGATATTGTTAGGTTAGTCTTATTAATGTATTTGTGATATTTAATAATTATAAACATGATTAAGCATGCTCAATCAACAGTTTTAATTTCACAATTAATCATATTTTTGGTACAGTCCCGTCATATTTCATTAGTTAAAAAATTTATAAATAAGGGGCGGGGCTTATTTTAGTAGAATTTAAGAATTTCAGAAAACCAAACATTTTGTTTTTTTGGATTTGTTTTCTGTTTGACTTGTCACAGCTGCGTCAGCTCTATTCATGTATATTCTAAGTTGTTGTTGTTATAAATAAGGAGGAGTAGAGTACGATAACGAAAATTATTAAGGATCTATAAGTAAAACCAAGAAGTTACTTTCTACTTTTTGTAATATAATTCTGATTATTTATGTAAACATAGCTAATGTGCAGCTGGTGGCTGTTGATATAAAAAAAAAAGTGGTTGATCCCACAAGCCTACCGAGGCATTAAAAGCAAAAAGTCACTAGAAAACCTATGCAACAAAGTCATTAACTATTCTAAACACACACACAATAACTGAAAAACTAAAAATAATTATTCAACGATCAGTTTTATCGTTAATATGAAAACGCACAAGTAAAATTATCATCCCTCACAAAATTTTAAAATCTTCAAGACACGTTCACGAAGAAATTTAACACCTGCTACTAAATAAATAAAAAAAAATTTTTCCCACAAATTCTTATGCACAAGTAAAATTATCATCCCTCACAAAATTTTTAAAATCTTCAAGACTGACACGTACACGAAGAAATTATACAATTAACAAAAATATCACACCTCCTAAACAACTTTCTTTACACGTCATTTCCCTTTTACACTCATATTCGTATTTGCATCTAAACAGTATTTTTAAAAATTTGTAGCGTTTTTTTATTTTTCCATAATAATAGTACTGAAAAAAAGCGCAAAAATGCAATAATAAAAACTTGGCAATTCTGCCACTATTCTTCTCACTTTTGTATGGAAAAAGTAGCTAGAAAGCCGATGCAGCGTAATCAAAATAGATAACCTTCAAACCATTTGCCTATTATATATATATATATATATATAACAATTAAAAATCCTAAATTAATATTCAAGTCGACGCTAAAATCCCGTCAAAATACCCATTTTGTTGGTATTTTGGTTTCCCGGTTTTTAAATTCCTATTATAAATATTTTAAGCGTTTTTTTTTATTTTTCAAAAAAAAGCACTAAAATGGCCAATATAATAAAAACATGGCAACACTTACACCATGCACCCAACTTTTGTATGGAAAATCATATTTGGAACCGCTCTAAACATACTACTAGAGGTCACCCACAAAACTCGGTAAAGTTGGAAAATAATTCTTTTTTATTTGCCAAAAACAATACGCACATTAAATTTGAAATTCATATCCTTTAATAATTAAGAAACTTTTTAACTTTTGTTTTATTTACAGTAGAATTCCTGTTTAACGAAACTTCAAAGCTGCGAACAACGCATTTAAAGAACACACAAGTTTGCTCCATTGAGTACCTTATATAGCGAACAAAAAATATTTTTTTGTGTTCAATTTAGCGAACAAATAGGATTCATAATTTTAGTTTAATTTAATTGCTAACTAAAAACAAAGTGAGTAGCAAAAAGTACCGCTACTTTAGGTTTTGTTTATGTAGCATTTTTGTTCGATTATAATGCAATGATCAGTAAAATGATACAAGAAAGAGACTTTTTTTAAAAGAAAAACTTTAAATTGTGGATGATTAACAAAATGGATTACGAGTTATGGATTTGTGCAAAAAGTAACAAGTACAATTTTTAGATTTCAAAATAGGAAATTCATGGCTTTTAAGGTCAATTTCCAAGAATGAAGAAACAACTTTTGTCTTGGTTTTTACGACAACGACATTCATACATACATTGTTCTAAAAAAACAAACATTACTTGACAAATGTTTTATGTAACATTTTCAAGGAAATTGAAAATGAATTTGAGCTTTTTTTCATTAAAATTATTTTAGGTTTTACGCTACCAGAGTAATGAATTGTACCTGCTTGAATTTTTTTTTAATATATTATACAGATCTCAAAACATATTTCAAAACAAACCACAAATAAAACAGATCTAGTTATTTATTTATAACCTAACATGGGTACTAGACATAAGTATGGCATATAACAAACTTTTCAGTTTAACGAACAGGCCTGACAAAGTACTGGTTCATTAAACCGGAAAACTACTGTATTAATAAAATATTTAAAATTTTTTATTAAATTTTTTTCTTTAGGGATTTTAGGAAATCGCTTGTGTGGGTGAGGTTTTCATTTTCAAACGACCCAAACAAATTATTTTCGTAAATAACACAACATTCGCTATCGCGTAGTGCAAGGGCCAAAATTTGGTTATACCCCTACTGATCATGCTATCTGTCTTGTACATACACAGAAAGAACAAGTTAGAGTGCTATATTCGGCTGTGCCGAATCTTTGAAACCCTCCACCGACAGTTCGAATGTTTTAGGAGTAATATCTGTATGATGTATATTTATTATTAATTTATCTTTATAAAAAAAACATCTGCATTAAAATTGGTTACGGTTTAGACATACATTAAATTATTAACCGACAATCAGAAAGTTTAATGCTTTTTTTTAGCAATTTTAAATAGATTGAGTAAAATATCATGATTTGTAACAGTTTAAGGTGAACTTAAATGATTTTCACGAGAGCAATTTATATTGAGCCATGGTAAGCTATGAACAAATCATACCAAAATTCTGCAGAATGATTTCTGGCATTAAAAACATTAATTTCAATACAGCGCACATAGGGGTTTTTTGCCAATCTAGCCGGACATTAAGCAAAAAATTTAATTTAAGAAATGGAAAAATTTAAGTACGCAGCTCGACAGACAACAGACAGTTCTGCATCGTATAGTGAATTTTCAAGTCTTTTGCTTGAGATTTGTGGTTTTGGGACACTGTTAAAACCAAGAAAGTTGATTAAATTGCATGCGTGTTCATTGACTTTTTACGGTTTTGGGAGGTTTACAATATATTTTTTTGTAGATAAACGAATAAAGATTTTACATTGAATTTTTTTTTCTGTGAAAGACTATATAAACAGCTAATTATGAAAATTTTTAGAAAAATTTTATTTGAATTTTTTATGATAAAAAAATTAGTACGAAATTAAAAAAAACGATTTTTTTGTTCACTTTTTTGTAAAAAAAAAAATTTAAAAGGTTTTTCAAGGTGAGTTCCGCTGAGTTCTTAAAAATGTTATACACTACGATAAAATTTGAAATCTCTACTTTTAAATTAAAAAAAAAAAACGTTGCGCGTTGTTGCGCCATTTTTTTATGAGTTTTTGAAAATTTCACCTTTTTCTGTTTTTGCTCATCTTGCATAGGTACATATTATAGAAACCCTTTCGTCAGTCATAAAATGTGTTGGTTGTACGTCGATGTTTTTGATTTAGATTATTACATCTAAGACTAATATTACCTGTGTAAAAAAAGGGATGTGCGAAACAGTAAGTAACGGGTTTTAACCACCTGTGCGGCCGCTAAATGACGTTATTTTATGGAGCAAAATAAATGTACCTGTTTTGCATAACTTTTAAAATCATTAACAACAAAAATAATATATAATAAAAAATAAAATCTGGGCTCTAGGTACTTAGTTTTTTTAAATATATATTGTGGTTATTGCATAAAATTGTTATCAGAACCATTTTGAAGCTTCGAGAGTAAAATGAAAAAAGTGTATACGAAATTAGAGTTATTCCAAATTATACAAGAATGTAGTTCTAAACTCGTTGAAGAGAAATTACAATTTTTAGTTAGAAAATTGTACGAAATTTCAAAATGTCAGGGAGATAGTGACATATCAGTAGTAAATCAATGCTTAAAGAAATTCAAATATTTTTTTAAAATATTTTGGCATTCAGCACAAAGAAAAAAGGATCGATTTGTAAGCATGCATGCCAAATGGCTGGAAGGAACAGTGACAATACCTTTTTTTGGGAGTTCGTCTTCAAAACGACTACAAAAATTAGTTGTTACTATTTTAAATAAAATTTGCTGTTACTATTATAAATAAGTTATTATTACGAATATATTAATTATTTTCAGATAAATTAAATACTATAAAATACATAAAAGTCACATAAAATCTTAAAAATTAATATGTTTTGGAAATTAGCAAAAAAAAAAAAATTTTTTTACAGGGTCGTTCCGGGGGGGGGGGGTGTTTGGAGGGATACCTCCCCCTACCCATTAAAGTTCAAAAATTTAATTTTTATAGTATTAAGGCGTTAGTAATCTATTTCTTTTAATATTTACATTTTTTTTAAATATTATTTTATGTAACCGCCCTCAAAAGGGGGCGGGGGCGAAAAGTGTAATTTTACGATCTCATGGGTCTTATTTTAGGTTTTTTAACTTTCGCCGACGTTAAAAGTTGCATTTGCCAAACAAAAGTATGGGAAAAGTTAAAACAAAATTCCATTTTTCAGAGGTTGGATTAGTTCTTCTAGGGGGAAACTTTTCCTGCATGGTCCGATTTTATTTATTTTTGAGGTTTACCTGCCTATGACAATATCACATATTTCTGCCAAGTTTCATCGATCTAGGGGCACTCAATAACTTTTAAGAAGCAATATAAGCTAAAACAAAAAGTAATGTCCGGCTAGATTGGCAAAAAACCCCTATGTGCAGCGGTGCAATTAGTTTTAGCTTTTTCAGTGAATTTCAGGAGGCTGCTAAAATGGGATATAAGGTAAATTATGGACCGTATATCACAAAATTTCATAACATTTTTTGTTGGCCATATGAAGCTAAGCTGGAAGAAAGTTCACCGCAATATCTATATCTGCTACGGGTTTTAGGCGTATTTAAATATTTAACCTGAGTGGTCTTTATATGGGGCCTAGGGTAAATTATGGACCGATCTTCACGAAATTTCACAGTGTCATTTCTAGTCCTACAAAACTGTGCCGTACCAATTTCTATTATAGCATCTTCACGCAATTTCACAGTGTCATTTCCTGTTCATAAAAACTGTAATGTACCAAATTTTGGTATGATAGCATAATTTTTTACGGTTTTATGCGTACTAAGCTTTTTTCCGAAAGATACTCACAATATTCTGTACGTAAAATTAACTGAAATTGTAATATAAATAAATGAAAGTTCAATTAAAAACCGGTATACTTATTTTTCATTTATTTTTAACAAAAAATTCATTTAATTTTTACTGTAAAAAATTCAACACCATATTCCGTAAAATCAAATAAATATTCAGTTATTTTGTAAAATTTTACTGTCAAAAATTCAACACCATATTCAGTAAAAACAATTAAATATTCAGTTATTTAATAAAATTTTACTGTCTAAAATTCAACACCATATTCAGTTAAAACAATTAAATATTCAGTTATTTTATTAAATTCAGTAATTTTCGTTTACTCCACAAAAGAGCGGAATTTCTAAAAAATTCCAGACAGACACCTGTCCGCTTGTTTTTCTTATAAGCGAGAGAGGGGGAATATTATTATTTACTTACCCTGTTACACACGTTTGTTTTACTTTTGTTGTACTGACCACGTTGTTTACAGAAGAGTTCTTCTATAAGACACCAGCAGCATGACCGGTATGGCTTCGCAATTATTTTACTTTTAAAATTTGATGTATTTAACTAAATTATTGTAACAAATAGAAAATGGGAATTGCTTACACAAAACAAGCAATTTATTTTTTATAGATAAGTAAAAATTAATTTTTGGTAGTACAATTATATAAAATAACTGAATATTTAATTGGTTTTACTAAATATGGTGTTGAATTTTTGACAGTAAAATTTTATAAATTAACTGCATATTTATTTGTTTTTACGGAATATGTAGTTAATTTTTTTGACAATTAATCTATATAAGATAACTGAATATTCATTCGTTTTTACGGAATTCGTGGTTGAATTTTGGACAGTAAAAATTAAATGAACTTTTCGTTGCTTTAAATTACATTTTTATTTAATTTAACATAACAGAATTTAACTCAATCAACGGACAATATTAACTGCAACTGAAAATCCGTTTTAATATGCACTTAGTTTTTTGAATAACTATTAGAATCAGTTAAAACTAAATTTGCTTGGAATTTTAAATGTTTATTTATTTAAAAATGACTGAACGGAATATTTCTTAAATAAACTACAGTCCGTTACTGTAATAATATTGTGAGTGTAGGTTTTGTATGTGGCCTAGGGTATATAATAGACCGATCTTCACGTAATTTCACAGTGTCATTTCTTATTCTAAAAAACTGTGACATGCCAAAATTTGTTATGATAGCATTGTTAATTAGGGTTTTAGGCGTACTAAACTGTTTTCCGGGAGTAGGGTTTATATGCGGCCTAGGGTAAATTATGAACCGATGTCCACGAAACTTTACAGTGTCATTTCTAGTCTTATAAAACTGTGACGTGAAAATGTTGTTATGATAGCATTAGTGTTTACGGTTTTATGGGAATTAAACTGTTTTCCGGAAGTAGGTTTTATTTGTGGCCAAGGGTAAATTATGGACCGATCTTCAAGAAAGTTCACAGTGTCATTTCTTATTCTTAACAACTGTGACATACCAAAATTTGTTATGATATCATTGTTGATTATACTGTATACTGTTTTCCGGGAGTAGGGCTTATATGGGGCCCACGGTTAATTATGGACGGATCTTCACGAAATTTTACAGTTGAAAAAAAAGAACTTTTGCAAAATCTTATATCATTTTGTGCATTTTTTCACCATTTATGTTAGTTTTTGTAACAAAATTATCAATTTTTTTTTAATTGGTGGTTCCACATTTTGATTCATAGCTCTGATTCTACTGAACCGATTTTGCTGGATTTCAATTTCAAACTGCTTAGGATACCTACAAGCAATTTGACGTCAAGTTTGTTTATTTGTTTTGAGTTTTTCGAAAGTGAGCGTGTTTTTAACAGACAGGCGGACATGGCTAAATCGACTTAGAATAACTCAAGTACCCAGAATATACCCACTTTATGGGATCTGAGATAAAATAAAAAAGTTTCACATGGAAGGACAAACTTAGTATACCCTCTTCAAAACTAATTGTGGTGGAGCGTATAAAAACACTCGGGATAAATAAAGTTTTTATACTAACTTTAAGTACGAGTCGTACTCAAAAATTCAAGTACGAACAATCGTTAATGGGATTACTTTCGAAAATCAGTCCTGAAATTTCTTAAAATAAGCACAAAATTCTTAAACCAATTAAAAAAAGATAAAACTTTTCGTTTGTAGTGCCACACTGTGAGTAATATTACAAATTAAGCGTTTTAATCTCATTTTACTTATCAAAGCTTGTTGCAGACACTACAACAACACCACACAAGTATTTAAAAGCCGATTTGCTTGTTGTGTGTAGAAACAACAAAAACAACAGAACATAGCGAAAACACATTATTTTCATGTTTAAAAAGTAAAATTTAGAAATCTTAAAATTTTAAAGTAAAATCCATATCGGGCATGATGCTGATATTTTATCATTCTGTAAAGTTTAAAACGGGTAAGTAAGTCAATCATAATAATTTCCTCTTTCTAATTTCTTTTTTGGTTTTTTCAAGCACTATTACGGGTCAGTGATGCCAGAAGTTTGTCTGCATTTTGCAGATTTTATACCCCAAATATACCAAAATGCAGATTTGAAGATTTTTGGTTTAAGATTGCTCGGTAGAATGTTCTTTTCATTGTCACTTATGTTTGTACTATTTATACTTTTTGCATTGATAAATAAAATATGCGATTCTGTAATTAATTTTAACAATAGTTGTCATTGTTAAAAAAATTAACAAGCAAATTAACGATTTTGCTATTCTGTAACATTTTAAACAGCACTTGTTATCGTTAAATCAGCTTGTTGTGTTAAGTAAACGACAACTTTTTTAGTGTTGTTTATTTATTGTTAAATGTTGAAAAAATAAAAAATATTTAGTTAAAAGAAATAATATAACTTGAAAATGGCAATTAAATAATTTGTATTTAATTTAATAGTAAAATGTTTGGCTTATCTTCTTAAAAAAACAAAAAACTAAAAAAAATTCTGCTTAGTTTTAATAATTTTATTTGTTTTTTTTTTTATTTTTTTTATTTTTTGTTATTTTGCCATTTTTTTGACAGTGCTGCCACTTGACGTTAATTTTTATCTATGTTGTTAACAACAATTTACCGAATCACATAATCGTTAGTGCAAACAACAAAACATGTTGACAATTATAACAACTGTTGTTATTGTTAAAAGTTACAGAATCCCACTACAGGGTACCATCGTAACCACCTACTTATATTAACATGAAAAAAATGTATTAAAATTTAAAATTTTTAAACAAAATTTTTATTTAACTTAAAAGAAAGCGAATTCAGATTCTTAATTTATTTTTTTACTCTTACTCTTACTTTTATTTCAAAAAATATCGATTACACTATGTAACAATTTTTTGACCAAATAAATTTGACGCCTAATCTTTATGTAAAATTTTCCGCTGAATCCGAATATGAAGTCAGAATTGTCAAAAGTAGAACAGTTTTTTGTGTTTTTAAAAAGGATGCTGTGACTGAAATGCAATTCTGACTTCATATTCGGATTCAGCGGAAAATTTTACATAAAGATTACCTGTCAGATTCATTTGGTCACGACTTTGTTGAAATTTTGTCACGTAGTGTTATTTATACATTATAGTATAAGGGTACCCGGGTGCTAAACAATGTGGATAAAGTTGGGTATTAACACAAGTGTTAAACAACGTGTCTAGCAATGAACTTTGAATTTGTTGCTTAAAATTACAAAGGTGTGATTAATCCTTACTCAGCCTGAGTAATTGAATTTGGATAGATATTTTTAATGTAAAAATATACAAAAAAGTTCAGCCATGTTCTGAAAATCGCAAAATTTTTAAAAATTCGTAAAATAAAGGCAACAGCTGATGGCAAATATTTCAAGTGTTGGAAAATGTTTACACTTTGACTACTTAGCTCGTTTTCTAATCGGTACTCGATTAAATACTTTTTATAACACAAAATTTTTAGAAAATACAAACAAACTATTTAATGTAATCTTTCATATTTGTTTGATTCTTATTTGATTTGATGAATAATTTGTTTGCTATTTATTACTTAAGTACCCAAGTACTTCACACTATTACAACTCTAAAATTTAACATAACAAAAACAATTTCAAAAGTTTGTATATAAGCTGTTATGATACTTGCTATTTTTTGTATTTTTTCTATATTGGAGAACAGTGCAAATAGTTTTGCATAGGAAAACTGACTAAGTGTAAAGAGTATGATTATATCATAAAACATCTTGAAATGTCAAACAAATATACATGTGTTATCGATAAATAATCTAAGAATGTCAAAAAAAAATATAAAATTTTTTAACTTAAAATTGACATTTCCAGATTAATTGTTAGCACTGTTGCCAATTTTTTTAGTTTTTGATCGAAAGAAACGGTTTTTAACTTTTTTGTTGCGATTTTTAGCTTTTATGACGGTTTTTTGTGGGGAAAAAACGTGGGCAGTATTGTTTGGTTTGTTTACATTTTATCAAATTGTATTTCTTGTTCTTTCTCGCATTTGTTGTTTCATTCAATCAATCCTAAAAAAATCCAATACAAAAAATAGCAAGTATCATAACACCTTTAGCCAAATAAATGCTTAACACAAAATTTAACTAATTAATAGTTATTCACTTTTTGTTTTGGTTTAATTTTTATTTCAACTTTTCTTTAATTTAACTATTTTTTCACGATTTGTATACTTTTGTTTGTTTTTGTGATTTACTAAATTTTACTGCAAAAATTTCTGAAGTCAAAATTTGTAAATACTCAGACAAGAACTGTCACTTTACGCTCTCAATTTGTGTTCTCATTTACTGTATTTTGTGTACTCGAACGCAATTTCGTAAAATACAGTAAAGTTCAGTAAAAAATAGTAAAAACTTTTGTGTTCTCGCACGCAGCTAATTCTTGATGCAAGCATTTTGAGATTAATTCAATCTTTGTTTTACATAGATTTTTGGCATATTTCAAGTACGAATTCGGGATTGAATATGGATAAGTTAAGTAATTCGCGATTGAAAATCCGTACTTGAGTCAATCTTTCGTCATCATCATCAATACATTCAATATTGAATCATCACTATTGAATGATAAGGAGAGGCCGGCCAAAAATCACTCGACGTTTGACATAAAATGAAATAAACTCACTATAAGAAAACCTACCTACACAATAAAGCAACATTGGTGAACAAAGTGAAAAAGCTTTGTTAAGAGAGAGACCTTAAATACTTATAGACAGCCTATGCCCAGCATAGAGTTCAATTTATTTAGTTCAACTTTAAGCAAGCAAGGCTTATTATCAAAATATGTGTGTATTTTGCATATTTTAAGGCTAATTACTTTATTTTTGGAGCTTTTTTGTATGCATATTTTTTAAATTTTGCTGCATATTAGAACTTCCCCTACTAATAAAACATATACAAAACATTATTAACTTTAAACGTAATGGATTATGTAGTTCTTGGCATGAATAACATCCTCATAAATTATAATATTTCATAATAAACTAAAACTTGTTGCCAAAAAACTGAAACAACTAAAAAGGATGGAGCAATATAAGTAAAAAAAACACACATTAAATAAACTGAATAGTCTGCAAAAATACACATAAAAACATCATGATATCTTGAAACAAAACAAAATTGCAAAAGAAATTATTTTTGTGTTGAAATTTATATTTAAAATCACATTATTAAAGTGTTTTTCAGATTTGTCACAGAAATCAATCCGAACGAAATTAAAAGTAATTCCGTATTTTCCTTCTCTGAAAAACGAAAAAGAGGTGTATATTTTGCCATTTTTCGGTCGTAAAGTGCAGGTTGAAAATGTAGATTTTAGAATGAAAATTTACACATGCAATTTGAGCTTGCAAAAATTCTGGTTGTAAAATTTTGTTGAGTTATTATATAAAGGAATTTAAAACTAAAAAAACTTAAAACATTTATGAAAGTTGGGTGCTCGATAACCATTTCATTAAAACTATGATTAATTAATATCAACTAAGCAATATGATAAACATATAAGACATTTTATTTGTAATCAATAATAGAAAGAGAGAAAAAAACCTAACACAGCTATTAAAAAAAGACTTTTGATTTAACCCGAGGATTCTTGGTAGCTTTTTTTAGGCCAGACCACAATTAGAACAGCTTAAAATCGCAATTAAATGAAAAGAAAAAAATATATATTTTTACTGAACTTATGCTTTTAACTTTAGATTATACGAATTTATTATTTAATTTTATTATTTTATGTCACATGCAAGTCATCGAAAATTTAGTCTTTAATTTCGCACATTGCTTCTTCGCATCTACCACAGCTGAAACGAGTTTTGCGTTTGATTAAAATTGCATTAAACTAAGCGCGTAATGGGCTGTAGTTTTCTGATTTATTTCAAACTTGATTCATTCGATTCAGAACATATCATTTATAGAATTCACGTTTCTGTTGTTATAATATTTTGTCCTGCTTGAATGATATTACAAGAAAAAAAAAAAAAATTTTTGGTCTGGCCAGACCTAGAGGGTAATTTAATAGATTTTTACATTAAACTCTTATATCACCCCACTTATTTGTTCCAACCGAACCTAAATTTGTTTCATTCGATTCAGCACATATCATTTATAGAATTCACGTCCCTGGTTTTTTGATTTTTTGTTATATTCGACGAACAGAAATTCGGTCTGTAGTGCGATTCACTATGCTTTTTTAGCTACAATTGTTTCGTTTAAAAATGTTAACCACAAAATTAACCATTTTGCTATTCAGTAACACTTTTAGCGACATCTGCTGGTGTTTAAAGCCAGCTGTTTCACTGAGCTGTTATTTTTGCATTTATTCGTTTTTTATTGAAAGTGCTTTATTTGCATTTTTGTTGCGCACGCAATATAACACAACTGTGCAAATTCAAAAGAACACATTCTTATACTTTTTCAAGTATAAGTAGCATTCAAGTAGTCATTGTCCACTCGATGAGACGCTTTGTTAACATTAACAACAGTAACAACAACACACAACTCGATGAGACGCTTTGTTAAAATTAACAACAATAAAAACAACAATAACAAGAATACATTGTACCTACATACAGAACTACTGTACTTTTTAAGATGAAAACAAAAGTCTGTTTCTATGAAAATTGTTTCTATGTATGTACCTACATACGTACATATGTGCGTTTAGTTTCATTATAATTTTTTTTTTTCTTGTACTACATAGTTAATGCTGAATGCATACATGAATAATAATTGCTTCATTTCTGGCTTTTTTGTTTGTATTTTTTTTTTTTTCTTTACCAAAACAATCATTGTCGCACCGAACACACAACCATCTTTATTAAAAAATGAAGCTAACGAGTATATAAATAACAAAGCACGATGTGCATTATTTGAATGACTGCAAACCAGCAGCGAATGTTTGCGGTTGCGCAAGTTTGATTGTATGACCGCAAGTGAGTGTATTTGTTGCTGTTCATTTAATGCGATTTTGTTACAATTGCACAAAGCCGTTCTCTGATTAATGCTATGTTCACATTTGGGTTTTTAAACGCGTTTAAGCAAAATGTTGATTTAGCTAATCAAAGCCGTTCACATTACATTTGAGATGATTAAGATGACAGATGATTAAGAAAAAACACACACACACAAACACACAAAAAAACAACAAACAAATTTAAATTTCTTTAAAGTATTAAAAATGGATAAAAACACTTTTATAAAGTTATCAGAAGATTATTTTAATAATTTTAATGATGTAATTGTGAAAATTTATGAATTATTTAAGAAAAAAAAAAAAATAAAAACATTAAGCAGAAATCTTGGCCGGTTGTACACGGTTGTTGGCGATTCTACATTTGAGGTATGTTCAGTGGATTCTATGTGGTTTATGAAGTGATTTACTTGTAGTCATGTCAATTTGAAGTGATTAACAAATCACTTCAATGTATGGGTAATCATCTCGATTTTGAAGTGATTAGAGCTTAATCACGTTCGAGCTGCTTAAACGCGTTTAAGAACCCAAGTGTGAAAATAGTATAACACCAACATTTTTGGTGTGGTTAAATCCGCTTAAATCCGCTTAGTGTTAAGTTTTAATTCATCGTTGTACCTATATAGTCGATAAATAATAGGGCCTTGAGATATTTAGCCTACAATTTATCCACTTCTTGTCACACACCAATATTTAGTGGAGCTTCATATTTATTCATCCTAAAGCCAACGATTTGACTCAAATAAAATTTTAAAATTAAAAATATTAAGTTAATTAGCAACTAATTAATCTATATAATAAAAATTAAATGTTGTGTGTTGCTAATCGCATAACTTGAGAACGGCTTGAACGATTTGGACGATTTTAAAGGATTTTTAAAAGGATCGCCATGGTCCAACTTAGGTTTTTACGTAAAGAAAATTTTGACCTACCCACTTTAACGCCACCTTTTTTTCGATTTACCTAAAATCAGAAAACGGCTCCATCGATTTGACTAATTTTTCTTTCAAATGTTCGTATTAATCCATTTTAACCTCTACGCCCACTTTTTCTATTTATTTGACCGATTAATACGATTTTTTCTTTAAAATAATCGACATGGTTAAGTTTTTACGGAAAGAAAATTTTGCCTCTCACACTACTACGCCCACTTTTTTCGATTTACCTAAAATCAGAAAACGGTTCCATCGATTATGCTAATTTTTTTTTTCAAATGTTCGTATTAATCCATTTCAAGATTTCATCGAAAGAAAAATTTACCACGCCTACTTTTACGCCCACTTTTTCCATTTATTTTACCGATTTGGAGGATTTTTTTTTTAAATGATCGCCATGGTCCAACTTTTTTCGATTTACCTAAAGTTAGAAAACGGCTCCATCGATTATTAGTAATCAGCTACCGAGCGAAGCCAGCTAATAAAATAATAAAATAAAATAATCAACAAAATAATAAAATTAAAGTAATTAAATTCTGGCTCCTTGAACAAATGGTCACTTTCGAACAACTCAAGAGAAAATAACAATATTGCCTTCATGTATCCTTAGGCAATTTGGGATTGAAATCCTGCAAAATCGGTTCAGCAGGATAAGATATATTTATTGTGGTACAATTTTGTGCAATTAACCTTCATATGGCCAGAAATAGCACCATGCAATTTTGTGATAATCGGTTAATAATATATATTATTTTACCCCATATCAAGCAACCTTCTGAAAACCACTTTAAAACTATAAAACGCTTTAAGAAATTTCACTTCTATATTGAAATATGGTCTAATTTAGGTTTTTTAATATTAAATATCACTCTTCAGAGCCATATGATGATTAGTCCATAATTAACGAAGGGTCCAATATAGTCTCGAAAATAGTCTTAGAACGCCCGGAAGCTTTTACGAATCATATTATTTTACCCAAATTTGTTCAAATTAAGTTTTTTGTAACTAAAAGCATAAAGTTTCTGATTGTCGGTAAAAATATGACATATGGTCTAAACCGCAACCACCTTAAAAACAGACGTATGTTTTTAAAAAGATTTATTTATAACAATTCGGATTTTTCATTGAACTGTCGGTTTTTAATTGAAGTTTTTGATATTTAATGTACGGAAAATAGAAGTAAGTTGATATTATACTATGGACTAGTGCTGGGATACTATCGATATTTTCTACTATCGATAAATATCGATACTTATCTTACTTTGATACGTACTTTGATATTATACTATGGACTAGTGCTGGGATACTATCGATATTTTCTACTATCAGGAAAATTTTAATTATTTTTTTATAAGGCTACAGTTCGTTGTTTTTATCACTTTATCGAATCGACGTATGTATATACGCACGTTATTTTAGATGGTAGTTTTTTAAAAATTGATAAGTACCTTTCTGAAGGAACCGAAGATATTCGGAAGGGACTATAAGATATTCGATTGCAACTTTAAAAAATTTTCTAAATTCTAAACTCAAAACGGTAATCAATCTAGCGGACTTATCCTCTAATGGTCGTTCATTGTTTTGTCTTATACTTGCAATTGCATTTGAATTTGCATTTTTTTTACAACATTTCAAAAATATTTGACATTTCAGTCCCTATATAAACATGTCAAAATTTCGACTTAAAAGCCTTAAATTAGCAGTAAAAAGCACTGCTAAGCAATCCATACCACTTGCCATTCTTGTTGTTTGTGTTCATTGCTGTAATTAAGCGCAAACTAATAATAGCAAGTAAAAATTTGCGGCAAAAAAACTGTGTGTGGATTAGTGCTGGGAAACTATCGATAGTATATCGATACTATCGATAGTCTTAAACCATCGAAAATATCGATAGGAAAAATATCAATATCGATATTATTATTATTATTTAAAGTACAGCTATGAAGACATGTTACAGCAGCTATACACACACAGTTTTTTTCCGCAAATTTTTACTTGCTATTATTAATTCGCGCTGAATTACAGCAATGAATACAAACAACAAAAATGGGTGGTGGTATGAATTGCTAAGCTGTGCTTTTTTACTACTAACTTAAGGCCTTTATGACGAAATTTTTATATGTTTATATAGGGACTGAAACGCCAGATAGTTTTATGATGTTGTAAAAAAAATCAAATAAAAATGCAATTGCAAAATTGCGAGCATAGGATAAAACAATGAACGACCATAAGAGGAAAAGTCCGCTAGATTGATTACCTTTTCGGTTGAGAATCAAATCCAATTTAGAACATTATCTAAAGTTGCAATAAAATATCTTATAGTCCCTGTTACTTTGGTTCCTTCAGAAAGGTGCTTATTAGCATCACAATTTTTAAAAACTGTCATCTTAAATAACGTGCGTACATAAACATACGTCTCTTACGTTTAATAAATTAATATAAATAACGAACTGCAGCCTGATAAAAAACTAGTTAAAGTTTTCCTACTTAAGTACAAACATTCAGTCGATAGTAATATCGATACATCGATAGTGAAATCTTAACTATCGATAAATATCGATAGTAGAGAATATCGATAGTGTGGATAGCTGCTGTTAGATGTCTTAATAGCTGTATTTTAAATAATAAAAATATCGATATTTATATTTTTCCTATCGATATATTAAGACTATAGATAATATCGATAGTCTATCGATAGTTTCCCAGCACTACTATGGACTAGCCGGAGCCGCAGTGGTGCAAACGGTAGACCAGCAAAGAAACATTTTTTGTTCATTTCATATTGTTAATTTCTTCCTTCACTAAAAATAATTTTAATGGAAATTAAATTTAATGAACTTAAGCCTAATTAAAATATCAAAAACTTTGGTTTAGTTATAATTAATGTGGCCATCTGCCTGCCGGTGGAGGGTGTTACAGATCCGGAACAGCCGAATATAGCTCCATTACTTGTTAAATGTTAAATTATATATACAATAAATTGGTTTACTTTGATATGTGCGTATTTTGCATATAGTTTTTTTGATTTACACAAAACACGTGTCAGGGATTAACAGAGTTGAGAGTTATTAAGACGAGCTGCTCTAGTGAGCAGAGAATAGAGAACATTAATTTGTTTTGCTAATTTAAAAAATGACAGTCGTTTTTCATTCTACGCTTCGAGCAGTAAATATTGTGTCAGGTTTAATTTAAAAAAATAAAAAAATCATTTTTTATACACTTACATGTAAGTAGTTTAATTTCCGAGGGAGTAACTGGGGTGTAATAAGCTGTAGCTATTTAGTTTGTTTTTGTTGCTAGAAGTCACACACACTATGGCTTAAATATAAGTATTGTAAACTAAAACCACAATTACCAACACACTTGGTTTTTTAGTTCTTACACACTCTGTCACTTGTTGTTAGTTGTCAAGGCGTTGTAAAAAAACACTTTTTCATTGTGGAAAGTTGTTGTCATTCTTTTTTGCTTTTGGTAGCAAATAACACATATATTAGGAATGATAAGAAAATGTGATCAAATCAATTTTGCAATTTGTTTTTTATTTGTTCAGAAAAACATTTTATTAAAAAGAAACGTGTTGCCTTAACGTCTATTGAAATTTCCAGCATACTTGGCTATAGTTAAACATTATTTAAGTTGTTATAGTAGTAATTATTCACAGATTTCAAAAAAAGCTTTACGAAATCAATTACTTATTCGTTTAACTCTAACTTCTGCGTCTTGAGAGTTGCGTTTTTTTCTTTATTTTAACAGATTTGTTTAAATAACATTAAGGCCCGTTTTCACGACTTACCTTTAAAGATCGAAATAGTTAATGGTACCTTTGGCACCAGTGAGGAATAAAGTTACCTTCATCTTTTATTTTTCGTTTTCACAACTTCTGTATAAAATAAACTTAACAGTTTTAAAAATGTGGCAATACTAAAGTAAATGCCGATTATTTTTGCCAAAATAAAAGTACGAACTGGCAACTACTTAGTGCCGATTCACACACGTCAAGTTTGACTCTGCAAGTCTTGATCTTTTAGGAGAGAAGGGAAAAGAGAATGCCATTTCTTTTCCCCTCTTTCCACAAAACTCAAGACTTGACGAGTCAAACTTGATGTGTGTGAACCGGCACTTACTTTCTTTTACTTTTCTCATTTTAAATGTTTGTGTGCACAAATATTTTTTATTTTTATATTACAATATACGTATACTTGGAGTTGCCATATATAAAAAATATGTGAATATGGCAATCTCAAATCTAAACCTTACGACAAAAGTTAAAGGTAGAACGTTTCTCTCTTTACCTTATCCTTCACTTTTAGATTAAAGGGAACTTGTGATAATTAAAAACCCATTATTTGTTCGATAACTTCCTACATTTAGCTATCGTTGAGTCGTGAAAACGGGCCTAAGAATGCAGGTGTTATTTCATTTGTAATATGTCTTTTATCACACTTTTCTGCACTTAAACTGTTAACTGCATTTGAAATATAACTTTTTATTTCAGAAGTATATATTGAAGGATTATCAGTTATTCCAAAATTAAGTAAATAAAGTTTTTGAAAAGGCGTTTGATACAAGTCAAAAAAATATTCTTAATGTTTTTCTGAGCTAAAATACTATTTCAAATGTCTGCAGTAGAATTGTATTCCAACTCTTTTCTATGAATATATTGACCCTCTTACACTCATTTTAAGGGGTAATTTTTGCTCTTTTTTTAATTTTCACACAAAAGATGCTAAAACGTTTCTTTGGAGGGTTATACCGTGTTCAGATATGCACGATAATTGAGTTTTACGCAATAAATGCCATTATTGAGCTAAATTATCCTCAATTGTTATAAATATTGAGTAATATTAAAATGCAACACTGCAGTGCACTGTCACAAGTGTGTTAAGTGAGTAAAAGCCAACTCACTAAGCAAAGTGTTTTGACATTTTTGCCAACAACAAAACAGCAAAAACAAAGGTCCATCCATTAGGTCTGGGCAAAAGCCAGATGTTTATTTTGTTTTTTCTTAAAAGATGTCAAATGTTGTTTACATTTTGTTAAGTTAATTGCCAATTGCAAATTGAGTAAGCTAAATTGTGTTTGTGTGAACAGAAAGATAATTATGTCAATAACCCGAATATTGACTCAATAAAAAAGGAAAGGAAAAAGAAAGGAATGTTCTAAGAATATTCTCTGCATCAAATTTTACTAGGGTTTTCCAAGGCAAAAAAATCGTGCAATGTACATATGTAAAACGGATTTTCGAAATTCAGGGCATTGAAATTTTTGAATTTTTCGAAATCCCGTTTTACATAATTGCATTTTTTTTTTTTTTTTTGGTCTTAGAAGACCTAAAATTAATTCTAATAAATGTAAAATCGAGGATAGTTTATATATATTTACTCGTTGAACCGGCAAACGTTGTTTTACCACAGCCAGAGAAATAAAATATTTGAATAAGATCACCTCCAACAAAACTATTTTTAAAGAAAACTTTTAATATACTATGTTTGATTTTAACATATTATTGGCTCCGACAGCCATTTTATGGTTAAATTAGTCCTCCATCAAGAAGTCACTACCTTATTATTTTATTACCTGTATGGATCGATACAGTCGCCTGGCAGCTGGCATTTAAAAAAAATATCGATTAAAATTATGAGAGAGTGATGATATGATTGTGAAAATGTATGGTCATTGTTATTTTTTGATGCCAAATGAAAAGAATTGTAAACAAAAATTAAAAACAAAAATACACATAAAATTTTCAAATTAATTTCTTAATTCATTTAGAAGGTATAGGAGGGTGTGCTTTTACCCTTTTTGTTTATTTAACGCCCTAAATTTTAAAATGTATAGCACTTTAGTTTCTTCACGACTTGAAACTATTAAAGGATAATTAATTTTAAAGACATTAGTAGGTGGATTTGGATCATGTTGGAATTTCCAAAAAATGTATATCTTTAAGTTCCTTTCAGATGTAACAGTGTCTGCATCAAATTTTAAGAAAACCCGTAGATTAATTAAGAAGATATAGGAACGGGGAGTTTTTACCCCTATTGCCCTATTTTACGCCCTCTAGTGATATGAAATATACATTGCGACGTATTCTGATAACTAATACACATACAAAATTTCATAAAAATCCGTGAATACGTTTTGGAATATATCATTTATAAACACCGTGACACGAGAAATTGATATATATTTAAGATTAGATAACAGATGAGTTATGGAGTGATTACCTTAAAAACATGTGGCCGTCACGGCTGTCCTGTCCATGGCGCAATCTATAACTGCGACTTTTACATACTTTTTGCAGCATCTGCGTCCGCACTTTACCAATTTCGAATGGTGATTTCCAACTTTTCAATAACACTGCGGAACAGACATTTTGCGGTCTGGAATTTTATTGCGAATTTTTACTAATTCAAGGTCGCTGATTTCAAATCTTATCTCTTTTTTCTCTATCGGCTCTACTTTTAGAGATATACCGTTATGTCCAAAAGTAAGGCACATTCGCAACATATATTGGAATAACTTGAAAACGGTTGAAGATATTCAGTTATCAAAAAAATCCGAAACTCAGTTACATTATTATCTTTAAGCCGTGATTGCTTGTTTTTAAATTTGAGCTGTAATTTCAAAGCTATGAATGAATTCTTGGAGAAAAAAAGAAACATTTTGAGAAAAATAAAAATTTTTGGTTCTTTAAAAATTCATAAAAAAATAAAAATGCAACAAAAAACACAGTTTTGGTCTGAAAACATTTATCTTAAAGTAATTTCGAATGAACAAAGGTTTATTTCATTGTAATCGGTGCAGAACTTTTGATTTTATTCACAATTTTCTGAGAAAACTGAAATCGATGTTCATACAAAAATAAAATTTTAAATATGGGCAAATCCCAAAAACAGTCCACCAACCAAAAATTTTTCAAATGAATTTTTTTTTTAATGGAATATAAGACTAGATGTATAATTTAATTTTTATATTAAAAAATATGTATTTCAATGCCAAATTCGCTAAAAATTAGGAAAACGAACTTCAACCTTTGAAGTTACTTCCACTTTTTGTAGCGTGCGTCACAAAACTTTGTTATCAATTATTTCGCAACAAATACTTGCTAAGAAATTATGATTTATGCTATTCGTAAGTTCATATTAATGTCATTTAATACTATATATAAGTTGAAGCTATCTCTTTTGAAAGACCAAAAAATTTTTATATTTCAATCAGAAAACGCGTGCGATTGTAGCGTTCGTCACACAGGATTTGCCCATATATGTGTGTCATAAACGTTTTTTCTTTCAAGTTTTATTAAATAACTGTTGAAAGAGTAAACAATGTAATTTTACAATCTTTCCAGAAAAGAACTTCCTACAAGAAATTGCAAATGAAACTAAGACATACAAAACTTCTAAACCGAAATTTTGTATTAACCCTGCAAATAATAGGACCAGTCCAAACACGCATGTAAAGAGTAGCCCACAAGCGACCAGGACTAGTCGAAAAGTAACCCAAACGTATGGAAAAAACATGGTCTATTTAACATTACGATGTCCTAGGGGAGGACCATATAACCCACCTTTGGACTACTAATTAGTTGTGGTATACCCAAGAGGATTAGTTTTGAAGTCGTTTAAAAACGAAAGCACGTCGTTAAAAAACGAAGACGTGTCATCTCACTACAAACACTTTTTAACAATGACATGGTCCATGCTTGCATTACATCGGACCAGTCCATGGAGAAGTCCATTTTATCAAAATGGATCAGTTGGTCCAATATTATTTGCAGGGAAATTCGCGTAAATATCGAGCCCTAACCGCAAAAAAAAACGTAAGCGCCAAAAATCAAATTTTACAGGAGAGAGTTTTTTTATTTTATTTTATATCATATTTTATTTTTATTTGTATGAAATTTGTCGCTTTTGATAAAATTGTTCTTGCTATAAAATCTTAACGGTTCCTTATGTGATCATGACTTTTTAGGAGATGATGCAAGTGTTGCAAATAAAGTCATTTATTAAAAAAAAAAAAACGAAAATTGAAAATGATTTCGCTTACGTTATTTTTGCGGTTAGGGCTCTATATATTAAAGTTCACAAGTATGAGTGGGAAACAATGTCACACGAACACGAATGTTAACATCAGTTTATTCATATTGCCCTTAATAAATTGATAGAAACTTCTGATGTATATACACATCAGCAATGCCCATCAGATGATGCATCAAATGACTGTCATTGTTCTTGTAGGCTTTCTCATTACAATCGAATAAAAAATGTGGCAACTAGATGCAAAAATATATAAACACAATTGTTATTCTTCCTTTCTTCATATCTTATGCATTGAAACTTTAAATTATTACTGAAATTATTTAGAATCATTTCATTGTGATTTCATTTTATGATTTCATAAATATCTTTGGAAAAACAATAACTAGTTCACATTTTTTCAATTGTTTTATTAATGCGCAAAAACTTCTTTAGGTTTTTCAACGAATATTTCCAAATTTGACTTTACTTATATAACAAAATTTTTAATATCAAAAGGTAATAAAAGTAATAAAGAGATTGTATATTTTACAAATATTAAAATTTTTGTTCGCATTTGTAAATTCATTTTTCATTATAGGATTATTTTCTTGAATTTTATTTTTATCAAAACAAATATATAAAGATGAGTTTATTTATAAGCAATTTTGTTCTTTCTCTGGACAAAATGTATTTATTAAAAAAATCAAATCAAAGTAAAGAGTGTCCCAGTGAGAATGTACTTATTAATTTAGAAATAAAAACACATATTACCTCGCTCCAGCAGTCAAATTTCGAAGTTGCAACTTGCACAAAAAAATGACAATAGATTTGAAAACTGCACTCTTACTGAGAAACCCTTTATTATTGATATTAGCAAAATAAAAATCTTAGATTTTTCATACAAAATTTTATACTTTAAATTGTGTATATATGTATATATTATTGTATGTATACATTTGTATGTATGTATGTGTGTACGGATACATTTATTTTTATTTCTTTTCATTTCCTTGCAATTTTAATAACTTTATCTCAGAGTACAATTTATCCTAAAACAATAATTCGGTTTTCAGAAGAAAATAAATGTTTTCGAAAAACAGAAATTGGTTTGGTTCTTAACCAACTACATTTTTATAAATAAATAACTGGCAAGTGGCTAGGAAAATATTACAGTGAAGGGTAAAATAAGAAGAAATGATTTTTTTTTAATTGAAAAAGCTGTAGTTCCGTGTCGTAGTGACTGACACAGAAGGGCTAAATAACCTTCCTTGTAGCTTAGAACTGCTGGGCAATAAAAATTTGTTTATTAACTTTGGAAGGTTATAATTACAATCACTCATAAGAGTGATTATAATTGTAGGGTAAGGGAACAAATAAATAAATGTAAATTAGCGAGGGATCTCTTCCAAAAGTATGTCTCTTTATTTGAGAAATGGGGATGAATATATCTACCTTTTTTATTTTCCTATTTTGTATGAACAGGTGCTTGTCGCTGGGAATATCCGCGCTGGGAAACGGGCAGATATTAATCTCCTTTGTAGGGTTGGGTTAGGTAAGTATTTAGACTCCTTTTAGATTTAAGTTTACACTTTAAGTTTAATAATGTAGGTAGGTATTTCTTTATTTAAATTTTAGGTTAAGTTTATACAAGTTTAGGACGGTTGTAATTTCAACTTATTAAAGCTGTTGCTAAGGCACAAGTGACCCATGCATAAATTTATTTTTAGCTCTTGACAAATCTTCGCTTCGCAGATAGCCGAAGCTGTTTGGAATAATTCCGTAATACTAAGAAAATTTAAATTCATTCACATTAGAACAAGAACAATGGCTTTTAAACTGTAATTACAACATTAATTTAGAAATTACAACTCAAACTTTTATCGTTACAATTCATTTAAATTCAAACATTAAATTCAACTTATTTACATTTTAAATTCTTATTTTTTTTTTTTTTTTATAACAATGTAGATTAAATATTTAAAATTCATTTTACATACTATTAATTAAAGATTTGCAAATTCATATATTAAAGTATTGTTCAAATCTAATTTGAACATGGCGCCGGCCCAGGCCTTTTCGTGCCGCTTATGCGTTGTATTTCACACACAAAACTTTGGCCAGCGACTTAATGGCCTCGGCCAATAGTTGTCCATTTAAACGAGGTTCTGGCCTGCTGGCTGGTTGCGCTGCAAGCTGTTGAGTGTGCCATTGATTTTGTTGTTGACGGCTTTGTTGTTGCTGGCGACGCTGTTGTTGGTGGCGACGCTGTTGTTGCTGGCGACGCTGTTGTTGGTGGCGACGCGGTTGTTGGTGCTGGTTACGTTGTTGTTGGAGCTGGTTACGTCGTTGAGTCCTCATTCTGTGGGTGGATCTGCTTGAGGCTCTGCTGAGGGTTCTGCTTGAGGCAATTGCCCTGACAGGGGTGGTTCTCATGACCACCGTGGCTTCTTGCTGCTGCTGTTGGCGAGTTGACAAATGCAGCATCGTGTGGTGCTGTTGGTTGCACCGTCTGCACGCTTCCTCTGAGGTGCACGAGTTTATGGAATGACTTCTGGCCAAGCAGTTAAAGCAATAGCGCAAGTTGCTGACCACTTCACGCCGTCTTTCTACTGACATCTTTTGAAACCTCCGGCAGTATTTTAATCCGTGGTAACCCCGGCAGATTACACAGTAAAATACCTCTAAGTCCCGTGGCTGACTCCGCTCGCCACTAGGGTTCCGTCCTGGGCTTGGCACTCGTGTGGCGGTTAATCTGCGATTAGACCTGCTACTAAAGAGAAGACACCGAAAAGAAACATATGAAATTGAGTTATTAAATGATGCAAATATCGACTGGAATGGGAAATGGTTGTGTTGTATTAGTAGACGGGAAATTAAGAGGCTGAATGAGAGGAATGGAGAGTTAGGGTAGTTTTAGTAAATGTTATTAATAGTATATACAAATTTATGTGAATTCATCTGTCATTGTGAAAAGTTTAATATAACGACAAGGTATGAGCGCGATATGGACACTACGTACAACGTAACATCAGTTACTCAAAAACGGCAAATAGCATAGTTTTACTATGGGTCTCGTCACTAGCCCAGAGGATGTGCGTACCTCTGCTATACGAGCGTTCTTATCATTACCACTAAATGTCCTTTCAATCCTCCCTAGACGCCACTCGTGGGGAGGTAACAAGTCGTCAATTACGACTACTAAATCGCCTACCTGCCGGTTTGGAGCTGACTTCTGCCATTTATAGCGCTTATGTAAAGATTTCAAATAATCCTCTTTCCATTGCATGGCAACCTGATGACTGATCACTTTCAACCTTTCCCATCGGTTTATGACAGACATGTTTTGGCCGGATTGTTCGGGGAAGGCCATTAAAGGGGCACCTCTTAAAAAATGTCCCGGAGTTAGGGCTGTCAAGTCGGACGGGTCTTCTGACAGGGCAGAGATTGGTCGTGAGTTTAAAACGCCTTCAATCCGAGCTAGTATGGTAGAAAACTCCTCAAAGTTGAATTTGTGCGCGCCTGCGATGCGCTTGAAATGGAATTTAAAGCTCTTTACAGCGGCTTCCCATAAGCCGCCCATATGCGGAGCGTGAGGTGGTATAAACCGCCATTCAAACCCGTGGGCCAAATATTTTTGAGCTATATCGTCAGCTGCGTTTCGTAAAAATGTGGCAAATTCACGTTCAAGAACCCTACTGGCACCAAGAAAGTTTTTTCCGTTGTCCGATGTTACCCTTCGGGGAAGGCCCCGCCTCCCGACGAAACGAGCAAATGTGGCTTGAAATGCCTTTGAAGAAAGCTCTGAGCATGCTTCTAAATGGACCGCTTTTGTACTAAAGCAGACGAATACGCACACGTATCCTTTAACGTAAGAGGATTTGCGTAAAGGCGATATTTTCAACTCAAACGGCCCAGCAAAGTCAACTCCTGTCGTTTCAAATGGTGGTGATAGAGTGCACCGTTCAGGTGGCAAGGGCGCCATAATCTGAGAACATGCTTGCTGTTTTTGTATAATGCAAATCTTACATTTTCGAATTATGCTTTTTACTCGTGGTTTAAGCCTTGCTACAAAATACTCAGATTGTACGATTCTGCACATTTGGCTGCATTCAGCATGATAGAGGAATGTGTGCAAGTATTGTAAATACAGTTGACAAAATTGCGAATTACCTGGTAGTATTATAGGGTACCGCTCATTGTATGGGAGAGTCGACTGGACTAGTCTGCCATTTGCCCTAATAATTGAATATGAATCCAAAAATGGATTTAAAGGTTTTAGAGGGCTTTTATTTAGCACATTTTTACCGGCTTGCAGACATTTGTACTCTTCACTGTAAAAATGTTCTTGAGCCAAGGCAATCAGGCGCAATTTTGTAAATTTCATTTCCTCATGTGTTAGATCTATTAGATTCTGTGACTGAGACCGTACCCCTTTAGGTTCCTTGCATTTTTTATAAAACCTGAATAAATAACATACAACGCGTAAAGCCTTGCTATATGAAGAGAATCTACTCAGGATGTCGTCATCCTGAACTTCAGTATGCAGCGCTTGGGTTAAATTTGCAGGTACCTCTGAAGGTTTAAGGGGATTTCTTTTTGGCCATTCTGTTGAGGGTTTAGTCAGCCATGCTGGTCCATGCCACCAAAGGGAATTGTGTACCAAGTCTTGAGGTCTACAGCCTCTTGTTCCTATATCGGCAGGATTATCGTGAGTAGGGACATGTCGCCACGTCGCATCTGGTACTAAACTGTGAATCCGAGAGATTCTATTCGCGACGTAGGTTTCCCATGCATAGGGAGGCTTTGACAACCAACCTAGCGTTATGGACGAGTCTGTCCATAAATATATTTGCTTTGTTTCTAGCTTCAACGATGTCATGACGTACTTAACCAGGTTTGCAAGCAAGACTGCACCTGTGAGCTCTAACCGTGGTAGTGAAATTGTCTGTATCGGGGCGACTTTGCTTTTAGCTACTATTAAATTAGAGAACGTATTATGTTTACTGTTCTCACAACGCATGTATACCGTGGCACAGTATGCCGCTTTGGAAGCGTCTGAGAACCCGTGAATTTCTATGGTGTCAGAGGGCACATACTGTAACCACCTTGAGATAGAAACTAGTTCAACTTGTGATAGATCCTGTACTAGGGTGTTCCAGGTTTGCAGTGACTCAACAGATACTTCGTCATCCCAACCTAGGCCTTCTAGCCATAATTGTTGGATGAGAATTTTTGCCCTTATTACTATTGGCGTGATCCATCCTGCTGGATCAAAGAGTTTTGCCACTGAAGACAGAATCTGACGTTTGGTATTTTTCGTGGAATGTTCAAATGGTGAAAAAGTGTAAGTAAATGTGTCTGTTAGGGCATTCCATTTAATACCTAGGGTTTTTGTGGAACTGGTATCGTGAAAACGAAGGAATTCTGAATTATACAGATCCTCTTTGGGTAAATGGGATAAAAGTTTTTGATTATTTGCAGTAATTTTCTTCAGCGGAAAACCCGCTGACTTTAGGGTTTTAATCAGCTGACTTTGTGCTTCTAAGGTTTCTTCTAACGTATGACCTCCGGTCAAAATGTCATCGACATAGGTCTCTGAGCGCAGTATTGATGCTGCTTTAGGGTGTGCGGATTCGGAATCAAAGGCGAGTTGTATTTGGGTCCGAATTGCTAGGAAGGGAGCACAATTCACTCCGAAAGTTACCGTTTTCAATTCATAGTCCTTAATCGGGCCGTTATCGTCTGGCTGAAACAAAATCCTCTGAAACGGTGTATCATCAGGATGTAAACGTATCTGTCGATACATTTTTTCAATGTCGCCATTAAAAACATATTTATATCTTCTCCAATTGAGAATTATTGAAATTAAATCGCTTTGCAGTGTAGGCCCCGTATATAAAACGTCATTTAACGAAAATTGCGATTTTGTTTTCCTAGAGGCATTAAATACAACTCTAAGTTTTGTGGTTTTGTGATCAGGGCGCACTACACCATGGTGAGGTAAATAAAATGACCCATATTTACCGTCAGAGTTAATTTCACCAGGTGATGTTTCATCCATATGGCCAAGAGTGATATACTCGCTTATAACAGCCTTGTATTGTGACTGAAGGTCGGGATTTTTGGCCAGTGATTTTTCCATGCTCGAGTACTGAGCCAAGGCTATGAATCGAGATGACCCTAGAAATATTTTGTCTGGAAAATCAGGTCTGAATGGTAATCGAACGACGTATCTATCATTTTCATCTCGAGTTGTTGTTTCGCTATAAAATTTTTCACAAAATTCATCTTCCACTGACCTTGAGGGAGTTATCGGAATTTCTTCCTGCTCCCAAAACTTTTTTAAAAGCGCATTTAGCTCGGAAGTTTCAGCTTTAACGACTGTCGTTGTGAACGTCTGAATCGATTGAGTTTTCATGGGACCACTCAGCACCCAGCCAAAGATCGTATTGTAGGCCGACGTTTGACCACAAATGTTTTTCTTTATACCTTCAATGTTTAAGTAATGTTCAAAGTCATTTCCTAAAATTAAATCTATCTGTGAAGATTTATTAAAAGTTGGATCTGCTAGATCTAATTCAGCCAAATCGGTTGAGTAAGGTATATCAAAAGTGCACGCTGGAAGTCTTTTTGTAACTTTTGGCAGCACAATGGCTTTAATAGGGACTCTCAAGTCATACCTTCTGGCGTATAAAACAAAGTTGCATTCTTTATTTGCCTTTTGCTTTTGCCCGCCAATACCGATTATTTCGAAATGAGAGTTTTCGAAGGGTAGCTGTAACCGATTACGAACTCTTTCCGTTAAAAAGGTTCTTTGAGAACCGGGATCAATTAGTGCCCTAATAGTAAAAAGTTCACCTCTGCTTTCTATTTGCATTAAAGCAGTTCGCAGTAAGATATTTTCACTGCTCATAGCGCAATTGGCTTGAAATTGACTGGAGGTGCTAGCAACATTATCCTGGTTATTTATACTAGAGCTTTGCGTATTATTTTGGGTGTTGGTTCTAGAGATTTGAGTGTTATCTCGGGACGAATTTTGATTTGAACCGCTTCGACTTGTTGCAAAGTCTCTATATTGCGCGGTTTCGGCCGATTGAGTGGGATTTTGTACTCTTTGTCTCATATGCAGTAGGGTATGATGGGATTTCTTGCATTGTAAGCACGTATGTTTGCTTTTGCAATTAGACTTAAGGTGAGACGAGGCCAAACAGTTATTGCAAAATTTGTTTTTAAATACATAATCTACTCTTTGCTGTACCGTAAAGGCTCGAAATTTTGGACATATTCTTAAAGAGTGATTTTCTTTGCATAACTTACAAGATAAGCTTAAGTTCTCTTGCGACATGTACGTTTGTATATCCAGATTGGGTGTATCTGATAGCGTGAAACAATCTTTAGAGGCTTTTATGCTATTGAGACGTTCTACCGCTTCATATCTGTCTACCAGAAACTGGGACATTTGGGTCCACTTGGGAAGCTCACGTGGTGAAGTGAGAGATTGCTCCCATAACGATAATGTTAAATGTGGAAGTTTCGTAGATATAAGACGAATCAGAATAGGGTCCCAGCTCTCCACGTCGACGCCAAGCGTTCTGAGAGTTGCTAGGGAATCATTTACTGAAGATTGAATTCTACGAATTGATTCGCTTTCTTCCGTTTTTGCTGAGGGTATATCAAATAAAATCTTGATTTGGTTGTCCACCAAAACTCTTATGTTCTCATAGCGTATTGTAAGAGCTTTCCATGCTAATTCAAAATTTTCATTAGAAAGAGGATATCTTTTAACTATTGCCTCAGCCTCCCCTCTTGTTTTATTTCTGAGGTGATACAGTTTCGTAACTGGGGTAAGCTTAGGATGGCTTATGTACACGGCCGTGAACATGTCACGAAACGAAGGCCATTGTTCATAGCTTCCTTTGAAAATTTCTGTATCACAAGGTGGCAGTTTAATAAACGATGTATCGGCAACAAAATTTTGAGTTGACGCCCGCTGGGGTATAGAAAATGGTGCCGTTGCATTGAAGCCTTGAATATGGGAAGTGTCGCATTGAAATGTTTTCACTAAATCTATTATTTGTGAGTTGCAATGATAATAAGCTTCAGTACACGCATCAAAATTTGTTTTGGCTTTATCTTTAAACTCTGGGTCAATTACATCCTCAGCAGCTGTCATTACCTCCTGATAGAAAGATTCTAGCTTGGCCCATCTTGATTCCAAGTCTTTTAACTTGACCCCGAGAACAGATTCAGTCTGATCTTCAACATTAATTGTATTAAATTTTTGGCAAAACTGGAGTAAATGATCACAATTAAATACAAACTGATCTTTTTGAACAGAGTTAGTGGTATTGTGCCCGGTTGTATTCATCTTGATAACTGGGATTTTGACCAATATTGGCTTGGTAATATAAACTTCGAATTGGTATGGTTAGTGTGAGGGGCTATATAAAAGCACTAGATACTATAATATTGTTTATCTAGTTTTAAATGTAGGCGTACTTTAAACCGGTCTATTATTAATGGTTACAAATTATACTAGATATTAATAATTTTATTTAATTATAAGAATCAGTAGGGTGCCATAGGCTAGGGTTCATACTTGCTTTATAGAGGTAAGGGCTAGAGCATACTCTAGTTATGTTGTATAAATTTACTGTAAAAATTACAACAATCAATCGATTAACAAGTAATGAAATCAGAATACAAATATTCAGATATTGTTGATGGCTTATAAATGCAAAAATGGTAATTTGAAGCAGAAAAAAATTTGAGTATTATAAATTTTAAAAATGTGATTCTATCCGAATATGCGAATACCTAGCTTTCATGTATAAAATTTAAGGAGAAATTAATTGTTTTCAACAATTTGGGCTATCTGAGTATAGTACTAGACTTCAAATTCTAGTTTCAAATTCTCCTTAGATATTTACGGGGCTATGGGATTATAGCAACTATGGTCATTTGTATTCACAAATGTGAGGGAAAAACAATTTTGAGTTTAATACTAGGTATTCAATAGGGCCTAATGATATTAGGGAGTTATTTTATTTGAATACCGTTTTTTTATTTTTTTTTTTTTTATTTATAAGTTTACATAAAAAAAAAATGTTTCCGATATTAATTACTCTTTTATAATTTATTTTTAAACCAGCAATCTTTTTTTTCCGAATAAAAAGGGATCAATTATTTTTGTAATCGTTAGTACTTATTGAAACACAAATTTAGAATTATTTTTTTTCAACTTTATTTTATTTATTGTATTAATAGCATTGGGGTTTAACTTAATTAAATTTCATTAAATAAAAATACATTTCAATTAAATTTAATTTGGTATCATCTTATTCAATATCTCCAGCTTTAGTACAGAGAAAAGTTTTTCCACAAATTCTTAGTGATTTGTATATTAAGTCCTTTTATTTGTGAAGGGCTGTATTGGTTTTCCTTTCCTTTTCCTATCTCCACAGATCAATAACTTTTGAATAAGGGTTTGAGTAAGAGTTTGGATTCAACCCTTTTTTCTTATTTTTCTCCTTTTTTTTTTTTTTTTTATAGAGATCTTGATAACAAATCCGAAGAACATAAACAAACAAAATATTTTGTTGTTTATGAGAAAGCTAATTATTTTTTATTGTTTTTTTTTCCACTTTTTAATAATAGGATTTAATAGGAAAACGTACTTTAACTTTTCTTATTTACTTATTTTTCAGTTCATTAAAGTTGAAAATTTAGACAACCATATGTTGTTTAAATTTTTTTTTTTTTAGTGACCGCTATCAAAAAAAATCTTTTTTATTTTATAGGTATGTTTATTATTTCAAGAGTGTGCCATAAAAAGTGCAAGCGAGTGTATGACAATCTTTTATTTATGGGAACTAATTTGTGTACATTCCATGAAACTTCGCAACAACCGGTCTGTTCGTGTACTAAGACAAAATAATTTCACTGGAATTATATGTTATGTACTTTCATGAAACTTCCCAACAACCGGTCTGTTCGTGTACTAAGAATGCACAATTATTTTGGGTTTGAAATTTCTTTAATTTATTTAGTTCTGTTTGATTAATTTGCAAACAGTTTATTATAAATAATTTATTTATAAAAATAACTTATGCCATGCGTGGCCACTTTAAATTGAACTAAATTTCAATTTTATTATAAATTAATTTCCAAATAATTTAATTTATTTTATTTTCCATTCAAAAAATTTTTAATTTTTCTGTTTCAATTCAAATTACCCATTATTCTTTTGGATTTATAAAAGAAAAATTTTAATCCAAATTTTGTGCCTCACAACTTCTTTAACATAATTAATTTTAATTCTTTTTTTTTCAGTTTTCTTTTTACTTAGTGTTTCTTCTAAGTGTGACGGACTGTATTTTTCTTCCAATGTATTTTTTTCCAAATATTTTGTTTTTTAAGAGAGCGCAATTATTTTTTCTTCTTTTCCTTTTTTATACGGACTGCATAATGAATACAGTGTTGGTACATATATTTCCCATTTTTTTTCCACTGCTAATCTTAAGAACATTCACTGTTTTATCTAGCTGATTAAATAGTTTAAACACCATCGAGCACTTTATCGTTAAAACTTTAAGAGATTAATTAACTTTTCATTTTGACTTCACGTATATGTAAATAAAAGTGTGCGTAAGGGTATACGAGGGTAAGTATGAAAATTCTTTTGTATGCGATCAACTTAAGGGTGGGTTATGACTTTGATCACATAGCAAATATTCGAATTGTTTTCCTTATTTGTCTTTAAATTTATTGCCTCTTTCAAATTCTTTTATTTTATTTTTGTTTTGTTTTCAACCCAATTTAATTTAATTGCCACTTAAATTAATAAATCAAAACAACATACACACAATTCGAATAAACCAAGAATTTTCACTAATTAAGAGCACACTTTAATTTTACACTAAAAATTTTATGAAAAGAGACTTTCCATGGGAACCGAGCACAACTTGAATACTTTACTTCCATTTAATTTCGGTGGTTGAAATTACTTCCAGCCAATGTAGGCATAGAATAGTAAAAACAGTGATAAACTTTACTCATGAGAATGTAAGAGAATTGCAATGAACAAAACGTGTAAGTTTGAATTTTATTCATACAAATCTTATTTTAAACTTTAAAATTAAAACGCAACTATTTTGTATTATTTTGCTTTTTACTAAGATGAATTAAAGTTGAAAATTTAAACAACCAACTTGTTGCTTAAATCTTTAGAGATCGCTTTTAGTTTTTTTTTTTTTTTTTTTTACATGTATGTAAGCCAAGAGCTCGTAATTTTAAGTTTGATATTTTAGGGGTGGGTTTTTTTAAATTTCTAAGAGAATGCACGTAATTTATATTATTGTTTGCAATTTTAAAATCTGAGCGAGTTAATGAGTGAATGCATTAAATTATTGTACATAAATTTATTTTTAAGTGTGGGCAAAGAATTTCCAAAGTAAAGAGCTCATAAACACTTAAATTTTATTAAAATTCTTTAAGAGAAGGTAATGTAGTTATTTTTTATGAAATCTTTTAAATCAGCAATTAATTAATTTAATCTTCTTGTTGAGAGATTGCAAATATACGAGATTGTATAAACCTTTGAAAATTTGAATTTAATAATGTTATAATGTCACTTTATTTCTTCCTTCTTACGTATTTAAATTATTTTTAGGTGTTGTACGCATTTAATGGGTTAATGGTTTGATTTACATTTGATTTGCTTCGCGTAAGAGAAAGTTTAAATGAAAAGCAAAAAGTTTATAAGAGACTTTGAGTGTGAAACTAAAATATAATTATATATTCAGAGATTTTATATTTTTTCCAATAGGTATAACAAATTGCCCAACAAATCTCTTTTCACTGGTTTGCATTCCTGACCTTTTCTTTTTTAATAATATGACAATTAAGAGCGCTGGCTTAAATTCCAATATGAATATATGTATGTAACAAGAGTAAATTAATGATAAGAGCACTTACTTGCAAAGCATGAACAAACGAACAAAAGAGTATATTCCAATTGTCAACTTTTGGTGGTTGAAATCTATAATTGAGTTGTTGTTTTATAAGGGATATTGATCACTATTGCTCTTTGCCTATTATTCTAAAAAAATATTCTCTTTTTTTTCAAATTTTATCTTTTCTAATACACTCTTTAATAAGGATACTAAGGAATTATAAATTATTTTACATAGGCAATCTATCTTTCTTTCTCTTTTTTAACTTTATAAACTTTTAATTTAAACAATTATATTTTTCTTCTTTTTTTTAAATTTTCAATTTTAATATTTTTAGGCCTTTCGAAAAGTAACGGAATGTAATTGTATATATGTACATATGTATGTATTTTTATTAACTTCTCTATGTAACTATGTAGATATGAAAATTAAACCGTAACAAATTTATGTAAACGGGTGTATATGCACATAAATTGATTATATAACGCGAATTATCCAAATATGGCGATATTTTATTTACATATGTATGTATGTTTTCTGGATTTTTTCTTACAAAATGGCAATTTTCTTTCGCGCTTTAATTATTTAACCGCACTTTTCGTTTAACACATATGTATTTATACATATGTACATACATTCATGATAGTTATTTTCCACTTTTTCCCGCACTTTTCTTTGCCATAATTTTTTATTATCTATTTTTATGATTTATGAATAATGGTTTGATTTACCTCCCTTGTTTAAACAGAAGGTACCTTTTAATTTAATACCTATATGTACCTGGGCGCACTGTGGTAAGTACTTTTAGATTTTTGCTTTTTTCAGAATCAGGGTTTTGGGTAAGTACTAATTTAAATTTACAATTTAATTTATTTTCACTTTACATATTTTTTTTCAATATTTACTTATGTATTTTTTCCGATATGGGTTTTTCGTTCAAAATTTCCGTTTATTTAATTATTTTATTTATGTATTTGTTTTTACTCACTCATTATATGATGGTTTTGATTGTACTGAATTTGCTTGTGTTATTTTTTCCTCATTTACCTCATTTTGTTTCCTTAAGTTGTTGGGTATTGCTAATTGTTCCAATTGATGTTTAATGCTCTTTTTGGATTTTTTGCTTCTCTTCCTTATTTCCACTGATTTAAAAGTCGAAGGACCATGTAGTTCCGTGTCGTGACTGACACAGAAGGGCTAAATAACCTTCCTTGTAGCTTAGAACTGCTGGGCAATAAACATTTGTTTATTAACTTTGGAAGGTTATAATTACAATCACTCACAAGAGTGATTATAATTGTAGGGTAAGGGAACAAATAAATAAATGTAAATTAGCGAGGGATCTCTTCCAAAAGTATGTCTCTTTATTTGAGAAATGGGGATGAATATATCTACTTTTTTTATTTTCCTATTTTGTATGAACAGGTGCTTGTCGCTGGGAATATCCGCGCTGGGAAACGGGCAGATATTAATCTCCTTTGTAGGGTTGGGTTAGGTAAGTATTTAGACTCCTTTTAGATTTAAGTTTACACTTTAAGTTTAATAATGTAGGTAGGTATTTCTTTATTTAAATTTTAGGTTAAGTTTATACAAGTTTAGGACGGTTGTAATTTCAACTTATTAAAGCTGTTGCCAAGGCACAAGTGACCCATGCATAAATTTATTTTTAGCTCTTGACAAATCTTCGCTTCGCAGATAGCCGAAGCTGTTTGGAATAATTCCGTAATACTAAGAAAATTTAAATTCATTCACATTAGAACAAGAACAATGGCTTTTAAACTGTAATTACAACATTAATTTAGAAATTACAACTCAAACTTTTATCGTTACAATTCATTTAAATTCAAACATTAAATTCAACTTATTTACATTTTAAATTCTTATTTTTTTTTTTTTTTTTATAACAATGTAGATTAAATATTTAAAATTCATTTTACATACTATTAATTAAAGATTTGCAAATTCATATATTAAAGTATTGTTCAAATCTAATTTGAACAAAGCAAAAAAAAAAAGACGCTGACTCTTTTGCGAATCTTTTAGGTTTTTTAACCCTTTCAGCCCCACTGATGCCTATAGACAACATTGTAATCAAACGCTTATAAATCCCGGTTTTCTGTTCTTAGTTAATATGCATCTTAGCAATGTGTGTGCAGAATTTAATACAATAAGCTTTGGTCGTGTTCATTTGCGAACTGTTTGCAGCCACACGTATTACAAATTATTTGGAAAAAGTGTGTTTTTAAAAAAACTAAAGAAATTGATATTAAAAAATATTTGTGTAAAAAATGCAATTTGCTATTTAAAACAGGTTAGTTAATGATATTAAGCAACAAACACACAAAAAAGGTTGTAGCTTTGTCCTCAGTATATTTTTAAAAACCATGTTGCCTATAGGCAACATTGGTCCATTATGTTCATAATTTACATAAGAACATTTTGCTCACTAAAAATGAGTTCAAATGAGAGCAAAGTGAAAAATTTAAAAAAATTGTTAATTTGAAGAAATTGAAGATGAAGACATCGAAAATGATGCATGAAGTAGACTTCACACCCTCAACCAGAGACTGATATGGTCTATTGTGAAGCCTTAGTTAGTGAAAGAATTCTAGTATGAAAGAATTCGAGAAGTAAAGAGTGGAAGAACAGGAAAAGAGGAAGTAGTGGAAGATAAAAAATCGGACTGCACAATCCAACAACAACTCTACTAAACAGAAAACTGCCTTACATGTGCCCAGTACCCAGTCTTCAGCCGCGCAGCCAGGTCATTCCCATTACATATCAGATTCTAGAGCCCGCATCTCGAGACGTCTCCTAATTCGCGCAGGAATCTGCTTCCCAGCCACCTCAGCCTGCTGATCTGTAGCCTAGGACAGTGGCACAGAAAGTGCTTACTGTCTCCAACTCCTCTGGGTCCTCACACAACCTACATGTATCCGACAAGTCAGATCCCATTCCCACCGCCATCCTGCTTATCATACAGTGGCTTGTGATAATAGCTATCATGGTCCTGACGCAGGCCCTACTCTTGCCCAGCAGCGCATCTGAATTTGAACTGCTTAGAACCGGCCACAGCGTGCGCGATACCCGTCAGTCCGTTCGGGTCCGCTACGCCCGGTAAGTCCCGTTTAGCGCCCATTCCCTTATTCTTCCAAAGTATAATCTATCATCACTAGATTCTCCATCATCACCAACTTCATCACCGACATCGCAAGCTCTTGAAAAAGATATTATGTAGCAGAACCAGTAAAAAATTAAATATATGACAAAACTATTCTCTGGGTTGAATAAGGATCAAAAGGGCGATGCAGGATATTTCACACAGGCTTTCCAAGTTCGAAGTGCAGAAATGAAGAAATTTTTTATTATATCATACCTAAAATATAAAAAAATTGCAATATATAAATTATCAAATATCTTCAACATGCGCTTAAAGTTTACACTGAACTGCCCAATGTTGCCTATATGCAACATCTTATATATATATTTTATTTCATATCTAGGCAAAAACGAACTTACCTAACTTAAAAAAAAAATTTTTTAACCGCTCAAAAAAATTCGGGAATGAAAGGGTTAATTAAAAATAAAATACCTGTACAATAGACCGGGTCGACCTCCATACAAAAAAAAAGTTGTGCCAGTCACCCTCTTTAATGAAAGATATGTCAATAAAGTTTGTAAAACAGGAAAAAATTGTTTTTTGCCACGCCCTAAAATACAGCACTTTTGGTTTTTTTATATGTAGCGCTGCCATTTAAAGTCCGATCTCATCATATCGTATATCATTGTTCATGGCTTGACAGTGGCTTCGTGTTTGCCTCTGGTGACTTTTTAATCCGAGTTCAAACTCTGGGCGCCACTTATGGCATCTTGGATCCTTCGCCCAAATGTCAAATTTTTTTCACGTGCCCAGAAAACCCTTTTAAAACTTAATATTTATAGTATTTAATATGGTCACTTTTTTCTTTTTCACATACTTATTACATAAAACCATTTTGGGGCGTGGCAAAAAAATGTTTTTTCTTGTTTTAAAAACTTCATTGACATATCTTTCATTCTAGGGGGTGACTGGCACAACTTTTTTTCGACGCACCTTAACTGTACAAGATTTGCCCAATTTTTACACAAAACAAGTGATTTACACTTTTGCTTTTCACTGTTTTATTTGCTGTTTTTTCTAACTTGAGTGGTTTTTTAAGCAAAGCTACATATGTACATAAAGTTATCATCCTGTGTGTACCAACTATGAAAAGTAATAAAAATCGGTAATGAGGTTTTTATAATTCTGTTTTATCCTGTGTGTATGTGTGTGTGTATAGATTTATATGTATATTGAAAGTCCTTTTTGTCTTTACAATCTTCATTATATTAAGAGCAATAACTTAAGCAATAGATACCAATAACAACAAAAAAGCAGCTAAATAACCATTAAAAAATTTGTTTGAATTTCAGATAAAAGGAAAAGCCAAACAGAAAATCAAACAAAAATTCATTATTATTTTGTTTATCGTAAAAACAAATGAAAAAATTTTATTTAAAAACCCCCCAACCCTTCAAAATTATGTAAGGATTTTTTATAAATTATGTATTTTATTCGGCCTTTATTATTTAAAATTTTAATAGATTTTCGAGCCTAAGGTCTTTTTTTTTATAAAAAGCTTTAAACTTTTATTTAAAAACCAATATTTCGGCACTTCCTTGAGTTACTTCTTCAGGGTTACTTTTTTTTCTTTCCTTATAAATATAAATTTTTAACAAATTATAACAGATTCAACAGTAAGTGACAAATTAAAAAATTTTTAATTCAAAAACAAAATAAAATATTTTTCAAATCAAACTTGATCTGTTACAATATAAATAAATTTTTAACTTCCGCTTCTATTTTTACAAATTAACCCCCATATTCATAACAAAAAATTTTGATTTATAAAACCTTTTATAAACCTGAAATGTTTTTTATGAACGTGGGGGTAAGTGTCTATAATGTTGTGCTACATTTTCTGTGTCTGACTTGAAATTAATTCTCGAAATTGACGGAACCTTTATAGCTTGTAACATTTCTAACATAAATCTACGTTTATAATTATTTTCTGTATTTAAACCAGTTGTATTTTCAAAATCTGGATAATGGTTAAGATTTTTTATTTTATTTTTAGTTTTAGTCGCTTTTACGCAGATATCGAATAAGACAGGACTTAGCATAAAGTTTTTTTTCCTTAGAGAATGTACACGCAAAGAAAAAACATGGTTGTGGTAAACATATTCTAAGAGCAACATATTATGATAAGAATTATGATTGTAGTCACCATATTAAGATTATTACTGAATCATATTATGACTAAATATACTCGTACTATTACATCATAATATTTTTCCCTTAATCATATTACTATTCTGTTAATCATAATAAGCTAAGAAGTACTCATATTATCATCATGTTAATCATAATAAGCTAAGAAGTAATCATATCATCATCATGTTAATCATAATAAATAAAGAAGCAATCATATTATGATAAAGCACCTTTCATAGCTGTCATAAAAATACAAAATAAATTAAAATATTTTTGCATCGATTTTTTATTTTGTGGCTTTTAACAATTTTTCTTAATGTTAATCAAATAGCGGAGTTCAATATAAGGCTTGCAAAAGAGCAAACGAAAAATCTGTGGTTTTCATGGGCAACCGCGTATGTCCATTTTTTCGATTTTAAGATGTTGATGCCATATTGCCTAATTTTGAACGCACTTTACCTTTTTTTGAAAAAAGATGGATCAATTCCGATTTTTTAACGTAAATGACAAAGTTTAAAAAGTGCAATACCTAGCCCATAGTTTGATCTAGAATGGTTTTTCGGCTTGCCTGAAAAATTTGTGTTAAGACATACGCGGTTGCCCATGAAAACCACAGAAATATCGTAGCACTTTTATAAAATATAACGAAATCTCTGTGTGTTTTGTTGTTGGATTTTACAAAAAAACTATGATATTTTGCATTTGCACTATTACATCACTAATACTTGAATGAACTCCGCTAATATTTTAATTTTTTAATTTCTTTAAACTAATTTTTTTTTATGGAATTTTATCTTTTAATTAATTAACCGCTCACAAATAAAAAAACGACACAACTGCTTCAAAATTATTTTACAAATGGCGCTAACATAATATGATTAGAGTTAAAATAGTTTGATTGCATCTTTAACATAATATGATAAATGTATCGAAAGTTATCATGTTATGGCTATTAAATATCATGATATGGTTGTGAGAAATATAATATGTTTAGAAAGTTATCATAATTAAGTTGTTAGAAAAATAATTATTTTTCGGTTAATAATACTCAAATTCATAATTGCGATTAACATTGATATGTTAACAGTAACTATAATATTGTTGATATTAACAAAAATAACAATTATTTGTGTACGACAACAATATATTGTTTCATTAAACATAGTGTTGTTGCCATAACCATGCCCAACCATATTTTTTCTCTGCGTGTAGTCAACAATTTGCTTATTTATTTAATTATACATACATATAATATTTTTTTTTTTTTTTTGCAAAGTTGTATATTTTTATATTTTGCCTAATGCAATACAGTCCTACAAAAAATTTTAAAAAATTTACAAATTTACGTTAATAGTATAGGGTGGCGCAGAGTATAAATTTGGTATAAATAGTTTATAATTTTTGTATATATGAAAGTATGCGATTATTATTACTTTTTTATTTCTTAAGTACAGCATATTACTGGGGTATTTAAAAATTATATTTTGTTTTTATCAAATTTTCCATGAGTATGAAAATAAACAAAACAGTTCGCAAGCGTTTACAAAATGTACAAAACAAATTAAGATTTTCAAAATTGTATTTTACTTGAGCAAAACCAACACAAAAACTTTTCAATTGACAACGGGCGAAAACGAAACAATTAGCTTTTCACTCATCTGCATTATTTAATTTACCGTTAAGGCAGAATTAGTCTCTACTTTCTGTTCTGTTACGAATAAACTGATTTGTTTTTGTTATTAAAAAGCCTGTGATATACATAGATTAGTTTTTCTGTTCTGTTGCGGTCCAATTTGTTAAAATCAAAAACTTGTTGAGTAATTGTAAATGACTGCAAAATAAATAATAAAGACTCCTAAAATTTCATTGAAGCAAAAACAAATTCAAAAATATTTTATAATTTTTACAGAATAAGGGGGTTAATGTTCGATGGCTTAAACTTAAAAGTATAACAAATACAATCTGGGATTTTATTTCTCGTGGTGGGTAACATTGATTATATAAATTTTCATAGTAATTCGACTGTGATTTGTAAGTCAAATTACAATTTAAAAGTCTTTTTCATACTTTAATAGTCTTATTCACTATCACACTATCAGAATTTTCGTTTGTGTATTTCTGTTACTTAAAAGTATAACTTCATCAAGATCGATATCAAAAAGATAAATTTCAGAATTACTAAGACCAACGTAAGTGATAAATTCTCGTAGTCAAAAGCTTTCCACACCATAGGAAAAAATATAAGGAAACAGGTTTTTTTGCATGTATGTGTGAAAAAAAAACCAAAAACGTAAATACAAATATAAATGTCCCAGTGGTACAGCGTGCTAGTCCTGTACGTGTATATTCGCTAGCCCTTTAAGAACTACCGCTAGTCCCACCACAATCTACCTCACATGCTTTGTGCCAATTCACACGTTGCAAGTCTTATTGATCAGCTTGCTACCTTATAGGCGAGAGAGAGTGAGAGAGAAACGTTTATTTTCCTCTCTTCACTCTCGTTATAAAGTAGCAAGCTGATCAATAAGACATGCAACGTGTGAATTGGGACTTTCGAATGGCGAATTTTACATGGTGATGTCATTGGAGGTGACAATTGACCCATCTCTGCATAACCTCTACCTACCATAAGGGTTAGCTACTTATATCTACAAAACGTGATAGCAAAAGCAAGCGATTTTGTTGTTGTTCCAGTAACGGGATCTACTTCAGATACACATTTTTTGTCTTGTCGTTGAAAAAAAACTGTTTTCTGCATTACTTGGAGCTATAGAATTAGCTAGCGAAACGTGGGTACCTATTTTAACATGGCAACACTAGATATTGGTGACCAGGGAAAGATGTAGGTATGATTTAAATGCCACATCAGTAGTCAGTAGCACAGATTGAGTAAAAGTGCTAACTATTTCGCCTGTCATTAGTGGCGATTGCTTCTTTTTATACCACTGGGGTATAAGCTAAATGGAAACTACTCTTGACAACTCTAAGGAATAAACCAAATAAACAATTGGCGACTTGCGCAGACCTACTGAATAGACCTTGTTATCTCCTTATACTTAAAAGCATTGGATATTATGCTAAAGTCTTGTGACATCAAACTCCGATTTTATGTTGAAATAACTGCTTCGACGTAACAAAAATAGATATTTTTGCACTAAATTATTTCTGAAGAAGAAATTGGATCTATGAAAAGAATCAGAAATTTTTGTATTCAAAACAGGGTCAAAATCAAAGCCAAAGCTTAAAATTTATTTTAAGATTACGCTTTATATTTGATGGTATAAAAAAGGGCTTTAGCATTATGGGTTACAAATATCTGATCACACTGCTACGGATCAGCTGGCCAACCAGAGGGCTAGGCGGCCTCTGAATTTTTCAGCATTGCTTCTGTGTTCACTTTAATTACTTTTTTACTTCAAGAAAATAAACAGACACTTTTTGAAAACAAGATGCACAAGATCAATAAGAATGAAAATGTTTTAAATATTAATTGCTTTTTGTACAAGTTTTAAGGAAAAGCTTTACTTGAGATTTTCTCATTTATAGAACAACTTTTTCTTTAGATAAAAAGTAACGTAATTAGAACATTTTGTAGTATATCTTTTAAACTTTCATGTCATTTTATATTGATTTTCCAGTTTATGTGAATTTATTTAAGAATATTTCTTTGAAGAATCATTTTTATATTACTTTATTGGTTTTTTAAAGTAAATAAAGACCCACAACACAATGTAACACTACTGCCCTCCCCATTGCAATCAATACATTTCTGCGATACAGTTTGAATAAATGAATGATTCCGTAAACTTGGTTGAGTTTGTTTTCGTTGTACCGTTTCAGTCAAATCGTTCAACTTTGATTATTTTTTATTTCTAACTTCTTTTCAATTTAACCATAATTTACGCTTTGCCATTAATGGAAGTATTGTTTATCTACCTAACTGATTGTGTGTTTTGTGTTGTTGTTAAAAAATTTAGCTACAAGACCTACAACTTGTTTTCTTTTTGTTTTTTTTTTTTTTTTTTTTGTTAACCTCAATTTAATACGACCCCATATTTTTTATCCATCCATGTTTATAACCTCTACTACCCACTTTATGTTGACAGTACCGGGTCGCAATGATTGTAATATTTGAATATTGTGTTGATTAACATACAGAAAATTTTGGCTTAAATCGATGGACCACTGAGGGTGCATTATTTTCTTCGCATATAATTTTTTTTTACATTTCCTTTGGTTTGAAAATTAAAAAAAACGGAAGAAAAATTCTAAGCCGTTCGAGAAAATAAAAAAAAAAAAATCACTAACAAAAAGTCGTTAAAAACAAAAAAAAAAAAAAAAAAGCAAACGACAAATATAAAAAAGATAAATGGTTATTTGGCTTGATGGTTGCTGTTGATGTTGGTATTCACACCGAATTAACACCAAACCAATTGACGTTGGTTCAAGCTTCATTGCACTTCAATTACAAATTTCCACTTTTTCTTATTTATACCAGAGTAAAAAAATAATAAAGGAAGAACTTTTATTTTATTGCGTCTCTACTGCTTAACCTAAAAAAGTGAATGTGAAACTATGAAAAGAATTTGATTTGACCAGGATTATGGGACATACAAAAATTACAAAAGCATACGCTGCTTTAACTTATTAAAATTATACATAAATGTTTCAAAATTGTTAGCACTTTAAATTAAATCAGTCTTGCCAGAAGTTATCTTCTATCTATCCATCCATATATCGTTGGTCTCATGTAAAACGGCCCTAACTCACATAAATGCAACTGTACAGGAGAAGGCAAAAACATAATAGAAACTGTATGTATCAGATACCAGGGTTGATGAAGTTGGTACAATTGTACTTTTTTTGGTACAATTCGAAACTAAAAAGTACGCATTTGGTACTATTTCCAAATTTTTCAAAAGCACATATTTATTATTGATATACAAGGGCAACTCGTATTAACTGTCAAATGAATTTATTGATGGATTTAACAAAACAGCTATGATATTTCGCATTTGCTCTTTTACAAGACCATTTGCACCAAACACTTTACTCCGCTACTGGAAATAGATTTTTGCACTTGTTGATTGAACGATAGCCTAAGCCACATTCTAAATTTAGTATCAGAGGCAGCATATAAGCGTGCATTTTCTAATGATATTGACAAGTTTCTAAAAGATATAGGAAACCACTTCTGCAAAAGTAGAAGAGACGAATTCCTCTCAATTATATTTTCAAATATTCTTCAACAAGATGTTTGTCACGTCAAGAAGAAATCAACAGAATTTTGGAATAGTGGGAGCCCACCTTATTATTTTACTCCGAATTATTCTTAAGGGGATTTTACAAGCGCTAAATTAAGTTTTATTACATTCGGACTTTCTTCTCCTTTCTTGTTTCTGCAGTACATATTGAAAATTCTAAACAGTGTTACCATCGGATATTTTAAAAAAGTACCAAAAAAAGGGGATATGTATTTAAAAAGGGGCACCAAAAAGAGCATTTTTTTAAAAAATATGCACATCTTTTAAAATTTAAATAAGTACACCACATTATGTATTTTTTACCTTTTTTCTATTTATTATAATTTTAAATGGTATAAAAACATAACAAAAAACATTCTGTAGTAATTATATGCATTAGGGCTGGTTGATTTTTTTTTTTTTATCGTACAGCAAAAACGTAATCTACATAAAATTTTAAGAAAATTCTCCGAAGAAACCATGGGTCTAAAATAAAATCCTAATCCGCACCTCTCAACTTGAAAATGTAGTTCCTCTTCTTTCGTTAAAATTAGTTTCTTTTTTTTTTTTGATATACAGTTTAAGGTGGGACGAAAAAAAGTTGTGCCAGTCACCCCCTGGAATGAAAGATATGTCAATGAAGTTTCTAAAACAGGAACAATTTTTTTGCCACGCCCCAAAATACAGCCCTTTCGCATATCGTTGTTCATGGCTTAACAATGGCTTAATTTTTGCCTTTGGTGACTTTTTAATCCGAGCTCAAATTTTGGGCGCCACTTATGCCATCTCGGATCCTTCCCCAAAATTTCAAATTTGTTTCACGTGCCAAGACAGCCCTTCTAAAACTTAGTATGTATAGCTTTTTACATGCTCCAAATTAAGCCCCTTTTTTCTTTTCACATACATATTACATTCAACCAGGTAGAAAGAAGCTTAGCTTTTTGTTTTTATATCAATTCTTTACAAAATTTTTGGTAAAAACTTAGATTTTATTTTAATGTTAATTACACAAATTTTAGAAAAGTTTTCGGTACACAACAGTTCGGTTTCAGCTTCACGACCAATATATATATGCGAGATATCTTTACCCCCTTATTCATTATAAACAAAACAGGTTAATAGAAAGTTTATTCAACAGATTTTCAGCTAACCACGCATGACAAGAACAAAAATTTCATACAAAAGTTTTTTTTCTAAAGCATTTTGTGGCGGTTGGAAAAGACTTGAACCCACCAAGGACGCTAATTTCTTAGCATATATTAAAGCTGGTATTTATAACAGTGATGGAAAACTGTAAAACTGCAGAAGAGTACTTTTTTAACATTACGGTACTTTTTTCAAACAATTTTTTTGGAAAATAAATTTTTTCAATTAAAATATACCAAAAAGCATATTTTTGATAAGAATACATTTTCTCTAGGCAATTTTGTCAAAAGGGCTGTGGAGTCGGTGTTTTAGAGTCGGAGTTGAGGTTTTTGTACCGGAGTCGGAGTCGAATTTTTCGGCATAATAAAAATATGTACTTTGAAATTGACGATGCAATATTATTTAAAATATTGGTTCGAAATTTTTACTGAATCCTTTTCTTGCTATATTTTAACATTTAAAAGGAACAGCATTAAACAAAAGAGTTTAAAGTCAAATAAGGCCCAGTCTCATATACATTTAGCAATAAGATTAGGAGTCAGGGTTGGAATTTCAGCGGTTGGAGTCGGAGTTAGTATTTTTTGCATTCCGACTCCACAGCCCTGGTTGTCAATGTTAAAAAATGTTAACGCTAAATTTCTAAACCAAGTAGCGTAACAAGAAAAGAGTACTAAAACGGACGTGGGGGAACCGTGGTATTTTTGAAAGGAAAAAGTACTGAAAATAGTACCATAGCACTGAATTTTCCGTCACTGATTTATAATACAACAGAAAGAAAAAAGAATATTTTCCAAACGTAAAAAGTGGCAAGAATCACAAAAAGTACCACATTTGGGTGTGTTTTGTAAAAGTGGCCAAATAGTATCCAAGCAGCCGAAAAAGTGGCAAATTGCCACTTTAGTGGCACCAACGGTAACGCTGATTGAAAACATAATAAATGTGGCTTAAAACGCTTTCGTTTAAAATTCGAGATTGCATTTTGAGAAATATTCGTCAATTTTCCACAAAAAAAGACGATAAATTCTAAAAAGTGTATCAAAACGCTCTCTGACGGTGATCAAAAATAAAAATCAATGGATTACTCGACTCTAAAAACCGCATGATGCAGGTCTGGCTAGATCAAAAACAATGTGTTTGCCTCTATTCTTGAATATTTTGGAAAACTAACTATTTTGAAAAATCCAGAGCTCGAAAGTTTCTTGGAACGACTTATAGAACAAGAATCGCTATGTGCTTTTGACGCGAAAAAATTTTACCTACCTTATTCTTATGTGAACATATGAATTTTAAATACCTTTTGTTTTTGTTGTATTAAATATTTGTTTTTAAAAATAAAAAAAACAAGATTTAGTACTATTGGGTCCGAAAAAGTACAATTTCAAAAATTCGTTGGTACGATAGTGGTTTTCTCATTTATCATCTGTATCATCATAATGTAAAATGGCTTCTTCAATTGCTTGTTAAACTGATATTTTTGATTTTATTGTATTAAATTTTTGTGACAAGGTGTATTTGTGGGAAATGTATTGGAATCACTAAAAAACTCAATTTCGAAAAAAATCGAGTTAGGGCCTTTCTACATGAAACCGACGATATATAAAAATGAAAAATGTTTGTATGTTTGTTTGTTTGCTTATGGACTCCTAAACTACTGAACCGATTTTATTGAAATGTTTACAGTAACATCACGTGAACCCTTAAAATAAAATAGGCTGCTTATTTTTTCGATAGGGGTAGGGGAATTGGTACCCCCATAGGATGCCAATATTAAGTATCGCATATCTTAAGAGCCGCTGCACTAATTTTTCTGAAATTTTGGTGGAAGGATCTTCTGAGTCCCAAAATTTAAATAAAATAGCAGCAGGGGAAGTGGGGCCCCCATAGGACGCCAGTGTTTAATACCGCATATCTTAAGAACTGAAATAGTGAGAATGTTCAAACTTGGTAGAAGTCACTCTTATGGTATACTACACTTTTGGAAATAAAAATAAAGCGGGTAGGTGTAGTGGGGGAAATACCTCCCATAGGATGCATATATGAAATATGGCTCAACTGAAAAACTATTGAAGGGAGAGTCTTGAAACGTGTTTAAAGCTGCTATTGTGGTAAACTATAAATTTTAATATAAAAATGGGCGGGTTTCCACTTGCTTGACCCATTATTGGCCGCTACCATAAAACGCAGGACTTTTTTAAATCCCTTGCAGGGAGGTGCTTTTGAGACTTCAATTAAGAATATTTTTCCCAAAATTTTATCTCCCGATTTGTAGTTCTCTTTATATGGACTGGTCGAAAAATCGACCAATGGCCGAAGACATTAAAAAAAGTTATTTTATTTTTTTGTAAAAAATATTTCTTAAGGCTTAATTTAAAAGAATTTATTAAAAAATGTTTTTTTTTATAAATCTTAATGGAAGCCTTTTTAAATGGGGCCATCAGCGCAGGAGTGGTGTAACCCCAGACTACTTGTTATGAGATAATAAGGAGTTAACACTACTCTTGGTTGTAACGGCCTGGCAAAAGCTATGTTTCTAGAGCCATCTGTTTTGGATACAAATAGTTGGCTTTCTCGACTATAAAGAACATGTCTAACACCAGAACCGTACTCTGCGCTTCTAACCTCAAATATATGAATTTTTGCATGTAAATATACAAAGTGTGTGTCTAAAATTGAGTTGATTATGGCAAATTAAGAAGTATGAGTAAAAAAGAGTTACATAAGCACCACGATGCGACAAATTTTTAAGGTCTCCCTTCCCGTGACTTTGAGTATAAACCAATGGTTAGACCGGAGTCTTGATTCCAGGGGCTAATGACTACTCTGGTACCAGATAGGTCTCTGGTCAGCCGCGATCTGAAGAAATATGTCAACTTTTAACTATGCCAACTACCCGATTTGCCCAGAGGAAGTAACATAACAAGATGGCATATCCTTCAAATGTTTTCACACATCCTTTGGGTATTTAGAAAAATATAAAAATGCTATATGTTAAACTGTATTGTGACTTCAAGTCGAAAACCAATTTATGAAAGAGCGACATTGTCATGAAAGCTGACACCATCCATATCATGATTATACTCCTGCATTGCTTTTGGATGTAAAATACCGATTAACATTAGCCATTGGTTCTACTGAGGAGTTATTGATTATTACATTGGCTACAGCGCTGTTATTCCCACGCTTATTCAATAAATAGATGAGATGATAAGGAAAATTTGTCAAAAAAAAAAAAAAAAAAAACTATGTATATGACAATCGGGATCAGGTACGTTAACTATCCAATAACAACAGAACAGTTTGAGCCACCATATAATTTGAAGAATAAATCTTCACTTTGGCAGCATATGCAAAATGCTTTAAATCCAGTACGGATTGGTTTTCTCATAAACTGCATTAAATTGTTATTGGGAACATCAACAAGTTGGCGACCTTTGACAAAACAATATGTTGTTCCTTAGCGACTATTATCTGAATCTGAACCGATTGCGAATTAGTGATAAGCTATTGTAGTGCTTCCGGCCAGTGGTCGATTTTTCGACCACCAAAGATTATGTGCATTTATAAGTCAGAAAACTTATCAACTTCAAATTGATTTTTGTCGATTCTTATAATATATTATTTATGCTTTAAAAATAATGAAAAACAAAATATTTAATTTTATATTTTTTAATAAATTTTTTAAATGGAAAAATGTGTCAAAAATGGGCTTTTTTTAATCCTTTTACCAAAATATTTTATAAAGTCTTTAAAAAATCAATTTGTTAATAATATATTAAAAATCATTTCAGATTTTATTTTTGTGAAAACAGATCAAAAAAATTATAGTAAACTTTAAAGATATACGCTAATAAAGGTACTGGTCGAAAAATCGACCGGTGGCATAAGATGGGTTAAAGGGTATAATAAATTCTAGGCAATGGATAACTATCCTTTTTGGTATAGCCTGGTAGCGTTCAGAGAACGGCTTTATGTGATTGCAAAAAATTCGCATTAAATCAACAACATCAAATACACTCATTTGTATTCATGCAATCAAACTTTCTCAGCCACACACATCGGTGTTGTTTTAAAATTCATTCAAGTCATGCACAGCGCATTGGCTTTGCCATTCATACCATGTTTAGCTTCGTTCTTCAATCATTGCTTTGGTAAAAAACATATGAAAAGAAAAATACACAAAAATCATTGCTCTAATGCCTATTCAGCAGTTGCTATGTATGAAGTACGTATTAAAGTTTTTTCATATGCTTCGTATTCGAAAGAAGAAAAAAAAATTAAATGAAACTAAGCGCACATAAGTACACACAATTTCCATAGAAACAAGAAGACTGTTTTTATTTTTTATCATTTCTTTAAAACTACAGGAGTTCTGTATGTACAATGTATTGTTGTTATTGTTGTTAATGTTGCTTTTTACGCCTTTAAAAAACTACCCTGCAAATTATAGGACTAGTCCAAACCCGCATGTAATATGTAGCCCACAAGAGACTAGGACTAGTCCAAAAGTAACCCAAACGTATGGAAAAAACATTACGATGTCCTAGGTAGGGTTGCCAGACGTACTGTTTTTAGCAGTACATGTACTGATTTTTGTCAATTGTACTGTTTTATGCACAACACCCAAAACAGTACGCAAATGTACTGTTTTTTACACTTTGTACTGTTTTTGTACTGATTTTTTGGTTTAGTATCCAAAAAACAATGATATTAAGAAAAACCGTGTTTATGTTATACACATTTGGGTATTTTTAACGGTATGCTATCAAGCTTTATTGTCATAATATTTAAGAAATTGTTGTTTTGTTACAAACAAAAAAAGTTGTAAAATAATTAGAATTTTTTTACTACGTCTATTGTTTTGTCAAAAAATACACAGATTAAATTGCGGGTTGCTCAAATCATTCATATTTTTTCGTGGTATTATTTTAAGACATATGATAACCTTTAAATCCCTCATTAGTATTTCCCGTTATCAGAATATTAGCAGTGCATCAATTTAACACACCTGAAAAAAAAAATTCTTTTATATTGATAAAATATTTTCAGATTTTGTGAAAAAAAATAAACCAAACAATTTTTTTTAGCTTATAGATTAACGGCCAATTTCACTAAGTTCAGTTATACTTAACTATAACTATTAATGTGAATAGTACAAAATACAGTTATAGAAATATAGCTGAAATTGGCCGTAATTAAATAAAGATTTGTTTGATATCGGAAAATTAATTGAAGAAAGAAACAAATATTTTCTGAAATTTATACGATAGTTCGACACTATGTGTGTGGTGAAGATTGCTTTAAATACCAACATGCTTTAAGAAAATTCTACTAACTCATTCAATGAGTAGCTTCGAAATGCAACAATAATACACTTTCAAATAGTTGTGCACGAAACACGTATGCTCTTATTGATTTCGAATAATAAATTTATAAAATCAAACAAACAATCAGCGCAAAAAAAAACGTTTTGTTCAACACACACACATACATACAATGATAAAAAAAAAAAAATATTTAGATTATTTTTAGGTGCGTTTTTTCCATTTCAACCCACAGGCAAACATACTTGTTAAACATATTTGGGGTAAATGTGGGCAGGTTGAAATTTACACATACATACTTCCCCCATATATATTTTGCAAGGTAAGATGCGCCTCCAAAATATACCAGAGTTTTAGTCGGGTGTGCCCTTCGCTCTTCCCACAGCACCCCCCTGAAATAAAGAGACTTTTTGGCCAAATTTGAGGTATCCTAGCGGGCAAATTGGGCTATGTAGGGCCCTACCACCTACTACATTTTTGTTGCCGCAACCCTCCCCTACAAATCCGTTTTGAACATATTTACTCTATCTCTTACGTGAACAATTATATGATGCAAAATCCCCTGGGCAAGTATGTTTGCCTATTGTCGTCAAATCTCAATCAGTGAGTAGCTTTTCTAAGTTTAATACAAACTTAGATATTTAAACGTTTTACATTGGAAAATAATACTATGGCCAAATGCTTTGTTTGTGATGTACGATTTATAAACGCAAATGCTGTCATTTTGTATATGAAATACATACCATTAAATGTCAATCTTTCCTTTGATATATAATGCATTTTATTCGACCTTTGATGTTATACTTTTAAAGTGTATTTCTTTATGTTATTGTTATTCAAGAGTTGTAAATATTAAATAAATAGTTATGCTTTCGTAAAAAAATGTACTGTTTTTTTCTTGATTGTACTGTTTTTTCATAACCAATGTACTGTTTTTCTGAATTCAAAATCTGGCTACCCTAGTCCTAGGGCAGGACCATATAACCCAGCTTTGGATTACAAAAGAGTTGTATTAAAACTACTCCATGGTAAACTCAAGAGGATTAGTTTTAAAGTCGTTTAAAAACAAACACATGTCGTTAAAAAAAGAAGACATGTCGTCTCACTACAAACTCTTTTTTACAATAAAATGGTCCATGTTTGCATAACATCGGACTAGTCCATTTGATTAAAATCAGGTGGTCAAATATTATTTGCAGGGAAACACAAACCAAATTGGACACAAGAACTATTTGAAGTTATGCCTACAACAATCATACCAACAAAGCGACTCGTACTCATACCAATTTACATTCGTCTTTGTCTAATCGAGTTGGCAATGACTACTTGAATGCAAAAGCATAAGAATGTCTGTATTTTGACTTTGTGCAATTATGTGACTGCGTGCCCAACAATAAATGCAAACAAAGCACTTTCAATAAAAAACTCACACATGCACAAATCAAATGTGTAAAAAACGATGTCAAAATTACCAACGATGAACTTTGTTTTGCAGACATAGAGTTAATGTAAATGTAGTGATTTTTGCAGTTCTCTGGTACCGTTAGGAATTATTCCTAAATATATGTTCATAAACTCTTTCTTAAGCAACTCTTTCTTAAGCAAAATGTATGTAAAATATTGAGGTGATAGAGCCATTACAAAAATGCATTTAAATTAAAATTTTATGCCAAAAAGCACATTCGAAAAATTATTTAAACAACAATGTAAATTATAGTGAAAGTAATTTATTATTCACGAAAGATTTCTGACTAATGGAAGCAAAGCCGCGAATAACGTTGTAAAAGCCAATTTTTGCAAAAACCGTTTTTCGCAGATCACCGTTAACATAACTCTCTTAAGGTGGATTCATCCATACGTTCCGAACAATATTTTTGTCCGTAGAAAAAAAAGCGTTTCTTAAAAATTTTTTTTTTAATGTTCTTATTATTAATTACAACCTTTTTAATTAAAACCTTTTCTTGAACTTCACTTCGGGAAATCAAATCTTGTAACGTTAATTTAACCGACTTATACTCAATGCAAATGGATGAAACTTTGCAGGCATACATATTCCCGATGACAATATACGAACACATGGGCGTATCCTGGATAAAATCTAAGGGGGAGGGGGGCAAATTTTTTTTTTAAATGTTCTTTTTTATGAAAAGCGTTTCTTAAAAAAATTTCTTGGAAATGTTCTTATTTCCGACTAAACATTTAAAATTAGGAAACTATGATTATTTATATTTTACAAAAAGCAAGTATTTCTTAGACATGTACGTAACGTGAATGACAATTTTTATATAAGTTTGGAAAACAGAGAGTAAAAATCCTGGTTCTCAGAAAAGGCAAATAACATTTTTTAAAGAAAAGAAGAAAACTGCAATGCCTAAATACAGTTAGTCCGAGTTTAGACGAGCGAACATTTGGAAGGAAAACATCTGGAATTCTCTTTTGTTTTTTCATTCGCGGTCACACAGACGAACATGTTGCCGGAAACATTCTGTTATTATTGTTGTTTTTTTCTTTTTCTTCTTTAATAATTCTTGAGCTTAAGGTCACTTTTATTTTAAATATTTCTTTTATTATTTGTATCGATATTTCGATTTCCTTTGGAAATCTTCTTCAGGATATATTTTAATAAAAATTAACAAAAATTATGTTTGACAATTAATAAAAATTAAAATTAAATTTAAAAATTTTTTCAACATTCAACAATAACATTTCATAAAATCAAAATATTAAAAAATTAAAAAGAGGAAACAAAAAACAATTTTAAAATATTTCCCTTTTTCGTCAAACAATTTTTAACAAATCTAACTTAAGCCATCTAAACTTTATTTTAGAAAACAACCATAGATCTAAACCTATTTCCCTTTTCGTCAACCTATTTTTTGTTTCCTCTTTTTAATTTTTTAATATTTTGATTTTATGAAATGTTATTGTTGAATGTTGAAAAAATTTTTAAATTTAATTTTAATTTTTATTAATTGTCAAACATAATTTTTGTTAATTTTTATTAAAATATATCCTGAAGAAGATTTCCAAAGGAAATCGAAATATCGATACAAATAATAAAAGAAATATTTAAATTAAAAGTGACCTTAAGCTCAAGAATTATTAAAGAAGAAAAATATTTAAAAAAGGTCGAAGAAATTAGAATAAAATTGTTGTTTTTTTCTCAAAAAGCAAAGTAAGTGTCAACAAAGAAAATGAGAACAAAGCGTGTCGCCGAGTAACGAACACAAAAACCATTCTCTCTTCCCCACCCGTATTTTGCTACCAAACAAAATGTTTCCCTTTGAAATGTTTCCCTGTCTAAATGGGCACTTATTTACCAAATTACACTGCTATTTAATTTACATTCTTGTATGTGTTCTATTGTACTCGATGCTTTTGCTATGACTTAACCTTTCTTTCCCTGCAAATAATATTGGACCACCTGATCCATTTTGATAAAATGGACTGCTGCATGGACTGGTCCAATGTAATGCAAGCATGGACCATGTCATTGTAAAAAAGTGTTTGAAGTGAGGCGACATGTCTTCGTTTTTTAACTACATGCTTTCGTTTTTAAACGACTTCAAAGCTAATCCTATTGAGTATACCATGGAATAGTTTTAAAACTACTCCCTTGTAATAAAAAGCTGGGTAATAAGGGCCTGCCCTAGGACATCGTAATGTTAAATAGACCATGTTTTTCCATACGTTTGGGTTACTTTTGGACTAGTCCTAGTACCTTGTGAGCTACACTTTGTTTGGACTGGTCCTATTATTTACAGGGTTATTTCAGTGTCTATTTTTTGTTGACATTCCACTTGTTTTGATAACACATGCACTCACAAAGCTGTACAACAAATTTTTTCGAATAATGCTTGATTTATGCTAGTGAAGGTTATGTTTTGTTATTTTTATTTATACTTAAATGCAGTGATCGAAAGTAGTGTGAAATAGAATACGTAACTTTTTAATCATTTTGTATTGTGTACCTATATTGTTTAAGTTTTAGCCAATGCATGAAAAATTATCAAAATCAAAGATAATAAATCAAAACAGCTTATACATAAATATTCAAAAGTAATATGTTTTTTATGTTTCATGTTCATGAATAGACTTATAAAGACTGTTTTATATGCCATAAACGATGTTTGTGTCGTTTGGTCCAAATTCAATTAAAAGTTCTATTTATATAGAAGCCTATTTGAAAAAAAAAATGGTCATCCGGTATATGCTTGCCCAAAAGTGTATACAATGCGAAATGCAAGTGCCGGACATTCACAGAGAAGATAACAGCTGTCCCTTTTTCCATGGCAATATTCTGGTTACTGGAATTCTCCGTCTGATTGCATATCCTCCGGTAACCCAATGTCCGATTAAAACCGGTAGCAGTCATAAAATATTTTTTCGGTAATAGTTCAGTAAATTTTGGCCCACGCAACCCATAAAATCTTGGCCACATTTTACTTTAAATCCTTCTGCTGTCTAGTCTTTGCTAGTTTTGTTTAGAGCTCTGAAGATAATTTAGAAGATGCCACCTTTGATAGTACCGAGGGGAATAGAAACTGGCAAAGAAATTCAGGGACCGTAACCGTTATTCCTTTTTTCATAAAAGTCAGATGAAAACAGTAATTTTTTGAACAAAAATAACAGTTATTTTCTGATTTTTATTTTTTTTAACAAAAATAACGGTTATTTTTTGATTATGTTTTTTCGATCAAAAATAACAGCTATTTTTTGATTTTTATTTTTTCGAGAAAAAAAAAAACATGTACGTGATTTAATAATTTAGTTGACTATAAATTTATATTTTAATGTGTTATTATCATTGGAATTTCTTATGCACGCTTAATTATTATTAAAAGTCAACTGAATTATTAAAACACGTACATTTGTTTAGAGAATAACTTTTATTTTTGTTCAAAAAAATAAAAAATTAAAAAATAACTGTTATTTTTGATCGAAAAAATAAAAATCAATAAACAACTGTTAAGTTTGATGGAAAATATAAAAATGAATATATTTTATCATTGACGAGTGCATAAGGAACAATATGGTATACTTAAATCAGCTTTTCGACATTTACTTCTATATGCTTTTTTTGTTTTAAAATTCCAATATAACTGTTATTTTCGGTCCCTGAGCCAGAGGCACAAAATTAATGGCTTTTATTCCTGGACAATGACAACGGCGTTTTTGATAGCCTTTTCTAGTATAAAAAATGCTAGTTATTTTAACAAGCCAATGAAATTTTTCCTACGCCTGCATTTTAGAGAAGACAAAATCTACATGTAATTTTTTTTTCTTTTTCTGGCAGCACTGCTCCAGACTTTTAAAGTTCTTTACACACATAAATACCTTAAATGCATATTCAACTAATTTAATTATTTAAATAAAATTTGAATAGTTTTCAAATAAATAATGCATTTTAGTCCTCTAGAATAAATTATTATTTTTTGCTTGAATTTTTCTTAACTTGTTAAGCATAATTGAAAACAAAAATACAAAAAAGAGATTTTGTTCTTTCTTAATTTTAAGCTTAACAGCATTAAGATATTTATTGCATTTCAAGAAAATTAAGCCATGGGGGGTTAAAAGGAACTTGGTTAAAGAAAGAATTTGTTTAAAAGCAAGTATAGCATGCAACAAAAATTAATATTAAAAAACTAAAAAGATAGTGCGATCTTATGGTTCTATTTTTAAGTAGAAATAACCTCTATTTCAGGCAACCCTGACAAGAAGTGATAACTCAAAAAATTTTTCCAGCGCAAAATGGCAAGCAGCTTCCCGTTTTATCCTCAAAGTTTTTTGAATAAATTTTCTCAGGTTTTTTTCTGCAAATGCCAACACTGTGGAATTCCCATTGTTTCCTTATTCACATATTTAATATTCGTAAAATAATGAAATTAACACGTCACAAAATGATTAAGTTCTTATCAAACATCAGCAATAACTAAATACATTTTTATCTGATTACATAAATTTCGTTACGAAAAAAAAATCATTAAATATCTTACGGATGAGAAGAATTAGAAAATTAATTCGAATTAATATCCATAAAATTATGTTTATGGCCTCTTAAATTTATAATTGTTTTTCCTGGAAATTGTAAAATGAAAAACGAAGACAGCTTTAAATAAATATTTCAAATAATTTTTATTTCCAAGAGTTTGTTTAAAACGTTAATGTATACGTTTTTGTGTTCTCTTGCTAATGGGATTTTAATTGTTATTATTGTTTCTTACACTGGCAAAATGAATTTTTAAGTATTATATGTTTATTTGAATTTTTATTTCTTCCAAATTACTTAAAAGCCATTAAAAATGTAAAAAAATATAAAATTTATGGCTTAAAGAAAAGAGACTATTTTATTAATACCAACTTCATGTATTATTAGCATGGCACCATTTGTGGCGAGCACAAAAAACAAAGTTTATGTCCATAACAAAAAAGAAAATGAAAGGCTGCAAAGAAAATTTATTTAAGTACACTTTCACGTACTCTTCACGAACGTTAACGAAATTCTCTATTCATATATCAATGGTCTGTTCGTCGATTTTGAACGAAGACTTCGTTCGCATAACTTACTTGTTAAAAAAAATAAATTATAAAATAAATATTGTACTGCAATAGTCAAATCACTAACCTTAACTATGATTTGCATTTGGCTGCGCCTATACACATTGACATGGCGGCGAAGTGGTGTAGTAGTTAAAGTTCTTGCCAAGCACAACAGGTTCGATCCCTGGTAGAGGACGATATATTTTCACCATTGTTTTTGAGCTTTAGGAAAATTAAGTGGCTTTAATCCTTTTCTAAAAAATTCATCCAAGAAGCCCTTTACCCTGGAAAAGAGGATGAACTGGCAAATGTAAGGCAGCCGCCATCCCCTGGAAAAATAAGAGTCAAAGATAAGGAACATTCCCTACCACTTAGCCAACGACGCACAGTGGCGCCATTTGAGTTTTTTCGTTGCAAAAATCATATCTTTTGAACCGAATAAGGTAATTGAACAGTTTAAACAGCATATGATAGATAACTGTTCAGCCTATGAAATGTGCATTTGAAAAGGGTGCTACGCTGTGTAGGGGCCTACTTATGGGTTATCAAAGTTAAAATTAGTAGAAAAATCAATTTTATGGTACCTAAAAAAAAATTATTTTTACATTTTTAGATTGTTTTTATTTTTTTTTTCTTTAGGGTTCTAAATTATTACCCAACAAATTAAAAAAAAAAATTTTTTTTTTTTAAATTTATTTTTTCAATTTTCTGTATTTTCGGTATATGGGTAATTCCATGTCAAAACGACCAAGAGTGGGACACGACCCCTTCCGATTTTAATGAAATTTGGTGAGAATGTTCCTTTTATCTTATAAGGAACATATATGAACGAAAAAAAATTTTAAAATTTTTTTTTCAAAAGTTATGTCATACTCAAAATGTCATAATTTCGCCGAATTAGCCGAATGTGTTGAGCTTATTTCTTCAATAACTCGAAAACTACTTGACATACGAAGATGATTTTAATGTCATTTTAAAGAGAATACTTGGGGCTACAAACCATATATTGAAAAAATAAATTTTTTTTTGAAAAATGTAATATCTGCAAAATGTTAAATTTTAAAAACGGACTAAGTCAAAAACCTATTTTTTTATTTGGCTGATTTTTTTTTGTATAATACCTCAAACTGTTCTTTAAAAATTCTGAAACTTTGAAGGAGGTGTTTTTTTTTTTTTTAAGATATGATTTTTTTCCTTTCGCAACCTTTAAAAAAATAATATTAAAATAGAATTTTAATATTGTAATTTTGAGCAATAAGTACACTGTGCAAGTTGCAAAAAACAGACCAGCCGCGCACCTGGCATTTCACCCTAATTGGGGACGCTGAATTCAGTGGTGCTAACCGTTTTTTTAAATTAGCTCTTGTTTTCAAGATATACCGTTATTTCGAAAATGTAAGGCGCTGCACAGCATATATTCGCGTAACTCAAAAATGGTTTAGTTTATTGAAATAACTAAAAAAACCGAAATTCGGCAATAAATAATAAAGTGGGGTTGGTCATACATTTGACCCATCTAGGAGCATCCTACGCGCTGTAGGGGCCAAATTAAAGAATTTTATTAAACCGCAATATTAGTATGGCAACCATGTCTTTTTAACCTTTTTTACCTCTAGAAGCCAAACGGGCACGTACGGGCAGATAAAATTTTTGAATTATGTAAAGAAATAATCAAAGAACAGATTTTGCAAATATGGCAAATATAGAAAAATATAGATTTTTGTTATTTTCCGTCAAAGTTGAAAAATAGTGAAAAAACGGATAGTTTTTAAATAGTGATTTACCAGGAGAAACACAAAGCAAACAGTTCATTTTTTTTTTATCATTACACATTTAATAAATGCATCAATCAATACAAACAAAAAATAAGGCGATTCGTTACCTATTTTTCGTGATATTACACCTGAAATCGCAACAAATTTACTAAAAATTGTGTGTTTTTTTGAAAACCGAAAGTCGGTCAACTTTGAACGGCTATATCTTCTAAACTAAAAATGTGATATTATTAAGAGTGGCAGATTTGAAATCGTTGAAAAGTTTCCTATAACATGAGTTTATTCAAAACTTCGTCGGTGCTCATGAAAATTTTGATTTTTGCAACCTCGTTTGCTCTACGGGCGCTACTGTGCGACGGTTGGCAGCCCGATTAACGAAAATGATACAAGGCAAAAGAACAATACTATAAGGATCGATACTCCAATAATTAGTATAGTGAAACTTACATGGGTAGACAACTGCAACAAATCTTGTAAGATGGAAATGCTTTGTGGAAGCCAAATGCTCCCAAAGGGGGTAATGGAGAAAAAGAAAAAAATACACATAGCGCTAAGTTGAATATGCTGCGTACCCTTTAACTTTGAGTAGATATGAAGTTCGCTAGCATTTCAATAAATATAAGTTTCAATACCCATTGCTGACATACAGGTTGCCCTTTGTCTGTATAAGCCGGCATCATTATACACTCGACATTTATTTATGATTTAAAGCTCTCTAACCTCCGCTTCTAGGGATGATTTTTCCTTAGGCCGAGCTTTCCAACAAGTGGTAAAAAATGATCGCTTGAGACGGATTTTCAGGATCTTCCATCCGGCGACTTTGGCTTAAAAACACACGGAATTTCTGAAAGTATCTTTTCAACGTAAAAGTAAAACTCCCTGAAGAGAAGATCTTGCCAAAAGATAGAAATTATTTCTTTTAAAGGCCTCAAATAATCCGTCGGATGACTGCTCACCGGGGGCTACGGACTCCCGTGGTACCAGAAAGGATTTCTGTTTAGCCGCGTATAGAGTATGGTATAAAAGGCCATAGAACCTGATTAGTTCATGGAAAATTCAGTATTAATTCACAATGATAAAAATCGTTTTTTCTTGCAATTAAAGGCAATAGTTTAACACTAACTTAGAACTTAAAATTGTACCATTGCTTTCTAAGTTTTTTTTATTTATAATTGACAGTAAAAAGGAATGTGTTAGGGGAGGGGACAAACTATTAATCAGGAAGGAGCTTATATTATCAATCTGAGGGGTGTTCAGCAGGGCAGGATTTGGAAGCGAACAATTAAGAGGGTAATGAGTTAGGCAATGGTTTAGACTTGTTGGAAATATACAAGATTAACTGCTACAGGAGGGATTATACAGATTCAATGGACCGAAATATATAATCGAATTGGCTTATTTAATGACAAACTGTCATTAAATTGATACTAATGTGCCCTTTCTCCGATGTTACTGCGTCATCGCACTGAGGACATGTTAGTCATTTCTGTGATGCCAATGTGTCATCCCATTGATGACATAATTTCATTTTTACCATGATGACACTTTGGCCAAGTGATGTTAGGGTTGACATCACCATGATGAAAAGTGTCATGATGTCAAAATACATCAGCGTTATGACGCCTTTTCTATCAGTGTAGTGAAGTTTATGTTGCCGCCAGCATCTCTATATTGAACTACATCTGATCAGAAAGATTTGTGGTAGGATGTGGATCGCTTTTATAAACAGTTTCTTTATTTTGAATCATCGTTTATAGCGATTTTCAACATTTTATAAAGTTGTGATTTAAATTAAATGCGTTTTAATTGTTAAAAATGTTTATTTTTCTTTTAAAATTTTTTAAATTTTCATAAGAAAATAAAAATTATTTTGTTAAAAGAAAATCTGGGAATAACATTTTTATGGGTAAACAAACTGAAAAATTTCTAAAAAACTAAACATGGAGCAGAAATACTTGAGTTTTCAAAACTGTTCTGTCGCATCTTAGAGACTTTTTTCCAACGCAGGTCTGCTTCAAACGGATTTGCAAATCCGTCTATATTGTAAAAGTTAAGAATACTTTGTTTTTTTTTTTTTAAAAACCTTATTTATATTAAATTAATAATCTCTATCACTTTTTTTTACTTAAAAAATATTTTTACTTTTGTTAATTTTACCATGAATTCAAATTTAATTCGTTGTTTTCTTATTAACAGGGAAACATTAAATATGCAATTGCATGTTTTTCGTTGTACGACCAATGAAGGCAGAATGAATTTGTTTATCCGTTTTAGAGCTTTTTATGAATTTTGGCATCGATTTGTTAATGCATATTTTTGCTTATTTTACCGTTTGCAGCATTTTTTGGCATAATTTAGTTAAAAGAGCCTTTTTGCAGCATTTTTTAGGTTTATAGCGCATATTTTCCCTTTTTAAGACATATTTTGATAAATATTAAATTTTTTTAGATGCCTACTAGGGTATTCATTCGGTTAACCGTTAACCGGTTAACCGATTAATTACTACCCGATTAACTGATCGGTTAATTTAAAATTGCGTTTTTTCGATTAACGATTAAACCGGTAAATTTCAGTCGATTAACCGTTTAACCGATATAACAAAATTTTGAATTTTTTATAGTATTATAACAAATTTTTTTGTGTTTTTTATTATTTGTTTCGTCTCATATTCAAAAGGTATGTGTTCAGAAAATATTTTTTCATACAATATATTTTCTTCTAGCAATACATTCTTAAGATACAGTACAAAAACAGAAACTAAGGGATTCGGAAATAAACTTTTTTGCAGAATGTGCGGTGCTGAGCTATGCCAGATGATGGCCTGACAACAGAAAAAACTCTCGATAGTAACCGAAACAATTAGAAGTGATCAAAATTGTAAAAAATTAAAACAGTACTATAATGGCATAATGGAAGATTTTATATGTTTAGAGAAATCCAGGAAAAAGACTGAGAAATTAGATATTCTGTATTATGGATTGCTTTGGATTTCTCTAACATCTTCGATAAATGCAAGAATTTTTCTATAAGTCAAGATATAACAAATCTAAAGAAAATAATCGCTTAAATGCTAAACATTTAAACCAAATTATTTTTCGAACGTACGGGTCGCGAACTTGCGATTTTTTCCATATGTTTTTTTTTATTATTATCACCATGAATTTTCCCAAAAATATCTTACAATTTCCTTAACAACAACCAAATACTCAATTTACAATTGATTGTAATGGAGAATTGTGAAGAAAAAGTCCAAACATGAATTTTTTTTTTTTGCATATAAAATAATTATATAAAAATGTCTTCAGATGCAGCTTTCCAGCCCAATTTCCTCAAGTAAAACAGCTGAGATATGCTATAAAAACCATTCTTTTATAAAAACATACTTTTTTATCATAATAAACAATGAAAGACGATGCTTACCAACATTCTATTCTTTCATCCTTGTAGAACATTCTGTGGGAATGCCCATATGTATTAATTAGTATTTAATTTTCTTTGTTTGCTCATTTTAGTCCAAGAATTGTTTTGTTTGTTATGTAAGTGTTTTTTTTTTCACTAATAAACTCCAAATAATAAATAATTTTTGCATTTTTATTTATTGAAATTACTTAATTTATAACAAAACTTTATTAATCGGTTAACCGATCAATAGCAATATTAACCGATTAAACCAAAACCTCGGTTAATTAATCGAGCGATTAACCGATTAAAGCAAAAGCCCGATTAAATGAATACCCTAATGCCTACAGAAGCTTCGCAGCAAATAAAAAAATTTTTTTTTTGAAAATCTGTTACTTCAATTTCGACATCTACATTTAATTTGTACTCTAAAATTGTAAGACAAAACAGGTTGTCATTAAGGATAAATGTTATGCAATTTGTATCTAGACCAATCTTTTAGTATTCCGATCGACTCAGAAACACTTTTTAAAGTGAACTAACGATGTCCGTCTATCGGGCTGATTGTCTTTCCATGTTAGCCTTGTGCGCAAAATACAAGTTCCAATTATTCCATTATATAATTTTGATCAAATCTGGACGAAGTCTATGCAAATGGTGAGAATCGGTCTATAATATCATATATATCAGATGTAGATTTGTGGACAATCTACTAAGGAATAGGGTCATTTGCTCTACGATAGGTGCGACCAGTGTTCAAAGACTGGTGAACAGGGGTACTCCCCAAGGGGGGGTTCTATCCCACTATTGTCGAACCTGACTATGAATACCATGTTGACGAAGATGGACAACATGAGGATCAAAACAGTGGCGTATGCTGATGATGTTGCGGTAGCTATCACGGGGAGACATCTGAACATAATGTCTCAGTGTATGGAGGCTGCTCTGAAGGTACTTAGCACCTGGAGCGCATCATGCGGGCTGTCTAATTATGATGGGTGTTAATCCGTTCAAGACGGAACTGGTACTCTTTACGAGGAAGTACAGGACCGGGGACTTAAGGCTTCCGAGGTTAAATGGAACCGAGCTTCAGATCTCTCGCAGTGCCAAGTATTTGGGCGTGGTTCTGGATAGTAGGCTGTCATGGGGACAAAATGTCCAGATGAGAGTGGAAAAGGCAATAGTTGTCATATATGCGTGTAGGGGTGCAATCGGCAGAAACTGGGGCATGAGCCCGTGGTGTGTCAATTGGATCTTTGAGGCTGTAGTAAAGCCGACTCTGTATTACGGGGTCGTTGTATGGTGGCCTGCGTTGGATAAGAGCAGGTATAGGGCAATGCTTGAGAAGGTATATAGACTTGTCGCGTTGATGATCTCGGGATCAATGCGATCTACTCCCACGAGGGCGCTGTTCACGATACTGAACTGGCTCCCGGTGGACATCATGGCCAGACAGATGGCTCTTTGCTCGGCGACACGGCTAAACGCGGCGCTCTGATGGCCGGCCCGTGACTATGGGCATGCCGGGATAACCAGAGGTTCTACCGTCCCTGATAGTATGGACTATTGCACTCCGGTGCCTTTCACTGGCGCGGGGTTTGTGAAAAGGATGGCGCATGGCAATGCGCTGTCAGGTACTCTCCACGAACTAAGCCTAGGGGTTTATACTGATGGTTCGAGGAAGGGTGTTAGAGCTGGCGAAGGTTTCTACATAGAGGAACTGGATGTGAGAGTTTCCTTTCGTCTGCCGGATGGATGTAGTGTCCTGCAGTCGGAGATCTCGGCTAAAAGGCGGGCGGTAAATTGGCTGAGGTATCATCGCATATCGGGAGCTATACGTATATTTACTGATAGCAAGGCTGCCCTTACTTCCCTAGCGGGTGTCTATACGACATCTAGGTTAACTGTAGAATGTCGGATGTCTTTGAATGAGATTGCGAAACATTCAAGGGTAACGCTAATATGGATTCCGGGTCACTCAGAGTGCCCGGGTAATCTAGTGGCAGATGGGCTGGCCAAACAAGGTGGTCGCATGGATGACATATTCATCGATCAGTTTGTTGGTTTTCCAATGGCTCACTGTAAATTACTTATCAGGCGCGAGTCTTATAGAGTTGCGCAGATGCGGTGGACTAGTGAGTCCACCTGCTTGATATCCAGGCTATTATGGCCTGGTTATGATGAACGGAGAACAAGCTCTCTACTTAGGTTCAAAAGGGACCAGATTAGGTCAGTTGTATCGGTTGTTACTGGGCACTGGCCGGTGGGGACTCATGCTGAAAGAATGGGTCTGGAATTTAATGACTAGTGTAGAAGTTGTCAGGATGAGGAGGAGACTGTGCTTCTCTTTCTCTGTCAATGCCCTGGGTTGCGGGGTATTGGGGAGGAATGCCTGGGGAAACCGGCATTTGCCTGCCTAGAGGATCTTTCCAAGATATAACTGAGATCGCTAATTCTCTTCATTAGGAGGACGAAGTGGATGGATTCTGCAGTGACGCCACCTGAGTAACTACTCTATAGGATGGGAATTGGCGCTGGGTATCACAAAGGGACCAATAAAGGACTCAAGTGAGCTGTCTGTTGATAGCTGCCCATGGAACCTTACCTAACCTATCACATCCAAATTAGACTCTTTGTGTCCGCAAGCTATCTAATTATGATGGGTTTTAAATTTAATTCGTCCCAAAAATATTTTACTTCACATTAAATAATTTTCGAATCGGTTCACATTTGCTCAAAGCTCACATCCTGTAATAAAAAAAACTTCCTTTTAAATGTTAACATTAGTGAACAATTTAGCGACCGTTCCTAAAATCCCTTTAAAACCCATATGTATGTTAATATCTAGATAATATTCGGCGCAAACATCACTTATATGAATTTTAACCTAATATGGGCTTAAGCGATAATATTTTTAGGTTTTTTTTTTTTAATTTTGATACTCAATTGTTGAATATTGTGTCTTCATATGAGAAATTTTTAATTTTTATGGCATATTTTTAACATTTATCAGGGCATATTTTCGGGTTTTTACTGCATATTTAATGCGCATAAAACGCGTTTTTTAGAGCATATATCTCGTTTCCCTGCTTATTAATATCAATTTTAATTATTAATAATCTCTTAGATAATAATTTTGTTAAATAAAGAAATAACTCTACATGAGCATTGTTAATTTTACCTTCAATTTAACTTTTAAATTCGTATCAGTAATGCCGATATTTCCTTTTGGGTATCGGTATCGTATCGGTTACATTCGTATTCTATAGTGAAGTCTGTATTTGGCTCTACAACCAACCCACAAACATTTTAAGTTTTTCCCAAGCAAATATGAACATTTAAGATCTTTGAATTAAAAAAAAGTCCGTTTTTGTTAACAAAGAAGTTTTAAGAATTTTTTAAGTTACGATAGTGGTACAAAATATAATCAAAAAGTAATTTCAATAATTAGTATTGCGGTTATTTTGTTGAACTATTTATGGTTTTTAATCCATATTTTTAATTAGGCTTAAGTTCATGAAATTTAATTTTTCATTAAATTATTTTTATGAAGAAAGGAATTTTACAACATGAAAATTAATCAAAATAGTTATTGATAATCTTTCATTCTTGACGTGGCTGGGGCTCGAACCCCGGCCGGCAGGTTACCATGACATGTTTCGATTGCAACCACTCAATCTCCTCAGATGGATTTGCCGTCTTACACTCGCAGCCATCGACGACTGCTGACGTCAATAGTCAAACATCAATCCTTAAACCAAATTGTATTCTAACATTTGGTAGATCGAAATTTGCTATCCTGAATGATTATTCATTTTAATTGATTTTACATGTAATATCTTTGGGAATACAAAATTTTAATTTCAAAAGATTTTGTTATTCGTGCTTTATTCCCAGTTTTTATTGTTGACAAAATTTTAAAATTTTCAAAGTAATTTTTGGGAACATAAAATTTTCTATAAACAAGACTTTGTTTGGGAATTAAGCACGACAAACAAAATCTTGTTCAGTCAAATTTTATTTAAAAAATTCCAAACATTTAAGGGCCACATTAATGTGTGTATTGTATTCTAGTGTTTTCTTGGCCAATAACAAAAATATTTGGTTAAATTTCTCAATAGTTGAAAATAATAAATTTGAAAGCTTAAAAACTGAAATAGTGGTTAACATCGATTAAAATATTGGTCATATTGTTATATATATTCATATTTAAATTGAAGCTTTAAGATATTAAATACGTTTAAAGAAGAGATTAACAACACTGTGCTAGTGGAAAAAACACAGACAAGCCGGGTACATGGCGTTTTAACATAATTCGGGTACGCTGAATTCAATGGTGCTTTCGTTTTTTAAGTTAGCTTTTGTTTTCGAGATATACCGTTATTTAATGTAAACATTTTTTTCTAATATGCGCACTCGTTTTAGAAACATAATTTTGTTTTGGAAAAAAAATAATTTTTTTTATCAAAATTTCGAAGTTTTTTTTTTTTAATTCAAAAAATATTGGAAAATTCAGCTAGGCTTCTATCTCCTTCCTTAAAATTTTCAATGCAAACTAGAAATGTATTGAAGAAAAAGTCCCATAAATGCCCAGGGGTCGGTCCTAGTGGTTTAAAATGCATGACCGACCTTAATTAGTTTTATGTCCGTATACGGACATTCTCGAGCTGATGGCTCCCATACAAATTTGCGTCTTATGATCTTCTTAAATTAACAAAAATTGTTCAACTTTCAACAAAGTTGCTAACAGATTTTAATCATTTATGGCTTGTTTTGTTTGCAATTTCGTTTTCTATACGTTTGAAATATAAATATCTATAATAGCTATAGCTGCATTTTCCAATTTTTTTTTTTTGAATTTTTAAGAAACAAAAATTTCGAAATTTTGATAAAAATAAAACAATTTTTTCCAAAAAGAAAAAAAAAACAAGTAAGAGTGCTATATTCGGCTATGCCGAATCTTATATACCCTTCACCATGATCAGATAAGAACAAAAAGTTATATACATAAATAACGTTCTTTAGATAGGTATAAATAAATATTAATTGAGCCACGCCAACTTTTCATTTCATCATGCCGAAGAATATAAAAAAAACAAAAAATTTATATATGTACCTAAGCCCGTTTCCTCTTTTGCCAAAGTTGAGGTTTGAAATTCGTTTTATTATCTTAAAATCGTTTTTTAGAACATAAAAAATTAAACAAAAAAAATTAAAAAAAATTATTTTTGTGATTCGAACTGGCGATATCATCAGTCTCAGGAGAGAACTTAACAACTCGGCTACGAATGCTTTTACTGAAGAAGCGTTTAATTTAAATATATTGAGTCTATGAGTTTGTTTCTTTATTTGAGTGGCATATCATATACATGCATTAATGTGTATGTGTATGTGCAAAATTAAACACATTACAAATAAAATCTACCACTTGTAGTGAAGGTTATAAAAAAACAGCAAAAAAAAACACATTACCAATACTGTATTACCATAGCCACTGTATCACCGTAGAAACCAAAATTGAATTGGTTTTTATGGTATTTTTATTTCGTTTTGGTAATACAGTGTTGGTATGGTAATGTGACGTCTAATTGGACCTTTAAAGGAAACAATTTGAGGCAGTCGTGGTTTTTTACTCATATCTCAGCCATTTGTGGACCGATCTTGCTGAATTTCAATAGCAAACAATTGCGGACCATATGTGACATACATGTAAAATAACCTGGCCCCCATCATATATGGGGTCTTCGGAAAACCCATTTCAACGGACTGACGGACATCGTTTAATCAACTTCGCTCCTCATAAGGACCCAGCATATAAATACTTTATAGGGTCTAACATCAATATTATAGGAATTACAAACGGAATGACAAACTTATATACCCAATTCACCAACTGTGATGAAGGGTATAAAAATATGTTTCTTAAACTATTGCGCATATTAGCAACAAGTTTAACCTTTCTTAAAAGGAAATATTGCGGAATTTCGTTTTTTTTTTAGTTTTTCAATAAGCTAAAGCGTTTTAAAGTAACGCGAATATATGTTATGAAACCTCATCCATATCTAAAATAACGTTATATCTCGAAAAACAGAGCTAATTAGGTTAAAACGACAAGTGCCCAGCTTGTCTCAAAAAAGTGTATATTTCTAGCACAGTGCAATTAAGAATAAAAAACGGTTCAAATGTTTATTTAAAAGGTTAAGATTCTTAATTTTAAACTGTTGCGACCAAATGAGCACTCAAATTTAAAACAGCTTTAAAAAGGCGCACTAATAAGATTTTTGCTTATTGTATTAAAAAATGTTGCCTTTATTTTGTGTAGAGAAAGTCAGTTTTAAGTGCAAACGGTCCTTCGAAAGTAAAAATAGGTACATAAGTTATTCTTAGGTCTGCTTCAGCTTTTTCAAAAAATTCATTTATATAAAAAACTAGCTGACCCGGTCCGCGTTGCTGGCCCTAAGCAAACATTAGTGTTGTATTACCAGACGATTTAAATTGAGCTTTACATGAAATTTACGGCCTTTAAAATTTTCCTTCCGTAAAAACCTAAGTTGGACCATGGCGATGATTTTAAAGAAAAAAATCGTCCAAATCGGTCAAGCCGTTCTCAAGTTATGCGCTTAATAGGAAAAGTGGGCGTAAAAGTAGGCGTGATACATTTTTCTTTCGATGAAAACGTAAAATGGATTAATACGAACATTTAAAAGAAAAATTAGTCAAATCGATGGAGCCGTTTTTTGATTTTAGGTAAATCGAAAAAAGTGGGCGGGGAAAATTTGCTTTCCGTAAAAACCTGAGTTGGACCATGGCAATCTTTTTAAAGAAAAAATCGTTTGAATCGGTCAAGCCGTTCTCGACTTATGCGCTTAATAGAAAAAGTGGGCGTAAAAGTAGGCGTGGTAAATTTTTCTTTCGATTAAAGCTTAAAATGGATTAATACGAACATTTGAAATAAAAAATTTGTCAAATCGATGGAGCCGTTTTCTGATTTTAGGTAATTCGAAAAAAGTTGGCTTAAAAGTGGGCTGGCAAAATTTTCTTTTAGTATAAATCTAAGTTGGACCATGGCGATCGTTTTAAAGAAAAAATGGTCCAAATTATTAAGAAGTCATTGGTGGTGCAATATGAAAATTGGATTTTGCCACGCTCCTCCGCCCGCAGACTGATAATTAAAAATCAGACTTCACAGTGTCACCCGCCTGAATATTCTAAAGATTCCCTGAAATTTTCATCAAAATCGGACCAGCCGTTTTGGAGTCCATACGTTACATACACACATACATACATACATCCTATTTTATATATATATATAGATATATAGATATATAGATAAACTTTTCGTATGTTTTTTGTTAAACTTTTGAAAGTTTTCTTATTCTTATTTGCTTGCAGTTTTTTATATTTTTTGCAACTTCTTTTGAGTATGGGTAAAATAAACGTCAAAAGTTTTCCACGTAATAATTATTATTAATATTAAATTTTCTTAAACAAATTAAAAAAAAATCCAATGTATTATTAGCTTATGTAAAATAATAAAATTTAAACAAAATATTTATTCATATCTAATATAATTATGTAACCTATTTACTCTAAGGCCTTGTTTCAAATTTTAATTTTATTATTTGTTTATCAATAAGTATAAGCACAATCATCTTTGGATTTCTGTTTTTACGTCTTTAAGTAGTACATGCAATAATTTCTTGGACATTTATGTGCCAAGAAACATAATTCAATTAAAATGCATTCAAATTGGTACAGACACACCACACAATCACGTTCATTTGTAAATCAAATAAGTGTATTGATTGAAAACTCCCTTAAGGTTAAAGTTTTGTAATTAAATTAAGTTCATTGTGCAAGTTTTATTTTAAAGCACAAAAATCTTAAAACAGTTTTAACTTTAGTAAATTGAATTTAGAAAACTAAATATTTATAATAAAATTAGGATTTTAACTTGGTGTGCATGTGATTCTTTAAGAAGAATGTCAAACAAATTAAACTCATGTCAAAATAATTGCTTAGCTACACATTCGCATGTAAATATTTATATGTAGCTTGTGCAATCTCTCTCTTGTGTTTTCACAAGCACTAAAGATGATAAATAGCCTGACATTGTTAATGGAAATTAATTTTCATCAACACAAATAGACTAAACAAGTCAGTCCTCAGGATTAATTTATTTAACAAATGATAAGTTTGCCAAGTTTTTGTGATTGATTTAGTTTTACGATGCCACAAACAGTAATAGTTTTCTATTCTCAGCTTATTTAAGAAAGAAAACTTTTAACTATCTTATAAAAATGTCTCAATGTGCTAAATATATGTATGTATGTTCTTTAAATAAAAGAAAATCAGAATGTAATATTAACGCATGTTTTTGTTATATATGTACATATATGTTAGTATATGTAACACAGAAAGAAAAAAACTCGGGATAAATTAAGTTTTTTGTTTACTTAAGTACGAATCCTACTCAAAAATTCAAGTACATAACACTAAAACGTACTTAAAAAAATCCTAAATGAGATTACTTTCGAAAATCAATACCGGAGTTTCTTAAAAAAAGTACAAAATTCTTTAATCAAGTAAAAAAATATTGAACTTTTCGTTGGTAGAACCACTCTGAGAGTAAAATTACAAAGTAAAGGTTTTAAAATTTAAATTAGGTCTGTCTGCGTACACATATTTTGCGAAAAATTTTGCAAAATCTTGCAAAATGTTGTCTGCGTACTCCAAATCTCTTGCAGCGAGAGAGCCAAAAAGCGAATTTTTTGACAGTTAGAAGTTAGAGAACTTGCAAAATGTTACTGGAGAAATTTTCGCTTGCAAGATTTTGCAAATAGTTTGAACAGCTGTTTGAATGAAATAGTTTTTGTGAAATGAAAATAAAAATTGAAATTTAACAATTGCAGAGTTAAGTAGTTCGAATTGTGTGGATTTTTAACGTTTATAATAAATTATAATAAACAAAACATTTTACTTCATGCTAGAAACGTCCAAATATACAGTGCGACCGTGGCGTAAGTGGAGTGGAGATGGCAGAACCGATAGAACCAGCAGAGCTTTGTGGGACAAACTTTGCAATTAAAGAGGCGAGTATTTGGAATTTTGTTCCTGGCGAGCACTTCGCATCCAAATTATTTTTCTCCGTTTTCAAGCTATTGGAGGGCACTGTATTGGGCATTTCATTCTTTTTTTCCATTGTAAGCCGGCACTATGTTGGGCAATGTAAGCAAAAGAAGTTTTATAAAAAACCCGACAAATAAAACTAAAGACTAAGAAGAAATTGAATTTACCGAATTAATAACAGTGTAATAAACAAGTTTTTTAATTTACAACACTTTTTAAGCTTCACTTTAATTAATAATTTTTTAATTTACCTAAAATTCTTTTGCTTTGTTATTTCAATTGTTTACACACCGATCAGCTGTTTTCTTGCAAAATTTCACTGGATACTGTCTGCGTACTTTTTGAGATTTTTTCAGCCGATAGAGTAATATTGGTCTTACTCTCCCAAAAAAATTTACTGAGTATTTGCTACTGGAAAAGTACCCAGACAGACCTATTCTTATAACTTAGTAGTCTCATCTCTGCATCGTATTCTTTTATGCGTGCTTTTGCGTGTGTTTTTCAAAATTTGTTCCAGAAATTACAACAACACCACACAAGTTGGAAAAAAACGATTTGCTTGTTGTGTGCAGAAGCAACAAAAACAACAGAACAAAGAGAAAAACATATCCCAATAAGCACACAAAAATTAAATTTCAAGTGTCTGGAATTTAACTGGGAAAAGACTTGAGTTCAAACATATTTGTAAATGCTATTAAAGTTTCAAAATATTTTACTAATATTCGCTTGATTTCAAATTTCAATTTTTCTGGAGAATGCAAATATTAACTAACGACTCCTGTAGGGATGCCCTTACAACTCGTTAAATGCTTAGATGTAAAACTGAGCTACGTCAATAAGAGTATCAAATCGCTTATAAAAGCGTGTGTTCTTGTAAAAAAAAAACCAAAAACAATTCAAAATATTACAAAAAAATATTCAGCTTAAAAAGTAATTAGCAATTTGACAGTATTCTAAATACTATGTATATATATATTTATAAAGATATCATCTCAGTGATATATCGAAGTTATTTTTAAGACAAAGGTGCAAAAGCTGTTCAACGTCACGACTTATTAATCACCTTTAATTAGTCCACAAGCTAGACATCAATAAGCGCCAATTAAAACTTATTTCTGCTCTAAATAGTTTCTAATAGACTGCAAATAATACTTTACCAAAATATGCTGCCAATAAAGAATGAAATACTCTTACAGCCATACCTAAACAGGAGCGGAAAGCGTTTTATAGTTGTAAAAAATTCTCATGCCCATACAATTTGTATGAAGCATCCCTAAATAGCGCGGCGTCAACGCTTTACAATGGGAAAATCCGATTTTGAAAGCCCGTTTAATAGTGAAGTTGGCCGCTTTGTTAATAAATAATTTCAATTTAGCTATTTTTTCGTCAATCTATCGGTTTTTTCTCTTATTTTTATTTCTATTATGTGGGATTTATGAAACAAGAAAATTAACACTACGGGTACAACGATGATGCTCTTGTTTGGGTATGGCATATCAGCGTAAGCGGATGAAAACGTCCCACCTACGGCCACAGAGCACACAGAGGCGTCAAGAGACAGAAAATATTGTGTTTTTCTGTAATTTCCTTCGAAAGCTGCCCTTTTAACATTTTTTGTTTTGATTACGCAATTTGTGTTGAAAGTGGCGACCTGTTTTTACATATTGCCACTTCACAACCAAAAAACGTTTTCTTTCTCTTTCTTTGAAAGCTGCCCTCGCAAATGATTTAGGCATTTTTCATGCGTCACTTTTTTCATCTCTGTTTGCTTTGTGGTACGGCTGTTAAGTAGTTCTAGCATATCTTCATGCTAACAACTACAACATACCGGCGAAATCAACGATGTGGAAAAATTCTTATGTTTTATTTATTTTAAATTACCAAGAACTTAAAGCAAAATTTAAGGAATCAAACAATCTCAGGGAAGGGTTTAAATTGTGATCGACGAATTAACAGATATTTCATACAAAAAGCATATTCATATTACTATTCGTTTTTATACTGCTGATACAAAATAATTTAAAATATATAATCCTGGATAAGAGGTTTTGTTTGCAACTTTTCAAAAATATGGTTGAAGTCTACTCATTCATATAGACATGCGTAACCACCATCAATTAAAACTCATTTAAAATAAATTTGGGGGAATATCTCAAATAATAAATTTGTTAAATTCCTATAATTTCTTAAAACCAAAGTGTTTCAAAACTTCTTCAGCTATGTTCACACCTATTAAATATTTGATGTCTTAAGCTGGGATCACACGATTACCGCAAATGCACCAATATGACACAATTTTGATTGTGCTTTATTGGCGCACAATGAAGAAATTGCACCAATCAAATATTCTGAAATCACACGATTGCCCTGTTTTTAACAAATTTAATTGCCGCTAGTTGGTACAAAGCGAAATGGGTACAATAATTGCCGCAGCACAGTCACACGATTGTTCGTACTTGTGCCAACTGCGAAAACAGCTGTTTGTTCATTAAAAAAAAGAAAATTGTATCATAGGTACCTATATTTAAACAAATTTTTGTTGAATAGTTTTGTTTGAAGTTTTTTAAGAAAAATATATGAAATTCTAAAAACTAAACGAAGTAAAATATATGTATCAAGAAATAGAGGATATATCTATTCAAATTTTTATGGCTAATTTCAGGAATTCTATTTTAATATAAATTCATATTTAAATACATATGAACATTAGGGGTATAACCGATTTTTTGGCATAGTACCATGAGGTCAACCATGTCCTAGTAACCACGAAAATTATAATCTTTTGTAGTTTTTCTCAAAAAAGTTCACGCACCAATTGGTTTTTCTAAACCAATGCAATATTGACTATTTATAATTTTATACGGTGTTTTTATTCATTTTTTACTTTTTTTCGTTAAAAAAGGTTAAAGATACGTTTTGGTTTGCAGAAAAATCTCTTACCATCGCTAAATATTAATGAAATTTCATACTTGAGCTATTTTTTGTTTTAAATAAACATATTATTAATTTTTCTTAACCAAAAATAAAATTAAAAATTTTCAAAACTTCATCGCGCTTGGTGCGTGAACTTTTTTGACCTTGGCGAAAAAATAAATATACGTTCCCTTATAGTTTTTTATGCTCTATCGAACTGTACTATGCCGATTTTGGTATTTTAAAAAATTGTTAAAAAGTTATATCCCTAATGTACATACATATAGTTTTTCATATAATTTTATTTTTATTTGACATGAAAAACGAATACAAAAAAGGAAATTTTTTTAAAAAAGGAAATATTGGCGCATATTGTGTTGTTTGATTGCCGCACAAGAACACAATAAATATTGGTGCATTTTTTTTATTGGCGCGCGGTTGCACAGAAAACAGTCACACGATTGCCGCACCAGGGTTGTATTTGATTGGTAAAAGTAAGCACAATATTGTCCTCGATTGGTACATGAGCCATTTGGTTGTGCAGTCACACGATTGGGGTATTAAAAAGTGTGAAAATTGGTGCATTGCGGCAATAGTGTGATCCCAGCTTTACACGTTACCACTTGTTTTCTTAAAGAATTGATTGCTTTTGCAAAACGTTAGGCTAGTGAAAATATTATTTAACAGTTTCTAAATTACATTATACAATTATCATCTTGGGATTTTAGTAAATAAACAGAAATTATTTTATATAAAGCCAAAGTTTGATCAATTTACTGATCACGCTTTTTTGGATTTTATTGGCAAATATTTGTTAGGTCTGAACAAAACTTAAGTCATATCCATGTATTTTGTTGGGTCCTTACCTTCGTGAATTGCTTTGTTTTTACTTTAATTAAGTTTTTTATTACAAAATCTTATTTGATTTTTGTTTTTTTTATGTATTCGAATTAAAACCGGTTATTTTAAAAATGCTTCACCGAAAACCGGTTTTTTTAAAACACCAACTATTCTGAATATTCGAAAACCGGTTATTGAAAAAAGTCGAATAATCGATCACCCTAATATATATGAAACAAACCTTTAAACGCAAATTCAATACCACCAGGCTGGAAACTCTGTCAAAAAAGATCGCTAGGTCGGTTTGTTTTATTGAAAATGTAATGGCAACAAACTTTTAATGTTAAAAAAAACTCTTATTCCGCGGTAGCTCAGTAATTGTTATATGATTCATGCAGAGAGTGGCAAAAGGTTCTTTCGATGATGGTTGGATTTAAGAAAAACAGAGTGTTACATTGTTGATTTTGTTCTCTTGAAAGTGCTGGTTCACACACGTCAAGTCTTGAGTTTTTAGGAGAGAGGGAAAAAGAAATGGCCTTCTCTTTTCCCTTCACTCCTAAAAGATCAAGACTTGACGAGTCAAACTTGACTTGTGTGAACCTGCACAAATAATCAAGAGAGGACTTGCATGGTAAACATTTCAAAATTTGAAACGAGCGTGTTAGAAAATGCATAAAAAATTAAAAAACAAAAACGTAGATGTGTTTGTTATTGTTACTGATCAGATTGTCATCAGATTCTTCTATAATAAACTTATAGGTAACAGTTATGATTAGAAATGTATAATATTTTTATATCCGATGGAATTTTTATGATATTTGGTTTACTCCTTTTTCTTTCAACAGTAAACATAGCAAGATAACTTTTAAAATTAGGAAGCAAGCATGGGATAAAATGAAAATGTAAAATTAAAAAATGATATAAATCGATAATAATGAAAGATGAAAATAGGTAAGTACACGCAGAGAAAAAAACTGTTTAAATATGGTCACCTCACAACAAACATATTTTTAAACAAAATTGAAACAAATTATGTTGGATTTAATTGTCACTGACAACCATACCATGGTTAAATAAGTCCTCCATCAAGTATCCAAAGATATATTATGGTTGCCTTGAAGCATGTTATGGTTAAATATGACAAAAATTAGTTTATTAGTTAACAATAGTATTTTTCTTTTTTTCCAAGAGCAACATGCTATGGACGAAAACCAACCATGATATTATAAGTGTTAAACATATTTGAATTATTGTTAGCCAAAACATGTTCGGAGGCAACCATAATGTATTTGTGTCTTCTTGATGGAGGACTAATTTAACTATAATATGGTTGTCAGTGACAAATATACGGTTATATTAAACATGATATATTTAAAATTTTTTCCAAAAATAGTTTTGTTGGAGGTGACCATATTGAAACAGGTTTTTTATCTGGGTGTACGTAGAGGATTTTGAAACAAATGTCACAGCTTATTTAAAATATTTAAAGCTTTCTTAAGGTTAATTTCACCAAGTTCGGTTAAAACTAACTATTATTGTAACTTCCAGTTAAAGATATCTTTTCCACAGTTAAAACCGATAGTTATTTATAACTGAACTGGGTGAAAATGGCCGCTAAAGTTATTAGTTACTTTAAAACATATTGTTACGTTTTTCCTTTAATAAACGCGTTTCGGTTTACTCCCTTTAAAATAAACCGTTGAGTTCTTTTAATTTCAAATCAAAAATAAATACACACACTAATTCAACTTTACATAGTGCTGGTTCACACAAGCCAAGTTTGACTCTTCAAGTCTTGATCTTTTAAGAGAGAAGGGAAAAGAGAATGCCATTTCTTCTCCCCTCTCTCCTAAAAACTCAAGACTTGACGAGTCAAACTTGACATGTGTGAACCGGCACTTACTTTATTAGAATTAATTTGTTCGCAATTGTTAGTTACGAACAGAACCGTTTCACAAAACAAACTAAACTAATTATACATGAGTCACCCCTTTTTATATTTCATAATTATTTCTAGATTTTTCCTGAACCTTCCCGTTATAACTATTTATTATGTTCCATAACCATTTCTAGAAATAACTGGGATATTTATATAGGAATTATTTTAAAATAACAGTTGTGTTGAAAATTATACATGACAATTAAAAGTAACATAAAACTATAACTTACAAGATAACTTATTACTACAACTTTAAATAATTCTTTGATAATTTTACTTTTTCAACTTGTAAGTTGACAGCACTTTCTGATGATTTTTTTTTCGCTCAAACGCTGGATTTCTTTCTCTCTTATACACAATCGCATTTCAATAGACTGTCATCTTACTGTCAGATGAATGAATTTGGTTATAATAGCATTAACGTCACTCATATCAGTTCGGTTCGGTTGGGGATTTGAAAACAAAAGTAAAAGTTAACAGCCAGAAGAGTTTTTTTGTTCCCTTTGGTTAAAACATTTTGTCGTCGCCCCCCTTCTATAGATGTTGTTAGTTTATTTAGGGTTTTTTGTTTGCTGATTTATATTCATGCGTAGGTCTTATGGTTTATTTACCTTTTATTTCTGCTTCGATTTCTTGTACATCGTCATCGGCTGCTTATGTTATCTCCTTTTTAATTCCCAACCGTCCTTAACGGGGAATTAACATGTGTCTGTGGTTATTTGCTTTCAGAAATTCTTTGGTTATTTATGAGAAAGGACCATTAATTCGGTGTTATTTATCTTTCAGATTTTACATTTTGTTTTATATTTGTTTAACGAATTTAGGTTTGATGAAAACTCAAGTGTAAACGGAAAAGGATTTAAAGTTTTTTTATAGAGTGATTGCCTAAGTTGGGAATAGTTTGAATTTTAATTTAATTTTCAAAATACCTACTGTATAGGCAATAACATATTTTGAGTGCACCTATAGAAACCTATCATGTTATGGGTATTTAATATCATGAAATGGTTGTGAGTAATATAAAATGTTTTTAAAGTTATCATTATTTAGTTGTTAGAAAAATTAATATTTTTCAGTGAACCCTACTCAAATTTATAATTGCGATAAACATTGAAATGTTTATCGATCTGCGCAATCCTCGCGTCTCTTTCTCTTATGGATAATGAGATATTACGAAGCCATTTTGTTGTATATCCACTTTTGCGAAAAATTTAATGCGTTTTACGGAATATGGGATTGAATTTTTGACAGTAAAAATTAAATAAATTTTTCGTTAAAAAAAAATGAAAAATAAGTAGACCGTTGTTAACGGAATTTTCATTTACAATTTTACAAATTGATAGACAACTACAATGGCAGCTTCAGAACAACCCTGCAAATAATAGGACCAGTCCAAACACGCGTGTAAAGAGTAGCCCACAAGGGACCAGGACTACTCCAAAAGTAACCCAAGCGTATGGAAAAAACATGGTCTATTTAACATTATGATGTCCTAGGAGAGGACCATATAACCCACTTTTGGACCACTTAGGAATAGTTTTAAAAGTACTCCATGGTGTACTCAAGAGGATTAGTTTGAAGTCGTTTAAAAACGAAAGCATGTCGTTAAAAAACGAAGATATGTCGTCTTACTACAAACACTTTTAAACAGTGACATGGTCCATGCTTGCATTACATCGAACCAGTCCATGGAGTAGTCCATTTTATCAAAATGGATCAGGTGCTCCAATTTTATTTGCAGGGAAATCTTTCACACATACAAAGGAAACATATTTATGTGTGCCCAACAAACACTTAAACAATTAAACTCAAATTGATAATGATTTGAAAATAAGCATTTGACACCAAATGTTTTATCAATTTGATGTCAAATTGTTAGCAAATGTTAAATTCAAATCAAAAATAAACTTGGCAATTCTAAAGCGGAAAATAAATGTTAACATTAAAAATGACGATTAAAGTCAAATTTTTACTTCGTGGTTAAATGTGTTTTACATGAGAACTATTTATTTCTTGTGAAAAATAAAAGCAATTTGTGAGTAATTACAATGATTAAGAAAACAAATTACAAAAAACGAAAACGGAAAAGTGAAGAGATAATAAGTATGTTGTATGATCGCGGTGCTACAATCCTCAAAATAAAAGGAAGCCAAGTATTTCTTCCTTCCAAGAATCAGAGGATGAAAAGAACATTATTTCATCTATAATGCCGAATGCTTATCTAACAGTTTATTTAAATAAAGAATAAATTTTAAAATTAAAAAAATAAAATACTTTTATTTATGTTCCACAAGGTACATTTGGAAAACAATTGAGAATTACGTTTTTCAATTTGAAAATAATTTTCCCTTTATGTTGAGAATGCTATGATTCTCAAATCAGTATTGAGCATGTGTCGTTTGAGAAAACGTTTGATTTCAAATCATTTTCAAATCATATATTTCGGTATTGTGGATCTTTTCTAAGCTTTTCCCTTACAAACCGTATGTGCTTCTTGAAACTTTTTTTGAGACTTTCAGTTTTTTTTTTGAACAATGCACAGACGAGGGCCAGATTCATTTTACGGTAAATGGCGAGCGCTTTTGAGCATTGCAGACTGACTTTTTAATTCTAAAAATTAATCAGCTACACAATAATAACATTTGGTTTCAACTAGACGCCGCAGCTTGCCAAATTTGGTGACGATAGTATTTCCAAAAGTTGTCCTGTTCACTCGTTCTTGCTATTTAACCTCTGGATTCATTTTTTGGAGCTATTTATGCCGGCAAAGTATCAACTCTTGAAGCATTGGTAACCAATATTCAAATCACCATTGACGCAATACGGCCAAAATTATTGAAAAAATAAGTTCGAAATTAGACAGATCGAATAGACCTTGTAACTCGTAGAATCGGTGGACATATGCCGGATATCACATTTAAAAAATAAATGCCATGAATTATCTAAATTACCTGATAATAATAAAAAATATTTGTATTATTATTTTAAGTTCACACGCAGCTAAAAAGGAGTAAGTGCCTGTGCCCTGAGAGATTACATTTCTAGGCTTTGGTTTCCTTTAAGTTTTCTTGTTTTTCATCTTAAAGTTCTTTAGTAGCTGTTGTTATTAGGAAAAGTTTAAGTAGGGGTCAGGGGTTTTTGTTTGCTCTATTTGTTGTTTTGCTTTCCTAACATTTTTACAATTATCGTTATATTTAAACATTATGGAATATCCTTTCTTGATGTCCATAAGAGTGTTTGGCTTTAGAAACTAGTATAATGCTTAATAAATATGTTTAAGGCAAATGTTACCTACTTAAAACTTAAATTCCTGACTGCCTGCCTGTTTTTAACTTTCAGCCAGTCATATATCTCCTGTTGGTTGGTTGGTATCGTTGACTTTTAAACATGAGAATTATTTATATAAAACACATAGAGAAATGTTTAACTGAAAATGTTAGTTTACTTTTATTTGTTTTGGGGAATATGTATTTTCTTTTTTACATTAAAATTTTTTTTATTTTTATTAAATGTCTTATAGAGCAAAGAATTCTTGCATATATTAAACCGAGAGTAAGTATGTAAGTTTTTGTAAAGAGAGGAGCAAAGGTTTTAAAGTTGATTTTTGTGATTTGAAATAAAAGTAAGCTATGAATTTTTCTTTTAAGTATTCTTTGTTTAAACCGTATTAGTAACTAATCATTCCATGTGATAATTGTGATTTTTTTTCTTTTTTTGGATAAGTGAAGTGATTGTGAGTTACTTTAAAAATAAATAAAACATAAAGTAACCCAAATTTAAGGAGACCATAACAAAAAAGGGGGGCTTGGGGAGGCTAAGTGGTAATAAGATCTAGTACTGTTAATAATCAAAAGTAAGTACTATGCATTTCAGCTGCCACCACCTGCCACCCTAGTAGCCAGATCATTTTTAGTAATTTCCTAATGTGTATAAGATTAGCGTGACTGACTGGGTGATCATCGCCCAGCCCAAACAACTTAAGCCAGACACTTGAAATTTTGTATGTAGACTCCCCCCTCAATGTGTCAATAAAAAAAGTAGAGACTTTTGGAAATTAAATTCATAGAAATTGGTAAAAACGGGTAAAATCAGCAACATTATATCTCGTGATCTAACAGAGGTAGACGTAAAATTCAAAAAATACCATTATTGAATCGAAAATTGAATTATCATGTGTTGGGTACTTTTTTGAAATTTGCACATTTTGTGTATAAAAAAGGGCAACAATAAAATTTGGTAATTTTTTGGTAAACTATTTATCTTCTTAAAGTAATAAAGATAAAAATAAAGTTAAATTGCGTTCTCTTCTCTTCTCTTAAAAAGCTCTTATACAAATGTTGGTACCTTTTGGGAATTCTAATATATAAATACCGTTGGTACTTTTTTCTGTTAAGCTATTTTTATTGTTATACTGAATATATGCCCAATATTTGAATGCCAAATTTCAGCTATTTACTGAAAGAACAGATATTTGTAGCTATGCAGTCGCGAGTACAGGGGAAGAAAAAGAATTGGTACACATCCTTACCCATCTCAACCCCCACCCACCTTAAACGGAAAAATATATACCATTTCTATGATCTTTCCAAATGAAATTTTGCAAAATGGTTTGTTTCAGTTAAAGGTTCCTAAACAATCCCCCCGTCACTCATCCCACAGGAGCTGAAGTCGGATCCACGTCTGATTTATGTTAAGATATGTATATATAAACATATGTTTATGTATTTATATAATCACATAAGTTCACATATTATATTATAACCATATATGATCATATCTACTTTTATTTGCTCAGGTTGGCAAAAAGATGGGGCAGCAGATGAGCATATATAGATATTCCACAAACTACTAATATAATCGCTTCAAATGTTCATATTTTATTACACCTCCAAAGCTGTTTCTAATTTTGTTCGATACTTTTGGGTCGTCAATGATCTGGCCATGGCTAACCCATGTATGTACTAGAGGTCTGCTTTGAATAATTCACTTGTTTGCCTTTATTCAAAGTGCACAACATTTACTCAAATATTTAACATTCAAAAATATAAGAAAAGAGTAAACCATATACAAAAATAAGAGAGAATGAATTGAATAAAATACTTGTTTACTGTAAATGAATTTGAGAGTCATTCATAAATAACAAAACAGTGGAATGACCCGTTAGAGAGAGCAAGTTTACAAAAAATATTCGAATAATTTTTGAATTATTGAATGTCCATACATTTATTTGAATACATTGACATAATATGTGTGTAAGCTTGTGGCTTCTTTTATTTGTAAGAGTTAAGCTTACACATACATACGTAATGTGTAGGTACAGACATTTTACATACAAATTATATTTGAATATTTCATTCATTTGACTTGAGTTGACTGAATTGAATGAGTTTTTATTCGTTTTGTCTTTGGTTATTCTTTCATTTGTTTCTTTATTATTGGGTGCCCGACACATTGTAGTTAAAAAACAAACGAGTGTGTTGAAATTGGTTTTTATTTATTCTTGCAGACCTCTAGTATGTACGTGTCTTAAATTCTCAAAGGGATCAAACATGCTATTCTTAAGTTGGATACCAAATTTCAGCCATTTACGTAAAGAAATAAAGAAGTTATGGATTTTTGGCCGGAATTTCCCAGTGTGCAATGGTGCGATAAGAGCAAACATTTACGTAAATACCGTTCTTTATATTAATTTGGAAGCCTTGGCTTTTGCCGTTATCAAGATATGCCAAAATCTTTTATGTCCATGCACGGAAGATGCCTCGCCCACGTTTTCAATACTGCCCATATTTTTAAACAGGTTCTGCATTAATAATGTTTGCTGGGTATATGTTAGAATAAGTGGTTAAGTACGTATATGTGTTTTTAGTTTATTTTTCATTTTATATTTTATGGGAGTGTTGTTGTATTACATTTGCCAATTCTCAATTATTTTTCAATAAACTTTATGGCGTTTTTAGCATTAGTAAAGATTATGGGTTAAAAAGTCTTTGTTGTTAATGGTTTATTTATTTTTATAAATTTTTTTTTCTTTAACTAGATATATGATTTTTTTCTAATAATATAACTTGATAATGTCCTTACACACATATAAAAGAACAAAAAATGGATATAAATATACACACAACCATTTAGTTCTGTTCTTAGAAAACAGGATATTTCATATAGAGATGCAGATAAAAATACAAAGAAAAGTAGTTATAAAAGATGCTGCTACTTATACATTTTATTTTTGTTCCAACTAAAAAAAAGTTGTTGATTCCTTTTCGATCTTGATTTTTATGTTTTTGTCATATTTGTCGTATTATTTATTTCCAAGACATTAAATAAATAAAAATTTCATAATTATATTATATGGTCAATACATTACTGTAACAATTAGTTAAGTTAGTTTAATTCAATTTTCTTTTTGTAAAATTCTTGTTATTTAATTGTTGTAGTTTTTCTTTTTGTAACGACGGAAAAAATTATAAAAGGAATGTCTAAGGCATTCCACAATAAACGCAGAAAATGTGGACATTTTTCTAAAAATCTAAGAAATTTAATTTTTTTTTTTGGAAATTTTCAAAAACAGAATTAAGCTAGAAGTTCATTATCCTTACAGGAAAAAAATACACATTTTCATTAAAGTATTATCTCGTAAAAAGATAAAAATAAACTTAACCAGATAAAAATCAAACCGGAGTACAGTGGGTTAGACGAAAAGTTTCGAAACTAACAATATATCTTTGATCGAAATATACCTTTTAGGGTACTAATCTGCTTATTTCGAACTAAATTTTAAAAAAATTTTTCAAATGACAGGTTTTGAATTCTGGAATTTTATAAAACGAGGGCTTAGTTCGTCTAAATGTTTCTTTATCATAAAAGAAATCTTTGTAGGAAAACTAAGGCAGTTTTAAATCATTTTATTAAAATCAAGAGGCTCTAATATTCAGTTAAAAAAAAGCAATAAATAATTTTATTTCTTTTTTTGTTTCCAACATCAAACTAAATAATCTGTCTAACGTCTATGACACAACCTATTCTTACTTTTCCATTAAATTCATTTTATTATATGCAACTAAATATAGCTCTTGACCAAGTTATTCATTCAAAGCACTTTAATATTGTTCAGACACTTTATACTTTTAACTTTTATTAAGATAGTCGTGCATCATTGTTCAAGAGAAAACCCTTATGTTTGTACATACATATATGTGTCTACAATCAGTATCAGATGTAAGTGACCCGACTTACTTGTCTGTCGTGTTGAAATTGAGCCGCTTCATAAAAAGGCAATATGTTCATTAGGGCTATAACTTTTTCACACTTTTTGCGAAAATCAAAAACGGCATGGTATAGTCGTGTAGAACATTAAAAGTTATTAATAAAAAATATGCTAATTGTTTCGGATTGTTAAAAAAGTACACGCTGGGATCGGGTTGAAGTTTGAAAACAACCATTTTTATCTCACGGAAATTTAAGAAATAATACACCTGTTGGGTAATTCTGTAACTTTTTAACGACAAAAATTTGTCGTTAAGTAGAAAATTTGTACTTAAAAATACTTAAAGTTTACTACTTAAAAAAAAAAGTTACAGAATTACCCCACTGGTTTTAGATTTTTTTCGCAAAACGACGGGAGACAGGTGTTTTCGTTACTAAAACATTCTTGGCCACTCCGTCGTACTATGCCAATGATATGGTTATAGCCCTAATGTACATATAAAACTTAAAGTTAAAGTTTGCCATGTTGGTAGGAACAAACAGGTTCTTTAAATGGTTATTTGCAATAGAGACGAGGGTTGCAAGGATGTCAGATAGAAAAATTAGAAACATTTTAGTTAAACATATTTTTAGAAGAATCGACGAGATGCCTACATACATTTAATTGAAAACTTCAACTGGCGGTTCTGCATCAAAAGTAATTGGCACATTGTTATAAAAATTAGCTCTATGTATTTTTTGCTATCAGCATTATTGACCAGAAGATACTGTAACAGGTTTGCGATTTTACTAAATAAATACCTAATTCTAGAATAATTTCGAATAAAAAGACAATGCCAAGAAATATAAATGCATATAGTGATAAAAAAAATACAGTGTCTTGTTATTACCATAACCAGTCATTACGCATGAAATCGCAAAAAATGGATATTAATTGAAAAATTAAAATTTTTATTTTTTGAAAAATATTTAGTAGCCGATTACAGTATATAAAATTCTAAATCAATGTCATATGTTGTTTACTTGTCAAGCTGCATTGTATTAATGTTACAATAGTGTTAATTGACATTTGGTATATTTCCACGCTTAATATAGTTTTTCGCAAGTTAAAAGTAATACTTTTACTATGGAATCTTCAACCTCAGGTATTTTACCGTTGTTCTTACAATGATTTTAAACAAAGATTTTAAAAACTACAATGAACATTTTTCTCGCAAATGTAGTCGGGAGGATTGCAATCGAGACATATTAAATAGGTTCCTAAAACAAAATTGCAAAAAAAAAAAAAATTCCACCAACTTCCAAGATAAGTAGTAGATTTACAAGTTTCGCCTTCAGTTTTGACGAACGTGGCATCAGAAGGCACAAATCATGATACAGATGAAGACGGGCATATTTTTTAAAATAACAGGACAGAAACACATGTCTTATTATAAATATATACAAGCTATTTATATTTTTGAATAAAACGCTCACCAGACACATCCGTACACGATCGAACAATGTTAATATCTGCTTTGAGTCCCGAATTAAGTTGCATAATAATCCCCCTTTCGTCTACGTAATTATATTAAAAATTAATGGATTACTTTGTTAAAATGTTATTACTTTTTTTCAAAATAAAAAAAAAAATCCGACTGAGCCAGAGCTATTTTTAAAAGGGGGTGTGACACCGCCCTATTCCACCTTGTATGTAATTCATACTGTACGATCAACATCTTCATACCTCTGATAGTTCAGTAGGCGTTCTAAGTTTCAGGTTATATGGGCGGTGCCACGCCCCTTTATTCAATCATAACCAAGTATATCCCAGGACTATTAGCGGGTCAACAGTACAATATTGGGAAAGTTTCATGACAATCGGTCTATTACTATGGCCGCTAGAGCGATTTATAATACGATTTGTGAAACGATCTACAAAAATTATATTTTAAATTTCAAAAGTATTCAATAGTATTCACCCATTAATACAGGACAAGGGATAAGCTCTCTTAAAAATAGAATTTTATTAAATCATTTGACGTTTCCAAAGATAGGCTTAACTATTATAATAACGATCATTATTATTTTTATTACTAGAAACAAAGTAAAAATCCATATTAACATGCAGAATAATGACAAGGTTAAGGCGTAGTTAAGAAAACTATATTACAGTCCCGCAGTAGCCATATCGTCGTGCCGAAGTTATCTTGCCGTATATCACAAAAATTTATTTTTGGGAAATCGAATCTTAAGGTTCAAATTTGTATACACAAAAATGTACGTAAAAAAAGTCATCCAATATTTTTGTCAGATATTGTGTTTGAAGTCCTTTATCGATTTATGTAAAAATATCCAAAGTCATGGAAAAAAATTTTCAAGTTAAAGCCATTGTCACGTCCGAGAAAAAATTTAAATTTTGTCGTATACGCCACTTTTTGCGATATATTTTTTAGTTTGTGTGATATAAGTCAAAAAAAGACATTAAAAACCTACATTCACGTGTTTTACCAATATTGAAAATTAAGTTATAATAATTTTCGAAACGAAAATTTATGAAAGTGACAAATGTATTTACGCCCAATAAAAATTTTTATCATTTTGCGAAGCACTAAAGGTACATTTAAAAAAATAAGCGCACAAATATGCGCTACGCAATAAGACATACAGAAATGCAGTAAAGTAAGTGAAAGAACTCTCAACAACTTTTATTAAAAAAAAAAAATAACATTTCAAGTGCTACGGCATTCCCTTACCACGAAGCAGGTTTGTAAGGGAGAATACAAAAAAATAACTGTATCAAAACGTTCAGTGTGTATAGCTGATCGTTACATCCAAAAATTTTTATGTGCGCTGAATAATGCGCTTTATGTGTAAAAAATGTATTGCTTCAAAGTGGGAACTCGCCATATAAAATTCATGTCTTCCGTAAGCGCAATGGTAAGCGAAACTTTTATGTTTCTCCCTTACAAACCTGCTTCGTTGGAAGCTCCGTTTTTTATTGGGCGTATACAGCCAGAGAAAAAACATGTTTTAATATGGTCACCTCCAACCAAACTATTTTTAAGAAAAATTTTTAAACATATTATGTTTAACAAATAGAAACTGGGAATTATTTCCTTCCGAAGGTTACTTTATATTATATTCAACATTTTTCATTTTTCGAATTTATTCTATGAGCTAAATTTCAGTTATGTATTTTATAAAGCTTTTTTGTGCAGGAAAACTTTAATTATTTTTTTATAATGTATGAGACGTATGTATATATGCACGTTATCTTAGATGACAGTTCTTTAAAAATTGTTAAGTACCTTTCTGAAGGAACCAAAGTAACATGGACTATAAGATATTCCATTGCAACTTTTAAAAACTTTCTAAATTCTAAACCCAAAAAGGTAATCAATCTAGCGGACTAATCCTCTAATGGTCGTTCATTGTTTTGTCCTATGCATGCAATTGCATTTGGATTTGCATTTTTTTTACAATACACTTTGTGTGTTTGAAAATGCTAAAATTTTTATAAAAAAATTTTATTTCTTCTCAAACTTCTAATGAACTTGATGCTAGCTTGAAATATTGAGTTATTAAATTAATTCAGTTCCATACCACAAAAAGTTATTTCTATTTACATTCATACATTAAAAAAAACAAAACTTCCAAAATAAGGATATTTAAAAAATTCATCTAAAAGCAGTGTTCGAAAATCAACCGAACATTATTTAGCGTATGGTACACATAGCCAGAAACGATCCCTTTTTTTTAGTGTTTGTATGTTAGTACACAACCCTTAATACCGTTCATAACTAATTTCATAAAGTAGCAAATATTATGAAGTATTTTGTTTTTCATTCTAAGAGAGTTGTGGTTCTGTATACATACATTATATTTTGATGTTTCATTATGTTTTTTTTTCAGATTGATTAGGGAATGAGCAAACAAAGATTTTTAGCAAGTCCTTTCAGTAGTATTGTTGTTGTTGCTTGACAATTTGCACGAACGCACAGTGGCTGAAAATCGTTTTTCATTGGCCAAAAATCTGTAACTTTTGAACCGAAGACAGATAGATTCTTAAACTTTCTCCACTTTAAATTTTATTAAAATCGGTTGAGTAGTTATTGCGGAATTTAAGGGCAAAGTGGAACTTTAGAATTTTTTTACTTTAGCGTGCAATATTTTTTTTTATTTCTTTTAAAACTGTAATTTTTAGATTTAGATAATAATCATTAACATTTTTTGTAATAATGAGACACTCAAAAAATTAAATGTTTACACTATAAAAAAAATTTTAACATTAAAAAAAATAGCAAAGTCCACTGGAAATTTTGCTATTATTGCTGAAAAATAAACAATTTTTTGCTTTCAAATTTGTTAACACTTATTTATTTATTAAAACATTTCATATATATGTGGATAAAAAAAAACCTTTTGAAAATAATAGCAGCAATAGATTCCCTGTAGGAAGTCAAACCCATTTTTAAGTAACTTCAAACTGGTTTTTTTATAACCACAACTAGTTGATTAAGTGACTTTTTTCCTTGTCGACGACTCATTATTTTAACATAGGCATGTCATAGGCAATAGTCAATTGGCCATCTTTGCATGACTTTTAAATTGACTACTAACTTCTTATTTTTCAACCTATTTATAGTTAATTAATAGTATAGTCAGTTTATAATAAATTATTTAAATTTTAAATAATTTTTGTCAAAAAAATATATGTATGTATGAATTTACGTACATATGTATGTTTTTCTGTATATATTTTTATATAGAAATAATTATTTAACAAAATTTTGCATGAAATTGCATTAAATGATGATGAAAAAATTAGTTCTGAAATAAATACCCTACATAATTTTTTGTTCGTAAACAGATTTGTATTGCGTTCAGTTTTAATTATTTTCAATAATTATTATTATTTAAATATGTTTGTATATATTTTTCCATTTGACTTCATGGCATGCTTGTTTTACTTTTTTCTTTTGTTTGTGTTTTACGTGTGCCTCTATGCAAAATGTTTGGTTGATATCTGCATGAGATTTAAACCAATTTGTAGTTATTTGAAAAATAGTTAATTTATAGTTTGTGTTTTTTGCAACTGACTATTTTATTTACTACAGGATTTTATTAGCTTTTGTAACAATGTGAGTTTCTGTTAATTATTATTTTTTACTAATTCAATGTCTGTCTTAGATCTAATGAATTGTAATTATTATTCATATAATTGAAAGATTGATTCCAATATTCCATATTCTGTTCTGTGTTATTTCTATTCTTTAGTAGTTTTTTGACTTCTTCATCTAAATCCCGATGTTCCACTTTCCATTGATTTCGACTACTGGAGATGAACGGATCTGACGTTGCCAATAATATATTAAATAGATCTTTATTAGTGGAATTTCGTGAAATTTTTCTAGTATTGTAAAATCTGTAATCCTTATTCCTTTTTTCCTGAGCTTCCTCTGATAAATCTCCAACTGATATTTAATGACATCTTCTCCATGATAAAGGATTTTGTGAACTGTAGCAGACATATTTCTCCATGGGTACTTGGTTGTATATATTTTTGCTGTTTCCTTAGCAAAATCTGCAAATTTTCAAGAGTCAATTTCTTCATTGCACGCAAGTACTTCTAGGATTATTTTAAATCTAAAAATGAGGTTAAAGTCAACACCTGCTATTTCAGATGCTGTTTCTGGATCTGAAAATAATCTTCTTGCGGTATTGCCATCATTTGTATTGCCTGACCCTTGTTTCGGCTGATCTATAATCAACACAAATTTGCGATATTCATCTTGAACATGTTTCCTTTTTGAACTTCTTAACTCCTTGTTGGTTTCGTTGTTTCTTATTGATCCTGAAGATCCGAAATCCAAATCATAACTGATTTTAAGTATGTGTTCCATAAGTCGTATTTTTGCATGTAGTGGTAATAATCCAAATTCATATGCATCAGTATTATCTAATGATTTTGTCGGGACTTGGTTTAATTGGCTTGATGTTGCATGGCATATGATGCAGCTGGATGCAGCCTTCGTGTTAGTCAAAGCCTGGCCTACTTTTCTATCTATCATTGTATCATTGTTGCACTAATTGGTAGCTAACTTCAATTTGCTGCCCATCTAAATCTAACTGTAATGGCTGTAGTATTGCAATGTTGGCCTTGATATCACTAACTTCTTTGTTAATGGCATCATGAGTTTCTTTTTTGAATTCAAATTTAATAGGTCTGCAATATTTCGTAGAAGATGTTGTCTCATTTTTCCAAATATCCTTTGTTTGCGTTTTACTAATCGAAGGCTCTGAATATTTCAAAATCTTTTTTAATCGCAATGGTACAAATGATACCATGAACATATCTGAGTCTGAAATATTTTCACATACTACTTGTTTGTATTGTTTTTGTCCAGAAGAACCAACACATCCCCATTTACAAAAAAGAATTAACTTTGTGTTTCCATATTTCTTTAACTCATTTCCTTTTATTGATTGTAGCAAGCGTTCGGCTGTGCGATCAAGTAGAGATTGTAGTTGTACCTCTGCCGAAATTGATGTGATTGTAATAGTGTCCTTTAATGGCAAACAGTCCATTTTAGCAGCTGTTATGTGATGATATGCTGGATACAGATTTGAGCTTTTTTTCAATTGCACGCAATCTGTGCTGTATATATGGCTGTTTTGTTAATTTCAAATCCAGAAATAATGCTAATGCCTCCTCATTTGTGAATTGTTTTGCATAGCTTGGAGTTGGTATACTTTTAAGAATCCGTTTTGTTCTCAATGGACTAGCGTTAACCATTTTTTCAATGATATCCACTTTTGTCAATTGTTTCTGTGATCGTAATTGATGTAGGAAAGTATCTTGAATATTTTCATATCCGATATCTTCATTTATATCCTTAAGCTTCCGCCTCTTAGATCTATCGCTGCAGTTGTCCAGCGATTTTTGTGGTCTCCCTGTGTGTTTTGATTTGAAGTTTCTGAAGCGATCTGGACAGAAAGTTCGTTCTCTAACCAGTTTGCAAAGCTCTTATAAAATCTATCTTTGCTGTAATCAACTTTCCTGTATCGCTGTTTTAAATGTTTGATGAAAACATATCATTTATTTTCTAAGTCCAATTGTATTTCAGTGCTATAGGAATTTAAGTTTCCTTTTTTTCGAATGTAATTTTTAACATCTTCCTCGTTTTTGTTTCTTAAATACTCTCCGGCCAATTCTTTATAGCTGAAGCTCTCCATGTTTATGAAAAATGTTGTTATTGCTCAGATATATTATATCCACTAAGTTTGCATTCGAATGTCACTTGCTTTTAAACCTTTTCATACTTTTTTTCATACCAAATACAGGTAGAATAAAAAGGATTAAAAACTTAAAATCCTTTTATTTGTATCCCAGTAAAAAAATCGCCTACAAAATAATGTGTTGAGTAATCAGAAAAACATAAGAGCACTACTTACAATTCTACTGAAAGAACCAATGAATTTTACAAGGGAAGTGCCTTCATATTTGTCTGATTACTCAACACATTATTTTGTAGGTGACGTTTTTACTGGGATGCTGTAAAAAACCTGACACAAATTTAACAACGCATTGCATGCATAGGGTCATGGAATATTATTAGAGTCATAAAAACAGATAAAATAAAAAGACCAAACAAAATTTAAAAATCCCTTCTAAGGTGGGATTCACAATATACCTGTTTGGCGTAAACCCTTGTCTAAGTTCTTTATTCTACTATAGAATACGCTAGTGTGAACGTAGTGTAACGGATAACCATGAACCAGGGTAGCTATACGTTTTCCTGATTGTGTAACATTAATAAAAATTTTTATATGTACTACCTGTATTATGTTCGATCACGATCAATTTTCCCTATATCATAAAATTTTTTTGAAGACAATAGCACATGATTTCTGTTACTTCTGCAAACATTTTTGCGGAATTAAAAAAAAAATTGTAAAAAACAATTAAAAAAAATTTTTTTTTTTTTTTCAGCAATTTCATTAAAATAACCTTTCTATCAGTGGTTTTACCTTCTTAATCCCTTTTGATCCGCAAAAGTTCCATTCCACTAAAATTGAAATTTGACAAAAATATAGTAGTTTAGAATTTTTTTTTAGTAATTTCATTAAAATTAAAAGAGTGTTAAACAGATGGGTCCAAACGGGTACAAGAGTATATACAGGGCTAAAGACAACACTTTCACCTTTCTATCAGTGGTTTCACCTTCTTGGTCCCTTATGGTCCGCAAAAGTTCGATTCTACTAAAGTTGAAATTTGACAAAAATATAGTAGTATAGAATTTTTTTTTTTAGTAATTTCATTAAAACTAAAAAAGTTTTAAACAGACAGGTACAAACGGGTACAATAGTATAAACAGGGGTAAAGACAACACTTTCACCTTTCTAGCAGTGGTTTCACCTTCTTGGTCCCTTTTGTTCCGCAAAAGTTCGATTCTACTAAAGTTGAAATTTGACAAAAATATAGTAGTTTAGACATTTTTTTTTGTAATTTCATTAAAATTAAAAAAGTGGTAAACAGACGGGTACAAGAGTATATACAGGGGTAAAGATAACACTTTCACTTTTCTATCAGTGGTTTCACCTTCTTAGTCCCTTTTGGTTCGCAAAAGCTCTATTATACTAAAGTTGAAATTTGACAAAAATATAGTAGTTTAGAATTTTTTTTTTTTTAGTAATTTCATTAAATTTAAAATAGTTTTAAACAGACGGGTACAAACGGGTACAAGAAAACACTTTCACCTTTCTATCAGTGGTTTCACCTTCTTAGTCCCTTTTGGTTCGCAAAAGCTCTATTATACTAAAGTTGAAATTTGACAAAAATATAGTAGTTTAGACATTTTTTTTTGTAATTTCATTAAAATTAAAAAAGTGGTAAACAGACGGGTACAAGAGTATATACAGGGGTAAAGATAACACTTTCACTTTTCTATCAGTGGTTTCACCTTCTTGGTCCCTTTTGGTCCGCAAAAGTTCGATTCTACTAAAGTTGAAATTTGACAAAAATATAGTAGTTTAGAATTTTTTTTAGTAATTTCATTAAATTTAAAAAAGTTTTAAACAGACGGGTACAAACGGGTACAAGAGTATATACAGGGGTAAAGACAACACTTTAACCTTTCTATCAGTGGTTTTACCTTCTTGGTCCCTTTTGGTCCGCAAAAGTTCGATTCTACTAAAGTTGAAATTTGACAAAAATATAGTAGTTTAGAAAATATATCCTAACATCTCAAATATAAATAATACAATAGTATTACCTTTTTAAAGATAACAAGACTACCAACCTATCAGAAAAGCAAGCAGGTCATTATCGCTGATAGTTGTTGTGCAATGATAATTTCTTTCGGATTAAATATTTAAAAAAAACACTTTTTTCTGAATTTAAAAAAAAAGTTGTGTTTAACAACATGGCACAACCACAATTACCAATATTTTGACCTAATTTTTTGGCTACTTTAGTTTTAATATGTTTACTATTAAATAAAATTAAAATTTTTGAAATCGGTGACAAACAAAATATTGGACTTTTGGCCAATGAAATAAAATTTTCAGCCACTGTGGAATGCAGCACGAATAGACTGTCTGTGTATTGTGTACAATGAATACGGACAACAGTGCTGAACCGAACACAACGAAAATTGCGTTTTTTACAAAAAAACAGGACGCAATGAAATGTTCTCATATTTATGTTGAGTTGGTTTAGTAAAGTATTTTCATTCTGCAAAAAGATCACAAATAAAAAAGTTTTTTAAGGCATTACGTACACAAACACTATTAGCGTCTGTGTTTCCCATATTTCTACTGTACAGAACACTTAAGTAAAGTTTGTAATATTTATTTTCGAACTCTGTCTAAAAGTCATTTAAAAATTCGACACCATACATTTCCGCAATGATTTTTGGTTGTTGGAAATGAAAGAAAAAGACTTTTGAAAGAAAAATAACGTTTTTCATTTAATGGTGTTTGAGTTATGTTCCTTATATGTATTTATAGAGATGTTCATGTAATTTTGTTATTTTCTCTTAATTTATCTCTAACCACAGAAACCGCTAACAACTACGAAAATTCATAAATTCAACAAAAAATTTTCAACATTTATAGTTATTACTGCAGACACAAGAACAAGAATCAATTTATAAACAAAAAAAACTACAAAAAAAAAAAAAACATGTATGTACACACAATCATAGTTTTGCATAGAAATTTTGTTAACCACATAATCAACCATAATTTTATATGTTTCATATTGTATTTCACAGAACAAATTTTCACACTCACACACGCTCATGCTGCTTTATCTATATAGAATAAAAGAGAATTATTATCTTATGGTCGAATACTGTAGCAAAACGACTGAATGCTGAATGTGCAGTTCAATACATTAAACAGAAGTATGTGGAAGATGTGAGAAGTGCTTTAAAAATTAAAAGCTTTCTTCGTTTCATAGAAAAGGCCTTTTTACAATAATTCGATACTAAGTTTTCTTCTTACTTACTTTCTCAGCTTTCCAGTCCAGTATGGACCATTGCTTCTGCTACGAGTTTCCGTCAACTATTTCTATCTACTGCTCTACCAACCCAATTTAAGACATTAAGCATTCTCAGGTCATCTACTACGTCTGTCTTCCACCTTTTGCTGGGTCTCCCTCTTCTTCTACAGCCTTCCGGAATCTGTTCATATGTCTTTTTCACCACTATTTTGTCTGGCATTCTTATTAGATGGCATAACCATCGAATTCTCTGGGCCTTTATGTATCTTACAACACTTTGCTGCTCATTCAGCATATCTAGTTTGCTGTTGAATCGTATTCGATAATTGTCTTCACTAATTCTGACCGGACCAAAACTTTTTCGAAGTATTCTACGTTCGAAACATAGCAGCTGGTTCACATCAAGTGCATAGTTCGCATCCGTACGTTTAAGTTTGCTTCATCATATATTTAAAAAAAGAAAGAAAATCCTCCTAGAAACTTTCATCAACAAGCTTAGTATCAATCAGCGTTGCCAAGTTTGAAAATTTTTCTGCAGTTTTCAGTTACCCTAAGCGAGTAGTTTTGAAGTTTTTTGTTTAAAGAATAAGTTTGTCTGTAAACTTTAAAGATATTGCATTTTTACATTTTCATTTTTGACTTTTAATTTTGTCATATTAATACAAATTCTTAAGGCCATAATCTAACCTTATTTACTTTATATTATAGTGCAGGGTTAACTTAACCTTTTGAAAATTTTATTATATATATTTCGAGGTAATACAAATTATGCGGCTTAATGAAATTCTTAAATTTGCCCCCTGCAGAGCATTGGATACCCTAAGACGGGTCAATTGTTTGAACAACATCACCTTAGTTTTCATCTCCATCATTTATTTCTAACATGCCTTTCCGCTATCACCATTCCTCAAGATGCCACCCATATAAAATTTTCCATTCAGATTAGAAATATATTGAAGAAAAAGCCAAGTGCCAAGGAACCGACCTTAAGGGGATAAAATGAAGAACCAACAAGTTTTTTATCCATTATATTTTCTCAAAATACATCTGCCCTTTATCACCACTTCTCAGGTGGCCTCCCATACAAATATGGCGTTTTATGAAATTCTTAATTATAATTATAATTTTTGGCCTTTTGTGAATAAAATCAAAAATTCTAAACAGAATTTTATCATTTGTGGCTTGTTTTGTTTGGAACTTTGTTTTCTATACTTGTAGAAAAAGTTAGAAGCATGCTGCATTGTCCAATTTCCTATAAATTTTAGAAAACAACATACTTCGATATTTGGCTAAAAAAAAATTTTCTTATACACTCCACAAAAATTAGTTATGAAGAGGGTATACTAAGTTTGTCATTCCGTGTGAAATATTTTTATTATTCATCTCAGACCCCATAAAGTATATATGTTCTGGCTCCATGAGTAATTCTAAGTCGATTTAGCCATCTTCGTATGTCTGCCCGCCTGTTGAAAACACGCTCACTTTCGAAAAATTCAAAAGAAATCAACAAACTTGTTACCAAATTGCTTGTTGTTTTCCTAAAGGTGTTATGATACTTGCTATTTTTTGTATTGGATTTTTTTAGGATTGACTGAATGAAACAACAAATGCGAGAAAGAACAAGAAATACAAATTGATAAAATGTAAACAAAACAAACAATACTGCCCACGTTTTTCCCCACAAAAAACCGTCATAAAAGCTAAAAATCGCGAAAAAAAAAAAAGTTAAAAACCGTTTCTTTCGATCAAAAACTAAAAAAATTGGCAACAGTGCTAACAATTAATCTGGAAATGTCAATTTTAAGTTAATTATTATTATTTATCGATAACACATGTATATTTGTTTGACATTTCAAGATTTTTTTATGATATAATCATACTCTTTACACTTAGTCAGTTTCCCTATGCAAATATACTTGCACTGTTCTCCAATATAGAAAAAATACAAAAAATAGCAAGTATCATAACAGCTTAAGCAATTTGGGATTGAAATTCAGCGAAATCCGTTCAGTAGGATCAGAGCTCTGAATCAAAATTTGGAACCACCACCTTAAAAGATTTATACTTTTGTTACAAAATCTAACATAAATGCACGGAATGATATAAGATTTTGCAGAAATTCGTTTTATTCGACTGCCAATCACGCTATAAAATTTCGTGAAGATCGGTTTATAATTTACCCTAGGACCCATAAAAACCCTTCTCCCGGAGAAGTTTAGTACGCCTAAAATCGTAAAATATAGCGCTATCATAAGAAAACTTGGTACGTAACAATTTTATAGGACTAGAAATAACAATGTCAAATTTCGTGAAGATCGGTCCATACCCTAGACCCAATATAAACCCTTCTCCCGGAAAAGAGTTTAGTACGTCTTAAACCGTAATTAATAATAATGCAGAATTTTGGGATGATTGGTTCATAACTAACCATGGCTCCAATATAAATTCTCCTCCTGAAAATCATTTAAGTTTGGCTTAAACGGTTACGAATTATGGTATTTTACTCAAGCTATTTAAAATTGCTAAAAAAAAGCATAAAACTTTCTAATTGACGGTCAATAATTTAACATATTTCTAAATCGCAACAATTTTTAATGCTGATGTCTGTTTTTATAAAGATAAATTAATAATAAAAAGATATCATGTAGATATCACTCCTGAAATAATTGAACTGTCGGTGGAGTGTATCAAAGATTCGGCACATCCGAATATAGTACTCTAACTTGTTTTTTGTTCAATTTTTATTTTTTATTTTTACTTAAAGTAATTTTATTACGAATTTTGGATTTTTCTAGTTTGTTCAATAAACTAAACCATTTTTGAGTTACGCGAATAAATGTTCTGCAACCTGCTCCATTGTTGAAATAACGGTATATCTCGAAAACAAAAGCTAAAATAAAAAACGGTTAGCACCACTGGTTTAAAACGCCAGGTGCCCGCTTTTCAGTTTTTTCAACAAGCACAGTGTTAGTGTTCTATTGCAGTTGTTAAAAATGTGACATATTATAAGGTTATTATCAGTAATAAATGGTTCAAAATATATTGGCAAAATTTTGTCTCAGAAAATAAATGAGAATTAGATTACGTGGATAGGGTTGGAGGTATTGGATCCGCACTTAAGAGTAAAAACTATTTTTGTAGGATGTGGGGCATAATCAAAGCAGAAAAAAGTCCATAGGTACTCTTAACATCGAAAACGGTTGCTGTTCGCAAAAGAAATATTTTTAAAAGCATGGCTTTAAGTTTTGAGAAAAAAGAAACGGAAATTAAACTAAAATTATTAAATAATTATGCTTAATTTGATGAAAGTATTTATATAAGTGACTTATTAACCCGACCTCTTAATTCATATTATAATGCACAAAAGTATGTATAACTCCAAGTTTCAGTTTATGTATCTGTGTGTGTATGTATAAGAGTGTGTGCAAATGTTTTTAGCACTGCAGTAGCAGTATGTAAAGAGTAAAGAATTATTATTATTAAATAGTTACAAAAGTATATTTTCTGTATGGTTTTTGCTTAGAAAAGCAACTTTTCATTTTGTTCGATATTTTCTTCATAAAGCTCAACTAAAAACTGCATAAACGAACATGTGTAAAGAAGTAAAAAGAAAATCACTTATAAAGATAGTTTCAATTGAAGATAATTTATAAAGTTTTAGTTTTTTATATATCTGCTTCTCTCTTCGTTAAAGAAATTTTGTAAAAATTGAAAATTTTTCAAATTATTATATTTTTACATGAATACCAAAACTGGAGAGGAAATGAATATAGTTATGGCCAGTTAGTTGCGATAATGATGATGATGGTTATAATTAAATTTTTAATTTTATTAATAACTGTAAAAATTTACTGTTTTATTTTTGTTATTTATTGTTTGGCTAACAAATTAAACCTTTTGTTAAACTCTTTTGCATATAATTTAATTTTGTTTCTTAACGAAGTTTTCTTTTAAAACTTAGTTATTTATTTTCTGCTTCTGAATAATATTTACATATTTATTTAAAAAAGTTGGTTACATTTAGAAAAAGTTTTCGTGTGCTATGACAGGGTTGCCAGACGGGCTTGATTTCGCTTAATTATCAAGCTTTTTTAGTATGTGTCAAGAATCAAGAACAAATATAATTTTTCAAGCTAAATCGGAATTTAAAATTAGTTTCCATTAAATTGTCAAGAAAAGTCAAGAAAAATTAACCATTATAGATCGTGCTATTTATATTTGGCCTGCAGTTAAAAGATCCCAAAGAATAATAGAAGAATGTATAGCAGAAAGATTGTCAAACAAAGTCTTGTATGTTTTTCATTTCTTACATAATCCATTAATTTCATGTTTCAATTTGAGCTTAAGAAATAAATTTCGGAATTAGAAATATTATACGAAATATCTGAACAAAATTAAGTTTTCCATCTCATATGGAATGGGCGTTACTGTACCAAAACCATGCTATCTGCTAAAATTAGCTAGTTATTTGTCTATAACCAGTTCAGTTATAGACCGATTTCGTTATTTTCACTACCAGTATTCTACCAAGTTTATTTTATGTGAAAGTTAAAAAACAAAATTCTTAAATTATAACCAGACTTTAAAAAGTAAAGATTTATGTGAAGAAATAAGAGGTATTCATTTGTGTACCGATCTGGCCGAATTTCAATTCCGGACTATGCGCGACATAAAAATCTTCTTTAGAAAACTAATTTCAACAATGGTCAGACAAACCAACGGACGAATAGACGGACATCTTTAAATCAGCTCCGCTTAAACTGAACAACAACATAAATTTTTTGTTTATTTAACCGAATTTTTATTGTCAAGAAAAATCAAGCTTTTTCTTTTGAATGTCAAGCTTTTTGCCAATTTTGATCTGGCAAGCTTAGCTAAAAACAGGATTTATTCTATACATTAATAATAGTGTTGAAGAGAGTGTATGCGTTAAGGGAACAGTGAATAATTTATTTAGAATAAAAATATATATGATTTTTTTTTTTTTGCAAGCAAGATTTCAGTTTAGATTAGCCTTTTGATTTGATTTCATCTTATTGTGCTTTAATTTTAAATTACAATAGCGATAAAATTTTCCACTGCAAAATGCATACATGTCGTGTTAACGCAAAAAAGCTTGCTTCTGTAAATGTCAGATGGAAAAATGTCTGAGAGACGTATCGTTATCTTTACTGTAATTGTAGCAAAGATAACTTTGTGTTTTGGTTGAATTTTAAGTGGTGTTTTATTTAAATTAGCTTTAAAAATGTGTTGTAAGCGCGGCTTGGACGACGAAGAAATTGGCGTTCTTTTGCAAAGCGTGTTGGAGGACTCGGTTTCTGTAGAAAATGCGAGCGAATGGGAAGATGAATTATTGGAGGATAATCTTCAAGTGATGTAGAAGATGAGCTTTTGACATCCTTGAGCCTGGTAAGAATATACAACCGATTCAGTTAAATCCTCAAGAACCTGAACATTTTACTACTTATCCTGATAGCTGCGTTATTAGGATGTCTCGACCCACTTTAAGAAGTAAAAGTAAGTGGGCTACATCGAAGGGCCAAAGTGATAACCGAATTTATTCAATTAATACAGTTCGTACGGCAAAACATGCGTCGATATTTTTTACTACCGAAATAATTTCGGAAATTGTTCAATGAACCAGTGCCATAAATTGGTAAATTTTTAGGCTAGAAATTTCTACTGTATCGAAAACTTTGACCGACAACATGTAACAAATTTAACCAGATGCAGTAAACAATGATTGAGGTTGCAGTGGATAATAGCGTGAATCAAAGAAGAGATAATACGGTGGCTTCTGTCTATCAGAAATTAAACCTGTGTTCAAAATGGTATGTGTCAAATATACCTGTATGTGGCGACCACAAAAATTAAATTTGTAAATCTTACATATAATGTTAATCAAATTATTGTTTTTTTGTTTTGTTTATATAAGCTAATACTGATAACATTATCTACACAAAGTACTAAGAAAATATTTATTTTAGTTTTTAGAACCGAACTTAGTCCTTTTCAAAATTTCTTTTTTAGTTGTGATATTCAAAGTTCAAGGGAAAAGTGAAAAAATTCATAAAATGTCCAATAACTGCTGCGGAGTCGCACCTAGAGTAGTAAAATGTAAGACTGACCTCCATTAATTTTTGCTCCCCAACATTTTTGTGGAACATACTTATACCCTATCTCTGTTTTTTAAGGGGCTTGTCCTACAAAAGTTAGTTTTTTATGAATTTTACACCCATCGTCTTAACAAGTTCCAGGGCGCCTCTGGAGGATTCAAATGGATGTCAAACCCCCATTGATTTTTCCTCCCCAACACTTTTGTAGAACATTCTTACCTTCTATCTCTGCTCCTTAGGGTACTTTCCCTTCAAATAGAGATTTACAAATTTGCCCCTCGCTCTAACTACTTTCAGGGCGCCTCTGGAGGGGTCAAATGTATAATCGACCATTGATTTTTCTCACACAACATTTTTGTGGAAGACACCAACCTTCCATAACTGCTCCTTAAGGTACTTCCCTTCAAATAAGGTTTTATAAATTTGCCCTCTCGACCAAACTACTTTAATTCCACCTCTCCACAAAAAACCATTTTTATATATGTATTAGACTGGTCGCATCTTGTATGGGATTTTTTTTTTAATTTAATTGTTTGCGCTGCTTAAAATATAAAGTTTGGTGTAAGAAATCATGATCTAATTTTTCAGGTCAATCCGACGGTGCCTAGCCGTGCCGGGTGCGGCCCAAAGTTCCCCATATTATAAAAAAAACATCTTTTCTATCAGATCTTTATAGTTATACTAGTTGAAAAGCCGAAAATCAAAAATATGGCTTCGTTACGATCTTCCGCAGAGAAAGTACTTCAAGTGTGCCAAATTTCAGCTTCCTATGTCATCAGATGGCTTCAGAAAGTTGCGGAAAGAATAGGACATACATGCAAACATCCTCACATACTAAGAAATTATATATTGTATAGATAGATTAAAGTATTTGCTGTTTAATATTTTAGTATGATACGAACGAAAGATTTTTAACCTAATTTGGGGTCGCTGAATCCAGTGGTGCTATCCGTTTTTTTAGGTTAGCTTTGGTTTTCCAGATACACCGTTATTTCGAAAATTAAGGACGTTGCACAACATACATTCGCGTAACTCAAAAACGCTTAAGCTTAGTGAAAAACTAAAAAAAACCGAAATTCCGTAATAAAATTTACTTTAAGAAAGGTAAAAAGTTTTTCTTATATGTCGTTTTAGAAACATATTTTTTTTTTCTGGAAAAAAAAATAATTTTTTTATTAAAATTTCGGAATTTTTGTTTTAAAAATTCATAAAAAATTGAAAAATGCAGCTATGCTTCTAATTTTATGCTGACATATAAAAAACAACATTGCAAACAAAACAAGCTTTAAATGATTAAAGTCTGTAAACAACACAAAAGATGTGGCGGTTTGAGAGAGATAAAGAGAAATACGCGGAATAACTGTCGGGCAGTCACATGGAGGAATCTTATAATGATGGTAGCGGGACAGAAGAGGGTAGAGTGAATGTTTCTCCAGTACCTTTTTGCGACTTCGAAAGTGTTAAAAGAATTTCATTGTCACCAAAAGAAGTTAACGAAGAGTTCATGGAGAAAAATTTGCGTCCTTATGTTACACCAGACACAGGCAAAATGTTTACTCGCCTCGGATTAACAAAAGATTTTCTTGATGGTGATCCAGAAACTTGGGAAAAGCATGAAGACTACCAACAATCACTAGCAACACTGCGAAAATTTCATGTTGTCAACGATTCTGCCGAAAGAGGTGTGAAACTAATAGAGGACTACAACAATATTTTGTGCCGCAACGAGGAAGATAAATTATTTCTACTGCAAGTCGTTACCGAAAATAGGAAAAATATCCACTTTATTACAAAAATAAATTAATAAATTAAAATAATATACAAACATATCGCACTCAAACTTGTAATTGAACTTAATTTAATAAAAAAAATTAACATACATATATAAAAATGCTTTTTTGTATGGAAACCACTTAGAACAATTAGGACAAAATTTATATATAAAAAATGTGTATAGGAGGTACCCTAAAGAGCAGAGAAAGAGGTTCGGTATGTACATTTGACACGTCCAGAGGTGCAATTAAAGTAGTTAAGTCGAGAGGGCAAATTTATAAAACCTTATTTGAAGGGAAGTACCCTAAGGAGCAGATATGGAAGGTTGGTGTCTTCCACAAAAATGTTGTGTGAGAAAAATCAAATGTCGATCATACATTTGACCCCTCCAGAGGCACCCTGAAAGTAGTTAGAGCGAGGGGGCAAAATTGTAAATCTTTATTTGAAGGGAAAGTACCCTAAAGAGCAGAGATAAAAGGTAAGAATGTTCTACAAAAGTGTAGGGGAGGAAAAATCAATGGGGGTTTGTCGTACATTTGAATCCTCCAGAGGCGCTCTGGAACTTGTTAAGACGATGGGGGTAAAATTCATAAAAAACTAACTTTTGTAGGACAAGCCCCTTAAAAAACAGAGATAGGGTATAAGTATGTTCCACAAAAATTTTGGAGAGGAAAAATTAATGAAGGTCAGTTTTACATTTTACTACTCTAGGTGCGACTCCGCAGCAGTTATTGGACATTTTATGAAATTTTTCACTTTTCCCTTGAACTTTGACCTCGATGAGGAGCCATTTACCCTCAACCAAACTACCCCATTTTTTGCCACATGTATTTTTTTCCAAACCTAACAAAATAAGAGGCGGGAGCGATTCAAAATCGAAAAATCGTTCACTATGTCATACCTAATGTACAAGCGGTGTCGTACCCGTCAAGTTCAACTTATTACCTCCCGTTGTGCGTTATATGTAAAACCACATTCAAAGCTCGAAGAAAAACTCGTTTTTGCTGCGGTAACTGCAACAAAGCAGAGACAGAAACGAATATTGCTGACGCACGTTTCGTGTTTTGTTTCACTGTCATATATCTTCAGTTTGGTCTATAATTTAGCCATGAATCGTCTTACAAACGAACAACGCTTGCAAATTATTGAATTTTTCTCAAAATGCGGGCTCTGTTAAGAAAGTTCATCGCACGCTTCTTGCGTTCAGCGACGAAGCTCATTTTTGGCTCAATGGGTACGTTAATAAGCAGAATTGTCGATTTTGGAGTAAAGATCAGCCAGAAGCATTGCAAGAGCTACCAATGCATCCAGAAAAACTCACAGTTTGGTGCGGTTTATGGGCTGGTGGCATCATTGGACCGTACTTCTTCAAAGTTGATGCGAATCGTAACGTAACTGTGAATGGTGAGCGCTACCGTGAGATGATATCCAACTTTTTTTGCCCAAAATGCATGCAAGAGCTTGACTTGCATGACATGTGGTTTCAACAAGAAGGTGCCACACAGCACGCTTAACAATGGACTTATTGCGAGGCGAGTTCGGTGAACATTTTATTTCACGCTCGGGACCGGTCAATTGGCCGCCTAGATCATGCGACTTAACGCCTTTAGAATATTTGTGGGGCTATGTTAAAGCTCATGTCTATACACACATGCCCGCTTCAATTGACGCATTGAAAGACAACATTGAAGCATTTACTCATGAGATACCGGCCGAAATGTTGAAAAGAGTATGTCGAAATTGGACTAAGCGGATGGACCATTTGAGGCGCAGTCACGGTCAATATTTGCATGATATAATCTTCGAACATTAAACTATATGGACCGTATTATCGATTCAAATAAAGATTTTATGAATTTTTTGGAATTTTATGTGTTTTTTTTCCTAAAGCTCTTAAAAAATCACCCGATAGTTTACTTATTTGGCTGGGGTTTTCAATCGTGGTCTGGCCCGATCTTATGGTGCACTTAGTGGTAGTAAGGTTATAGAACTTCGAAGGGATTTTTGTCAATTTTGACAGACATGTGCAATTTATGTGTTTTACATCTAACAAAAACCCTGCAAAATACAGATCGTGTAAAAGCACCTTTACTTTTCCAGTTCAATAGTGCGATTCACTAACTTTTATAACGATAATCGTATCGTTAAAATAAATATATCGAAAATTTATCGAATATCCTATAGGGTATTCATTTAATCGACCTTTTGCTTTAATCGGTTAATCGCGTGATTAATTAACCGAGGTTTTGGTTTAATCGGTTAATGATCGGTTAATTTTGTTTTTGATCGGTTAACCGATTAATAAAGTTTTTTTATAAATTAAGTAATTTCAGTATATAAAAATGCATTAATTGCTTATTTTTTGGAGTTTATAAGTAAAAAAAAACAATAACATAGGTACGAAACATAACAATTCTTGAACTAAAACGAGCAAGCAAAAAAAAAAAACAATTCATTAATGCACCAGGTGTGGTATCAATAAATATTGTTGTGTTTCAAACAAAATAAAAATTGTAATACTGTGTTCATTGATTCGTCATAACTGCATAGTAGAAATCTAAATTATAAGCGGTATCTTACAACAGTCATATCCTTAGCTTAATATGCAAACCTGCTAATTCACTTTGAGCACATTTTACAGGAGAGAAAAAAACTTTTTATTTTTCCTATTTGAAGCTTGATAGAAAATTAAAATTACAGTCAGTTTTACAAACTTCAAGACTTAAATAGAAGAAACACTACATGCTGGTCGACGAGGCGTATCTTTCTCTACCACACGGCATCAAAATCTTAATTTACATAAAAAGTGGATTTAGCCGGTTTGCATATTAAGCCAACTATATATATTTCCTGTAATTATTTTAAGACATAAGACTTAATGACTTAATGTATACAAAAATAAACTGAGATAATTTTATTAGTTATTTCAATAGTTAAAGGACATCTTATAAAATAATCTTTTAGAAAAGTAATTTGGTTTAAATGTTTAGGATTAAAGCGATTCTTTTCTTTAGTTTTGACAAAAGTTAACTTGGGAAAAAATTATTTCACTTATCGTAGATGAATTTCTTATTTCTCAGTCCTTTTCCAGGATTTCTCTAAGCATATAAAATACTCCATTATGCCATTAGAGTTTTTTAAAATTTTTAACACTTCTCATTGTTTCGGTTAATTCTGTTAAAAGACTGATATGAGAATATATGAGAAGAAACAAATAACTAAACACATACATATAAAAAGTACGGGAAACAAAAAAAATGTGTTGGCAATCAAATATTTAACCCATTTTTCGCCACATTTCTCTTGATCGATGAAGAAGATAAAAAAGCATTGAAAAACATTGTAATTTTAGTCATCGGTCGGCGGAAAATCGGTTAAAATGAAGATCACTGAACTGTTTGTATGAAAAAATATTTTCTAAACAAATACATTTGGTATATTAGACGAAACAAATAATTAAAAACACAAAAAAATATGTTATAATACTACAAAATATTGAAAATTTTGTTACTTCGGTAATCGGTTAATCGACTGAAATTAACCAGTTTAATCGTTAATCGAAAAAAGCCAATTTGAAATTAGCCGATCAGTTAATCGGGTAGTAATTAATCGGTTAACCGGTTGACGGTTAACCGAATGAATACCCTAATATCCTATTCAGTAAAATTTTTAACGATATTCGCTGTCGTTTGAAGTCAGCTGTTACTTTAAGCAGTTTTTTTGTTGTTATTTTTACGACAATAATTTACGTAGTGTTTATTTAATCGATAAAATTTATTTTATGTTTAAAATAGCTTGCATACTTACAAAAAATTACAGAATCACACTATCGTTACTGCAAGCGAATATATTTGTTGACAAATATTACTATTGTCGGTTCGTTTAAAGTTAGTGAATCGCACCACAGCTCTCTTTCTGACAAACATATATTTTGTTTGGATATTTTAACTATTTGTTCCGAATTTGGAAGCTTTTGCTTTTTTTGTTTGGTCTTTTACCATGCTGCCTTCTACTTGATAGAATTGATATTATGTTTACCGTGGAGCTTTGTTTTTCCTGCGTGCTTTTTGTGCTGCCATCTTGTGGGGGGTTTGGTGGCATTTTGCGGAACTCCGTCAATACTGTCCTTGTTTGAGAGATGTGATGCCCCTCTGAAAGCTCACAAATATTTCAGGAAAATCGGGTCAGTAGTTAAGGGGTATATAGGAAACTGAGCAATAAATTGGCATTGAGATCAGAATGATTTTAGTCACACAGATTTCAGACTCCAAAATGAAATCTTGAAATAATACTTATTAGAAATCATTATATGCAATTAAATAAATTGCAATCGAATTTTTATTGAAATAGTGCGATTTTAATCAAAGTCTAACGAAATAATAAGCACGTGGAATCTAAAGGGTGTTAACAAAAGGTGACATTGTTGGTAATTTACATTTTTTTTCCTGACAAAGCGGCGAGGTTTCCCTCAAAAGCGACGAGTACCGCGACCAGGCTAGGTCTATTGTTCCACTACCCTTTAGTTGGCCAAAAGACCCTCTGCTTCCAAAAGCTACCTAACCGGGTATTTAGCTGATATAGCGATTCAGGACGCACCAATTGTGATATGTCCCAAGTGCCTCCTTATGGCCCATGCCATCGCCCGGCAGTAACACAGTATATGCTTCGTCGACTCGTCCTCGTCTAGACACACAGTCTGCATTCTTGATACTCTGCTAGGCTCATCCGATTAAGGTGGTTCTTGATCATGTGGTGACCAGTCAGATAAGCCACCAGCAATCGCAGATCCCGGCTGACAAGACCATTCGTCATCATTACATTTCCGGGAGAGATGAATTCCCTTGCCTGACGCATTCCCGGAAGCTATACCCAGTATCCTCTATGTTCCCCTAGAGCCAAGTCCCCTATTAGAGACTAGACCCTGGCCCAACTAAACCCATAGAAGGGTTCGCGGCCTATCATCCGGGCGATAGAACCAGCACTGCGCAACTCATCAGCCCTACTATTACCCGGGACCTCTGAGTGCCCCGGCACCCAGCGGAGCGTCACTCTGTTTCTTGTCCCCAGCTCCTGTAGCCTCCCTGGCGTTCCGCCACCAACTTCGAGGTTATTTTCCAGGAAGAGTAAAAATCACAATACTGCCGCCGACCATTCCTCTGTGAAGAATGTTGCTGCAACACACTTCAATGGCGCAAATCTCGGCCTAAAACACACTAGGTTTTTCGCCAATCGCCATCGAGATTTGTCTAATAGGTCCAAAAACCCCTGTACCTATTCCGTGCTCCGATTTAGACCCATCGGTATACCAGTGTAATTCATAGTTTCCCTGACAGCGATTTCCATCACTCCTGTCCGGAATGATTCTCCTGAAACTTCTGTTGAAGAATAGCTTCGTGGTCATTATGTCCGCCCTTGCACAGATAGATAAGTCCGGAGCCATTTTCATCAAGATGGCATGACCAACGACCTCAGCAAGTCCTGATGTCAGCTTGTTCTTCTTATATGGACGTATAGTGGTAGTATACCCACTATAACCTCAAGTGCTGCCGGAGACATGTTCGCATTATCCCCGTCAGGGCCAGAAACACCATCCGCTGCAGCCTGTTGCACTTTTCTATTGCAGCCACCTGTTGAATCCAAGGCCACCATACCAAGAAACCGTAGGTGATTATCGGTCTTACTATCGTAAAATATAGCAATTTTCTCCCAAAGAAGCTCTTGCATGCCTAAAAGGCTTTAACCGCCTTCCTGAGGGTCGAGAGTGCGAGTTCCAATTAAGCCGTTTGTCCGTTTGAATCAACCACTAGCCTCTCAAGCTTGTAGTTATACCTTCTCGTGAACGGTATCACGACCGTCTTGTTTGGGTTGATGTTCAGCCCACTTTTATGGCACCACCCGAGAACCCTGTTTATAGCACCCTGCATCACCTCAGTGATCGTGCTCTCGAACTTCCTGGTCACCACTAAGGCCAGGTCGTCTGCATAGCCAATGGCTTGAAGGCCATCTCCCTCGAGCCTGACCAGCTGATCATCAATTACCATAATAAAGGGGATAGCACCCCCCAACCTGTGGACAACCCCTCACAGCAATGATGCTGACACTAGCGTTGTCCAAGGAGGCGGTGATTGTCCTTGCCCTCAACATAGCCCCAATCCAGTTGACTGTGAGCTCAAATCAATTCAAATTAATCAGAGTCAGGTTTATTTGTCGAAGATGGAGTTTAATTTTAAAAGATTAAAAATTCCTGGATTTAAATGGAATTAAAGTATTTTTACCAAATCGATTGCAGTAAAATTTTATTGCAATCAATAAGTGTATGACTTTATTTCAAAAAATTATTCAATCTTTTTTATCGTATTGATTTCAAATTATTATCATATGCAATTAGTTTCCCTATTTTGAATGCAATCCAAAATTTAACAATAATGGACAAGAATCATGTGATTGCAACTAAATCGATTTCAATCTTCTAAAGTTCTGAAAACAAGCTTTAATCACAAGCCCGTTACAGAAATATTTACTAATATTGGACAAAAGTGTTAAAATTAAAAAATCTATAAAAATTGTTTCTTAGTTTTACAAAATTTAATTCTTAATAAGTCTACTTTTGTCAAAAGGGGGTCTAGTGACGCTTGTTACTCATTATTTAATTTCTTTACAAGCAGCAACGTCAAAGGATACTTTTCAAGCCATACAATTTTGTATAATTGTTTGTATTTTAAAATTGTTATTTATGTTTTTAAAAATATTCAAACGTCCACTTATAAAAGTTTTTACTGTCCTGTATGCACATGCTCCATCCAACATCAAAGGTGTACAAATCTGGTATAAAAATTGACTACTTTACAAAATCAGTGTATATTTTTCATATTCTCCCTTGTTTTTCTTTGTTCTCAGGAACATTAAAAATGCAAATGTGCTTAAGCATATTTATTTAGTATATTTTTTGAAATACACCTGCATTTTAATATTTGTGCGTATATAACTTTTAGTTTTAATCACATGTCTACCTGTTGATGACACCGGTAGAAATGTCTCTCTTTTGTGTAAAAAAAAATAACATATTCATACAAACGACATTCACTTTCATATGCAACATTTGTTCTGCTATCCTGCAAATAATATTGGACTACCTGATCCCTGGACTGGTCCAATTTAATGCAAGCATGGAGCATGTCGTTGTTATGAAGGGTTTGTAGTAAGATGACATGTCTTCGTTTTTTAACGACATGTTTTCGTTTTTAAACGACTTCAAAACTAATCCTTTTGAGTATGCCCTGGAGTAGTTTTAAGACTACTCCTTTGTTATCCAAAGCTTGGTTATATGGTCCTGCCCTAGGACATCGTAATGCTAAATATACCAAGTTTTTTCATACATTTGGTTCACTTTTGGACTAGTCCTAGTCCCTTGTGGCCTACATTTTTCAAGCGTGTTTGGACTGGTCCTATTATTTGCAGGGTACCTACAAACACATGCATTCAGACTTACTACAAATATAACATAAATAAATGTGTGTAAAGTTTTTGCATAAATATGACCATAAAATCTTAAAAAAGACTACAAAATAAACGTTAGGAAAACAAAATAAATTTTAATATTTAATTTTCTTTTGTGCTGCTGCTTTGTCTGCTGTGTGAAACAACACAAATAAAACATTTTTTGTGTATTATTATGTCTATTGTTAACAATATAAATATAAAAAAAAAGAAATACAATACAAAATAACAATTTGTCTTCCGTTTGTACAACATTTTAATGGCATTTTGTACCATTTCCTGAGGAATATGGAGTACTACAGCTGTATATGACGGGGTATGCGTACTGCTAAGTTTGCTGCAAAAGTATAAATGTTTTTTTTCATCTTTAAATAAATAACATATTGTTTATATGGTTTATCTTATTTTTAAAGACCAAAGCTTAAATTTTGAGCAGTTGTATTTAAGGGACACGTTTTTTCAATTTAATGCGTTGTTTTGTTTAAACATTTTATTGTTTTGATTTCAATTGGAAATTAAGTGAAAATGTTAAATTTAAAATGTGGCACAACAAAATAATCTCAATCCAAAAAAAGAATACTTTTAGATGTATAGTTTTTGTAAACGAAGAGGAGAACAATTATATTTTTCTCCATTTCAAACTGTCTAGAAATTTGCATATAATTTTCAGAAAAAGTCTTATTGAACAAATTGTTTTTATAATGAAAAATTACACTTGTAACCCAGAGATCTGGGATAAAATATCTCTTGAAAATATAATCAACTGTTATAAAACAACATACCCAGTAAAAACTTTTCTTACTTTTTCAAAATGAATAGCTTCTTTAACTCATTATTTAGTAGCTTTGTTCTATAACTACATCTATAACAACTTCTACTAACTACATTTTTCTGGATGTATTTAAGTAAAAAAATAATGACTTACTTTAAAATGCGTTCATTTTGAGACATCCCTTGTAAAATTCATTGGTTCTTTCAGTAGAATTGTAAGTAGTGCCTTCATTCTCATTCTTATTACTCAACACATTATTTTGTAGGCGAAGTTTTTACTGGGTAGTAAAGCCATTTTTTTTTTATTTTTTTTTTGAAAATATGCTTAATTTTTGTTTCCGATAAAAAACTTTAGGTAAAATTTTCGATTGTTTTTGATAAAGCTTTCAAAAAGCTAAAGTAAAAGGCGGCCCAACCAAAATGCACGATGTTAATTGTGTAAAATGTCATTTGACATTTCTTTGTTCCAGTGTTGGACAAATTCCACCATAGAGAGGTACCCAACTGAGCAGCGCGTTATGATTGTTGAAGCCTTTTACGAAATTAGGCGTTCAAATCAAAATGCATTTCGTTCATTCGGCACATTAGCGACATTGAACCTCAATTATATCTCAGAGTCATTGAAAATATGGACCATCGGATAGATGCCGTGGCGAGCATTTGGTCAATATCTTGTTTTGCACATAATTGTCATAATTCCTTCTATAATAATACAAAATATTAAGATAATTCCCTTAAAGTTTTTTGTTTTATTTACAATAAACATCGTGCGTTTTGGTTGGAACTCCCTTCAGAAAAGCTTTCTGAAAAACTGTTTTCTGCTTAAAAGTTTTTTAATATTTTTTTAGTTGTCTTAAAAAGGTTTCTTTCAAAAAAAAAACTTGACAAGCTTTTTTAATTATGTATTGTAGTGGTATAAAAATTTTTGATTAACAATAATACTAAAAGCTTTATTGTTAAAAAATTTATGACATATTAATGAAATTCGGTTTTGTTAAGCCGTTAAAGAAGGTTTTTGTTACAAAGATGTTTAAATAAAAAAGCTTTATTGAGAAGTGATTATTAAAAGTTTTTTCGGTCAAAGTTTTTTTTTGAAAATTTTTTTTTTTCATTTTTTAACAACACCAGCAAAAGCTTGTTAAGATATTATTCTACTTTTAAGAGAGCAAAGAAAGTTGAAATAAAGTAAAATTTTTTAATTAGTATTGTGGTTATTTTGTTGAACTATCGGGTGATTTTTTAGCTATTATCTTTTTGGCACGTTTCGTGTTTTGTTTCACTGTCAAACATCTTCAGTTTGGTTTATAATTTAACCATGAATCGTCTTACAAACGAACACCGCTTGCAAATTATTGAATTTCATTATCAAACCGCGTGCTCTGTTAAGAAAGTTCATCGCGCGCTTCTTCCATTTTATGGTCAGTTTTTTTTTGGCTCAATGGGTACGTTAATAAGCAGAATTGTCGATTTTGGAGTGAAGATCAGCCAGAAGCATTGCAAGAGCTACCAATGCATCCAGAAAAAGTCACAGTTTGGTGCGGTTTATGAGCTGGTGGCATCATTGGACCGTACTTCTTCAAAGATGATGCGAATCGTAACGTTACTGTGAATGGTGAGCGCTACCGTGAGATGATATCCAACATTTTGTTGCCCAAAATGCAAGAGCTTGACTTGCATGACATGTGGTTTCAACAAGACGGTGCCACATGCCACACAGCACCCTTAACAATGGACTTATTGAGAGGCGAGTTCGGTAAACATTTTATTTCACGTTCGGGACCGGTCAATTGGCCGCCCAGATCGTGCGATTTAACGCCTTTAGACTATTTTTTGTGGGGCTATGTTAAAGCTCATGTCTATACACACATGCCCCATTCAATTGACGCATTGGAAGACAACATTGAAGCATTTATTCATGAGATACCGGCCGAAATGTTGGAAAGTGTAGGTCAAAATTGGACTAAGCGGATGGACCATTTGAGTGAAACAAAACACGAAACGTGCCAAAAAGATAATAGCTAAAAAATCACCCTTTATTTATGGTTTTTAATCCAAATTTTTTAAACTTTTTTAATTAGGTTTAAGTTCATCAAATTTAATTTTCATTAAATTATTTTTATGAAGAAAGGAATTTTACAACATGAAAATTAATTAAAATTGTTATTGATAATTTTCAATTCTTGACTGTAGCCGGGCTCGAATTTTAATTAATGTTCATGTTGTAAAATTCCTTTCTTCATAAAAAGTAATTGATTGAAAATTAAATTTGATCAACTAAAGCCTAATTAAAAATATTAAAAAATTCGGAGTAAAATTTTTTTATAAAAAAAATTTATCTAAAAAACTTTTTTACAAGTTTATTTTCAATCAGGAACCGTTACCATACTGACATTTATAAAAGTCGTTTTTCTGATTTTTATTTTTTACAAAAATAATTGTTATTTTCCAGTTTTATTTTTCTTTACAGAAATATTAGTTTTTTCCTAATGTTTTTAAGGCATGCACCGAAGGTGAAAGGGTATATCGTCCACTTAATATAACAATAGCGTATGTGATCATGCGCTTTTATTTTTTTTATTGCAAATTTAGAATCTCCATCATTGATTTTATGTCTGGTAAAAATTTCGTCAAATTCTACTTCCAAAAAGTGGGTCAAAATGTCGTTGGAAAAAATAGAGTATAATTTCTTGTTCAAAATTTTCCTTCAATAAGTGTGTAAGCTCATATGCGCTATTTTACTTGAAGTGCCAATCAAAAGTTGTTAAAATAATAATAGTGTATACTAGACTGGTCATTTCTTGTATGGGATTTTTTTTTTTTAAATTTAATTGTTTGCGCTGCTTAAAATATGAGGTTTGGTGTAAGAAATCATGGCCTAATTTTTCAGGTCAATCCGACGGTGCCTAGCCGTGCCAAGTGGGGCCCAAAGTTTCCCATTTTATAAAAAAAAACATATTTTCTATCAGATCTTTATAGTTATACTAGTTGAAAAGCCGAATATCAAAAATATGACTACGCTACGATCTTCCGCAGAGAAAGTTCTTCAAGTGTGCCAAATTTCAGCTTCCTATGTCATCAGATGGCTTCAGAAAGTTGCGGAAAGAATAGGACATACATGCAAACATCCTTACATACTAAGAAATTATATATTGTATAGATAGATTAAAGTATTTGCAGTTTAATATTTTAGTATGATACGAACGAAAGATTTTTAACTAATTCGGGGTCGCTGAATCCAGTGGTGCTAGCCGTTTTTTTAGGTTAGCTTTAGTTTTCGAGATATACCGTTATTTCGAAAATTAAGGATGTTGCACAACATATGTTCGCGCAACTCAAAAACGCTTTAGTTTATTGAAAAACTAAAAAAAACCGAAATTCGGCAATAAAATTTACTTTAAGAAAGTTAAAACTTTTTTCTTCATATTGGCTTTGGTTTTCGAGATATACCGTTATTTCGAAAATTAGGGAGGTTGCACAACATATGTTCGCGTAACTCAAAAACGCTTTAGTTTATTGAAAAACAAAAAAAAACCGAAATTCCGCAATAAAATTTACTTTAAGAAAGTTAAAACTTTTTTCTTCATATTGGCTTTGGTTTTCGAGATATACCGTTATTTCGAAAATTAGGGAGGTTGCACAACATATGTTCGCGTAACTCAAAAACGCTTTAGTTTATTGAAAAACAAAAAAAAACCGAAATTCCGCAATAAAATTTACTTTAAGAAAGTTAAAACTTTTTTCTTCATATTGGCTTTGGTTTTCGAGATATACCGTTATTTCGAAAATTAGGGAGGTTGCACAACATATGTTCGCGTAACTCAAAAACGCTTTAGTTTATTGAAAAACAAAAAAAAAACCGAAATTCCGCAATAAAATTTACTTTAAGAAAGTTAAAACTTTTTTCTTCATATTGGCTTTGGTTTTCGAGATATACCGTTATTTCGAAAATTAAGCAGGTTGCACAACATATGTTCGCGTAACTCAAAAACGCTTTAGCTTATTGAAAAACTAAAAAAAACCGAAATTCCGCAATAAAATTTACTTTAAGAAAGGTAAAACGTTTTTCTTATATGCGCAGTCGTTTTTGAAACATAATTTTTTTTTCTGAAAAAAAAAAAATTTTTTTTATTAAAATTTCGGAATTTTTGTTTTTAAAAATTCATAAAAAATTGAAAAATGCAGCTATGCTTCTAATTTTATGCAAACATATAAAAAACAACATTGCAAACAATGATTAAAATCTGTTCACAACTTTTGATTTTATGTATTCACAAAAGACGAAAAATTTTAATTAATTTAAGAATTTTATTAAACCGCCATATGTGTATAATTGAAATTCTTATATTTGGCCCGTGTAGTGCCTAGGATGCCTCAAGAAGGGTCAAATGTATGACTGGAGTCATACATTTGACCAGTCAGATTTTAATCATTTATAGCTTGTTTTGTTTGCAATATTGTTTTTTATATGACTCTATAAAATTAGAAGCATAGCTCCATTTTTCAATTTTTTATGAATTTTTAAAAACAAAAATTCCGAAATTTTAATAAAAAAAATTTTTTTTTTTTCAGAAAAAAAAATTATGTTTCTAAAACGACTGCGCATATAAGAAAAACGTTTTACCTCTCTTAAAGTAAATTTTATTGCGGAATTTCGGTTTTTTTTAGTTTTTCAATAAGCTAAAGCGTTTTTGAGTTACGCGAACATATGTTGTGCAACATCCTTAATTTTCGAAATAACGGTATATCTCGAAAACTAAAGCTAACCTAAAAAAACGGCTAGCACCACTGGATTCAGCGACCCCGAATTAGTTAAAATTAGTTAAAAATCTTTCGTTCGTATCATACTAAAATATTAAACTGCAAATACTTTAATCTATCTATACAATATATAATTTCTTAGTATGTAAGGATGTTTGCATGTATGTCCTATTCTTTCCGCAACTTTCTGAAGCCATCTGATGACATAGGAAGCTGAAATTTGGCACACTTGAAGAACTTTCTCTGCGGAAGATCGTAGCGTAGTCATATTTTTGATATTCGGCTTTTCAACTAGTATAACTATAAAGATCTGATAGAAAATATGTTTTTTTTTATAAAATGGGAAACTTTGGGCCCCACTTGGCACGGCTAGGCACCGTCGGATTGACCTGAAAAATTAGGCCATGATTTCTTACACCAAACCTCATATTTTAAGCAGCGCAAACATGTAAATTTAAAAAAAAAAAAATTGCGACCAGTCTAGTGTATACGCATTATACTCCATTTTAGCCTGTAGAAAAAAAAAACTTATGAAAACCATAACTCAAAAAATAGCTTATAATAATATACACTATTCCGACCATCGAAAGCGGCATGATCTCCAAAATTTGTGCAAGAAGAATGTAATTTCTCGTGGCTCGCAGTCATTTTGTTTAACTTACAAGGTAGAATGAAGCAAAATTGTTTAGAAAAGCCAGATGTAGCAGAGGAAGAGAAAGAAAACGAATGAACTTCTAGTTATTTTTTATTTACGCAATGTATACCTTAATTTGTCATAATTTTTTGTTTATATTAACCCAAATTGGAAAGTACTGAATATGTGCAACTGAATTAACAAAACTATGAATTAATCACTGTTTTTTAATGTTACAAATTGATATATTTGAGATCAAATATTTTAATTAAAATACCGTAAAATTATTGGATAAAACAGCGTATACCATACAAAATAAAATAGTGTATCAGATACATCATACGAATTCCTTAAAAAATAAAATAGCCTATATGGAGGACTTGCACTTTGAATGACATAATAATGGTCTTAAAGGGTGCATAGAATAAAAAAAATTGGTCAATTTAAAGACAAGAAACGGTATTATGTATTCGTCGAAAAATCCAATATGAAGAATTTTTATTTACCCCGATATTGAGGTTTTAATAGACATCCGATTTGACAAAAACTTTAAACACGATTTTCTCAAAGCCCCCAAAAAATTATACGCTATTGTTATATTGAGAGGACGATATATAAGTTTGTCATTTCATTATAATTTCTGCAAAGTTCTCCTATAACGTATATATTCTGGGTCCCTTTGTGAGGCGAAGTAGAATTAACGATGTCTATCTGTCCGTATGTCTGTTGGAATGCGGGTTCGAAAGACTCCAGATATGATGGGGACCTGGTAGTTATACATTTCTATCACACCTGCTCCTTACAATTTTTCTATTGAAATTAAGCCAGATCCATTTATAAATGGCTGAGTCATATGTTAGCAAAAAACAGCGACTACCTCTAATTTTGTTTATAAAATCCTATGTTGTCGTTGTTTTTTTTTTACCTATCACCGTTACCCATCAAAGTAACAAGGTTCATTTATAGCTTTTCATTATTATTTATTTTTTTAACCGTACGATTCATAACCAGCAAAACTCCTTTAATTTCATAACCAGGTACCCGGGTACCCGAAGTAGGTTGTTTTGCGTTTATTGAAATAAAAAAATATTTTCCTGTAAATATTTTTGTTGTTGATTATATTTTGCGTTCTCAACTGTACAAATTTGATATTTGGAAAAAAAACTGGTTTCTGTTCGTATATAAGTACCTAAAGCGACACAAGTAGGCAGAAACTGGTTTTATGTAAGGGTTGTTTATTTGCTTATTTTGCTTATTTTCGGTACCTACTTGCTTAATTGCTTTTGAATTAGGTAGCAGATGTTCATTTGTGTCATAAAATTGAAATATTTCATTTGCTTCGCCAGTCTGTGTTGAATATTTGAACAGTGAAGTTGGTGAAAAATGAACCGCAACGACCGATATTTGTCTACAAGGGAATACTGGAATTTGAGTGATGAAGCAAGAAGCACATATATTCAACGTTTATTTGAGGAAGTGACTCAAGATGAGGACCTTGAAGTGGACCCTGAGGAAGACCAACATGAAGAAAATGTGGCCTATACTGGCGAAGTTTCGGAATCAGAGAATGAAGATTTGAATGTTGACAACGCAAACGAAATTGCAGCTGCTATTGACGCACCAGAGGAAATTTTCTTTGATGATGAAAGTGAAGATGATGATATGCAAGAAGATGCACCAACAACAAACCCAGCAGACTACATGACTGCACGTGACGGCACACAATGGCAGCGAACACCACGTAGTTGCCAACAAGTGAGAAGCCACAATATATTCAGAGACCGCTGTGGTCCAGCGCGGATTACTGAAAATATGACGCCTTTGCAGTGTTTCAAATCATACCTCACAGTGGAAATGGTGGATATAATAGTGCGCCACACAAATAGAAAAGCGCATGCCACATATAATGCGTACAATGAAGCGAATCCCAATAGACGTCAGTTGAAGTGGAAAGACACGGCAATCAATGAAATTTATGCCTTCATTGGAATGATTTTGATGGCTGGCACAAATCATTCTAATGACGAAAACGCAAGAGATTTGTGGACGTCACAGGCTCACACAATATTCCGCGCCACCATGGGAATAAACAGGTTTTTCGATTTGCTGCATTTTATGCGGTTTGACGACCCCAGAACACGGGTAGAGCGGCAGCGTCAAGATAAAGCGGCGCCAATTCGCGATATTTGGATAATGCTCAATGCAAATCTTGCCAGATATTATGTGCCATCAGAATATTTGACCATTGATGAACAATTATATCCATACCGTGGTAGAACCAAATTCACCCAATATATACCCTCGAAGCCAGCAAAATATGGCATAAAAGTATGGTGGATTTGCGATGCCAAAAACTCATATCCACTTCATGGCCAAATATATACTGGCAAACAAGAAACTGGTCGTGAAGTTGGTGTTGGCGAAAGAGTGGTGAGAGATTTAGTTGGGTCATACTACGGTAGCGGACGAAATATAACAATGGATAATTTTTTTACGACGCTGCCGTTGGCTAGGCAACTAAAAGTAGAAAAGCTCAGCATTGTGGGTACACTCCGCCGCAACAAAGCTTACATCCCTGCGGAGATGAAAGAAGACAAAAAAAAGACGTTGGTTCAAGTTTATTTGGCTTCTACGACAACGTAACACTGCTCTCATATAAGCAGCGGAAGTCCAACTCGGTCATCCTTCTTTCTAGTATGCATGATGATGCACAAATTGACGAGAATGGGAAACCAGAAATTATAAATTTTTATAATCAAACAAAAGGTGAGGTGGACGTAATGGACCAAACGCTCCAAGAATACACGACCCAGCGACAAACAAGAAGATGGCCGATGGCATTTTTCTATAACATCATTGATGTGAGCGCATTTGCATCACACATCATATATTATGGAAATAATCCAACTGCACGATACACTACGACGCGCAGGAAGAATTTCCTGCGTCAACTGGCAGAAAACCTGTGCATTCCTGTTATAGAAAATAGAATTTCAAATGTGCAAAGCGTGCGCCAATTTTCAACAAAAAATGCAATTGAAAGCATCATCGGAAGGCCGTTGGAGAGTGTGCTTTGTGCTGCAGGTCCGTCAACAAATAAGCGCAGAAGAAAAACTAGAAAAAATTGCAGCATATGTAGCACGCCGATATGCGATGAGCACGCCATAACAATTACTAAATGCTACAATTGCCACAATAACAACGATAGTGATTCGGATGAATTATAATATAATATATATAAAATATGATAAAATAAATAAAAAAGACATTTATTTCCAATAAAAACAACACAAAAAAAAAACGTTTTTTCATTTACATGTCAGGCATTTACATAGGAATTGCATTAGGGTACCCGGGGACCCGGTTGTGTGTTTATGGGGGTAAAACATTTAAAATAATTTTTTAAAGAAAATATTGAAAATATTTTGAATTTTTTCGTATTTAAATCTTAGTTTAGCCAAAATCTCTCATGATTCGGAGTTTTATGTCCATATCTCAAAAATTATAGGCACAGCAGCACTTTAAAGTCAAAAAAGGTACACGGGTACCCGGTAATGAATCGTAGGGTTAAGCTGTTTTGCGAATTTTTACAAATAAATACATGTACAGCGAAGTTGATTTAACGATGTCTGTCTGTCCGTCGGATTTTCTGGGTATCTGGAGCACGGATAGAGCATAAGTTTCTGAATTATATGCTTAATTTGGTTATCACTATACAACATTCGACAAAGTGTGGGCGGGATTGATAAAATCGATTAAGTTATATCTATAGAACGGTATTTGTATAACTTTCTCTTATCTCACCATGGTGAAGGGTTATTAGATTCGGCAAAGCCAAATAAATGGTTGAAAAAGATTACTATGGTGTCTTTGATATTTTATAGTTATTACTTTTATCTACAAATTTATTTAATGATAAATCTCAATCCATTCCCTATAAGCGCGATATATAAAGGGATGGGTGTCTTGGGAATGCTAACAGTAATAATAACAACAATGCACGTAGACAAAACGAAAGACAGACAGACGTACACAAGTAAATGAAGCGCGTAATTGGATTTTAAATTTATTGTAAATTTTATAGTGTGAATTTCTGTTTTCGATTTCTGTTGTGTTTTCTTTTTTACACAAAATTTTCTTTTAAGTCTTTCGTTTCTTATCTGAAGTCATGATGGAAAATTATCAATAGTAAAATCGTAAAATAGAATTATTGCACAATTATTTATTGTAGCCATAGCAATAGAAAGTTATTGACTGTTTTTTTGCAATTAACACTGGAAAAAAGCAATAAAATTAAATTAGTTTTGTAAAGAATATAAGAAGTTACTTTTTTTTAATTAAGAATTAAAGATTTTTTTAATATTTTTTATTATTATTGTGTTGTACACATCCCTAAAAGGGCTAAAATATATATACACAGTGTGATTGTACAGGGTGGAGCAGAATAGTTTGAATTCCTTTAAATTTTTTTTTATTATTTCAGTATTTTAAAAAGAAGACTTGGGGAATTAATTATGAATAATAATAGCCGAACAGGAAAAAAAATTAATTGAAAATTGAATTGAATTGATTAATTACACTGGTCTACAAATTTGAAAAAAAAAAATAACTGCAGAAACGAAGCATGCTTTTTAACTAATCTGGGTGCGTTGAACTCGAAATTGGCTGTCAATACTGCAAGCAGTCAATACTAACTACACTACAATATCACAATTATTAATTTGACAGGAGCATGTCAGGGAGTTCGTATGTTACTGATTCAAATTATTTTTGCTTTGTGTGTGGTGAATATTTGGTTGGAAAAAGGGATATGCAATATCAGAATCATTAAGATATGTGTACGAGATTAATTCAAACTCCAATTGTTGAATATTAAAATAAGCAGTTCTTTATTAAGCAGCAAGGCTGTTAAACTTATTTTTTTTATGCAGCTAGGCAGAAATTCAGATGTTTTTCGTTCTACGTTCTATCACCAAGTAATTTTTTACATGAACAAAAATATTTCTTTTAAATCAAAGCCTAGCTTAGCATAAGTATAAAACCTGTTTTTAAGTAGGTTTACATACATAAAGTTATTGATAATATGCAATTTCAATATGAGTTATGATTAAAGAAAAATTAAAGAATAAAACAAAATAGTTCAGTGAGATAATGAGAGGTACAAAAATTAATTACGATATATGTAAATATTAACAATCTTTAAGCATACTAAATTAACATTGTGAGAAATTAAATACATTTATTTAAAGCTGCTGTTAAATACAATGTAATTTAAAATGAAATGTAAAGGGTGAAACAAAAATAGGAAGTTTTGATTTTAAATAAAATAAGAATTTTCAACATTTTCCGCCACCAAGAACAACTGTTCTTTATTACTGCTGGTGTAGTTTCTTGAAGTCTTCATCGCAAGGTAGAAATGCAATCTTTGCTACTGGTCGTTTAAAAATCTTATCACGAGACTGTAGTGTTACAACTCAAACAATACCATCTGTACCAGGGTGTACATCTTTAATTCGTGCTAGTGGTCACATTCCAGGTGGACAACGTTCATCAAAGATAAGCACCAGGTCACCAGGTTTTGCATTTTTTGTTGGCTTTAACCATTTAGGTCTAGATTGTAACCGACATAACCACTCATTTCTCCAACGATGCCAAAATTGTTGCTTTAAATTTTCAATTGCCTTCCATCTCGTTAATCGATCAATCTTAAAGTTCATTAAGTCTTCTTCTGGCACACAGTTTGTGGCTTCTCCTATGAGAAAATGTGATGGTGTCAAAGCGTTTACATCTGATGGGTCGTTACTTAACGGACATAATGGTCTAGAGTTCAGGTAACCTTCAATTTGTGCTAGGAGGGTACTTAGTTCTTCATAAGTTACTACCTTGGTGTCTTATAAACGCTTAAAATGGTATTTGGTCGACTTTACGCCAGCCTCCCAAAGGCCGCAAAAATTTGGAGTAGCTGGTGGTATAAAATGCCATTGCGTTCCGTCATTAGCTAATCTTCCCAAAAGTTCTTCAGGTAACGATGACCTGTTACGGTTATAAAGTATTTGTAGCTCTTTACTTGCCCCTATGAAATTCGTACCGCAATCAGAATACAAATCTGTACACATTCCACGACGTGAAATAAATCTTTTAAAAGCTGCCATAAATGATTCGGTTGAGAGGCTTGTAACAGCTTCTAAATGTAAAGCTTTAGTTACCATACAAATGAATAGACATATGTAACCTTTAGTCGTTACTGAATTTCTAGCAGTTGACTGTTTTATAGCGATCGGCCCCGCGTAGTCAACGCCACTATGTTTGAAGGGACGCGTAGGCGTTAAACGTACACTTGGTAGGTTACCCATCATTTGCTGAGATGCTTTTGCGTTGTATTTAAAACATTTTATGCAACACCGCAAGACTTGTTTTGCCGTGTTTCGGCCATAAATTATCCAATACTTTCTCGCAACATAAGATTGCATCTGTAGAAGAGATCCGTGTAAAGTTTTTATGTGTGCATCTGAAAATATAAGGGTAGACAAAGGATTCTGTTTTTTAAGTAAGATAGGATGTTTTGACGAGTAGGCCAAAGTAGAGTTTTGTAGTCGCCCACCTACTCTTTATATATTACTAGAATCAATAAATGGGCATAATCGTGCGAGATGATTTAACCGACAGTTTTCCGTATTTTTGTAATTCGTTTATTTCGTCATTGAAATCGACAATTTGGGATATAATTATAAGTTTTTGAAGCGAGTGTCTAAGTTCGTTGCTTGTGAGAAAATCAGTTTGCGTTGTTTCTGTATTAAAACGTTATTACGGTATCTAAGGATGTAAGCTGTTATTCGAATTAATTTTTCCAACGATGAAAAAAGTTGAAATATGTAAGAATATTGGTTATCACCAGTTTTATCAGTCATCGTATTTATTGATAGGTAAGATTTGGACATTTCCTCATCTGTGTCGAAATTTAACAAGGGTTGCTTTGGCCAGTACGTTTTATGCTGCTGTAGCCATTTAGGACCGGTCCACCATATTTCGTGTTTTACTAGTTCATTTGCGGGAATGCCTCTAGAAGCACAATCCGCGGGATTCTCGCCAGATGATATATATTTCCACTGATTAGCATTTGAAAATCGCTGAATTTCAGCCACTCTGTTACCAACGTATACTGTCCATTTTGAAGATTGGCTTCGGATCCAGCTTAGCACTGTGGTGTTATCAGTCCAGTAAGTGACATTTTCAACTTTATGATCGAAAATTGGTTGTATTTTATTGACCAATTTTACTAAAAGTGTTGCCCCGCATAATTCCAGCCTTGGTATTGATAACCTTTTTAGAGGGCTTACTTTAGTTTTAGCTTGCAGAAGATGAACCACAGAAACCCCACTATCATCAGTTACTTTAGCGTAAACCACTGCTGCAAACGCTGCCATAGAGGAGTCGCTAAACCCATGAAACTCAAGTTTAGCAGTGTTACTTAATCCGATCCATCTTGGTATCTTTATCATTTCAAGATCTCTTAAGTTTCCAAATATTCTAACCATTCCTTTACTAAAGGTTGAGGCGGTGTATCATTCCAGTCTACTCCTAACAACCAAAGCCTCTGAAACATTATTTTTGCTTTGATTGTTGATGGTGACAGCCATCCTAATGGATCGTACAGTTTTGAGGCGTCAGAAAGTATAGTTCTTTTAGATACTTGTCTGTTATTAAAGAAATTAATTTTAAAAGAAAATGAATCTGAAATTACGTCCCACTCTAGGCCTAGGGCCTTAACGCTTTCATTTTTATCTATTTCGTAAACATTATTATTTTCTCTAAACTCAATAGGTACAGAATTAAGAAATTCTTTGTTATTCGATATCCACTTTCGAAGTGTAAAACCACCTTTGCTTAACATTTTACATAGTTGTTGCTGTAATTCAATTGCTGCATTGTAATTATCAGCACCAGAGATTATGTCATCAACGTACGTATCTGAGATAAGGACTTTACTTGCTCTTGGGAACTCTTTATTTTCATCTTTTGCTAACTGGTGTAATACTCGTATAGAAAGAAAGGGAGCGCATGTTGTTCCATACGTGACTGTTTTTAATTGGTAAATGGCTATGTCATTATTAGTATTTTTACGCCATAATATTTGCTGATATTTTTGATGATCATTTATAACATTGATTTGGCGAAACATTTTCTCCAAATCTGATCTAAAACCCACCTTAAAACGCCTCCAACGTGTAATGGTAGTAGGTAAGTCATTTTGCAAAGCTGACCCAGCTGCCAGTTCATCATTTAATGAAGGTTGATTGCGATTTTTTCCACTATCGTCAAAAACTACTCTTAATTTTGTTGTGGAACTACTTTCCCTCCAAACACCATGGTGAGGTAGAAAATAACAATTTTTTTCTAAGTCTTGAGGGTATACACCAATCCTTTTCATATGTTTTAAGTTTTCATACTCAGTCAAAAAGTTGTAGTAAGCTTTGCTAAAAACATTATCTCGTTTGCATTAAGATTCTATATGTTTTAGTCTTGACAGTGCACTATAATCCGTCATACTAAAGGTAGGCAGTATTCCCCCTTTAATTATATTCTTGAAAGGTAAAGCAACTGTGTAACGACCATCTTTGTCACGAGTTGTAGTTGCTGTAAAAAAGGTTTCACAAAGTTCTTCTTCCTTTGTCAATAATCTCTTTTCTAATAATTCTTCCTGTATCCAGAAGGCCTGTAATCAAATTCTGAAGTTGGACCAGACACGATCCACCCAAAATGAGTGTATTGTAAAAAAATGCTTTTCTCAAATTTCTTTTGTTGGGGTAAAATAACATCACCGTAAATATCGCCGCCCAGTAATAAATCTATATCTCCATAATTTAAAAACTCCGGGTCAGCAAGTTTATAGTTATCAAGATTTGGTAATCTACATTCTTTAGTACGTACTGGTTGATAATTTGTTATAGATGGTACAACAAGTGCACTACAATTCAATTCAAAATTTGCTTCTATTCTTGATTGAAGTAATAAATTTACATATTTGCGAGTCGTAATCGCCTTTTTTTGCCTACCCCATTAATTTGTGCAAATGTTTTAAAGTACTGTAATTTTAAAGTTTGTGCAGCATTTTCAGTAATAAGTGATGCTTGGGCGCAATGGTCTAAAATTGCTCTTAGAGAAAAGTTACCTAAATATGTTTTGATGTAAACGCGCATGGTGGCTAATAAGACTTGAGGCTTAGCAAGTGTACTGCATTGTACTGCAATGTTACTGGAGCGTTCTGGTGTATCTGTTGTATTTAACGAAGTTTGAGGTCTAGTTTCTGAAGTGGTGAATTCATTATGAACTGTGGTGTGATGCTTTTGTTGACATCTCTGACAACGAGATTTTGAACTACATTCACGACTAAAATGACCAATATTCAGGCAATTATGACAAATTCTTTTTGCTCTTATTAGTTCACATTTCTCTTGTGAAGGCATTGATATAAACTTAAAACATTTGTATAAGAAGTGACGTTTATTACAGCATGGACAATTATCATCACTATTGGATGTTGATAAATGAATATTTTTTCGAAAATTATTTTTTGTTTTTGGCTGAGACCTTACATGTGCAATTGAATGACTAGGCTCAGCAAGGCATTCAAGGGTTCTGAACGAAGTTTCCAGAAAACTAAAAAGTTCATTTAATGTTGGAATCTCAATAGAAGCTTTTAGGGACTGTTCCCACTCTTTCCTGGTTTGTATATCAAGACGATTAACCGTTAAATGTATTATAATAGCATCATAAGTTTCCCTTGTAACTCCTAGTGTATTTAGCAAAGCTAAACAATTACGTGTGGTATCCAAAATGTTTTGTATGCTTTCATCACTACCATTTGAATTGGGTATTGAGAAAAGTTTTGATAACAGTGTGCTTACAATTTTTCTAGGGTTATGATAACATTTATGGAGTGCATCCCATGCTAGTTCGTAGTTGTCTTCGGAAGCAAGATATTCATTAACAATATCAAGTGGCGAACCAGAGCATGAACCCTTAAGAAAATAATATTTTTGATAAAGATAAGTTATTGTGTACTAAGGACACAAACATATCTCGATACGAGATCCACGATAAATAATCACCTGAGAAATTAGGTATATCGATTTTTGGCAAACGTGCCTCAGCAGGTATAGTGGTATTCTGTCTGGTTGATGACGCATGAAAAGTACTCGAGTGGAAAGCCGGTGAGTTAGGCTGCTGCGATTCAGCTATTATATCCAGCAGCCTTCCTTTAAACATTTGAAAACTATCCTGAAATTCTTCAAAAACTTCTTCACTGAAATATGGGACCTCTTCAGACCTAATAGTTTTTTCTCTAATAATATTAATGAGCTCATAATGTACGTCCGTAAACTGCTGGCTCACACCCTCTTTACTTTTTAAAACGCTTTGAGCATAACCGCGTGTTTTTTGCTCCCTACTTTTACTATCAAATCTAATTTTGGTTTTATTTAAATTAGTTAATAACGTGCGTTGACTTTCAATTATGGGTGAAATGTCCTCCACAACAAAAACTTATTTATACATACAGTTTACTGTGGAAATTGCGATTAAAAATCCAATCTATTTATTTAGTTGACTTCGAATACAGGAAGTATAACTGTAAAGCTGGTTTTATCAGTAACTTCCACAATAATGATCCAAGAAACCACATCGATAAAAGCAATCAAATCCAGAACTCAAATTATGATATGGCAGTAGTTTTATCAAATAAAGTATTTTCCCGGGTTTCGGCACCAATTTTAATGTACGAGATTAATTCAAACTCCAATTGTTGAATATTAAAATAAGCAGTTCTTTATTAAGCAGCAAGGCTGTTAAACTTATTTTTTTTATGCAGCTAGGCAGAAATTCAGATGTTTTTCGTTCTACGTTCTATCACCAAGTAATTTTTTACATGAACAAAAATATTTCTTTTAAATCAAAGCCTAGCTTAGCATAAGTATAAAACCTGTTTTTAAGTAGGTTTACATACATAAAGTTATTGATAATATGCAATTTCAATATGAGTTATGATTAAAGAAAAATTAAAGAATAAAACAAAATAATTCAGTGAGATAATGAGAGGTACAAAAATTAATTACGATATATGTAAATATTAACAATCTTTAAGCATACTAAATTAACATTGTGAGAAATTAAATACATTTATTTAAAGCTGCTGTTAAATACAATGTAATTTAAAATGAAATGTAAAGGGTGAAACAAAAATAGGAAGTTTTGATTTTAAATAAAATAAGAATTTTCAACAATATGCATATTGGCTTTGCGGCCAAAAACTTGGACAAATTGTCGACAACGACAGTGTTTTGCATATTCTTCCTTCGTACTAGATTTTTTCCACAAAACCTAGGTGCGCTCACTGCACGAACAAGGAGAGCGTGCTCACCAAGATTTAATGAAAATTGACAGACATTAGCAAGGATTTTGGCACAAAAGCAAGCTGGGAGACTATTTCTGGATTCTAATACGTGAAACCGACTAAATACAAACGACGTTCAAATAACGCCATTAACTTTTGAAAATTACGAATAAGAAAAATTTTTTGTATCTCGAAAACCTGACTTAATAGAGAAAAACCAATTACGAATTCGAATTTAGCCCACCAAATTACCTTAGGAATGATATTTGGTTGATACAGTCTAAAACCTTGTTGGCTAGTGTTATTACTTAAATTACTTTTCTTGTTTCTTTTTCATTAAGAAGACTTGGGAAATTGTCATGAATAACTATGCAGTCGAAGGAAAATTATCCGAATTTGCAAAAGGCTATGAAAAAAATGGGCATCACTTACAGAATACTATTTTGCATGGCTAATTGAGAAAAATTCTCCAAATGTATTAAAACAAAAACATAATAATAATCGCATAAATAAATAAGTTAGTCATATCACAACTTATATCATAAAGCTCATTCTGCGCCACCATGTGTATGCTTATTCGATGTCTACTTTTAGATAAATGCAAAATAAAGTCCCTTAACAAAAAAAAAAAAAAAAAACCACTTGACACATGAAAGACGGTTTTTACCTTTCTAAAGAAAGAAAGAAATCCAAAAATCTGTTTTGTTTGTGTTGGTAATGGTTTCTGGTTACTTTTATATTTTCAACTCTATTTTATTTATTTTTCTAAATATTCCTTGATGGATTCCATTTCTTTGTTAAATTTCAAGGGCCGATGTTGATTTTGAATAAAACACAAGCTATTTAGGAAATTATTGTAATTTTATTTTATTATGATATATTGGTATTACTCTATTATGTATGGAACAAAATATCGGCCAAATGGACGCCGCGACCATGGCGGCACACCTCCATCCGATGGTCCAAATTTTCGATGACCCTGAGGCATAATGGAGGTTCTATGCCGTTAATGTGCCGAATTATCTCATCATTTAGCTCTTGAATTGTTGCTGGCTTATCGACGTACACCTTTTCTTTCAAATAACCCCAAAGAAAAAAGTCCAACGGTGTCAAATCACATGATCTTGGCGGCCAATTGACATCGCCATTACGTGAGATAACACGGCCATTGAATTTGTTGCGCAAAAGAGCAAAAGAGTGTGGCAAGTGGCACCGTCCTGCTGAAACCACATATCGTCCACATCCATATCTTCCAATTCGGGCCATAAAAAGTTCGTTATCATCTCACGATAGCGAACACCATTCACAGTAACTGCCTGACCGGCCTCATTTTGGAAAAAATACGGCCCGATGATGCCGCCAGCCCATAAACCGCACCAAACAGTCACTCTTTGTGGGTGCATTGGTTTTTCGACAATCACTCTTGGATTCTCATTCGCCCAAATACGGCAATTCTGTTTATTGACGAATCCAATGAGGTGAAAATGTGCCTCATCACTGAAGATGATGTGCACGATATGCATTTTGATTTGAACGCCCATTTTCATAATAAGTCTGGATAACTTTAACACGTTGTTGGATTGTGTATCTCTCCATGGTTCAAATTGAATAAGTCTGAAATAGGGAAATGTCAAATAAAATTCGGAAAAAACCTTGGCGTTTAGGTGTGGTTCACATTCAACATCGGCCCTTAGAATTTAACCACCCTTTATATATAATACACATTGTATATATTAACTACTTTCCGCATACATATCACAAAAATGCGTATGTAAATCTTGTTCTTATAAAGTTTTTTTTTTCAATACCCCAGCAAATTTTACTACCATAAGCCTTAAGCTTAGAAAAGTGTTGTGATTACTATTAAAAAAGGCTTATAAACAATTATTTAAAAATGAAAACTGATCCCTTGCGATAATATTACTTGTTTATAATATAAAGTAAGCTAAGAAGTCTAATATTAAAACAAGCTTACAGAAAAATACTTTTCTAAACTTTAATAAGTTTGATTACATACTTTGCGAGCATTCTGATCATTTGTATGACTTGTTATATGCAATTAAACTGAAAATAAAATATTGATTATAATTGATATTTATTTCAGGAAATTTCGATTTAAGCTTTATCGTAGAAGAGTAACACAGTGTAAAATTTTTGTACCTTCTGTTCGGATTTTGTGGCCTCATGTATATTTTGGCGAAGAAGAACATGCTATTTTTCTAAAGGCTATATCGCGGAAACTAATTGGAATCTTGGCACAATTTGAGCTACAGATTAGGAGAAAAAATGTGTAAACAAACATTTCAAGACTAAGCTAAGCTAAATTGCAATCACTTGCTAAGACAGTATGTTGAAATTGGCATAACATGTCATAACACCTTATTTGAATTCAAATGAAATAGCAATGCATTAAATTTTTGAGTATGACATTTTTAAAGAAACTTTTGAACCGTGCAGATCTCTAATAATTAAACAGTGAAAAATAGATGTTTTAAACTTGATTAAAATGTGCTTTCGAAACGATTAAAAGAAGAATATTATTGCTTAAATTAGAAATGTATAAAGTACGATAACATGCGTTTCAGTTCGTTTAAAGTTATCTGAAAGTAGAAAACAGAGAACTGAAAGTGGGGAATATCTATCACCAGCTGTACATAACGATTTGGAGTACTGCAGGGAGCTGTGTTAGGGACACTTATATTTAACGGTTAAATTTGTTATAATACTAAAAATTATGAAAATTTAACATGTTTCCGGATTATGCACTTATTTATATGAGTGGAAAGTCAGCAAGTGTAAAAACTTAAAAATGTAATTGAACAAGAACAAGACAAAAGTCAAGAAGATTCAAGATTTATATTAGTATTTACACAACTGCATACTTTCTTTTAAAGTGTAGGTAAGAAACCACCCTGAAGGAAACCAGGGTGCAAGTGTCTCCAAGTCACCAGTTTTGTCGACTATATTGGTGACATTGTCAACGAAGTGTCTACACTACATTATATTTGCCACTATATTTGGCTTTAATACGAAAAATATTTTATCCATACCCTGCAGGAAATTCAGTCAGCATTGCTGGATAGCGCTCGCAGCGCTTGCTTATTTTGAAAGAAATAAGGATCGATGAAGCCTTCAGCGTGTAAACTGAGCCCAACAGTCAATTTAAATGTAATGATAATTCGTTAATGACTTGAGGATTGTCTTCGCTCCAAATACATTTTCCTTATTGACGTAGCCATTTAAATAGAAATGAGATTCATCACTCAACACAAGAAATGGTCGAAGGGCTCTATGAAATTCGCGAACAGATTTATTTTATTCAAAGTAAATTTCCACAATTCGGAAGCATTGTTCTACCGATAAACGATTTATGATGACTCACCAAGCCTTAATGAACAGAAATATCAACACAGTTTGACATTCTCAGTTGTCAAACCATAGTTATGGATATATGGAAAGTTCTCAATCAGGTAAAAAAAAACAGCCGATTTATAAAAAATTTTAAGTTGCAAATTTCTCTCAAATAAAGGGTGATTAAATTTTGATTTTGAATAAAACACAAATTATTTAAGAAATTATTGTTATTTCATTTTTTATGATAATATCGAAATGTTTCAATTATGTATAGAACAAAATATCGGGCAAATGGCCGCCGCCATCTCTGCGGCACACTTACATTCGATGGTCCAAATAGTCGTTAATGCGTGAATGAGTCGTTAATGATTTATCTCATTATTTAGCGCTTGAATTGTTGCTAGCTTATTGACGTACACCTTTTTTTCAAATAACCCTAACAATAGAAGTCCAACGGTGTCAAATCACATGATCTTGTCGATCAATTGACATCGCCACCACGTAAGGTATCACGGCCATTGAATTTGTCGCACAAAAGAGCCATTATTTCGTTAGCTGTGTGGCAAGCGGCACCGTCCTGTGGAACCTCATTGGGTCATAAGAAGTTCGTCACCATCTCACGATAGCGAACACCATTCACAGTAACTGCCTGAACGGCCTCATTTTTGGAAAAAAAACATCGGCCCGATGTTCCGCCAGCCCATAAACCGCACCAAACAGCCGCTCGTGGATTATCATTCGCCCAAATGTGGCAATTATGCGTATTGACGAATGTACTGAGGTAAAAATGTGCCTCATCACTGAAGATGATTTTCTTTGAAAATTTATTATCCACTGTTACCAATTCTTGCCACCATTGACGACGTTTGGAATGGTCAAGAGGCTATATTTCTTGAGTCAATTGTTCCTTGTAAGCGTACTAATGCAAGTCTTTATGCATAATTTTCATCAACGAAGAGCGTGAGAGGTGCAATTGTTGCGCACGACGACGAGTTGAGGTGGACGGCTCTTCAGCCACACTATCGCGAACAGCAGCAATATTTTCTGCAATACGAGCTGTAATTTTTGCACGAAGTGCACTATATGAAACGCCCATTTCCATTATAACTTTAACGCGTTGATCGATTGTGTATCTTTCCATGGTTCAATTTGAGTTAGTCTGAAATTGAGAAATGCCAAATGAAATGAAGAAAAAAACTTGCGTCAACGTGTGGTTCACATTCAACATCGGCCCTTAAAATTCAAATATGTATAAGATTTCTTACAAATAAAAAGTAATGGCACTATATTTTAATAGTAAATTGTTTATGAAATCCGTAAGGCACAAGTTTTAGATCGATTTAAAGACACATCGCGCTTGTTCAACAATAGTGTATAACCTCGAAATTTTTATCTTTTCACTTTTTGGAAGAAAATGCCACGTAATTTTTATATCTACCAGCTGTAAATATATAATATTATGCAAGAATTGTTTTGCTTCTACTGAAAATATTGAGTTAATACAGTACTGTTGAACGAGTGCGACATAAGAGTTAATACAGTACTGTTGAACGAGTGCGACATAAACATAAATAAAATTATTTTGTTTACACCCATTTATAATTATGGGATTTCTTTTCTTTGGTTTTTTTTTCAAACTTTTTAATAATTTGTTGTTCTCCGAAACGCCTTAAGTTGAATTTTTTTTAAGGCATCACATCATCGTAGGGCCTTCAAAAAATTAAATATTTTTATTCTATAGTTTTTTTATGGATATCTTTTTTCTGTGCGTGTGTTTGTGTTTATAAATAATTTCAAAGCGGAAACAAAATTTTGTTTTCATACTCTTATTATACCCTCCACCACAATTAGTTGTGAAGAGGGTATATTAAGTTTGTCATTCCGTGTGAAACTTTTTTATTATTCATCTCAGACCCTATAAAGCAAATATATTCTGGGTCCTTGAGTAATTTTAAGTCGATTTAGCCATGTCCGTCTGTCTGTCCGTCTGTTGAAAACACGCTCACTTTCGAAAAACTCAAAAGAAATAAACAAAATTGGTGTCAAATTGCTTGTAGTTATCCTAAGCAGTATGGGATTGAAATCCAGCAAAATCGGTTCAATAGGATCTGAGCTATGAATCAAAATGTGGACTAGAAATGAAACTATTAAGTTTCGTAAAGATCGGTCCATAATTTACCATAGGCCCCATATAAAACTTACTTCCAGAAAACAGTTTAGTACGCCTAAATCCGTAAAAAATAATGCTATCATAACAAAATTTGGTACATCAAAATTTTTTAGAACTAAAAATAAGACTTTAAAATTTTGTGAAGAACGGTCCATCATTTACCATAGGCCCCATATAAACCTTACTCCCGGAAAACAGCTTAGTACGCCTAAAAACGTAAAAAATAACGTAAATCATAACAATATTTGATACATCACAGTTTTATAGAACTAGAAATGACACTGTGAAATTTGATGAAGATCGGTGCATAACTTACCATAGGCCTCATATAAAACCCACTCTGGTAAAATAATTAAATACGCGGTAAACTTTCTTCCAGTTTAGCTTCATATGGCCAGAAAAAATGTTAAGCAAATTTTGTGATATACGGTCCATAATTTTCCTTAGATTCCATTTTAGCAGCCTTCTGAAATTTACTGTAAACGCTTAAACTAATTGCACCGCTGTATTGAAATTTATGTTTTTTAATACCTGAAATCGTTCTGCAGAATTTGGGATGATTGGTTCATAGCTTACCATGGCTTTTATATAATTTGTTCTCTTGAAAATCATTTAAGTTCATCTTATACTGATATTCTACTCAAACTTTTTAAAATTGATTCTGATTGTCGATCAATAATTTTATATAGGTCTAAACCGCAACAAATTTTAATGCAGATGTCTGTTTTTACAAAGATTATAATAATAAATAGACATCATACAGATATTACTCCTAAAACATTCGAAGTGTCGGTGGAGGGTATCAAAGATACGACACAGCCGAATATAGCACTCTAACTTGTTTTTAATTCCCTTTTATCTCATTTGCCCATTTTTTGATATAAAAGTTTAAAGTTTTGCATATGATTGCAGTCCGGGGAGAAACATTATTGATTTAATTTCTTTTCTAGTTTGCGTTAAATCTGACTGGCCTTAAATTTGTTTTAAAAATAAAAGGCTCTTGCTATAAAGTTTCTAATGTGAATTTGTAAACATGTGTTGTTGAGTTTCCATTGAAATAAATGTTAAAAAAAAATATTTAAATTTTGTTAACAGTCCTTGAGGCATTTAATAAAATTAAATATTATTACTTTCTTGGGGCTGATTACACATATAAGATTTTTCTTTTTTTTGTCTTCTTTCATTTTATCGCGTTTAATATCCGTTAAAATTTGTTTGTGTTTTCGGTTATTGTTTGCTTAGCTTTTTGTTTTAAAATAAAGTTTATTCATTCATTTATTACGTGAAAGCCCAAGTCAACAAAATTCACTCAAGTTTCCTCTGCGGAATGAAATTTTTAAATTGAATACTTAAAATTTTAAATAATATGCAAAAATTCATTTAGTCAGGTTGTTTTGATATATACACCCCTATTGTGTTTGGCGTATTTAAAATACGCCTACGACTATTTGGTAATAGATTAAAGGAAAAAAGTTCACGTTCTCTTTAATCTCTTACCAAACAGTCGTTGGCGTATTTTAAATACGCCAAACACAATAAGGGTGATAATTTGATTTATGTTCGTATCGTCACCTTAAATACAAAACAACGTATCATCAAAATATACTTTTTGATTGATTTTTGCTCTATTTATTAAACTACAGTGATCAAAAATGGCGACTTAATTAAAGAAAATCAAACGCCAAGTACACATTGTTGTTATTGATATTGTAAAGATTTTGGCTTCTCCTGTTAGTTTATAAAAAGTCTTGTTACGTTATTTTGTATTTTAGGTAGCGATATATTTGCTGTTTATTGGCCAATTGTTTTTAAAAACAACTTTTGCCAGAATTTGCCATTAAAACGGAATTTTGCGCTAATTTTCTTTGAAAGAAAAGTTGGCCAATGTTTCTATGTGTAGAAAGTCTGGAAAATATATTCACAGGAAAATTTTGTGCAAATTTGCTATTTATAGGCATTTGTTTCTTAAATTAGCAATTAATAAATTTTCCAAATAACTTGGAATATCTTCGAAAATTTGGGCAAATTTTCTGTTTGTATAAAGTCTTGGTGTAACTGATATGCCAATACTTAGTGCTGGTTTAGCTGAATATGTTTTCTTTAACACTCTTTTTAACCGGCGCACAGTGTTCGATTCTTGAATCTAGCTGGCCAAAATCAATAACTTTTGTAATACAACGTGTAGAAAGTTGATTTTTTGCACAAAAACTTTAAATTCTCTATTTAAAACAACTGTAAAAAATGGATAAATCCAGCTACATACTCTTCTTATGTAAAAATATGAGATTTTTAAAGCATTTCTTTTTTGTTGGTATATTTGGATATAAGAGGCATATAACGCCAAGTTCTTGAATGGGGACTGGAAGCATATTACTGAAAACTATTGCATAAATATTCACTACTCTGCCCACAGACACACCGACATTTGTTATGTAAAATGATATTATATTTTTAATACATTAGTTCTTTATTAATAACTTTGAAAATAAAAAGTACATAAAGTTATTTTTTTGCACAAAACTTGTTAACTTATTATGTAATACTTCAGCTTGTTAACTTATTATGTAACATATTCATTGATTCAGAATCATTACTATATATGTCATTTTCGGTTTCAGAGTCTTCTTTATATGTATCAGTATTTTCCAACAAATTCAAAACATCTGAGGTTAAATCTCTGCGTTTAATTTTAGATGTTTTTCTTAAACTGCAAATATATGGATCTGAAGATATTAAAAGTCTTCTTAATAAATCCGTTTGTGTTTGGACCCGTGAAGTTTTTCTGGTTAATTGTAATCTATAACGTCTAATGTCCATATTTCTTGACTCTTGGGCCTCCACGGATAACCGTCCAATGGGAAGAATGGGAAGACGACTTTTTGTACACTGACTGGCATAAAGTACCAGTGATACAAATTAAGGTACAATTGCCTGGTTTCAGATGCATAACTCTCAAATGCTTCAGGATTAATCGCATATCCAGATGCTAAACATTCTAATAAAACATGGAAGCGTTTTATTAGCTCTTTATTTAAACCTGTTATGAGCGCTGAATCTTCCGCGTTCATAAAAAAACGCCTTGCCGTGTAACCGTCATTTGTATTTTCAAAACTTTTTGTTGGTCTGCCTCTAGTAGAGTTTTGTTCCGCTGAATTTTTTGTAAAATGCGAAAGATCTATTGAAGCGGCTAGACAGTCGTTATTATCGTGCAGAAAACGCAACTTTATTCTACGAACCTCTTCCCAGCTGTCCCGAATTATTATTACATATAGTAAAACAAGAACTTTTCAGTTTACTAAATTCGATTGTTTTAAATGAACTGCCGACAAAATTTTGTGAAATGAAGTCAACCATATTTGACAAAGATTTTTGCGAGAAATTGTAGTAGGCTCCATGTCATTTTTAAAAAATTTTGTTCGGCATGGGTACTTTCGGGCAATAAATTTTTTTATTTTCTTTTAGTTCAAAGTCCAAATTTTACTAAGCAAGTAATAAGATCATCGAAGTTCTTCAAAGTTTTATTTTCGTTTTAAAATATGTTGCTTACAACCTTCCTGATATAATTGCAAATAAAAAATACGTCCTTTATTCCGATAACTGAAAAATACTCCGCGTCTACTCTAATAATAATACCAGTCTCAGTAAAAAGAAAACAAATTAACTAAATTGCACAGACAACTTGTAATTGGCCTCACAACATAAGCAATTTTTTAAGCGAAATACACAAAATTTTTTTTCTTCATTTTACATGATATTGGTAGTACCGTTTAGAGGTCTGCAAGAATAAATAAAAACCAATTTCAACACACTCATTTGGTTTTTAACTACAATGTGTCAAGCACCCAATAATAACAAAACAAATGAAAGAGTCACCAAAGACAAAACAAATAAAAACTCATTCAATTCAGTCAACTCAAGTCAAATTAGTGAAATATTCAAATCTAATTTGAATATAAAATTTCTGTACCTACACATTACGTATGTATGTGTTAGCTTAACTGCCTGTTTTTAGAAAACGTAAGCAAGTGAGTGATTGAGAAATTATATTGAAAACAACAATAAAAAACGAAAATTTGTTTTTGTTTTCAATATAATTTCTCACTCACTCACTTGCTTACGTTTTCTAAAAACAGGCAGTAACTCTTACAAATAAAAGAAGCCACAAGCTTACACACATATTATGTCAATGTATTCAAATAAATGTATGGACATTCAATAATTCAAAAATTATTCGAATATTTTTTGTAAACTTGCTCTCTCTAATGGGTCATTCCTATGTTTTGTTATTTATGAATGACTCTCAAATTGATTGAGCGTAAACAAGTTTTTTATTCAATTCATTCTCTCTTATTTTTGTATATCGAGGCATAACCGCAAAAAAGCTTAAGTAACACCATTTTCCATTTTCGTTTTTTTTAACAAACGACTTTATTGGCAACACTTGCATCATCTCCTAAAATATCTCATGGTCACATAAAGAACCGTTACGATTTTATAGCAAAAACAATTTTATCTCAAGCGACAATATTCATACAAAATTTTTATGAAATAAAATATAAAAAAAACCCTCTGCTGTAAAATTTTGTATTTGTCACCTAAGCTTTTTCTGCGGTAATGACTCGATATGGTTTACTCTTTTCTTATATTTTTCAACAAGGACCCTAAATAATAATTATGCTCATTTTTCAGGTACCAAAAAATTTACAAATTTTAAGAAATATTCTAAAAAATTGCTCATAATTATTATGTATAATGAAAATAAATATTTGTTAAACATAACTATTATATTCGATTAATATGTTTTTACATTGGCTCATAACTATTAAGATCGAAAAATATTTATTTCTCTTACAGATAACTATTACTAAAGATTTTTATTGTTTTTATTTACGATAATAATTATTTTTAATGTTTTCTTGATATAAATTGTTTTATTTTTGCAGATTATACATGTGCATATATACATACACATTAAAATTAGTTATAACTGTTATGTTATTTCTTATTCATAACTATTAAAAATAATTAGTAATATATCTATCGAATAGTAATAGTTATGTTTGAGAAATTCTTTAATTTGATACCCATAATAGTTATCATCAATTTTTAAAAATAAAAATTGGAAATAATAATTATTCTTAATAAATAAAATATAAATTTATTCGTTATTATTATTCGCAATTTTTATCGAATAAAAGTTATAACTAGTCCTTGTTTTTCAATGTTTAATATTTGAGTAAGCCCCCTTTTACACTCGGAAAGTTACTTGCCGACAACAACTAAGTCTGTACAAATTTGTTTGAAATTTGTTTTTTTCTTACAGACTTTGTTGTTGTCGGCAAGTTACTTGCCGAGTGTGAAAGGGGGCTTAATGTTGTGCACTTTGAATAAAGGCAAACAAGGAAATTATTCAAAGCAGACCTCTAGTACCGTTATAGTCGTAAATATTTAAATTCCAGCAAAAATTCATGAGAATTATCTTATTTGGTATGTTGGTATTCAAATATTGTGGTCCAATTTGTTCCTTTTAATTAATCATTTTTGGGTTTTTGGCCAGCCAGATTAAACAATCTAACACCGTGTACGTAAATATGCATTAAATTTGTGTTGCAAATTTTCATCTTCTTCTTGTCCTTAAACTTTGTCTGATATAGCATATTACGAATACAAAAACAAACGGAGACCAGAAAATTGGCGAGTACGAACAAGTCCCCCTTTAAAACAATATACTTGATAAGTCAAACTTGATGTGTGTGAACCATCACTTACACACAAAAAAAGTAAAAAGCAATTGTGTATCATGAAACAAATTTTGAAAAACGAATCTTTGCACGGTGGTTAATTCCAGTCAAAAATCGTTATCTTCTTGAATTTTTTAAGTGAAATTTGGTTTTTAAATTAGGCATAACATATTTGATACATCGCTGAATTCGGACATGCCTTGCCAGAGTATTATTAGATACACAGTTATCCAAGAGCCAAACTAAGAAATGAGTTGAATGTTTTAAAGGCTGATTTTATATACGCAGTAACGCAGCAAAGCATCATTAAAAACAAATGCGTTGAAAAGGCATTACAAATAAAACCAATCCACGAATTTCGCAACCGTTGCGCAATGAATACAGTTGTGGAGTTTATGAAGATATTCCTTTTAGTGTTGCAATACTGCGTTTACGAAGTCTGCCGCAGTTTAATTGAAATTTACAATAAAAAAACTTTTGTTTTTGTCCAAAATTGGGTACTTTGGTTTAAATTAAGTTAACCCTTGTGTTAATACCCAACTTTATCCACGTTGTTTAGCACCCGCGGTACCCATATACTATAATGTATAATTAATCAATATTTTTATGAAAAAAAAAATATATATTTTTAAACTTTTTAACGGCATATTAAATTATATTTATGTTAAATATAATTGAGTATAATAGTTGAACATTTTTGGTCACACATGATATGTAAATGAGACTTCCCCGTATTATAATACTAACGCTTTGGAAACTAAACTAATGTAATTGTGTGATACAGAACTAAGTTTCTTGAATTTTTTGAGCAGTTCAAACGTGTTTGTGTTATCCCATTAAGTGTATTGTAGTATATTGGGTACCCGGGTGCGCATGATGCGATGGTTAAAGTTTAAGCAAATTTTTTTGAGTATTAAAGGAGCAAACAAATAAATCTAGAATCTGAATTCGCTTTCTTTTAAGTTAAATAACGACGATCCAGAAGATGTTTAAAAATTTTAATTCTTAATACATTTTTTCATGTAAATATACCTAGGTGGGTACCCCGGTACCCGGGTATTAACACAAGGATTAAGGTTAGGTTAGGTTAAGAAGGGTTCGGCGCCCACAGGCACACCTCCACTCGGAGACCGAATACGATCCATTGTGATTCCCTTCAATCAAAATATGAAGTATGAGATAGAGATAAGAGGAAGTGAAAAGTAGAGAAAAGGAAGTATGATATAGATGATAGGATTACATCCAGCTATGCACCCCCGTTCGTCGTAAAACCTATCTCCTAGCCACTTCAGTCTGAGACCCTGCATTTTAGGACAATGGCACAGTACATGCTCGATCGTCTCTAGCTCCTCCGAATCCTCGCATAGCCTGCAGAAGTCCGGTATGGCGTTGTCCCATCTGCACGCAAAAGCTCTGACAGGACAATGCCCCGTCAAGAACCCTATAAGTGTTCTGAGACTACCCCTATCCAATCCCAGTAGAACCCTGGTTGCCCCCGCGTCCAAATTGGGCCATAGTGCCCTAGACACCCTGCAATCCATTCTGCCCCTCCAGGATCGGTCAACGTCATCACGGAATTTCTCCCGTATCACCCCATAGTAGTAGCATAGGGGGGGGGGGGGGGGGTTACCCCCTGTCCACCACCACTAAGTCGAGACCCGAACCTCATCTCGCGAGTTCGTCCGCCACCTCATTCCCATCAACCATGCAGTGTCCTGGTACCCAACACAGCCTCACGTTGAATGCCCCCATGAGTTCCCTAAGAGCGTTCCTACACCGCGCAACCAGGCATGATCGCACCGTATGGCTCTTCAATGCCCGAAGCGCCGCCTGACTATCGACATAAATTGTCACCTCAGATCCACCCACGATGTAATCCAGTATCACCTCCGTCGCCCTCCAGATCGTTAGGATCTCAGCCTGGAAGACACTGCACTCATCAGGGAGTCTGAATGACCTTTTTACCTCGGTGTCCGCGATTTAAACACCGGCGCCAGTGCCGGTTTCCATCTTGGATCCATCCGTAAATACTGCCCACCCCTCAAACAGTCCATTGGATCCACTCCAAATTTCCCTATCCGGGAACTCCACTGGTGGTGTTGCACCGAAGTCCAGGGTCATAGTCTTATGATCCGAAATTTCCTCGAGAATAATACCCTGATCAAGCAGACCCATCTCGTACAAAATTCTTGTGTGATCATCCCGCCAAGGTCTAACTAAAGAAGACTCGTAAAGTCTAAGTAAGTTCCTAGCTGTCACACTCCTCACATAATGCTCGATAGGGGATAGATATAGTAGGATGTCCAGCGCTGCCTGCGGAGTGCTTCTCCTTGCGCCTGTGATGCCAAGAGATGCACTTCTTTGAACCTTGCTGAGCATCTTCCTATAGCTATCCACTCTCAACGCACCCCACCAAACAGTGCATCCATAGGTAAGTATAGGCCTAACAACCGATGTGTAAATCCAGTTTACCATATCAGGCCTAAGACCCCAGTTCTTACCAATGGAGTTCCTGCATGTGTAGTATGCATTGAGTCCCCTTCTCATCCTCTCCTGAGTATTTCTCTTCCAAGACAGTTTGCAGTCCAGAAAGTTACCCAAGTACTTTGCTCCTTCCGATAGAGGCAACTCGACGCCATCTAGCACTGGCCCCCTAAATCCCTCAATCCTATACCTTCTGGTGAATAGCACCAGCTCAGTCTTCGCAGGGTTAACACCCAGTCCCCTATCCTTTGCCCATGCCGAGAGTTCGCCTAGCATCACCTGCATAATATCCCCGATCGTGGACAGAAATTGTCCCCTGACCAGCATACAGGCGCGGATCCAGCTTGAGCCTTACGGGGGGGAAATTTTGTATGATACAAAAAAGTAAAAAATTTGTTTTTAAAAGTTTATTAAAAACAATATGTGTATATTATATTAAAAAAAAACTCAACAAAAAGGTTAAATAAAATATAAGATCAGTTTAATATACATTAATCTTTTTAAATAAGCAATTTATGATTTCCTTGTGAGGCAAATTTAGACAGTACAGTCTATATTCTGTCATTGTTGTTCTGAGCCATGTTTTTATTCGACGAAGGGTAGGAAATGGCCTCCTGCTCTTAGCTTTACTGATGAGCATTGTAACGAAAATTTTTAATATTTTTCTTAGATTTGGTTAGATATCTTCATCACAGTTTACTAAAGCATCTACAACGTTATCTGATAGACCAGGCTCAAGTTAAGATCTTAGTAGGTGTTTATCTCTTTAATCAAATATAATCAGCTCATCAGCTTGTTGTGGTTTTAACAGTTTTGTATCTGTTTATGACTTGATTACACTCTGAGGTAGAAGTTTAGGTATGTTCCATACATTTGGGATATCTATTGGGAAAGTTGTTATGAGATCTTCTAAAATAAATTCAATTAGAGGAATGTAACCTAAAACTCGGTAGTAATCTTCAACATTTTGGATGTGATTTTTTCGTTTAAATCTTGTCTTTTCGATAGGAACCTCGATTTGAACGCAAATAACTTTAACTTTTTCAAAAATCGCTTTAAATTGTTCTTCGGCTTTATTTCATTTTTCTTCAAGGCACATGATTAAAATTTTGATAAGGCTTGATCCGTTTTGAAGATCTATATCTTGCTTTTGTAAAATGATACTAAGTGGTTGTGTTACAACAAGTATCACACTAAATATGTGTGTCTGTTCCGCAAATAAGTTAATATAAAGGTAGAGATACTACCTTTCCACTCAAATATTTTTTCCAAAGCTTCTACTATAAAATGTGCACTTGTTGCAAAGACGCATAATGAAGAGAGTTTGGCTCCCAAATACTTTGCTAAAACTGTTTTTGCTTGGGATGATTATATATAAAAAATTTTGTCGTTTCTTTAACAAATGATACAACTTTTTGTATTAATGGCACTTTATTGCTTTTAGAAATTGAGTTGTTCGATTTATGGGAGTAGCAAGGCGTTTGTTTCGCATTTGTCACTTTTCCAGAAATTTTGAACAGCTCCATTTTCTGCTGACATCAGAGGACACCCATCTGTTCCATCTCCTACACAATTTTTTAGGTCAAGACCAAAATTTGTCAAAGCTTTAAGAACTATTGATGATAGTTCCTTCGCATCAATTGACACATCAACGTCATCAAGCCTCTTCAAATGCGTTTGCAACAAAGCCAATAAATTCTTCCCTAAAAACTTTTTGTTGTATTTTGAAATATCTTAAAGATAAGGAAATCTGGCTTTTCCCCGACAAATCACTGCTTTCGTCAAAATTATCGAATTGAATTTGGATTCATATAACACATACATACATAAATATTGCATTTTCTAAGGCTTATTAATAATTAAACCGGACGCATAATCAAGTCAAACGTTTAGTCTTTGGATATAGATGGCACCTGCTGGGATTTAATGTAGAATAATAAGTAATTGAATACGGTAAACTAGATGTTTCATTGGAAATATCTAATAAATAACTATTAGGATTTAGATATGGATTGAAAATCGTTAGAGATTCATTCATAAAAAAATACTTATTGAAAATTTCGTTAGAGATTCCATAAAAAAACGAAAAAAACCTTGCTGCGATTTCCAAAAATTTTGTACATTAAAAAAATTTTATTATTGGGAATTCTTGTATTATCGAAATTAACAAAACATATTTTTATAATTTACGGGGGGGAAATTTCCTTATTTTCACCCCCCTGGATCCGCGCCTGCCAGCAGAACTATGTCGTCCGCATAGGCAACAACTTTCCTGCCCATGGAATCAAATGACCTAAGAATCCCGTTAACCGCAAGCAACCACAGTAGAGGCGATAATACCCCCCTTGTGGTGTCCCCCTGGTAACCCTCCTCCTTAGCACATGATCCCCCAGGCTCGAGTTTATAATCCTAATGCCAAGCATGCAGATTATCCACTCCACCAGAAAGTCCTCAACTCCCAACTCCAACAAAGAATCCCTAATCGCCTCAATCCTAATGTTATTAAAGGCTCCCTCTATATCCTTATGCCTCAGACCGTGCTCAATACAACCCACCACCTCATGTAACGCGCTCTCAACAGATTTACCCTTCAGGTAAGCATGTTGAGCGTTGCTAATAAGGCGGGTCTCAATATTACTCCTGAGATAGAAATCTACTAGCCTCTCAAGAGTCTTCAACAAAAACGAAGACAAACTAATAGGTCTAAAATCCCCCGGTTTCGTGTGGCCTGCTTTACCGGCCTTGGGTATGAAAGGGTTAAACTAATTACAAATTCTTTAATTTAAACATGTTTAAAAAAATTCTTAAAATAAGGTTAAGCGAAACATAGAAATTTTTCCGCTTAAAAATTTTACGTAGTACTTGTGAGGTCCGATTGAAAAAATCGCGGACAATAATTAATTTTAAAGCGAATTCCAAAACTGAAAATGTTTTTGCCAAATTTTAAAAAAATAATGCTTATTTAAATTTCATAGTTATGTAGACATTAATGCAAAAAATAGCAGAGATAATAAAATATTTATACTGAATCCCTCAGCACTATCAACTGACTGAATAATAAAATTGGACAGAAAAAAACTCTCGGTATTTGACAGATTTTATCAATTTTAATTAAAATCAGTAAATCACAGTTTTTTTGCTTAATTTTATTTTTTGTCGCTTTGATGTGCCCTTTAGTACAAGTATAAATTTTTAAAATCAATTCAGACATATGTAGAAACACAAAACAGATGGCGAAAAAAGGCCAATCATCACAAACTCTTAAAACACTCAAATAACCTCACAAACACACTCTATTACACATGATACACACACACAATTATCTTTACCAATAAATGGTGATTTTTTTAATAAACACGAGAACGTAAAATAATAATACAAGACAGAAATGTTGATGAAATGAAACCTGTTTTGATTCAATTTGGCAGATAATTTCATGGCATTAATTTCCGACTTTGAGCTCCTTTATTGCAACATAGTCATAAGTCAAAAATAATCGAACTTGGCAAAATGAGATTAAATTTTTCAAAATGAACCTTTATAAACAGATTTAATAAAATATATTTTGCTTTAATTCGGTTCTCAAACTGAACTTTATACTGATTTTTTTTACACATAAAAAAGTTATGAAGAAACACTTTTGCCTAAGTAAAATAAAATTTTTTTTATTTTTTGAGATATGACTATGATGCAAAAAAGTTATATTGTGCACTCGATCAGTCCAATCTTTGACTACTTTTGTTGCTAAATCTGGCCGTATGCAGACAATGGTGGCTTAAAAAGTTGCTGGTTTGTCGGTATAAGCCAATGACTTAGGCAAGCCCCATGAAAAGTAATTCAGAGGCGTTAAGTCGCGCGAGAGAGGGGCCAGTGAACAGGACCACTTCTGGAAATAAAGCTTGTTTGGCGCGCTGTTTTGGCGTGCTTTACCGTCCTGTTGGATGCAAATGTCGTTGATGTTTAGCCGATTAATGTTTGAAAACAAAAATTAAGTCAGCATGGCTCCATAGCGCTCGCCATTCATCTTAACATCAGCTCCTTTCTCACATCGCAAGATCGAGTAAACCGCACCAAACAGTCATTTATAATGAATGTTATGTTGATTCGTTAACATCTTGAGGATTGTCTTCGATCCAAATACGGCAATTTTAATGCTTATTGATGTAAATGCTCTATGAACTTCGCGAACAATTTAGTTTTTTCAAAATAAATTTCCACAATTTTGAAGCGTTGTTCTAGCGTTAAACGATTCATTATGACTTGCCAAGCCTAAATAGAAATGTCAACACGTTCTGAGCTGTCAAACCATAGTCATCGATATCAAAAATTCTCATGCATGTTAGAAAAGCTCCCTTTATCTATAAACTGCACGTATGCAGCCATAAATAGTTGACGTATCTCAACACGCTGTAACGAAAGGAAAAAGTCATAACAGGAAATACAAAAAGAGGAGCATGAAACAAGGCATGACAAACATGCACAATTACTTCGCTAGTGTAAGTGTGTGTGTATTTTTAATGTTCACATATGCTTGTAAATGTGTGCAAATGCTTGATGGTTGTATTATCGTAAAATTTTAATTGGCAGTTTGTATATGTGGTTATTAAAGAAATCCTCTTGGTTTTCCCGATTCTACTTTATTTCGTTTGTCGGTATTATCTTTTTGTTTGTTGAATGTTTTTTTTTACACAAAAGTTTTTTCATGCTTAAATTTGGCTGAACAGGCGATTTCAATGTTGGCGGACCATTGGTCATGTATAATTGTCTCTCTGTTCAGTTGGCTGGTTGCTTGGTTGTTTGTTTGGTTGACGTGAAGGTGTGGTCGGTCGACTATGCATTAAATACCCGTTTTTTTTTTTTTTTTTTGTTAATTTTTGTACGTATTTTCCACATCTAACCGCAACTGTTGAAAACGTGAACGTGCAGTTCCAAATGCGTAGAATGTTTTTATAGGCTTACGAGACAAAATAGTAAAACTTAACACCATATATGAATATGTTTGTATGTATATAGATACGGTGTAATGAAATATTACAGTGTTATGCAATATGACAGATTTTGATTTTGTGTAAAAAATTCTATGGGTGCTGGAGTATGTATATTTTACAATATCCGCACATGATTATATGAATTTGGCATTTATATTTGTGTATTTATATTGCATTAGTTTAAAAAAGGATTTGGCGTAATGACGTGTTCGACTACAACAAAACAAAAACTACCAACTATACAGCTAGAAGCTAAAATGAATCCGAATTTACGGTAGCAATTACAATGACACAAAGGAAAGGGTTTAAAACATATAACTTGTTACTGTCTGTCCTGCCCTCTGCTCCCATTTTTTCAGAAATTTTTTTTAAATTTCTTTTATATTATTTTGATTTCTTTTCTCGTTGTGTATTTTTTTATACCCACTTTAAGGCTTGCAAAATCCATTAGGCTCCCTTTCACACTCGGCAAGTTACTTGCCGACAACAACAAAGTCTGAAGCTCCCTTTCACACTCGGCAAGTTACTTGCCGACAACAACAAAGTCTGAAGCTCCCTTTCACACTCGGCAAGTTACTTGCCGACAACAACAAAGTCTGTAAGGAAAAAAATTTGTACAGACTTTGTTGTTGTCGGCAAGTAACTTGCGCAATTAACTTGCCGAGTGTGAAAGGGGGCTAGCACAGTGACCAAAGGCTTGAAGATCTCAAATTTTTTGTTTTAATTGTAAATCAAAAACAAAATGGCAACAAATATAAATTCATCTCTTTAAATAAAAGCAATTTGAAGCAACAGCCCGAATATGAAAAGCTCATGACAGCTGCAGTCATTGGAACAAAATGTCCAATTATATTCACAAAAAAAAAAGAAAAGAAACAACAACAGAATTACAAGAAAATACGGGCAAACCCACTGTTAGAGTGGTAGTTTTTATAGAGGAAAATATTTAAAGTTTCGATTTTACTAAACCTAATTTCAGTGTTCGGGGGCCACCATTATAAGAAACACGGACACAGTGCCATTCATCCCAACCAAGTCCCCCATGTTCACCTTATTGCATAGACATTTCGTGGCGGGTGTGGTACTGGATCACGCATGGACGGTCATTGGAAAACTGCATTATCCGCTATATTGAATATCGCCTCATAAACATTAAAAAAAAAGGAAAACATTAACTTTAATTTGCATACTTCTTGACTACACTGCTACAAAAGGAGAAATTCAAAAATATAAATTCATCTATGCTGATGACATGCCGTTCGCCTACCAACACTCTACTTTTTCCGAATTGGAACACGCACTTACATCAGACCTTAGCAAATTTTCAATATATTGTAAAAACTGGCTACTTACACCTACCGCTGCCAAAACGGAGGTGAGCTGCTTTCACCTAAACCACCATGAGTCTCATCGAGATTTCAACATACGTATAAACAACACACGATAGAACACTTTCATTTAACGCACATCTCTCAAAAACTTCACAAAAACTAAAAACAAGAAACAACATAATTCAAAAACTGACAGGAACAACCTGGGGAGCTAACCCAAACTGCTTGCGCATATCTACACTGTCCCTGGTTTATTCCGCTGCCGAATATGCAAGTCCAGTATGGCTTAATAGTCGCCACACACAAAAAATCGACACTAAACTTAACACGACAATGAGGTTAATCTCTGGAACTCTCCGTGCGACTCCAACAGAATGGCTGCAAAAAATATGTAATATAGCACCACCAGAATTGAGGAGAAAGCAGGCATTGCTACGAGAGTATAACAAGATACAAATCAATAACCAAATCCCTCTTAATTACGACTTTTGTTACCCTCCCAGCCGAAGGCTGCAGTCCAGACATGCTCCACTAGACCTCGCCAAGAACCTACTCATTGAACACTTAGATATCATGATGGTTCAGTCTATGGTCTAACTCACACAGATCCAGCCCATTATTTGAAGAACGAAGCAGCGAAGCAGTCCTTCAATTACCAAGGAAAGCATGGTGTAAACTGAACAGATTACGAACTGGTACCGGTAGAACCCTGGCAACTTTCTACAAATGGGGCCAAGCAGATGATCCCAAATGTCCATGTGGAGCCCCCCGTCAAACAACCGATCACATCATTAAAGAATGCCCAATCTTATCCTACAAAGGGCCATTGAGCGATATCCACACTTTGACGACAGACGAAGTTTCATGGCTAAACTCACTGAATTTGTAAACAATTTATAATCGTTCTAATACCTTTGATTTATGTATATGTTCTTTATTTTATATTATTCCATACGCTAAATAAAATAAGAAAATACGCTTTTAATATGACAATGATGAAAATGTCTTGGTGTCTCAAAGAATCGTTTAGCTTCCACCTTTAACAAGCACTGAGAGCATGATGGGAAGGCGTATTAAAAAATGAAATAAAAAGCTATAACTCATATGCGTTTTTAAAAAGTACGAATTTTAAAATTATGTCATGTTTGAAACTTTAATATTTGCACGTGTTTATCGTTGACTTTTACAGTGAAACTATGTGATCATCGGTATGAATGTTGCATGTGTTTGAAAGTTTGATTATTATCATATGTGTAGTTTTGTAAATGTGACCGATACTGTGGTTTAGTTTGGGGTAGATTATAGAAAGAACGGGTAAATTGGTGTTATGCAAAATAATAAGAGTAGAAAAACTTGTGTCTTCAACTACACCTTAAAAACTATAAATAGATGCTAATTTAGATATGCATGTATGTTTGTATATGTTTTCATTTAATGTGGCTTCAAGAGCATGTGGATTTCTAAAACTTCGTTATAAATTTTAAATAAATTTACATATTTTTGGTGTGTACGAGTATATGAATTTGAATTAGTGAATGTGACTGGGTAATAATCGTTTAAAATATGTTGTATTTATCAACATTGTCGTTGTTCCTGCCATGAGTTTTGCCTGACTCTAGTTTTGTGAATGTGGGCGTGTGCATGCTTACTTGAGTGTACAAAATTTGTTGTTGGGAAAATGGTTTTAAAGCTTAACGTTGTTATGCAGCATAAATGTTTTTGAACCAATTAAACGCTTACAAAAATATCATATAATTATTATGTATACGAGTTTATTTGTAGTATCAATTTGTGTTGTTACGAATATTCGTACTAGGATCGCCAAATATTCCTATTTTAGGACATTCCTTCTTGTATTTGCCAAATAAGAGCCAATATTTTGTAAACCGAATCGACTTTTTTTATATGCGGTAACTTTATATTGGTTTTTAGTTTGAAATGTTTTTTATACCATTTAACCAAAAATATTAGTCGTCACCTTAAACGCAAAAGGCCCTTTATTTTGAAAATTTTACAGAAGAAGAAAAAAACTATATAATATGCAGGCGCGGATCCAGCTTGAGCCTTAGGGGGGGGGGGGGAAATTTTTTATGATACAGAAAAAATTTGTTTTTAAAAGTTTATTAAAAGCAATTTGTGTATATTATATTAAAAAAACTCATCAACAAGGTTAAATAAAATATTCAATATAAATTAAAATAAACTAATCTTTTTAAATAAGCAATTTATGATTTCCTTGTGAGGCAAATTTAGATAGTACAGTCTATGTTCAGTTTGTCATTGTTGATCTGAGCCATGTTTTTATTCGACGAAGGGTAGGAAATGACCTCTCGCTCGTAGCATTACTTACGAGCATTGAAACGAAAATTTGAAATATTTTTCTTAGATTTGGGTAGATATCTTCATCACACTTTATTAAAGCATCTACAACGTTATCTGATAGATTTTAGATAATTTCCATGTTTGTTGCCAATGCTACAGTTCAGGCTCAAGTTTAGATGTTAGTAGGTGTTTATCCCGAGTTGTGGTTTTAAAAGTTTTATATCTGTATATGACTTGATTACACTTTGAGTAGAAGTTTTGGTATGTTCAATACATTAAAGATATCTTTTGGAAAGGTGTTTTGCGATCTTCTAAAAAAAATTCAATAAGAGAATGAAACCTACAACTCGGTAGAAATCTTCAACATTTTGGATGTGATTATTTCGTTCAAATCTTATTTTTTAGGTTGGAACCTCGATTTGAACGCAAATCACTTTAACTTTTTTAAAAATCACTTTAAGTTCTTCTTCGGCTTTATTTCTTTTTTCTTCAAGGCACATGATCAAAGTTTTGATAAGGCTTGATCCTTTTTGAAGATCTATATCGTGTTTTTGTAAAATGATACTAAGCGGCTGTGTTACAATAAGTATCACACTTAATATGTTTATTCCGCAAATAAATTCAAAAGTTCTAAGTGAGTTCCTTAATATAAGGCTCTTGATGAAGTATTACCTTTCCACTCAGATATTTTTTCCAAAACTTCTACTATATGATGTACACTTGCTGCAAAGTGTAAAGCTGAGTCGTGACGGTCCACCCATCTTGTCTCGCATAATGTAGAGAGTTTGGCTCCCAAATACTTTACTAAGAACGTTTTTTGCCTGATTTACGGGAAATAGCAAGGCGTTTGTTTCGCATTTGTCGCGGTTTCCAGAATTTTTTTACAGCTCCATTTTCTGCTGACATCAAACGACACCCATCAGTTCCAACTCCTATACAATTTTTTAGGTCAAGACTAAAATTTGCCATCGCATCAATTGACACATCAGCGTCATTATCAATATCCTGTGAAGGCTCTTCAAATGCTTTTACAACAAAGCCAAAACAATTCTTGCCTAACAACTTTTTGTTGTATGGTGAAATATCTTAAATGTAAGGAAATCTGGCTTTCCCCGACAAATCCGTGCTTTCGTCAAAAATTATCGAATAGAATTTTGGTTCATATAACACATTAATATAAACATAAATATTGCAAATACCAAGGCTTTTTAATAATTCAACCGCACGCATTTTCAAGTCAAACGTTTACTCTTTGGTTATACATAGATGGCACCTGCTGGGATTGAATGTAGAATAATAAGTATTTGAATACAGTAAACTAAATGTTTCATTGAAAATATCTAATAAATAACTATTAGGATGAAGATTTGGATATTTATTGAAAATTTCGTTAGAGATTCAATAAAAAAACAAACAAAAAACCTTGCTGGGATTTCCAAAAATTTTGTACATTAAAAAAAGATAATATTAATGGGAACTCTTGTATTATCGAAAAAAACAAAACATATTTTTATAATTTACGGGGGGGAATTTCCTTATTTCACCCCCCCTGAATCCGCGCAATATAATATGATAAAAAAAAAAATTGCATTAATTTGAAAATTAACATGATAAAATGGTAAATTGTTTATAATTAATTTTTCTTCAAATAGTTTTTATAGTTTTCTATAAACAGGCTTTCAAGATCATTTATTTAATGTAAATAAAATATTATTTATTTCATTATCAATAAAATCCGACGTTTCGTTGTTATTTTTTCCAACTTCTTCAGGGATTGAGTTTTATTTAAATAATAATCTTTTTCGTCAGCTTACATCATTTATAAAATATATTACAGTATTTTGTATAGGTGGACAAAACGCAAAACTTAAAATATTAAAATAAATATATGTAAATTTAAAAATTATCAAAGATAATTTGTCCTTTTTAAATCACAGTTGTTATTATTACTTTCTTCAATTTTTGTTGTAGAACAGTATCAGTTGTTTTGACAATTAATAATGTTGCATATTAAGCAAACTTTTATTCGTCTTTTAGCGTTTATCATATAATCTTCTGTAGATAGGGCCGTTTGTTTTTTGTTAATAAAATCGATAATGTTGGACAAAAGATTCCAAATTTTTTGTGGACATTTGTGTTGGTGAAATTCATCAGATTTAATCAAAAAATTGATTTTTAATTTTTTGTTAGATTGGGCCTTTGCGTTTTAGGTATATATATATTTTTACAAACAAATTCATACAAATTTTTTTTACTTATCCAAACATTTCAAGATAAAACAAAAGCTCCTGGTATTTTTATGCAGAAATTTTATTTTTAAGAATAATTTTTGTTACAATTAATAAAACCAATTTATATTTTAAAGCGGATAAAAAGATGTTTATAATGTTATTTGACATGTAGAATTTTTTTTAAACAAAAACTTCGAATACACAGAAACATGCGGATTTGAAATTTTTTTTTCCAAAATTTTTTTTTATCAAAATTTTTTATTTACTGTTATAGTTATTACCAAAAAAAACAAAAAAAAAAAAAAAATTCCCAAATTTTTTTAAGTATGTTTATCAGGCGCGGATCCAGCATGAGCCTTAGGGGGGGGGGAATTTTGTATGATACAAAAAAGTAAAAAATTTGTTTTAAAAAGTTTATTAAAAACAATATGTGTATTAGGGTGAGTGAAAACTTTTTGCAATTTTTGCGAATATCAGATTCTTCATAGCCGTATAGACCGTGAAATAATATTATAATATTTTGCGATCGTGAAGAAAGTTTCCGCTCCAAACGCGATAAAGTTTTGAATATAAATTGTTCTCCTTACTATACAAAATAAACAGTTAATTACAAAATTTTAAGTATTTTCTAATAATTTCATGAATATAACAAGAAATTACCATTTGTACGGAAGATGGGCGCAAAAAAAATAGCTACTCTATTTCGCGGTTTTTTTAATAAACTTAATTTAAATGGCAAATGATAGATGAGTTGTGTGGCGGATATATGAAACAGTGATAATTTTCAGCAGCATAGTAATACATGCGCGGAACGAGCTATTAAAGTTGCACAAGATATTTTTCCATTATGTAAATCAACTCGCACTTTAAACTTAAAATTTATTTCATTAAACCCAAAAAAAACTTTACATTTTTGTTATACAGTTGCTTATTTTATGAATTTAAGCCTGTATTCATAAAAATATTTTAAATTTAATAAAGGCTTGAAAACCAAATTTTCTATGAAAATTTTCCTTAATAAACGTTTATTAAATTATATAATCATTTATGAATATGGCGGTTAAAATATATAGCATATATAAACATTAAATGTATTATATATAATGTGTATGGAAATTAAAAAAAAAAAAATTTTACGAGGAGCTTTAGAAATTGCCCATCGCGTGGTGGGATAAAGAAATTTTGTCCAAAAAAAGTCATTACCCTAATTAAAAAAACTCAACAAAAAGGTATACATTAATCTTTTTTAATAAGCAATTTATGATTTCCTTGTGAGCCAAATGTAGACAGTACAGTCTATCTTCTGTCATTGTTGATCCGGGCCATGTGTTTATTCGACGAAGGGTAGAAAATGACCTCCCGCTCGTAGCTTTACTGACGAGCATTGAAACGAAATTTTGAAATATTTTTCTTAGATTTGGGTAGATATCTTCATCACAGTTTATTAAAGCATCTACAACGTTATCTGATAGATCAGGCTCAAGTTTAGATCTTTATCTTTTTTCAAATATAATCAGCTCATCCGCTAATTATGGTTTTAACAGTTTTGCATCTGTATATGACTTGATTACACTTTGAGGTAGAAGTTTAGGTATGTTCAATACATTTGGTATACCTATTGCGAAAGTTGTTACGAGATCTTCTAAAATTAATTCAATAAGAGGAATGTTACCTACAACTCTGTAGTAATCTTCAACATTAAGGATGTGATTATTTCGTTCAAATCTTGTCTTTTCGATAGTATATCTATTGGCTCCCAAATACTTTGCTAAAACTGTTTTTCGCTTGGCATGATTATATTTAAAAAATTTTTTCGTTTCTTTAACAAATGATACAACTTTTTGTATTAATGACACTTTATTGCTTTTAAAAATACAGTTGTTCGATTTATGGGAAAAGCAAGGCGTTTGTTTCGCATTTGTCGCTTTTCCAGAAATTTTTAACAGCTCCATTTTCTGCTGACATCAGAGGACACCCACCTGTTCCATCTCCTACACAATTTTTAAGGCCATGACCAAAATTAGTCAAAGCTTAAAGAAGTATTGATGATAATGCCTTCGCTTCAATTTCTTTGGAAATATCTAATAAATAGCTATTAGGATTAAGATATGGATACTTTTAGATAATCGTTAGAGATTCAATAAAAAAAATAAAAAAATACTTTTTGAAAATTTCGTTAGAGATTCCATAAAAAAAAACGAAAAAAACTTTGCTGGGATTTCCAAAAATTTTTTACATGAAAAAAAAATATTATTGGGGATTCTTGTATTATCGAAATAAACAAAACATTTTTATAATTTACGGGGGGGGGGGGGGGGAAATCCGCGCCTGCTGTATATAAAAAGTAAAACTTTTCCAAGGAATTTAAAAAAAAATAAAAAGAAGTAAAACTGTTTCATACAAATTTATTAAAATAAAAAAAATATGGGATTTTTTTTTTTTTTTGGCAATAACTATAACAGTAAATAAAAAATCTTGATAAAAAGAAATTTTGGAAAAAAAAAATTTGGGTAATTGGTAATTGGAGGTCATAAGTGGAAGGAATAAAAAGGCTATATCATGAAAACTAGAGCTGATAGAGACAAACTGATTATAGTTTATATAATTCAGCGTACCCAAATTAACTAGAATCAGTTGATAAATTCAAGAAAGCTAAAATCTTTTTTAATTTTGTCGGGTTGTGTAATGATAGACTTGTTGTCGCACGCTTAAATTGTCGGTGGACATCGTGGGTAAGGCTGTTAAAAACCATACTTAAAGGATGATCAATTAATTTACTTTAATATAAAATATTATTATTAAGAATAGAACAAAAAAAAAAAACACTAAGCATTTCTTAATTTTTCTTCACAGAGTACAAAAACATAAAATTTTAGACCAAAAAAAAAATAAAATTTTGCCAGCATTTAAAAAACTCTAAAATACATCGCACCTTAAAAAAACTTTATATTATGACCTTCAATGTCCCTGCTCTTCTACTACAGGCATTAATAATTAATTAACTTCATAATACATAATCAATAAATAAAATATTAATTTCCCTAGTGCTATTTTTAAAGATTCTTATTCAAATTCCCATGTGGAATATTTATTATTAACTAGCGAACCCCTGCACACTTCGCAGTGCAAAAAAGAAAATAAGAAATCAGTTCGAATTAATTTAAATAATTGATAAATTGTTTTTATTATAATGCTCTGTGGTACACAACATTTCTTGTTTTTCCATTTTCGGTGTAAATATGCAAATCCGATGGTTTGCCTCAAACAGGCTACATACAACTGTCGATGTGAGAAAACTGGATACTCTAAATTCACTCCACAAATTCCTAATTGCAAAGAGCAGTTATCAGAAGATGGATCATTCTGGAACTGAACACGAGCGTTAGTAGTGAGTTTCAATGTTTTTACAAATCTCCATCGGCAGCTGTCGATCTATTAAATCAGGGCACCATCAAACAACTCTGAATTACCTCGAAGGACTTTCATTGTTGCTTCAACAGATTTCTTATTCGCCATAATGCATTCATCCCAAATAATGATACCGCAACGTTTCAATAATTTTTCCATTCCAGATGTTTTTGAAACGTTACATGTGGGAGTTTCATTAACTTGGTAATTCAATTGCAATTTCAAAGCAGGGGTCTAATCACCGAATTCGATACTATCGTATCGAATAAACTATCGAATGTTTTTGCATACGACAGACACTGACGTATCGAATGAAAAATCGATTAATGTAATGTCGAGTTACTCGATAACGAATGCTGTTATTTCAAATTCCATAAATTTTCATTCGATATCGAGTTTCATGATACCAAAATAAATAATTTCGATAAATTTTGCTCGATATCGACTACGGTGATTAGACCCCAGAATGTGCTGTGCGACCACTATCTAACAAAGTGGCTAACAATGCCAGAAGACGCCTTTCAGTTTCCCAAAATATTAACTTAAATTTGCAAAATTTTTTTGCACGAAAAAATAAATGTTTCGAAATTAAAGCAGTGTTATCTTAAGTTGTATATCTTATGAAGATGTGATTTACAATACCTAAGTAGCTGAATTGAAGTAATGGTTTGACTAAAATTTAATTGTTATGAATTAAAAAACTAATTGAATTTCAGTTTTTCAAAATATTAAGTCAAATTCGAAAAATTTTCATGCAAAAAATACATGTTTCGGAATGAATGCAGCGTTCACTAAAATGGCTATTACTCATGAAGCACTACATATTTAAAGACCGATGATACATAAAAACCATGGTATTGACGTCACCTTCCATGTGAACTTTGCAGAAACAAAACCGGTTCATGCATAACAGAGAACATCAATTACTAACACAATGCAACTTATTTATATATATATATATAGATAGATAGATATCCGGTATTGTACAACAGAAGCAATTCTATGCATTTATATAGAAGTACTAGCTGTTTGGTCTTAGCCGTGCTCGGGATTTTCCAAATAACAAATGAATAGTGGAGGAGTTTGTTAATAACTTGACCCCGTGCTCTACCGGGTCAAAATTTTATCAGGAAACTTATTTTGTGTTTCATAAATTTATTTTATAAATTTCATCAAAAGCGAACGATAAACAAAAACTTAAATGTCAAGACAACAGCGCCACCTATTTGTATCAAAATTAAGTTATACCTGGCTCCAGACTAAACTAATTTATCGTCGAAGCTTGGTGCCAATCGGTTCAGTGGTTCTTGAGTTTTAGGAGCACATACCAGGCACAAACGTTTTTATATATACGATACAAAGAAAATAGAAAAAAAACTACGCTAAACAATAGGAGAGTTAGCTGCGTTGCACCTTTGTCTAACAAATATACCAAAACTTGCACAAAACATACATATAAATACGTATGTATGATAAATGTTCTCTTTTTTGTTGTCTACATGTTTTTTAAGGGCTTTGTTTTATCATAACACAAAAAATAGCAACAACTGTGTTGTTAACTGTAAGTTTAGCTAAGTGAATGGGAAAAGGGGAAACAAGTGATAGCAATTAATGCCTCACCTATGGCAAATTTATCTCAAAAGTGAGAGGGATTAAAAATAACAATTTACTGTAGTTGGATAGAATATTTTTGTGTTGCTCAATTTTTACAATAAAAGTTTGTTTTATTTTTGGCTTAAATCTTTTTTTTTTATTTATTTTTTTTTTTTTTTTTTTTTTTTGAGAAAAAAAAACAAAACATTGTCAACCAGCAAAAAATTTAACATCGTGTCAGCTTTAGTTAGCCATCGTCAGTCTTTTTTATCTGCACCACAGCCACTATCATTATCCACTTCATCACCATGACTAGTTTTATACTTATAGCGACCAGGCAACACAACTAATTTTGTCTGTTTTGTTTCACAACAAATGACTAAAAAAGAAATAACCAAACAAATTTTGGAAGGAATAGAAAACAAATCCACTCCCCAAATTAAAAAAGAATAAATGAATGAAAAATGTTGTAACATTTTAAGCCTCTTATCGCAGTAGAACATGGTTAAAATGCTAAAAGTCTTATGTTAAACACAAGAGTAAAGCCAAACAGAGTAGCGCAACTTTTATTTTACTGCAATATCACTCTTTTTTATTGGTGGTTTGATTTCTCTATAAGAATTAATAACTGCATTTAAATTTTAAAACTAGTTGTGCTTGTTTGTAGCTAAGGGATTGATGTATATTAATTGTTGTTTTTATGTTGGGAGAATGATTGTATTTTAGTTTGTTGCAATAATGTAAATTTTTTTAAACTTTCTTCCTTTGTTTATCATAAAATTAACAGCAGTCATAATTATAAGCTACTTTCACAGTAAATTAGAAAAATTTGAAATTTTGTTTTGCAGCATTTACGTTAAACAAAACAAACTTTGTAAAAGTAAAGTTCAAAATCAAAATGTCCTCAACTGCTTTCAACTCTTTGTGAATCTCTTCCTGCTGGAGGTGATTTCTTTATTCTATTTTTTGTGATTTAACACATGTTCCATCCTCTAAAATTTCAGCACCTGCCTTACAATTGGATGCATAACATGTATAAAATGTTTTGCCTTTATAAAATGATTTTTTTTTTTGTTAATTGTTTTTCACTTGTTAAATGCATTAAGTTGGAATTACACCGCTTTCCACTCACGAACTCAAAACTTTCCGATTGCATTATGTTTAATTTTTGACTAACGACCGCACTCTGTGAAGGCTAAATAATTGTGAAGTTTCAAAATCTTCAAGAAAACTTACCGTTTTTATTATACAGTTTCACTAAAATTAATAAAATTACTTAAAAAATTCATATTTAAGAAAATCTCACAACACCCAAATAAATCTGTCTATTTTTCGAAAAAATGTTGTAACGCTTACAACGCAAAATGTCACAGCACCCAAACTTTTTCATTTGGGCGATATAACATAGCATTTGGGCATTTTGCCATTATTATTTTTGGGTTTTGGGCAATACAACAAGATTTGGGCGCTATGACTTTTTTGGTTTTGGGCGTTACGACCTTGGTCGTTCTGACCTAACGCCATTTTAATCCTTTTTACTAAAACTTTCTACGTGATCATATGTAATTCTTCAAATGCATATGCTTGATTTCAATTAAGAGTACATTTAATTTATTAATGTAAACTTTTGAATATTTCATTACTTTAAATATCTATATTGAAATATAGTTTATTCTTTACATAAACGAATATGTGGTTTTGAAACCCATCAGCAAACTCTTGTCTTAAACAAAAATCAAAAATAAAATTTTTAAAACTAAAAAGAAAAAAAAGCCGGAAGCAACCGAATGGAAAACAAGACTAATATTGTATATTCTACCACAATGTAAAGCGTAATCATCTTTTTAATTATGTCTGCCATCATACTGTTTCCTTCTGATACCCTGACCCGCTGTTCTCATCCTTAAAGTGTGTTTGGTCAGCCGACATTTAGACACATTGTCTGAATGTCATTGCAAAATACAACTGTTTTTAAAAAGAATGAATTTAAAAGCAACTATTTATACACATACACACACACACATACATATATATACCAATTTTTGAGTGAATGTGTGTTTTTTTGTTCGAGTGTATGTGCCAGTACAAGATGGAATTGTAGAAACTTAATTTTACTTAAAACCAAAAGCCTTTTTATTTCAATATAAAAACTTTTTGTTATTTCCGCAATAGTTTTGGAAAAAGTTTTTCTTGGTCTTTTAAGCAGTTCTTGTTGTTTTTGCTGGGTAGCACTTCAACATAGTGTTGCCAGTGGATTTTTCGAAAAAATACCTACAAATGCTAAAAAATATCCGATTTTCCCCACACGTTAATAACATTTCCCCCACAAAAATCCCTACGCATTATTGTCATTAAAATAGAAGAAAAAACATTTGTAATAAAAAATATTAAAGCTTTGACAAAAAATAAGTACAAATCTTAAAAAAAATTATGCATATCGCACTTGTTCAACAAATACTGTATGAACTCAAAACTTCAAAATTTTCAGTAAAAGCAAAACAATTTTTAATTTAATATGAAAGGGACATGAAAAAGTATTTTTAAACCAACCGTTTCTTTACCAAAAGGTAGATAAAACAGCTCGATATTTTTACAGTGGGAAGTAGATATGAATAATACCTGTCGATTATTTCTATAAAGTGAAAAACTAAAAATTTCGAGTTAATACAGTATTGTTGAATAGGTGCGATATGTATTCAATTAAGTGATATCTTTGAAAAAACATACACATACAAATTAGTGTCGCCCACTTTTTAAACCATAAACAATTCTGGAAATATATTTTTAAGCGATTTTAGTGAAAAGAAAAATTTTTTAACTGTTTTGGACAAGAAAATATCACTAACAAAACGTTTTTCTGTATTTATTTAAAAAAAAAAAAAAAAAGCGATATGAGGAAAAATCCCTACATTTTGGTGATAATAAAAAATTTGTCCTATTGCCCCTATTTTAGTGTCAAAAATACCTACATGTAGGGATTTCCCCCTACTTCTGGCAACACTGTTGTAACTTCTCTTCTAATGAGAAGACTTATTAAAAGTTTTTTTTTTAACACAGAAAACATTGAAGTTTTTTCCATTTTTAGTTTTATTACTTAGATTTTAGTTTTTAGCAAAACACAAACTTGAAGATTTTCAATAACAGACTTAATATTAAGAATGAAAGAATTAACTTTTGCTAGTTTGACTATAAGAATTGCGTTGGTTGGTTAATAAAATACGGAATTAAATATTTTATAAAAAAAGGAGTAGATGTTGTACATAAACCTTTTACTTCATGCAACATTTGTTTAATGTTAATATCAGTGTGTGGGAGTGCGTGTTTTAGTGTAAACTTTCATTGGTTTTATTACTCGTATTATTTTTCTCATTTTGTTACATATTTTTTTCTTTTATTTATGGTTCTTTTTCGATTCATTTCAAAAACTGTGTATTGAAAAAGTTTTTGTTACAAGTTTTATTACTTACTACAAAATGTAAAAAAAAGAACTTAAAGCAAATGTATATTTCAATAAAGTGTTCAGTTCTGTTTTACAAAAAAATATTTTATTATTTACTGCCAAAAACTGTAACACAGTTATTGCCATGTTGCTGGCAATGCACATCTGAAATAAAAACAAAAAACAAACATGCCTGTTTTACGGCTTTAAACATAATTTTTTTTCTGGCTTTTTTTCCTATTCCCATACTTATTTGAATGACTTTGCAAATGTTGAAAATTGCTTAAAAAAAATTTATATTTTGTTAACTTTGGAATGATCAAGAAACGCACAAACGAGTGAGCTATTCAGTAGTTTTATTATTGGCATAGAGCTATTTTTTTTTTTTTTTTTTGAAAATGTTCCAGTAATTTTATTTCCTTTCATCCAAAACTTGCTACTCGTTATATGCTAAACTAGGAAGTTAAAAAAGAAAGTATTTTTAATATTAAAACAATATATTTTTTTTTCATGCGAAAGGGCAAAGTTTTAAAAAAGTAACAGAAATTCATGAATAAGCTTTTCTCGTTTTCCACAACCAATTTTTGACTGCGGCATTCAGTGTTGCCAGATAAAAGAATTTGCTCAACAAATAAGGGTTTCCACAAAAGTTCGGTCAAAGGCTTTTGAAAGGAGAGATTTAAGGAAGTTATGTATTTGGTAACATATTGCATAACACCTTTGCTATTGCAATATACAAATGTACATAGACAGAGACCATGACCTTCCAAAAAATGTAGTTCTTGTCATTAACACCTAATTTTGGACATCCGCTTATTTATTTGCATACAATTCTTATGTAGGTCTTAATATTACAGTAACGGACTGTAGTTTATTTAAGAATTATTTCGTTCAGTCATTTTTAACCCTAGATACCCTTTCTTATTTTTAATACACTACACACTTTCTTCGTCGAATCGACGAAGTCCGTTTATGATCTATCCTCAAACCCACCCAATATAAGGAAACACGAAAATTTTTGTTTAGTTTATAAAATACTTAAGTTTTGATTCATTCTAAATAGTATATTATAGTTAACTTCAAAACTTAATACTAAAAACACAACAAAAGCAAGCCAAGGTTTTTTTCGTCAATACAACGAAGAAAGTGTATCTAGGGTAAAAAAAAAGGTTAAAAAATATACTAAAAGGCAAAATTTCTCACACTTCCATCGTCAGAGCGCCGAAAACAATCAACGAAAAATCAGACTTACACACACCCTATAAGCACGTACTTCCACACACTTCAGCAGATCAGCAATATCTACAGCTTCATGAAATTTGGAAGAGTTTCAGTGAAAAACTGCGGAGTTAAATAAGTTCTTTTTAACGGTATTCGTCAATACGACGAAGAAAGTGTATCTAGCGTTAAATAAATACACATTTAAAGTTCTTAACTGATTCTTTTTAATACGGATTTTCAGTTGCAGTTACTACTGTCCGTTGACTACACTTATAAAATTATTACAGTACCTGATTGTAGGTTATTAAATTCGTTTTCCGTACTGTTAAAATTGAATGAAAATATAATAACAAACTACCAAAAAATATGGCCTGTTCGTCGATAGCGAATGAAGACTTCGTTCGCTTAACTTACATGTAAAGCAAAAACAATATTTTAAAATAAACAAAACACAAGCACAAAAAACAAGCATAAACAAAACACACACTTATAAAATTATTACAGTAACTGTTTGTGAATGTCTTTCCGTATTTATTTTGTTATGTAGTTTGATTTTTGTCGGTAAAAATATATTTTTTAATATTTTTTTAATAAATAAAAAAATTTTAAAATGAATGTAAAAATCATTTGTTTTAAACGAAATGTTAATGATCCGTTTTTTAAATGAATTTTAAGCTGTTTGACATGAATTTTCGTTTGAATTTAACTACATAATATTTTGAGTGTAATTAAATTTCTTCTTCTGTATGTAAAATTAAATGAAAATGCAATTTAAAGTAACGAAAAGTTCAAAAATTCAACCACGAATTTCGTAAAAAGAAATGAATTTTCAGTTATTTTATATAATTTAACTATCAAAAAATGAACTGCAAATTCCATAAAAACAAAGGAATATTCAGTAATTTTATGTAATTAAACTACCAAAAATTATACTGCTGGTGTCTTATAATTGAGAGTCCCAGCGGTAACTAGAAGATGTAAAGAGGCCTAATAGAAGGCATTATTTAACAGTCACAAGCAGTCAGAAGCCCTTCTCACCGCATTCCATACTTATTTATTTATTGTTTACTTATTTATTTTTTACAGGTTGTCATTGGGCGCAAGGCCTTCCACACTTCCTTTAAAAACAACTTCGATCCCTTCCCAAAAAAGTTAGTAAGGAAGGTCACTAAAAATAAAAAGTAAATAACACTGAACACCTTCCTTTCTCCCTTCTCAAAAAGTAGCGAATGTGTACTAAATATTTCAGAAGGTCTTTTAAAAAGAAGTTTATACCTTCTAGAATGCATACTTCTGAAGGCAGGATATCATGCGAAGCGAATCTTTTAGAAAGGAGTACAGAGGCCTTCAAAAAGGCCTGCCACTTGCGGTCCTTTCAATATTTACCGCTGGGGTACAACAAAAGTAAGACAAACATGTGAAACGGGGTAAGTAAATAATAATATTCTCTCTTCTCTCTCTCTCTGGTATTTTTTAGAAAATCTCTTGTGGAGTAAACGATTAAAACCTGTATCATATAAAATTATTGAATAGCATAAAATAACTGATAATTCCTTTTTTTAAGGAATATGGAGATGCATTTTTGACAGTAAAAAGTAAATGAAACTTTTGAAAATGACTAGACCGATTTTAAACTGAATTGTGATTTATTTTATATTACAATTTTACAAAAAAAATTATTTTTCCAATTCAAACAAAATATTTGTAGAATCAAATAATTTTTTGTCTGAAATCGGTCCTATAAACAAATTCGCATATTTAAGCAATTTATTTGCATATTGTTTATGGAAAAAAACACCGTTTTTTTCAAACAAATAATTTAACTTAATCAAACAAAAAGTTTACTGAAATTCATATAAATTTCAAACAAATAATTTTGCTGAATCAAAAAAAAAGGTTTTGCACAAGCTATGATGCGCACACAAGCAAGCACTGTTGGAGAAGATGAAGCAGAGCAGAGCGGCCGGCTGACTTTGAGACACTTTTTTTTTTTTTTTTGTTGGAATAAATTTGGAACGAAGTCTTATTTATACTCACAATGTTTTTCTTCATCAATCTCTGATGCTGCATCCTTTCCTTTGCTAATGAAGAAGAAATGTAACCACAAACGGCGGCAGACCGACTCGATATGTTTTTCGTCATCATTCTCTTTTTGTATTTGATGTATTTAACTAAACAGTTAGAAGAAATTCATCTTGCAATATTTATTTATTTGCGGGAGCTTCTACAACAAAACTTAAGTTTTGAAAATAACAGAAGTAAAGAATTAGTAAAGAATATTTACTAAAAAGAATAATAATTTAAAAATAGCAAAAGTATAAAATAAATTAAAAATAATTACTGAAAAGAATAATAATCGAGAAATGGCAGAAGTATACAATTAGTTTTAAAAAAATATAATAATAATATAAATAATAAAAATAATATGTTTAATTGGGTGTGGAGTCTAAATTTGTTTATATTGGTAATATTCGGAAAAAAATTAAGTTACGTTCGAGAACAATACTGAACAATTTTCCTCTTAAAATCTAACGCGTTGCTTGCTGCCGTAATGTTTGATGGGAGAGTATTCCAGAGACGTATAATGGGTATAAAGAACTGCCATTCTGATATTAATTTTTGGTATCTCATGGGTATTATTGTTTTGTTCCTTTCAGATCGGGTGAAATTGAGACGATTGTACATTTCTTCGGGTTGATGTGTGTTGATTATTTTGTGGAGTAGTTGCAACGTTTTTATTTCCATAAGGTCAACGAGAGGAACCCCACAGATTTGCCTAGGGTAGAAACTGATGTGCTGACGATTCTCATAGGATTTGAGGCCATAGACGTATCTTGTTGTATTGTTAAATGTCACGTTTGAATACGGGATTTTGTTTTTTTTTTTACCAACTTTGAAACCAACCAAAAAAATTTATTTGTTTCTTATAATGTTGTTGTTGTTTCTGTTGTTTAAAATAGTGAAACGTTTTTTTACCTGCTATTTTATAATTTTTCTTATTGCTGTACTTTTTTAAAGCGTCCAAAAATAGACTGCATGTGTTTTTTGTTGTAGTTCTTATATTTCACATAAAGAAGTGTTGCTTACGATCAAATAAAATAATGCCAAAAAAAAAAATCCACAAAATTAAGGAGCGTTAAATATTTCATACAAAATTATGAAAACTTGAAACCAATAGCGCGTATATTATATTTTTGAATAGTTGTCAACATTTTTGTTGGTAAAATAAAAATCAAACAAAAATATTAATTGAATCAGTAAAAAAATTTGTAGAAATCAAAAAAATGTTCAAACAAGCGTTTGTTTGAAAATAATTCGGCAATAATTTTTTCTGTGTTGAGTTTATTTTACGTACAGAATATTTTGAGTGTGGTTGTACCACTTAGCGCTTAAATCCTAAAACGTCCTAGAATTAAATATATCAAACTTACGAGTCATACGATGTTTCTCGCCCAACACAATATTAAACGAAGATCTTCGTCATATTTCACTAGCTGTGACTCTGCAAGTAATAACATACTACGCAAAACACATAATAATATTATAAGATATGTATACGGTTTACGCATATATGATCACATATCGTCATTTTCAAACAAACTTAGTAAACATTGTATTGTTATTTATAATTTTTAATTATTGTATAATTTGTTATTCACTAATGTATTATCTACACAATCTACTTTTTATAACAAACTTAATTCGCATACTATAATTATAAGATTTAAATATACAAATAAATAAATAAATAACAAACCAAATCCCAGTTTATGAAGATATCAAAAGAACAGACCACATTTTAAGCTCGATAAAAACCATTACTAAATGCGACCGAGGAATATATGGCGTACGATTCATTGTAATAAAGTTTCTAGCAGATTCTGGTTACAGCTTGAATGATGCGACAACAACTGCTCTAATTAGAGTTCATACGAAATGTTTTTCCTACAAATATGGAGATTAGCGGATCAACATATCGCATTTAATCAACATGAGTTCATTAACTCAAAATTTAAAAATTTTCAGTAGAAGCTAAATTTTTTTTTAATTTTACATTAAAGGCATATGAAAAAGAATTTTTAAACCAATATTTTCATTACCAACAAGTAGACAAAATAGCATGCTAATTTTAAAACTGGTAGATATGAATATTACGTGTCGATTTCTTCCAAAAAGTGAAAATAAAAATGTTTAGTTAATACCCTCTTGTTGATCAATAACACTGCTTTACAAATTTTTAATTTGGAAAAATACCAAGAACACCACATGCCTAAATAAGTTAATTGGGACCTCCTGAACACGAAAATCGCTGTGTTTTTTTTCCTAAGTTCCGTTTTTTAGATAACGGTACTTTTGTGTGTTTTCGGTGTATGGTCCCACTCAAACCCTTGTGGAGCCCAACCAAAAAGTCCGATCGAAATAGATGGCATATCGTTGGAAAGGTAATCGAATACCTTTTCCATCGATTTGCTACAAATAAGAGATACAGAAAAATTCTGTTCGACTAAAATAAATACAATTTTGTTACACATCTTCTGGTGTTTTACTTTTGAAAATCGAATGACTGGTTCTCGAGTTAGGATGAAATATGTCTCCGTACCTGACTAATAAAGGGCAACAAATTTGCCACGCCCATTAAACAAAATGCCGATATGGTGAAAAAAAACCGAGAACGGATTTGAGTTCAGCGCATCAAAATCCATATAGTCCATATAGTTTTATTTAACGGAGGATTTTGCTGCTGAGCAGTGATATTTAAAAATAATGAATACAATTTCCTAGTAAATTAAAAATTTTCTGAAATCTTTAAGACAAGAAAGTTATAAAAAAACAATGGGATCTCTTCTTAGTCATCTTTACAATCGATTTTAATATGAGGATATTCTATGTACTATAAAATTTAAATTGGGTAGATGAGCTTAATTGTTTTTTTTTTTTTTTGTAGCACTTGTTTCATTTTTAAAGTCTAAAAATAATAAATGCACACAAAAAAACTTTTTTAATTAAATTTAATATTTGTTATATATAATAAAAATTAAATCCCACCTACATTACACTTATACACTGTTATGGTTTTGCCTACAAACAAACAAAATAAATATTATTTTTCTTTAACCCTTGTGTTAATACCCAACTTTATCGACATCGTTTAGCACCCGGGGTACCCGGGTACCCATATACTATAATGTATTAATAATCCGTACTTTTATGAAATAAAATAACATTTTTAAACTTATTAAATGCGTATTAACTTATATTTATGTTAAAATGGCGCTGCGAAATATGGCCCCAAAAAAATAAATGAAAATTGACCCCAAATTTGGGGCTATTTTTCATAATGCAATATGGCCCCATTTTTTTAATGAAAAATTACCCCAACAAACTGAAAAATAACCCTAAAAATAAAGTGAAATATGAGGCTGTAGGAAAAATCGCCCAAAGAAAAATGGCCCAAAAAAATAAATGAAAAATCGCCCAAAAAAATTCCATGTACAATTGGGCCTGAATTCATATGAAAAGTGACCCAAAATTTTTGGGCTATTTTTCGTTATCATTGGGTGATTTTTCGTTTTTTAAATTTATTATTATATGAAAAATAGCCCATTTTTCAGGCCATTTTTCATTTTTCAAATTTCGTCAAAATCTTACATACTATTTGTCTAAATCATTCATTATTACTATACGTCGAATTCCTAAATGTTATTTATAAAAATAACGGTACATATTGTAAAAAGTTGGCATGCATAACGTCCAGTGTCAAGTGTCCGTGGACAAACTCGAAATCATAGCTTACAAACTCGAAAGCACAGCCAGCCTTTGGCCGGGCGCAAGGATTTTCTCCTCTTTGATAAAACAAGTACCGGCTTCGCTAACTAAAGCTTCTTTGGACAGACGGCCTTCGGCCGGGGGCAAGGATTTTCTCATCAATGGTATAACAAAAACCGGCTTCGCTAACTAAAGCTTCTCTGCATAGCCGGCCTTCGGCCGGGCAAAAGGATTTTATCCTCTATGGTATAACAAATACTGGCGTCGCTAACTAAAGCTTATCTGCGAAGTCGGCCTTCGTTCGGAAACAAGGCAGATTTTAGAAGTTTTACTTAGCAAAACCGGTACTTGTTATACCATAAAGCAAAAAATACTTGCGCCCGCCCAAAGGCTGTCTGCGCAGAGAAGCTTTAGTTAGCGAAGCCGGTCTTTGTTATATCATAGAGGAGGAAATCCTTGCGCACGGCCGAAGGTCGGCTATGCAGAGAAGCTTTAGTTAGCGAAGCCGGTTTTTGTCATTCCATAGGGTAGAAAATACTTGCCGAGACGCTTAAGTAAGCGCTGCCAGTATTTGCGCCCAAAAGTGTTTTCGTTATATGTTTAATATATGCACCCAGAAAAAAACAACAAAACCAGTTTTAAATGTTTAATTTAACCATATCATTGTCACCGACAACCATTTTATGGTAAAATAAGTTTCTTAAAAAATAGTTTTGTTGGTTGTGACCATAATAAAACATGTTTTTCTCTGCGTGTATGTAGATCGGTTTTTAGTAATTATGGACCTTATGAAATGTTTAAAAATTATATAAAGCCAATTTGCAAAGTGCCTTAATGCCCACGGACGTTATGACATTTTCAAAAGTGTCACAGTGTCCATGGACATTACGAAACTGGACTGTATGACACGCCACCTTTCAAAAAGTTATATTCTGTTTTGAGTAATTAATTATAACTATGCAGTGATTAATTAATATTTAACTATTGAATAGTGCACAAAGTTTGGCAGAGGGCTCAAATAGGTATTACTGTCCATACTGCCGCGCAGCTGTTGAAGATACAATGCAATTTTTTACATAAAATTTACATTTGTATGTTTCTAAATTTACATAAACACTGTTTTGCAAATTGGGTAATTTTTAATTTTTTTTTTTTTGGGGAAAAATTTTTTTTTTCTTTTTGGGTCATTTTTCATTTTTATTTTGAGCCCTTTTTCGTTTCTTTTAGGCAAAATTTCATATATAACTTTTTGGGTCATTTTTCATGTTCTTTTGGGCAGTTCTTCATTTGGGCGGTTTTTCATTTTTTTTTTTTTTGGCCATTTTTCTTTGGGCGATTTTTCCTACAGCCGAAATATGACCCTTAATTTGGGGTTATTCTTCATCATGAAAGATCACCTAAAAATTTATAATGAATTTTAACCCCAAAAAAGAACACAAAGAAAGTTATATAAAACATTTTCGGTGGAGTTCATATGCCCGAAATTAAAAATCACAAAAAAAAATTTCAAAATCCGGATAATTATTCCGTTTTGGTTTTAAAAATCGTACGATTGATAGCATGGTATGGCTTTCGGCCATGCGCAAGGATTTTTTTCTCTATGGTATAACGAAAACTGGCATTGCTTACTAAAGGTTCACGGCCTGGCGCAAGGATTTTCTCGTATAACCAATGGCTTCGCTAACTAAAGCTTCTCTATATAGCCGGCCTTCGCCCGGGTGAAAGGATTTTCTTGGTATAACTAAAACTGGCATTGCTTACTAAAGGTTCACGTTATAGACGGCCTGCGGCCTGGCGCAAGGATTTTCTGGTATAACCAATGGCTTCGCTAACTAAAGCTGCTCTATATAGCCGGCCTTCGCCCGGGGGAAAAGATTTTCATCTCTTTGGTATAACGAACACTGGCTTCGCATACTAAAAGCTTCACTTCATAGCCAGCCTTTATTAGTAGACGAAAAATAGACCCAAAGTAAAAATTGTGGTTTGATTTGGGGTAATTTTTCATTCCTTGATATCGGGGTCATTTTTCATTCCACATGAAATGCAAAAACACCCTAATGAAAAAATGAATAATAATCCCCCCCCAAAAAAAAAACAAAAAAATTCCGCTAAAATTGCGTGTTGTTATGTCTCATGTAAAATTTTGGGGCCGTTTTTCATTTTACTTTTGGGGCCATATTTCCTGTGGTCATTTTGCGCACCGCCTGTTAAAATACGTTTTTTTAACATTGTATTGCATAACAGAATTTAGTTTATTGAATTTTTTGAGCAGTTTAAACGTGTTTTTTTCCCCTATAAATTGTATTGTATTGGGTACCGGGGTACCCGGGTGCGCATATTGCGATCGTTAAAGTTCAAGCAAATTTTTTTGACTATTAAAGCAGCAAAAAAATATATCTAGAATCTGAATTAGCTTTGTTTTAAGTTGAGTAACGACGATCGAGAAGCTGGCTTAAACATTTTAATTCTTAATACATGATACTCGGGTATTAACACAAGGGTTAAAGAAAATGTGTTTTTAGCAACAAAAAAAATAAAACATTTTGCAAAAAGTTAAACTTTTTTATTATTCCTCTATCTTTTTTTTTGTTGCACAAAATACTTCTAGTGTCTTTAAATGAAAAAGTAGTGAAACAAATTTACCTAAAAAATGCACACAATTTTGAAGAAACTCTTTTGGAAAAAACAACTTAAAAAATAGATAAAAAGCGATAATGAGGAGGATTAAATAATAAATAGTTGGCATTAGATGGGGGAAAAATGGTGTTATACTTCTCTGTCATTCCGTGTGAAACTCTTTTAATATTCTATTCTTGGGTAATTCCAAGTTGATTTAGACATGTCCGTCTCTTTGTCCACCTCTTCTTGGCCGTCTATTGAAATCATGCTTTCTTTCGGAAAAACTCTAAAGAAAATAACAATGTTGGCGTCAAATTGTTTTCAGTTCCTCTAAGCAGTTTGGGATTGAAATTCAGCACATTCTGCTTGGTACGGAAATAGATATGAGCCCAAATGTGGAACAAACAGCATAAAAAAAATTACATTTCTAGATTCTAATTAAATTTTGTGAAGATCGGTAAGTAATTAACCACAGGGCCCATATAAAGCACACTCTCGGAAAACAGTTCAGTAAGCCAAAAAAAAAAAAACTTAAACGAATAAATATAGTTAAACAAAGATAGAAAAATGTTTACTTGAAATCCCTTGAATTTTGTGATGACCGGTCTATAATAAAATCTACTCCTGCAAATCATTATAATACGCCTAAAACCAATTAAATTTTATATTCCTCGAAATAACATAGTAGTTTCTGATTCTGGGCCTATAATTTAATATATAAATCCTACTACTAAAAATTTCTTACTCTGGGTGAAGGGTATCAAATATTCGGCAGAACCGAATATAGCATTTTAATTTGTTATGTTTATGCTTTTATCGCAGGTCCATATTATAAAACAAACAGTCTCATTTAAAGCTGGGTTAATCAGAAATATTTGTTAACTGCGAAAAAAATCTTAATAATTAAAAAACTGATAAATTCAGAAACAAATCTTTCCAATCAAAAAACAACTTTAAATTGTAGATGTTTTACACATTTTTATTTGTTTTTAACACCTTTTTATCGTGGTCCTTGACCCATCTTTAAGTATACCGATCGACTCTGAATCACTTTCTGAGTCGATTTAACGATGTCCGTCCGATTGGCTGTCCATGTTAACCTTGTGCGCAAAATTCCGGCCTCAATTTTTAAGATAATTTGATGAACTTTGGTACATAGTTTCTAATTGGCAAAAGCCTATTGAAATTATGCTAAGCGGTTCATAATTTCACAAAGTTCCAATTCTGGAATAGGGTATTTGTGCCCACAAACCGTTTTATTATATTGGTCTAAGCTTATTTTATTGCAATCAAAATCATCCTTCCACATTTTATTGGAATCTGTCCATACCCAGTAAAAACTTCGCTTACAAAATAATGTGTTTAGTAATCAGAAAAAACTAAAAGCACTACTTACAATTCTACGGAAAATACCGATGAATTTTACAAGGGATGTCCCAAAATGAACGCATAAAATGTAAGTCATTATTTTTTTACCTATATACATCCAGAAAGAAGTAGTTATAGAAGTTGTTATAGAAGTAGTTATAGAAAAAAGCAACTAAATAATGAGTGTAGGAAGCTATTCATTATTAAGTAGCTTTCTTCTATAACTACATCTATAACAACTTCTACAACTACTTTTTTCTGGATGTATTTAAAGTAAACAAATAATGACTTACGTTTGAATGCGTTCATTTTGGGACATTCCATGTAAAATTCATTGGTTCTTTCAGTAGAATTGTAAGTAGTGCTCTTATGTTTTTCTGATTACTCAACACATTATTTTATAGGCGAAGTTTTTACTGGGTATGGACTGATTCCGATTTCTGATTTCGCTGAAATCGGCATTCGAAAAAATGGCCACAAAAACCACTTCTGTTTTCGTCACGTGCAAATGCCTTGTTTTTTTGCAATTTTCTTGAAAACGAAACAATTTGTCAAAATGAACAATAGCACCCATTATAGGGCTAATTAAAAGATATAACTTGAATCTATTGCCAAAATAAATATACGTTTTATTTTGACTTTTTTTTAACTTTAAACGTGTACGATGGTCACGTTCGACATAATGGAAATGCCCACATGTAATATTAGCTAATATTTATTTTCCTTTTTTAATTTACTTCGGACTCTTATGTATTCTCTGCTACTGCAATTTTTTTTTTACTCATCGTCCCATAATCATAATTTACATTGCAAATTTTTCATAAAATACTCGCAGCTTAAGATTAATTCAAACTGTCATCAACATATTTGAATTTTCTTTCACTTTTGCCTTCAAGTTTTTTTTTTTTTTGTTAATCTCATTTTAAATTTGTTTTTATAACAGTAAAGAGTAGTTAAGTTATTAAGCATCTCGTTGCCCTGATGCTCTTTCTTATTTTTAATATTTTTTTTTTCAACAATTTCTTACAATTGCAAATAATCTTGGCACTGCTGAACTAGTAAGTTCTAACGCATATATTACTCCTTGGCAAAGAAATATATACTAACAAACATGTGCACGCAGAGAAATGGTCACCCCCCACAACATAATTATGTATTATTAACCATAAAATAATTTAATTATGCCTCCTTCAAAAGGACACAACCATAATAAGGTTGCTTCCAAACATGTAAAGTTAACTATTATAATAACATGTTTATCATTTATAATAGTATGATTGTTGATCAGCCATAACATGTAGAGTATTCGGTTAATTTAAAACCATACAATTATTGGTGGAAAGCGAACGATTTCTATTATAACCCATGACATGTTCGGAGACAACCATAATATGGTTAACAATTTTTTGGTCAAAAATAATTTTGATGGAATATTTTATTTGCGTGTACATTACAAATAAAAACTAGTTGTTAGCAGAATTAGTGCAGGAAGGAGCAATAAGGCGTTTTAATGTGTGTGAGTTTCTGTTAGGATGCGTAAGTGTCTGTACAAAATAACCCAACAAACACGGACATTTAACTTCAAATTAAAAATAATTTGAAATCAAACCTTTTCTCAAACGACAAACGTTTGATAATGAGTTAAATATCAAAGCAATTTAAACAAAAATTGGAAATTATGTTTAAATGGAGAAATGCATTATATGCATTTATTTTCAACTTTATTTCAAACGTTATTCTCATATCAAAGTTTTTCTTGGGAGTCAAAAAATTAATTAACAAGGTTTCGTCTCATATGTTTTTCAAATGTGGAATTAATTACTGTAAATAGTTTTTTTTTATTAAATTCATCTATATATATAAAAATGAAAAATGTTTGTATGTTTGTTTGTTTGTTTGTTTGTTTGTCGGCTTATAGACTCCGAAACTACTGAACCGATTTTCCTGAAATTTTTACAGTAACATCACGTGAGCCCTAAAAATAAAATAGGCTACTTATTTTTTCGATAGGGGCAGGGGAATTGGTACCCCCCATAGGATGCCAATATTAATTATCGCATATCTTAAGAGCCGCTGGACGCATGTTGCTGAACTTTTTGTAGTAGGATCTTCTGAGCCCCGAAATTAAAATAAAATAGCAGCGGGGGTATTGGAATCCCCCATAGGACGCCAATGTTTAACTTCGCATATCTTAAGAACTGTAATAGTGAGAATGTTCAAACTTTCTAGAAGTCACTCTTATGGTATACTACACTTTTGAAAATAAAAATAAAGTGGGTAGGCGCAGGGGGGAAATACCTCCCAGAGGATGCATACATTAAATATCGCTCAACTGAAGAACTTTTAAAGGGAGAGTCTTAAAACGTGGTTAAAGCTACTTTTATGGTAAACTATAAATTTCAATATAAAAATGGGCGGGGTAGACATAGTAGGAGCAGTACCCCTCATATAAGACATATTAATAAGAGCCGCTGCAAGCAATTTGTTGAACTTTTGGTAGTAGGATCTTCTGAGCCCCAAAATCGAAATAAAATAGCAGCGGGGGAAGTGAAATCCCCCATAGGACGCCAATATTTAACATCGCATATCTTAAGAACTGTAATAGTGAGAATGTTCAAACTTCGTAGAAGTCACTCCTATGGTAGGCGCAGGGGGCGAAATACCTCCCATAGGATGCATATATTAAATATCGCTCAACTGAAGAACTATTAAAGAGAAAGTCTTCAAACGTGGTAAGAGCTACTATTAGGGTAAACTATAAATTTCAATATAAAAATAGGCGGGGTAGACAGGGGAGGAGCAGTATCCCTCATAGATAGAAATATTAATAAGAACCACTGCACGCATTTTGTTGGACCTTTGGTAGTATGATCTTCTCAGCCCCAAAATTTAAACAAAATAGCAGCAGGGGAAGTGGTACCCACCATAGGACGCCAATGTTTAATATCGCATATCTTAAGAACTGTTGTAGTGAGAATGTTCAAACTTTGTGGATGTCACTCTAATGGTGTACTACACTTTTAAAAATAAAAATAAAGCGGGAAGGCGCAGGGGGAAACACCTCCCGTAGGATGCATATATTAAATATTGCTCAACTGAAGAAATATTAAAGGGACAGCCTTCAAACGTGGTTAAAGCTACTTTTATGGTAAACTATAAATTTCAATATAAAAATGGGCGGGGTAGACAGAGTAGGAGTAGTACCCCTCATATATAGAAATATTAATAAGAGCCGCTGCACGCATTTTGTTGAACTTTTGGTAGTAAGATCTTCTGAGCGCAAAAATTCAAATAATATAGCAGCGGGGGAAGTGGTACCCCCCATAGAACGACGATGTTTAATATCTCTTATCTTAAGAACTGTTATAGTAAGAATGTTCAAACTTTGTAGAAGTCACTCTTATGGTATACTACACTTTTGAAAATATAAATAAATATCTCTCTACTGAAGAACTATTAAAGGGAGAGCCTTCAAAGTTGGCTAAAGCATTGTAGCGAAGCGCAACGGGTTAAGCTAGTTAATTATAAACTGTCAGCTAAAAAATAAATAAGTGTTTTTTCCGTCCCCAAATTCTTGAAAAAGCACCGCGATCGTACAACAAACTTTTATTGTTTTCACTTTCCCGTTTTATTTCTATTCGCATTCTTACTCTCTGTTATTAACTTTTTACTCACAAATAAATTAAATATTTTTACAATAAATTGTGGGTTTCTAAAGGGGACTTCACATTTCGCAATATGTAATTGTTCTTTTTTTGTAAAAAACATTTAACTCGAATCGTCATTTTTTAAAGTTTAAATTTATTTTTCGCTTCAGTTTTGCCAAGTTTGTTTATGATTTGAGAATAACATTTGATTACAATATGATATCAAATTGATAAAATATTGTATGTCAAATATTTGTAGTTAAATAATTATGTATTTGAATTCAAATCAAGCAATTGAAGAAGGTTTGAGAATTTTATTAGATTTCTGATGATAACCTAATTTCATATTAAAGGTTTGACTTCGTGTTTGTTGGGTATACACCGCCCATGTACACACAATCTTGGAAGATGGTGATGAACACAAAAAAAAATGTGTTTTTTTTTAGAATGTATGCATATGCATCTAACTGTTTGAGTGTATTATTAAAATTTAAAGTGTTATTCTTGCTGCTTTAATAGAGAAGCACTTGACTTTTAACTGCTTGGCAAATATTCTTATTATATGCAAACACATTCCCAAGAACAAACGATCATATAGTTTAATATAAACATATGTATGCATGTGCATACGCATACAAAGTCATGCATTATAAAACAAAAATCTATATTAGGGAGATCGATCGAATAGTATTCGACCGGTTTTAGCCGGTTATTTTAGTCTTGCCCAAGTCGAATCTTTTAAAATGTCTAGTTTGGTAAAAATAACCGGTTATTTTAGTAATGTGTAATTTATATATGTACATATTCCTTACTTTTGTTATAAATGTACCAGTAATTTAAGTATTTATCTAATTGAATATTTGGCAAACTTAAGCTTTTTATAAAGAATGTCAAAACAAAATGTAACAAAAGTCAAAAAACAAATCGCTTATAAAAGCGTGTGTTCTCGTAACAAAACCCAAAAAAAAAATTCAAAATAATATAAAAAAAATGTCAAGCTTAAAAAGTAACTGATAGTTTGACAGTATTCTAAATAATGGGCCATGTCGTTCGGAATTGAAGCAAACATATTTGTTGGTTGATGGAAAGTGTATTTTGATAGATTTATGGCCTTTCAGATACAGACAACTCCCATACAGTTCATGAAAACAAAGATGGTTTCATTCCGAAACATTTTTTCGTCATTTTCTGAAGCACCAAAATACGGAATGAATTCCGTTTCCGAACGGAATTGTACTCTGTGACATGGCTGAATATATATATTTTAATTTCAAAAGATTTTGCTATTCGTGCTTAATTCCCAGTTTTTATTCTTGACAAAAACACTTGAAATTTATTGTTGATGGGATAATAAAAACTGGGAATTAAAAACGAATAACAAAATCTTTTGAAATTAAAATTTTGTATTCCCAAAAATTAAAATTACTTTTTGATAAACAGGCAAGTGCACGGCCTAAAAAACACTTAATTGACAACATCTTTTGTAAGTTGTTGTGTTGTTTTTATTTTGTTTTTCTTAACCTACTTACAACTACAATTAATGTTGAGAGAATTTCAACTAATTGTAGTGGGGAATGTAAGATGAGATAAACCCTCTGTTGTTTATTGTTGATGTGTTTTGTTTTAGCTTTGATATTGTTACAAGTAGAACTGTTGCTATAATTCTTATACGTTTAACAGTTTTATTTGGTTTAATATCTTTAGTTTTTCTAAAATCTTTATGGATGAAGTTTCCTGATGATCTGGCCTAAGCAACCAGTGAAATGCATACGAATAGCTTATCCCATCAACAATAAATTTCAAGTGTTTTTGTCAAGAATAAAAACTGGGAATTAAGCACGAATAACAAAATCTTTTGAAATTAAAATTTTGTATACCCAAAAATTGAAATTACTTTTTGATAATATATATATTTTTATAAAGATGTCATCTCTGATGATAACAGAACTGATTTAAAAGACAATCGTCCTTAAAGGGCCCTCAAATGAAAAGTTGCTAAGGTGCTTACACGTCACGACTTGTTAATAACCTTGAATTATTCCACAAGCTTGACTAAAATATACGCCAAGTAAAACTTGACTCTGTTCCCAGTAGTTCTTAAGCGACTGCAAATAGAACTTTACAAAAATATGCTGCCAAAAATTAACCTCTGGGTGAAATATTAGCCTGTTGTATTGCCGAGGATGGAATGTCCGCTAAGGCACTAACAACTCTTAAGTAATTCTAGCATATCTTAAAACTACAACATACAGACGGAATCAACGATATGGAAAAATTCATTAGTATAATTTATAAAAACACCAAGAACTTATTCAAAATTGAAGGAATCAAACAATGTCACGGAAGGTTTTAAATTTTGATCGATGAATTGACAGATAGTTCATATTAATATTGGGTGGTATTATTGATTCCGCACGGAAAGGAAAATTTTGCGGAAAAAATATCGCTCGATATGAAAATTGCAATTATTTATTCCTGCGGTATACACTTTCTGCGAAGCAAATTTAACATCCCTGTTTTAATTAATTACGAGTTGAGTGTATCAGCCAATGGAAAAAAAGACATTTCAAGACAAGATTAGAAATTGAAAAGTGAAATAAAAAGTGATTTTAGTAAATTATATGTAAAATTTTAAAAGGCATATACAATTAAAATATGGACACAATTGCCTTTTTCGACGATGAGTACTTGGACATGCGGTTAGAAAGAAGAGTTTTACGCAATAAATCTGAAGGCGTGTTACAAATAAAGGGTCGAGAGTAAGTTCAAAAATAAAAAAAATTTCAGGATAAATCTATTATTAATATTTTTAAAACCACAATATATATACATATATATAAATAAATATATCTACATTGCGGAATCAATAATATGGCAATACCGTCAAGGTAGACATGATACCGCAACAACGGAAGGATAACACACAAACGGAATGAATAATTACAAATTTGGCTTCCGCACAAAAATTGCTTTCCGCAGTTGCGGAACTTAATCAATATTACCAGCCATTCATTTCTATAATGCTGAAACTTGAAATCTGGCTAAGAAGTTTTGTTTGTAACTTTTCAGAAATATGGTTGAAGTCTACTGATTTATATATGCATGCTTAACTGCCAACAAATTAAAACTCGCACAAGATAAATTTGGGAGAATAATAAATTTATTAATTTTCTATGATTTTTTTTAAAACCAAAGTTTTTCAAAAATTCTTAAGATATGTTCATACCTATTAAATAATTGACTTCCTTGACGTAACTACTAGCTTTCCTAAAGGGTTTTTTGATTTGGCAAAACGTTTGGCTAGAGCAAATATCATTTAACAGTTTATAAATGTCATTATACGATTATGATCTTAGAAATAAAGTTTAGTAAATAAATAGTAATTGTAAAAAATAAATCTTAAGTTTGATCTATAAGTTGGTCACGCTTTTTTTTTTTTTTTTTTGATTTTATTGTCAAATATTCGTTTGGTCTGAACATACCTTAAGTAATATCTATGTGTTTTGTTGGTTCCTTACCTTCGTGAAACGTTTATTTTTTATTTCAATTGAATTTTTATTGCAAAAACTAATTTGATTTTTGTATTTTTATGTATTCGAACTAAAACCGGTTAACCGGTTATTTAAAAAATGTTTAACCGAAACCCGGTTTTTTTAAATAGCAACTATTCGTGATATTCAAAACCCGGTTTTTTAAAAAAGTCGAATAATCGATCTCCCTAATCTATATACATACATGCATATCAGTATGAAATACAATTTCACAATACAAATATAAACTTAAAGGCAATTAAATATAAAAAACATATGTTTTTACTTAATTATAGAATTTTTGGTTAGTTTAAAATGCCGAGTTCCATATTTGTAATACTAATTGGAGTTAATTATTTCAGCATAAAATGTTTTCTGGCATTTTTTTGTCAGATATCTGAATATTATGATTCTGTAATATCGAGTCCTAATCGCGAAAATAACGTAGGCGACATCATTTTCAATTTTGGGTTTTTTTTAATAAATGACTTTATTGGCAACACTTACACCATCTCCGAAAATGCCATGGTAACATAAGGTACCGTTACGATTTTATAGCAAGAACAATTTTATCGTAAGCGACAAATTTCATTCAAAATTTATATGAAACTAGCTGAGCCGGTCCGCGTTGCTGGCCCTAAGCAAACATTAGTGTTGTATTACCAGACGATTTAAATTGAGCTTTAAACGAAATTTACGGCCTTTAAAATTTTTCTTCCGTAAAAACCTAAGTTGGACCATGGCGATGATTTTAAAGAAAAAATCATCCAAATCGGTCAAGCCGTTCTCAAGTTATGCGCTTAATAGGAAAAGTGGGCGTAAAAGTAGGCGTGATACATTTTTCTTTCGATGAAAACGTAAAATGGATTAATACGAAATTTAAAAGAAAAATTAGTCAAATCGATGGAGCCGTTTTTTGATTTTAGGTAAATCGAAAAACTGGGCGGTAAAAAATTTTCTTTCCGTAACAACCTAAGTTGGACCATGGCATCCATTTTAAAGAAAAAATGGTTTGAATCGGTCAAGCCGTTCTCAAATTATGCGCTTAATAGAAAAAGTGGGCGTAAAAGTAGGCGTGGTAAATGTATCTTTCGATGAAAACTTAAAATGGATTAATACGAACATTTGAAAGAAAAATTTGTCAAATTGATGGAGCCGTTTTCTGATTTTAGGTAATTCGAAAAAAGTGGGTGTAAAAGTGGGCGGGGCAAAATTTTCTTTTCGTATAAATCTAAGTTGGACCATGGCGATCATTTTAAAGAAAAAATCGTCCAAATTATTTAGAAGTCATTGGTGGTGCAACATGAGAATTGAACAGAGTTCACAGTGTCACCCGCCTGAATATTCTGAAGATTCCCTGAAATTTTCATCAAAATCGGACCAGCCGTTTTGTAGTCCATACGTTACATACACACATACATACATCCTATTTTATATATTTATATGTCAGGGATTTCCATTTCTTTGCACATCAGTTTCAAATATCTTAGCAAACAATTGTAAAAAATTAAAGATTTTTATGTTTTAAAAATTCATAAAAAATAAATACTGCACGCAAATCAGAGCTGATAAAAAAAAGTGCAGTTTTAAAATCAGCGACATTGAATTGGTAAAGAACTGCTACACATTTTCTAGCAACACAAAAAATGTTTAATTTTGTTCCCTTGTGTTATACAACTTATAAAAAAAAATCTTCTAAATTTATACTTTACGAAAAGGGTTTTCGAAAAGATCTAATAGCGGTTGTAAAATTACAAAATTTTGAAACCTGTCTTGAAAATTATTGAAAAGTGTTTCAAATATTTCGGCACACAGAAAAAATTATTTTTCCAGTTCAAACAAAAAATTTGTAGAATCAAACAATTTTTTGTCTAAAATCGGTCCTACAAACAAATTCGCATATTCAAACAATTTGTTTGCATTTTGTTTATTGAAAAAACGCCGATTTTTTCAAACAAATAATTTTACGGAATCAAACAAAAAGTTTACTGAAATTCATATAAATTTCAAACAAATAATTTTGCTGAATCAAACAAAAAAGTTTTGGCACAAGCAATGACGCGCACACAAGCAAGCACTGTTGGCGAAGATGAAGCAGAGCAAAACGGCCGGCTGGCTTTGAGACACATTTTTTTGTTGAAATAATTTTTGAACGAAGTCATATTTATACTCACAGTGTTTTTTTCATCATTCACTGTTGCTTTATCCTTTCCTTTGCTAATGAAGAAGAAATGTAACCAAAAACGGCGGCAGACCGACTCGATATGTTTTCCGCCATCATTCTATTTTTGTATTTGATGTATTTAAACAAACTATTTGAAAAAATTGAATACGGGATTTTGTTTTTTTTTTTACCAACTTTGAAACCAATCAAAAATTTATTTTGTTTCTTATAATGTGTGTTTTCTGTTGTTTAAAAAAAAATGAAACGTTTTTTTTACCTGCTATTGTTTTTATGGTTTTTTTTACTACAAACCTCGTCACGCTATTTTATCATTTTTCTTATTGCTGTACTTTTTTAAAGCGTCCAAAGGTAGACTGCATGTGTTTTTTGTTGTAGTTCTTATATTTCACATAAAGAAGTGTTGCTTACAATCAATAAAAAAATGCAAAAAGACGACAACATTAAAGAGCGTTAAATATTTCATACAAAATTATGAAAACTTCAAACCAATAGCGCGCTTATTAAATTTTTGAAGAGTTTTCCACATTTTTGTTGGTTAAATAAAAATCAAACAAAAATATTGATTGAATCAGTAAAAAAATTTGTAGAAATCAAAAAAAATTTCAAACAAGCGCTTGTTTGAAAATAATTCGGCAATAATTTTTTCTGTGCATATTCATATCTTTTGTCGATTTCGAGATTTCTATAAACAAGTCAAGTTTTTGGAAAATTGGAAAAATCACCAGTTTTAACTTGGGGAAAAATTAGAACCTGCTGTCACATTTGCTTTTATCTGTATAGGATTACACATAAATTGAAGCAAAACAAAACTTTTTTAACTTGTTTTTTAAATATTGTTACTAACTTAAGAAAAGTGTTTTCAAAGAAAAAAAAACCCACCGACGCGATTGGTACAGAAACAAAAATATTTTTACAAGCCCAAAATACCAACAAACTCTTGTTTTTTTTTTTTTTTAATAATTTCTGCATTTAGGAACGTCTTTTTAACGAAAGAAAAAGGGACCCTTTTACAGGCATCAAATAATTTTTTTCACAAACAAAACACATATCGTTAGCTTAAATGCAAAACAATGTAGATATTATTTGAAAATTACAAATTACACAGTACAACAGCCAATCTGGGGGGTGAGAAATTCCAAGTCAGGGTGATGGTACTAGGTCAGTATAGTAAAACCCTCAAAGGGTTTGGCGTTAGTATGTGTCAGTTTTTTTTATGACATTTTAAATTTTTTCCTTATCTTGATGTTTTTTTGTTTAACATAACTCGAGAACCACTTTAGAATTACAATTTCTTTAATCCGTTCATATAACGTTTTTCTTTATAATCACCAGTTTTGCCGGTAAAAATAAATTTGTGGAGAATTATAATTGATAAGTGCAAAAAAATGTTCAAGCCTGGATGTATGCAGCAGATTTTATCACAAACCTGCACTGCAATTTTTGTGACTTTTTTTAAGCGATCGGTGAAAATCGTCGGACTTTTGTTTGTTATTTGAAAGAATACACCCACATTCAGTGATGCCAACAGTAGGGGATTTCCCCTCTTCTAGGGATTTTTTTTTCGGAAAATTTCAACCGTAGGGAAAAGAGGACACAATTTTTTATTTTAGGGCATATTTATTTATTTATTTATTTAATCAATGGATATTATCCTTACTGACTAATAACAATATTGACTTAAAATTAATGAATAACAATATGCATTTTAAAATATACTACAAATTTACAGAATATATGTAGTACATAAAAATTTACGAATTAAGAAAAACAATAAGAAAAATCAACAAATTGTGACATAGAATTAAATTGTCTACATAACCTCAAAAAAGGTTCAGCAATAGCGTAATTTTCTCTAAAAAAAATTTAACAAAAAGCAGATTATAATAAGATTAACCATAAAAGAAACATTTAACATTGTACAACGACTTTTGAGCGATGGCAATTTTATTAATGCCAGTCTTCCAGCATAGGAAGGAAAGTTTGTCGAGTAACTCCAATGAAGATCACGTAAACAGAATAATAAAAATTGTTTTTGGACCGATTCAATACGAGAATTGTGAATGTTGTAAAATGGATCCCAAATGATTGACCCATATTCTAAGATTGGTCTAACGAGTGATACGTAAAGTTGCTTCGTTATGTATGGATCGGTGAATTTTTAACCCAGCGCTTAATAAAGCCAAGAACGCCTCGAGCTTTATTATCAGTTAATGTAATATGAGAAACAAAGTTTAATTTAGGATCCAGTAAGACTCCAATATCAAGAAACGAATCAACCAACTCCAGTTGATGACCACCAAAAGTATAATTAACAGCAATACAGTTATTTCTATAAAAACGCATGCTTTTGCATTTCACAAGATTCAGCTCCATCTATTTTTTTTTTGTTGAACGAAAATTAAAAATATAATTTTGATTTAATTTAAATTTTAGTTGTTCTGAAATTAATTTTTAATTAAAATAATAATCAAATAACAAAAAATTATTTCGTTTAAAATAAAATAATTTAAATTTGTGAAATTGTTGTTGGAAATTGTCAAAATCAATCAACACATTGTTTGAAACGGCCAAGTTTTTTGATAATTTTTTTAATTAAAATTGACAATATCATTTATTGAAAAAAAAAATCTGCAAAATATAAAATTTTTACAATTTTTAGTAATCAATATAATAATTTTGGTAATAGGTGCAAAATCAACAAATGGGTTGCTTGATTCTATTAATTTGGTATAAAATTGGTGATTAGAGAAAATTTTTAATTTTTTCTGTGTATGCAGTCCGAGGAAGCTTCATTCTTCATTCGCGACGAATTGGATGTGTAGCCACTAATGAAGACGTAATCCATAATCTTTTTTTGTCTTCAGACCCATTTATAAATAGATTTCGCTCAAAGCTGCAAATAAAAAAATTGGATTACGATAATGATGTGAAAAAATTATTAAAACACTATGCTTAAAATACGTTTTCATGTTGTTTCTATTTGTTTTTTCTATGGGAGGTGGGCGTAAAAGTGGGTGGATCAGGTACATATTTTCAGGATTATAAAATTTATTTTTTGTGAAAATAGAGTTGATGCATTAAAAAATCAATAAATACAGTAATACGTGATTTTTTTTTTTTTTTTTCTTGTGAATAAAACCCATAATATATTTTAAGCTGATGAACATTTGGTGCTTTCTAAACACAGAAAATATTATTAGTAATTTTTTATCAATTAAAAAAATTATTTAAAAAGTATTTAAACTTAATTTATGTAAGAATTGTTTCAATTATTTTTATATTAAAATATAATTTTGATTTAATTAACATTTTAGTTGTTTTGAAATTAATTTTGAATTAAAATAACACAGCCCGACAAAATTAAAAAAGATTTTTGCTGTAATCAGTTTGTCTCTATCAGCTCTAGTTTTCATGATATAACTTTTTTATACCCTCCACTTATGACCTTCAATTACCAATTACCCAAATTTTTTTTTTCCAAAATTTTACTTTTTAATTTTTTCTGTGAAGTTAAATTGTGTGATTTCCAATTATATACTGTATTTAAAAAAAAATAAAAATCGCATAAATAAAAAAACATTTTAACTTTTCTAGCGCTTTCAGCGCCACCCTCTAGAAGTTTATATAATTGAAGCACAGCCGCGAAAAACGTTGTAAACGCCACATTTTGCAAAAACTGTTTTTTTGCAGATAAGCGTTGACTTTACTCTCTTACACAGTTTAAACATCAAATCAACCAAAACTATGCACCTTAACGCCTTCAAAATGGCGTACAAAGTGTCAGCCAGTAGAAGAACATTGCAAGTTACTAACATAATGATGAAACCGAAATGGTTTTGCAGTGCGGAATAATGTTTTAAAAGCCTTTTGCATTAAAGTTTTTATTATCACTATTTTAAATAATAGAAAAAAAAAATTTTTAAAACAAATAATGCTGCTTGTCAAAAAACGTTTTTTTGCTCTCCTGAAAAATTATTATTTTGTAACTTAAAACGTTATTCGCGGCTGTGCTTCAATTCATGTAACGATACAAAGCCTATATTTATGCAACCACTTTTTTGTGGCATTACAGTTTATGACTTTATTATGTTAATTTTAGTATATTTTTTTTGTCTTAAAATCTTACATGTCTTTCATGAATGTATGAGACATTAGTAGAAATTAGGACAAATATTTATTAACAGAGAAAAAAGAAAATTAAACGGTAAATATTTTTTATTGCAACTCAAAATGTAAAACTTTAAGAATTAGTGAATAAATTGGCAAATATAAAAATTTGTACGTTAAATATTATATAAAAGTGTTTTAATATTTTGTACCAACACCTTTTGGTCACACTGTACATGTATTTTTTTTCTAATCAATGACAATTCTAACACTATAAAAATTGGAATTTTTATGATCATATCGAACCATAAATCTTTATTGAAAACTCGTTTGCATTTTATAAAAGAGAACTGATACTTGTCCAACCAAAACTACCAGAACAATTTTCTATAAGGGAGGGGAGAGCGGGAAGAGTAAAAGATAGTTAAATGTTCGTACAAAAGCTTACAAGTAACAAATGTACTTGTAGTTGTAATTCTAGTTGTTTATCTTCTTCGTTCGATTTTGTTTTTTTTTTTTTGTTTTTGTTCCTGTCCAGTTTTCTTGTTCACCTGTTTAAACAGATATTATTCGAAACCCACAACGACGTCTGCCCAGTATTTAAAAAGTACTTTTAGAAATTGGGTTTATTATTTAAGGTGAGGAAAAAAAGTTAAGGGTATTCAGAGTCAGGAAGGAATTACACACTAATTTATGTTACGAAGATTTTTTGTAACAAATTTAACAAAAACAATATTTGATATTTTTACAAAATTATTGCTATTTTTATTATTAAGCCCAGGTTTTGTTTCTGTTCTATACAATTGGGGATATCCTAGTTTATCCAATTCATTGTTTTACACTTATTTTAGGAGCAGCTTTTTTTTTGTTTTTGCACCAATTTATTTTTTTTCTGTTCAACAAAAGTTTTATTTTTAGAATTTTGATTTAAAACGTACAATGGGAAAATAAAAAGTTTGAACAAAAATGTAAATGATTTAAGGAACTTAAAGGACTAATGATGGTGTGTTGGTACTTGTTTATGTGTGATTGTAGGTTAGACTTTTGCCCTACAGTAATTCAGAGATAAGATGAAAAAGGGAAATGGACAAATAAGTCATTTAAAAACATTAAGAGGTTTCGAAAAACAAAAAATTGTATATGTCATGATAAAGTGATCCAGGCGATTCTATTCTAGACAACTTTTAACATAAATTTTCACATTACCAAGGCCCATTGAAAAGGTCTGCGCAAGAAGCCTGATGATCATTGTTTTCGTTCTTTTGAGCTTTCAAAAGTTGTTTACATACACGTTTTTTCCTTTTGCTTTGTATATGTGGTAGTAAGTTTTTGACAGCTTAAAAGAAAAAAATATTTGTTTTTGTACAAGTAAGCAGACCTGATAGATGGGCCTTGCACATTACACTATTTGATACTTTTTTGATGCCAATTTAAAGTAAAATATCTATATTTTATAATATTATAATCTTTTTAGACGTAAGCTCAAATATAAATTTGTTGTGCACTTCGAAGCATTAAGATTCATAGATTTGGCGCGAACAGAAAATTCATTGCATGTTGCACCCGTCATGGCTTAAAGAGCAAATTTCTTTTTATTGGATTATATATTTCTCTACGATGTTTGATTTGATAATCATCGTCTGATATCTCATCTTTCACAATAAAAAAGAATAATGCAATAAAAGTTTAAGAATTTACAGAGTTTTGTGTTTTTGTGGTATGATCTTATGAAAGTGGGCCAATTTGGTTGCACCCGTCATGCACTTTAAAGCTCTCTCGTGGCTATTTGATCGTTTCATATAAATTCTTGTAAATAGATAACAATAGTATATAAAAAAAATGTTACCCCTTCTAGAAATAACTTAATTGCAAATGTGTTTTTTTCTATTAGTAAAAGACGTTTAAAGCGTGTAAATGTTGCACCCGTCAGAATAGAATCGCCCATCCTTAAATTTAAATTGTCTATGCTTAGGATACAAAAAAATTTTAATAATAAACTTAAAAATACTGTTCATTAAATCTTAATTCTGAAAGGTTACTCTTCATTTTGGCATATTAGGGTTACACTCCGTCGAATCGACGATCTTTAAAAAAAATTCCAACGGAACAATTTTTAAAGTAAAAAATAATCAATAACTTCTTTGGTTAAGCATTTTATTAAAAAAGAAAAACTAAAGTAAAACATATAAAATAAAAGTTTTTCATCTATTTCAAAATTTGATACGAATTTTTAGCACTTTTTGTGTTTTCAAAGTTATTATATTTTTAAAGCATTCGTCATGAGCTAACGTTGTTAAAAACGAGCGTAATTTGAATACACACAAAAAAGTTATATGGTGTTATGAATCTAAATGAGCTTTGTCGATTCGACGAAGAGTAACCGTGCAGGGTTAAGGCGACACACTTTTGTTGATTGTAGAAAGTTTTATGTTTTAAATAGCAAAGTAACTACGTAATAACAATTGGAATTTTATTTTGTATTTTTATACCCATCATCCAAGTTAAAAAGGTATGTATATACACTAGAGTTGGTCAATTTTTTTGCCCACCAAGGGTATAGCAAATCGTAATCTACGAAAAATTCTAAGAACTTTTGCTAAAGAAACCATGGTTCTAAAATCAAAATCGAGCTTCCGGTTTTTGACTTGAAAATTTGGTGCTCAGGAAATCTGAAAAAATAATACTTTTTTGGAAATATATATTTAGCTTTTATTTGACCAAAGGTTAGCGAAATATTGAAAATAAATAATTTAATATTAAAAAGACCTATAGGTCTATAGAGCTTGATTTAAAAATAAAACAGTTATTTTTTGGAAATATTTATTGAAATTGGTGAATAGTTGGCCTGTATCGCTGAAAGAGGGCTTGTTTAAAAGAAAATTCTCTCAGCTTTCTATATCTGTGTTCATTTTTAGAAAAATCTGTACATCAATAATTGGTAAAAAGGGTTTTGGTAAAAATAACCATAGTCAAGCTGCTAAGAAGCCTAAAACTGTTACAATTTTGATACATAAAAGTTAAATAAAATAATTTAACTAAATTTTAATTCAAAGTTCATTGAAATAAAATAATTCTGCGGCATTTTGACAAAACATCTTAAGTGGAGATAAGAGAGAAAAAAAGATTTAAAGAAAACTCGGTGAAAAAAGCATTTTTGTTAAAAAAATAAAATAATCCGAAAAAACGTAAGCAAAAATGTTTTTTAATGAAAATTCGTACGATTAACACCATTTTTTCAACTTTTTAATTTTGACTTAAGATGTTTTGTCAAAATGCCATAGAATTGATTAATCAAAACTTAATTAAACGAAAATGTATGGTAAACAAAAAAAATTTTTTTTAATAAAAATTTTCACTTTTTTGACGCGTTTTCAAGAATAGCCAGCAATATTTAAAAAATTTACAAAAACTCGTATTAAGCGCGTAAGTTAATAAGTGCTTTTGACCCAGGATGTTATGGTTTAATTTCTGGTTTGGCCAGTATTTTTTCTTTTAAATGCAATTTTATTGAAGTCGTAACCTAATAAAAAATGGAGCTTCGAACGAAGCAGGTTTGTAAGGAAGACATGAATTTTATATGGCGAGTTCCCACTTTGAAGCAATACATTTATGACACATAAAGCATATAAAAATTGTTAGATGTAACGATCAGCTTTACACACTAATACAGCTATTTTTTAGTATTCTCCCTTACAAACCTGCTTCGTAGTAAGGGAATGCCGTAGCACTTGAAATGTTATTTGTTTTACGTTTTTGAGAGTTCTTTCACTTACATACTTTACTGCATTTCTGTATGTCTTATTGCGTAGCGCATAACATAACGCTAATTTTTTTTAATGTAATTGCCATTAGTGCTTCGCAAAATGAGAAAAAATTTTATTGGGTAATTTTATTTTATTTTTTTCATTTAGTTTCTTTTTTTAAAAGGTAGTGAATTTAAAATAGAAAATTGGGTTAAAAAAATAAAATACATTTTTTTTATTTTACCAGCTTGACTATAACATTTTGACAAAAATCTCCTAGGCAATTATTTATGTACATAATTTTCTAAAAATGAGCACAGATAAATAAAGCTGAGAAAATTTCCTTTTAACCCTTTAATGCATACTGTATCTTTAAAGATACAACCAGGAAAAACATTGTAATTTCTGTATTTTTTTACGAAATTAAGAAAAATTGTAAACTACTGCTAAGAACCCTTTTTGCTATCATATAGTATCAAGTTTGATGAAACAGCTTTTCATTTAGAGAAATTATATAACGGGAAAATTAAAATTTCAAAATTCTTACATTGTTAAAAAAAGTCTAACTTTGAGTCGGATTTTATTAGTAACGGCTGTTTTTTATTTAACCATAAGTGTATGTATTGTGCCCTATAGAGTATTTAAAGTAATTATAAAGTTTTAAACGAATTCGACCTTAACTTTGGTTTTAATGTCACTTTTAGTGGTTGTATCTTAAAAGATACATTATGCACTCCGCACTAGCTGCTAATGTTCATTGGTTTTTTTATACACCGTTTATTTTTGTTTTTTAAAGACAAATTTGGTATAAAAAACAAATGTGTTTGCTCGGGCTGCTTTTGTTTACATGTTTGTACTTACTAAGGTCTTTTGTTTATTATAATTCAGTCATTTGAAGTGAAAGGTTGTTTTAGTTTGCTGCGCAAAGTTTATTTTATTATAATTACATATAAAAAAATAATTATGAATTCCTTTACTCATATGGGAAGAACAAAAATGACCGAACATGAAATTGGCAAAATACTTTGCAACAGTGAAGAATTTCCATATGACAGCACTGATGAAAGCAGTGATGATGAAAGGGAAATTCCAAAAATATGCTCCACTAAAAATAAAAGTGTTTTGCTCATTGATAAGAATATTGATTCTGAGGAAGAAACTGAACTTAGCTTCGACTTGAATAACTCAGTTCATGATTCGTTTATTGCTTTAATGAACGATGATAACAAGTCCACAACCCCTGTTCTGTCTCCTATTATAGCATCATGTTCTGCTACAACATTTACTAAAACAAGTACTCCAATTTCTAGTTTGAGAAAATTTCCTTCATTGAAGTCAAAATGTCCTACCACAAATTTAATTATTTCTAATACTCCAGTATCTAGTCAAATGACTTCTCCTGTTTCTAAAGAAAGTTCCCAATTGATACCAGGCCCTTCTCTTTCCCCAGATCATTCGCTGGACTATCTACCAAGTACTTCCACATTAAATTTATTTCCTTCAAAATTTCAAAATATAAACATCGATCCCAAATCCTCAGCATTTGAGAAAATAATATGGAAACAGGGTAACTTACAATTTCACAGTCAAGAAGTTGAGTTTAGAGGAGATAGCTCCCTACCTGAAGAAATTCAGTCACTGGTAACTCCTTATCAAGTTTGGAGTTATTTATTTCCTGAGCGCTTAGAAAACCTTATAGTTGAAGAAACCCTACGTTATGCTGGATTAGATGAAAAGTTTTCTTTTAGCAATATAGAACTTCGAAAGTTTATAGGCATTACCTTTTACATGACATATTTCAATTTACCAAATACCAGGGATTATTGGTCAAGTAGTAATGACCGGTCAGTGGACGTTATAAAAAACCAAATGACTGTGAACCAATTTGAGAAAATAAGACAATATATACATTTTAATGATAAAGAGAAACGGCCATCACGCAACGATCCTACATGTGACAGGCTTTACCTTATTAGGCCTGTAATTGATTCTTTAAATTGTACATTTGGTTCTATTCCCAAAATGGCAAAATTATCTGTAGATGAACAAATGTGTTCTACAAAAATGAATAGCTATATGAGACAATATTTGCCAAATAAACCTAAAAAGTGGGGATTTAAATTTTTTGTATTATGTGACACTAAGGGATATGCGTACAAGTTCGAAATTTATACGGGAGCAAACGAAATTCTGCGTTCAGAAGAGCCAAATCTTCAAGCATCTGCGAACATTGTAGTAAGGTTAGTTCGTGAAGTTCCTAGGTTTAAAAACTACATCATTTACTTTGATAATTACTATACTACAATACCTTTAGTTATTTACCTTAGAACTCTGGGAATTCTTTCTGTTGGTACAATCCGACGGAATAGGATAAAAAATTGCAAGTTTCCAGAAGAAAAAACCATGATGAAGTGTGAACGAGGGACAAGCAGGGAATTCGTAGCTAGTGTCTATGGAATAGATGTTACTTCTATTTCATGGAAAGATACAAAAGTTGTCAATCTGGTATCGACATACATAGGAACTAAGCCAGCGTTTTCCTCAATTGTTCCGAATGAAAATGATTCTGTTCGCAGATTTGACAAAAAGCAAAACAAAGTAACAATGGTCGCTTGCCCACAGATAGTTAAGGACTACAATAAAAATATGGGGGGCGTAGATCTATTGGACAGTTCCATGAGCCGCCATAAAATAACACTGAAAAGCAGAAAGTGGACAAATAGATTATTTTACCATCTATTAGACATGACCTGCATCAATGCCTGGATTCTTTATAATAGAATTAACCAACCCCAAGCAGGAACAAAAAATTTAAGATTAATAGATTTCAAATTAGAAGTGGCGGATTCACTATTCAAATATAAAAATTCATCGAAAGATGTTTCATTTCGTCGACGATCAAATCTTGAAACTGAAATACAGAAGAAAAAACGTAAGCCGAATTCGCAGATACCGCCTCCCAAAGATGTAAGACTAGACGGAACTCAACATTGGATCATGGTAAGTAAAAAAGGAAGGTGCAAAATGCCGGGTTGTACAGGCCAGACGAAGATGTTTTGCCGTAAATGTGAACTAAATTTATGTCTTACGACGGAAAAAAACTGTTTTTATAATTACCATAACCAATAGAAATAATTTCTTTTATATTTTTACCTTATTATATCTATATTAATTACTTACATATATATTTTTTACTTATATCTATATAAACATATAAATATGTGTAACAAAACTTATGAAAAATAAATTTTTGTCATTAAAATCCAAACCAGTCGTTGTTTCGCTTATGTATTTTTCTCATAGCGGGGAGTGCATAGTGTATCTTTAAAGATACAACTAGTTTTTTCTTCATAAAATCAACAAAAATTATTTTTTTTTGAAAATTTAAACGCAGTTATTATTTTTTTGTTGGATTACATATAATATATAGTTTTCGCAAAAATCTAAGAACCTATGCATTTAAGGGTTAAACAAGACCTCTTTCAGCGATACAGGCCAACTATTCACCCATTTCAATAAATATTTCCAAAAAAGTATTATTTTTTTCAGATTTTCTGAGCACCAAACTTTCAAGTCAAAAACCGGAAGCTGGATTTTGATTTGAACCATGGTTTCTTTAGGAAAAGTTCTTAGAATTTTCCGTAGATTACGATTTTGCTATACGCTTTGTCACTTTTTTTGGGCCCGAACAAATTGACCCACTCTAACACACATATAAGTTTGTCATTCCATTTGAAATTTCTACAATATTAATCTAAGCCCCTATAAGGAATATATAATATATATAATATCGGATGACTTTTTAGCTATTATCTTTTTGCAACACTGGTTTAAACAGCTGACGCACGTTTCGAGTTTTGTTTCACTGTCAAACATCTTCAGTTTGGTCTATAATTTAACCATGAATCGTCTTACAAACGAACAACGCTTGCAAATAATTTAACTTTATTATCAAAATGCGTGCTCTGTTAAGAAAGTTCATCGCGCGCTTCTTGTGTTCAGCGACGAAGCTCATTTTTGGCTCAATGGGTACCCTAGAGGGAAACGAACTGACACCAAAGTAATCTTGTGATAGGTCTTTGGTGGTACAGACCGGTTCTAGTTCTAACAGGTTATATGAATAAGACCTAACACTTTTACATGGGGTTGTCATTGCAGGGGGTCAATTGATATCATTTGACAAGGCACACATCTATTCTCAATGGACGTGTTTAGTGACAGTTACTGTAATGTAGTATTATTTCAATACAATGTAGTTCTATTTCAATCAAACAAGTCCTAGAAATTAATTCAAGAACCAAATTTTAGAAAGTCCCAACAAATGTGTCAAACCACCAGTGAAGACTGTACCTTAATTCATTACTTTTTCAACCTTTTTGTTCTTCATAAACCAGTGACATGATTGGTTCTCCTTTCACTGGTCATGAGTCCTTTCTTTTTGTACCTGTTCTATTTTCACAACTCCCAGGACCAGTCTGTTGGACCAATTGACACAAACTTCCCGCTGGGTACGTTAATAAGTAGAATTCTCGATTTTGGCTTGAAGATTGGCCAGAAGCATTGGAAGAGCTACCAATGCATCCAGAAAAAGACACAGTTTGGTGCGGTTTATGAGCTGGTGGCATAATTGGACCGTACTTATTCAAAGATGATGCGAATCGTAAAGTAACTGTGAATGGTGAGCGCTACCGTGAGATGATATCCAACTTTTTTTTACCCAAAATGCAAGAGTTTGACTTGCATAACATGTGGTTTCAACAAGACGGTACCACATGCCACACAGCACGCTAACCAATGGACTTATTGAGAGGCGTGTTGTGAACATTTTATTTCACGTTCGGGAACGGTCAATTGGCCGCCTTGATCGTGCGATTTAACGCCTTTAGACTATTTTTTGTAGGGCTATGTTAAAGCTCATGTCTATACACACATGCCCGCTTCAATTGACTCATTGGAAGACAACATTGAAGCATTTATTCATGAGATACCGGCCAAAATGTTGGCAAGAGTATGCCAAAATTGTACTAAGCGGATGGACCATTTGAGGCGCAGACACGGTCAACATTTGCGTGAAATAATCTTCAAACATTAAATTATATGGACCGTACTATCGATTCAAAAAAAGATTTCAATAATTTTTCTAATTTTATGTGTTTTTTTTTTAACTTTCCTATAGCTCTTAAAAAATCACCCGATATATATAATATGCTTCCTTATGAGGAGCGAAGTTTCAAAACAATTTTTTTAAAAAGGTTCCAAATAAGGTACAAGCATCTCCGTTAGCAATACACAACATCACACAAAATGTGTGCAGGATTGGAGAAGTGGGTGAGGTACAAAATAAATTAAAATAGATCTAAAGAACGTTACTAAATAAATTTATGTACTTATCGCACCCTTCACTAAAGGGTATAAAAGATTGGAAAAAGCCGAATGTAGCACTCGTACTTTTTTAATAATAACAATATATTTTTAATTGAAATTTCAATAAAATGTGTCTCCGTTTACATAAAAACGTGTGTGTATTTGATGTAAATTATCAAGTTAATTTATTAATACACTACATAAATAATTTTTCCTTAACTTTGAATTATTTGATATGAAAGTTTATATATTTAACTATTTGGCAATGTAATTATTTCAATAAACGTTGTTGTTTTTGCCATTGTTGGATTTGCTATAATTTATATTATTGTTTTGGATTTAATCAAATAAGAACTAAATATGCGGAAATTCATTGACAGTTAGGCATTTGCAACCACAACGATTTATTTAAAATTCAAATTTTTTATTTACGACCGTGACTTTGAGTTGAACCAGAGCAGCGGATGTTTCAATTTTGTAAATTTGTGTGATGGTGTTGACGAGCCTGACACGCGTAACGAGGTCGATGACTGTTTTTCTCAAAATTTTACTTTTTTGTTGGGCGTTTACAAGGTTGACAGAGTATTCAAATATAAAACGTAATAAATGTAAATAAAAAAATGTTTCTTATAGCCAGTTATATATGTATGTATATGTTTTCATGATTTAACTTGTACTTGAAATGTTGTATAAAATGTTTGCCATAAACTATTTATGTATATCTGATTTATGTAGTGCTGAAAATTGATTTCCCTCGAGCATTATTAGGAAAACCCAAAGCACTGCGACACGTTACAAAAACAGAAAAAATAAATAAATAATACATAAATATGCCATTTGATTTGTTACCGTCGATTTAACAAGAGAAAAAGAAAAGTAAAAACAAAAACATTATGATAATATTAAATATGTTTCTTTTTGGCATATATATGTATGTATAGTGGGGAAATAGCAATATTTCTTATTTTTAGGTATTTAATATTACTCATACAACCTGTTGCCCCAATTAGTAAGCCAAAGCAAATTAGAAGAAAATATTCGCGATAAAGGTGCATGTAGACGACAGGTTTTTTACATCTGACTTGTCAACTTTTCAAGTCACATGTAATTGTGCATGTCTGTCAAAATGGCTGTTCTACAGAAGATTTATAATATTCGGTCACAAACGTACATGTAATTTGCTTCTGACATTGTCTCTGTTTTTTTCCCATAGTTGACTTTACAGAAGCAAAGTTTAAAAGGTAACACACGACATGTATGTATTTTGCAGTGGTCAATTTGACATGTCAGATGACAAAAACATGTCGTGTACGGTCGCGTTAAAGATTCCTGTCAGTATTTCTAAAAATATTTAAAATATAATATGTATGTATTATATCCATGTTTGTTTCCAAATTAATTTTCTTTAATTAATTTTGCCTTATAAAGGGTTTTAAACATAAATAATCGTTTTTGGAATTAGTGATTTCTGGTTATCGTGTTATTGAAAACGTTGTTTGCGTATTTTTAAGATTTTTTTATTAAAGTAAATCGACATTTAACCCCCATATTCATAAAAAATATTTCAGCTTTATTAACCTTTAACTGCCGAGGTGAAATTTTGGGACATACCTTTTGACGTGGTGGTAAACTTTACCCCTCTTAATTTTACTTATTAGTAAAAAATATTTTTTTATAATTATTTGTTTTTGAGAAATAAGCTACTACATTTTTATTTACAAAAAATAAAGAAACCAAAAATTATTTTTATTTGTTTAAAAGAAACAGGAACTTTACTTCACAGACCTTTTTTTTAATATAAAAAAAACGATACATCAAAAATTTATCAAAAAAGTTTGAATTAAAAAAAGACAAAAACTTAAAGGGCATTTTTTCACTGCCAAATGTATATATTTAAAGATATAAAAGAGATCATGGAAAAAAATTTTAAGGTGTAGAAACTACAGGTCAACCTGCATCCCATACACATTGGCTTACTACATTGCAGACAAATCGGCAAGAACAAGTTTCCAAGTTTGGAGAAATATCTTGGTTAACAATAAACAACATCTGGGCCGGGCTGGAGAAGTGGGCGTGGCACCTCCAAAACAACCTTATAGATTTTTGTATATCTTAAGAATGCCAAGAGTCAAAGTTTCGAAACAAGCATCTTGATAAGCAATACACAACTTCCGACAAAATGTGGGTGGAATTAGAGAATTGGGCGTGGCACAAAATAAATTTTTTTAAATCTAATGAACAGTAAGAGAAAAATTGTCTAAATTTGGTACACACAGCTGAGTTATCAAAACATAACCTCTACAAAAAAAGCCGGGATTAGGCGTGGCATAAAACAGATTAATTTATATCTAAAGAACGGTAAAAGTTATAAAATTGCCAAAGCGGTAACAGCTTAAGTTTTCAAATTGGGAACAAATAGTTCTGCTACCAATATGCAACATCAGTTAAAAAGGAGGCGGGATTTGATAAGTGGTACAATATACATTTTAATAACGATAAGTGTAAAATTTTCCAAATTTGGTACAAATAGAATGGTTAACAATACACATCATCTGTCATCATCTCTCAAAAGGTAGACCTTCAATACAAAGACCTCATAGATTTCTGTATAACTAAACTTGGTACAAACAGCTTCCTAAACAATACACGCGATTTAATAAAATGTTCTTATTTTAATGAGACACTTAGTTAAGATTGCATTATATAAAATAACGTTTTTGAAATAAATAATGTTTTTACCAACTAGAAAACAGACAAGTGGTAAAAATAGTTCCATGAAAATATGACTTTAATTTTGATGTGGGGTACATTTTTTTCTACTAAATACTTACGCTAACGCTGACGTGGTGGTATAATATTTTTAAAGAAATAATTACGCAATTTTTACACCAGCATGTGCGTAGTTCCGCTCGTGCTAAGTCGTCAAGCTCAGCCAAAACACAAGTGAATAACAACGGTTACGATATAAGAAGATACTAAAAAAATTAAATTGATTAAGCGCAACAAAAGAGATTTTTTTTTTTAAATATATATAGAGGGTAAAATTTACCACCACCTCCACAGTTAAAGGTTAATGGTTCAATAAACCTTTTTGTGTATACAGGGGTAGATCTTTATTTTTGTTATCAACAGATTTTATTGAAGTTTATTCTTTGATGAAAATTTATTTTACAGTTAAAATTTTTTATATTTTTCAAAAAAACAAAATGTTGTTTTTCTGAAGACATAAAACAGACAAATTTTATTATTAATGAACTTCGTATTGAAACGTGATTTGAAGGGACTGTTTTAAATAAAATGTTACAAGGAAATCGAAGAATATATAATAATAGTGTGTAATCAGCGATAAATATAACGGCGTATAAGCAGGGTGTCAGATTTATTTTAACCTGTATTGCCAAATTCAATGTCAAAAATCGCCGAAGCATCTTTTTATTAAATGTTGACAATAAAATATACATTTTATAAATTATTTAAAATATTTTGTTTCAAACCTAAAAAATTTATTTGTTTTGAATTGCTTAGTTTAAAAATAGAAAATCGTCGCTAATATATGGGCATATCCCCAGAATGGTCTAGCAGGATGAAAAAATAAAATGTTGTTTGTCATCGTCTTTTATTGTTTATTATTATAAAAAGGTCTTTGTTCTTATCAAAGAATGGTTTCATAGCATATCTCAGCTGTTTTACTTGAGGAAATTGGGCTGGAAACTGGAAACTGGAAAATTTTATAATTTTCTGTATTTTCTACTCCTAAAGTCATTTTTATATACTTATTTTACATGCAAAAAATATGTTATGTTTACACTCGTTCTTCATATTCTCTCAATTACATTCAATTGTTAAACGAGTATTAAGTTTTTTTGTTAAGTAAATTTGAAGAAATTTATGGGAAAATGCGTGGTGATAATAATAAAAAAATATGGAAAAACCGTACGTTCGCGGTCCGTACGTTTGCGACCGGTAAATAAGCCAATTAAACAAAAACCAAGAGAGATATTTTATTTTGTAAATATTGGATGGAGACCTACATTAATACACTTCTAAAATAAATTAATCACTTTTGAATATTCCGTTGCATTGTTTAGAATTTTACATTTCACTACTGTCAGCCAAAGTTGACTTCTATTTTGCGTACGTTCGTGACCACAGGTTTATAACTCTTATTTTGAAAACTTAAACTCGATAAAATCCATCTTTTCACTAAACATAGAGCTACCCAAATGCTATTGAATCGAAAAAATAAATGCTAGGAAAAGTCTTGTTTACTATATTGTTTGTACATCAAAAGCGTACGAACGTACGTTCGTGACCCCAGGAAATGCCCATACATATATATCTTGTTTAATTTGTACTTAAAACAAAGAAAAAAAGATAAGTGAAAACAAAAAGGTAAATATATTTACTATAAAATAGTTTATAGTAGTCTAATAAAAGCAGTAAAAATAGCTTTTCGGTAAGTTTTAAGAAAATATTGGATAGATAAAGATTTGGGCGGCATGAAATAACCCCCCAAAATATAACCCCCCAAAAAAATAATGAAATAACCACCCAAAAGTTTGTACAGAGAACAACAAAAACGATTTTTTGGGGGTAATTTCATTTTGTTTGGGGTGTTATTTCAATTTTTTAATTGGGGTATTATTTCATATGAAATTATCCCCCAAAAAATCATTATGAAATAAAGCCCCAATATATTTTTTGGGGGATAATTTCATTTTAAAATTTATAATGAAAAAGTTTTTGGGTGCAAGGATTTATCCTCTTTGGTATACAGAACACCGGCTTCGATAATTAAAGCTGCCCTGCATAACCGGCCTACGGACGGGCGTAATGGCTTTCTTCTATATGGTATGCCAAACATCGGCTTCGCTAACTAAAGCTTCTCTGCGTAGCCGGGTCGAGTCGGTATTTTATACTATAGAGGAGAAAAAAATACCTGGCGCTATGCAGAGAAGCTTTAGTTAGCGAAGCCGGTGTTTGTTATACCATAGAGGAAAAAGTAATTGCGCCCGGCCGACGGCCGGCTATGCAGAAAAGCCTTAGTTGGCGAAGCTTGTGTTTGGCATATCATACCATGCTATCTATCGCGTGATTCTTTAAAGCAAAACTGTATAATTAATTGTATTTCATATATTGGGCTATTATTTAATTTCAGAAATTGGGGTTTTATTTCATATGAAATAAGCCCCCAAAAATTAGGGAATTATTTCATTTATGTTTGGGGCGTTATTTCATTTCGTTGGGGGCTTATTTCAATTTCAAAATTGGGGCTTTCTTGCATATGAAATAATGCCCCACGCTTTGGGGGGTTATTTCATTATTTTTTTGGGGGGTTATATTTTGGGGGGTTATTTCATTCCGCCAAAGATTTGTATGAAGTTGCAGTTCTATTATATATATATATATATAACACGTTACACTTTATCGCCTAGACATTTCTCATTTTCATCTTTTTACTGAATACATTGTTGGGGAACCTGGCGAAGGTCGCTAATATGTTAAACTAATTTTTGAGCAAACCATTTAGCGATGTCAATTTCGGTATTCTGAAATTCTAAAGGCTTAGCTAAAAATAATGGCGGCATGAAATAACCCCCCACGAAATAAGTCCCCAAAACGGAAATGAAATAGTCCCCAAAAAAAATAATGAAATAATTCCCCAATTTTTGGGCTCTTATTTCATATGAAATATTTTATTTCATTTTCCATAAATCAACAATTTCTTCGAAAGAACCAACTCTTTAGCGTTGAGATTTAGACTAAAATTATTGCAGAAAATTTAAGGCTATTGGTGCTCTAAAATTAACCAATTGGTTGAGCTTTTAAAGCATTACTATTATGGCTGACCATCAAATCGATCGCAATCTAGTAAAATGAAGAAAGTGACTCGAGTCTTAGTCTCTTGATCCAATATTTTTATAAGACAACACAATCGCGTTATACCCTCTTCAAAAATTGTGGTGTGGGTATAAAAAGAAAAGTATTTCAAAAAGTTAAATATTTTGCTTACTGTTTGAAAGAGTTGTAGTTTTATACTCTCAGCTCTAACGTTTGTACTGATTAAGGTGGTGCCTACCGGTTCTTTAACTTCTTTTTACATTTTTATTTACTCAATTGTCACCTTATGGATTCAGGAATGATCTCAACCTTGTTTACGGAGGATGATGTAACACCAAAATGAGAAATATCCTTTATCTGATCTCTACAACCCCCAGGGGGAATTGTAATAACTTCGAACTAAAACTAAATTTCAATAATTGCCTTAAATAAACCAAATAACAAAGATGTTTCTCGCTGCAAATTAACTGTTAATATTTTGGGTAGAGAGATAATAAATTTAAAATTTAAAACCCGTCATGCAAACGATTTCATTACTCAACATTTTAAATAGCAAAAAAAAAACTCAGATTCTTATAACAAAAATAAAGCCCTAAAATAATCACAGTGACAAAAATTCTAAGTCTACGCGTTATCTTGATCGACCCTTATGCTTTCATATACGCATTTGCTGTTTTTTAGGAAACCCAAATTTTTAGAATTTCTCATGTAAACAAACATTAAGTAAAACCCAACATTTTCCAAAAATTTGATTTCAATAATTTTAAATGAAAACCTTAAACAATATGTAATATCAACAACTATAACCTTATATTTTATGATAAATAAAAGTTGCATAAATATTGTACTGCTAAGAGCAAAAATAAAAAGAAAATGAGTTTGCAAAGTCATGGGCAAAGGGCAATTAGCTAAAGGGGTTAATAAATATAAATACATTTATATATTACTTACACTTTTTGCAATAATATCTTTCGCTATAAATTCTCGCTAGTCACTGTTTATTTCGTCTGTCTGTTTCCTTTAATTCTATTTTTTTTTTCACCAAAGCATTTTTATCGCTAAGAAGAAGTAACAATGCCAATAAAAATTGTTTATATTTTTTTGGGTGAATTGTCTAGAAGTTTTGGGGTAAAAATATAAGAGTCATTTTAAAATATAAAATTGTTTCTTTGATTTTACTTTCTATTGCGGTTAAGTATTTTTATTGGTTTTTGTATGTTCCCTACAGAAAAATGGATTGTTATTTAATGACAATATTCATTATGAAAATTAGGTGAGTAAAATAAGAAAAAAGAGTTAAAAAAGTGCCACAGTAATGTTTTCCCTAACCTAATTTATTTCTTTAAATTATATTAATAACACTTTACAATAATTCAGAAATTTTTCTAAATATTTTTACTCTGAATTATGACATGATTAAATACGCTTTTGCACAACTGACACCATTTAAAAAATTATCATAAATATAATTTATATATACATATTGGTCTTCAATCGAGTTTACGATCAATGCAAAGTCTGCCACAACGATAAAAATATGATTGTGGTTGGCAAGTAATATCTGTGATTTAACATTAATTTGATGTGGTTTAGAAGACATAATAATACAAACGCAAAATGAACGTGAATAAATTTACTTTTCCATATGGTTAAAGTTTTTCGACAATTTCGACAATATAGCATGAACTGCGTGTGTATTGTGAACCTATTTTGTTTTTGCCAAATTTCTTTGTTCTTTCTACCACTAAAGTGTGTATTTTTCAATGTTCGAAGATAAACCAAACATTAGTTAGTGTTCGGTACACTAAGCCAGAAACGATATCTATATTTTTTGTGTCTGTATGTACAGAACCCAAAATGCCACTCATAACTATTTTCATGAAAGTAACAAACACGATATAGTGTTCTCGTTTTCATTATAAACACGTATAATTGTAATGGTTCTGTAGACATACACTATAGTTTAATGTTCTGTAGTGATTTTTTTAAGGAATGAGCAAACAAAAAATTTTAGCAACGCTTTTTTCTTGTATTGTTGTAGATGCTTGGCGATTTGCATGACCAAAGCAAAATAAAATAAATATTAAATATCACCCTGTCATCTCGGCCTGCTGATCTAAAGATAATGATAGTGATACAGAATTTGCTTAACTGCCTTTAACTCGTGTGTGTTTTTTCACAACCTACATAATTCAGACGAGTCAGATCCTAGTACAATCACCATCGTGCCTACCATGCATGGGCTCGTACCCTTGCTCCCACCTAAAAGTTAATTGGAATCGGTATTTCTAGGCATCGGCCATTCCGGGATATTCTATCTTTCTAATTTGTTCTGTTTAAAGCTTCTATAAAATCGGTGCAACTGAACAAAAAAAATCCTTTTCTTACATTAATGATACAACTTATTACCACTTTATATGCAACTGCTGTTGCTATTTGCCTTTGTGTAAGGGGTTTCCTCTTATTACTATCATTTGCCATCTTCATCATTATTATCATTACTATTGTAGTCATAATTGCCAAGAAAAAACAACTAGATAAATAAAGAAAAAACAAATAGTTTCTTTGTTTAAAATAAGAAGACAATAATAACAAAATCATCAGTTGCAGCAGTAGCTAAAGCCAAAAATATAAAGAATAGGGAGGAGAGAAATGCAACAAATGTACTGAATCTGAAAACAGAAAAAAAATATTTATTTAACTTTTGTTTTTTTTTTAATAGAAGGATAGAGTATGTATTTATGGGGGGGGGGGGGAGGGGTAAATATTCTAAGTATTGTGTACATTAAGTAGTTTAATGACTCTGATAATGACTAAAAGTTGATAGTTATTGGTGGTGCTATAAAGTAGGGTGTTAATGATACAGCTACTACCAACACTGCTACTGCTGAATTTAAGGGTAATGTTGATAATGATTCTAAGAAAAGAGAAGAAAAAATAATAATAATAATAATAATAATAATGCAACATTTTGTTGGTTGTTGCGATTAAAAATTCTTTTCAGCTCTTGCTGTTTTTCACGACTTTGTCAGCTTTTACACAAAAGCAAAATAAAAGAAAAGTTAAAGAAAATGGAAATACAAGAGATAATAAGTGTGATAATATGGGGAAAATACAAGAAAAAGATTATGATGATTTTTTTTTTTGAGGCCTAATAGTAGGCATTATTTAGCATTCAGAAGTAGTCAGAAGCCCTTCTCGCCGCATTCCATACTTATTTATTTTTAACACAGGTTGTCATTGGACGCAAGGCCTTCCACACTTCCTTTAAAAACAACTTCGATCCCTTCCCAAAGAAGGGAGTAAGGAAGGTCACTAAAAATAAAAAGTAAATAAAACTGAACACCTTCCTTTCACCCATCTCAAAGAAGGGAGTAGCGAATGTGTACTAAATATTTCAGAAGGTCTTTTAAAAAGTAGTTTATACCTTCTAGAAGGCATACTTCTGAAGGCAGGATATCATGCGAAGCGAATCTTTTAGAAAGGAGTATAGAGGCCTTCAAAAAGGCCTGCCACTTGCAGTCCTTTCAATATTTACCGCTGGGATACATTTAAGAACCAATAAACACACACACACATACACATTAAGTACATATGTGTATGTGTGTGATTTGATTGCATTTCCACTAAAGTGTAATTTACAAAAAAAAAAATGCTTCTCTGATCCAATTATTGTTGGAAAATTTTCAGAAAACAATAACAACTTATTATTAAAGGGTTATTATAATTATTATTTTAAAGACTTGTGCGATACTTTACACTACCTTAAACAATTCTCATTAAGTTTTGTTTTTCTCTTCTATTATTTTCTGCGTGTTTCTAGTTTGATTTAAGCGTTTCTGTTTTGTATCCTAAATTTTTCATGAACACATTTAGAAAATACTATTCAGTTTCATTCGACACTTTCTATTTGTCGTATTTTTTTTTTTTTAATTATGCTATACTGAACCGTTTGTATTTTTTTTTTTTTTTGTTTAACAATTTCTTCGAAAAAAACTATACTCATCCTGATTTATCACTCACAACGAGGTTAAGGGGAAACAGATTGTAGACGGATGGCAAATTGTCAGCATTTGACAATAACGAGAGTAAATCTGTGACAAGAAGAATGAAGAAAGGAAGAACGAAGTAATTTTCTGCAGAAATTCAAGTCAAAGGACAAATAGGTCATTAAATTGAAAATTGTTTACATAATCATGGAAATCATTTACGGCATTTACGATAAGGATCTCACAGCAATTATTAAAGAATGGTGACAGTAAATTTTTTAATTAACATACTGATTATTATTTTATTTATTCTTGAATTAATCTTAATAAGTGAAAGAAATTTTATCTTTTTGACTATGGTTAAAAATCAAGTGTTCGCCCGATTAAAGTTTGATTTGACCATTGTTTTTTAGCTGCCTGCGACTTTTTGTGAGACTTTTTTTATCACCGACTTTTGCGACTTCTTTAAATATTCTCCCAAAAAAACATAAAATTTGCGGTAAATTATAAGTTTTTTTTATTATTTTTATCAAAAAAATCGTCAAAATAACGTCGTCAAAATTTAAAGCAATTCACAGATTATAGTTCCTTAGCAACAATTTGATTACTTTTTAGCAACCTTGTCATGGACAGAAAAGGTTTGTTGGCGAGAGAGAAATGTCCAAGGTGTAAATTGCGACTAAGAAAGTTTTCGCTAAGTTTCAGCAAAAGTTTCAAAGACTAGTTTAAGCAAAAAGTTGTTAAAAGAATAACGCATTACACTCCATTTTAGACTGTAGATAAAAATACAATTTATGAAAACTTTAACTCATAACATGGCTTATAATAATAAACACTTTTGTTTGAGAAATAGTGTCATTCCGACCATCGAAAGCTGCATGATCTCCAAAATTTGTGCAAGAAGAATGTAATTCCTCGTGGCTCGCAGTAATTATTTTTTTTAACTTACAAGGTGGAAAGAAGCGAAATTGTTAAGATGAGCCAGATGTGGCAGAGGAAGATAAAGAAGACGAATGAACTTCTAGTTAGTTTTGATTTACGCAATGTATACCTTAATTTGTCATAATTTTTTTTTTGTAATAACCCAAATTGGAAAGTACTGAATATGTGCCACTGAATTAACAAAACTATGAATAAATCACTGTTTTATAATGTTACAAATTAATATTTTTGAGATCAAATATTTTAATAAAAATACCGTAAAATTATTGAATAAAACAGCGTATACCATACAAAATAAAATAGTGTATCAGATACATCATACGAGTTCCTTAAAAAATAAAATAGCCTATATGGAGGACTTGCACTTTGAATGACATAATAATGGTCTTAAAAAATGCGTAGAATAAAAAAAATTGGTCAATTTAAAGACAAGAAATGGTATTATGTATTCGTCGAAAAATCCAATATGAAGAATTTTTATTTACCGCGATATTGAGGTTTTAATAGACATCCGATTTTACAAAAACTTTAAGCACGATTTTCTCAAAACCTCAAAAAACATATACGCAATTGTTATATTGAGGGGACGATATACTTGTATACGTCAATGCTCTTTTAATAGCATGCCATATTAATATATATTGTAAAATATCATCCCAACAACCTTTATTACATCTGTATGTTATTATACCCACACTTTAATGTGTGTAACACCTTAAAATACTGCTCCTTAAGTATACCGATCGACTCAGAATCACTTTCTGAGTGGATCTAACGACGTCTGTCTGGCTGGCTGTCCAAGTACAGGTCGAAATTTTAGAAATAATTTAATGAAATTTGTTACATACATCGGATCTAATTAGCACAAGGGCGGATCGGTCCATAATTTCATATAGCCCCTATACAAGTTGCTTTCTGCAATAGGATCTTTGTGCCCACTATCAAACCAATTTTAATGAAATGTAAAACATATGAAGATAGATCCATATTAATATGGACACGTAAGGTATGCATTTGTTAAAAAATATGACCACGAGGGGAGATAGGGGGCAAATTCTGCCTATTAGAAACTATTAAGCAAATTTTAATGTAATTTTCACTCTCGAAAATTTGTTCTTATATACTGCACAGAGGAAACAGATTCGTGATCACAACCGAATTTAACGCCAATCGAATTTCGTCGGTTGCATGTACTATCACACAATTCGGTTACAATAACTGAAAATTTCGTTGCTTAGCATAATATTTTTGATAGCAACATTTGAATTTTAGTACACTATCAATTATAACCACAGATATTGTTAGTTGTAAGTATGGTTTTTAGAAAACAAAAATATGCTTATAACCGAATATATGATAGATGCAACTGAATTAAATCATAATTGGTGTTCATAACAGACAGGCGCGGATCCAGCTCGAGCCTTACGGGGGGAAAATTTTGTATGATACAAAAAAGTAAAAAATTTGTTTTTAAAAGTTTATTAAAAACAATATATGTATGTATATTATATAAAAAAAAAACAATAGGGTTAAATAAAATATAAGATCCGTTCAATATAAATTAAAATAAATTTATCTTTTTAAATAAGTAAATTGTGATTTCCTTGTGAGGCAAATTGAGAAAGTTCAGTCTATCTTCGGTCATTGTTGATCTAAGCCATGTAGGGTAGGAAATGACCTCTCGCTTGTAGCACTACTGACGAGCATTGACACGAAAATTTGCAATATTTTTCTTAGATTTGGGAAGATGTCTTCATCACAGTTTATTAAAGCATCTACAATGTTATCTGATCGATTTTCAGATATTTTCCATGTTTGTTGCCAATGCAACAGTTCAGGCTCAAGTTAAAATGTGTTAATCTCGTTTATCAAATATAATCAGCTCATCAGCTAGCTGCGGTTTTAAAATAAATGGTATATGGGCAAATCTCAAAAACAGTCCACAAACCAAAAATTTTTCATATTAATTTTTTTTAGAGGTATAATTTAATTTTTATATTTAAAAATATGTATTTCGACGATCATTAATATAATAATTTTTACCAAATATAACCCCTTCCCTGATCTCTTGATGTTACACATGAATTTAACATTATTTTAGGTGCTTTTTGAGCTTAAAATAGCACTTACAGCCAGCATACTCATCGCAATATAAATTTCGTTAAAAAAAGATTGATATTCATTCATACATTCATTAATGATCACAAAATTAGTTTATATATATAATTTGTTTTGTTAAAATAAATAAAATTGGGTTTATTATATAGTACTAAAAAAACTGTAGCGTACGTTGTAAGACGTGCGTCACAAAGGGTTCACAGATTTTATCAAAAAATTAGAACATTTTTAAGCTGCGAATAAGTGATTTTAGAGTTCTCTTCAGCGTTGCCATTTTGGTGCCTTTCGGGTATTTTTTGGTGCTTTTTTGCTTATGCAATACCCGAAATTTTGTTAAACACCCGTTTTTGAAAAGCGGGTATTTATAGTGCTTTTAACAATTTCTCACAGTGCTTTTAACAATTTCTCACAGTGCTTTTAAGTGCCTTTTACAATATTTATTTTTTTTTTTAAATTTTTTTAAAACTTCGATTATATTGAGGATGATTAAGATTTGCTATTTGGGGTACATTTTTGGAAAGGCCTGTAAAGATTTTAAGGTATCAAATGATAAAAAAAAGTGATAAAAGAAAAATGCATTCGTTTTGCCAAAAACTTTATTTACGAGGTTAGGGCTAGGCTTGCTAGCAATTTGGAAATTTTACAAAACGTTTACTTTTTAGCGTTGACAACATATTTTTTTTATTAAAATTTGGGCTGTCATTAAGTTTTATAAAGAATGGTCGGTCAATGCAAATTTTCGGTAATTGCAACAGGCCAGATTTTTTCTAACTACGAAAATCTAGCTCGCACTTTATTACTGTTTTATGACCAATTCAAACTCAGCTGATAATGATCCAAATGATTTGGTTGATATAATTTTTATTGAAGGTAATAATAATAAATTTAAAAATGTTTATATACAAATGTAACTATCAGGTATGTGCTGGAAATCGATTTTAAAAACGATACGATTTGAAACCGAAAATATAGTTTTCAGAATCTTTTAAAATGGATTTTAAATGCATATTCCTTTTATTTTCATTGTTTATTCTTTAAAATTTTATATTATATACGTTAACTGAAGTGTATTCTGAACGAAAATTTAAGACTTTAATTCAGAAATAGATTTTAAAATCGTTCGAAATTCATCACACCTTTTAAAAACATTTGTTTTGAAATCGATTTTCATCACATACCTGTATATTTAATTTTAAATGAAAATGGTCACCCATCAAAGCAATCGCCTTTTTTAAATTTTGGAGGTATATAATATTCGGCACAGCCGAATGCAACTTGTTTTGTGTTTAATTAAATTTAAAAAATGTCTTAGTGCTTTTTTACGCTTTTTTTGTTCAAAATAGTGCTTTTTAGTGCTTTTTTTTTAATTTTAAAGTGCTTTTTGCTCTCAAAAAGTTGGCATCACTGGTTCTATTATATTCATCATTCTTTTAGGAATAAGACTTTGTATACCTTATGATGCAAAATTTGCTAAAAATTAGGAAAACACCCTTCAACTTTTAAAGTTGCTTCTAAGTTTTGTGGCGTGCGTAACAAAACTTTGTGATTAATTATTTCGCAACAAATGCTTGCTAAGAAATTATGATATATGCCATTCGTAAGTACATATTAATGTCACTAAATACTATATAAGTTGAATCTATCTCTTTTGAAAGGCCAAAAAATGGTTATATATCAATCTGAAAACACGAGCGAGTGTAGCGTTCGTTACGCAGGATTTGTCCATATGACTTGATTACACTTTGAGGTTAAAGTTTAGGTATGTTCAATACATTTAGGATATCTATTGGGTTAGAGGAATGTAACCTACAACTCGGTAGTAATCTTCAACATTTTGGAAGTGACTATTTCGTTCAAATTTTGTCTTTTCGATTGGAACCTCGATTTGAACGCAAATAACTTTAACTTTTTCAAAAATCGCTTTAAATTGTTCTTCCGCTTTATTTCTTTTCTCTTCAAGGCACATGATAAAAATTTTGATAAGGCTTGATGCTTTTTGAATATCTATATATTGCTTTTGTAAAATGATACTAAGTGGCTGTGTTACAATAGGTATCACACTTAATATGTATATTCCGCAAATAAATTTAAAAGTACTAAGTGAGCTCCTTAATATAAAGGTAGAGATACTACTTCCTTTCCACTCAGATATTTCTTTTCCAAAGGTTCTACTATATGATGAACACTTGTTGCAAAGACGTATAATGAAGAGAGTTTGGCTCCCAAAAAATTTAAAAAATTTTGTCGTTTCTTTAACAAATGATAAAACTTTTTGTATTAATGGCACTTTATTGCTTTTAGAAATTGAGCTGTTCGATTTATGGGAATAGCAAGGCGTTTGTTTCGCATTTGTCGCTTTTCCAGAAATTTTGAACAGCTCCATTTTCCGCTGACATCAGAGGACACCAATCTGTTCCATCTCCTACACAATTTTTTAGGTCAAGACCAAAATTTGTCAAAGTTTTAAGAACTATTGATGATATTGCCTTCGCATCAATTGACACATCAACGTCATCAATATCTTTTGAAGCCTCTTTAAATGCGTTAACAACAAAGCCAATAAATTCTTCCGTAAAAACTTTTTGTTGTATGTCGAAATATCTAAAAGATAAGGAAATCAGGCTTTTCCCCGACAAATCAGTGCTTTCGTCAAAAATTATCGAATAGAATTTTGATTCATAAAACACATTTATACATAAATATTGCAAATACTAAGGCTTTTTAATAATTTAGCCGCACGCATTATCAAGTCAAACGTTTAGTCTTTGAATATAGATGGCACCTGCTGGGATTGAATGTAGAATAATAAGTAATTGAATTCGGTAAACTAAATGTTTCTTTGGAAATATCTAATAAATAACTATAAGAATTAAGATGTGGATACTTATTGAAAATCGTTAGAGATTCAATAAAAAAAAAAATTAAAAAATACTTACTGAAAATTTCGTTTGAGATTCCATGAAAAAAAAAACAAAAAAAAACTTGCTGGGATTTCCAAAAATGTTGTACATTAAAAAAAATATTATTATGGGAATTCTTATATTATCGAAATTAACAAAACATATTTTTACAATTTACGGGGGGGGGGGGGGGGGGGAATTTCCTTATTTCCCCCCCCCTGAATCCGCGCCTGATAACAGAAGATATGATTGACTTTATCAATTAACCATTTTCCTGATTTATAAGATAGAAAACCAACATAATTCCAATAAACTCCATTTTTTGTTAGTATATTTATTAAGATATTTTATGCATTACATATGGGTAATTCCTATCAAAACGACCAAGAGTGGGACACGACCCCTTCCGATTTTAATGAAATTTGGTGAGAAGGTTGCTATTATCTTATAAGGAACATTTATGAACGAAAAAAAAATTTTAAAATTTGTTTTTCGAAAGTTATGGCATATTCAAAATGGCATAATTTCGCAGAATTAGTCGAATGTGTTGAGCATATTTCTTCAATATCTCGAAAACTACTTGACATACGAAGATGATTTTGATTTCATTTTAAAGAGAATACTTGGGGCTACAAACCATAAATTGAAAAAAAAATTTTTTTTTTGATAAATGTAATATCTGCAAAATGTTAAATTTTAAAAACGGACTAACTCAAAAACCTATTTTTTATTTGGCTGATTTTTTTTTGTATAATACCTCAAACTGTTCTTTAAAAATCCTGAAACTTTGAAGGAGGTCTTTTTTTCTTTTTTAAGATATGATTTTTTTCCTTTCGCAACCCTTAAAAAATAATATTAAAATTGAATTTTAATATTGTAATTTTGAGCAATAAGTACACTATGTTAGTTGCAAACAACAGACCAGCCGCGCACCTGGCATTTTACCCTAATTGTGGACGCTGAATCCAGTGGTGCTAACCGTTTTTTTAGGTTAGCTCTTGTTTTCAATTATAGCGTTATTTCGAAAATGTAAGAGGGTGCACAGCATATATTCGCGTAACTCAAAAACGGTTCAGTTTATTGAAATAACTAAAAAAACCGAAATTCGGCAATAAATAATAAAGTGGGGTTGGTCATACATTTGATCCATCTAGGAGCACCCTACGCGCCGCAGGGGCCAAATTAAAGAATTTTATAAAGCCGCAATATTTGTATGGTACAGCGCGTCTGGTAAAAATTGTAGGAATAGAACTATTACAAAAAAGCTTTATAAAATACATAACTGAAATTTAGCTCATAGAATAAATTCGAATAATATAAAGTTACCTTCGTTAGGAAATAATTCCCAGTTTCAAACTAAATTTATTTAATCCAATATTTTGGCACTCCGTTGTGTGCCTTCTTCAGGGTTTTTTTCTTAAGCTTAATTAAATGATAATACTAATAAAATTTTGTAAAGGTCGAATAATAGTCAATTTATATTTACAAGTTAATTACTTTAGTTTGACCGTGTATTCTGTACGAAAAGAAATGATAACCGACGTAACATGATTTCATGACACCACTATATTAGCTCCTAAAAGTAGAATTTTTGGATGTTTACATAAACCATCCCTATTAATTTCATCTGTAGTTACTTGCTGTACATTCACTCTTTTTTTAACAAAGAAGCTTGCGTTTTTAATCGTTATCTTGAGCAGAAATACCATGGTGTATCCTGGAAGAAAAATGGTTTGTAAAATACCAAAAATGTTGGTCATGAACGCGATTATTTAATAGTAGCTAAGTATATTAATAAAGGCTCAGTTAGCCGGAAGCAACAGTAACATTGCAAATCAGCTGCTTCATTTTGTTGCATGATATGCAATTAGAAAATTTATAGTTAGCAGTAAGATCTTATCTTATTTTATTTTCTTATTTTAACTTTTTTTATTTAACTTAATTTTTATTTTATTTTAAATCAAGGCGAATTTATTACAGGTGGTCTTAGATGTCAAAGTTTTGTTAATTCTCTTTTATTATCTTTGTTTCTGTTTTGTTTTATTTCTGTTTTTGACATTGTACAATGATTTTACAAAAACAAATTGCTTGTGGTTTTTGTACGAGTTGTACTTGTTGGGGTACCGAGATTACCTGGGATGAATTCGCCTTGTTTTAAATGTTCTTCTGTTCTCACATATTTGTTTTTTACTTTTGACACAAAATTCAGTTTTATATAAAAAAAAAGTTAGTTTGGTACTCACAGTAAATAATTGGGTCTTTCCCCTTTTTTCTTTGGTTGTGAATTCTAAATAATTATATTTTCAATTGTTGTACTCGTATTGAAACTATACTTACAATCAATAATTAGCTGCAATAAATGAATAAACATTTATATTATAAGATTTGTTGACAAAAGCAAATTATTGATTGTAATGACTAATATTCAGTATTGCATTTCGTTAAATTTGGTTGTGATTGACACCTTTGGTACTAATTTTTGTTATTAAATAAAATAAGTTATCATAAATAATAAAACAATGGAAATAATCATACTTCAGTTAGAATTACGTTTTAATATTTATTAGTATTAAAAATCTGTTATAGTTATACATTTTTAATAATTGCAATCATATATTATACTACTTGATCAATATTTTATTACTGAAACTGTTTTCCAACCAATTTGTTTTCTGTATGTGTGATATTGGGTTTCACATGGTCGGGCTTGACCGACTATACTTTCTTACTAGATTTTTATGTAACTTTGTTTTAGAGGTACTGTAACGTACTTTTTATAGTGTTGAATATAATTTGTATGTGTTAAAGTTTTAAGTATTAAGCCTTTTTTCAACGTTTTTTATTATTTGCTTGTTTAAGTTATTTTCTCTCGAAAATTTCATAGCTGTATTCTTACGATCAATCACTTCATGCAATAATACTTTTTCTGTAATGTCTTTTTACCATCACAGTTTGTAACGTCTTATTTCTTTTTAAAGATAGCTTTTGAATGAAGCAACGTCTGTTAGTTCCCCTGCTCTCTGTTTTTAGTAAAGTTACGTTATCTGAGCTACCTAAATAAGAGCGGAAGCGTTTTTTGTATGTCAAAACTTCTCATTTGCATACAATTTATACGAAACAAACCATTAGAATGCGAATTAGAAATCACCCGGCTGATAAATCTTATTTGACAGATCGCTATGTCGGTTTGTTTTATTGAAATTGTATTTAAATAAAATTTTCATTTTTAAAAAAAACGCTTGCCGCTTTTGTTTAGGTTGTTCAGTAATAATTTTTTTTTATTATAGTTTTAGCTATTAAGAATTTCTTTCTGAAAATTTTGGGTTTTAACACAAAGTTGTAACAAAATTTGAAAGAAAAACCCTTTCATTGGTTTTCCAAGTGAATATAGGTATGGACACCGTAAGAAAAATGGCCGGTGTTCCAGGGGATATAGGAGACAAAATTAATAAAAAATTTAAATCAGTTTTATTAAAAATTAAACATTTTCGGTACTTAAATATATTGTGGATATTTTGGGAGACAAGAAGAATTGTGAGTCCAATCGTATATAATATACTTCAGAGCAAATACTCAATTTTAAATATGCTCCCTTAACATCTGTAGACGTAGGAAGAACTTTTTCTATGTACAAGAACTTGCTGACTCCAAATAATCATAGTTTTTGTTTCGAAAATTTATTGCATCAACTTATAATTTACTGTAACAACGTATTGAACGAATAAAGTGGAAAATAAAAAATAAATTTAAATTGCTTTTTTTTAATTTTAACAGCTTATTTTCATGTTTTTAAATGCTTTTTTTAAGAGCCTAAAACTTTTTTTTTAATGATTTTTTTTTTTGGTAGCCCTAGTTATAAAGAATAAAATAATACAATTTTATTTTTTATAACCAAAGATTTTTCATTAAACTAATTTTTGTGACCCCATAACTTTTGAAAAAAAAATTCCCAAAGTTGCTTACAGTATTGTAACTGATAATCCACTTAAATGTTGAATAATGGCAAAAACTTTTTTTGGTGCAACGCCCTAATGCGTATACATACATATCGTCATATTAAATGCAAACGGTCGTAACAACACAAAATTTCGAAATTGAGTTTTTTATCGATTATGGTGCGTTTTACCAAAATACATTTTCGTGCAAAATTTTAGATTGCTACGATCAAAAATGACGACTTTATTACCTTGTTGTTATTGATTTTGTAAAGTTTTTTGCTTCTCCTGTAAAAAAAATGAAAAGTGTAGTTACGTCCGTTTGCATTTAATATGACGATATGTACCTTAACATACATACGCCTTAGATATACTACTCATATGATTTTGTAAATTTTACTTTTAGATGCTGATGCATTTCAAATACAGGTCAATATATTTATAAATTCAAAAGATACAAAATTGCATAGTAGCTTAGAGTTTAAAGTATGAAAGCAGTGTACAAAATTTCATAATAATATGAATTTGTATATTAGTGTCAGAAACTCTCTAGGGCAAAGTGGTAGGGGATTTCAGTCAGTTTAACTTTGAATCTTAAGTGGGATTAGTGTAAGTGCAATTACGTTGACGTTTCTTTTAAATAAAACAATAATGGTAATGTTACTTATCAGCATCTTAGATTAAGTTCTTACTAATAAGGCATACAAATTCTAATTTTGTGAGCAATTTAACTTAATTTAAGAGGTCTTCAAGGATACTCTTTTTTGCAGATACAAGGCCTTACATCCGCGTTCCAACTTCGTTACTAGTTTACACGGCATGTTTTTGGAAATCAAAACCTTACCTTTTCGCATCTACTTTGATAAGGGGAAGTGAGTAAATTAATTACTGTTGACGTTGAATATTTTTTAAAAATTTGAGAAATATTTCCTACAGATTCTTACATAACTTCTAAGAGAACGTTTCTTCCGACAGACCTTTTCTTATGCCGGTAATTTCTACAAAAGGAAATATAGCTGTGTATAGAAATCTATTGTGTAAAAGCTGCCATATTTTAAAAGAAAACTTAAGGTAAAACACGTAGGTCAAACAAAAGTTGAAATAGGTAAAGATAACTATTAGGTGCGAACACGACCAGCTTTCTTTTTGTAGAAATTACGAGCATTAGAATAGAAATTTGAATTTGTAAAGCATTTTTTTAAAATATATTCTAAAAGGTCTTTTTAAGAGGGCAGAGTGGAAAATGAGTAGAAGTTTATTAGAAATGCGTCAGTAGCTGTGTTCGAAAACAAACACTAAATATCGCTCCTAATTGTTCGGTTCGCTAAATTTGTGGGAAACACAAACGTTAATGGTGTTTGTGTAGAAAATCATTAAAAAAATTACGTTTCCCTGTTAAACATCTTTCGAACACAAAAATAATGGCGTCATGAAATAACCCCCCATAATATTACCCCACAAAAAAATAATGAAATAACCCCCAAAAAGTTTGTACAGAGAACAACAAAAACAATTTTTGGGGGGTTATTTCATTTTGCTTAAGGTGTTATTTCATTTTTATAATTGGGGTATTATTTCATATGAAATTATCCCCCAAAAAATCATTATGAAATAAAGCCCCAATATATTTTTTGGGGGATTATTTCATTTTAAAATTTTTACTGAAAACGTTTTTGGGCGCAAGGATTTATCCACTTTGGTATACAGAACAGCGGTGCGCAAAATGACCCCAGGAAATATGGTCCCAAAAGGAAAATGAAAAACGGCCCCAAAATTTTATATGAGACACAACAACACGCAATTTTGGGGCAATTTTTTGTCTTATTGGGGTTATTTTTAATTTTTTTGTTAGGGTGTTTTTGTACTTTAAGTGGAATGAAAAACGACCCCAATATCAAGGAATGAAAAATGGCCCCAAATAAAATCACAATTTTTACTTTGGGGCTATTTTTCGTCTACTAATAAAAAATGCAAATTTTAAGAAATAAAAAATCACCCCAAACAATTTTACACAAATTTTATAAAATTCTATGTAAAAGTTTCTAGGGAAAGTATAAAAACCCGAATTCTTATACCAAAGTATAGAAAATCTTTGCCGGTTATGCAGAGATGCTTTAGTTAGCGAAGCCGGTGTTTGTTATACCATAGAGGAAAAAATCCTTGGGCCCGGCCGAAGGCAGGCTATTAAGAGAAGCTTTACTGAGAAAACCTAGTGTTCGTTATACCATAGAAAAGAAAATCCTTGTGCACGGCCGAAGGCCGGCTATGTAATGAAGCTTTAGTGTTCGTTGTATAAAAGAGAAGAAAATCTTTGCACCAGGCCGAAGGCCGTCTATATATAGAAGCTTTAGCTAGCGAAGCCAGTGTTCGTTATACCATAGGGAAAAAAATGCTTGCGGCCTACTAAAGCTTAAGTAAGCAAAACCTGTGTTTGTTATATCATAGAGAAAAAAATCCTTGCGCATGGCCAAAATCCCAACCATGCTATCAATCGTACGATTTTTAAAGCCAAAACTGTATAATTATTCGGATTTGAAATCGGGATTCTTAATTTGGGCTTTTTAGTTTCGGGCATATGAACTTTCCCAAAAATGTTTAATGTAACTTTCTTTGTGTTACATTATAAATTTTGAGGTGATTTTTCATAATGAAGAATTACCCCAAATTTAGGGTCATATTTTATTTTATTTTTAAGGGTTATTTTTCTTTTTTTGGGGTAATTTTTCATCAAAAAATGGGGATATTGCCCCAAATTTGGGGTCAATGGGGCCGGTGTTTGTTATACCATAGAGGAAAAAGTCATTGCGCCCGGCAGAAGGACGACTATGCAGAAAGCCTTAGTTGGCGAAGCTTGTGTTTATCATACCATGATATCTATCGCGTGATTCTTTAAAGCAAAACTGTATAATTAATTGTATTACATATATTTTGCTCTTATTTCATTTCAGAAATTGGGGCTTTATTTCATATGAAATAAGCCCCCAAAAATTTGGAAATTATTTCATTTATGTTTGGGACGTTATTTAATTTCTTTGGGGGCTAATTTCATTTTCAAAATTGTGGCTTTATAGCATATGAAATAAGGCCTCACGCTGTGGGGGGTTATTTCATTATTTTTTTGGGGGGTTTTATTTTGAGGTGTTATTTCATGACGCCAAAAATAATACTGTCAGCCTGTTCATGGATTTCGAACGTCATCGTTGGCATAGAAAATTACATTTAAAACAAAAACAAAATTCGAACATTCTTCGAAGTTTGTTTTTGTTTTTAATGTAATTTTCTATGCGAACGATGACGTTCGATATCGTTAAACAGACAGTGTATTTTATCAAACTCAACAAAATGTTCTCATATTTAATTCCGATCGGATTTTATAAATCCACAAACTTTATTGTGTTCGGTTTGGCTCATTAATGTTCGTCCCTTTTAGCTGGTAAAAAACCAAAAATTTTTCAAAAACAAAATACACATACAGAAAAAAAGCAAAAAGCCAGAAAAATAATTTTACACAGACAAGTTGTTCGTGGTGCGGTCGTTGCTAAAATTTTTTTGTTTGTTCATTTCTTTATCAATGTTAAATAAGAAACATTTTAGAACATTAAAATATAATGTTTATCTACGGAACAACTACAATAATTCTGTTTTTTAACGAAAAACAGAACACTATATAATGTTTGGCTCTTTCTTGAAAATAGTTACGAACGGTATTAAGAGTTGGTTCGTCTACACAATTACTAAAAAATAGATATCGTTCTTGGGTGTGCGAGCCGATCTCTAAATAATGGACTGTTTATTTTCGAACACTGATCAGTAGTCCTTCTTAACCCTACGGTCAATAACCAACAAAATATACGTTAGTCAATAGCCGGGTACCCCGGTACCCCTTTGTAGATTTTTGCACTTTTATATTAGAAAATATTGTTTTTAGTCCAATTACATATAGATAGTTTTGCAAAATAGGCCAATAATAAATTTCCGTATATAAAAATAATCAAATTATAAAGATTTTTGTTTTAAATCGCTACGCTTTACTTTGTCTTCTGTCGCAAAGCCATTTGTAGTTATTAAAAAAGTCGCTAAAGTAAACACATAACAATTTTTTTGTTCTTCTTTGAAAACGGTGCTTCTTTAAAATGGTTGTAGCTTTTAAATACTTTAAGCATTTGCTTCTTGCTCTTACATATGCATGTAGGTCGGTTTATAGAAGTATCACTACTACCCTTGTAGGTATAATAATTTTTAATAAAAAATTAGGTAAGAATGTCGCGTAAAGTGAAGTTTCCAAAATAAAGCAAATACAAACATTTATCAGATGAAAAAAAGCTAAATATAACTGATCTATTTTTGACGATATCGTGGATGATGATGAGTTGTCTTAAAGAGTAGACGGTGAAACACCATATACTGGAAATATAATATGTCTTATGCTGATATTTACGATGAGTCTTCAGTTGAAAGTGATGCTGGAGTTAATAATTTGCCGTGTGAAAAAAGCACAATTTGTTATCCCATCAAAACTAGAAGTCTTAATATTCTACGGCAACGTTGTGGGCCTGCAAGATCAACGGTATTGCTTTCAAAAGCTAAAACTTGAGAGTAGATATTGTGGACATAATAGTGCAATCAAATAGACAATCAAAAAAGCAGATGCCACATATGCAGTCTACATTGGGACTTACCCAACAAAACCACGACTTAATTGGAAATACGTAACATTAAATGAAATGTATGCCTTTACTGAGATTTTAATAATGATTCATTCCTGTAATGATAATACGAAAGATTTACGTGCCTTCGCATCTTATCCTCTATATCGAGTAACAATGGCCATTAGCAGATTCTGGTCACTGCGGCGTTTTATACGATTTGACGATGTTAACATCCAGCGAATGCGAATGCGAATCCAGCAAAATTGGGGAATATAGTTTTGTAGATTTTAATGTAAAAAACTGCTATCCGCTCGATGAGCAAGTATATACCGGGAAATCCCCAATGGGTCCAGAGAACCGACAAGGAAAAAGAGTCGTTAAGGATCTAACAGGTCCTATCCATGGTAGTTGGCGCCCCATCACAATAAATAATTTTTTTACCACTCATGATTTAGCGGAACATTCCAATATGCCGATACCAACAAATATAACATTTGAACAATAAAAGAGTTGTTAAAAAAACAAATTCATATGTTTTTTCAATCAAAGTCAAAATAGCCGTGCTAATTTGCAGAGAAAAACAAATAAAACTTGTAGGGGTACCGCGGTACCCGGTTATTGACTCGCGTAGGTGTCGAATGTTAAACGGTTTTAAACAAAGATCAGGCTATATATATATTTTTATTTTCTTTCATAATGTTTTTTAAGTCCTAAATAGCGACGATTTGGAGTTTCATCGCCACATCTTCATTGTGAAAGAATTGCGAGCATTTCTAAGTTGAAAAAGTTACCCGGGTACCCGGTTATTGACCGTAGGGTTAAAGGCCTGAAAAAAAAATTTTCCGCTGGGTATGTAAGTGTGTAGATGTTAGTGTTGGTGTGGGTTTTGTTTATTAATTTCCTTAAAATATTAAACTGAGCGTGTCCTTTATGATCATTTATAGGATTAAAAATGTTTTATAATTAATAAGATTTGCATACGCACACATTTTGTATTCGCATTTACATACTTATAATTTTGTTTACATAATTACTTTTATACTGATTGCCGTTCCTTTTGCTTTATTATGTTGCCGCTCACTTACAAAAAAATACACACTCATCCCGATAAGCTCGCACAAGAAAATACAATATGCTGATTCATGAGATTATTTTATCAAAATGGATAATAAAAGTTTTCTTTTTTTATTTTATTCTGCCGCGTCTTTGTCTTAACTGTATTTTCGCTATTCTTTTTCTTCTTTTTACCGAATACATTTCAAGTATACATTAAATTTAATTTTATTTTTACAGAGTTACAGAGTCACAGAGTCTATCGGTAAAATAACGACAAATCAATTGTTATATTAAATACCATATTCGTTAATAAAATTCATTTTCCTAGTTGAAAAGGCACCATCAACCAAATTTGTAAAAACTGAATCTGCATCTTGTAAAACAATTTATTCATATTAATTAATGAGTCACATGCATAAAAAAGGCAAATTGATAGCATGGATCAACTCTTATTCCGACGTTCTATCATTAGAACTAGGGTTACCTCAAGATGGTATAGGTTACTACCAAAAGCAAAATAAGAAAGCAATTAAGATGTGTTTTATTTCATGCAAGAATTCTTTTGCGATACATAAAATGTTTAATAACATTATGTAATGAATAACAATGTTTTACGCTCACAAAGAAAATATTATACCCACCCAGGTGGGTCTACTTATTTATTTTTTATAGGTAAAATTACATGATATATTGAATATGTGCTAAAATATAATTAAATAATGATCAAAAACTAACTCTAAAATAAAGTGTATTTAGAGCAACCCACCTGGCGGGTTTTCAGGGTTCGGCGTAAAAATAATAAAATAGTCTAAACAAATTTAGAACAAAATTTCAGGTATTCAATAACACAATATTTTTCGATAAAAAAATAAATTCAGTCAATTATAAATGATTAAAAACCTGAAGAGCCTTCTCAGGAAGACTACGGTAGTGCGAATGTTAATTAAGAAAAGTTTAAAAAATTGTTTTAATAACTCTTGTTATTTTCCGTGTATTTAAAGTAACATGTTGTAAAAATTAATAAATGTTATAAAATCTATCATGACACTTAATAAGCCAATTTTATGTCTCTTCTGGACTGTAAGAGGAGAGAAAAGCGAAAATCGGAAAATTGGACTGTGTTTAATTTCTCTGGCTAAAATCAAAAAAAATATTTTGTAACGAACCCTGGAATCCGCGAGTTCTTACACAATAAAAGGTGGAAAACACGTTAAAAAATTTGAATAAAAAATTTGATTTTCCCCTTTTAGTCAAAATAAGCTATCTTTAATTTACCACTAACACATGAAAATATAGATAGCTAAAGGTTTTTTCTATCATTGAAGTTTGCTCTTTTTTTAAATGGTATCCTTATACCAAATAACTGATACGGGCAAACAATTAATTTTTCTTGTATCCAAACAAAATCCCAAAGTACAAGATCTATGCATATTTTTGTTTGTTTCACTCTTTTAACCTATAAACTAAATGTGATTTTAAGTAGATATCACTTGTTTTTTAGGTTTTTTTATTACTTTAGTTTATAAAAAAATATGTATGTTTGTATGCAAGCCAAAAGTACAAAAATGTTGTCGATATTTCCAATATCATATATGATATGAAGATTTATTAATAAATGTGCTTTGTAACCTTAAAGCATTTAGCAGAATGTCTAAGCCATAGTAACCTTCTATGGCACTAAAAGGGAGAGAAAAAGATCTCACTTAACCCTTGTGTTAATACCCAACTTTATCCACATTGTTTAGCATCCGGGGTACACGTGAGCATTGGCAAATGTGATTTTTTAACTTTGTATTGCATAACGGCTAAAATTTAAAATTTTTTAGTATAACAGTTGAACATTTTTGGTCATACATGATATGTAAATGAACTTCCCCCTATTATTATAAGAACGCTTTGGAAACTAAACTTATGTGATTGTATGATACAGAATTTGGTTTATTGAATTTTTTTGAGCAGTTCAAACGTATCCCATAAGGTGTATTGCATTGTACTGGCTACCGGGGTACCCGGGTGCGCATGTTGCGATGGTTAAAGTTTAAGCAAATTTTTTGAGTATTAAAGGAATAAAAAATAAATCAAGAATCTGAATTCGCTTTCTTTTAAGTAAGATAACGGCGATCCAGAAGCTTGTTTAAAAATGTTAATTCTTAATACATTTTTTTCATAGGTACGATGGTAGCCGGGTGTTAACACAAGGGCTAAGTTTTAAAAAAACCTAATTCTATGATTGTTTTAGTTAGAAAAGTCCTTACTTTGTTGTTGTTACTTCACATGTATGATATGTTGAGAGATAATTTTGTATGTTGTTTTCAATCCATTTAGTTAATCTTTTTTGGTATTAATACCTAAATAGGCTCCCATTTAATAAATCCCCATGAAATAAGGCCCCACGAAATAAGTCCCCAAAAACAAAATGTAGTAAGCTCCAAAAAAAACTTACATGAACCATTTTGGTTATGGGGACTAATCTATGTATATAAAAATTAAAAATGTAATTTTTTTTTGTTGGCTTATAGACTCCTAAGCTACTGAACCGATTTTCTGGAAACTTTTACAGTTGTATCATGTAAGCCGAAAATAAAATAGGCTACTTATTTTTTCTATAGGGGCAGGGGAAGAGGTACCCACCATAAGATGCCAATATTAAGTATCGCATATCTAAAGAGCCGCTGCACCAATTTCTTTAACATTTTTGAGTAGCATCTTCTGAGACATCACAGAGGAAGTGGTACTCCACATAGGACGAATATCTTAAGAACTTAGTGATTAAACTTGGTAGGAGCACATAAAAAAATTACGACAAATCAATTGTCATATTCGTCAATCCAATTAACTTTTTAATTGAAAAGGCACCAACAACCGAATTTATAAATATAAAAAATAATTTTGTTACTTAGAATTGTTAAACCTTAACAAATATTTTTAACAATGAGTTTGTTATATTGAATAAAATATTTGTTAACATTTAAACATCAATTTTTATTTGGAGTTTGGGATTTTAACAAAATATATTATTGCTTACTGATTTGAACAACAAATGTCATTTAAGAGTTATTTTTATTAATTTTTTAGTAAAATACATTAAAAGTAACATTACAAGTAACATTAAAAGCTATTTCACCAACAGACTAATCCCTGGATGCACTAGGAAGATCCGACATCACCACAAATCGAATTTTTGACCCCATTGTTGGTAATATTTGAAATACTAGAATACATGAATACATAAAATTTATTTATGAATCATTAAATAATAGCTTTACTTACCCAGTAGATTGATGCAGCTTCTCGTCAATCGAATATCCTTTTAAGATTTTGAACCAAAGATATTTTTATTTATTTTATATTTTAATCTTTTTGACACAAAATTATTTTTTACTATGATATACAAATTTTTTTTTACCAAAAAAAAAAAAAAAATAAAATACAAATTGTAAATATGACAATTTACAAACATATTAATTAAGAAAATTGTTAAAAATATTAGAAAAGTTTTAATAAATTATCTTCAATTACTTATTAACTTTAGTTATTTTTTTCTGTGAGAGTAGTAAACTTAACCTCTGAATATAAAAATGAAGGTTGCTGGCGCAGGGGAAGCAATACCCCCATAGGATGCACACTATAACAGTTAGAGTCTTCAAACCTGGTAAAAGCCACTATTATGGTTAACTAAAAATTTTCAAATAAAAATGGGTGGGGTTGACGGAGGAACGAAAATATTAAATACCTGAATTCTATGTCAAAAGTCATCAAGGTTGTAAGACCCACTCTTATTACAGAATACTTCTTTCAAAATAAATATTAATGGGGTAGATGCAGGGAGTTTGTATCTTACAAACTTACCTTACTAGGGCTCTGCGAAATCAGATGGTGTGAGTCTGGGGAATTCAAAACTTCAAATGCCCTCACCATTCTCTTCTCTGGTAAACCATCGAATGAGCTGCCTCGATCCAGTGGAGTTGAAATGATACTTTCTAAGCAGGCCAAACATGCGCTTATGCATTAAGATAGAATTATCACCGCCAGAGTGCGCAGCCATGCTCAAAATATCACGCTGATACAGTGCTACGCCCCTACGTATACATCTGAAAAGTCGGTAAAAAAAAGCGTTTTATAAACATCTCGACAGCGTACTCGCAACTCTACCCAAGGGTGATTTCCACGCACAATTGGGACCCGATTACTCAACAGCAGAGAGCACCATGGGAAGACATCGATAAGCGCGTATGACTGAAAACGGTTAGATGCTTCTAGACGCATGCAGAACTAATAACTTTGTTATTGGCGGCACTCTATTTTCTCATCCCAGGATTCATAAAGTTACCTGGATATCTCCTGATAGAGTGACTGAAAATCAGATAGACCACATCATTATCAGCAAGAAGTGGAGAGGTACGCTGCTAGAGCAAACGTGGTGCTGATATAGGCAGTGACCACCATCTTCTAATCGCTCATATACGCGTTAAAATCGCTGCCATGAAAAATAATTCTCTCGTGATACAAAGGAAACTTAACGTGGCGCAGCTAAAAAATGAAATAATTTCCAACACCTTCACCAACGAATTAAAAACATATATAACAAACAACAACTCTGAACGCACGTGGCCCGAAATCAAACATATATTTAGCAAAGCTGCAGAACATCACCGTTTCAAAAACCACACCCGAAAGGAGTGGACTAGCAATACCACATGGAAATTAATTCAGGACAGAAAGGAGGCCAAAGCTGCCCTTAACTCGAGCAAAAGTCGCTCAAATAAAATTTAACATCAGGAAATGTATAACCGAATAAACCGAGATGTGATAAGAGAAAATGGGTTAACAATATAGCAAACGAACTACAAGCAGCAGCAGTAACCCATTACACGAGAGACCTATACCTGACTGTGAACAAGTTAACTAAGAGAACATTTTCGTCTGGCAGACCCCTGAGAAATGACGTAGGGAAACTTGTAACATCAAAAACGCAGCAACTCAGCTTATGGGAAAATTTTTACGCCAATATGCTGAATACAACGTCCGCTCCACAAGATTCCATATGCACTTGCACTTACGACGTATTGCATCCATCCATATCTTCTGTGTGTCCAGGAATCATTGAAATTAGCGAAGCAAATAGTTCAGTTAAAAACAACAAATCCCCAGGCCTGGATAATATTATCTCAGAACTCCTCACAACCGACAGTGTTACTAGCGCTCGCTTATTGGAACCCGTCATAAGAGCATTCTGGAATGAAAAATCCACACCCGAAGAAATCACCTGCGCCGCAATTATAAATCTTCTCAAAAAAGGCGATTTAACTGCATAACTTTGTTGAGCATGATCAACAAAGTTATTGCTAATATAATAAACAAAAGGCTGTCAAAAGCAATTCCTCTCAGAAGGGAACAAGCTGGCTTCCGCTCTAACAAATCTTGCGTCGACCAGGTCAATAGTCTTAGAATTATTGTTAAGCAGTCAGTTGAGAATAGATTGCCTCTCTATCTCGTATTTGTTGATTTCGAAAAGGCTTTTGGTACTCTCAGTCACACGGCCATATGGAGCGCACTGTCATGCAAGGGTGTCCCGACTAAAATAATTAACTTAATTAAGACACTGTACAGCAATGCAACATGCCGCGTATTGCATGAGAAACAACTAAGCAAAAACATCAAAGTAAAAACCGGAGTTCGCCAAGGCTGTGTGTTATCACCACTCCTCTTTAACTGTGTCCTAGATGTAGTGATGCAAAAGTCAACAAGTCATAGGAGAGGGATAACATGGGGTTTGTAAGACAGATTAGAAGACCTGGACTATGCAGATGATATATTCTTATTAAGTCACTCTTTTTCCGATATGCAATCAAAGCTTTATCTAGTTAGCGAAACAGCAAAGCTAGCTGGATTAAAGGTAAACATCTCCAAAACAAAAACACTTAGGTTAAATGCTAACGCAACGCAAAAATTCCTAATATACGGCAAGGAGTCCTTCTATCTAGGCAGTATAATTGACAAATCCGGTGGCTCATCAGCCGATGTGGCCAGTCGCATTAATAAGGCTGTTTGGAAATCGCGTAACATCTCGAGACGCACCAAAATTAAAATTTTGCGAAACGTGGAATATGGCACCGCGCGATACTCAGTCCCTTCAGGTGTTTGTAAACAAATGCCTGCACGCAGAGAAAATACATGTTTAAATATGGTCACCTCCAACAATACTATGTTTAAAGAAAATTTTAATCATTTTATGTTTAATTTCACCATATTTTTGTCACCGACAACCATGTTATGGTTAAATTAGTCCCCTATCAAGAAGCCACAACCATATTATGGTTGCCTCTAAACATGTTATGGTTAAATATGAAAATAATTTGTTTTTAAATTGACAATAGTATTTTGCTCTTTTTCAAGAGCAACATGCTATGGTTGAAAACCAACCATTCCATTATAACTGTTAAACATATTTTAGTTATTACTAATCATAATGTGTTCGGAGGCAACCATATTATGGTTGTGGCTTCTTGATTAAGGACTATTTTTACCATAATATGGTTGTCGTTAACAATAATATGGTTAAATTAAACATAATATGGTTAAAATTTTCTTTTAACATAGTATTGTTGGAGGTGACCATATTTAAACATGTTTTTTCTCTGGGTGTGCGTAGAGTAGTGTTTACTACGTAGTGTTTACTGGCCTTCCTTAATATCAAATGCTCAACTCTTGTCAGATACCAACCAGCAACCAATTGAGATGGAAATAATATTAATTTATAATTAATCTGCATTTATTAATTTAATTTTATATACACATTATAACTAATACAATTATGAATTCAAATCAATATTTTCATTCTTTTTCATGTTATAAAAACTTTTTAAAAAGTCAAAATAAAGCTAATTTATCAATTATATCTGTAAATATTAGAAGCATTTCGTCCCTTACGAAGTTTAATAAATTTAAATCTATAATTTCTATTTTTCCAAAGCTACCGGATATTATTTGTATTCAAGAAACTTGGTTTGATAATGAATTAGTACAGCTTTACAAAATTCCAGGATATACCTCAGTCCACTGTTGTAGAACAGATGGCTATGGTGGTACGACCGACCGTGTATGTTCGTGAAGACATTTTGTTTACTGTTGAAAGCTGTGAGAGTAAAGATTTTATTGAGTCCATAACATAAACTATACAAACTCAAAACTTTATTAAAAGACCAATGAAACTGATTTCATTCTACAGATCGCAAAAATGTAACTTTGAGAAATTTTCGGAATTTATTGAGAATTGTTTTATGGCCTTGGGTCAAAGTCAATGTATATTTGTTGGTGATACGAATGTTGATTTCCTGAATAATTCTCTAGCTCTTGATTTATCTGATATTTTACAATGTTACGATTTTAAAAATTGTCATACTATCGTAACTCGTCCTAGCACTGGTACCTCAATTGATAATGTGTTTAGTAATCTTGATGCGAAACTCGAAATTAGTTCCATTGAATGAGTAATATCAGATCACAACCTAATAAATTGAAGCAAACGTAAAGACTAAGGACTATATAGAAACGGTACGTTATCATTGTAATTATGATAACGTTAGAGAAATTCTTGGAAGCACTTTGCCAATATCAGGCTTTACTGACAATCTTCATTATGATACACCCCATTTAATAGACTGTGTAGCAAATGCCGTTGCTATTTCAACAAATATAACTTGCACTAAGAAGGATTTGAAACTAAAACTTACACCATGGTTTAATGTTTATTTACAATCACTTATGGATTACAAAAGCAAAATTTTAAAAAAAAAGAAAGAAACGACAAAATAAAGATGTTGTTAATATCTGCCTTAAGAGATTAAGTAAAATAATTAAATTTCAACCAAGGAATGTATGAATAATTATTATAAGGAAAATTTAAGTAAAATGCAGGAGAATCCTAGAAAGTGTTGGCAATTTTTAAATCAGACCCTTGGAAGAAATTCTAAACCTGAAATTAATATAAGGAATGATGAAGGTAGAATAATTGTTAATGATAATGACAGAGTTGAAGTTTTCAATCAATATTTCCTTAATTGTGTAAAAAATTTGAATCGAGGCATTGAATACAGCTCCACTGATCATTGTAATGCTTTTCGATCCTTAATTTATACTCGGAAGCAATTTAGCTTACATCATACCACCGAAAGTCTATGATTTAATTACTCGTTTAGATTTTGACTAAAGTCCTGGAAGTGATGGTATAACGTCAAGGTGTGTATTTGAAAGTAGAGAAATTATAGCACCTTTATTAGCTAAAATTTTGAACTCTTCAATCACGCAATCGATTTACCCTGACGCACTTAAAACTCACAAGATTATTCCGATTCCCAAGGATGTTCATAGTAACACGGTTGATAAATTTAGACCTGTTGCAGTTTTATCTGTCATAGACAAAATTTTTGAAACCATTTTGTATAGTCAATTATCAAAATTTTTGGAGGAGGAAAAATTAATATATATAAATCAATATGGCTTCCGTAAGGGTTGTGGTACTGAGGAAGCAGTGTTAAACGTGGTAAATTACATCTGTGATGGCTTAGATAAAGGATTCAATGGAGTTGGTGCAATTTTGTATGATCTTTCCAAAGCCTTTGATCTTGTTAATCATTCAATAATGATTGAAAAATTAAAATTTTATGGTGTAAGAGGTGGTGAATTGAGTCTTTTCAAAAGCTATTTGGAAAATCGCAGGCAATATGTGCAGATTAACAATTGCAAAAGTTCAATGGTAGATGTTGAGTATGGAGTTCCTCAGGGAAGCGTGCTTGGTCCTTTATTGTTTAACATTTATCTTAATGATATTAATAACTTGGGTCTAAGTGGAAGAATTTTTATGTATGCAGATGACTTATGTCTACTTTATTCTTATAAAGAAAATCTAGCGTTCAAAACATTTGCTGAACGGGATGCAGCACTAATTGCGGAGTTTACAAGAATAAATAAATTAGTAATAAACTCTAGTAAAACAAAGCTAGTACGTTTTAGACCAAGGCATAATCGACATGTGGAAGAAAGGCCAGTATTAATGGATGGAAAGGAAATTGTTGAAGTAGATTCCATAAAGTATTTGGGAATTATTCTTCAAAATAATTTATCATGGCAAAATCATATTAAACATGTTCGTTCAAAAATATCTCCAGCACTAGGTATACTATTCAAGCTAAAGTATAAACTGGATGAAAAAACCAAATTTATAATTTTTCAAGCCCTTATTCAAAGTCATTTAAACCAGCGTTCGAAAATAAACAGTACATTATTTAGCGTTGGGCTCACACACCGAAGAACGATATCTATTTTTTTAGTGTTTGTGTAAACATACACAAACCTTAATACCGTTCGTAACTATTTTCAAGAAAGAACCGAACATTATATAATGTCGTTAAAAAACAGAACAATTGTAGTGATACTGTAGAAAAACATTATATTTTAATGTTCTATAATGTTTTTTTCATGTGTGTATTTTGTTTTTGTAAAAAATGTTTGTTTTTTATCAGCAAAAAGCGACGAACATTAACGAGCCGAACCGAACACATTGAAGTTCGTGGATTAAAAAAAAAAACCGAACGGAATTTAATGTTCTCATCATTTGTTGAGTATGATGAAAACAGCATTATTTTTGTGTTCGAAAGATGACAACCAGGGAAACGTTATTTTTTTTAATGAATTTCTACACAAACACTATTAGCGTTTGTGTTTTCCACAAATCTACCGAACCGAACATTAAAGAACGATATTTAGTGTTTATTTTCGAACACTGATTTAAACTATCTCACACTTGTTTACGGGTTCAAAAAGAATGCTGATTTAAAGTCTCTACAAGTTATTCAAAACAAATCATTGAAGGCTATATTCAATCTTCCTCAATTGTATCCGACTTTGTCGCTTTATAAAAACGTCGCTAAAAAAGTGTTGCCAATTTATGGTATTTACAAGCTGCAGTTGTTAATATATGTTTTTAAAGTAATTCGTGGAATTGGGCATCATACGATAAGTTTTTCTATAAATCAATTAATATTTAACACAAGAAATAATTCGAATTTAAGGCTCGCTAGATGCCGGTTGGAAACCACCAAACAGAGAATTGAGTACAACGGTAGTTTGGAATACAATAGTTTACCTCAAATTTTAAAGGATTGTTTGTCAATATCTTCATTTAAAAATCAACTAAAAGATTACCTTTTACAAAATATTGAAATGCTTTTAATATAATAATTGCAAATTATAAATAATTTCTCACTTTTTTTTTCTATTTTTTGTATACATATGTATTTATTTTTCATGTGTTTTGTAGTAATTACATAACTATGCCTTGTTATAATTGCCAACGTTGTCTACACAAAGCCTTAATGGCGCTGAGACCATTATATAAATTGTAAAACATAATTTTGAATTAATAAAGAAAAAAAAAAAAAAAATAAGAAAACGCAAATGGGGTTGGCTTGGACACACTCTCCGCAAGCCATTAGACAATGTCACAATGAAGGCCATAGACTGGAACCCCCAGAGAAGCAGGCGCTTTGGACGACCATCACACACACCTGGAAACGCCAAATCATAACCGAACTCTCCAAGCTACGACTACAGTGGAACGAAGTCAAACAGCGAGCTGATGATCGAGATCATTGGAATCAACTTGTTGCGGCCCTATGCTCCCCAGAGGAGTAAAAGGAACAAATATATTTATTATATATAGATGCAGGGAGAGATATAAATAATACATAAATGAAAAAGCTTAAGTAATTTTGTTCCCTATAGACTCCTAACTACTTAACCGATTTTCCGAAATTTGTGTAGTAATTTTCTGAAAAAAATGGCGCTTTACAGAGGCAATAAATATATTTTAATTTTTAAGTGGGCATGGCACCTCTCATTCAAAGACAATAAAGATTTCTTAATTTTTAGAGCATTGTTACAGTGGAAGTATTCCAAATTTGTACAAATAGCTTAAATAATAATAATTAACATCTTTCAAAAGTAGGTTCAATAGGAAAAGTAGGTATGACACCTCCCATACGTTACTGTGAAATCATTAAAATCTAGTACAAGACGCTTTGTTATCAACACACAATATCTGTTTTAAAAAATGTTTACTAATTTTATTTCGATGGGGGTAGCAAATTGCACCGGGTTATGCTAGTTTTTAATAAAAACAAGCTATTTTTTATTTTTTGTCTTAACAAATTATTGATCATATACAAAAAACGTGAATTTTTCGATCTTTAGAAAATGTTTCTTTATTTAAGAAAATTTACTTATTATGAACCAAATAAGTTAAAACCATGAAATTTGCTTTGGATTTTTCATTTTCTTGTTGTAAGAAACGAATTTAATTTCTTTACAAAATAAACTTCTTTCCGTGTATACATTTCCATTCCATTTATATATTCTCATATTTAATCGTTCAAAAGTTGCAGGGCTTTTGGCATGGACAATTTTTTGAGAGCGTAGGGACAAATAGAGACTTTGACAGACTGCGTATGGACTTTTCTAAAAAGTGTATAACATCACTGCAAATAATAGATATAAGGGAATTTACTATAAACTTCAAGAATTTCGGATCTTAATGCTGATGAAAAAACTTATCTACAAATAACATTTAACTATTTATTTGTAATTGATTTCTTTTATAATTGTTCAAACAATTGTTTGTTTGTTTCTTAATTAATTGATTGCAAACTATTATCATTTATTTTATCTTTTTCATATCTTCGGTGTTAGGCAAAAGGGTCTTAAGCTAGAAACTTTAGTTTTTCTTATGTTTAGTTGAAAATTATTAGTTTGATGTCTTTCTGGGCCAGCAGATGGTTACGATTAGAAGGAGTTATGATAAACAAACGTTATTGATAGGAAACGGAAAAAAACCAATATTGAATTAAGGCCAATCTTAAAAAGAAAATGCGTTTTTGACTTAAGACCTTTTGCCAAACGGCAAAGATATAATATCTTCGGTTTTAAGCGATTATTTTTTATCGGTTTTTAACCCTTATTTATTTTTTACTTATTAATCCAGTTTATTGAACAAATATTAATTAAAATCAAAAATAATAATGAAACGCAAAATGTTCTTATTTGCTCAAGATTAATTTAACCAACCAATTGAAAATAGTCCCAAATACTGACATAAAAAAATATTTATTTATTTTAAAAAATTCATCGCTCTATTGATAAAAAAAAATCGTTGGCATTACTCTAAGATTAAAAAGAAACGGCAAGTTCATTCTGTAATATATTATTTATAACATTCATTGTTTATCCACCACGAAATCATAGATACAAAAAAAAAGGAAACAAAGCTGAAATGTAATAAAATATTTGTTTTTCAAGCGGAAAAATAATTTTATTTTTTGGTATATGCTTTTTGTTATTAAAATCTGTGGCTTCTTAAAAAGTAATAAAAATACGCAGTAAAAAAAAAAGATTTATATTTACAAACACTGAAACACAGACCCACACACACTAAACAACACATATGAACGACCGCCAACAAAGACCAAAAAGGAATATTTTTCACTAAAACCACAAAATATTTAATTAATCTCCAGATTTACAAATTAAAAGGAAAATCTCCGACTCATACAGAAAGATGTACAATGAAATGATAATTGCTTGGAAAATTTTATGATGGTAAATTTGTGCCTTTTCTCCTTTTTTCTATTGATTGGTGTGTCTTTTAAAGATTTAAATATATAAAACACTTTAAGTTAAAATAGCCAGTAAATATTGCAGCTTATATGTAAGCCGGTTTGTATGGGAGTGAAGTCTTTTCCTTTTTTCAAACCGGCTTCCAGAAGGAATGATTTTAATATGGCGAATTCCCACTTGGAAGCATTACCTTTTGGAAAAAGAAGTGCGTTGTTAAGCTTTAATTTCAGATGTTAGTAACAGCTATCTTTCAGCGTTCTGTTCATGTCTCTAATAAATAGCAATTTTATTTGCCTTTTCATCACGTTTTTTTCATAAAACGTTAACTCATACCTGATGTTAAGCTATTACTGTATTGCTTACTTGAAACCCTTTTTTCGTGCTGTGAATCTGTAAAATAATGTTACGTACTGCCTTTCAATAACGTTCTGATTTATTTTCTTTATAATAAACCGTTTCGAGTTCTTTATTGCACTTTAAACAAAACTAAATAATCACAACACTTTAAAGTTTAAACACTGTTTATAATTTACACAACTTTATTTAGTACTTTGTCACTTTAACAACCGTAATTTATCGCTTTTATTCACAACCAACTATAATTTTTTCAGCGTGATACGTTATTGACAAAGTCTGAACTTCGAATGATTTCGTTATGCTAGCCGCCGCAAGTATTTATACTCTAGCCCAGACCTGTAGGTGATACTAGTAACGTCTAGTTGGCTCTAGAACGTTCGCCGCATAACGGCTACTTGCTCATCTATAGTTACTAACTATATGGCTGAATTAATTTAGTTATTAGGCATCATAAACAAAGGCATATTTTTAGGCGTTACCATAAATTGATATAACTTAATAACTAACATTCGAGTATTTAACTCTTAGAGTACGAAGTGGGGGACCTTAGGTCCCCCAATCTTAGTTTTTCTTTAATAACTTCGCAAATAATTTTTTTCTGGCTTTTTCCTTTTAGGTAGTCCAATTTTATTTAGAACACAATCTAAAAACTTATAAGTGGCATTTAAATATCAATCTGTTTGTAATTAGAAGGTAAGGTTTTCGTTTGGGGTACCCAAGTTACCCCGCGTCGTAGTTTACGTTACAAATTTTCGTTGTTTTTTTAGGACCAAAAATGGAAAACTACAAAAGAAAATTATCCTAGCGAGCGATAGAAACTATATAAATGACAGTGAAAAGGATCCTAAAAATATAGAATTAGATTGGGACAGTGACAACTCTGACTATGTACCTAGTAATTATGTTAGTGATGATAGTGAAACAGAAGACGAGATTGAGGAAGAAGAACATGAACAAGCAGAAGATATTCTTCCGGATATTGACGAAATTGAAAATGATGTTGGTTTTCCTTTAAATGCGGAATATTGCACCGCTAAGTCTGGCAGAGTACGATCTTTGAAGCCATTGCCACAAACGAATAGGTTAGCATGCAATATTGTGAATGTTACCCCAGGAGTAACTAGTTACATGAGTGACGCTAGCGAAATTGATGAAATATTCAACCATCTTATGACACCAACTATCAAAAAGAAAATCTGTCTTCATACTAACGAAGAAGCCAAAAGAGTGTTTGAAAAGTATAATGAAGAACATCACCAGTGGCAAAAAAAATTGGAAACTGGTAACTGAATGTGAGTTGTATGCATTACTTGGAGTATTTATAATAGCTGGAGCGCTACATTGTAGAAGAGAAAATGTAAAAGAAATGTGGAGTACTGATGAATCCATTCGGAGAAATATATTTACTGCATCTATGTCTCGTTTGATTTGATGATAAAACTACAAGATAAGCTCGAAAAAAGTCTGATAAGCTAGTTGCCATTAGAGAAGTGTGGGATCATTTTGTATATAATTGCCGAAAGTCATTCAACCCTTTTGGTGAAATAACTATCGATGAACAATTAGTTATGCTAACAATGAATTATGCCAACATATAACCAACAAAAGCTCATATGTCTTTGGGGGACCTATGTGACCCCAGTCCGTACTTTATGTCAAAAATCGAGCTTCGTACTCTAAGGGTTAAAGTGGGGTTGAAGTACAATTATGCACAACATTTTTAACATTACATCTGTACATTGATTTTTACACTAGAAGTGTGCATAACTTATTCAATAACAATTTTAAGTAATAATATAACTAACACATACTTAATAACTAATCAATACAAGATAGCTAATAAATTAATCTAATTCTTAACCAATAATTACAACTAATTCTTAACTAAAGTTGCTTCCGTAACGATAATAACTTCTATTTGATATTTATACCCTTCACCAAGGTTAAAACGGTATAGATAAGCTTATCATTCCGTTTGTAATTTCTACAATATTGATGTCAGATATAGTATATATATTCTGTGTCCTTTTAAGTAGCGAAGTTGATTAAACGATGGTAGTTTTTTTATTTATAAAGTCACACACAGTCCAGAATTGTTTGCTATTGAAATTCAGCCGGATCGGTCCAAAAATTGCTGAGATATGAGCTAAATACTACGACTGCCCCTAATTTTACCCAAAAATCCCTTGTTGTTGTTGGTTTCTATTTTATTTTTATGTATATCCAAATTTTTTCGCACGTTGTGTATTGATAACCAAGATGCTTCAACAAAGCAACAGCCGAAGGTACATTGTCACAGTCCACATGAAGAAGTTTATAGTGTACATGTGTCGAATTCACACAAGCAGCATTTTTATTCCTATGCACGCTTACATACATTTGCAAAAGTGTCCTTCACTGCTGTATAATTAAAACTGAAATAATGTTCTATATTAATTTCTTGCATAAATAATAAAAAATTGGATTTTCCAAATGACGTCACACAAATAAAAACAAAATTTAATTTAACGTGGAAAAAGCATTTCCATAATTCTAACCCGGAGCCAAAGTAGAAATATATTCAGAAATGACATGAGATAATAAAAATAATAGGGGATTCAAAAGGTGTGCTATTAAGTCATATCGTCATAATGTCCTAAATAATATTTAACAATTGCTTAAAAAAAAAAAAATACTGTTGTGCATCAAATAAAATAAAAATGTTAATGCTGTGTTCATTGATTCGTTATAACTGTACAGTACAGTGGCTCGAAAAAAAATTTTTTGTCAGTTTCCCCTATAATTAAAGATAATGTAAAAACAATTCCAAAAATTATTTTTTTATTGTTTTTGCCACGCCTAGAAATACCGCCCTTTTAGTTTTTTGTTCACTGTGTCGCCATTTTTAGTCCGATCATAACATTTTGTATATCGGTGTGCATGGCTCTGTAAGGGCTAAATTTCTGTCTTTAATAGTTTTTTTATACAGAAGTTGTATCAAAATAACACAGCTTCATTTTAATTCAAAAATATTAAGCGTTTGTGAAGGTATAAGCCGAGGTTTTGAAAACCATGACTAGAATTTGCGTGGTAGACAAATCTAAATTGTAAGTGGTTGCCCATAGCAGCCATATATATTTCTTTTAATTATTTTAAGACATATGACTTTACAACTTTGCGACCACCTTGTGAATCCCCCATTTATGTAACAATTTGAGCTCTATAATTTTTGTGATTTTTACTTAAATAAATTAAGTTGTTACCATTAATTATATCTGACTTATTGTAACACATAATAAATGAGATTCAGCAACAAAATTTAACAAAAAATTTTAATGCTTAAGTAAAATGGTAATTAAAGTTAAAAAAAATTTCAGCAATAATTTTTCAACATATTGAGCAATTAAGATGTTTGTGGTTGATAAACGAAATTGTGTTTTGAAGAGCAAAAAAATATGTTTTTGTATATACTCGTATATTAAGGGTTATCACGATATGTAGCCTAAAGTGTGTAAATGTGTGCAAAAATACACACATTCGTACAAAACAACAACAGGATGTACTATTTGTCATTTGTGCTTCATTTTACTTTGTCTGCACTAAAAAACCCTGAGCAAAATAGTAGTGCATGCACAGAAAGATAAAAAAACTCGTCCTAAATGTAAGTCTTTTCTTCTTAATTTATTACGATTCATACATAATAATTAAAGTACGGATAATACTTTAAAGTACCTTAAACACTCCAAAATGTGATCGAAATCGAAAGTATGTTGTAGACATACCAACACCACTACAAGCAGAAAAATATAGATGCTTTTCATTTTTAAAAAGTAAAATAAAAAGCAATAATTCCCATATTCTTTTTTTAAATTATTTAGTAAAATACATAACCACAATACTAATTATTGTAAAATACATACAATTTTTAAAGTAGAATGATTGCGGAAACCATATTGTGCATGCTGCTGTTGGTGTCTTATAATTGAGAAGTCTTTAGTAAATAAGAGACAGAATACAATAAAAGTGAAATAAACATGTGTAACGAGTCAGTACAATAATAATAATCTAATCTCATTTTCGGATTATTTCAAGTAAAAATCGAGATTAAACCATCTTAAAAATTCTTGAATCAAGCGCAGTTTGAGATTAATTTTATCTCACTTTTAATTAAGTCAATCCTGTTTTCGGATTTTTTTTAAGTACGAATTCGGGATTAAATATGGATAAGTTACTATTTCAAACTTGAATAATGCGATCTTGAATCAAGTGTCCTGTACTTCATTTAAGGAAATCCGTACTTAACGTACTATTGCGGTGTAATTTCGGCTTGATTATTTTTTCAGTTGCAAATAAGCGCAAACAACAACTTTTGGCAACCGGACCACCATATTTTTTTTTTTATTTTTAAAAACGAAAATTATAATTAAAATTCTGTGTGATCGCTTTAGCGCAAAAATAAAATAAAAGCTAAAATGCTTGTGCATAATTGAAAACAAATGAACATTTTTGACATCTTATGTTAGTGCTGCCAGAAGTTTTATGTGTTGCCAGAACAAATTTTTAGAAAAATAGTTAGCACTGCAAATTTGCACAATACACAATCGTGATTACCCTTATTATCTACAACTCATTTTACATGCTACAAAACAAAGCAATTTGAGTAGCAGCATATGGTGCATAGTGTTCTGTTTTGTAACAATTTACATGCATGACAACAACATGTCGCAAGCATAATCAACAGCAATGACAGAAAAAATAACAACAACAAGCTAAATGTATTAAGTTATAAAATTTGCTATTTCTATCCAGATACAAACTATGTGCATTAAAATAAAGTAAACAAATAACTCTTGGTAGCCACCTTCCTGCATTTCTATTTATTTATTCGATGTTATATATTTTTCCTTTTTTTAAAATAGTTGTGCAGACAGCAGACCGCAGAGGTGACAAACATTTGTAATACAATTTTTATGGTCATTCTAGATACATTTTAACACACACTGAAAAGTCACCCTGGTGAGTAACACAGCAGTTAAAATCATCTAGTTTTGTTCTAGTGCCCAATCACAAAAGTGTCAAGCAGACATCTAAATAACTATAACGAAAAAAACCCAACGACAAATATTTGTATTCGCATTTTATTATATGCAATATTTGCTTGCATTTGTGCTTATGTGTTATTATATGGGTTTATATGTATGTTCAAAAATCGTTTCCATAAAAATGCAATTTTATAGTTTAACACTTTATAAACTTTAAACGTGCCAAATAAATAGTCGATTTAGAGAGAAAGGACCTAAGTATTATAAATTATACTAACATATAATTTTACTTACACCCTTCTTTGTATGTACATATTTCTTTTTTAAGCAACTTTCAAAAACTTCTTAAATTATCAAAGTTATTTTTGGGAATACAAAATGTACTAGGGTAATTCCATGTCAAAACGACCAAGAGTGGGACACGACCCCTTCCGATTTTAATGAAATTTGGTGAGAAGGTTCCTTTTATCTTATTAGGAACATATATGAACGAAAAAAAATTTTAAAATTTGTTTTTCGAAAGTTATGTCATATTCAAAATGTCATAATTTCGCCGAATTAGCCGAATGTGTTGAGCTTATTTCTTCAATATCTCGAAAACTAATTGACATACGAAGATGATTTTGATGTCATTTTAAAGAGAATACTTGGGGCTACAAACCATAAATTGAAAAAAGATATACCGTTATTTCGAAAATGTAAGTGGACGCACAGCATATATTCGCGTAACTCAAAAACGGTTTAGTTTATTGAAATAACTAAAAAAAACCGAAATTCGGCAATAAAAAATAAAGTGGGCTGGTCATACATTTGACCCATCTAGGAGCATCCTACGCGCTGTACCATACAAATATTGCGGCTTAATAAAATTCTTTAATTTGGCTCCTGCAGCTCGTAGGATGCTCCTAGATGGGTCAAATGTATGACCAGCCCCACTTTATTTTTTATTGCCGAATTTCGGTTTTTTTGGTTATTTCAGTAAACTAAACCGTTTTTGAGTTACGCGAATATAGGCTGTGCGTCCACTTACATTTTCGAAATAACGGTATATCTTGAAAACGAGAGCTAACCTAAAAAAACGGTTAGCACCACTGGATTCAGCGTCCTCAATTAGGGTAAAATGCCAGGTGCGCGGCTGGTCTATTGTTTGCAACTAGCACAGTGTACTTATTGCTCAAAATTACAATATTAAAATTCAATTTTAATATTATTTTTTAAGGGTTGCGAAAGGAAAAAAATCATATCTTAAAAAAGAAAAAAAGACCTCCTTCAAAGTTTCAGGATTTTAAAAGAACAGTTTGAGGTATTATACAAAAAAAAAATCAGCCAAATAAAAAAATAGGTTTTTGAGTTAGTCCGTTTTTAAAATTTAACATTTTGCAGATATTACATTTTTCAAAAAAATTTTTTTTTCAATTTATGGTTTGTAACCCCAAGTATTCTCTTTAAAATGACATCAATATCATCTTCGTATGTCAATTAGTTTTCGAGATAATCAAGAAATAAGCTCAACACATTCGGCTAATTCGGCGAATTTATGACATTTTGAATATGACATAACTTTCGAAAAACAAATTTTAAAAAATCTTTTCGTTCATATATGTTCCTAATAAGATAAAAGGAACCTTCTCACCAAATTTTATTAAAATCGGAAGGGGTCGTGTCCCACTCTTGGTCGTTTTGACATGGAATAACCCATTAATAAGATTTCTGTATGACGTGCTAAATTCCCAATTTTTTTTATTTTTGATAAATGCACTGACATTTTTTGTTGAAGGAAATTGGGAATTTAGCAATTCTTATTAATCTTAAATTTTTACCAAAGTAAATTTTGTGGGAATACAAAATTTTTAATTTACAAGATTTTGTTTGTCGTGCTTGATTCCCAATTTTTATTCTTGATAAAAACACTGACATTTATTGTTGAAGGGATAAGATATTCCTATGCTTATTTTACTAGTTGGTTAGGCCAGATCGTCAGGAAGTTTCTTCCAAAGCATTTAGAAAAACTATAGATATTAAACAAATAAAACTGTTAAGCGAATAAGAATTATAAGCAACAGTTTTACTTGTAACAATATCAAAGCTTAAACCAATATAACAACAATAAACAGTGACTTTATCTTTTCTTACATTCCCCGCAACAATTGGTTGGAATTCTTCCAACAGTAATTGTAGTTGCACGCACGTTTAGAAAGTAGGTTGACTTTTTTCTGTTTTGAGCAAGAGTGGATTTTTTTCTGATTTCCTTAGTTTCTTATACGGATAAAAATTTCAACAATTTGGTTATTTCACATAATTTTGATGCGTTCTGAATTTATTTTAACAAGTGTATTTAAATTTTTCTATATTTTAATTAGCACTTCTCACTTTGAAATAAGAACAAATTATTACAAATTATCAAAATAATTTTTGGGAATACAAAATTTTAATTTAAAAGATTTCGTTCGTTATTCGTGCTTAATTTCCAATTTTTATTATTGATAAAAACACTGAAATTTATTGTTGATGTGATAAGCTATTCCTATGTGCATTTCACTGGTTGCTTAGGCCGCCAGATCGTCAGGAAACAAATTAAAAAAAAAAAACAAATAAGTGCAAAGAGGAATTTTAACAAAAAAAAAAAAAAAAAAAAACACAATCCATTATTTTTTAAAAGCTTTTATTTAACTTACAATGTATGTATGTATGTTTGTTCGGGTGGAATCTTGCAACTCAACTTTGAAGCAGTTATCTTCAACCGATTGAGCTGAAAATTTGTATACGCGTTCAGTTTGGATGACAATGCACGGCTCACTGGGTGACGTCATTCTAAATCCAATATGGCGGCCACGCACACGGACTACTTATTTTTAATGCACTTCTATGGGTATAAAATGAAAGGGCTTGCTAAGAATAACTCGAAAAATAAAGTGGTCACTCTAACTAAAATATGTGGGACACACACACCACGAAGGACTAGTTATTTTTAATGCACATTGTACGATATGGGTATCAAATTAAAGGGCTTGCTTAGAATAACTCGAAAAACAAAGTGGTCACTCTATATCCAATATGGCGGGCACATACAACATGGCGGAATAGTTATTTTTAATGCACTTCTACAATATGGGTGTCAAATGAAAGGGCTTGCTAAGAACAACTCGAAAAATAAAGTGGTCACTCTATATCCAATATGGCGGGCACATACAACATGACGGAATAGTTATTTTTAATGCACTTCTACAATATGGATGTCAAATGAAAGCGCTTGCTAAGATCAACTCGAAAAATAAAGTGGTCACTCTATATCCAATATGGCGGGTACATACAACATGACGGAATAGTTATTTTTAATGCACTTCTACAATATGGGTATCAAATGAAATGGAAAAATCTGGAAAAATAAAATAGTGAGTCTTAATCCAATATAACGGCAGAATAATTTGAAAAATAAAGTGACGTCACTATAGATACAATATGACTGACTAAGTTTCTAATGTTTGCTGAGAATACGAATGCGAGTTTTAAAAAAAATTTAGAGTAAAAAATCTTTTTTAAAAAGAAGCTACACTTGATTGGAATTCTCCCAACATTAATTGTAGTTGTAAGTAGGTTAAGTAAATCAAAATGAAAACAAAAACAAATTTCAAATACATGATTGCCAATTAAGTTTCTTTCAGGCCGTGCACTGCCAGTTTATTATCAATATAATTTTTGGGAATACAAAATTTTAATTTTAAAAGATTTTATTATTCGGGTTTGATTCCCAGTTTTTATTCTTGATAAAAACACTTGAAATTTATTGTTGATGGGATAAGCTATTCCTATGCGCATTTCACTGGTTGCTTAGGCCAAATCATCAGGAAACTTCATCCATAAAGTGGGGAATGTAAGATGAGATAAACTCACTGTTTATTGTTGATGCTTTTGTTTAAACTTTGATATTGTTACAAGTAGAACTGTTGCTTATAAGTCTAATTCGTTTAACAGTTTTATGTGGTTTAATATCTTTAGTTTTTCTAAAATCTTTATGGATGAAGTTTCCTGATGATCTGGCCTAAGCAACCAGTGAAATGCGCATAGGAATAGCTTATCCCATCAACAATAAATTTCAAGTGTTTTTATCAAGAATAAAAACTGGGAATTAAGCACGAATAATAAAATCTTTTAAAATTGAAGTTTCTTACTTTTAATTTTTTCTACCCTGCACCTACCTTTGTTATTAATAAAATTTCTGTGAATTTGTAATGTTAATAAAAAAAATTAATTAAATTTGCACCAGTTAATAAATTAATAGTATCAATTAAATATTTTTTTTTTTTTTTTGATAATAACAACATTTATGCAGGAACAATAACATCCAGTTCATCGATTTCGAACGTTAACGTTCGCATAGAAAATTATATGTAAAACAAAAACAATATTCGAAAATTTGTTTTTGTTTCAAATGTAGTTTTCTATGCGAACGTTGACGTTCGACATCCTTAAACAGGCAGTTATATTATTGTTATAAGTAAACGTTTGATTCACTTGATTCAATTTACAATCGAAACTCATTTTGTCTTTATTAGTTGTTTCTTTAAAATAAATTGGCGAGAGTTTTTTATTTGTGCTTTCTTCTCTACCCCGCTCGTTCACAAACCAAAAAAAACGTGATTGAAAAATAGGGGGAAAATCATAGTGAAAATTGGGAATTCATTTTTACAGAATTTTCTCGAGAGTAAAAAATTAATTTTAAGCAATTTTTTTCATAATTTACTTAAAATCTCATATATTCGCTTAAGTTTTAAAAATTTATAGTTTTTTGCGCAAACTTTTTCATATTGAAAAATTTGAGAAAATTTTCATATAACCAATAAATTTGTGCACCATTTCCTGTAAAAAGCAAGGTTACGCAAAATTTCCTATAAATAGCCAATTTTAGGAAAATTTCCTTAAATTGGCAAATTAACATAAAATTTCCTATAAAAAGCGAATTAACAACAAATATGCTATTAATACAAAATTTTCGCAAACGTTTCTATAAATAGCAAAGTTACGAAAAATGGTCTTTAAAAATCAAATTTACCCAAAATTTCCTAAAAACAACTACCCTGCAAATAATAGGACCAGTCCAAACACGCGTGTCAAGAGTAGCCCACAAGGGAGCAGGACTAGTCCAAAAGTAACTTAAACGTATGGAAAAAACATGGTTTTTTTAAAATTACGATATCCTAGGGCAGGAGCATATAACCCACCTTTGGACCACTAAGGAGTAGTTTTAAAACTACTCCATGGTAAACTCATTTTAGTTTAGGATTAGTTTTGAAGTCGTTTAAAATGAAAGCATGTCGTTAAAAAACGAAGACAAGTCGTCCCACTACAAACACTTTTTAACAGTGACATGGTCCATGCTTGTATATTGGACCAGTCCATGGAGAAGTCCATTTTATCAAAATTTTATTTGCAGGGAAATAGCAACTTTGTGCAAAATTTCCCTTATATGCATAATTTCGACTTAATTACTTATATACTACAGATTAAGCCAAAATGGCGACTTTTTATAAATTTAATAACTCTTTGGTTGATATATTACACTTGATACAAGAGAAATCGACATGTAATATTCATATCTACACGCTGTAAAAATGGCATGCTATTTTGTCTACTTTTTGGTAAAGGGTTGATTAAAAAATTCTTTTTAATATGCCTTCATTGTAAAATTGTAAATTGTTTTGCTTCTACTAAAGATTTTTAAATTTTGAATAAATACCATCATGTTGATATCAATTTTTTTTTAGATAATATAAACAACACCTGAAGAACAAATAATGGAGAGATTGTCAACTAAAGCCCTCTAAAGCAGTGATTCGCTGCTGAGACCACGTTCAGTTCGCACTGCGGAAAATATTTAACGAGCAGAGCAAGTCTTTAACGGAACACAAGAAGCATATAAGAATGCGTTCTACTCAGCTAGAATTTGCTCATAGGTCATTGTGGATCATTAAAAAAAAAAAATTAGCTGCTATTCTTATATTAGGTGCAATCGGTACAGTAGTTTAAAACCGCCGATATAGCATATAACTAGTCGTTTCGAATAAATTCCCTATTTAAATTATTTGTATATAAATTCAAACTTTTATTAAATTTCAAAAAATTCAATTGTCTGCTTTAGAACACTAAAAATATAATCAAGTTATGACCTTTATAAATTCAATAGTAAACAAAAACCTAAGAGTAACATTTGTGGCATGTCCTTAAAGTATGTTTGTATTTTTACACACAAATACAATACAGAGATTTGTGTAATGGCTGTAGCTTGGCAGTAAACTGCAAACGTTGCTTTCATTTTCTATGTTTCCCACTCTCTCTATATAAATAAAACCAAACACACATACATTCATATGCATATATGTATTTATTACTCGAGAGCATTATAAATCTGTCAAGCTTTTGTTTTCCATACAATTTCCATTCAAACAAATTCACATGATGCAGATATATTTCTTAACGAAAAAAAAGAGGTTTTTGTGTGAAAACTAAATTGTTACAATATTTTAAATTGAATGGATTATTAAATTAGATTTTGTATCACATTTAGGATACAATACCATCCCATGTTAGTTTTTTAAATATGCGAAATTATAGACAAATATATGAAGCACTTTAAAACCATAAACAATTGATGTGTTTTTAGGCGGATGAATAGTATTTAAATAAGAATTCATTAAAACAGTTGTAATAAACATAGTTATACAACTTTAATTTTAATTTTATCAAATATTTACAAAGTAAACTTCAACGTTAGCCACTTGAAAATATTTCGTTTAGGGCAACAAATACTTTGAGCGGTTAAATATTCCTTGAAATGTGTTGTTTATACACAATTTACACAAAAACTCTTCAAAGGCTTTTTAGTAAAAACCAGAACTAGCAAATAAAACATTTTACACAGATACTTCAAATAAATCCAAAATACAAAAAGCTTAGTTCTTCAATTATTTAGGTTTTATTAAAAAACAAGTAAGAGTGATATATTCGGCTATGCCGAATCTTATATACCCTTCACCATTGTGCGATAAGAACATTAAGTAATGTAAATACATTCTGAAGATAGAAACAAATCTATTTAATGCAACACCTGCTTCTCCAATCCCGTCTGGTGTTGTGTATTGATAACGAAGGGGATTGTACCTAAATTGGGAACTTTGGCTCTTGCCGTTTTCCAGATATACAGAAAATAGAGATAAAAAACATTGCTCATATCTCAGTCATTTATTAAACGATCTGGCTTAATTTATATACCCTTAATTTCTGGGGTCTTCGGAAACCCGTTTCAACAAACAGATGGACAAACGACCAGACGTTCATCATTAAATTAACTTTGCTTATTAAAAGGACCCAGAATCTTTATGTTTTATAGGGTATAAGATATATATGGTAGAAATAGCTTACGAAATGCCAAAGTTATATAACCTTTTACCTTCGGTGAAGGGTATACAAATTCGGAAAAAGCCATATTAATAGAAATCATATTCACCTTGATTAAAACCAGTAAACCTGCCAACAATTAAACGAATGTCTGAATATTATGGCTTTGAGTTTGTTCGCATTCTATGCCGTTATTCATAGTAGCTCGCTTCGTATGTAGCTGTTTAATAACAATGACTTATTGTAATGCTTAATAATTAAAGTTTTTTAATGTACATTAATTGATTAAATACGATTACCTTACGAATAAAAAATTATATTATTGATGAACAATTGTCCTAAAATAACTTTTTGAAAAGCAATTAAATTGTCAAGGAAAATTGTATGTGTACTTATATACATTTCACTCGCGAAAACGTTTACACCCGAATTGATGATTATTTAAATGTTTAAGGACGCATGTTCACTGCTGCATGGTTTCTTATTAATAGTACCACTTTTCTGTTTTTCAATTATTTTTAAACGTAGTAAGCATGATGACATTGGTTTGAAAGTTTGTGAGAGGCAGAAATTGCCTCTACCTCCCCTTGTGGTCCTATTTTTGAAAAACTGTATACCTTATGTGTCCATATAGATATGGATCCATCTTTGTTTTAAATTTCATTAAAATCGGTTTGATAGTTTCTGAGAGGAAGAAATTTCCCCCTTTCTTCCCCCGTGGTCCTACGATTCGGCCCATTTTCAATAGGTTTGGTCCTTGTGCCAATAAGAACGAATGTCCCAAATTTTATCAAATTATCTTCATAATTGCGCCCTTTACTTTGCGCACAAGCTTACATGGACAACCAGCCAGCCTGCCAACCAGCCGGATGGACATCGTTAGTTCGACTCAGAAAGTCATTCTGAGCCCCAACTCTGACGTCTATATTCTTAATGGTTCCAACAGACTTGTCCTGCGATTTGTGAAAATAAAAAATGTCCAAAATAAAGAACCCATATCCAGTGAAAGGAGAACCAATCATTTAACTGGTATATGAAGAACAAAAAGGTAGAAAAAGGAATGCATTACAGTACAGTATTTAGCGGTGGCGTGGCACATTGTTTGCGACTTTCTAAAAATTGATTCCTAATTTAGTTCTAGGACTTGTTTAATTGGGATAATACTACATTGCACACTGGGAAATTCCGGCCAAAAATCCATAAATTCTTTATTTCTTTACGTAAATGGCTGAAATTTGGTATTCAACTTAAGAATAGCATGCTTGATCCCTAGGTAAAATTTTAGACACGTACATAGAGGCGTTGGCCAGGTCATTGATGACCCAAAAGTATCGAACAAAATTAAAAAAGGCTTTGGAGGTGTAATAAAATATGATCATTTGTAGCGATTATATTAGTAGTTTGTTGAATATCTATATATGCTCATATCCTGTCCCCATCTTTTTGCCTACCTGAGCAAATAAAAGTAGATATGATCGTATATAGTTATAATATAATATGCAGTGTTGCCAATTTAGCCATTTAGTGGCTAGATTTAGCCATTTTTCATCCGGTTTAGCCATTAAAAATTGAGTTTAGCCATTAGCCATTTTTTTAGCCATTTTTAAACTTGTTTAGCCATAAAATTTTTTTGCCGTTTTTCTTTTAAAAGAATAATTTTTATTTAATTATAAAAATTTTAAAAGTAAAATAAACATTTTGTACACTTAAAACGCCTTTAATTTAAATCACAACTTTTACAAATGTTGAAAATCGCTATAAACTATGACGCTGAAACATCTTTCACAATAAAGGAACAGTATTCCACTATTAAATTTATAAAATCGATCAACAAAAACATCACTGTTTCTTTCTGGTTGCAAGTATTTCAATAAAGGCAATTAGGCGGTAACAAAATTGTTTTAGAAATTTCAGAATTGCCTATAAAGTTGCTCTCACTTCCATGGTCTAATGCTGAAGTAGAGAGGGTGTTTAGCCAAGTAAACATCGTTAAAAGTAATTTGAGAAAAAGGTTACATTAAGCAACCGTTAATTCGATTTTTTCAATTAGGTAAATATTTTTACCATAAAAATAAAATATTTATGCCACCACCACAATAGTGGAGAAGGTACTATGCGTTTGTGCTGATGTCTGTAACACCTTAAAATATTGGTCCTTAGCCCACCTTTACGTATACCGATTGACTCAGAATCACTTTCTGAGTCGAATTAACGATGTTTGTCCGGCTGGCTGGCTGGCTGTCCATGTAAACCTTGTGCGCAAAGTACAGGTCGCAATTTAGAGATTATTTGATCAAATTTGGTACAAAGGTTCTAATGTGGTGTAGGGTATCATAAAGTCGGGTTTAATAGACTATTCTTTCTTATTTGTTTTTTATTGTAGATCTGAACTCAAAAGGCTGGGTAAATGTTGTCGTGATTATGATTTAAAACTTATAATTATTTGAAACTCATGATTGAGTGATTCCTATGAGATGAACAATAACGACATCGAATATTTCGATGATTTAATTTTTTAATATTAATTTACGTTTATTCTTATTTAACAAATTGATCTTAACTCACAATTTCATCGAAAACAACTTTAAATTAATAACTTCTGTTTTGTTATTGAATTTTAATGTGTTTTTATTTAAAAAAGCTTTTAGCCATTTTTTAGCCAATTTTTAGCCATTTTTTTGCCATTTTTTTTGCCATTTTTTTCCGTAAATTTAGCCATTTTTGGTCACCAAGTTTTGGCAACACTGATAATATGTGAACTTATGTGATTATGTAAATAAATAAATAGAAACTGGGAATTATTTCCTTCCGAAGGTTACTTTTATATTATATAGAAATGACTTTCTGAAAAATTTAAGGAATGGAACTATTACAAAAAAGCTTTATAAAATACATAACTGAAATTTAGCTCATAGAATAAATTCGAAAAATTAAAAATGTTGAATGTAAATAAATAAACATATGTACATATATCTTAACAGATATCTCAGATGTGGATCCGACCTGAGCTCCTGTGGGATGGGTGACTGGGGGATTGTTTAGCAACCTTCAACTGAAAGATACCATTTTGCAAAATTTCATTTTGAAAGATCTTAAGAATGGTATATATTTTTCCGTTTAAGAGAAGAGAACACAATTTAACTTTATTTTTATCTTTATTACTTTAAGAAGATAAATTGTTTACCAAAAAAGTACCAACATTTTATTGTTGCCCGTTTTTATACCCAAAATGTGCAAATTTTAAAAAAGTACCAAACACAAGATAATTCAATTTTCGATTCAATAATGGTATTTTTGGAATTTTACGTCTACCTCTGTTAGATCACGAGATATAATGTTGCTGATTTTACACGTTTTTACCCATTTCTAACCCCTTATGAATTTAATTTCCAAAAGTCTCTACTTTTTTTATTGCACATTGGGAGAGGAGTCTACATACAAAATTTAAAGTGTCTGGCTTAAGTTGTTTGGGCTGGGCGATGATCACCCAGTCAGTCACGCTAATCTTATACACATATAGGAAATTACTAAAAATGATCTTGTTACTAGGGTGGCAGGTGGTGGCAGCTGAAATGTATAGTACTTACTTTTGATACTTAACAGAACTGGATCATTTAAAAAACGTATTTACCCCAAATATATCTCACGATATTGCGGTCGAGTTACCACCTGTTACAGCTAGAGCAGCTGTTCCTATAAGATTTGAGTTAAGAGAAATCGAGAAGGCTATTTGTGATTTAAACCCCAAGAAGGCTCCTGGTTTTGATAAGATTAGCAACAAAATGCTTTTGGAGCTACCCAGCATAGCAAAGATTAATATTATTATTCTTTTAATTTTTAATGCCATTTTACGCCTTGAATACTATCCTCAAAAGTGGAAGGTTTCCTTAGTCACCATGTTACCTAAACCAGGAAAGGATCTCACAAAAGTTGAGTCATATAGGCCTATAAGCTTACTTTCTAATATATCAAAGCTGTTTGAGAAGCTGTTAACGTCAAAATTAACCCCAATTTTAAATGCAATACATCTGTATTCCTAACCACCCATTCGGCTTTAGAAGTGAACACAGCACAATTGAGCAAACTCATCGTATAGTAAACGGAATAAGAAAAGCCTTTGAAGAAAAAAAAATATTGTTCCGCTCTCTTGATCGATGTTTCTCAAGCTTTTGATAAAGTCTGGCATGAAGGCTTATTACATAAATTGAAGCTAAACTTACCAGTAAACACACACAAGCTGTTAGAAAGCTACTTAGTCGGTCGAAAGTTTATTGTTAAAGAAGGTGATTATTTAAGCTCTTCTCAGCAAATTGACGCTGGAGTCCCTCAGGGAAGCATCCTGGGCCCACTTTTATACTTAATATATACCTCGGATATGCCAACAAACAACTACACCCAAACTTCAACATTTGCTGATGACACAGCTTGTCTGAGCGTGCACGAAAACCCTCAAGAAGCATCTCGATACCTACAGGATCATATATTTCAACTCGAACTATGGTTAAAGCAATGGAGGATAAAGGTCAATGAGCAAAAATGCGTAAATATAACATTCACCTTGCGTCGAGAATCACGCCCCCCTATTAAAATCAATAATCAAATAATACCTCAAAATTCGCATGTAAAATACCTCGGTATTCATCTAGATCGCCGTTTAGCGTGGAAAAGCCATATAGAGGTAACATTAACTCAAATTAAACTAAAAGCCATCCAAATTCATTGGCTTATTGGAAGAAACTCTGTCGTTAGTCTCTACTGCAAACTTCTTCTTTACAACTCCATCTTAAAGCCAATCTGGTGCTATGGTATTCAGTTATGGGGCACTGCCTCGGCCTCTAATATCGAAAAAATTCAAAGGCGCCAAAATAAACTACTTCGAATTGCACCCGAACCCACTAGCACGAAATATTTTAAATGATAGCGGCCACACTCGCTTAAGAAGAAGAGACACTGTAGCACTTATCCAATTAGATGAGCGATAAACACCTATAAAAGCGAACAGAACCCGTGATGAAGAAAATTTTTGTCTGGCACTGGCAGGACATAAAATAACGTATTAGGTTAAGATTTGAATAATTATTGTTAGTTCATATTTAATATATGAAGATTCAATAAATAAATAATGAAAAAAAAAACAGTACTGGATCTAATTATCACTTAACCTCCCCTGGCCCCACCTTTTTTGTTATGGTCTCTTTAAATTTTGCTTACTTTAGGTTTTATTTATTTTATAACAATTCTAATATAACAGGAAGTACAAGGTTGGCAACTTTAGGCTTCCTAGGCTAAACGGCACGGAACTGAGGCTCTCGAACAGTGCCAAATATTTGGGCGTAATTCTCGATAGCAAACTATCATGGGAACTCAACGTTCGGACGAGGGTTGATAGGGCTATTGTGGCCTTATACACCTGCAGGAGATCCTTGGGCAGGAGCTGGGGCCTGGGCCCCAGGGGTGTCGAATGGATCTTTGAAGCGGTGGTAAAACCGATTCTCTTCTATGAGGTCATAGTGTGGTGGCCTGCCATGGAAAGGGGACGGTACTGCAGGATGCTTGAGAAAGTATATAGTTTGGCTGCGCTGATGATCACGGGATCATTCCGCTCGACACCGACGAAGGCACTGTTTATGTAACCTTTCATTGGATTAATGAAGGACTAATAAAATCAATGACAAAATTTTCATTGATTTTATGAATCCTCATTGAAAAAACGGATAAAATAAACCTTTGTCATTAAACTAATGCAAAATGTTCATTGATTTTATGAGACATTTCATTAATCCAATGAAAGGTTACATAGGTTGAATTTTAATGTAAATTTCATTGGATCTGTGAAGAAATTTTTTTCAGTGTACGTATTTGTATCTTCAAATAGGACCCGGAGTATAGTCAGATAAAAAGGAGTGACAGGCGACTATTACAATTATTTGGTATATTTTGCTAACCTCCTTGCCGTAGCATTTTCAATGTACGTATGTGTTATTTGCTATCAAATTGGGCATGTTATTGTGATGATTTGTTTTCATGATGTTTGCAAAGTTAACAACAAATTACTTCAAAACGAAATTCACATGCCCAGAATAACCCCAGTCTTTATTTATTCCCCTCCAACAGTTTAAACAAATAAAGGGCAAAAACAAAGTGTGGAAAAAATATTTAAAACAAAAACAATATTTAAGTAAACAAAAACAATATTTAAGTAAAGCTGAAAAAAAGTATTTTTTTAAATTTTCTTATTCTTTTTATGTTTCTTGCAAACTTCCCTTTTGTGTAGCATAATTATATATTCGTTTGAAGCGTTGACACTAATGCAAATTTTATTATGGTTAGTTGGGAAAAAATTGTTTGTTTGAAAGACAGAGAAAAAGAGCAAGAAAACAAACAAAAGCTAATTTAAAAATTCTTTATAAATATTTTGGATAATTTTCGTATTAAAAGGTTTTAAAGGAAAATTGCTCCGGAACAATGTTATTTTTTTAAATCCTTTAAAAAAAATATCTATATACATATATAAAAATGAAAAATGTTTGTATGTTTGTTTGTTTGTATGTTGGCTTATGGACTCCTAAACTACTGAACCGATTTTCCTGAAATTTTTACAGTAGCATCACGTGAGCCCTTAAAATAAAATAGGCTACTTATTTTTTCGATAGGGGCAGGGGAATTGGATGCCAATATTAAATATCGCATATCTTAAGAGCCGCTTCACGCATTTTGTTGAACTTTTGGTAGTAAAATCTTCTGAAGTGGTTCCCCCATAGGACGCCAATGTTTAATATCGCATATCTTGAGAACTGTTATAGTGAGAATGTTCAAACTTTGTAGAAGTCACTCTAATGGTATACTACACTACTGACGTTACGTGACAAAAAGTAGACATTTCTGTGGAAATACCAATATATTAAATATAGCTCAAATGAAGAACTATTAAAGGGAGAGTCTTCAAACGTGGTTAAAGCTACTATTATGGCAAACTTTAAATTTCAATATAGAAATGGGCGGGGTAGACAGAGGAGGAGCAGTAACCCTCACAGATAGAAATATAATTTACAGCCGCTGCACTCATTTTGTTGAACTTTTTGTAGTATGAACTTCTGAACCCCAAAATTGAAATAAAATAGCAGCGGGGAAATGTTACCCCCCCCCCCCCCCATAGGACGCCAATGTTTAATATCGCATATCTTAAGAACTGTTATAGTAAGAATGTTCAAACTTAGTAGAAGTCACTCCTATGGTATACTTCACTTTCGAAAATAAAAATAAAGCGGGAAGGCGCAGGGGGGAAAACCTCCCATAGGATGCATATATTAAATATCTCTCAACTGAAGAAGTGGTTAAAGCAGTGTAGCAAAGCGAACCGGGTTAAGCTAGTAAATATATTAAGGTTACTACAAAAGTCCTTAAATACCTAAAATATTTCTAATCAAAATCAATTCTTTAAATTTTTGAGTAGGATTTAAATTTTTAGCGTTTTCAATAAAAGCATTAAAATTCCTGATGCAACTTTTCTCGCTGATTATCTGGGGATAAGTTTAAAATCATAAGCAGCATAAAAATGGAAACTAATAAAAAAAACAAAAAAAAAATTTGTATTGTAACTAAATATCTATGTGTAGAAAAAGCAGTTTGGGGAAAAGACAAGAATGCAAAGAAATTGTACTTTAGAAGGTAATAACAGTAGAAGGAAATTATGCAAACTTTTTTGCTCAAGTTGATTCCACGCTTCAATGTGCATTTGCTTAAGGTAAAAAAAAAGATGAAAAACTAAAATTGGCAAAAAAAAATGTAATCACAGACATTCTAACACTCATACACAAACATAATTTTAGTCTTTAATTTTTTTAAGGAAAGAAAATGGAATAAAAAATTTGCACAAAAGAGCATTTTTTATACATTTTTCCATAGGTTTTAAAAAATTTTTGTAATGGCTCTGAATACTCTTGATGGTGTTGCTGATGAAGAAAAGTTTTTTATGGTCGAAATTTGTTGATGTTGCTGTGCAGAAAATTGAAAATAACTTAATATTTTTTCATGCATTTTTGTATTCTCATTCATTTCTTTAACAAAAACTTTTGTAATCACATTTTACTTTGAAGAAAAATGGAAGCTAAACGCTTGACATTTACCAAAACAGGAGGTGCAGCTATTTTAAGGATATAAGAAGTTTTTTTTTTCAAAAAATTGCTAAAGGAAGTTTTTTATAGTAAAGGGCAAATTAAGATTAAGTAATTGTATGAGGAAAAAAATACAAAAACTGGTAAAGAATTGAAAAGGTATACATTTCGTGCAAAATATAGAGACACTGCATACAATTTACTTATGTGTTCTAACAATCCCAACTATAGCATATCTAGTTTTGCTTAATATATTTTCTAAAGTTTTTTTTGAAATTGTATTTACATCGCTTAGAAGTATTAAATCGAGAGAGTCCGAACAAATGTTTTAGTTCGGTAACAAACTTTGTCCGGTTTGTAATCGGCGTTCTTAGAAATATTGATTGAACACCGAACTTTGTAAAACAATTTGTAAATAAATTTTGTGCATTATGGGTTCCCTACAAAAAATTTGATCATTGTGCGAAGCACAATGGTACATATTAAAAAATATGCGCACAATTATGCGCTACGCAATAAGACATACAGAAATGCAGTAAAGTAAGTAAAAGAACTCTCAACAACTTTTATGAAAAAAATTACATTTCAAGTGCCACGGCATTCCTTTACTACGAAGCAGGTTTGTTAGGGAGAATACTAAATAATAACTGTATCAAAACATTCATGGCCATTTTCTCAATGTATCGACAAACTGTATGTTGCTTAATGTCAACATAAATTTATTGGCCCGATGAACTGTCCGTTAACGATTTTGGGTTTTTCAATATACCGACAAAAAACAAAGTTTTTAGCTGGCAACGCCACTCAAAATACACGTAAAAGTTGGGAGTCAGCTGATTGAATTTATCTGTACGGCATATAAAAGGAAAATAAATAATTGGCAGATGAGTGCCTGTTAGCTTTGCGATAAAATCGAAGCAAATGAGACATTGAGAAAACCAAATTTCTTTAATGTGCAGTTTTTCGTTGGGGAAAAAGATAATCGCCTAACGAGAAAATGGCCATCAGTTTGTAAAGCTGATCGTTGTATCCAACAATTTGTATATGCGCTGAACAAAGCGGTTTATGCGTCAAAACTGTAGCTTCAAAGTGAGAACTCACCATATAAAAGTCATGTCTTCCGTAAGCGCAATGCTAAGCGAAACTTTTAAGTTTCACCCTTACAAATCTGCTCCATTTTTTATTGGATAGTTACTAGTTTGCCGCATGGCGCTTTTGTCTTAAAATTAAAAATAAAACAATTTTATGTCGACTTGTTTTGAAGCGCCCAAATATTTAAAAAAAAAACGAACCGTAAAAGTTTAACTTTATGGAAAACAAACATGAATCAGCACCATATTTGGAAAATCCAGAAAATAATGAAAATATATCTCTCAAACTGTTCTACTTTTGATAATTCTGTGTTCTTATTCGGATTCAGCGCAAAATTGTACATAAAGATTAGGTGTCAAATTCATGTGGTCAAAAAACTGTCACGTAGTGTAATCAGAAAAACTTAAAAGCACTACTGACAAATCTACTGAAAGAACCAATGAATTTTACAAGGGAAGTCCCAAAATGAACGTATTCAAAAGTAAGTAAATATTTTTTTTACCTACATACGTTCAGAAATAAGTAGTTACAGAAGTTGTTATAGAAGCTGATATATAAGGAAGCTACTAAATAATGAGTGAGAAAAGCTATTCATTTTGAAAAAGTAAGCGAAGTTTTTACTGGGCAGTAACCTAGATGTATTACTGGGTTATTTGTTACTAATCGGCTTACCTGCTCCATTAATGTGCGGGCATCCCTGTTCTTCTGCTTCCCTGCGGATTCCATTTAATTGCATTTCTGGTGATGTTCATAATTCTATGTAGACATCGTTTAACGAACACTTAAAGAGACTGCATATCAAGTGGTGCAGCATGCACAGTTTCGCCAGGTTGACTCCTACGGATCAACATCCTCAAGATGTGTGTTTTTAATTATAAACTTATCGGCACATTTGGGTTAACTCGGAGAGTCTAAGTGTTTGGGATGTTGACTCCTAGTCTGCATTTTCAGTAGCTTCCACCAGCCAATCTAATTTTGTGGACATATCGAAGTAACTGAGCGCTAGTATGGCATCTGCATAATCATGGTCACCCAGTCTTCCTTGAATACCCCACGTAATACCATTCCACGGCCTATTCGCCTTGATAGAATTTAAAAATTAATAATTTGTATTAGATAAAGATTTTGAATACAATAAAACTCAAGTGTAACAATAACTTTCTCCAGCACTGTTTTTTATTTGTTGCACTTTAATGTTACGGTAAATGTTATAATTGCCGAAAAAATATTTAATAGACATAGCTTAAAAACAACAAAAAAAGCTAAAATTTTTATACTGATATAAATATGTTTGGCAACGCTACACAATTCAATAAAAAAATAAGAAATTACAAAAAAAAGAGCAAATTTAAAATAAATACATGTATAAATTTATATGAATTTTAATTTTGTGTGGATCCCAGTGGTATAAAAAGTAGCAATCGCCACCAATGACAGGCGAAATAGTTAGCACTTTCACTCAATTTGTACCAGGGTCTACTGATGTGGCATTCAGATCATACCTAAATCTTTCTCTAGACAGCAATATCTAGTGTTAACATTTGAAAATAGATACCCACTTTTCGCTAGCTAATTCTATAGCTCCAAGTAATGCAGAAAACAATTTGTTTTCAACGACAACGCAAAAAAATGTGTATCCGAAATAGATCCCGTTATTAGAACAACAACAAAATCGCTTGCTTTTTGCTAGCACGCTTTGAAGACATAAGTAGCTAACCCTTATGGTAGGCAGAGATTATGTAGAGAGGGATCCATCGCCACCTCGTAGGACATCCCCGTGTTAAATTCGCCACTCAAAAGCATGTGAGGTAGATTGTAGTGGGACTAGCGGTAGTTCTTAATGAGCTAGCGAATATACACGTTCAGAGCTAGTACGCCATACCACTGGGATATAAGAGGCCACACAAGCACACTCATTCACACATACATACTTACAAAAACTTTTATAGGCATACAAAAAAATAGAGAATACGGAATATATTTGGCAATTTAATTGGAATTTTATGCTTAACCCTTATCCTGCATTCATGGGTCAAAATTGCCAAATAGTTTTTATTGCTTATTATTTTCAAAACCAGACATAGGTACTTTTTTTTTAACTTATGTTCAATTATTTTTTTTTTTTGTTAATTAGTATACTTATGTGACTCGAAAAATAGAAAGGGACCTAAGGGTTTTGTTCAGGAGAGCCATTTTATCTTTATATCTTTGGTGTACCATCACTGAGCGTGTTGGCATTGGTCTCATTTGAAAGCGACACATCTCAACCTTGTTGGTAAACCTTCAAAACGCGCGTAGGTCGTCCCTACCTCTTGTTTTGTGTAGTTGGTTTTTACTGTTCCCTTTACCTTACTGGTCCCTTTCTCTATGCGCTGTCACATATATACAAGTATATAACATACACAGAAAGAAAAACACTCGGCATAAATCAAGTTAATTATGCGAGTCTTACTCAAAAATTCTAGTACGAATAACACTGAAACGTACTCAAAACAATTCCAAATGGAACAAGTAAGAAAGTATAGTTGGTCAAGCCCGACCATATGATACCCTACACCACAGTATTTAAAAACACATCATGCTTATGTGTCCATGTAAATATGGATTTATCTATGTTTATAAACTTCATGAAAATTGGTTTGAGAGGCAGAAATTGCCCCTATATCCCCTCGTGGTCTTATTTTTTAAAAAATGCATACATTTTGTGTCCATATAGATATGGTTCTATCTATGTTTTAAATTTCATTGAAATCGGTTTGATAGTTTCTGAGAGGAAGAAATTTCCCCCTATCTTCCCTCGTGGTCCTACGATTCGACCCATTTTCAATTAGCTTGGTCTATGTGCCAATAAGAACCTATGACCCAAATTTCATCAAATTATCTCCTAAATTGCGACCTGTACTTGGCGCACAAGGTTACATGGACAGCCAGCCAGCCTGCCAGCCAGCCGGACGGACATCGTTAGTTCGACGCAGAAAGTGATTCTAAGACGATCGGTATACTTTAAGGTGGGTCTAGGACTAATATTTTAAGGCGTTACACACATCAGCACAAATGGATAATACCCTCTCCACTATTGTGGTGTGGGTATAATTACTTTTGACAACCAATCCCGGAATTTCTTGAAATCAGTATACAATTTTTAAAGCTTGTCAAAAAAAGATGCAATTTTTCGTTGTGTTTAACGCTGCGGCTTACGCATTTTTTGATTTTCTATTCACATTAAAAAAAGGTCTGTCCAGACTCATATGTGCCATGAAGGGTTAAAAAGTAAATTTTAACTCTTGTTACTCATTTAGTTTATATTTTTGGTTAAATATGTACATACGATTTTTAAAGCAAAAATTATATCGGGCATATGTTGGTGTTTTATCATTCTGTAAGGGTGTAATACGGGTAAGTAAAAAAATCATTATAGCTTTTTTTATAACTTTATTAACTTTATAATACTCGAATCAAGCTCATTTTGAGACTGATTCGATCTTAGTTTTTTTTAAATCAATCTCATTTTCGAATTATTTCAAGTACAAAATCGGGTTAAAATATGGATAATTAAAGTATTTTGCGATTGAAAATCCGTACTTAAATCAATCTTTCTGTACTTAATTCAAGAAAATCCGTACTCACCGTACTATTAATAGCGCTTCGGATTGATTTAAGTACGGATGGATTGATTTTTCTTTTGAGTGTATTTATTTTCAAAGCTTTTTTGTAATGTTTGCACCAAACAAGTTACGCATTTTGTAAACATGGGTCAAAATGGCCCTACACTATTAAGTCAACACAAAATATCCACACAAATATACAGCATGTAATAAATTTATATAAAAATTATTCCAAAACTTGCATTGAATGTAAAAATAGAGACAAGATTAGCAAATGTACGGTGAATTTTCTATATTAAGCAACCAATACCAGATGCGGTTTATTTTTTAGTACATCATAAGTAAAAATTCCAATTATATTAGGCGAAATTTACCCAAAATAAGGCATCCGTTTAATTTTTCTAAAAAATTAAACAATATCAAAACCCAGCAAGCCAACGAATATTGATATAATAATGCAAATAGTTTATTGTAAGAATAACACAAAACTAATGGTGTTTTCTTTTCTACAAAATGTCATATTTTATTTAAAAAAATGCAATGCTTTTTAATAAACGAACACCAACGTTTCTTAAAAATGCTTTGCTCTCTAAAAGGGCAGCGTGTCTTATTCTAAAAAAATTCACACTTAAATACGTGCCGTATAAATCGAAAATGTTGATAATGCCCTGTAAAAAAGGCTTCTGTTTATATATACGGTTACCAGACGAAGTTGGGAAAAATCTCTTCTAATCAGTGCCCATGTTCTGTAACTCTCGCGTCGAGAAAGTTTTCCATTGAAATGTGTGGAATAAAACAAAAATGCCATAAATTGAAACAAACAGCTGTTTTCCTCCCTTAACTGTGTCTGTAACTTTTTTTTTGGCGAGTACAAGCTGTCACGTAAGGAAATTACTCGCCAATTTACAGAAAAAGTGTGTCTGTAACATTTTGGCGAGAAAAGTTCCCGCTTTGAACTGTCAAATAAACTCACGAATAAAAATGGGGCGAGAAAAAATTTTAACACTAAAAAACAATTAAAAATGCAAAATGCAAAGAATCATAATAATAATATTTTATTCTTGGCACAGTTTTCATTGTTTTATTATTTTGCTTTTAACATTTTTATAAAATATACGAATGTCTTTAAAGCTCGTTTGCAAACAACAAACATTAAATTTGGTCTTTACACAATTTGGTATAGCCGACGGTTGTGTTTTCGCCGCCGTCGTTGAAAAATTATCAATTTAATTAAATTTTGGTCGCCGTCAACGATATGTGTTACTGACGTTCTGAACGTCTGCAATGTCACATCGGCTTCGAGTGCAACATTATGACATTTATAACGTAACGACGTAATCTCTTTTGATAGTTTTCGACGTGAGTGAGAACAATGTGTGTCTGTTACATTTTTCTCACTTTTCGAGAAACGATGGAATATTTTGTTTCACATCTTTTCGATGCAAGAAGTTCTCAATAAAGTTACAGAACATGGGTACCGGACAGTAAAAATTTCAAATTTTAATAGTTATTTTTTCTATTATTTAATAGTAAAAACAAAAGAAAGCATTACAATGTTAATGGTTGATTGTCAGTGATATAAAATATAAAAGGATTCGGTGTTAAAAAATTGTTTTTGAAAAAAAAACGTCAAATCAAGAAATCGTAAAAACTTGATGTTAATAAATCGGCAATCTGGCAAAGGTATTTTCTTGTTTACATATTTTATAAAAAAAAACAAGCTAAATAAATTTGAATTCGGTCATTCATTATGTTCATTTATCTATTTATTTAAAATCAATCTATTAACAAATTTGGGCTTATGTATATTTTTTTTTATATTCCGAAGAACACACTTTTTGATTTATGTATGTACATTAGGCTGGGTCACTGATGTATGAGAAAAAATAAAAGTTCTCGAATCATGTTCTAATAGCAATATTTTTTTGTCTTATGTCAAAACAAATAAAAACTGCAAAAAAACAAGTAAAAAAAAGTCACATCTTCAGCCCGCGCAAGAGCTCCTAAAAATTAAGAATATGTAAGAAAAGTAAATTTTTTAAATTTAAATTTTTTATTTACTATCAATTATTATTAATTAAAACTGAAACTATTTTGAATTTAACTTAAAAAAAAAAAAATAAAACTTTGGTTCGTATACAACAGAAAACAATTAAATCATTTTTTGGTCACAAAATCTTGTTTACTGTAAAATCTAGGCATCTATCGTCTTGATTTAAGTTTCGTCTATGTTAAACCTTCTCTTAATTTTTTATTGCAAAGAGTAATGGATGCTTCTGATACTATTTTCACGAACTTACAAGTCGATAAAATACAGTAATATGCTTTTCTGCAATACAATGCTATTGTTGTTATATTCAAAATTTAACAAAATTGAAGGTCAATGCGCGGGCTGTTACACTAAAAATAAATTAATAATATATTACAGGGGTCTAGTGCAGATAAAAATACAACATTTTTACGCTATTAGAAGTCGATAAGAGAAAAAAAATATTTTCGACCCACCCTAATGTACATATTTTTTTATATATTGAAAAACAAACTTTTTGTCAGAAAAGTATTAAAAAATTTTTGGATTTTAAGTTCACCCGAACGCGATTTTCAGAACGTGACTGATAATTTAATTACTCAGGCTGAGTAAGAATTAATAACATCTTTGTTATTGTTACAACAAATAAAAGGTAATTCCTTTAAAAGAGATCAAAAATTAAACCTATTAAAGATATTTATACATAAGTATATATCAGTATATATATATATATATATGGCCAAATTTAAAAGTGTTTTGATTCCAGTTCGCCGGGCAGATTTTTGTTCCTTTATATTAAAAAAGTAAAGAAGTAAAATTTGGAGCGAATCCGATAACGTTTAGTGGGCCCCGAAACGACTTCAATATACCTCTATACGAATAAATGATTAAAATGAACAATTTTTATTTTGAAAAATATAATAATTTGTTTTTATTGGTTTGAATAAACATAACAACAATAACATTGAAAAAGAGAGTTGGTTTTTGAATCTTTTTTCTGAAACAAAATCACACAAGTGATTTTTTAATTTGACAATTGGTTCTTTTAATTTAAATTTTTCAACCATTTCACGTGTCTCTACAAAAGTTATATTTGAATAAAAGTCAAATCTTGAAGAGGTGCGTCGATGACACTGGTATATCTGAACCAGACTTTAATCTAAAATTTCGCTAGAAAAATGCAAATATCGCGTAATCCATTTGATTCATGTTTCATAAGTGAGACTTATATGTAAAGAAACAGTTGCATCATCATTCCCACTTCGAAAAAATTCCCACTTGTTAAAACTTGGCCATGATTTAGCAAATATTTCAAATATTGAAACTTCTGGAGCAGATGTTGAATATAACATACTTAGTTTTGAAAACGCTGCGCAATAAAATTTTGTAGACATGGTGGCGGTAAGGAAGATTGATTATACTACGCCCTATTTTTTCCAAGACATAGAGGGGATTGTGTTGATTGTTGGCGCCCGACTTGGGACCAACTCGCAATAGGTAGAATAGGGGGTTGATGTTAAAATAAGTAATTAAAGGGGGGAGACTTACCCAATGAGCAGACGCACCTGCTGTGGCTGGAAGATACGGAGTAATCTCTGTAGCTGTAGTGATGGTGGCTGATGGTTACTCTGACAATTAAGGGTGGATAATGTCCCAGTGCGTGTCCCTTATACCGTGGAGTAATATTCCAGTGGATTCTGGGCTGATCAAATGCCCACAAGACTGCGTATGGAGTACCAAAACAATATAGCAAATTCTCTTGCTGTTTTAATTAGAATAAGGTCTTTAGTAACCTTTTAGACACTACACAAATTTGTTATTGTTTTAAACTTATTTTATTTCACTTCGGTTGGTTTTCGATAATGGATTTTAACAATTTGTTTTTGTTTAATTAGTATAAAAAATGATTATGATAATTTCAGAGAATGTATTTAGTTTTTCACTACCGGTCTCTATTAGTTGGTTTTTTCTTATTTTTTTTCAATTAGAATTTTCACTGAATTTGTACACTACAAAAAATAAACACATTCTTTTTCTTTTCTTACGCTTAAACTCCGCACTTGTTCACATCTAAAGAAGAACTGATCAAAAAAGCCAAAGCAACAAGACGAATGTTAGAAGGTGGCTGTATAAAACAGCTGTCGAGTTGCGGCCATCAGTTACATCTGTCTGTACAACATTAAAAGTTGCCAGATCGTTTTCGCACCCAAACATCCCGCCCCCCTTGCTTTATTGCAACAAAGCAATGAGGACTTTGGTGTCTGGGTGGATTAGTTCTAGCAGAAAAAACCAACGTAAAGACGAGCAGTTTAAAGTACAGTATAGTTAGATATAATAATAATAATTCAGTAATATGGTGTAGGAAAGGTTAGTATAAATTCATTAATAATAATAATACAAAAAAATGGTAGAGATGTGGTGTCATGCAGACGATGATTTTCATGGAATCAGGCAAACTTGCCGATAATGACCCATCCCAGTGCGGTGTCTTGGGCGAGTGGTGTTGAACCCGATGATGACGACTGCAGACCGCTACGTATCAAGCGAGGATAGACGTCTGCTCCCAGGATGATGTTAATGTTATTGCCCTCAAAAAACTCTGGGCCAGCCAGACGTAGGTTACGGTAAGTGTCAGAGACACTCCGGTCGAGTTTCTTTGCTGGGATTTTTTCAGGCAAATGCGACGATACCCGGGCCTTGACCGGGATGGAACCTGCTTGGTCAAACCGTGCTCTGATAGAGATTTGGCACCACTTCTCCGACTCGTACCTCTCAAAGGGCAGGTGATACTTATCCACCAAAAACGTTGCGATGGAGCTCGTTGGAGCGGCGGGGTTTATCAGACCGCGAACTAATCTCCAGCCTTCCCGGAGACGAAATTGGAAAAGAACGGTGGGGGTTACGGTGCGAGCATCCGCTAGACTGGCATTGTTGGGGGTTTTGGTAATAGCCGGGGGGTGAAGCAGAGTGTGGTGGTTACCGTTGCAGCTCTTGCACCTTTCCATACTGCGGCATTTTGAAGTAATGTGAGAATGCCCAAGGCAGTTTCTGCAGTATTTTTGACGAGCGACCACATCCTTTCGGTCTGATACGGACATATTCAGAAACTTTACGCACTTGCGTAAGGGGTGATCCTTGCGGCAGATTTTGCAATCGGGGGTTTTCGCCTTAAAACGGTCGACGGCCTTGCGCTCTTCAAGGGGTGAAGCGCTATCGCGGTGACGTGGACGCATAATTTCTGAAATAGGAAAGATATACGGGAAAAACATTAATTGTCAGGCGGACGGAGAAAGCGGTAGTAAAACGAGTTTGACAATAGGTCGGGTCACAATTCCGTTGGCAGTGCGTATTTCAGCAACTCTTACTCTATCATCAGAGCCATGAAAAATCTTTTCAATGCGTCCTAGACGCCATTGATTAGGGGGTAAGTTGTCGTTTTTCACCACGACGAGATCGCCGTTGGAAAAATCTCGCTGGGGGTATTTCCACTTATTTCTTTTGTGGAGTTCGACTAAGTACTCCTCCTTCCAGCGACGGGCAAGCTGATGATGCAGAATTTTCAGTTTTTGCCACCTATTTACATAACTGATGGAATGGCTCGCTAAATCAGGTTCAGGGGGAGATAGCAGTGGGGTTCCGATTAAAAAATGACCCGGGGTTAAGGCGCATAGGTTGTGTGGGTCTTCGTTCATCGGACTTAGAGGCCTGGAGTTCAAACACGCCTCAATGCGTGCAAGCATGGTGCTGAACTCTTCATATGTGAAGCTTTGTGTATGGCACAGTTTCTTGAGATGAGACTTGCAACTTTTCACTCCAGCCTCCCAGAGTCATCCCATGTGGGGAGCACCAGGGGGAATGAAATTCCATTTTACCGGCTGAAAACTATCTTGCGATAATAGGCCCTTTTTTACAAGAGCAAGAAAATGCTGTGTATCCTTCTGAAGTTTATTAGCTGCGCCCACAAAGGCGGTGCCGTTATCCGAATACATAGTATGTGGGGTACCTCGCCTGGAGAAAAACCGTGCGAAAGCGGCTAGAAAAGCTTGTGTGGAAATATCCAGATGGATTGCTTTGGTGGCAAAACAGACGAAAACCAGCACGTAACCTTTCGTGACCTTGCACCCGCGACCCACATAAGACTTTATGGCGAAGGGTCCGGCGAAGTCAACTCCTGTATGATAAAACGGGCGCGTCAAGCTTGTGCGCTCGGGGGGTAATGCAGCCATGATTTGTTGACTAAGCTGATGTTTTTCTCTTACGCATTTCATACATTTTGATAATGTGAATTTTATCAGCGTCTTAAGTTTAGGGACATAATAGTGAAGTCTGGTAAGCCGGTGTAAAAGGGCATTTTGGCCATGCAGTGAAAACTTATGTAGATAAGTTAAAAATAATCGCGTAAAACGTGCATGGTAGGGGAGTATAATTGGGTATCGTTCGTCGTAACTTAATGTAGGGGAGAATGCTAACCGCCCGTTGACTCTCATTAATCCTCTAGAGTCTAGAAAGGGGTTTAGGGTTAAAAGAGCGCTTTTTCGTGGCAGTGGTTGACTTTCAGCTAAGAGTGCGTACTCTTCAGCAAAGTGAAGCTTTTGACAGACGATTACCAGACGATTTTTTGCGAAAAGTATCTTTTTGGCTGAGAGCTCATCTGGCGTTATAGTATCAGATTTTAATTTGGACCTTATGCGGTTGTAAAACCGAAAGATGTAGCAAATAACTCTCAGTGCTCGCGGAAGATTAGAGAATCTATCGAGAATATCGTGGTTGTCGACTAGTGCGGTAAACGTCCTAACTGTTCGTTCTTCTTCTGTGGTATCAAATTCGCAAATGCTCGATGGCCATTCGGCAGGGGAAAGTCTTAGCCAAGCAGGGCCGTGCCACCACAAGGTATTTGTAGACAGTTCCGTAAGTGTAGTACCACGCGATGCTACGTCTGCTGGATTGTTTTTCGAATCGACTTGCGCCCATGCATCTTTCCCAACCTTTTCAATAATAGACGTGACTCTATTTTGAACGAATGTTTTCCATTTATGAGCAGGTTTTTGCAGCCATGCTAGCACGATGGTCGAGTCGGTCCATAGAAAAAGTTTATAATCGATGAGTTCAAGTTGACCTTGAATCGATTCCATCATAGTTGCCAGCAGCTCTGCCCCACACAACTCTTTTCGGGGAAGAGAAACGAATTTAACTGGCGCAACTTTAGTTTTTGCTGCTAAAAGGTGGGTAGATACAAAACCTTGATTTTCTGAACGTAGGTAAATAGCTGCCGCGTATGCCTTTTCCGACGCATCGCAGAAGCCGTGCAGCTCAACATTATATGAGGGATCGAAGTCGATAAAACGGGGGATTTTTATTTGTTCTATTTGAACATAGTCCTCGAGAAAGTCATGCCATTGCCGTAGGGTACTAGGATTTAGATCTTCATCCCAGTCAGTTCCATCCCTCCACGTCTGCTGCATGATGATTTTGGCTACGATTATTTTCGGTGATAACCAGCCCGCTGGGTCGAATAACTTTGCGATTTCTGACAGAACGCATCGTTTTGTTGTTAAGTTGCGGTCGGGATTAGACTTTAATTTAAAGTAGAAGTAGTCACTTCCAGCGTTCCACCTGAGCCCCAATGTTTTTGTTGTACTAGAGTCAGAAAGCTTTAGAAATTCCCCATCTAACAAATGTGTGACCGGTAGACCTTTTAGCAGGACTTCATTGTTCGCCGTCCATTTACGAAGTGTGAACCCAGCAGTTTCAAGGACGGTTCTAAGGTCATCACGAATTTTAATTGCCGCTGATAACGTATGGGCTCCCGAAAGTACATCATCGACGTACATGTGATTTCGTAAAATCTCCGTTACATTGGGGTAGGGGGTTTCATTTTCTTTGGCCAGTTGCAGCAGAGTTCTGATTGCCAAATAAGGGGCACAGTTTACACCGAAGGTGACTGTATTTAACTCGTAGTCTTGAAGTGCCTCGTTAGACGAGCTTCGAAAGACAATTCGCTGAAAGGGGGTGTGCGATTTATTAACGGAAATTTGGCGGTACATTTTTTCTATGTCCGCGTTGAAAACGTATCGAAAGAACCGCCAACGCAATACTAAAATCATTAAGTCGGCCTGTAGGATGGGGCCTGCGTGAAGCAGATCATTAAGACTGATGCCATTCGACGATGGGCTAGAAGCGTTTAATACCACGCGCAATTTTGTGGTGGTGCTATCTGGTTTAAATACTGCATGGTGGGGCAAATAGTACGTGCCGCTTTCACCAGCTATGGGTGTTACTTTTGTCATTTGACTGAGGGTAGAGTATTCGGTTATTACTCGATCATATTCGGTTTTGATTTGGGGATTCTTAATTAATTTTATTTCATTTCGCAGAAATTGAGATATGGCGCTATTTCGCGATTGTCCCACTTTGAGATTTTCAGGAAACTCTCGTTTAAAGGGGAGTGATACAGTATATCGACCGTCATTAGAGCGGTATGTAGTTAACTCATACAGTTCCTCACAGTATAGGTCCTCCGGGGATGACTTTGCTCTTCTAGGGACATCTTCGAGCTCCCAAAAACGCTGAAGTTGGTTATTCAGGTCCACGGCATTAAAATAGGACAATACAGCGTCTCTACACCGACTTTTAGCTACCTTACCGGTGATGATCCATTCGAAAACCGTTTCCTGTGCTACCAGGGATTGCTGGTTGTCCCATTGGAGACCATCTTGAATAATTTTCGGGTACACGTCTCCACCTAAAAGCATGTCAATCTCCGCGCATTGATGGCGATATGGATCTGCCAGTTGCAGTTTTGAAAGGTTGCCATTATTTAGCGCAGTCGGGGGGTAGTAGGAGAGTTGACCGGTGAGTTTCTTAACAACAAGTACGTCCGAATGTATAGTGAATGACCTGTCAATCGGTGAACCAATTTTAATGTGACATGTGTGCGTCGAAGTAGCGTTTATCGAATCGTTTAACCCATGAATTTTTGCCCGTGATGGCCGAGTATCAAGTCCTAGCTGAGTTTGTAGTTTCTTAGAAATGAAGGATGCCTCGGAGGCCGAGTCTATGAGGGCTCGGACGGTACACTTAAGGTCGTCATTATAGACATCTATTAGAGCAGTACCAAGGACAACTGCGGATGAATTATCTTGTAATTGTGTAGAAAAAGACCCAAACTCACGACTTTGTGCTTCTGCTGAGGTAGAGGGGTTCGTATTTAACCTTTCAGGGGGGTTATTTGAATTTTGATTCTCAGCAGTACGTGGGTTAGAACTCGCTTGAGGGGAAGTAGGCGTTTTTTCCTGATGAGTGACTCGATGTAGTAGTGAGTGATGTTAAGCTTTACACACATTGCACACATAACGACTTTTGCAGGTTTTATACCCGTGTGAGGTGCCTAAACAATTTGTGCATCTTTTTTGTTGTTTAACCGTGTTATATCGTGCGTCAACGGACATAGCAAGAAATTTAGCGCATAACCTTAAAGGGTGACTTTGGTTGCAAAGGAGGCACGTGCCGTCCTTGTTCGTTGACACATTAGTGTTGAAACTTTGCACTTTCTTACTCTGGGCGTAATTGGGTTTATTATGGCTATTGGATTGATGCGCTTTATTTTGGCTATGAGGATTCAAAAATGTTGATCGTATATCCGCGACGGATTCCAAAGTCTGAAATCTAGAGGACAAAAAACGATCTAAAGCTTCCCAGGTGAGCATGTTGGATGAATTTGGCAGGGTTTGTTCCCATAGGTTAAGGGTAACTTCCGGGAGACAAGTTGAACAAATGTAGACGAAAATGATGTCCCAGCTTTCAGTCTCGACTTTTAAAAGGCGCAGATTACTAATGCAATCATTAATGGTCCGTTGCAAACGTCTAAGGTTGGGACCTGTTTCTTTGGTAATGGGGGTTAAACCAAAGAGGGATTTCATTTGCGCATTCACGAGAATTCGTTTATTTTCATAACGATTAACTAGGTTTTGCCACGCCATTTCGAAACCATCGTTAGTCATCGGGCACGTTTTGAGGAGTTCTCGAGCTTCTCCTTCTGTCTTTTTCACTAGATGACACATTTTCTCAACGGGCGATAAGCGGTTGTTTTGGCGATACAAGGCCGTGAACATATCACGAAACGTTGGCCAGGATTTGTAGTCGCCACGAAAAACTTCGGTATCGCATGGTGGTACCGATATATGTGCGGAGACATCGGTCTCCTTTGGCCTAGCCGCAGAGCTTTTCCCAGCTTTGGCCCTCAAAGACTCGCAGAGTTCGGAAATTTTTGCTGTGATTGCCGCATGAACTATTTCTGCTTTTATTTCCTCATAGTTTTCTATTGCGGCTTCATGAGCGGAATCGTAATTGTCCCAGAGACGATGAATTTCGTTCTTTCGTACCTCCAGGGAGTGCAGCGTATGAGAAGCTTCTGGCAGCTCATTAATATATTTTTGAAAATCCACAACGCGATCGGAAGATCGGATAACCTTTTTGACCAAAGACATTGTGGCAGAAATTTTGCGGAGGACAAAATTATAGTATGAAGAGGGGGTTCGAATACAAATGTGATTGAAATTATAGTAAAGTGAAGAAACTTCGCAAGGGTACCTCGTAAGACAGCAAAAATTTAATATGTAGGTGTATCGAAAGTCCAATAGTAGAGAGGCAGTATAATTACAAAAGCGAGGCTTATTCGATTATGATGAGTGACACTTCTTAAAGATCGCCACTATTTTAATTTATATTAAAAAAATTTTGAGAAAATTTTCAATGGCGCTTCGTATAAGCGGTCGATGGATATAATGTTTAGTAATTTCAAAAAAATTTCAATGGTGCTTCGTATAAGCGAGCCAATGAATATGGGTTGTAATTTTCGGAAAATTTCCAATGGCACCTCGTATAGTTGGCCAATGAATATATGTTTTAATAATTTCAGGAAATTTTCAATGGTGCTTCGTATAAGCGAGCCACTGGATTAGGGTTTGAATTTTCGAAAAATTTTCAATGGCACCTCGTATAGGTGGCCAATGAATAAATGGTTTAATAATTTCGAAAAAATGTTCAGTGGTGCTTCATATAAGCGAGCCACTGAATATGAATTTTAATTTTTTTTTTGAAAAATGTTCAATGGTGCTTCGTATAAGCGAGCCACTGAATTGGGGTTTTAATAATTTTGCAAATTTTCCAATGCCGCTTCGTATAAGCGAAACACTGAATTGGGTTTTTATAATTTAATAAAATTTTCAATGGAGCCTCGTATAAGCGACCAATGAAAAAAAAGGGGTTTTATTAATTTGCAAAATTTTCAATGGCACCTCGTATAGGTGGGCATTGAATAGGGGTTTTAATAATTTCAAAAAGTTTTCATTGGCACTTCGTATAAGTGACCAATAAATAGGGATTTTAATAATTTTGCAAAATTTTCAATGGCACCTCGTATAGGCAGCCAATGAATGGGGTCTTAATAATTTCGAAGAATTTACAATGGCGCTTAGTATAAGCGACCAATGAAAAGGGGTTTTAATAATCTTGCAAAATTTTAATAGAGGTTTAAATAAAGGGTTTTATAAAATAATCATAATAATTAGGGTTAGTTAAATTTGCATGTGTGTACAAAATAAATTAAAGGGAGGTTAATTATAATAAACAATTGTTATTTAATTATCCGTATTATTATTTAAATTTTCAATGATTCGTGGTAAGCAATTTCTAGGTTGGCCCTCGTATATGATGAACGTACATGTAGCTTATGTACTTCAGCATCTGTTTGTTATGTGAACAAATTTTTATTAAAATGTTTGTAGGTATGTACATACAAATCATTTAACTCCACTAACGATTCGCTGTACTTTGTTGTGTTGTTGCTTATACAGACATACACATACATACATACAGGTTGATTTTTCGTTCTTCTTTTCTTCAATTTCAATGTCAATTGACAAAAACAAAAACTTGCAAAAATGTTTTTTTTTTTGATTTCTTCTATTTGCATGTAATGCGTATTTGTTAAGCAACGAGATCAACTGTTGCTGATGTTAACATGTACATAAGTATGTATGTATGTACATATGTATGTTCGTATGTTTGAAGTTATTTCTTCTTGGTGCCGTTAGTTTTTGTCTTCTTCTTTTTATTTGCAAAAAAAGACAAACGGTAAAGGAGCATATATTGTCATCTGACATGTCAAATTTCCCACTGCAAAACACATACATGTCGTGTGTTACCTTTTTAAATTTGCTTCTGTAAAAGTCAGACGCAAAGTCATCTGACAAAATTTCAATTAGAGCGTGGTCTATTTTCTTCTGACAAACCATCTGACATCAGAAATCTATGCCGGGAAGAAACTGGCAGCGGCGTCAACTATTGACGGAATCATTAGCCGGCTGAAGTTAATATTTTACAATACCAAGATATGTATGCTCATCTCACCATTGAATAGAATGTATGTAAATATATACATAAAAACCGTTTAATTATAAAATTCTAAATTGGTATCTTTAAAATAAAAGAAAAAATGTTAAGATAGCTAAATTATTTTACGGCGCAAATAAATATTTTCGTGACGGCAGCAAGCTATTTTGAAACCGAGAACTACTTTGGTTTCTGCAATAACAATGCGAAAAAAAGACAGAGACAATGTCAGAAGCAAATTACATGTACGTTTGTGACCGAATATTATAAACCTTATGTGAAACAGCAATTTTGACAGACATGAACAATTACATGTGACTTGAAAATTTGACATGTCAGATGACAAATACATGTCGTGTACGGGCGCCTTAATTTGCACCAATTGGTAAGCAGATTATTTTTTTTAAAAATGTACACACATGCGGGGGTTAGTAGGGGGTAAAATGTTGAATTTAATTTTTTCCAAATTTCTAGGAAGGATGAAGGGCCGGGTTATAGCGAACCCGGATCCGGTTCGAAGGACCAGAATGTTGGCGCCCGACTTGGGACCAACTCGCAATAGGTAGAATAGGGGGTTGATGTTAAAATAAGTAATTAAAGGGGGGAGACTTACCCAATGAGCAGACGCACCTGCTGTGGCTGGAAGATACGGAGTAATCTCTGTAGCTGTAGTGATGGTGGCTGATGGTTACTCTGACAATTAAGGGTGGATAATGTCCCAGTGCGTGTCCCTTGTACCGTGCAGTAATATTCCAGTGGATTCTGGGCTGATCAATTGCCCACAAGACTGCGTATGGAGTACCAAAACAATATAGCAAATTCTCTTGCTGTTTTAATTAGAGTAAGGTCTTTAGTAACCTTTTAGACACTACACAAATTTGTTATTGTTTTAAACTTATTTTATTTCACTTCGGTTGGTTTTCGACAATGGATTTTAACAATTTGTTTTTGTTTAATTAGTATAAAAAATGATTATGATAATTTCAGAGAATGTATTTAGTTTTTCACTACCGGTCTCTATTGGTTGGTTTTTTCTTATTTTTTTTCAATTAGAATTTTCACTGAATTTGTACACTACAAAAGAATAAACACATTCTTTTTCTTTTCTTACGCTTAAACTCCGCACTTGTTCACATCTAAAGAAGAACTGATCAAAAAAGCCAAAGCAACAAGACGAATGTTAGAAGGTGGCTGTATAAAACAGCTGTCGAGTTGCGGCCATCAGTTACATCTGTCTGTACAACATTAAAAGTTGCCAGATCGTTTTCGCACCCAAACATTGATAAAAGTATTTTAAGAGGTTGTATCAAATGGCAAGCCGTTAACTTGGTCCACAATATTCCATTTAACTTATCTTTCATAAACTGCATTCGAAATATTTTTGAAAGTTAAAGATATAAAAAAATTTAATGTGCCGTTTTAACTCACCAAAATTTCAATACGTTCAACTTTTGTGGATCCGATCAAATCTTTCATGAGCTTTCCATCAAAATGAGCTACCACCGAACATTTACTAATCTAAAAGGGTAATTCCATTTCAAATCGACCAAGAGTGGGACAGGACCCCTTTCGATTTTACTGAAATTTGGTGAGAAGGTTCCTTTTTATCTTATAAGTAACATATGTATATGAACGAAAAAAAATTTAAAAATTGTTTTTTTTCGAAAGTTATGTCATATTCAAAATGTCATAATTTCGCCGAATTAACCGAATGTGTTGAGTTTATTCCTTCAATATCTCGAAAACTACTTAACATACGAAGATGATTTTAATGTAATTTTAAAAATAATACTTGGGGTTCATATATGTTCCTTATGAGATAAAAGGAACCTTCTCATCAAATTTCATTAAAATCGAGGGGTCGTGTCCCACTCTTGGTCGATTTGACATGGAATTACCCATATTTGATGAAAGCATTGCAACTGAATTTAAGACTACCTTTAATTAAAAATAAATAAATAAAATAAATTTACATTATCCGTAAAATCAGCTTAAATTTCTTTAGATTCTTTTATACGGCTTTCTTGGAGCAATCGATGAATAGTTGAACGATTTACACGGTGTCCTAATGCTTCAGCGCTGAGAATGTGAACTGCCATTCCATCAGACACTTTGGCATTGTCCAGTGCTACTGATAACCGAGCTGTAATCAAACTTTTGCGACCTCGTTTTTGACTTAAAACAGAATTTGAGCTTAAGTTTTCTTTCTGGATAGCCGTGTTGTAAATTGGTAAATTGTTAACCTCATATTCATCAGTCCACTCCATAAGCTGACAAACATCTAGGAAAAATCGAAAACTGAACATTAAAAAATTAAATTGGTTCATATACAAAACTTACCTGATTGACTCGACTTTTCCTCTTCCTGCTTCCTTTTACGTGCTTCCATTTCTCGTTTGGATAAAATCATATAGATACCAGTCTATTTTCTACAATCCGAATTTTGTCTATAGCATCGACGTTGGCAATATCAAATTACTCGACCAAATTTTCAAGAAATGTTTTAGCAGCTTGCTTTTGGGCATTTCATTTCGGTTTTTTTGAATATTTTTCTACTTTTCATATAATTTTTAACACGCTTATGCCCTTCTCTAATTGGAATACGTGCTTGATGCCAAAATATTTCAACGGAATCAATTGACAATTTTGCACATTGTTTTGCTAAAAGCTTTACAAAGCAAACATTGTAAAATAGGACTTGCAAGATCTGACGATTCGACGGAAGTTTTGCGCCAGTAATTTGGTGAGAAAAATTCCAAATTTAATCAATTTTCTTTAAATTTTCGTTGGCTTTAAGTGTTTTAAAGTTGAGAGTGCTTCTTCCGTAGTCGATTTCGATGATATTTTTGACTTCTTAATCTTAATTGTTATATAACTTTAGAATAATTAGCACTTGAATCACAAATACTTTAATTTCACTGTTAAGACCTTCACTCATAAAAATGGGTTTTTTTTTCAAAAATGTAAAAAAAACATGGTCAAAAATTTGAGTGTCCCACTTCACCCCACGTCCCACTCTACCCTAGATAATATTGAATAATGTTAAGAAGAAGAAGAAAATTAAAATAGATTTTTTCTTTCAGTATTTATTGAAGAAAATAATGAATAGACGCGATTAAAAAGTGAAATGTTTATAAAAATTTATGTTTTGCTCATATTCACTTTTTAAATATTTGAAGTCGTTTCCGGGTCCATAAAACGTTATAGGATTCGGTCCAAACTTTACATATTTACATTTTTAAGAGAAAGGAACAAGAAACTGCCCGGCGGTTTACAAAAATCTGACATTTGAAAATAAGAACACCCTTAACGTACATATGGGCACTTCCAAGAATGTAAACGGGATATTCGCACACGTTTATATTGACAAAACTGTAAAAAACAACCTGATTTTCATTTTTTAAATTAATGATTTTTTTAACTCTCAATTAGCTCTTTAATTTTCGCAAATGAAATTTTTCGCTTACTGTCGTGGTTTCCGAGATAATTGCAAAAAACCAGTGATTGTAAACGGGACAAAAAACGGAAGTGGGTTTTAAGGGGTAACCGTTTAAACAGTGATTTCTGCGAAACCTGACACAATATTTTATTGGGATTAATTTTAAAATGTTGCGTACTAATGTGCCCTAAATATGGTTTCGATTTCAAAATAAAATATGAATTACATTTTTTTAAATAAATTGTTAAAGAAATTGTAAACGGGACATTGTAAACGGGACAATTTTTCCACCATGATTTAAAATTTTTTATGTTGCTATTTATAATCCTTTATATAAGAAACTTAATAAAAAATGTTTTTCAGATCAAAAATATGCCTTAGATTAGAGTATTGTTGTTCCAAATGCACATTTTCTAATATACACAAGTATGTGCTAAAAGTTGTAGTACTTCGTTTACCATTTATCTTTTTTTTCGAATTAATTAATTTATACGCATATATTTAAAAAATATAAGAAATTCTCTAAATAAATCTTGAAAAGAAAATTTTTTTTTCCATTTTTTGTGGTTGACGTTTTTTTGGAAATAGCCATATGTATATTACTTCGCGTTAAATCAGATAACATAAGTCCGTCGATATTAATGTGTCAAGGCAATGCGAATTTTTAATTTTTCAGTAATATTGTGTGAATAAAATTCCTACTAATGAATCTATTTCCACACGGTTCTTCCATGAATGGTTGATATATTTCGTTTATCAGTGCAAGAAGTGAAAAAAGTAGAAACATAAGTGACAATGTAAAGAAGTTTCCACAGAGTTAAAAAATCTGCAATATTAAATCAAAAATCTTAAAATCTGCATTTTGGCAATTTTGGGGTATAAAATCTGCAAAATGTAGATAAATCTACACTTCTGGCATCACTGGTTGTGTGTTTGATTTTTACATATACTTATGCATGCTTTTAATGTCTCCTCTGTACTCCTTCTTTTGGATAAACAAGGCCTGCTCGCTCCATTCCATACTCATATCTTTTGTACACACGTTGTCATTGCGGAGTAGGCCTTCAGCTCTCGCTTCTTTAGCAGGTACTTTAGCTTGTGCAAAAAAACAATACAAAAAATGTTACTCCTTCTCCACTCCCTTCTCATGGAAGGGAGGTTGGAAAATGTATCTTATATTTTACACCAAAGAGCCGAGGACTTCTATAAGGCATTCTTTAGCTGTTAGATAAGAATAGCAATTGAACCAAACAAATTTTTAAGAAGGCCTTTAAAAAAGCCTGAAGTGAGATGGTCTTTTGAGTTTTCCTGCTGGGTACTTAAGAGTTTCGGTGTGTATGTGTTCATTAATTAATAAAAAATAACCTGAACAAAACTCTCTATAAAAACTTACTCATTTCTGTCATCTACACCATCGCGATGGTATAAGCAAAAGTGCTTGATGTCTGCTTTAAATAAAAAAGAAGATATCGACTTTTATAAGTTGTTATCTATTATAATTTTAAAAATATTTTTTTTAGACTTCAAAACTTATTTACCAGAGCTGCCTCATGATTGTATTTGTAATTCATTTTGTTTAATAACACTAGCCAACAAGGTTTTGGACAGGATCAACCAAATATCTTTCCTATGGTAATTTGGGGGGCTGAATTCGAAACTGTAATTGGTTTTTCTGCATCTCGTCTGGTTTTCGAGTTACAAAAAATGATTTTATTATTAAAAAATCCCTAGTTTAATTCAAAATTAATAAATTTTCAAAAGTAAACGGCGTGATTTGAACATCGTTTGTATTTTTTTTGGTTCAGATTCGCGTATAAGAGTCCAGCAATAGTCTCCCAGAGTTTTTTTTAATTCTTCATTAACCTAAAGTAGAGAAACATTTTTGTCAGTTCACTTACGAAATTTAATATGCGAATCAGAAAATTTTTCTAGAACACATGAATGTTCTATTTTTGATTTCTTTTTTATGAATTCCCATTAAGTTCCATAATAAAACAATTTCTTATAGTAGCTGTTTTTAATTTTTGATTTCTTTTCTAGTTATAAAAGATTTAATCTTAAGACACTCTAAAATATTGTTGATTTTCGTCTAGAGGGAAACATTTTTTTATGCGTTTAGCTTTATTACGTTCAACAAAAAGTCAAAAACAACTTTCAATACAAAAAATATATTTATTTGCTATTTTACTCCAACAACAATAGCTAAACAAACTTGCAAAGCAAATAATTTTTTCAATCATTGGTTTTTTTATTTGTAAAACTAAATGAAAAAAGAAAGCAAAACAATAAAATCAGAAAACAATGAAAGGTGCTGATTTGTAAAAGATAACATCTTCAAAAGAAAATTGAAAAATTTTACTAAAGAAAAAAGTGGTCAAAATACACAAGGACTACCTTGAAACTATTTAACGGTAAAAGAACGATGTTGTTCTTTTTCTTGTCCCGGAAGCTGCCACTTTTATTAAAAGTCATTGTTGTTTTTGTTTCCGCTTATTTTTATACTCCTTACAACACACATTCAACATAATAAAAAAGTTTTACTTAAAGTCATTGTTGCAAAACTTTATCTGCGTGCACGAGCGCAATCTTCTTATTTTTTCCTCTGCATTAGAGTCATAATTTCTCAAATTGTTTATTGTTGCTGTCATTGTTGCAGGAACAGAGGAAACTTTTGCTGCTAAAGAAAATAAAAAAAAAAACTTTTAAACTTAAACCTCAAAGTTTCTTGCGGCCACTTGAAAATATTTTTACCAATATAAAGTTCACAACCAAATCAGTGTAAAGAAGATGGATTCCGAAGGCAAGAAAGGAGGTAAGAACTGTTTTTAATTTTTTTTTTTTAGAAATTTTAAAAGGATTTTCTTAAGTTCTTCGGAACAGAAAAGAAATGATTAGATACATAATTAAGCCAAAAAACGATAAAAAAATTTTTATTTAACCCTGTACGGTTACTATTCGTCGAATCGACGAAGCTCATCTACTTTTTATCATATAACTTTTTTATGAGTGTTCGAATAACGTCCTTTTTGTCAACAACGTTAGCTGATGCCAAAAGCTTATAGTGAGCAGACGTACGCTGGATCCTGATTTTTTTAAAGTTGAAGAGGTGTTTACTAGTCACATCTACGAAGAGTAACTTTAGTGTTAGTTTTTGTGTCTATTTTTTTGGACTTTTAAATATTGCATTTGTCAACAACTACGTCATACATATATACTCACAATATCAATATGTTACATAAATATCGAAAACCCAAAAACCCACGACAGTATCTGAAAAATCTTCATTTCCCTTTCGTGGATCCCTATTTAAGAGGCAGATTCGAGACACCTGCTTTGCAGACCTTAATTATGGGAAAAATTCAAAATAAAATACCTACCTTATCGACAAGAATCCGTCGAAAATGTTGTCATAGGACCAAAAGAGCATACAATTTGTCAGCTCTGTCCCTATGGCAAGCGCAGAACGACGAAAAGTACATGTAATATATTCAAGAAAAGCATCTGTTACGAACATAAAGTTGAACTTTATGCTTCATGCGCAAAATAAGGCTAATAACTAAATATTTTTATTCTTTTGTATAATTTGACTGATTATCTTTAAAGTCTGAGTAATTTAAAAGGTAAACACAGAAAAAATTATTTTTCCAATTCAAACAAAAAATTTGTAGAATCAAAAAATTTTTTGTCTGAAATCGGTCCTATAAACAAATTCGCATATTCAAACAATTTATTTGCATTTTGCTTATTGAAAAAATCAGTGATTTTTTCAAACAAATAAATTAGCTGAATCAAACAAAAAGTTTACTGAAATTCATATAAATTTCAAACAAATAATTTTACTAAATCAAACAAAAAAGTTTTTGCACAATTAATGACGCGCACACAAGCAAGCACTGTAGGAGAAGGTGAAGGCAGAGCAGAGCGGCCGGCTGGCTTTAAGACACATTTAGTTTTAGTTCAACTGTGATACATTTACAATAACAAGCTGTGATATTTAATTATTTTTAATTTTATTTAATTCTAAACAAATTCGTGTTTTATGTTGTAAAACTTGTGTGTTTTTTATTATAAAATGTAAATTTAACAAATATTAAATATTTAATAAATTAAAATCCCAGATGAAGTTGGAAAATACCAACGAAACGTAGGATGAAAATATAAATAAATAATTTTTTATTTAAATACAAATGACCTTGAAAGCCTGTTTAGATCAATTCTAAGAAAAATTATACACATTTTTTTTGTTTGAATAATTTTTGAACGAAGTCTTATTTATACACACAATGTTGTTCTTCATCACTCACTGTTGCTGTATCCTTTCCTTTGCTAAAGAAGAAGAAATGTAACCGAAAACGGCGGCAGACCGACTCGATATGTTTTTCGTCATCATTCTATTTTTGTACTTATTTAACTTAACAGTTTGCAAAAATTGAATACGGGATTTGGTTTTTTTTTACCAACTTTGAAACCAACCAAAAATTTATTTTGTTTCTTATAATGTTGCTGTTGTTTCCGTTGTTTAAATAGAGTGAAAGGTTTTTTTTACCAGCTATTTTTTTGTTTTTTTACTACAAACCTCGTCATGATATTTTATCATCTTTCTTATTGTTGTACTTTTTGAAAGTATCCAACAATAGACTGTATATGTTTTTTGTTGTAGTTCTTATATTTCATATAAAGAAGTGTTGCTTACGATCAAATAAAAAAAATGCAAAAAGACGACAACATTAAAAAATAACACGTATATTATATTTTTGAATAGTTGTCCACATTTTTGTTGGTTAAATAAAAATCAAACAAAAATATTTATTTGATCAGTAAAAAAATTTGTAGAAATTAAAAAAATTTTTAAACAAGTGTTTGTTTGAAAATAATTCGGCAATAATGTTTTAAAAGTGTCATAATGTCCATCAGAGCAGTGTCATAAAGTTCGTGGACGTTACGACACTTTGTAGAGGGTCATAATGTCCATAATATGCGAAAGCATAGGCGGCCTTCGGCCGGGCGCAAGGATTTTCTCCTCTTTGATAAAACAAGTACCGGCTTCGCTAACTAAAGTTTCTCTGCACAGCCGGCCTTTGGCCGGACGCAACGATTTTTTCCTCTATGGTATAACAAACACCGGCTTCGCTAACTAAAGCTTTTCTGCACAGACGGCCTTCGGGCGGGCGCAAGGATTTTCTCCTTTATGGCATAACAAATACTGGCTTCGCTTACTAAAGCTTCTCTGCGAAATCGGCCTTAGTTCGGAAACATGGCAGATTTTAGAAGCTTTACTTAGCGAAACCGGTACTTGTTATACCATAAAGGAAAAAGTACTTGCGCCCGCCCAAAGGCCGTCTGTGCAGAAAAGCTTTAGTTAGCGAAGTCGGTCTTTGTTATACCATAGAGTAGAAAATCCTTGCGTCCGGCCAAAGGCCGGCTATGCCGGTATTTGTTACACCATAGGGGAGTAAATCCTTGCGCCTAAAAGTGTTTCTGTTATATATTTAATATATGCACCCAGAGAAAACAACAAAACCATTTTTAAAATGGTTTTAACCATATTATGTTTAATTTAACCAAATCATTGCCACCGACAACCATACAATGGTTAAATAAGTTTCTTTAAAAATAGTTTTGTTGGTTGTGACCATAATAAAACATGTTTTTCTCTATATCTTTTTTTGTATTTAACGTCTTTAGTAATTATGGACCTTATGACATTTTTTAAAATGACATAATGTCCATTTGAAAAGTGCCTTAATGTCCACGGGCATTATGACTATTTCAATGGACACTATGACACTGGACGTTATGACATGCCACCCCTTTGATAATATGTTTTAAATTTATAATATTTAAGAAACATTAATAATAAATAATAAGACATTTTCTGAATATCTTTTCCCTTATAGATAAATTGAGTTTTAACGCTCACTTAATTTAAATCCTATTCTCAAATTTCAATTGCATTTTCATCTTCTTTAAGCTGTTATGATACTTGCTATTTTTTGTATTTTTTCTATATTGGAGAACAGTGCAAATATATTTGCATAGGAAAACTGACTAAGTGTAAAGAGTATGATTATATCATAAAAAATCTTGAAATGTCAAACAAATATACTTGTTTTATCGATAAAAAATCTAAGACTGTCAAAAAATATATAAAAATTTTCAACTTAAAATTGACATTTCCAGATTAATTGTTAGCACTGTTGCCAATTTTTTTAGTTTTTGATTGAAAGTAGCGGTTTTTAACATTTTTTTAGCTTTTTTGACGGGTTTTTGTGGGAAAAAAAGTTGGCAATATTGTTTGTTTTGTTTACATTTTATTTTGGAATCACAAACAATTTTTTTTATATGCAATAAAATTTAATGCAAATAATGTAAAATAATGTAATGTATTACAAATTACATCGGGGTATATTCTTAAATTGAAAATTTATGATTTGAAATCCCATATGAAGGACACCTGCTTCATTTCAGTTATCAAAAACAAAATAGTTTCATCAAGCTTTTACCATTTTTTTTTTTTTTTTTTTTTTTTTTTTAGGCAAAGAAACAAAATAAACATGAGAAATGTCAATCAGAAAAAAGGGTTTGTTTATCAAATTGTATTTCTTGTACTTTCTCGCATTTGTTGTTTCATTCAGTCAATCCTATACAAAAAATAGCAAGTATCATAACACCTTAAATGCATTAATTGTTTAAGCTTTATTGTGGCTTTTATTTAATTTGGTCACAAAGCTTGATGAATATTACGTTTAACAAATCAACGCTTTTATCCTCGGGTTATTATAGGAAACCACAAATATAATGCTATAGCACGCTTTCATTCAATCTTAATGTTTCAAGTGCTCTGTAGGAAATGTCATGTGCCTTGCCACTAGTTCAGCTGGCCAACTGAAGACCAGACCATGTTATTAAATCATAACCAAGGCCCGGATTTTTATGAAAATTCATATTTGTTCTCATCAGACAGAGATTATCATATACAAAATATCATTGCGAATGAAGAAATTTGCAGCAAAATGGCATCGATTTGTTAGTGAATATTTTTGCATATTTTGCTCTGAGTGCACATTTTGCATATATGGCTTACATTGAAGAAAGAGTAGCCAATCGCCAAGTAACACGCCATTTTTCCACCAAATCAGCGAGTGAGAGCTTTTTGGGAAGATTAGTGGAGACGGTAACCTATACCGAGCAACCATCTACTTCTACGGCTGCTTCTACTGATGGCAGGAGCCAATAACACGATGCTGCTATTTGTGCGCTTCTTTGCCAGACAACAGGAGAAGAAAGACGAAAAAAGTCTGCAACGTTTGCAAGAAACCAGTTTGCGATCAACATACTCAAACAATATCAAAATGTTTTCCATGTTTCAACAATGACTCAACATAAGACATCAAATATTAGAAATAAGTTAAAATGTATAAAATATAAATAATTCAATTAAAAAACAATTACAGCTCATTTTTTACACATCAATAAACATTTTGAAACAAAATAAAATAAAAAAAAAGGGTTTTTCTTTGAAATATAAGGTAATTTGCACTAAGGTACCCCGGTACCCTGGCCATGGACCCCTGTATGCAAAAACAGTAAACTAATTTTTTAGTTAATATATTTAACCAAATTTGATAATCTTTTTTCTAGTCTCTAAGTTTAGCCGAAATCTCTGATGATCCGGAGTTTCATGTTGATATCTTCAATAATAAAGGAACAGCAGCACTTTAAAGTACCCAGTTATGGACCGCAGGGTTAAAAAGCTGTAAAAATTATCATCCATAGACAAAATAAATAAATAAAAGGCATTTAAAAAAAAATCAATAAACATTTGATTATTATGTAATTGCGATCAATTTCGCAATTTGTTAAAACAAATGACAGTTTTAAAAAAATTAAACAAAAAGTTTGCTTAAGTTCTATATGGTTTGGCGCTTGTGATTAACATGTATTCGCACAGTTGCTCAAGCCAGCTTTTGCATATTATATGTAGTTGGTTCTTTACAACTGACTTAATTTACATGATTGTCCTTATGTTTCTTTATATATTTGTGTTTTACGTTATTTTAACTTCTTCTTTAGTGGTTATTGGGCCTTTCTTACATTAATGAGACTTAATATGTACGTTCTTCATGCTACTTTTGTTTTTCTTGTTATTTTTATGTTTTTTTTATCACTAATAAAAAAATTTAAGATAATTTTAACTGAATATTTTTTATATTAATCTCATATATTTCTGGATAATTCCATGTCAAAACGACCAAGAGTGGGACACGACCCCTTCCGATTTTAATAAAATTTGGTGAGAAGGTTCCTTTTATCTTATTAGGAACATATATGAACGAAAAAAATTTTTAAAATTTGTTTTTCGAAAGTTATGTCATATTCAAAATGTCATAATTTCGCATAATTAGCCGAATGTGTTGAGCTTATTTCTTCAATATCTCGTAAACTACTTGACATACAAAGATGATTTTGATGTCATTTTAAAGAGAATACTTGGGGCTACAAACCATAAATGGAAAATAATAAAGTGGGGCTGGTCATACATTTGACCCATCTAGGAGCATCCTACGCGCTGCAAGGACCAAATTAAAGAATTTTATTAAGCCGCAATATTTGTATGGTACAGCGCGTAGGATGCTCCTAGATGGGTCAAATGTATGACCAGCCCCACTTTATTATTTATTGCCGAATTTCGGGTTTTTAGTTATTTCAATAAACTAAACGGTTTTTGAGTTACGCGAATATATGCTGTGCAACCTCTTACATTTTCAAAATAACGATATATCTTGAAAACAAGAGCTAACCTAAAAAAATGGTTAGCACCACTGGATTCAGCGTCCCCAATTAGGGTAAAATGCCAGGTTCGCGGCTGGTCTGTTGTTTGCAACTAGCACAGTGAACTTATTGCTCAAAATTACTATATTAAAATTCTATTTTAATATAATTTTTTTAAGGGTTGCGAAAGGAAAAAAATCATATCTTAAAAAAGAAAAAAACACCTCCTTCAAAGTTTCAGGATTTTTAAAGAATAGTTTGAGGCAGTGTTCGAAAATAAACAGTACATTATTTAGCGTTCGGCTCACACACCGGCATTGTTTAATAAAGTTCGAGAATTTCTCCACAAAACATTTTTTTTTGGCATTCATATTTAAAATTTTGTATTTTTTGATGTTTATGCCTTGACGATTTAACTTTTATGAGCTAACTTTACAAAACACGATTCAATCATGCTGGTGCAATCAAAAAAATATCAAACTCTTTCTGATAAAGCACCAGCAGCTGGTACAATAACACCACAAGCTCATACACGGTCAATCAGCTGGCACAATCACTTGATTGCACAGTCATGATGGTGTTGTGTATGGGCCCTATTAACAAACATCCTGACTTTCGCTGTAAGCTGTCGCTACCTTTTCACAATTCTAGCTTTACAGATGTTAAAAAAATTCTTTGACAAAAGTAGCGACTTGCACACACTTGACTCACGATTCCAGCAGGGTATATAAATTCAAAGACAAACACAACAGCAGTCATACACTCTCACCTACACTTGAACATACACAATCGTCCACATCCTCATGGTATACATATAATGAAATGAAAAACACAATGCGCAGAAACAATGAACTGTTAATTGATTTACAGTGATTGTCATTCCAATTACATTTGCGTTAATGGTGTATTTTAAAATTAAATTTCCTAAGTTGTTTAAAAGCGATATACATATTTTTAACTTTTGTTATTTTAATTGCTTGCTGGTGTTTGAATGTATTTTTATTTAAGTAAATATTTCTTAATCTAATTGTATTAAAAATTTTCTTTGAAAATAGGTTCCTCTTCAATAAATATCGTATTTGTTCATATAGAGGTTTTAAGAAACTCGAATTAATAATGTTTTAAATGTATTTTGAAAAAAATCGAAGATTACAGAAAAAGGTTAATATTGAAAACAAACAAAAAATACCAGAATATATTTATAATAGCATTTACCCGCTACTTCGTAAGCGTCTTCCTTTCTTACATGGACATATGTATATATAGGCCAAAGTCTATGTTTTAAGGTTTTATTAAAAAGGTTTCAACAGTTTCCATCTTATTGGTTCATATTCAGTCAGCACCCTGCACCCATAATTTAGTGTTTCTTAGTTCATTATTATAGAATTACCAAAAAGAACCACATGTAGAACACAAAAGTAAAAGAAATAAATCTATTCCTGTATTTTCCCCTTTCTGATAGTTTTTTTTACCCTAATAGAGGATAAAAAATTTCAATATTGTAGTAGAAGCCCATTATTTAATACGTATATGTCAATGAATGGAGAAAATTGTTCGAATTCTGAAAGTATCAAATTAATATTTGTATTTTTTAAATAAATTACAAATGTGGTATAATTTTTATTTTTGTTTATAAGTTAAAGAAATAGATGAAGTGACAAAAAAGTCACTCCCGTTTACTCCCTCCCATTAAGGGCCGAATTTTAAAAAAATTCCAAACACCTGTCCGCTTATTCTTTTAATGAGCAACATTCATAATTATTTTTTTATATCTCTTTTAGTTTTACCCTGCTGTTAGGCTAGAAAAACTTACGAATGTTAGGTTAATGGACCATTTGGTCCATAAAAATAGCTAATGTAAAAAACAAGTATGTGATATCCCTTTTTTTGTTTTTTTTTTATCAACATAGGTTAAATATGTAAAAGACAATTGTGAGATGCCACGTTTTTGATTTTTGTTGTCAAGAAAGATAAATATTTGCAGTTCATTTTGTGTCTTGTTTTCAATAGTTCAATGTCTTACAATTGTCTCGAAAATGTCACCATATATATGTCATATGCAACTTGTTGCATTCAACATCCAAACCAAAAAAATATGATTTGAAATTTGGGTTATCGGTGGACTCTAGCTCACGAATGGAAAATACAACCATACCTTGGTAAGTCTAGAAATGCACAGCCTGAAAAGAACCAAGGACAACACGTTGTATTGGACTTGACAGAAGGCTTGGCAAAATATAACAAGCGACATTTTTTCCACTTTTGAGTTGGGTAAAAACTTCAGGAAAGGAAACTTACATATGTTTGTAAGATTTTAAGGTGACTTAGATACTGCTTATCAAATGGTTGGTTTCTACAGCACAAAACGCAAAACAAATCGATGGCCAAACAAACATTGTATTTGTAAACATACTTGATATGTCCGCTTTGAATGCATACATACTATTTTCTAAAATCGACGTTTCATATGCTCCAAGTGATCGGAATCGCAGGAGGCCAGAATTTTTGCGTAACCTAGCAGTTTTCCTGGATAAGGCGTTTTTGATGAAACGGACTAGATTACCTCAACAAGAGTTCTCAGCACAAAAATTGACTGAAATACGATTACCATGCATAGTTCCAGAGGCTTCTTCGAATAATAATGCTTCTAACTCAGTGACTCGAAAGCGTGGAATTTGTAGTTGCTGTAAGCCTTAGTCTGAGATAAAATGCTCCATTTGCAGCAAGTTTATTTGCAAAACTAACCGATAAACATTTTGCTCATCATGCAATGAAAATTATTATAAACTTAACTAATAAATACTTATTTTTTTTTTAAATAAATGTAAAAAATCAATGAAAACCAAAGAAAATATATTATGGACCAAATAGTCCTTAACCTAAGACTCGTAAACTTATATTTTTCTCAGTCCTGTTAAAAGTCAGAACCTTGAATTTTTGTAAAAACCATAGTTTTATAAAAGGACCACGTGAGCTAAAAAACTAAGTCAGTATATATCACCTTTCAAAAATTACAAAGAAAACAATTCAAAAATTGCACCAAATGGGCTTAACCTAACAGCAAAGTTAAGAGCTATTACCCTTTTTTTAACCCCTAAACATTCTGTATATCCAAAGGTGAGAAACTAACCTCCGCACATAGGGCTTTTTTCCAATCTAGCCGAACATTAGGCAAAAAATTAAATTTAAGAAATGGAAAAATTTAAGTACGCTGCTCGACAGACAACGAAGTTCTGCATCGTATAGTGAATTTTCAAGTCTTTTGCGTGAGATTTATGGTTTTGGGACACTGTTAAAACCAGGAAAGTTGATTAAATTGCATGCGTGTTCATTGACTTTTTACGGTTTTGGGAGGTTTACAATATAATTTTTTGCAGATAAACGAATAATGATTTTATATTGATTTTTTTTCTGTGAAAGACTATGTAAACAGCTACTTATAAAAATTTTTAGAAAAATTTTATTAGAAGTTTTTAGGATAAAAAAATTAGGTCGAAATTAAAAAAAAAAACGATTGTTTTGTTAACTTTTATGTAAAAAAAAATTTAAAAGGTTTTTGAAGGTGAAGCCCGCTGAGTTCTTAAAAATGTTATACATCACGATAAAATTTGAATTCTCTACTTTTAAATTAAAAAAAAAAAAACGTTGCGCGTTGTTGCGCCATTTTTTTTATGATTTTTTGAAAATTTCACCTTTTTTCTGTTTTTGCTCATCTTGCATAGGTACATATTATAGAAACCCTTTCGTCAGTCATAAAATGTTTTGGTTCTACGAAGATGTTTTTTATTTAAATTATTACATCTAAGACTTATATTACCTGTGTAAAAAAAGGGATGTGCGAAACAGTAAGTAACGGGTTTTAACCACCTGTGCGGCCGCTAAATGACGTTATTTTATGGAGCAAAATAAATGTACCTGTTTTGCATAACTTTTAAAATCATTAACAACAAAAATAATATAAAATAAAAAATCAAATCTGGGCTCTAGGTAATTAGTTTTTTTTTAATATATATTGTGATTATTGCATAAAATTGTTATCAGAACCATTTTGAAGCTTCGAGAGTAAAATGGAAAAAATGTATACGAAATTAGAGTTATTCCAAATTATACAAGAATGTAGTTCTAAACTCGTTGAAGAGAAATTAAAATTTTTAGTTAGAAAATTGTGCGAAATTTCAAAATGTCAAGGAGATAGTGACATATCAGTAGTAAATCAGTGCTTAAAGAAATTCAAATATTTTTTTAAAATATTTTGGCATTCAGCACAAAGAAAAAAGGATAGATTTGTAAGCATGCATGCCAAATGGCTGGAAGGAACAGTGACAATACCTTTATTTGGGAGTTCGTCTTCAAAACGACTACAAAAGCCGTTCGTTGAATTGACCGAAAGAAGTAAGAGAAGAAAAACTGAAATCTTGCGAACTCAAAACGATGCTGATTATCCTAGCTAGAATATTCTGCAGAGAGAAAAAAGTGAATGCTATCCTCCAAAAGAATCATTTGAAGTAACGGAAACATGTGCTCAAATAACCTCTACCTCCCCCTACCCATAAAAGTTCAAAAATTTAATTTTAATAGTATTAAGGCGCTAGTAATCTATTTCGTTTAATATTTACATTTTTTTTTAAATATTATTTTATGTAACCGCCCTTAAAAGGGGGCGGGGGCGAAAAGTGTAATTTTACGATCTCATGGGTCTAATTTTAGGTTTTTTAACTTTCGCCGACGTTAAAAGTTGCATTTGCCAACCAAAAGTATGGGAAAACTTTAAAAAAAATGAATTTTTCAGAGGTTGGATTAGTTCTTCTAAGGGGAACCTTTTCCTCCTTGGTCCGATTTTATTTATTTTTGAGGTTTAACTGCCTATGACAATATCACATATTTCTGCCAAGTTTCATCGATCTAGGGGCACTCAATAACTTTTAAGAAGCAATATAAGCTAAAACAAAAAGTAATGTCCGGCTAGATTGGCAAAAACCCCTATGTGCTCCGGTCGAATTTTCATCGATTTAAAAAATAGATGGGGTAACAAAAAGTTCCAAAGCCCCGGTTTATCCGTTTAGTCCAATAAAGGGCGGAATTTCAAAAAAGTAAAAAAGAGACCTGTCCGCAAATGTTTTTAAGAACAACAATAAGCATTAAATTTTTTTTGTACCGTTTTTGTTAAGCACAAAATCATCTTGACTTACACATCGGATTTTACACAGATTATGGAGTGCATGGGGTGGCTTTGGGGTTTAGCGCAAGAATATCAACCAAGTATCCAAACCACTTGGTGATATTGTAAAGGCGTGAACACAAATCGATGAAATTTTGGGTGGGGGTGGTGTGAGATAAGGCCATGATGGCTTTATTGCTCAATTGAATGGGAGATAAAGCCATAATGGCCTCATTGCCCAATCATTGAGAGGTAAGGTCACATTTCAAATTTTGCGAAATGAGAGATATATTTTTTTCAGAATATTGTTGTGCATGGTGTAAACATTCCGTAAAAGGGAAAATCCTAAGTTATCATTGAAAAACATTTTTTTATTCTTGTGACGCACGCAGAAAAACTTTAGTATGCGAAGCCAGATTTCAATACTTTACTTTAGTGTCTCCGGAACTGAAATGAGAGACAAAGCCATTTTCTAATATTGCTAATGTGAGCTAAGGCCATGATGGCTTTATCTCACATGGTATTAAAGCACCCCCCCGAATTTTTCAGCAAAAAATGTTATACGGATAAATAACTTGGTGCATTGTAATAAAGCCATAGGTTATAAAGCCATATGGCCTTTTTCCTCAATAGTGTGAGAAATAAAACAATATGATTTTATTACCAACATCCAAGTGCAGTAACAAAATAATCGTTTTGCAACCAAAAGTGGAAATGCACCATAACAATATATTTGTTATAGTTACATTTTGCCAAAAGAATTAATTGCTATTGTTAAGTGTTGAAAAATTGTGGTGCAGTATGGAAATAAAGTCACATGGCCTTATTTCTCAATATGATGTTAAATAAGGCCTAGAGGCTTTATTTATGGCTTAATTACACTACTTCAATCAACATATTCACGTTCAGGAAAAACATATACTTGAATGTAATTTTACGCCGTAGTTAAGACATATGAAAACATATATGCATACATGATTGACAAGTTACATGTTTCCATCCATCAATAACGAATTATTGAAAAGCTTGCTGTTTACTGTATAGTGTAGTCGCTCATGTAGCCAAATTTTACCTTAAAATATCATCCATCAGGAAGGAAAGAAAGTTTTATTTAATTTAGATCGAATCAGAAAGTATTTAAGTTTCATGAAGGAGTTATAAAAAGAAAAATTAAATAAATGGTCATATGAATACAAGGTTGCGAATGCTCTTTTCACAACACAGGTCACCTTTGACACTATAATTACTGTTCCGGACTTAAGAAATTGGTTTTGTGACCAAAAGTTATTTTTGGTAATACCAAAGGCCACCTTGAACAACAAAAACTACCTCAAATACACTTTTCACACCAAAAAGCTGATTTTTACATCAACAGCGATTTTGTACGCAAACACCGATTTTGTACTTTTACACAAAAAAACTTTTTATGCAAAAGGTAACTTTTTTACACAAAATATCTTTTCTTTTTATATTATTATATTTTTTATAAAGCATTCATGTTCTGAACAAGTTATTTTTACTACATATTGCCTATGGGTTGTTTCTTCTCACCTTTAAGTGATAACAGAACTTGTGTTTAACTTTCTAGCCACAAAACTAATTGCTATTATAAGTTGAAAAGAAGATCTTGTACCATTAAGTTTTAAATGAAAAATTGTGTACCAAAATGTATCAAGAAAAATAACTTTTTAACACGACTATCATAGCTCTGACCTGAAGAGGTAGCATTGAAATTCTTGCACGCATAAATTACTTAGTTGTAGTTAAGAGCCATTATTTTATGCTGCCACAAAATATAACTTTTGTTGCATTTTTGCATTAAATTTTTAATAAGCACTAATTATGTTTTGCAATCTTGATGTATCATGTTTCTATAACATTTTTCCCCTTTTCTGTAGGGTTTTTTTTTTTTTTTTTTTTTTAATTCTACCCCACCACCAAATAATTGCCATTAATTTAGTTTTCAGGTTTCCAATAGATTTTTGTTGTTCTTGTTTTGTTGGTTTTTTCATTTGTTCGGTAAGTTTTTGGTTGTGTTGCAATTTTAATATCAGGTCATTTACAATTTTCATTGCCTCTCGTTTGTACATCTTGTTGAAATGTTATTTATTTTGTTTCTGTTGTTGTTGCGCTTGGTTTTATTAGTTCTCTATTGTCCCGCCAGCATTCGTTTTACCCAACAAACATGAAGTTACCCATTTCATCAGGGCCGCCAAATTTTGGGATTTTACTCCAAATAAGGGGGTTTCTCGTCACACTGGGGATATTAAAAAAAAAACAAGTTAGAGTGCTATATTCGGCTGTTCCGGATCTTTGATACCCTTCTCCGACAGTTCGAATGTTTTAGGAGTAATATCTCTATGATGTCTATTTAATATTATAATGTTTATAAACACAGACATCTGCATTAAAATTGGTGGCGGTTTAGATTCAGAAAGTTTTATGACCTTGCTTTTAGCAATTTTTACTAGCTTGAGTAAAATATCATGATTCGTAACAGTTTAAGGTGAACTTAAATGATTTTCAGGAGAGCAATTTGTATTGGAGCCATGGTAAGCTATGAACCAATCATCCCGAAATTCTGCAGATTATTTCTGGTATTAAAAAACATAAATTTCAATACAGCGGAGCAATTAATTTTTGCGTTTGCAGTGAATTTCAGAAGGCTGCTAAAATCGGATCTAAGGTAAATTATGGAGCGTATATCACAAAATTGCAAAGCACTTTTTATTGGCCATATGAAGCTAAGCTGGAAGAAAGTTTACCGCAATATCTATATCTGCTACGGTTTTAGGCGTATTTAATTATTTTACCAGAGTGGGCCTAATACGGGGCCTAGGGTAAAATATGGACCGATCTTCACGAAATTTCACAGCGTCATTTGCAGTCTTATAAAACTGGGACGTGCCACGTTTGTTATGATAGCATTATTATTGATGGTTCTAGGTGTAATAAAGTGTTTTCCGGGAGTAGGGTTTATATGGGGCCTAGGATAAATTAGGGACCGATCTTCACAAAATTCATTTCTAGTCTAATAAAACTGTGATGTAACAAATTTTGTTATGATAGCGTTATTTTTTACGGTTTTATGCGTACTTACCTGTTCCGGAAGGCCTAGGGTATATTAAGGGCCGATCTTCACGAAATTTCACAGCGTCATTTCTAGTTCTTAAATACTGTGAAGTACCAAATTTTGTTATGAAAGCGATTTTTTTACGGTTTTAGGCGCACTAAGCTCTTTTCCGGGAGTAGGGTTTATATGGGGCCTAGGGTAAATTATAGACCGATTTTCAAAAAATTCACCGTCTTATTTCTTGTTCTATAAAACTTTGATGTACCTAATTTTGTTATGATAGCATTATTTGTTACGGTTTTAGGCGTACTAAACTGTTTTCCGGAAGTAGGGTTTATATGGGGCCTAGGGTAAATTACGGAACGATCTTCACGAAACTTTACAGTGTCATTTTTAGTCCCATTAAAGGAATTCTTGCAAAATCTTATATCATTCTGTTAATTTTTCCACAAATTATGTGAGTTTTTGTAACAAAATTATCAATTATTTGTAGGTGGTGGTTCCACATTTTGATTCATAGCTCTGATTCTACTGAACCGATTTTGCTGGATTTCAATTCAAAACTGCTTAGGATAACTGCAAGCAATTTGACAACAAGTTTGTTTATTTCTTAAGAGTTTTTCGAAAGTGTGCGTGTTTTCAACAGACGGACAGAAGGGCAGACAGATGGATATGGCTAAATCTACTTAGAATTACTCAAGGACCCAGAATATATATACTTTATGGGGTCTGAGATGAATAATAAAAAAAAAAAATTTCTGAAAATTTAAAGCTAATCTGTAAATGAAATACGATTATATATAAAAGGTCCAAAATTTTTTTTTTCCCTAGACAAGTTAATGTCTGTAAGAGGTGTTCAAAAATAATAAAGTGAACTCTTAAGTCAATGAATAGGCTAATTTGGTTCCTTCCTTTGCATATAAAAACATTTAATTTGTAATCGGGTAACGATTGCGTAAAGAAAATTAGATTGAAAAGTGCACAAAGCGAAAATATCACTTTTTTAGTTTTTGTAAAATCTTTTAAATAAAATTTTTTTCTAGATGGTAAATAAATCAAAATGTAGATACAATTAAATTTTCAAAAAGGTATCAAAACCCAAAATTGGTATAGAACCCCAATAAAAAATTGAGTTTTAAACGAAGGAGGTTTGTAAGGGAGAAATGTAATGTGGTGAATGCAGCGTTCAGCTTTACATACTAAATGTTTTTTGTTTTTTTGTTCAGTTATCTTTTAGTATTCGCCCTTACAAACCTGCTTCGTAGTAAGGAAATGCCGTGACACTTGAAATATTATTTTTTTTCTTATGAAACCTGTTAGAGTTAGTTCACTTACTCTACTGCATCTCTGTATGTGCTTCGCAATATGATACAAATTTTATTGGGACTAGCCTGGTACAATTGGGCTCTTAAACAGGCGTTTTGCGTAACGGCACGAAGAGTTTCAGGCTCTATTGCCCTGATGTCAGCTTTAATGTTGAAATTTAGCTGCTCTATAATTTGAGGCTTGTGACATACACTCGTTCTTGGAGATAAGCCCATTTAACCTCGTGAACGTGCTGGCCAATTGAATGTAAGGTTAAGTTAAAATTGAATGTAAAGTACAGTGAAAAGGTTAAACTCTTCCACTTTGGTTTGTTGTTCGTTAAATTTAGCGTGATGGTGTAACACGGTTCGATGAATAAAATCAGAAAAAAATTATAATCAATAAAGTGGTTAAGTTTTTATACACAGGAGTAACTTTTGGCCCTCCTTGTAGAAACATTTGAAATGCAATTCTCTAATGATAAATAAGCCTGGCAGCGAATAAATGTAAACATTTAACAATGGCGATTAAAATTAAATGTGTGTTAGAATTGAAGAAAAACTACGTATGAAACGAAGTGAATTCGCCTTTAGAAAACCTTAATTTGACAAATTATAAATTATTTGTTAATAGAAAATTAATTACAGTGGGGAAAATTTCGATTAAAAAGAGATCCAGTTTTAAGCAGAAATTACATACCCCCTCAGCACATTTAACAGGAGAGAAAAAATTTTATATTTCATATTTACAGTTGGTTTTGCACACTTCAAGACTCAAATTAAAGAAAACTACATGCTGGTCGACGTGGCGTATCTCTCTCTGCCTCACGGCATCAAAATCTCAATTTACTTAAAAAGTAGATTAAGCAGGTTTGCATATTAAGCCGACGATAATGTTTATGTATGAGTTTTTATTAGTTATAAATTATTTATAAGTTTACGGAAAGAACGCTATTTCCTCTTTCAGCAAAAGCTATGTCTCCGAATGTTTAGGTGACAGATTATTTCAATTAAAATTAAAATAAAAAAAATTAACAAGGTTTCGTTTAAATGTGCAAAATTTCCATTTCATACTATTGATAAAGTGAAATTTATTGTTGATGGGATAAGCTATTCCAATGCACATTTCACTGGTTGCTTAGGCCAGATCATCAGAAAATTTCATCCAAAGATTTTGGAAAAATTAAATTTATTAAGCAAAAAAAAAAAAAAACTGTTAAGCGAATACGAATTATAAACCCCAGTTTTACTTGTAACAATATCAAGGCTTAAACCAAAACAACAACAATAGACAGCGAGTTTATCTTTTTTACAGTCCCGACTAAAGATGGTTGATTTGTCAACTCTAAATGTAGTTGTAAGTGGGTAAAGAAAAAACAAAAAAAAAAAAAAAAAAACAAATTACGTTATTTTATTTTGCCAGTTCAGTTTTATATACACTGCCACTTGCGTATTAGCTATCAAAGTTTTTGTTGGGAGTCAAAAAATTAATTAGCAACGTTTCGTTTAAATGATTTTGAAATTATTTGCAAGTATTGTTCAAACGTATGCCATTTGAGAAAAGGTTTAATTTCAAATCATTTTCAATGCTTAATCAAACCTGCGTGTTTGTTGGGTATGTGTGAGGCAGTTTAATATGCATTAACAAATTGTAAGCACTCACACACATGTATATCAGTACAGACATATAGACATGCATGTGTATATGAAATGATTTTTAAATGAAAGTTTTATAATTAAAATATAAATTTTGTTTTTTTTTCAGCTTGTATTTCTTTCCTGCATAATTTTCAACTTTCAGTCACCTACACATACATTATACACAATGGCCTACCAACACACTCATATGCAATAGAAAATAATACCTTTTGTCCATTTAAATTCTGCTATTTTTCATATTTAATGAAAATTCGACATTGTAATGACCACGATTTAATTCGCACTTTATCATTTTGCGGTTGTTATATTAAAAAAAAAGGTATTAAAATTAACATCTACCAAACGACTATTGCTATATTGATTTTTGCAGTTACAAACATTTTGCTATAATATGAAATTTAAAGCACATCTGACAATATCAATTGTGTCATTATTTATACCACAACACAATAGTGGAGAGGGTATTATGCACACGTGCTGATGTGTGTAACACCTTAAAGTATGGGTCCTAGACAGACCTTAAAGTATACCGATCGGTACAGGGTCACTTTCAGAGTCGATCTAATGATGTCCGTCCGGCTGGCTGGCTGTCCATGTAAACTTGTGCGCAAAGTACAGGGCCCTGTTTCTGAAAACTAGATGTTTGTATAAAAATAAAATGAGCTTTTAAAGACTAGAATAGATTAGAAATCAAACAAAGAGAAACAAATTAAATTTTTAAAATTATGTTCAATAAATACATCTATAAATTTTTGCCGTTAGGCAGAAAGATTTTAAGTCAAAAAAACGCATTTTGAGTTTTTAATTGGCTTAAATTCAATTTTTGTTTTTGTTCCTTTGGTACCAATAACTATAGTGTAGCACAACTGCTTCTTATCTCTTATAAAGTCTATGAAATATGTACATCAAAAAGATAGCTTTCAATTTAACATCACGAAAAACTACAGTTTCTGACGTTAACCCAACGCCAAAGAAATATTTTCAAAGAATTCTTTTTTTTTGCTTAATATATATAATTTTGATTTTTGTTCGAATAAAGAAATTTATCGACAAACCGACGAAATAAAAATTTTCATACAGATCACAAAAAAACATATATGTATGTATGTATGTACAGTGAGTCTCATAATTATTTTGCATATAAGAAAAATAAACTTTTTAGAAGAAACTTGATTGGCATCCATTTATTTATTATATTTAACAGGAATTTCCTTTTATTAACGTGTTAGGAGAAAGACAAAGAATTAAATTACAAAAAAAAATTTAGAACATCTTAATTTGTATACTCTTTATATGAAATTTTAGAAGAATATAGTGCATTTTTTAGGACACAAAAGTATTTTGCTTTTTAAAAATATCATGTAATTTTACCGTATAACAATGGATATGTCACAGTTAACACTTTGTGGCATATCCGTTGTTTTTAGAAACTGCACCTAATCGTCGTGGTATAGATTCCACCAAATTTTGTCACTTTTCTTGAGGTAATTTTCCACATTCTTGTAGCAAAACTTGTTTCAACGTAGTTTTTAAAGATATGAGACGGTGAAGAACCTTTTCCTAAATTTTCTATTGGCTTCAAGCCCGGGCTTTGATGAGGCGTTGGCAAATGCTTGGAGTTACAAAGAATCCACAGCTCAACATCTAAGGCTGTTTGTTTAGGATCGTTGTCCTGTTGGAAATAAAAACCACTTGCTGGAAGTCCCATTTTATCAACACTTTGCGTTGATTTTTGGTTTTCTTTAAGAATTGACAGATACACATGTCTGTCCATAATAACCATAACCATGCGTCGTCCATCAGACCCAAACATATTATATTTGCTTTCATCGCTAAATGTTACGGATTTCCAAAACTCAAAACCTTTGGTTGTATGTTGATTAGCGAAGGATAATCGCTTATTTCTATTTGTTTCAGAAATTAGCGGTTTTCTTTCTTGCTAATCGAGCATTAAAGTTGTTTGATCGTAGTACTCTACGAAGTGTTTCGTTGGTAACATTGTTGCATATTGTTCCTCTCAGCTTATTATTCAGTTATGGAGCAGATAAATGCGGGTTTTCACGAATTTCTTTAAGTATGTTCCTTTAATTTTTGGTTGATAACAATTTTGGACGGACATGTTGTGCCAAATTTTCAATATTTCCACGTTCTTTTGCACTCTTAATTATATTTTCTAGTATTTGACAACACCTCTCAAATATTTGCGATATAAAAGAAATTGTTTTACCTTGGTCTTGAAGGTGCAAGATTTTTTTCCTCTCGGCAAAACTTAGTTTCTTTCCTTTCGGCATTTTAATTAGATAAATAATAGCAAAATACCTTGATAATATTATCTTTTCTGTACGAAAATATGATTAAAACGCATAAACGAAGCAAGCCCATACAAAATGTAAAAATTTATAAAATTACTTTGATAATTTATAACAATATTTGTAAGGATAAGATGACTTTTTTTAAAAAGCAAAATACTTTTGTGAGTATACATTTAGGGTCAAAATAGTTTTTAAGTCAGAAAAAGGCCATGAAATTACAAGTTTTTGTAATTTTATTATCATATTTATGTTGTAACACACATTACCTACGTAATAAATGGACAATTTTCTCAAAAACTAAACAACTTGTACTTCATTTTGAGGAATATACATATTAAATCTTTATGGAGTAAAAAAATATGCAAAATATTTATGAGACTCACTGTATGTATAATTAAATTAATTTGTTATTTATTTTTCATTTATTTTTTTGTTCTTTGGTTTTGTGTTTTTCTCTTCGTTTGCTCTGCTTTTTGGGGAAAATTTATTATATCCATTTACTAATACAAATGTGGTATTATTTTAAAATGCAAACAACTTAATAATATAATGAAAAAATACAACAAATTTAGATGGTTAAACGTAAACCAAGTCGTTTTTATAGACAAGTACAAGCATTTTTATTTACATAAAATATTGGCAAAACATTTAGATCCTTTTAAAGCAAGATTATTTTTTCTTTTGTAAATTCTACATTTAAAAAATTTCTGCAAAACTTCACAAAAGTTAAATGTTCCGAAAAATTTCATATTGTCCACAAATTTGGGAAAATTCTCTTTTAAACAGCAAATTGGGACAACATTTCCTATAAATAGCAACTTTGTGCGAAATTTCTTTTGATAAGCGAATGTGCCCAAAATTTCCTACAAATTTAAAATGTGCACAGAATGTCGTATAAATAACAAATTTTCGCATAATATCCTATTAAAAACAAACTTGAGCATAATAAATTTTAAAGTGGCAAAATTCCACATAATCTCCAATAATAGGCAAATTTGCGAAAATTTCCCAAAAATTCTATGTTTGAAAAGAAATTTTCTAAACTTAGTAAAATTTCCTAAACTAAGTCTGGGTTCACACTAAGAACGTTTTCTTTAAGAAAGTCTAAGCTTATGGAAGAGAGGGGAAAGAATAAAAGCATGCTATCTTTCCCTCTCACCATTAAACTCAGACTTTCTGAAAGAAGTCTTTCATAGTATGAACCCAGACTAACTAAGTTTGTGTAAGTAAATTTGTCGAAAAGCAAGTTTACGCCAAAATTTATATTAACAACAAATCCTCGCCAAATATTCTATACAAAGAAAAATTTTCTCTAACTATCAAATTTGCGTAATTTTTTTTTTACAAATTTTTTATAAAAAGCATATTTACCTAAAAGTATCCATGAAAAACTAATTGGCCCAATATTCGCAGCAAAAGTTTTTTAATATTTGGAAGCAATAAACACGTGTACTGCATCAAAGCCGCTTCCTTTTTTGCTTCTAAAAATTACTGCTTTACTCTCCTGCTGTAAGATACGGCATACAGTCCTACAATTCTTAAAAGTGGTGCTTAATATAAGAAGAGAATTGCTTTTTATTACGTAGTTTTAAGATTACATTTTCTACTGATGTATTGAAGCAGTGAAATCATTTATTCTTTTGATATTAATTTTTTTATATTAATTTTACAAAAATCAAACAAAATTATTATAAAACCCTTTTATTCCAAAAAGAAATATTTTAGATTAATACACAATTTTTAAGCGCTATAATAAAACATTTTTCAATGCTTAGTTTTTTTCACTTACGTTACACACGTAAATTATGTCAGTTTCTAAGGCGTGAAAAAAGCGTTAATCAGATCTTCTACGAGAGGAATTCCAGACAAAAATCATGAAATATTTTACAGAAGTGTAAGCGCTTTACTCCGAGTTCTCCCTTTCCTACGAATAGAATATTTGTGTCAAATTTCTTTTAAATAGAAATTTTGGCAAAATTTTCTGTAATTGACAAATTTGTTACCAATTTCCTATAATTACAGCATAATTTCGTCTAAGTTGTGAATTTTTTGCAAAAAGGTCCCAACAAAATTGTGAAAATTTTCCTTTAAGTTGCAAATTTTAGCAATATTTTCTATATCCAGCTTTCTACAAAGAGCAGAAGCTATATTACTTTATAATAATAGGTAAATTTTTTAGTACAAGCATTGTAATATCTAAATTTAGATTACTTTATCAAAACCCTGCTATATGAGGGGTATCTGTAACGAAAATATTTCAAGTAAACACAATATTGTTGTTCATTCTGGTGTTGTTTTGCCCTTCATGAACTAGTAAATGCATACAATTTTTCTAAAATCAATCTAAAAAATTTTTTTCTTTTTATTTTCCCCGTTTCGCTGTATTTGTTTTTGTTTTCATCAGTTTCCTTTATTTATTTTACCAGATTCAATTGGATTTTATTTTTGGTGCATAAAATTAATGTCCTCATTCACTTACAATTGATTGAGCCCGTTTATTATTTCCACGTGGTTCAGTGTTCAAGCAAAAATGTTTTTCACTATTTCAATTTATACACTTGTTTTATCAAAAAAGTAAACATAATAAATTGTTAGATGCTGTTAGGTAATATGTTTTTTGGGTAATTATTTATTTGCTGTAACATTTTAATAGCATTTTTTGTAAGCTTCGTGACAAGCCAATTGAATATTTGCATAAATTTCAAATGATCCTTTATTTACACAGAAAAAAATAAAAATTGATTTCAATTAAAAAAATTGTGATATTAATTAAAAAATTAATTAAATTTGCACCAGTGATCAAATTAATAGTATCAATTAAACCAGTTAATAGTATTAATTAAACGTTTAATTTACTTGAATAAACGTTTAATTCACTTGACTAAATTTTTAATTAAAACTGATTTTATTAATGCAGTTCGGTTTGTGCTTTGTTGTGATACAGACGTGTATTTTAGCCCCGCATACGATTTGAACTATTAATTAATCACATTTGATTTTGTAATATAAGCAGCGAATGGACGCTTAAAAAAAAATAATATACGTATTTTGTTATTTAAATTATTTAACATAATAGTGAACAATTTAAAACGATTAAATTAAATAAAATAAAACAGTAAAAATAAACACGTATGTATGAATGTTCATACATGTGTATACATATTCTGAACAAAAACATTAAAATTTCTTGTTTTTTTTTTTGTTGTTGTAAAATACAATAAATAATAAAAATATTAAAGCAAAGCAAAACGGTGAAAAACAAAAACAACTCTTTGCATGAGTACGAACAGTGAAACAACACTAAGACAAAATGAAAGAAACGTTTACGTTTTAGTTCAATCAAACGAAAATAATGCGGAAATAAATAAAACTAAACAAAATAATATAAACTATTTAACGGCTAAGCCAATTACTAGAACACGTTCCCTATCACCCTCGGTGTTTACAAAAACAGTGGATAGTGACTCATTAAAAAAACTACAACTAGATTTGGTGACAAGTGTTGCCAGGCCAGCAAGTATTGCCGTGACGTCAAAAACAAATTTAGTGGGAAATGAAACCATGAACTTAAACACAAATGCAATGGAAAACCCCCCTGTAAAAAGCTGCCAAAAGCCTACAATACAAGTTGGTATGGACAGGTACATAACAGTGCTTAAACGGGGACGCAGCCCTACCTCTGCAGCAGTTGCTTCGGCCTCAAAAGTACCATCTTTTGATAAAATAAATACACAAAATCGTTTTGCGATTCTGGAGGATGAATCCTCTGAAGCACCAAACGTCATTAAATCGTCTAAGCCACCCCCGATATACCTTAGAGAGCAAAACTCTAATGAGTTAATAAAAAGTTTAATTTCGGTGATAGGTGAAAATTCCTTTTATGTAGCTGCAATAAAGCGCGGTATCATTAACGAGACTAAAATACAGGTGAATCACGAGGATGATTTTCGAAAGGTAATTACAGTATTTGAGACTCTGAATAAAAACTTTTATACTTATCAACTGAAGAGCAGTAAAGGTCTTCAGGTAGTAATCAAGGGCATTGACTCATGCGTAGACCCAGAAGAGGTTAAAACATTCTTAGAAGAAAAAGGCTTCAAGGTAAAGCATGTAGTAAATATTAAAAATAGAGAACAAATTCCCCAACCACTCTTTCGAGTTGAGTTTGAACCCGGCGACGTAAAACTTAAAAAAAACGAAACACATCCTATTTACAATTTAAAATATATTCTCTACAGAAGAATAACTATAGAAGAGCCGCACAAAAGAAATGGTCCCGTTCAATGTTTAAACTGTCAAGAGTACGGTCATACTAAGGCATACTGCTATTTACCCCCTGTCTGCGTAGTATGTGGTGAACTACACGGTACAGTTTCTTGCGATAAGTCTAAAACCGACCCCAACGTAAAAAAATGTAGCAACTGTGGCGGTAATCACACTGCCAATTATAGAGGATGCCCTGTATATAATATCGTCAAGCAGACGGTTGGACCAAAAACAAATACCCCTCAAATGCAGGTTGCAAATCAAGTAAACACAAATGCAATTCAAGCCCCCCAGCCTAGTAATAACAGAACCTCTTACGCTAACGTCCTAAAATCAAACCATCAGCCAATGCAAGGTGCTTCGCCAAGTAATGATGAAACTCCGGTTTCTAATTTAAGTCGCTTAGAAAAAACCATGGAAACATTAGTGCAAACGGTAAATAATTTTACGAACACAATGGGTAATATGATGCAGGAAATGCTTAGAATGCAATCGATGTTATTGCAAGCTGTACTCAATAAACCATGAACTGTTTAAAAATTTGTTTTTGGAACGCAAACGGCATCCGCCAACATAAAAATGAATTAGAATACTTTCTTAAAAATAAACAAATTGATGTCATGATGATTTCTGAAACTCATTTGACCTCAAGAAATACGTTTAAAATAAATGGTTATATACTATATGATACCAAGGACCCTCGAGATAGAGCTTGTGGAGGTTCTGCCATTTTAATAAAAACCCGAGTGAAACACTACCTAATGTGTGATCATCGTGAAGATTATCTCCAAGCAACGAACATTTGCGTTGAGGAATTAAATAGAAACCTAGTAATTTCATCGTTATACTCCCCGCCTAGATTTTCAATATCGGAGGACCAATATTATAAATATTTTAAATCATTAGGACCCTGTTTCCTAGCCGCTGGCGATTATAACGCTAAACATACCTTCTGGGGGTCGGGACTTATAACACCAAACGGTCGTGTTTTATTTAACACAATTTCTAAAATGGATTTAAATGTGGTAGCGAGCGGACAACCAACATATTGGCCCACTGATCATCAAAAAATTGCAGATGTCATCGATTTCGGCGTGGTTAAAAACATTCCCATAGAAACGATTCATGTTGAAGCCTCCCTAGATTTATCTTCCGACCACACACCTACAATTGTTACTATAATGAACCCCAATAGAATTGTACCTCCGACGACAGCTACGCAAATTAATTGGTTAAAATATAAAAAATATCTCAGTACCCATTGCACAGAAAATATTCCGCTCAGTACACCGGATTATGTAGATCGCTCTATTGACAATTTTGACAGTTTTCTGAAACTAGCTGTTCAACATTCCAATATTGTCCCCAAAAAAACAAAAACTATTAAAATATATTCCACAGATGTCGAGCATCTTTTGTCTGAAAAAAGGAGGGCTCGAAGAGATTGGCAATTGCACAGATCCCCTCAACTTAAGAACTTACTTAAAGAGTGTACAAAAAGACTTAGAAAGTTACTGCAGACTAAGAAAACGGCTTCTCTGGAAAAATATCTTGAGGAACTTGATGCAACCCCACAATCAAACTACTCATTATGGCGCGCAGCTAGAAATCTCAAAAGGCCAGTTGTCTCTAAATCACCATTAAGAAACTTGAATGGAAGTTGGGCAAGAAATGATGTTGAAAAAGGAAATCTGTATGTCAATCATTTAAAAAACGTATTTACCCCAAATATATCTCACGATATTGCGGTCGAGTTACCACCTGTTGCTGCTAGAGCAGCTGTTCCGCTAAGATTTGAGATAAGAGAAATCGAAAAGGCTATTTGTGATTTAAACCCCAAGAAGGCTCCTGGTTTTGATAAGATCAGCAACAAAATGCTTTTGGAGCTACCCAGCATAGCAAAGAAAATTATTCTTTTAATTTTTAATGCTATTTTACGCCTTGAATACTATTCTCAAAAGTGGAAGGTCTCCTTAGTCACCATGATACCTAAACCTGGAAAGGATCACACAAAAGTTGAGTCATATAGGCCTATAAGCTTACTTTCTAATATATCAAAGCTGTTTGAGAAGCTGTTAGCGTCAAAATTAACCCCAATTTTAAATGAAAATAGATGTATTCCTAACCACCAATTCGGCTTTAGAAGAGAACACAGCACAATTGAGCAAACCCATCGTATAGTAAACGCAATAAGAAAAGCCTTTGAAGAAAAAAAATATTGCTCCGCTCTCTTCATCGATGTTTCTCAAGCTTTTGATAAAGTCTGGCATGAAGGCTTATTACATAAATTGAAGCTCAACTTACCAGTAAACACACACAAGCTGTTAGAAAGCTACTTAGTCGGTCGAAAATTTATTATTAAAGAAGGTGATTATTTAAGCTCTCCTCAGCAAATTGACGCTGGAGTCCCTCAGGGAAGCATCCTGGGCCCACTTTTATACTTAATATATACCTCGGACATGCCAACAAACAACTACACACAAACTTCAACATTTGCTGATGATACAGCTTTTTTGAGCGTGCACGAAAACCGTCAAGAAGCATCTCGATACCTACAGGATCATATATTTCAACTCGAACTATGGTTAAAGCAATGGAGGATAGAGGTCAATGAGCAAAAATGCGTACATATAACATTCACCTTGCGTCGGGAATCATGCCCCCCTATTAAAATCAATAATCAAATAATACCTCAAAATTCGCATGTAAAATACCTCGGTATTCATCTAGATCGCCGTTTAACGTGGAAAAGCCATATAGAGGCAAAATTAACTCAAATGAAACTAAAAGCCATCCAAATTCATTGGCTTATTGGAAGAAACTCTGTCCTTAGTCTCGACTGCAAACTTCTTCTTTACAACTCGATCTTAAAGCCAATCTGGTGCTATGGTATTCAGTTATGGGGCACTGCCTCGGCCTCTAATATCGAAAAAATTCAAAGGCGCCAAAATAAACTACTTCGAATAATCACAGCTGCCCCTTGGTATGTCAAAAACTCAAATATTCACAAGGATCTTAATGTTCCATTAGTTAAAACTATGATTACGAAATATGCAGTAAAATACTTAAAAAGGCTTGAATCGCACCCAAACCCACTAGCACGAAATATTTTAAATGATAGCGGCCACACTCGCTTAAGAAGAAGAGACACTGCAGCACTTATCCAATTAGATGAGCGATAAACACTATAAAAGTGAACAGAACCCGCGATGAAGAAAATTTTTGTCTGGCACTGGCAGGACAAAAAATAACGTATTAGGTTAAGATTTGATTAATTATTGTTAGTTCATATTTAATATATGAAGATTCAATAAATAAATAATGAGAAAAAAATTAATGCTTTAATTGGTGAACAATTTTGGAGAATTTTTTCTGTGTATGCTGCTTATAAGTATTTAATATCGCACATTGTATCTCAAAAGTTTAAATATTTATGCATAAACATATTCACTATCTATATCTTCTATCTATCTATATATATTTATATATAAATGAAAAATGTTTGTATGTTTGTTTGTTTGTCGGCTTATAGACTCCGAAACTACTGAACCGATTTTCCTGAAATTTTTACAGTAACATCACGTGAGCCCTAAAAATAAAATAAGCTACTTATTTTTACGATAGGGGCAGGGGAATTGGTACCCCCCATAGGATGCCAATATTAATTATCGCATATCTTAAGAGCCGCTGGACGAATGTTGCTGAACTTTTTGTAGTAGGATCTTCTGAGCCCCGAATGGAATCCCCCATAGGACGCCAATGTTTTACTTCTCATATCTTAAGAACTGTAATAGTGAGAATGTTCAAACTTTCTAGAAGTCACTCTTATGGTATACTACACTTTTGAAAATAAAAATAAAGCGGGTAGGCGCAGGGGGGAAATACCTCCCAGAGGATGCATACATTAAATATCGCTCAACTGAAGTACTTTTAAAGGGAGAGTCTTAAAACGTGGTTAAAGCTACTATTATAGTAAACTATAAATTTCAATATAAAAATGGGCGGGAGAGACAGGGTAGGAGCAGTGCCCCCCATAGATAGAAATACTAATAAGAGCCACTGAACGCATTTTGTTGAACTTTTGGTAGTACGATCTTCTGAGCCCCGAAATTGAAATAAAGTAGCAGCGGGGGAAGTGGTTTTCCCCATAGGACGCCAATGTTTAACATCGCATATCTTAAGAACTGTAATAGTGAGAATGTTCAAACTTTCTAGAAGTCACTCTTATGGTATACTACACTTTTGAAAATAAAAATAAAGCAGGTAGGCGCAGGGGGGAAATACCTCCCATAGGATGCATACATTAAATATCGCTCAACTGAAGAACTTTTAAAGGGAGAGTCTTAAAACGTGGATAAAGCTACTATTATAGTAAACTATAAATTTCAATATAAAAATTGGCGGGATAGACAGAGTAGGAGCAGTACCCCTCATAAATAGAAATATTAATAAGAGCCGCTGCACGCATTTTGTTGAACTTTTGGTAGTAAGATCTTCTGAGCGCAAAAATTCAAATAATATAGCAGCGGGGAAAGTGGTACCCCCCATAGAACGACGATGTTTAATATCTCTTATCTTAAGAACTGTTAAAACTTAGTAGAAGACACTCTTATTATACTACACTTTTGAAAATAAAAATAAATATCTCTCTACTGAAGAACTATTAAAGGGAGAGTCTTCAAAGTTGGCTAAAGCACTGTAGCGAAGCGCAACGGGTTAAGCTAGTTCAATATAAAGTTGCATTCGCGTATGTTTATGTACCATGGATACCCGCAACCACTTGATATTACAGAAGTTTGGAAAAACATTCGCCATTTTATTAAAATAATCACCAAGTAGAAACTGTCATTACTTAAATTCTCCGTCGGGAAGATTTATTACCCTGGAAAATATTTGTTTTTTTTTTTTTTTTTGATATCATACGTGAGCTTTCTTCCAGGCGACTCTAAAAATACACTTCCAAAAGGCTGTTTTAAGTATCTCTGAGAAACATATAAAATGATTTGATAAGAAGCATCGAAAATGTTGCTTTAAGAAGATAAAGTTTAACATTTCATATTTTTTAAACCCTTAAGCCTGGTACTCTGTTCAACATTTCACGTGAAATGCTGTCAAAACGCATATGAAAAAAACTTGTGCGGAATATCTATGAAATAATGTTAATAGAGTTGTACTCTGTTCATTTCGTGAAAAAGTTCCGAAATGTTTCTGGCAACATTTTTTTACAACTGCGAAATAATGTAAGCTGCACTTATTTCACGTGGAATTTTATGCAAAAGCAAAACAATATTAACTGATTATTTAATAAGAAATAAAAAATTAAAATAACACAACCGGTAAAAGTTTTTTATCCATATTAACTCTCTTTTTTTTTTAAATTGTTTGTTAAAAAAAATAAATTTTTAGTAAAATAAATACATGTGGGGTTTGTTTACATATGCAAAGCAATGTCCCGTACTTTACAGGAATAAAAACGTCAAACTGCACAAACTCGCAAGATAGGTAACATTAATACCTGTCAAAATTTTTCTGTGAAATAATAAAAGTTGCTCAAAATTTTTCACGAATTTGAACAGAGTACTAGGCTTTAAGTGATAAAAATAAAACTATATTTTATATATATTTCCTTAATTTAAAATGTAATTAAATTGAACAAAGTACTAATTATTTACAAAGAACGTATTTTTTATATATTAAGTTTAGTCCTCTTTATAATAAAAAGCGATATAAATATACATATGTTTATATTTACGATAATATTTGCTGAAAAGGAAAATTACGCTAATATTCGGTAAAAAAATGACATATAAAATTTTTTTTAACATATCTTAAAAAAAGAGCAGTTTGTATTTTAATTGAAACGGTCTTTTGAACTGTGGCGGCCACGTACGATCAAATTCCGGCCTTACATTTTTGACGACACTTTTTTATACCAAACGCAGCTTGAAGGTCAGTACATAAGCTTAAAAAATATTAAGGTAAAACAATTATTACACTGGGGACCAGTCATTTTGCGGCCTAGAACTTTATTGCAAATTTTAATTTTTTTGAGGTCGCTGACTTCAAAGCAAATTTCCATTTTTCTCTATCAGCTCGACTTTTTGAGATATACAGTTATGTTCAAAATTAAGGCATGTAGTGAAAATATATTGGAATGAGTTGAAAACGGTTCGCCATATTCTGTAAAAAAAATCCGAAACTAGGCAACAATATTGTCTTTAAGCCGTGCTAACAGTGTGTTTAAATTTACCCAGTAGTTTCAGAAATATCGTTAAAGTTTTGAAAAAAAAAATTTTATTTTTTTAAAAAAAAAATTGTAATATTTTTTTTTACGTTAACAACCATTACTCAGATAACAACAACTCAGCTTACAATTACATCTTAAAAACATACAAATTTTGAAAATCTCTTAATGAAAAGTAAAGTTATGATTTTTTGAACTTTTTATTTTTTGAAAAAGTCAAAAATACGATTAGTAACTGTAACTTTAAAATGCGAGCAGATGGAAGCCGCAAAAAAAGTTTAATTTTAAACCCTTGTTTTATTATTAAAATATTAATTTCTTTGTTATTATTTTACAAAATAAATTAAAACAGAGTTTATTGCGCCTACGAAATATTTGCGTTACTCGTTTATTCTTGCCGTATTCCAGAAGTGACAGAAAATATCAAATAACACGATGAAAATACAATAAATATATTTTGGCCCTAATTGTGTAAAACGCAACGCAAAGCCAAAAATTACTTCGATAGCAAAAACAAAGTCAAAAATAATTTATAATTTTGTTGTTCCGTTTTACAGAAATTCATATTGCGTTCTAAAATTTTTTAAAGCCACAAAAAGCGTTTAAAATTTAAGAATTCAATAGAAAGCAACAACAAAATAATAGAATATTTTTGACTTTGTTTTTGCTTTCAATATAACTTTTGGCGTTGCGTTGCGGATTACACAATTAGGGCATTTGTTTTTGAAAAATGTGTAAAAATCTTTTTTCTATTCGCTAGAAGTGGAAGAAAAGTTTCGCCATGTCACATACATCTTTGAAAAATCTTTATGATTACAGATACGATGTATGTTTGTTTGCATGGGTGAATGAATATATATGAGCATTTATGCAGTTAAATTAAAATATTTACCTTTTGTAATGGATAGTGTTTAGTTTTGGGCTCATAAATTTGCATTTCTCGCAGCATTGATGTGAATTGGGAAACAGCTTTAATACTTTAAATATGTGAAAAATTGTTATTGTTTTGTTATAATAGAGTTTTAGTTTTTTAATGGACGAGCTTTTGTAGCAGTGCTGTTGGAAATTATAACAGCGACTTGTCATTGATTTGGAAATAAATTGTTGATTGCTGGTTTAAAGAGGTATTAACTCTTAAACTACTACATTAAACTATTAAACTATTAACGATTGTGTTTTGTAAATTTTTTCTTTTCATTATTGTACTTAAGAGGCATACAAAACAACAAAAAGATTGTGATTTTTGTTTTGTTTAATAGAACAATTTTAGACGATTAATTATTCGAATAATTTAAAATTGCTAATTTCGATAAAAGAGTTAATCGAATAATAATAATAATATATAGTATTTCTGTTAATCGTATAATTTTTTTTTAAAGTTTTAAATCGAATGAACAAACCAAATGTATGAGTCCGTTGGAATTAAAAAAACGGTCATGATTTGTAAGTTATTTAGCTTATATTTTTGTTAAATTTTTTCAACACAATTTAATAATTCTTTTCATAAAAGAAAAAACGACAAAGGTGAGTTAACTCAAAGATTTATATTAATTTATCGGGCATGTTCTAGAAATCGAAATGAAGTGAAATTTAAATCGAAATCGAACGATAATTTAAATTCAATAATTTACAAAATGACCGTAGTTTTTCGAGGTTCTGAGTGTTGTTCTTGGTAAAATAATAGATACTTAAAAAATGAAGTAGATAAAATAGAATATTTTTATAAACTTTCAGTACAGGGTCGTTTTTAAAATTTGCTCGATTTTAAATCCACGTCATTGCGATTTCTACACACGCCCGTATTTAAAAAAAAAATAGTTAATGCGCTTCTCCCTTTAGAATGAGTTTGATTAAAAAATATTGTTCGAAAGATAAATCTAATAGTGCTAAATGTAACATGTGTCCAAAAATTTATTAACGTATATGTTCCTGAACATCTTCAATAATATACCACTTTCATAGTACTTGAAGAAAATGCTCCACCAACAAAATCAAAGGGGGCTACGAGTAGTCCAATGAGTAAATATTTTAAGCAAGATACCTCAATTGATTCTCTAGGTGAAAGCATTTTCATGGAATGTCCTTGAAGAGTTTCAAAAAGTTTCCAAAATTATATTGACTCTCTTTTGAAATTTAAATGACCGAAAGTGAAGCAACAATTTGGAGCTGAATTGACAAGTTTTATTTACTCAAATACTAATTTTTTATAAAATTATAGAACAAATTTCGCATATATATAATTTCTGGATTTAGAATTATTCGCTTAATCGGTTAATTTTAAAATGTTATTCGCTTAATCGAATAAGTTTAAAATGCCAAATATCGATTAATCGTTTTATTAAACACCCAAGTGTTTCCTTATTTTTTTGTCGAAAACAGAAAACAAGGTACTTTATAATGTGCATTTAATATTATTAAGTTACTAGCTGACCCAGCAAACGTTGTTTTGTCATATAACTTATTGATTTCATATATTACAGTGTTTGCATGCCAAATTTTAAGAAAACCGGTTGATTAGTTAAGAAGATATAGGAAGGGGGATCTTTTACCGCTATTGCTCTATCTCACGCCCTATTCCCTATTTTCTTTCACATGTTACAGTGTCGGTCCTATTTAACAAAAATTATAGGCTATAGTTCGTTCCAGATGTTACGCTATTTGCCTGCAACATTTTAGGAAAATCGATTAATTACATAGTTAAGAAGGTATAGGGGGGGGGGGGGGGGGGAGCTTTTACTCCTCTTACTCCATGTTACGCCCTATTTCCTTTCAGATGTTACAGTGCCTGCATGCCAAGAAAACCGGTTGATTAGTAGAAAATATATAAGGAGGGGGAGCTTTTGCCCCTTTTGCCATATTTTACGCCCTCATATGAAATATACTTTACGACCTATTCTCATACCTACACTCAAAATATTATGTAGTTAAATTCAAACGAAAATTTATTTTAAACAAACTAAAATTCATTTAAAATACGGATCTTTTACATTTCATTTAAAACAAATGATTTTTTTATTAATTTCTAAATTTTTAATTTTTTGAACATCATATTCCTTAAAATTGAATAGTTTTTACTTTTAAAAAATATGTTTTAACCGACAAAAATCAAACTACATTCCAAAATAAATACGGAAAAACATTATTTTTTGGTAGTTTGTTTTTTGAATAACAAACATAAATGTTAAAAAAATAAAATTATTCGTAAAATAACTATATTTTTATTCAATTTTAACAGTACGGAAAACGAATTTAATAACCCACAATCAGTTACTGTAATAATTTTATGAGTGTAGCAAATACACATACAAAATTTCATAAAAATCGCTCTAGCCGTTTCGGAGGAGTTCAAAATGGAGAGCATTTTGTTGATATTTGTATGGGAATATATACGAAAATCTTAATTCCATATCTCCGAAACCCCTGTGCCGCTTTCGTCCAATCTTAACGTACACTATCTACAGACTAGCCTCAACGTACACTATAATTTTGTTTGAAATCGATAAAACCTTTTCCGCAGTTAGTGGTGACATCAAAGTGTACACTTCTTTATATATAGGGGGGATTTTATGTCAAGTGACCCAATTTTGAAATCGATGTCTTCCGATTTGCACCAAGGTTAGTCCTATTGGATAGTAGCTTAAGCACAAATTTTCAACAAGATCGGTTTAAAAGTTTCTGAGTTAGTGGGGTTAAAAGTTTGACATTTTGGCCATACGCGTGTTCTTTCTTATCCATGTAACTTATTACCTGTTGGTGTTAGCAAAATTTGTCCCAAGTAGCTTCGATAGCTATTTGATCCATCTTTTGAAACCAATTTTTTTTGTTTTTTTTTTAAATTTTTTAAATTTAAACCTTTTTTTATTTTTTTAACCGGGAATGTTTTTTTTATACCCCCACCACAATAGTGGAGAGGGTATTATGCATTTGTGCTGATGTGTGTAACGCCTTAAAATATTGGTCCTAGACCCACCTTAAAGTATGCCGATCGTCTTAGAATCACTTTCTGAGTCGAACTAACGATGTCCGTCCGGTTGGCTGGCAGGCTGGCTGTCCATGTAACCTTGTGCGCAAAGTACAGGTCGCAATTTTGGAGATAATTTGATGAAATTTGGGTCATAGGTTCTTATTGGCACAAGGACCAAGCCTATTGAAAATGGGCCGAATCGTAGTACCACGAGGGAAGATAGGGGGAAATTTCTTCCTCTCAGAAACTATCAAACCGATTTCAATGAAATTTAAAACATAGATAGAACCATATCTATATGGACACAAAAGGGATGCATTTTTTAAAAAATAGGACCACGAGGGGAGATAGGGGCAATTTCTGCCTCTCAAACCGATTTTAACGAAATTTAAAACATAGATAGATCCATATCTATATGGACACATTAGCTATACAGTTTTTCAAAAATAGGACCACAAGGGTAGGTAGGGGGCAATTTCTGCCTCTCACAAACTTTCAAACCGGTTTTCATGAAGTTTATAAACATAGATAAATCTATATTTATATGGACACATAAGCATGATGTGTTTTTAAATACTATGGTGTAGGGTATCATATGGTCGGGCTTGACCGACTATACTTTCTTTTTTTTTTTTTTTTTTTTGCTCAAAAGCAAGCTTATGTCTTTTCCTTTAAGGTAGTTTTGGTCGCTTTTTGGGATGCGAGTGGCTTATGTATAAAAAAAAATATTTTCTAACTCTAGACGAAGGTTTTTCAATTTTTAGCATATGCAGTGTTCTTTCTCATCCATGTAACTTTTTACCTATTGGTGTTAGCAAATTTTGTCCCAAGTAGCTTCGATAGGTATTTGATCAATATTTTGAAAACAAAATTTTTTGTTTTTTAAAACTTTTATTTTTTAAATTTAAAATTTGTGTCTAAACTACTTTCCAATAGACCTAACCTTTGTGCCAATTTCATCCAAATCGGAAGACATCGATTTCGAAATTTGGTCACTTGACATGAAATCCCCCACATACATAATTGAGGGATTCACAAGGTGTCATAAAGTCATAAGTCTTAAAATAATAACATGAAAAAATACGACTCTTGTGAACAACCCCTCATAATTGAGTGTGCTATTTTGAATTAAAATAAGCTGATTTAAAACAAATATAAAAAAATAAATATTTACGTAACATCAATATATTTTTTAATTCTAATCCATGAATAAATAAATTAAATTAAATCTTACCTGACTATTTTCCATTTTTTAGACGCAAATCCCAAATTAATTTCATTTTGTTTGTTTACCAAACATCACAGTCCTAAGCCGATATAATTTAACGCCGCAAGTGTTTTGTTACAAAAATTGCAAGCCGCAGGTCAAATTTGGATATTAGCCGGATAAAACTACACCATCAACGGCGACGGCTACAAAAACCAAAGGCCTCGTTACTCTTACGTAAACGTATACGCTGCAGATCAGCTGTTCCGTTATCCTTACTAAGCTTATAAGTAAATAGGTACTCACCCGTAAACGAAACGTTGCGATGCGAATGAACCTGATAAAATTTAAATTTCTCTCCGTTTCTACGTATCAGCTGTTAAGAATTTTATTTTTGTTTTCAAGCAGTGCTGTCAACAGAGTTTGTTCGAACTGAAATTAGCGTCCGCTTCGGGTGTCACAGAAACCAATGCTATGTCGTTTTTATTTAAAATAAACCAAGCACCTTACAGCTCTTGTTTTTTTTCATTGGAAAAAAAATATTGTTGTTAAAAGCCTAACTTTTTATTTTATTTTATTCAACAGTTAGATTATTTCAATTGATGAAAGTAAATTAAATTGATTAATAGTAAAAATAGTATTTTTTGCATGTTTCCGGTAGTCTCCGGCAGCGGGCTGCTTCAAATTTGCAAAAGCATTTTTCACACTTTTTATATGGTAATTTTTATACCCACACCACAATAGTGCAGAGGGTATTATGCATTTGTGCTGATGTGTGTAACGCCTAAAAATATTGGTCCTAGACCCACCTTAAAGTATACCGATCGAATTAGAATCTCTTTCTGAGTCAAACTAACGATGTCCGTCCGGCTGGCTGGCTGGCTGTCCATGTAACCTTGAGTGCAAAGTACAGGTCGCACAGTTGAAGATAATTTGATAAAATTTGGGACGTAGGTTCTTATTGGCACAAGGACCAAGTCTTTAGAAAATGGGCCAAACCGTAGGACCACGAGGGAAGATAGGGGGAAATTTCTTCCTCTCAGAAACTGTCAAACCTGTTTTAATGAAATTTAAAACATAGAACCATATCTTAAATGACACAAAATGCACTTTTTAAAAATAGGACCACGAGGGGAGATAGGGGACATTTCTACCTCTCAAATCGCTTTGAATGAAATTTAAAACTTAGATAGATCCATATCTATTTGGGCACATAAGCTATACAGTTTTTCGAAAATAGGACCCCAAGGGGAGGTAGGGGGCAATTTCTGCAACTCATAAGCTGTCAAACCAATTTTAATGAAGTTTATAATAATAATAATAATAATAATAAGCCTTGCTCTAAAATTACTTTAGAGCTACCTCATTGTGGGCATAGGCTCTCAATAAGAAATCTCCATCTGGAGCGTATATTTGCAATACTTTTCAGTTCCGTCAAATTAACTATCTTTCTATCATTAAAATCAGGCAGCCTGTTAAATTCGTTTAATGTTGAACGTCGCCAAGAGTTGTTCGGCCTTCCTCGTCTTCTTGCACCCTGGGGGTTATATGTAAGCGCTCTTTGGCATATGTTGTCGTCTTCTCTTCTAAGTGTGTGCCCTATCCAGCCAAGTTTACGTCTTCGGATTTCCCAGTTTATGTCTTTCATATTGGTTATGGCGAGCAGTTGAGCATTTGAAATTGTATTAGGCCAATAAATTCCAAGTATGGTCTGGAGGCATCTGCTGGTAAAAACTTGCATTTTGCGCTTGATTTCTTCAGTTACAAGCCATGTTTCGCATCCATATAATAAAACGGACAGCACACATGTTGAAAATATATTTAACTTCGTCTTTTTGCTGTATTCATTTGACCTCCAAGTTTTTGATAATATTGCAAAAGCGCCTCTTGCTTTTCGTATTCTTGTCGTTACATCCAGGAGGCCACCCCCATTTGTATCTATCATACTCCCTAGGTATTGAAACTCGCTCACACTTTCTATTACGTCATTGCCGATGGTTAGTGGTTCAGTTGACTCTGCATTAATGCGTATTTCTTTTGTTTTATTGATGTTAATTTTCAACCCAACCTTCTCTGATTCTCTGGTTAGATCATTAATTTTTGCTTGTATATCAGCTCGTCTGTGGGAGAGCTCACACTTATCGTCTGCGTAGTCCAGCGACTCTAATCGAATCTGCGGGTTTAATGGATCCCATAAAATTCCCCCCGGTCTATTTGCAGTTGAGCGTTTAACAACAGCATCTAATACAACTAGGAACAGAAGCGGTGATAATAAACACCCTTGTCTAACCCCAGACGTTGTTTTAAATGGGGTAGACGTTTCACCATTATGTAGCACAGTGCATTCAAAAGAATCATAGCTCGCCCGTATGATGCGTATTATTTTTGCCATTGAATTTCTTCGTAATATCAAAAAGCTTTTTCATGTTGTGTGACTTTGCTGCCTCATCAGCAGATATAGCTAGGCGTTGGATGAACTCTCTTTTATCATTTCTAATTGCACGTCTGACCGATTTATCGAACTGGTTATATTCTCTTTGAGCATTTTTCCGTTTTATCGCATTTGTAGCAGCGTTCAGTTCACATTGTTCTTCAATTTACCACGTTCATTAATCATATTCCATGTGTTTTCAGAGATATATTCATCGTTTTGTTTTCGGGCTTTACCAAGTGTATTTAGGCAGGTATCTTGTATTGCAGTTTTTAGTTTGCACCATTTCTGGATTAAATCTGCTTCGGGACGTTGGTTGTTTACTCGTTCAATTAAAGAGTCACAGAATAGATTCTTGAAATGCGGTATTTTTAGGCGATCTACGTTATATTTCGTACGTGGTGTCTGTTTTTTTTTATATGTTGCTGGTAGTTTCAAGTGTAATTTACCGAAAAGCATGTGGTGATCAGATCCTATGTCTGCTCCACGTTTACTTCGAACATCCCATAAACAATTACTCCATTTTGCTGTTACACAGATGTGGTCAATTTGGTTTTGTGTTTCGGAGTCTGGAGTCTTCCATGTCGTTTTGTGGTTAAGTTTGTGGGGAAAAAGTGTACCGCCAATTTTCAGTTCGTTGAGGCCACACATTTCTACTAAGAGCTCACCATTACTATTGATAGACCCAATACCATGTTTGCCCATTATTCTCTCCATTCCATCGTTTTCAGCTCCAACTTTTGCATTAAAATCGCCCATTACAACTTTAAAGTCTTTGTTAGGGATATCTTTCAAAGTTTGATTCAGTGCATCATAAAATTTAGTTTTCTGATCTTCATCAGCGCCTTCAGTTGGGGCATAGCATTGCACAACTGTAATAATGCGCTCGTTAACAAATTTATAGTCTTGTAGAAATTCGCAAAAGTTCGAACGTATTAGGATACCTACGCCATATTGATGTATGTCGTTTTCGTTAGGCATACCAGACCACAGCAGTTGGTGCCAACCATCAGTTTTTATAGTACCATTTTGGTTCCAACGCACTTCACTCATACCAAGGAAGGCGAGATTATACTTTTTAAGAATTTTACTGACTTGCTCAAGTTTGCCTGATTGATCGAGTGTTCTAACGTTCCATGTAGCGAATCGAAGTCCTTTATCGTTGCGGGGGGTCGTTACCGTTTGTTTTTTTCTTATTGAGTTTCAGGGAATTGTTTGTAAGTTTTCGGATATAATGAGGAATCGGCACAAAATATCCTATTCTGATAATGGGGCTGCCACCTAAGCCGTCAGACCGGCTTTAAATACTGTGCTTCAGTGACTGATTCATCACCTAGTTGCCTGAGACGTCTTCTAGACCATCAGGCTACACAGTACGCCTTCTCACGTTAGCTAGTTCTGAAGGGTATCAGGAACCATTGCCCGGGGAATACCTAGCCTAAGGCTGGCGGTGTGAGTTGCTTCAGCAATTAAGCAAAAGAATCATTCCTGGCCATTCCCAAGTGAATGGCAATCAGTGAACTTTCAACTTCTGTTAGTTGCCGCAATTCCGCAAAAGTTTATAAACATTGATAAATCCATATTTATATGGACATATAAGCATGATGTGTTTTTTAATACAAATTTTTTGGTATTTTAAATAAATTCGCTTTATATATATTTTCAAAACGATGGCAACGATTAACAACGATGGCTTTTATTTCATATGTACATTTGTATGTTTACTGTATTGCCACTTCTTATAATCTTTTCTTAAGTTTTCATTTATTAAAAAAAAACAAGTTTTAACAATATTTGAACGCAAAAATCATAATTAACAAAATTATGAAACAAAAATTGCATTAAAGGCTGTAAAGTGTAAACACATGAGCTTAAACATAAAACAGCTGATTCGATTATCGGTTTTATTATAAAATAAATATTTGCATTCATTTGAGAGAATGCAAACAAGAACAAATCTGCACTTATTTCCGAATATCCGCCTTAACATAATTATATTAAATATATATGAATATTCTTTAGTTTTATTTGACCTTTCTTTTTATAACTATTCTGAATTATTCAAGCTTAAGGTCTTTTTTAAAAAAAATGTTTATATTATTTATTTTTCTCAATATTTCGTTAACGTTTGGTTAGCATCTTTAGGAAATTAAACAATAAAAAATTATAAAAAAAATTGGTTAGTACTCACATACACTCCAACACCATATGACACGTTTACGTATTTTTAGTATCTACCAACATTTCAAGTCGACCGTAACGTTAATGTATCCGCAACATTTACGTAAGAGTAACGAGGCCTTAAAGCGGTTCGGCTCAGCCGCTCAGCGCAGGTCTCTTCTAATTAATTACGACATCACAATAAACATAGCAAGCAGAGTTCTATTAATTTAAGACACTTTTTGTTTAGAAAGCAACAACAATATTTTTAAACCATTGTAAAATGTTAGAACATTATGACAATATAACATGATAGCAGACCTTGTGAATACCCCAAATATATAATATATAGACAAGATTAAACATTAGGGCAAAACAATTATTTAGAATTCTTTGGTGTGAGAAGTATAAATAAAATGCTATTTATTTATTTGTAGCACAACAGAATAAGAAAAAGGATATTTAATTTCAAAAGGTTTTTATCTACTTTTTAGGTTTTATTCATAACATTTTTCCAGAGCATCATCGCAAATAAATATTATATTTTTTCGCATACCTCAAAAAAAAATCATTATTATCTAGCAGATATTTTTTCTTACGGTAACTTTTTGGTGATGTGCAGAAAATGTCAAAATTAAAAAAAATAACTTTGCATTTTAATTTCCTTCCTTTTGCCAGCACTTTTACTTCCGTTTGTATATTTTCTCGCACTTTTTTTCAAATTTGTTCTTGCGGCAGCAACAGTGAAAGAGGGGGAGGAATTAGCATTATACTAGTGCTACCCGAATTTATAGTAATAAAACACAACGTTGAGAACGGCTCCTATTGTCCCGGTGTTTGCGTAGAAATTATAAAATTTTATAAGTTCTCATTTTCGTGAATCTACGTTACAAGTTTATTTTTTATTTTCTGTCTCCATTTTAAGTTTTTTTTTGCAGTTTTCATACTAAAATGTTCATCATCATCATCTCTTTGAATTGCTGTCAGAAAATTCATTGCAACATGAGCTGATGAAAGTTGTAATTACCCCCTGAGGCGATATGATGTATAAATAACGAGCTAGTGTATGTAATAAACTATAAATGCCTTTATTTCGCTTTTTCTTTTTGTTCGTTCGTATCTTTTTTGGCGTTTTTTATTAGGTAGCATCAAACTTTTTATACTTCTTATTTGGTCTTTTTTTGTAGTTGCTGTTGGCAGTAGCTGGTGATGAATAAATACGGTAAATACAGGGTGGAGCATAAGTTTTGTTTAGATTTTATAACTGAATAAATTTTTTTCTTTGTGTTTTTTTTAGAATTAACTTTGAAAAACTTGGGAAATTTACGATGGAAAGACTCAGAAACAACCGATGTTGTTAAATTTTATTTTGAAAGTCAGCATTCGAATATTCAGACCTAAATATCACATAAAAAATTGAGCGCTGACGATTACTTTCACCTCAATCGTCAAGTAAATACACAAAAACGCTCAATATGGGGCATCCAAAATCCAAAAAAAGATTTTTGAATACCAAATGCACCCACTTAGATGCACATATTTTTTTTTAACTATATTTTTTCGAAAAAGACGAGCACTCAATACCGGGCAGTGATTAAATATATATTATGGTCCGAGGTAGAGAACAACCTAGAATTGCGGTTCCCACAATATGAAGCCACCACTCTCACAACTCGTATGGCTACTGCGCAAAATTTTTGGTGATCGAATAATATTGCGTTTTTTAATATGAACTGGACACCGCCTTACCGATTTTATTTCTTGTGGCTACCTAAAGGGTGACGTCAGGTCAAACCAAAACACATTTGAAAGATATCATCTTCAAAAAAGTATATGAACATATTTAAAACTATAATCTAAATTTTAATAAATGTCAACGAAAAATAAAATTAGAATAATAAAAGTTCTTAGTTAAATAAATCGGCAAGTTACTTAAGCGCCACCTTGTACTTGTGTAATTTAATAAATTCACATAACAGCTTTTAGAAGGTTTGAAAAAAACATACAATTTTAGTAAAAATTACTTACTTTTATTAATAAGTTAAACATTTTACTATACCAAGAATATACAACAAATATAATTAGTTAGATTTAAGAAAAACTTCAAAAATTTAAAAAGTTTGTTTGTTAGATGTACAAATATGTGGATGATTTACTGCTGCTTTGGAACGTTATAACGAATAAATAAAATAGACAAAAAAGAGCATCGGTAAAAATCAAACAGAAGACGATCCAAACCAAACATTTACTGCCGTATTAATAAAAATTTCAAAGGGATTTGAAATGCATTTTAAGAAAAATTTGTATGAACATTTTGCCTTAAACCACATTTCAAACTTATTTTATATGTAATGTATACGGTAGTTTAAATGTAATTAAATCAAAACTGAGAACTGATCAAATTAAAAACGCCTAAAACAACAAAATCAGTTATGCTCAGCTATGGGCAACACTACATTGAAAGCTTTGCATTTGTGGCATTGTATTGGCTTGTTTACGCAGCAATGCCAACTTAGTGCTTTTGGCACTATTTATGGTGCTTTTTGATGCCTCAAAACGCCAAAATGTTATCCTTAGTGACAAACTAAGAAAAAACACTAACTTGGTACTTTTTCAATTTGTCGTTAGTGCCTTTAGTACTTTTTACAATTTTTATTTTTTTCTTAAAACTTTGATTATAAAGAGGATGACTAAGATGAGATTTGCTATTTGGGGTAAAATTTTAAGAAGGCCTGCAAAGATTTTAAGATTTCAAATGATAAAAAATTGATAAAAGATAGGTTATTTACGAGGTTAGAGCTAGGCTTCTATCAATTTGGAAATTTTACAAAACATCACACTTTTTAGCGTTGACAACATATTAAGCAATCGTAATAAAAATTATGTATTTGTTTTCAGTAAACATTTTTTTAAAGATGAAGACACTGTTTCAAAAATAGAAAAAGGACGCAAAGGCTTTAAAAACTAAAAAAGAGCCGTAACTTGATATAAGCAAAGTGTTTAATAAATTAACAACAGCTGACAGAAAATGCTTTTATAACGAGCGTTGTGTAACCTGCCATTTTCAATGCGCTTTAGTTTTCAAACACACGACACTCGTCTCCGATTAACCGCATGTTGTATCTACCTCTAGTGCTATTGCAAAAAGGTTGACTAAGTATCAGAATACAAACATACATGTTTTTCTATTTTGCACCTTATGTGTGTTCTTCATTCAGAAGCGTACATAGGTTAAAATAATTGGACAATATCATACGCCAATTGTTTTATTAAACTTTGCACGATTTTAATATAGAATTATTTAAACGATAAAATATAAGGTTTTTTATTAAAATAAAGAATGGTCGGTCACTGCAACAGGTACGATTTTTTCGAGTTACGAAAATCGAGCTCGCTCTGTATTACTTTAATACTGTGTTATGGCCAATTCGAACTCAGCTGATGGTGATACAAGTGATTTGGATGATATTTTTATTGAAGATAATAATAAAACATTTAAAAATGTTTATATACGAATGTAAATATATTTTTTTAATTAAATTTTAAATGAAAATTCCCCATCAAAGCCGTCGCCTTTTTTTAAATTTTGGGTTATGTAATATTTTGCACATCCGAATGCAACTTGTTTTGTGTTTAATTAAATTGTAATATGGCTTAGTGCTTTTTAACGCTTTTTTTTTTGTTCGAAATAGTGCTTTTTTTAAATTTTAAAGTGCTTTTTGCTCTCAAAAAGTTGGCATCACTGTGTTTACGTTTGCATTTGTTGGTTTTATGCTCTTTTGCTCTTTGTTTTTGTGTATGTGTACAGATCGTTCGCTCTTTTTGAATTTTCATTTTGAATTTGCCCATAGCTGGTTATGCTGCATAAATGCGGCAGTATTAAAATACATACATATAGCCAAAGTTGCATCAAATAACGACTAAATCTGTAAAAAGTTTTGAAACTAAAAAGAAGCCCTAAAATCCAAAAAATGTGTTTAAACATGAATTGTTTTTAAGCTAAGATGGGGCATTCATTTATTTTGCTTAAAACGCCTTTTCGAGATGTTCGCGAAAAAAACTATATTCTGTAGTTTACAGGACTATTAACATATTGATTTTTTTAAAGTAGCAACCAAACCCCAATTAAAATAAGGTGATTTAAATAAAATTTTATTTATACTGGGGCAGTCGTGATCGAGTACTTTCTCGATTCGAAAGAAATTTAATATATAATTATTTCAGTCAAAACTGAACGAATCGGAAATTTTTTTTCAGTATTGTAAAGCGTTAATTTGAGTTTCACAATACTGAAAAATAATTTCGATTCGTTCAGTATCGACCGAAAGAATTAGCAATAAAATTACTTTCGAATCGAGAAAGTTCTCGATCACGACTGCCAGAATTAGGCCCCTGGTTTAAGTAAAACTATTGTGAAACGTATATATTAAAAGAAAACGAGTTTTTCCACATATGGGCTAATCGTGCGTTACGGACGTTACATTTGCACGCAAACTTGCTTGTTAAGATTTACACATCTGGCGTTCACATTGGAATATTTTCATGAAATTTTTTGCAAAATGCAGTTCTTTGGGAGTACTTTTTTTTAAACTTAAAGGTTAACAGTTTTTGAAAAAAAGTTATGCTAGCTTAAAGTTCCGTTACGGACGTTACAAAAAATGGAAGTCGACTTTGAGGCTTATGTGCATTTGCACGTTTTTAAGCTTATTTTGCATAAAATATAAAAAATTAAGTAGAATATATGACCATATCAATGCAGCTTAGAAAAGATGGCTAAGTAGTCCCGTTAAACAAAAATCTTAATTGTTGTCTGTTACGGACGTTACACTTTTTCCATTAATCCAAATTGTGTATATAAAAAGATTCATGTATTTAATAATCTTTTAAATCTTGTAATTATTAATTTATTAGTTACAAAAAAATTATAGAATATTTCCCAGTAAAAACTTCGCCTACTTTTTCAAAATGAATAGCTTCTTTAACTCATTATTTTGTAGCTTTCTTTTATAACTACATCTATAACAACTTCCATTACTACTTTTTTTTTGGATGTATGCAGATACAAAGATAATGACTTACTTTTTAATGCGTTCATTTTGGGACATCCCTTGTAAAATTCATTGGTTATTTCAGTAGAATTGTAAGTAGTGCTCTTATGATTTTCTGATTACTCAACACATTATTTTGTAGGCGAAGTTTTTGCTGGGTTCATTACTCTTATATTAGCTTATATTCATTTATTTATTTGTTTATTTAACTGTTTAACATTGTATCTTATGTTTAATAGACCCAGCTGTTCGAGCTTCTTTTATAGTATTGTCATTGGAAAAGCCCGAAAAATAATGATATGATTTAAGAGCTGGAATATTTTTTACATTTATCCATGTTTTTGATATTTCGTCAGATGAAGTTTTGACAAAATTTTTACCAACGTAAATTAGGAAAACGCCATTTATATATTTTTTGGTAATTTGTGAAAATCTCGAGCGTTTTTTAAAATGAGTTTTTGGGCTTTTACTAGTTGCCAAACTTTTCGCTTAACAACAGCGCCAACACCGCTACTTTTCCATGCGAAGTAGCAAAAAAATTCCATTCGAAACAACTCACATTACATTCTTTTACGAGTTGTGGAATGTTTCTCAGAATGTATTTATTTTTAAATTGACTTCCACAGCCATCAGAATATATCTTTATTCTATTGAAAGAATGAATTTATCTGATTTTTTTAATTAAAAATTTTATAAAACCATAAACAGAATTTTTATTGTGCGACAGCTCATCACTTACAATGCAATAAGACTTGGCGCAATTGTTGAATCAAGCAACGCATGTAAACAAAGTTACTTGTGAGTAACTTAAATGAGCATATTGAACCTCATTTTGCTACAAAAATCTGTAATTTTCAGCAAAGTCAATTTGCAATATCAGATCACTGGGTTGTATTTGCATCTTTGAGGCATCAAAATAGTTTTGCTGCGAACGTTTAATGTATGAATGCAGCTTAAAAGCAGGAAGCTTGCTATCAAGCTCATACATTTATTCGTTAACCGACCCTTTGGTGTTGCATAGTATCATCCTGTTTTTTACCATTCTCCAATGCTTCCAAGCAGCAGTTTTGCCCATGCGATTAACATACACCAAACGTGCAATATCTACTATGTCAATCACACATTTTTCACACTCGTTGGTCATACACATTTCAAAATCAACATCACAGCAAGTTTCCTTTAAAAACTTATCAAAGTTTGATGGAAACATTGGTAATATCTTTACCAAACTTTCTAATAAGAAACCTATGTTTGCGTGATTGCATATATGCACATATGCATGTACATACGTATATCCTTGACAAGTTAAAAGGTTTTTTTTTAATAAACTCTAGGCTAAAGCTACCATAGAGGAAAACGAACTGACACCAAAGTAGTCCCGCGGTAGGTCTTTGGTGGTAGAGACCGGTTCTAGATTTAACACTTTCTATGAATAAGACCTATCACTTTTACATGGTGTTGTCGTAGGAGGGGATGAATTGACACCATTTTACCAGTCACACATCTATTCTAAAAGGACGTGTTTAGTGACAGTTACAACAATGTAGTATTATTTCAATACAATTTAGTATTATTTAAATAAAACAAGTCCTATAATTAAATTCAAGAACCAAATTAAAGAAAATCCCAAAAAATGAAGACTGATCTTTAATTCATTATTTTTTCTACCTTTTTGTTCTTCATAAACCATTTACATGATTGGTTCTCCTTTCACTGGTCATGAATTCTTACTTTTTGTACCTGATCTATTTTCACCACTCCCACGACCAGTCTTTTGGGACAATTGACACAAATTTCCCGCATGGTAATTTCTTAATAAGTCTTTTTTAAACAAAAATTATATATTTAAGGTTATAATACACATACAGTTGACAATACTCATTACAAAAAAATTAAAGTATACAAGTTAGAGTGCTATATTCGGCTGTGTCTATTTAATATTACTAGTGTTCGCCTAATGGTCAAAATTCGACCATACATTTTCATGTTCATAAGAAGAAAACATACATCTATGCATATATGAATTTACATGTTTCGTTCATTTTTCCGTCTTAGTGGATCGATTTTGAGAGGGACCAACCTCCGTTTCATATTTTAACTTCCACGAGAGTTTATTTTATTTTATAAGTTTAATATCATCAGAATTGATAAAACAAAAAACTATCAAAAAACTCCTTAATAGATTGTCAATCAGGACATTGCAAGTTTAATTTTATTTTTTAGTGTCTAGTATTAACGAAAATTAATCAATGTACCAGATGTTGAACGAAAAAGTACCAAAAAGCTCCCCTTACATGTTCTTATTCCCTCAGGACCTTGCATTTTTAATTTTATCTTTATAGGTCGAATATTAACAAAAATTCAAAACATACCAAAGAAAAAATAAAAAGTACCAACATTTTAAATATCATAGGGTTTCATTCACTCAGGACCATGCACCTATAACATTACGTTTCTAAGTTCGAAAACCGGTTTCTAAAAAATATCGAATAATCGACAACCCTATTTTTTTATTATTTGATAACACAGTACAACATCCAATCTGGGGGGTGAGAAATTCCAAGTCAGGGTGATGGTACTAGGTCAGTATAGTAAAACCCTCAAAGGGTTTGGCGTTCGTATGTGTCAGTTTTTTTTTATGACATTTTAAATTTTTTCCTTATCTTGATGTTTTTTTGTTTAACATAACTCGAGAACCACTTGTCCAATTTTGCTAAAACAAACTCAAAAAAATTTAGAATTACAATTTCTTTAATCCGTTCATATAACGTTTTTCTTTATAATCAACCGTTTTGCCGGTAAAAATAAATTTGTGGAGATTTATAATTGATAAGTGCAAAAAAATGTTCAAGCCTGGATGTATGCAGCAGATTTTATCACAAACCTGCACTGCAATTTTTGTGACTTTTTTTAAGCGATCGGTGAAAATCGTCGGACTTTTGTTTGTTATTTGAAAGAATACACCCACATTCAGTGATGCCAACAGTAGGGGATTTCCCCTTTTCTAGGGATTTTTTTCGGAGAATTTCAACCGTAGGGGACACAATTTTTTATTTTAGGGCATATTTATTTAATCAATGGATATTATCCTTACTGACTAATAACAATATTGACTTAAAATTAATGAATAACAATATGCATTTTAAAATATACTACAAATTTACAGAATATATGTAGTACATAAAGATTTACGAATAAAGAAAAACAACAAGAAAAATCAACAAATTGTGACATAGAATTAAATTGTCTACATAACCTCGAAAAAGGATCAGCAATAGCGTAATTTTCTCTAAAAAAATTTAACAAAAAGGAGATTATAGTGACGCGTATTGCGACAAGGTATATTAAATTTAGCAGACTCTACAGAAAATCACAACAAACATTACCATTAATAAGATTAACCATAAAAGAAACATATAACATTGTACGACGACTTTTGAGCGGTGGTAATTTTATTAATGCCAGTCTTCTACCATAGGAAGGAAAGTTTGTCGAGTAACTCCAATGAAGATCACGTAAACAGAATAATAAAAATTGTTTTTGGACCGATTCAATACGAGAATTTTGAATGTTGTAAAATGGATCCCAAATGATTGACCCATATTCTAAGATTGGTCTAACGAGTGATCCGATTGAAGATAAAAATGATCCGAAAAAAAAAATACCTAGAAAAGGGGAAATCCCCTACTGTTGGCATCACTGAATGTGGGTGTATTCTTTCAAATAACAAACAAAAGTCCGACGATTTTCACCGATCGCTTAAAAAAATTCACAAAAATTGCAGTGCAGGTTTGTGATAAAATCTGCTGCATACATCCAGGCTTGAACATTTTTTTGCACTTATCAATTATAATTCTCCACAAATTTATTTTTACCGGCAAAACTGTTGATTATAAAGAAAAACGTTATATGAACGGATTAAAAAAATTGTAATTCTTAATTTTTCTGAGTTTGTTTTAGCAAAATCGGACAAGTGGTTCTCGAGTTATGTTAAACAAAAAAACATCAAGATAAGGAAAAAATTTAAAATGTCATAAAAAAAAAACTGACACATACGAACGCCAAACCCTTTGAGGGTTTTACTACACTGACCCAGTACCATCACCCTGACTTGGAATTATTCACCCCCCAGACAATAATCCCAAAAATGTTCCATAGTGTAATTTAAAAAAAAACAAATTTTTTGTATTTGTGTTAGTAGCAAATTTGAAGATTTTAATAAAATATATATTGTGCACTTCTGTAAGTAAATATCTTTCAAATGGTGTATATTTTGTTTAAATCGGTTGACATACAGAGGAGGAAAGTGTTCTTAACTGTCTTGCCTTAGCCGATTTATATATATATGTAGATAATCTTTATAAAAACAGACATCCGCATTAAAATTTGTTGCGGGATAAACACATATTAAATTATTGACCGAAAATCAGAAATGGTTAATGCTTTTTTTTAGCAATTTTAAATAGCTTGAGTAAAATATCATGATTTGTTACATTTTAAGCCGAACCTAAATGATTTTCCTGAGGGCAATTTATATTGAAGTCATGGCAAGTTATGAACCAATCATCCCAAAATTCTGCAGATTATTTCTGGTATTAAAAAACATAAATTTCAATACAGCGGTGCAATTAGTGTTAGCGTTTGCAGTGAATTACAGAAGGCTGCTAAAATGGGATCTAAGGTAAATTATGGACCGTACCTCACAAAATTGCATAACACTTTTTCTGACCATATGAAGCTAAGCTGGAAGAGAGCTTACCATAATTTCTATATCTGCTATATCGGTTCTAGGCGTATTTAATTATTTTACATGGGGCCTAGGGCAAATTATGGACCGATCTTTACGAAATATCATAGTGTAATTTCTAGTCCTCTGAAACTTTGATGTACCAAATTTGTTTATGATAGCATTGTTTTACGTTTTTAGGCGTACTAAGCTGTTTTCCGGGAGTAGGGTTTATGTGGGGCCTAGGGTAAATTATAGACCGATCTTCACGAAACTTCAAAATGTAATTTCTAGTCCAATTAAACTGTGTCCAGCCTTATTTTGTTATGATAGCATTATTACTTATTGTCTTAGGCGTACTAAACTATTTCTGGGAGTAGGGTTTATATGGGACGTAGGGTAAATTATGGACCTTTCTTCACGAAACTTTACAGTGTCATTTTCTATTAAACTGTGACGTGACAAATTTTGTTATGATAGCATTGTTGATTAGGGTTTTAGGCGTACTATACTTATTTCGGGGAGTAGAGCTTATATGGGGCCTAGGGTAAATTATAGACGGGTCTTCACGAAATTTTACAGCGTAATTTTCAGTAAAATAAAAAGAATGTTTGCAAAATCTTATATGATTTCGTGCATTGTTCCACCATTTTTATTAGTTTTTGTAAGAAAATTATCAAATTTTTTTAGGTGATGGTTCCACATGTTGTTTTATAGGTCTGATCCTACTGAACCGATTTTGCTGGATTTCAATGCCAAACTGCTTAGGATAACAGCAAGCAATTTTACACAAAGTTTGTTTATTTCATTTGAGTTTTTCGAAAGTGAGCGTGTTTTCAATAGACGGACAGACGGTCAGACGGACATGGCTTAATCGCCTTAGAATTACTCAAGGTCCCAGAATATATATATACTTTATGGGGTCTGAGATGAATAATAAAAAAGTTTCACACGGAATGACAAACTAAGTATCACCCTACTCTTCACAACTTATTGTGATGGAGGGTATAAAGATACCATTTTGTGAATAAATTTGGCAACTTACTGTGACTTCTGGATTTTGTTACAAAGTGAGATACTCGTACAGCTGTGTCAAACAAAACAAAACAAAAAAAAAATTTATTTGTTTTGTGTCCTTGTTCTATATTAAAAGTAAGATTTTATTTCCTATAATATTTTAAAGAAAATTTTACTCGTATAAATTTCCATTGTCCTGTATTGTTTTTTCTTTTTGTTTTGACTAGAATGTACACATAATTTTGAAACAATCTTCTACAATTTTTACGAAACAAGAAAAAATTTAATTAAAGATATCGAATTATTTGAACTAGAAAGTAGTACAATAACTTTATTATTACATAAATGATTATTTTCAGTTTATATTGGTTCAACTAAGAAGAAATAGATTTTATAAATTAAAGTAATTGAAGTCTTGAATAAATAAAACTAAAAACAATCTATTATTTAATATTTAAAATAGTTATTAGAGATTGTTTAAAGAGTATACAATAACTTATGATGTTATTGTTTTGAAAAAGCTTTCAGCATTAAGCGACTCCAGTAGTTAATGGGAGCCGAAACGGACAGATAATTTTTCATAAGCTACAATTAGAAGATTTAAAAACAAAAAGCGCGTTTTAATAATAAATGGAATAAATGTAGGGTGTTTCTTTTTTAAATATGTGGATGATATTTTTGCCATTGTGAAGAAATATGCTGTTGATGACACTCTTTACATGTTAAATGCTTATAATGGGCAGATTAAATTTACTGTGGAAATAGAAAAGAATAACGAACTACCTTATTTGGACGCAGTAATAAGAAGAGACGGAGAATCACTTAAACTAGATTGGTATCAAAAGTACTTCATCTAATAGGCTTATCAATTTTTTTTCTAAACACCCCAGAAGAGTTAAGACTCAACCATAATATGCATAGCCCTGCTTAACCTACTGTCAGAAATGATCAAAAACTCTCTCAAATGAACTTAAGAAAACAAAAACCAAATAAAAAACATTTGGTTCCGTACGGAATGCGCGATTAGATTCGCACCTTGCTTAAGCAAATGACAGTTTCATTAAACTTTGCAAAAAGTTTCCTTAAGTTCAATATGGCTTGCCTCATATAATTTACATGCATTCGAATATTTGCTTAAGCCAACTTAAGCACATTATGGTTGGGCCTTTATAATTACTACAGCGACGAACTTCATTAGTATTAGATATAAGCGACGAAATATTTTACAGAGACAATATAAAGAAAATTACCAATATTCTGGAGAAAAATGAATATCTGAAGAGCACCATAAAGAATCTAATTAGACATGTCAAATCAACATAAAAAATATTGACAAGCAAGATTTATAGCAAGATTATCTGAGAGAATTAAGAAGACAAATATTTATGACAATGATAAGTATGAACTTGCTATGAAGACTAAGAACTTGGTTGGAAAGTTGTTTAGTAAAACTAAAGATGAATTAAAGAAGTATGACAGATCAAACCTAATATATCGTCGGCTTAGAGTGTAAACCTGCTAACTCCCTTTTAATAAATTTTACAGGAGAGAAAAAAACTTTTTATTTTTCCTAATTGCTGCTTGAGAGGAAAACCAAAAACATTGTTGATTTGACACAATTTAGGACTCAAATTGAAGGAAAACTAGATGCTGGTCGACGAGGCATATCTTTCTCTACCATACGGCATTAAAATCTCAATTTACTTAAAAAGTGAATTAAGCAGGTTTACACTCTAAGCCGACGATATAGAATAAACTGCAGTGGTGATGGTTTACATTTGTGCAATAAAACATATGTGGGTACAACAAAAACCAAACTAAAGACTAGAATCTCATCTCACAAATCTGATTTGAAAAATACGGAAAAACCATTAGAACAAAAACTGCACTTGCGGCCCACTGTGCAAAAAGTGGTCACAAGCCAGACTTCGAGAAGGCTAGAGTAATACAAGAAGAGAGTAATACAAGAAGAGAGTAATTCTAAAAAGAGATTTACCTTGAAAATGTTACATGTAATAAATATTCCAATAAACACACGACTTAATTTTAAGACAGACACAGACAATTTCGCTCAATTATATCAACACATAATTAATAAACATAATAAGAAGTGACAACTAGCTGATTATTTGTGTTGGATGATGTATGTTTGTGAAAAAAGAAGCGGCAAAATAGATTAAAATAGATGTATGTAGTATACAAATTGAAAGTTTTAAACAAAGATTTTTGTAATATTAAAGTAAATTAATTGTTGTTTTTTAGTTACCTTGAAAATGGTTAAAATAAAAAATAAATAAAGAAGAATTTTTGACAAAAGGTACGAGAAAACGAAGGTAAAGGAAAAACATGTAGAATCAATTAAGAATAGATAATCATTCAAAAAAGCAAATTTCGATCTTCCAAAGGTTAAAATACAATTTGGTTTAAGGATTGATGTTTGACTATTGACGTCAGGAGTCGTCGATGGCTGCGAGTGTAGAACGGCAAAACCATCTGAGGAGATCGAGTGATAGCGATTGAAACATGTCAGGGTAACCAGCCGCCTGGGTTCGAATCTCAGGCCAGCCGTCTGGGTTCGAACCTCAGTTCAGCCAAGAATGAATGATTATCAATAACAATTTTAATTGATTTTCATGTTGTAAAACTCCTTTCTTCATGAAAACTATTTAATGGAAATTGAATTTGATGAACTTAAGCCTGATTGAGGATATTGAGAATTTGGATTAAAAATCATAAATAGTTCAACAAAATTACCACAATACTAATTATTGTTAAAGCTAGAGCACGGGCTCTATGTGTACATTTGTCCTTCAAGTTGTGCTGAAAAGGTCAACAGGAAAGGGAAAGACAGACATGGGAAAAGGAAAATGTACTTTGGACTTCAAGAAGAATTCTTGACAAAAGGTACGAGAAAACGGAGGTAAAGGAAAAACATGTAGAAGCAATTAAGAATGGATTATCATTCAAAAAAGTAAACTACGATCTACCAAAGGTTAAAATACAATTTGGTTTAAGGATTGATGTTTGACTATTGACGTCAGCCGTCGTCGATGGCTGCGATTATAGGACCGCAAAACCCTGTGAGGAGATCGAGTGGTAGCGATCGAAACATGTCAGGGTAACCAGCCGCCTGGGTTCGAATCTCAGGTCAGTCAAGAATGAATGATTATCAATGACAATTTTAATTGATTTTCATGTTGTAAAATTCCTTTCTTCATGAAAATTATTTAACCCTTCTGCACTCCTTGGGTCAATTTAACCCAATTTTGGTTTTCAAACGCAAAATTTGTCCCTTTAAATATAAGATATGGACGTGAAACTTTAATTTATCCATTACAGGGATGAAAATTATAAATTTAAATGAAAATAATAAAATTTAAATTTTTCCTCCCCCCTCCAAAAAAACACGATTTACACACATTTAATATCCTTTGGGTCAACCAGCGATATTGCAAGTTTAATTCCTCTTTAAAATTTCATTTCCTATTGAATTGAGTTCATCTTCATTCAGAATCATCGATCAATAATTTTTCAGTCAAATAGTCAAACGAATCGCTTTTATTTTTTATTACACTTATATATGAAATTATGTTTACATTTTATGGTTGGGTCACATTGACCCAAAGGATCATAGGAAGGGCACATATCCAAGGGATGCAGAAGAGTTAATGGAAATTGAATTTGATGAACTTAAGCCTGATTGAGGATATTGAGAATTTGGATTAAAAACCATAAATAATTCAACAAAATTACCACAATACTAATTATATAAAAAATAAATTGTTGAAATAAAATAATAAAAGTTATTTTTATTTTTATTTTATGATCCAAGAACTTTAGCCGAATCAAATAAATAATCACAGATAAATGGGTAATTCCATGTCAAATCGACCAAGAGTGGGACCCGACCCCTTTCGATTTGAATGAAATTTGGTGAGAAGGTTCCTTTTATCCTATAAGGAACATATATGAACGAAAAAAATTTTTAAAATTTTTTTTTCAAAAGTTACGTCATATTCAAAATGGCATAATTTCGCCGAATTAGCCGAATATGTTGAGTTTATTTTTTCTATATCTCAAAAACTACTGCACATACGAAGATGATTTGTATGTCATTTTAAAGAGAATACTTGGGGCTATAAGCAATATATTGAAGAAAAAATTTTTTTTGGAAAAAATGTAATATCTGCAAAATATTAAATTTTTAAAATGGACTAAGTCAAAAACCTAATTTTTTTTTTGCCTAATTTTTTTTTATATAATACCTCAAACTGTTCTTTAAAAATCCTAAAACTTTGAAGGAGGTGTTTTTTTTTTTTTTAGATATGAATTTTTTTCTTTCGCAACCTTTAAAAAAATTACCTAAAAATAAAATTTTAAAATTTTAATTTTGAGCAATAAGTATTTATAAAATCTGATTTGTTTGAAAAAGTAATATTATTGGTAAGATTGTTTTTGTTTATTTGTTGCATCTTTTGTTGGGGCTCAATGTGGGCATTTTTTTAAGAAAAGTACACCTTTTGTCACGTTACGTCTTTGAAAGTCGTTTTTTCTTCGTCTCTTTTCCTACCGATAATGCCGGGCTGGTTTCTACAGTTAATACAGTAAAAAAATCGCTGTGCTTAATGCACTTTCAGTCGACACTGATTTAATTGTCAACCATATGTAAGTCTGAAATCAATTATTGCAATTATTCGTGTTTGGAATAGCAAAAAGTGTGATTTTTTTTATTTAAAATAAATAATAGTCAAAACGGTAATCATGGAAAGTAATAAGTGTTCAATTGGCATAGTTAATAATGAGGTATGCTCTGAGGGAAAATTCATTAATTGTGTAGATCTTCCTGATAAAGAACGCATTACTCTTAATGCTAGAAGTGGTATTGTGGTCAGTTTTGTTTGCGATAAGCATGATAGAGAATTTTGTGAAAAAAATACACCTTAAACCAAAAAATGTGTGCTGATCCGTATAACATTCATGTAACTCGAGTACAAAAATCATTGAAAGTCGTTACTTTTGAGATTTATACTCATGTTAAGGTAATTTTTCCTTTAATTGCACCCGGGAAAAAACTGTGTATTTCGTGTTGGAAAAAAATTAGTATTGAAGTGGAAAAATATCAACAAGTGATGCCCCCATCTGAACAAGATGATGTGACATCTGAAATTTGTAGTTCAACAAGTGAAACTGTTTGTTCAAAAACAATTAATCTTGATCGTGTCAATGCTGTTGCAAAAATACTCGGGTTGTCTCCTCTTAAAAAAAAATACTTAAATCGATCAAAAACTTATGTCCAGCAAAAATATTATGAAATTATATCTAAACTACAATCATGCTGTAAGCATGTTACGGATAGTTCTTTTGACTCAATTGACGATGACAATTTAATTGTTGATGACAACCCAGAATTAACTGGAAAAGAAATGATAGTACAGTTGAAGAACAAATTTGATAATACTAGCAAATTGAGTGAAAAATTACAAATCCTGTCAGTCTTACCATCAAGTTGGTCAACCCAAAAAATTGTTGATATTTTCGGAGCAACTTCGTACATGGCTAAAAAAATTAAAGAAAACGTAAAAAAATATGGCATTTTATTCATTCCTGAAAAACATAAAGGTCATCCGTTGTTAAAAACCACGGAAGAAAAAATTCAAGAGTTCTTTAGAAAACAAGACGTCAGCAGAGAACTACCCGGTAAAAAAGAATATAAATCTGCTTATGCTGCGAGTGCAAAAACAAAAACGGTTAATCTTGGGTAACCTAAGTGAAATTTTTCACATGTTTAAAGAAAAATATCCATTTGAAAAAGTTGGTTTTTCAAAATTTGCAAGTTTAAGACCACCCGAATGTGTTCTAGCTGGTGCATCTGGTACGCACGTAGTATGTGTTTGCCGGATTCATGAAAATTTTAAAATGCTATTTCAAGGTGCTAGACTTGAAAAACTAAAAATGAAGGATGGATCTCAACCATTTTCTTCATATAAAGATTGTATGAAAATGGTTATTTGTAAAACACCTACGGATGACTGTTATCTTGGTGTATGCAATGCTTGTCCCGGCTCGTCCAAATTAAAAAATATTCTCGAAAATCTTTTTACGGAAAACTGTTTAGATGACATTACATATAATCAGTGGATTCAAGTAGACCGCTGCTCTTTGGAGACAGTTATAAAATCAACTGAAGATTTCGTTGATTTTGTTGTAGAATATATTCCAAAATTACTTTGGCATGACTTTGTAGCTAAACAACAAGCCGAATATTTTAAAACTACGAAAAATAATCTTGAGATAGGGCAAGTTCTTGTTGTTGCTGATTTCTCTGAAAATTATTCGTTTTTACTTCAAAATAGTGTTCAAGGAGTGTATTGGAATAACAGACAAGCGACAATTCATCCATTCGCTTGCTATTATAGATCCATTGCTGAGAATGGAAGTGATATCGTACCTCTTAGCTTGGTAATAATATCAGATAACTTAACTCATAATACTACTGCAGTTTACAGCTTCCAAGAGACATTAACGACGTTCCTTAAACATAAGATTCCAAATATTTCAAAAATAATTTATTTTTCTGATGGTGCTGCATCCCAATATAAAAATCGTTACAATTTAGTAAATTTGATACACCACGAAGAGGATTTTCAAATTCGAGCAGAATGGCATTTTTTTGCAACTTCTCATGGAAAAGGGCCAAGTGATGGTTTGGGTGGAACAGTTAAGCGATTAGCTAGCCGAGCCAATCTACAATTGACACCTGATCAACAAATTCAGACACCCGAGCAACTGTGTCGATGGGCGAAAGATAATATTCAAGGAATCAATTTTAATTTCGTCTCAGATCAACACATTCAACGTACTGGAAAAAAACTGGAAAATAGGTTTAAAAATGCTTCACCAGTTCAAGGAGTACGTTCCTGTCATGCCGCCATTCCTATTTCGAATAAATTTATTAAAATAAAAACTTTATCTTCATCTAGCGAAGGAGAGGATGGTAAATTGAACAATATCGACAAGATTCTGAGCGAACCAGGCTTTAAAACCAGGTAAAAAATAACGTTTTAATTCTTAATATTGTATTAACATTGAATAAGGCTTCAACATTCATAGCATTTTCATTTATTTTAGGTTAAGAAAAATCAGCCCGGCATTAACGGTAGGAAAAGAGACGAAGAAAAAACGACTTTCAAAGACGTAACGTGACAAAAGGTGTACTTTTCTTAAAAAAATGCCCACATTGAGCCCCAACAAAAGATGCAACAAATAAACAAAAACAATCTTACCAATAATATTACTTTTTCAAACAAATCAGATTTTATAAATACTTATTGCTCAAAATTAAAATTTTAAAATTTTATTTTTAGGTAATTTTTTTAAAGGTTGCGAAAGAAAAAAATTCATATCTAAAAAAAAAAAAAACACCTCCTTCAAAGTTTTAGGATTTTTAAAGAACAGTTTGAGGTATTATATAAAAAAAAATTAGGCAAAAAAAAAATTAGGTTTTTGACTTAGTCCATTTTAAAAATTTAATATTTTGCAGATATTACATTTTTTCCAAAAAAAATTTTTTCTTCAATATATTGCTTATAGCCCCAAGTATTCTCTTTAAAATGACATACAAATCATCTTCGTATGTGCAGTAGTTTTTGAGATATAGAAAAAATAAACTCAACATATTCGGCTAATTCGGCGAAATTATGCCATTTTGAATATGACGTAACTTTTGAAAAAAAAATTTTAAAAATTTTTTTCGTTCATATATGTTCCTTATAGGATAAAAGGAACCTTCTCACCAAATTTCATTCAAATCGAAAGGGGTCGGGTCCCACTCTTGGTCGATTTGACATGGAATTACCCAAATGGCATAAATATAAAATATAGAACTAAGAAAAAATTATTTTTTATTTTAGATTATAAAAACGACAATTCATCTGCGGAGTATATAGAATAAAAATTGGGAATAAAGCATGACAAATCATGTTAATTGAAAATTTTGTATTCCCAAAAATTACTTTGATAATAAACTGCACGGCTTAAAAAACTAAACTGACAATATTTTTGCTCTAGCTCTTATAGTTTTCAACAAAAACGCATTTAAAGTTTTCCATATAAAAATCCTTAGGAAGCAAATTTTTATATGAAAATAGAAGTGATCTCAGATTTTGCTTATTTTGGCTCTAGCTCTTATAGTTTTCAAGAAAAACGCATTTAAAGTTTTCCATATAAAAATCCTTAGGAAGTCAATTTTTATATGAAAATAGAAGTGATCACAGATTTTGCTTATTTTATAGTTTTCAAGAAAAACGCATTTAAAGTTTTCCACATTGTTTGCGAAAACAATAAAGCAAGTTGTTTTTGGTTTTATGTATTTTGTTTTTTCTTAACCTACTTACAACTACAATTACTGTTGGAAGAATTCCAACCAATTGTTGCGGGGAATGTAAGAAAAGATAAACTCACTGTTTATGGTTGTTGTTGTTCTTGTTAAAGCTTAAATATTTTTACAAGTAAAACTGTTGCTTACAATTCTTATTCGCTTAAATTTTTTATTTGTATAATATCTTCAGTTTTTCTAAAATCATGGGATGAAGTTTAGTGATGATCTGGCCTAAGCAACCAGTGAAATGCACATAGGAATGGCTTATCTCATCAACAATAAATTTCAGTGTTTTTATCAAAAATACAAATTGAAAATTTGGCACGACAAACAAAATCTTATTAATTGATTATTTTTTAACTTTCAGTTTTCCATAAAAAAAAGGATAAATATGTTTACACTTCACATATAAGTAAATAAAATGAACACCGCATATAGTTGTAACATTTAGGGCCATTATTATAACTTGACGTTAGCTGTTATCCGACAGTTAACAGACGCTTTTTGACAGATAACACATTATTATCTGTCAATTTAATCTTAACTTTAGCTATCTTCAAGTTGTAATAATGGCCCTTAAAAGTTTCACTAAATGTTCTTATTATATATTTATTTATAAAATTGTGTAACACTTAACTTGCACACGTGCATATTGCTGTCTGCTTGTTAAAGTTAAAGTTTTAGTATAATAACTCTTCTTGTATTAACGTATTTACGCACTTACACATATTAGCTTTTAGTTTTGCAATTTTGTTTGAATTCAAGTAGTTTTTTTAATAATTTTATGGTAAAATTGAAAAAAAAAGTTAATGAAATAAAATACAAATTTTGTATATACAAAAAAGGCAGTTTGATAATTTTTTAGAGTTTAGAATACAATTCAGAAAAGTTTTGTAAACTTTTTTGTTATCACATATGAAAATATTAACATTTTGCTACAAAACATTAAAAAAAAGTTTGACTGCCGAATTAATAGAAAATTAAAATGTATTCGAAATGCATTTTAAGAAAAATGTTTATGAAAATTTTGCCTTAAAACACATTTCAAACATATTTTATTTTTTATGTATGTATACGGCAGTGAATGTTTTACATGATTTTTGTTTTTTTTTTCAATAAAAAAATAAAAGCTAAAACAATACGGAATATTTATACACATTTCTTAATCAAATATTATGTATACGTCACACACAAAATCGGTCTTATTTGCAAATATATTAATCATAGATCTTTAGTTGAATTGAAGTCGCGTGGGTATTTTAACCTCCTTAACGAAGGGTAAAAGGGCAAATTAAAGTTTGTCATTCCGTTTGTAATTTTTATAATATTGATCGTAGCCCTGTAAAAATTATCAAATTCTGTGTCCTTATGAGTGGCGAAGTTGATTTAACGATTTCCGTTTATCCGTCAGCGTGTCTGTCTGTTGAAATGGGTGTTCCGAAAACCCCAGATATAATGGGGCCATGGTTGTTCAACATCCGACAAAATGTGGCGGGAATGGAGAAAAAAGAGTGCCCGAATTTGGTACACATAGATGGGCTATCAGCCTCTCTAAAAATATGGGCGGGATAAGATAAGTGGGCCCAGCATCGCCCTTTCGGTGATAAATACAAATCAGACAAATTGTGGGCGGAATGGGTGAATTGGGCGTCGCACAAAATAAATTTATTTATATGGAAAGAACGGCAAGTGAAAATTTTTTTAAACTTGGTAAACATAGCTGGTTATAATGGGCGGGATTGGATGGGTGGGCGTAGAACATCCCAATAAAAACAGGAGCTTCCAAAGAAGATTTGTAAGGGAGTAACATAAAAGTTTCGCTTGCCATTGCACTAACGGAAGACAGGAATTTTATATGGCAAGTTCCCACTTTGAAGCAATACATTTTTGACACATAAAGCGTATATACAAATTGTTGGATGTAACAATTAGCTTCACACACTGAATATTTTGATGCAGTTATTTTTTAGTATTATCCCTTAAAAACCTGCTTCGTAGTAAGGGAATGTCGTGGCATTTGAAATGTTACTTTTTTTTTAAAGTTGTTGAGAGTTCTCTCACTTACTTAAATGCATTTCTGTATGTCTTATTGCATAACGCATAATTGTAAATTTGGTGCTGGCAACTTGGCAATCAATGCTCAACATCCGACAAAATGTGGGCGTAATTGGAGAAGTGGTCGTGTCAGATGTGTTTATAGTCAATTAGCCTTCAAAATCCAACCACAAATTTTGTTTTTAAATTCTTAGAAAAGTGTACAAAATGTAGAGTAGTACAAAGTTTAATTTTTATCAAAAAGTAATTTAAATTTTTGGGAATACAAAATTTTAGTTTCAAAAGATTTTGTTATTCGTGCTTAATTCCCAGTTTTAATTCTTGGCAAAAACACTTGAAATTTATTGTTGATGGGATAAGCTATTCCTATGCACAGGTCATCCATAAAGATTTTAGAAAAACTTAAGATATTAAACCAAATAAAACTTTAAACGTATAAGAATTATAGCAACAGTTCTACTTGTAACAATATCAAAGCTTAAACAAAACACATCAACAATAAACAACAGAGGGTTTATCTCATCTTACATTCCCCACTACAATTAGCTGAAATTCTCTCAACATTAATTGTAGTTGTAAGTAGGTTAAGAAAAACAAAATAAAAACAAGCTTTGATATTGTTACAAGTAGAACTGTTGCTATAATTCTTATACGTTTAACAGTTTTATTTGGTTTAATATCTTTAGGTTTTCTAAAATCTTTATGGATGAAGTTTCCTGATGATCTGGCCTAAGCAACCAGTGAAATGCGCATAGGAATAGCTTATCCCATCAGCAATAATTTTCAAGTGTTTTTGTCAAGAATAAAAACTGGGAATCAAGCACGAATAACAAAATCTTTTGAAATTAGTTTAATTTTTATTTAAAATGTGCGAAATTGGATTAATGTACTTTTGTCAAAAAAAAAAAAAAAATAAAGAAAATTTAAAAGAAAAAAAAACAATATTTTTAATAAAAATGAAAGAAACCTCGTTTTTTAATTAAAAAAATCATTAAAATCCAAAAAAAGTATTCTAAAATAATAGAAAACTGTTTTTAATTTTCCATAAAACTATACAAATGTTATTTAATCAGAGAATAAATATACTTATATATATAGAATTAGTTAATATAATAACAGCGGGTCTAAAAAGCCGTGACTTTTCGAACTTCCCGTTTTTAATTGAAAAGGCAACACTGCTTATTTAATTGTATTTGACAGCAATTGATAGCAGATTTCCTCCTGATTTGAGTAGAAAATGGAAAAAGTGAATTTCGTGTTCTCGTTTGCATTCCATGGAAAAAACAATGCATTAGACTGATAATTACTACCTCACCCTCTATTCACAGATTTAGTTAGAATTTATTATTTCTTGTTTACAAACCTAAAGAAATGGATCGGTTGAAAGGGACTTTATTCTAGCAATGAAATTATCTCATAATAAAATATCTTTTTAGAAGTTCCGACAAATCTTATTTTTTGGAAGGAAAATTTTGGAAAAAGTCCATAGAGCTCTAAGCAGATAACGTTGAAAAATAAAACGATTATTTCTACTTAAAAATTAAGGAGCTTATAGACTGTCCATTACTTTGTCAATTCACGATTCTAACGATTTATTTTTGTAGAATAATTTTTGGTTTTTCATAAAAATCAGTAAGAAATTATCAAAAACTTGTGTTATTAAAAACTTGAAAATAAAATAATTTCCAATAAACCAATTTCTCGTATGACTGATGAAACTTCCATCGTTCTTTGGAAACTTTTTTCACAATGAAATTTTACGTTATAAAGTTGTACTATCTCAAATTTATCCTTAGATATTTATAACATATTAAGGCTAGTTATCTACGTTATTGTTGCACACATTTTCCTTTAGTGGTTGATCAAGCTTGTCTTTTCCTGGTTCTCTCTTACGTCCGATAGTGTAATCATGAAGTTTTTCTAAGAATTCTCGCCAATGCGATTTTGCATTGTTCTATTTGTTAAAATTATTAAGTTAAATACAACAAATTTTTTAAGTAAAATAATTGCAAAACCATATAGTGTCTTATAATTGAGGTTTCTTCTGTAAACAACAGGGTCAGTACATCAAAAGTCAAACAAACGTGTGTAACGGGGTTAGTTAATAATAATATTCTCTCTCTCATTAGAAAAACAAGCGTACAGGTGTCTGTCTGGTATTTTTTAGAAATTTGGCTCTTTTGAATATACTGAAATTAATAAAGTAACTGAATATGCCTTTGTTTATACGGAATATGTAGTTAATTTTATGATAGTTTATTTATAAAAAAAAAAAAAACTGAAAATTAAGTTCTTTTTACGGAACATGGGGTTGAATTTTTGACAGTAAAAATTAAATGAACTTTTCGTTACAAATAAATGAAAAATAAGTAGGCAGGTTTTTAACTGAATTTTCATTTATTTTATATTACAATTTCCGTTAATTTAACGTACAGAATATTGTAAGTGTAGGACACAAACTCAGTGTAATAGTAAAATGGTAAGAAATATCAAAATGGTTTCTAGGAAATAGCAGGTTGTATGTTGCCACGAATTAGGTGCTATAAATCTTCGTTTATTTGTCGTATATACATGTGTATTAGACTGGTCGCAATTTTTTTTTTTTTTAAATTTACATGTTTGCGCTGCTTAAAATATGAGGTTTGGTGTAAGAAATCAAGTCCTAATTTTTCAGCTCAATCCGACGGTGCCTAGTCGTGCCAAGTGGGGCCCAAAGTTCCCCATATGATAAAAAAAACATCTATTCAATCAGATACTAGATGAAAAAAAAAAAAATCTGGCTTCGTTACGATCTTCCGCAGAGAAAATACTTTAAGTATGCCAAATTTCAGCTTCCTATGTCATCATATGGCTTCAGAAAGTTGCGGAAAGAATAGGACATACATGCAAACATCCTTACATACTAAGAAATTATATATTGTATAGATAGATTAACCCTTCGTCTTACTCATGAGTCTGGCCAGACCTTTTTCGATTTTAAATGTTATTTTAATATATTTAAAACACAGGTAGAGACTTGAAATTTCAGGTACCCGTCTAGAATTAAGTTAACAATAAAAAGCTGTAAAAATATATCCTGGAAAGGATATATAAAGAAACTTATTCGAATATTTTACAGCACACATCACATACGTAACACATGTGGTCTGGCCAGACCCATATATATTTTGTATAAAAGATGCCGTATTTTTAACTTTCTTTCTTGCTGTTTTTAATTATTTTTTGTTAAATTATCTGTTATTTATTTAATTTTATTAAACACACAAACTAGTAGCTCCATCTAGTTCTCGATTTGAACAAAAAACCCAATAAGACAGTAACTAGTAACTCGCGTTCAGAAGCTGATTTTTACATGTGAAGAGTGGAGGCTAATGACTTAGAACATAATAAAGCTGCTGAGGAAGGTTATGAAATTCAACCGTTCACAGATGAACAGAATGATGATGTGGGTTACGTTCCAAATAAGAACGATTCATCCGGTTCTGAAAATAATTTGTTCATAAAACGAAATGAATCGTTTGCTTCTAAGGACGATGAAGAAGAACCACATCGACCCCTTTGCGCGAAATTATCGTATGTAACAAAAACCAAATTTTACAGGAAAACCATTTTTATACTTTTCTCTGCTATCACTTGCAATATAAATATGAAAATATACATTCGATTTTTGGAGCAACGAAGTGGAATTCGCCTACAATATTTTGTCAGGCGACGTATCTTTGAATGTAGAACAAGATTGCATCAAAAACTCAATTTCAAAAAAATTGGCATATACGATAATTTCGCGCAAATGGGTCGACATGTACAAACTTGTCAACAATACTCTGCCCATCATATATTTATGGTAAAGATTGACCAAAATGGAATAAGCAGCAACTTAATGTTGGTATATGCTGCGCCAAAATAATATGCGTTTTGTATTCGTGTATTTGCTTGAAAAGGAACGATGTTTGAAAATTTGCAAACGAATTGGTTCTATTTAATATTGAAAATGGAATATTCATATACTCCAAAAAATTTTTGTTCAAAGTGTTCAGATTGTCAGCAACATTCTAAATTTAAAATTACATGTTTCAGTTGCTACGGAAATCCATAGTGCTTATACATGTATGTATTTTATTTCTCTTTTTTATTACAACCCTGCAAATAATAGGACCAGTTCAAACACGCGTGTAAATAATTGCCCACAAGGGACTAGGACTAGTCCAAAAGTAACCCAATCGTATTTAAAAAACATGGTCTATTTAACATTACGATGTCTTAGGGCAGGATCATATAACCCACCTTTGCACTACAAAGGAGTAGTTTTAAAACTACTCCATGGTATAATCAAGAAGATTAGTTTTGAAGTCGATTAAAAACGAAAGCATGTCGTCTCACTACAAACACTTTTTAACAATGACATGGTCCATGCTTGTATTACATCGGACCAGTCCATGGAGTAGTCCATTTTATCAAAATGGATCAGGTGGTCCAATATTATTTGCAGGGAAATAAAATCGTATTGCATATTATAAACATGTTATATACATTTTATGAAATAAAACGATCTTATTTTTCAGTTTTAAGACATATTTTGATAGGTCAAAATATGTTAATTTGTGTATTATAAACAAAAATAATATGAATACGTACGCATAATATTTCATATAATGAATTTAATATTTTATTTCAATTATAAATTTGTATAATATAAATTTTAGTTAAAAAAAAATTGGTTTTATTTATTCAAAAGTTGGTTGGGTCTGGCTAGACTCATGCGTTACGAATGTGAAAATAAAAACATATGTAAGACCGAGGGTTAAAGTATTTGCAGTTTAATATTTTAGTATGATACGAACGAAAGATTTTTAACTAGTTTTAACTAATTCGGGGTCGCTGAATCCAGTGGTGCTAGCCGTTTTTTTAGGTTAGCTTTAGTTTTCGAGATATACCGTTATTTCGAAAATTAAGGATGTTGCACAACATATGTTCGCGCAACTCAAAAACGCTTTAGCTTATTGAAAAACTAAAAAAAACCGAAATTCGGCAATAAAATTTACTTTACGAAAGTTAAAACTTTTTTCTTCATATTGGCTTTGGTTTTCGAGACATACCGTTATTTCGAAGATTAGGGAGGTTGCACAACATATGTTCGCGTAACTCAAAAACGCTTTAGTTTATTAAAAAACAAAAAAAACCGAAATTCCGCAATAAAATTTACTTTAAGAAAGTTAAAACTTTTTTCTTCATATTGGCTTTGGTTTTCGAGACATACCGTTATTTCGAAGATTAGGGAGGTTGCACAACATATGTTCGCGTAACTCAACAACGCTTTAGTTTATTGAAAAACAAAAAAAACCGAAATTCCGCAATAAAATTTACTTTAAGAAAGTTAAAACTTTTTTCTTCATATTGGCTTTGGTTTTCGAGATATACCGTTATTTCGAAAATTAAGGAGGTTGCACAACATATGTTCGCGTAACTCAAAAACGCTTTAGCTTATTGAACAACTAAAAAAAACCGAAATTCCGCAATAAAAATGTATTTGGCGCGTGTAGTGCCTAGGATGCCTCAAGAAGGGTTCTTTATAGCTTGTTTTGTTTGCAATATTGTTTTTTATGTGACTCTATAAAATTAGAAGCATAGCTCCATTTTTCAATTTTTTCTGAATTTTTAAAAACAAAAATTCCGAAATTTTAATAAAAAATTTATTTTTTTTTCCAGAAAAAAAAAATTATGTTTCTAAAACGACTGCGCATATAAGAAAAACGTTTTACCTTTCTTAAAGTAAATTTTATTGCGGAATTTCGGTTTTTTTTAATTTTTCAATAAGCTAAAGCGTTTTTGAGTTACGCGAACATATGTTGTGCAACCTCCTTAATTTTCGAAATAACGGTATATCTCGAAAACCAAAGCTAACATAAAAAAACGGCTAGCACCACTGGATTCAGCGACCCCGAATTAGTTAAAATTAGTTAAAACTCTTTCGTTCGTATCATACTAAAATATTAAACTGCAAATATTTTAATCTATCTATACAATATATAATTTCTTAGTATGTCAGGATGTTTGCATGTATGTCCTATTCTTTCCGCAACTTTCTGAAGCCATCTGATGACATAGGAAGCTGAAATTTGGCATACTTAAAGTATTTTCTCTGCGGAAGATCGTAACGAAGCCAGATTTTCGATTTTCGGTCTTTAAGACCGGCTTTTCATCTAGTATCTGATTGAATAGATGTTTTTTTATCATATGGGGAACTTTGGGCCCCACTTGGCACGACTAGGCACCGTCGGATTGAGCTGAAAAATTAGGACTTGATTTCTTACACCAAACCTCATATTTAAAGCAGCGCAAACATTTAAATTTAAAAAAAAAAAATCCCATACAAGATGCGACCAGTCTAATGTGTATGCTTAAAACATGGAGTAGTTGTGAGTCCGTTTATTTAGTTTGGTGTATGTTTGTTTAAATTACGTTTGATTTAGGGTTTTTTTCTGTTAAGTTAAAATATGTATATTAACAAAAATATTATGTATATCTTTTATGTTTTAATTTTTTTGTGGTTAGTGGTTGTGTGTTGTATGTTGGCATATTAATTGTGATAAAAGATTCTTTAATTGATGATGATGATTTAAAATTAAAGGCCCAATCATAATATGCTTAAGTTGGCTTAAGCAAATGTGCGAATACATGTTAATCACATAAGGCACATGAACTTCAGGAAACTTTTTGTTAAGTTTTATGAAATTTTCATTTGCTTAAGCGAAGTGCGAAACAGATGGCACATTCTATACGTAAACAAATGTTTTTTGATTTTGTTGTTGTTTTTTTTAATACATTTGAGAGAGTTTTCGTTGGTTTTTGACAGAAGGTTGAGCACGCCTACGCATATTATGGTTGGGCCTTAACTCTTTAGTATGCTTAACGGAGGCACGAAATAACCCCCCAAAAAAAGGGTCCGTGCAATAACTCCCAGGTGCAATAAGTCCCAAGAAAAAAATGAAATTAGACCCAAAAATTTTTCATACAAATGTGGGAGTAATTTCATTATGAAATAGCTCCCAGCCCTCTCGGTTTTATTTCATTTTTTTGGAAGTTATTTAATTTTTTGCCTGGGAGGTATTTCATAATGAAATGAAATAAGTCGCCAACAAATTAACGTGGAAGTTATTTCATTTTATTTTGGTTTTCGGTGTTATTTCGTTTGCTGTGGGAGTTATTTCATTTTTTGTGAGAGTTTTTTCATTTTCAATTATTTGCAATTTTTTAAAATTGTTTAAAATAATGATATAACGGGATATATCAAACTATTTGAATACAATGACTTAAGTTTATCAAAGAAGAACATTTTGCTAGTTAGCGAAGCCGGTGTTTGTTATACCATAGAGGAGAAAATACTTGCGCCCGGCCGAAGGCCTGCTATGCAGAGAAGCTTTAGTTAGCGAAGCCGGTGTTTGTTATACCATGGAGTATAAAATCCTTTCGCCCGGCCGAAGGCCGGCTATGCAGAGAAGCTTTAGTTAGAGAAGCCGGTGTTTGCTTTAGTAAGCGAAGCCGATGTTTGTTATACCATAGACGAGGTAATCCATGTATTCGGCGTGCTTAAACTGCAGGCAGTTGCCATTGCAGGAGGTCAGGATTTAATAAAATGCCCCATTTGTTGTCAAAATGTCGAGGACTCAATGTTAGTTTTTTGGTAACCTAATATGTTGATATTCAAGTAAACCGAATACATATATAATAAATTTCTTTGGAAGTTGTTTAATTTGTTTGGGTCTTATTTCATTTCTTTTCGATGGACTGTTTTTGGAAGTTATTTCATTAATGTCTTTAGGAGTTATTTCATTATGAAATAACTCCCAAAAGTTGGGGTTTGTTTCATTTAAGACTTGGAAATTATTTAATTTTTTTTGGGATTTATTTCTTTTTTCCAGCTAGGGACTTATTTCAATTATTTTGGGATTTAATTCATTGGGAGTTATTGCACTGGAACTAATTGCACCTGGGAGTTATTGCACGGAGGCCAAAAAAATAATGAAATAACCCCCCAAAAGTTTGTACAGAAAACAACAAAAACGATTTTTGGGGGGTTATTCATTTTGTTTGTGGTCTTATTTCATCTTTTTAATTGCGGTTTTATTTTATATGAAATTATCCCCCAAAAAATCATTATGAAATAAAGCCCCAATATATTTTTTGGGGGATTATTTCATTTTCAAATTCATTATGAAAATGTTTTTGGGCGCAAGGATTTATCCACTTTGGCATACAGAACACCGGCTTCGAATAAAAAGCAGCCCTGCATAGCCGGCCTTTGGCCGGGCGCAATTGTTTTCTTCTATGTGGTGTACCAAACACCGGCTTCGCTAACTTATGCTTCTCTGCGTAGCCGGGTCGAGTCGGTAATTTTATACTATAGAGGATAAAATCCTGGCGCTATGCAGAGAAGCTTTAGATACCGAAGCCGGTGTTTGTTATACCATAGAGGAAAAAGTCATTGCGCCCGGCCGAAGGCCGGCTATGCAGAAAAGCCTTAGCTGGCGAAGCTTGTGTTTGAAATATCATACCATGATATCTATCGCGTGATTGTTTAAAGCAAAATTGTATAATTAATTGTATTACATATATTGGGTCTTTATTTCATTTCAGAAATTGGGGTTTTATTTCATATGAAATAAGCCCCCAAAAATTAGTGAATTATTTCATTTATGTTTGAGGCGTTATTTCATTTCGTTGGGGGCTAATTTCATTTTCAAAAGAGGGGCTTTATTGCATATGAAATAGCGTAATTGCCGTTGATAAGGTACCATAGGCTTTTCCGTTGCTTATAACTTTTAATTTATCGACGAAGATAATAGAAAGAGTTATGGAATAATATAAACAAATATTAGCATATTTTAACAAGCAAACTAGTTAAAATGTCAGAAGCAAAAAAAAAAAAAAAAATTAATCGCGCTCGCAATCTTGTGAAGTCAAGATCACCTGTTATGACCACCTGTTATGCACTGGCTTTGCCGTGATGAGTCAACCACTAGTTTATCTTTAAAATTAAGCCCACCTTAAAACCAAAATAATTGTTGAAAACTTTCAAAAATTCAATCTAATGTCCTATTTTTAAAATTTCCGATTTCAAGTAAAAAAAAACAGCCAACGAACTTGAAGTTTGAAAAGTCGATAAATGAAAGAGACTATTAAAGTTCTTAAAATGAGCTATGTATATAAAAATTAATAACCACAAATTAATTTACATAATGTTTAAATAGTTTTATTTAGAAATTCTCTTTCGAACTTCCTGGGAAACTTAAAATCTCAGTTCCTATTTTTTTATTTTAAAATAAATGTGCTCTTATCGAAAAGTGATTTCTTTGGGAATACAAAATTTTAATTTCAAAAGATTTTGTTATTCGTTCTTAATTCCCAGTTTTTATTCTTGATAAAAACACTTGAAATTTATTGTTGATGGGATAAGCTATTCCTATGCGCATTTCACTGGTTGCATAGGACAGATCATCAGGAAACTTAATCCATAAAAATTTTAGAAAAACTAAAGATATTAAACCAAATAAAACTGTTAAACGTATAAGACCTATAAGCAACAGTTCTACTTGTAACAATATCAAAGTTTAAGCAAAACACATCAACAATAAACAGTGAGTTTATCTCATCTTACATTCCCCACTATAGTTAGATGAAATTCTCTCAACAATAATTGTAGTTGTAAGTAGGTTATGAAAAACAAAATTAAAACAACAACAACTTACAAAAGCATGTTGTAGTGGGGAATGTAAGATGAGACAGGCTCACTGTTTATTGTTGATGTGTTTTGTTGAAACTTTGATATTATTACAAGTAAAACTGTTGCTATAAGTCTTATACGTTTAACAGTTTTATTTGGTTTAATATCTTTAGTTTTTCTAAAAATCTTTATCGATGAAGTTTCCTGGCCTAACCAACCAGTGAAATGCGCATAGGAATAGCTTATCCCATCAACAATAAATTTCAAGTGTTTTTATCAAGAATAAAAACTGGGAATTAAGCACGAATAAGAAAATCTTTTGAAAAAAATGTGCTCTTTTCACAACACAAGTGATTGAAAAAAAATTATTTTCCAAAACGTTTTTTTCATAAATATTGTATTGTGCTATCTTACACACAGGTTTTTTTTTTTTTTTTAGACAAGTGCTATCTCCATAATAAATATTACTTCATATAATAAAATGATAAAAATTGTTATTACAAAGTAGACATACATATTAAACATCAAAGGGTTGGGAATTGTCTCTAGATTTCATAAACTAATATAATTTTAAAATTCGTTGTAGAATTTTACAAAAAACTGCAAAACAATATTGTAAACAATAATTATTTTAATTTATGAAATAAAATCTTTATTAGCTTATATTAATTAATGAAATTTTACAAGTAAATAAATTTATTAATGCTTAATACAAACCGGTCATTTTATTAAACTTACAAAACGAATCCCACAATTCCTAAAAAACAGCCGGAAATTCCCAAAAATTAGTGTTTTTGAGAAATACAATGGCTACCAAGCACGGGTCTTAGTATTCCTATTGCACAATTATTATAAACATATCGGGTCATACAAACTCGAACGAGTTGCCCAAAATTGGACCGTCCGAATGGAACACCCAACATTTACATTATATTATACAAATAAGACTGTTAAGCGAATTTATTTGTAAAATATCTATAGTTTTTCTAAAATCTTTGCATGAAGTTTCCTGATAATCTGGCCTAAGCAACCAGTGAAATGCATAGGAATAGCTTATCCCATCAACAATAAATTTCAAGTGTTTTTGTCAAGAATAAAAACTGGGAATTAAGCACGAATGACAAAATCTTTTGAAATTAAAATTTTGTATTCCCAAAAATTGAAATTAATTTTTGATAATAAACAGGCAAGTTTACGGCCTAAAAAACACTTAATTGACAACATCTTTTGTAAGTTGTTGTTGTTTTTATTTTGTTTTTCTTAACCTACTTACAACTACAATTAATGTTGAGAGAATTTCAACTAATTGTAGTAGGGAGTGTAAGATGAGATAAACCCACTGTTGTTTATTGTTGATGTGTTTTGTTTAAACTTTGATATTATTACAAGTAGAACTGTTGCTATAATTCTTATACCTTTAACAGTTTTATTTGGTTTAATATCTTTAGTTTGTCTAAAATCTTTATGGATGAAGTTTCCTGATGATCTGGCCTAAGCAACCAGTGAAATGCATAGGAATAGCTTATCCCATCAACAATAAATTTCAAGTGTTTTTGTCAAGAATAAAAACTGGGAATTAAGCACGACAAACAAAATCTTATTGATAATTCACAAAAAATTATTTCAAACAAATTATGATAAATTTGAGTCTTACAGCCTGTTTTTAGAAAATAAAATTTTATGTTAGTTCGTAAAAAAAAGAACAAAATCAGATTTAGGTTTTCATAAAATTAAAAAAAATTTTCCGGTGAGTGACAAAAAAAGCTTAATTTTTTTCTACATATTTTTGGTTCTTATAAAATGAACATCTTCGTAATAAATGAAAACAAAGGTGAGATGAAGACGATAAGTAAAAGGCATTCGTTTAAAAAACAAATCACCAAAAATTAGAAAATAACTTTGGTATTTTTAAAAAGGAAACCTAAAAAACTTATACTATTATTAAATATTCTATAAGGGTTCACTTATAATTACATAAATATGCATTTACAGGTTCAAAAAATTCTAGATGCCAAATAGAAAACGGTCTTAAATTAAGTAGATTTAAAGAAAAAATAATATACGGAAAGTGGTGCAAGCTAAATTTGCAAGCAAGTTTTAAGACTGCAGTAATTTTAGAAGAAAAAATATTACTGTTCTGTTAAAATAGGTAAGAAAACAAAGGACATTTGTACCGAAATGCGTGAACATATTTTAAAATTTTTAAAATTGTTGGACGTGTCAGTTTACAGTGCAGACTGTAATAAAACACTTGTCTGAGTCTCAATCCCTAAGAAAGCAAGCCAAAAACTGGACGTCCACCCGAAATTACCTTACGAGTTTAGCAATTTATAAAAACTGTTGTAAGTTAAAATCCTAACCCTTTCAGACCCATGCTTTAAATTGATTTCAAATTACCCTTAATCATAAAAATCAAACAAAATATTTTTGTATTTTGTATAAGATAGACCCATAAAATATTTCTACATGGTCCTTTTTGGCAAACAGGACATCGCACAATTGTGCGGTCTAGGTCAATATCTGCAAAGAACATTCGAACTGATAAAACATAGTTTGGAACTTTTCTAGCGTTTATTAAACCTAAAAAATACAGATACTTTAATACGTTATAAGAAATAAAGAATATAATCAGAGGAGTTTCAAGTTTTTGTTCCATCTTCTAATTTTTCCTACGGGATATTTTCCACATACTTTCCCCCCCCCCCCCCCCCCCCTATGCTTATCCCGAGAAGCTCTACGAGGAAGCAGGAATCGAAACCGCAACCCCCTAACTGATAGCTTATCTCACTACCATATAGTCTACTGGCTATCACTGCATATGTGTCCTTCCATTTCAAAACAGCTACAGTTTCGATATTGGTAAATTGGGATATTCGCCCCGACTCATTTCTTTGTCCAAAGGAAATTTTACACTCTATAGATATATTTGTCATATTTGTACCTGTGGCTAGCAACCCATCTGGTGTAATGCTTCTAACAGTGATATTTGTGTAAAAATTCAGTCCGAAATATATATTAATGGATATAAACGGTCCAGGAGGCTTATTCTGAATTGCGATGCGAAAATCAATGCGATGCGCAAATGAAATGCGATGCGAATGAAAATTGGTATTCTGTTAGACTTTCGCAATCGCATTCGCAATTTATTTCAAATCGTGGCAACGCTGCTCAAAAATACGTCAGTGTCAATAAACGTCAAATTAAAAATAAATAAATTGTTTGTGTTTGGCTGTGAAAATTGTTCAAATAATTTATTTAGGACATTCTGTAATAAAAAAAATAATAAAAATGGATTTTGTGGCGCTGTGGTTCGACGACGAAGAAAATGAAAATGTTTTGTGTGTACTTTATAATCGGCCCAAACCTATTATAATTTAAGTTAAAGTCAAATATTTTTGAACTGGTTTATATATTTCATACTTTTTCCATCCTGCAGCGCATTTCAATAAAAAATTATTTTTAGCATCCAGCTAAAAATTCAGAATTAAGGATCGTTTTTAGTTTTTGTTATACCCAAGAGTCCTAATTTGGGAACCTGTAGCACCTCTCCTGTTAAGTCTATAAACGTCAAATCCAAGACTTATGCTCGACTACAACTTTTAAATTGTCACCGAAAACTGCATTCAAAATCGGATTTCCAAATCCATTTTTTTCAAATTTCGATCATATAAATAGAAGCTAAACCCTTACAATCTGGCCCACGTTCTTTTCTACTAAGCAAACGGGTGCATTTCCAAAGCATTGAAGTTTGCTATTTCGCAAGATTTTTTTTTTATGACAATTTTAAATATGCGTTTCTTTAAATTTTACTTATTATTTTAATAAAAATTCGTGTAACTTAAACAAAAGTGTCAAATAGTTTTCATTACAGCTCATTTTTATTTTTGTTCAAATAGTGCTATCTGCTTATTTCATTGTTAAAATCGATAAAATTTAAATTTGTAAATACCTAGGCGGAAACTACGACTCTTCTAAATATTATGTACCGCCACAACCCTGTAAATACAAAATTGTGACTCTACAAAAAATCACAACACTGTAGATACAAAATTACAACCTTAGTTTTTTAATACCGTTTTTAAATAAGATTTAACACCGGTACAACACTCTAAAGGCCGCTTTAGCCGACCGTAAATGTAATTAAATGCAATGTAAAGTACCGTAACGTACTGTAAGCTCGTTTGTGCACTTATAGAACATGTAAGAACGTGTCAGCTGTTTTTCACAACCAAAAACAAAAAAGCATTAGTATACATAAAACAACACACACAGTGATGAGAATTAAAAATGTTGAAATGGTGACCGCTTTGCAGAAAAAGTACCAAGTGATTTAAATAGTATTAAAACTGTATTTCTTGCATGTATAAATAAATAAATAAATAATATAATATTTGATATTAATATTACAGATTTACAAGAAACAAATATTTATTTAATCATATTCGTACACATGTTCTTACATTAATTTCAAAATGTGCATACACCTAAACAAGGTTTTAATACTATTAAAACCCAGACTTTGTTTGTTTCTTGATATGTCTACATTTGTTAATTTTATACATCTAAACATATATTTGTATAAATGAAAATATGTATGGATTGTAACTTATTGTGTCAAAAATCCACAGATATTATAACTGAAAAAGTACCAAACAAAAAGAGTGATTTTACCCGCATTGCATTTAAAATATAAGCAGCCCATCACTATCTACAACTGTCACGTTACCTCGTAATGAAATTCTATTTTCTACAGGTTGGCACGTTACGGTTAAGTGACATTACAGTCAGTTAAGTATTTGCATTGCTTTCCATATAACAAAAACGATCAGCTGTTTACATTACATTTACATTTCTACATTTACGGTCGGCTAATGGGACCTTAAATACAAATATACGACTTTAGTTTTTTAAAGTCGTATTTACCATAAAACTATAACGCTACAACACTGCATATACAAGAATTAAACCTTTATTTCCTAATACCGTGTTTATAATAATTCTATACCGCTACAACGCTGTATAGAGCCGTCGAAGCTATCAGTTTTTTTGTTCTCCTGTAAAATTGTGATTTTGCTGATAGCACTATTTGGAAAATAGCCCTCGATATAAAAAACTGAGTGGTTTGCATATTAATTTTACTACACGTTCAATCACTTGTATTGTGAACACTGCATATAACTTTTTTATTTCGTTGGAGTTGAAAAGAGTGTTTAAAAGCCTAAAGTGTTGCTTAGAGTAAATTGGGTGTGAAAAAAATATTTATTTTGCACTTACTTAAATTATTTCTCCTTAAAATGTTTGCAAATAAAAAGGTTAAATTGGGCAAGTTTTCAATAATTAGAAAAAATGGAGATAATTTGAGAATGAATTTCATTTGGATATTTATTTAAAACAGTACAAATACACAAATCTCAATTTATTCCAGAACAATTAAAGGTCACACTGAGCAACCCTATAAAATACAGAACTGTTCTGTATAATACAGAACGGATGGTCACCATAGCTAAACATATCCCCCGTTGTATTTCCTACTTTATATGCTTTCTACTAAAAGCCAGAAAATTATATCCTATTTTGCTGAGTAGGGGGTAATTTAAGTGCGAAATAAAAACAAATGTTGTAAATTTTCGCACTCTGTCCTCCCATTAATATTGTTACTACTACGTACAATAACTTGCACTCACTCTACCCACTTTCCCCTTGATACACATTGAAACATAAAAGGAGAGTTAGTCCAGCTGCTTATACATACAAAGAGCGCAAAGCTCAAATAATTTCATTTCTTTACTCTTGGGTAAATATTATAAGCTATAATTTAGTGCAAAATACTACTTCTATACCAGTTTATGGTCGTTGTAAATAGTTTGAAATTAAAATTAAGATCTCAAGCATTAACAGTAAATTCGTTTTATTTTTATGACTCTCCGTTCGTTCCACTCTTTTAATAGTTGGTTGGTTGGTGCTTATTCTCCTTCTGATTTCTACTTATCACTACATTTTAATAAAATTTATTAATAAAATATTTACCAAAGCATTATAAATTTTCTATTATAACTTAAGTATACAAAAAACGTTAAGAAGGGATTTTTTTCATGATAGTTATTATTTACAACTTAATCAGAGTTTGGTGTCAAAGGGAATAAAAAAAGTTTTTTTGTTGGACAATATTAAAAAAATGCATTAAATTCAGCAAATATAACCTTAAGGACTTGTTTAGCTTAAAGTTATTATTCCAGCACGTTAAAAAGATATGACAAACAAGTTATAGTGCTACATTCGGCTGTGCCGAATTTTCGATACCCTCCACCAACAGTTTGAATATTTCAGGAGTAATATCTACATGATGTCTATTTATTATTAATTTATCTTTAAAAAAACAGACATCAGCATTAATATTGGTTGCGGCTTAAATATATATATATGGGGCCATAGGTTGCGGTTTAGACCTATATTAAATTTTAACTAGCTTGAGGAAAATATCATGATTCGTAACAGTTTTAGCCGAAATTAAATCATTTTCAGGAGGGGAATTTATATTGGAGCCATGGTAAGCTATTAACCAATCATCCCAAAATTCTGCAGAGTGATTTCTGGTATTAAAAAACATACATTTTAATACAGCGGTGAAATTAGTTTTAGCGTTTTCGGTTAATTTAAGAAGGCTGCTAAATATGGGATCCGAGGTAAATTATGGACCGTATATCACAAAATTGCATGACATTTTTTCTGACCATATGAAGCTATGAAAGTAATTTTACCGCAATATCTATGTCTGCTACATTTCTTTCGAATGTGAACGTGTTTTCGGCAGACGGACAGACGGGCAGACAAACAAACATGGCTAAATCGACTTAGAATTACTCAGGGAGTCAGAATATATATTCTTTATGGGATCTGAGATGAAAAATAAAAAAGTTTCACACGGAATGTCAAACTTAGTATACTCTCTTCACAACTAATTGTGGTGAAGGGTATAATAAATATGTGATGGGGTTCGAATGCTTAATAGAAAGTACATTTGTCTTTTCAAATCAACCAATCCGTATCTTTCCTGCTTACTATGTAGAATCGTTGTCTGAAACACATTGTTATCAAGTTTGATTTTTGTCGTTAAAACTATATCAATCAAATTGATAAAAATATATAAAAAATATTTCAGTACCCATTGCACGAAAAATATACGAAAAATATTCCGCTTAGTACACCGAAAAATATATTTTACAAATGTCGAGTCTCTCTTGACTTAAAAAAAAGGAGAGTTCAAAGAGAGTGGCATTTGCAGAGATCCCCATCAACTTAAGAATTTATTAAAAGAGTGCAAAAAAGGCTAAGAAAGTTACTGCAGGCTCAGAAAACGGCTTCCTGGCAAATTTTTCTTAAGGAACTTGATGCAACTCCACAATCAGACTCATTATGGCGTGCAGCTAGAAATATTAAAAGACCAGTTATCTACAAATCACCATTATGAAACATAAATGTAAGTTGGCCAAGAAATGATATTGAAAAAGGAAATCTGTGTTAATAAATGAAAAACGTTTTTATCCGAAATATCTATCACGATATTGCAGTTCAGCTACCACCTGTTGTTGTTAGGCAGCTATTCCGCTAAGATTTGAGACTTGAAAAGGCTTTTTGTGATTTTTTTTTAGGGTTTAAAAAATGCTTTTGGAGCTAAATACCATAGCAAAGAAAATTCTTCTCTTAGTTTTGAATGCAATTTTACACCTTGACTGCTACCCTCAACAATGGAAGGCTTCCTTGGTAACCATGATACCAAAGCCACGAAAAGATCATGCAAAAGTTGAGTCATATAAACCTAATATATCAAGGCTATTTAAGAAGCTGTTAGTGTCAAAGCTAATATTTTAAATTAAAATAGACGTATTAAAAATTATCAAATCGGTTTTAGAAAAAAGCACAGCACAGTTGAACAAACTCACAGAAGAGTCAATGTCATAATAAAAGCTTTTGATGAATAAAATGTTGCTCAGCACTCTTCATTGATGTTTCGCAAGGTTTTGATGAAGTCTGGCATGAAGGCTTATTACAAAAATTGAAGCTAAACTTACCAGCAAACACACACAAGCTGTATGAAAGCTGGAGTCCAGCAAGTCTGCATCCTGGGTCTCTACTATACCTAAACTTCAGCATTTTCGGATGGTACAGCTTTTCTAAGCCTGCATAAGAACCGTCATGAAGCAGATATAGGGTTAAAACAATGGAGGATAAATATCAATGAGAAAAAATGCGTACATCTAAGATTTACCCTGCCCCCTATGGGCACTGCTACACGTTCAATAAATATCGTGATATTTGGATCGCGATCCATTTTAAAATATTGATCGATCACGAGCGTATGCTACATGTTCAATATTTATCGCGTCAGTATTTATGTTATTTTTGTGCTGTGCGGGTCGTTTATCAATGTTGCGAGAAAACCAAAAGAAAGCCTGTTTAGCTATTTTGCTTGCTTTTTTAAAAACCTTTAAATTTTTGCAGTGCACGCCTGGTGACGGTATATTTATTTTTTCGCTAACGTCAAAAAAGTTCACACACCAACCGCGATGAAGTTTTGAAAATTTGTAATTTTATTTTTGGTTAAGAAAAATTAATAATATGTTTTTATAAAAAAAAAAAAATAGCTCAAGTATGAAAATTCATTAATATTTAGAGATGGTAACAGATTTTCTGCAAACCAAAAAAAATAAAAAATTAATAAAAACCACCGTATAAAATTATGAATATTCAATATTGCATTGGTTTAGAAAAACCAATTGGTGCGTGAACTTTTTTTGAGAAAAATTACAAAAGATTATAATTTTCGTGGTTACTAGGACATGGTTGACCTCATTGTACTATGCCAAAAAATTGGTTATACCCCTAATGTAGCACACACACAAGCGTAAACAAATAAGTATTTTTTCGTCTATTGAGCTTAAAATATGTGATTTAGAAATACATTGTTGTAAAACAAACACAATAACATAATCAGCTCATACGTAAATATTTACGATATCTATTTACTAGATCACCCGTGCGAATATTTCGCACCATTAGTTGTCATTTTTATAACATAAAATGAAAATAATTAATAGAAATTTTAGTAACTTCAATACACTTTAAAATATAATTTTTATCTATGCTTAAGTTCATCAAATTTAATTTTCATTAAATTATTTTCATGAAGAAAGGAATTTTACAACATGAAATTAATTAAAATTTTACTGATATTTTTTCATTCTTGACTGAAGCTGAGCTCGAACCCAGGCGTTTTTTACGGACAGGTTACACTTACACGTTTCGATTGCAACCACTCAATCACCTCAGAGGGCTTGCCGTTTAACACCCGCAGCCATCGACGACTGCTGACGTCAATAGTCAAACATCAATCCTTAAACCAAATTGTATTTGACCTTTTTCAGCACAACTTGAAGGACAAATGCAAACATAGAGCCTGTGCTCTATCGAAAGTTCGATAAGATAACCACAATACTGATTATTTATAATTTTTATCAATGAAAATATTAATTTTTCAATTTCTAATTATTTTCGTCATTATTGTTAGAAATAAGCTTTAAAATGAGATATCATTCATTAAATTTGATGCGGTGGTATGGGAGATATTTGCAACCGACAAAAAAAGTGCTTTAGAAATGATAAATATGATTTTTAATTACACAAATTAGAAATATTTATTTATTTATTTATTTATTTATTCAGTCTATTTGGTATTAAATACGCTCTAATGCCGCATAATGAAGTGAAATGTTTATTTTTTAAGCGATTATGATATCGACCCTTTTGCGCGAAATTATCGTATATGCCAATTTTTTTTAAATTGAGTTTTTGATGCAAAATTGTTCTACATTTAAAGAGACGTCGCCTGACAAAATATTGTAGGCGAATTCCACTTCGTTGCTCCAAAAATTTAATGTATATTTTCATTTTTATATTGCAAGTGATAGCAGAGAAAAGTAGAAAAATGGCTCTCCTGTAAACTTGGTTTTTGTAACATACGATAATTTCGCGCAATGGGGTCGATACAATGTTATTGAAATAGGGAAGCTTGTATTTAATACCTGAACTTCCTAATTTAAATTACGATTATTTGCTTTAATATTCTTAAAATTTAAATTGTTTTCTTTTTTATAAGTGGATTATTTAAAGTTAACATTTTAAGCTTATTTGGGAGGTTTTAAATTTCAATTGTGACTGATGTAAAACTGAAGCTGTTGTTGCTTAATTTTTTATTTTTTTTAATACCTAAACAAAGAATTTTAAAAAAAGTTCGTAAAATAAAAGATACTTTTTTTGGGCATTTTATATTCCCAGCCACCACTAACGTAATAAAACACTCACAATCATTGACACATTTTGTGTTCAGATTTTTTTTTTTGTTGTTTTCTTTTCTTATCATTATTTTGAAGTGGTCTGGGGGTAATTTATATTGTTGTGAATTTTAGGGATTATTAGAGTTTTAATGTAGGTAACTAGAGTCATTCATAATTTATCCTCTTAAAACTTTTAGTTTAACAATATCTTTCTTAAACAAACGTTAAGCAAATAACAATGAAAAAGGTGAGAATTAATTTTTTATTTTTAAATCACTGAAAAATTAAAATTATATTTAAATAATTGAAGACACTTGAAAACTCCTACTTTGAAAAAACGAACTATTATAAGTTATTAGAACTTTTAACAAAAAAAATCAAAATTCCCCCCTCATAACAAAAGAAACTGACCTTGGGGAAATACAAATAAAACTTAACAACTTTCTTGAATATTTTTTCTTTAAATTTTTTTTGTTTAGACTTGTTAACAACCATACCACAAGAAAAGCAACTTTAACACAACAGAAGTCAAAAGAAAAAACATACTTTTTTTCATAGCTCAGCAACAATAAAAATAACAAGAATAATAGAATAAAACAATGGAAAAAAAAATTACAAGACCTTGTAATATAATACCTAAATAAAGAAAAATAAAACAAAACAAAATAGGAAAGAATAGAATAGAAAATGTTGTCGGTCATAAAAAACGTAAAGTGCCAGTGGTCATAAAAAGCCAATTATTCCCTTTTGGCGAACAATGAACGAGACAATTCTAAGAGGCTGACAACAACAACAAACAACCACGAAAAATAGAGAAAGTATGTCTCTGGCAGGAAATTATACAAGTGATACATAAAGCAAAAGTAAAAACAGGGCACTAAGAATGAAAAACAAATATAAAAATAAAGATCGAGTTAGACCGACTGCATGAGAAGGCACACAAGAAACGGCCTACACACAAGAAAACAAAAACAAACAAGCATGAATACTTCGGCAAGTAGTTAGTCCGCTTAAACTTTTTTTCGTTCCGTTTTATTTAAGCTAAAGTGGGTTCTAATAATGAGATACATAAGTGCGTACTTAGTAGTGCTTGTTACAAACGAATTAATATACACAAGTAGAATACTCAGCAAACATAAACACATTTTCAAAGTTCTAGTTACACACTTAATCGATGTCCAGCTCTCCAGACAAAGAAGCATTTGATGCGAAACATTTAAGTTTGATGGTGAAAGTGGAAGGAAAACAGGAAAACGATTCCTTATTTACATTTTTTGTTAGTTTGTTATTGAAAAGAAGGAATAGTAGAGTCATTCAAATATCTTAAAATGCTGTTAAACAATGGTTTCATTGCGTGAAATGCTGTATTAAAGAAATTTAAAAAAAAAGTTTTTTTAAAATGTTGCATAATCTGGACGGAGACTCAAGCATTTATACTTTATACTTAAAGTAGTCATAATTTACATGATGTGAATAGAATTTTTAATTAATTTAATGGAAACAATTTAAAGCAATTTTTTTCTACACAGAGGACAAAACATGGAAAAAGAAGGAAAGGCAAAACATTCACATACATTAACCCGTAATATATTGCATTTTTTATATCGTCGTATAAATTCAAAAAACCCCTAAGAAACATTAAAAATAAGTTACAAAACAAATTAAATTTAACCAAATTTAAAAAAAAACCTTTTTGACGCGTTTGCTGCAAAAAGTGGGTTAGCTTTAAGCATTTACACGAGTTCCGTATTTTTGACTAGTAATCAGTTGAAAATAATAAAGAATAAATTAACCTTCATAAGGTCTTCGGGTCAAATCCGACCAATTTTGAAATAAAAGTTAAACATTTTCTAAGAGTGAGTGACTTATATATTTTATATTTCATGACTTTTATTTAATTTTAAATGCCAACAACTACGTTAGGTTTTCAGAAAAAAATATTGGCCGAAAAAATATTTATAAAAATTTTTCAGTTAAAGTCTTCGAGTCATATTTGACCTGAGGCAAAATTCTTGAATTTTCATTAAAAATTTCCAGTGGTTATTTATTTTTTTCATCTCCTGTGACAAAGTTGTTTTAAAGTTTACTTATAATGAAGGTGAATGTGTACACAGAAAAAATTATTTTTCCAATTCAAACAAAAAATTTGTAGAATCAAAAAATTTTTTGTCTAAAATCGGTCCTACAAACAAATTCGCATATTCAAACAATTTATTTGCATTTTGTTTATTGAAAAAAACGCCGATTTTTTCAAACAAATAATTTTACAGAATCAAACAAAAAGTTTACTGAAATTCATATAAATTTCAAACAAATATTTTTGCTGAATCAAACAAAAAAGTTTTGGCACAAGCAATGACGCGCACACAAGCAAGCACTGTTGGCAGAGCGGCCCGGCTGGCTTTGAGACACATTTTTTTGTTGGAATAATTTTTGAACGAAGTCATATTTATACTCACAGTGTTTTTCTTTATCACTCACTGTTGCTTTATCCTTTCCTTTGCTAATGAAGAAGAAATGTAACCAAAAACGGCGGCAGACCGACTCGATATGTTTTCCGCCATCATTCTATTTTTGTATTTGATGTATTTAAACAAACTGTTTGAAAAAATTGAATACGTGATTTTGTTTTTTTTTTACCAACTTTGAAACCAACCAAAAATTTATTTTGTTTCTTATAATGTGTTTTTTCTGTTGTTTAAAAAAATGAAACTTTTTTTTACCTGCTATTGCTTTTGTTGTTTTTTTTTACTACAAACCTCGTCACGCTATTTTATCATTTTTCTTATTGCTGTACTTTTTTAAAGCGTCCAAAAATAGAATGCATGTGTTTTTTGTTGTAGTTCCTATATTTATCATAAAGAAGTGTTGCTTACAATCAATAAAAAAATGCAAAAAGACGACAACATTAAAGAGCGTTAAATACGTTAAAAAATACAAAAATAATGAAAACTTCAAACCAATAGCGCGTTTATTGAATTTTTGAATAGTTGTCCACATTTTTGTTGGTTAAATAAAAATCAAACAAAAATATTGATTGAATCAGTAAAAAAAATTGTAGAAATCAAAAAAATAATTCGGCAATAATTTTTTCTGTGTAGTTAAAATTGATTGGACTAAAGTTGGCTACACCAAAATTTCGCATTTATTGGTTCTCTAGTAAGCTGAATTGTTTAGATCAACCAATGAAAGTACAGAAAGTTTGTGGGATGTTGTGGAAGGAAAACCTATTTAAGAGCAATCTTGCCGTGGAACAGATTCAAAAATCTTTCGACAGTACTTAGATTTGACAACAAAGATACTCGAAGTGAACGCCAAAAATTTGCGCCGATACGTGAGCTATGAAATCTATGGGTTGATAAGTTATGCCTGGAATATTCAACCGAATACAAGCAAATAAATAGGAGCTTTGCCTGAAATAAGCAAAAGTTCTTGATTTGACAGTTGGCTTGAAATGTCACAGCATGGCTGCAGAATTTTGTTTTACATCGTACTAATTGGTACAAAAATTGCTAGAGAATAAAATTACTTTAGTAAGAACTATATGTAAAATAATATTGAATTGCCGCCAGAGCTTTTGGCAACTAAAGGGTTTTATTAACATCAGCTAGACATGGCTATAACGAAAACTGTTTTTCCAAACTTCGACATTTCTTATTTTCAGGAAAAATGGCTAAAAAAGGGCATGTAGTAGCTGAACAGGAACAGCACCCGACATCCTCAACCAAAACCTAGGAAAAAATATTTTTACCAGTCAAAAATAAGTCGTTGCCAATTATGTCCCAAACAGGTACAATCACTTTATGTCAAATCTTCTTTTGTATTCGCAATAAATGTTAACAATAACTACATCTTCAATATACCAAATAAATCTAGAATTAAAATATTAACTTTAAAACATACTTAATTGAAAAAAGGGAGTTTCTATATCAAATATTCTATTTGGGTCAAATTTGCCCCGAAGACCTTTTACGTCAGCAAATTTGAAGACCTTATGAAGGTTAAACAAATTTTTGAAACATGAAGTAAAAACTAATTGAAGAGGTTATAAAACACACAGTTCAAGCTTATGCTTGGATTTCTATAAGAAAAGTGAGTAGTGTAAATATGGGGATTTTATATATGATTTTCCTCCCTACGTGGTTCCCATAAGGAGGAATTTTTAAATTTCAATTTCCTCCCTACGTGTTTTCCCATAAGGAGGAAATTTTTCTTCCCATAGGAAGGAATTTTTAAATTGAAATGTTTCTTTAAACTTAGATATTCTAGATTAATTTTTCAGCTTTGTTTTTTTTTTTTTTTTTTTTTTTGCTCCAAGGGATTTTTCCATAAGGAGGAATTTTAAATATAAACAAAATAAAAAAAAATTGAGTAATTTTAAATAAAAAAGAGCATTATATAAAGTTGATTATATTTTCTTCAATGAAGAGAAATTTAAAAACAAAGTATAATAAGTAACACGACTCTTTTTTTAAATTTTATTCTCTCACATGTACATGTCCTGTGTGAATTCAACACACTTGAGAGAAACAAAAACAAAAGAAATGTCACGAATTTTTGCGTAAAATATTATGAAAAATTGGGATTGTCCAGATTTGTATTATAACACATCTAATTATTTTAATTTTTTATAAATGTTTTAAACATTTTAACAAACTAAATCAGTTTTTATTGCACAAATAAAACAAATAAAAAATATAATTTTGGAAGTAACATTTTTTTATCGTAGATTTTAAATTAGTTTATCAGAGTTGCTAATTTTAGTATTAATGTGTTGAAAAAAGGGATACATAAACATTTTAAATGTTTAAATAACATTGTTCATCAAACAATTTCAAGAACAAAGTTATGGTTATTGAAATGTGTATCTTTAAGATAACTGTTATTTCGCAAAACCACACAGACGGACATTGTTAAATCCACTTCGCTCATCATAAGGACCCAGATCAATATTGTAGAAATTACAAACGGAATGACAACCTTAATTTAAAACTTTACTTTTAAAATTTGGAGTGGCAGAATCTCTGTTGTAAAAATTTTAAAACGAAATAAATTTGCACTCTAATAAAAAAATATCAGGGACAGAAAATAACAGTTATATTGGAATTTTAAAACAAAAAAAGCATATAGAATTAAATGTCGAAAAACTGATTCAAGTATACCATATTGTTCGTCATGTACTTGTCAATGATAAAATATATTGATTTTTATAATTTTGATTTGTATATTTTGTTTTAAACTTAACAGTTATTTTTTGATTTTTATTTTTTTGAACAAAAATAACTGTTATTTTTTGATTTTTATTTTTTTGATCAAAAATAACAGTTATTTTTTGATTTTTATTTTTTTGAACAAAAATAACAGTTATTTTTTGATTTTTATTTTTTCGAGCAAAAATAAAAGTTATTCTCTAAATAAATGTACGTGATTTAATAATTTAGTTGACTTTAAATTTTTATTTTAGTGTGTAATTATCATTGGAATTCCTTATGCACATTAAAATAATTATTAAAGTCATCTTAATTATTAAAACACGTAAATTTATTTCGAGAATAACTTTTATTTTTGCTCGAAAAAATAAAAATCAAATAATAACTGTTTTTTTTTTTGTTCAAAAAAATAAAAATCAAAAAATAACTGTTATTTTTGATCGAAAAAATAAAAATCAAAAAATAACAGTTATTTTTGTTCAAAAAAATAAAAATCAAAAAATAACTGTTATTTTTGCTCAAAAAAAATAAAAATCAAAAAATAACAGTTATCATTGGACTTTTATGAAAAAAGGCATAACTGTTACGGTCCCTGAAAAATATATAAAATCTTTGTGATTATTGTTATTACAGCATTTTAATTTTGGATCACATTATAAAAGTTTTTCATATACAATTTTTGATAAATTATTTTTATGACACACAGTATTAAATAAACTTAGGGATGCTTCACTTAATTGCTTGACTTATACCTGGAAATCTTCAGGAGGATTAATTTATGTGTTTCTTTTTAATTCCTTTTCATAACAAAAACTATACTTGTCATTAAAGGATATATCGTTAAATTTTGGCAAATCATTTAAACAATATAAAGATAACCACAAAAAAATCTTTTCTTCTGAATTTTCTACATCATTCAAATCATGTGAAAAACCTTCTGTATGTATATTTTGGATTAAATCTAAGTGTTGTTCAATATTAAAGTTCAGTACAGCTTCTTCTAGCAATAACTCGGGAGTTGAGTTAGGAGTATCATAATTAGAAATTTCATTTTCATTATTTCGACCCCTTTGCGCGAAATTATCGTATGTTACAAAAACCAAATTTTACAGGAGAGCCATTTTTATACTTTTCTCTGCTATCACTTGCAATATAAATATGAAAATATACATTCAATTTTTGGAGCAACGAAGTGGAATTCGCCTACAATATTTTGTCAGGCGACGTCCCTTTGAAAGTAGAACAAGACTGCATCAAAAACTTAATTTCAAAAAAATTGGCATATACGATAATTTCGCGCAAATGGGTCAATATATTTCGCCATTGCCTTTTGCGACAACGTTTACAAAATTTAATCCCCACCGTTTTTGGAAAAGACTACAGAACATTGTGCTTGTAATACGGTTGACATTTCCTGCTCCACGTCGTATGTGCCCGAAAAAGTGTTCTTAATTGTCTTGTGTTAATGAATAACATCTGCCGAGAAATATTCATATTACCCTATTGAATATTTGCAGATATTTATATATTTTAAATTTAAAATTTTCAAGTACTATTTTCTTTAAATGTTTTATTTTGGTTTTGACATCGAGGTAAAAAAGGTGAAAAAATGTATTCTTAAAGATGGTATTAAAGGTAGCAACTTTTTTTTAACAGTGCATTTTTTTAAAATAATATTAACTTTAAAACGATTTTTGTATACATGATACATTAAAATACGGTTTAATGTTAAATTTCTACGTTTTATAAAAATCATATGGATATACGTACATATTTCAAACTTAATCAATGCGATTTGAAAATATTTTTGTAAAAAAGTACTTAATAAAATAAATAAAATTTTAATATATTTAATGAAACCCTGTATGTCTGGTGAAAAATAAAAATGTATCAATACATGTTCATCTTTTTGCACTAACACATATTTGAGTTAGGTACTACTAGGTACCTGCTGAGAGGGATTGTCAAAGAGTCGTGTTACTTAGTATACTTTGTTAAAAAATGTGTACAAATAAATTATTTGAGTATTTTAAAATAAGATAGAGTAATGTGTAATATATTTAGAATATGCAGCACATGTAAGTAAAGAGATTTACTCACTTTGAAAGTTTGCCATTAATATAAAAAGGCTTAGGGAGTATATTCCACATTATTATTCTAATTGCCACTTTAAAGGAAACTTAATAAAAATGGTAAGCAGTTCGTACATAATAAAGGTATTTTTAATTACACGGGTCAACACAAAATTTGTCTTTGACATTAAATCATAAAATTTCGATATATTAGGTCTCAATTAGACGAAAGAAAAATATATGACATGAAAAAGTTTGCTTTTGTACTTAGGAGACCGATTATGCGATATTTTTCAAAATCTGTGTTTTAATTTTTAACTGAAGATGAAACTATTTCAATAAATATGTTACTGATTTTTATTAAGTTTTGCCATAAAAAAAGTTACAAAAAGTGGAAAATAATTAAATAAACCCCAAATACAGTCTCCCATTATATTTTCATTACATTGGCCTTGATAACGTTGTTCGAAGCTCATAATGTCCTGATGAAAACGTTCTCCTTGCTCGTCTGAATACGCTCCCATGTTTTTTTTTAAACCTATCTAAATGAACATGCAGCATATGTACTTTTAATGACATCCTGCAGCCCATGGCCTTAACATTTTTTAGCATATCCGCAACTATCTTTTCGCAGTTTTCAGCCTTGTTATTTCCTAAAAATCCAGAAGCTACTGCTTTAAAACTTCTCCAACTCGCTTTTTGAGTACGATTCAGCAATGTTGGAAATTTTTAATCAGCGAAAATCTGCCTGATTTGTGGACCAACAAAAACCCCAGCTTTAACTTTTGCTTCTGATAACTTTGGAAAAAACTTTTTCAAGTATCCAAAAGCTTCTGAAGTTTCTTCCAGTTTTTTAACTATTTGTTTCATCAACCCTAACTTAATGAGCAGAGGTGGCTTAATGCTTTTTCCGCTTCAACAATAGGTTCAAATGTTACGTTTTGTTTTCCGTTTGTTAACAAGGCACAACATTGAAGCTGACCGAGATCAGGCCCTGAAACTCTGCGTCCAGTAATGCCTCTTTAAGAACCCAATTATACATCGATGAAAATTATCACCATTCTCTCTGCTATTATTTTTCATAATTAAAATTTTTATATTACAAAGCTAATTTTATTTTTTAAAATCAAAACAATTAAGAAACCAATAAACAAAAAAATTAATAAATTTTAAAATGCAGGCAAGTTTGAAACAAATCCACCCCGACGGTTTGGAATAAATCCACTACGAAAATTGGAGATTAACCCTTTGAGGACCAGACTTTTTCTGCCGAAGCGATGTTTTATTTTTTCTTATATTCATAATATATGGCTCAATAATAGTAACGTTAAAAAAAAATTGTCCCCACTAGTCTTCTCCTTGCCCCACTTTTTGCTTGGCAAATATAGTTGCCTATAGGCTGAAAGACAATTTTTTATCCAAAAAATTTTATTGAAAAATATAATAAGGGTCTTCATGATATCGCTAAAAATTGCCATTTGTGCAAATGGGTAAACTTGCGAGACTCGTTTCATGAAGATCCTTTTTAATTTTTTAGTAATTTTAAGAATTAATGTCATTTCAAACTGAAACGTCAATAAAAAAATATATTAAAAAAAAATAATCCAAAATATAATAAAAAAGTTGAAATTTGTGAATAAAAAATTAAATTTGTTTTTAAACATGCATAAAGAAAGCCAAAAGACTAATATGCTTATATTATTGCAAGAATTTATTGTTTGTGATTTATTAACACTTGAAGTTTTCATTGAAAACGGCGGTAAGCATTCAAAAAATTTGTCTGTATAAAATTTATACTATAAATGCACAATTGAACAGCGCAAGTTTACGAGTCAAAATTGTTGGGCAAATTTAAGCAGTTTGTGTAAATGAATTCTCATACAATTTTTGACAGTTCAGTTACGAGGGCGTAAGAATGCACAGTTTGCACAGATTACGAGACTTATAAACGATATCATGAGGACCCTTAATGTTTTATAAATTTTTTATTTACTTAAACTATTTAAAAAGTAATTTAAAAATAACTAACAATTTAATATAAGTCCTATACGGGGTACTTGCCAAAACAGTCACGTGATGTAAAGCAGAGAAATACATTGCATATAGTACAAAATACATTTGTGAGGCTAAATTTGCCATAGCTGGCACAACGAAGGCATCGTTTCCAATTGTCACGTTTTTCCATTTTACGGAAAGACTTTGGCTTTTTTAGAGAGATACTTCCAGTTCTGGTTGCTTCCGGGAATCTGCGCGGTCTTGAACAGAAGTTATTAATTAATTCCTTTGCTAAAGCTGCCCGAAAATCAATCGAGGCCACTTTTGTCGCGAAGCTGTTAGCCAACATGAGTTTGCTATATACCACGTAGCTATGATGGACGCATATTTCGAAGAGATCAAAGAACAAACGAATACAAAACCGCCATTTGCTTCTGCGATCATACTCATAACCTTTTGTTGGTCCATGAGATCGACACCTCCCATTCCCTTGTTGTAGTGCTGGACAACCAACTGCTTGTCCTGCAGCTTCACTTTGCACACCACAGTTGGGTTGTTGGGTTGGACTGCTGCACTATCATTATGCACATTTCTGAAACCAAAAAAGTATAGAAAAATAGTAACTAGCATTTACAATGGGTTTTAGAACTTGCGAATCTTCATATATGCAATTCTCCTGAAATCCGGTGAAACCGGGGTTTTTATAGGCAAGCGTCTCTCTGAACCAGAAAGTCTTCTCTGGTGGTATGAAAAGTGCCGGCTTTTCTGGTATTACTGCAGCATTTGAAGTCGATGCAATTGGCTGATCCTCTACAGCAACTTGTACCGCTTTACGAACAACGCGAGCCTTTTTAATTACAGGAGATTCTATAGAATTAGTTCCTTCACGAACGAAAACGATCAGATTTTTTTATTTATAATAACCAAATAATAATAATACACTTTTTGATCAAAAGTAACACTCGAAATACAACAATAATACACTTTCGAATAGTAGTGCACGAAATACGTATGAACTGATTGATTTCGAATAAGAAATGAATAAAAACAAACTAACAATCAGCGCAAAAAAAACTTTGAACTTAAAACAATAACAGACAAGATGCGTTTTGTTCAATTGACTTAAAAAAAACAACGTAAAACTATGTATATACACACATACATACAATGATGGAAATAAAAAAAAAATATTTAGATTATTTTGAGGTGCGTTTTTTTCCGTTTCAACCCACAGGCAAACATACTTGCCAAACATATTTGGGGTAATTGCGGGCAGGTTGAAATTTACACATACTTCCCCCATATATATTTTGAAAGGTAAGAGGTGCCTCCAAAATATACCCGAGTTTTAGCCAGGTGCGCCCTACGCTCTCCCCGCATCACCCCCCTGAATTAAGGCGACTTTTTGGCCAAATTTGAGGCCTCCTAGCGGGCAATTGGGACCAGATAGGCCCCTACTACCTACCACATTTTTGTTGCCCCAACCCTCCGCTACATATCCGTTTTGAACATATTTACTCTATCTCTTACGTGAACAATTATATGTCGCAAAATCCCCTGGGCAAGTATGTTTGCCTATGGTCGTCAAAGGGTTAATGTTTGACATAATCGTACATGCCTTTTTTGATTATTTTTTGTTACAGTTTGTTGTTCTTAATTCATGTGCTGATTTTTAGTTTTTTTTAAGCAATTTGAATACAAATTCATAAAAAACAAAGGAAAAATGAAATTTCAAGGAAAAATAAAATTTCCAGAAGTCCTTAATTTATAAAACATAAATAGCTTCCACATTCTCCTTGATAAATAACACTACGAGACCAGTGCTGCCAGATTTGACGATTCATCGTCACTTTGACGATTTTTTTGTTCCGAAATTAGCAAAGTGCCGATTTTCTGATTTTTTTTTTTCTAAAAAGTGACGTTTTTTTTTAGTCTCCATTAATTTTTATGTCACGTTCGTTTTTTAATCTTGGAATTTTTAACAGCCGTACCTTAACAAGAGCCGAAGGCGGAAAGTTTTTTTTCGCTTAGCTCTTATGCTGATATGCCATACCTAAGCAAGAGCGTCAACAGTAGTAATAGCTTCCTTGTTTAATAAAACCCACAAATTATAAAAAAATAGAAATGAAAACGCTAGATTGATCAAAAAATAGCTAAAGTTCCATTATTAATTAACAATAGCGGCAAACTTTTCTATTAAACGATGTTTATCTTTCATTAAACCATCATCGAATGAACCTTTTACGACTTTCTGTATAAATCATATTTTTAACAATTATACGCCGAGCATTTCACGAGTTGTAAGAGAATAGCTACTATATGAGTCTCATACGATTCTTGACATTTAAAGACTCGTTAGACAATCTTTACCCACGTCTTATAAGATTCACCCAACGATTGAAGAAGCGTCTTTCGCTGTGCTATGGAAGAATCTCAGTCGTGTTACAGTTTTTCCCGTGTGAGGGATCTTCTACGATTAAAAATGCGGTCATCGACGATCAAAGACGCTCTTCATAAGACTTCTAGTATCTCTTACACGCTTGAAAATAAAAGATGGGTATGAAGTAATTATGTTTTTTTATAAAAATTTAACAAAAATTGTTCATAAAAACGAATCGTGAAAGACGATTTTGTTATTTTTTCTCAGGAAATTGACGATTTCCTTACAAACCTATCTGGCAGCTCTGTACGTGACAGTGTTTTTGACCAAATGTATCTGATTCCTAATCTAATAAATATGCACGCTGAATCCGAATATGAAGTCAGAATTGTCAAATGTAGAACAATTTTCGAGATATTCCAAAATAACCGTGATATGTGTTTTGAAAAAAGATGACGTGACTTAAATGCACATATCTTCACAAAGTTAAAACGGTTTATGTATTTCTTTCTTTGTAGTAAAAGGTAATAAAATTACTAAAATAACCATGGGTCGTTTGTGAAGATTAGTCAAGCAATGACAGAGTTACAGTGGACAAAATTTCAAACTTCATGAAAAATATGATGTTTTTTAAATTTTGCAATTTTTAAGTTATTTTTTATTTCGGATACAGCGGACAATTTTTGATAAAGATTAGATGTCAGATTAATTTAGTCACGACTTTGTTGAAAATTTGTGACACAGGCTTATTCCTGTGGCCGTATGGAAAAACTAGTTAACTCCACTTTTTGCGAAAATTAAGATAACACCAAAAATAGAAAGCGTGTTTCATTTACCATCACTCTGTCAGATCGAAATTTCGATATAATTTCTCATTTGATAGTTATTTGAAAATCAAAAATCAGAAAAGTATAAATTTGTATGTAAAAACTTGATAACTCCATGCATTTTTTGAAAAAACAAGTTAACTCCATAGTCTCTTAGAAAACAGAAAATCTAGAAGTTTAAAACTGTGTTGTCTCGAAAAGTAAGAGACAAAGAGCGATATAGAACAAATTCGGTTCAAAATGTTGAGCCAAAAAATTGCAACTTTAGAGAATTCAAAGAATATATTTATGCATTCTTTATATGCATATTATATCTTTTCTGCAGTTTTTGATTCATAGAATACGACTGCCAAACACCCGAAATCTTTCAATGTAATAGTTTTTAGCCCATATAGATCTACCGTACCCTATGTTTTACATTTACTTTGAAAAAGGTTTTAACTTACTTATTTTTTTTTTGTTTCTGTTGCAAAGAAAATAGTAAGGTGCTTCTACGTACAAAAAATATTTTTATCCAGTTTTTTTCTAAGAATAAGTTTTTTGAAGACAAACAAACTTTATTAAGAAATGGAGTTACTTAGTTTTTATATACGGCCACAGATTTCTTAAAATAAGAACAAATTAACTGCCTGGCCCATGATGTCGACAAGGACATTTCTTTAGTATATTTATATTGAAAATAAAAAGAATTTTTAGTATTGTGGTTATTTTGTTGAACTATTTATGGTTTTTAATCCAAATTTTTTAATATTTTTAATTAGGCTTAAGTTCATGAAATTTAATTTTTATTAAATTATTTGTATGAAGAAAGGAATTTTACAACATGAAAATTAATTAAAATTGTTATTGATAATCTTTCATTCTTGACGTGGCTCGGGCTCGAACCCTGGCCGGCAGGTTACCATGACATGTTTCGATCGCAACCACTCGATCTCCTCAGATGGATTTGCCGTCTTACACTCGCAGCCATCGACGACTGCTGACGTCACTAGTCAAACATCAATCCTTAAACCAAATTGTATTTTAACATTTGGTAGATCGAAATTTGCTTTCCTGAATGATTATCCATCTTAATTGATTTTAATATGTTTTTTCCTTTACTTCTGTTTTTTCGTACTTTCGTCAAGAATTTTTCTTGAAGTCCAAGTAATTCTTGACGAAAGTACGAAAAAACAGAAGTAAACAATCAATAACAATTTTAATTAATTTTCATGTTGTAAAATTCCTTTCTTCATACAAATAATTTAATAAAAATTAAATTTCATGAACTTAAGCCTAATTAAAAATATTAAAAAATTTGGATTAAAAGAATTTTATTTTCTTATTACTGTTTTAAATATAAATATGCGAAAGAAATGTTCTTGTCGACATTGTGAGTCTGGTTGTAAATTTAATATATTTTTTACACTATACGATATTAAATATTAATAAAATATTAATATTATAAAATTATTTTTTTCTGCCACCTTGACGATCTTCTCCATGTTAAATGTTCCTGTATAAAACTTCTCTTGAGCTTTTTCCGGCTTGATTTCAGTTTGTTTTCTGAAGTATTAATTTCTAAATTTACTAGCTCTTCGTCCGATTGCTCCATCAAGTTTTGCTACCTTTTATTTTCTTCAGTGCTGCCTTCTGAATAATTTCCTCCAACTTAGTCTTCATTTGCGTGAGGTCAAGGTCTGGATCTACGTTTATATTAGTCGGATTATTGATATTCTTGAGTTGATTTTTACATTTTTTTGCACGCACGTGTAACTATTACGTTTATTTTTATGAAAAAAATAAAAAACTAAGTAGAAGCCTAAGACATTGTTTTTGGTCAGCTAAACTAAAAAGCTAAAAACGATCTTATTACCAAGTTTAGTATAAAAATTTAACGGAACACCTTTTGTTTAAAATTTTAATATTTATTAAAATAAAATTAACCACAAAGTCAATAGCTGTTTTTCAAGTTCAACCCATGTTCAACCGAGTATAACGTTAATCCACGTCGCAAAAACTGGCCAATTAATTTCATAAAATCAAGAAGGGTTAACCTCTTAATTATGTTTATGCATTAAAACAGACAAAAACTCAGCATATTTTTTGATATACTATAAGCATAAAGGGAAACAAAATTTTTTTGGAAAAACTGGATAACTCCATTTGTTCGTAGAAAAAACGGGTAAATTAACGTGCTAAGTCAAAAAGTTACTGTTTTTCCATAAATCACTACTTAAGTTGCCGTAATTCCGTAAAATATTAATATAATTTAAGAAAAAAAAATTTTTTCGGAAAAACTAGATAACTCCATTTTTCCAAAAAACAAGATAAGTGACATTGATTTTCGGGTTTAATTTCCAAAAATTAGTTTAATGGAACCAGAAATGTTAAACATTATTTAAAATTATGGTTTTTTAAAGGCGCGTGCATAGTAACATAAATTCAAATTAAATAATAAGCGAAATATGTTTAAAACTTTAAATGTGTTTTTTTCTCGTGTTTTTTAAACAAAATGGAGTTATCTAGTTTTTCCATACGGCCACAGATTTAATTAATGGACAAGATTTTGAATTAAAAAAATTCGAAAAGATTATTTAAACTGTAAAAAAAGTTCAAAGTTGTAAAGAAAAAATACAAAAATAATTCTACAGAGTACTTTCTGAGGGCCCACATAGCCCACATAGCCCAAATCAAAATAAAAAATAAAAAAATTGGTACTTTTGGTGCCATTTCTCTTTTGGATAAGTATACAGAAAACATATGATCCATTTGGACAGTTTAATGTCGGTTGCTCAAGAGTATCTAGTGCTCAAAACTTATATGTATCTGTTGGCGAAATATAATAATTCTATAATTTTTTTTTTTTTTTTTTGATAAATTTGGTAATATATTGCATATGGGCCAGATTCAAATACATTTTTAGGGATAAAATTGGCACTTTTTAATTGGTAAAACCGAAATAAAATTGGTACACTTTTCTTTTCGATACTTCTGGTATACAAACAGATTAAAGCCTGCATAAACATACAGTTTGCTTTCTCATGGCCTGGAATAACGAGAGAAGCAGGTACTTATGCTCTTTTCATAAGATTTGGTCAGCGCATAATGGGCTGTAGTTTTCTGATTTGTTTTAAACTAAATTCATTCGATTCATAACATATCATTTATAGAATTCACTTTCTGTTGTTTTAATATTTTGTCCTGCTTGAAAACTATTCCAAGCAAAAAAAATAAAAAAATTGGTCTGGCCAGACCAAGAGGATAATTTAATGGACTTTTACATAAAACTGTAATTTCACCCCACTAATTTTTTCCAACCGAACCTAAATTAGTTTCATTCGACTCAGCAAATATCATTTATAGAATTCACTTCCCTGGTTTTTGATTTTTTGTTATATTCGAAAAATATTTCAAGCAAAACACAAATTTGGTCTGGCCAGACCAATACAGTAATCCTAGTGTTAAAACTAAATTGTATGTGTTGGCAAAAAATTATAGTTTCTTAAATGTTGTTTATAGAAATATTTTTAAGTAAAATAAGTATAGATGTAGAAAACTGCAGAATATTTTTGTCAACTTTTTCTTTTCTTTAAATCTTTAAAAAAATAATTGAAGATAAACTTTAAAAATTATTCATTGACTTGCTCTGTAAATAATAAGCAATAAAAACTGTTTGTATATTTTCGAACCATGAACATAGGGAGTTGTTTTCAGGGCTTAAAAGACTGCAGTCGCAACCAGAAACTGTCGAACAAAAAACGAAAATTTGTGTATAACTTTTCGATTTTTGCGTCTGAAAGCGACTATTTATATTTAATTAATACGAAGTAAAAGCATACGTTTTTTTTTTTTTTTTGGACAATAACAAAGGAAAAAGTGGAAGAATGCTTTGACTGCAGTTTTTTAAACGCTTGTTGTTTTACATAATGTAAAGGATGGTTAAAGGGCCGATGTTGAATGTGAACCACACCTAAACGTCAAGTTTTTTCCCCCGTTTCATTTGGCATTTCTCAATTCCAGACTTACTCAATTTGAACCATGGAAATATATAGAATCAAGCAACGCATTAAATTAATTTAGGCTTATTATGAAAATGGGCGTTCAAATCAAAATGCATATCGTGCACTTCGTGATTTTTTCAATAAATTTTATCGTCGAAATGTGCGTACAATCGGAGAAATCGTACAAAAATTTAAGCAAACCAGTAGTGGAATTCTCTAACTTTTAACAACTAACGTTAACGTTAATTTTACCGGCACAGTTTATTGCTTACGGTAACAATACAGCAATTCAGTAACTCAATTTAAACAACATAGCTAAAAATATCAATCAAGTGGCATCTTTGTTAATTAATTAGTATATTTAACGAACACTGCAAACTACTTCACGTGTGGAACGACTTAAAGTACTTTCGAAACTAACAAAACCCCATTTAGGATTTGATAGTCTAGCGAAAATTGCAAAAAATCGGAAAATTTGCAAAAATAGCGAAAATTTTTTACATTTCAAAAAAGCCATAAAATTGATTAAAAGTCGCTAAAACTATAAGGAATTGCAAAAATTCGGTAAAAATTGTTAAACTAGCGGAAATTCGCAAAAATTTGCAAACAGCGGGTATTTATTAAAAATCGTTAAAGCTCTAAAGAACCACAGGAAAAAATCGCTTATAACGCGAACATGGATAAAATTCGCGAAAAATTGCAAACTTGGAAAAAAAACCTTAAAATTTATTTGAAATCGCTTAAAAAACAAGTTGTCGGAATATATAAAATTTTTTTGCAAAAATAGCGAAAATTCGCGAAATTTTTTAATATCTCGAACAAACCATAAAATTAATTTAAATTCACTTAAACTATAAGGAATGGCAAAAATCCGGTAAAAATTGCTAAATTAGGGGAAATTCGCAAATATTTAATAACAGCGAAATGATGGCAAAGTCTACTATTTATTAAAAATCGTTCAAGCTGTAAAGAATCAGAAAACTTACAGGAATAAAAAGCTTCTACCGCGAACGTGGCTATAATTCGCGAATAATTGCAAACTTGGAGAGAAGCAAAAAAATTTATTTGAAATCATTAAATCGGTTAAAAAAACAAAATGTCGGAAAATAACAAAAAAAAAAAAAAAAAAAAAAAAAAAAAAAAAAACAGCGAAAATTCGCGAAATTTTTTAATACTTCAACCAAATCATAAAATTGACTTGAAGTCACTTAAACTATAAGGAATAGCAAAAATTCGGTAAAAATTGCTAAATTAGTGGAAATTTGCAAAAATTAGCTAACATGATTGGAAAGTCTACCACTTATTTTTTGTGTAGAAAAGAAAACACTTAGTGATTTCCATAAGCTGCATCTAAAATGTAATATTTTTAATGCTTTTTGGTAAATTCGCAAAAAAAAACCAAATTGTTTAATATTATTTTTGCAAAATTTATGTAAATAACGTGAATTTTAAAAATGTTAATGAGGCTTTTATTCGCCAAATTTTTTGTTTGTTTGTTTTTTTTTAATAACTACGAATTTAAAAATAAACAATGAAAAATATTTTGCCGTTAAGATAACTTAAATACCTGACGTTAAGATAGAACTTAGCAGTAAACGTTATTGTTAAAAAAGTTACTGAATAAAATTTACGTTAACTTTGCTGTTAAATATTTTTAACAATTTAAATTATGTTAAAATTGAATAGAGAATCGCACTACAGGTCTGTATAAGATATGAATTGGAAGGTATGGATGTTGACGATATGTGGTTTTTACAAGACAGTGCCACTTGTCACACAGATAACGAAACAATGGCTCTTTCGCGCGAGAAATTCAATGGCCGTGTCATCTCAGGTGGTGGCGATGTCAATTGGCCGCCAAGAGCATGATTTGACACTGTTGGACTTCTTCCTTCGAAAGAATAGGTGTACGTCGCTAAGCCGGCAACAATTCAAGAGCTAAACGATGAGATAATTCGGCACATTAACGGCATATAACCTCAATTTTGCCCCAGCGTCATCGAAAATCGGATGGGTAATTGAACCATACCAATATTATTATAACCCAGCAAAAACTTGGTAATGACTTGCCATTACTGAACAACTTTCTTTTCAATGACTACTTCATACCATCTGCATTACATAGAAGTAGTTTGGTAATGGCTGACATATAATCTGATACCTAAGTACTTGTGTATGAGTTGATTAACGAAATTTATAATTCATTCGTAATAAAATGCATCTACGGTTGAAGTTTTTTCAAATCTAATACAAATTGATTTAAAATATTTGTTCTTGCAATTTGCTTTTTTTTATTATAAATAAAAAACAATTTGTAATAAATTTGAATATGAAAAATTATGCTGTACTGAAATTTTAAAGTCATGACATGTTAGTTGTAATTTTGGTGACATTGGAGTAATAAGTTATTTAAGTCCCTATTTGTAAGCGAATGTGGTAATGACTTATTTAACTCCCTATTTGTAAGCGAATGTGGTAATGACTTATTTAACTCCCTATTTGTAAGCGAGGGTGGTAAGTAGTTGCCTCCAATAATTTAATCTCATATTTTCGCTCTTAATTGAGTAAAAAACATCGTTTTTTTATACAAAAACTACACTGTCTATCAGTCTATCAGCACCGAGGTTGCGCGATCGAATCCCGCCAGAGACAGAAAAAAATAAAAAAAACAAAGTAAAAAAAAAATAAGAAAAAATAGAAAAAAAAACATAAAGTAAAGTAAAATCAAATAAGAAAAAATAGAAAAAAAAATAATAAAAAAAAAAAAATTTTAAAGTCATGACATGTTACACTCAATTCACATGAGGGCTTTTACGACGTCGTTTTATCTTGATTCCCTTTTAAAGCAACTTCCAAAATCTCTTTGCGTTCATACGATGATTTTTGGTTGCATGTCTTTTTTTTATTTACAGTATGGCCTTGATTACCCGTCATTCGATTAACCGGCAGCTTCAATAAAATGGAAAACAAACTTTTTTTTGCACTGATTTAAATTGCCTCTATTATCCGAAATTATAAACAAATTATCTTTTTTTCGTTAAATTTTGAACAATCAAAAGAAATTTAAATAAACGAAGAAAGAGAATATCTTAACGGTGTGGAAGCATGTTCTGCCAAATTTACTTTTTTCCTCATGTTTACATAATAAAACGTTATATATTTACATAAAATAAGAAACACACCAAAAAAAAATAAATAATCAAGAATTCTGCCAATCCCGTCTATTATCGATAATCGAGGTCTCACTGTATTTTCAACCACACACTTCAAAGTAAGAAAAAGAATAAAACGTAAACAGAAAAAGTTAAAAGAGAAATGTAAAAAACGACATGCAAAATACAAAACGAGTCATTTTGTTAACCCCTCTTTCTTTTCTACACCGCTCACCAACAAACCAAAAGAGACGTCGACAAAGCGACGTCGTAAAAGCCCTCATCTAAACTGAGTGTTAGTTGTAATTTTGGTGACATCGGAGTAATAACTTATTTAAGTCCCTATTTGCAAGCGAGGGTGGTAAGTACTTGCCTCCAATGACATCACCGTGTTAAAATAATGAGTTAAAATGCCAATGTATAAGTAGTGAAGAGTCGTTATATTAGCTTTTTAACTCATTACTTTGCAATGCAAGTTTTTGCTGGGAATAGAAAGAAATGGCAACAATTTCCTATATAATTTGTGTTTTATGCAAAATCAACATGGGCAATTGAAATTTAACCACCCTCTATATACTACGTACTTTGTAGGCGTATGATTTATATTAATTTTTTTTAGTCATACGCCAACTTAGCATCCATACAAAATAATGTTCATATTTGGTACTTTTTGCTTCCACAATTTAAATTTTAAAAAACGTCCTTTAAAATATTTCGAAACTGTATTTAAAAGAAAAAATTTCATTATGTTATGCATGTCAAAGGGTAAATATTTTTCAATAAACCCTTTAAGAAAGTAAAATATCTATAAATATATTATTTGGCCATTGCTATTCGGTGAATACTTAATGAAATTCCCGCATAACATTGAGATGCTATTTTTACATCACTTGCAAATAGGTTCTAAAGAATTTTCATATAAATATTTATTTCTAATATTTGGGAGGTTACAAGGACAAATTCTTGTCGACCATCTTTTTTATTAATAAGATTTGTCTACAACGTTCTAGATAACCAAGTTGTATTTTTGATAAATACATTTTTTTTTGTTGGAACATAAATATTTGGAATAAAGTAAAATAGAAATTGGTTTACATTTTCTTTTATCTATTAAAATATTAGTATTTTTATTTATTTACTATATTATTTATATTTATTTCAAGGTAAATTTTGTGAATCACTATTTAACTTTAAAACACGGGTGCCCAAAAGTTCCTCATTGAAGAGCAAACACCAATACATTCAACGAAAAACTAATTTTTATTTACTATTTTTTGTTGTAAAAACCAATACCTACAAAGAAAAAAGAACAAAAATATTTCATATATTTGTGTTCATATACGTACACGGCAGCAAAATTTGCTTTGCATTTTTTGTAAAAATATTGAAAAAAGGTAAGTGCCTGTAAATTTTATTTTAAGCCCGTATTTACCAATCGAAATGTCCTCTATGTAATCCATGATCCTCCAATAAATTATCCAAATTTATTTCAATGTCAGTTGTAGATAATTTTAAAAAGGGCTTAAAATTTTCGTTGCCCATTCTATTTCTATGCTTGTTTTTTATTAACTTTCATATATTTATGTACAACCAAACATGAAATACAAACTTAAAATTTCCTTGTGAAGTAAAGGGTATTTATTTGGGTTTAAAGATTTCCAAAAATCAATGCCACTTAAATTTGAAATTTGTAATTCAGAGTTCAGAAGACGTTACATGTTTATTGCATCACATTGTACTCCAAGATTTGGAGCGCAACCGGAACCAAAAAAGACTTTTTAAATTCCGCAAGTAATTGTTTTTTTTATCCACATGCTATATAATTGGCAAAGTAATCTGCTTGAAATGTCTTAAAATGCTTTTCAATAGTGCACTTAGTGTTAGTTTAAATTATTTGAAACACATTAAACATTTTGCTTTACGCCTTAAATTATAAGTAAAAAAACTGTTAAGAACAAAAAACTAATGGAGGTCGGTCATACATTTTATCCCCCTAGGAGCGATTCCTTGGCAGTTTTGGGGCTTTTTCTTCAATATATTTCTAATCTGTATTGACAATTTTATATGGGAGCACTCTTAAGGAATGGAGATACCAGGTAGATATGTTAGAAATAAATGATTTAGATTAAAAATAAAGTGCGGTTGGTCATATATTTGACCCATCGAGGGGCATCCTTTAGCCTGCGGCATCATGATTTTTATAATGAGATCAAATCGATTAATTTTTGAAACATCATATGATTACACATTTTATATTTGTTTTAATTTATTACACACAAAAAATCTTCTACACTCAAACGAAAAATCAATCCATCCGTACTTAAATCAATCCGAAGCGGTATTGATAGTACGGTAGTACGGATTTTCTTGAATCAAATACAGAAAGATTGACTCAAGTACGGATTTTCAATCGCGATCTACTTTAATTATCCATATTCAAACCCGATTTCGTACTTGAAATAATTTTAAAATGAGATTGATTAAAGTAAAACTAAGCTTGAGTCAATCTCAAAATGCGCTTGATTCAAAAGTTTTAAAAGTTTGTGCTGAAAAAAACGGAATGTTCGAAAGATGACTAACAGGAAAACGTTATTTTTTTTGGCGTAAGGTCAGAACGACCAAGGTCGTAACGCCGTTATGACATTTTTGGTTTTGGGCGTTACGAGCTTGGTCGTTCTGACCTAACGCCCAAAACCAAAAATGTCATAGCGCCCAAATCTTGTTGTATTGCCCAAAACCCAAAAATAATAATGGCAAAATGCCCAAATGCTATGTTATATCGCCCAAATGAAAAAGTTTGGGTGCTGTGACATTTTGCGTTGTAAGCGTTACGACATTTTTTCGAAAAATAGACAGATTTATTTAGGTGTTGTGACATTTTCTTAAATATGAATTTTTTAAGTAATTCTATTAATTTTAGTGGAACTGTATAATAAAAACAGTTAGTTTACTTGAAGATTTTGAAACTTCTTTAACAAAACAATCACAATTATTTAGCCTTCACAGAGTGCGGTCGTTAGTAAAAAATTAACCATAATGCAATCGGAAAGTTTTGAGTTCGTGAGTGGAAAGCGGTGTAACTCCAAATTAATGTATTTAACAAGTGAAAAACAATTATACAAAAAAAAAATCATTTCATAAAGCCAAATATTTTATACGTGTGCATCCAATTGTAAGACACGTGCTGAAATTTTAGAGGATGGAACGTGTGTTAAATCACAAAAAATAGAACATACAAATCACCTCCAGCAGGAAGAGATTCACAAAGAGTTGAAAGTTGAGGACATTTAAAAACAATGCAGCAATCCTTCTGTTCTTTTGAGTGACGCCAATGCCTCGAGTGGTAGAAGAAAAAGTTTTAAAAGAGTTTGCGAGAGGTAAGTCGATTTTACCTGGCGCGAGGAGGGGGGCGGATTGCGTTCGCGTCCGACGCAAACAGAGCGGCGCGACGCGGCGCGCTATCCACCACACCGCTACCTATCCAACGCTATACAATATAATTTGTTGCTATATTTAAACTTATTTCTTTATTGTATATATATTTGTTGTAACTGCAGTGATCAGAGTGCTACCCAAAATCTAGTTTACACTAGCATGAGACGAAGCCTTGAAAGACTCTCGTCAAATATATTTTTGAAATCACCCCGAACTCCATTAGATGTCGTTGAATCACTCCAAATCGAATTTATTTGGAAAATCTATGGTTTAACAAGGTACCAAATTAATCCTCGTCCATTTTATAAAGCGTGCATTTCTGAGCCGTCATTTTCGTATTGCATCTTTATGTCGGAGGCAATATTTTTGTAAGATATAATTTTGTATTTTCTTTTTTTGCTATATTTTTTATTTTTATTTAAAATAAAATTGTTGACGTATATTTCATATTTTTTTTTTTACTTTTTTGGACCTTATGACAGTTTTTCTTTTGAGCGTTATGACCTAGACTATAATTTAAAAAAAATATTTCGCCCAAATTCAATATCATATAGCCCAATTGGCAAAACGATCAAATTATTGGGCGTTACGACCTCGGGCGTTTTGACCTTACGCCTATGTTTTAATGATTTACTACACAAACAATATTAGCGTTTGTGTTTTCCACAAATCGACCGAACCGAACACTTAGGAGCAATATTTAGTGTTTATTTTCGAACACTAATTTTAAGTAACAATTTTGTATCAGAATAAAAATTGGCTTTTTTCGCTTAGTGGCGTTTAGGTTTCTTACTTTTTTTTCTTCAGATCTCCTCGATTTTAAGTTTCTTTTATTAACCAATAAATTAAAATACTTATCAAATTGCCTTAACTTCTAGCCCTGGCAGAGGGCTAAACGATATGTCGAAAAAAATGACATTGGTAGATTATCAGCTCAGAATTGGTTTGAACTACCGGCCATTTTTAAAAAAATTGAGTTAAGCATTGGTTACTTAAATACCCTCTTTCCGAATCCAAAACCAGTTTCACGAAATTTTTAATGGTTTCTGAGATATTAAGCATTAATTTTGCTCCATAATTAATATTGTTTTACTCTATACGCCACTGTTCGCGAATGCTGCAAATTCCTCAAACAAAAACGTACAAAAAAATGTTCACTCTGGCTTTGCTTCATTACGAAAAGAAAAACAAGTAGTGAAGCGAATCAAATTAAAATGACAACAAGAAAATAACTTTTACTCTTGAAAATGTAGTAATAGCAAAAGCAAAATAAAATGTCAACAACCTAATACACAGCAGTAGTATACGACTGCAGCACAAAGAGCCACTTTTTAGAAATATTCTAAGAAAAGAAAAGTGTCATATGCGGCTGAAAATAATAATTTAAACTTTCAATAAAAAACTATTAATTTCAAAGTTCGTTTATGAACGTTCACAAAAATCTAATTTTTTTTTTTTTTTTAAAAATTCTGTCGGGTGAATTTTCAAAAAACTTCTGTAAGCCTCATCATCGTTTTTGTCCATTACGACTTTTTGGCATATGCGCCAAACTAACAATGAGCTGACGCGATGCAACATTCTGTAGGTATTCAAGCATTTATAAAACGCTTTGTTATCTTTGTTATGACACGAACTTAAAAATATTCATATTTTATAGTATATATATTTTACCACGTTAGATACGCCTGTTGTAAATTAAAGTAATGATATATTTAACTACGTTAAATACTTTTTCTCTAGGAAGCTGAAAATTATAATGCGGTAAACAAATTATATGTTTGTATGATATTGTCTGGTTGTGCATTCTACAATTAAATTAGATTAAAAGTTCATTAAATAATTTAAAGATCTTTTCTACTTCTATTTAGTATTCTGTCTAATCGTGATTAATTACATTTAGTAAAAATAAGCAAATATATAAGTACATACATACATACTCTAAGGCCCACAGCCCTTAAAGTTACTTAGCATTCGCTAAAGCGTTTCTTGTTGTTGTTGCTTTTGACTGTATGTTGTACTGTAATGAAAAGTAGGCATCCAGACGAGATGAAATTTGATTAATCTTAAAAAGTTTTGGAAAAAGTAAGAAATAAATTTATTTTCTATGATTTCCAAAGTCAATAATTGACATTAACTAAAAACACAAATTAGAAAATCATATTAAATAAATAGCATTTTGATTTATCTTGTTTCATAAAGCAGATACGCAAAGTTGTTAACTAATTAAGCGTAATGGAATGGAATGGACTCAGCCATTTCACCTACTTGACTGTCAGCATCATTATCGCCGTCATTATTAACTTTTATAAATTATATAAATAAATTTTTCATAAAGCATTTCTTTTGGTTTTCTTTGATTTGAATTGTATAAAAAGTATTTTATTTACGAAAGTATCTTTAAAATAAATCACAATAATAGTTGAAAAGCTTATATTGCTGTTGTTGCTAAGTTTCCGTTAAGCAGCAAAAGTTTATTATAATTTACAAAATCAAAAAACAGTTGAAAGGGTGAAAGCAAAAGAGGCAGAAATAATAAATTAGATTTGCAAACAAATATTTTGAGAGAAGTTGTACTAGTAGTGTCGGCATACATTTACCCTGCAGCTAAAAATCGTTATTAGTAAGGCGTTGGACTAGTTTTTTACTTGTTGCTAGCAGGCCAAAAATGAGAAAGATTATAGAATTTCGACCACAAAGCTTTAGACATGACGCGTTGAAGAAATAGCATCAACCATTCCAAAGTTGGAAAAATACGATTTACATCTTGTCCGCAGTATAAACAAAAACACTACAAAAGTAGAAAGACAAAAAAAGAGTGCTATATTCGGCTATGCCGAATATTAAATAACCTTAATCATAATGCGTTTAAACAGAAAGTTATATAAATATCATTATTTAGGTATACATAAATCACATCTGGGCCACGCCCACTTGTCCATTCCCACCCACATTATGTCGGATGTTGTGTATTGATATCCCAGATGCTTTAACCTAGTTTGGAAACTTTGGCTCCTGCAGTTCTCCACAAAAAACCAACAGCAAGAGATTTTTGGGTAAAATAAGAGGCAGTCGTGGATTTTTGCTCATATGTCAGCCATTTGTGGACCGATCAGGCTTAAAAGCAAGCAATTCCGGACAGACGGACACCGTTAAATCAACATCACTCCGCATAAGGACCCAGAATATATATTTACCCTATAGGGTCTAAGATCAATATTGTACAAATTGCAAACGGAGTGACACACTTATAAACGTTAGTTTTTAGTGGTTCTTAGAGTTGGCAAATTATTTTCATATTAAAAAAAAAAAAAAATAAAAAGAACATTTATTCCCGAGTTCTTTTTGTTAAAATTATTAAGTAAAAAACGTGGCATTAATAATGTAGAATGATGACAAAAGTCTTATTGGGGAATTCTGCTGGTTTCTTATAATTGAATAGGTGAGTTGAAAAACTAGTTCTTTACAAAATTAAAAATAAGAGATGTTAATTGATTCTTACAGTTCTTTTGGCGCTTTATGAGACAAAATATTCTAATTGTATCCATGCATATCCTCTTCCATGCTCTTCCAACGATATGCATTGATACAATCAGTGTATTTCTTCATATAAAGCGCCAAAAGAACTACAAGAATCAATTGTTATCTCGTATTTTTAATATTGTAACGAACGAGTTTTTCAACTCACCTATTCAATTATAAGAAACCAGCAGAATTCCCCAATAAGACTTTTGTCATCATTCTACATTATTAATGGAAGTTTTGCAACCCACCTACTCAATTGAGATTTCATTTTACAATATAAGCATAGGGGAAACCAAAAAAGCGAAACACGGTGTAACAGGAAAATTACTATGTAATATAATATTCCCTCTCTCTCACTCTCTCTATCTGTGGTTCCAGGTGTAAGTGCTTAGACTCTAAGCCTTAGAGTAAATCTAAATTAAATATCATACTATTAAGCAATAATGAAAAAGGTACTCAGGGCAACTGTAAAATGAAGTTTTGCTTTTATTAGTAATTATACTGTAAATAAAGCAACTAGTTTTAAACTATTATATAAAAATGCATAAACATGAACAACTTGTAATCCTACGTTAAAAACGATAGTTTGATGTATGGAAAAAATAAAAAGTGCAACTAGTTTAAATTAAAAACCAACCAGTATATTTCTTGCTAAATACTAGTTATTAACTTTGTCTGCAGGGTACTTACACAAAGCTTTTACTGACTTTATTAATTTTTTGAAAGAACAGATTTTATTTTACTTTTTTTTACTCATTTAAGATTGAAAATATGCTTTGTCGTTCTGTTGCGACCCTACTTGAAAATTGTTTTCTTCATATTCTTCACTTAAGTGGACTTTTATTTAAGCAAAAAACAATGTCGTTGCAAAATCAGATTCTGAGTCTTAAAAAAAGAAACATGAATAACAAGTTCACTGTAAGCAAATGCAACAGTTGTGTTTTGAAGTGTGTCTTCTCTGCCTGTCTGCGCGTTTATTTACAAACAAAATTTTAAGGGGTCGTTGTTATTTACAATTAAAAACATAAAAAAGAAATACTTCTTTGAATATTTATTCTATTATTGGTAAGTATAATGCCCGTTATTTATTAAGGATTTTGTGGAACGACATCATCTCATATAAAATTCCATTTTTTTTTTAATACGTTAAAACTGATGGACGCCGAATATAGTGTGTGGGCATTGAAGATAAAAATGTTGTCGTTCCACAAAATCCTTAATTTTTAAGTTTTTCATCCGACTTTTTTCAAATTACGCTTAAAATGTTGGTAATTAAATAAACTATTTGGTAAAAAAATAAAACATTCCAGACCTTTACTGTAACGTAGAAAAAAACGAAATAAAAATGAAAAATTTTAAAAATTTTTTTTTTATCTCGATCGGACTTTTCGGTTGGGCTCCACAAGGCTTTGAGTGGGACCATACACCGAAAAATACAAAAGTACCGTTATTTAAAAAACGGTAGGTACTTAGGAAAAAAATTACAGCTTTTTTCGTGTTCAGGAGGTCCCAATTAACTTATCTAGGTAGGCGTGTGGCGTTCTTAGTATTTTTCCAAATTAAAAATTTGTAAAGCAGGGTAATGGATAAAGTGTATAGGAGATATTGTGTTCTATATAGTCCTCAACGAAATCAATAAGGAAAATATTGTTACGTTACTGCCTTTCAATAACGTTTTGGTTTATTTCCTTTATAATAAACTCGTTGATTGCAATTGAAATAAAACTAAACAAACACAACACTTTAATGTATAACACTAATTTATTAAGAACTTAGTCACTTTAACAACCGTAATTTATAGCTTTTATTTACAACTCACTATTGTTATCAACACACTTCAAGCGTTTATAGTTTTCTCCGCGTGATGCGCTCTTAACTTGACAAAGTCTGAACTAATACTGACTTTTGATGCTAGCCGCCGCAAGTATTTATACTGTAATTCAACCATCTAGAACATTTGAAATGTTTCTCGATGGTTCGAGGCTTTACTTATTCACCACTCTATCGTCTATTATGATTTATGGCGGCACTTATGTGTACATAATTTCACCACTTATATTAAAGCTTTTTTAACGGTCATTTCTAGGGCTTTCTGCACATTGGGATTGAAGTGTTCTAAATTATAAAAATTTTTAAAAACAATGTAAACTAATAAACTTACTTATGAATACAAAACAACTAATAAATACAAGATAAATACATAAATTCATCTAATTCTTAACCAATAATTACAACTAATTCTTAACTAAAGTTACTTTCGTAACAACACTGAAAGAATTTTCTTCGCAATACTAACGAATTTTGACATTAATCCCATGAAAAATTGCATTATAAAGGAACCTATGCAGCGCTTCGTTGGATCAATGAAACCTATTTCATTAAAAGGACTTAATGAAACATTACATTAGATCCATGAATATTATTCATTGGATGAATACTTTCAATAAAGTAAAAATTTTTTTTTTTTTTATTTTTTTTTTTTATTTATTTTTTTTTCTTTTTTCTTATTTTATTTTACTTTATTTTATTTTTTATTTTTTTTCTGTCTCTGGTGGGATTCGAACATGTAACCTCGGTGCTGATAGACTAGCTCACTACCAGCTAGTCTACCGGGGCAGTGTAGTTTTTGTATAAAAAAACTATGTTTTTTTCTCAATTAAGACCGTAAATATGAGATTAAATTGTCCATAATAACAATAACAACGTTGATTGAAAGTGGATTGAAAGTTTTTGTTTCATTACTATAATGACATTTTTATTGTCATAATGAAAATTTAAATTTATGAAGGCAATAAGTGAAATATGTTGCTTTTATAAAAACAATTTCGATTGCATAAATTTAATGGCATACATATAACATTAGATGTATGAAGTTATTAAATCTTACATTTTTTAAATAACAATTAAACATTTTTTTAAGGAAACTATAATTTGGTATTAATTTATGAATATAGTTATGTTTGTATATTGTTTTTTTAAGTTCCCAATTAAAATTTTTTGTTTAACTTCGACAAACTTAAGTTTTCATATATCCAATGAAAATTTTTAACGTAATTACGAAATCTAATGAAGCGATTTTAACGAAAATACTTCATCAAACCTATGAAATTCCATTTAGACAATGAAAATTTTCATTTACCGAAGGAAAACTTTTTTATGAAAATGATTCATTAAATATATGAAGCATTTTTCTTTCAGTGAATATTATTGAATAAACGTGAGAGACAAGATAAGCGACATTTTCGCTCATCTTTTTTAGATTTTGCCGCTCCTTTTGTCTTTAACGTTTATTGAATAATATTTTTATTAAGAATTTCGTCGAAAATTTTGTAAAGAGCTGTCCTCAGGTTAGCTTACTATTGCCATTTATCCATCGTTAAAAATATCTTAAAGACTTGGCCAACTGGGTTGTAAATTGAAGTACATTAATTTGTATGTTTGTGTGGAATCTCTTGCATAAGATGCAAAATTGTGCACATTCAAAATATTATATAGTTAAATTGAAACGAAAATAAATTTTAAACAACTTAAAATTCATTTAAAAACGGATAATTTACATTTCATTTAAAACAGATGATTTTTACCCACATTTTTTAACATTTTTATTTATTAAACAGTATATTCCTTAAAATTGAATAGTTTTTACTTCTAAAAAATATATTTTAACCGACAAAAATCAAACTACATAACAAAATAAATACGAAAAAACTTTATGTTTTAGTTTGCTTTTTTAAATAACAAACAATAATGTTAAAAAATAAAATTATTCGTAAAATAATTATATTTTTATTCAATTTTAACAGAATGGAAAACGAATTTTAAGAGTGTATAATAGTGTGAAAACATTATGTAATGAAATGTCAAAAAATACGTAAAGAAATTTGGCAGTCATATGGTTCTCTCTATTTTTTGAAATTTTTCTAAACGATTTTTCATTTTATCAGAATTGTATTTTTACAAAAGCACAAGAAGAAAATCAGGGATGGAAAATTTAAATTTTGTTCACAAATATTCACTATTATTTTTTCTAATAAAAATTGCAAAACGATAAAAAAAATATAAAAATGCGAGTGAATTTTTAAAATTTAAATAAATCACAAATATTTGTTGTAAAAAATCGTTAAATACGGTACACAGACGAACAAAAATAATTAAAAAAATATGATTGTATCAACTTTTCCACCCTAGAAGAAAATAAAAAAACAGTTGTTGAATAATTTGCCTGCCACTTCAAAATAAAAATTATTAAATATTAAAAAAAAAAGAAAAAAATATATCTGAAGACCAAAGTGCAGCTAACAATGTTCCAATGCTTAATAAAATGTTTTTTCGTCTTTATTTTGTAATCTAAAGTAGAGCTCATAAATCACAAAGATTTTACTTTTTATTTGAAGTGTGATAGTGTAGAAGCAAAATGTAATGAAAAAAATTTTCTCTTTGATTTTTTGACAATCGGACCAAAAATCATTTCATTTTGCAAGACCAAAAGTCTTAAGACTTGTGTGATAGTGTAAAACAGCCTTAAATAACATTTGTTATTTTATTTGCCGCCTTAATAGCATTTTTCAATAGCCATAACTGAAATACTCAAATTTTTTTTTATAATTATTTATGCAGACAGTCATTTAATGTGATTAATTATCTTCGTATATTGTTTTGCCTATTTAAAGCAGATGAATAATAGAAACAATAGGAATATTTGAAGAAATATGACAATTGTTTTTAACGCCCAATGCTGTGCCATTGTGGTAATTTTTAAACGCAACAAGGTTGCTGCTGTTGTCTCACACGCGTCTTAGATAAATAATTGTTTCAATGTTAGATATGTGTCAAGTTGTGTGTGTGTGTAAAGCTGAATTTAATTTTAAATAATATTAAATAGTCTAATGTCTGAGAACATGTTTAAATTTTGTATCTGTTCGTCGATCCGTCCATCAGTCTGGCTAAAGTATTTGTTGATGTCTATTAAATGAACTACACAAGGCAACAACTGAATTTTGTTTTTAAGGTTTTTTTGCACGGCATGTTTTTTACATCTGACTTGTCAACTTTTTCAAGTCACATATAATTGTGCATGTCTGTCAAAATGACTGTTTTACAGAAGGTTTATAATATTCGATCACAAACGTACATGTAATTTCCTTCTGACATTGTCTCTGTTTTTTCCCATAGTTGTTGCAACAACCAAAACAAAAATGCCGCCACGAAAATTTTTATTTACGCCGTAAAATAATTTAGCCCTCTTAACATACTTTTCTTTTAATTCAAAGATACCAATTTATTTATTTATTTATTTATTTATTTATTTAATATGGATTGTAAGCCCTGCAGGCCAAATTAATCCAGCTTAATCATATGGCAAATATTACATTTTTACTTTTCTTATATCTTAAAATAATGTATAACTATTTTTAATACCCCCCTATTGCACAAATGTTGAAAACGATATAAGGACACAGAACTTGTGGCAACCTATACAGTCACTTGTTACTTGCTTACCTACAGATTTTCTAATAACATTTTCTTAAACATTGATAAAAAATTAGAGAATGTGCGCTCACTACAAGGTATGACGGAATTCCACAGTCTTGAGACCCTAACAGTAAACGACCTACTCATAATTTGAGTGGAGTGTCTAGGTATGATCATTAAACTAGTTCTAGTGGAATGACCGAAATTAAATTTTTCTTTAAGGTAAGAAGGGTTCCCGAATTTAAAAATTTTATAAAATTGTAATAGTATTCTCATATTAATGAAACTTTCAAAATCACATTTCAATAGTTTTCTAGTATAAGAAGTCATATGAGTGTGTGATCTATAAGTTATTCCAAATATATATCGTGCAACTCTATTAAAACACTTTAAGTCTATTGATACTAGCTTGCGATACCCCGGAATAGACTTCCAGTCCATATACTAAGGTAGGAAGACAAAATGCCATAGCAATGTTCCTCTTTACATTACTTGGCAAATAAAGGGCTAAAGCATATAACCTTCTCAAAACAAAATTAATTCTTGAAACAACATGATTGATATGAAACTCAAAATTTAGATTATTATCAATATACAATCCTAAGACTTTATAATATGAAATAAATTCTATATTCTCCTCACCTAATACCAAATTCGGTTTTGTGTAAGACCGCGAAAACCACATGCATCGAGTTTTAAAGGGATTCATACAAAGATTATTTGCTTTAGACCACTCCATAACAAACTTTAAATTTTCAATAACTTTATGTGCCAAAAACTTAATACCACGTCCATTGTCATCCGCCAGCAACTGAACATCATCAGCATATGTATAACATCTACAGAAATTTATGTGATAATATAAGTCATTCATATAAATCATAAATAATAAATAAATTTAGGATATTATAATGAAACGGTTTTTATATATACATTTACATAAATTCTATTCAATAGTGGGATGATCATACATATCTCGGTATTGTAAAATATAAGCTTCAGCCGGTTTCCTAGTGGCATAGCTTTTTGAAGAGCATGCTCTTATTGAAATTTTGTCAGATGACTTTGCATCTGACTTTTACATAAGCAAAGTTTAAGGGCAGTGCTACACGTTCAATAAATAACGTGATATTTCTAGTATCACGATATTTATTGAACGTTTAGCATGCAATATTGATGGATCGCGATCCATATCGCAGAATGGCCTAAAATATGAAATCCAGATCGCGGATCGTCGATCGCGTCATAAATATTGAACGTGTAGCATTTTCATGATATTAAATAATATTAATAAAAATTAATACGGTGTCAAAATAAAAGAAATAAAATACGCAGTGGAAAAATTAAACAAATAAAAAGTAAAATAATTGACATGATACGTCAGTAAAAAGTGTCAAAATAAATGAAATAAAATACGCAGTGGAAAAAATTAAACAAATAAAAAGTAAAACAATTGACAAAATTTGTGAAAAGTTTATTGAAATAAAGGGTAATGGCAGAAGACAGTGAAATCGAGCAAAATAGCTAAACAGGCTTTCTTTTGGTTTTCTCGCGACATTGATAAACGACCCGCACAGCACAAAAATGACATAAATACTGACGCGATAAATATTGAACATGTAGCATACGCTCGTGATCCATCAATATTTTAAAATGGATCGTGATCCAAATATCACGATATTTATTGAACGTGTAGCAGTGCCCTAAAAGGTAACACACGACATGTATGTATTTTGCAGCGGGAAATTTGACATGTCAGATGACAAAAACATGTCATGTACGATTGCCTTTAGTGTTTTTTCTAACAGGTCGACTTATCGCAATATACCGTTATACCTAAATTGAGGCACTTTCGCTACATGTATTGGAATACCTAGGCAACGGTTTACCATATTCAGTTAAAAACAAGTTAGAGTGCTATATTCGACTGTGCCGAATCTTTGATACCCTCCACCGACAGTTCGAATGTTTAAGGAGTAATATCTGTATGATGTTATTATTATCTTAAACAGTGACGATTTGTTATTAATTATGGATTTAGGCGACTAAACTCTTTTCCGGTAGTAGGGTTTGTATGGGGCCTAGGGTAAATTATGGACCGATCTTCACGAAATTTCACAGTCTTTTTCCCAGTTCTATAAAACTTTGATGTACCAAATTTTGTTATGATAGCATTATTTTTTACGGATTTAGGCGTACTAAACTGTTTTCCGGGAGTAGGGTTTATATGGGGCCCAGGGTAAATTATGGACCGATCTTCACGAAATTACACAGTTTTATTTCTTGTCCTATAAAAATTTGATGTACCAAATTTTGTTATGATAGCATTATTTTTTACGGATTTAGGCGTACTAAGTTGTTTTCCGGGAGTAAAGTTTATATGGGGCCTATGGTAAATTATGAACCGATCTTCACGAAATTTCAAAGATTTGTTTTTAGTTCTATAAAACTTTGATGTAACAAATTTTGTTATGATAGCATTATTTTTTACGTTTTTAGGCGTACTAAGTTGTTTTCCGGAAGTAGGTTTTATATGGGGCCTATGGTAAATTATGGACCGATCTTCACGAAACTTAACGGTTTAATTTCTAGTCCTATGTAACTGTGACTTGCCAAAATTTGTAATGATAGCATTGTTAGTTAGGGTTTTAGGCTTAATATACTGTTTTCCGGGAGTAGAGCTTATATGGGGCCTAGGGTAAATTATTGACGGATCTTCACGAAATTTCATAGCGTGATTTCCAGTTGAATAAAACGAATTGTTGCGAAATCTTATATCATTCAGTGCATTTTTCCACCATTTATGTTAGTTTTTGTAACAAAATTATCAATTTTTTTTAGGTGGTGGTTCCACATTTTGATTCATAGCTCAGATCCTATTGAACCGATTTTGCTGAATTTCAATCCCAAACTGCTTAGGATAACTACAAGCAATTTGACACCAAGTTTGTTGATTTCTTTGGAGTTTTTCGAAAGTGAGCGTGTTTTCAACAGACGGACAGACGGACATGGCTAAATCGACTTAAAATTACTCAAGGACCCAGAATATATATACTTTATAGGGTCTGAGATGAATAGTAAAAAAGTTTCACACGGAATGACAAACTGAATATACCCTCTTCACAACTAATTGTGGTGGAGGGTATAAAAAATTCTAAGTTCGTCAATAGTATCCCAGCAAAAAAATGTTTAAGATTTAGAAGCAATAAACACGTATACTGCATCTCAGCCTTACTCTACTGCTGTAAGATAAAAAAAATACATTCCCACAATTGTTAAATGCGGTTCTAAATAATAGAAGTGAAGCGCTGTTTATTCGTTTTTTTTCAAGATTACATTTTCTACTGCTTAATTGAAGCAGTGATATCATTTATTCTTTTCATAAAAAATAAAAAATTTCAACTTAATTTTACAAAAATCATACATACATAATTGTTATAAAACTATGATTCTTTTATTCCAAAAAAAATATTTGAGTTTTAGAAAAAAATTGTTAAGCGCTGGAATAACAATTTTTTCGATGCTTAATTTTTTTTACTTACATTATACACGTAAACCATGTCAGTTTTGAAAGCGTTCTTCAGATCTCTACAGCAGAGCTTTATTTCATTCTAATCGGCGCACAACTTTGATTAATTGCACAATTATCTGAGAAAACTGAATTGATAAAAATCGCGATTTCCATACAAAAAAAAAAAAAAAAAAAAAACATGTTTTTAATATCTGTGTGATTGTTGCTGTTCTATTTATGGAAGTTTTCTCCTTCACTTAAAAATGAGGTACCTTCACTTAACGTTGAAAAAAGGGAACGCCTTCACCGATTTGGATGATCTATGTCTCATTTTGTTCATAGGTTATTTGACTTTATGTGAAAGTAATTAGACTTTAACTTTTCCCGTTTTGGATTTTTCATAATTTTTTACTGTACACAATTTGTAACTTTTTTTTAGGTACACAACCGTTACTGCGCCATTTCTATGGCGATTTTCAATAATTTTTTGTTTTTCAAAGTTAACAAATGCATCTTAAAGAAAATTTTTGACAATCGTTTAATGAAGAGTAAATTTATGAACTTTTAATTTTTGAAGAAAAGTCTAAAGTACGATTAGAACCTGTAACTTAAAAATGCGAGCTGATGGAGAAACACGGATTTGGAATCAGCGAGCATATATTAGTAAAATATTGCATTAAACTTCCAATCAACAGAAGAAAAATTAAATTATGTTCCCTTGTGGTATTTTAAAATTTTGTTATAATGTTTATTAGAAGTGACAAAATTACTTTATTTCTACAAAATTAATTAATATGTTGTTTCTAGGTGACAAGCAATTGATTGTGTTGTATAATTTTTATGAAAAGTACTCAAAAAACGGAGTGACTTTCATATAAATTTTTCTACACAATCAATTACCTGTCAGCTGGAAACCGCACATAAGTCTGCAAATTATAATATAAAAATATTATTGATGAAGTTTTTGATTTAAAACTGTAGTTAATGTGCTGTTTCCAGGTTGTCAGGCAATTAATTGTGAGAAAAATGTATATCAAAATCACCTAGTTTTTTGAGTGCTTTTCATATAAATTTTATTACACAATCAATTACTTGTCACCTGGAAACCACACTTAAAATTATGATTTTTCATTTAAGGTTTTAAAATATTGTGAGCATATATTCAAACAGTGCTATCTGCAATTTTTCAAAAATGTGTTTATTATAAAAGCGAGTTCAAGGACTGAAGGGTCATCTTTCATTTAAATTTGAAAAAAAAATTTTTTTTTCTTAAAACGTTTTTTCGTAAATATTGTATTGTTCTATCTAACACACTCAAGTTTTTTTTTTATTTTTTTTGCAAGAAAATGTTATCTATCATAAAAAATATTAGTGTAATACAATGATACAAATTGTTATTACAAATTACACATATAACACATCAAAGGATTGGGAATTGTGTCCTAATTTCAAAAACTAATACAATTTTAAAATTCTCGGAAGACATTTTGCAAAAAATGTGCTAATGGGTTTTTGTCAATAATATAAATTTTTATTTATGCAAAAAAATATTTATTAGCTAATCAAAAAATAAATTTAATTTTTGGGAATACAAAATTTTTAATTTCAAAAGATTTTGCTATTCGTGCTTAATTCCCAGTTTTTATTCTTGACAAAAACACTTGAAATTTATTATTGATGGGATAAGCTATTCCTATGCATTTCACTGGTTGCTTAGGCCAGATCATCAGGAAACTTCATCCATAAAGATTTTAGACAAACTAAAGATATTAAACCAAATAAAACTGTTAAACGTATAAGAATTATAGCAACAGTTCTACTTGTAACAATATCAAAGCTTGAACAAAACACATCAACAATAAACAACAGTGGGTTTATCTCATCTTACACTCCCTACTACAATTAGTTGAAATTCTCTCAACATTAATTGTAGTTGTAAGTAGGTTAAGAAAAACAAAATAAAAACAACAACAACTTACAAAAGATGTTGTCAATTAAGTGTTTTTTAGGCCGTGCACTTGCCTGTTTATTATCAAAAAGTAATTTCAATTTTTGGGAATACAAAATTTTTAATTTCAAAAGATTTTGTTATTCGTGCTTAATTCCCAGTTTTTATTCAAGTGTTTTTGTCAAGAATAAAAACTGGGAATTAAGCACGAATAGCAAAATCTTTTGAAATTTATTAGCTAATATTATTTAATGAAACAATTTTCCAGCAAATCTTATTGATTAATTAATTTTTGATTATAAAAAATACGAAACAAAGAATCTGGATGGTGAACAACAACCAAAGATACACAAATCCCTTATATTTGTTCCAGTACTATCTGAGAGATTTGAAAAATCTAAATTATTTAATAATGAAATGTACGCAATGGCCCATAACTCTAGTGACACATTGGCATAATTGTACAGTAAAAGCAAAGATAAAATAGATAAATCAAACTTCATTTATAAAATACCATGCAATGGTAACTTATTTTTAATATGTGACAAGGTTTATATAGGTACCACTAAAAACAAGCTTAAAACTAGAATTTCTGCAAACAAATCAAATATAAAACTACGAAATAAAATTTAAACACAAAAAACCGCACTGTTAACCCACTGTGCACAAACAAAGCACTCTTCTAATTTTGACAATGTACAAGTATTACAGAGCAAAAATAACTACAAAAGACAACAGTAAAAAAAATTGGATTTTTTGAAGCACTTAAGAGAAAAAGCACATATTCGAGCGCTTTAATAACAGAACTCTTATACAGCAGTAACTGATAAAGAATAAAATATAAAAAAGCTGCTATTTTAGTGCTGATTTTTAAGTGCTGACAACGAAGAAAGTTTTAAAAAAATAAAAAAAAAAATATATTATGTGTATTATACATATGTATTTTATTCGACCTTTTATTTAAATTATAATATGACTAAATTTATAAATCTGTAACATATTCCAAAATTTTCAGAAAGATTGGAAAAATCAAATATATATGATAGTAAAATATATAAAATAGCTTGTAAATCTTTTAACACAGTAGGTAAACTATTTACTAAAATGAAGGACAAAATAAAGAGGATGGAAATGTCAAATATTGTTTATAAAATACCTTGTAAGGGTAATGATAGTGGACAGTGTAATAAGGTATATAAAGGTACAACAAAAAATAAACTAAAAACTAGGATATCAGGACATAAATCAGATCAAAAATATAGACATATTTCATCACAAAAAACAGCTTTATCATCCCATTGTGCTAATCTAAACCATTATCCGGATTTTGAAAATACAACGGTTTTAAACACGGAAAATAACTACAAACGTAGATTTATGTTAGAAATGTTACAAATCATAAATGTGCCGACGATATCGAGAATTAATTTTAAATCGGACACTGAGAATGTTGCACAAAATTATAGACATTTAATTTATAAAAATAGAAACGGAAGTTAGAAAAATTTATTTATTTTCTAATAGATCAAGTTTGATTTGAAAAACATTTTTTGTATTCTATTGGAAAATTTTTTAATTTGTCATTTTATTATATTGTTAATTTGTTTGTTAAATTGTGTTAAAGAAAAAAACCCTGAAGAAGGCACTCAAAGAAGTGCCGAAATATTGGTAGAATAAAGTTTAAAGTTTTTTTATATAAAATTAAAAAAAGACCTCAAGCTTGAAAATTTAGTCATATTATAATTTAAATATATTATGGTTTACGAAAATTATTGAAAAAGGCATTTAAACAAGTACAGGTATCCCTTGATTTACCCGGTACTTCATTTACGCGATTTAGATATAACACGGATCAATAATAGTAACCTTTTTTTAAATAACGCGCTTTTTTTTGCGCGGTTTTAATAAAACACGCTCAAAAAATTAGAATAATAATCTTTATTTTAAGGGAATTGCACCACTATGATTCAAGAAATTTCATCAACTGTGTGCTAAAATAGATCTGCACAAGTATTTTACAAAAATTAAAAGATTTTATTTACAATGTACCTAAAATTTTTTGCATTAAAAATTTTTAATTTACTGCTTAATGGAAATTTTTACAGGTTACTGCAATTTTTTCAGTAACCTGAACATTTTTTCAGAAACCAGTAAAATTTTATTGGGTTTTAGCTCTGGCTTAGTTTGTTTTTGACTATTTTACAATTGACATAATATTCTTATATTTTTGATTTTAAATATTCAAATGTGTTTCAATAATTTTTTTTTTTGTTCTCTTTTAATTCAAATGTTTTATAAAAATATAATAACAAAGCTTTATACGTATCCAAGGCGAATTTATAACAGGTGGTCTTAAAAGCCCTGCTGATATTAGCTAAAATCACTGTTGGATGTCAAAATTTTGTTTATTCTCTTTTATTATCTTTGTTTCTGTTTTGTTTAATTTCTGATTTTGACATTGTACAATGATTTTACAAAAACAAATTGCTTGTGGTTTTTGTACGAGTTGTACTTGTTGTAGTACCGAGATTACCTGGGATGAATTCGCCTTGTACGTATCATTATAAAGAAATATCATTTAATTTAAAATAAAATTTGTATTCTATATGTTTTTGATTAGCGCGGTTTTTGGGCCCAAAAATTAAATTTTGTATGCATCGCATGTCTTGATTTACACGATTTATTAAATTTCTGGTCCCATAAACGGAATTTGTAGCAGTCATGAACCTTGTTTTACACGAATTTGATTTACACGTGCTTTCTTTGGTCCCAACCGACTGCGTAAATCGAGGGTTACCTGTAAATGCAAAACATTAGTGAATATATTTATATAGTTAGCCCTTTAAAAATGCACCTTAGGAGTGCTTTGTTTGCATGTTAAATTAAGCGCTTTTTGACAGCAGAATATATTCCTCCAAACCGGGAAGACTCCATATAAAAATCAGGCATCCAATCAGCAGGTTTGAAGCGATTTGAGGTATGAATTCATACATAAAACCTGCTCCTTTTGGAGCACATTTTTGCTGGGACGTTTCACATTGGAAATGTTACATATCGACCCCTAACCGCGAAAATAATGTAAGCGCCAAAAATAAAATTTTACAGGAGAGAGCTTTTTTGTTTTGTTTCATATTAATTTTGTATGAAATTTGTCGCTTACACTAAAACTGTTTTTGCTATAAAATCGTAACGGTACATTATGTGACCATGATATTTTAGGAGATGATGCAAGTGTTGCCAGTAAAGTCATTTATTAAAAAAAAACGAAACTGAAAATCATGTCGCTTACGTTATTTTCGCTGTTAGGGCTCGATATAATCAAAACAACAACAAGGATGAATTTTAAAGCCGACGTTGATGAGAATTCTGCGAGAGTATACAGGCATCTAGTTAAAAAACGAGCATAGTGCAATATTTATTTTTAGCTCAGTTCATAATTAGAAGATGTTGACACAACATAATAAGATTTAATTTTTTCTGTTTTTTGTACGTTAATAATTTTTCTATGTAAGAGTTTTTTGTTGTTTTTGTATACATACCTGTTTAAAAAAATTTTGTACTTATACATTTATTTGTTCTTTTTGTTACTTGTAATTTCTAGATTAAAGCCCAGAAAATGTTTTTCAATTAAAAACGAAATATTGGCATAATTAATATTGTAAAATTGGAATAATTAACAATAAAACCAGGACCTTGAGCTCAAAAGAAAAAAGTTATTTTTGTAATGAAATGTTTCAAGTTATTAGATTTTTTAATGCTTAATACAAATTATTTTTTTTTTTTTAACTTAGAAAACTAATCCCACAATTCCCAAAGAAAACAGCCGAAAATACCCAAAAATTTGTATTTTTGTTTTTCGAATATATAATTGCTACCCAGCACGGGTCTCAGGATTCCTATTGCACAATTATTATAAACACGTTGCACGCAAAGAAACAACATGGTTGTGGTAAACATATTCTAAGAGCAACATATTATGATAAGAATTATGGTTGTAGTCACCATATTAAAATTATTATTGAATCATATTATGACTAAATATACTCGTACCATTACATCATAATATTTTTCCCTTTATCATATTATTATTCTGTTATTCATACTAAGTTAAGAAGTAATCAAATTATTGTCATGTTAATCATAATAAGCTAAGAAATTAATCATATTATTGTCATGTTAATCATAATAAGCTAAGAAGGAATCATATTATCATCATCTTAATCATAATAAATTTAGAAGCAATCTTATTATTATACAGCACATTTCATATCTGTCATAAAAATACAAAATAAATTAAAATATTTTTGCATCGATTTTTTTATTTTGTGGCTTGTTACAATTTTTCTTAATAGAAACTGGGAATTATTTCCTTCCGAAGGTAACTTTATATTATATTCAACATTTTTTAATTTTTCGAATTTATTCTATGAGCTAAATTTCAGTTATGTATTTTATAAAGCTTTTTTGTAATAGTTCTATTCCTACAATTTTTTTTTTTTTTTTTTTTTTTTTTTTTTAGAAATGACTTTATACACTACCAGACTATTATATTGTATTTTCTTTTTACATTTTACCTTAGCCTTCCGTTGGAAAGCAATGAGGTATATTGAATGTACAGAAAAATTTACAATTATTAGACACCAGCAGAATGTAATGCATTTTCTGGCCCGCTACGGCCGTCGTCAGCATTCTTTGTGTCTCACTGGATAGTGTTACTTTATAAATTGAATGTATTTAACTCAACTATTTTAACAAATAGAAACTGGGAATTATTTCCTTCCGAAGGTAACTTTATATTATATTCAACATTTTTTAATTTTTCGAATTTATTCTATGAGCTAAATTTCAGTTATGTATTTTATAAAGCTTTTTTGTAATAGTTCTATTCCTACAATTTTTTTTTTTTTTTTTTTTTTTTTTTTATAAATGACTTTATACACTACCAGACTATTATATTGTATTTTCTTTTTACATTTTACCTTAGCCTTCCGTTGGAAAGCAATGAGGTATATTGAATGTACAGAAAAATTTACAATTATTAGACACCAGCAGAATGTAATGCATTTTCTGGCCCGCTACGGCCGTCGTCAGCATTCTTTGTGTCTCACTGGATAGTGTTACTTTATAAATTGAATGTACAGTGCACTCGCGGTAACTTGAACACCGTCTAACGTGAACACCGCCTAACTTGAACAAGATTTTTTTTACATTGACTACTCTGTAAAGTGAACAAACTCAGAAAGCTCTATAACGTGAACAATTTTGTATACCCTTCACCGAAGGTAAAAGGGTATTAATAACTTTGTCATTCCGTTTGTAATTTCTACAATATTGATCCTACACCCTATAAAGTTTGCATTGCCGATGATCCTGTTAAAAAAAATTGCTGCAAGTGACGCAATTGAAAATTTGATTGTAGTTAGACGCTTAAGGGAGAAAGCAGTATTTCAAATACTTATTAGAAAAGAAAAAGCAGCAGAAAAAGATAACCGATTTTTTTAATGCCTAAATGTTATGAGTAATTTTATTTGCAATGTAATTTTAATTCAATGGATAATATATTCTCGTGATCTCATTTTGGTTTGTAATGAATTCTAATTAATAATTTTATTTTTATATTTTAGTAATGGAAATAATAATAAAACGCATAAATATATACATTTATATTTTAATAATAGAAATAATCAGAAAAAAATTTCACGTTCAAGCGTGTAAAACAGACATATTTTTTATGAAATTCGACAATCGCTAACGTGAACAACTTCGCTAACATGAACTCCCTAGGTTTTAATTAGTTCACGTTATCGCGAGCGCACTGTATTTAACTCAACTATTTTAACAAATAGAAACTGGGAATTATTTCCTTCCGAAGGTAACTTTATATTATATTCAACATTTTTTAATTTTTCGAATTTATTCTATGAGCTAAATTTCAGTTATGTATTTTATAAAGCTTTTTTGTAATAGTTCTATTCCTACAATTTTTTTTTTTTTTTAGAAATGACTTTATACACTACCAGACTATTATTTTACAAATGGAGCTAACATAATATGATTAGAGTAAAAATAGTTTGATTGCACCTTTAACATAATATGAAAAATGTATAGAAAATTATCATGTTATGGCTATTAAATATCATGATATGATTGTGAGAAATATAATATGTTTAGAAAGATATCATAATTAAGTTGTTAGAAAAATAGTTATTTTTCGGTCAACAATACTCAAATTCATAATTGCGATAAACATTGATATGTTTACAGCAACTATAATATTGTTGATATTTAATAAAAATAACAATTATTTGTGTACGACAACAATATATTGTTACATTAAACATAGTGTTGTTGCCGTAACCATGCCCAACCATATTTTTTCTCTGCGTGTGGGTCATACAAAATGTACTTACAATTTTTTTATTCTTGCTTTGCGATTAAAAATGTGTCATAAGGTGAAAATTTGCAAAAAATATATCGACTTCGGAAGAGCATAGCAATATTATACATGAATGATAAATAAAATATATACATATTTCGCAAAACAATTTTTTTCTATACATTAAAGATACTTTTTTAGATAAAAATGGCAAAAACTCGACTTTTTCAGAATATTTGCAAAATGCTATGTAGACGAAGGTAGTTCAAAAATAGCCACTTTTTATTTTCAAAGCTGGAAATTTCCTAAACTTTAAGAGATAAATTGTTAAGAGCTCGACAAGCGCATTTCACTAAAAAATAATTTTTAACATGAGATTAAATGATTTATTTCATATTTCAATCTTCACCACAATTTCCTATTGCTGCAGTTAGAGAAAAAAATTTATGTACATTTGCATTTTTCCTATGCTTTCTAATTATTCTCTCTTCAATTTATTCCTATAAATCTGATACATTTTAAGATTATATTCACAATTATTCTCCTTTAGTGCACGAAAAGCCAAATTAAGTTTTAAGCTAGCATTTTTTATTTCCGGATTGAACATCCGCTTATCATTGGGATATATTCATTTTACCTTTATTCACTACACACGTATCAGTACGGAAAGTTGAATGGCAGGAGACTCGATTTTTTTTAAATGCTTAAAAACAGTCAACAGTACGTATAACATGCAAACAATATTAAAACTTTATACCAAAAAAAGCTATGTAACCATATGTCAATACATTCATTAGCGACAGCCAGAGTTTAATGAAATGCATACATGGTGTTTTTACGCATGCAAATAGAAACTTACTCTTAAATCTGTCGCAATTCGCACACAAATGCATAAATAAAAAAAAAGAATAAGAAAATATGCTAGAAAGCAGAGAAACAAAAAGTAAAAAAAAAATGTTTTTATTGTTGACAATCCCACGTAAAATATTGTTTGTGTGAGTTTAAATCCCAACATTCTTCATAAAATTATTTTCTATTACTTTGGTATGCTACGAAAAATGTGAGCTTTTGCTATTTTTCTTAAATGCATTGAAATATTTCGCCTTCTTTTTCACAAAAAATACCTTTTTTCTTATTTTTTCATATGATTTGCATGTACGTTTGAAAGAAATAAGCAAGTGCATTAATAAAAGTCTTAAGCCGAAAAAATATACAACAAAATAAAAAAGAATGGCAAAAAAAAAACAAGAAAAGAAACGTATGATTTAACTTTGCTTGAGCAAAAAGATAAGCAATAAGTCATGAAAATAGGATTGAAAAATGTATACAAGCAAATACTGTCATAGTCGTCATATTTTCTTGCGCAAAAGATTAGAAGAATAAATTCCGCAAAGCAGAAAGGCAGACCAAATAAAGCTATAATATAAATTATTATTGTTATGAAAAAATAATATTGTCAAGGCTTTAAGTCCCCAACAAAAAGACATGGAAGTTTTGGGAAAGCTTACAAAAATGTTGATTGCAACTGAGTCTATAAAATATTGTTGTCTTATTTATAAAGGGCAGTTTTAAAGGCCGATGTTAATTTTTAATAAAACATAAATTAACTGCAATTTTGCTTATTGACGAATACACTGAGGTGAAAATGTGTCTAAAGATAAAATGATTTTCTTCGAAAATTGATCATCCACTATTGCAATTTCTTGCCACCATTCTGACTATTGACGACGTTTGGAATGATCGAGAGTCTTTAGTTCTTGAGTCAATTGCACGACGAGCGTGAGAGGTGCAATTGTTGGGCACGACGACGAGTTGAGGTGGATGGTTCTTCAGCCAAACTTTCGCAAATAGCAGCAATAATTTCTGCAGTACGAGCTATACAACAACGCACTGGGGTTTTCACATGTTCTGCAGACCCGGTTTGCACAAATTTTTGCACGATTTTTCCGATTGTGCGCACATTTGGACGTTTAAATTGACCAAAAAAATCACGAAGTGCACAATATGAATTTTGATTTGAACACCCATTTTCATAATAAGCCTGAATAACTTTTATGCATTGCTCGATTGTGAATGTTTCCATGGTTCAAATTGAGTTTGTCTGAAATTGAGAAATGTCAAATGAAATGCAAAAAAAAACTTGACGTTTAGGTGTGGTTCACATTCAACATAGACCCTAAAATTTAACCACTCTTTACATCGACAAATGCAAAAGAGTTAAGAACACTTTCCTACTATGTTTGTGAACTGATTTCAGCAAAAACATACACCATTACAGAAGTGCACAATATACATACATATATTTCTTTAAAATCTGATGGGAAAAAACTGGTTAAATTCAGTGACTTAGTATCCCCAAAACTAAAAGAGATAGAAAGAAATAATTACTTATTGTTGTTCATTAGAAAAATAAGCGGAACAGACACCTGGTACTTTTTTGAAAGTAGGCCTTTTGAGGGAGTAATCTGGTATAGCCTGTATTTTGGAACTTCTTCGTCATCCCATCTATCGTTTAACCTTTAAATCACCCTGTTGTTAAAAAACACACAAAAGGAATCAAAACGTTATTTAGATCTACTAAAGAAACTTCTTGACTTTGTAAAGCCCTTACGACACTACATTTGTAATGCATTTTTCAAGTTTTGGTGAACAGTGCAAATATAAAGTAATAGAAAAATTTACCAATTGCGAAGGGTTCAGCTGTATTAAGATAAATGGTAAGCTGTCAAACATTTTACTAAAGTTATCGATAAAAAATGAAGTTATGTCAAAAAAAGAAATGCAAAATTGTTCAACTTAAAATTGGCATTTCAAGCTTGAAATATTAAAAGTGTTGCTGAATCAGCGGTTTATGGTCAAATTCAGCGATTTACCGCTTTTTGTTTTTAGGTTTCTCATAAATAAAAAGTTGGCAACATTTAATAAAATTAACAGAACAGGGATAGCTGTACTTTGTTGGATTAATAAAAAGCATGCTTCGTTTCTGCAGTAAATTTTTTTTTCCAAATTTGAAGACCAGTGTAATGAAAGTTGAATTTCGACCACCATTCAAACATTAGTATTGTTAAGTTTCGGAAACTTAAATTTTATTTCACCATTTCTAGGCACAAACAATGTATGTATTTATTCTGTCAATAAATTAGTTGACGACTAATGAGAGGCCATGCCTTCATACTTCCAGATTAACTATTTGTTAATGAAAACCACGCTTTGTCTAAATGAATTAATTAGACAAATTTAGTTCCACTTGTACAATCAAACCCAAAACTTTGCAGGCCACAATTTAAATTTAAGCACTAGCTAAAACTGGTGCGTTAGTCTTAAATTGCTTAAAAGTACAAACAAGCATAGGCATGTCATTATTTCACACAATCACACCCAAACACATTAAATACCGACAAGTTTGGGAGTCTATTTACAGAGGACTATAGAAAAGTTTTGTTTTTAAATAAGAAATGTGGAGTTGTCTTCTGTGAACAGTTTGGGTTCTTGATTTTGCATGTGCTTAATTTAAATTTGATAAAAATAAGGAACCACAATAATTATATTTAATTATAGCAAAAAAAAAAACTAACATAACATAAACATAAGTTTTCACAAAAACACCTTCACACCAATCTTCTACTTTTTAACGAATACCCTTCCCTTTTTCATTTGCAACAGGTAGTAAAAGTCAACAACTTAATTCATTTGCATATTGTATTTTCATTTGTGTTGTATTCTCATCTCTTTGTTCATGCATACCTAGCGGGAAAAAGCAGGAGTACGGAGGCCTTCCAGAAGGCCTCTGTACCCCTTCTTTTGGATAAACAAGGCCTTCTCGCTCCATTCCATACTCATATCTTTTTTACACGCGTTGTCATTGCGGAGAAGGCCTTCCGCTTTCCTTTCTTCCCCAGAGCTTCTTAAAGGCCTTCAAATAAATGGCTCTTAGAAGGCGTTCCAGAGAATGACTATCAAAAGGCCTTAGTAAAAAGGTTATCTTGAAGGGTTTTTAAGAAAGGTATGGTAAAAGGCCTTTCAATTAATGGCTCTTAAAAGGCCTTTCAATTAACGGCTCTTAAAAGGCCTTTCAGACCATCCTTCTACAAATGCATTAAAAGTCATATTGAAGGGCTATCAGTCTAAAACATGAGGAAAATTTCCTTACAATTGAAATTAGAAAACTGAATAGGTTTTATGTACATATCAGATCTCCAATATAGAAAATGAACACTTAACTTTTTACATATGTATACCTATTTTACAAACGTATGTTTATATATTTTATTAAACTTATTGTAGTTTAATAACCAGGGAAACCAGAAATATGCTCTAAAAAATGCGTTTTATGCGCATTAAATATGCAGCAAAAGTTCGAAGATATGCCCTCAAAATGATTAAAAGTATGCACCAAAAAAATCAAAAATTGCTCATTTGAAAACAAAATATTCAACATTTGCATTTAAAAAAAAACCAATACTAAAATTATAATCGGTAAAGTAAACACCATAGTATTTACAGACCAATTCGAAAAGAATTTGATCTACTGTAACATATTTTTTGGGCGCATTTAATCTAAATGCCAACATAATTTGATGGCTCTTACATACACAAAGAGACTAATTTCGAAAGAAATTTTTATGGGGAATATTTTAAATTAAAGACCGATTCTTACCATTTACGTAGACTTCGTCCTTGGTACAATTAAAATGTCTTTACCAAATTTGATCAAATTATGTACAAAATTGCAAATGGTGATTCTCGGTTGATCGGTGTACTAAAAGATTGGTTCAGATTTCTATGTATTGCAGAAATCGCCAAAAACGTATGTCTATAATGGCTTTTTCCTTAAATTTTGCTTTTATGTAAAATTTGAAAGTTTAAAATAACATTATCTTTAATGACAACCTGCTTTATCTTCATTTTATAGTAAAAATTAATTGTGGATGGCGAAACTAAAGCAACACGTTGGGTATACAGATAGATATTTAAAACAGAAAAGCCATCTGTTAACCAGAATTTCGAAAAAATTGCTGAGGCATCTAAAAAAATCGAATATGTATCAAAATATGCGCTAAAAACTTACAAAATGCTGCAAAAATGCTCTTTTAACCTAATTATGCAAAAATATGCTCCAAACTGTAAAATATGCCAATATATGCACTAACAAATCGATGCCAAAATACATAAAAAGCTCTAAAACGGATAGATATATTATTTCTGCCTTCATTGGTCGCACAAGGAAAAACATGCAATTGCATATTTGTGGTTTCCCTGTTAATAACAAAGGTGATACCTATTTTTTAATTGAAATAATCAAATTTGCTAAATATTGTAAAATAGATTGCAAATAAAAGTTTATAATAAAACAAAAGCTTTTAAGCACATGTACCTATCTTCCTTAATGAACAAAACTCAACTAAAATGATTTACATTATTGTTTTTATTTTGTATTTTAATATGTACATACCTACTTTGTTACTTTGTTTTTATAACGGGATCTGAATTGTTTCGCTTTGGCGAAAAAAAACAAAACAAAAAATTTTACTCTTTCTCTTTTCAACTTCAACTAAAATGATTTACAACATATGTTACTTTGTTTTTGTAAAGGGATCTGAACTCTTTTGCTTTTGATTGTACAAAAAACAAAACAAAAAATGTTACTCCTTCTTTTCTCGCTTCTTTTATACCAAAGAGCCGAGGCCTTCTATAAGGCATTCTTTAGCAGTTACGTAAGAATAGTTATTAAATCAAAACATTTTTTAAGCAGGCCTTTAAAAAGGCCTGAAGTAAGAAGGTCTTCTGAGTTTTCCCGCTGGGTAGTTGTAAGTTGCATGTGTTAGTTTAAGTAACAAGTCTATGTTAGTATTTTACAAATAACAGTAGTTAAATTCGGTCAAGTAGTAATTTGTAGTCGTACATGAAATGTTTGCTTTAAATCTATAATTTATTCATAACTAAAAATACGTTGTGGGTTGTGGTAGTTTTGGAATATTTGAAACGTTACAACTAGATTCTGTTTTGATATTAATGATATTTAGTGACTTGGTGTGTTTTATTGCCTACTGGAGTAAAATTACGTGTTTTGCTAATTGAAAATTGAAGGAGAAAATGTAAATTCTTATAATGCAAAAGTGTTTAAATTAAAAAACGAAATTGCACAAATGAAAAAAATTATTGAGATATGGAAACTACGTAGATTTTAATTCAGAAAGCGATAATTGTAATTTAGAGAGTATCAATTGTAAATCAAAAATTGTTAGTCGTAATTAAACAAAAATGGAACCATAATGTAACTCTAATAGAAAAAAATCGTATGTTAAGTCTAGCCTATCAGAAGAATCAACGCCAAAGCTTAAAGCAAACAAGATGTAACCAACAAAAATAAAATTTTACAGGAGAAGGTTTTTTTTTAAATATCTTCGCTTCAAGTCTAGGTTTTCGTTTAAAATTGCTTTTGCTCTTATTTCGTAACGGTTCTTCCCAGAGATATGAGATTTTTAGAGGTGATGCAAATGATCAAAAATTATCGATTTTCATCAATAAACAAAAATCTAAAATGTTGTTGGTTACATCATTTTCGCTATTAGGGCTCCATATATCCATTGCTCCATGTATTTTGTGCAACCAGAAGCGTCGGATCTTTTGTGAACGGCTGAAATCTGGCCATACGATTATCAAGTCCATGTTGCTAGCAGAAAAACTTAAACTATTGCAAAAGCATGTTTACAAAATAATGGCAAGAAAGTTTTGAATCCCCCGCCTAACAGTCCAGTTCTTGCCCGGTTCGAATACTATTTGCTTTGAGAGATGCAGAGCGCAATTACTAAAATACAATTCGCTTTGGCGCAGAATCCGTATGTTGCCAAATGAAAAGGTCAAATGCAAAATTCGAGTCGGCAATTGTAATTTCGTGGTTATAGAAAAATAACCAAATTTGGATCTGCTGTAAATAAGAAAAATTGCATCAGCCTTGAAATAAAACGAATGATGGTGAAGAGCTTGTTATTAAAAACTAAGTAAGCGTTTAAAAAGTACAGCTATCTCTAGAAAATGTTTTGCCTCGCTGTACAAAATAAAACAAATAAATCGCTTAATCTTGTAAGCTAAGCAAGTCTTCGTGCGTTGCCGAATGTATATTCGACGAATAAAATATGAGCTGTATAAGACTTACAGCCTGCCCCTGATATCGAAGACAAACAGCTGATTTGCGGCCCACTAAGAATTTTCAGCACGACAAATCGATCGGCAAATCAAGCGACCGATAACGTAACATACAAATTTGCGGCCTTCTAAGTAATATTATGCGACTACAAATGTCATAATCCGTTAATTGTGTTGTAGTTGTCGGCAGAGGCATTCATTATATTATATTATTATAAAATTATATGAAAAACTATATTTCAATATGAATTGATATATAAATAGAAATGGTGAAATTGGCCAAAAATATTTTTTTATTACTATATGTATACTTTTTAAACACTACACTTATTAAATTAAATGGGTTTTTAGAATATTTTTTATAAAATTCAAGTCTATATTTTTTGTTAGTTTTTTGTTTACTCCTTTGCAAGGCGTATTCATTCCAGGTGGTCTTATCTTGAAACAGTTGACACTGTAAAATATTTTAACGTTGTGTCAAAAATAAAACAAGACTTTAGTAAACAATTCAAACAAATTTTTCATATTGTTTTTAATTTTAAATTGTGTGTTTTGAAATTTAAAAAATTTTAAATTTCATAATTTTAAGCGAAAATTATAGAATTTAGTTAAGATTCCCCAGAACCACCAGGACGGTATACAATTTTGACACATGGTTGCAAGATAATTTCACCTGGTATAAATTTGTTTTCTATTACGGTCTGTGTGTTGGCAGAGTTCTATTTGTATGGCTTAATATATGTTTTGTCGATTTTTATTTCCAAACAAGTTTTTTATTTATTGCTGATGTGGCAATACAGTCATTTGACAATAAATAAAGGCTCAGTTAAGGCTCAGTTAATCTTTACTTTCTGTTTCTGTTCTGTTCCGTGCCGTTCTGTTACGAAATTGTAATAGTTAGTTCTTCTGTAGTAACTTATCATCCATTTATGACAAATTTATTAGTTTTGCACCGTCCATTGTTTTATTTCAATAAATTTGATGCACATAAATTTGTAGAAATTCAAATTTTATGAATTCTTAAAATCAAAAAACAGTTTATTTCAATATAAATATGTATTTTTTATTATTTATTTTGCTGTCACTTACAAATACTTAACAATTTTTTGATTTTAACAAACTGAACCGCAACAGAACAGAAAAACTAATCAATTTCATAGGTTTTTTAATAACAAAAACAAATCAGCTGATTCGTAACAGAACAGAAAGTAAAGACTAATTCTGCCTTTACTTTCTGTTCTGTTACGAATCAGCTGATTTGTTTTTGTTATTAAAAAACCTATGAAATTGATTAGTTTTTCTGTTCTGTTGCGGTTCAGTTTGTTAAAATCAAAAAATTGTTAAGTATTTGTAAGTGATAGCAAAATAAATAATAAAAAATACATATTTATATTGAAATAAACAATTTTTTGAATTTAAGAATTCATAAAATTTAATTTCTTCAAATTTATTTGAATTAAAGTGATTGAAATAAAACAATGGACGGTGCAAAACTAATAAATTTTTCATAAATGGCTGATAAGTTGCTATAGAAAAAGTAACTACTACAATTTCGAAACAGAACGGCACGCCACAGAACAGAAACAGAAAGTAAAGACTAATTCTGCCTTAAATGAATTAATAACATTAGAAACGTAAAACCTGTCGACCGACAGTTAGATAGTTAGTGGGTCGCTAAAGATAACGATAATGAGTGACTTGTTGTCGGTCGACATCGGCGGTCTCGCTGTTACTCTCGCGTGATTAAAGTGAGACATATTAAGAAAAAACAAGTACGCTGTCTCAAAAGGCATTCGAGTATTTATATTAACCCATTAAGGCCCTGCGTTGCGGTTTCGCAACGTTCACTTAAACCTTCCCTCAGGCATTTTGTTGTTACGTGATATTGTTACTAAGCACCGTGAAATAAAATTTAACGTAATATCTAAGCGACCTGTTTTTGGATTTGTATCATACATAAGTTTTTTTTATAAAAATTTTTAATTTAAATTTTTAATTTTTCCTGTTTTTTGGGTACTTTTGGAAAAAGTTAAAAAAATAAAGTAATATATAACATACCTATCTGAAACTTTTGAAGGAGATAGCTAACATGCGATCATTATTATTTTTACTCAAAAATCCAATCATCGTAGGCATTTGAGACTATTTTTATGATTGGATACATCCGTGATGCGAAAACGCAACACTAGGCCTAAACCATATACAAATTACATAAAATTATCAAATAAAATATATTATACAATCACTTGCTATTTAAATAAAACATGTATACATGTAAATTATAAGTTGTTGTTATTACGCAGTAGGTAAATTCTCTATGTCAAGTGTGTTTTTTTCCGAAAGGGAAGCGAACTTACACCAAAGTAGTCCCGTGATAGGTCTTTGGGGGTAGAGGCCGGTTCTAGTTCTAACACTTTATATGAATAAGTCCTATCACTTTTACTTGGGGTTGTCATTGGTTAATTGACACCATTTGACCAGTCACACATCTATTCTCAATTAACGTGTTTAGTGTTAGTTATAACAATATAAGATTATTTCGCTACAATGTAGTATGTACCGTAATTCATTACTTTTTTTACCTTCTTGTTCTTTATATGGAGGGTTCAAAGCTGAACCGAACCAAGTCATAAAATAATATGCATATATGTATTTCAAAACTGGTGTGAAATTTTTCGCAAAGTTTAAATCTATCGAGTTCTGTAACGGACTAAATCAAAAAGTTTTTCGTTCCAAAGGTAACGGTAATAAACCCATGTCAATGGCTCCAGAAATTAATGGAAATTCACTTACTCAAGCTCTGAGCCCTCCATATATTATAGTAAGATGATTAGTTCTCCTTTCACTGGTCATGAGTTCTATATTTTTGAACTTGTTCTATTTTCACAAATCCAGGAACAATTGACACAAATTTCCAGCAGGGTTACTTCAATAGCTACAGTAATAGAAAACTGAACAATTAAGTGAAATTATCCTCTGCCAGGATATTAAAGAAAAACCAGTTAGAGTGCTATATTCGGCTATGACAAATATTTGATACCATCCACTGACAGCTAGGATATATCAGGAGTGGGCATTATATTGAACCTGTGGTAATTTATGAACCGATCTTTGCGAATGTTGACAGTGTGGTTTCTAGTCATATAAAACTGTGACAGGACAAAATTTATAACAATATAATTATTTGTTATGGTTTTAGGCGTACTAAATAAAAAAGTGTTTTTCGAGAGTGGGCTTTATATGGGTCCTATATGGTAAATTTTGGACCGATCAATTTATAAATGTGAAAAAAGTGACGTAGCCAGTGTACCCAAAGTGCCTTGGAGCATATCATTATTGAATTAAAAATAAAATGTAAATGAATATCTTTTTTAATTTTTTTTCCTAAAGACGTGAATAAAATAATTTAATTTAAAATTTTTACAAATGCACTTAATTTGTATATCGTTAAGGCCCAACGTTGCGTTTTCGCAACGGGGGTTATCTGGGCTCCCACGTATCCGATTTGCCCAAAATTCGTTTTCTTTCATATCTAGGTATAAACAATCAAATTGTAAAAGTTCCATCATTATAGCTCAATGGGATCATGGCTCGGGCCTTAAAGTGCAAACGAAGTAGACAGGGACTTCGGCGGAAAGACCAATTTGAAGAAGACCTATACAGCCTTTGTGAATCAAACTGCAGACAACGCACAAAAGATAAGAACGCATTGAGAACATTTCTCAAACAGGCCAAAACTTACAACAGGTTTTAGTCACTAGTAATAAGCAAATATTTAAAACAGTGATGTCAATTATGGTTGTGTTGGTGAGATTACTCTTATCTTTTACATGTTCAGCGGGCAAAATGTGTGGTTGCGAGGCCTATTGCGAGGCCTTATTAATGACTTCTAATGGTCATTAATGTTCGATTCAATTTTTGGGAATCAGGTAAGGTATTGAAACTTACACTTGGACACATTTTCATGAAAGGGCGATGCAAACACCAGGGCCAGCATTATGTGAGGAAACATAGTACATGCTTTTCATTAATTTTTCATCAGACCATTTAAAGTTAACTTACATTTATTGCTATTTATTGCTGTAAGTCTTCACAAGCAATTAATAATAATACAATTATCGAAAAATGTAGAGTTATGGACATACATGGTATAACTGTTACGGTCCCTGCTTATTATTTAAATAAATTTTATTTGGAACTTTAGAAGCTTTGCTTATTTTTTTTTTTAGAAAAATTGTGCAGTTAACAATATTTGAAGTTTTTTTACAACCTAATACAATTCTTTCCAATATTTTTCGTTTTTTTGCTCAACATACCTTTGCGAATTCCAACAATGAAAATTCATTTGCTCATACTAATGCAAATAATAACCCCATTAAGTTTAAAAATATTCTGTAAGTATTTACCACCATTATAAAAAGAAAAGGTTTTACTAGCCTATAAAAAATACTTTTATTAACCAATAATATCTTTTAAATTTATATTGCAGTTTCGTAACAACAAAACATTATTTAGGTTTGCGGATGTTAATTTATTGCGATGTTTTGAGCAAATGTATTTCAAATCGGAAAATATTTGTTCGCAAAGATATGTTGAGGAAAAAAGCGACAAACATTTGACGGAATTTTTTTTTAATATAGGATATAGCGCCACATCCAAATTTTTCCAGAACTCAATAGTATTTCCCTATCTGGAGGATTAAATTCGCTTCTAAGTATGATTAGTTCCGACTGGATGCTGAATTCATATTTCGCAATGTCGCACTTTAAAGGATTTTGGAATATGTTAAGTAGTGGTTTTATATCCTCAAAATCGTGAAAACGATCTTGAAAGTTGTAAAAAAGGTTTTCAAAAATTGCCAAATACTCAGATTTTTAAAATTATTTCTCCTTGTCATAAATAAGCAAAGTTTTAGGGAAGTTGGAAAAATCTTCATTATATATTCATTATTAAAAACAATCGTATACATGTCACTTAAATTTTTTCCCTTTCCTTGTAGTTCCAAATTTTGTTCATTTAAAATACTGCTTGTGTCCGCCAGAAACGCAAGGTCTAAAATGAACTGATAATCATTCAACTGTTTTAATTCACGTTCGTCTAAATTTTCAGTTTTCCAAAAACGCAACACCTCTTTTCTAAGATCGAATAACCTGTTTAGACAATCACTACGACTAAGCCAATGAACTTCAGTAAACATTTTTAAGTCGCGGTGATTGGCGTTTACGTTTTTAAGAAAACTTACAAATTTTCTGTGCGTTAATGAATGATGACCCCCGTATTCTATTGATTATCCGCTCTGAAGTCTTCATAGCTTCATGTTCACTTATAAATTTTGAGGCAAGCATGGACTGATGAATTATGCAATGGAAAGCATGTACACCAGTTCCATTTTGCTTAAGCTGTCCTACGAAACCTTCATACTTCCCGGCCATAACGTTTGCACCATCCGTGCAAACTCCTGCTAATTTTGAAGCTTGTGTAACAGATATCAGGTTTTCAAAGACTATGTCGAACACAAATGACCAATTGGCAAAGATCATTAATGTCGGTGCTTTCATCGAGGCAAAAAGAAAAATATTCACAATTTTTTAATTGTATATGTGCAGCTAAAATTGATGTGCACTTGACGACACTATTTCGGCTCATTGGAAGCGTTTTTATTACGCTGCAATTAATTTTCAGTTTTTCCAAAACAGCATTTAAAAGCTTTTTTATAAATGCCCCATTGGAATACGGCCTTCCCTTCCTTTACTATTTCCAGAGTTAGTAAATTTGATACTTTTGTTTTTAATTCTTCTTCTATCCTATCGTCATGCTCTTCTTCTTGTGATACCCAATATTTCAAACTATCCAAATAAAACTTTTTTTTAATCTTATATTGGTTTTCCCTTTCTTTTACTTCATATTGCTTAATATCATTATGGAAATGATCGAAATGCCTTTTCAAACTATCCAATCTCTTAACTTCAAATGTTGTAAAACATAAGAGACATTGAAAATCATTAAATGCATTTTTTATCATAAAATATTTTTTATATGGCATCATTTATCTTTGTTCAATACTCTCATCCGCTAGCACGTTCGTTATCGCTGTCTACAAGACTATTAAATAAAGTTCTAATTTGAAATTTACAGGAGCTCAATAAACACAACATCTCGGTACTACAACAAGTACAACTAGTACAAAAACCACAAGCACTATGTTTTTTTTAAATCATTGTACAATGTAAAAATCAGAAATAAAACATTACAGAAACATAGATAATAAACAAAATAAAACAAAAAAAAAAGGTGTACATACCAGAGAAAGCCAAAAAGTTCTATTTTTAATACTTATAACCTATTCATACGCCACCGAGCACGAGTACAGGCAGGTATGACTACCAATAAGTATGAGCATGAATAAGTTTGTATATCGACCGGTATGAGTATGAACAAACACGCATGCTTATGGGTAATCCTTTGAATGCGTATGAGTAAAGGCATGTATCGTAAGTATCGACAAGTAACTTCAACATTTTGTATGGTTATTTTAAAGCAAGCAGTGCTGCCACGACCTAAAAATTTATTTTAAAGTTATATTAAAACATAAATATTTGCTATCAAATTAAAATAATGCTTCTAAAGCTATAATAAATTATAATCTATTTTACGAAAGAGGTTTTTTATAAAAATAATTAAAAAAGGAGGCTATCAACTATTTTGGGATCTTTCCTGTTTCTTTTTTTATGTTTCCAGCTAAAGAGAAATCTTAACCTAAAGCTGCGCTGCAGGCAGGAAATTTCATAAAATTCTTGATTCTTATTAAGACAACCGTGGATACCTTGTGGAGTTGTTTTTCCACCATAGCATGATGTCGAAGTCTTCTTTAAGGCTAACATTTTCGTTGGCATACTGATTGACTTCAGCAATTAAATTTTAAACCATTTTTTAACGTCTTAAAAATGCAACTGGCAACAGATAAACTACTCAAACTCATAATATAAATGAATGTTTTTACCTGTGATATCTTATTTCTTAACTGCCAATATGAATATTCGATTTTTTTTTTTTTTTTTGGATTAAGGTAACTTTTTCTGTTTTTATTAAGAACGATTAAAATGACACGACGTATTTAAATTTGCATCCATTTAGTCATTTTTTTAGATTTTCTTAAATAAGAACGCAAATCTTTATATCACAGAAATTTTTTTAAAGTCAACAATCGTTTTTCAATAAAATTTTGTTGAATTGTACAAAAACGATTTTGAAAAAACGTATTTGTTTGTGATTCAGCTATTTGGAAAAAAAATTCTGGCAACATTTATGAAAAAATTTAACAAAAAAAAAATGTTTGAAGTCAATGCTATAACTATGGGTGTGTCTGAATATGTGCGAGCAAGAAACACAATAAGTATGATAACCAGGGTTGTTAGATGTGACGATTTTTCGTCATTTTGACGATTTTTTTGTGAAAATACAGTAAAATGACGATTGACGATTTTTAAACTAAAAGTAATAGTGTTATGGCGATTTTCTGGCATCAATAAAATACTTACAAGAAATATTAACAATTATATTGGGAACAGTTCAAAACGTAAAAATTATTTTTCGAAATAAAAAAATGATTAGAAATTAAACAAAAAAAGTTCTTTCCCCATCACAAACCAGGTGGTTTTCATTAGAAGCACTAGTAATTCAAATTCTACAATTAAATGAATGCCATCAATAACGCAAAAATATACAATAGAGCCCCGATTTGCTTCGGTCCTATTAAGTCTGCTTTTTCAAAATTGGTTAAATACGCTTTGCGTTTTAATGATTTCGATTTCATTTTTTCGCTAAAGTCATAATCATATGTGAAGAATTTTTCTATTTGCGTGTAAAAAGCCGAATTCCTATTTAATTCTGTTAGGTAAGTTATTCTAAATATAGTTGAGTGTTAGGAAGTAAGAAGTTAGTTCTTAATAAAAAAATGTGTAGAAATATGAGTGCAAAGTGAAGAAAATGCTCTGTTTTGGAACTAAAATTGGACGTAAAAAAACGTTTCAAGTCGGGTAAAAAGACTGTTGATATAGACAGAACCCTTGGTTTATCACTTTCAACAGTAAAAACAATTTGCATTAGTGATATCGCTAAAAATTAATCATTTAAAGATATGTAGCTCGAGTTAATAGTAAATCAGATTTTATTTTTTAATTAAGTTTTTTGCGAATATGGATAAATGAAACAAATAATTGTTATACCCACACCACAATAGTGGAGCAGGCTGGCTGGCAGGCTGGCTGGCTGTCCATGTAACCTTGTGCGCAAAGTACAGGTCGCAATTTTGGAGATAATTTGATAAAGTTTGGGACATAGGTTCCTATTAGCACAAGGACCAAGCCTATTAAAAATGGGCCAAATCGTAGGACCACGAGGGAAGATAGGGGGAAATTTCTTCCTCTCAGAAACTATCAAACCGATTTTATTGAAATTTAAAACATACATAGAACCATATCTTTATGGACACAAAAGGAATGCAGTTTTTAAAAAATAGGACCACGAGGGGAGATAGGGCCAATTTCTGCCTCTCAAACCGATTTTAATGATTTTTAAGCCATAGATAGATCCACATCTATATGGATATATAAGCTATACAGTTTTTCAAAAATAGGACCACAAGGGGAGGTAGGGGGCAATTTCTGCCTCTCACAAACTTTTGAACCGATTTTAATGAATTTTATAAACATAGATAAATCCATATTTATATGGACATATAAGCATGATGTGTTTTTTAATACTGTGGTGTAGGGTATCATATGGTCGGGCTTGACCGACTATACTTTCTTACTTGTTTGTTATGTTTTTATGAAAATATATTTTTTCTTATGTATTTCTTTTCAAATGATAAATATAGTTCGGCCCACTTGCTGAAATAAATATAATACAACTTAACCATATCACTTTCTTTATCATAAATATAATATCTTGCTAAAAATTTATATTTTTGAACCACTCAATGCAATAAATTGTCTCCAATTTGTAAAATTTAAATATTTGACGATTTTGTTAACTGTTCATGACGATTTTGACGAATTTTGTTAAAACTTTTGACGATTTTTGAAGAAAAAAGCCTAACAACCCTGATGATAACATACATGAATGAAATCAAATGCGCATGGATATACACAAGTATGAGAATAAACAGATACGAGTACGCACACGTATTGAAAATTGTCGATATGTGCTAGAGTACTTTAATTTTTTTATACTCATTGGCTTTCTCTGGTACATACCTACATACAGTTATTGCATATTTATTTATATACATAAATATGTTTATTATTTCTGTTTAGAGGCCTCACAACATGCCTTACGATATTTGCGATAATTCCCGCTGAATGAGAGTGTTTCTCAGTAAACAATTATATTTTACGCTCGCAAAATAAAAGAGCGTACACACACAAAAAATAGCAATGTTAAAATAACATTGTGAAATGTTGATTGAGAATCATGGTAAATTTCTGCAAAAGTATGCCCTTTATTTAAATTTATCATTATTTCATATTAATTTTAAATGAAAAATATTAAAATAACCTTAAATCACGTTTATTTAATATTATTCACTGTTAAAATAACATTGTTCAATATTGAATCCATAAAAACCTGTTTTATATTAAAATCAAAAGTTTATCTTGTTAAATTAATAGGCATACATGCTTTAGTATGTATATTTTTTTATTTTCATGTTTAAAATATGTTATAAAAAGAAGACTTCCCGTATTCTTTTAATTAAAATTATTTAGTTAAATAGTACATCAAGTTTTCAAAGTAGAATGATGACGAAAACCATATAGGGCCATTCTGCTGATGCTTCTACTGACAAAGGAGATACAAAATAAGTGAAACATGTGTTAAAGGGGTAAGTGTTTTGAATTATTCTTAAATAAATGCATATGCTGTTTTCACACTGTTATATCACCCTCCAACCAATTTAGTTCTACATGAAATTCACGTTGTTTCAACTTGAAATAACTTTCATTCAACGTGATTCGGATTGTTATTTCAATATAAATGACATTTTGCTCTAACTTTACTGCAATGTTAAATTAACACGAATTATAGTTATTTTAAAAGAAAAAAATGTTGTTCGCAAGTTATTGTAAAATCATGTTAAATAAACATGAAACAACAATGAAGCAAAATCACTACTGAAAAATGTAAAATCAACCTTGTTTTGAACGAGTTTACATTGATTTTTTTCTGTGTGTAAGCGTACATGTAAATTAATTTCCACAATTGTGTATGTCGCTGACATCCCTGTTTTAGTGCCATAAGTTAGTTAGCATGTTCTCTGGAAAATTTTTAGTTAAAACTTTTAAGCCTGATTAATATAAGCTCATATTGCATAATGACATCCAATTAAATTAATCAAGCTTTTATCTGAAATATTGTTTGTAAATAAAAACTTTAAATGTTAAAAACATATTTTTATGTTGTTACATTAATTTGATTTAAATTTAAAACAATAAAACTTAGATCTTCCTTAAAAAGGAGTTACTATCATCCTTTAAAATCTTCTGCTCGTATGCAAACAAACTAAAATTTTTTTTTGGCTTATGAGTTTGCATGTGAGTTTTTCACATCCAACAACTGTTTGATAAGACCATAATAACTTCTGGTGCTAATGCCAGCAACATTCGTTGCATGCTTATGTTTATCGTCATTAAAGTTTATGTTGCAACTCTTACTACAATAACTACAAAATATGCATGGAAAGGAGTACAAACACACACACAATTGCATTACGGAAGTTAGTGCATATAAAAGTGCCTAGGATGAACTGTAAGAAATTAAAAAAGGCATATAAAAAAGGAACTAGAATTTAGTTAATTAAAGCATTAGAATATGTTTTATTGATATTGATTAAAATATATTTGGATTTTTAGATCACCCTAAGGTTCATATACTTAGTTATATTCATGCAAACGTTCAAACTTATACAGTTGATAACCTTTTAAAGATTAACGCTATACACAAATACACACATCTGTGTATGATGTATCATTAGTGATACTGCCAAATGACAGAGTTTTTTCCACAGGCAGCTGCAATGCAGAAGACACGAATACTCATATCGTGTCGAAGAGCTGGTATAACAAATCTGTAAATACCTGTGTTTGAATGTTTATGCAGAATGATCCCAAAGTAGCAGGAATAAAAGAAAATAAAGAAGTATATTTTGAATTAGTTGACAAGAATAGAATTGCAAAAAAGCACAACAGGAAATGTAGTTAATTGAATAAACGACATTTTTAAAGTTTTTAATATAAAATTATAAATATTCACTGAATGGTAGTAATGAGTCGGATTTTGGAAATAAAATGTATTTTATCACAGATTTCCTTCAGGAATCGCATATAGTCCTGAATGGCGCAAGTTAATTTTTTATAAAATTAATTGGTATAAAAAAAGTCCCGTGTTGAAACTTAAAACTACAACATTTACACACTCATTGCCAAGATTATTCGATTTTCTTAAATTGACTTGGTTTTTTATTTTAATCAAGCTAGTACATCAAAGCTAAAGGTTTCGATTCATGGCAGAAAGAAAAGTACCAACTTTGGCATCCATTTATAAAATTGGCAGATCAAAAATAAATCCTAGCAGAGCAGCACAAAGGCTGGTACTATGGAAACCAATAGTCTCTTAGTCTTAAGTTTTATTAAGGTTTTTTTAATTTAGACGCTTTTGCTCTTACAACTTTTCAATCAAATTTTGTTTATTTTTTACATTTTTATTCGTTTATTAATCCAAATACACGTTGTAAATTTTCATTATTTTTATCACTCGAAAATACTCATGCAAAATAACCTCATTAAATTAAGCTGCCTTCTGGCAAAAAGTATTTATGGTTATTTATTACTCTTACAGAAAAAAGCCACTGCTACAGAGCAAAAAAAACAAGTTAGAGTGCTATATTCGGCTGTGCCGAATCTTTGATACCCTCCACCGACACTTCGAATGTTTTAGGACTAATATCTGTATGATGTCTATATATTATTATAATCTTTGTAAAAACAGACATCTGCATTAAAATTTGTTGCGGTTTAGACCTATATAAAATTATTGATCGACAATCAGAACCAATTCTAAAAAGTTTGAGTAGAATATCAGTTTAAGATGAACTTAAATGATTTTCAAGAGAACAAATTATATAAAAGCCATGGTAAGCTATGAACCAATCATCCCAAATTCTGCAGAACGATTTCTGGTATTAAAAAACATAAATTTCAATACAGCGGTGCAATTAGTTTAAACGTTTGCAGTATATTTCAAAAGGCTGCTAAAATGGAATCTAAGGAAAATTATGGACCGTATATCACAAAATTGCATTACATTTTTTCTGGCCATATGAAGCTAAACTGGAAGAAAGTTTACCGCGTATTTAATTATTTTACCAGAGTGGTCTTTATATGAGGCCTATGGTAAGCTATGCACCGATCTTCACCAAATTTCACAGTGTCATTTCTAGTTCTATAAAACTGTGATGTATCAAATTTTGTTATGATAGCGTTATTTTTTACGTTTTTAGGCGTACTAAGCTGATTTCCGGGAGTAAGGTTTATATGGGGCCTAGGGTAAATTATGAACTGATCTTCACGAAATTTCACAGTCTTATTTTTAGTCTTGTAAAACTTATATGTTCCAAATTTTGTTATGATAGCAGTATTTTTTACGTATTTAGGTTTACTAAGCTGTTTTCCGGGAGTAAGGCTTATATGGGGCCTATGGTAAAAGATGGACCGTTCTTCACAAAATTTTAAAGTCTTATTTCTCGTTCAATAAAACTGTGATGTACCAAATTTTGTTATGATAGCATTCTTTTTTACGTTTTTAGGCGTACTAAGCTGTTTTCCAGGAGTAAGGTTTATATGGGGCCTATGGTAAAATATGGACCGATCTTCACGAAATTTCACAGTCTTATTTTAAGTTCCAAAAAATGTTGATGTACCAAATTTTGTTATGATAGCATTATTTTTTACGGATTTAGGTGTACTAAACTGTTTTCTGGAAGTATGGTAAATTATTTACCGATCTTCACGAAACTTAACAGTTCATTTCTAGTCCTATTTAACTGTGACGTGCCAAAATGTGTTATAATAGCATTGTTAGTTAGGGTTTTAGGCTTACTATACTGTTTTACGGGAGTAGAGCTTATATGGGGCCTAGGGTAAATCATGGACGGCTCTTCAAGATATTTTACAGCGTGATTTCCAGTTAAAAAAAACGAACTGTTGCGAAATCTTATATCATTCTGTGCATTTTTCCACCATTTATGTTAGTTTTTGTAACAAAATTATCAATTATTTTTAGGTGGTGGTTACACATTTTGATTCATAGCTCAGATCCTATTGAACCGATTTTGCTGGATTTCAATCCCAAACTGCTTAGGATAACTACAAGCAATTTGACACCAAGTTTGTTTATTTCTTTTGAGTTTTTCGAAAGTGGGCGTGTTTTCAACAGACGGACAGACAGACGGACATGGCTAAATCGACTTAAAATTACTCAAGGACCCAGAATATATATACTTTATAGGGTCTGAGATGAATAATAAAAAAGTTTCACACGGAATGACAAACTTAATATACCCTCTTCACAACTAATTGTGGTGGAGGGTATAAAAAGAAGAGAGGCAAAACATTAAAATATTGTAAAATATTTAATCTACTCAAAAGTCAATTTCACACACATTTCGCCACAAATTATATTTTTTAGCATTTCAGAAAGAAAAAAAAAATAATTTTGGCAACACAACCTTTGCCATCAAAAAAAAGCTACTTCAACTACGTACGACTTAGACTTAATTAAACTTTATTTTCATGCCGACTGTAATCTTCTGAATATCCATAAACATTGTGTAATAATGTTAATAAAAAAATATGTTTTATTCCTTAAGCTAAAGCTTCACATGCGTTTGTATTGTATTTTTACCTAGAACAACTTTTTTTCAGCACTTCCCCTGTTACTTCTCAAGTTTAAAACATAAATTTAAATTTTATTGCAGAAATTCACATAATCTACCACATTATTATTGTGATTTGTTTTCCGCTGTGGGAAGGAAATTTAATGGCGTTTTCTTTTCAAAAAAAAAAGTGTTGCATACGTGTTACATGTGACTTGGCAACATTTCTTAATGCTCCCCTAATTTTTAAAAAGTGCTTCATATTTTACGTTTACAAAAGAACACAAATTTCGGCATTAAACAATAAAGTACAAGTAGCGCAAGGTAAATTAAATTACAGGTGGTGGCAAGACTACAACAATCCAAAGCCAACAGAACTTTCAGATGTTTTTTGTATTGCATTATAAGTGTTTACGGCTCGAAACTTGCCACTACCTGAATTCGCCTTGATCTAGTGCAGCACTCATGCCTTTATTTAAAATGAGTGTTGAAGATGTAGCATTTTTTTTAATTTTAAAAGGAACATGATTAACATTGCTTAGGTTAACCCTAGTTCTTATACCCAGATACATATGTGGCCAGTATGTATCTCCTAGCAATGTACCTCCTAAGCCGCTTAAGAAATTTTGCTGAATAGTGCAATTCTGCGACGATTGACATCTTAACTACTGTCCTAGGTCAAGGCATTGAGGAGCTATAAGCCTCCAAAGTCGAGACCCACAAGAACGTTTACTTAAGTACAGGTGTACTTGGTGTAATTTTAATGCAAATTTCTGAATTGACTACATAATCAAAAAATGTTTTTGTATTAGTAATGTAAATTTATGCTTTTATTTTTATATAGTTATAATCATAACATTAATATGTATTATAATAATTAGAATCTGGGTATTTATTACTCATGGAAAAAAATAGTGAAGGAATAAGACTATTAAAAGAATACATATCGAATAAATATGAAAGCTTATATTAGTATAATCTTTTTTAATTTTGACCTACTTATTGTGATGTGCAGGGAAACCATAAATATGCAATTGCATGTTTTTCCTAGTGCGACCAATGAAGGCAGTAACAATATATTTATCCGTTTTAAAGCGTTTTATGAATTTCGGCATTTTTTTGCATATTTTTCATTTTTGAGGCTTATTTTGATACATGTTAAATTTTTTTTATGTCTGCAAGAGTTTTTGCAGCAAATAAAAAAAATTTTTTATGCGAAATTTTTGGATATTCTGTTTTTATTTAATATTTATCCTTTTACCCAACGCACAGTGCTTTGTCCCCATACAACGAAGGAACATAAATAGAAGGAGTTGTCAGAAATTGAATTTTGGTACACTAGCATAAAATAGCTTAGTTAAGAAAAATATGAATTTTTGGAGAAATCGGTCCAAGGACACGCCTACCTCCCATGTGGCCTGAGATGGAAAAATGTAATTTTAGCTTCAATAATGCCCACAAACCTACAAAGAGTGGTCATGCTGATACACACACAACTAGCAACGTGTGCGTAAATTTTCATTAATATCTGAACAAGAACTCAAGGTCCTGCCATGTATCCTTTTTCTTAAAAATGCTATAACACTTACAAAAATTGTCTAATCGTTATAAAATTTGGTATGAAAATTGATATTGATATTTGTTTTGGTAGAATCGGATTATTAATGTGAAAAATACAAAAAACATAATTTAATGAAAAATGAGTTAAAAACGCTTAAAATGCTCTCTGCAAAAATAACAAGTAAGAAAGTATATTCGGTCAAGCCCGACCATGTGATAACCTATAGAATAGTATTTAAAAACAAATTTCCTAGAGTGTAATCTATTTGGGAACCATGGGCAATCATAGACCCGCCAGAACAGAATTATGTTATAAGGTTAAGATTCGTTTAAAAGTTCTTTCTGCCGAATATTATTTAGATATCTTCATCTACATATCGAAGGTTATTTTTCAAATAGTGCTATCTGCAATTTTTCAAAAATGTGTTTTTTATAGAAACGAGTTCACTAACTGAAGGGTTATCTGTAATTTAAATTTGAAAATAAAAATTTTCCCAAAACGTGTTTTTTCATAAATATTTTATTGTGCTATCTAACACACACGTTTATTTTTTCTTATAAAATAGTGCTATCTACATAAAAAATATTACTTCATATAATAAAATGATAAAAATTGTTATTACAAAGTAGACATTTTATACGTCAAAGTGTTGGGAATTGTATCTAGATTTCATAAACTAATATAGTTTTAAAATTCGTTGTAGAAATTTTGCAAAAAACTGCAAAAAATTGTTTTATGACTTTTTGTAAACAATATAAAATTTAATTTATGCAATAAAATCTTTGTTAGCTAATATTATTTAATGCAATTTTACAAGTAAATAAATTTATTAATGCTTAATACAAACCAGGTCATTTTATTAAACTTACAAAACAAGTCCCACAATTCCAAAAAAAACAGCCAAAAATTCCCAAAAATTAATGTTTTTTAGAAATATAATGGCTATCAATCACGGGCCTTAGTATTCATATTGCACAATTATTATAATCATATCGGGTCATACAAACTCGAACAGTTCGTCCAAAATTGGACCGTCCGAATAGACCACCTCAGACGAAGTCATGGCCAACATTTACAGGATATTATACAAATAAAACTGTTAAGCGAATTTATTTGTATAATACCTTTAGTTTTTCTAAAATTTTTGGATGAAGTTTCCTGATGATCTGGCGTAGGCAACCAGTGAAATGCGTATATTAATAGCTTATCCAATCAAAAATAAATATCAGCGTTTTTATCAAAAATAAAAATTGGGAATAAAGCACGACAAACAAAATCTAGTTGATAATTCACCAAAAAAATATTTCAAACAAATAATGATAAAATTGAGTCTTATATTTCCGAAATACTAGACAAATTATAAATTATGAAGAGCTCGGCAAGCACTTTTCATTAAAAATTTATTTTTAGCAGCTCAAACTAAGAATAAAGGATCGTTTTTACTTTTTGTTATACCCGAGATGTCCTAATACGGGAACCTATAGCAACTCTCCTGCTAAGTCTAAAGACCTCAAATCCAAGACTTAAACTCGACTACAACTTTTTAATTGTACCTCAAACTACATTCCAATCGGACCAACCGTTTATAAAATATAGAATTATTTAAATTTTTTTCCAAACTTCCCACACTGTGCAGCGATCATATAAATAGAACGAAACCCTTACATTCTGGCCCATGTTCTTTTCAACTAAGCAACCGGATGCATTTCCAAAGCATTGAAGTCTGCTATTTCAAAGAATATCATTATTTTTATGTTTATTTTAAAATGCGGATAAAGTTTAATTATTAATTGCTTTTCAATTAACGTTAGTGTAAAATTTTAACTTAATTTTGAGTTCTGTTAAGATGATTACGCGTTTCTTTATATATACATATATATACAAATTATAAACATGTTTGTAACTAGCTTTTGAGATAAACTAGTTACAAACAACCAGTGTTTGTTAATGCAACTCTGTTTTTCAAATTTTGTTCTGGCAATGCAAGTGATATTTGACATTTCCTCAAAAATAAAAATATTAAATGAAAAAAAATTTACTTTTATCTGTAAAATAAGCCAAAACAATAGTAAGAAAAATAAAATAAACAAAGAAAATGTTTAAATTTATAAGAAATTTTATTTTTTTTTACATATTTTCTTTAAGTGGACAACGGAAATAAAAGGTTTGTTTATATGTTCGTATGTATGTGCATCAACGTTTTTTTGTTTATTATTAGGGCTAAGAACTTGTCAAAGATAAACAACTTAACTGTCAAAAATGCTGATGTAAACGGTATAGTTTATGAAAGTAGTTTACGATCGTAAACTAGTTTAAAAATTACAAGTGTAAATGCACTATTACTAATTATTTTAATAAACACTCGTGTAACTTAAACTAAATTCTCACATAGTTTTCATTACAGCTCATTTTCATTTTTGTTCAAATGGTGCTATCTGCTTATTTCAATGTTCAAATCGATAACATTTTAATTTGTAAATATGTAGTGCTATCAGACATATAAGCGTGAATATCTGGAATTAAGAAAAAAATTAACATATGTATGATTTAGACTTTGTTTTTTAATAACATTGTAAAATAAAGTTTAGTTAATACTCTTATGCCCGTTTTCACAACTTACCGATAGCTTAAAGTATACTTTAAACGGCCTTATAAAAAGTGTTCCATTATTAAAACATAACTTTAACCTAAAGTGAACGATAATGTAGATTAACGTTCATCCTACCTTGTAGGTTAAAAACAAGTTGTAACAATGGAACACTTTGTACACGGCCGATAAATTCCTGCCTTTAGCTATCGGTAAGTTGTGAAAACGGGCCTTAGAGTTATCGAAAAAATCAGTTTTTTCGCTCTCCTGTAAAATTGTGATTTTGCTGAAAGCACTATTTGAAGTTTTTTTTTTGGCTGTAGGAAATATCGCCCAAAGAAAAATCGCCCAAAAAAAAAATGAAAAATCGCCCAAAAAAATTGCATGTAAAATTGGGCCTGATTTCATATGAAAAATGGCCCAAAATTTTTGGGCTATTTATCGTTATTGTTGGGTGATTTTTCGTTTTTTAAATTTGTATAAATGTTGTATGAAAAATGGCCCAAAAAAATGGGCTATTTTTGAAATTCTACCATAATCTTACATAGCAGAGAAAACCATGTTTTATTATGGTTGCAAACAACAAAACTATTTTTCAAGAAACAAATTTAACCATTATATGGTTGTCGGCGACAATGATTTGGTTAAATTAAACATAATATCGGTAGAATTGTTTTAAAAATGGTTTTGTAGCTTTTTCTCTGGGTGTATATATTAAATATATACATATATGTCGAAAATAAAAATTTTCTCTTCCATGGTATAACAAATACTGGCTTCGCTAACTATAGCTTCTCTGTATCGCCGGCCTTCGGCCGGGCGCAAGGATTTTCTCCTCTATGGTATAACAAAGACCGGCTTCGCTAACTAAAGCTTCTCTGTATAGCCGGCCTTCGGCCGGGCGCAAGGATTTTCTCCTCTATGGTATAACAAACACCGGCTTCGCTAACTAAAGCTTCTCTGCGTAGTCGGCCTTGTTCGGAAACAAGGCAGTTTTTCGAAGCTTTACTTAGCGAAACCGGTTTTTGTTAGACCATAAAGGAGAAAATCCTAGCGCCCGGCCAAAGGCCGGCTATAAAGAGAAGCTTAAGTTAGCGAAGCCGGTCTTTGTTATACCATAGAGGAGAAAATCCTTGCGCCCGGCCGAAGGCCGGCTATACAGAGAAGCTTTAGTTAGCGAAGCCAGTATTTGTTATACCATAGAAGATGAAATCCTTATTTTGGATATATATATTTAATATTTACACCCGGAGTAAAAGCTATAAAAATATTTTATCCATATTATGTTTAATTTAACCAAATCATTGTCACCGACAACCATATTATGGTTAAATAAGTATCTTTAAAAAAATCACTTGAAATTTTAACGGTATTTTAAAAAAAAATTTACACATTTTTGATTATAAGTTAAGTTGCGGACGTTGCAAAATGTCATAACGTCCTCGTCCTCGTCCTCGTCTTCGATGGACATTATGACACTTTAAAAGTGTCCAAGGACACTACGACACTGGACGTTATGACATGTCACCTAAATTTATATGAATAATAAACACTTTTTTGCAAATTTAGTAATGTTTTTTTTTTTTTTTTTTTGGGAAAAATTCGTTTTTGCTTTTTGGGTCATTTTTCATTTTCTTTTTTGGCCCTTTTTCGTTTTTTTTGGGCAAAATTTCATATTTACCTTTTTGGGCCATTTTTCATGTTCGCTTGGGCGATTCTTCATTTGGGCGATTTTTCATTTTTTTTTTTTTGCCATTTTTCATTGGGCGATATTTCCTACAGCCTTTTTTTTTATTATTGAATCTTTCTTGTCGAAAATTACAATATGTATTCAAAGCTTAATCCTAATTCTTATTTCTGTGGCATTTTGACAAAACATCTCAAGTCAAATTTAAAAAGTTGAAAAAAATGTTACCAATCATACGAATTTTCATTAAAAAACATTTTTGTTTACGTTTTTCAAATTTTGTATTATAAAATAAATTTTTCTGCAATTTTGGTTTATTTTATTATTTGATAAAATGATTTTTTCACCGAGTTCTTATAAAAAACTTTTTTGCTATTTTATCTCGACTTAAGATGTTTTGTCAAAATGCCAGAGATTTGTATTTGTTAGCCCTTACCAATGTGACCGCTAATTGATTGCATTCAAGTGTCACAAAAGCCTGCTAGGCTCAAAGTGTCCATTTGATGGACCATTAGTTTATCTATGTATTTGACTGAGTACTTTTTAATTTCTTCCTGAATGGTAGAGATGTTAAGATCTCTGTGGATAATGTCATTACGTATATACCACAGACAATTTGCCGTTATATCCTAGACTGTCTTTTTTGTAGCTTCTGGATGTTTGATGCGCATGCAGTACCCCAGAATTGGATGCCATATGTTCATATTGTTTTATGATAGACTTGTATAAGAGAACTTTGTTGTCTAAGGATAAGTTTGAGTTTCGACCGATTAGCCAATGTAGTTGAGCTGCTTTAAGTTTCATAGCCGTTATTTTCGCTTCAATATGACGAGACCAGGTCAGGCGTCTATCTATATGAATTCCCAAGTTTTTAACATGGCGTTCTACCGCAACAGTGATGTTATTTATTTTTACAGCGGGGCACGTTTGCAATGCAACTTTTGGGTCCTGATTAACACTAATAAATGTGGTGTCGTCTGCAAACGTAGAAGTATGTGTTCTCGGGTTTGTTGGCATATCAGCTGTATATGTATATTATATACAGTAACGGCCCTAATATGCTGCCTTGAGGGACACCAGCAGATATTTTCTTGGTGGGGGAGCATTGGCTTTTTGATCTAACCATGAATGTTCTGCCAGTTAAATAGCTCTCAAGGAGTTTGTGAGTGTTTTGTGGAAGCATTCGTGTTATTTTAATGATCAGCCCATCATGCCAAACTTTGTCGAATGCTTGGGAAATGTCTATAAATATGAGCAATATTCCTTTCTCTCAAACACTGATCTAATTTGGGTAACATTTCTATGCACTTGTTCGATTGTACCATGCCTTGCTCGGAATCCGAACTGATAACCCGGAATGATTGCGTGTTCATTAAGATAGGGAGTTATACTTAAAAGGAATATTTTTTCGAATAGCTTTGATAATATTGATAGTAAGCTGATTGGTCTGTACGACGTAATTTGACTAGCGTCTTTTCCTGACTTAGGAATCATAACAATTGTAGAGGTCTTCCAAGAGGATGGGATGTAGCCAACTCGTAATATTGCATTAAAGATGAGCAGCAAGAATCTTGAATCAGACGTAGGTAAGCTTCTTAGCATTGAGCCTGTGATGCGGTCAGGACCGGGAGATTTTTTAATCAACATTTTTTGCAGTGACGGTGTTATATAGCTGGTTACCTCTAGGAAGTCTGGAGCCCCAACACGTATGCTTAGCGTTGTAGTCGCCTGCTGCAATGAATTTTTGTCCCAATGTGAAGAAGAAGCTTAGAAATTTATCCTGTGCAATTTTATGTCTAGGGGGACAATATACGGATGATAACGTGATTTTAAAATCTGTAAGATTTATAGATGTAGCCTGGATACAATCTTCCTTGTACTCCGGCATTGGAAAGTGTCTGACTTGTTTGTGCACAATTATGGCTGTGCCACCACAAGCCCGTCCACACGGATGTTTTGTGTCGTAGGTGAGGTACCCATTTATCCTAAAGCATAACATTGAAAAATAACCCTCGATATGTATATGAGTTTTTTAGATGAGGGTTTATATGGAACCTATGGTTTATTTTGGACCTACCTGTACAACATTTTGTCATGACATAGTAGCTATCGTAAAAGTCATTGTTGCCAATTTGTATTCGAGAGAATGATTTGTATGGGAGCTATGCTCAAAAATAGAAAGATTCCAATAAAATTTGACAAGCTGATTTTGATTGCAATAAAATTAGTTTGGTTTGGACCAAATTTAATCTTGCCGATGTAATAAGATGGTTTTTGTAAAATTATGGACCGATTTGTTCCGCTTTCAATAGGATTGGTCCTTGTACCAGTCAGAGCCTCTGTTGAAAATTTCATCAAATTGTCTGCGAATTTGCGATCTGTATGCACAAGGTTGCATGGACAGCCAGCCGGACGGACGGACATCGTCAGATCGACTCAGAAAGTGATTCTGAGCCGATCCATGCGCCCTCACTTTTACTCGTTTGTAAAAGTAAGTATTTATTTAACATATAAATTATGAGAATCGGTATAAAATTTCACATACATATTCCCCATAAAATCTTCTTTCCAAATTAGACTCTTTGTGGCCGTAAACTATATAATTATGTTGGTATTTAGATTAAATTCATCTATAAAATATTTTACTGCAAATATAATTCTTTTTGAATCAGTTCACATTTGCCCAAAGCTCCCATCTATAACTTCCTTTTAAATGTTAACATAAATAAACAATGTACCTTAATGATCTTAAAATCTCTTGAAGACAAAAATCTCATATGAATGTTAATATCTATTTAATATTCGGCACAAATAACTCTTATATGAATTTTAACCTCTTAACGTAACTTTGTTTTTGAGAGCCGATGACTGCCCATCGTTTCCAGATAGGGGAAAATCTCGGAAATTCGTCTATAAATACTGTGGTGTTTGGGCTTTACCGATTCTAATTTTATGACTGTGTTTATTAAATGGAACAGTTAATAAATTGTTTAATATTTTGTTTTCAAATTTTCAACTTTTGAATTTTTTTTTGGACATATTTTAAGCAATTTTCAGGGCATATTTTCAAGTTTTTACTGCATATTTAATGCGCATAAAAAGAGTGTTTTGGAGCATATTTTTCGTTTCCCTGGTGATGTGGTTGGCATATAAGAGTAAACAAAGTCAATAAAAACAAGTGAAGCCATACAAAATGAATTATTTTTACACAATAAACATGAACAATTTTGAAGTACACTAAAGAGACTTCTGGGTTGTTGTTGACCACCAACGGGATAAGTACATCATAAGTGTCACGTAAATCATGATTTTGAAAACAAACGAACTATGGCGCCACAGCAAAGTAGACAGACATTGCAAATGTGTGAAAAACCACACACGGGGGTAACCAACGTAAGTTTTTTTAAAGGTGATTTGAGGGTTAAAACCCATTAAAGCTAATTCTGAAACAATTTTTTCTTAGAATACACACGATTTAATTATCCATTTTTACATGTGTACTTCATTTCAAGTTATACGCGTATAACGCAGATAGTAAATTCATATAACAAAGTTCTTATTTGTGAAATGCATAAATAAACTTCCTCCACATAATACCCACCTTCGACTATATATTCAAATGAGTACAGAGAAAACGACTTCAAAATCATACAATAATGGATTAATAATGATCCTTAAAAAAAGAAACAAGAAAATAAAAAAAGCACATAAAACTTAAATGTAGCACATAAATGAACTGTAAAATAGTTTTTCGTATAATAATTAGTATTGTGGTTATTTTGTTGACCTTTTTACGGTTTTTAATCCAAATTTTTAATATTTTTAATAAGGGCTTAAGTTCACTAAATTTAATTTTCATGTAATTATTTTTATGAAGAAACGAATTTCACAACATGAAAATTAATTAAAATTGTTATTGATAATCTTTCATTCTTGACCGTGGCCGGGGCTCGAACCCTGGCCGGCAGATAACTATGACATGTTTCGATCGCAACCACCGATCTCCTCAGATGGATTTGCCGTCTTACACTCGCAGCCATCGACGACTGCTGACGTCAATAGTCAAACATCAGTCCTTAAACCAAATTGTATTTTAACCTTTGGTAGATCGAAATTTGCTTTCCTGACTGATTATCCATTTTAATTGATTTTACATGTTTTTTTCTTACTTCTGTTTTCTCGTACTTTTGACAAGAATTCTTCTTGAAGTCCAAAGAACATTTTTTGTACCCAAGCGCGAGGATAAGACGAGAATTATTGGAATTGGGTATTTTTTTTTTACACATAGTGTAACAAAGTTCTTGCTCCCGACTTTTTTCTTGTTTTATGCCGACCAGTATTATAATATGATGTTTTCTTTTATGTTTTTATACCATTTAAAAATGGTATAAAAAATCTTAAATATATATAACAAAATACGTGAAAAGAACATAATTTGGTGTTCTTATTTTGATTTAAAAAGAAGTGCCTCCTTTTTTGTTGCCAAATTTTTTGTAGATACCCCCTTTTTCGTACTTTTTGAAAATATCCAACGTTGACGCTGGCTATGAAAAATGTGTGTTCTCAATGTATTTTGTCGTTGTAAAGTACAACGTTTCGCTATATAAGCAACAGTTTCGCAGTTATAAATAAATGTATGAAGAACTTCTGCATCATTAGTTTGGTCGAGGTACATCAAATAATAACTTAAAAATTAATTTGAAGTTAGTAAGTATCGTATAAGTGCGTAAACTCCAGGTATTAATGTGAATTTTTGCCATTCCTTATAGTTTTAAAGACTTTTTTCAATTTTATTGCTTGTTTAAAATATTAAAAATTTTCGCGAATTTTCGCAAATTTTTTTTTTTTTTTGTTATTTTTCGACATTTTGTTTTTTTACGATTTCAAATTAATTTTAGTGTTTGTTTAAGAGTTTGCAAATTTTAGCAAATTTTTGCGAATTTCCCCTAATTAACCCTTATGTGTGTGGACAGGTACCTGTGTACCTATTGCGTTTTCAAATCGAAATTTTTTATATAAGATTTTAGTCTACAATTCTACAATTTCATGAGAACTCCTAACTTTTTGTTATTATTATATTTTCATAGGTGTTTATATACAATATGAGTTGGGGGGGCGTGGCATACCAATTATATTACCAATTTATATTACAAATTTTTTTTTTTTGGGTGTAGGATTTTAAAAAATATATGAAAAGGAGGAAACCAGAGTAAAATTCTAATATTATATCATTAACCATCGATTGTTTGTACAATACAAGACAAAAAATTAGATTTCTCATACAATTTGCATGAAGGTACCCAGGTACCTATCCACCCTATAGAAGGTGTTTTTTTTCCACACACATAAGGGTTAAGCAATTTTAACCGAAATGTTGCCATTCCTTATGGATTTAAAGACTTTTAATCAATTTTATGGCTAAATATTCAAATTTTTCGCGAATTTTTGCTGTTGCAATTTTTTTTTTTGTTATTTTCGACAATTTGTTTTTTTCACCAATTTTCGATTTCAAATAAATTTAGTGTTTGTTTAAAAGTTTGCAATTTTTCGCGAAGTTTAGCCAACTTCGCAATAGAAGCGATTTGTCCATGTGATTCTTTACAGCTTTCACGATTTTTAATAATTACACTGTGCTACACTCGAAAAGCACTTCTGAAATGACCTAGTGTGCGTTAAAGGTGTTGGTGAGCATGTTACGAATCCGGGCTTAAAAGTTTCAATATACCTCCAAATTCCCGAGTTATGGACCAAAGAAATTTTTTTGAGGCTGCTACTTTTAAACATTTATAACTTTTTTATTTATTAACCGATTTTGTAAATTCAAACGGTTTTGGAAAGCAAAAGAATTGTTATTTTTAAATATATATACTTCTCAGACAATATTAGCACAAATATGAATAGATTTTTTCAATTATATGGAAAATTTTTAGTTTTTTTTAAACTTTTAAAATTTCTACGAGACTTTTTTCCGAATTTAGTTTAAAGGCAACAAATATATTAAAGACAGTATTTTTCTGAGTAAAATGAGACGTCATTTGTTAAAATCGGTTGAGAAATGAGGAAGTTATAGTACTTTTTATGAGGAGCTATTATAACAAAAAAACAATTAAAATTCCTAAAAAAATACTATTTTGTTTCTTTTGTAAATACAATACAAATCGCTCATTTTAAACAAGTAAATTTGAATTAATAGGTACAAAAAAACTAAAAAAATTTTTCTCTTGATGTGAGTGAGTGTGAGTCAATATCCCCTCACGGACCCATCACTAAAATAAACATTATTGAAAGTACTTTTTAAAAATACAGTTAGTTTTTTTGATAATTGCAAAACTTCTGTTTTTTATTTAGTGTTTTTAAAGTCGAATTAGAAAAAACTGGTTTTTTTAAATTAAAGTATTTTTTTTCAATAATATTGTGCTTAAGTGAAGTTTGGCCACCTTTAGAATGTGTAATAAGCGTAATCTTTTTTGTTACATTTGTGGCTTATTTGTTGACAAAAAACATCGTATCGAATTGGTAAAAAATAAAGCTGTGGTAGAAGCTTATAATCTATATTTTAATCGGTCGTACGTAAGGAGTGCTTGGTATGAACCCCAATATGTTTGCTCAAAATGCTCATCGGCACTCAAAAAATGGATGTCTAAAAAATGTGAACAGGGTTCAATATTCTCAGTCCCAATGATTTGGCACCGTCAGCATTTTCATAAACCAGAAGAGTGTTACTTTTGCCAAACAAATGTTGTTGGTCATCGCTATAAAACCCGTGATCGCATTCCATATCCTAATGTATCAACTGTATGTAAGCCAGTTCTAAGAGAAATTGATGTTGCAGAAACAAAAAGTATAGAAGTGGAAAGTGTTACTTCGCCCATTAATGAAATTTGTGATGGTGATGGAAATGACACACCATATGTGCCTTTGAAAGCAGTCTCTTCCGAACGTCATTTAATTACAAATGAAGATTTTCGTGATCTTGTGCGAGACTTAGGTTTATCTTGGAGACAAGCTGAAACTTTGGCTTCACGATTTAAACAATGGAATGCCTGCGAAAGTAATTTTCAAGGTACTTTTGGAAGAAAAAATATACAACTAGCGTCATTCGAACAAATTTTCAAACATGATGATAAATATAATAATCTTGTTTATTGCACCGATGTTGATGAGTTATTTGTTTGCCTCAGTCACGAGCATCGTTCAGAAGATTGGCGGCTATTCTTGGATGGTTCATGTAAAAGTATGTTTCTTATAAGTAACAATATTTTATTTTAATAGCCAATTTTAAAATCACGAATTTCTAGGTTTGAAAGCAGTTCTTTTACATAATGAAAACGAGTTACCATCAGTTCCCATAGCATATGCGACTGATATGAAAGAAACATATGCCACATTAGACAAAATTCTTAACGTAATTAATTACAGCAAACATCAGTGGCAAATCATCTCTGATTTAAAAGTATTAACAATTCTTTTTGGAATGCAGGGAGGTTTCACTAAGTATCCCTGTTATCTTTGTGAATGGAATAGTCGTGCAAAGGACCATTATAAATGTAAAGACTGGCCACCAAGAAAGTCATTTAAACTAAGCGAAAAAAATGTTATTAATATTCCACTAGTCCGGCCCGAGAAGATTATTTTGCCGCCATTACATTTAAAGCTGGGATATATGAAACAATTTGTGAAACGACTAGACCAAGAGAGTGAGGCTTTTTTGTACTTAAAGTCTCTATTTCCGAGACTAAGTGAAGCCAAAATAAAAGAAGGTGTATTTTATTTTCAATCATTTAAGAGACATTGACAATTTTTTTTATATTTTTATTTCTAGGCATTTTTGTTGGACCACAAATCCGAAAAATGTTTCTTGATGAAAATTTTACGAAATTGTTAAATGCAGTTGAAGAGAGAGCATGGATTAGTTTCATGTCATTGTCGGAAAATTTTTTAGGTAATAAGAGAAGCGCTGCCTACGTTCATGTTGTTAGTGAGTTTCTGGATGCTTACGAAGAAATGGGGTGCAGAATGTCTTTAAAAATACATTTTCTGCATTCCCATTTAGATTTTTTTCCAAATAATCTAGGCCAATTAAGTGACGAACAAGGCGAACGTTTCCATCAAGAGTTATTAACAATTGAAAAGAGATTTGAAGGAAAAAGTCAAATCAGGATGTTAGCTAATTACTGCTGGTCACTAAAGCGAGAAACTGATGTTTTGTATTTTAAACGTAAAAGATTAAGTAAACATTTTTAAAAAAAAATCATGTATAAATTGGTGATACAAATATATAATTCGTTATGTTTTATTAGATTAAAGTTATTTTATTAAATCATGCTAATCTAATCGAAACAGGTTTCCACTCTTTTGTTCGCAAAGGTACTATAACTTCCTCATTTCTCAACCGATTTTAACAAATGACGTCTCATTTTACTCAGAAAAATACTGTCTTTAATATATTTGTTGCCTTTAAACTAAATTCGGAAAAAAGTCTCGTAGAAATTTTAAAAGTTTAAAAAAAACTAAAAATTTTCCATATAATTGAAAAAATCTATTCATATTTGTGCTAATATTGTCTGAGAAGTATATATATTTAAAAATAACAATTCTTTTGCTTTCCAAAACCGTTTGAATTTAAAAAATCGGTTAATAAATAAAAAAGTTATAAATGTTTAAAAGTAGCAGCCTCAAAAAAATTTCTTTGGTCCATAACTCGGGAATTTGGAGGTATATTGAAACTTTTAAAACCGGTTTTGTAATACACTCATCTAGACCTTTAACATACACTAGGTCACTTTGAAAGTGCTTGCAAAAAAGGAAATTTTGTAGCACCGTGTTATTAGACTTTTATACCATGCTGCACTGTCCCTTTCCCAATTTATTCGTCGCTCGTCTGCGTAAGAAATAGAAATAAATCTATTAAGAGTTCGTTACGCACGACGAATTGCGGTCTACGCAATGATTGTGTGTACTTTCATATACACCAATATGTTCCATTTCTAATGACGAATATTTGTTGCGAATAATTCGTTGTTCGTCCCAGTTGTGTTTCTAGCATTAAGTTAACTTTCTTTGAATAAACATCTTTAAAACGTTTGTCGGTATATTATTTAGGTCACATAAGCCGGTAAAAGAGGATAATAGATTCTGATTGAATTTTTAACTTTTAGGACAAAGGTCAATTAAAGACAAAATATTCTGTGTGAATAATTAAAATTTTTTTGGGTGAAAAGAAATAAATGAATGAATGGAACATGGTGTGTCCACATGAAGAGTGTTCTAATTCACTCTGATTTATGGTCGGTAACGTGTGGTAGAGAGGTAAAGCCCGAAGAAGCAAACGCTGCTGCGATTTTTGACAGCAGAGATGAAAAGGCATTGGCTGAAATTTTACTTAGTGTTAAGCCAACCCAAATTAACAATTTAAAAACGTGCGCAACAGCAGAAGATGTATGGAAAAAGTTAAGGGAGATCCATCAACCAAAGGGGCCAGCCGGGAGGATCATGCTATTTAAAAAGATGTTATACATGCAATTGGCTGAGGGCTCAGGTGTGGTTGAAAATTATATTCTGAATATAATATAAAGTAACCTCCGGAAGGAAATAATTCCCAGTTTCTATTTATTAAAATAGTTGAGTTAAATGCATTAAATTTATAAAGTATCACTGTCCTGTGTGACACAAAAAAATGCTGACGAAGGCCGTAGCGGGCCAGAAAATGCATTACATTCTGCTGGTGTCTAATAATTGTAAATTTTTCTGTACATACAATATACTTAATTGCTGTCCAAAGGATAGCTAAGGTAAAATGTTACAAGTAGATACAATATAATATTCTGGTTGTGTATTAAGTCATTCCGAAAATTGAAGGAATAGGACTATTACAAAAAAGCTTTATATTCCTGAAAATTGAAGGAATAGGACTATTACAGAAAAGCTTTATAAACTAGCTGACCCGGTCCGCGTTGCTGGCCCTAAGCAAACATTAGTGTTGTATTTCCAGACGATTTTAGTTGGTAAGATCAATATTCAGCTAACTTAAAAAAGTTTTCCCAGTTCCACCGGGAGCGTTTGGAAAAAATCCCTCCAGTTTTATCTTTCACAGCTTTCATAAGGGTTTCGTATGCCTATTCATCGATTCAACTGTTTTCCGATTTTAGATAAATAGAAAAAGTAGCGTGGTATATTTTTCTTTCGATGAAAACTTAAAATGGATTAATACAAACATTTAAAAGAAAAATTAGTCAAATCGATGGAGCCGTATTCTGATTTTGGGTAATTCAAAAAAGTGGGCGTAAAAGTGGGCAGGGCAAAATTTTCTTTCCGCAAAATCTAAGTTAGACCATGGCGATCATTTTAAAGAAAAAATCGTCCAAATCGGTCAAGCCGTTCTCCAGTTATGCGCTTAATAGAAAAAGTGGGCGTAAAAGTAGGCGTGGTAAATTTTTCTTTCGTTGAAAACTTAAAGTTGATTAATACGAACATTTGAAAGAAAAATTAGTCAACTCGATGGAGCCGTTTTCTGATTTTAGGTAAATCGAAAAAAGTGGGCGGGGCAAAATTTTCTTTCCGTAAAAACCTAAGTTGGACCATGGCGATCATTTTAAAGAAAAACTCGTTCAAATCGGTCAAGCCGTTCTCAAGTTATGGATTTTGTCACGCCCCTCCGCCCCCAGACCGAAAATGAAAAATCAGACTTCACGGTGTCACCCGCCTTAATATTCTGAAGATTCCCTGAAATTTTCATCAAAATCGGCCCAGCCGTTTTGGAGTCCATACACACATACATACATACACACACATCCTATTTTATATATATAGATTTATAAGGAGGTTATCCGGGTAATCCCAGGAAGTTCTGAGAAGTAATGAAATCTACCGATTTGTTCGTCTCCAACTTGCCAGCGATTTCACTTTGAGTCTTAAAATTCAGTTCGTCGACATCAACGTAGCTAATATAGCACGTTCGCTCAACAAATCATGATTTCTGTAATTTTGTATTATGTTTGAAAACACCTTTCGGATGAGTTCGGACTTGATTCGGTGAACCGGCAGAAATTGAAATATCCACCGGGATTTTGTCGTTTCCTATGTCCAGTAATTGTTTGGAAAATACGTCTCGAGATTGATTGTTTTGCAGCACGACCCGCATTTTCAGAGTCAATTGGAGCTTCCTAACGTGTTTCCACAAAGCAGACGACTTCAAACATGCATTTAATTCATCGGCGGGCGTTGATCGTGGTATCACTGGAAGTGTTTGCCAAAAATCACCTGCCAACATATCATCGTACCTGCAAATCGGCTTTGATTGTTTCGTAGTAGGCATAAAAGTAGGCGTGGTAAATTTTTCTTTCGATGAAAACTTAAAATGGAATAATTCGAGCATTTGAAAGAAAAATTAGTCAAATCTATGGAGCCGTTTTCGGATTTTAGGTAAATCGTACAAAGTGGGCGTAAAAGTGCGCGGGACAAAATTTTCTTGCCGTATAAACCTAAGTTGGACCATGGCGATCACTTTAAAGAAGAAGTCGTCCAAATCGGTCAAGCCATCCTCAAGTTATGTGCTTAATAGAAAAAGTGGGCGTAAAAGTAGGCGTGGTAAATTTTTCTTTCGATGGAAACTTAAAATGTATTGATACGAACATTTGAAAGAAAAATTAGTCAAATCGATGGAGCCGTTTTCTGATTTTAGGTAAATCGAAAAAAGTGGGCAGGGAACAATTTTCTTTCCGTATAAACCTAAGTTGGACCATGGCGATCACTTTAAAGAAAAAATCGTCCAAATCGGTCAAGCCATCCTCAAGTTATGTGCTTAATAGAAGAAGCGGGCGTAAAAGTAGGCGTGGTAAATTTTTCTTTCGATGGAAACTTAAAATGCATTGATACGAACATTTGAAAGAAAAATTAGTCAAATCGATGGAGCCGTTTTCTGATTTTAGGTAAATCGAAAAAAGTGGGCGTAAAAGTGGACGGGAAACAATTTTCTTTCCGTATAAACCTAAGTTGGACCATGGCGATCACTTTAAAGAAACAATCGTACAAATCGGTCAAGCCATCCTCAAGTTATGTGCTTAATAGAAAAAGTGGGCGTAAAAGTAGGCGTGGTAAATTTACTTTCGATGGAAACTTAAAATGCATTGATACGAACATTTGAATGAAAAAATAGTCAAATCGATGGAGCCGTTTTCTGATTTTAGGTAAATCGTACAAATTGGGCGTAAAAGTGGGCGTGGAACAATTTTCTTTCCGTATAAACCTAAGTTGGACCATGGCGATCACTTTAAAGAAAAAATCGTCCAAGTCGGTCAAGCCGTCCTCAAGTTATAAGCCTCACGGAGCCCGAGACCTTTCCAACGAATGCAAACCCGTGGAAATCGGTTCGTGCGTTCTGGAGTTATAGCGTCAGGAAGGAAAACCCGACTTATTTTTATATGATAGATAACTGAAATTTAGCTCATAGAATAAACTCGAGAAATGAAAAATGTTGAATGTAATATAAAGTAACTTTCGGAAGGAAATAATTCCCAGTTTCTATTTGTTAAAATAGTTGAGTTAAATACATTCAATTTATAAAGTAACACTATCCAGTAAGACACAAAGAATGCTGACGAAGGCCGTAGCGGGCCAGAAAATGCTTTACATTCTGCTGGTGTCTAATAATTGTAAATTTTTCTGTACATACAATATACCTCATTGCTGTCCATAGGAAAGCTAAGGTAAAATGTAACAAGAAAATACAACATAATAGTCTGGTAGTGTATAAAGTCATTTCTGAAAAATTGTAGGAATAGAACTATTACAAAAAAGCTTTATAAAATACATAACTGAAATTTAGCTCATAGAATAAATTCGAAAAATGAAAAATGTTGAATATAATATAAAGTAATCATCGAAAGGAAATAATTCCCAGTTTTTATTAATTACGTATATCTTACTTGAATGCAAAATTAATAAAAATATGTTTACCAATTTTATAGCAACCAAATTCTAAAATATAGAACTTAAAGTATTCTTCAAAACCAGCAAAACAAATGAAGTATAGCACTGGTTAAAAAAGAATCGTATTAACTTATGAAGTTAGGTAAAGCTGCTGGACATGATGGCATAGCTCCTGAACTTTTGAAATATATGGGTGATATTATAGGTTTATTGACCAACAATACACAATTTTGAAATACATACATATGTAGCCTTGGACTAGCGAGAATATTTGTAAAATTTTACTAAATGAAAACCACGATATTTTAGAAGTGACAATAAAATTCGATTCGTTTTGCGGAATTATCTTATGGATCGAATACGGATAGCAACACAACTGAAGTTAAGTTGCCAGCAGCGAAATTATGCAACGCCGCTCAAGTTAAAATATAAATTTTTTTTTATATTTTAACATGCAACCGCATTCCAACTGAACAATTTTTCGCAAAAAATATAATTTTACTTTTAGGAAAATATGTTTTTATGTTTCTAAGTTAATTGACAATAATTATTTATTAAGCGTATTGATTTAAAATATAGAGAAAATATAAATATTTTAAGCCACATATAACTGCCAACATATTTTAAGTTCATATGTTTTCACAAGGCGAATTCATTTTTCAGGTGGCGTTGAAAGCACAGCTGTGCTACTTTTTTTTTTAAATTAGAGAGAGGAATGTCAAAAGTTACTTGTGTTTTTGACTTAGCGGCCAACGATAGCAGCAACAAAATACATTGTTGTGTTTTTGGTGTTGTTAATTGTTGTAGTATCGACACCACCGTTTACATGAATTCGCCTTGTGTTTTCATTTACCTGAACATTCAGGGTTACTATACTGTTTATATAATATTGGGCAAAATTCCCGCCGGTACCAATAACGTCTGGGAAATTTTTAAATGTCTTAAATTCTCTCATTAGGATTGCTTCCTCTATAAGAGATGAAGGCATTTTAATTTTTCTATTGCCGCAGCGAGCTAAGGCACGAGCCACTCTGGCTGAAATTCTACACACTGTTGCTTTAGAGAACCCATGAAGATCGGCTGTATCATCCTAAATCTACAAATTGTTTTTTAACTTCAATTTCAATTGTTATTATCGCTTTTTTGGTAATTGCTAAAATTAGTTTTTAAATTTCTGGCAGGCACATTTTTACAAAAATTTAGTTTTAAATCAATTCTATATAATATAATGACACCCTTTTTTAACATTTAATATCTTTTTTGATGTCTCGAATATATTTAGAGAAATCGAATTCTAGCATTGCCTGATATCCTTAATTTTACATTTCTCATTGTTTTGCTTCATTTGTCACTTTTTGTGCTATGAATCAAGTTTTCGATGCACAAGTTAAACCAGTAACCAACAGACGATATACTATGTGGTTTCTACTTTGTGTTTACTTTAACAAATACTATCTATACCTACACGCAGAGAAAAAATATGTTTAAATATGGTCACCTCCAACAAAACTATTTTTAAAGAAAATTGTAGCCATATTATGGTTAACATAACCATATTATTGTCACCTACAACCATATTATGGTTGAATTAGTTCCCCATGAAGAAGCCACAACCATATTATGGTTGCCTCTAAACATGTTATGGTAAAATACGGCAATAATTTGTTTTAAAATTAACAATAGTATTTTCCTCTTTTCCAAGAGCAACATGCTATGGTTGAAAACCAACCATGCTATTATAAGTGTAAAACATGTTTTAGTTATTTTTGACCATAACATGTTCGGAGGCAACCATAATATGGTTGTGGCTCCTTGATGGAGGACTGTTTCAACCATAATATGGTTGTCGGTGACAATAATATTGTTAAATGAATCATAATATGTTTAAAATTTTCTTTAAAAATAGTATTGTTGGAGGTGACCATATTTAAACATGTTTTTCTCTGGGTGTATTTGAAAGACATTTTAAAATATAAGTGAAATGAATGGTACAAAAGAGGTTTACACTATTTGAAATAAATCTTAATAGCTCTTTATATTTTATGCAAAAACTTATAACGACTTTAAGTTTTAACAGAAAACAAACATAAGTATCTCGCGACCCACGTTTTTTTTTACAAAAAATCCATCAAGCTTATATTTAAAATTAATTCAAACATTAGTTACCGTTTTTCTAGAAAAAAAAATTTTATGCGTATTAAACTTTTTTATTTAAATAAATAAGAAGATACAAATTTTTAATTTTTCATGCAATTATTAAAATTTTATTTTAACAAACATTGAAATATCAGTTTATTAAACGCTTAAAGTAGGGTAAAGGCTACAATAAATATTTCAAATTTACGAAACGTTTATTAAACGTTAATTAGGCTCTTAAACATTTATAAATACCCTTTTTTCGACTCTTGCTTATTAATGACTTATAAAGCTGCAATGAAGTGTTTATGAATTAGACTGTTTAAAAATAAAATCATCGATAAAGTCGATGTCGTTATTGTTTATTCAAAGGAATCGCTCGTGCCTATTAGTTTTAAATAATTTGAAAGTAAATCATAATCACGATAACATTTACCCAACCTTTTGAGCCCAGATCTACACTAAAAAACAAGAATGAAAGTATAGTCGGTCAACCCCGACTATATGATACCCTACACCACATTAGGAGATATGTACTAAATTTTATCAAATAATCTCCAAAATTGCGTCCTGTACTTTACGCACAAGGTTTACATGGACAGCCAGCCAGCCGGACAAACATCATTAATTGTGATTCTGAGTCAATCGGTATACGTAAAGGTGGGCTTCGGACCAATATTTATAGGTATCACAAACATCAGCACCAACGCATAATACCCTCTTTACTATTGTGATGTACAAATTTTATTGTTATGGTAAAAATATTAACGAAAAAGTAGAAATTTCGTCTTATCAACTGATAAGAGAATGTAGAGAGTAGGCCTAAGGGTAGCTTTAAAACAAAAATCACCAAACTGAAAATGATATGTATGTAATGCATTGTTACTTTAGATAATGCAATTGTATACATATATATTTTTCAACCTATATTTGAATACATTTCTTTTGTCATATAAAGGTTTTCCTATTTTTCCTTTAACAATTTTAGTAGATAAAATTATATACTCAATATCTGTGATTAAAAATATAATTCGCTGTAATATCTATAGATAAAATCTCGAAAAACGTAAATATGAATATAATCAAATAATTTAATAAAGACGAATTTTAAAAATAATAAAAATAAAAAAATTAACGGTTAACCTAAACAATGTTAACTTGGTTAATGCCCGTAATTTCAACAAATAGATATTTAGCTGTGTATAGATATCTATGGTGTGACGAATTTTTCATAATTTTAATACGTATATCTTATCAACTGATTAACCCATATCGTCCCAATGTTCGATTTTTCGAACAGTACTTTTAACGGGTTTTTGTAATTTTTTTACTCTTTTTAGGTAAGACAAAGAGCGACCTCTGATAAAACTTTATATAAATCGAGAGAAATTATCACCGACACCAAACGAAATAAGTTTTGACAAGAGTGCACAATACCAGACTCTGTCAAACGCCTTGAAAATATCTTAAGCAATTACCTTACTTTCGCCAAAATGGTAAATGGAACAGCACCAGTATAGTAACTTGAAATTCAAGCGCATGGTATCGGTGAGATATGGTTTCAGAAAGACAGCGCTACGAGCCATACATTTTGGTGAGCACTTAATTTCATGTTTTTCTATGGTAAATTTTCCACCTAGATATTGCGATATTACAACTTAGACCATTTTCTCTGGGTAATGACTGTCTTTAGGAATAAGTCAGCTACGATTGACGCTTTGGAAGCTAACATTACTCGTGTTATTCGCGAAATACCAGTCGCTATGCGCGAATGAGTCGCCCGAAATTGGACCTTCCGAATAAACCACCTCAGACGAAGACATGGCCAACATTTCCATGACATCATTTTCGTTCAGTTAATGCCATTAATTATTCTTTTAACCGATAATAAAAATTTCAAGTTCGCTTTCAAATTTATGTGTTTTATTTTATATTATAACTTCAACTTCACGATGCATCACCCGATTTATCTAACCATTTTTTGATTATCAGCGCTCTTCCCGGTTCTGTGCGAGTCGGATAATCGAGGTTGAGCTGTATATTTTAATTTTAATTAATGCCTTGTTCTATTTTTCTATAATAAAATAAAATTAATTAGTTTTAGTTTATAAAAAATGTAGGTTTTCTATATTTACATTCTATAGGAGCAATAAAATAAAAATGCTTAATAGTGCCCAATGTTCGATTAATCGAACACTATTTTTCTCAAAAACAAAAAATCTAAAAAAAATTTGGACTTCAGATTCGTGTTTTCTAGTCCCAAATTATCTAATAACCACCAAGTTTTATAAAGTTACTCGAAAAAAAAATCGCTGGGACGAAATGGGTTAAACTGTAGTGTATTCTACACCATCCATTTTTAACAGTTAATTCAAAAAATTAATAAAAACACAAATGTTGCCATATTTTTAAAGAAAATTTAAAGGAAAAAACACGTAGGTAAATTTAACGTTGAAATTACCAAACTAGTTTTACCGCATAGAGTTATATGTTTAATGAATATTATAAATTTAATGAATATTGAATATTTCTGTTACCTATTTTATATAATTGTTATTGTATTCTTACATTTAAACCTTTATTTTTGTAATTTATTGTTACTTGTTTTATTATTGTTAAACAAGTCTTCCCTTATTTTTAAATTATAAAAATATTGATATATAAAAAAGATAGTTCAGTTCTTTAAAAACTTTTGAAGAAAAAATATTAAAAATAAATAAAATAAAAATTATATTTTTTTTAAAAAGGGATCTACATACATTTAAACATAAGTATTTTTCTTAATTAAATTTACTATAGGTAAAGATAACTGTTAGATACGAACACGACCAGATATCTGTTTGTTGAAATTACGGTCATAAATCCCCTTTATACTTAAGCATAAGACCATGAAAGTGAGAGAAACTTAACAGTCAGTTCTGAAATTTCTAAAAAAATTTTGTTGCCGCCTGCATCTCTTTATTGAAATACTTGCAGCCAGAAAGAAACACCGCTGTTTGTCTTGATCTATTTTATAAATTTAATATTGGAATACTGTTTAATTATTTTGAAAGATGTTTCATCATCATAGTTAAAAGCGATTTTTAAGATTTATAAAAGTTGTAATTTAAATTCAAGGCGTTTTATTGTTAAAAATGTTTATTTAAACTTTATAAATTTTTGTAATAAAATAAAAATTATTCTTTTAAAAGAAAAACGGCAAAAAAACTAATGGCTAAACAAGTTTAAAAATGGCTTATGGCTAAACTAATTTTTTAATGGCTAAACAGGGTGAAATATGGCTAAATCTAGCCACTAAATGGCTAAATTGGCAACACTGGTTAGTTTGGAAAACGATTACGTTTTTTAAAAATATATTTCTCTATTGTACTCGTTTGTGTGTGTGTGTGCGTGTTCATTTTTTATTAATCATTTTTATTTATTTATGGCACAACATATTTTTACAGTTACTACTGCTGGTGCTTGTTGCTATCTAAGCCTGTTATTTATCTAGTTAAACAACAACTAAATTTTGCCATATCTATGTTGCTTTTATGGCCATTGCTAAATCCTCCATATGGCTGCAAAAGCATCGAAAATAAACCGAAATTAAAATCTATGGAAATTTTTTTTTAAAAAATAAATATTAGAAGATAATAAAAATATAAAAAAAATAATAGAAAACGTAAATAAATAAAAATTATTTTACATTTATTTTATTGTTTTGGCTTTTGTTTTATGTGCCTAATAAATGTTGATTGGAAAATATTAGTGTTTTTCTTACGGAATTTTATTCCGAAAAATGTGCGGCATTTTCCGGGAAATTTGTCTAGTAATTACCGGCATTTTTTTATTTAATTATAAGAGCTCCAGAAAAGAGAATTCTAAAAATGTATTAGTAAATCCTTTTTATGTAAGTGATGTTAACAAAAGTGAAAAATTAATATTTGAGGAAATTTAAATTTAAGAAATGGAAAAATTTAAGTACGCAGCTCAACAGACAACAAAGCTCTGCATCGTATAGTGAATTTTCAAGACTTTTGCTTGAGATTTGTGGTTTTGGGACACTGTTAAAACCAGGAAAGTTGATTAAATTGCATGCGTGTTCATTGACTTTTTACGGTTTTGGGAGGTTTACAATATATTTTTTTGTAGATAAACGAATAAAGATTTTACATTGATTTTTTTTTCTGTGAAAGACTATATAAAGCTAATTATGAAAATTTTTAGAAAAATTTTATAAGAAGTTTTTATGATTAAAAAATTAGTTCGAAATTAAAAAAAATGTTTTTTTTTGTTCACTTTTTTGTAAAAAAAAAAAAATGAAAAGGTTTTTGAAGGTGAAGCATGCTGAGTTCTTAAAAATGTTATACATCACGATAAAATTTGAAATCTCTACTTTAAATTAAAAAAAAACGTTGCGCGTTGTTGCGCCATTTTTTTATGATTTTTTGAAAATTTCACCTTTTTTCTCTTTTTGCTCATCTTGCATAGGTACATATGATAGAAACCCTTTCGTCAGTCATAAAATGTTTTGGTTGTACGTAGATGTTTTTTATTTAAAATATTACATCTAAGACTAATATTACGTGTGTAAAAATGGGATGTGCGAACGGGTTTTAACCACCTGTGCGGCCGCTAAATGACGTTATTTTATGGAGCAAAATAAATGTACCTGTTTTGCATAACTTTTAAAATCATTAACAATACAAATAATATATAATACAAATCAAATCTGCTAAAGCCCAGATACTTAGTTTTTTTAATATATATTGTGGTTATAGCATAAAATTGTTATCAGAACCATTTTGAAGCTTTGAGAGTAAAATGGAAAAAGTGTATAATACATGGCGCAACTGTTATGAATGAGGCATTGTTGCCTATCGGGCTATTATCAGAAGAAGCGTTTGAGGCACGAAAAAAACATTTTCGGCTTTACAGGCAGAATTTTTCTAGAATGTTTTCGAGGGTTCAGTGTAACAAAGATATTATAAATAGACTTTTGCTCAGTTCTGACCCACTGATTACTAGTATAAGACCAACTCCAAAAAAAAGTCATTACCCTTTACGAAAGAAGCAATTTCTTTTATGCTTCCAACTGTACTTGGCTCTGAAGAGAATTCAGATCCAGAAGAGGATTTTGAAGAAGCAGACGAAGAAGAACCATGGCAATCATCATCATCTTAGTGCAAAAGAGAAGTTATTTTAAATAAAATTTGCTGTTACTATTATAAATAAGTTATAATTACGAATATATTAATTATTTTCAGATAAATTAAATACTATAAAATACATAAAAGTCTCATAAAAGATTTTGTTATTCGTGCTTAATTCCCAGTTTTTATTCTTGACAAAACACTTGAAATTTGTTGTTGATGGGATAAGCTATTCCTATGCGCATTTCACTGGTTGCTTAGGCCAGATCATCAGGAAACTTCATCCATAAAGGTTTTAGACAAACTAAAGATATTAAACCAAATAAAACTGTTAAACGTATAAGAATTATAGCAACAGTTCTACTTGTAACAATATCAAAGTTTAAACAAAACACATCAACAATAAACAACAGTGGGTTCATCTCATCTTACATTTCCCCACTACAATTAGTTGAAATTCTCTCAACATTAATTGTAGTTGTAAGTAGGTTAAGAAAAACAAAATGAAAAAAACAACAACTTACAAAAGATGTTGTCAATTAAGTGTTTTTTAGGCCGTGCACTGCCTGTTTATTATCAAAAAGTAATTTCAATTTTTGGGAATACAAAATTTTAATTTCAAAAGATTTTGTTATTCGTGCTTAATTCCCAGTTTTTATTATTGATAAAAACACTTGAAATTTATTGTTGATGGGATAAGCTATTCCTATGCATTTCACTGGTTGCTTAGGCCAGATCATCAGGAAACTTCATCCATAAAGGTTTTAGACAAACTAAAGATATTAAACCAAATAAAACTGTTAAACGTATAATAATTATAGCAACAGTTCTACTTGTAACAATATCAAAGTTTAAACAAAACACATCAACAATAAACAACAGTGGGTTCATCTCATCTTACATTTCCCCACTACAATTAGTTGAAATTCTCTCAACATTAATTGTAGTTGTAAGTAGGTTAAGAAAAACAAAATGAAAAAAACAACAACTTACAAAAGATGTTGTCAATTAAGTGTTTTTTAGGCCGTGCACTGCCTGTTTATTATCAAAAAGTAATTTCAATTTTTGGGAATACAAAATTTTAATTTCAAAAGATTTTGTTATTCGTGCTTAATTCCCAGTTTTTATTATTGATAAAAACACTTGAAATTTATTGTTGATGGGATAAGCTATTCCTATGCATTTCACTGGTTGCTTAGGCCAGATCATCAGGAAACTTCATCCATAAAGGTTTTAGACAAACTAAAGATATTAAACCAAATAAAACTGTTAAACGTATAAGAATTATAGCAACAGTTCTACTTGTAACAATATCAAAGTTTAAACAAAACACATCAACAATAAACAACAGTGGGTTCATCTCATCTTACATTTCCCCACTACAATTAGTTGAAATTCTCTCAACATTAATTGTAGTTGTAAGTAGGTTAAGAAAAACAAAATGAAAAAAAACAACAACTTACAAAAGATGTTGTCAATTAAGTGTTTTTTAGGCCGTGCACTGCCTGTTTATTATCAAAAAGTAATTTCAATTTTTGGGAATACAAAATTTTAATTTCAAAAGATTTTGTTATTCGTGCTTAATTCCCAGTTTTTATTATTGATAAAAACACTTGAAATTTATTGTTGATGGGATAAGCTATTCCTATGCATTTCACTGGTTGCTTAGGCCAGATCATCAGGAAACTTCATCCATAAAGGTTTTAGACAAACTAAAGATATTAAACCAAATAAAACTGTTAAACGTATAAGAATTATAGCAACAGTTCTACTTGTAACAATATCAAAGTTTAAACAAAACACATCAACAATAAACAACAGTGGGTTCATCTCATCTTACATTTCCCCACTACAATTAGTTGAAATTCTCTCAACATTAATTGTAGTTGTAAGTAGGTTAAGAAAAACAAAATGAAAAAAACAACAACTTACAAAAGATGTTGTCAATTAAGTGTTTTTTAGGCCGTGCACTGCCTGTTTATTATCAAAAAGTAATTTCAATTTTTGGGAATACAAAATTTTAATTTCAAAAGATTTTGTTATTCGTGCTTAATTCCCAGTTTTTATTATTGATAAAAACACTTGAAATTTATTGTTGATGGGATAAGCTATTCCTATGCATTTCACTGGTTGCTTAGGCCAGATCATCAGGAAACTTCATCCATAAAGGTTTTAGACAAACTAAAGATATTAAACCAAATAAAACTGTTAAACGTATAAGAATTATAGCAACAGTTCTACTTGTAACAATATCAAAGTTTAAACAAAACACATCAACAATAAACAACAGTGGGTTCATCTCATCTTGTTGTTTATTGTTGATGTGTTTTGTTTAAACTTTGATATTGTTACAAGTAGAACTGTTGCTATAATTCTTATACGTTTAACAGTTTTATTTGGTTTAATATCTTTAGTTTGTCTAAAACCTTTATGGATGAAGTTTCCTGATGATCTGGCCTAAGCAACCAGTGAAATGCATAGGAATAGCTTATCCCATCAACAATAAATTTCAAGTGTGTTTATCAATAATAAAAACTGGGAATTAAGCACGAATAACAAAATCTTTTGAAATTAAAATTTTGTATTCCCAAAAATTGAAATTACTTTTTGATAATAAACAGGCAGTGCACGGCCTAAAAAACACTTAATTGACAACATCTTTTGTAAGTTGTTGTTTTTTTCATTTTGTTTTTCTTAACCTACTTACAACTACAATTAATGTTGAGAGAATTTCAACTAATTGTAGTGGGGAAATGTAAGATGAGATGAACCCACTGTTGTTTATTGTTGATGTGTTTTGTTTAAACTTTGATATTGTTACAAGTAGAACTGTTGCTATAATTCTTATACGTTTAACAGTTTTATTTGGTTTAATATCTTTAGTTTGTCTAAAACCTTTATGGATGAAGTTTCCTGATGATCTGGCCTAAGCAACCAGTGAAATGCATAGGAATAGCTTATCCCATCAACAATAAATTTCAAGTGTTTTTATCAATAATAAAAACTGGGAATTAAGCACGAATAACAAAATCTTTTGAAATTAAAATTTTGTATTCCCAAAAATTGAAATTCCTTTTTGATAATAAACAGGCAGTGCACGGCCTAAAAAACACTTAATTGACAACATCTTTTGTAAGTTGTTGTTTTTTTCATTTTGTTTTTCTTAACCTACTTACAACTACAATTAATGTTGAGAGAATTTCAACTAATTGTAGTGGGGAAATGTAAGATGAGATGAACCCACTGTTGTTTATTGTTGATGTGTTTTGTTTAAACTTTGATATTGTTACAAGTAGAACTGTTGCTATAATTCTTATACGTTTAACAGTTTTATTTGGTTTAATATCTTTAGTTTGTCTAAAACCTTTATGGATGAAGTTTCCTGATGATCTGGCCTAAGCAACCAGTGAAATGCATAGGAATAGTTTATCCCATCAACAATAAATTTCAAGTGTTTTTATCAATAATAAAAACTGGGAATTAAGCACGAATAACAAAATCTTTTGAAATTAAAATTTTGTATTCCCAAAAATTGAAATTACTTTTTGATAGTCTCATAAAATCTTAAAAATTAATATGTTTTGGAAATTAGCAAAAAAAAAAATTTTTTTTACAGGGTCGTTCCGGGGGAGGTTTGGAGGGAACCTCCCCCTATCCAAAAAAGTTCAAAAATTTAATTTTTATAGTATTAAGGCGTTAGTAATCTATTTCTTTTAATATTTACATTTTTTTTTTTTAGTTTATGTAACCGCCCTCAAAAGGGGGCGGGGCGAAAAGTGTAATTTTACGATCTCATGGGTCTAATTTTAGGTTTTTTAACTTTCGCCGACGTTAAAAGTTGCATTTGCCAAACAAAAGTATGGGAAAACTTTAAAAAAAATTGCATTTTTCAGAGGTTGGATTAGTTCTTCTAGGGGCAATATTTTCCTCCTTGGTCCGAATTTATTTATTTTTGAGGTTTACCTGCCTATGACAATATCACATATTTCTGCCAAGTTTCATCGATCTAGGAACACTCAATAACTTTTAAGAAGCAATATAAGCTAAAACAAAAAGTAATGTCCGGCTAGATTGGCAAAAAACCCCCTATGTGCGTCGTTTTGTGTTGGGCGGGGCTTCCGGGGAAAATCTATTCCGCTTTTACGGTAAATGAAAAAGTCGGGTAAATATTTTTATATGCTGTAAACACTATTGTAAATTTAAATAAAAACATTTTTAAGGTTTGTTGTACTTAATTTCGTTTTACGAATTGTTACAATTTTTATCAGGTGTATCACACATCCCGATCGGAATGATTTTAATTCCGTACACAGAATTCGGTACTAAATTTAAGTTTTTTCTACTTTCTTTAAAATAAGTCGAACTCGAAAAAATGCCAGACAATGTTTCTAACTAACTCCTGCAAAACTTCGTACAAGTCAAATATTACTAAAAAATAAAACTTAATTCGTATTAATTTTAAAAATTGTTCTTAAAATTTAAACACATTTTTTTCTTCTAGCATTACTCTTGTATTTATTAATTTGCTGTGGATGCAGAATAAATGTGTTTCGTTTTGGATTAATTTCTCTTTTTCCACAATCCATCCCACTCCTTTTTGCTGTGCTGCTATTGCTGGAACGAATGAAATTAACTGATTTCCTTTTTGCCGTACTTAAACTTTATTTAGAACAGGGAACTAAAAAAAGAATTAATTAGTTTAATAAAAGAGACTAATTGTGGTGTAACTGTGAAATCCCATTCATATTTGTCACCTACACAATCGCCTTCAATCCACAAAAAATTGCAAACAAAAAGTAGCAGTATCGCAAAATAGTTGAAACACAAGCTGAAGTAGTAACAGTGACGGGCGCAGTGTGCCTAACTATATCAATATGCAAAGCAAATACATCTGCAAGCAAAGTATTGCCATGAAACGTTGAGCGAAACGAATGGCGCCAAGTGTGGTATTTTGCTAACATTCAAGCATTTTCCTTTATTATGTATGTGATTGTTCAGGCGTTAGTTTGTGTTACACAGTGAAAAATCTATGTAGCAGCAACAACACTATTTGAAGAATATATTACTTTGACTGGCATTTGTGGTAAACCACGAGTGTACTTGATTTTTATGGTAGTTAGGTTTTTCTATATCCTTTTGTTTAAGTTTTAAATTTTTTTGTTGGAGCTTTCTTTTACTTCATACTTCATTGGGATTGTCTTTTTTGATGTTTGCATAAATAGCGCCATGTTCGTTTTTTTTTATTTTTCTAGTTGTCATTTTTTATATTTGTTGCCTTTTTTTCTTTATTTTTTTGAGCTATGGAAATTCATACATATATTGAAATTGTTTTTAACCACGTAAACCTGTACAACCATAACCTACCATACCAACACAATAAACACCAACACCACTAGCATCTGCTGACTTATATTTTTTTAACAACTTAAATTTTAAATAATCCACAACCAACACTTTTGTTTCCTCCCTTTCCGTTTTCAGTTTTGTCTCTACTAACAGTGGGCTCGTGTTATGGAAAAACAGTTACACAGACATTTGCTGTGATTGTTTCCGTTTTTCCTCAAGAGCTATTAATGGCATGAAAACGCCTTATAAAGAGCAGGAAAACCAAATGGCAGAACGAAATTTCAATTTATGTATATTAGGGTGGTTTTATCTCATAGGGCAAAAAAAAATTTCAGAATTTTTTAGGGGGCACCCCCCTAAAATGTTTCTTTCTATCAGATTTTAGGATTGCCAAAGTTTGAGCACGATTGAAAGATGTTAACATGTGCAACTGGGGCATCAAAGTTTTGAAAATCTCGATTTTTTTGCAGTTTGGCGACTTTGCGGACCTATATCTCTAGAACGGTTTAATATATTTGCCCGTGTCATACATCAAATTGAAGGCGATACTATTTACAATATTCTATATGCAATAAAAAATACGTAAGTAGTACGGAATTCGAGATAATGAAGCCAATGTCCCTCAAAACGTGACTAGGTACCCCTAAGAGCGAAGATGGAACCTATTGCGAAAAAGCCCATTTTCCTTCCTATATTATCAATTTTTGGAATGAAAACATTGTTTTTGTTGCTCGTCATTTGTAAGTAATTGGTTGTAATCTGTGTTGAGCTTGACTCCTCGCTCTGCCATGTCGTACACAACTTTCAAGTAATTTACTATCCTTTGCCCCTCCTGGTAGTTGATGTTCTGCGGCCAAGTTGCAGGATCTTTTTCCAGAAATTCGGTGTTAATGTTTAATCACTTGAACAACAGGTAGGTCTCACTTGTAATAAGGGCTTGGAGACCTTTTTATAGGAATTTCGGCAGTTGTTCTTTTTTAATTTGGGTCGCATATTTTTGGAGCACTTTCATTTTCTTCTGCTTGATTTTTTAAGATTTTTGTCGCCTTTTGGCTCTTTACGGTGTTTTGAAATGTCGGGTCAAACAATGCCAGCGCAACAAGTTCAGGACTAAGATACCACAGGTGATTTATCATTTTGTAACTTCCTTTTTCTGAAATTTTTCTGTCAATGGTTTCGTATTTCAATAGATTTTCAATTAGGTCTAGGTCTTGTTTTGGTGTTAACACGCTCTGGTGCGTTAAACCAGGCTTTACAGTAGACTCGAACGATGAAAACACAAAGTGCTTCTAGGGCCTCTTGTTCCTGGGAAGTCAGCTTAAACTGGTCACGAAAGAGTTGTATTTTCAGACAGTAAATAGCTTTTGCCATCCACCGTGCATGCTGTACTGGACCTGGAGACCTGAAACGCACATCTTATCCACCAAGATGGCCAAGAAATATCAATGCAAACTGTAAAAGTTTTTTGTATTCGTCTTTTGGCTGGCATTTCAGTAGTTTTATTTTAAGTTCTTCTTTGATATTCTCTACTTCTTCTTTGGGCAGTAGTTTCAAAACATTCTCGCCTACATCGAACTTGGATTTATCAATCGCCGACCATTCCTTTTGAAATCTCTTCAATATGTCTGGTTGAGGTCCCGATGTGCTTCCAAACTTGCAATCAAAAACCCCTCTCAACAAGACTTCTAAAACGTGGTGTCGGCACGCTAGGTACAGAAGCTCTCGACCTAACATGTACTCCAGGAAATTGCACGGAATTTCCTCTAAACATTCGTACACTGCTAGGGCTTGTTCCCCCCAGGACTTCTACTTAAAATATAACAATAGGTAGTAGGGTAACCCAATACAGTTTTTAACTAGTTCGGTTTTACCTGCTTGGGGTCGCCAATGATACAGAACGAGGAAAAAGTAAATACATACCTGACATAAAAAAAAAACATTGTTGTGGGTCTTAAATTAACGGTATACCATAACAAACATATTAAAATGAAATGGGATTCCAAAGTACAAGTATTTTTCCATAATAAGCAATAATAATACAAATAACGCAATTTCGCTCTCGGGGGTACCTAGTCACGTTTTTAGGGACATTGGCTCTATTTTTTCGATTTCAGTACTAGTTGCGTATTTATTGTGCAGAATATAAAATGTTAAAAACAGCATCACCTTCAATTTGATGTGTGACAAGGCCAAATATATTAAACCGTTCTAGAGATATGGGTCGGCAAAGTTGCAAAACTGCCAAAAAATCGAGATTTTCAAAACTTTGAGGCCCCAGTTGCACGTGTTAACATCTTTCAATCGTGCTCAAACTTTGGCAATCCTAAAATCTGACAGAAAGACACATTTTAGGGGGGTGCCCCCAGAAAAAATCCGACATCGATTTTTTAAAACCACCCTAATGTATATATAAAACACTTACAATGTTAAATATTAGGAAGGGGCAGTGGGGGGGGGGGGGTGGATGAATCCTTTAATTTTTTATTGTATCTTCCTCTTGTTAACTTAGTTTCGTTGCCATAGTCATTTTTATATCCTTTAGTTACTTTATAAAATAATTTTGTTGTACAATAAAACAAGGGACTCCCATAAAGTTGTTACATGAAAGTTTATTTTACGCAAAGTTAATGCAAAAAAATTTATGATTCAGGGTGTGTGTGAAACGGTAGCAAAGTTCTATGGTGAAATGAAATTTGTTTGTGGTAGAAAATTTTTATATTTGTGCTGTGTGAAATTGTAACATTTTTGACAACGTAAAATTTTGACATAAAGAAAAAAACAATTATTAATAGTTTTGTAAAAATCAATAAATTAAACAAACGTTTACCAATAATCATTTCAATTATGTTGGAAATGAGATCGTCACAAATATTTGATGAATTCGTTCTGAGATATTAACAAATTTTACAAAAGGTGTGGGCAAAAAAGCTTATACATATTAAATATTTACATCTTGTATAATTCTTTTTAATTTTTTTTTGCCACTGGTCCTGCTTCCATATTATTTTTTATTTTATTTAAACAAATTTGATGAAAAAAAATAATTTCAAAAGATTTTGTTATTCGTGCTTAATTCCCAGTTTTTATTCTTGACAAAAACACTTGAAATTTGTTGTTGATGGGATAAGCTATTCCTATGCGCATTTCACTGGTTGCTTAGGCCAGATCATCAGGAAACTTCATCCATAAAGATTTTAGAAAAACTAAAGATATTAAACCAAATAATACTGTTAAACGTATAAGAATTATAGCAACAGTTCTACTTGTAACAATATCAAAGCTTGAACAAAACACATCAGCAATAAACAACAGTGGGTTTATCTCATCTTACATTCCCCACTCAAGAATAAAAACTGGGAATTAAGCACGAATAACAAAATCTTTTGAAATTAAAATTTTGTATTCCCAAAAATTGAAATTACTTTTTGAAAAAAAATAATTTTGTGGTTGTCAAAAATTTCTACACTAATGTCAAAATTTATACTAGCCCCTAGGGCTAGTGAAATTTTATTCACCTCAATAGTGTCAAAATTTTACTTCCATGAGTACTTTGCTACCGTTTCACACACACCCTCACTTAAGCTTTATTATTTGTTTTGTGTCAAAGAAAGAATCAGTGAAGTAGTAGACCTGATTTCACCGATTGGTGCAAATTAGTGTAGTTAAATTCAATTTTTATCTTAAAGTCTTTGAAATTACCCGCTTTTTCTAGCCGCTCCAACTTTGCCTTTTGCTGGCAATATTTTCTAAATAAAAAAAAAAACAAAGAGAGTTTTATGTATGATATGCTCTGAATGGAATGAATCAATTTTGAATCGAATCAAAAAATTACGACCAATTATGTGATAAGTCCAATTTTACTACTATAAAACGCAAAACTCGCTTCAGCCGTGGTAAATTCGAAAAATGAATGTGATAAATTAAAGACAAAAGTTTCGATAACTAGCATGTAGAATAAAATAATATAATAAATTCGATAATAATTCGAATAAATAAGAAACAAACATTTAATTACAAATATTTTTTTTTTTATTTAATTGGGTTTTTTCGCTATTCTAATTGGGGTTTGGCCAGACCAAGAGAATGGCATTTTGGTAAAAAGTTACCGGCATTCCTAGGGTTAAAAGTAGGAAAGTGGTAGATAAATTAACTAATAAAAATTGTGATTTTAAGTTGAACTGGTAATTTTCAATTTTTGATATTTTGAGTTCATCAAATTTCGAGTTCGAGCCCCAGCTAAGCCAAGAAATTGATCAAAAAAATTCAATAACATTTCATGTTGTAAAAGTTCCTTCCTTCAGTAAAAATAATTTCACGAAAATTAGATTTGATGAACTCAAGCCTTATTTAATATCATTAATAACTAATGCTTAAACACATGAAACTATGATTTTGCTTCTTAATTTGGCTACTTTTGCATTACAAAAAGGTTTTTTTTTTTGGGATTGGATTCTGACAGAATAAAAAACCGGTATATTACGAGATTGCGAATATGTCCGGTGGGTTGGTTATTAACCCTTCAATGTTCCATTGCCTTAGTGCCACAAACTGCACCACATGGTCTGGCCTTATAAATAAACTATACAAAATTTTTACTTTACTTTTTTGTGTTTATTTAAAATTAATCAGTCTCGTTATGAAACTATTTTAATAAATGTATGTACATTAGAGCGACTCAAAAAAAAAGTGATTTTGTTACCCCTCTCAAAATAAAGCTTGAAATGCTTTATGATGATTCCCAAAATATTTTGGTTCTCGCGTTGACCATCCGTGAGCTGGACCATTTTTAAAAAAAGTATTTTTTTCAGTTTTTCGAATTTTTTTGTACTTTGCTCCTTCATTCTCGCATGCCAAACCCGCTCTATGGATCGCACAAATAGAATCTCAGTTGTCTGCCGCTGGTATAAATAACGACAAAAAGAAATACCATACAGTTGAAGCAGCCATCGAAAGCAGCGTCTTGTCACAAATCAGTGATATTGTGCTCAATTCACCTGTGGATAACATGTACTATACATTAGAGGAACGACTTTTGGGACATTATGCTGTCACAGATCAGAAACGCATAAAAAAATATTTCAGGATTTGGAACTTGACGACATGGGTCCAAACACAATTACTTCGCGAGATGAGAGGTTTAGCGAACTAAACGACAACATGCTCAAATCAGTCTGGATGAGCTGACTTCCACTAAGTGCGTACCGTAATTTCAATAAGTATTGATCCGCTTGGGAATTCAGCTATACTCGTTGACAAAATATTTGAGGTAAGCGATTCACCATACGTTAATGCAGTTTCTGTACCCCGGAAGGCTAGCCGGTAGCGAGCTTGTCTATCGCCGAGGTTGCTGGTTCGATTCCCGCCAGAGACTTTGGTGTCTTTCCTGCACACAAGCACAGAAAAAGCTTAAAAAAAACGTTATCTCAGCACAGTCAACACTAGAACTAAAGATCAGCTTACTTGTCAAAGAGGTGGCTGAGTTAAAAATAAATTTTTCCCAACATTCACAAAGAGAACCCGTTACGCCGAATCAAATAAAGTATGCTGCTACCATGGCAATTACGGCAGCAGAGCATAAAAGTGTCTGAAAGCAACCACAGTCCAACAGCAAAAACTCCTTTCTCGAGCCAAAGACACTTTAATAGACTTAGGTAAGTAAAGTTTGACAGTGCAAAAGCAATGATTCAAAAAAGTAACCTATGGTCCAGCCAGATCATGAGATGCACTTGGCGAACTTTTTTATTTGGGAAATTTTTTTGTGCCCCAAATGGGAATTCAATTTTTCCTAATTTGTTGTACTCGATTGAGGACAACTTACTTGAAGAATTCGTAGTCTTCGTTTCTTAAAAATTTTGCTACAAAAAAAGAAATTCAAATATGATCTGGCCAGACCATGTAGGACATCTAAGGACGCTTGATAAAAGAATCGCCAAACTATATCAAATTTATACTTCTGGCAACATTGATTTTCAGTTTGTACAAATTCAATTAGGACAAAAAGCAGAGAAGTATAATTTCAAAACATTTGAAACTTTTTCTTATACAAAATCGTAAAAAAGAAGAAAAAATCCGTTAAATCTACCAACCATACATGCAACATACGAAGACTTTATACCAAAAAGGTCACCTTTATTTCAAACTGCGGCAGTAGTTAAGGAACTCCCTTAAATTTCTTAACAGCAAAATTTTTTTGTCATCTATTAATTCGCTTATATATTCAACTTGTCTCTGCTAAGCATCGAAGATTGAACGAATGGGGTTTATAGACGATCCCATCTTAGCTTCTTAAAAAATTACCAAATATTTTGATTTTATTTAAACCATGTTTCGTAAATTCGAAAAAACTACAACCCTATTGAAGAAAAAATACAAAGAGTATTATGTACTTATACCACACAATACTTTTATAAAAAACGCATGCTGTAAAATAAATGAAAATACGAATATTTATTATAACCATATAATTTTGGCATGAAAGTAATTGAAAGTGATTTATTGTTGAATTAGTTTAACGTTTTTCTTCTCGAATTTTTTCCCATGAGATTTTAATATGTGACATTGAGTAAAACATTTAAAATCTTTCAAATATTGGCAATTATTTTATGTCTGGATCAATACGGGTATACACAATTTAATTTTGAGTTACTTTAATATGGGAAATAGTTGGTCCAATTGTATTGTGGTGAACGGATCTTTTTGATGTGATAGTTTAAAAGCATTCAATTTATCCATCCATTTATCCATTTATTTTATATATCCAGTTAATCATTTGAATCTGTAAATGCAAAAACTAAAAAAAAAAAGAAATTAATACAAAGAAAACGATACTTTGGTTTAATGTTTTTAACAAAGTCATGTATGTATTTGTGGAATAAGAACCCAGCGGGAAAACTCAGAAGACCTTCTTACTTCAGGCCTTTTTAAAGGCCTGCTTAAAAAAATGTTTTGATTTTATTACTATTCTTACGTAACTGCTAAAGAATGCCTTATAGAAGGCCTCGGCTCTTTGGTATAAAAGAAGCGAGAAAAGAAGGAGTAATATTTTTTGTTTTGTTTTTTTGCACAACCAAAAGCAAAAGAGTTCAGATCCCTTTACAAAAACAAAGTAACATATCGCACCTGTTCATCAAAAGTAACACAACTCAAAATTTACAAGTTTTCAGTAGAGGCAAAAAACTAATTCCTCCAATATAATGCAATTATTGTTATAAACAAATATACCGTTGTAAAGGAAACTCAATAATATTGCAATAAAATAAAAAAGATATGAGTATGGAATGGAGCGAGAAGGCCTTGTTTATCCAAAAGAAGGGGAACAGAGGCCTTCTGGAAGGCCTCCCTATTCCTTCTTTTTCCCGCTGGGAATGTGTGTTTTGAGGATATGTGTTTTTTTCGTAGTGCCACTTGAGCGTGTATGTTTGTATTCGTGTGCATTGAAACAGTAGAAATATTTACACACAAAATTTCAGAGACAATATAAAAGTTTTGAAAAACTTTTACTTTATATTATCTTTTTATCTAAGTTTGTGTGTATCTATGAATATGTTTGAATATGTGCTTGGCAAATAGTCAAAATTATAGTATGAACTACTACAAGTGCTTTCTCTCTTTGCACACAAAATGCATTTATAGGAAGTAGGAAGTCTATATAATTTTTAATGTTTTGTATTATTTACTATGCCATATTTCTCTATTTAGTGTTAAAGTTTTGTTTATAGTTGGCAAACACATCAACACTAAATCTTCGGCGAAAAGAGACACATTCAGCACATGATGCCCGCTTTTAAAAGCCTCTGGGTGTTGAATTATATCAATGGGAAATAACTTGAAGTATTTTGTTGTTAGAAACTCACAATAGTTTCAAACGGAGAGAATAAAGTTTCGTTTTGTGTAAAAAGATCAATAAATAGGAAGTTATTGATAGAAAACTTTTACATCGAAGATAATGAATTTACTTTGTAGGAAAACCATTGTTGAGTGTATTGTATTTGAAATCTGAAACAAATTTAAAATTCCTACAATTTTTTTAATTCCTATATCACCTAATTGGTGCCACGGTATCCACGGTAGCCATATGGTACCATGGTAGCCATTAGCCCCTGGAATTCAGACTACGGTCTGACTATTTGATTGTACTCAAAGTCACGGGAAGGGAGATTTAAAAAGTTGGCTTCAAGGGCTATTAAACGCACTTTGTGTCACATAGTGGTGCTTAGGTAAATCTTTTTTACTCATACTCCTTAAGCCGTCATAACCAACTCAATTATTAGACACATACTTTGTATATTTTCATGCAAAAATACATATATTTACACAGATTTCCAATAAGATTTATAAGAAAAACACTTTTAAATAAATTCTTATAAATTAAGTTATTTTTTTTATTATATTAAAGCAAAAAAAAAAAAATAAACTTTGGAAATATTCAAATTTTTACTTTTGGCCAAAAAAGGGGTAAATTTCCTATAGTGCATTGGTTGATTATTCGACCAGTCCATATAAAGAGAACTAAAAATCGGGAGATACAATTTTGGGAAAAAAAATATTCTATTCTATTCTATTCTATTCTATTCTATTCTATTCTATTCTATTCAACATTTTTCATTTTTCGAATTTATGAGCTACATTTCAGTTATGTATTTTATAAAGCTTTTTTTGTAATAGTCCTATTCCTTTCAATTTTTCAGAAATGACTTTATACACTACCAGACTATTATATTATATTTTCTTTTTACATTTTAGCTTACCTTTCCTTGGGACAGCAAAGAAGTATATTGTATGTACAGAAAAATTTACAATTATTAGACACCAGCAGAAGGTAATGCATTTTCTGGCCCGCTACGGCCTTCGTCAACATTCTTTGTGTCACACTGAAAAGTTATACTTTATAAATTGAATGTATTAAACTCAACAATTTTAACAAATAGAAACTGGGAATTATTTCCTTCCTGGTGTCTTATAATTGTAATGTCTGGTAGTGTATAAAGTCATTTCTGAAAAATTGAAGGATTAGGACTATTAAAAAAAAGCTTTATAAAATACATAACTGAAATTTTGCTCATAGAATAAATTCGAAAAATGAAAAATGTTGAATATAATATAAAGTAACCTTCGGAAGAAAATCATTCCCAGTTTCTATTTAAGATTTTCTTTAAAAAAATTAAGTATGTATGTAGATGACTCCTTTAGCTCAACAAATTCAGTTATTTTTTAATGCCTTCGAGGTAAACTTGGCACTTGTAAGAAATTTTTAAGGTTTTTATAGCTTTAAATAACTTTCTTTTCCCTATTGGAGTAATGCTTTTTGAATTATAAATATGCCTTAATGCGAATCACATTCGCTTTTAACTTCTTTAGTTGTACAACAAGTGAAAATACACAAATGTCATCGCAAGAATTTACTGCTTTCCTTACTTGTCGGTTTTTCCTTTACCAAATCCGCACATAAAGGAACAGTAAAACCACATTAGTTTTCTACTTCTAATGCACTTCCAAATAAATATTTGATAAACATAGTTTCATATTTGCATAAAAAAAGGAATATAGTTCATGCCTACTACAATATTGTTTAGAGTTTTTATAAAAAAAAAAATTTAATTTGAATTTGATTGTTGAATTAACTTAAAGTCTGAATCAGAACTAGATATATGTATGTATATTAACGTATCTGCATTCCTTGGATCAATATGACCCAATTTTACTTTTCCAATCCCCTTTTTTTTATGTTGATGATACAGTATCGATTAAAAATTGCAAATAACTTTTTAAATAATAGTTTAATCCTTTTAAAAACTAAACTTAAAGGACAACATTTAACATATTAAAGTAAAGTAAAAAAATAAATGAGGTATGATTAAAATTTCTTTAATCAAGTATATGCTAAGTCTGCCTGTGTCTCACTTTTATCTTGTATGTACCCAATAGCATTGCCATAATTTTTTTGGAAAATAACTGCACATTAAGAAAAAAAAAACTTATTTTAACTTAAAAAAAAACTGCACATAAAAATAGCCAACCAAATTTACAGTTTACTTAATTTGCCAGTTTATTATCAAAGAAATTTTTGGGAACACAACATATTTTAATTAACAAGATTTTGTTTGTGCTATTTTTTTACTTTGTAAAATTTTATTAGGGTAGATTTCTTGTGATTAGTTTAATTTACGGCAACGCAAAAATTCCGATTGTAAACGGGTCTTCTTCAAGAGGTTTACTTCATGGACCCATTGCAAAACCCATTTTTTTGCGGACTTCCAAACGTTGTGCGTTAAAGAAAGTAATCGCAATTGCGGCGTTTCGATTTAACGGGGTTAAAATAAAATAAATACGATTTAACGGGGTTTTTCAATTTATTTACTTAAACGATAAAAAAAACCAAAAAAAAAAAAAAAAAACAAATAAATAAAATAAAATAGCAAATTCATTTTTTAGCGTAAAATACGTGTAATTTTAAAAGCAACAATAAAATAAAAATAAAACTGATAAAATCATTCTTTCCATGCTTCTGTTGTTTTTATCACGAATTATAGTTAGCAAACAATTACGACTTATACGAGGTAAAAAGATTTTATTTGCAAAAAATTAAAAATTAGCGAGGGGACCAAAATGTATAGAAATTTAACTAATTAACGAGATTTTTTTAAGGGACCGTCAGTTTATTACGAATTATATGGAATTACGATTTTTTGGCGTTCGAATTGTCGGGATTTGACTGTACTTCTCTTATTTAAATATGACTTTTGAAGGATTTTACGAATTAAAAGGCCATATTTTCTTTATTTTTTTGAAAAAGCAAATAAATATTTAAAAACAAACAAATTGCAGATTCCTTTGCAGACCTCAAGAAGCTAGTCACGATCCATAAGCAGACACCTGCTTTTAAACCATTGCCTAAACTCTTTATGGATCGAAAACCATTTTAACGGCACTTTGCACTGAAAGTAAATTTTTTTATTTTTTTTTTTATTTAAAAAAAGGATTAAGGAACTTAAAATAAGTTAAGCAATTCCTTCAAAGTTATTTTCGGGAATACTAAATTTATTATCAATAATATTTCTGTATGACGTGCTAAATTCCCATTTTTTATATTTGATATATACACTGAAATTTATTGTTGAGGGAAAGCTAGCTTTTATGCGCATTTCACTTGCATTTTCCTTTTCGAAATTTTTTCCTCCTTCACGTAACCTTTTTTGATCCACTGAGTTCTGGTCCTAAAAAGAAACAAAAAAAAAATCACAAAACACTAGAATACCAACGACATTAAAAATAAGCCACAGCAAGAACAGGTGTTTAAATAATGGTGAGGGTGAAATATGTAGCATACTGTTTTTTTTTTTTTTAATTGAGCAATATAATTGGGAAAAAACAAGTTATGCGCCTATAATATAAAAATTTACTTTAGACAAAAAAAGGCAACATTTACACCTGAAAAGAAATCAACATTATTTAAAACATGAATAATCCTCTGAAAAAGTTCAACTCAAAGTTGACAAATTTTCACTTTTAAAACGATTTACTTATAGTGGTCATATCTGTAACCCACTGTAAATATCCTACGTTATTTTTTCTACTATTTTGCCAAATATAATTTTTTATTCCCATTTGTGATATACAGTACATATTAAAAAAAAAAAAACATTTTTCTGATTCTACTAAAACACAGTGGCTGAAAATAGTTTTTCATTGGCCAAAAATACGTAACTTTTGAACCGAAGGAGATATTTAAGTGAAATTAATTGACAGATAGATTCTTAAACTTTTCTCCACTTTAATTTCATTAAAATCGGTTGAGTGGTTGTTGGGGAATTTAAGGGCAAAGTGGAACTTTAGATTTTTTTTTTTAACTTTAGCGTGAAATATGGTTTTTTATATTTTTTTAATTATTTAAAATTGTAATTTTTGGATTTAAATAATAATCATTATCATTATCATATCATTATAATGGGACACTCATAAAAATTAAATGTTTACAATATAAAAAAATTTTAACATTCAAAAAAATAGTAAAATAAACTGGAAATTTTGCTTTTATTGCTGAAAAATAAACAATTTTTGGCTTTCAAATTTGTTTACACTTATTTATTCTTATTTATTTATTAAAACATTTCATACATATGTGGATAAAAAAAACCTTTTAAAAACAAGTTAGAGTGCTATATTCGGCTGTGCCGAATCTTTGATACCTTCCACCGACAGTGCCAATGTTTAAGCAGTAATATCTGTATGATGTTAATATTATCTTAAACTGTGACGTTTGTTATTAATTATGGTTTAAGGCGACTAAACTGTTTTCCGGTAGTAGGGTTTATATGGGGCCTAGGGTAAATTATGGACGGATCATCACGAAATTTCATAGCGTCATTTCTAGTCCTTTAAAACTGTGACGTACCAATTTCTGTTATGATAGCATTATTAAATACGGTTTTAGGCGTACTAAACTCTTTTCAGGGAGTACTGTTTATATGGGGCTTAGAGTAAATTATGGATGGATCTACACGAAATTTAACAGCGTGATTTCCCGTCCAATAAAACAAATTTTTGCAAAATGTGATCTCATTCGGTGCCTTGTTCCAGCTACTTTTTGTAACAAAATTATCAATTTTTTTAGGTAGTGGTTCCATATTTTGATTCATAGCTCTGGTCCTACTGAACCGATCTTGCTGGATTTCAATCCCAAACTGCTTACGATAACTGCAAGCAATTTGGCACCAAGTTTGATCATTTCTTTTGAGTTGTTCGAAAGTGAGCGTGTTTTCAACAGACGGACAGACAGACGGACATGGCTAAATCGACTTAGAATTACTCAAGGACCCAGAATATATATGGGGTCTGAGATGAATAATAAAAAAGTTTCACACGGAATGACAAACTTAATATACCCTCTTCACATCTAATTGCGGTGGAGGGTATAATAATAGCAGCAATAGATTTTAATAGCTTTTGTAACAATATGAGTTTCTGTTTATTATTATTTTTTACTAATACAACCCAGCGGTAAATATTGAAAGGACCGCAAGTGGCAGGCCTTTTTGAAGGCCTCTTTGCTCCTTTCTAAAAGATTCGCTTCGCATGAAATCCTGCCTTCAGAAGTATGCCTTCTAGAAGGTATCAACTTCTTTTTAAAAGACCTTCTGAAATATTCAGTACACATTCGCTACTCCCTTCTTTGAGAAGGGAGAAAAGAATGTGTTCAGTTTTATTTACTTTTTATTTTTAGTGACCTTCCTTACTCTCTTCTTTGGGAAGGGATCAAAGTTGCTTTTAAAGGAAGTGTGGAAGGCCTTGCGCCCAATGACAACCTGTGTTAAAAATAAATAAGTATGGAATGCGGCGAGAAGGGCTTCTGACTGCTAAATAAGACCTTCTATTAGGCCTCTTTACTTATTCTAGTTACCGCTGGGAATGTCTGTCTTAGATCTAATGAATTATTATTATTGTTCATTTAATTGAAAGATTGATTGCAAATATTCCATATTATGTTTTGTGTTATTTCTTGTCTTTAGTAGTTTTTTGAATTCTTCATCTAAATCCTTATGTTCCACTTTCCATTGATTTCGAATACTGTAGATGAACGGATGTGACGTTGCCAATAATATATTTAATAGATCTTCATTAGTAGAATTTCGTGAAATTTTTCTAGTATTGTGCTCTCTATAAAATCTGTAATCCTTATATCCTGATAATTTATTTTCTAAGTCCAATTGTATTTCAGTGCTATATAATTAAATTAAATTTAAATTTCCTGTTTTTCGAATGTAATGTTTAACATCTTCCTCGTTTTTGTTTCTTAAATACTCTCCGGCCAATTCTTTATATCTGAAGCTCTCCATGTTTTGATGAAAAACGTTGTTATTGCTCAGATACATTATATCCACTAAGTTTGCATCCGAATGTCACTTGCTTTTACACTTTTTCATACTTTTTTTCATACCAAATACAGGTAGAATGAAAAGGATTAACAAACTTAAAAGCTTCATAGAATATTATTAGAGTCTTTAAAACAGATAAAATACATAAGAAGACCAAAAAAATTTAAAAATCCCTTCTAAGGTGGGATTCACCATATACCTGTTTAGCGTAAACGCGTGTCCAAGCTCTTTATAATACTTTAAAATACGCTAATGTGAACGTAGTGTAACGGATAAGGATGAATCAGGGCAGCTATTCGTTTTCCTGATTGTGTAACAATAATTAAATGTTGTATATGTATACCTGTATTCTGTTCGATCACGGTCAATATTCCCTATCATAAATTTTTTTTTCCCCATAGTTGTTTTACCTTCTTAATCCCTTTTGATCCGCAAAAGTTCTATTCTACTAAAGTTGAAATTTGACAAATATATAGAAGTTTAGAAAATATGTCTTAACCTCTCAAATATAAATAACACAACAGTCGCAAATATTACCTTTTTAAAGATAACAAGACTACCAACCTAGCAAAAAAGCAAGCAGGTCATTATCGCTGATAGTTTTTGTGCAATGATAATTTCTTTCGGATTAACTATTAAAAAAAAAACACTTTTTTCTCAATTAAAAAAAAGTTGTGTTAAACAACATGGCACAACCAAAATTACCAATATTTTGACCTAATTTTTGGCTACCTTAGTTTTAATATGTTTACTATTAAATGAAATCGGTGACAAACAAAAATTGGACTTTTGGCCAATGAAATAAAATTTTCAGCCACTGTGCGTCAGAGGAAAATTCGTCGAAAATGATGTCTGTTTTTAAGAAAACAATTTTTAGAATTCTGTTTATGTATACTCGAGACTTCCTGATCGAGTATAGCCGAAAAGTTATGTACTAATTAGAATATAAACTGGTTTTTATTTTTTTGTTTCTATGAGGGGAGGAAGACATTATAAACCTAATTTAAAATCAGTATTGCGATTCACTAACTTTTATAACGATAATCGAATCGTTAACATAAATATAACGAAAATTTATCGAATATGCTATTCAGTAAAATTTTTAACGATATTTGCTGTCGTTTAAAGTCAGCTGTTATCTTTAGCAATTTTTTTGTCGTTATTTTAGCGACAATAATTTAGGTTGTGTACATACAAAGATATATTTATATGTATATGTTTGAACTAAAACAAAATCGTAAATTTAAAATTTACAAAAAAAACATATAAAGAACAAAAACAAAATTCTAAATGTAAAATTCACAAAAAAAATATAAAAACCATAAATTAACCCTTCGTCTTACTCATGAGTCTGGCCAGACCTTTTTCAATGCAAAAGCATATGTAACACAGGGGGCTAAGAAAAATTTTATCGGTTTTTGTTTTATTCTCTTTTGTGCTTTTCGTTTTTTTTTTAACATTTTTAAGACAGAGATGTTACAAAAATACAGCTGTTTACTATCGTTAAAAAAAGTTACAGAATCACACTATCGTTACTGCAAGCGAATATATATGTATGTCGACAAATATAACGATTGTCGGTTCGTTAAAAGTTAGTGAATCGCACCACAGTATTGGCAATATGCTTAAATTTTTAATTCTTCAAAAAACAAAATATCTTACAAGAAAATTTAGGTCGAAAATAATTTCTATATTAACTTTTACACAATTCCTTAACTTGTTTACATAACGTAAACTAAAAGAATAACTGACATAAATTTGTAACCCCTTCTCCCCTATAGGGGGGCAGGAAGATTATTAAGCGTTTGCATAATAACATATTAGTACTAGATCCACGTCAGAGTATATCAAATGAATCTTAAATGTTATTTTCTATGCGAACGTTAACGTGTGACATCGTGGGACTGGCTGTTAAGCATGCTCGTATGTCCGTCCATCTGCTTGTCTGGCTATATGTGTCTCATCGTTCATTTTGTGTATAATGTAGAGTGTAGTTTTAAAGATAATTAGATTTAATTAAATGCATAAGCCTCAATTGCCCCAAGATTTTATCCAGTCACCATACAAATGTCCTCCCAGAATAAAGCATAAATAAATAGTTTAATTGTGCCAGTATTTAAATCTAATTCATAGCAAAAATATTTTATTGCAAGTTAAATCATGTAAGTAAATTTAATACAAAAATGTCTTTGTTTGACTTGTTTGACAATGTCTCCCATACTTCAGAAAATCACTTTGACTGCCAAAAATTTATTATAACTGTTGATGTTGTGATTAAATTCCCAATTTTTTTATGAACAAAGTTTAAAACAAATAAATCTAATAGAGATGTTGGTATTCAGCTAAATTTTGCAAGAAACACAGCTCTTATTTTATTCTCATAACAAAACTTTGTATTGTTCGATCCGCTAAAGGTTTCCTTGAATACTTCGTAGTGTAGGGCATTCAGTGATTGGGCTATCCCAAAAATACTTTTATATACGTATGTCTCTTATTAAAGATACCTAAAAATTAGTTAATATGAAAAAGGCATTTTGTAATGTCTTTGTCTTTCAAGAAATAAAAAAAGACACAATCGTCTTAATCAAGGACTTTCATGTATATTTCCTTAATTAAACGCAAAAGCATAGATAATATTTGATTTTCGCCAACGCACACAACATAAAAAAATTAACTTATTGGTAGTTAACAGGAATTTTGTTGAAAATTAAATAAGCCATTTAATTTAACATTTCATTTTATTATTAAAATATTTTACACACATGACTAGAGCTTTTCAGTTAAAGAATATTTTCTTATTTTTGTCTCTTTCTACGAATTTGAAGGGGCGTTTGTGTGGGTTGGATGGTTGTTGTCAGTGATGCCAGGAACAATTTCAAAAAATCCCTACGTGTGTCCAAAAAATTCCTTTTTTCCCTACAACCAAAAAAAATTTCCCTACACTTTTCCCTACGTTAAAAATTTATTGTTTTCAGCGACAAGCAAACAAATACATATTTATTTTGTTAACATTTTGTACATTTTTATTATAATAAAATGTATTTATTAAAAACACAATTAATTTTAAAAATAACACAGAAACGAGTCTTTTAATCTAGAAAAAACAGAGTTAAACTTCGTACCTATTTGATTTATTATTTCCTAATCTTTTGTTAATTTTTTAAGAGCTTAATAGTTTTCAAGTATACTTATTTTTAATAATTTTTTTTAGTATAAGTATCTAATAATTTATAGCAAACTGGCTACCAAATAAAAGGGGGCTCTGTAAAATTTAAAAAGTTATTTTCTTCAGTTCCCCTGAACTTAAATATAAAAAAGTTCCATTTAAAAGTAAATCATTTCATATCCTTAAAAGTTTTTAATTAATTTTTTTTTTTAAATTTAAAACTGTATACTTATTTTTATTTCTCTTAGCTTAAAAGGTGTGATTGTTTTTTTACAAATAAATATCTATGCAGAAATTTCATTTATTAGATATTCACTTTTAAAATTCGCATACATTTCAGAGAATGTGAGTGCGAATGCAAATAGCAAAAATAAGAGAATAGTTCGCAATGCGAACGCGAATATACGTTGCCACTAAATTATATACTTTCGTAGAATATTCGGGTACGAGGTTTTAATATATGGGGGATTTCATGTCAAGTGACCCAATTTTGAAATCGATGTCTTCCGATTTTGAGCAAAAACAAAAAAAACATTCCCGCTAAAAAAAAAAAATAAAAAAAAAGTTTTAAATTTAAAAAAAAAAATTTTAAAACTTTTTTAAAAAAACAAAAAAAATTTTTTTTAAAAGATGGATCAAATAGCTATTGAAGCTACTTGGAACAAATTTTGCTAACACCAATAGGTAATAACCCAGGCAGAAATTACGACTCTTCTAAATATTATGTACCGCCACAACCCTGTAAATACAAAATTGTGACTTTACCAAAAATATCGTACCATCACAACACTGTAGATACAAAATTACAACCTCAGTTTTTTAATGCCGTTTTTAAATAAGATTCAACGCCGGTACAACACCCTAAATACAAATATACGGCTACAACACTGTATATGGGCATTTCCGTTAAAAGGTCCTCCGTGACCGTAAATTTAAAAGTTATTAAAAGCTGATTATTTTACGATATTGGTTTAGAGAAATATTTAGTTTTTTCTAATTTTATAAATAACCCCATCAATTTGTTCACTTAGATGTACAATCAGACTGCAAAGTTGTGCAAACGTAATTTCTTATATGTGAGAATGTTTTATTGTATGTTTTTTTTAATATTTATCTTTCTTAAAAGAGGTGATTTTGATAAAAATTATTCCAAAAAAATTTTCTTACATGGTCTGTAATCTAAGGAAGAGTTCAAAGAGAGATATGTTATTCGAGTTAACGGTAAATGTTTATTTTATTTTAATCATTATTCAGTTAAATTATTATGGAATATATTTCACGTTCGAAATGTCACTTATCGACCCAGATTTTGGCTTAAAATAAAGAAAATACAGAAGATTTTGGAATCAAACCAAGACATTTAACTGTTAAATTGCTACGTTAAGTTCTGAAAGTAGTTTGACTAAAAAATTTTGCCAGGTTTCGCTTAATTACGCCTTTTTATACATGTCCACAAAAACTACTTCTGTTTTTTTCACGTTCGAACCGCTACTTCTTTTGCCATTATCTTTGATCTAGAATCGCGCCCTCCATAAACTTAAGCATAGATAACAGTGTTTTCTTAATGCTATAATTTAAGGGTTAAAGAACTTAAAAATATTTTTTGTTTAAAATGTTATTGCATTTTTGATGCGTACGACTGTCACGTTCAAAACTTTGGAATTACCCATATACAAGAATCAAACCTTAATTTTCTAATACCGTGTTTATAATAATGCTACAACGCTGTATATACGAAAATTTAGTCTTATTGATTTAATAGTGTCGTATTAAAACGAAAACACAAAAACTATTTTAGGTTAGAAAATATACAAATTGTTGCTTGTTTATTTAGCGAATTTATATTTGTAACAATATTGAAAATAAGAGTCGGAAGACGGTTGTGACTACGTTGTAAATTCGTGAATCCAACATTGTAAATTTAAATTTACAGTACTGTGACAACACTAAAAAGAAGAGTCAGAAGACGCACATTTGGCGTTATCATTTTAATATTGTGACAACATTGTAAATTTGGTAAACAGTACGTTGTATTGATGTTGATAGTACCCCCTGCTACGTCGGCACAGCGTCGTGGTGATTGTATTTTTCTGCCTGGGAAGTTACATGGATAAGAAAGAACACCTGTATGGCCAAAATGTCAAACTTTGACCCCCACTAACTCAGAAACTTTTAGACCTATCTTGTTGAAAATTTGTGTCTAAACAACTATCCAATAGGACTAACCTTGGTGAACATTTCATCCAAATCGGCAAACATCGATTTCAAAATTGGGTCACTTAACATGAAATCCCCCATATGAATTGCCAGGCTGTTAGGACTTATAGTTTCTCTTAAAAAATACTAAAATGCTATTGTATATGAAAGATTTTAATTTTTAAATTAAAATTAGATGAATATTTACATATTTTTAGATAATATATTGAAAACGAAATATAATTTTGAATTTTCCCTACATTTGCCATAAAATAAAATGTCTGTCCTTTTTTTTTCTATGCTTGAAATTTTTCGAAAAAGTCCCTACAAAAAGGGAAAATTCCCTACATTTGGCATCACTGGTTGTTGTAAATAATATTTATTTGTGTTTTTGTATGTACAAAATACATTCAAACAAGCTATATCTACCAATAAACAAATTCATATCTAATGTATGTGTAGAAACAAAACTTACTGCATGTTTATTTCATTACAAGGATAAATATTTGTATGAACATTAATTTAAATATTTTCTTATTACAGTCATAACGTCGCTGTTGCCATTTTAACTAAAGGCATTATAAATGGTTCAGGTACACAATGGGAAAGAATAAAAAGAGCATCGGATCTTTAACAACAGCACACACTCATGCATATATAAGAGTCCCAGTTGGCCCCGTCTTTAAGACATCCTCGAAGACGGATGCACGACAATGTTAATTTCTGCGAAAATCGTGCACGACACAAAGAAAGACAATGTCGCCTACTTTATCAATAACGACTACCTGCATGACAATGTCGTCTATTTTGACGTCCACGACAAAAATTATTATATGGTTATCTAATTCAGACAGTTTTTTAGTATAGTTTAAATTTTAATTTCTGTTATATGTTTTAAATCAACTCCTATACGCAACTCCATGTAATCCATTTTCCCGCCCGCGAATAATTTCATCATCATTTTTGGTTTTATTGTTTAGAACTAATTTGTAAATTTTTTGTAGGTATTTAAATCAACAATTAAAAAACAAGAATGTGCGAATTTGAAGAAAACCAAGCAAGTGATTGAATAGCATTCAAGAAAACTTTGTCGTCAGTAGCTTTTATACAAGACAACTTATAAGACAGTGTCGCTCATACTGTCCCACATAGAGTGTAATAGGCGACAACTTACAAGACAACGTCGCTCAAACTATCGTGCACGACGATTTCCTGTAAATTGTCTTCTAGAAAACCTAAACAACGGGGGACAAGTCGTGCATACATCATTGACGACGATGTCGTCAACGGCAATCTGGCCAACTGGGGTGGAATGAATGTGGAGAAGGAAAATAAACCAAATGATTTCATACTCATACACACATAAGGGGTTAAATTATATATTAACCTCTGTTGCTTTTAACTTTTTATAAACAAATTCAAATTTGTTTTGTTCTTTTCTTGTTTTTAGTCCCACTTGAATTGCTGTCATCGCTTTGTGATTTTTTTGTTTTGAGTTTTTTACAAAGCGTTTGTTTGATTGAATGAAAGGGGTTTATTTAAGTAGAGCAGGATAAATTTGAAAATTTTTTAGACCAGAATTTTTAATTTAGCTAATTCATTAATATTGCTATAAAAATAGTTAAATTTGCTATAAAAGTTCTTGTTTTTAAATTAACGAAATTAAAAGCGACTTATTCTTGAAAATACTTGATAAACTTTATTTAATTTATTAATTTATTCTTGAAATTTCTTAATACACTAAGCACGGCATTAATTTGTTTTTACTATGTGTCTAAGTGGGATAATGCATTGCTTTAAAAATTAAATTTTGTGCACTGATTCTCCATAAGATCTGTAAGCCTTTTTTATTTTTATTGCATATATATGTATATGCAATAAAATTGTTAGATATTTTATGGGGAATCAGTGCAAAAAATTAGTAAATTTAATAAAATTTCAAAGTTGACTTCAACTGGGGACGTTGCCGAATTCAGCTCAATTTTTTACTTCTCATACGTTTTACAACAAGTGTCACTAAAATGCGCCCGGAACTTTTGTAAAATCCCAAGCTGAATTTCTTTCATATTTTCTAATGTTACTCTAAAATACATTGAAGATTTAGCAATTAGAGAACATTTCACTACACTCAAAAACTTGTGTGGTGTTTTTGTAGTGACTGCAACAAACATTCATAAGTCTGAGTTCATACGGCTCATGTCTTATTGACAAGATTCTTCCTTTTTCATCTTTGAACATGAATTGGCGTTCAAATGATTCATGTCACGTTGACGACATGTGCTTTTTTGATATTGAAAACAATAACAAAATTAAACAACGAATGAAAAAGCAAAACGTCAAGACAGTACATTAGAGTGGGTCAATTTGTTCGGGCCCAAAAAAAGTGACAAAGCGTATAGCAAAATCGTAATCTACACAAAATTCTAAGAACTTTTCCTAAAGAAACCATGGTTCCAAAATCAAAATCGAGCTTCCGGTTTTTGACTTGAAAGTTTGGTGCTCAGAAAATCTGGAAAAATAATACTTTTTTGGAAATATTTATTGCAATTGGTGAATAGTTGGCCTGTATCGCTGAAAGAGGGCTTGTTTAAAAGAAAATTCTCTCAGCTTTCTATATCTGTGCTCATTTTTAGAAAATTCTGTACATAAATAATTGGTTAGGAGACTTTTGTCAAAATGTTCATAGTCAAGCTGGTAAAATAAAAAAAATTTATTTTATTTTTTATTAAAACCCAATTTCCTATTTTAAAAATTCACTACCTTTTTAAAAAAGAAACTAAATGACAAAAAAAAAAAAAAATTTAATTACCCAATAAAATTTTTTCTTATTTTGCGAAGCACTAATGGTACATTTAAAAAAATAAGCGCAAAGTTATGCGCTACGGAATAAGACATACAGAAAAACAGTAAAGTAAGTGAAAGAACTCTCAAAAACTTTAAAGAAAAATAACATTTCAAGTGCAACGGCATTCCCTTACTACGAAGCAGGTTTGTAAGGGAGAATTTATGTGTCAAAAATGTATTGCTTCAAAGTGGGAACACGCCGTATAAAATTCATGTCTTCCGTAAGCGCAATGGTAAGCTAAACTTTTATATTTCTCCTTTACAAACCTGCTTTGTTCGAAGCTCCATTATTTTTTTTGGGTAACAACTTCAATAAACATGTCTTTAAAAGAAAAAATACTGGCCAAACCGAAAATTAAACCATTACATTCTGGGTCACAAGGCCAAACATAACCTCTAAATCATAACAGCACTTATAAACTTATGCGTGTAATACGAGTTTTTGTACATTTTTAAATATTGGGCGCTATACTTGAAAACGCGTCGAAAAAGTGAAAATTTTTATTAAAAAAAAATTATTTTTGTTTACCACACATTTCTAAAATGGAATAAACGTGAGAATTTTAACGGTAAATTGTGTGATACAACGAAAGAATTACAAACTTTTCAGTTTCTCATTACCTATTTATTTTGTTTTTAAATTATGGCCCTTATTATGTAAATCGCAACGCAACGCCAAAGAATAACATTGAAAGCAAAACAAAATCATACATATTTTATAATTTTGTTGTTGCGTTCTACAAAAATGCATGTACCGTTTAAAAATTTCTGAAATATAGTTAGACAGTTCTGAAATACAATTGAAAATGGTGTAGTAAGAAACATAGGCCCTAATTATGTAATTCGCAACGTAACGTCAAAGAATTTCTGTAGAAAGCAACAAAAAAATTACAAAATATTTATGACTTTGTTTTTGCTTTCAATGTTATTCTTTGGCGTTACGTTGCGAATTACATATGTTTCTTACTACACCATTTCCAATTGTGTTTCAGAATTTTCTAACTATATTTCAGAAATTTCCAATTTAACTTCAAAAATTTCCAATTGTAACTTCTGAAAGTGTCCACTTGTATTTCAGAAATTTATGTTTTTATAGCTAATACAATTTTTTAAATTGGAAATGGACGATAGCAATTTGTCTGATCCGCCATTTACTACAAGCATCTACCGTTCACTGATCTAGGGTAACCGGAAAATATTCAGGGAACTGAGAGATTTGTACAATTGCTTACCAATGTTTCCCACGTGCCATAGAATGTAACCGCGATGGTATTTTTGCAGTTGCTATTAAAAGCCGCAACAGAATACCACGAATGGATAGCAAAAAAGATATTGTATGTAAATTGCAGGCAGCTATAGACCGAAACTTTATTTATTTACCACCGGCTTGGCCCGTATTTTTTTTATAAATTTTTTGTTTTTATTTTAATCGGTTCCTTTTTTTTTGTTGTGGATTTTCAAAAAAAATTGCGTTTTAATAAAAAAAAGAATAAAAATAAAAATATTTTTTTTTAATTTTTTTATTTTCAGTTTTTGCTTAAATTTTATTAAAAGAAATTTTCGTTTAATGAAGTTTTGATTAATCAATTCTATTGCATTTTGACAAAACATCTTAAGTCAAAATTAAAAATTTTTCAAAAAACATTTTTGCTTACGTTTTTAAAATTTTGTATTATAAACAAAATTTTTCTTTAATTTAGGTTTATTTTATTTTTTAACAAATATGCTTTTTTCACCGAGTTTTTTTTAAATCTTTTTTGCTCTCTTATCTCCACTTAAGATGTTTTGTCAAAATGCCGCAGAATTGTTTTATTTTATTCAACTTTGAATTAAAATTTAGTTAGATGATATTATTTAACTTTTGTGTATCAAAATTGTAACAGTTTTAGGTTTCTTATCAGCTTGACCAAGATTATTTTGACAAAAGTCTCCTAACCAATTATTTACATACATATGTACAGAATTTTCTAAAAATGAGCACAGATATAGAAAGCTGAGAGAATTTTCTTTTAAACAAGCCGTCTTTCAGCTATACAGGCCAACTATTCACCAATTGCAATAAATATTTCCAAAAAAGTATTATTTTTTCCAGATTTTCTGAGAACCAAACTTTCAAGTCAAAAACCGGAAGCTCGATTTTGATTTTAGAACCATGGTTTCTTTAGGAAAAGTTCTTAGAATTTTGTGTAGATTACGATTTTGCTATACGCTTGGTGGGCAAAAAAATTGACCCACTCTACAGTACATGCATCTGTGTACTCGTTTCTTTTCCCCTCGTCCCTTTCGCCTATAAAGTAGCAATCATGTCAATAAGACATGAGCCGTATGAACTCAGACTAATTTAAATGAGATTAAAACGCTTACTTTGTAATTTTGCTCTCACAGTGGAACTACCAAGGAAATGTTTAATCTTTTTTTTACTTGGTTTTAGATTTTTTTTCTTATTTTAAGAAATTCCGAAATTTCGAAAGTAATCCCATTTAGGATTATTGGTACTTCAATTTTTAGTACGACTCGTACTTAAAGTAAGTATAAAAAAACTTATTTTATCCCGAGTGTTTTTCTTTCTGTATACTATGAAGCAAAACAAACCGGTAAAAGCCGTAGGTGCAAACCGCGCTTTCTATGCGTTTTTGCGTCTGATCAACTTTTGTTAAAAGGCATGCGACGCATACAAAAGTAAACTTCATGTTTTCTATTTGTATAAATGCATTAAATCATGGTATGGACCTACAACTCAAAAATTAAAAAAAAAAATCATATATATGTTTGCCTTCAAAAATGTAAGTTTTCTTATTGGTTATGCAAAAAATTAGTATTGAAGATAAAATTGCTTGTTCAAAAAAACTCTAAAAAAGTAAATATCGGCAATATTGATTTATCGGCAAACCTGAAGTTTCCGTTACAGCCCTTATTATGTTTAGGATTTAAAGTCTCCAAAATAATTTTTATACCTTATTCTTTAAAACACTTCACCCCACCTTAAAAATATAATATATAATATATACAAAAACTTAAACGCAATTTTTTGACTTAAGACCTTTTTTGCATAACGGCAAAGATATATGCTGGTTTGTTAACAAAATAACATGCAAATATGGAACTTCCCTTATAATAGTTGGTGTACTTGATTTTTTTTTTTTCATTGAGTGTCAAGTTTAACTACCATGTACAACAAAATTTCTTTCCGTTACGCCATATTATGTTCCTGTACATACTCGTACTCATCGTTTAGTGTATATTTTTTTAATTTTTCCATCTTGCGGCTGAATTTCTTTTTTTCTATATTTTATTTTTGTTGTTGAGTTCAGGAAAATTGTTACGTTGTTATATATTGTAAAAATCATTGTTGTTATTGCCGGTAGATGATGTTGTTCCCACCATTTGGTAATGCTATGAACCCATATCAAATTAATACTTCGCTAATTTAGTGATTTTTTCTGTTTGTAATTTTTTTGTTATATTTTTTTACTTTTTGATATTATTTTTAATTAGGCTTGAGTACATCAAATTTAATTTTCATTAAATTATTTTCACTGAGGGAAGGAATTTTATAACTTGGAATTTTTATTAAAATTTATTGATAATTTTTCTTGGCTGAGCTGGGGTTTGAACCCGGGTTGATCTTTACGTGTTTCAAGAAACACCACTTTCTATCGTCAGAAGATCTTTGTGTTCTACCCACTGCACCACTGCGGTGCCCGTTAGCCAACAGTCAAACATCAATCTTTAACCAGTAGTACTGGTGGTTCGAAATTTGCTGTTATTATCACTTAAATTTCAAATTACATGTTGCCTCCTTTCCTCTGTTTTTCGTATTCTTTCTGTCAAGACTTTGTCTTGAAAACCTGAATACATTTGTTTATTATGTTTTTTTCCGTCCACTTTCGTCGACATTTTTTTTTTTTATTTGTACAAATTAAAGTACAAATGTAAACATAAGAGCTTGTGCCATAGCTATTTTAAGAACAATTTTGATTTTTAGTTGAACTGTTAATTTTTAATTTATTATATTCTTTTTAATTAGGCTTGAGTTCATCAAATTTAATTTTCATTAAATTACTTTCACTGAGGGAAGGAATTTTTACAACTTGTAATTTTTATTAAAATTTATTGATAATTTTTCTTGGCTGAGCTGGGATTCGAACCGGGTTGATCTTTACATGTTTCAAGAATCACCACATTCTATCGTCGGAAGAAATTTGAGTAATTTGAAATTAAAGTGATAATTACACCAAATTTCTAACCACCACTATCATCAGTCTCTGCGACCGACATTAGGCAGTAATTTAGAATTTTAGTCGCCTAAAGGAAATTGTTTAATTTGTTTTTGTGATTTTATTTTCTGCCCCTCCTGGATTATACCTGTCCGACAGGCAAATGTTAAAGTTAGATAGTTTATTTTTGCTAAGTTTTTTCAGACATTTGATATTTTTTTATAAAACTTTAGTTAGGAATGAGGAATGGTTTTAATAAATGGAATTAATTAAATGAAAACTAAAATCTTTAAATCGTTTTTTTTTTAATTTATATGAAATGGTATTTATGGTTATATGTACAATTTTAACCTAATTTGTATTTTAAGGCCCCGTTAGCCGAACGTTGTTGTACACGTAACGTAATGTACCGTACCGAATATTTATATAGATTTACATTAGAGAAATATATATTTTTGCATATTTGTACACATGTATGATAAGCGTATCTAAGGCATATCCTGACGAACCATTTACACGAAAGATCATTTCGGAACTTAAGGTCTTACTGAGCAACACATTTCCGAAGGACTATTACTCTTATCCATTCTCGGATACGTATGTATCCGAAGGGCTATTATTGCGACCTGTATTAATGACATACACACTTAAACGATTAAAGTAAAACTCATTTGGCAACATCATTTCGCAAGTATTTATACTCAATCACATTTATCTAGAGAGCTCCAGAATATTTCCGGTATGTTCGAGCTTTTACTATTTGATGTTAACGACTTATTCTTTGGTTATGTCATGAATTTTAAACTAAACGTCTACTATGTTATTATTAACGACATATATGGTTAAATAGTCGCATCACTGATACTATTGCTTTTTTAACGGACTTTTTAGCATCAAATTTTCAACTAGAACATTCTGCACATTGGGGTTGAAGTATGTATAATGATGTTTAACAATTTTTAATAACAATGTAAAATTTACTTATGAATACAATATAACTAATAAATACAAATAATTATTAACTAACAATAACAACTAATTCTTAACTAAAGTTACTTTCGTAAGAATACGTTTTAATTGCATCACAAAATTTTTATCCGAATTATCTTGGTATAACCCTAGACAGAACGTCAACGTATAAAAGCCGGCTGTAGGAAATATCGCCCAAAGAAAAATCGCCCAAAAAAAAAAATGGAAAATCGCCCAAAAAAATTGCATGTAAAATTGGGCCTGATTTCATATGAAAAATGGCCCAAAATTTTTGGGCTATTTTTCGTTATTGTTGGGTGATTTTTCGTTTTTTAAATTTGGGTGATTTTTCATATGAAAAATAGCCTATTTTTTTGGGCCATTTTTCATTTTTTAAATTCTACCATAATCTTACATAGCAGAGAAAACCATGTTTTATAATGGTTGCAAACAACAAAACTATTTTTCAAGAAACTTATTTAACCATAATATGGTTGTCGGCGACAATGATTTGGTTAAATTAAACATAATATGGATAAAATATTTTTATAGCTTTTACTCCGGGTGTATATATTAAATATATATATCCAAAATAAGGATTTCATCTTGTATGGTATAACAAATACTGGCTTCGCTAACTAAAGCTTCTCGGTATAGCCGGCCTTCGGCCGGGCGCAAGGATTTTCTCCTCTATGGTATAACAAAGACCGGCTTCGCTAACTAAAGCTTCTCTGCGTAGTCGGCCTTGTTCGTAAACAAGGCAGTTTTTCGAAGCTTTACTTAGCGAAACCGGTTTTTGTTAGACCATAAAGGAGAAAATCCTTGCGCCCGGCCGAAGGCCGTCTATACATAGAAGCTTTAGTTAGCGAAGCCGGTCTTTGTTATACCATAGAGGAGAAAATCCTTGCGCACGGCCGAAGGCCGGCTATACCGAGAAGCTTTAGTTAGCGAAGCCAGTATTTGTTATACCATACAAGATTAAATCCTTATTTTGGATATATATATTTAATATATACACCCGGAGTAAAAGCTATAAAAATATTTTATCCATATTATATTTAATTTAACCAAATCATTGTCACCGACAACCATATTATGGTTAAATTAGTATCTTTAAAAAAATCACTTGACATTTTAACGGTATTTTAAAAAATAATTTACATATTTTTGATTATAAGTTAAGTTGCGGACGTTATGACACTTTGCAAAGTGTCATAACGACCACGGACGTTATGACAATTCTTCGATGGACATTATGACACTTTTAAAAGTGTCATAAAGTCGAAGGACACTACGACACTGGACGTTATGACATGTCACCTAAATTTATATGAATAATAAACATTTTTTTGCAAATTGAGTAATTTTTTTTTTTTTTTTTTGGGAAAAAATTCGTTTTTGCTTTTTGGGTAATTTTTCATTTTCTTTTTGGGCCCTTTTTCGTTTTTTTTGGGCTAAATTTCATATTTACCTTTTTGGGTCATTTTTCATGTTCGCTTGGGCGATTCTTCATTTGGGCGATTTTTCATTTTTTTTTTTTGGGCCATTTTTCTTTGGGCGATATTTCCTACAGCCATAAAAGCCACCTAGACATCATAGAGAAACTCGCAGGAACAAGATGGGGTGCTTCCGCAAACTGCCTACGAACATCTGCAATAGCATTAGAGTGAATCCATGTCAAACCATTAAGTCGTTCGGCATCATCACCTTCGAATTGAATGAAATTCAACACAAATATTGTATGTTATTAAACTTTAACAAAACATAAATTTTCAGACCCCAGATTCTTTCGGCTTCCGAAATATGACGTCATAAAAGATGTGAAAAATGTGAAAAGACACAAAAGTCTCCTAACAAAAGGGGATAGAACTCTTGAACTACGCAAGATAATTTAGTTTTTTTGGTATCGTTTTAAAGGTGAAAGTGCACCCTTTAAAATGATAGGCATATAGTGTGTTTTTAAGAAGAAGTCAATGGTAAATTTTTGGGGTCTTGAGTTCAAAGGTCCATATCTGGAAAAGTATATTTTTTAAAATTCTTAAAAAAATATATGTTAAGTATTATACCCTCTTCAACATTTGCAGAAAATTTAAAGGTGGAGACTCTATTGGTGTCAGAGTTATATACCAGAACGTGATTCTAAGTATGTTTTGTGTTCAAAAATCCCTTGTTGTTGTTGTATTTTAATTATTTTTTTCAGTATATCTGGAGAACGGCAGGAGCCAAAGTTTCCAAATTAAGTACACAAATTTGAGTTATCAATACACACCATCTCACAAAATGTGGTCGGGATTGGAGAAGTGGGCGTGGTCTACTCGATTGCGAATAAAGTTGAACAGCCACCACAGTCCTGTCAATCACAGGAAACACAAAAGAAATAACCTCACACCCGAAGTCATATTCTGGCAAAATTTTTTAAATTTGTAGAATACCTTTATTATGTAAGAAAAGAAAAAAGATACATATGGGTGTTTCCACAGAAAATTACCCCTTATAGCTCAAAATTTAAATTATCATTTTGAACTTATTTTTCCGCTAATATTATACACAATAAATGTATCTGTCATTAATTTTCTTTATACAAACAAAAATATATATATATTTTTTTTGTTACCCATAATAAATGAATTCAGACACAAAAACTTTTTATAATTTTTGGTAACAAATTTCTTTGGTTTGAAAATAAATCCATTCCTTAAATAAAATATTTCAAACAATTTAATTAGATATTTTATTTGACATATCCCGTGCAAAATTTTACAATACCTACATAATGTTTTTTTTTCCAACATTTGAAAACAGCACATTTATAAAGTAACGACCGTTTCCTTTTCAACAGTCAAAAAGTATTGAAATTACATTTTTTATGAATTCTTTCGGTTGCTACCGTTGCTTGAACTTTCATTAGTCCAAAATCGAGCAATCCTCGTGGCACATTTGGGTAGGTTGGAATTTTATTTAAAAAATCTCCGAAAATCGGTAACGACGGTTACTTTGGAAACACCCATACATTCTTTCTGTATTTTAAATCCATATGCTTAACAAATAAAAATACTAAAAACGAGCATCTGATTCATACGGCATAGATATGGTATAGAAATGTTCGCCTAACTCAACTCAGCTTTTATTTAGTCTTTTTATGAATTTGAAAATATTTGTTTCCTGTTGTTGTAATTTATTTGTATGTGCAAGTGGTTTTTATTACATTTAAGATTAATGTTTTCACACTTAATTACAGGCTAAAATTTTAATGTCATTCGTTCGTTTGTATGTATAACGATGATCGTCATTACTATGAATTATAATTTACCAGCTCCGAATGAAAGAACCCTCCAGGAAACATGATATCAAGTGTCGCCAAGTCGCCAGTTTTTTCGATTATTATAATGAGTTTTTGGTGACACGGTTAGCATGACGTCTTTGGGAAAAAAGAGAATTTTTTTGGCAGCTGCAAAGCTTGAAATAATTAAAACGATACAACAGTTTAGAGGAAAAGTTCGGCTTTTTTTTAATAATATAATGACAAGTTCTTTTTATTAATCACACATCTAATTTAATCAAAATAAATGCACGTTTTTGGACTTAATTAATTGCTTTATAAAATAATATTATTATTGTAAAAATATTGTAACAATATTAAAAAATTTAGATTAGAACTATTGAAATGGAATCACTGGTGTCATTGTCTCCATTTGGTTCCACAAAAACTACCTAGTTCAATAGTTTAAAGGTTAATAGTGGATTTTCAATAAATAGCACATGCTTAGTGTCTATAACACAATGCATGGTCTACAGTTGGTCAGTACACACAGAAAAAAATAGCCATGTATAATTAACATGGAAAAATGTTGATTGAGAATCATGTGAAATTTCAGAAAAATTATGCCCTTTACTTAAATTTATCATTATTTCATATTAATTTTTAATAAAAAATATCAAAATAACCTTAAATTACGTTTATTTAATATTATTCACTGTTAAAAAAATAAAAATAAAAAATATTAAAATATAAATAAATCTGGATTCAATATTGAACCCATAAAAACCTGTTTTGTATTAAAATCAAAAGTTTATCTTGTTAAATTAACATACCTACTTAATAATGTACATTTTTTATTTTCACTTTTAAAATATGTTATAAAAAGAAGACAATTCCCGTATTCTTTTAATTAAAATTGTTTATTTAAATAGTACATCAAGTTTTCAAAGTAGAATGATGACCATATCGGGCGATTCTGCTGATGCTTCTGTTAACAAAGGAGAATACAAAATAAGTGAAACATGTGTTACAGGGTTTTGAATTATTCTTACATAAATGCAAATGTTGTCTGAAGCTTCTTCAAACTGTTAAAATACACTCAAACCCATTTGATTCTACATGAAATTCACGTTGTTTCAACTGGAAATAACTTTCATTCAACGTGATTCCGATTGTTATTTCAATATAAATTACATTTTGCTCTAACTTTACTGCAATGTTAAATTAACATGAATTATAGTTATATCAAAAGAAAAAAATGTTGTTTGCAGTTATTGTAAAATCAGGTTGAATTAACATGAAACCCGTATGAAGCAAAATCACCACCGAAAAAATTTAAATCAACCTTGTTTTCGACGTTTTTAACTTGATTTTTTTCTGTGTGTAGTACTAGTGACTAAGTTAATAGTGAATCAATATAGTTTCACTATTGACATTTCCTACAGGGTAGATGCAACATACAAGCACGACTACAAGTACGTGTTAGCCAAGGTTTCGTTTGACAATTATAGTTATGATGGTGGCGATGTTGGTAATAATGATTTTTAGTAAAACATATCATGCCAGCTCATAATAATCTCTTAATGACACCGTAACACAAGGGATAATTGCCTATAAAATAGAAACAAATGGTGCTCATAATTAACACGGGTACGATGAAGATTATAATTAATTTAAATTACAACTAAAACTTTGTTTACTTTCTATAAAAAAAAACGCAGTATAGGTAATTTATTTCAAAACTAAAAGTATTCTGTTAATATATAGTTAATAAAATTTAGATAGTCGCCACTTTAAAACGGCTCAAAAAATAGAACCTTTGGTTTCAAGTTGTTTATAGGTCTTTTAAGCAATTTAAAGTTTAAGTTGAGCACATGAAATTCAGTAGACACTACTTCACAAGGAACTTGATTTAATGTACACACTTACGTGCCAACGTAACAAATCTAATCGGTGGATGAATTCAAATAAGTACTGTGGTATTCGTTTAATGTAAACAATAACTATACAACCAACTTGCATGATGAGACTACAAATAATCCCTTCTTTTGAAAATCTCGTTATTAGAACTTAGTCTGTAACAATAATTGCTATCGAAACTTTGTCCAATTTAGTTCTGTCATAAAACTTGGCAGCTATTATAATCATAAGCTTGAATCTTTAATTACAGATTTTATGAAAATTAACTTTAACTTTAACTTTGTCCCAGATTTCATACAAAATCTAGTCCCGAAAAATTGTTGTTCTTGGTAAACAGCTACAAAGACCCGAAACTGTTGAATAAAGCACTTTTACATCTTTTTTTAGGCTTTCGGAATAACGATTTAGTTGCATCTAGGCGTTCGAACATTTTTTTAGCAATAAAAAGGGCTGATTTGCTAAATACTTCAATAAGCGTTAAGTAAAAAGGCATCCACTTATAAAGATGAGCTTCTAAAATGATAAGCTTCGAAGACAACATATCTTAGATTTATTTTTTTTTTTTATTAGGGTGATAATAACTTTTTTGGACAAAATTTCTTCATCCCACCACGGGATGGGCAATTTAGTACTGATAATAAAAATAAGTTTTTTATGTCATTTTGGCCCAAAAAGTTTCCGCACCAAATGCAATTTCTAAAGCTCCCAAAAAAAAATTTTATTTTTTTTTAATTTTTTATTTTCATACACATTATACATTTACTGCCGCATTCATAAAAAATAAAATAAGTTTGAAATGTGTTTTAAGGCAAAATTTTTATACAAATTTTTCTTAAAATTTTTTTATGAATACGGCAGTTATTGTTTATATATGCTATATATAAATATATTAAATAAGTAACTGCATTACAAAAATGTAAAGCTTTTTTTTGGGTTCAATGAACAAATTTTAAGTTTAAAGTGCAAGTCGATTTACATAATGGAAAAATATCTTGGGCAACTTTTATGCAAAGTTTTTTTTTTCTTTGCAAATTATCACTGTTTCATTTTACACTCGCCAAACAACTCATCTATGACATTACAATTTAGATTATTAACCCTAGAAAGATAACGTTATTTTTTTGTACTGAAAAGATAACGATACTTCTGAAAGACGTATGCTTGTTTATATCCTTTAAAGGAAATCACCGAAAATAATATTGATGAATTTTATTGTTGAAATCATTTATTTTTTCTATTTCTTTTTAAATAGAAAATTATTATAAAAATAAAATAAAAAATAAAATTCAATTAGCATTTTCAAAAATTAAAGAGTTTTTATAAAGGACTTCAGTTCGGTTCTAAAAACTTAAATAACTATTTTCTTTGTACTTTATGTAGATAATGTTATCTGTAATAACTTATATAAACCAAAAAAAAAAAAAAAAAATATTTAAATAACATTAGAACAGATTTACAAATTTAAATTTTGTGGTCGCCACATACACTTGACACTTACCATTCTGGGCATAAGTTTAATTTCTGATGAACAGAAGCCACCGTATTATCTCTTTTTTGATTCACGCTGTTCTCCACTACAACCTCAATCATTACTTACTGCATCTGGTAAAATTTGTTCAATGTTGTCGGTTAAAGTTTTCGATAAAATAGGGGTTTCTAGCCTAAAAATTGAAAAATTTATGGAAATTTCGGCACTGGTCCATTAAACAATTTCCGAAATTATTTCGGTAGTAAAAATATCGAAGCATGAAATTGGGTCATACAGTGATATGAATTTCCGAGTAGGTCCTCTTGCCGGACGAACTATATTCATTGAAGAAACTCGGCAATCACTTTGACCCTTTGATGTAGCTCACTTACTTTTATTTCTTCAAGTGGGTTGAGATATCGAAATAACGCACCTATCGGAAGAAGTAGTAAATTGTTCGGGTTCTTAAGGATTTTCCTGCATCGGTGGTATATTCTCGTCAGGCTCAAGGATGTCAAAAGCTCATCTTCTACATCACCTAAAGACTATCCTCCAATAATTCATCTTCCGATTCGCTCACCCTTTCCTGTGAAACCGAGTCCTCCAACACGCTTTGCAAAATAGCGCCAATTTCTGTGTCGCCCAAGCCGCGCTTACAACACATTTTTAAAACAATACCTTAAAATTCAACCAAAACACAAATTTATCTTCACTACAAAAGTAACACTAAAGATAACGATACGTCTCTCAGACATATGTTGGTTTATTTGTGTTTACTTCTCAAAAAATACATAACTTACAACATAAATAACTTTAAGTGGGAACAGAATAGTCGCTGTAGTACAACGTTACGAATAGCGCTGCAAGCTGTCAAAAGTTTAAAACGGCAGTTTCAAAATGGTATCAACTGAACATGTAGTTGTAGTAGTCGTTGCAGTTGAAGTTGAAGCGCAAAATTCGAAATATTTAATTTTGTTGCGCTACAGAGCATTTTTTTGCTTCAGCTTCTACTACAACTTCTTAATTCTGTTCCTGGCCTTAAAACAAACTGTCAGATAAAAAACTAAGGGGGTAATTTTGTTTTTCACTTCACCTTGCGTTGAGAAAATTTTCATATAAAATTTTTTGAAACTTTTAAAATTAAAAAAATTTTATATGAAAATTTTCTCAACGCAAGGTGAAGTGAACAACAAAATTACCCCCTTAATTTGTGATTAATATTATTTTTTGTAGACAATAATACCTCAATAATTTTTTTTTTAAAAAAATTATGTGCTACTTACTTTAATTACATTTTGTCGTTTATCCAAATAAATGTTATGGTATAATTATTACGTTTTGTTATGGACCTCCTCAACTTTTGTTGGAAGAATTCCAATCAATTGTAGTGGGGAATGTAAGAAGAGATAAACTCAATGTTTATTGTTGATGTTTTTATTTAAACTTTGATATTGTTACAAGTAGAACTGTTGCTTATAATTCTTATACGCTAAACAGTTTTATTTGGTTTAATATCTTTAGTTTTTCTAAAATCTTTTTGGATGAAGTTTCCTGACGATCTGGCCTAAGCAACCACTTAAATGCGCATAGGAATAGCTTATCCCATCAACAATACATTTCAGTGTTTTTATCAAGAATAAAAATTGGGAATTAAGCACGAATAACAAAATCTTTTAGATTATTAAAAATTTATTTTAAAGAAGTACCACAATTTTTCAGTTAGTATTTCGTAAAAAAGACATTCTTCTTTGATATTAGTCCACACTTTTTTTGAAGTATGTATTAGTAATGCTCTGGATGAATCTTAAAAAAGAGTTGTTGTAACTAAACAAAAAAAGTAAGAGAAGTTTTTGATTGACAAATAAAAAACTGAGTGACTACTCTTTTTAATTCTCTCTGCCGTTTAATAAACCAAGTGTCAGCCATTGAGAATCAAAAAAAAAAAAAAAAAAAAAAAACTAACCACATTTTAGTTTTAACTTAGAGATATATGATCTTTTTTAGAGGCCCAAAACGAATTTATTATTTTTTATAATTTAGTACTTTAGATTAACCCTTATGTGAGTGAGAGGGTACCCGGGTAACTTTTTAATCTTTAATTGCATTTTTTGTTTGTTTGAAGTTTCTTAAGGGAGTGGAACCTCTTGAGAACTCTTATTATTGTGTTTTAAATATATTTAAATAAAAATTAGCTTAGTTTCTTAATTTGAAAGGGTTCTGTGGGTCAAATTATATTTTGCACCCTTAACGGAGTGACAGGGTACCCGGGTACCTTAACGAAAATATTTAAAATAACATTTATTTTTTAGTATAATTTAATTTATTGTAATGAATATCAGCTTAAAAGCATGTTGAATTGAATAAACTGGAATATTTTTTTACTTTTCACATGAATGAAAATTTAAAAATAAAAAGACAGTGTTAGTTATTTTGTACATATACATATTTCGTTTATATTGTTTATTCAAATAAGAGGCTTGAAGAAAGCACACAAAAATAGAAATTATAAAGACTTCACTATAGAACAAATCAGAAAAAACCAAAAAAAAAAAAAGATAATAGTGTACTGAGATCCTTGGAAGAAGGATTCACACAGAGGACGGTGAATTGAATTGTCGATACAACTTGCGCACGCCCTCCGAATTTTTCTATTTTTTTTGGCACATAGCGCAGCTGCCGACAACTCTGAAATTACTATTACTTTCACGCAAAATTATGTCGCACATCTAACTAGATAATTAAGTTTTAAATACGTCCTTAGGTGCTCCTATATTTAAGCCAGGATCAGGACCTCTGCGTTGCCGTAATTTCTGTTGATGTATTCCGGATAGCGATCAAGACGCCAATGAGAACCATCCTTTCCATGGACTTCAGTTGTTTCTTCACTCCCGTCAGAATCATATCGTTGTCCTCTATTTATCCCATATGTTTTGCATCGGATGCTTCTGATATTATATCGCACATTTTCAGAATATGTTCACATTCGTTTTATATATCATTTGTATCTATGGAATCTAAGCGTGCTTGTTTAGAGCAAGAAGCCAATATTGTTATTGCACTTTACCTTCTTCTTGCGCTCACCGAACTTATTCATGTATGAAAATAGTAATGTATGAAAGCAGTAGCAAGTAGATATATTTGATGATCAATAATAAAGCCAAAGGGAAATCCTCCGATTCGTGTTTATGTTACACATTGCAAAAACTTATATTTTACATTTTGTTAAATGAATTTTCTTATATATATTGTAATATAATGTAAAATTTTCGTATTTATTGTATGTGGTACCAGGGTACCCTGTCACTCTGTTAAAGGTGTTTTTTTTTTGTCACTCACATAAGGGTTAAACGCTATAAACTTTTTTTTGTGCGATAAAATTAAATATCCTATTTTCTCAGTACTGTGTTTAGAAATTCACGTTCTAAAGAAATTAACTTCAAGACAATCTCTACCGTTATTAGACATTGTTATACAGCTGTAAAAAATGCAGGTTGTTTTTGCAAATAATATGAAAAAAATCAATATATACTTTAAAATTAAGTTAAGTGCACCGATTTTTCAGTTTTGCCGTTGCCCTTACTATTGATGTTAAGAAAAAAATTTACCACATTTTGAGTTTAAGTGTCATTAATATTTAACGCAGATTTTCGTATTCGCGAATATTAAACATTGATACTTGCCTCATTAGAAATGTGCAGTAGGTGTTAATAAGACGATTAGTTATTTAGTGCTGTTACCACTGACAACAGCAACATTACTATCGGCAACAGTGTAAATTTATGTTTTCTAGATTTTGGAGTTTTTAAAGCCACATTAATTAAGCCCTGTGTTAATTATCTTATTTAGAGTTTAAATAGTCTCTGTCTGATTGAAAAATATTTTAAATGTAATTTTTTCAATTAACACCGTTCGCTAATTTTTTTTAAACTATTTGACAATGATAAGTTACTTTGTTTGTTAATTTATTTGTTATACTTTATAATGTTGAATGTCATCATATCATATTGTGACGAAAGTAAAGAAAAAAGTTAACTATTTTAAATAAACACTAAGCTTTCAATAGTGGCACGACTTCGCAAACAGCATAAGAAAATTAAAAAAATCTAAATTAAAAAAAAGAACCAAAATGAATATAAAAAAAAATTGAAACGAGTGGATATTGTAACTAATGAAATGAACTAAATGCTGTGAAATGCTTCTAGCATTTGCTTTTACTCAATCAACTCATCTCTCATTTCTGTTTTTATGACAAAAACACAAAAAAAGAAAAGAAACTGTATGAAAAAATATGCCAAGAACTATTGTAAACCTTAAATACAACAAATAACAGTTTTATATTCGGCTGTGCCGAATCCTTGATGCCCTCCAATGGCAGTTAGATCTTTTCAAGAGTAGGCTCTATATGGGATATAGAAGTCACTAACAAATCTTTAAAAAAAAATTCCATGGTGTAATTACTGGCCAAATAAAGCTACACTGCGCCGAATTACAGTATCTAAGTATATTTCCTTCGGTTTTAGGCGCATTTAAGTGGTTAACGAAATTTGAAGGTGTAATTCATTATCTTACGAAATTATGACAGACCAAATTCTTCTACAAAAGCATTATTCGTCACGGTTTAGGTGTACTAAAGTGTTTTCCAAGAGTTTACTTTTTATGGGGCGTATGGTAAGTTATGAACCGATTTTAAAATTTGGTTGTATTATTTGTGCCAAGTCTTACTTCAGCCTGTGTGTTTTGCCACCATTTATGTTAATTTTTGCACATTTGGATTTAAAAACTCTTATCCTACTGAACCGATTTTGCTGCATTGCGATTCCAATCCGATTACGAAAACTAGAAACAATTTGACATCAATATTGTTATTTTCTTTTGAATCGTTCGAAAGTGACTGTGATTTCAACAGACTGGCAGACAGACATGGCTAAATCGATGTAAAATTACTTAAAGACCCACTGTGTTTATCTTTTATGGGGTCTAAGATGAATATTAAAAAAGTTTTGCACGGAACGACAAACTAATGGTGTTTTCTTTTCTGACAATAATGTTCCATATATGCTGCCATTCGTGCGGGTTTTCGTTCCATTCTAAAAATATATGCCAAAATGTGAGAAGTTTTCGTTTTCCTTTCTAAACTCGTTGCAACAATAAATGGCAAATTTGTTAAATTTCTTACCCGCAGTTATAACTGAGTGTGAGATAATACCATTTTTTGCATCTGCGTAAAGTACTTTTTTATGCAAGCAAGTATTTTTTTCTTGTGTTTGCGGACAATTTACGTTATATTGTGATTTTTAATGATATTGTGATGGATATAAAAACTTTTTTTTTTCGTTTGTTTTACTTTTATTATATTTTTATTGTCGCAAAATTTTTAACAACGGCTGACATTAATTATTGAAAATCAGTGCTGCTAACGCTTATTGGAATTGTAAGAAAATTTAATGTTGAAAATTGCTACAAGCGTGGTGAATATCGCTTTTTGTACAAACTTTGCATTCAATATTTAACACGCTAAATACACATTAGTGTTGAGTGTAAAACGTAGCTATTATTTTGTTCCATTGTAATTTAGAAAAATGTATCACTTTGTAAGGGTTCGTGTAACCTAATAAATATATTACACAACTATAATGCATTATTATTTTTTAGAAAAGAAAACACCATAAATATACACTGTGATGGAGGGTGAAAAATTATCACCAACAGTGTGAACAAGCAACGCAGATCATCGAATCATCAACGAAACTGTTGTAGCAACAGTACAAATATTTAATATTACTTCTGCCATGACAGTATCAGTAGTCGTAGTGTCATCAACAAACGTAGCTGGGAAAATAGTAGTTCTCGTATTGTTTGTTTATAGTCAGCCTTCATAGTTGTTGGTTTTTTTATTTTGAATTTGTAGCAGTAGTTTGAAGTAGAAGTGTGAATGCAAAGGATTCTCACTAATTAAAACAATCTTTTTTATGATGAAGTACAAAAAAAACTGTACGGCAGCAACTACAAAATAATAAAGACTCGTGCACATACCAACACACTCTTGCAACAATACACATGTTTGTTGGCATTTTTAATTAAATTTAATACATTGTATATTGTATGATATTAAAACAAAACAAAATAATAATAAAAAAAATCACCAACAGAAAATAACAACAAAGAGGCAATATAACACCACTCTCTCTCATATGTGACACAAAACAAAATAATAATTCGAATTAAATCAGGGCTAGTGGAAAACAGTGGATCAGAAAAACTATTAATTAAAAAAAATGTTTTTTGATTTTATCCGGAACGCGGAAATTATAAAACTTTCCAATGGTTTGTTGCAATACCTCAAAAATTGTGATTTTAAAAAACAGTTGACGGATTATTGTAAAACATTGGGGGAATAAAAATTTATTTAACGCATTGACAATCGGTAACCATGAGCTTTTCCCATCTTTAAGGCAACATATTAATTTTTCGCTTAAAAGAACTGTTAATTTTTTGGTTAGCGTGTGCTTAACAAAAGCTTATTCCCGTTGAAAGCATTTTATATGATCGAAAGAAATTCACTCAAAAGAAAAATCTGTTTATGCATACGTTAAACAAGCCAATGCGCTGTCTTTAGCAGGGTTAGTTCGAATTTTTTAAATTCAAGTACAGAATGCCAAATAATAAATCTGAGTCATATTTAATCCTTGATCCGTACTTAAAACAATCCGAAAATGGGATTAACTTAAGTAAAAGTGAGATCAAATTTATCCCAAAATACGCTTGATTCAAAAATTTTATATATAATTTAATTTCGAAATCGTTATTGAAACAATACATTTTTCATACTTTTAACTTTTCAGCCAAAGCAGATCCGCAGTGAGAACGTTGTTTTATTATTATTTATTTTAGAACAAAGGCCCAACCAGAATGTAAATAACGTTTCTTAAGTAAATGGGCGAATGAATACAAGTAAATCTCCTGTGCCAAGCCATATTGAACTTAAAAAAACTTTTTGTTAAATTTTTTGATAAACTGTCATTTGCTTAAGTGAAGTTCGAAGCTGATCGCGAAACATTTTCAATTTTAAGACACCTGCAGAATGGTCCAATATCGCTATTTGTCGATAACGCTATGACTCATACACCGACCAAAACCGGCTTTAAATGCATGTGAACATTCTTGCTCTAATCTGGCGTTACCATTTGCCAGTACTGGCAAGACAGTAGCAATACATGCAAACCTTTGAACTAATACATGCACACTTTTCCAACTGTCTTGTCTACTGTCTAGCAAATTTTGCAGACAGTAAAATTGGACAGTGATTCGACATTTGCTAACAGTAATCTAAAGTTTGGTTAGCAAAAGATTAAAAAATCAAAGTGTAAAAAAAAAAAAATTAAACATATTTTGCTTTGATTTTTTATATTTTAGTTAAGATTTATATTTGTTCACACGATAAAGTTATTTTAAGCTTTTTTTAAATTTGTTTAGTTTATACAAAATACGTTAAGCTGAACTTGCGCTGATAGGTGAACTGTCTTAACCACTGTCTGGACCAGAGATCAGCAATGAGTAGTGAAAAAGTGAGTAGAGCTAAATCATGACTCATAAATTCTTGTACTTATACGCACTCATACTTGTTCCAATGTGATTCAAACTCATATTCACTCAAAAGTTTCATTTTATTCATCGTACTCATACTTACCAACATTTGTAGTGTTTGATTTAGAATCTACTCAAGTCAATGTGTATAGGCGAAGCAAAATGCGAGGCTGCCAGATTTGTCCCCAAATTAGCAAAGTCACGATTTGGCAATTACAGTTTACTAAAGTAACATGTACGAAGTAGACGATTTTTCGGCAAATTTATCTGGCAGCGCTGATTATTAAGTTGTGTGTTGTCTCTGTTGTATTAAAACGGTAAATGGATGAGCTAAATGATTTGAATCATTGTGAGTATTATAAGTATTTTCTTGAAATTATAAATCAAGCTGAGGTCATTTATGAGTATGCGTATAATGTCGACGTCGCACTCATAAATATTTCTCTTGTGAGTATGAGTGAATCAGAGTAGTTTAGTTTAAATGATTTCTACGCACTTATACTTACAATTGCATGAGTCAGTATGAGTAGCGAAAAAGCGATTCATTGCTGATCTCTGGTCTGGACGCCTACATCCCGAAGACAGTTAGTAGTGTTTTTGGCAACTAATATGTATTTTCATACTGTCCTGCCAGGACTGTCAAATGTAAACGCTGTGTAAATTCTACTTTAGAAAAGTCGCCTTTTTTACTATGATTACACTGGTCTACAAAATTGGAAAACAAAATTTACTGCAGAAACCAGGCATGTTTCTTAACTAATCTGGGTGCGCTGATTTCGAATCTGGCATAAAAATTGGGCTATAACGTTTTGTTCATTTTTTATCGCATGCCGGCAATACTGTAAAACCGTCAATACAGATACGACAATTTCACACTTTATTCTAAATCTTCATAATAACTAGTAGCGTTTAAGCATGTCAGATAGATCGTGTGTAACTGATTCAAGCTAGTTTTGCTTTGTGTGTGGTGAATATTTGGTTGAAAAAAAGGATATGCAATATCAGAATCATTAAAATATGCATATTTACATTATTTTGGTTTTGCAGTCAGAAACTTGGGCAAGCCGACAATGTTTATTTATTTATTTATTTATTTATTTCAGTCTATGAGAAACTTAATTCCCTACAGACTATGCAACTAATACTAAACTTACATAGAAAATATATTACAAAGTTAAAAAAAATGAAAAAGTTAATAATTGGAATATGTACATTAGACCGGGGCGACCTCCATACAAAAAAAAGTTGTGGTAGTCACTCATTACAATGAAAGATATGTCAATGAAGTTTCTAAAATAGGAAAACAATTTTTTTTGCCCCGCCCCAAAATACAACACTTTTGGTTTTTTTATATGTAGCGCTGTCATTTAAAGTTTGATCTTATCATATCGCATATCGTTGTTCATGGCTTGACATTGGCTTCATTTTTGCCTTTGGTGACTTTTCAATCCAACACCAAACTCTGGGCGCCACTTATGCAATCTCGGATCCTTCCCCCAAATGTAAATTTTTTTTAAACGTGTCAAGAAAGTCCTTGTAAAACTAAGTATATCTAGCTTTTATTATTCTCACTTTTATTCCACGCCTCAAAATTTAGCCCCTTTTTTCTTTTTTAAAAACATATTACATTAAACCAGGGACCGTAACAGTTATACTTTTTTTCATAAAAGATGAAAACAGTTATTTTTAGATTTTTATTTTTTTGAACAAAAATAACTGTTATTTTTTGATTTTTATTTTTTCGATCAAAAGTAACAGCTATTTTTTGATTTTTATTTTTTCGAGCAAAAATAAAAGTTATTCTCTAAAGAAATGTACGTGATTTAATAAATTAGTTGAATTAACATTTTTATTTTAGTGTGTAATTATCATTGGAATTTCTTATGCACATTAAAATAATTATTAATTTCATCTAAATTATTAAAACACGTACATTTATTTCGAGAATAACTTTTATTTTTGCTCGAAAAATAAAAATCAAAAAATAACAGTTATTTTTGTTCAATACAATAAAAATCAAAAAAAACTGTTATTTTTGATCGAAAAAATAAAAATCAAAAAATAACTGTTATTTTTGTTCAAAAAAATAAAAATCAAAAAATAACTGTTATTTTTGATCGAAAAAATAAAAATCTAAATTTTAAAAATCAATATATTTTATCATTAACATGTGCATAAGGAACAATATATAATTTATTTATTTAGCTACGCGCAAACCTAAATAAAATAAAAATAAATGCTTTTATTTTTTTACTGCTGCTACTTTCAGTTGAGAGGCATATAAGAGAGGATGTAGACAAAAATTACAACCTGCTTTTACTAACTCTACTGTTATTTCTGCTTTTAATATGCTAGTACTCCTAGAACTTAAAACAAATTCAGTACTTTCGCTTTCCTAGAGATTAATTGATTTTTAAACACTGAACTTTTACTTTTGTTGATGTTGTATGTTCTAATAATTGGGCATTTAAAGAACTGATTTAAAACCTGGCACTATAAAATCTGTAATTGAATATACAAAATAATTTTAAAATTAAAGCTGCAAAACTGTTATAATAGCAGGTCGCAATGAAACTGTCCTTTTTATTTTTAAAGCTTCTATTACAATTTTCTTCGATCGAAATTTTGTATATTGATTCATAGTTTTTCCATCTGTTCCTACTGTGACTGTGAATTTTAACATGCCTCTGACACTTAAAACCCCAGTTTTTTTTCCATTGTCCATTATACTTAAATATTATTCTTCATATTAAGTTTTGATTTAAATACATAAATCCACTGAGAATTTGTGAACAGCATAAAGTCCTAGTTGGTTTTTGTTATGCGTTTGTTGCTTTCTTAAGAAGAACATTTTAAAACAAATAATAAGAAATCATTTCGAACGAAAATAAAAGGTTTGAACATATAAAAAAAAAAAAGAGAAAATTATGCAAAAATGTTTGTTTTTATAAATTAAACAGAGACTCCCTTAATACATAAAATCCAAACTCAAATATTAAATATAAAACTCTCCAAGGAGTTTCTACTGACTACACAGAAGACAAATGAAACCGAACCAAATAAAACCCAACCAAAAAATAAACATTTTACTTAAAATTACTACGAGTTGGCAACCGAGATAACGAGAATATAATTTATGAACAATGGATATTTAATGGAAACCAAACGAAAAAATAAAAATTTTTAAATGAAAAACGAAATACAACCTCAACTCAAAAACAAAAACAGTAAAGAGCTCATGAAACAATACGAAATGAATGAGTTAAAATTACCAAAGAACAAAAGAAAAGGCAAATGTTCATAAATGAATGAATGTGAAAACACTTTGATACCAGAACAGTTGTATGCACATTTTTAATATAAATTTGATGTTACTACAAGTATTATGTGTATATCGAAGTTAACTGAACATTTAATATGTTTATATTAAATTTGCAACCTTTATGCCTAAAATTGTGTTCATTTATTCAGTGTATTTTTAGACCTTAACGTAAAAAAATAAAAAATAAAATATAGTCGATCAAGCCCGACCCTATATTACAGTATTTGGGCGATCATGTTTCCGCCAAAAAGGATATGTTGTGAGGTTAGGATTCACATATGAGATTTTTGTGCCAAATATTTTCTAATTTTCTATTACTATAACTATGATTACTACTGTGAGATAACATAGAAGCTATTATTAAGGTAACTTATTATAAGTGTATTTGAATGGAGGCTGTTCTCCTGATTTATGTAGGTTGCAACAAAATATTTTTGGACCTAATTAAACCTAAATGTCCATAAAGCAAAATGGTTAATGGGCACAAAACCCTATTCCGGAAAGAAGTTTGCATGTGGGCTATGAAAAATAAATAACTGCTTCTCCGCCTTTGAAAAGGCTTGACCTTGTGACTATTAGCGCTTATGCGCCATATTTGATAATATTATTTCTAAAATTACGACCTGTAACACTACGTGACAAAATTTCAACAAAGTCGTGACCAAATGAATCTGACAGCTAATCTTTATGTAATTTCAGTCACAGCATCTTTCTTAAAAACACAAATAACAGTTGTTTTGGAATATCTCAAAAACTGTTCTACTTTTGACAATTCTGACTTCATATTCGGATTCAGCGGAAAATTTTACACAAAGACTAGGTGTCAAATTCATTTGGTCAAAAAATTGTCACGTAGTGTAATTGGCGCACAAAGTTATCTTGGAGAGGCAACCATGCAGTCTGATAAAATAACGGACGTCGTTAGATGGATTCTGAAATTGATTCTGAGTCAATCGGTATACTAAAAGGTGGGTCCAGAACCTATATTAAAATGTGTGTGTAACATTTGCACAAACACGTAATATCCTCTTCACATACAGTAGTGTGGGTAAAAAAAGTAAGAGCCCTATGTATAAAAAGTTTTGAAACTGACATATTTGTTTAGAAATATAATCAACATTTAAACGTTTTCATTGATGTTTTGTTAAAATTAATTTTTAACAAGCAAATTTATTTTATATTTTTTTATTAATAAATAGAATCTAGGAATTTATATCTCATGGTGAGTAACATTTATTATAATTTTTTTATATTATTCGAATGTGTATTCTATCAAAAATTTATTTTTAATAAATTTTAACTTTGACGTTCTTATATTTTTACTGATATTTGTCGTTGATATTTCTAAACAAAAATATTTGTTTATTCAAAATAAATAATAAAAAATTCGTTTAAGTCACCGAGATTTCTCGTTACTTAACGATATGCGTAGTTAAATTCAAAAAGTTAGAGAATTCAAGTACAGGCATGTCTAAATGTAACATTTTTTTTTTCTTTGGGCTTCTTAGAGTTTATAGAAAGAAAATTATCTGTTGTTTTGATTCTTAAACATCTCTTTGTTTAGTTAAAAGGGTCAAATACAAATGCTTGTACAGTAGGCTCGTTTACGGGTGCTGGACGTAATATTCGCCGTCATATTTAATTTTTTTTTGATTTGCCATCCAGCACGTCGGTGTGACACATACAAACACATTTTCAATAATACTACCACAATGCTTAATGAGTATTTTGATCAGTTTATTTGGGCCTTACTGAACAACCTAAACAAAAGCGGCAAGCGTTTTTTTAAACATGAAAATTTTATTTAAATACAATTTCAATAAAACAAACCGACATAGCGATCTGTCAAATAAGATTTTTCGGCCGGGTGGTTTCTAATTCGCATTCTAATGGTTTGTTTCGTATAAATTGTATGCAAATGTGAAGTTTTGACATACAAAAAACGCTTCCGTTCTTATTTAGGTAGCTCAGTTAATTTCCCAATTAACCCTCATATGTTCTTCAAAATATCTTGCACGAAAGTTCTTCGGTTGAAAAAACACCTATACAGAGTTTTTTTCCTTTTTTGAAGATGTTTTTTTTAGATAAAATAATATTTAATTTAATTATTTTTTTTTTTTTTTGTTTATTCATCCATAATATTCAATCGGATGTAGGTGGCTTACATGTTTTTATAAATGGGTGAAATTTCACCCGATGGACTTTTTCGATATTCTTCAAATAATCTTGTAACGTTTAGATAAACCAAAATAAAACTTTATTATTAATGCAAAATTTAAATTAAAAAATTTTCCTTGAGATCCAGCAAAATGTTTAAGATATAATATATTTAAAAACATAAAACGGGTGAAATTCCACCCGAAGACCGCATAAGTGTTAATTATCTTTTCAAAAGCTTTAAGCCGGCGAACAAAAATCATAATAAAAAATATTTTTACTTTCGGAAAAAATTGTGTACCAACATTACCGCGTTTCAAAAGTGAAAGTCTCTGTGTTTAAACAACAAAATTTGTATAGCCAATGAAAAAAAATATATATTCCAGAAGATGTTTCATTTAAGTAAAAAAGGAAAATTTAAATTTGTAAGCCGGTAAACTAACTGGTACACAATTGTGTTAAAAAAGGCAAATAGGATTTAAAAAAATTTGAACTGTTTTTTTTTAAATTATGACAAAACCAGCCGATTAATGAAATGTGTTTTTATTTTGTTGTAAAAGTTTTGGGCCCTTTTTCACAACTTACCGATAGCTAAAGGTAAGATTTTAGGAGCCTTAATTTACTTTAACGCTCAATTTAGGTTAAAGTAAAGTTTTGATAATGGAACACTTTTTATAAGGCCGGTTAAAGTCTACTTTAAGCTATCAGAAAGTTGTGAAAATGGGCCTAAGAGTAATAAACAAACTAAATAATAAAAACTGCACAGCTTATCAATATAACTAGAATTATAATTGTATGTTCAGACCAAGTCGAATTCATTCCAGGTAGTTTCGGTACTACAACAAGTACAACTCGTAAAAAAACCACAACCAAGTTGTTTTTTTTAAATCATTGTACAATATCAAAAACAGAATAAAACAAAGATAATAAACAAAATTTTGACATTCAACAATAATAAAGCTAGAAAAACAGTTATCAGCAGGGCTTCTAAGACCACCTGTAACGAATTCGCCTTGGTTCAGACCTACAAATATTTGACGAAGGCATCAAAAGAAGCGCAATAAATAAACTGGTGAAACTTAAAATTTTAGATAATTTAGATGCTCTTAAATGATGTTTTATTAGGCAAACGTTTTTCAAAACCAATTATATTTTTAATAAAAAAAAGTGGTTTCATGTAGGACGTCAAATATTTAATAGGTGTGAACATAGCTTAAATTAAAAGTTCGCTGACAGCAGTTTAATAAGTTTTAATATCAATAATATTTCATAGAAAAAATTTAATATAATAATATTTAAAAGCTTCATTTATAAGCTGTATTCTGTTCCACTTTATTTATAAAATTGCTTCTTTAATTTAATTCAAGGTAATTTGCCAATAGAAGATTTTTGTCTTAGAGTTGTTTTAATTTTATATCAGTTTAATAAAAAAACATTGACTTATTTTTTGCTTGAAATTCAGGTATTTTATATCATATTTGCAAAATGTTGTGATTCATTCCGGCGGTCTTTTTAATATTGTTTTTCAACAAAAAAAAAAAAAAAAAATTATCTAAAAATCGTTTTAATTAACTTGGTAAAACAAAAATAAAACAAAACTAATACAACAACTGTGACAGAAAAATATAGAATAAAAATGCTTGTCAATACTTCTGTTGTCACAAATGATAACCGCCTTACACTGAAAAAATTTTCTTCACAGATCCAATGAAATTTACATTAAAATTCAACCTATGTAAACCTTCATTGGATTAATGAAATGTTTTATAAAATCAATGAAAATTTTGCATTAGTTTAACGACAAACGTTTATTTTATCCATTTTTTCAATGAGGATTCATAAAATCAATGAAAATTTTGTCATTGATTTTATGAATCCTTCATTAATCCAATTAAGGGTTAAAAAGGTTGAATTTTAATGTAAATTTCATTGGATCTGTGAAGAAAATTTTTTCAGTGTAGTCGACTTAACTGAGCTACCTAAATAAGAGCGGAATCGTTTTTTGCATGTCAAAACTTCTCATTTGCATACAATTTATACGAAACAAACCATTAGAATGCGAATTAGAAACCACCCGGCTGATAAATCTTATTTGACAGATCGCTATGTCGGTTTGTTTTATTGAAATTGTGTTTAAATAAAATTTTCATGTTTAAAAAAACGCATGCCGCTTTTGTTTAGGTTGTTTAGTTAGAAACAATTAAGCTTATACATGTTTTTTTTAATATTTCTGAAATAAATACAACTTTCGTTATAATTTTTTTAATTTAGCATTGTGAGGGTAAGAATCATTGATTCTGAATTACTTTTTTTTTCTAATGCAATTAATTTTTTCAGAAACGCCTTTTCTCAAAAACTATTTCAACTAAAGCCTCTGTTCAACATTTCACTTGAAATGCTGTCAAAACGCATATGAAAAAAATTTGTGCGGAATATCTATGAAATAATGTTGATAGAGTTGTACTCTGTTCATTTTGTGAAAAAGTTCCGAAATGTTTCTGGTAACATTTTTTTACAACTGCGAAATAAAGTAAGCTGTACTTATTTCACTTGGAATTTTAAGCAAAAAAGGATGAACTGATTATTTAATAAGAAATAAAAAATGAATACCTATAACACAACCGGTTACAGTTTTTTAACCATATTTACTTTCTTTTTTATTATATTTTTTATTAAAAAAAATTATTTTTAGTAAAATACATGTGGGGTTTGTTTACATACGCAAAACAATGTCGCATACTTTGCATCAATAAAATCGAAAAATTATACAAACTCGCATGATAGGTAACATCGATACATGTCAAAATTTTCGTGCGAAATAATAAATGTTGCTCAACATTTTTCACAAATTTGAACAGAGTACTGGGCTTAAGGCGGTTATAGCTTGTGTTCACAGATTTGTTGGTCCTTAATGTTTTTAGTCATATTATAGTTGTTGCTTTGTTTTATTTTGCTGTTCATAGATCTTAGCTGTATTCTGAGCTGTTTTATATTTTATTTTTATATTCCTTCACGTTTTTTGCTGGAGAACAATTTTAGTTTTGTTTTTATTAGATTTGGTTTTTTGCCTTAAGGTTTTGTTGTTGTTAAATTATCTAAAGTAAAACAAAAAATATGATAAACAAAAAAAATAGACAATAAGATTCAGAGACAAACAGGCAAATAATTACTTTAACATCAGAGACCTGTTCCTGCCATCTACAAGTAAAATACGTTAAAAAGCCACAAATTTGTTACTTGTAGTTTTGAGTAACAGGGCCCAGCTCTTACGAATTTATTTTGTATTCATGAATAAAGTTCTAAAAATTTGTGATTTCGTTAATAACATACTTGAGCAGAAAAATAATAATTGCAAGCAAATGTGAAAAAAGCTGAGAAAATAAATTTGAACTAAATTTACTAAAACTGAGTTTTAAACAGCAACTGGTCTATACACTGCATCTTCTGCACAGAAAAAAGTAAAAAACGGCTTTGATCACAAAAATAATTGAAACAAGCTAAAAATTGTTTAATTTTGCACCTATCACCGAAATGATTATAACAATTACTCAAACTTGCAAAAATTGCAAAACAAGGATTTTTTTTCCAATTAAAAAGTTTTTACATTTTAATTACAAAAATAATTGAAAAAATTATTAATATTAAACAATATTTTAATTGAATGAATTAACAAATTAATTTAAAAAAAATAAATATTTTAATTGAATGAATTACTAACGTAATTGATTACAATACAGAAAATTAATTATTTTAATAATTGTATTGATTAAAACAGTGATTGAATTTTTGCATTAAATTGATTAAATTTTTAATTGAATAAATTAAACAGTGTATTTGAAATACAATCTTAATTCAATTACGCAAATTATTCAATCAAACAAATAGTTAATTGAATAAGTTTGTTAAATCAATTCAGTTGATGGTTAATTGAAGAAAAATAATAATATTTAAAATATGTATATGTTTTATTTAAATATGGTTTAACTTGTTTTATTTGTTAAATTGTAATAGCACATGCTTAATTGTACAAATTTTGAAAGATTTTTTTTACACAGGAATTTCATACATACAACTTTGTATAAAATTGTAGAATAACTCTGATTCTTCAGGGTATTCAAGATTGAAAACAAAAACCTGTTTTTGTTGTGTAATTTGGCTGTACTTTTTTCACCTATTCACTTTAAACGCACAACATGAAATGACGCCAAAAATAATTCAAGAATTAACAAACAAGGAAAATGAACACCAAATTTCGATTGCGACCATAACCACCGTCAACAATGTGGTCAGCCACAAGGCGATTTTTTATTTTACGCATAATATACATATGTATGTAGGCTCATTATTGACATTGTTGGTGGTCATAATTGTAATTCGTCTATAACAAATTTCATTTCATTTTTTACTTGTTGATAGTTTTTTTTTGCACGCGACGCTTACTGCTCTTTTTGATGACAAAATCATGTTTGTATGTACATGTAAGGGCAAAGACAATAAATTTATAAAGATGTTCGTTGCACTTGTTACATTTTTCGCAAACTGTTGATAAGGGAGGAAAGCAACAAAGTGTTCAATTCAAACAACCGAGTTGATTGATTCAATTAAACTTATAATTAAAATTAAGCTTAAAATCAAACAAAATTTTAATTGAAAAAAAATATTTTTTTTTAATTCAATCAATTAAGCACGTAATCAAATTTATTTTAAAATTCAAAAATCACTATTAATTGAAAAAAAAAATTGCCAATAATTTTTTCTGTGTGAGAAATGGGCAATTGTTTACATTTAATTTTCTTGGGTAATGCATGGTAGAATCAGTTTTTTCACTGGCAAACCAGCCAAATTGGAATAAGCCAAAAAAAACCCAATTCAATGCATATCTGAATGGTTTTAATTTTTATTTGTAATTATGTGTATTCATTTCAATTCAATTGAAATGTAAAAGGTAATTTTGGTAATTTATTGATTTTTTCATTATAAAATGTTCGTAGATCAAAAGTTATTTATTCTTTCAATTAAAAATGCTTAAATGTAATGGTAAAAATGTTTTTTTTTTTAACTTTTAAAAACATTTTTTATTTAACTTTCATTATAATCATTTTTGTTATTAAAGTTTTTCTTGGGAGTCAAAAAATTTTGTTTAAATGTGCGTAATTCGCATTTCAAACTATTGATAAACTTAAATTTATTGTTCATGGGATAAGCTATTCCGCGAAGGTAATATTTTACAAAGCCATTTATAAAACAAAAAAAAGTTTTATCCAGATATTAAAATAGAACTAATTAAATAAAAATGTTTATTCGCAATGGAATGTTTTCGTTTTATTAATGATATGATTTAAAAATGAAATAAAATTAATGGAATTTGTGTAATAAAAGTTAAGAACTAGTTTAATATGGAAAACTAAAACTCGAATAGTAAACACTTTCTATTAGTAGAGTTTTTGTCAGGCGTAAAACAATATTCTGACAATAGAACTTTACAAAACTAACAGTTCTCATTTTTATATTTTTTTTACAACCAAAGTTCTTAAAGCAATCACACTTTTTGCCACCAGTCCATAGTGTTCAATTTTGTTCAAACATTTTTGTCAATTCTAAATTTTTTCAAGGACATAGCTTAAATTAAGCATCAACCTTAGAATAACATATTTAATCCCTCACTAATCACAAAAAGGGGCTCAAGCTTAATTTAAAAGCTTATAGAGTAAAGTATTTTTAGAAGTCCCCCAAGTCGAATTTCTGCCAAAAGTTGGGTTTGCCGGTCTTATTTTGAGTTTTCTTCAGAACTTTGTCAAAAACTACGATTCTTTTTTTGAAGGATATAATTTTAAAGAAAAATGTTCCACTTTTATGAATTTGCTCATTTAGGCACCCTACATTACAAGTTTTCGTAACATTTCCATAAATTTTGTAAATAAAACATTTCTAAAATTTTTATATTAATGAAAAAACAAGCAACGCGGTTTGAAAGATCGATTAATTCTGAATAATTAAAAAAAATACTTTTGAATTTTCTTATACCGTTTCTGAGTTATACTGGTTTTCAGCATTGTACCCAGTTTATGATTATGATTTCTCATACCCAACAAACAAATACAAATCAAACGTTATGCTTTGCTTGGTCTAAAATTTATTTATTTGGGTTCTTACGATGTAGTCTATGCCCTGCAATAAGTTCTGAAAATCAGTTGCGGAAGTCGTGACTGAAGTTTGTTTAAAAAAAAAAACAAATTTAAATATATTGGCAGTTTGTGTGACCATAAAACACAAAAAAAAATCAGAACTTTCATAAATTGTTTGTTATTAAATTTTACAAAATATACACAAAAATATTAGGGTTTAAAAATATACATTTAAGAATATTTTGAATAATTACATATCCAGAAAGAGGCGATACTTATCATACAGAATATTACATTTATTATTAATCATACGCATCGTATTGGTTATTAAAATCCCTGCGGGAAATTTTGTGTCAATTGGTCCAACAGATTGGTCCTTGGAGCTGTGAAAATAGAACAAGTACAAAAAGAAAGAACTCATGACTAGTGAAAGGAAAACCAATCATGTAACTGGTTTATGCAGAACAAAAAGGTAGAAAAAGTAATGAATTGCAGAACAGTCTTCACCGATAGTGTGACAAATTTTTTTGGTCTTTCTAAAATTTGTTTCTTGAATTCAATTCTACGTCTTGTTTTATTGAAATAATACTACATTGTATTGAAATAATAATTTGTTGTAGTAACTGTCACTAAACACGTCCATTAAGAATAGATGTGTGACTGGTCAAATGGTATCAATTGACCCCCTCCGATGACAACCCCATGTAAAAGTGATAGGTCTTATTCATAGAAAGTGTTAAAACTAGAACAGGTCCCTACCACCAAAGGCCTATCACAGGACTAATTTGGTGTCAGTTCGCTTCCCACTAGGGATTTACTCACTGAGCAAAACGTTAAATTCATTAAAAAAGATGAAAAAAGTTTGCGTGACGAAAACTTGCTCATCGCTTATAAACATTTCTGCAGTTCCACTCGGGTGGGTTTTGGTAAACGATTTATATAAGGAAAGGCAAAGGCATTAGGAAAGGCAAAGCTTAAAGAGGTTTGGAAATATCTCGTAAAGAATTAAATTCATTATTTAACATAAAGTTTTTGCAATATATTTTTACACACGCTACGTATTAGATCTATGGAATCCTATTGGTCGAGAACAACATGCTTTTTAAAAATGAAGAGTTTTTAAACACTACAAGACAAAGGTCCAGCTGTTTGATCGCCTTAAAATAATTGTCTTTGGAAGTTAATTAATGTCGGTTGGAATACTAAAATTCCAATCGACACAAAATCGCTTACTGTAACAATCTTAGCAAGTCAATATGATCGTTTATATTTTAGATCAATGCTTCGATATACACCTTGTTATAATTTAGATAAATTTTATGATTTTACTTAGACCTCTTCTAAAGCATTCTCTGAAGCGTTTGTGTATTGCTTATATTTAAAAACAATAAAAATAAAGGTAATCGAACAGAATTCCACAAAATTTACTAGCGCTTATTTTATAACTTGCATAAAAGCCCCATGCTTAAAAAATGTTTTTTTTATCGCAATTAAGCGATATATGTTTGTTAAGTTAGGTTGATAGTAGACCATATGAACTATATAAACTTACCTCCTTATAAGCAATATTACTGCAGAAAAAAATTTATCTAAAAGTTTAATGTAAAACAAAACCCTAAAACAAAAGTTTTATGATACAATCTTAAACTTACATTATCTGCAAAAAAAAAAAACTTATATCAAATTGGTATAAATATTAAAAAATAGAACAAAAACCTTTAAGCAATACCAACTTGCGAAAATTACAAATGAAACTATTAGAATTTCGTTGGACTTATCGATGTTTACATCAAAATATTATTAAGTCAATACATACATATGTATATCTTTTATCTTACGGAAAAAGGTTTATCGACATTGGAAGAAAATAAGGTTTCGTCCAATCAATTGATTGGAAAAAATAGTAATTTGATTTTCTTTAATTCCCATGTTTAACTACAATTTCTGCTTCTTTCAATTAGCTAATATATAAAAAAAGGAGTTAAATGTTAAGTAAACAGAAAAAAATATTTTTCCAATTCAAACAAAAAATTTGTAGAATCAAACAATTTTTTGTCTGAAATCGGTCCTATAAACAAATTCGCATATTCAAACAATTTATTTGCATTTTGTTTATTGAAAAAAACACTGATTTTTTCAAACAAATAATTTAACTGAATCAAACAAAAAGTTTACTGAAATTCATATACTAAATTTTAAAACAAAAAAAAAAAAAAAAGTTTTTGCACAAGCAATGACGCGCACACAAGTAAGCACTGTATAAGAAGATGACGGCAGAGCAGAGCTGATTTGAGACACATTTTTTTGATGGAATAATTTTTGAACGAAGTCTTATTTATAAACACAACGCAATGTTTTTCTTTATCACTCTCTGTTGCTGTATCCTTTCCTTTACTCAAGAAGAAATGTAACCAAAAACGGCATCAGACCGACTCGATATGTTTTTCGTCATCATTCTATTATTGTATTTGATGTATTTAACCAAACAAATTTAAAAAATTGAATACGGGATTTTGGGTCTTGTAAGGTTGTTTCTGCTTTTGTTTTTCTTATAGTTGAACTTTTTTAAAGCGTCCAAAAATAGACTGTGTGTGTTTTTTGTTGTTGTTCTTATATTTCACATAAAGAAGTGTTGCTTACGATCAAATAAAAAAATGCAAAAAGACGACAACATGAAAGAGCGTTAAATATTTCATACAAAATTATGAAAATTTGACACCAATAACGCGTTTATTATATTTTTGAAGAGTTGTCCACATTTTTGTTGGTTAAATAATAATCAAACAGAAATATTGTTTGAATCAGTAAAAAAATTAATAGAAATTAAAAAAATTTTCAAACAAGCGTTTGTTTGAAAATAATTCGGCAATAATTTTTTCTGTGTAGTGCAGAAATCCATAAAAATAATAACTTATTAAAAGAATTGGGGCAGTCGTTATCACTCAAAATTACAATACAATTTTAAATGATATTTAAATTAAAATCGATTATTGTTATTAGACCCCTGTTTTAGAATGTAAAATTTCTTGAGCAAAGTCTAGAAGCAATGATGCCAGCTCTAAGAATCCCAATCGAGTAAAGAAAAAGCTAATAATATTTGAAAAATAGAAATGATAAGGAGGACCAAGTTTGCGCATGTTTTAGTTTAGGGCTAAAATTACATATCGCGTTTCAGGTACTTTAAAAAGGGCTTACTCTAGCCCGAAAAGGGGTAAGTTGGCATCACTGCCTAGCAGATATGTTGCATCATCTTTATTCACATTTATAGCATAAGATGTAGACAACATATTTTTAGTTTTTAACAATTTTCCTACCAATATTTATTTATTTTTAGCATAAGTATTGCTTTGAAAATAAAACAGTTTCCACCAACGCACCTAGTTTTGGAGTTATGCACCATAAAACTTTAAAATTTCACTTATGCACCATAAAACTTTTAAATTTTTTAGCCTATGTCACTTCAAAAAGAAACCACAACAACTGAATTGGAATTCTGAAAACCCGGCTTATCATTTTTTAATTTTTTTTCGTAAGGCATACATACAACCTGGAACCTCTTTAATTATACAGTTTTGTTCGTGTAAAATACAAGCTAAGCTTATTTCCGCCAACCGTGTTATTTCAAATTCGGGTAAAAGAAGACGGTGTAAAAACAGAATTAGTTAAAACTTAATTAACCGAGCAATAGTAACTAAGAACTTCTGCCCGTTGTAGTCGAACAGCCCAGAGTCTCTGGCGGAAATCAAACCCGCAACGTTCCCATTCTGGATACAAATTAATTGCAAAGTCTCAAGTAGAAGGTTAAGATATTGCAAATAATTAAAATACTCTTTAATCTTTATGAAAGGTTCAACTTCAAGTTCAAATCCAGTTGACCCTCTGTTGAAATGGGTTTTCCGAAGACCCCAGATATGATGGGGTCGGGTCTATATTTATGTCAGAAAAACACGACTACCTCTAATTTCACCCGTAAAACCCTTGTTGTCTTTGTTTTTTTAATTAGTTTTTTCTGTATATCTGAAGAATGGCAGGAACCCAAGTTACCAAATGTAGCAGAGATTGGAGAAGTGGGCGTGGCACAAAATAGATTAATTTATATCTAAAGAACGGTATTTATATAGCTTTCTGTTCTTCTCGCACCATGGTGAAGGGTATATAACGTTTACTTGTCTTAAATTATGACGGCGTTTCACACTCAAACGATTTAATTTTTAATTGTAATTTTATATCTAAGAAAAATATTTACAGTCTAATTCATAAACACTTCATTGCAGCTTTATAAGTCTTTAATAAGCAAAAGTCGAAAAAAGAGTATTTATAAATGTTTAATAGCCTATTAAACGTTTAATAAACGTTTCATAAATTTGAAATATTTATTGTAGCCTTTACCCTACTTTAAGCGTTTAATAAACTGATATTTCAATGTTTGTTAAAATAAAATTTTAATAATTGCATGGAAAATTAAACATTTTTGTCTTCTTATTTATTTTAATAAAAAAGTTGAATACGCATAAAATTTTTTTTCTAGAAAACGATAACTAATGTTTGAATTAATTTGAAATATAAGCAGCTTGATGGATTTTTTTGTAAAAAATAACGTGGGTCGCGAGATACTTATGTATGTTGTCTGTTAAAACTTAAAGTCGTTGTAAGGTTTTTGCATAATATATAAAAAGCTATTAAGATTTATATCAAATAATGTAAACCTCTTTTGTACCATTCATTACACTTATATTTTAAAATGTCTTTCAAATACACCCAGAGAAAAAACATGTTTAAATATGGTCACCTCCAACAATACTATTTTTAAAGAAAATTTTAAACATATTATGATTAATTTAACAATATTATTGTCACCGACTACCATATTATGGTTGAAATAGTCCTCCATCAAGGAGCCACAACCATATTATGGTTGCCTCCGAACATGTTATGGTCAAAAATAACTAAAACATGTTTTACACTTATAATAGCATGGTTGGTTTTCAACCATAGCATGTTGCTCTTGGACCATATTCGTATTTAACCATAACATGTTTAGAGGCAACCATAATATGGTTGTGGCTTCTTCATGGAGGACTAATTCAACCATAATATGGTTGTAGGTGACAATAATATGGTTATGTTAACCATAATATGGCTACAATTTTCTTTAAAAATAGTTTTGTTGGAGGTGACCATATTTAAACATATTTTTTCTCTGCGTGTAGGTATAGATAGTATTTGTTAAAGTAAACACAAAGTAGAAACCACATAGTATATCGTCTGTTGGTTACTGGTTTAACTTGTGCATCGAAAACTTGATTCATAGCACAAAAAGTGACAAAAGAAGCAAAACAATGAGAACTATAAAATTAAGGATATCAGGAAATGCTTGACCTAGATATCTCTAAATATATTCGAGACATCAAAAAAAGTGTTAAATGTTAAAAAAGGGTGTTACTATTATTATACAGAATTGATTTAAAACTAAATTTTTGCAAAAATGTGCCTGCCAGAAATTTAAAAAATAATTTTAGCAATTACCAAAAAAGCGATAAAAACAAATTAAATTGAAGTTAAAAAAACAATTCGTAGATTTAAGATGATGCAGCCGATCTTCATGGGTTCTCTCAAGCAACAGTGTGTAGTATTTCAGCCAGAGTGGCTCGTGCCTTAGGGCAATAGAAAAATTAAAATGCCTTCATCTCTTATAGAGGAAGCAATCCTAATGACAGAATTTAAGACATTTAAAAATTTCCCTAACATTATTAGTACGCACATACATATCAAAAAAAAAAAAAAAAAAAAACCGGCGCAAATTTTGCCCAATATTATATAAACAGAATGTTCAGGTAAATGAAAACATTTGAACTTAAAATATTTGGCAGTTATATGTGGCTAAAAATGTTTTGTTAAAACCTAGGAGGTCTTATTTTCAAAACATCTGGTTAATACTGGTTAAATTATTCATTAAACATAAAGCTGTATAATCTCTTTTGGAACATACATAGTTAAAGCAGTAAAAATTTGATATTGAAATATGATTTACATATTTCGCTTCTATTTCAATAGTATGTATTTTATTAACAAAAAAAACATAAAATTAATTCAAATATAACGTTTTAAAAAACAGAAATTCATTTTAAATTGAAAACAAAACAGAAATTCACTTAAAATTCGTTCGTTGTATGATATTTTTATTTACTCGTATCGTTTCATCCCTAGTTGTATGCATCACTATTACAAAAATTACAATTAAAATATCGCACCTGTTCATCAAAAGTAACACAACTCCAAAAATTCTATTTTCCACTTTTTTGAAGGAAACAGTGTATGGTTACCATATCTAACCATTGTAAAATTTTTGGTATTCTATTTGTAATATTTCATGAGAGAAATGCCGTTATGTCTTTCTTTGCGTACTCATATTATTTGTTTTTATTCAATTAAAGAGTTGTAATTTTAGTTGCGTTGAAGTGTTCAAGGGTTATGGTGCTCAAATGAATCAGCGAAACTGTATTAATTCGAGTTGTGATTGTTTTCATGTTAAAAATCTGTTTATCAATAGCTGTTGATTTTGGGTTGTGATAAGCATAACTTGAAACAATATTGACATGTAGATCAAAAAATTTCATGAAAACTGTATTAAATCAAAAATCCGTAATAATTTCGGAAAAAGGAAGAAGAGAAATAAATTTTGTGATTTTATTGAAATATAAGTGAGTTTCCTTTATAACGGTATATTTGTTTATAACAATAATTCCATCATATTGGCGGAATTAGTTTTTTGCCTCTACTGAAAACTTGTAAATTTTGAGTTGTGTTACTTTTGATGAACAGGTGCGATATCATGATGTTGCCAACATAATAATACAAAAGTAATATAAACGTTTAATTGTTAATCCACTCCTATTAAATCCTAGATTACACTATCTCACTAGTCTTACGTATTCCATAATACTTTGTGAGATAGAAATCTAATGAGTTTTGTTGCGACTGTCAAAAAATCTAATGTAACATGACAGTTTGTGTTCACACCATCACACAAAGTATAAATACTCACACATGAAAAAAAATGCAACCCTGATCCAATCAAAAGTATTATTGGTTAGAAATTTTTCAAAAAACGATGAAGTCGTATGGGATGTCAAACTTTTTTCATAATACTTGTCATTTTCGTGACACATTGCATTCAGACTAGCACACTTTGTCATTTTACTTGAGATTTTGACATGTATTAATACAAAGTATAATAGTGTAATCTAGCCTTAAGCGTTTATAAACTAGATTTTTTATTAATGGTTTATAAAACAAAAAGTGTTTGATAACTATTGTATTTATTAAAGCTGAAACAAGAAATTTTTATGAATTAGGCCGTTAATAAATAAATAAATGCTGAACTTAAGGTTTAAGGGTTTTGTTTAAGATAACATTTAAGAATTCTTAAAGAAGTAATTTTCTATGAAAAGTATATTCTTTGTTTTTAACACTTCAGACGTTATACAAAAAAACTTTTTATCCTTTTGAACTTTATATTTAAACATGCATCATCATCATTTAAGAATTGTCTTGGTATTTCCCTCCCGCACAGTTGAAGCAGTGCAAAAAAAAGTTAAAAAATAAACAAAAAGCAAGAAACACATACAGTCATACACATGTACAGAAAATAAAATGACAGAAATGCACAGAGCAGAGTAGAGACATTAAAAGCTGAAGATTACTTTATGTCGCCAGCAGGTTATAGTCAAAAGTGGCAAAAAGCAAAGTGTACACTCTTGAGTCAACAACAAACGTTATTTGCATTTTAAAACAGCTGAAGGTGGCTTTAGAAGACATGTATTTAATAGTGTGCTTGTAATATTTCCCACTGCAAAATGTAAATCGCGTAAAATAAAAAAAAGTTTGCTTCTGTAAATGTCGGCTCGCAGCTTGCAGTGTAAAATTTTTCAATTAGAGCTTTTTCTATTTTGAACTGACAAAAGATCTGTTGTTTTGCAACATAATCTTTACACATAATCTTAAAAAAAACACACCTTTTACATAAATATAAAACAAAAACGAACGTGTAAAAGCAATAATTATAAACCTTCATTTTTTCATTTTGTTATATTTGAGAAACACGCGCAGTTCCATATGGATTTTACATCTGAAGAAACCACTGCAAAATACATGTCGTCTAAAAGTAGCATTAAATGGGGAAAAATACATACAAACAGATACGAAAAACACATGTCATTATACAAACAAACACATACACCGGAATATTAATTTTTACCTGTCTATGATATTGAGCTTGTGTGTTGTTAAGTGTGTGCATGTATTTTAATGCATTTAACTTAAAGGGCTTTAGCCAAGTTGTAAAAATTATTTGAAAAACAGCGTGCAAACATTCATTCGTACAAACTTCAAATGTGCAAAATGGTTGTACATAGATGTGTTAAACAGAAAAGCATTTAAAATGTAAAAATATTTAAACAAACAAACTGGAAAAAAAGAACCACAAGCAAGAACAAAACGTGTTGGAAATACTTAAAATACTTTTCAAGGCAAATAAAATTTTTTAGTTTATACTTTTAATTTTATTTAAGACTTAAATCAGTCTTTCTCTTATTCGCTTTAAATTTTTTGTAACGATTCTGATGTGACTCCAGGAACAACTGTACTGTTCTTATCCTGCATGAGGTTTTAAACGTATTACCTAAAATATGAACAGGGTTATTTTTGTTTCCAAGAAGATGCAGTTAAATGATAAAAATAAACCATAGAAACGTAATCATGCATCTTCGAGGAACTGAACAGTTTAGAATCAGAAAAAATGCAGAACTTTATGAATAAAAACTAACAGCAATTTCAGGGGGGTTTCCGCAATTTAAACGCAAAAGAATAGTGGGTTCAAAAAATTTGTATAGTGTTTAGCGATTTTTGTACTCGTTACGGTGGAAAAGTTGTATTTAGAAACTAATGGAAAATTTGAAAGTAATTATTCGTAATAGGGATTTTTTTGTCTACCATTAAGTATAAAAAAATTTTTTTCATACGACACGAAAATCGTAAAAAATAGTACAAATTTTTTGAACTCTTAAAATTTTTATTTCGAATCGAAATACGAGGTAGCCCCTCAGTAATTCTACAAGTAAATGTTAAATTTGACAAACTTTAGAAAACCACTGTGCTGGATTAAGAACCGGAACACCCGGTGTGTTAAACTTAATCTACTGCAATGACGCTAACTGTTATTCTAAATTAGCTTTTAAAAAAATTTTAATTTTTATAATTAGTGTATTTAAAATTTGTTGGCCTTGAAATATGTAAAATCTGTAGTTGAAAATCATCGGTCTGTAAATTTGTGTGTGTACTTCGATTGAAAATATGCTACCGGTATTTCAAAAAGTAAATATTAGAATGTCATTGAAAGTAATTTTTTTGCATTATTATGCAGAGAGAGATTTCACAAAGCGACCAGGCCCGCACACTGATATAGTATTAAAAAACTTGACTAGCTTGAAGGGATATTTGTTGAAACTTTGTATAATATCTTTAGTTTTTCCAAAATCTTTGGATGAAGTTTCCTGCTGATCTGGCTCCGTAGAGGAATTGTTTATCCCATCAACAATAAATTTCAGTTTAACCATAGTATGAAACGTGAATTAAGCACATTTAAACCAAACCTTTTTAATTAATTTTTTACTCCCAAGAAAAAATTGGATTACTTGGTTTTAATTTTTAAATAACAAGTGAATAAAAAATTAAAATGTTTCTTAACTTTTTGATATTGTATACATTTATTTAATCGATCGATCCAGAAATAAAAGATTCATGACCGTGTATTATATTTGTTTTAATAAATTACCCATTAAAAACTAGGCAACTTGTATATTTTTGCCCCATGGTAAAAATTTTTATATTGCATTATTAAATGCGTTTTTTGAAAGTTATAAATTCAACAATTTTGCAGAAAGCATAATATATCCAACCACCGCGGCCACAGTGTTGCTAAACTTTTAGAAAAACCACAAAAGAAAAGTCGAAGGGGAGAATATTACTTACAACCATTCAACTGGTAACCAAAATGTTAAAGATAAAGTGTTGGGTAACACAGCAGGAGATTGTCCCTTTTATTTAAGTCATTAAGTTCCTTTTTAAATTTAAATTTAAAATGATTAACAAGCCAATCTAAAAAAATTTTGTATGAAATAAAATAAAAACATATATTTGCAAAAGCATACTTCCCCAATAAACAATGGAGCTTCCAACGAAGCAGGTTTGTAAGGGAGAAACATAAGGGTTTCGCTTACCATTGCGCTTACGGAAGACATGAATTTTATATGGCGAGTTCCCACTTTGAAGCAATACATTTGTGACACATAAAGCGCATTATTCAGCGCACATAAACATTGTTGGATGTAACGATCATCTTTACACACTGAATGTTTTGAAACAGTTATTTTTTAGTATTCTCCCTTACAAAACTGCTTCGTAGTAAGGGAATGCCGTAGCACTTGAAATGTTATTTTGTTTTTTTTTTAAGTTGTTGAGAGTTCTTTCACTTACTTTACTGCATTTCTGTATGTCTTATTGCGTAGCGCATAATTGTGCGCTTATTTTTTAAATGTACCTTTAGTGCTTCGCAAAATGATACAATTTTTTATTGGGTCTGTTTATAGCAAACATTACTGATTAACAAAAAGTAATTTCAATTTTTGGGAATACAAAATTTTAATTTCAAAAGATTTTGTTATTCGTGCTTAATTTCCAGTTTTTATTCTTGACAAAAACACTTGAAATTTATTGTTGATGGGATAAGCTATTCCTATGCGCATTTCATTGGTTGCTTAGGCCAGATCATCGGGAAACTTCATCCATAAAGATTTTAGAAAAACTAAAGATATTAAACCAAATAAAACTGTTAAACGTATAAGAATTATAGCAACAGTTCTACTTGTGATAATATCAAAGCTTAAACAAAACACATCAACAATAAATAACAGTGGGTTTATCTCATCTTACATTCCCCACTACATCTTTTGTAAGTTGTTGTTGTTTTTATTTTGTTTTTCTTAACCTACTTACAACTACAATTAATGTTGAGAGAATTTCAACTAATTGTAGTGGGGAATGTAAGATGAGATAAACCCACTGTTATTTATTGTTGATGTGTTTTGTTTAAGCTTTGATATTATTATCAACGCTTTACAATGGGAAAATTCGATTTTGACAGCGCGTTTAATAGTGAAGTTGGCCGCTTTGTTAATAAATAATGTAAATTTAGCTATTTTTTTTTCAATCTATCGGGTTTTTCTCTTATTTTTATTTCTATTATGTGCGTTTTATTAATCAAGAAAGTTAACACTTATGTTTGGGGCACAACGTTGATGCTCTTGTTTGGGTATGGCATATCGGCGTGAGCGGATGAAAACGTCCCAACTTCCTTTTTGTGTTTTTTCTGTATTTTCCTTAGAAAGCTGCCCTTTAAAGTGTTTTTGTTTTGATTACGCAATTTGTTTTGAAAGTAGCGGCCTGTGTTTACACATTGCCACTTCACACACACACAGTGATGGGAATCAAAAATGTTCAAATGGTGACCGTTGTGCAGAAAAGGTACCACATGATTTAAATGGTATTAATCAGTATTTTGTGTATGTAAAACATGTTAATATGTATTTTAATTTTTATATTATAGATTTACAATTAAGAAATTTTTCTTTTAGCATATATAAATTTTTAGCATACATTTATTGTAAATGTGCATACACCAAACAAGGTTTTGATACCATATAAAGTCTTTTATATGTTTCACATTTCCATTGTATGTGTATATGCATTTGTTTATTTTAAACATCTAAACATACATATGTATATTTGTATACTTGGAAATATGTTGAATTGTAAGTTGTTTTGTCGCAATTCCATAGATATGCTGAAAAAAGTACCAAAAAAAAAGAGCAAAATTACCCTCATTCAATGTAACATACAAGCCGCCCATCACTGTCTTACAAATGTCACGTAACAACGGCATGAAATTCTATTTTATACAGATTGGTACGTTGCAACTACGGTACATTGCATTTCGGTAAGCTTTTGTATTGGTTTTCATATAACAAAAAAAGAACAGCTGATGGATACAGTACAGATACGGTACAGCAACGTTCGCCTAACTGAAGGCTGAGTTAGGCGAACGTTGCTGTACCCGTAATGTACCGCACCGTACTATAAGCACGTGTGTGCACTTATAGAACGTTTAAAAACGTGTCATATGTTTTCGCATACATAAACAAAAAGCAATAGCATACATAAAACAAAACACACAGTGATGGGAATCAAAAATGTTCAAATGGTGACCGTTGTGCAGAAAAGGTACCACGTGATATAAATGGTATTAAAACAGTATTTTATGTATGTAAAAAATGTTAATATTTATATTATTGATTTACAATAAATAAATTTGTATTTTAGCATATATAAATTTTTAGCTACATATCAGAGAACAGCTTTATGCAATTGAAAAAAAAAATCGCATTAAATGAACAGCAACAAATACACTCGCTTGCGGTCATACAATGAAATTTCCTCAACCGCAAATATTCGCTGCTGGTTTGCAGTCATTCAAATAATGCACATCGTGCTTTGTTATTTATACAATCGTTAGCTTCGTTTTTTAATAAAGATGTTTTTGTGTTCGGTTCGAAAATGATTGTTTTCCCTGCAAATAATAGGACCAGTCCAAACACGCGTGTAAAGAGTAGTCCACAAGGGACCAGGACTAGTCCAAAACTAACCCAAACGTATGGAAAAAACCTGGTCTATTTAACATTACGATGTCCTAGGAGAGGACCATATAACCCACCTTTGGACCACTAAGGAGTAGTTTTAAAACTACTCCATGGTATATAACCCACCTTTGGACCACTAAGGAGTAGTTTTAAAACTACTCCATGGTATACTCAAGAGGATTAGTTTTGAAGTCGTTTAAAAACGAAAGCATGTCGTTAAAAAACGAAGACATGTCGTCTCACTACAAACGCTTTTTAACAATGACATGGTCCATGCTTGCATTACATCGGACTAGTCCATGGAGTAGTCCATTTTATCAAAATGGGTCAGGTGGTCCAATTTTATTTGCAGGGTTGGTACAGAAAAAAAAATACAAACAAAAAAGTCAGAAATCAAGAAATCTTACACATGGATTTATTCAGCATTAACTATGTAGTACAAGAAAAAAAATTGAAATCAACCCTGCAAATAAAATTGGACCACCTGACCCATTTTGATAAAATGGACTACTCCATGGACTAGTCCGATGTAATGCAAGCATGGACCATGCCATTGTTAAAAAGTGTTTGTAGTGAGACGACATGTCTTCGTTTTTTAACGACATGCTTTCGTGTTTAAACGACTTCAAAACTAATCCTCTTGAGTATACCATGGAGTAGTTTTAAAACTACTCCCTACTGGTCCAAAGGTGGGTTATATACCATGGAGTAGTTTTAAAACTACTCCTTAGTGGTCCAAAGGTGGGTTATATGGTCCTCTCCTAGGACATCGTAATGTTAAATAGACCAGGTTTTTTCCATACGTTTGGGTTACTTGTGGACTAGTCCTGGTCCCTTGTGGACTACTCTTTACACGCGTGTTTGGACTGGTCCTATTATTTGCAGGGAAACTAAACACACATACATATGTAGGTACACACAATTTCCATAGAAGCAGACTTTTTTTTCATTTTAAAAAGTACAGTAGTAGTAGTAGTAGGTATGTACAACAGTGATGTCAATTATGATTGTGTTGGTGAGATTACTCTCTGCAAATAATAGGACCAGTCCAAACACGCGTGTAAAGAGTAGTCCACAAGGGACCAGGACTAGTCCACAAGTAACCCAAACGTATGGAAAAAACCTGGTCTATTTAACATTACGATGTCCTAGGAGAGGACCATATAACCCACCTTTGGACCACTAAGGAGTAGTTTTAAAACTACTCCATGGTATATAACCCACCTTTGGACCAGTAAGAAGTAGTTTTAAAACTACTCCATGGTATACTCAAGAGGATTAGTTTTGAAGTCGTTTAAACACGAAAGCATGTCGTTAAAAAACGAAGACATGTCGTCTCACTACCCTGCAAATAATAGGACCAGTCCAAACACGCGTGTAAAGAGTAGTCCACAAGGGACCAGGACTAGTCCACAAGTAACCCAAACGTGTGGAAAAAACCTGGTCTATTTAACATTACGATGTCCTAGGAGAGGACCATATAACCCACCTTTGGACCACTAAGGAGTAGTTTTAAAACTACTCCATGGTATATAACCCACCTTTGGACCAGTAAGGAGTAGTTTTAAAACTACTCCATGGTATACTCAAGAGGATTAGTTTTGAAGTCGTTTAAACACGAAAGCATGTCGTTAAAAAACGAAGACATGTCGTCTCACTACAAACACTTTTTAACAATGGCATGGTCCATGCTTGCATTACATCGGACTAGTCCATGGAGTAGTCCATTTTATCAAAATGGGTCAGGTGGTCCAATTTTATTTGCAGGGTACAAACACTTTTTAACAAAGGCATGGTCCATGCTTGCATTACATCGGACTAGTCCATGGAGTAGTCCATTTTATCAAAATAGGTCAGGTGGTCCAATTTTATTTGCAGGGGTACAATGTATTTTTGTTATTGTTGTTTTTATTGTTGTTAATTTGGAAAAAGCGTCTCATCGAGTGGTTTATTGTTGTTGTTAATGTAAACAAAAGTATAAGAATGTGTTCTTTTGAATTTACTCAGTTGTGTTATATTGCGTAAGCAACAAAAATGCAAATAAAGCACTTTCAATAAAAAACGAATAAATGCAAAAATAAAATGTGTACGAAAGGATGTAAAAATTACCAACGTTGAACTTTGTTTTGCATGTATAGAGTTATTGTAAATTTTAGCGTATGAATAAATCAACAAAAATAGTGAATTTTGAGGTTCTCTGATACATAGGTACATATATTGTAAATGTGCATACACCAAACAACCCTGCAAATAAAATTGGACCACCTGACCCATTTTGATAAAATGGACTACTCCATGGACTAGTCCGGTGTAATGCAAGCATGGACCATGTCATTGTTAAAAACAGTATGTAGTGAGACGACAAGTCTTCGTTTTTTAACGACATGCTTTCGTTTTTAAACGACTTCAAAATTAATCCTCTTGTGTACACCATGGAGTAGTTTTAAAACTACTCCTTAGTAGTCCAAAGGTGGGTTATATGGTCCTCTCCTAGGACATCGTAATGTTAAATAGACCAGGTTTTTTTCCATACGTTTGGGTTAGTTTTGGACTAGTCCTGGTCCCTTGTGGACTACTCTTTACACGCGTGTTTGGACTGGTCCTATTATTTGCAGGGAAGGTTTTGATACATACCATTTAAAGCAGAGTCCGCCAAACACATACATTTACATATCTTGTTTCTCTTGGTTGTTCATTTTTTAGCGTAATTGTTTTTGTTTGTTCAGTGTTTTCGAGTAAAAATACAAATTATTTTCTCATGCTCTCCTTATTTGTGTGAGAGCATTCGCACATGTGCGGTGTTTTGCAGATCTCTGATTTAAAGTCTTTTATATGTTTCACATTTCCATTGTATGTGCATTTGTTAACTTTAAACATCTAAACATGTGTATGTATATTTGGAAATATGTTGTATTGTAAGTTGTTTTTCGCAATTCCATAGATATGCTGAAAAAAGTACCAAAAAAAAGAGCAAAATTACCCTCATTCAATTTAACATACAAGCCGCCCATAACTGTCTTACAAATGTCACGTAACAACGGCATGAAATTCTATTTTATACAGATTGGTACGTTGCAACTACGGTACATTGCATTTCGGTAAGCTTTTGTATTGGTTTTCATATAACAAAAAACGAACAGCTGATGGATACAGTACAGATACGGTACAGCAACGTTCGCCTAACTGAGCCTTTATGCATTAACCCTAGAGTACTAATGATCGACGTTTCGACGAGCATCGCTCCCTTTTAATTAATTTACTTTTAAATGGGTATGCCTAACAATCTAAAATTTTGTATGCTGTAAGTAGATGATTTACTTTTGCTGTGTGTAATTGTCTTTTTTAAACCGCGTTGCTGGAAAATTGCTTTTATTGGTTTTGTACTCGTCGAATCGTCGAAGGTTAGTATTAACGTGACTTTTTTTTCAACGTTGTGAGCAAATATTGCAAATGTTGTTACACCAAACAAAAGTGATAACAATGACCAGCTTAGGAGAAAATACAAAAAAAAGCACAAATGAAGTACGCGTAACACATGACCATACGAAAAATCCCGAATGTCAAAATAAAAATGTGATATATGCGAAAAACCCATATGCGGAGACCACAAAGTTGGGCTTTGTGACTCTTGCTTAAAGTGTAATTTAAAAAAAAATTAATATATTTTTAAAGCTAAAAATGTATTTAAGTTTTTACTCGTTTTAAGTTTGCTTACAATATTTTCTGGTCCTTTTAAATGATCCCAGAAATATGTGCAATATAAACTGAATTTAACTTAACTTTAGACTTATAAGGTGCCCCAATGATCAATAACCTTTATTGAAAAAGTAAATTTGGTTTTAAGCCAAAGTTATGGGCAGTTAAAAAATACATTATCGAATCGACGATCATTAGTTACAACGTACGTAAAATATGGTTCGTACTCTAGGGTTAAAAATGCTGCATAATTCAATTGTCACACATAATATGTCACACATACATCCAATAAGGCAATTTATTAAATCCAAATACGTGCATACATATATTCTGTTTAAATTACATATATCATAAAAAAATCCGAGCTTCCACTGTAAATTGTTGCATTGGTTTTGTGCCATGTCAAGTTCTTGTCAGGCACAATATGAACAGCAAATGTCAGAACATGAAACATAGACCACCCTGTACTTAATTCGTCGAGTTACAAGAAAAAGAAAAAAAATACAACACCGCGAACAGAGTTGCTATTGTGGGGCACATGAACATGAGGGTGTGGCTTAGAGAGCCAACTTCAGGTCTTTCCGTTGTGGCTTTTGGTTTCTTTGGTTCTTTTCTTTTCTGGATGATGGCGTGGTAAGCTGAAAATAGAAGTGTGAAAATAAAAGTGTGCAAATAAAACTGAAAATAAAAGTGATACACAAAAAGTATTTAGCTTGAACCTCACAAATTGAGGTTTAGTGACGTAAAGTCGGGAAAAAAATTCACCGGCAATCATATAGTGCGGTTTTGTTTCGTGGGACCGAAAGTGCATCATGCGTTGTAGGTCGTGAACGTTTGACCAACAGCAAACGATAGGCATCTGGTGAGGATTCCTCAAGTTGCCATTGGTGGAAATTAGGTTGGCACGAAGCGAGCAGGAAACGTCTAAGGACCTAAATGTAGAAATAGACCCGTAAACCCTTTCGGCCACCACCAGAAACTACCGCCAGAAACAAATTCTACAACTAGAGCAACCATAACCTCAACATCTATATTTCATGACCTCCAATATCTACTGCCCTACACTTTTCAAAGCATCACCACACCTTTAGTCATTGGTATAACATTTCGGCCTAACAGGGCCATCGCCACATCGGTAGTCATCGGCAGAAAGCATCGGCCAATTCAAACAACGACACACGGCGAGGGACAAACGCACGACGAGGCCTATCAGCAGTCATATTTCAGGACATGGCACATTTGCGTTTCAACACCATCCCAAAGCCAAAGCGGCCATATGTAAACAACAGCCACCATCCATAGACAACAGTACATCATATCCGATCAACAGCCAACAACTATATTCATCTATAGGCAACGCCAACAACTATATTCATCCATAGGCAACGCCAACAACTATATTCATCTATAGGCAACGCCAACAACTATATTCATCCATAGACAACAGTACATCATATCCGATCAACAGCCAACAACTATATTCATCCATAGGAAACACCTACAACGATATTCATCCATAGGCAACACCAACAACTATATTCATCCATAGGCAACACCAACAACTAAAGTCATCCATAGGCAACAGTAAAGTACATCCAATAAACAGCCAACAACTATAGTCATCATTGCAATACCTAAAGCCCTTGGTAGACATCGGCACATCTAGCGAATCGACCGCATGCTTCAGGAGACAACAGAGGCCAACTGTGAGCAACAGATAAGTGAACTACTTTTTTTTTGTTTTTGTATTCTCTTTTTGTCTTGTCCCCAATGCTAATTTTAACCCTTGTCGGAGGTAAATTTTGAATTTTCAAAAGATTTAAGTAAAAGAAAAAAAAAAAGATTAGGGCTCAAAACCATTCATTATTTAAATCCTGAATCTTCTAAGATTTTAAAAGTTTAAACTCATAAGGCACAAAACCTTTCATAATTTCAATTCTGAATTGGGGATAAATTAAATTGCAAACCCATATAAATTCAAATCAGTCAGGAGTTAAATTTTGAATGTTATAACAAGTCACCATTTAAATTCTGAATCTTTTGAAAGTTTAAAGGTTTACCCTATAAAGCCCAAAACTATTCGTATGTTAAATTTTTGCTTTCCGGAAAAATCCAAGGTTAAAACAATTAGAACCTGAAATTGTTTAAGTCATGAGTTTAAGAGTTTGAATTTGGCTCAGCGGAAATTTGCACGCATTCCCTATTCAAATTTTGAATGATAATAATTTTGCGTTCTGAGCCCACATAAATTTAAGACCTTTCAGTATTTAAAATTCCGGATGGTAGTGGTTTTAAATTTTAGACACATATGAGCTTAAGTGCTCATTACTTAGATTTCAAATTGTACAAAAAAAAAAAACTGGAATTTTTAAACCGGGGTTAACTTAAAACCATTCATTATCATTTTCGATAATATTTATTTGAATTCAGGACCGAGCTAAATTTGGCACGGTCATTATACAAATTTTGAATTATAGTAATTGTGAATTTTTGGCCAAGTGAAATTGGAACTACTCATTATTTGAATTTTGAATTATCGTAGAATTGAATATAAACCACTTAATCTACAATCATTCTCAGTTTAAACTTTGAATTATAACCATTTTGAATTCTAAACCAGTATCAATGCAAAACCACTTATGATTTAGATTTTGAATTTTCGAAAGATTGAAATTTAAATCTTACATACCCCAAAACATAAATAACGTAGATTTTGAATTTGCGAAAATTAAATTTTAAACAGATGGGAACCCAACACTATTCACTAGCGAAATTTTGAATGTCCGTAAAATAAGAGTTTAAACCAATACCAACCCAAAATCATTCGTTACGTGAATGTTGAATTACAATACTGTTGACTTTGACCCAACATAACTTTGAAACCACCCGCGATTTCAATTTTGAGTCATAAAAAATTTAAACTTTAGCCCGGGTTATGTTTGAACAACATTGGTCAGATTTTGGATTGCGGTAATTTTGAATTTTGGTCTAAGCTGAATTTAAAACATTCGCTCTTGAAGGTCTGAAGCGTAATTTTGTTGAACTTAAGATAGAGTTAAAACACTCGTTCGTTGAAATTTTAATTTTAATCGTTATTTTGAATCTTGGACCACCGCTATGTTAGCTTGAAATCGTCATAACTGAATGTTTCGGAATCTGATAAAGTTAAAACCATCCATGATTTAAAATTTGAATTTCGTAAAATTAAAGTCTGAACCAGGATAAATCTAACCCCATTAGGTACTTAAGTGTTAAATTGTCGTGAAAATAAATTTAAATTTAATTGTAATAATTTAGCCCAGTAAAAATTTGAAACCATTCATGAATAAGATTTTGAGTTGTAGTAATTTTAAATTTTGGACCGAGTTAAATTGGAACCATTCATCAATCCAATTTTTTAATTTCCGTAGGATTAGATGTTAAACCCATATAAAACTAAGAACATGCATTATTTTAAATTTGAAGTATAATAATTTTGAATTCTAAACTCATATAATTTTAAGACCATTCATTATTTGAATTCCCAAACCAATATAAATTTTAAGCCAGTAATTATTTAAATTCCGAATTGTAGTAATTTTGAATTTTGTGATTGTTATCCATCATGTATTGAAATTTTGAGTTTCAGTAATATCAATTCTAAAACTATGTAAACTTAAACCCTTCATCATTTAAATCCCCAATTTTAGTTATTTTAGACCAAGCTAAACTTGGGCCAATCACTATTTCTGTTTTGAACTAGAGTTGTGTTGAATTGAAACGAATATAAACTTGAGACAATTCATTAAGTAAATTGCAGAGTATAGTGATTGTGAATATATATGTAAAACAATCATTAATTAAATTGTAAATCGTAACCATTTTGAACTTAAGATAGATTGATAACATTCATTCGTTGGAATTTTGATTTTTATAGTAACGTTGATTTTCGGACCAATTTAATTTTTGAACACTCATTATGTAGGCTTACTATCATCATAATTGTAAATTTCTGCATTTTACCAAATTTAGAACATTTATATTTTAAGTTGGAAATTATTGTAATTTGTTTACACTGTGGCCACATTTGATTTAATGCTTTGTATGGTAGTCCAAATCAACGTCCGCTAGAGTGACAATTTAGGCAGTGTGAAGAACAGTTAGATTCCACCGGTATATTAGCGCTAATGTAGGTAGGTGTTTGAATAAAGTAATAGGCTAAATTTTCATTCTGCCGATGTTGGCCCCAACATTTGTTGCTATATATCTATCTTGAAGTAATATAAAAGTATAACAAATTGGTAGATTACTATTTAAGTTATTTTAAAGATATTGTAAATAAAATTTCTTGTTGAACTTTGGAATTATGAGCATTTAAATGAAAACCGTTTTTAATTTGAAAATGGAAGAGTGAAAGGTTAAGGTGGGTATTTGGTGGTGAAAATTCGTTTTAGGGGTAGCTATAACTTGCGGCTGCTAAGCTATCATGGTCGAGCATCAGGATGGATGCTGAGGGAGGGCCAGCCAGGGATTTAATTTACATCTAAGTCCCCAAAACAAAAAAGGTATTGTATCTCGCGTTTGTTTTCTGTGCGGTTCGGTCTAATTTCGTTTGCGCCCCGTTTTAATTTTTTTTTGTGATCTAGGCAAATACACTGGTACGTAAAATAATGTTTTATGCACGTTCATTTGCAACGAACACCCGCCCATGCCCGACGAGTCATAGCCCGGCTGAAAAATTGTTAGTTACCAGTGTGACAAATGGACAGTGCACGCGAACCGTGCGTGTGGCAGCGGCCACTATCGCATTGAATCGTGACAGATATATTATTTTTGGCGCCCAACGTGGGGCCCGAATGGAAATTAGATCATTTTACCTTTTTATATATCGTGCGTTTGTAAAGTTTGAAAGTTTTTTTTAGTAGAACATTTTTGATTGTCTGGCGGTACGTAATCGACTTTTCGTAAGTTCAGGACTGATGGTACATCGGTTTATTCGCGACGATGAGTGCGGTTAGGGAAGTTTATCGATGACTATAAGTCGTAGTAATTGGGACTTGACCGGGATTACTAAACGCGATAGGATTCGGGAACTTTTGCCAGGGCGGAAAGTAGCGTATGCTCCGCGGGTTTGTACTTCAATACCGCGTCGCGACGTTATCTTGCACCCATGACGACGGTCATGTAGAACCAACATTCGCAAACATAATGATGGGAAACAATACCTTTGTTTTTATTTACCTTTAATTTCACCATCCAAATACCAACCCAACACTGAAGTTTTTGTATAGTTTTTTTTGTAATAAATTTGAGATTTTTAGAATTGAGCACTGTTCAAGTGAAGCCGTACTCAATACTTGACACAAAGCGGCGTCGTAGACCTGTTTAATTTTTACCCGGTTGTACACTTCGTTATTTTTACATGTTTTGTTGTCGAAATTTTGAGTAAGCATCCTTTTGAGAACCTTGCATTCGTATTTCCTTTTGGATTTGCAAGTTAAATTTCACTTTTAATTTTTAGTTTTCCGGACGTAGATAAGCAGATAAAACAAAAAAAAAAAAAACAAAAAAAGAGAAAAAGAAAAATTTGTAAACATTTGCTGGGAACTTTTATTTTATTTGGCAAAACTCGAAATTAACAATAACTTTATTTTAAAATTTTTAATTTTAAGTTTCCTTGATTTTGGTTAACTATTAGGCTTTATTCTTTTTATTTTTAACATATATTCAGTTTGCTTTTTAGGCTTTAATTTTTGTTTTGGATTTTTTTTATTATTTTAAGTTTAATTTTTCTTTGTTTACCTTTTATTTTGATTTCGGTTGTCAAAATTTACGGAGTTACCATCGGTTCAAAATTACTTGTGGCGATTTTTGCGATTTTTTTTGCGACGATTTTAGTGTTATACCAGTTTGGTGTGATTAAAATTGAAATTAAAATTTCTACAGCATACTTGGCAAAGCTCTAAATTAGCAAACTTTCATTGTTTATGCTAAATTCGTTTTCTTGTGGGTTTTAACCTGTAAAGTTCACGTTTTAGCCAAAATTTTTATAAATTTTGATCGGACTATCCTTTTATTGAAATTCCATTTGATTGTTTTTATTCGAATTTTGGGGTCAAAATTGTAAGAGTTGCCAGTTGGCTAAAATTTGTTTGACCATTATTCTCTATTCTTTTAGGATTTCTTTTTTGCAACAAACTCTAAATTAATTATAATTGAAAATAATAAGAGTAATTTGATTTGTTTTTTTGGATTTTTACACATACATTTATCTTGATTCTTTAGGCTTTGATTTTTTTTGATTAAACATTTCCGGACGGAATTTTGTTTTGAGTTCGGGTGTTAAAATTCCAAGAGTTGCCATCGGGTTGTAATTTCGTTTGGCAATTGTTTGATATTTTGGCTAATTTTTCAGTACGAAGTATAAGTTTGGTGCGTTATCAAGTTTGTAGTTGAATTTTTCGGCAAAATTCAGTTTGTTTGAGTTTACGATTTAAATTTAAATTTTTGATTTTCAGCACAACCTTAACTGTGGTAAAAATAAAGGACTTGATAGCTTTAAAAATTGTCAGGTTGAGTTTACCATTGGGTACAACTAATTTTGTTGGTTGCATACGCAATACAATCCAATCGGTATCGCGGTTTATAAATTTTTTTCAATTGATCAGGCGATAATTTGTGGGGAGGGTAATCAAACATTTCTGGTAGTACGGTTTGGTCGCGACATTTTATACAGTTTTGGGAAGTTTTTTTTGCATTTTTGGGAATAAATTTTGGGGAAGTTTGATAAATCTTTGGAACTTTGTTCGGATTTAATGGTAAGGACCCGTAGTGGATTAAATACAAACAACACAATGGGACCAGGTGACTCAGCGGCGGGAATTACGGCCACCACTACTTCGTCAGCGATGGCATTGGCAACTTCAATAACCACCTCGGCTATAGCTCACTCACAGCCTTATCAACTATTTACGACGCAAGCTACAGGTATAGCCATGGGAGAAGCTGGCCCAAATATTTCTGTTGTACAGGAGGAAACCGAGCAAAACCCCTCAACGGCTAACGCATCTTTAAACAGCACCATAACCTCTCCAGAGTTTAGTAGCGTCACAGCCATCGGAGTTCAAAGGGAATTCAGAGGAGCGAACACTAATCACCCGAGGTCAGAAAGGCTAATGGAACCGTTAAGAGCAGCAGAGGGATTGAGGCAAATAGAAATCCGTAGATCTGTGGACGCGAGAATAGAAGAGTTGATACCGGCAATAGTACAGGCGACAGTAAGCGCAATGTCACAGGCAAGTGGAGCGGGAGGAGCCCAAGCAAATCAGAGCTTCGATGAGCAGAGGTCAGTTAACCATCGACCGTCGTTCACGTATCAGCAACCACCACCACGAAGAAATTCAGCGAACAATTACCAAGCAGGGATACCCCAAACACAGCGTCATAATAACCGAGACAACAGACATCAAGTTCCACCAACACAGGTTAACAGGAATAATTTACCAGTTTTTGAGAATCAACTACCTCGTTTTAGTGAGCCACCACCACAGATGTATGCACCGCGGAATCAACGTAACCATTATGGAGAATCATTTAACAGAATCGATAAATGGGGATTGCAATTTGACGGGACGACAAAAACACCGAGCGTTGAGGATTTTGTGTTCAGAGTTGAGACACTTCAGTCGGATTACGGTTGCTCTTGGGCGGAGGTCATTCGTAGTTTTCACCATTTATTGAGTGGACCAGCATTAGATTGGCTATGGGATTATAGGCGGATGAATACGACACTGAGTGATTGGCCAACTCTTAAGAGCGCATTAATCCGATATTTTCACCGTTATGAAAGCGACTTTGATATTCAACGGAAAATTCTTGACAGGAGGCAACAACCATTGGAATCCGTTGATGATTTTTGCAACGCAGTTATCCGTTTGAGAAACCAACAGACTAACCCCATGTTAGAACAGGACTTAGTAGAGATTTTAAAAAATAATTTGAGGCCAGCACTATCACAACTTTTGTTTGCCGTAAGACCATTGGGATTGAGTCAATTTAGAACTGAAGGGAGAAGAGCAGAGAGTTTACTGAACAACCAGCGAGTTAGTAACCCGAGATATCAAGGAAAACATATAAATGAACTAGATGTGGAGGGAGAAATATTGGAAAGCGAGATGTCTGTTAATGCATTGACAAACCCAGTCCGCAAACTTGTGTGCTGGAATTGTAAAGCTGAAGGACATATGTTTATGGATTGCCCGTCGGAGCGTAGAAGATTATTTTGTTTCAAGTGTGGTTACGATAACACGGTGACTCCTAAATGTCCAGTCTGTCAGGGAAACAGGGTGGCGAACAATCCTCGTACTGGGATGGAGGGTCGTTCGAGAAATGTAGCAACCCAGGCTCAACAAACACCGAGTGCACCACCGACGAATCAGTCGAACCCTACCTTGTAACAGAAATGTTACCAACAACCGTAGCAGCAGCAACGCAGACCGATCTTGCAACAGTCCCTAGTTCTACAGAAGATTTAACAAACACCAAACCAATTGATATTTTGCTTAATGAACACCCACTTTTACCTTGCAATACCACCAAAGTTGACATTAACCCTAGAAAGCCATACCATGTACGATTAAAGGAATATGCAGCAGCAAGAGAAAGAATTTTTGGAACGCCATCGAGAAGAATAATTAAGACCCGACAGCGTTATAAGGAACGGAAACAGTTACGTAAAGAAATAGCCTCAGCCAACTTAATTGAAAACTCGGATAGGAGGATTTATACCACCATCTCTATTAATGGCGTAAAAGTACAAGGTCTGCTTGACAGCGGTGCAACAGTTTCTTGCTTAGGCGAAGGATGTCTTGATGTAGTTGAAGCAGCTAAGCTTGTGATACATCCGTATGTTTCGAAGATTTTCACTGCTGATGGCAGGGCAAACCAGATTATAGGTCGCGTAAGGGCGTTAATAGAATTTAATGGGCGTTCAGAGTACGTTAATTTTTACCTTGTTCCTTCCTTAAAACAGAAGCTATTTTTGGGCGTAGATTTTTTGAGAATGTTTAATGTTTTTCGTTTTGAGATAAATAGTATTACACCTGACAACGGCGATTTGCGGGATGATTCTTTGGCCAATTTTCCGAGTAGACACACTTTAACAACGGAACGACAACAAATTTTGGACAAAGCCATTCAAGAATTCCCTTCTTTTGCGCAAAAAGGTCTTGGCAAAACATCGTTGGAAATACACAGTATAGACACCGGAGCAGCTATTCCCATCAAAGAAAAATATTATCCGATTTCACCAGCGGTACAACAGCTCATGTATGCCGAACTGGATCGTATGATTTCTCTGGGCGTTATAGAGCCAAGTGAAAGTCCCTGGAATAATAGGGTTACGTTCGTGCAAAAAGGTGAAAAGGTCCGAATATGTCTAGATGCGCGGAGGCTGAATGATGTCACCGTAAAGGATGCATATCCTCTACCCAATATTGAGGGATTATTGAGCAGACTGGGAGATACCCATTTCATTTCTAGTGTTGATTTAAAGGACGCGTTTTGGCAGATACCGCTAGCAGTCTCCAGTAGGGAAAAGACGGCGTTCACGGTACCTGGAAGGCCTTTGTACCATTTTACGGTAATGCCGTTTGGGTTGTGCAATGCAGCTCAGCGGTTATGCCGTTTAATGGACAAAGTCATCCCTGCGCGCCTTCGCGAGCGTGTTTTCGTCTACTTGGATGATCTGTTAGTTGTATCTGCTACCTTCGTGGAACACATCGATCTCTTAAAAGAAGTAGCGACTGGTTTGTCTAGCGCTGGGTTAACAATTAACGTGGAAAAATCCAAATTTTGTTGCAAGGAACTTAAATATTTAGGATATATTGTGGGAGGAGGAATTCTCAGGCCAGATCTCGGCTATACAAAACTTTAGCTACCCAACGACACCAAAGCAAGTTAGAAGTTTTATGGGAACCACTGGATGGTATCGACGTTTCATAAACGACTACGCGACAATAACAGCACCAATTTCGGAAACCCTTAAGAAAACGAAAAAATTTGAATTTACCGCTGAAGCAAAGCTAGCGTTTGACCAATTAATTCACTGCCTTAGTACAAGTCCCGTTTTAACGCACCCTGATTTTACGAAAACTTTTTATATACAGTGCGATGCGTCTGATGTTGGAATCGGGGCAGTCATATTTCAAGAAGACCCTGGAGGTGGCGAACATCCAATTGCTTATTATTCAAGAAAATTATCCCCAGCTCAGAAAAATTATTCTGTAACTGAGCGGGAATGCTTAGCGGTTGTGTCAGCGATACAAAGATTCCGTCCATACATTGAGTTGATGCAGTTTGTTGTGATCACAGATCACTCAAGTCTTAAATGGCTCATGTCACAGAAAGACCTTAGTGGTAGATTAGCGCGATGGAGCTTACAATTACAGTCCTTTAGTTTTCAAATTCAGCACCGGAAAGGTTCACAGAATGTTGTACCAGACGCGTTATCGCGATACACTGTAGAGGCATTAGATAATTTTGGTTCATTTTTGGTTGATTTAAATTCACCAGAGTTTAGCTCTGATGATTATAAGGAATTAATCCGTATCGTTCAGGAGGAAAAATCTAGTTTACCCGATATTAAAGTTATTGACAATTTTGTGTACAAAAGAACAACTGTGTATAATGGCGACATTTTGTTGGAAGATCATGCCTGGAAGTTATAGATGCCTGCTTCGTTAACCGAAAGCATAATTGAGAAAGCACATAGCCCACCCAGCATGGCTCATGGGGGCATTGCGAAAACAATTAGGAGAATTCGCGAATATTTTTATTGGCCTCATTTGAACATTCAAGTTCGAAACTTTGTTAATCGTTGTGACGTTTGCAAGGAATGCAAACCATCTAATACCATACTCAAACCACCTATGGGAAAAGAAGCAGACGCAACCAGACCTTTCCAGCGTATTTTTATAGATTTTTTAGGACCGTACGTTCGTTCTAAGCGTGGTAACTGTTATATTTTTATTGTATTGGATTATGTGACCAAGTTCGTGCTATTGAAGGCAATGTCTAAAGCAAATGCTCGCAACGTAGTAGATTTTCTAGTTAAGGAAGTTTTTTATAAATGTGGTTGTCCCGAAACAATAGTTTCGGATAATGGACCACAGTTTGTGGGCAAGGAGTTTGCAGCTTTAATGGAAACCTTTGAGATAAATCACTGCAAGACAGGAGTATATGCACCTCAAGCGAATGCGTCAGAGCGCGTTAATCAATCGATATTTTCAGCAATTCGTTCGTATCTAGGAGAAAACCACAACGAGTGGGATTTGCACATCTGTGAAATAGAATGCGCACTACGTTCAGCAGTACATTCTGCTATAGGCATGACTCCGTACTTTGCGTTGTTTGGCACCAACATGATTACTCATGCATCGGCATACAAGATAGCCAGAAAGTTAAACGTTGTAGATGAACCCGATGTCAGATTTAAGAACCGACATGACTTTATGGAAATCGTTCGCGATAAGCTGAAAGAAGGATTACACAAAAGCTACGAGGCTAACGCGAAAAGATACAACATACATGCCAGGATTGCTAAGTTTAAAGCAGGACAGGAGGTATTTCGCCGAAATTTTCAGTTGTCTGATTTTGCTAAACAGGTATCAGCGAAGCTGTGTCGAAAATTTCTCAAGTGTAGGATTGTTCGAATGGTTGGTAACAGTCTGTATGAGATTGAGACTTTACAGGGTAAACCTTTAGGTGTATTCCACGCCAAGGATTTAAAGACATAGCTGGACATTTCACTTTTATCATATTCGCAATATGATTGCGAATATGATAAAACGGTTCAACACCGAGAAAGGGTGTGGTGTGCCATGTCAAGTTCTTGTCAGGCACAATATGAACAGCAAATGTCAGAACATGAAACATAGACCACCCTGTACTTAATTCGTCGAGTTACAAGAAAAAGAAAAAAAATACAACACCGCGAACAGAGTTGCTATTGTGGGGCACATGAACATGAGGGTGTGGCTTAGAGAGCCAACTTCAGGTCTTTCCGTTGTGGCTTTTGGTTTCTTTGGTTCTTTTCTTTTCTGGATGATGGCGTGGTAAGCTGAAAATAGAAGTGTGAAAATAAAAGTGTGCAAATAAAACTGAAAATAAAAGTGATACACAAAAAGTATTTAGCTTGAACCTCACAAATTGAGGTTTAGTGACGTAAAGTCGGGAAAAAAATTCACCGGCAATCATATAGTGCGGTTTTGTTTCGTGGGACCGAAAGTGCATCATGCGTTGTAGGTCGTGAACGTTTGACCAACAGCAAACGATAGGCATCTGGTGAGGATTCCTCAAGTTGCCATTGGTGGAAATTAGGTTGGCACGAAGCGAGCAGGAAACGTCTAAGGACCTAAATGTAGAAATAGACCCGTAAACCCTTTCGGCCACCACCAGAAACTACCGCCAGAAACAAATTCTACAACTAGAGCAACCATAACCTCAACATCTATATTTCATGACCACCAATATCTACTGCCCTACACTTTTCAAAGCATCACCACACCTTTAGTCATTGGTATAACATTTCGGCCTAACAGGGCCATCGCCACATCGGTAGTCATCGGCAGAAAGCATCGGCCAATTCAAACAACGACACACGGCGAGGGACAAACGCACGACGAGACCTATCAGCAGTCATATTTCAGGACATGGCACATTTGCGTTTCAACACCATCCCAAAGCCAAAGCGGCCATATGTAAACAACAGCCACCATCCATAGACAACAGTACATCATATCCGATCAACAGCCAACAACTATATTCATCTATAGGCAACGCCAACAACTATATTCATCCATAGGCAACGCCAACAACTATATTCATCTATAGGCAACGCCAACAACTATATTCATCCATAGACAACAGTACATCATATCCGATCAACAGCCAACAACTATATTCATCCATAGGAAACACCTACAACGATATTCATCCATAGGCAACACCAACAACTATATTCATCCATAGGCAACACCAACAACTAAAGTCATCCATAGGCATAAGTAAAGTACATCCAATAAACAGCCAACAACTATAGTCATCATTGCAATACCTAAAGCCCTTGGTAGACATCGGCACATCTAGCGAATCGACCGCATGCTTCAGGAGACAACAGAGGCCAACTGTGAGCAACAGATAAGTGAACTACTTTTTTTTTGTTTTTGTATTCTCTTTTTGTCTTGTCCCCAATGCTAATTTTAACCCTTGTCGGAGGTAAATTTTGAATTTTCAAAAGATTTAAGTAAAAGAAAAAAAAAAGATTAGGGCTCAAAACCATTCATTATTTAAATCCTGAATCTTCTAAGATTTTAAAAGTTTAAACTCATAAGGCACAAAACCTTTCATAATTTCAATTCTGAATTGGGGATAAATTAAATTGCAAACCCATATAAATTCAAATCAGTCAGGAGTTAAATTTTGAATGTTATAACAAGTCACCATTTAAATTCTGAATCTTTTGAAAGTTTAAAGGTTTACCCTATAAAGCCCAAAACTATTCGTATGTTAAATTTTTGCTTTCCGGAAAAATCCAAGGTTAAAACAATTAGAACCTGAAATTGTTTAAGTCATGAGTTTAAGAGTTTGAATTTGGCTCAGCGGAAATTTGCACGCATTCCCTATTCAAATTTTGAATGATAATAATTTTGCGTTCTGAGCCCACATAAATTTAAGACCTTTCAGTATTTAAAATTCCGGATGGTAGTGGTTTTAAATTTTAGACACATATGAGCGTAAGTGCTCATTACTTAGATTTCAAATTGTACAAAAAAAAAAAAACTGGAATTTTTAAACCGGGGTTAACTTAAAACCATTCATTATCTAGATTTTCGATAATATTTATTTGAATTCAGGACCGAGCTAAATTTGGCACGGTCATTATACAAATTTTGAATTATAGTAATTGTGAATTTTTGGCCAAGTGAAATTGGAACTACTCATTATTTGAATTTTGAATTATCGTAGAATTGAATATAAACCACTTAATCTACAATCATTCTCAGTTTAAACTTTGAATTATAACCATTTTGAATTCTAAACCAGTATCAATGCAAAACCACTTATGATTTAGATTTTGAATTTTCGAAAGATTGAAATTTAAATCTTACATACCCCAAAACATAAATAACGTAGATTTTGAATTTGCGAAAATTAAATTTTAAACAGATGGGAACCCAACACTATTCACTAGCGAAATTTTGAATGTCCGTAAAATAAGAGTTTAAACCAATACCAACCCAAAATCATTCGTTACGTGAATGTTGAATTACAATACTGTTGACTTTGACCCAACATAACTTTGAAACCACCCGCGATTTCAATTTTGAGTCATAAAAAATTTAAACTTTAGCCCGGGTTATGTTTGAACAACATTGGTCAGATTTTGGATTGCGGTAATTTTGAATTTTGGTCTAAGCTGAATTTAAAACATTCGCTCTTGAAGGTCTGAAGCGTAATTTTGTTGAACTTAAGATAGAGTTAAAACACTCGTTCGTTGAAATTTTAATTTTAATCGTTATTTTGAATCTTGGACCACCGCTATGTTAGCTTGAAATCGTCATAACTGAATGTTTCGGAATCTGATAAAGTTAAAACCATCCATGATTTAAAATTTGAATTTCGTAAAATTAAAGTCTGAACCAGGATAAATCTAACCCCATTAGGTACTTAAGTGTTAAATTGTCGTGAAAATAAATTTAAATTTAATTGTAATAATTTAGCCCAGTAAAAATTTGAAACCATTCATGAATAAGATTTTGAGTTGTAGTAATTTTAAATTTTGGACCGAGTTAAATTGGAACCATTCATCAATCCAATTTTTTAATTTCCGTAGGATTAGATGTTAAACCCATATAAAACTAAGAACATGCATTATTTTAAATTTGAAGTATAATAATTTTGAATTCTAAACTCATATAATTTTAAGACCATTCATTATTTGAATTCCCAAACCAATATAAATTTTAAGCCAGTAATTATTTAAATTCCGAATTGTAGTAATTTTGAATTTTGTGATTGTTATCCATCATGTATTGAAATTTTGAGTTTCAGTAATATCAATTCTAAAACTATGTAAACTTAAACCCTTCATCATTTAAATCCCCAATTTTAGTTATTTTAGACCAAGCTAAACTTGGGCCAATCACTATTTCTGTTTTGAACTAGAGTTGTGTTGAATTGAAACGAATATAAACTTGAGACAATTCATTAAGTAAATTGCAGAGTATAGTGATTGTGAATATATATGTAAAACAATCATTAATTAAATTGTAAATCGTAACCATTTTGAACTTAAGATAGATTGATAACATTCATTCGTTGGAATTTTGATTTTTATAGTAACGTTGATTTTCGGACCAATTTAATTTTTGAACACTCATTATGTAGGCTTACTATCATCATAATTGTAAATTTCTGCATTTTACCAAATTTAGAACATTTATATTTTAAGTTGGAAATTATTGTAATTTGTTTACACTGTGGCCACATTTGATTTAATGCTTTGTATGGTAGTCCAAATCAACGTCCGCTAGAGTGACAATTTAGGCAGTGTGAAGAACAGTTAGATTCCACCGGTATATTAGCGCTAATGTAGGTAGGTGTTTGAATAAAGTAATAGGCTAAATTTTCATTCTGCCGATGTTGGCCCCAACATTTGTTGCTATATATCTATCTTGAAGTAATATAAAAGTATAACAAATTGGTAGATTACTATTTAAGTTATTTTAAAGATATTGTAAATAAAATTTCTTGTTGAACTTTGGAATTATGAGAATTTAAATGAAAACCGTTTTTAATTTGAAAATGGAAGAGTGAAAGGTTAAGGTGGGTATTTGGTGGTGAAAATTCGTTTTAGGGGTAGCTATAACTTGCGGCTGCTAAGCTATCATGGTCGAGCATCAGGATGGATGCTGAGGGAGGGCCAGCCAGGGATTTAATTTACATCTAAGTCCCCAAAACAAAAAAGGTATTGTATCTCGCGTTTGTTTTCTGTGCGGTTCGGTCTAATTTCGTTTGCGCCCCGTTTTAATTTTTTTTTGTGATCTAGGCAAATACACTGGTACGTAAAATAATGTTTTATGCACGTTCATTTGCAACGAACACCCGCCCATGCCCGACGAGTCATAGCCCGGCTGAAAAATTGTTAGTTACCAGTGTGACAAATGGACAGTGCACGCGAACCGTGCGTGTGGCAGCGGCCACTATCGCATTGAATCGTGACAGTTTTAATAGTTCTAGCTTTACCGCTGTCAAAAAATAATTTTTCAACTTAAATTGCTGGATCTTTTTCATTAATACTTGTTTAACAATTGTAAAAAAATCTTTTTTTTTTTAATGAATATGCTTTTTTAACACTGTATGTTTCCTTACAACAGCACACAAGCAAATATTTAAAATAAATTGAAATAGCTTAAAATTTCCAATTGTGGAAATAGGAAAACTTGCGAGACTTGTTCCATGAAGTCCGTTTTAAAATAAGTGCAATTTCAACAATTAATGTTAATTCATAAGAAACGAGAAGTCAAAATTTGTGAATTAAAAGTGAAATTTGTTTTGAAAAATGGCTCCAGAAAGCAAACAAACTAAATTGCTCATATTATTCCAAGAATTTGCTCTTTGTGATATCCTAGTAAAACATGGAACTTACTGGAAAGCAGTTTTGTAAGGGAGAGAAGTAGAGAAGGCATGATTTTTATTTACTTAAATTAAAAGATCACTTCAATGGTATTTGCTTTTCTGCTGCTTCTTAGTAGTATGTAATAACCAGCACATATATCAGCGCTCATGTAGTTTTATTGCTTCCAGAAACCTTAAAAATTTTTACTGGGATGTGAACACTAGAATTTTTTGGAAAAAACGACGGTAAGCCTAAAAACATCCACTTTAATAAATGCATAATTAACCAGCGCATATTTAGGAGCCAAAATTGCGAGGCAAATTGACCAAGTTTGTGTAAATGAATTTTCATTTAATTTTTAACGGGAGATCCCACTTTCCCGGTTGGTTAAAGAAAAATACATTAAAATCTTTTTTATACAGATATCTTTTTGTGAAATTTCGTGCTTAAGTAGATTGTACGAACTATTTTGTAATTATGTTTTTCACATTAATTATAAATGATGGGAATTCCAAGACAGAAAATAATGGGAGGCATTTCCTTGTAATTATCCCATCCATATTTATGTGTCTGTCTGTGGTAAATGTGTTACTTGGCTTTATTTTACAAAATAAATAAACAAATTCTTTGATTTTACCTTTTCTGTTTTTCTTGTTCATTCTTCCTTCTGAAATTTGATTAAAACATGCCTTTTAACATCTTAAGTTAATGAGACACTCATGAACCTTTTTTCGGTGCATTTGTTTGAAGTGTATGCGTGTGTAAGTCTGCGTGTATGTGTGTGTTTTTTTTTTTGACGTTACCAGCGGGAAAACTCAGCAGACCTTCTTACTTCAGGCCTTTTTAAAGGACTGCTTAAAAAATTTTTTGATTTAATTACTATTCTTACGTAACTCTTGGCTCTTTGGTATGAGAAGCGAGAAAAGAAGGAGTAACATTTTTTTTTGTTTTTTTTTGCACAAGCAAAAGCAAAAGAATTCAGATCCCGTTATAAAAACAAAGTAACATATGTTGTAAATCATTTTATTTGAAGTGGAAAAGAGAAAGAGTAAAATTTTTTGTTTTGTTTTTTTCGCCAAAGCGAAAGATTTCAGATCCCGTTATAAAAACAAAGTAACAAAGTAGGTGCATATTAAAATACAAAATAAAAACAATAATGTAAATCATTTTAGTTGAGTTTTGTCCATTAAGGAAGATAGGTACTTGTGCTTAAAAGTTTTTTTTTATAATAGGTATACTTTTATTTACAATCTATTTTACAATATTTAGCAATTTGATTATTTCAACAAAAAAAAAAAAATAGGTTTCACATGTGTTATTAAACCACAATTAGTTTAATAAAATATATAAACATACGTTTTTAATTTCATTTGTATGGAAATATTCCTTAATGTTTTAGACTGATAGCCCTTCAATATGACCTTTAATGCATTTGTAGAAGGATGGTCTGAAAGGCCTTTTAAGAGCCATTTATTTGAAGGCCTTTACGAGGCTCTGGGGAAGAAAGGAATGCGGAAGGCCTTCTCCGCAATGACAACGCGTGTAAGAAAGATATGAGTATGGAATGGAGCGAGAAGGCCTTGTTTATCCAAAAGAAGGCCTCTGTACTCCTTCTTTTTCCCGCTGGGTTGTGTTCATAAGCAAATGCGTGTATTTCCACACATGGTCTAATACACTCTCACGTACGTTGCGTATTATGTTGCTACATAATATTGTATTAAATTAAGTTGCAGTCAGACGTTTTTTATATGCTGTTTTCACAACACAAACAATTACACGTATAGTAAAATATATATGAAAAGCACTCAGGTTTTTAAGATATAATTTTTCGCAAGAAAAAAGTTTACAACATGTTGTAAAAAAAGCATCATCCAAAAGAGAAATAATAACGATAATAACATTGAATAAAAAAGAAAAATTATCTAAGCAATTTAATTACCAGTAATATCCACATGATGCACAAGAAATCGCTCATAATGCTTAAAACATGCAACATTATATATTGCAATATGTTATGTGAAGTGTATAATATGAGTTTTTGTATATAACCATAAGCGTATGAAGTGAAAGGTAACTAAAAGATACACTGAAAGAATTATGGTTCATACATCTAATGAATCAATTTCATTAAATTTTTTCATTAATCCAATGAAAAATTTCATAACGAGAATTAAATTTTACAAATATAATGAAACAATTTCATCGACACTACGAAATTGAGTTTCGTAATATCGTTAATATTTTTCATTAAAGTAATGACAACAAAAAAAAGAAAAATTCAACTTATGGTTAGTCATAATTTCAAAAGGTTTTTTAAGATTAAAATAACCTATTAATTAAAATATTTAAATGTTTTAAAGTTAATGAAAAAAAGGAATCTTTTGTAACTTTATATTTTCCATGATAAATGTTTCTAAAAATTGTAATTTTTAATGTTTCATAACATTAATGAAAAAAATTCATTACGATAACGATATACTGATTTTAGCTAAATGTAAGCAAAAAATTTTTTCTTAAATGTTAATTTCGCGCGGGCTGGAAAATGAATTTAGTACAACTAACTTAAAGGTTAGCTTATGAAATTAGAACATTACATGATGTAAACGAAATATAAAAACGAAATAAAATTAATAAAACTTAATGATTTGAAACAGGAATAAAAAAAAATAAAAATCACAACAACTCAAAACGCACATTGAAAAAATGGATAAAATAAATTAAAAATTTCATTCAAATATAAAAACATTTATATATATAAATAATGAAAAATTTCTTTAAACGTTTGACATTAAAATAATGCAAAATTTTCATTGAATTTATGAAACATTTCATTAACAGGGGGCTAATGTAACATTCTTCATTAATCCAATGAAGGGTTAAATAGGTTGACTTTTAATGTTTTTAAATTCTTTCAGTGTTCAATAAAGTACGTTAAAGGTAAGGTATTGTAGTAATGTACATGAAAGAAAAGGTTTGCATCCATTAAGGCAATTTCATAAAGAATATATACAACTAAACTGAAGTAAGTACTATTTGTGTTATGGCTTAACTGTAACTTTTAACGCTTAATAGAAGTTATAAAAAAATATCATTTATGGTATAATTTTGGTCCAGACATTTTAGTTTTTTCATAAAACTATATGCAAATAGCCGTTATACAGTCGTACATATATTCAATTAAAAGAAAGGTTTTTATACTAAAATTAATTTATTCCACAAACTCTGAAGAAAATGAAAATAAAGTGTTACGATTTTTTTTAAGTTTTCTTTAATATAGTGAACAATTTCTACCTTTGGGAGAAATCGTGCCGATTTAATTTGTCTGTTATATGTTAACATATGGTTATGAGAGTTACTTCCCATGGTATCATATGCTTGTAATTGCATTTAAATTCTCCCTCTCGATGAGTGTGTATGTAGATATGTATGTTTGTAACATTGCACTTAGTGGTAATTACACTCAATTAAATAACCAGATCCATTACCATATATGGTAATATTCCTTGTTTTGAAAAAGTAACATATTTTCTTAAATACTCCTGTATCTTAAACTTTAATTACAAAAATAAGTTTTTAAAAACTTATCAAAAAAACAACATCATCATCACTACCATCATTATGTAACGATTGCTGGGCCCTACAGTCAGAACATCATGAAAATTAAAACATCAATAGATATAATGCTTTGTTGTGAGTAAACCTTTACACTCTTTATTTTTGTAATTATTGCTTTAGTTATTAATTACTCTTATTCTTATTAAACTCTTTTATTTGAATCGTTAGTCTGCTTCAATATAATTCCGTTATAAAAAAAAAATTGTTTAATAAGAATATCAATATTCATGTTAATTAATTATTTTCTCTTAATATTATTCCATCCATCATGAGGAGGGTTTTGTTTCATTTTCACTAACTTTGTTTTCCAATAATTCCAAATAAACTTAAAAATGAATTTTTAATTGTAACAAAAAAAAAAAAAATAAAAATGCACTTTTAATTCTTAGATACAAAGGGAAGGATAGCTAATAAAAAATGTTTCTCATAATGTAGGAAGAGGTTCACGTTTATTATAGGGACGGAAATATTAATATCGGTACGCGTTCTGTCTAGGTGTCTGTCAGTCTATCTGTCAGTAGGGTGGGAAACATATACCCCTTTGGCACAACATCTTTGCCATTTTGGGTTTATTTGAGATTTTTAGGAATGTTAGAAATACAAAATTTTTTTTACTCTATGGTAATCTCAGGCAAATGAGTATTTTATTTATATCGTTAAGCGTTAAGAAACCGGGTTAAGAACCACATTACCAGTTGCTGAGCTAGCCAAACATCTTTATTGCCCTTTTAACTCGTTTGTTTTCGAATAAAAAGTATGATTTATTTTAAGAAAATTTTAAAAATTTTTGTTATTCTGCGGCATATACGACGCTTAACAAAAGTTAAGCCTCACTTTTACCACTCAAAGACATGATTCTATATTCTGAAGCAAATGTTATGAATAATTCTAAAAAAAGAAAAATGAAATCTAAATCAAGCCAACGGAGTACGCACAAGCAATGTTCAATAGTTTAATCAAGGTAGCTGAATACTTATTTTTGAATAAACATATTTAAAATAGAAACTGGGAATTATTTCCTTCCGAAGGTTACTTTATTATTATAGCTTTTTTGTAATAGTTCTATTCCTTCAATTTTTCAGAAATGACTTTATACACTACCAGACTATTATTTTGTATTTTCTTGTTACATTTTACCTTAGCTTTCCTTTGGAAAGCAAAGAGGTATATTTTATGTACAGAAAAATTTACAATTATTAGACACCAGCAGAATGTAATGCATTTTCTGGCCCGCTACGGCCTTCGTCAGCATTCTTTGTGCCACACTGGATAGTGATACTTTATAAATTGAATTTTTCTGTACATAAAATACACCTCATTGCTTTCCAAAGGAAAGCTAAGGTAAAATGTAACAAGAAAATACAAAATAATAGTCTGGTAGTGTATAAAGTCATTTCTGAAAAATTGAAGGAATAGAACTATTACAAAAAAGCTTTATAAAATACATAACTGAAATTTAGCTCATAGAATAAATTCGGAAAATTAAAAATGTTGCATATTTTAAATAATTAATTATTTGAATATAACAAGCTTAAAAATGTTATGTGTGTTTTTAAAATATAAGATATTGAACGTGTAGTAACATTTATGTATGTACTATATGAAAAACACTCAAAAAACAAAGTTAATTGTAAGACAAGTTTGGCTTAATCAACAAAGAATAATAAATAGATCCATGACATGGCGCCTTGGATGCTTCGTGCACTTCGAGTTGCCGTGATATATTGGTTTAAATTTGGAGAAGTAAAGCAAAATTTTCTGCAAGTGATACAGGCACAACATTTTACATTATCGGAGCAAAAGTAAATTTTGTTGTTTGCACGATTTAAAACTACTTTTCATTTTGTTAAAAAAAGCTTAAAAATATTTTTTAAGACAAGATCGCATCTCGCTGAGAACATAGTAAGCTTTTAATACAAAGTGGTACATAAATAAAGATTGTGAAATTAACAAGGTGTAATTTATTAAGCTCTTATAAATTAAAGTGTTGTGTGTATTATATTGTATTAAAGTTGCAAGAAAAGAACGCAAGGGGTTTATTATAAGGGAAATTAACCGAAAACGTAATTGAAAAGGCAGTAACGTAACAAAATTTTAGTTTTTCGTGTTAGACTTTAATTACTGTACCTACAGATTCGTAACTCGCGCACAAAATAAAACACAACCACTCAGATTAAACGTTTATTACAGAGTAAAAATCTTAGACGCTAAAATTATAAATAGTGTTATAAAGTATTCTAAATCTAAGTAATACCAAGTTCAATTAGTATATTAGTATTATTATTTAAATAAGCTTGCGGTCTCTTTTTTTTATAAAACAAATTAAATTTATTTAATCCAATATTTCGGCACTGAATTTAAGGATAAATCAACAACATCAATTAATGAGGGAAGTACAAAAGGAATATAGAATGAACACAGACAATTTACAAAGATATTTTAATAAAGAAGAATACACTAAATTTTTGGATTTTGAAGATAGAGTAGCAAGAAATTTTAATGAAAAGGTCAAGAACAGACACAAGAGGAAGTTTGAAAATCTGGTAAATTTACAGAAAAAAGAATTAGGTATAAAATTAAACAATAAGTGGTTTATAAATAAATCTAAGATAGATATACCAATAGATGCACAATGGGTTCTTTCGTTAGGACACCAACATTTTTACCAACAGAAAGAAAACATTTTCCAATTTTTAAAGTTATAACGGAAGGGGAAGATTTGGTTCAAACACTAAAAAATAAGGAAGAATAGGAAATAGCTAGGACAAAACTAACAACAAATATAGATAGCTACATGAATAAAATGCGATTGACTAATAGGGATAAATTTGTTCTTGACAAAGTAAAGGAAACCGAAAAGTTTTTAAGATTTAATAGGAATATACTTATTTTGAATGCAGATAAAGGTAATACGACAGTTGCAATGGACAGAACGGATTATAATTTAAGGATTAATGATATAAGTAATAAGGGGTAACTCAGTTTATAAGAAACTGAGTAAAGATCCTACTAATAGATTACAAAGGATAAATAATGACTTTGTTCAGGAACTTTTTAGGAAGAATATAATAACAGTTATGGAGAAGAACAAACTTAAAACTAATACAGCAATTGCACCTCGATTATATGGAGTCCCAAAAATTCATAAGATTGATTTTCCATTAAGACCAATATGTTCATGTATAAATTCTCCATCATATGAACTTTGTAAATATGGTACAACAATTCTGAAAAATATAACTGAAAATTCAAAATAAAACGTAAGGGACTCTCTTCAATTTAAAGATAAAATTAGGCAAATCAAGTTAAATGATGATGAGAAATTAATATCTCTAAACGTAGTTTCATTATTTCCAAGTATACCTATAGATCTTGCTATAGATATAATAGAGGAGCAATGGGATAAAATAGAAGAACACACTAATATAGAAAAGGACTTATTTTTACGTATTCTGAAATTTTGTATAATTGACAATAGATATTTTCAATTGGACAGTAATGTATATGTTCAACTAAGGGGACTTCCTATGTGATCACCAGCATCTCCAATTGTAGCAGATATTGTTATGGAGAGATTAATAGATAGATGTTTAGAACAGTTGACTATTAAACCTAAAATTATGACAAAATATGTGAATGATTTATTTTGCGTAATTAAGGAATCAGAGATAGTTAAAATTTTAGATACATTTAATTCCTTTCATGCGGATATAAAATTTACAATGGAAAAAGAGTTTGAATCTAAATTGTCTTATTTAGACACTTTGATAATACGAAAGGGGGAAAGTGTATTAATTGATTGGTATCAAAAACCAACATCATCTGGTAGGATAATTAATTATTTTTCAAAGCATCCTAAAAGGATTATAATTAACACAGCTAAAAATTTTATAGATAGGGTATTGAAAATAAGTGATTTTTGTTTCCATAAGAATAATAAGGAGAAAATTTCTAAAGCAGTAAGAGAAAATAGTTTTCCAAAGGAAATTATATCTAATTTATCAATACAATTTAATAACCATAGAATAAATAACTCCAACGTTAGTACGGAACCAAAAATTTATAAATCGCTAACTTTTGTACCAAAATTTTCGGAGAGGTTAGAAAAATCTAATATTTATGATACGGAAAAGTATAAAATTGCGCATAAATCTTATAATACAAAAGGTAGATTATTCACTAAAATGAAAGACAAAATGAATAAGTTTGAAATGTCGAATGTAGTATATAAAATACCTTGTGGGGGAAATGTTAATGGACAATGCGGTAAAGTGTATGTTGGTACAACAAAAAATAAACGGAAAATTAGGTTAGCAGGACATAAGTCAGATCAAAAATATAGAAATATTTCATCACAAAAAACAGCTTTATCAACTCATTGTGCTAATCTAAACCATTATCCAGATTTTGAAAATACAACAGTTTTAAATACGGAAAATAATTATAAACGTAGATTTATTTTAGAAATGTTGCAAATTATAAATGTACCGACAATATCGAGAATTAATTTTAAGTCAGATACTGAAAGTTTAGCACAAAATTATAGACATTTAATTTATAAAAATAGAAACGGAAATTAAAAATTTATTTAAACTGTAATAGATTAGGTTTGAATTGGAAAACCTTTTTTGTATTTGAATTGGGAAACCTTTTTTGTATTTAAATGAAAATTGTTATCAGAATTTTTGTTAAATTTGTTTAATTTGTTAAAATTTTTAATTTTTTGTCAAACATTAAAGAAAAAAACCCTGAAGAAGGCACACAACGGAGTGCCGAAATATTGGATTAAATAAATTTAATTTGTTTTATAAAAAAAAGAGACCTCAAGCTTATTTAAATAATAATACTAATAAAATTTAGACTTAGTATATATTGTTATATTGAAACTTAACTACTATTATTATTATGCAATCGTGTTGCCATATATTCTTATAAATGTGTATTTTTCAACAATTTGTGACTATATTTCAACATCTCTTTTCTTTAAATCGAATTATTTCTTTTGATTTTGCCTTCATTATTTAAAAGTTTAAGATTTTAATACAAAGTGCTTTTATTATTCATCTTAAAATTTATTTTTGTGTTTGTATTTTAATTGAAATTCATAGAATGCAATAAATTCAAATTCATAATGTTTTAGAATTATGCACACTGACAAACACAGGCATGCAAAAACACGTTTGTTCTTTATAAAACTCCTCTCTTTCAATTTACGTCCTTAAGTATCCTTTAAAAAGTAACCACAGCCAAAGTAAGCAACAGCAATAGGAACATAGGCAACAATATAAAGCTGAATTAAAAAGAGGAAGAACAGCAATAATGCTTTGGTAATAATAAGAATAAATTTATGCCAAGCTAACTTTGCCATAAATACAAATTAGTAATACATGAATATTTGTGGGTTAGCCAAAGTATACTTGAACTCACTCTAACAAAACTTTAAGATAGTAGAAATCCTTTTTTTTAAAACAAACAAAAAAATTATAAATTATTCATAAGCGCATTTTAAAGGAACAAATACAATTTAATGAGTCCATAGCACAACAAGTAAACACAATCACAGTCATAAGCAGATATTTTAAAGTTCATGTTAATCAAATGTATTTTCAAGCTGATGAAAGGAAAGGCGGAAAAGGTAGCACAACAAACTTGTAGCATTAACTGCCAGTTTCACCAAGTTCAGTTAGTATATACTCTCACTTTAAAGCTAGTTTACACTATCTCACAAGTATTACGTATTCCATAATACTTTGTCAGATAGAAATCTTATGAGTTTTGTTGCGACTGTCAAAAAATCTAATTCAACATGACAGTTTGTGTTCACACCATCACACAAAGTATAAACACTTACACATGAAATAAAATGCAACCCTGATCCAATGAAAAGTATTATTGTTTAGAAATTTTTTAAAAAACGAGGAAGTCGTATGGGATGTCAAACTTTTTTCATAATACTTGTCATTTTCGTGACACATTGCATTCACACTATCACACTTTGTCATATTACTTGAGTTTTTGAAATGTATTAATACAAAGTATAATAGTGGTATCTAGCTTTTAGCTGTTATAAAACGAATGGTAAACTGGCAGTTATAGTTAATTATGGCTGAGCTAAGTGAAATGGGCTGTAGAAGTAAATTGTTGGGAGTATTTAAAAGTAACAAATTTGGACTTTAACGAACCCATACTTTTAAAAGTACACAAATAAAATGTACAAATTTTTGTACAAAGAATAGCTTATTATGATTCTTTTAAGAAAAGTATAGAACAAGTTTTATCTATGTGCTACCTTTTGTCACTTCTCCTAAAAACTCATTTTTTTTTTTTATTTTTTACCTTTGGTCAATTCAATGGCGCATATTCAGAAATCATAACTAAAGTTGTAACTCACAAAACAGAAACGAAAAAATTGTTCATAGATAGCTATAGATCTTATTCACAATTCATAACTAACATAGTAACAGCTCTCAGCTGATAGAAGAAATGCAACCATGCATATTGGCATGTAGAGAAAATTAAATGTCGATAACATATTGAACGATATATTCTGTAATTAATTATAAAGCTTATCAAACTATTAAAACCCCATTTTTTGTTCTTTAAAGAATTAACACAAATTCTAAAAATGCTATTTTTTGGTTATAATTAAAATAAGGACTTGTAAAAATATTCAATAGAATTTTATCGACTAAGAACACATCTCTAGTTTATTTTGTTTTGTATTGATATTTTTTGGATGCATTAGAAATGCATTTAAAATGGAATGCAGCTTGTTTTATACGTCTTCACTGTTTTTTGGCCATGTTTTTATCTGATATTACTGGAATATCTCTTGAAATTTTTTCAATTTATTTTTTTATAAGCACTTCAAAAATGTTGTACTTTTGAAATAAATTATATAATGATATAAATCAGCTGTTCTTTGAATGTATTAGTTAGTTGGCATTTAGTAGCAGCTTTACCAGTAATTAAGTGTAAACTTTTTAAGCTGAAAGTAATAATCAGTGAATAACTTAAATAGGCACTTAAAAAAGTTAACACTTGGTAATCATCATATATATTATTTCTAAAGCACTTTTTTTCGTCGGTTGCAAATATCTCCCATACCACCGCATCAAATTTAATGAATGATATCTCATTTTAAAGCTTTTTTCTAACACTAATGACGAAAAATAATTAGAAATTGAAAAATTAATATTTTCATTGATAAAATTATATTTTAAAATGTATTGAAGTTACTAAAATTTCTATTAATTATTTTAATTTTATGTTACAAAAATTACAACTAACGGTGCGAAATATTCGCACGGGTCATCTAGTATATATTATTTCTAAAGCACTTTTTTTTGTCGGTTGCAAATATCTCCCATACCACTGCATCAAATTTAATGAATGATATCTCATTTTAAAGCTTATTTCTAACACTTATGACGACAAATAATTAGAAATTGAAAAATTAATATTTTCATTGATAAAAATTATATTTTAAAATGTATTGAAGTTACTAAAATTTCTATTAATTATTTTAATTTTATGTTACAAAAATTACAACTAACGGTGCGAAATATTCGCACGGGTCATCTAGTATATATTATTTCTAAAGCACTTTTTTTTGTCGGTTGCAAATATCTCCCATACCACTGCATCAAATTTAATGAATGATATCTCATTTTAAAGCTTATTTCTAACACTTATGACGACAAATAATTAGAAATTGAAAAATTAATATTTTCATTGGTAAAAATTATATTTTAAAATGTATTGAAGTTACTAATTTCTATTAATTATTTTCATTTTATGTTACAAAAATGACAACTAACGGTGCGAAATATTCGCACGGGTCATCTAGTAATTTATAATTTGTACAAGAGTTAAAGTAGGAAATTTAATTATGGCTTATTGTAATTTTTGCAGCAAATGAAAGCATTGTTTCCCGATTTAATTTGCATATACCAAAATGCATTTTCCATCCCATTTGAACTTACAGCATTTGCAAAATCCCCTTGAATTTGTTCATTCTTTTTTTTACCAGTGTTCCGTGCCAGTTTTACAATGTACGGTTGTATTTTCCATATGTATCCTGGGTTGGAGTATCCATCAAACCAAAATGTAAGCTCATATTTGGCAGGTTTTGAAGGATTATACTGCCCTAAAAAACATTGCCTTCTATACCCACTAGCTGCTTATCATGTTTTTAACAGTTAGAAAACATTGAAAGAAGAGCTTTCTAATTGTCCCCTAATTAACGAGTAGGACTAATCTTGTTACTACGTTTTTGCTGTCTTCTGTTGATAACGTCATGAAACCGGAGAGCATATGAAAATTATCTTCGCTCATAATGGACCGGAATATAAGACGACCAAAACGTGCATCAGAGAAACCATGCAAATCTGTGGTTTTGCCTCTTAAATACAATACATTTTGATTAGTGGCTTACGTACACAGGTGGCCGGCACATGAAAATTCTTCTACTGAAACCTCCACGGGGGTGCTGGCTGGAAACGGATACTAGTGGGTACGCGACTAAGATCAGGGCTTTCAGCATAGTGTCACAATGTAATGCCTATTGCCACATTACTGTGATGGGTCTTGATCATAGGTAGAAGGTAATCGTGGGGTTTGATTCGGTCCGGGCGTCTGTTTCCCACATTGGGCGCGTCTGATCCCATATTGGGCGGCTTTCTGGTGCGCGTCTGTTATCCAGTGGATCGGCGTTACTACGAACATGGCAGTATGTATAAAATGCAACCGATAGAAATGAAATGGAAGAAGATGCAAATAAAAGCCGGGCGGTAATATACGCCCAAACGTCGGTGTTAGCAGTGACTGCGAACACCGGCCGGCACGGTGGAGAACCAGTATGTCTTCTGCGTGTCGCCAGCGGTCACACATTCTCTGCCGTGGTTAAGGCGCCTTACGGTGGAAGTATTAAAGATGCCAAAAACTCAAATATGACACGTACGGATGCCGTTGTCAATTCAGACTCGGATCTCGATAGCTTCAAAACGATTACCTCTAAAGAGGAACGTGAGCTGCTAAATTCGCCTAGCACATCTCGGGGAGCCCATTCTACAAACAGGAACAGCCCTAGGAGAAGCAAGGAAGGACTTAGAGCTCTATCGGAATACAAAGCTGCGGTCCGGATACAGCATCGGCTTGGCTCCTAATCCAACCTTTCCAATGATGAGAAAGAGCGGATGAAGTGGGCCAAACGGGCGATTGCAGAAGGCCGAGCTCACTTTTCCAATAACCCTAAATATGCTGCCAAAAACCATGGTTTCCCCAATTGCATTGAAGAAGCCGTGATTAAGAGCATGCAGGGAAAAAGACAGCCGTCAGTTGATAAGTCTCCATCTGCCGCAAATCCTAAGGAGACAAAAAAACCCAGAGGAGATCAGACCCTCGACATCTGCCACTGAGCCAATGGCAAAGGGTGCAAGAGTCAGTGAAGTGGCCAAACGTCCTTTGAGCGTGGCACTTCTCGACATGAGCAACCCCTTAGGTGGGGCTGGTTGGTTCAATAGAGTGAAGCTCATCAGTTGCATCATTACGAAACTCAAGGGTCTGTGATCGGATGCACAACTTAAGATTGTGGATCGATTGCACATTCCTGCTGTACCGAAGGCGAAGGTGAATTTTCCGCGTATTGTCAAACCGGAAGTCGCTCTTCGTCTCCTACAAAATTAGAATCCCGGCATTCCCACTAAAGAATGGAGGATTCTGCATGTAAAAAAGGCAACAAGGACGGGCAGAACTACATACTGCAGATCACAAAGGAGGCAGAAGACCTTTTGTATCCTCGGTATGGAAATATGTATTGGGGAGTGGGCAGTGTGTTTCTACGCTTAAAGAAACGACATCCACAGGACTCCAACCATTACACACTGGAGGTCGATGAAGTGGAGCGTGATCTGGCGGCTGCCACTGCGGCCACTTCTGGACTGAGTCTGGGTAAGCCGGCCAAGGAGGATGGAGCCGACCCCGAGCGGGTGATTTTAGTTGATGATGCTTAAGATCCTGCAAGTCAACCTCCAACATTGTAAGATGGCATCGGTCGAACTCCTCTTCACGTACTTCTCAAAAGTGGTAGGTAGAATACGATCTGCAATACTTGTTAGGAAGAATTTTGACTCATATATTCTCTATAATTACCGCACTGACGATCTCACGGTAGTGGCCTTGGAAGATGGCAGGGATGACATCATAGTCCTTGCATCATCCTATATGCCACACGGCAGAGATGCCCCACCAGTAGAACTCCACAGACTGGTCGGGGAAGCTTGTAGAAGGAAACTAAATCTGGTGGTGGGCACGGATGCTAACGCTCATCATACAATATGGGGCAGTAAGGACATCAACAATAGAGGTGAGGATCTTATTGCTTTTATATTACAGAATTAATACAAATTGCGAATCGAGGTGAGGTTCCGACGTATAAGGGTCCCACTTCGGAAAATGTACTTGATGTGACGCTTTATACGGATTATAAAGTAGTGATAGAGGATTGGAAGGTGCTAACGCAGCCATTCTTCTCTGATCATTCCTATATATCCTTTTTGTTAGATTACACTATACCCGACGAGACAGTGTTTAGGAACCCAAGGAGTACAGATTGGGCCAAATACTCTTCACTTCTAAATAGGGACCTAGGTCACTCGCGAACGCTGGTTAGTTCAGGGGACATAGATGCTGCTATAGACACGTTGGTATCGGGCGTTATTGGATCCTATGAGAAGTCGTGCCCTCCGACACAAGCTAGGCGTAAGTCCAGAGCACCTTGGTGGAATAGACAGCTGGACTGTGAAATAAGCGAGCTCCGTGAGCTATTCAAACTGGCGAAAATCGTCGACCGGTCTGAATGCTGGGGGGAGTATAGAGACGCTCTTAGGGTGTATAAGCGTGACGTGCGAAAGGCCAAGCGAACTTCGTAAAAAAGCTTCTGTGATAATATAGAGAAGACAACCGAAACGGCAAGACTGCGGAGGATGCTAGTGAGCAATCCGGTTATGCCAAGTACAGTTTGTAGGAAACACGGAGAATGGACAACGAGCAGTTCGGAAACGCTGGAAGTTCTCGTTGATATACACTTCCTGGGCTGTTCTGATGTTCCTATTCCAACTGGTGAAACTTCTTTTATGGCGAATGGGGATGATGGTATTTTCTCCTATGAGGGGGTGGAATGGGCCATTGACACGTTCCAGCCGTACAAGTCGCCTGGTCTTGACGGGATCATCCCGGCACAACTACAGCGGGGCAGACAACGGATAGTACCATGGCTAGTGGAAATCTTTAACGGATGTCTGAGAATGAACTATGTGCCTATATCTTGGAGGTTTGTGTTTCTACCGAAAGCGGGTAAAAGCAATCATATGTACTCGAAAGATTTCAGACCCATTAGTCTCACATTATTCCTGCTGAAAACGTTGGAGAGAATTCTGGACCGACTATTCTCTCTGCTAATCAACACGCCTACACGAAGGGCAAATCAACTGAAGACCATCAACTATAAGGACTTCGCTATGGGTGTGTTCCTGGACATCGCGGGAGTATTCAATAATGTGTCCACGGAGGCAATTTTGGCCAGCTTGTCTTGCACGGGGGCACATTCACATGCTAAAAACTGGATCGGTAACCTGCTACGGTGGGGCACTTCCAGGATAATGAGGAGGGCACACCGGGGATCTCCCCAGGGAGGCGTGCTCTCACCAATGCTTTGGACACTTGTCGTCAACGAACTTCTCAATGGACTTCAGGACGGGGCGGCAAAGATAACCGCATACGCAGATGACGTGGCGGTGTTAGTTGCTAGCAAGGATCTGAATACTATTAGTTCTGTAATGGAGGCTACGCTGGCGGTGATCAAACAGTGGCAGCCGGAGTAGAGGAGACGGACCTAGTACTATTTACGAAAAGGTACAAAGTTGGTCCATGGAGGAAACCTAAACTAGGGGGTACTAGCCTGGAACTTAAATACCACACAAAGTACCTGGGAGTAATAATGCATAGCAAACTGTCGTGGAGATTGAATGTGGAGGAGAGGGTGAGAAAGGCAACGAATGCGTTCTACGCATGTAAGGGAATGCTGGGCAAGACGTTGGGTCTAAGCCCTGCTCTTACACATTGGGTATAAACATCGGTGGCGAGACTAATCTTACTCTACGGGATACTTGTATGGTGGACGGCATTGGATAAGAAATCGTACCGAAATATGCAAACGGGCATACAGAGACTCGCCGAACTTAGTATCACCTGTGCCTTGCGTAGTACACCGACTGCGACACTGGATGTGATCCTGGACTTGCAACCGATTCATCTAGTGGCAGAAGGAACAGCGAGGAAGTCTGCGATCCGCTTAAGGGCAACGGTACAGTTTGCGTACGGACCTTATGGTCATGACAGTATTATAAGGGGAATAGATTGTAGCAGTGACTACACCATTCCGAGGCTGACATTTGGAAGGAAACCACGAGTTACCTTGGAGGAAGACGGCTGGTTGGCAGGACTCCGATCAGTTTCTACACCGTCGGTTCCAAAATGGAGGTCGCGGTTGGAGCTGCAGTCTACTGCCGGGTACTGGGCATTCGGGAATCTTATAAGCTTCCCGATTACTGCAGCATATTCCAAACGGAGATATTTGCGGCTAAGATGGCTGCTGATTTGGCACGTCATTCCATTACTGGGAACTCGCACGTGAATTTTTTTCATCGATAGTCAGGCGGCGATCAGGGCGATAACCGCTGATTATTCATACTCTTCGATCGTCCAGGAGTGTAGGGAGTCGATGGATGGACTCTGTGCGAATAATAGAGTTCACATCTATTGGGTTCGTGGCCACCAGGGCATAGAAGGCAACGAGGAGGCGGACGAATTAGCGAAACGGGGGGTCCATTTACCATACGATAGGGTGATGGCCATTCCGGCTCCAATTCAGAACATAAGGAGGGATACGGACTCAGCTATACGGAGGAGATCAGAGGCGATTTGGGAAAACACCAGACCGTGCAGGATCTGCAGGGAAATGTGGGGATCCTATGATTCTTCTGTCGCTACCGAGAAGTGACTGCAGACTTCTGGTAGGTTTTTTGACGGGTCATTGTTGGACTGCGGTATACGCCCGCAGGGCGGGGCGGTTGAATAGTGACAATTGTAGATTCTGTGGGGTTCCCGGTGAAAAGGAGACAGTGGAGCATTTACTCTGCTACTGTCCGGCACTCGTGCGCTCCAGGCAAATTGTCATTACTTCCAAGGTCTCGGGGAAGTCTCCGGAATTGGCTTTATGAGACTCCTGGCATTCGTCAAGAGAGTGTGGGGTACTCTGAGTACTATTACGTCGGAATGCCCTTCTTCTTATATTCTTCTGTGGACTATCGTACAGCGTGGTAACACTAAGGACCTATTTGGTCTAAGCGGGGTCTAACCTAACGTACGTACACAGGATCAATAATATTGTTGTTGGCATTTTACTGGATGTAAAATTGAATTTTATTCAACACAAAACAATGACTGTCAACAGGGCTCGTTGTACTCTGGCTTTTATTAAACGTTGGGCAAAAGAATTTAATGATCCTTTCATCACTAAACAACTTTACACATCTTTCGTTACACTAATCATGGAATACGGTTCGATTGTACGGGATCCACATTATATAGTTCATAATGATCATATTAAATCCATTCAAAAACAATTCTTACTTTTTTGCCTGAGAGATAGATACCGAGGATACGATAATCACCCCACATATTCAACAAGATTATCCTTAATACGTCTGCCAAAACTGAAAAGTTGCAGAGTTATGCTAAATGTCTCATTTGTAATTAACTTAATAAATGGAAAAGTATGCTCCAATTTTTTATTAAGCAGATTATCATTTTACATTCCACGACGTACAGGACGGTACTATAATCTGTTAATTATAAAAACTTTCCGAACTAACTATGCTATGGCAGACCCATTTAGAAAACTGTGTTGTTGCTTTAATGAAATGTTTGAATTTGTTGATTTTGCTCTAGATGTAAATATTGTAAAACGTACTATTATACTTAAGTTAAATACTCATTTGTATTAGGCTGTAAGGATTAATCCATAGACCTAATTATATTAAATAAATAAATTGTATATACCGATAAGCTCCAACAAGAATTAAAACGTTCCATTTACTTTTCCAATTTAGTTCTACTATATTTATTTGTATTTTCAGAGATTATTTCTTCTACTCTCGGAGAAAAAATAGAAAAGTAGACGAAATCACCGCATAACGTGTTGGACCTAATGATAATGATATAATATTCTCTTAAAAAAAAAAAAAACAGATCAAAAGCTAAAACAAAAAGAATGAAGACTTATGTACAACCAGTACACATATCTGTACAAAAATGGGAAATCCCCGAAATAATACGATGTAATGCAAATATAAACATATACTCAATGTACAGCAAAATAATTTGTGTAATTAAAAAATTATTATTTCGTTCATAAATTATTCCCAATAACTGGCCAAGAAAGTTTTATATCGAATTATTTATAAAAAATACAAAGTACACCAAAATGGTCCCTGACCTAAGATTCGTAAGATTTTTTCAACCTAACAGCAGGGTTAAGTTAATATTTATATTCCTGCAATGAACGAAACTTTTTCAATTTGACACCTCAATCAATGCGCTGCAGAATTAAATAGAATTTATTTTAAAATAGCTAACAAAATAGTTATTTAATTTGATTTAAAATCATTGAAAAGCGTTGTATTAGGCTTTCTTGTAAAATCGGACCGTAAAATTTTAAGGTAAAATGTTTTTTTTTGGATTTTATCCTAAGGATATTTCCAAGTCATTGGAAGGGGTATCTTTCAAGGCATATTTACCACACAGCTAGTTCTCGCGATAAGCACATCCGAATTGCAACTCCTTTGCATCTGTGCTGAGTGCAACAGAGAAGTTAATTTTGAAAAATCCTGCAGATATGTCGGTTTCTGTTTGCTTAAGGTTCATGTATAATTTCTCGTTGTTATTTTCCACAAGCTTTTATTTAATATAGTTAAATAGCAGTTTCAGTGCCCCTTAAACTTAATAATATAGTAAGGGTCTTCATGATGTTGCTTAAAATAACCATTTGTGCAAATGGGTAAACTTGCGAGACTCGTTTCATGAAGATCCTTTTTAAGTTTTGTGTAATTTTAAACAATTAATGTCATTTCAAACAGAAACGTCAATAAAAAATATATTAAAAAAAAATAATCAAAAATATAATAAAAAACTTGGAATTTGTAAATTATAAATGAAATTTGTTTTTAAACATGCATAAAGAAAGCCAAAAGACTAATATGCTTATATTATTACAAGAATTTATTGTTTGTGATTTATTTACACTTGAAGTTTTCATTGAAAACGGCGGTAAGCATTAAAAAAATTTGTCTGTATAAATGCACAATTGAACTGCGTAAGTTTACGAGTCAAAATTGTTGGGCAAATTTAAGCAGTTTGTGTAAATGAATTCTCATACAATTTTTGACTTCATTTACGAGGGCGTAAGAATGCACAGTTTGCACAGTTTACGAGACTTATAAACGATATCATGAGGACCCTTAGTATATCTTAATAGTATGCTTAATTCCCAATTTTTATTCTTATAAAAACACTGAAATTTATTGTTGATAGAATAAGCTATTCTTGTAAATTAAAAATTTTGTATTCCCAAAAAAGTTACTTTGATAATAATTTTTAACACAAACAGGTTAAGATGACATATTTCGTGTTAAATAAGTAAGATATAATAATAAGTATTGTGGTAATTTTGTTGAACTATTTATGGTTTTAAATCCAAGTTTTCAATATTTTTAATCAGGCTTAAGTTCATCAAATTTAATTTTCTTTGAATTATTTTTATGAAGAAAGGAATTTTACAACATGAAAATTAATTCAAATTGTTATTGATAATCATTCATTCTTGACTGACCTGAGATTCGAACCCAGGCGGCTATTACACTCGCAGCCATCGACGACTGCTGACGTCAATAGTCAAACATCAATCCTTAAACAAAATTGTATTTTAACCTTTGGAAGATCGAAATTTGATTTTTTGAATGATTATCCATTTTTAATTGATTTTGCATGTTATTCCTTTACCTCTGTTTTTTCGTACTTTTTGTCAAGAATTCTTCTTGAAGTCCAAAGTACATTTTTGTTTTTTCATGTTTGTCTTTCTTTTCCTTGTTGACCTTTTTAGTGCTTAAACACTAAAGAGCATATCAACAATTTTATCTTTTTTCAAATTAATGCTATTTTAATATGGTTCACTTTGCCCTACCCTCTCTCTTCATATTGGGATCATCTGATATAAATACTTAGAACATTAACTTTTTTATGCTTATTTTTTTCTATAAGATATTATCATCATGCATGGAGTAGCAAGGAGGAGCATAAGCCACTGTTTACATTTTAAAGACATATATGGTTTTGTATCTGTTGCCAATTGCCATTATTTTTACAATTAGTTTCCACTTCATTAATTGTAATGTTACTTTTATTGAGTAATTTTTTAGCTTCTCTTTTTCTTTTTCTTTCGATTTTTTCTATTTTTATTTTTCACATCAACATGCCTTACCGCAAATAACTTTGGTTAGATGTCTTTATGGCATAAATACATCTTCGAACAGGGGGAGATAGCAAACCGCATGATTTTTGTAGAAAAGGTACTTGGCACTTTAAGTGTGAAAAATGTGAAAATAAATAAGCAATAGGAAAATAAGTAAATATGTAAGCGTATCTGCTATAAATGTAGTATGAAATTTAAACATATCACATATTTTCTACGCCTCATTATCTATTTGTTTCAATTAACCCATTAAGGCCCAAGCCATAATCCCATTGAGCTATAATGACGAAACTTTTAAAATTTGATTGTTTATATCTAAATATGAAAGAAAACAAATTTCGGGCAAATCGGATACGTGGGAGCCCAGATAACCCCCGTTGCGAAAACGCAACGTTGGGCCTTAACGATATACAAATGCGCTTACATTTGTAAAAATTTTAAATTAAAATATTTTATTCACTTCTTTGGGGAAAATAAATTAAAAAAGATATTCATTTACATTTTATTTTTAATTCAATTATAATATGCTCCAAGGCACTTTGGGTGCACTGCTACGTCACATTTCTCACATTGGTAAATTGATCGGTCCATAATTTACCATATGACCCATATAAAGCCCACTCTCGAAAAACACTTTAGTACGCCTAAAACCATAACAAATAATTCTATTGTTAAAAATTTTGTTCTGTCACAGTTTTATATGACAAGAAATCAGACTGTCAACTTTCGTAAAGATCAGTTCATAATTTCCCACAGGTACAATATAGTGACCACTCCTGAAATATCCTAGCTGTCAGTGGATGGTATCAAATATTTGGAATAGCCGAATATAGCACTCTAACTGGGTTTTCTTTAATATCCTGGGAGAGGATAATTTCACATTACTTGTTCAGTTTTCTATTACTGTAGCTATTGAAGTAACCCTGCTGGAAATTTGTGTCAATTGTTCCAACAGACTGGTCCTGGGATTTGTGAAAATAGAACAAGTTCAAAATGATAGAACTCATGACCAGTGAAAAGACAACTAATCATCTAACTGGTATATAAAGAACAAGAAGGTAAAAAAGTAATGAATTACGGTACAGTGTTCACCGATGGTGTGACACTTTTTTTGGGACTTTCTAAAATTTGGTTCTTAAATTTAGTTCTAGGACTTGTTTTATTGAAATAATACTACATTGTATCGAAATAATCTTACATTGTTATAACTAACACTAAACGCGATCATTGAGAATGATGTGTGACTGGCCAAATGGTGTCAATTAACCAAAAGAGATAGGTCTTATTCATATAAACTGTTAGAACTAGAACCGGTCTCTACCCCCAAAGACCTATACGGGACAACTTTGACATGGAGAATTTACTTACTGCGTAATATCCTGCATTTAAAAAATTGGCCATTTGTTTGAAAAAGGTGAAACAATTATCGAAATTTCAAAAAACATAAGTAACAACAACTTATAATTTACATGTTTTATTATGTTGTTTTAAAGAGCAAGTGATTGTATAAATATATTTTATTTGATAATTTTATGTAATTTGTATATGGTTTAGGCCCAGTGTTGCGTTTTCGCATCACGGATGTATCCAATCATAAAAAAAGTCTCAGATGTCTACGATGATTGGATTTTTGAGTAGAAATAATAATGTTCGTATATTAGCTACCTCCTTCAGAAGTTTCAGATAGGTATGTTATATTTTACTTTATTTTTTTAAACTTCTTTCAAAAGACCCAAAAAACAGGAAAAATTAAAAATTTAAATTCAAAATTTAAAAAAAAACTTGCGTATGATACAAATCCAAAAACAGGTCGATTAGATATTAAGTTAAATATTAATTCACTGTGCTTTATAACAATATCACTTAACAACAAAATGCCTGAGGGGAGGTTTAAGTGAACGTTGCGAAAACGCAATGCAGGGCCTTAATGGGTTAATTAAATTAAGAGATATAGTAGATATTTTTAGGAATTCAACTGTGTATTACATTTAAGTCATATTAGAAAAATATTTTAAGCATTAAGGCCATAAAGTCATCGATCTGTAGTTGTTAAAGCGAGCAAAATTGCAACTTACGTTTTACAAAATGTTGCGTAAAATTTTTTTTTTTAAATAATTTGTTTGGAAAGTTTCTATTTTTAGAAACTTTTTAGCACTTTTTGGTAATATTTGCATTACATAAGAAATTTGGCCTAAAAAGGCTTTGTATGAGAAATAGAGCCAACATTGTGTATTGATAGGCATTTCGTTTAATTTTAAATGGCGGTCGGAACAAAACGCTGTGCTACACAAAAAAAGCAGAGGTTCTAATACAGCAACTATTGCTTGTGTTTTGATGTTTTGGATCTCACTCTTTTTAAGATGTTTAAGAAACCTTACAAATAAACTTTTAATAAATCAAATTAAAGTATAAATTTATTATGAATTTAGTGAATAAATTTCCTTTTTTCCACTATGTTTTTTAATCAATACTTATATCTTAAGCATAACTGCTGTTTAAAAACTCCTGTGTGTTTTTATACCCTCCACAACAAGTTGTAATTCTGGTTAAATTTTATTTTTTAATATTTATCTTCCATGTCCGCAAGTCTATCCGTCAGTTCGTCCGTCTATTGAAAACGCGTCCACTTTCGAATAACTCAAAAGAAAACAAGTTAGAGTGCTATATTCGGCTGCGCCGAATCTTTGATACCCGCTACCGACAGTTCAATTATTTCAGGAGTGATATCTACATGATATTTATTATAAATTTATTCTATAAAAACAGACATCAGCATTTAATTTGGTTTCGGTTTATACATATATTTATTTATTGACGGACAATTAGAAAGTTTTATTCTTTTTTTTGCAATTTTAACTATCTTGAGTAAAATATCATGATTCGTAACACTTTGAGCTGAACTTAAATGATTTTCAGGAGAGCAATTTATATTGAAGCCATGGTTAGCTACGAACCAATCATCACAAAATTCTGCAGAGTGATTTCTGGTATAAAAAAAATTAATTTCAATATATTTCAGCGGTGAAATTAGTTTTTGCGTTTACAGTGAATTTCAGAAGGCTGCTTAATATAGGATCTAAGGTAAATTATAGACCGTATATCACAAAATTTGTTACTGGCCGTAAGAAACTATGTTGGAAGAAATTTTACCACGATAAATATATCTGCTACGGTTTTAGCAATTTTTAATTAATTTACCAGAGTAGGCTTTACATTGGGTCAAGGGAATTATGGAATTATCTTCATGAAGGGAATTATGGAATTATCTTCATGAAATTTTTCAGTGTCATTTCTACTCCTTAAAAAACTGTGACGTGCCAATTGTTGTTATTGTAGCATAATTCATTACGGTTTTAAGCGTACTAAGCTGGTTTCCGGGAGTCGGGTTTATATGGGGCCTAGGGTAAATTATGGACCGATCTTCACGAAATTATGGAATTATCTTCATGAAATTTTACAGTGCCATTTCTACTCCTTAAAAAACTGTGACGTGCCAATTGTTGTTATTGTAGCATAATTCATTACGGTTTTAAGCGTACTAAGCTGGTTTCTGGGAGTCGGGTTTATATGGGGCCTAGGGTAAATTATGGACCGATCTTCACGAAATTTCAGTCAAATAAAACGGTAATTTGCGAAATCTTATATCACTCCGTGCATTTTTCCACCATTTATGTTAGTTTTTGTAACAAAATTATCAACTTTTTTAGGTGGTGGTTCAACATTTTGATTCATATGTAGCTCTGATCCTACTAAACCGATTTTGCTGGCTTTCAAGCCCAAACTTCTTAGGAAAACAACAAGCAATTTGACACCATATAATTTTAATTATTATCACCAAGTTTGTTTATTTCTTTTGAGTTTTTCAACAGACGGACAGACAGACGGACATGGCTAAATCGACTTAGAATTACCAGAATATACATATATACTTAGGTTTTAGATGAATAGTAAAAAAGTTTCACACGGAATGGCAAACTTTGTATACCCTCTTCAAAACTAATTGTGCCGGAGGGTATAACAACAATATTGGTGTCAAATTATTTCTAGTCAGTTCTCCTTAGCAACTTTTGACTAAAAACCAGTACAATCGGTTCAGTTGAAAAAGGTCTATGAATTAAAGTCTGGAACAACCATACTTACATAAATTGGTTTCATATAAATAGAAATCACAACCTCGTTAAGTTCGGTCCATAATTTACTATAGGCCCCATATAAAGACTACTCTCGAAAAACAATTTAATACGCCTAAAAAAGCAACAAAAAATGATATTAAAGTAAAATTTGATTTTTCTTAGTTTTTTAAGAAATCACTTTAACACGCCTTAATTCGAAACGAATAATGATATGATATATTATTTATATTAGGTCCAATTAAGTTTTATATGACTGGAAAAAAAACGTAAATCTTTGTGATGATTGGTTCATAATTTAAGACCAAAAGCTCACTCCGAAAATATTTCTATTCTTGGTATCGAAGAAGGTATCGACACAGCCGAAAATGTCTCTTTTACTTGCTTTCCTTAACTTTTTTTTTAGTAATATTGAGTTTCTGTCCATAAATTTTGTAATATTATTTACGTAAGTATAAATTCCGGTTATTATAAAACTTTTTTTCATAACAAATTTTACCTTTAATACTTCTTTTGCTTCTGGCCATAAGATAAGCAAACAATTTTAAAATTAAGTAAGAAAAAAAATAATAATTAAACGAAAATTTAATGAATAAGTTGGTCTATTTGTTCCATAGCTCTGGGGGAAGGAAATAATATAAATAAATAAAAAATAAAACAGTGAGAAAATTTAAGTTGCAATTTAAACAGAGTTTGCATCAAGATTTTCCATTAAATCATAGTTAATAAATTTTAAAAAATTTTATAACTTGTGGTAAAAGCAATAAGAGAGAAAGGGTACAAAAAACTAAACTTGGAAAAATTTTAAGTTAAAATTTATTAGAGATTTACACCCAAAAAAAATAGTAATAAGATAAGAAATTGAGTGGCTTTCATGCAAACTATGGCGCTTTCAGATCAGAAGTGAGGTTCTGTGAATTTTAACATAAGCAACACAGTTGTTCAAATGTTCAACCTGTTTTGTTATTTGCACTTATAATTGCGCGATTCTGAAATTTATTTTAAACAACAAACAGACAATTAAACGTCATTTGGCATGCATCACTGACAACATTTTTACTCAAAACAAGTTTTATTCTTTCGATATTAAACACTAAATAAACAACAAAAAAAAAAATGTGTCCTCTCTTTAACACAAACAGTTGAGTTTACGTCGTAAAGTTTACGATAAAAAGTGTTGTTGTTGTATAAAATAGTACAGAATGGCATAATCATTAATTTGCTCGTTGGCTTTTTTACAAAGCCAATTACCGACAATATACAGAAAATTGTGCTAACATATACAGACAAATGAAGCAGAGCCGCGAATAACGTTGTAAAAGCCACTTTTTGCAAAAACTGTTTTTTTGCAGATAACCGTTAACATTACTCTCGTACACGGTTTAAACCTCAAATCACCCAAAATTATGCACCTTTAAGCCTTTAAAAAGGGCATACAAAGAGTCAGCTAGTGGAAGAACGTTGTAAGTTACTTAAAAATTATGCAAAGTAAATGGTTGTAAACGTGGAATAACGTTTTAAAAGCCATCAGTCATGATGCTTTGTGTAGTGAAAGAACGTTTTAAATGACATCGTGATTGGGGATATGAAATGTTTTTCCACTAAAAAAAAGTTATAAACTGTAAATTTGCTTGTAATTTAAGTTTTAAATTTGTTGATATTTTGCATAAACATTTTTTATAATCATTATTTTTAATAATCTAAAAAATAAAAAATTAATAATCTTGCCTGTAAAAAACGTTTTTTTGCTCTCCTGAAAAAAAATTATTTTGTAACTTAAAACGTTATTCGCGGCTGTGCTTCAAATAATAAACAAAAACAGACGATCAAAAAACTAGATTTAGTTAAGAAAATCGTATAGCAAGGCAAACAAGTGTTTTTGTGAAGTTTTGTTATATATTTTTTAATTGTTTACATGTAATTATCTTTGTTAAATTATGCTTTGTTTTTTGTTTAATATAAATAATAATTTAAGGTATTTAAATATTTAGACCCCTGAAGATGATTAGCCACGCTAGCCGAAATATTGGGAATAAAAATATAAAAACAAAAATCACGAGTTTTTAATTTTATTTATTTACTTGGACCTGCTGGCAAACAAAAACAACTAATACTAAGTTTGTTTATTTGTTTTGAGTTTTTCGAAAGTGAGCGTGTTTTCAAGAGACGGACAGACAGACGTACATGGCTCAATCGACTTAGGACCCAGAATATATATACTTTATGGGGTTTGAGATGAATAATAAATAAGTTTCACACGGAATGACAAACCTAGTATACCCTCATCAGAAGTTATTGTGGTGGAGTGTATAATGAAATATAGAATTATTTAATTTCAAGTGAACCAGCTTGAATTCATTGACTGCAGCTTTTTTAAAAAATATAAATACAGAACTTACCTCACTTTTATTTTAAACATAACCGATAAAAAATTGTTAGAGATATATTTAACTCGTTAGTTATACTGTGTGCAAGGGGCTTAAGTGCGAACACATAGTAAACAACGACAAGTTTATTTGTATGACTATATAAATAAAAGCGCTATAGTAAAAGTATGGTTTTTTCTATACTGCAATTAAAATGGGCCTTAGTTGATTTTTCAGTTTTATATATACCAGCTTAACCCGGTGCGCTTCGCTAGCCCTATTTAAACAAAATTAGAAAAATGTTTGTTAAAAAGATCTTGTGCATTGATAACGAAACAGTTCGTACCAAAATTCAAACTTCTAAATGGTGGTCCAACCAAACGCACGATGCTAATTATAAATAAAACAAAAAATTTTCAGAGAACTATATTTATATTTTATATTATGATCGAAAGATCTGTGACAGTTATGTGTGAAACAAAATATCGGCCAAGTTCTCGCCATGATTTCGGTGTCATACATCTATCTGATGGTCCAGATTTTCAATGACTCTCAGACAAAATTGAGGTTCAATATCGATTATGTGCCAAATTATCTATCTCATCCGGTCACATGATCATGGCAGTTAATTGACATATCGACGACTTGATCTAGCACGGCCATTGAATTTCTCTCGCAAAAGAGCCACTGTTTAATTGGCTGTGTGGTAAGTGGCCCATCCTGTATAAACCAAATGTCGTCCAAGTTCATATCTTTCTGGCCAAAAGAATGCCATTATCACTTCGCGATAGCGAACACCATTAACGGTAACTGCTTGGCCGACCTCATTTTTGAAGAAGCCCATAAGCCGCACCAAACAGTCATTCTTTGTGGATGCATCGGCTTTTCAACAATCTCTCGTGAATTCTCATTTGTCCAAATGCGGCAATTCTGCTTGTTAACGAAAACACTAAAATGAAAGTGTGCCAAGTCGCTGAAGATGATTTTCTTCGTAAAGTCACCATTCACTTCTGTATGGCTTCAACAATCTTAATGCGTTGCTCAATTATGTACCTTTCTATGAAACAAAGAAATGTCAAATTAATTGTGGCAAAAAACTCACGTTAAGGTGTGACTCACAATTATCATTTTTATCATTTTTAAAAAGGCAAACCAAAGCGATTTTAATTAATACTTAACAAAAACATTTATTACTCATTCCATTTGGTCATTCGTCATCCCATTCATTATGTTTTTCCATCCAAATGAATGAACCCTTTTGTTTGCTTTTAGTGGACTGTTGATTGTTGAACTTGCCCTTCCCCTTGTGACTTATTTGATTCGGCACATGATAGAGCTTTTTGCAAATTATGCTGACACTGTTTACAACTTATTAAATTAATTTTGTTAACCAATACAAACAAATCGAATATTTTATTCAATTAAAACACAATGGATTTTTTTTATTGATATCCAATGGAATTCGTTTGAAAAACAAGATACACTTTTTGTAATCGTTGGTAACACTATGACACAAAAAAAAAAAAATAAACCATAAAATTAGATATTTTCCAAGCTAAAATGGGGCTGTTGAACACGAATATGGCATTAATTTATTTTTCTCATGAAGCGTTTTCTAGATATACGCGAAAAACGTGTTTTTCTGCAGTTGTTTTAGGTATTTCCAAAAATCTCGAGAACCCTTCATGTGAATTGTAGAAGAATTCAACTTTTGCATAGATATGTATTTTCTCTTTCAGCCCATAGCTATACTGTGTCGATCGGATAAAGATTTACTGAGCTACAGAAAAATTTTATTTTTTCATGTTTTTTTAAAATTCCCCATTTTAATTCGCTCCAGTTAAGCAATAAAAAACAAGTACGAAAGTATAGTCGGTCAAGCCCGACCATATGATACCCTACACCACAGTATTAAAAAGCACATCATGCTTATATGTCCATATAAATATGGATTTATCTATGTTTATAAAAGTCATTAAAATCGGTTTAAAAGTTTGTGAGAGGCAGAAATTTCCCCCTACCTCTCCTTGTGGTCCTATTTTTGGAAAACTCTATGGCTTATGTGTCCATATAGATATGGATCTATCTATGTTTTGAATTTCATTAAAATCGGTTTGAGAGGCAGAAATTGGCCCTATCTCGCCTCGTGGTCCTATTTCTTAAAAAATGCATCCCTTTTGTGTCCATAAAGATATGGTTCTAAGTATGTTTTCAATTTCATTAAAATCGGTTTGATAGTTTCTGAGAGGAAAAAACTTCCCCCTATCTTCCCTCGTGGTCCTACGATTTGGCCCATTTTCAATAGGCTTGGTCCTTGTGCCAATAAAAACCTATGTCCCAAATTTGATTAAATTATCTCCAAAATTGCGACCTGTACTTTGCGCACAAAGTTACATGGACAGCCAGCCTGCCAGCCAGCCAGCCAGCCTGCCAGCCAGCCAGCCAGCCTGCCAGCCAGCCAGCCAGCCTGCCAGCCAGCCTGCCAGCCAGCCAGCCTGCCAGCCGGACGGACATCGTTAGTTCGACTCAGAAAGTGACTCTGTGTCGATCGGTATACTTTAAGGTGGGTCTAGGACCAATAATATTTTAAGGCGTTACACACATCAGCACAAATGCATAATACCCTCTCCACTATTGTGGTGTAGGTATAATTATCGTCGGACAAATAATGAAGCAATAACAACATATTTAGTAAAAACATCCGAATTTGAATTTTCATATTATATTTATGTCTGTTATTGCGATATTAGGAGTATGCTATCACTTATTGGTCTATTTGAAGATACTGGATGACTTCATAAATGCAATGTTGTTAAGCATCACTTAAAACGAATGCGATGACAAAGCATCACAAATAAAAACAATGCACAAATTCTGCAACTGTTGTGCAGAGAAGACGGTTACCATTCAATAATGAACTCAAGGCATTCCGTTTAGAAAAGTTGTCTATGAAATCTATGCCTTTCAGTGTTGCATTGCATTTTATATTAAAATATGTAAATGTTCACTTGATAACTTTTAGTTTGTTTGTGGTCTGTCTACATTATTAAAAAAGTGTCCAAAAAAAGTGGACCAACATTTTATAAATTTTATTTTCTGTACTGGAAATTAATTTTCTTTTACGTGTTTTGTAAAATTAACTAAATTTGGTAAGGACGTGGAGGAGTATTTGCCATTCGGGAGCCAGTTGAATGGAGGGATCCAATTGATAATATGACTGATTGCTATAACTGCATGACCAAAGTGCACAGCGGAAAAAATGGCTATGTTATTTATCTGTATAAAAATCAATTGATCTATTCCCAAAGCAAAAACCTCCAGCATTCAAAGTAACATCAGATAATAAAGAAGAAGATTTAAGTCTGAGTTTTAATTCTATAGGTCAGACGAACATTAAAGTATGAGTCAGAGCGAACTTAATGATTTACATCGTGACTTAAACTTGTCAAAAGAGAACTCGAAATTACTCGCTTCATGTTTGAAAGAACACAAAGACACGCGTTTCGCAAAATAAAAGGATAAATCGAAGAGGAAAAATATAAAATTTTTGACCAAAAATAGAATTATGTTAACAAATTTAAGTGTCTCTTTATGCTAAATCCAAAAAAAAATTTTATTTGAAATTTAAATTTGGATGTTTTTGCTAATTATATCGCAACTTTCTTATTTTTTGTCCGATTATAACAATTTTGTTACAAATATGTTTGGAACAAATTTGTCTTAAAGATATGGGTTTAAAATTAAATTAAAATTAACCCATTTCGCTCCGAAATAAAATTTTTATTTTTCTTTGATGAAAAAAATATTTTTTTAGGGTAACTAGGACCCACTGATTCCAAAAATTTCGGCAAAAATTTTTTCCGATTTTTTCGTTTTCCCAGAAAAGCCTGTTCGAAATTTCGAACACTGGCGCTTATCTTATAAGCTTTGTGTGCAATTAAAACATTAATATTTATTTTAATTTTTATTAATTTATTGTATTATTTTTGAATCAAATGGTACAAAATTTATTAAATTTTGTAAAAATAATTTTTATTCAATTTATACATATTGTTTGAGATAAATCGTAAAATAATAAGATATAGCCAAAAGATTAGTTGATAAAAAATGCGTTTACTCATGTTTCTGCTTAAAACATTTTGTGTGGAGATGAACATTGCATTTCTTGCATATATAAATTGTGGGCTTTCAATTGACAACGACGGTGTTTTCCTTTCGAATTTCTGATTATAACGTGTTTTCCCTTAATTTTTGGAAGATTTTGTGGTTGATATTCCTTATCGTCAACATCATCATCATCGGTAGTTTCTTCCTTTTCAGCCAATAGAAGGGCTTTTGTCACAAAGATTTTAAATTCTTTTTGACTTATAGGTTTCTCAGCTTTATATTTTGCAATTAAGCAATGCAATTTCCAACCATTGACAACTGCCGAAATTGAGGTAGTGCACCACAAAGGCCAATACCATTTCTTTCCACGTATATTGATTCGGTAGTTTTGGATTGCATTGTCGTGCAAATCCACACTCCCCATGCCCTTGTTATAATTATGTAACATGGCTGGCTAACCATACGTGAAGAATTTACCAGCTTCCGGAATCTTTTTGGATGTGGATGCTTTTTTCCAACATTGGACATTGTGCAAAGGCAAGACTTGATCGAAATTTGTTGCCATGGTAACCTCTTTGTTGTCCTGCCATCTACATATCAATATTTTTTGTGTGGCATCAAACGTCTCATCATAATCCCCCCTTGGTAATTTTTTGCCGGTTTTTAATTCAGCAGATCCACCAGCCAGTCTATTGGAACGAACGGTTCCTGAACCGCAAAACCCTTTATCAGACAACAAACAAAGCAAATGGTATGATAAGAAGAATCACAACTTATGTGCATCAAATATAACACAAAGAATGGAAAATGTCATTCAAGTGTCAAGGTCAGACTGTAACTATAGGATAAGCGCCAGCGTTCGAAATTTCGAACAGTCAAGTTTACACATATGTGAAGTCATGCATGATCATGCAAAGCACGTTTTTCCCGACCGTCGAAGGGGAAGGGGTGGTCACGGTGACAAATTTTTTTTTTTTTTTGCTAAAAGATGAGCCTAAACATGCATACTAAAATTTACTGCAAATTCCACCTCTTTCATACCCAAATATTTTTTTGAAAAAATGTGACTTTTACTGTTCGAAAAATCGAACAGCGGAGCGAAATGGGTTAATGGAAGGACTGAAAATTTAGAATTTTGAAAAAACGTAGAAAAATCTATTTTTTTTAATCTTAAGGCATGTGACTCAGTGAATTTTTGTCCGATAAGCTCAGTATAGATATCGGCTGAGGGAGAAAAATATATCTTTGTAACAGAAGATTTTTGAAAACGCGCTGCCAAAAAACTCGTTTTTCGCGTATATCTCCATATACCTCCATATAATTCCATATTCGTGTTCAGCAGCCCCGATTTATCTTAGAAAACATTTAATTTTTGAGGTTATGGCAAAAAGTTAAAATTTGCAAACCAGTGTAATTGTATAAATTTTTTATTGTATTTTATTTTTGTTTTGTTTAGAATTGAATGCTGCTATAATTAAATCATTATTTTAATTACATAAATATTACTTCATTGTTAATTTTTTACATAAAATTTTGATTGAACAAATATAATTATAATTATTATGATGGCAATAGATAAAATATAAATTATAACATAAATAAAGAAATAGTTAACCCTCTAATGCCAAATTTCGGAATAAATGAAAATGATTTTTTTAGTGGGGCATCTGAGTTAAAAAAAAAAATATTTTTAAGCTTGTCTTTTACGTTCCCATGAGAAAACATCCAGGAGTACCTTGAGGCACCCTTGAGCATCTATTTATAAAAAGGCATTTAATTTTAGGGGGCTATATTTGTTAGTTTTTATTGAAATACAAAAATACTAAATACAAAAGCAAACTAAAAGTTAAAGTTGATAATTTTTTTAGGAAGCATACAAGGATTAACTGCAACAACCAAAATACTTAAAATTTCCTGTTTTCCTAGTTTTCTTATTTATATGTATACAATTTTATTCCCTGTATGCTTTAAATTTGCATTTTTCTTTCTTTTTTAGAAAATTGTGCAAAACTTTGCACTTTATTGAAAATTTGCACAAATTTGCTTCTAGTAGAAACTTTGGTACCAATTAACTTTAATAGGATTTTTTTGCAAAAATTTTATTTAAAAAAAACATTTCGCACAAATTTCTTCAGTAGAATTGTATGGCGATTCTTTTCTTAGAATATATTAACCCGTAGCTCTCATTGCCCCTTAAATCTTTTGCACAATAGTATGCTAAAACAGCACTTTTGAGGGTTAACATTTAACAATTTAAACCTATATTTTAATTTTCTGGGGTATTTTTTGTCCTGTCTTTCGGCCTTCGAAGACCCCTAGTGAAATTTGATGCAGAAAATATTCGTAGAACATTTTAACTCTTAAAAGTTCCGTTTTAGTATACTCTTGTGTTAAAGTTGGGAAAAATAACAAAAATGACCCCCTTAAATTAGAGTTAGAGAATTGAAGCACAGCCGCGAATAACGTTTTAAGTTACAAAATAATAATTTTTCAGGAGAGCAAAAAAACGTTTTTTGACATTATTTGTTTTAAAAATTTTTTTTTTCTATTATTTAAAATAGTGATAATAAAAACTTTAATGCAAAAGGCTTTTAAAACATTATTCCGCACTGCAAAACCATTTCGGTTTCATCATTATGTTAGCAACTTGCAATGTTCTTCCACTGGCTGACACTTTGTACGCCATTTTGAAGGCGTTAAGGTGCATAGTTTTGGTTGATTTGATGTTTAAACTGTGTAAGAGAGTTAAGTCAACGTTTATCTGCAAAAAAACAGTTTTTGCAAAATGTGGCATTTACAACGTTTTTCGCGGCTGTGCTTCAATTAATATATTGAAAGATAATAATCGCCTTACAATTCTACTACAGACATCAGGAATAATTCTTAAGTTCAGAAGTGCATTAAATATATTTTTTTACTAAGTCCAAACGCCTTTTCAAAAAATTCAAAAACTTCAAGGCCCGAAATTTTGAAAACCCAAGCTAACTTTTCAAAAGGCTTTGGCATATTTTATCCACCAGTAGTCTTGTTCTATTTGGGGTTGCAAGTATTGAGGCTAGAGTCGATGAGCCAAATTTTATTGCACTGTGTTTTTATTATTTTGCTTTATTTGAAAATAGATTTTCATTACTTTATATAATTTATAATCCTTGCTTCTGCATCAAGGAAAGGAACACATTCTTATACTTTTGCATTCAAGTAGTTTTTGTCCACTCGATGAGACGCTTTGTTAACACCTATAACAACAATAAACCACTCGATGAGACGCTTTGTTAAAATTAACAACAATAACAAGAATACATTGTACCTACATACAGAACTACTGTACTTTTCAAGATGATAAAAGAAAGTCAGTCTGTTTCTATGGAAATTGTTTGTACCTACATATGTGCGATTAGTTTCATTTCAATTTTCTTTTCTTGTACTACATACATAGTTACTGCTGAATGTCTTCATGAGTAATGATTGCTTGATTAATGGCTTTTTTGTTTGTATTTTTTTTTATTTACCAAAACAATCATTGTCGCACCGAACACACAAACATCTTTATTAAAAAACGAAGCTAGCGTCGTATAAATAACAAAGCACGTGTGTATTATTTGAATGACTGCAAACCAGCAGCGAATGTTTGCGGCTGCGCAAGTTTGATTGTATGACCGCAAGCGAGTGTATTTGTTGCTGTTCATTTAATACGATTTTTTTGCAATTGCACAAGGCCGTTCTCTGATCGCTACTCAATACACGCCAGTAATACTTATTCAGCATAACACGCTACTTCTTTAAAAAAAAAATTTCGAAAAGTGTCGTTTGCGGCACAAAACAATATATACCACTTTAAATAAAATAATAATAACATCTAACTTCAATAATGAAAGTTCACAAAAATTTAGATTTTTCTTCAAAACACTTTGTCGTATTTCTCCATTCCGACTTTTTGGCATATGCGCCAAACCAATAATAACATAACGATTTGTTTTCAATAGGAAGTTCTCTTTAAGTGGGAGGTTCTGCACAATTTTAATTTGTTTTACAGAGTTTTTTTCAGAAATTTTCTTTATTGGAAATTTTACAGAAATTAGCTTTTGGTAGAAAAATTCCCAAATTTTTATACTCTCCACCACAATAAGTTGTGAAGAGGGTATACAAAACTCGAAAGAAATAAAAAACTTGGTATCAAATTGCTTGTAGTTATACTGAGCAGTTTGGGATTGAAATCCAGCAAAATCAGTTCAATAGGATCAGAGCTATAAATCAAAATGTGGAACCACCACCTAAACAAATTGATAATTTTGTTACAAAAACTAACATAAATGGTGAAAAAATGCACACCATGTAAAATTTCATGAAGATCCGTTCATAATTTACCCTAGGCTCCATATAAGCCCTACTCCCTGAAAACAGTATAGTACGCCTAAAACCCTAATTAACAATGCTTTCACAACAAATTTTGGCACGTCAACGTTTAATAAGACTAGAAATGACACTGTAAATTTTCGTGAATATCAGTCCATAATTTACCCTAGGCCCCATATAAAACCTACTTCCGGAAAACAGGTTAGTACGTATAAAACCGTAAAAAAAAAATATCATCATAACAAAATTTGGTACGTCACAGTTATAAGACTTGAAAAGACACTGTAAATTTTCGTGGAGATAGGTCCATAGTTTACCCTAGGCCCCATATAAAGCTCACTCTGGTAAAATAATTAAACCGTAGCAGATATAGATATTGCGGTAAACTTTCTTCCAGCTAAGCTTCATATGGCCAATAAAAAATCTGATGCAATTTTGTGATATGCAGCCTTCTGAAATTCACTGTAAACGCTAGAACTAAATTCACCACTCTGCGGAATTTTGGGATGATTGGTTCATAATTAACCATTGCTCCAATATAAATTCCCCTCCTAAAAATCATTTAAGTTCGCCTTAAACTGTTACGAATAAAGATATTTTACTCAAGATTGTCGGTCAATAATTTTAAAATATCTAAACCGCAACTAATTTTAATGCAGATGTCTTTTCTTATAAAGATAAAGATAAAAATAATAAATAGACATCATACGGATATTACTCCTAAACATTCGAACTGTCGGTGAAGGATATCAAAGATTCGGCACAGCCGAAAATAGCACTCTAACTTGTTTTTTTTTTTAAAGAGATATCTCGTGGAAATAAGCTTTTTGAAAAATTTCAGATTTGAAAATTTTACAAGTTTAGTATTTTTTAGAGTTTTATTAAACAAACCTTTGTTAAGTTAAATTTTCCTTTTCCTTTTAATTTTCTTTATAAAATATAAAATATTTTAATGAATACGGCAGTAAATGCTTAATATGAATTTATGACACCTTTTGTATTTTTCTATTAAATACATTTTATACATGTGATACATATTCATATGTATGTTAGTGTCATTTATGTAGTCCGGACACATCTTTAACTATTTATCATTATACATGACATTTTATTTTTGGTAGTAAATAATTTAATTTTAAAGAAATATTTTTGAAAAGCAATTTCCACAAAAGCTATACAAAATAAATTTTAAAACATGTCTATCTACTCATTAAGTATTTAAAATAAATTAAATTATATAAATAGATAATTCATATGAATTTGTATGAGTGTGCAGTTGTTCACAATGTAACCATTATGAGTGATTATTGTATAAATATAAATATTTGCAATATAATAAATAGTTTAAGTAATCGTTAAATATTACATTTGAAAACATGTGTTAAAAGCATATTTGATTTTGTTTTATTTTATATTTATAACATTTCATACAATTATTTATTCATTTAAGTTGTTGGTTTTTAAATAGGAATTTTTCATATATAAATCATAATTTGCATAAAACAAAGTCCTCATTACAAAAACTGTAAATTTCACTTAAATTTGTTCTGCAAATTTTTTTTTGTCAGCATTTAATATTATTTAATTTAATTTTATATTATTTTATACAATGCACTTTTGTCACTTCAGTGCCTCTCCCTCTCTCTCTATGTGTTAGTTTGTTTACGGTTTTTTTAAATGTATGTTTATAAATGCGTGGGTCTATTAGCTTGTACTGTCTGTTTGTGTGTGCTGTTGTAATTAAAATTCATGGCATATTTAAAATTTTTGTTTAAATTATATAAAAATATTATATGAGTATTATTTCAACCTTCTGACCTGCTCCAAAAAAAGACTTTGTTGAGCTCAAGGCCAGTTATTAAGTTTACAATAATGCGAGTATATATATCCGATACCTTAATTTTCTTGAGAATTATATCCGAAGGATTTTGAAATTTTCAGAATAAATATAATAGAAAACCTTATAATCGAGGCCGGCTCAACCGGCAATGGTAGTTATTGTGAAACTTGTTACAAACCTAGCGAACTATAACTTGATGCTAAGTTTCCCACAGTGACACTGTAAGAAGTTAGAAGTGCAACCAATAACAACAAAGTCCAGTACCGAACCACGGGAAATCATCTCAGTCAGACTGGCTATTTTTGAGTAGACACCTCCATAGATCATGTTTTTTTTCCATACATCTGTTTGGGGAGAGTTTTTTTCCCCCGTAACGAACAATGAAACTCGATTTTCAGCGAAAAGCAAGTTAATTTTCAGCGAAAAGCAAGTTATATTTTGAAAGATTATTTGTTTTTATTCGTGCCTGAATTCCTGAATTTATATCTGACGTATTACTTGCATTATCATAGGATCTTTGAAAAAAGTTTAACACGGCATTTTCAATATCTTTGGCCGTGTGAACAGACAAAATTTTAAGTAGGTAACACATATTTTTTAAGAATATTATTTTATTTTATTTTATTTTATTTATTAAATTGGTGGTCAGAATCGATAACGCTATAAAACAATTTAATTAATTAAACTTAATCGAATCGATAAATGAATCATGTTCAAGGTTTTCTTTTAAAAAGTCTGAATTTATGGGTGAGAGGGGAAAAAGGAACTGCATGTTCGCTTCCCCTCTCACCTACAGACATATGGGGACATTTCCTGGGGTCACGAAAATACGTTCGTACGTTTTGATGTACAAATAATATAGAAAACAAAACTTTTCCTAGCATTTTTTTTGCGATTCGATAGTATTTGGGTAGCTCTATGTTTAGTGCAAAAGATGGATTTCATCGAGTTTAAGTTTTCATAATAATAGCTATAAGCATGTGGTCACGAACGTACGCAAAATATAATTCAACTTTTGCTGACATTAGTGAAATCTAAAAATCTGGAAAATGGAACGGAGTATTCAAAAGTGATTAATATATTTTAAAAGTGTTTTAGTGTAGGTCTCCATCCAGTATTTACAAAATAAAATATCGCTCTTAGTTTTTGTTTAATTGGCTTATGTACCGATCGCGAACGTACGGGTCGCGAACGTACGATTTTTCTTTATGTTTTTTTATTATTATTATCACCATGCATTTTCCCAAAAATATCTTAAAATTTCCTTAACAAAAATACTTGATAGTCCTTTTAACAATTGATTGTAATGGAGAGATTGAGAAGAAAGAGTGCAAACATAACATATTTTTTGCATGTAAAATGGGTATAAAAAATGTGTTTAGATGTAGAAAATATAAAATTTTCCAGCTTCCAGCGCAATTTCCTCAAGTTAAGCAGCTGAGATATGCTATGAAACCATTCTTTTATACAATCATAGACTTTTTTTATAATAATAAACAATAAAAGACGATGATAATCACCATTTTATTTTTTCGTCCTGGTAGACCATTCTGGGGAAATGCCCATATATCGTTTTGTTGCAAAAAGTGAAAATGTGTAAATTTTGAGTTGACATACTTTAGAGAAACGAGAGCGATATGTTAATATTTAATATTAGGTTCATCTTTTAATTCTATGTTTCATTTATGATTTAAAATACTTTTATATTCCATATGTTCCATTCTTGTGGCGATTCAGTTCATTTAAATGATCTTGTGCTACAGTACGATTATTTGTTTTTATTTCCATTTAAATACAAAGAATCCATACTATCAAATATTATAACAACAATTCGAAAATTATGCACGGATATGTATTGATGTTTTTTTTATGAACGCAAAATCAGTTTTCAATAAAGATTTATGGTTTTATATTTCTGCACACACACAACAATTTATTATATTTTCTTTTTTTTTAAAGTGTTCAATGATAAAATATGTATGTACGTATGTCTGCAAATGAGAAATTGGTTCCCCATAAGGTTCAACAAAGCATTCCAGAAAAAACATTAATGTTGTCCTTTTTTTAACAAATTTCCCCCTAAGAAAACACTACGATTATATTTTTGTATTATTTTCATCTCTTTGCATTTGTACGACCTTAATGTCTATAAATATACTTTATTGATATATGAGTCCAGTCTAGATTTACCTTTATTCACTGCCTTAAGTTAGTTATATTTATTATGGTAACGTACAAAGAATGTACATACATTTACATATTAATAAAAAAAAATACAGAATACTGTCATTTATCAAAAAGAAGAAGGTACTATAAATAAAAGAATTACCGCTCTTGTTTACTGTGCTGTCTGTATTTTAAATAGAGTACCTAAAACTGGATAAAGAGTAAATTACAATATGTATTCCATAAAACAAAAGACATTCTTCAATGATATGCTGTCCGTACTTCAGGAAAAGCTTTATCCTTTGAAATAATATACAAACACATGCAATAAAAACTGCTTTTTTTACAAAATCGATGTTTATTGAATGTGGAAAAGTACTAAAGTAATAATTGTAATACTTGATACAAAAAATAATGTTGTGAGATGCGATTTCGAAAAACTAAAAATAAAAAACCTTCAATTATTTAATTATGATCAAAATTATAAAATGACTGCATAAAATGAAATTTTTAATGAGAGGAATGTACAAAAAATTGTTTAACTATTTGTAATAAAAACTTTTGTTCTTAACACAGGTTGCCTCAGATTTAAAGGCTTAAACGCTTAAATCGGCTTAAAGGCTTAAATCGATCCAGACACGCAAACTTTTTAAATTAACCCTTATGTGAGTGACAAAAAAAAAACACCTTTAACAGAGTGACAGGGTACCCTGGTACCACATACAATAAATACGAAAATTTTACATTATATGACAATATATATAAGAAAATTTATTTAACAAAATGTAAAATATAAGTTTTTGCAATGTCTAACATAAACACGAATCGGGGGATTTCCCTTTGGCTTTATGATAGATCGACAAATACATCTACTTGCTACTGCTTTCATACATTACTATGTTCATACATGAATAAGTTCGGTGAGCGCAAGAAGAAGGTAAAGTGCAATAACAACATTGGCTTCTTGTTCTAAACAAGCACGCTTAGATTCCATAGATACAAATGATATTTAAAACGAATGTGAACATATTCTGAAAAGGTGCGATATAATATCAGAAGCATCCGATGCAAAACATATGGGATAAATAGAGGACAACGAGGATTCATATGATTCTGACGGGACTGAAGAAACAACTGAAGTCCATGGAAAGGATGGTTCTCATTGGCGTCTTAATCGCTATCCGGAATACCAATACATCAACAGAAATTACGGCAACGCAGAGGTCCTGATCCTGGCTTAAATATAGGAGCACCTAAGGACGTATTTAAAACTTAATTATCCAGTGAGATGTGCGATATAATTTTGCGTGAAAGTAATAGTAATTTCAGAGTTGTCGGCAGTTGCTCTATGTGCCAAAAAGAAAAATAGAAAAACTCGGAGGGCGTGCGCAAGTTGTATCGAACATTCCAAGGATCTCAGTACACAATTTTTTTTTTTTTTTGTTTTTTCTGATTTGTTCTATAGTGAAGTGTATATAATTTGTGCTTTTTTCAAGCCTTTTGTTTGAATAAACAATATAAACGAAATATGTATATGTACAAAATAACTAACAGTCTTTTTATTTTTAAATTTTAAATTTTCATTCATTTGAAAAGTAAAAAAATATTCCAGTTTATTCAATTCAACATGCTTTTAAGCTGATATTCATTACAATAAATTAAATTATACTAAAAAATAAATGTTATTTTAAATATTTTCGTTAAGGTGCCCGGGTACCCTGTCACTCCGTTAAGGGTGCAAAATATAAATTGACCCTTAGAAGCCTTTCAAATTAAGAAACAAAGCTAATGTTTATTTAAATATATTTAAAACACAATAATAAGAGTTTTCAAGAGGTTCCACTCCCTTAAGAAACTTCATACAAACAAAAAATGCAATTAAAGATTAAAAAGTTACCCGGGTACCCTGTCACTCACATAAGGGTTAAAAAAAAACAAGACGATATTGTAACTCGAGATATAGGTGTTATCTTGATTTGTTTATATTTAAACGTTTTTAAACAATAAACATAAGGAATATTTATGGTATTATGCATATAAAATTATTTAAAAAAACAGCCTGGGTCGCCTAGACCCATAGTTAGCAATAATGTAACAAAGATTTGTTATACCGTTATACAAAGGATACATTTTAGCCATACCAATTTTCCAATCCAGAGAATTTGTTTTTGGATCTGCGAATATCATATCAGAGTAAAACTTAGTGGAAAGTGAGCAAAAAATGGAAAAATCAATAAGGCTGATCGCTCGTTCCTCGATATCGCATGAAATAAAAATATATCGTAGGCTAAATATGCAACCTGGGGAAAACCAAAAATACACTTGGTTTTACACACTTCAAGACACAAAGTTAAGAGAAACAACATGCTGGACGACAAGGCGTATCTTTCTCTACCACACGGCATCAAATTCCAAATTAACTTAAAAAGTGGATTAACCAAGTGTGCACACCCATACAAGCATTCATTCATGCAACCATTTTAAAGCTGCAGATCAGGCGACTGAATTTTCAAGGTTGTTGCTGTTGCTGTAAAAGGGTGTAGAAAATGGAATATTCTGTTAACTAAAATTCATTAACTTTAATATGCGTAATCATAATTCAAATATACAAAAGAAACTTGACCGTTTTTGTAAGAAGTCAATTTGAAAAATTAGAAAAATTTCTTATTTTAAGCAATGAAAATACTTATGAGATATAAAGTTTTAAATCGTAAAATAGGTGAAATTTTTCCTGAAGATCGTATGAGGGTAAATTTTACATCTACAATTTCACTGTATTCTCAAAACGATTTAATTTTTGTCTTGTTTTAAACAACTATTTAATGGAATGGATTTTTTTTTGCTCTTTTAACATATGGTTCGATGTCTAACTAGCATTTTGCAAAATTGTATACTTTTTGGTAATTTGGTTCTTCAAAAATCCATGTAAATTATGTTGTGTTGCTTCCACGCTTTTCACTTTTCGTGTGGGCTCTGCAACTTCATCTAGCGTTTATTAAAAAAATGCATCTTTGAAACTATTGGCATCATAGTTTTCCATTTCAATGGGCTAATTTGTCTCTCTTCTAGAAATGCCGAATTATCTTACGTCTTTTAAGCCCGCAACAGCTGTATGAAGATTGCAAGCTTTGCAGCTGCATCATCTTCAGATAAATTGTGCTGTATATTGTTTTGATCAACACCAGTCTCTGATGTAAGCGTTCTTTTTCGAAAAATTTTTTCCGAATGCATGCTTTCCAATCAGCTTGAAACTATTTCCAACCAGATGGATATTTTTCTCGAGGACCAGTGGAATTGAGTTCTCTTGCAAGGTCCTTCTTTAGCTGATAACCCACCGTCCTATTACCCTTATAAAATCCTTAAGCTAATCTAATTTTTTTACGAACCTTAGCAACTCCTATTCTTTTATCCCTTAAATCTAGAAATAAACTCACGATAAAAAAATTGATGTATAGAATATTATTTATTTACTAACATTTTATTATTTTTCCAAGAACTATATAAAAAAAAGCTAGAAAGAACTATTTTTAATCAAAAAGTATTTTCTTCCACTCAGCCGTCTGCTTTCGATTCCAAATTACTTTTTTGTAGTGAAAATGATTTGTAGAATACATAAATTTCTCTTAAAACTAACTGGAAATGAAATTTTACTTTTAATTTTAGGAACGCAAATAGTGATATTTTCCTTTAAACTTTCATTTGATGAATGTAGAATACAGGCAATGTTTTTTTTTTGTATTTTGATTTTTAAACAAATAAGTTTCTTTATAAAATAAATCGTTACTTTATTATAGAAAAGCCCTAACTAACGTTTTCCTTACTTTACAGGAGAAGGAAAAAACTTAATAAAAATTATAGTCTTGTAGTCGCGATTTTTATTAAGTTTTTTCCTTCTCCTGTAGAGTAAGGAAAATGTTAGTTAGGGCTTTTCTATATTAAAGTAACGAAATACATTTTAACTTTTTAAGAGTATTGATAGAAATTGTTTTGCATTTATTAAACATGCTATAGATATTTATTTTGAGCAGCATTCAAATCTTTATTTACATGTTTGATTATTTAGTTTTAAAAATATTTTTAATTCATTGGATTGGTTGGGAGTTACACCTGCTGCTTAACCGCCGCCAGCGGCAGCAAAACAACCGCGCTTTCAGTTGTGTAATATTAGCTGACTGTAAAAAAATATTTTTTAAGCTTTTTGTTTGCGGAGAAAAAAATTGTTTATTGTGTTTATATAAAAACTTTTTAAATTTTCCATGGTCTTTTAGCAAAATGTTTTTTTTTTTTTTTTTGTAAATTAAAACCAACAAGTCACAATGGCAAATTGTATTTTGTGTATTTGACCAATTGAAATAAATTATAGATAATACGAATTGGAAACAATATTATAAAAGTTATTAAGTACTACTACTTTTTATATTGTGCTATTAGAACAGATTCTATTGAAGAACTTTTTCCCAATACAATTTTTTTTTTTGTTTGCATATAACATAAAAAATTCTTTTCATATTAAAAAGTATGAAAGAAAACGAGTCACTTTCGCTATTGTTGGTAATGTGATTTCATATAGTTAATTTATGTTTTAACTATTTTAGAAAATAATTTTTGTAATACATAAATTTTTTTCCACGATAAAGCGGGGAGGTTCCTCCCACAGTGACAGGTACCGCGATCAGGTAAGGTCTATTGTACCCACTCCCCTTAGTTGGCCAAAAGACCCTCTGCTTCCCAAAGGAACCCAACCAGGGCCTTTGCCGTTATATAACCGATTCGCAACGCACACATTATATGGTTCCCCAAGTGCCTCTTTCTGGCCCATGCCAGCGCCGGGCAGTCACACAGTATTTGCTCCGTCGTCTCGTCCCCGTCTAGACACAGTCTGCATTCCTGATCCTCCGCCAGGCCCATCCGATAAAGGTGGTATTTGATCGTGTGGTGACCAGTCAGATAGGCCACCAGCAGTCGCAGATCCCGTTTGCCGAGACCATTCGTCCTCATTACATTCCCGGAAGAGATACCCAGTATCCCCTATGTTCCCCCAGAGCCCAGTCCTCCATAAGGGACTGGACCCCTGCCCAACTTAATCCACAGAAGATTTCGGGACCCATCATCCGGGCGTTAGAACCAGCCCTGGCTAGCTCATCAGCCATTTTATTACCCGGGACCCCTGAGTGCCCCGGCACCCAGCAAAGCGTCACTCTGTTCCTTGTCCCTAGCTCCTGTAGCCTTCCACGGACCTCGCCACCAGCTTCCAGGACATTCTCCAAGAAGAGAGTGCTTTAATGGCCGCTTAGCCATCAGTGAAAATCACAATACTGCCGCCAACCATTCCCCTATCAAGAATGTTGCTGCAACACACATCAGTGGCGCAAATCTCGGCCTGAAAAACACTCGGTGATTCGCCCATTGCCATCGAGAGTCGTGTATTAGGTCCAAAAACTCCTGCAACCACTTCGTGCTCCGATTTTGACCTATCAGTATACCAGTGTAATTCATGGTTCCCTCGACATGGATTTCCAACACTCCAGGTCCTCCCGTCCGGAGTGATTGCCCTGAACCTTCTGTTGAAGACCAGTTCCGTGGTCATTATGTCTGCCCTTGTACAGACAGATAGGCCCGGAGTCATTTCCATCAAGCTGGCATGCCCCTGGACCTCAGCAAGTCCCGATGTCAGCTTGATCCTAAGGAGACTGGACATAGCAGTCCTTCTTATATGAATGTGTAGTGGTAGTATACCTACTATAACCTCAAGTACTGCCGTGGGACATGTGCGCATTGCCCCCGTCAGGGCCAGACACACCATCCGCTGCAGCCTGTTGCACTTCTTTATTGCAGTCTCCTGCCGAATCTTAGACCACCATACCAATGATCCGTAAGTAATTATCGGTCTGATCATAGTAAAGTATAGTCATTTTACCATACTGGGACTAAATCCCCAAGTTCTCCCAAAGAAGATCTTGCATGCCCAGAAGGCCCTAACCGCCTTCCCGAGCGTTTGATCCAAGTGCGAGTACCAACTAAGCGGTCTGTCCAGAACAATTCCCAGATATTTGACCTCATTGGAGTACCTCCATTCCGTCTACTACTAGCCCCTCAAGCCTGTAGTTGTACCTTCTCGTGAACGGTATCACGACCGCCTTGTTAGGGTTGATATTCAACCCCCTTTCATGGCACCACCCAAGAACCCTATTGAAAGTATTCTGCATCACCTCCGTGACGGTGCTCTCGAACTTTCCAGTCACCACTATTGCCAGGTCGTCCGCATAGCCAGTGGCCCGAAGGCCATATCCCTCTAGTTAGACCAGCAGATCATCAATCACCAGGCACCATCATTAAGGTGATAGCACCCCCCCCCCCCCCACCCCCTGTTGACAACCCCTAACTGCACTGATGCTGACACTTGTGTCATTCCAGGAGGCTGTGATTTTCCTTCCTCTTAACATAGCCCCGATCCAGTTGACCGTGAGCCCGTCTATCCGCTTCCAGGCCAGAGCATCCGCAATAGAACCGTAACTCGTGTTGTCAAAGGCACGTCAAGAAATGCACACAATGCGATCTCCCCATAGCGTTGTGCCTTTTCTATTTGCGCAAACAAATGGTGCAATGCCACCTCAGTCGACTTACCGTTTTGGTAAGCAAACTGCGTTCGGTGCAATGGTGTGGAAGCCTGCAGTTTTTCCCTGATGTGCAGGTCCAGTAGCCGCTCAACAGTCTTGAGCAGAAATGAAGTAAGGCTGATAGGTCTATAGGATTTCGGCTTCTCTAGCGGCCTGTTGTCAGCTTTGGGAATAAATACAACCCTGACCGTACGCCAAGTGGTCAGAATATATCCCCAGGTGAAGCTTGCCTTTAAAAGACCAAAAGGCTATAGCTTTTGGCTCCAGATGTTACACAATTTGCCTACTTAATTTCAAGAAAATTCAAGCTTTTACCCATATTGCAATACTTTGCGCCTATTAGCGATATAAAATATACTCTACGACCTATTCTCATACCTAACAAATACATATACCAAAAATGCAATTTGGAGTCTGTTTCATAAAAATTTTGCTTCCAAAAAAGGGTGAGTTTTTTAGAATAAAACAAGACACCCTTTTCGGGAGCAAAATGTTTAAGAAACAGACTCCAAATTGCATTTTTTTTAAATAAAATGTCACATTTTTTGTAGAAAAGAAAACACCATAAAATATAACTCATGAACCAATACACGTTTGAAGACCATTGATACATAAAAACCTTGGTATTGACATCACCTTCCATATGAACTTTACAGAAACAAAATCGGTTCACGCATTTTAGAGAACATCAATTACTAACACAATGCAACTTATTTTTATATATATATATATACTACAAAGGGGGATACAATTGTATCTTTCTGGCAAAATACTAGAAAAATTTAAAGAATTTACAGTGCGTGACATGACCACTGTACTTAGATTTCTTTCAAAAATTTAAAATTTTTGAGTTTACTCTCTGTAGAGCAACGATCATCACGCTATGCCCCCAAGGGCGAGCACTTTTTGTGAATTTCTCACACATAACACGAAGGTTATCGAAACAGTTGTAAAAAGCCAAAATTTCATTCAGTTGTATGCAAGTGTCGTCGCTTTTGTTGTTGAAAAACAAAAACAAAACACATAGTTAATGTCTCAAACACAGGATTGTGAACTATTTCTAATTAAAAAGCGCCGTGTCCCTAATCAAAAAGCGCTAAAAAGCGCTAAATAAGATTAAAATAAAAAAAGTTAATGAAATGTTTAAGAATCAAGTTTTATTCATTACACTGGCCGTCAAAAAAAAATCGTTTGAAATACAAAGATACAACAGCGCTAAACTCAAATCCGTTTTTTCTATTATGTCGAGATTTTTATGGGCTAGACTAATATTTCGACCGAAATAAGGCATTTATGGTACATGCAATTTCATCTTTTACAAATGATTATTTTTGACCATTATGGCGACCATTTTTTCATGCAAATTAGTGCATATGTACACTTTTTTTTTATCAATTATCAGAAATCCAGGTATATTATGAATAAAATAAGACAAGAAATCATGAAGATCAGTAAACAAAATGTTAACAAGACGTGATTGAATAATTATTTGGACTCAGCACGCTAAAGTCAATTAAAATCGCATAATCAAGTTCTCTACCCCGACTTTTTTGTTTTTGCAGTGCAGTGTTAATGAAACATTAACATTTTTAAAAGGCCTTCTCTGATATTTCAGGAAAAGTAAAGTAATATAATTTCAAATATACACGGAAAGAATTATTTACTAAATCACCAGAAAATATGTCTTGCACCAAGAAAATTTTGACCATTCTCGTCAAGCCAAAAATTTCTTATTGAATACATGTGTTGCATGGTTTAAGCAAAAAGTTATGACTCAAAGCGAACTAAAATTTACTTAAATACAGCAAAAAAAAATTATTTTAATTCTATAGTTACTTAAATCAAGTTTTCGTTGCTTTTTATTTTACAAAATCAAAAGAAAAGCCTGAATTGTTTTCATAAAAACGTGTACATACATACATATGTAGTTTAAGAAAACTCAATATAAAAATAAGATCATTTAAAAAAAATTTTTTTAAGAAACGCTTTTCTTAAAAAAGAACATTTAAAAAAAATTTCCCCCCCCCCCCTAGATTTTATCCTGGCTACGCCCATGTGTTCGTCTATTGTCATCGGGAATATGCATGCCTGCAAAGTTTCATCCATTTGCATTGAGCTAAATAAAGGCGGTCAAAAAAGCATTTTACCAAAAAAAAAAAATAAAAAAAATTAATAATTAATTTAATCAAACCAAGTTCTTGAGAATTTTCTGAAAAGTTTAAAGAAATCGGTAGCAAGGTAATGGATTACTTTAGAAAATAAACTTCTTTCCTTGTATAGTATGCATTTTAGAGTAAATTATTTAAAAAATGGAAACAAATTTTGATTTAATGTTTCTTGATTTCAATGTTTGCAAATAAAATTACAAAAACTTTGGGGTATCAATAAAAGCGCTAATTAAGCGCTCTTTTTTAAAAAAGCGCTAAGGGAAAATTATGCGCCTTTTCGACAATTAAAAAGCGCTAAATATAGCGCCAAAGGCGCTCAATTGGCAACTCTGCTCAAACGAGTAAATTTATTTTCCTCTCTTTTCCAGAATTGGTGTTGCATTGCACACAATATGCACTCACCACTACATACGCATTTTTAACTGTCTCTCTTTGTTGTGACCTCTTCTTTTGAGGCACCAGTGCGATTTGTACAGGGTGGCGCAGAATGTGCTCCTGTTGGTGACGTCTATTTTATGCTTCGAACATAAATGCTCTTTATAACATAATTTCCATAACTTTTCGCAAACTTTCTGGTACAAGTATTTTTGTTCGATTCTATAGTTATAATTCTTAATAATATAGTTATATTATTAAGTATTCTTCACACAAAATTCAGAAAAAAATTTAAAAAAATTAAATAAAAATGTATAAAGAACTTAAACAATATAGCTCACTCTGCGTAACCCAGTAACTCATACGCCCAAAACATGTCATTTTAATAATATTAATCGGGTTTAATTATTTTGGTTCGTTGTTCGATTGTATAGTTATTCAAAATTGCGTTTTCGCAACGTTCACTTAAACCTCCCCTCAGGCATTTTGTTGTTACGCGATATTGTTATAAAGCACAGTGAAATAAAATTTAACTTAATATCTAATCGACCTGTTTTTGGATTTGTATCATACATAAGTTTTTTTTTATAAAAATTTAATTAAAATTTTTAATTTTTCCTGTTTTTTTGGGTACTTTTGAAAAAAGTTTAAAAAAATAAAGTAATATATAATATAATATATAATATATTTACCTGAAACCTCTGAAGGAGGTAGCTAACATACGAACATTATTATTTCTACTCAAAAATCCAATCATCGTGAACATTTGAGACTTTTGTTATGATTCGATACATCCGTGATGCGAAAACGCAACACTGGGCCTAAACCATATACAAATTACATAAAATTATCAAATAAAATATATTTATACAATCACTTGCTATTTAAGACAACATAATAAAACATGTAAATTATAAGTTGTTGTTATTACGCAGTAGGTAAATTCTCTATGTCAAGTGTGTTATTTTCCTAAAGGGTAGCGAACCTACACCAAAGTAGTCTCGTGATAGGTCTTTGGGGGTAGAGACCGGTTCAAGTTCTAACAGTTTATATGAATAAGATCTATCACTTTTACTTGGGTTTGTCATTGGTTAATTGACACCATTTGACCAGTCACACATCTATTCTCAATGAACGTGTTAAGTGTTAGTTAGAACAATGTAAGATTATTTCGATACAATGTAGTATGTACCGTAATTCATTACTTTTTTTACCTTCTTGTTCTTTATATACCAGTTAGATGATAAGTGCTTCTTAAACTGGTCATGAGTTCTATCTTTTTGAAATTGTTCTATTTTCACAAATCCAGGAACAATTGACACAAATTTTCAGCAGGGTTACTTCAATATTTGATACCATCCACTGACAGCTAGGATATTTCAGGAGTGGGCATTATATTGAATCTGTGGTAAATTATGAACCGATCTTTACGAAAGTTGACAGTGTGATATAAAACTGTGACATAACAAAATTTATAACAATAGAATTATTTTTTATGGTTTTAGGCGTACCAAAGTGTTTGTCGAGAGTGGGTTTTATATGGGTCCAATGGTAAATTATGGACCGATCAATTTACAAATGTGAAAAAAGTGACGTAGAAGTGCACCCAAATTGCCTTGGAGCATATCATAATTGAATTAAAAATAAAATGTAAATGAATATATTTTTTAATTTTTTTTTTTTCCTAAAGACGTGAATAAAATATTTTAATTTAAAATTATTACAAATGCGTTTAATTTGTATATCTTTAAGGCCCAACGTTGCGTTTTCGCAACGGGGGTTATCTGGGCTCCCACGTATCCGATTTGCCCAAAATTTGTTTTCTTTAATTTTTTTATTTATTTATTTATTTCAGTCTATAGATTAAAAATCCTTAAAGACATAAGTGCTAAAATAAAAGTACAATAAATAAAGAATTAGTTTATTAATTAATTTAAATAAAACATCGTTGCTATCAGAAAAGTCAATTAGATGATATAGACTATTAAATTTAACGCAAATTTGACGAAAGGAGTCGTTGTTAACAGTTGAAAGTTTCGTGTAGGTCTAGCTGGAACATTTAAGCTTATTTTACTCAACAAGAAATCGGAATCGACATCACCGCGTATAAGATCCATTAAAAACAAAATACTAAGCATTGTCCTTCGACTTTTTAACGTCGGTAACTTAATAAGACCAAGTCTGCCTTCATATAAAGGTAATACAAGCGAATTCCATCCAAGACTTCTTAAACAAAATAAAAGGAACTGTTTCTGTACAGATTCAATGCTGTTGATATATGTATTAAAGTAAGGCTCCCATACAATTGATCCATATTCCAGAATAGGGCGAACCAGAGACGTATATAGATGTTTAGTGATATGAGGGTCAAAAAATTCTTTCGACCAACGTTTCATAAAGCCAAGTACTCCATTAGCTTTATTTACCATCAATGAAATGTGATCACAGAATTTTAGTTTATGATCTAATAGAATACCGAGATCATTAATATTGTAAACTTTATCCAGTAATGTTCCATTTAGATAATAACTAGTATCAAGTTTAGATCCAATAAGTTGTAATTACACCACTGAGAGAAAAGTTCAATGTCAGCCCTCAAAGAGGATTGCTCAATAATATTGTTAAACGAATTAAAAATTTTTACATCATCAGCATACATGAGTTTGTTGGAGTGCTGAACAACGGATGGCGGATCATTAATTAATAATGTGAATAAAACGGGACCAAGATGACTTGCTTGTGGCACACCAGAGAGAACATTGATACATCTTGAGGTAGCATTCTTAAATTTTACTTGTTGGGTTCTATCTAAAAGATAAGATTTAAGCCAGCGTATTGCGTTGTTGCTAAATCCCATACGTGATAACTTGTAAAGTAAAATATCGTGTTTTACTTTATCAAAAGCTTTACTAAAATCCGTGTAAATAACGTCGGTTTGTTTATTATTAATAAAACCTTCATTTACAATAGTTGTTAATTGTAAAATATTAGGAACAGTGGAACGTGATTTCCTGAAACCATGTTGACAAGGTGATAAAAAGGAAGATATTTGATGATATAAACTATCAGTCAATATATTTTCTAAAAGTTTGGGAATCGCATTCAGCTTTGCAATTCCTCTAAAATTCGATATTTCCAGTTTACTTCCGCTTTTAAACAACGGAGTAATATATGATTTTTTCTATTCAGGCGGTAAGTGGCCGAGTTCAATAGATTTATTAAAGATAGTTGTAAGAGGAATACATAAGTATTCTGCACAATTTTTTAAAATACAGTTAGGTATACCATACGGACCGGGATTAATAGAGCACTGCAGAGACTTCAAATTGGATAGTACCGTTTCAGTGTCAATAAATGTAAAGTTGATACCTGAAGAATGAGATATATTATAGGGATAACAAGTTTGATAATCAAATGACTTCTTTGAATACGTGGTTGCAAAAAAATCAGCAAATAAGTTGCTAATAGAAACATCATCATCAGCACTCCGAGATCCTAGTTTCATATTTAGGTATAAACAATTAAATTGTAAAAGTTTCATCATCATAGCTCAATGGGATCATGGTTCGGGCCTTAATGGGTTAATGCCCGAAGTCTTCTTTACAAAATGCTAAAAAAAAAAAACAAAAAAAAAAAATAATGGCTAAAAAAGTTATAAAGAATTTGAACTATTTAGCTCATTCTGTGCCACCCCGTATATATTTTGATTAGAATTTGTTTAAATAGTGTTTTATTGCGGGCATATGTTTAAGTTTTTTTCGGGAATATTTGCTTGCATATTTTAAAAATGTTTGGGATTATTTAAACCCCCCGAATAGAACAATTAAAACAGATATGTTTTTTGCTGTTGGTGCTGTTGTCGTCATTATATTTTTCTATTTAATTTCCATTAGCTTTTTCGTTGCTGTTGTCTTTTATATTTTTTTCGCTGCTGCAAAAATGCTAAAAGCTTTTTTATTAAATTAGTTGAAGTTAAATTAATGCCATTAGAGCTACAAACAATTAAGTTTATTTTCATAAAAACGTTTTATTTCCTTTTTTTCCAAACATATAATTATGTTGACTAATTTAATTAATTTCAAAACTTAATTTTTTTATTAATAATTGTTTTAAGTAAAATACTAATTTATTACTTTGAATTAAATTTTATCGCTGTAATAATTTGCTGGAAATTAAAAGTTTGTTTTCAGGTCGTTCACTTTAGGATTGATAAAAGAAAGTGTACTGGACTTACAAAATTTAATTTTAGTTTTTATACTGGCGTTCACTGAAAGAAATAAACTTATCACTTTATTAATTTTAAAGGACAGCAAGTTATATTGTAAAATCATATAATTTGTGTTATTTGGTTGATTATTTAAAAATTTTGTGATTTTTTAATTGCCAATTATTTTTGACCAAATATTAATTCTCTAATAGGATTTCAAAGTTTCCGAAAAAATCGAAAAAAAAACCTGTTCTATTTGAGATATTTCAATTGGCAAAGACATATAACTAAGAATGAGATTTTCATGCACTAAAAAATCGAAAATATAAAAAATATGCATTAAAAACTGAAAAAAATTTCCAAAAAAATCTTGTTTTAATTTTACTAATTCCGTGGGGAGAATAAAGTGACATATTCCCTTCCCCCCTACCAATTAACTCCGACTTTTTGAAAAAAAACTTTCATAGTGGAAATCCAGACTAAAAACAAAAATATAAAAAACTTAATTTGTTGTTATACAAACTTTTGTTTGTTTAAATAAATAAATACTATTTTATTAAAAGTAAATTTTTGTTTCGTATGTACTTGAAGAATGCCAAAGCATTTTGAACAAATTTATTTTCAGATCCCACTTTGATTCCAGATCAGTGCCCATGTTCAGTAACTCTCGCATCGAGAAACTTTTTGACTGAAATGTGTGAAATGAAACAAAAATGACATATCGTCAGCTCAGAATTAGTTTGACGCATATGCCAAAAAGTCGGAGTGGAGAAAAACGACAAAGAAGATTAACATGAAGATTTCTCAAAATGTACCCGATAGAATTTTTTTATATATTTACCACTGCTTCCAGTATATGTTTTGAAGAAAAATGTAAATTTTTGCGCACTTTCATGAATAAAGTTAGAATTTAAAAGTATTTGTTTTGAAAATGAAAAATATTGTTTTGTGCCGTATACGCCACTTTTCTAAAAAAAATGTCTTTTTGTGCTGCATACGTATACTTATTGCTGTGTATTGAGTAACTTATTGTTGAGATGAATGTTTCTATATTTACAATCTAATAAAAAGTCAACATTAATGATTTTTTTTTTTATTTGGTTTTATTTTACAAAAACAGTTCTACTGTTATGAAAAGCCACAAAGTAAACAACTTAAAAAATACAAAAGTAAAATAGAATCAAGAAAAAACACTTAAAATTTAAAACTAAATATTGAGTAAATTTTTATAATAACTTTTATCAACATGTGGAACAAATATAAGCAAATCTTTTATGTCTCTCTTTTTATCGCTGGAAATAATTGATGGTTTCGATATTTTCAAAACATGCGTCAACAAATTCTCAGGAGTTTTCAAACAATTTTTTTGATGCAGACTTAACCAAAATTGCATTTTTATATTTTTCCTCTCTCGTCAAAGTTTTATAATGTTTATAATGCATTTCCATAACTTTTAATTTTGTTTTATTATTTGGCATTGTTTTAAGCAAATTGAGTAAATGAAGAGGACTATGAATTTCAATATTCTTTAAGTACCGGTCAATAACACCATGAACACAGTCCACTTCTTGAATTAAAGAATGTCCTGGTTCTGAAAACTTTTGTATAACGGTATCAATATTATTTTGTTTAATGAACATTTTGATTGCGGTTGAGTTAATTCGATTTTTATTTTGAGGTACGCAAGAATCGCTCCATAATGTCAAAGTTTTAATTAGTGGATAATCTTTTATTAATTCATTTAAAATTTTAATTAAAGCACTACCAATATCGTTACCACTCCGACCGCTATGAGCTTCCGTCCACAAGGAACAATAAGAAAAAATTGGTTTATTTGGCATAATAATGGTTGCTGTAAGATTATACATATTTAATTTTCGTTTGTAGTAAAATGTTGAAGAACTTCCCTTAGGTAGGCTTAAAACACTTTGCAAATAATAGCAAACCGTATACTTGGTTGGGTCCATTATTTTATAAAACTATTTTTCACAAATTAATTTTCTGTTGTCATTTTATTTTGCTTTGCTTTAACTACTTTTTTTTTTCTTACGGCAATGCAGCAAAGCAACAGTAAAATTTATTTTGTACGTTTTTGTATGAAGAATTTGCTGCAATCGCCAAACAATTGCTTGTAGAGCAAAACAGTACTTAAAAAATTTTTAAACAGTTGATATGCAGCAAAATTAATGCTTTATATCTCAGAAACCATAAAAATTTTCGCGAAACAGGTTTTTGATTTAAAAAGAGGGTATTAAAAAAATATATTCCTCATACCTAACTCATTTTTTTTTTAAATGGTCGGTAGGTCAAACCAGTAATGAGCTGACGATATATTGAAACAAGCAGCTGTTTTTATCACTAAACTGTGTCTGTAACTTTTTTTTTGGCGTGTACTAGCTGTCACGCTAGGATATGACTTGCCAATATTCAGAAAAAGTGTGTCTGTAACATTTTTTGAGAAGAGTTCCCGCTTTGAACTGTCAAATAAACTCACGAATGAAATGGACGAGGAAAAATTTTAACACTTAAAACAATTCAAAATGCAAAATACAAAGAATAATAATATTAATATTTTGTTCTTGGCACATTTTTTATTGTTTAATTATTTTGCTTTTAACATTTTTATAAATTATACGAATGGTTTAAAAGCTCGTTTGCAAACAACAAACATTAAACTCGCACTTTATATTATTTGGTATAGCCGACATTTATATATTCGCCGCCGTCGTTGAAAAATTTAAATTTTTAGTAAACTTTGGTCGCCGTCAACGGTATGTGTAACTGGCGTAATCAATGGCTGCAATGTCAAATCGGCTTCGAGTGCAATATTATGACATTTATAACGTAACGACGTATTCTCTTTTTGACATGAGTTACTGACACACTTTTTTCTCACTTTTAGAAAAACCATGAAATTTTTTAGTATTGTGGTTATTTTGTTGGACTATTTATGGTTTTTAATCCAAATTTTTTTTTTTAATATTTTTAATTAGGCTTAAGTTCATGAAATTTAATTTTCATTAAATTATTTTTATGAAGAAAGGAATTTTACAACATGAAAATCAATCAAAATTGTTATTGATAATCTTGACGTGGCTCGGGCTCGAACCCTGGCCGGCAGGTTACCATGACATGTTTCGATCGCAACCACTCGATCTCCTCAGATGGATTTGCCGTCTTACACTCGCAGCCATCGACGACTGCTGACGTCACTAGTCAAACATCAATCCTTAAACCAAATTGTATTTTAACATTTGGTAGATCGAAATTTGCTTTCCTGAATGATTATCCACCTTATTTTTTTGTTTCACATCTTTTCGATGCGATAAGTTCTCACAGATCAAAAATTATTTGAAATTAATTTCAAAAGATTTTGCTATTCGTGCTTAATTCCCAGTTTTTATTCTTGACAAAAACACTTGAAATTTATTGTTGATGGGATAAGCTATTCCTATGCATTTCACTGGTTGCTTAGGCCAGATCATCAGGAAACTTCATCCATAAAGATTTTAGAAAAACACTTGAAATTTATTGTTGATGGGATAAGCTATTCCTATGCATTTCACTGGTTGCTTAGGCTATAATTCTTATACGTTTAACAGTTTTATATGGTTTAATATCTTTAGTTTTTCTAAAATCTTTATGGATGAAGTTTCCTGATGATCTGGCCTAAGCAACCAGTGAAATGCATAGGAATAGCTTATCCCATCAACAATAAATTTCAAGTGTTTTTATCAAGAATAAAAACTGGGAATTAAGCACGAATAGCAAAATCTTTTGAAATTAAAATTTTGTGTTCCCAAAAATTGAAATTACTTTTTGATTATTTGAAATTTATTTTATTTTTTGAAATCCTGAATTTTGTTTGCAAAACGTTTTGGATTTAATTTTTATTTGTTCCACATTGTTAATTTTTACTTTCTGCAATATCAATTAACTTTACGTGAGCATTAAGTAAACTAAAGCCCTCTTAATTAGTTATTGTTTCACCAATATTTCCGAAATCGGAAAATACAAATTTTAAATTTTTAAATATTTAAACTTAACATTTCTTCTACTTTTTTAATTCCATAACCATCGGTATCAACAAGCTCTTCTGACATTCTTAAATTACTCAAATTTTTTTGAATATAATTCTGAGGTGGAATGGGAATAGAGGGATTCATTAAATAAAAAATTGCAATATTATCGAACTGGCTTCTTATTTCTTCTGCAACGCGGTATAACCCATATGCTAAGCAAGTAATTTATAACAGTTTTGGATAAAATATTCTAAACTCATTGTAAGCCTTAAGCATGTAATGTGCTGCATCGGTCTTAAATAGAAGGATCTTTTGTGGAAATATGAAATTTAAAAAAAATCATTCAATAATGTTAAAATATGCAAAATAAAAGCATTTAAAATCGCATTAAATCGCTTCCCTACTTAAAACATATTAAGTATTTAGAAACAGGTAGAGCTTCATGTTATTCTTCATCGACATTTTAGTCTAAATTTATTTTAAAGCAAATTTATATTAGCCCTGGATGGTTACTTTTCATAGAATCGACGAAGCTTTATCGAATTAAGCTCTGTTTTATGCCTTACTTAAGTTTATTTTACAATAAAAGGCTTTGCTCTAATGTACTTAACCTAAATGTACTTAAATGAAGAGGAACCTTCCAGGGTTAATATTTTAAATGCTAAATTCAATTTGAACAATATATGAAATAAGTCTCTAAAGATATTAATTGGGACTTATTTCATTTACAAAATTTGGAAATTTATTTCATTATCCGGCATGTTTTGATGATCACTTTCTGTGAAAGTGATTTCGAATTACAAGAAAGATGTTCTGGACAAGAAACGTTTTTCATAATTGTGACTTAAAACTGATAATTTTGTTATAAGTTGTTCCTTGTGCCACTAATAGAGACAAAAACCATGTCACCATCCGTTAAAGAGCCTTTTATAAAGCATATTTGGATATTTGTTAAATTTTTTGAAGTATTCAAATAACTTCAAAAGATTTTCTTATTCGTGCTTAATTCCCAGTTTTTATTATTGATAAAAACACTTGAAATTTATTGTTGATGGGATAAGCTATTCCTATGCGCATTTCACTGGTTGCTTGGGCCAGATCATCAGGAAACTTCATCCATAAAGATTTTAGAAAAACTAAAGATATTAAACCAAATAAAACTGTTAAACGTATAAGAATTATAGCAACAGTTCTACTTGTAACAATATCAAAGCTTAACCCTTCTGCACTCCTTGGGTCAATTTGACCCAATTTTGGTTTTCAAACGCAAAATTTGTCCCTTTAAATATAAGATATGGACGTGAAACTTCAATTTATCCATTACAGGGACAAAAATTATAAATTTAAATGAAAATAATAAAATTTTAGTTTTTCCTTCCCCCTCCAAAAAACACGATTTACACACATTTAATATCCTTTGGGTCAATATGACCCAACAAGCGATATTGCAAGTTTAATTCCACTTTTAAATTTGTTTTCTATTGAATTGAGTTCATCTTCATTCAGAATCATCGATCAATAATTTTTTCGGTCAAATAATCAATAGAATCGCTTTTGTTTTTATTATACTTAATTATGAAATGCTGTTAACATTTTATTGTTGGGTCATATTGACCCAAAGGATCATAGGAAGGGCACATATCCAAGGGATGCAGAAGGGTTAAACAAAACACATCAACAATAAACAACAGTGGGTTTATCTCATCTTACATTCCCCACTACAATTAGTTGAAATTCTCTCAACATTAATTGTAGTTGTAAGTAGGTTAAGAAAAACAAAATAAAAACAACAACAACTTACAAAAGATGTTGTCAATTAAGTGTTTTTTTAGGCCGTGCACTTGCCTGTTTATTATCAAAAAGTAATTTCAATTTTTGGGAATACAAAATTTTAATTTCAAAAGATTTTGTTATTCGTGCTGAATTCCCAGTTTTTATTATTGATAAAAAAGCTTGAAATTTATTGTTGATGGGATAAGCTAATGCGCATTTCACTGGTTGCTTAGGCCAGATCATCAGGAAACTTCATCCATACAGATTTTAGAAAAACTAAAGATATTAAGCCAAATAAAACTGTAAAACGTATAAGAATTATAGCAACAGTTCTACTTGTAATAATATCAAAGTTTTAACAAAACACATCAACAATAAACAGTGCGTTTATCTCATCTTACATGGGATAAACCCACGAATCTTAACCTCAAAACGTAACTTTATTCTGGTTGGTACATTGCAGCCTCAAAAAAGGACAGTCAAAAATTGTACATAAACACTGTGCCATTATCTGGTTTCCCTGGTCATAATTTATTGCTTTCGACGTAAAGGGGATGTTGAATAATAACCTAGAGAATTGATAAGAAGCAAACAAATTAAGGAAAGGTCTGATGAAGTGAAGCTCGCAAATCTAAAACGACAATGAAAACAAAGGATTTATAAACTCCCCAGAGTTTTTGAATAAGTTACGAGCCCCAACAGCAAGAATTCAAGTTGTCAGAAGAGGCCAGCAACTTATAAGCGCTACTACAACAGTAAAGATATCAGTATAAAATTAAATATTAAAATACAGCAACAAAAAATGCAAACAATTCCAGCAATACAACACAATGTTAGCAAAAAGAATCACAACAGCAATACGATATAATAACAGCAAGTTCACACTGCACCACAGCAGCCACACTATAACCCAAAAAGTCGGACTAAAACAGTGTATTTTCCTGGCATAAAGACCTTTTACAAACCAGTAGATAAATAAATTAAATTAGCTACCAAAACGATTATAAATCAAAATGATATGAAAAAAACTAAAACAAAAACCTAAGATTGAAACGGGAAATTTGGTTTGGAAAAATAAATAAAGCAGCATATGAGAACTGATTTAAGCAGAAATTTAATTATGAAATTACAAAATACTTAAATCCAAAACTTTAAAACTATTTAACAAACTTTATATTAAATCTACTTCCCGTTTTTTCCTTTTTCGACTTAAAAATTCAATAGTTTCCTTCTCTGTGAATGTTTTTGGTTTCTTATACATCCTTGATTTGTGGTTGGTTGTGCCTTGGTTTCATGTACGATTTCAATTTTATGTTTGAAAAGCATGAAGAAGTTGAAAGAGGTATAAATTTAACATGTCATCTCTTTGCATCTGTATTGGTTGCTGAAAGTGCATTGCTTTGAAAATGGATTTGAAGTTAAGCTCTCCGGCTCTGTCCTAAGAAATATGAACTTTTTCTTTTCGTTTAATATTTTTCTTTTCTATATTTGTCACTTTTGAAGTAAAAAGTCTTAAAGAAAAGTTTTTTAAAAGACACAAATACATACAGACGAACATTTATTCTTGCACCGGCTCAAAAACACACACATACTTTTACAAACTCTCTGTTGCAAGATTTTAAATCCTTGGAGATTATAAATTTGCTATAAATTTTTCTGACAGAGTACTTCAAAGTACAAGACTTAAGAAGTTATAAAATTGTCAAGAATCAAATCAATATTTTTTCTTATTTTGCTTTTAATAAGGATGAGCTGAAGGAAAGGTAAAGTTTCCAATAAATCAAATAATATATTTAAAATTTAATTCTAATTTGTGGTATTTAATATATTATTCGATTGATATCTCATATGATGTAATGTTTATTTATAATTCTCTTTGAACAGAGAGGTTGAATAAAGGAGCACATATGAGGCTATCAGCGCAGAGGATAAGGAGTTAACACTAGTTTTGCACTATAGTACTTGGTTGTAACGGCCCATGCAAAAACTATGTTTCTAGCGCCATCTGTTTTGGATGGCGGGGTGCTTTTTTACCATGGGAGGTACGACGATGATGGCCTTATCTCCCATTCAAAAGAGAGATAAAGCCTTTTATTTTTTTTTTTCATTCGAATGGGAGGCAAAGCCATCACACATTAGTAATATTAGAAAATGGCTTTATCTCTCATTTCAGTTTTGAAGAACTTTTTCATTTAACATTGATTAATAGTTTTTTTATTTTTACAATTAAGAGGTAATGATTTTCCCTTTTACTAAAGTTAAGTATCGAAATCTGGCTTCGCATACTAAAGATTTTTTGCTTAGGGGCCTGCGGCCGCGCTTAGGAGTTTTTTCCTTCAGTAGGACGCGGCAGGTGGCTTCGCTGAATGAAGTTTTCATGCGTGCGTCACAAGAATAAAAAAATGTTTTTCAATGATAACTAAGGATTTTTCCTTTTACAGAACGTTTACACCATTCGTAACAATATTCTGGAAAAATACGGCTTTGCCTCTCATTTGGGGGGAAAAAAATATGGCTATATCTCTCACTTCGCAAAATTTTACATATGACCTTGCGTCTCAATGATTGGGCAATAAGACTATTACGGCTTTATCTCCCATTCAATTGATCAATAAAGCCAGCATGGCCTTACCTCCCATGGTTAAAAAGCAACCTTTTGGATACAAACAGTTGGCTTACTTGATCAATGCATTGTAAAGAACAGTGCAAAGAACATATCTAATACCAGCACCATTACCAAATTAAATTGTGGGCTACACTACTTCTGCGCTGATAGCCTCATATATATGTCTAATTTGAGACACAAGGTTAAACTCTACTCGTATCTGTTCAGTTAATTAAGGAGATGATGGAGTACAGCATAATCGTCTTGGACTTATAAGATTTGAAGAGGAAACAGGAAATTTAATGAGAACTTTGATTTTTGCAAACATTTAAAAGCTAGTATATTAACTAAGAAACTTATACGAAAACGAACTCAACCTGGAGAATCCTTAGTCCTAGCTCCATTTAAATATTTAAATAATAGAATAGGAAACTATCTTATAAGTTATAGATAGTAATATAACAAAAATTTTCAAAAGGTAGTTAGGCTTTTTAGCTTCTGGCACATCCATTATATTTATAATAGTGTGGGTTTTTTAATCGCAATAAAGTTCTTTGAAGATTTCTAATAGTGGAGTTTCCATAAATAAAAGAAATTTTTTAAGTTTCTTACTTGCCTTTAAAATTTCTTTATTAATACATTAAACAAGTTAGAGTGCTATATTCGGCTGTGCCGAATCTTTGATACCCTCCACCGACAGTTCGAATGTTTAAAGAGTAATTAATATCTGTATGATGTTATAATCATTTTTAACTGAGACGATTTTTTATTAATTATGGTTTAAGGCGACTAAACTGTTTTCCGGTTGTAGGGTTTATATGGGGCCTAGGGTAAATTATGGACCGATCATCACAAAATTTCACAGCGTCATTTCTAGTCCTATTAAACTATGACGAGCCAAAATTTGTTTTGATTGCATATTTTTTACGGTTTTAGGCGTACTAAACTGTTTTCCGGACATAGGGTTTCTATGGGGCCTAGTGTAAATTATGTACTGATCTTCACGAAATTTCACAGTATCATTTATAGTCCTATAAAACTGTGACGAGCCAAAATTTGTTATGATTGCATTATTTTTTACGGTTTTAGGCGTACTAAACTGTTTTCCGGTAGTAGGGTTTATATGGGGCCTAAGGTAAATTATGTACCGATCGTCACGAAATTTCACAGTGTTATTTCCTAAAAAACTGTGACGTTCCAAATTTTGTTACGCTAGCGTTATTTTTTACGGTTTTAGGCGTACTAAACTGTTTTCCGGGAGTATTGTTTATATGGGGCTTAGTGTATATTATGGACGGATCTTCACGAAATTTAACAGCGTTATTTCCAGTCAAATAAAACAAATTTTTGCAAAATCTTATCTGATTCCGTTCCTTGTTCCAGCATTTATGTTATTTTTTGTAACAAAATTATTATTTTTTTTAAGTGGTGGTTCCACATTTTGATTTATAGCTGTGGTCCTACTGAGCCGATTTTGCTGGATTTCAATCCCAAACTGCTTAGGATAACTACAAGCAATTTGGCACCAAGTTTGTTCATTTCTTTTAAGTTGTTCGAAAGTGAGCGTGTTTTCAACAGATGAACAGACGGACAGACAGACGGACATGGCTAAATCGACTTAGAATTACTCAAGGACCCAGAATATATATAGTTTATGGGCTCTGAGATGAATAATAAAAAAGTTTCACACGGAATGACAAACTTAATATACCCTCTTCACAACTAATTGTGGTGGAGGGTATAAAAATGCATAGCAATTTCAAGATGTCCAAATCACTCAGCACAAAAATCAAATTCTAGCCCCTCTTCCCCAGTTATAATAATTTGTTAACCTTTCCTGTTCTTCTTTAATATTTCTTGTGAAACTTTTGTATTGATGTCAGTTGTGCTTTCTGGAAAGTTAACAAAAACAATAACATAACTTATTTATTTTTCAATAAATGTGTATAAATTCAGGTGCTTTCAATAGCTTCATACTGTATCTTTTCCTTAAAAGTTAAAACCAAAAGTCTACTGTTCATCGTACTTGTCCAATCAAACGCACTTTTTTAGACTGAAGTCGAACGCGAGACTGGACCTGAGCTTTCACCGAACTCGACTAAAAACTTTTATCTCATTAATTAAAATTTGTCGACTTTTGTGAATAAAATCAAAAGTTGTAAACAGATTTTAATCATTTATGGCTTGTTTAATCTCCAAAAAAGTAGAAGCTTAGCTGCATTTACCAATTTTTTTATGAATTTTTAAAAAACAAAAATTTTGATAAAAAGAATTATTTTTTTTTCCAAAAGAAATATGTTTCTAAAGCGACTGCTCATTAGGGTAATAACTTTTTCACACTTTTTGCGAATTTCAAAAACGGCATAGTAAAGTCGTGTAGAACATTAAAAGTTATTAATAAAAAATATTATAATTTTTTCAGATTGTTAAAAAAGTTCACGCAGGGATCGGGTTAAAGTTTGAAAACAACCATTTTTATCTCACGAAAATTTTAAAAGATAAACAATTGATATTTGTATATATTCCTATACGTATCACTTAAATGCTATTATGGAATTTATTCACTGCTTTAGATTTAAAAATTTTCCTACGGTTTACAAGTCATCGCGGTTCAAAATTTCTTGGAAGGTTTTAGAAGTTTGCTTCCCTGCGTGAGGATTTTTCGCAAAACGACGGGAGACAGGTGTTTTCATTACTAAAACATTTTTGACCACTCTGTGGTACTATGGCAAAAATTTGGTTAAAGCCCTACTGCTCATATTAAAAAAAAAAATTAACTTTTCTTAAAGGAAATTTTATTGCGGAATTTCGGTTTTTTGGGTCCCGCCAATATATGTTGAGCAACCTCCTCCATTTTGGAGTAACGGTATATTATGAAAACAAGAGCTAACTTAAAAAACGGTGGGCACCATTGGATTCAGCGCACCCGAATTATACTAAAACACCATGTGCCCGACTTGTCTAAAAACAAGTGTAAATTTCGAGCACAGTGTTATTATTAAATCATATTATGACCAAATACATCCGTAATATTCCATCATACTATTTTTCCCTAAATCATATTCTTATCATGTAAATCATAATAAGTTAAGAAGTAATCATATTATAATAATTCACAACAATAAAAAAAGTAAAATTTGTTGCATCGATTTTTTATTTTGTGGCGCGTCATTACGTTATAAATGCCATTGCACTCGAAGCCGATGTGATATTGCAGACGTTGAGACCGCCAGTAACACATATCGTTGATAAAATTGAATTTTTCAAAGACGGCGGCGAAAACACAACTGTCAGCTATACCAAATAATGTAAAGTGCGACTTTGAAAACAAAATAATTAAACAATAAAAAAATGTGTCAAGAACAAAATATTATTATCATTCTTTGTATTTTGCATTTTGAATTGTTTTTTAGTGCTAAAATTTTTTCTCGCCCCATTTTATTCGTGAGTTTATTTGACAGTTCAAAGCGGGAACTTCTCTTACAGAAATTTTAGAGAAACACTTTTTCCGTAAATTGGAGAATAATTTTCTTACGTGGCGGCTAGAACTTGCCAAAAGAAGGTACAGAAACAGTTTAGTGAGAAAAACAGCCGTTTGCTTCAATATATGGCATTTTTGTTACATTTCACACATTTCAATCGAAAAGTTTCTCGACGCGAGAGTTACAGAACATGGGCACAGGTAAGTAAAGTTTTTGCTGGAAAGTTTTCGTAATACAAAATTTTTGAGTTTTTTTGATGAACTTTTTGTTAAGTGAGTATAAATTTAACCAATCTGTAATATAGTGCGTATGATTAATATTAAATTTAATATTATGTATGCTCAGTAACCCCACTTTCTAAATAATTATTCAAAATATTCTGATATATTTAACTAATTTTTGAACCCTTATATTTTTGTGTCAACTTGTATCTTGATTATCGACCACAGGGCAAACGTAGTGGTTTATAATTCGACTTGAACCACCGTATTCAGTTATATTTGAGTTTCTCTAAACTGAAAAGATCAATTTAATAAATTTTAATGGTTTTTTTTTATCAAAATGCTCTTTTATGCTCTGCTTGATCTTCACTATATTGTGCTGAGCTCTTTCAAACAAAACTTTATCGTATGATTTTATTTCTTTTTGGGTATTTATAAAATACAGTCAAACTTCCCTATAATGAATCTGCATTGAACCATAAAATCACTTTATTACATAGAAAATTCATTATTCGGAATTTATATTGTTTTCACTTTTATTTAAAATAATATAAAAAAATGTTTTAGTTTAAATTAAGCTCTTTCACTCGGCAGGCATCCATTCGTGCAATGCTTCATAAGAATGGCAGATTAGAAGCCTTTTGCGTTTAGTGCTTAACTGCTTGTCTTCTACATTTTTAGAATAACTGAATTGCCATTTACAACTTTATTAAATGCTAATAATATTTTTAAAGAGAAATGCCGGTGGCATGTCATAACGTCCAGTGTCACAATGTCCGTGGACCACACCCGAGTGACATTTTTGTTGATTACGTACTTTTTTTTGTTCTTATTTTAATCTCTGAAAACCTCCTAAATAAAATAATTCATTATGTGAAGACAAAAATGCATGTGCGTAAAATTTTTATTTAAAAAATTTGTTCCTTGTAAAGAAAATTCAGTGTATGGATTTGATTGTAAGGAGATAAAATTGCACAAGAATTTATACAAAAAAGCAGTGTTTTAAAAATCAGTTCATAGTAGGGAGAGTTTTATTGCAGATAAATTCACTAAAGAGAAGTTCGTGTGTAGTAACCACCCAAAAAATTACGTCACATTTATTAGATTACGTTACTTTAATGTTTCTCGCTGTATACTTCCTTCTCAGCCATCTCCCAAAGTCTAAGTCTGGTTGAATTAAAATGAATTACATCTTGTTTGAAACTGCGCATTGAATAGTGGATATCTGACTTTGATCGTATAGAAAGTGCCTGAGTTATAGGGGATCAAAGCTAAAAGATTGTGAAAATTTTAACGTTTTTCACCAAAGATTTTCATTTCAAAAATTGAATGAAAAGTCTTCGTGTGACGAAGTCTGAGACAGAAAAAACTCTTCACAAGCAACGTCTTTGCACTGAAACTCTTGCTGCTCCCCGGGGCAGTAAAAGCTTCTGGTCATTCGTAAAAAGACCAGACCAGCTAGAAATCAACCACCACCCGAACTCGAAAAATTGTCCGTAAATATTTTTTTGGGATCGAGATGTTAAAAGGGTTCTTGAGGATCTCGACATAAACATGATATACCTGCACTGGTCTTGAACAGTGTCCTTCAACGCTAGCTAGTCCCTTAGCAAATTTTCAACACTTTATAATATTCCGGGGAGTTTCCCGTGTGCTGAAAAGTTGTTAACGTAACGCCAATTCCAAAAAAGGAGTGGCTAATAACCCTGAAAATAAACTCCCAATTGCAGTTTGTTCGGCACTTTCCAAAGTTATTGATTTAATACCATGTGAGATAAGGCCATGATGCCCCCCAGTTATGGAGAGTATAGTAAGTTACCATCATGTCAATTGTTAAGAGTCAAACTTCCTACTACGCGACCGCCAGTATGGCTTTCGTAAAAGTCACTCTACTAGAGACTTAAAGGCTCTGTTATCGGAAAAACTATGCCGTTAAATTCACCATATTAGCGAAAGTAAGGTAATTGCTTTATATATTTGCAAGGCTTTTGACAGAGTCTGGCATGGTGCATGGCCTGTTAAAACTTGTGGCATACGGTGTCGGCGAAAATTTCTTTCGATTTTTTTTTTTTTTTTTGCTTTTTTAGAGATCGCATTTTACGAGTTGTTATATATCGATGGTTTTCTTCCGCAACCACGTAACTCAATTTTATCAAATTTTTTGTTTTAACTGGGGAAGTAATCAGTAAATACCGCTTTACAATTTTGCAATTATTTTGTTTGGCGGAATATCGGAATTTTTCCTAATTCTTGGACTATAAAAGAATATGAAGCAAAAAGTTTCAAATATTTGGTTAAAATAAAGTATTTTGTCTCTCCTGAAAAGTAGTTGTTTTTGAGTTACGAGGTTGCGGAAGAAAACCATCGATATGGGGTTTCGTCCATCATTCTCCTTATCTATTTTTTATTCTTTTTAATGATCTACTCTGTCAAACTTCTTACCCCATCTACTGTTTTGCCGATTTCTATTTGTATTTGTATTTATTTGGTGCTTTTCTAATCCGATCCGATTAGTTATGACATCAACCGTTTCCATTTGTACTTAATTGATTGCAGGCCAAGCGTAGGCGATGACGGTGCTATGAGGTAGAATATGAATGATACGCATGGCCGAGACCTTTTTGCGTGCTGACGCATAAATGCGCGACAGATCAAGATTCCTCATCTGTATAAATGGTTGGTATAATTTTTGAGGAATCAGAATCTCTTGATGTTCTGGGCCTGAAGATATGAAGTAAGATAAATAATTAAAAAGCATCCCACGGAATGACAAGCTTAGTTTACCCTTATTCACTACAAGTGGTTGAGGTGAAAAAAAACTTTAAAGGGCTTTCGCGACGAGCTACAAATTTATTTACTACCGAGTTGGTGTGAACCCAACTATTGTGAAGTTTTAGCAACAAACATTTATTTTTTTCTTTCAGCCTTTTTCCCTTTTAAAGTTTTTATTTTAAACTGATATTTTTTATTAATGTTCCAGTTTTATTTCGTGTCCTCGTTTTCAAAAATAGTGTCCTGGGGTGAAATTTTAATCTGTATGTAAATTTTTCATTTTATCTCTAACGCAACACAGCTGAATATTTTTCTGTTGTAAATTATGCAAATCATTTCAAATAAGGAAGCAAAAACTTTTCAAAGTCATCTTAACAAACAGTTATTAAAATATCAGTTACTGAAACATTATTGTTTATCACAAGTTGTTGAAAGCTTTAAAAAAAGGTTTTTTCCCATTTTTAATGAAAAAAGATGAAGCAGAAAAGAAAATATAAACAAAAAGGGAAAACAACAAATATTTTTAATCTTTTATGATGGAAAAGTTCAAAGAATTAATTACTAAATAAAAAGCCGAACCAGTTGCAAATAAAAAAGCGAAGGGACGAGTAAGCACATATTTAGTGTCAGACAAATTATTATTTGCAAATGGGACCACTTTTAGGATTAAACACTTGATTTAACAAATGTCACATTTAAAGTATATATATAAGGGTTATAACTTTTTTTTGAGTGCAAAATACCACTCCAAAAACTGTTTTTTATGCTGATTCGGTGAAAAAAGTTTCCGCACCGTAAGAGATTCCTAAAACGCCATATTATGCGTGAATTTTATTTTTGGAAATTGAAAACGCATTTGATTTTGCATAAGATTTATGAAAAATGGGGTAATGTTGAAAATTATATATGAATTTAAACAAAAATGAACTTATTTAAGACAAGAGTAACTGATTTAATGATGAAAATAAACAAATAAAAATACGAAAGAGGAAAAGAGACACCAATTTTTTATATTTTTTTTATGCCCCACACGGCTATGAGGTGGTATTTATAATATTTGCAAAAATTTGTATTCCTAATATATATACATATCGTCGGCTTAGAGTGTAAACCTGCTAAATCCACTTTTTAATTAAATAAAAGATATGCATCGTCGACCAGCATGTAGTTTTCTTCAATTTGAGTCCTTAAGTGTGTCAAATCAACAATATTTTTGACTTTCCTCTCAAGCAGCAAATAGGAAAAATAAAAAGTTTTTTGTCTCTCCTGTAAAATTTGTTAAAATGGAGTTAGCAGATTTACACTCTAAGCCGACCATATGTATATATTTATATGTAGGTTTCATAAAAGAGTATAATTGCTGATATTTTTTTACAATTTGATATAATAGGAAAGGACATCAGTTCAGTATTGGCTAAATATACTTTTTCTGAAACTTTTTTTTAATTGTTTCTCAAAAATATACCTTTTCTATTTAAGAAAAACATAATCAGCCCAATCACGAATATTCCCAATGACTTTTCTTTTCACGGAAAAAATTTTTCTCGTGAAAAAAATCTCCAATTATAAACTCTGCGGGATCTCCGTTGTTGTGTTTACTTTTCATTGATTTTTTTTTTCAAAGTTATTTTCGGGAATACAAAGTTTATTATTAATACGATATTTTTTTTGTTGTGGCTGTGCAAGAAGTTTAAGTAAAAGTAATTTAATTCAAAATAAGAAATGAAGAAGAATATCATAGCCTTGCAAGTTCTTAATTGGAATTTTTTTCGGGAAAAAGTGTGAAATAGGTGATATGGGGAAAGGGAATATTTACTGCGTATTATTAATAAGTATTGGGCTGACTTTTTCTAACAAGGTGCTTTTTTAAGAGAAGTCCTTTTTTTAAAAGGATATTTTTTATTTCCAATAAAACAATTTCTTGTTTTAATATGCGCTGAATAGAGAAAAAAATTAGTCCTTCAAAATGGGAACTCGCCACATAAAAATCATTTCTTCCGTTTGTGCTATGGTAAGCGAAACTTTTGCGTTTTTCCCTTACAAACCTGCTTTCATTTTTATTGGGATACTTTTCAACAAATAACCTTTAAGGAATTATACTTTATTAAAATAATTACGTATCACTTTTTATCAAAAAATTATTAAAAATCAAGGATTTAAAAAACAACGTCCCCATAGAAAAAAATTTATTTTTCATCAAGAAAATGCACGGGTGCACACGTGTGCAGTCTCAATGGCAACATTTTATGAATTGGGTTACGAATTGGTATCGCATCCGCCATATTCTCCAGATTTAGACCCCAGTGACTATTTGTATGTCCAAACCTAAAGAATTGGCTCGGTGGAAAGAGATTTAGCTCCAACGATGAAATTATTGATCAAACAAATGCCTTTTTTATGGACCTAGAAAAATCCTATTTTTTTAAAAAAAAACAAAAATTAGAGAAACGTTGGACTTAGTGTATTGAACAAAAAGAAGAATCTGAGTTTCATTCAAAAAGTTACGGAGTTATAGATCCACCTTCGTATTAAAATTAAAAACGTTTAAATTTTCATAAGATCTTTGATCCACCAATACTCAGTTATTTTTTACGATTCGATCAAAGTCAATCAGACACTATTCCTTTGACTGCGTATGGCGGCTGGGAGAAGTATACAGCGTAACCAAAAGATGTAGCGTCATCTGATTATGGGAGAGAACTGAGCTGACATTTGGCTTTAGCATGCCAAACAAAAACATACGAATCAATTGGAATGATAGAAAAAACTTTAAAACTATTTTAAAATACCTACGTGTGTTACTTGTTAATTTTGTTAATTCGCTTTTTGTAATGATATCTGGCTTAGTAATTTTTTAGCCACTTTTACTAAAAAATTAAGCCATTTTTAGTTTCGAAGAGTTGGCATCACTGCATCGGGACCAAACAACAAAACACGGGATACGTAAAATGAAAACCAAAATTAATATAAAAATCTTTTCAATAAACACTTTGATAGCGAAAACAATATCAATAATGTTTGATTTCTATATGTTTACCCTGCAAATAAAATTGGACCACCTGATCCATTTTGATAAAATGGACTACTCCATGGACTGGTCCGATGTAATGCAAGCATGGACCATGTCATTGTTAAAAAGTGTTTGTAGTGAGACGACATGTCTTCGTTTTTTAACGACATACTTTCGTTTTTAAACGACTTCAAAACTAATCCTTTTGTGTAGACCATGGAGTAGTTTTAAAACTACTCCTTAGTGGTCCAAAGGTGGGTTATATGGTCCTCTCCTAGGACATCGTAATGTTAAATAGACCAGGTTTTTTACATACGTTTGGGTTAGTTTTGGACTAGTCCTGGTCCCTTGTGGACTACTCTTTACACGCGTGTTTGGACTGGTCCTATTATTTGTAGGGTACTAACAAACACACACAAACACATTATTGTTCTACAGTACACAGTATGTTTAATAGTGTAGTAAACGCAAACATACAGTTAAATACTTTTAACTGTATCAATGTTAAAACAATGAATAGTACAAGTACAAGACAATTGTCAAATATCTAATTATACACATACATAAATATCAGAACACACATGTGGGGTGAAAATATCTGCATGAACACATGAATATTTATTATTCTTGTGTGTTGTTAATATCTGTTTATTTTCTAGGCTTTAGTCTTTATTAAGGAATAACAAATGAAATGAAATGGAAACAATTGTGAGTTGTTAATGGCAAAATTATCGTACCATTTAATTGCTTATGTATGAATGAGGATATATTGCACATACTTATATTGTATCTGTGTGCATAAATGTTTAAGTTTTTATTTGTTTAAGAATTTGGCTTATAATAGAACGAGGTAAAAGCAAAATTTTACAAATGCATTATGTATTAAATGTAGTTTTAATATCTTTCTTTTCCTTCTCGTTGTTTGTTTTCTTTGTTGTCTATTCACATCAAATTGAATTGTTCGGTATTGAACTTCAGAGAATGCTATGAGAAGCAGCAGCTTTTAGTGAACACGGGCCAACACTAAAAGATTTTTTGAAACTGATTTTATCCGTTCTTCTACAAAAAAAAGCTGTAAATTAAATGTGATTTTTTTTTTTTTTTTTTTATTTGAATTCGAAAAAGATTTTACAAAATGTTGGATTTTAAACAGCACAATTTGCAGTACTTAAAATTTAATTTCTTTGAACTTTCTTTTTTAAAATTATTTTAAAATTTTTACTTTAAACTCTTTGCTTACCGACTAATTCTTTAAAGAAAAATATTGGAAAATGTTTCATAATTTAACGTATAAATTACACAAGAGAACAAAATTGATCTTTTTTGTGTCGATTAAAAGTTTGATGCGAATTCAAATAATTTGAGTTCGCTGATTTCAAATCTAATCACCGTTTTTCTCCATCAGCTCGCACTTTTAAGTTACAGGTACTAGTCATATTTTTGACTGTTTTCGAAAAATTAAAATGTCAAAAAATCATTACTGTACTCTTCATTAAGAGATTTTGAAAAATGTTTCTTTTTTTTAAGATGTAGTTGTTAGCTTAAAATTTTTGGAAATCCCCAAAAAATGGCTGAATAATGGTTGTTCACGTTTAAAAAAAATATAAAGTTTGTATTATAAAAAAATTGTGAAAAATCCAAAAACTGTAAAAAGTTAAAATCTTATAACGTTCGCGTAAAGTCGATGATGATAAATAAAATGAGACATAGAACATAAAGATCGATGAACGCGTTTCGCTTCTGAAGTGAAGGTATCTCATTTTTAAGTGAAGGAAAAAACGTCCATAAATAAAACAGCAGCAAATCGTTATTTTTCTCGGTAAATTGTGAATAAAATCAAAAGCTGTGAACCCATTACAATGAAATAAAGCTCATTTGATTCGAAATATGTTAAGTAAATGTTTTATTTTTTTCGGTCACGGTGGACCTTTTGACGGAAATGCCCATATGCGCCAATAAGTTTTGTATCAAATACGCCTCCTTACATTCAAAAACATTATTTATAAAAAACTTTTTTTTTTAACAAAACAGCTTTATTAACAAAAAAAGCTTTCTTTACAAAAAAGCGTTCGTAACAAAAAAGGCTTATTTACAAAAGATGGCTTGTAAGTTCAAAATAAAACACTCTCTTATAAAGAATTTTACATTGCTTGTTCGAGCAGACAGTTACAGAAGCAATTTTTTTTTTTTACTTTTACACGATATGTTTGCATTTTGCATTAAGAAATTCTACAAGTGCACTGCTAAAAACATGTCGAGTAAAAGTACCTTAAACCTGCGTCTAAAAATAAAGTAATTATTTTTTGACCACTAAAATAATGAAAATTATTGCTTGAATTTTAAAATCGAGCAAGTCATATTAACGAAATAGTAAAAAGATTCGTGTTATTTTTGTCATAACAACAACCAATTTTTATCCTCTCCTAGACAGGGAAAGCCAATTTATTAAACACGTAAACACCCTTATTAGAAAATACTTACATTAATGCATTCATAAGTACAAATTCAAACTTGTAAAGACAATAAAGTCAACACCGTTGGTGTATTTTAAGTTTTGTTTTTTCTTTTATTTATTCCATCAACTCGTTGTAAGAAAAACAAGGAAAGTATTGCAATAAAATTGCAACAACGAAAAGATGAAAGAAGGATTAAGTAAATATTAGACACAAATGCAGTTAGTACTTTTATAAGAGGAAACAACAACTTGTTCTAGATTGAGGAAAAATGTACAGAAATCAGTGTTGGCAAAATACATGCGTTGATGTTTTGGAAATACAAAAAAATAATAATAATACTTGTATTTAAAATACAAAATACTTGTATGTCTTGGATCTTTAATACAAAATCAGTGTTGGAAAATAAACACTAAATATCGCTCCCTAGTGTTCGGTTCGGTTGATTTGTGGAAAAAACGAACGCTAATAGTGTTTGAATAGAAAATCATTAAAAAGTAGCGTTTCCCTGTTTGCCATCTTTCGAACACAAATATAATTCGTTGTGCGAAAAAAACACAAAAATCAATCAAAACAATTATACATAAACAAAACATATACACAATACACACAGAAGCTGTTGCTAAAATTTTTTGTTTGTTTATTTCTTTATCAATGTAAAAAAAGAAACATTATAGAACAATAAAATATAATGTTTGTTTACAGTATCACTACAATTGTTCTGTTTCTTAAGGAAGCACAGAACACTATTTAATGTTCGGCTCTTTCTTGAAAATATTTACGAATGGTATTAAGAGTTGTGTTCGTCTACACAAGCACTAAAATATAGATATCGTTCCTGGGTGTGGCCGAACGCTTAAAAATATGTTCTGTGTATTTTCGAACACTGTACAAAATACAAAAATAAAATACTTTTTTTTTATTTTAAATCAATTTACAACACATGTTAAACAAGTATTTCCTTTCATGAACACTAGATTTATTTAAATGTTAATGGTGTTTTTAAGCCCGGTAAAAATGTTGAAAGGGCTAGCGAACTGTCATACTGCGTTGACTTTTTAACATTTATTATTAGCATACTAGGAAAATCATCATGAATTTATTCACGATATCCAAATTTACTTTGTTAATCAGTCATCGAAGCGACTATGTGTTTTAATGCTTTACGGCTCACGTTTAACTTATTTTTTTTTAAATAAATATATATTTTTATTTTTTACACTTCCAAGTTTCTTATGGCTTAAAAAGCAACCCTTAGCACCATACACGCTAATTCTTCTTATGAAAAAGGCTACAGAAAACAATATATCTTCGAGTTCTTATGAGCTGTCATATAATTGAATAAATACTTTTTTTTTAAATATTCTTCTGAGGCATAAATTGCAAGATTTTGAATTCCTTGTCACTCATCTGTCATAATGCTTTCTTAAAACCAGCGCATGTCGAAACCGGGGTTACCCTCAAGCCTATCTAATCTTATCTGGTTTTTACGGATGCAATGGTAAAAAAAGTTTTTCATAATAACAATTGTTGCCCTAAATGCAATCTAAAGATATAGCCATTGGTTTCACAGCTACTACGAATTACTCTAAATGTTAAAGCTCTATAGCCAAACAACTTATCAAAAAATGTATTTAGTTTTCATTGCCGTTTAATTATGCGTTAGCAAAGATTCTTAAACTCTTATGTGGTGTTTAATCTTGTATGACTTGGCCATAAAAACTTGTGCCTAAGAAAGTCAATTATAACTTCCTGTTTGGGCCTTCTTAACCCTGGGATTACTGTATTGGTCTTGCCAGACCAAATTTGTGTTTTGCTTGCAATATTTTTCGAATACAGTAGTATTCCTGTTTAACGAACCTTCGATTCTGCGAACATCGCATTTTACGAACACACACGTTTGTTCCATTGAGTACCTTATATAGCGAACAAAAAATATTTTTTTGTGCTCAATTAAACGAACAAATAGGATTCATAATTTAAGTTTAAAAAAGCATAGTGTGAACTAATTTCTAACTAAAAACAAAGTGAGTAGCAAAAAGAACCGCTTTTTACAAGTACAGGTACAAGAAAGAGACTTTTTTTTTAAAGAAAAAATAAAAAATGTGGATGATTACCAAAATGGATTTTGGAGATTTATGCAAAAAGTAACACGAAGTACAAACTATGGATTTAAATATAGGAAAGCCATGAAACAAGGTGAATTTCCAAGAATGAAGAAAAAACTTTTGTTTTTGGTTTTAACGACAATGACATCCGTACATGCATTGTTCTAAAAATGTTTGTAAAATTTTCAAGGAAATTGAAAATACATTTGAACTTATTTTTTATTAAAATTATTTTAGGTTTGACGCTACCAGAGTAATGAATTGTACCATTTTAAATTTTTTTTTAATAAAATAAACAGATCTCAAAACATATTTCAAAATAAACCACAAATAAAACAGTTCTAGCTATTTATTTATTCATAACATGGGTATAAGACATAAGTATGGCATATAACGAACTTTTCAGTTTAACGAACAGGCCTGACAAAGTACTGGTTCATTAAACCGGAAAACTACTGTATAACCAAAAATCAAAAAACCAGGGACGCGAATTCTATAAATGGTATGTGCTGAATCGAATGAAGCTAATTTGGGTTCAGTTGAAACAAATTAGTGGGATGAAATTACAGTTTTATGTAAAAGTCTATTAAATTGCCCTCTTGGTCTGGCCCGACCAATTTTTTTTTTTTTTTTTTTTTTTTTTTGCAAGAGAAACGTGAATTCTATAAATGATATGTTCTGAATCGAATGAATCAAGTTAAAAACAAATCAGAATACTACAGTCCAGTACGCGCTTAGTCTAATTGAACTACAAAAACCAAACGCAAAACTCGTTTCAAATGTGGTAGATGCGAAGAAGCAATGTGCGAAACTAAAGACTACATTTTCGATGGCTTGCATGTGGCATAAAATAATGAAATAATAAAATTTAATAATAAATTCGTATAATTTTAAGTAAAAAGCATAAGTTCCGTAAAAAATATATTTATTTTCTTTTTATTTAATTGTGATTTTTAGCTGTTCTAATTGTGGTCTGGTCAGACCAAGAGGAGAACTTAGTGGAGAAAAGCTACCAAGAATCCTAGGGTTAAGCTTTTTCATAAAAAAAGTCAACTTATGAAACACTAAAAAGTGAATTTTTGTGAAATTGTTCATGTCCGTGGTGGCTACAGGACTGTATGTGTGAGACAACTGCTTTGTTATTTATTTCACACCAAAGGTACAAATTACTTGAGCGACAGGTAATTAAAATACAAAATACATTTTGGAAATGTCTTTAAAATACAAAATATTTATTTGTAATTTCAATTTTCAAATATACATACTTTTGTATTTGAAATGCTGCCCAACTCTGACAACAATAAGCCAAAAGGAATAGTAGAATCTTTATGCGTGTTGATACGTATGTATCTTATTGCATAGTAATAGTACAAGCATACAAATCCTTATAGCCAGTTGAACTAAGTCAAGTCGATTAAACTGGATAACAATGAACTATAGATAATATTGACTGGAGTTTGAATTATTTTTCTGTACTTCCTTTCTTTAGCTATATTTTCATTTCGCAGTTTTTATTACCAGCCAAAGCAAGATATATAAGAAAAAAAATTGTAGTAAATTTTAAAAGTTACGACTGCAGCTCTGTTTTTTTTTTTTTGTTCTATTCACCCATTTAATGGCTGCAGGGTGGGAATATACACTGAAAGAATTTTCTTCGCAATACTAACGAATTTTGACATTAATCCCATGAAAAATTGCATTATAAAGGAACCTATGCAGCGCTTCGTTGGATTAATGAAACCTATTTCATTAAAAGGACTTAATGAAACATTACATTAGATCCATGAATATTATTCATTGGATGAATACTTTCAATAAAATAAAAATTTTTTTTTTATTTATTTTTTTTTTCTTTTTTCTTATTTTATTTTACTTTATTTTATTTTTTATTTTTTTTCTGTCTCTGGTGGGATTCGAACATGTAACCTCGGTGCTGATAGACTAGCTCACTACCAGCTAGTCTACCGGGGCAGTGTAGTTTTTGTATAAAAAAACTATGTTTTTTTCTCAATTAAGACCGTAAATATGAGATTAAATTGTCCATAATAACAATAACAACGTTGATTGAAAGTGGATTGAAAGTTTTTGTTTCATTACTATAATGACATTTTTATTGTCATAATGAAAATTTAAATTTATGAAGGAAATTATTGAAATATGTTGCTTTTATAAAAAAAATTTTTGATTTCATAAATTTAATGGCATACATGTAACATTAGATGTATGAAGTTATTAAATCTTACATTTTTTAAATAACAATTAAACATTTTTTTAAGGAAACTATAATTTTGTATTAATTTATGAATATAGTTATGTTTGTATATTGTTTTTTTAAGTTCCCAACTACAATTTTTTGTTTAACTTGGACAAACTTAAGTTTTCATATATCCAATGAAAATTTTTAACGTAATTACGAAATCAAATGAAGCGATTTTAACAAAAATACTTCATCAAACCTATGAAATTCCATTTAGACAATGAAAATTTTCATTTACCCAAGGAAAACTTTTTTATGAAAATGATTCATTAAATATATGAAGCATTTTTCTTTCAGTGTATGAATACATAAGTTCAAGTGTTTTTCCCTTTTGTTTGCTCTTTAAGCTTTTCTGCATGTCTCGTTTCCAGTCTAGTTAAAATATAAAATCACAAGAAAATTTATGTAAACGCATACTTTATTGGGAAAATATTTATTGAGAAAAAATGGAATGCTGCAGGACCATAAAAGGAAACAAATCATAATGATAAACAATCGAACACAAATTATACACACTTTACACATGCACAACCAAATATACATTCAGTCAACGAGGAAATTTTATTGCTGAGTGTGCAAAGAAAAATGTTGAATTAAATTTTTGAAATATAGGAAAAAAATTTTCGCAATACTTCAGTCAAATGTGTTTTTGAAAATCTTTTCAAAAGAGAAAATTTTTTTGTTGCAAGTAAAATTGCATATTTTTCCACAAAGTAACCTTTCGCGGAAGAAGCATACTTTCTGTGGCCTTATGAATAGTCGACCCGGTGCTTGTACTTACCGGAGGCTGCTGACTTCCGTGGCACCGCAGTTAAGTACTGAGGTAATTTACTTCGAACTAAATGAAGTTCATTGGACCGTAAGAAGCCCTACCTTTTGGAAGTTTTTCAAGTTGCAATCATCAGAGTTAAGGCCTTCCTACATGATACCGACAATATAATTACTTTTATTTTTTGAAAGAACATAAGGCCTCTACGATTAAATGAGCGTTAGTCAGAAGAAGGTTCATCCTTAGATTACAGTAAAGTTGTAATGATGGAACACATGTTGTACGGCCGATAAAATCCTACCTTTAGTTATCGGTAAGTTTTAAAAATGGGGGTAAGACTCTTACCAATAATCAAATGTAGTTTTCTTTTCTGACATAAATGTTCCATGTATGCTACCTTTCTCTCGGGTTTTTGTTCTTTTCTAAAAATATGTGCAAAATTGTGAGAAGTTGTCGTTTTCCTTTTTAAATATGTTGCAAAAATATATGGCAAATTATTTGCATATCTTTCGCCCCGTTAAAATTGAGATTGAGTTAATACCCTCTTTTGCATCTGCGTTTAGTACTTTTTTATGCAAGCAAGTATTTTTTTATTAACTCTTATTAATTTTTGTAGTATTGTGATTTTTGGTTATAAATTTTGTTTTACTTTTATTTAAAAAAATTTGTTGGTCCAAAATTTTTTACTGCAGGTGTCTTTAATTATTAGGAATCAGTGCTCTTAACGCTTATAGGATGGCAAAGAAAATTAACCCTCAAATCACCCTCAAAAAAACTTACATTAGTTACCCTCGTTTGTGGTTTTTTACATATATACAATGAATGTCTATTTTGCTGTGGCGCCATATTCGTTTGTAATCAAAGTCATGGTTTACGAAATATTAATGATGTATATATCCCGTTGGTGATCAACAACAAACAATACAATGCTTATATAAGCACTCACTTTATAAAACAAACATTGCATGCAGTTCGCAACAATATCATACTTGCCGACGGAAAATTTTGTCTCTAGTGCAAATTACATTGAAAATTCATATGTATGGAAAACCACTCACGAGGGCAGCTTACTTAAGTTCTGCATTATTCCGTTAATCAAAAATATTTTTTAATCAAAAAATGTGCTTTCAGTACTTATGTGGTGTTCTAGAAACTACACATTAATTGATATTGTTAACAAAATCAGGAAGTTTATTTAGTGTACCTCAAAAATTTTTTTGTTTATCGTGTAAAAATGGATTCATTTTGTGTGGTTTTTCACACAAGGGTGATTTTAGGGTTAAATGTTGAAAATCGCTACAACCGCGGTGAATATCTCTTATAAGTCTAAATATTGCATTTAATATTTAACACGCTTAATACACATTAGCTTCGAGTGTAAAACGTAGATATTATTTTGTTCCATTGCAATGTTAAACATTGTATAGCCTTTAGGTAAGTGTAACCCGATAAATATAACGCATTATTTTTAAGAAAAGAAAACACCATAAGTAAATACACAATTTACTTGCAAAACAGTGTTCGAAAATAAACACGAAATATCGCTCCTTAGTGTTCGGTTCGGTAGATTTGTGGAAAACACAAACGCAAATAGTGTTTGTTTAAAAAATCATTAAAAAAAAACAACGTTTCCCGGCTTGTCATCTTTCGAACACAAAAATAAAACTGTTCTTATCCAACTCAGCAAAATGATGAGAATATTTAATTTGGTTCTAAGCCACACACTTCGTTGTGTTCGGTTCAACTTACTAATGCTCGTTCGTTTCTGTTGTACGTAGCGCCCTTTTGGCTGGTATACAAAATTAAAAATTTTTTACAAAAACAAAATACACATACGAAAAAAAACCAAAAAGCCAGCAAAATAATTTTTCACAAACAAAACATATACACAATACTGTTCGTACTGCGGTCGTTGCTAAAATTTTTTGGTTGTTCATTTCTTTATCAATGCAAAAAAAGAAACATTATAGAACATTAAAATAAAATGTTTGTCTACAGTGTCACTATAATTGTTCAGTGTTTTAGCGAATTACAGGACACTATATAATTTTCGGCCATTTCCACAAAACACTAAAAAAATAGATATCGTTCCTGGGTGTGTGAGCCGAACGCTAAATAATGTTCTGTTTTTTTTCGACCACTGCTTGTAAATGTATATATCCGTGAGTTATTTTACATTTATTCTTAGAAACACTAAGAAATACATTGTAGACACATTTTATATCGTTTTCATTTTTATATAACTTGTGGGAACGAAATCAAGATTAAATCTAATAACATCTGAACTGTAATGTCAGTTATTATTTGTAATAAAATAATTATTTTAATAGTTATTAAGTTTATAACACATAGTTATGTGTAAAATACCAACATGTTAACATGTTAACAAACATTTTATCCTTAGTTAAACATTTCTTTAAAACACAACAAGCCAGCAAACTAACAAACAACCAAGTTTCATGAAGCGACCCAACCTCTTATTCAAAGAAACAATCCGATAATTATCCAGTCAGACTGGCAATCATCCGATTAACCATCAAGTTGCACAGTCAACAATCATCCATTCAAAATGGCTGTAGTGAATGTTGCAAATTAATGCAATTATTGGAAGTTTTTTATAGAGCACTTTGGGGCTTTTTAGCACATCATCAATTAAGTTTATTCCAATACACCTGAATAGAAATTATTCATCAAAATGAGAGCTGTGAAAAAACATTTTTTTTCCTTTGTGTGAATTTAATTGAAAAAACAAACTGTTGGAAAACAACTTTTCCAATTGATTTTAGTTTCACATTTTTTTCTTTGTTGCTTTATGCTTTGTTTTTTCTGTTCCTTTTTTATTTTTTGTTTAATTCATTTCATATTATAATCTGGTGTTGTCTTTACTGAAAAAAAACAAACTTTCAATATGAGGTGCTGTTGAGAAGTGACGTACCGTTAATACTTCAAACTTCTAAATAATTTTTATATTCCCATATTATGAAAAAACATAATGTTGTTGGATTGCAATGAAATGGGCACAGGTGTATTTAAACAACAACCTTAACCCATTAACGACTGATGGGTATTTAAATACCCAAAACAGAGTCTTCGTAGAAAAATTCTGTCTAACTTCAGGTAAGAGGTATCGGAAATTGGTTTTTACAGAAAGTTAAAGAAAGGATAGGACTACTTAGACAAATTTTTTAAGTTAAATTTTGCCCCCTTTAATTGGGTAAGTTAGCGGCTTAAAAGTTAGCAATTTTTAATATTTGGAAAAGTGAACGACAACGGCTCTAGAAAATTGGGAGAGTAGAAAATCGGAAAACCCTCTTGGTGACTTATAGCCTTAGGTGTGATCTGCTTTAAAAAAAATATTAGCTTAATTGGGCCAATATTGTTGACTAAAAGTTTGATTCAATGACATGGGTATTTAAATACCCACTTCGCTGTCAGTGGGTTAAAAGATATTTTTTTTTTTAATTTTTGGCAAGTAAAAATGCGTTTTTTTATGTAAAATGAACTATTTATTAGCAAAAAATAAAGAAATAAAAATCACAACTGTGGTCGATTATTGAGATAATTGTATCTTTTTAATGTTTTTTGGTACACCAGCATGAAACTGTGCAAAACAAGCCTTTGTGTGTTACTTAAATTTGCATTTTGTACAATGTGTGAAACTTTCGCTTCACATTGTCCACAACAGCCACGCTTAATAATTTGGCTTATCATATGGTCAAAGTTATCCATGCTCTTTGCCATTTCTTGTGCATTTGTGACAATTTTTTCTCTTACACGAACCCTATTATTAGGAATTGTCACCAATGCTTCAACAACGCTCACACGAAATAAAATTGGTTCATGATTGGAGTTCCTTCAGCTTTTCTTAGCATGCCGTGTAATTTCCAGGCATACACTATACAAGCATCCAAAGCATTAGTAAGAAGGCCTCTTTCGTATAAAAGATAAGATACACATTCAACATTCCCTTCTATGACAACAGAGAAGAGAAGGAGTAAAATTTTTTGTTTTTTTTTTCGCACAAGCAAAAGCAAAAGAATAATTTTTTTTATCCCGTTACCATTTTATTTAACTATGAAAGCAATGACAACGTGTGTAAAAAGATATAAGTATGGAATGGAGCGAGCAGGCCTTGTAAAGGGCCGATGTTGAATGTGAACCACACATAAACGTCATGTTTTTTTCTTTTGACATTTCTCAATTTCAGACTAACTCAATTTGAACCATGGAAATATACACAATCGAGCAACGCGTTAAAGTTATACAGGCTTATTATGCAAATGGGCGTTCAAATCAAAATGCATATCAGCTTCATTGTTGAGGCACATTTTCACCTCTGTGGATTCGTCAATAAGCAGAATTGCCGCATTTGGGCGAATGATAATCCAAGAGTGATTGTCACCAACAAAGAGAGACTGTTTGGAGCGGTTTATGGACTGGCGGCATCATCGGGCCGTATTTTCCCCAAAATGAGGTCGGTCAAGCAGTTACTGTGAATGGTGTTCGCTATCGTGAGATGATAACGTACTTTTTATGGCCCAAATTGGAAGATATGGATGTGGACGATATGTGGTTTCAACAGGACGGTGCCACTTGCCACATAGCTAACGAAACAATGGCTCTTTTGCGCGACAAATTCAATGGCCGTGTTATCTAACGTGGTGGCGATCATGTGATTTGACACCGTTGGACTTCGTTGGGGTTATTTGAAAGGAAAGGTGTACGTTGATAAGCCAGCAACAATTCAAGAGCTTAAGGATGAGATAATTCGGCACATTTACGGCATGGATTAACAATTATTCCTCAGCGTCATCTAAAATTTGGTCCATCGGATGGAGGTGTACCGCCGAGGTCGCGGCGTCCAATTGGCCGATATTTTCTTCAATACATAATTGAACCATACCAATATTATTATAATAAAAATAAATGACAATAATTTCCTAAATAATTTGTGTTTTTTTCAAAATCAACTTCGGCCCTTAAAATTTAACCACCCTTTACAAAGAATACAAAGGCCTTCTAGAAGGAATCCGTTCTTCTTCCTTTTCCTTCCTTTCCACGTATATGGTGAAATAAGCACACAACACTCAAATCAATGCATACAATAAATGAATTTTTTAATATATTTGTTTTCAAAAAATCGTGTGTTTTAGAACTCTTTAATAGCGAAGTGGGTAGAAAAATACCCATGGTCTAGGGGCCAAGGTATGACAGGTAAAAAAAAACGCAATCTCAATATAAATGCCCATAATATCAAATATGTGAAATTTCATCAAAATCCGACCATGAAATCGGGGGTCACTCTTTAATGGGTTAATTTGCTTTTGTTTTCGCGATTTAAATTTCTTTTCTGTGAATTTGACTTTTGGCTTAAATATGGTGTTAATAATTGTTTTGTGTTTAGAAAGACTTTTTTATTATTTGCTTATTATTTTTTTAAATTTGTTTGCCAAAGTCAATTAATTAAAAATTAAAATCCATTCTGTGAAATTAAGAATATTATGGTAAAAAAATTTAAAAAACTATAACGGCAGAGAAATGGTGATTATAATATTAATAAAAGTAAATTTTTAACTAAGGTATATGTAGATAACGAATGATCGAAGATTCGACGAGCATCGCTCCCTTTTAACAAACTTGCTCTTAGATGGGCGTATCTAACACTCTCAAATTTTGTATTCTGTTAGTAATTGATTTACTTTTGCTGTGTGTTATACAGTGATGTCCAAAATATAAATTGTGGTTGTATTGCTTTATATAAGTATTAGTGAATAAAGAGACAAATATTCTTAATAAAATTACAAAAAATATGTAAGCATCCGCCGCATGTGCACTCGTCGCTTGATAATCGACGACTGAATTGTGTACTCTCGTGGACTAAATGAAAGATCGTAAGAATGCGTGTGAAGAATGTGTGTGAATTAATTTCCACAACTGTGGTATGGGCTCAGTGATGTTAACCGTACGGTAATTAAGGCTCAGTTAGCCGGGAGTAACAGTAACAGTAACCTTACCGTAAAAAAGTAAGACCAATCTATTTCTTACAGATTGAGACGTATTATCTTACTGCTGACTATAATCGTTCTAATTGCCTTACATACAACAAAATAAATCAGCTGATTTTCAACATTACTGTTACTCCCGGCTAACTGAGCATTCACCCTTTTTTACGGTTATTTTGAGACCCAAAAGGTAGCAAGGCAATTTCATTTAAAATACGGTAATATCAAAATTTGGGCTTTGGATATTCATATAAGTACATATTTACATATGAAGGCTTTATGATTTTAAATTTTGAGAGGTGATTTTCAACGGCAGGTTTAGAAATAGATGACTGTTATACATGTTATGTTTCTGCAAATGCTTAGGTTACAGTGATAAGTGTAAAATATGAAAAATTAAATAGCTCATTGTATATTACTAATTTTATTTGTAACTTTTTGGTTGTTTCAAAATCAACAATTTTTAAATACTTTTCAGTAGAAGCAAAAATATTACATACAGTGGTATCCCAGTTTAACGAATTATATATTGTCAATCCGTTAAATCCCGAATTTTTTTTTTTAATACATTTTTATTAATAAAACATAATATATTAATAATAAAACAAAGTAAATTCGTTAAGCTCCATTCATAACACAAACAAAAAATAAATACTTCATATAATTTTCAATTAAATGAGTACGTAGTGGAGAACAAAACTAATAATAATGAACTTAAAAAACGTAAAACATATTCAAGTTATTTTTAAGTTTTCTCAGGAAGAATCAATTAAATAATTTTGTTTCCATTCTTGGAAACTCACCTGTTTTTAAGGCCCTTCTATTCTTTGATCCGAAATTAGTCTTTTCCATTTCGCTCAAAAGTTGCCGTTTTGATTTTATAATTGTGCATATTGATGACTTTGGCAGCTGATGTTTATTAGATAAAGCACTTAGTTGCAGGTCCTTTTCATAGTCGTCAATAATGTTCCATTTTCTTTAAGAATTAAACTTTTTCTTTTGGGCATTTTGATGTCAACTGTACAATAACTTCACAAGCAAAAATTTTTATTTTTGCGAGCAAGTATTTTCTTTGCTTTCTTTGAAAGAAAAGAAAATACTTTTCTTAACTCGTTGTTTTCAGTAAAATCGCTCTTAAAAGATGGTAAAAATGTATACAAAAATAAAAGAGAATGGATGCAAAAATTTAAAAAATTCGTTATATAGAGTACACAAATTTGTTGCTTGTTCGTAATATAAGATACTCAATGGAAAAGATATGACCGTACGTTAAACTGAGTATACGTTAAACCGGGGTACCACTGTATTAATTTTGAATTAAAGGCATATGAAAAAGAACTTTTAAACCAATGGTTCCATCATAAGCAGATGACAAAATAGCTCTATATTTACCAGCGGGTAGATATTAATATTGCGTGTCAATTTTTTCCAAAACGTAAAAAAAATAAAAAATTTTGAGTAAATATTCTCTTGCGATATTCGAATTTTAAAAAATTCTATCTTAGTTGAACGATTTGGCGAGAAACCAACCTCCGATCTAAATGTAAACTTTTAAGCTTCAGTCGTTTAGGCTGCTCGATCATGAATCAGTCTGTCAGTAACGTAAGAATTTAATTTATATGATGATTTTACTTTCGCATTGATAAAAAAATACAATCATTTTGGTTTAAAATGTATTTTAAAACATTAATTTTCATTAAAGTTATTCATAAAATACATTTAAATTTGAATTAATTAAAAAACCTATGCGTACGGTAATTTCTTCTCAAATAAGGTAATTTTTGGAATGCCGTACGGTAATAAAAAAAAAAAAAGTTAACATCACTGTATGGGCTGGACACCAATGGTGCTATGTTCACACTTGGTGTTTTAAACGCGTTTAAGAAAAATGTGGATAATGTTACGCAAAGCCGTTCACATTACATTTGAGATGATAAAGATGAAAAAAAAAACACAATATACAAATTTATTTTTCAAATATTCTCCATTAATATACTGTATTACAAAAAAGTTAATAGTTATGAGCCACCTTGTATAACACTATAGGCCCAAATTAGCGAATATCTGTTTGTATGTGTGACACCGACGATGCTGGATTGAAAATCAAAAAAATTTATATATGACAGCGAATATTACATCCAGCACATGTACACAAGTAAATTCGCCTGCATGACAAGCATTCGACAAGTGTATTTGGCCCTTAATGCGATAATTAACTAATTTAACTTATAATCTAAAGATATCAAAGTTTCGAAGTTTTACACAATGACCCATAATCATAGTCAAAAATAAAGTTGGAGTCGACTTTTTCTTAAGTATGCATACTTTAGAACAATCGTTTTCCCATGAATTTAAAGCCGGTTTTAATTTAAAGTATATACTCAAAATAGTATGTAGCTAAATTCAAAAGAAAATTAATTTTAAACAACTAAAATTTTTTTTAAAAAACGGATCATTTACATATCATTAAAAATAAATGAATAATTTTGGATATTTTTATCAGGCTAAAGTTCATTGAATATAATTTCCATTAAATTATTTTTATGAAGAAAGGAATTTTAGAACATGAAATTTATTAAAATTTTATTGATAATTTTTCATTCATAACTGCGCTGGCAACTTAACCCAGGATTTAACCTAATTATTGTTGTCTCTAAAGATGCTATTGTTAAATATGACAATAATTTGTTTCTAAAATAACATTAGTATTTTCTTCTTTTACAAGAGCAACATATTATGGTTGAAAACCAACCATTCTATTATAAGTGTTACACATATTTTAGTTTTTATTAACCATTAGATGTTCAGAGGAAACCATAATATGATTGTGGCTTATTGATGGATGGTTATTTAACAATAATATAGTTACCGGTTTAAATGAAATGTTTAAATAAAACATAATATGTTTAAAATTGTCTTTAAAAACTGTTGGTGTTGACGATATTTAAACATGTTTTTTCTCTGGGTGCACTTGCCGTACATAAGGGGTCGCATGTCATAACGTGTCCGTGGACACTATGACACTCCAAAAAAGTGTCACAGTGTCCATGGATTTTATGACACTCCAAAAAGTGTCACAGTGTCCATGGACTTTATGACACTTTTAAAAGAGCAGTGTCATAAAGTCCGTGGACGTTATGACACTTTGTAGAATGTCATAATGTCTAGAACATGCTTACAAACTCGAAAGCATAGCCGGCCTTCGGCCGGGCGAAAGGATTTGCTCCTCTTTAATGAAACAAGTACCGGCTTCGCCAACTTAAGATTCACTGTACAACCGGCCTTCGGAGGGGCGCAAGGATTTATGGTATAACAAATACTGGCTTCGTTAACTAAAGCTTCTCTGCGAAATCGGCCTTCGTTCGGAAACAAGGCAGATTTTAAAAGCTTTACTTAGTGAAACCGGTACTTGTTATACCATAAAGGAAAACATACTTGCGCCCGCCCAAAGGCCGTCTGTGCAGAAAAGCTTAAGTTAGGGAAGCCGGTCTTTGTTATGCCATAGAGTAGAAAACCCTTGTGCATGGCCGAAAGCCGGCAATGCAGGGAAGCTTTAGTTAGCGAAGCCGGTGTTTGTTATACCAGAAAGGAGAAAATCCTTGCGCCCGGTCGAAGGCCGGCTATGCAGAGAAGCTTTAGTTAGCGTTATACCATACGGTAGCAAATCCTTGCGCCCCACCGAAGGCCGTCTATGCCGGAATTTGTTACACAATAGGAGAGATCCTTGCGCCCAAAAGTGTTTCTGTTATATATTTAATATATGCACCCAGAGAAAAAACAACAAAACCATTTTAAAAATTGTTTAACCATATTATGTTTGATTTAACCAAATCATTGTCACCGACAACCATAATATGGTGAAATAAGTTTCTTTAAAAATAGTTTTGTTGGTTGTGACCATAATAAAACATGTTTTTCTCTGCGTGTATGTAGATCTTTTTTTGTATTTAACGTCTTTAACATTTTTAAAAATCACATAAAGTCCATTTGCAAAGTGTCTTAATGCCCACGGACATTATAATTTTTTTTTTTTGGAGTGTCATAGTGTGCATGGACGTTATGACATGCCAACACATAAGGACCACACTTTATACCCAAATCTTAAACTTTTCCTTTTGTATATTATTTGCATCCATGCTTTCCAAAGTACGAAATTATACTGTCTTCGTTTGAACGTTTTGCTCTGCATGGAAGTTTTTTGTACTTCAAGTTGTCTGTAAGTGGTTTGAACTTCCAAATTTTGACTCAAGCATTTTCAGCATTTTAAGCTCCTCGTCTACGAAATGAAGAGAACTGCATATCTTAAAAAAGCGGTCACGACGCATGCTGTGCAATACAAGATGACTTTCAAATCACTATCAGCAGACCACAAAACTCGATATCTTGTTTGACCACAATATGCAGTGACTAGTAGAATTCCTAAGTAAACCCTTAACTCTTCTTTCGATATCATTTGACTTTGCGGCAATATGTAGGATTAAAGAATATTCAAAAAATTTTCAAACTAATCATGTGGCTGGAAAAAGCTACAGTCCTCATAATTTGCATGAGGAAATATTTAAGTTGAACTCGTGGAACTTTTGTTTTCCCAAGTATGCTTCGTATGTCTATTATCTTTTAGAAATAAATAATTTACAATTGCGGTTTTATTTTTTTTAAGTGCGAAATCGATTTGGAATATATGCTGGTATTAAGCAATTCAACAGATTTATTTGCATCAGAGTTGTTGATAACGTCTGATATGGCTTCATTGCAATCAGAAACTTCATTGATATCCGAGTCAAAACTTTAAAGTCGAAGCTTTTAAAATTATTAACAGGTGTTTATAAAATGTAATGCCAGTGATTTTCTGATAAAATCGTAACCATTAACATTGCTATGTAGCTTAAAATGTAACGTATTTTTGCATTACCATAAGTGTGCGCCTTGACAATTTGGGTTAAGATGGAAAAAGTTTATATGGTAGTTATTTTTTGTAAATGGAATATTAATGTTTGCAATTAAAAATAATTTTATGTTTTTGTATAAGAGTAAAATACATTTATTAGATTAATATCCGCCAATTAGATCGTTAAAGTTGTTTCATTATTCTCTCTGTAATTTTAAAATATTTGGCATTTTATTTATTTGCTAATCACTTTGTAATCACAAGTCATAAATAAATGAAACTAAAGCACAGAAAAACAAAATTGCAAAACAAAACATAAAAGTTATGAATTACAATAAAATTTGGTTGGAACCGCATTAACAGAAAAATATATAAAATGAAACGCAAAAGTACATAGAAACCCAAATAATAGAAACAAAAATTTAACACAAACATAACGGCAATAATTTGTATAAATATTTCTACTTCCTTTGGCTGGTCACAATTGGCCAACTCTCAGGTTTAATTTTTTAGTTTCTTGCTTCGGAGTTATGACCAACAACAGTAGGTGTATTTTAGTCATAAATTTTAATACAACTTCTGGCCGCTTGGTTGGTTGAATGTTTGGTTCAATGCTCGGTTAGGTGGTAAGCTAAACTTTAGTTTACTTAAAAGACGACATGCTACTTCAGCTTACTTCACTTCACTGAAACTCTACCCTTATGGAACTTGTTCATTTAACCATGTTTTAGCATAACCCCCTCATCCTCTGCTCAACCTTTCATATTGTAAGTAATTTTTCCCATTTTTTCACTTTTGACAATTTTATTTATGGCCAGACACAGTTGCAGCAGCGAATTCTCTCCTGCATTGCAGCCAGCTTTTCTATACATTGTTGGATTTGTAGTATTGTGATTTAAAAAAATTTACTTTGAACATAACCAGAGATGAAAGTATGCGAATAGAAATTGCAAAAATTGCTTACCAATGACTATTATGAGTTTCAATCTGTTATTTTTATTCTTTGGAACAACGATTTTCTGGAGTTCTTTTTGCTTAATATTCGTAATACGAGGATGATTTTGCATTTTCAAAACTTAAAATATTTATAACATTTTATATGCTTTGGAAACATACCCTGAATGCCTTAACATTTCGGAATAGTTTAAAAACATTTCATCCAAAACAACAATTTTTTTTAAGAAACCTTAAAGATTATCTAAAGTTAGAAAATAAAGTAAATACTTATTAAAATAAAGTTCACAAGCTGCATAATCTTATTATTCACACTTATAATTCTGTTAATTTTTTCATATCAATATTGATTATTCTTTCAATTAGCAGTTATATTTCCGATTATGTGTAAAATAACTGAAGTTAAACTACTTTCCGACGTTTTAAGCAATATTATGTATGTATATTCAATATCATCAAAGTATTAGCAATCTCCAAAATGCTATTAAATAAATATTGCTCATACGTCACATGGTACTACTAAAACAAAGCTTTACATTTCCGTTGCCACCTGTAGCGTATAAGCAATAATTCAGATACATCAATTGTGTAAATGCAGTCATTATTAAAAATTTCTAGCTTGAGATATATCGATCCTTTATTGCAATGTAGTCATATCTCAAAAAATCAAAAATTAAAAGTTTCTTAACCCATATCGTCCCAATGTTCTAATTTAAAGTAAAGTAAATTTTACGCGTTTTTGTAATTTGTTTACTCTTTTTAGGTAAGACAAAGAACTCATTTTTTTAAAGAATTATATGTTGTAAGTGGTAAGCTACAAATATAAAAAAATAGTTCTTACCCACTTCACTCCTCCCTTGTATAACAAGGGGAAGGAAAAACATTAATTTTAGCATATTTTTAAAAACTGAAAACTTTGTATAAAATTTAAAAAAATTAAAAAAGTGAAAATGCAGTTCCTTTGAAAAACGAATAAACTTTCAACAACAGCAAAAACATTTCCGTGTTTTTCAATTGTGTTTTCATTGTTTGACTTTAAAAAGAAGTGTTCGATTTTTCGAACACTGGGCACTATTTAGCACTTTTGTTTTTTCTCTGAAAGGCTAACTGAATCATCGCATATTAACATTTTTCACACATTTGAATAAACCGAAATAAATTTATTCTGTTTTTGCTGAACAATAAAAAGCTATTGAACAATCAGCATTCTGTGAGAAATGTTTTTCGTGCCATTCGAGGAACTTACGGTGCGCATAATCGGCCTACTGCAGCTGTAGCTGAGAGTGTAATCATTGGTCCAAATTTTTTCAAAATTGAGGAAAATCAGAATGTTACCGTCATTGGTAACCTCGCACCATATTTTTTTTAGGACCAGCACTCAGGGGATAACCCCTACTAATGCACGGCATTGGGTTGGAACTAGGAAAATAGGTTATGGAAAAGAGAGAAGAGGTAGTAGTGCCTGTGAACATTTGACTTGAATTTATTCCTGTAATAAATACATTGTACAATTGACCGACCAATTAACCACAAAAGGATGGGCTCTTGAGGTTAAACAAACGTACGGGTTTCGGTATCGGCCAAGCGTAGCATTCATTCTGAAGCATAGTACCAATATCGGATAGCTTGGTCTATAATTAAATGATTATGAATGGCAAAGGCTGCTGTCATTTGCAAAAAAATAGATAGGGTTGGTAGTTTGACGTAGGAGGTCAAAAATAAGAAATATAAATAGTAGGAGCATTGCGCACCCCTTTATAAATTTTGAACTCGTTTGACGAAAGCCTATCTAAAACAACTCTTATAGAGCTACCTCTGATAAAACTCAATATAAATCGAGAGAAATTCTCACCGACACCAAATACCAGACTCTGTCAAACGCCTTGAACATATCTTACGCAATTACCTTACTTTCGCTAAAATGGCAAATGGAACAGCACCAGTATAAAAACCTGAAACTCAAGCGCATGGTCTCGGTGAGATCTGGTTTCAACAAGACGATGCTACAAGCCATTGAGCACTTAACTTCATTTTTGTCTATGGTAAACTTTCTACCTAGATCTGGCGATATCACACCTTATACCATTTTCTCTGGGGATATGTAATGACAGGGGTCTTCAGGAATAAAACAGCTACGATTGATGCTTTGGAGGCTTAAACTACTCGTGTTATTCCCGAACTACCAGTCGCTATGCTCGAATAAGTCGCCCAAAATTAGACCTTCCGAATAGACCACCTCAGACGAGGTCATGGCCAACATTTCCATGATATCATTTTCATACAGTTAATGCCATAAATTATTTTTTTAACCGATAATACAAATTTCAAGTTCACTTTACAATGTATGTGTTTTATTTTACATTATAATTTAAACCTCACTATTAATCACCCGATTAATCTATTAACCATTTTTTTATTATCAATGCTCATCCCGGTCCTTTGCGAGTCGCATAATCGAGGTTCAACTGTATATTTTTAAGTTTAATAAATGCCTTGTTCTATTTTTCTTTAATAAAATAAAATTTATTAGTTTCAGCTTAGGTTTTGTATATTTACAATATATAGGAGCAATAAAATTAATCGAACACCATTTTTCTCAAAAACAAAAAATCTAAAAAAATTTGGACTTCAGATTCATGTTTTCTAGTCCCAAATTATCTATTAACCACCAAGTTTTATAAAGTTACTCGAAAAAAAAATCGCTGGGACGAAATGGGTTAAGCAAAGTGCTCCTTTACACCTTCTTTATATGTAAAAGAAAAATCAATGTTATAACTTAAAGTGAACCGAAGTTACCGGCAAATTTATTTTACTACATCAGCATATAAATTTACATTTTACAAACTTTAATGGAATTTTGCTTTGTTAGATTTTTTTTTTTACAACAAAGGAACAAATCTCAAGCTTAACATTTTTATTATTGACTTTTAATTTCCTAATTATATGTATCTGAATTTAAGTTTGCAAGAAATCGGCTTAGGATCTACGGAGATTTAGATTTTCCTATATATTTCCATACAAATATCAATTAAATCCCTCTATTTTTAACTCCTATAAAAAGGCTTAACCCAATTTTATGAAATTGTGTATTTGTTAGGTATGTGAATAGTTTGTAAAGTTTATGTTATATCGCAAGAGGGCGCAAAATAAGGCAATAGGGGCAAAAGCTCCACTAAACTAAGCAACCGGGTTTCTTAAAATTTGGCATGCAGACACTGTAATATCTGAAAGGAAATACTGAATAGGGCGTCAGATAGGGCAATAGCGGTAAAAGCTTCCCTTCCCTTTTATTTCTTAACTAATCCACCGGATTTTTTAAAATTTTGCATGCAGACACTCTAACAGCTGAAAGAGAACAGGGTATGAAATAGGGCAAGAGGGGTAAAAGCTCCTTCTCCCTATATCTTTATAATTAATCAACTGATTTCCTTGAAATTTGGCAGTTAAATAGTGTAACATCTGAAAAGAACTTAAGCCTATTATTTAAAGTATCTTCTAAGCCAGTCAACCGGTTTTCTCAAAATTTGCCATGCAGAGACTGTACCATCTGAAAGAAATAAGTTATATGGCAAAACAACGTTTGCCGGGTCAGCTAGTACTTTAATATAATTGATATTGGGATTGACAATCGGTACTAGAATTTAAAAATCAAACAAAACGCGAAATGTAGCTCAATTCAGAATACTATTTTAAAAGGTTTTTATAAGCCTAAGCAGCACTACTCCATACAAATCCGTTACAAAGCCAAACAGTGACCGAGTTTATAGAAAATATTTACAAAAATTTCTAAAAATTAATTTAATTTTTTGATTATGATTGATTGATAAAGCAATGTTTAATTTTTTTTAATAATACTAATGTATGAAATGTATAAACCGAAACATGTTCTTAAATACAAACAATTCTCTTGATTATTGTATTTTCTTTGCACAAATTTATGGCGAAAATCGCATATTAAATGATATTTAGAGTATAAAAATGGAAAACATAAGATAGAATAGGCCGCGTATATCTATCATTTCAATTTTGAGATGTTGATGCGATATTGCTTAATTTAAAATGCTCTTTACACGGATCTAAAAATGTCTGAAAAAAGATGGACCAAGTCAAATCAGATTTTAAGACAAAATGGGCAACAATTAAAACTACAAATTAATGATCAGTATACTCTGACAAATCATCACTATTATAATCATTCCTCAACATCGCTACAAAATTTTCTGAATATACATACTTTTAAAATCAGTCGCGCAACTAATAGACAACTTCGGGATTTTTATGGCGCACATAGCCCATATGAATGGTGTTGAGTTTAAAATAAGATCTGGTGTACACACATCATAAACAAGATTACAATCTGGCAAGGTCGCCAGAATATTACTTTTAACTCAACATGTGGTTCGCGCAATAATACATACATACATGTGAGCGATCTTTTTGTTGTTGTTGTAAACAACAGAGTTTTAATCTCCTATTGTTGTTATAAACAGTAATGCGTTTATAACGATAGTTTAATCTTTTGTTTATTTAGGCTGCATGTATGTGTTATTGTAATTTATAAAATCTAGTAGGTAGGAATATTGTTATTGTTTTATTAATAAGAATTTTAGTATTTTAGGAAAAAATAGTAGAAAATAAATTGAGTTCTATTTTATATTTCAAACGAATAAGTGTGTACAATTCAATTCCTGCGGAAATTAACATTTTGGTGACCCCGACGTGATGTAATTGAGAAGTTAAAACCAAACTTAAAATTATCACGAGAAGTAAGGACAGGCCTGTCCAATGCTCTGGGTGCTATGGCTCAGGGCAATGCTAACGAGCAGGAAAAGAGCTCCAGCCACCTTTTCTCACTCTTCAACAGTCAACACAAGGCATTCTTTTCTTGTAACAAGAATGATTGGAAATGTCGGAAAATGTGTTTAAGTGATCAACTGCAATAATTCAAGGAAGAAATTAATTAGACTGGCTCCCGAAGGTGCAGTAATCAGACTGGCTCCCAAAGGTGCAGTAATTAGACTGGCTCCCTAGGTGCAGTAATTAGACTGGCTCCCGAAGGTGCAGTAACCAAATTGGCTTCCGAGTGCGCAGTAATAAGACTGGCTCCCGAAGATGCAGCAACCAAACTGGCTCTTGAAGGTGCAGTAATAAAACTGGCTTCCGAAGTTGCAGTAACAAAGAAAATAAGCATTAAAGATATTTTAAATGGTAGTTCTTCATTTTTAGAAATAGATTCAAAATGGCATTACTTAATTTTTAGAAATAGATGTATGCAAATATTAACGAAAAAATAATTTGTTGAAAGATTACAATCTTTCAAGGCCGCCAGAATGTTGAGTTTAAAATAAGATCTGGTGTACACACATCATAAACAAGATTACAATCTTGCAAGGTCGCCAGAATGTTACTTTAAACTCAACATGTGGTGCGCACATTTAAAAAATAATACATACATACATGTGAGCGATCCTTTTTTGCTGTTGTAAACAAGAGAGTTTTAATCTCCTATTGTTGTAATAAACAGTAATGCGTTTATAACGATAGTTTAGTCTTTTGTTTATTTAGGCGGCATGTATGTGTTATTGTAATTTATAAAATCTAGTAGGTAGGAATATTGTTATTGTTTTAGTAATAAGAATTTTAGTATTTAAGGAAAAAATATTAGCAAATAAAATGAGATCTATTTTATATTTCAATCGAGTAAGTGTGTATCACTTCCTGCGGAAATTAACAAAGGGGTTTGGTAATTAATAAAATTGCCGCATACTCCATTAAAAATGAAGAACGCTACCTCACAATTATCAGTGATTTTTAGTTTGAAAATATTGATGGCATCCCGGCATCCCTTTTAATAAGCTTTAAAATTCGTGCGATTTGACACCTCGCGGCTATTTTATGTGGTGTGTCTTAACATATGGTCAGCAATGCTCGAAAAAAGTGGCCCGAATGTGGACATCCAGAAGAGCCAAGTATTGATCTATATAATGAAAAATTACGTTATTTGTTTTCAATTTAAAGTTTTTTTTTGGACTTAAAACACTTTCTATTCGCATTCACATAGCTCAAGTCCTTGATTGGTTAAGAAACATTTTTAAACTATCTGAAATTTTAATGAAACTCTTTTAAACTAAATTGTAGCAAAATTAATAAACAGACATTGAAGTATTGTAGAAAAATCTATCCAAGTAAACTCTAAAACTTCAGAATTTGAGAGTTTTATTTAAATTCTGTAATCAAATTAATCTATAGGTAATAAACAAGACTTACAGTAGGTCAACAGGAAAGTGTCTTTTCACTGCCACTGTCAGTTTTAAGGTTTTTGACTTGTTGCCATAATAGAAATTCGTTCTTAATTTATAACTTTTAAAGTAGAAGATTTAATATTTATTACTAAACTTCTTCACTTTCCATATAACACCCTCGTACCACGACTCTACTACATAGTGTAACTATAAGAGACTGTCATTGTTTTATAAAAAAAAAATCGAGGATATTTATACAAAATAATAACAATAAAGAAATTTTATGCAGAAAAAAGTAAAAAAATACCACAAAATAAATTTTTTCTTCTTATATTTGTTGTCGGGTAGTGGATTTAATTCAAAATATGGAAAATACTTAAGTAAAAAATGTCTACACAAATTCAAATATATAACCGCCCAACAACAGTTCAACGTTAAGGGTCAAATGGTTGCTTGTTGAACTTTGTGACAAAAATTTTAGGAATTTATGCATTTACACAAATTAAATTTTTTGTATAAATTAAATTGATTTTTAAATTAACAGCAAAACAAAATTCAAATTGTTTTCAATCCCCAAATTCGTTTATCAAGCAAAAAATTATAACCAAAATTATATTGAATTCTAAAAGTTTCAAATTCTTAATTTTATCAATTAATGATGTTGTTCATTTTGATTAATAGTCTATGCTATTTCAATGAACACATTGATTCCATTAAAAAATTACTTAATGTAACGAAATACTTGACTGAAGGGTGTAAAATGTGTGTTTTGCCTTGTATGTTTTCATTGTTCTATCTTTTGTTCCATGTTGCTACTTTAGCCATTTAGTGGCTTTTATTTACATATTATACATCAAAGGGTTGGGACTTGTGGCTAGATTTCATAAAGTAGTATAATTTTAAAATTCGTTGTAGAATTTTGCAAAAAAAAGACTGCAAACAATTTGTTTATGAGTTTTTGTAATAAATATAAATTATAATTTATGCAATAAAATCTTTGTTAGCAAATATTATTTAATGAATTTTTACAAATAAATACATTTTTTAATTCTTAATACAAGCCAGCTCAAAATTTTATTTAACTTACAAAACGAATCCCACAATTCCCAAAAAACAGCCGAAATGTCCAAAAAATTAGCACTAAGCACGGTTCTTAGTATTTATATAGCACAATTATTATAAACATATCGGGTCATACAAACTCGAACGAGTCGCCCAAAATTAGACCATTCGAATGGACCACCTCAGATGAAGTCATGGCCAACATTTATATGATATTATGCAAATAAAACTGTTAAGCGAATTTATTTGTATAATATCTTTAGTTTTTCTAAAATCTTTGGATGAAGTTTCCTGATGATCTGGCCTAGGCAACCAGTGAAATGTAATTCACAATAAAATTTGGTATGACAATTGATATTTGTTAGATGTATATGTGTGCCAAATTTTGGTAGAATCCGACTATTAATGTGAAAAAAACAAAAACATCATTTAATGAAAAAATGAGTTAAAAAAGCTTAAAATGCTCTTGCAAAAATAACAAGTAAGAAAGTATAATCGGTCAAGCCGGACCATGTGATACCCTTTGGCATAGCATTTAAAAACAAATTTCCTAGATTGTTATCTATTTGGGCAATCATGGACCCGCCAGAACAAAATTATGTTATGAGGTTAAGACTCGTTTTAAAGTTCCTTCTGCCGAATATTATCTAGATATCTTTATCTACATATATGAGTTTTTTGGATGAGGGTTTATATGGAACCCGTGGCTTATTTTGGAACTACCTGGACAACATTTTGTCATGACAGAATAGCTGTAGTAAAAGTTTTTAAGGAAACTGGCATTAAAAGCTATTTTCGGGAGAATGATTTGTATGGGAGTTATGTTCAAAAATAGAAAGATTCCAATAAAATTTGATAAGCTGATTTTGATTGCAATAAAATTAGTTTGGTTTGGACCAAATTTAATCTTGCGGATGTAATAAGATGGTTTTTGTAAAATTATGGACCGATTCGATCCACTTTTTAATAGGCTTGGTCCTTGTACCAGTCAGAGCCTCTGTGACAAATTTCATCTAATTCTCTCCGAATTTGCGATCTGTATGCACAAGGTTGCATGGCCAGCCAGCCGGCCGGACGGACATCGTAAGATCGACTCAGAAAGTGATTCTGAGCCGATCTTACGAATTATTTGGAATTATTTCTTATTTTATTCCTAATTTATTTTCTTTTTATTTATTATTTACATATGGTCTTATTTTTTAATTACAATGAGTCACCTTCAGTACTGGATTCTTCCAAAAACTATTGTCGCTCAACGAAACATTTGTTTCGTCATCTTTAGCTGGTTCATCAACATTTTCTCTCAGTATATATTTCTCAATTTCTTCAAAAAATATATTTTTTTTAGTCTTTGGATTCATTTTTGAAGACAACAACGGATCTGAGGAAAGTATTAAATGAGTCATTAAATCTTTATGAGTGTCTCTTCGTGACGTTTTTCTCGTATGGGACAGTCTTGTTTTTCTCACGATTTTGTGGTTGGCTTCCAATGCTTCTTTGGACAAGCACCTTGAAATTTATTTTAGTTATTAGTTACGTTTCATTATAATTACATAAAGCCACTTTAATACCTTAATATTTTTTATTATGTTCCTAATCAATTTTTTTTAACTAATTCTATTCTAAAACTATGAAAATTTGAGCAAAAATCACGAAAATAGCATTTTTTTAAATAATTTTTTTTTTAAATTGTGGTAAAATTTGTTCAACTGTTTTTCTTGTAGTTTTTAGAAAACAGTCTAAATATTCGAAAACAAAAAAAAAACATAGATTTTTTTTTTTTAATATTCCATCAAAGTTAAGAAATTTTTAGAGCTTAATCCATTAACCGCCAAAATTAGACTAGAAGTAATAATTAAAACAAAATTTTATTTTTCTATTCATTGCGCATTTTTCAAACCATTGAAAAATATGTACAGGAGAACCATTTACTTAAAAATTTTTTTAATAGTTGGCTTAGAATATAGTTAACTGTTACAAACAAAATTTAAACACAGGGCATTTGTGATTTCAGCGCCCTCTTATGCCGTAAAATGCTGACAAACACAAAGAATTTTTTATACATATTTTGTTTTTTTTTTTTTTTTTTTTTAATCGTTTATTTCTTTATTCAAATTATTAAATTTAAGCTATTATAAACACTAGTTAACAGTAACAAGTGAGTTTATACAATGTCTCTAGCACCAGCTCTCTAGTATTATAATATGACAAGGTAATAATTTGCTTTTTACAAAAATACTAATATACATACTTATAATATTTTATTATAATTTTTAGTGTAGAATATAATGAAAAAGTACAAAAAACATTATTTACATATCATAGATTTTCAAAGGTTATAGTCAAAAGGGTAAAATAAGAAATAGAAAAACTTTATTTTGATAACCACCAACATTTTTTGGAATTAGATTTTTGTGCTAATTTTAGGTCTTTTTCTGAAATGCTTGTATTGTATCTCATATCCAGCTGATTTAAATTGCATTGAATTTTTTTTATATTGGCCCTTCGATAGTTATGGTATAATATGGGGGTTCCATTATCACTTTGGACAACTCCTTTACTATCTAGGTATACAAAAGCTTCTGGCGGAACAAATCCATTCTCTAAAGAATTAGTTATATATTCAAAGTTTGTGTAATATGGTGCCATTATATAATTATTATCAGTACATCTACAACACCGTAAAATATGATTCCTTACAAGGCTAATAATAAAATTATCTATACGAATTCAATTTGCGTTATTGTATAGAATTTTATTAGAAACATACTTGTAATTACTTTTTGCAGATCTATAAAGTGAAGTGAATGCTCTTATGCACTTTCTCTCGAATATTCTAATTTTTTCCATATATGATGGAGAAATATTGAACCAAATGGGACATGCATATGTAAGAATAGGTCTAATTAGAGCTTGATATACTAGTATTTTAACTTTGTTATTAATATATTTGGAGTGAAATAATGGTCTATACGATAAATACGCTTTTCTTGATTTGGCTATTATTTCATTAACATGAAAGTTGAAGTATAAAAATTTATCAAGGTAAACACCCAAATATTTTACTACTTCCTTGACAGGTATATTGCAATTATGTATATTAGACTTTATTTGAAAGTCTTTCCATTTTTTTCTTATATCACAATTACATTTGTTTACTGGTGGTCTAAAAAATATAGTTTCACATTTTTTGCGCGTTTATTTTCATATTCCAGTCAATTGCATATTGTTCGACTTTATTGTATGCGATTTGTAAATTTGTTTTGATTTTTTCGATTTTATCGTCATGGTCGTAAATAAATAATAATATCATCTGCAAATGAAATGATGTTATCTACTTGGTTAAGAAGGTCTAAAGTAAATAAGTTAAATATAATAGGGGAATTCACTGTTCCCTGTTGTAAACCATTAGTAATACTGAATGATTTGTCAGTTTCCATATTCTGATACGATACTTTAAAGGTCTTATTATTGACCATTGACTAATATATAATAGTATAATTTGGTTTAAGGGAAATCTGTACTGAAATAATTTATGTATTAGTGCATCGATCCAAACACTGTCAAATGATTCTTCCATGTCTATCAAACATGCTCCCGTACACAACTTTTTATACCAATTCCAATTAATATCGGAGGTTATTTTATGTATTGCGTTAATGGTAGAGTGTTTGAATTTGAAGCCATTTGAAAAAAAAATTTTTTTTTCCAGTTGTGGTAAAATTTTTTCAATTGTTTTTCTTGTAGCTGTTAGAAAACAGTCTAAATATTCGAAAACAGAAAAAAACACGTAGACGACATTTTTCTTTTTTTTTTAATATTCCATCAAAGTTAAGAAATTTTTATAGCTTAAGTAAATAATAATCATTTTTCAAACCAATAAAAAACACTTATGAGAAAATAATTCAATAAAATTTTTTTACAGTTAGTTCTAAATATAGTAGATTACTACAGAAAAAAATTTCAGTCTCGTGATTTAAAAAACAACAGTTTTCCTGAAGCATGTAAAACTCAAGTAGTTGTTTAGCCATTTTTTCTTTAAATTCTCAAACTTTGGCGCCCTCTAGCGCCGCCAAAAAGTATTAAATCTTGAAAATTCTTCAAACTTCATTTGAATTATTTTGTTATCTATCGATCTGTACATTTTTAAGTACAATATAAGACTTGTTTTTTTTTATTATTAATGTCTATGGGTCACAGCACTGTGCGACGGCTGGCTTGTTATAGCCAGATAGGAACAAAAAATTATTGATAATATTCTTAAAAAAGATTTCAACGATAGTAATGCTATCGAAAAAAACTATCGATAGTCCAATGGAAAGGGAACTATCGATAGTACTATCGATTATTTGCCAGCTCTAGTTTGAGCCCCGCGGCAGTGAAGAATGGACTATTATCAATAAATTTTAATTAATTTCATTAATTTCATGTTGTAAAATTGCTTTCTTCATAAAACATTATTTAATGAAAATTAAATTTGATGAACTTTAGCCTAATTAAAAATTAACAAAATTTGTATACAAAATTTAATTTATTTTAATTAAATTTTATTTTAAAAAATTTTTTTCGCTTTAAAAAAATTTTTTTATTTTTTTGCATATTATTTAGAAATTTTTTTAACAAAGATTGGGCAACACTGCTGTAACTTATGTTACTTTTTCTGGCTGTTTTTGTGTCTATTTATTTCTTTGTGGTGGTGGGTGGTGGAAATGGTGGGTTTTAGTGACTTCGTCAACATATTATTATTTATAAAATAAAATAAAAAAAATTTCGACTTTTTTAACAAAATGGATAAGCAAAAACGTTTAAGCAAATTAAATCATTAAATTAGCATGATTTTCTAGCATAACAAAACACATTCACACTTTAAACACGGGTCTTGCCTGCTCTTTTTAGGATTTAAGTGTATGCATACTACATACATATGCGTATTTGATTTTCTGTGTGTTAAATGGCTTTTAAATTTCCCTACAAGAAATGATGTGGCAAGGGAAGGTATTAACATAAAATTAAATATTTTAAATATCCTAAAGTCAAGAAAGAACTTGAAGAAACCTAAATTAGGATGTGAAGTATACACATACATACATAATATAATAAAACTGAAATATTTTTTTGTATGAAAAGGAGTGTTTCGATCAATTGGTGCCGTTGCCTGTGCGTGGCTTAAATTTGAGTTTTCCAAAAAGATGTTGTTTATCTTTATTAGCTTATAAGAAATCTGAAATTTGTAAATTAGTTTAAATAATCCTTTAATAAGATTCTATCTATAAATAAGAAAGTATGATAATAGATCACCGAAAGTATTTATATATTGTACTAGCTGACCCGACAGACGATTTTTAAAATCCGTTAAAAAGATATGAACATTTGAAAGAAAAATTAGTCAAATCGATGAAGCCGCTTTCTGATTTTAGGTAAATCAAAAAAAGTGGGCGTTAAAGTGGGCGGGGCAACATTTTCTTCCGTTCTCAAGTTATGCGCTGAATAGAAAAAGTGGGCGTAAAAGTAGGCGTGGTAAATTTTTCTTTCGATGAAAACTTAAAAGGATTTATACGAACATTTGAAAGAAAAATTTGTCAAATTGATGGAGTCGTTTTCTAATTTTAGGCGATCATTTTAAAGAAAAAATCGTCCAAATTATATAGATGTCATTGGTGCTGCAATATGAAAATTGGATTTTGACACGCCCCTCCGCCCGCAGACCGAAAATCAGACTTCACAGTGTCCCTCTCCTGAATATTCTGAAGATTTCCTGAAAATTTCATAAAAATCGGCCCAGCCGTTTTGGAGTCCATACGTTACATACATACATACACACATCCTGTTTTATATATATAGAGATAGATAGAATAGATAGAAGATGTGTGTACCCTGCCCTTAAGTTGTAATATGGTAGGAAGGTTTTGTTAACAGTAGGAAGGTATGCTGGCAAAAATATATTTAGGATTATAATTAAAATCGACGTAGCTCAAAATCCACTCGTAAAATTTTTGAATTCAGAATAACTTTCTGGGTCAATGTTTCTGTCGAATGGTGTCCGTTCGGCTGGCAGGCTGTCAAGGTTAATATTATGGTTAAGGTGAACTTTGCAACTTAAAGCTAATTTAATGAAATTTAAAACATACGTTTTTAGTATCACATATAGTTATGTCACGAACACATTTTTTGCTTTTTGCATCTTAATCATCCTACCCAATTTAATCAGCATCCGCCTATATATGGCCATAGCTCCCATACAAATACCGCTCCCTTTCAATCCATCTGAGGAGATTGAAAGGTTGCAATCGAAACATGTCATGGTAACCTGCCGGCCGGGGTTCGAGCCCCAGCCACGTAAAGAATGAAAGATTGTCAATAACAATTTTAATTAATTTTCATATAGTAAAATTCCTTTCTTCATAAAAATAATTTAATGAAAAAATTAAATTTCATGAACTTAAGCCTAATTAAAAATATTAAAAATAAATTGAAATTTTTTTCAAAAAAAATAATAAAATAAAAATAAATAAAATATACTAGAAGTGTTCACTTGGTCCAACATAAGCAATGCGTTGTTTTGTTAAATCTAAACGACATCTTACCGTATTTAAATTTAGAGCCAGCCTAGTATTTCTTCGAGTGTGTAAGATATTTTGGGTAAACTGCGTGGAACCACGAACATCTCCTCCTCTAATTGCTTTGAAAACGTATGTTAAAACCTATTGTTTATATAAGCCTCTTACTGGAAGAACGTTTTTAGCATATTTTTTAAATAAGTTTAACGTTGAAAATCTTAAGGGAAGATTAAAACCAACTATAGAGCTTTATTCCACAAATTCCATATTGATGTGCAATTTGACTGACAAATTGGAATCGAATCACCAAGATAACAAACTCAGACCGCCTAAAGAATAACTGCTTTAGAACAGTCCTACATGAACTTAATATTCAAAACAAGGCGTTTGAAAAAATAAAAGTTGTATATAATGACAGAATAAGCTAGAAGTTTCTTGTAAAAGCCGTACGTTCCCAAGTGGAATGAATGAGTAAAGAATGCTGTCTGACTCATAACAACAATCAATCCCTGAAATACTTGATAAATCCCAACGAAAAGGAAGAAAAACATATAAAAATAAGATAAATTTTCATTTATTTTTGTTAAAATAAAAACAAACCTCTTGAAAGCCTGTCTACTTTAACTTTAGGAAATATTGGAAGAAGAAAAAAAATACAATTTAGTTGAAAAACTCGTATAGCAGCTAATATGTCTCCCTTATTTTATTATACAACATATACTTCTTAATAACTAAAGCTGCGGCCAGAGATGGCAATTATTTGACGAAAAACATGGGACCAGCAGTCAGACTTTCCTTTAACCCATTAAGGCCCTGCGTTGCGTTTTCGCAACGTTCACTTAAACCTCCCCTCAGGCATTTTGTTGTTACGTGATATTGTTATAAAGCACAGTGAAATAAAATTTAACTTAATATCTAATCGACCTGTTTTTGGATTTGTATCATACATAAGTTTTTTTTTATAAAAATTTTTAATTTAAATTTTTAATTTTTCCTGTTTTTCGGGTACTTTTGGAAAAAATTTAAAATAATAAAGTAATATATAATATACCTATTTGAAACTTCTGAAGGAGATAGCTAACATACGAAAATTATTATTTCTACTCAAAAATCCAATCATCGTAGACATTTGTGACTTTTTTTATGATTGGATACATCCGTGACACTGGGCCTAAGCCATATCCAAATTGCATCAAATAAAATATATTTATACAATTACTTGCTATTTAAAACAATATAATAAAACATGTATACATGTAAATTATAAGTTGTTGTTATTACGCAGTAGGTAAATTCTCTATGTCAAGTTTGTTATTTTCCTAAAGGGAAGCGAACTTACACCAAAGTAGTCCCGTGCTAGGTCTTTGGGGTAGAGACTGGTTCTAGTTCTAACAGTTTATATGAATAAGACCTATCACTTTTACATAGGGTTGACATTGGTTAATTGACACCATTTGACTAGTCACACATCTATTCTCAATGAACGTGTTTAGTGTTAGTTATAACAGTGTAAGATTATTTCGATACAATGTTGTATGTACCGTAATTAATTACTTTTTTTTACCTTCTTGTTCTTTATATACCAGTTAGATGATTAGTTCTCTTTTTACTAGTCATGAGTTCTATCTTTTTGAACTTGTTCTGTTTTCACAAATCCAGGAACAATTGACACAAATTTCCAGCAGGGTAACTTCAATAGCTACAGTAATAGAAAACTGAACAAGTAATGTGAAATTATCCTCTCCCAGGATATTATAGAAAAACCAGTTAGAGTGCTATATTCGGCTATGACAAATATTTGATACCATCCACTGACAGCTAGGATATTTCAGGAGTGGGCATTATATTGAACCTGTGGTAAATTATGAACCGATCTTTACGAAAGTTGACTGTGACAGAACACAATTTATAACAATAGAATTATTTCTTATGGTTTTAGGCGTACTAAAGTGTTTTTCGAGAGTGGGCTTTATATCGGTCCTATGGTACGTTATGGACCGATCAATTTACAAATATGAAAAAATGGACGCAGCAGTGCACCCAAAGTGCCTTGGAGCATATCATAATTGAATTAATATATATTTTTTAATTTTTTTGTTTCCTAAAGACGTGAATAAAATATTTTAATTTAAAATGTTTACAAATGCGCTTAATTTGTATATCGTTAAGGCCCAACGTTGCGTTTTCGCAACGGGGGTTATCTGGGCTCCCACATATCCGATTTGCCCAAAATTAGTTTTCTTTCTTATTTAGGTATAAACAATCAAATTGTAAAAGTTTCATTATTATAGCTCAATGGGATCATGGCTCGGGCCTTAATGGGTTAATTCCATTATTTATTTTGATTATCCACATTATACCACATCTTACATAAAACAGTTTTTTGTTATTTCTAGCAGTAAAATAAGTAGGGATGTGATTTCCATGCAAATGCAAGTTTATTGTCGATAGTCTAAGAACGGTGTCGACCAATTATCTTTCCGAATCATTAAATTTGCATTAAAATGGCATCGATTTGTTTTTGCATATTGTTACATATTTTGGATAAAATACATATTTTTGCATATTGAGGTTTTAAATGCATATTTTGAAAATTTTAAGGGGTTTTTTAATTTCCATACTATAAAAAAGTTCTTAAAAAATTTTTTAAATACACAAAAAAAATTTTAAATACATACAGCCCAATTATGAATAACAATTCCCCGGGAATTTTTTCCCTTTTCCCTGTTCCCCTATTATACATAAAATCTCCCCGGGAAAATTCTCTCTTTTCCCTTTTCCCTTATTCTAAACAGACTTCGAAAATGGGAAACTCTTCCCGGGGGAAAAAAGTAGGTATTACGAATGGCAATTAAAGGGAGAATGTGATCACAAATTTTGAAAATAATTCCGCCAAAATATTGCAAGGGAGTTGTGCTAAAAAAATGTAAGTTCTCTAATTTATTTTTATAAAAAGATTAATATCACTGCATTCTTTATTTTCAGGTCAAAAATTACAAATAAGAAACAGTTTGAGATCCTTTTGAACGAAATGAAATCCTACCCTGGTATTGCTCGTGGCATCTTTAAAGGAAGCAAAGACGAGTTAAACCGTTTTTGGCGCAATTTGGAGGCAATAATTGTTTGAGCGCTTCAGATATTCTTGCTCAAGATGTGGTCGCAATTCGCTGGTATTCCAAATAAATGAATCATGGCACGCACCATGATGGGAAGCATCAACGTATTGAATTCGAAGCTCATGATCACAGACCTGTAACTTTAAACATATATATTTATTTTATTAAAAATTTGTTATTTGTATTTCTAAAAGTACTTGCAAGCATTACATTTAAACTATAGTACCCCTTCCTGTTATAATACAAATGCTTATTATTAGAGGGAGCAATAATACGGACATGCGTCCCGTCAACGCATCCTGTAACTCTAGGAATGCCGTTGTTTACATACATAGCCAAAGAAATTTTTCGTTTTTCTTCTTGAGTTTTAGGAAAAGTAATCCACTTTGTGCATAAATGCTCTTCAAATATTTCAATGACTTCTGTTAAGACTTTGCTCAGACTACATTGGGCTAGGGACACTTCACAAAGAAACGTAAAGTTGCACTGAGTTTTACAAGTGGGGATACTGCGAATGACTTTAACTTTGGCTGGCAATTGGACGTTAACACGTCCAGTAGATACTTAAATGCTGGCTTATTAACGCTGTAATATTTTTCAAGCCTTTAAAAGGTAAAGTCTCATTACTAAAATGAAAAAAATAAGTATAATAATATATTCATATACTTACAACGTTTGCGGTAACTCAAGTGGGTTTGCGTTATCACGCAACTCTCTCCTAGCAACCCTATGCTCGTTTTTAAATGTTCCGGATTTTCTGCTTCTTCAGCTACCATCCTAAATGCTACACTGAACATTTTATTTTGTTTTTTTATTAAAAATTGTTTTATTTTTTTAAGTCAACAAAATAAATTTTTCACTTGTTCGCTTGTTTTTTTTTTGCAAAATTTTTAGAAGTTTTAAGTCAACACAACACAGCTGAAAGCAAAACAACTGACAGCGAATATTCGAAATTCTCTTTCCCTTAATACTATTCTCCCCCGTCTGTTTAGAATAGGGGAATTTCATTCCCGGGAAAAACTAATTCCCCGGGAGCTCATTTCCCCGGGAATATTTATAATTGGGCCGACAATAAATAAATTCTTTTGGAGCTTTGCTTTAAATACAAGATTTTCAAGATTTCGACAAAAGATGCTTCTATTTTAAACCGATTCAGCACCTAACATAGTTAAGGCTTCCAATGGGTTACAAGTTACTTGCTTGGCCCTTAGGTTGTACCGCGATGCAGAGAATTTAGAAGCCAATTCGATAATACATAAAGCAATTTTTAATGAATTGTATCCCTTGATGCACTTTCCAGCGCAGCCAGTAGTACCAAAATGGGGGGGGGGGGCTGGTTAGATGCTTCGGAATTTTATTAAAAACAAAATTGGAGTAATTTAAGAATGTTTGAAGAGCTTGTCATTTACGGATATATTGGTGAAACAATAACTAATTAGGAGGGATTTAGTTCACTAAATAAGCAAGTCAAATTAATTTATATTACAAAATTTAAAATAAACAATGTGGAAGGAAGAATTGCCCAACAAAATATACAGCCCAATTATGAACAACAATTCCCCGGGAATTTTTTCCCTTTTCCCTGTTCCCCTATTATAAATAAAATCTCCCCGGGAAAATTCTCTCTTTTCCCTTTTCCCTTATTCTAAACAGAATTCGAAAATGGGAAACTGTTCCCCGGGAAAAAAGTAGGTATTACGAATGGCAATTAAAGGGAGAATGTGTTCACAAATTTAGAAAATAATTCCGCCAAAAAATTGCAAGGGAGTAGTGCTTTAAACTATTTTTTAAACTATTATTTTTATTTTGTTTAGTTTTTCCTTTTAGTTTTTATAGAATATTATAAGTTTTCTTTTTAATTAATTGATTTCTTCCCTTTTTTTAAATATACAAATCGTTACTAAAATATATAATTGAGGTACCTAAATATTAGAGTTATTCGCCTTTCAACTTTGTTCGAATAATTGAAATAATTGTTTTTGTTCGTTCGATCAAACGATTAAACCTTAAAAATTATTCGATTAATCGATGAGAATAACGAATAAAAAAAATTATTTTAACAAAAAAGTTACGCATTTTAAATAGATATATCTGTCCATTTATCTTTTTGTATGGAAAATCTTCCATTTTCTTCTTTATTTTTTTCTCAAATCCGCTTTGACTTCATCTTTTTTTGATGCGTAAAACTTTTCATCATATTTCCATATCGTTGTATGTATTACTTAAACACATCGTAAAACCCCTAATTCTTAAATAATCCGATATTACTTTGGATTTTGGAAAATCGTTTGCAGACCAACCATCTTCAGCCATTCTTCTGCATACAATTTATTCTATAGAACAACCGCTCGGCATTTTTGATGTCGTTGGATTATTTTCCATGACATCGTTTTCAATGGTAATATTGTGACAGTTACGCAAATGACAAAGATATATACATATATGTATACGTAATTTAAAAAAAAATAAAATAACAAAATTTTTTCTTTCATGATGTAATTTATATAAAACGATTCTTTATTTGTTTACCTTTTTGTTTATTTCTATGTTTTTCACACGAGAGTGAAAAATCCCCTGTCTTGAAAATTTGTTAGCGTTTGATTTAAAAAGAAAACAGCTGATAAAACTGCCTGTCAAATATTTGTTTAATAAGAACAATAAATAAATTTTTGAAATACTATGCGTACCTAACACGATTTTTCTTACTAAACACTGAGATTAATTACAAACAGGGCTAAAATATTTTTTAACTTTCCTATAATTGTGAGTCACACCTTTATGTCAAGTTGTTTGACCAACTTAATTTGACATTTCTTTGTTTCGGTTTTTGACAAATTTAATTATGGTGAGGTATACAATAAAGCAGCGCATTCAGATTTTTCAGCCTCATACGAAAATAGGCGTTAAAATCAGAATGCATTTCATGGTTTTATTCGTCAGAATAATCGACCAAATGTGTCCACAATCATGAGAATTGTGCGCAAATTTCAGCAAACCGGGTCTCTGGGCAATAACACCTGTGCATGCTCGCCCAATTCTTATATGGGCTGGTGGCTTCATCAGACCGTACTTCTTCGACAATGAGGTCGGCCAAGCAGTTACCGTGAAAAGCGAGGTGATATCGGAATTCTTGTAGCCATAAATTGAGAATATGGACATGGAACATATGCGGTTCCAACAGAATAGTGCCACCTGCCACACATCCAATGAAGCAATGGCTCTTTTGCGCGAGAAATTCAACGGCTGCGTTAAAAGAAAAAGTGTACGTAAATAAGCCAATAACAATTCAAGAGCTAAAGGATGAGATTATTCGGCACATTAACGATATTGGACCTTAATTATATCTCAGTATGCCACCGAAGAGGTGGCGAGCATTTTGCCGATATTTTGTTTCACAAATAGGTGTCATAGAGCCTTCTATAATAATAAAAAATATAAAGATAATTCCCCAAAAACGTTATGCTTTATTTACAACTAGCTGACCTGTCCAAATTAGGAAAAATGTTTGCGTTCGATTTTTAAAATCCGTTAAAAAGATACGAACATTTGAAAGAAAAATTAGTCAAATCAATTGGAGCCGTTTTCTAATTTTAGGTAAATCGAAAAAAGTGGGCGTTAAAGTAGGCGGGGCACCAGCAGCTCTCTAGCACCAAAAATGCACCTCCATCTATTTTTGAGGACACCATTGGTTATTTCAATAACATTGCGGCACTTTAAATGAATTTCATTTCGGTCACCCCTCTTCTGGAGTCTTGTGAGGTTTCAGAAGCCACGGATATCCAGGGGATATCCTGCGTCGCCTATGTATAATAATCACCCATATTGTGTTTGGCGTGTTTAAAATACGCCTACGATTGTTTGGTAATAGATTAAAGGAAATAAGTTCACGTTCTCTTTAATATATTACCAAACAGTCGTAGGCGTACATATTTTAAATACGCCAAACACAATAAGGGTGAATATCTTTGTATACTTATAAAGTTTGCGGCAGCTCGTTTTTTTAAATGTTGCTGATTTTCTGCTTCTTCAGCTACCATCCGAATGCTACACTAAACATTTCCTTTTTTTTTAATTAAAAACTATTTTATTTTTATTATTTTTAGTCAACACAACATATTTTTCACTTATTCGCTTGTTTTTTGCAAAATTTTTACAAGTTTTTTAAGTTAACACAACACAGCTAAAAGCAAAACAACTGAGAGCGAAAATTCGAAATTCCCTTTCCCATAATACTATTCTCCCCGTCTGTTTAGAATAGGGGAATGTTATTCCCGGGAAAAACTAATTCCCCGGGAGCTCATTTCCCCGGGAATATTTATAATTGGGCTGATAACCAAAACGTTTTGCAAAAATAAATTAAGGATTTCAAAAAAAAAAAAAAAATTCTAAAATTTTTGATCTGATCTGGAAACAAAGTGGGATCTGCAAACAAATTTTTCCAAAATGAATTGGCATCCTTGAAGGACAAGAGAAAGTTTTACTTTTAATAAAACAGTACTTATTTATTTAAACAAACAAAAATTAAAATTAGTTTTTAAAGATATTTGAATAGCAATAGACTGAATTATATATATTTTTGGTTTTAGTAAAATTAAAAAACGATTTTTTATGTAATTTTTTTAAGTTTTTAGTGCATATTTTTTTTATATTTTTATGTGCAGATTTTATGCGCATATTTTCCATTTTTAGTGCATGAAAAACTCATCCCTAATAATAAGTTTTATTTTTTATATAAGGGCTATGTTAAATCTCACTAATTATAAACAAAAATAGTTGTTATGCTTATTTGGTCAAGTAATTAATACGTACTTCAGCCCTGAGGGCTAGTATAAATTTTAACATTAGTGTAGAAATATTTGACAACCACAAAATTATTTTTTTTCATCAAATTTGTTTAAACAAAATAAAAATAATATGGAAGCAGAACCAGCGGCAAAAAAAATTAAAAAGAATTATACAAGATGATTTATTGCATGTAAATGAAACAGAACTGGCAAACGGGTCACTGTTTAAGACAATTAGATATCATATAATGCTTAAGGCAAGTATTAAGTATTCCGAACACTTTAAACAACATTTAAAAGAGAATTTGTGAGTATTTTGTTCAAATCTCAGAAATAGATAACAACAGGAAAACAAACAATAGTCTGAGAGCGAAGATGAAGAAATGGAGGATTGTATTTTTTTTAAATCTTGTTGTGCGATTTGCACCTAAGACTATTTTTTGTGAGTTTTTTAATCGAAAGTGTACAGTAATTATCCAACAACAGTTTAAAATCTTAAAAAAAGGAAAAAAGTGATTAAGAATTTTGGTAAAAGATTGGTATACTGCTGACCCAGTAGGGGGGGGGAGTCTCTTGACCGACATAATTTTTAATTTTAACTCGGAATCTATGTGTAATAAACTGAAAAAAATATTTTTAACCCATTAAGGCCCTGCGTTGCGTTTTCGCAACGTTCACTTAAACCTCCCCTCAGGCATTTTGTTGTTACGTGATATTGTTATGAAGCACAGTGAAATAAAATTTAACTTAATATCTAATCGACCTGTTTTTGGATTTGTATCACACATAAGTTTTTTTTATAAAAATTTTTGATTTAAATTTTTAATTTTTCCTGTTTTTTGGGTACTTTTGAAAAAAGTTTAAAAAAATAAAGTAAAATATAATATACCTATCTGAAACTTCTGAAGGATGTAGCTAACATACAAACATTAATATTTCTACTCAAAAATCCAATCATCGTAGACATTTGAGACTTTTTTATGATTGGATATATCCGTGATGCGAAAACGCAACACTGGGCCAATACCATATACAAATTACATAAAATTATCAAATAAAACATATTAATACAATCACTTGCTATTACAAACAACATATTAAAAACATGTATACATGTTAATTATAAGTTGTTGTTATTTATGTGTTTTGAAATTTTCGATAATTTTTTCACCTCTTTTAAACTAATGCCAATTTTCAAAATGCAGGATATTACGCCTATCTCTATGTCAATTTCTATTTATTTTTTTTTTTCTTATGCACAAAGTGGGTTATTTTCCTAGAGGAAAGCAAACTTACACCAACGTAGTCCCGCGATAGGTCTTTGCTGGTAGAGACCGGTTCTAGTTTTAACACTTTATATGAAAAAGACATATCACTTTAACAGGGGGTTGTCATTGGTCAATTGACACAATTTGAGCAGTCTAACATCTATTCTCAATGAACTTGTTTAGTGTTAGTTATAACAATGTAAGACTATTTCGATGCAATGTAGTATTATTTCAATAAAACAATTCCCCAGATTTAAAATTAAGAACCAACTTTAAGTAAGTCCCACAAAAAGTGTCACACCATCGGTGTAATGTAATTCATTACTTTTGTTACCTTCTTGTTCTTTATATACCAGTTAGATGATTAGTTCTCCTTTCACTGGTCATGAGTTCTGAGTCTTTTTGAACTTGTTCTATTTTCACAAATCCCAGGACCATTTTGTTGGAACAATTGACACAAATTTCTCGCAGGAATACTTCAATAGCTACAGTGAGAGAAAACCGAACAAGTAATGTAAAATTATCCTCTCCCAGAATATTAAAGAAAAACCAGTTAGAATGATATATTCGGCTATGCCAAATATTTGATACCATCGACTGACAGCTAGGATATTTCAGGAGTGGGCGTTATATTGGACCTGTGGTAAATTATGAACCGATCTTAACGAAAGTTGGCAGTGTGATTTCTAGTCATATAAAACTGTGACAGAACAAAATTTATTACAATAGAATTATTTGTTATGGTTTTAGGCGTACTAAAGTGTTTTTCGTGAGTAGGCTTTATATGAGGCTGGTTAATTATGGACCGATCAATTTAAAAATGTGAGAAATGTAACGTAGCAGTTCACCCAAAGTGCTTTGGAGCATATAATAATTGAATTAAAAATAAAATGACGTGAATAAAATATTTTAATTTAAAATTTTACAAATGCGCTTAATTTTTATATCGTTAAGGCCCAACGTTACGTTTTCGCAACGGGGGTTATATGGGCTCCCACGTATCCGATTTGCCCAAAATTTGTTTTCTTTCATATTTAGGTATAAACAATCAAATTTTAAAAGTTTCATCATTATAGCTCAACGGGATCATGGCTCGGGCCTTAATGGGTTGATATCTCAACAAAAAAAAAAAAAAAAAATGGAAAAACCCGAATGACTTTGGCTTAAAAACAAAGTGTTCTATTAGATGGTTAATATATTTGTTTTATTTTTTTGTTTTGTTTTCAGCAAAAGAATGATTTTTTTTTAAATAACCGATGATAGTTTGCTATGAAGGGTATCCCTTAAAAATATAAGAAAGGAATTTCTAACATTTAACATGCAGCTAGAACAGTTTTTAATAGCAAGCTTACCAACACTGAAGAAAATTGTTGCATATGAAAAATTAAAAAACATTTTGAGTTTTATATATTAACTTGAAAATAATATTTTATTTTCTGAATACCCTACTTTAACCATTGAAAATTGAATTTGTTGGCTATTGCTGTGTTTTGAGTTCAATTATATTTGTAGTTTCAATTTCTTCTGTTTTTAAATCATTGATATTTGCTGTGGATATCAGGAAACTTTCTTTTCGTATAATATTTCTCTTAAAATAAAAACAAAAATACTGCAAACGAGAAGAAAACAAGGACTGCAATTGAAAGATGACTGGTTTTGTTTGTGTACGAGTCTAATGTGTATAAATGTGTGGGTGTTGATGTCCATCTCTAAACATTTTCTATTGCAATTGAAGATGTCATATGTGCTTTCTTTTAGTCTTTAGAAAAGCAATGAGATTTTGTATTTTGATTTTTACAATTCTTCTTTTTTAACTCCAAGCTAAAAATCAAGAACTAATCGAATTGTAGAAATGATATGAAGGCAAAAGTTTCTTATTTCAAGGACTAAATAAACAAAGTTAGTTTAAAAGGATAACTGAAAAAAAGTCAGTAATCATAGATGTTTATAAAGTTAATGAAATTGCAAAGAATTTTTTTTATTCAATTTCATCTATTTTTATTTATTTTTTATTTTACAAATCTTTGTTTTAAACCATTTTCTTTTAATATAAACTTTTTTATGAGAACAATAATTAAATTTTATCTTAATAACGGTAGGAAATAGAAACTGGTAACATGAAAACAGATTTTCATATTCGAATCTTCAAAATAATAAAAATGTTTTTCCTATAAATACAAAAAAAAAAAAAAAAAATACTGGATGTTTCTTTTCCATGTTACCAAAGAAATACTGATACAAATAGAAAAATATTTGCAATAAATTTAAAATTCAATTACGCGCACCATTTAATAGCGAATATGTTCGCTTATTGCATTGTTTGTTGTTATGGCTGTTGCCACCGTTGTTGTTGTTATTTAGTATTACATTATTATTATTGCTTTTTGCCAGTTTTGTTATTGTTATTGGCTTAGATGAGAGTTCGAAAATAAAGCGAATATTATTAAGCGTACACTCAAAAAATCAATCCGTCTGTACTCAAATCAATCCGAAGCGGTATTAATAGTACGGTACGGTGAATTAAGTTCAGAAAGATTGGTTCAAGTACGGATTTTCAATCGCGAAATACTTAATTTATAAATATTTTATTCCGAATTCGTACTTGAAATAATCCGCAAATAAGAAAATATGCGATTGATTCAAGTTTTATAAAGTTGATTTAATCCGTAATCCCCTACTTGAAATAAACGAAAAGTGAAATAAGAAGGAGAATATTATGATGGATTTACTTACCCGTTTAACACTTAACATAATTTCAATTATAAAACACCGGCATCATACTCGATATGGATTTTAGTTTTAAAATTTAATGTGCATATAAAATGAAAATATAAACTAAATGAGAAGCAAAATTTTCAATTTTACTTTTTAAACATGAAAATAATATGTTTTCATCTTGTTCTGTTGTTTTTGTTGTTTCTATATACAACAAGCACATCGTTTTTTAACTACTTGCTTGGTCTTGTTGTAGAAGTCTTCAAAAAACATTGATAAGTTAAATGATTTTAAAACGCTCACTTTGTAATTTTATTCTCAGACCGGCACTACCAACGAAAAGTTTAATATTTTGTTTACTTGGTTTAAGAATTTTGTATCTTTTTTATTATTAGTAATCTCATTAATTATTGTTTAAGGAACGTTTCAGTGTTATTCATTCTTAATTCCTTCAGTACGACTCGCACATAAAGTAAGTATAAAAAACTTAGTTGTTCTTTCTGTGGACATTGTATAATTATACGATTATTCAACAAATACGATGATAACGCGAACTTCTGAATTAGAAATGTATAAATATGTATTTTATTATCATTTAACAAGACGTTATAGAATCAATCTGTGAATAGATTTGGGTTCTCACTAAAGTCAAAACAAAGTTCCTGCTCTCGATTTTTTTTCGACCAGTGTAATTGTCCTTTCAACGATACTCCAAATAGTTTGTGTTTAAATTTGAAAGAACTCTTATTACGCGTTAATCCGAATCTATTTGCATATTGGGAACACAATTTCAAATTATCGAGAAATAAAATCAGATCTACAGAGAATTTGTTTCATAGGAACATCCCATATTTATATTTAAGGAAAATTAAAAACATTGCTCTCTTAAAAATCAAGTAATTTCAAAATAAACAATAATGACAATACAATTCTGCGAAAAATATATTTTTGTATGGTTGTCGTTAACATTTCTTAACTTTCCACAAAGGGACAGATCAGTGTACATGTTCACACATGTTTTTAACTTTAAGTGCATGCGTCTGTATTATCACAGCGTGTTGTTGTATTTAAAAATAGTTTTTTGTGTTTTCCGTTGCTTGTATTGTTTTTTACTGACATATTTTCGCAAATTTCAGCCATTTTTTTTTGGCTTTTTCTTTGAAATTCCTTTCTCATCTTGCGGGTTAAGTCTTTCTCTGTTGTTTGTACAAAAGTCTTCAACCATCTTTTATTAATGGTCCTACCAACACATAGTGTGTACAGTGTAAGTTTTGCTCTTATTACACAAATATACATACATGTATGCAAACACGCATACATATGTATGTTAGTAAACCACTTTGCAGCAACATTGTGGTCAGTGTTTTCATTCGTAATTAAGTAATGCTTAAGGGCAATTGGGTGCATGCTGTTTTTTAAAGGAATTTTAGTTTTCTTTTTAACTGATGCTCAATATAAGGATGTTCGAAAGAGTAAAGAAAAATTTTGGATATTTTTTAACAGAAATCTTAGAATTGTTAAAAAAAAATATGGAACAATTATCTTTAGTTTCTTAGTGCAAGAATTTCTAGGTCAAAAGTAAAAGTTTCTCTTTTTTCGGCTTACTCTAAAGTAAATAATTCTACATAAGTAAATGCAACAATACATTTAAGAATTTTATTATGTCGGTTTATACCAACAAGTGTACATGTGATTTTAACTTTATGTACATATATAATCGTTTGTGCAAAAATATATCCTGCCATGTTTTGTAATTTACAGTTTTCTTACTTTTAAAAATATATTTTTTTATTTTTCATGTTCGTTCATTACCAGACTGCCTGCGGGCATAAATGTGTTTATTTGTATGAAGAATAAAATGCAAACGAAAGAAATGAAAACAGAGACAAACTATATGTGACTTTGTTTTAACTTGTTAAATTTAAACCAAGATAAGGATTTAAGTCTGCATTTATTAAATACAAAATGTTGTGTGCAATATCATTAAACATCCAGAATGTGGTTATACAAAGTTACCAGATATGATTACTAGAAAGTCATTGAATATCTTGAAAATAGTTTATAAAATTTTATTTTTGCTTAAACTGCCAGATTTTTAAAAAAATCGGACCACTAGCGGAGATAGGGGCAATTTCTGCCTCTCAAACCGATTTTAATGAAATTTAAAGCATAGATAGATAAATATCTATAGGGACACACTAGCTATACAGTTTTTAAAAAATAGGACCACAAGGGGAGGCAGGGGGCAATTTCCGCAACTTTCACAAACTTTCAAACCGATTTTCATGGAGTTTATAAACAAAGATAAATCCCTATTTAAATTAACACATAAGCATGATTTGATTTTAAATACTGTGGTATAGGGTATCATATGGTCGGGCTTGACCGACGATACTTTCTTACTTGTTTTGATATGTCGTAGTGGAACTTTTTTTCCAGCTTTTTCATACGTTTACATATTCATCGATAGTAGGTTAAATTTCTGCAGCACTTTTTTTTTAATGCAATGAAAGATTTTTTTATTTTTTAGGAAAATAAGAACAGAAATCATTGCTTTCTATTCCGCTTTCTTCTCTACCGAATTCGCCAACAAATAAAAAAACATGTCTAATAGACATGCCTTAAAAATCATAGTATAAATGCCGCCTAACAATTCGCTCTATTTGGTCTTTTTTTTTTGAGTAAAGCCAATATAAATTCAGTTTAGTATTAAAACAACTTTGGAAGTCTATAAGTAAAAGTGATGCTTATTCCCGGAAAATGTTTATCAAAATTTAGTTTTAAAAAATAATACAGAAAGTACACTGGTGGATTTTTATTGTCAGTTTTTCTTTCAATAAAAAATTAATATTTTATTTATTTTTATAGAATACTAGCTGTTTGGTCCCGGCTCTGCTCGGGATTTTCTAAATAAAAATAAAAAATTAAATACTGGCGAATTTTTTTAAAACTTGACCCCAGCGCTATTTACCTTCCATAAAATAAATGTAAATATCACGACAACAGCACCGCCTAGCGGGAGTTTTTTATAAAAAGTAGACCTTTCCAACGCATGTTCTCGTTTGAAAATCGGTTTAGTGGTTCTCGAGTTATAAGATCACGAATATAGGACAACTTTTTTTTATCATAAATTTTAATTTCCATTTTATTGAAGAACATAAAATAAAAACAATCTTAGTTATAGCTTTTTGGTTTAAATGTTTAAATGTTAAAATGATATATTTAGATATTTTTAAATAAAATTAACTATGAAAAAAATTATTTGAACTTTTTAATATTAACCCTGGGTACCATGGTAGGTATATTTACATGAAAAAAATGTATTAAGAATTAAAATTTTTAAACAAGCTTCTGGATCATCGTTATTTAACTTAAAAGAAAGCGAATTCATATTCTAGATTTATTTTGTTGCTCCTTTAATACTCAAAAAAAGTGGCTTAAGATTTAACCATCGCAACATGTGCATCGGAGTACTCTGGTACCCAATACAATACAATAAAATACACTTTATGGGATAACACAAACACGTTTTAACTGCTCAAAAAATTCAATAAACTAAATTCTGTATCATACAATTACATTTGTTTTGTTTCCAAAGCGTAGGTATTATAATACGGTGAAGTCTCATTTACATATCATGTATGACCAAAAATGTTCAACTGTTATACTAAAAAATACTGTCCTGTATAAAAAGTTTAAAATGTTAGCCATTATGCAATACAAAGTTAAAAATTTATATTTTAACATAAATATAATTTAATACGCCTTTAAAAAGTTTAAAAATTTATTTATTTTTTCATAAAAATATGGATTATTAAGACATTATAGTATATGGGTACCCGGGTACCCCGTGAGCTAAGCAACGTGGATAAAGTTGGGTATTAACACAAGGGTTAAATAAGTTGGATTCTAAAAAATTTTCTATAAGACTTTTTATATTGAAATATTCTAAGCTGAATATATTCAAATCAATTTAATTTAAATAAAAAATTAATTTTAGAATTTTTATTCAACAAAATCGGTAAAAAATAAAAATACTCAAACAAAAAAATTTTAAATACAAAAATTTCTATTAATTTTTTTTAAATTTTCGCATGAAAAATGAGGAAGACAATGTAATAAAATACTGGGATAAAAAAATTTCAGCTCCATTTTAAAATACAAGCAATAAAATTAAGACGATTTCGTATTTGAAAATTTAAATAAATTAACGTTATTATACAGTTACTGGTTACTTAACTACCACAAGGTTATTTTCCATGGCATTTAGACATAAATTCGGCGGAAAACTGGCCAGACACTTAAAGCAATTTCTTTAATTTTGGTAAAGTGTAATTTCTGAGGTTGTTTTGAGCTTGAATTGCTCGAAGAAAATTTATGTAAGACCATGGACTGAGCTCTAAGCACTTTGTAATAGAGCTTCCTTGCCATTGTTTTCCAAATAGAGACGTGCAGTTATATGCTAGAAATAAATTCAACTGAAATTTAAATGGCATAGCCGAATATACCACTCTAACTTATTATATAAAAGGTAATAACGTTTATAAATTTTTTTTAAAATTTTAGAATTAAAAAAAAAAAAAACAATAATTCAAGTATCGAAGAACAGATTATGAGTAATTCAAAAAATTTTTGTTGAATTAAAATATTTAGGCATTTTTTTTTTAGTTAACCAATCGATTAAGTCCGTTTGACTGGCTGGCATACACCAAATAAAGTCTTTATTTCTAGATTGCAGTCGATTGTGTCGACTGCTGGCGCATACTAGTTTATCTTAAATGCTCCAAAAATACCAACATAAACCTAAACGTTAATACATTCACATACACATTCCCATGCACATCGATAGAGGAAAACTAGCAATACATCCTTTTCTCATTTTGTTTTCATCTGGCCACAAAAAACATTTTTTTCACATTAACCCATTAAGGCCCGAGCCATGATCCCGTTTAGCTATAATAATGAAACTTTTTAAATTATATTGTTTATACCTAAATATGAAAGAAAACAAATTTTGTGCAAATCAGATACGTGGGAGCCCAGATAACCCCCGATATAAAAATTAAGCGCATTTGTAAAAATTTTAAATTAAATTATTTTATTCACGTCTTTAGGAAAAAAAATTTAAAAAGATATTCACATAAATTTTATTTTTAATTCAATTATGATATGCTCCAAAGCACTTTGGGTGCACTGCTACGTCACATTTCTCACATTTGTAAATTGATCGGTCCATAATTAACCATAGGCCTCATATAAAGCCCAATCACGAAAAATACTTTAGTCCTCAAACCATAACAAATAATTCTATTGTAATAAATTTTGTTCAACATTTTTCATTTTTCGAATTTATTCTTTGAGCTAAATTTCAGTTATGTATTTTATAAAGCTTTTTTGTAATAGTTCTATTCCTACAATTTTTCAGAAATGACTTTATACACTACCAGACTATTATATTGTATTTTCTTTTTACATTTTACCTTAGCCTTCCGTTGGAAAGCAATGAGGTATATTGAATGTACAGAAAAAGTTACAATTATTAGACACCAGCAGAATGTAATGCATTTTCTGGCCCGCTACGGCCGTCGTCAGCATTGTAGGAATAGAACTATTACAAAAAAGCTTTATAAAATACATAACTGAAATTTAGCTCATAGAATAAATTCGAAAAATGTTGAATATAATATAAAGTTACCTTCAGAAGGAAATAATTCCCAGTTTCTATTTGTAATAAATTTTGTTCTGTCACAGTTTTATATGACTAGAAATCACACTATCAACTATCGTAAAGATCGGTTCATAATTTACCACAGGTCCAATATAATGCCCACTCCTGAAATATCCTAGCTGTCAGTCGATGGTATCAAATATTTGGCATAGCCGAATATATCATTCTAACTGGTTTTTCTTTAATAACCTGGGAGAGGATAATTTCACATTACTTGTTCGGTTTTCTCTCACTGTAGATATTAAAGTATTCCTGCGGAAAATTTGTGTCAATTGTTCCAACAAACTGGTCCTGGGATTTGTGAAAATAGAACAAGTTCAAAAAGCCTCAGAACTCATGACCACTAAAAGGAGAACTAATCATCTAACTGGTATATAAAGAACAAGAAGGTAAAAAAAGTAATAAATTACAGTACAGTCTTCACCGATGGTGTGACACTTAATTTGGGACTTTCTAAAAGTTGGATCTTAAATTTAGTTCTGGGGACTTGTTTTATTGGAATAATACTAAATTGTATGGAAATAATCTTACATTGTTATAACTAACACTAAACAAGTTCATTGAGAATAGATGTTAGTCTGCTCAAATGGTGTCAATTTACCAATGACAACCCCATGTAAAAGTTATAGGTCTTATTCATATAAAGTGGAAGAACTAGAACCGGTCTCTACCACCAAAGACCTATCGCGGACTACTTTGATGTAAGTTTGCTTCCCTCTAGGAAAATAACACACTTTGTGCATAAGAAAACAAAAAGAAATTGATATAGATAATTTGCCTACTGCGTAATATCCTGCATTTTGAAAATTGGCCATTAGTTTAAAAAAGGTGAAAAAATTATCGAAAATTTCAAAACACATAAATAACTACAACTTATAATTAACAAAGATACATGTTTTTATTTTGTTGTTTTAAATAGCAAGTGATTGTATAAATATATTTTATTTGAAAATTTTACGTAATTTGTATATGGTATTGGCCCAGTATTGCGTTTTCGCATCACGGATATATCCAATCATAAAAAAAGTCTTAAATGTCTACAATGATTGGATTTTTGAGTAGAAATAGTAATGTTCGAATGTTAGCTACCTCCTTCAGAAGTTTCAGATAGGTATACGATATATCACTTTATTTTTTTAACTTTCTTCAAAAGTACCTAAAAAACAGGAAAAATTAAAAATTTAAATTAAAAATTTTTATAAAAAAAAAAACTTATGTATGATACAAATCCAAAAACAGGTCTATAAGATATTAAGTTAAATTTTATTTCACTGTGCTTTATAATAATATCACGTAACAACAAAATGCCTGAGGGGATGTTTAAGTGAACGTTGCGAAAACGCAACGCAGGGCCTTAATGGGTTAAGAAATCAACAGTAGCTAAGCAGCAAGCGGTATGGAATAGCACCTGAAGGAAAAAGAGGAAAAAATACAAATACTGCATCATCGACAACAAATACTGGAAAATACAACTTTAACTATTTTGCTACAACCAACAACTCGAACAAGTTTGTATCTAAGTTTGCATATTAAAAGATAGTGCATTATGAACGACAATCAAATAAGAAACCATTAGAACTGAACGTCAACGTTTGTTAGCAATATGCAACATGTTTATTTTCTTAGGTTTTCTGTGGATTAAACAAGCAGCTCAAAGACATATATACATACTTATACACACGTTCTTACTAACAACGTAAATACAAACATATATTTTCAAAGTGAGCTCTGTATTGTCAATACATTTATCAAAGTGCTGACAGAAAAATTTATTACAGCTGATAAAGTTTTTAGCTGTATATTCCTTTAACGAGTACTTTATTCCACATGTGATATTTCGTTAGAATGTTTTAAGTTGAGTTCCAAATCTCTTTTGCGCCCAACAACTTCGTACTCAAAGGTGATTATCATTATATAACGGTGCTGATGAAAACGACGAGTAGTGTAGACCAAAAGAATTGTTTGTTTTAGTTACCAACAAACACGACGTCAAACCATTGAAATTAAATCATTTTATCATTTGATATCAGAGCTTTTGTTTAAAATGAGTATTCTTCTAATAGGTAGATTTATTATATTAAAAATTGAAAATCCCTAAGATTTAACTAGGGATAATTACAAGATGCAGACAATCATTTAACAATATTTCCACCCGAACGTAATTCACCTTCTAGAAATCTCTCTTAAGACAAAAGTACAGTTATATTTTAAATACAAGGTTTAAATCTCATTTTTACAGTATTATCTGGCTTTTGGTGGTTTTTCTATGTAAAATATGATAGTGAAACTGAAAATTGATGAGTTTTCATAACAATTTGCAATTGAAATTATTACAAATGGAAACTTCTTGTGCAAAGCTATTAAAATGAGACGTAAAGCTCTATGCCTTTCAAATAAAGATAAAACTTTAACCGCTACTACAGAATGCCAAAATAAAACAACACTGCCCCTGACCATAACAGAAATATAAATTTTACTTTTTAATTAAAAATATTACGAACTGCTTACAATTTAGACGGTAATAAATTGTGTTAGTTAGTTTGTTAATTTGTTGATACAGAATTTCAAAATAATATATTGCAATAAATAAAAATACTTAGCTGCCATTAAGTTTCATTCGCAATTTTGATCATACTAACAAAACCAGCTAACAGACGAGAGAAAATTTTTATAATCAACACAATAATGGATTAATTTTTACATATGTTTTGACTGTCATTAAATGATGCTGAGGTATGGATATTAAAGGCCTGTTCGTCGATAGCGAATGAAAACTTCGTTCGCATAAATTACATTTAAAACAAAAACAAATTATGAAATATTGTTTTTGTGTTAAATGTAAGTTATGCGAACGAAGTCTTTATTCGCTATCGACGAACAGGCCATAAGTGCACTGAAAGAATTGTTCTTAAATCTAATGAACCAATTTCGTTAAATTTTTTTCTTTGATCCAATGAAAACTTTCATTACGAGGATGAAATTTTATGAATAAAATGAAGCGTTTTAATTTTTAATGAACTACTAATTATTCAAATATTTTAAAATCAATGAAAAAAATAAACTTCATATTTTCAATGAAAAATTTCACTAAAATAATAACACAGAATAAATTTCTCTTACTACAAAATTATTATAACTCGAACATATTTGCCTCTTAGAACTGTTGTATAAACGTTTTTTTTTTAATTCAATGTTTAGCAAAAGACATGAATATTAGTGAAAAATAGTAAATTATAATGTTTCATAACATTAATGAAAAAATTCATTACGATAAAGAAATGGTGACTTTTACTTAATGTTAGTAATAGGTTCAAAAACAAAAACGAGATAGAAAAAATAAGAGCAAAATATTCTCGCATTGTTTGTTCTTTAATTGTGCAATTAAATGCACAAAGTTAAGTAGCGGTACAAACCAGTTAAATGGAAAGAATGCTGATAAAAGTCGTCGCGGGCTGGCAGATAAATTAATACAATTTACTTAAAGCTAAGCTTATGAAAATAGAACAAAGCATGATGTAACAGGAATATTAAAACGAAATGAAATTTATATAACTTGATGATTTGTAACAGGATTAAAAAAAAAACAAAATAAAATTCACAACAACTCAAAACGCCCATTGGAAATACGGCTGAAATAAACAACAACAAATAAAAAAACTACAATATTCATTAAACTATTAAAAGACTGTCATAACAATTACGAAATTAAGTAATTTATTTAATGAATTTATGTCAATAAAAAAACTAAAAATTTCATTGAAATACAAACACCTTTTTATTCAAATGATGAAAAACTTTTGTTTGACTCTTCATCACTATGTAAATGAAATGTTTCATTAATGTTTCTTGTATTAGCTTAATGCAAAACTTTTCAATAACTGCGGGCTAATAAAACATTCTTCATTAATTCAATTTAACGTTACATCGGTTGAATTTCAATGTAAATTTTCATTGGATTAACGTCCAAAGCTATTGGATCTGTGGAAAAATTCTTTAGTGTATAGTGACTTTGGACGGTGGGCCATTTTGGAAAAAAATTAAAATTTTTTTTTTTTTTTTTTTTTCTCATTATTTATTTATTGAATCTTCATATATTAAATATGAACTAACAATAATTAATCAAATCTTAACCTAATACGTTATTTTTTGTCCTGCCAGTGCCAGACAAAAATTTTCTTCATCGCGGGTTCTGTTCACTTTTATAGTGTTTATCGCTCATCTAATTGGATAAGTGCTGCAGTGTCTCTTCTTCTTAAGCGAGTGTGGCCGCTATCATTTAAAATATTTCGTGCTAGTGGGTTTGGGTGCGATTCGAGCCTTTTTAAGTATTTTACTGCATATTTCGTAATCATAGTTTTAACTAATGGAACATTAAGATCCTTGTGAATATTTGAGTTTTTAACATACCAAGGGGCAGCTGTGATTATTCGAAGTAGTTTATTTTGGCGCCTTTGAATTTTTTCGATATTAGAGGCCGAGGCAGTGCCCCATAACTGAATACCATAGCACCAGATTGGCTTTAAGATGGAGTTGTAAAGAAGAAGTTTGCAGTCGAGACTAAGGACAGAGTTTCTTCCAATAAGCCAATGAATTTGGATGGCTTTTAGTTTCATTTGAGTTAATTTTGCCTCTATATGGCTTTTCCACGTTAAACGGCGATCTAGATGAATACCGAGGTATTTTACATGCGAATTTTGAGGTATTATTTGATTATTGATTTTAATAGGGGGGCATGATTCCCGACGCAAGGTGAATGTTATATGTACGCATTTTTGCTCATTGACCTCTATCCTCCATTGCTTTAACCATAGTTCGAGTTGAAATATATGATCCTGTAGGTATCGAGATGCTTCTTGACGGTTTTCGTGCACGCTCAAAAAAGCTGTATCATCAGCAAATGTTGAAGTTTGTGTGTAGTTGTTTGTTGGCATGTCCGAGGTATATATTAAGTATAAAAGTGGGCCCAGGATGCTTCCCTGAGGGACTCCAGCGTCAATTTGCTGAGGAGAGCTTAAATAATCACCTTCTTTAATAATAAATTTTCGACCGACTAAGTAGCTTTCTAACAGCTTGTGTGTGTTTACTGGTAAGTTGAGCTTCAATTTATGTAATAAGCCTTCATGCCAGACTTTATCAAAAGCTTGAGAAACATCGATGAAGAGAGCGGAGCAATATTTTTTTTCTTCAAAGGCTTTTCTTATTGCGTTTACTATACGATGGGTTTGCTCAATTGTGCTGTGTTCTCTTCTAAAGCCGAATTGGTGGTTAGGAATACATCTATTTTCATTTAAAATTGGGGTTAATTTTGACGCTAACAGCTTCTCAAACAGCTTTGATATATTAGAAAGTAAGCTTATAGGCCTATATGACTCAACTTTTGTGTGATCCTTTCCAGGTTTAGGTATCATGGTGACTAAGGAGACCTTCCACTTTTGAGGATAGTATTCAAGGCGTAAAATAGCATTAAAAATTAAAAGAATAATTTTCTTTGCTATGCTGGGTAGCTCCAAAAGCATTTTGTTGCTGATCTTATCAAAACCAGGTGCCTTCTTGGGGTTTAAATCACAAATAGCCTTTTCGATTTCTCTTATCTCAAATCTTAGCGGAACAGCTGCTCTAGCAGCAACAGGTGGTAACTCGACCGCAATATCGTGAGATATATTTGGGGTAAATACGTTTTTTAAATGATTGACATACAGATTTCCTTTTTCAACATCATTTCTTGCCCAACTTCCATTCAAGTTTCTTAATGGTGGTTTAGAGACAACTGGCCTTTTGAGATTTCTAGCTGCGCGCCATAATGAGTAGTTTGATTGTGGGGTTGCATCAAGTTCCTCAAGATATTTTTCCAGAGAAGCCGTTTTCTTAGTCTGCAGTAACTTTCTAAGTCTTTTTGTACACTCTTTAAGTAAGTTCTTAAGTTGAGGGGATCTGTGCAATTGCCAATCTCTTCGAGCCCTCCTTTTTTCAGACAAAAGATGCTCGACATCTGTGGAATATATTTTAATAGTTTTTGTTTTTTTGGGGACAATATTGGAATGTTGAACAGCTAGTTTCAGAAAACTGTCAAAATTGTCAATAGAGCGATCTACATAATCCGGTGTACTGAGCGGAATATTTTCTGTGCAATGGGTACTGAGATATTTTTTATATTTTAACCAATTAATTTGCGTAGCTGTCGTCGGAGGTACAATTCTATTGGGGTTCATTATAGTAACAATTGTAGGTGTGTGGTCGGAAGATAAATCTAGGGAGGCTTCAACATGAATCGTTTCTATGGGAATGTTTTTAACCACGCCGAAATCGATGACATCTGGAATTTTTTGATGATCAGTGGGCCAATATGTTGGTTGTCCGCTCGCTACCACATTTAAATCCATTTTAGAAATTGAGTTAAATAAAACACGACCCTTTGGTGTTATAAGTCGCGACCCCCAGAAGGTATGTTTAGCGTTATAATCGCCAGCGGCTAGGAAACACGGTCCTAATGATTTAAAATATTTATAATATTGGTCCTCCGATATTGAAAATCTAGGCGGGGAGTATAACGATGAAATTACTAGGTTTCTATTTAATTCCTCAACGCAAATGTTCGTTGCTTGGAGATAATCTTCACGATGATCACACATTAGGTAGTGTTTCACTCGGGTTTTTATTAAAATGGCAGAACCTCCACAAGCTCTATCTCGAGGGTCCTTGGTATCATATAGTATATAACCATTTATTTTAAACGTATTTCTTGAGGTCAAATGAGTTTCAGAAATCATCATGACATCAATTTGTTTATTTTTAAGAAAGTATTCTAATTCATTTTTATGTTGGCGGATGCCGTTTGCGTTCCAAAAACAAATTTTTAAACAGTTCATGGTTTATTAAGTACAGCTTGCAATAACATCGATTGCATTCTAAGCATTTCCTGCATCATATTACCCATTGTGTTCGTAAAATTATTTACCGTTTGCACTAATGTTTCCATGGTTTTTTCTAAGCGACTTAAATTAGAAACCGGAGTTTCATCATTACTTGGCGAAGCACCTTGCATTGGCTGATGGTTTGATTTTAGGACGTTAGCGTAAGAGGTTCTGTTATTACTAGGCTGGGGGGCTTGAATTGCATTTGTGTTTACTTGATTTGCAACCTGCATTTGAGGGGTATTTGTTTTTGGTCCAACAGTCTGCTTGACGATATTATATACAGGGCATCCTCTATAATTGGCAGTGTGATTACCGCCACAGTTGCTACATTTTTTTACGTTGGGGTCGGTTTTAGACTTATCGCAAGAAACTGTACCGTGTAGTTCACCACATACTACGCAGACAGGGGGTAAATAGCAGTATGCCTTAGTATGACCGTACTCTTGACAGTTTAAACATTGAACGGGACCATTTCTTTTGTGCGGCTCTTCTATAGTTATTCTTCTGTAGAGAATATATTTTAAATTGTAAATAGGATGTGTTTCGTTTTTTTTAAGTTTTACGTCGCCGGGTTCAAACTCAACTCGAAAGAGTGGTTGGCGAATTTTTTCTCTATTTTTAATATTTACTACATGCTTTACCTTGAAGCCTTTTTCTTCTAAGAATGTTTTAACCTCTTCTGGGTCTACGCATGAGTCAATGCCCTTGATTACTACCTGAAGACCTTTACTGCTCTTCAGTTGATAAGTATAAAAGTTTTTATTCAGAGTCTCAAATACTGTAATTACCTTTCGAAAATCATCCTCGTGATTCACCTGTATTTTAGTCTCGTTAATGATACCGCGCTTTATTGCAGCTACATTAAAGGAATTTTCACCTATCACCGAAATTAAACTTTTTATTAACTCATTAGAGTTTTGCTCTCTAAGGTATATCGGGGGTGGCTTAGACGATTTAATGACGTTTGGTGCTTCAGAGGATTCATCCTCCAGAATCGCAAAACGATTTTGTGTATTTATTTTATCAAAAGATGGTACTTTTGAGGCCGAAGCAACAGCTGCAGAGGTAGGGCTGCGTCCCCGTTTAAGCACTGTTATGTACCTGTCCATACCAACTTGTATTGTAGGCTTTTGGCAGCTTTTTACAGGGGGGTTTTCCATTGCATTTGTGTTTAAGTTCATGGTTTCATTTCCCACTAAATTTGTTTTTGACGTCACGGCAATACTTGCTGGCCTGGCAACACTTGTCACCAAATCTAGTTGTAGTTTTTTTAATGAGTCACTATCCACTGTTTTTGTAAACACCGAGGGTGATAGGGAACGTGTTCTAGTAATTGGCTTAGCCGTTAAATAGTTTATATTATTTTGTTTAGTTTTATTTATTTCCGCATTATTTTCGTTTGATTGAACTAAAACGTAAACGTTTCTTTCAATTTGTCTTAGTGTTGTTTCACTGTTCGTACTCATGCAAAGAGTTGTTTTTGTTTTTCACCGTTTTGCTTTGCTTTAATATTTTTATTATTTATTGTATTTTACAACAACAAAAAAAAAAAACAAGAAATTTTAATGTTTTTGTTCAGAATATGTATACACATGTATGAACATTCATACATACGTATTTATTTTTACTGTTTTATTTTATTTAATTTAATCGTTTTAAATTGTTCACTATTATGTTAAATAATTTAAATAACAAAATACGTATATTATTTTTTTTAAGCGTCCATTCGCTGCTTATATTACAAAATCAAATGTGATTAATTAATAGTTCAAATCGTATGCGGGGCTAAAATACACGTCTGTATCACAACAAAGCACAAACCGAACTGAAAAATTAAAATAATTCCGGATTTCCTGATAAATCAATAGAACCCAAATCCAAAACTTAAACTCAACTATAACTTATTAATTGCCACCTAAAATTGTTTTGTAATCTGACTTACAGCGTTGGCAGAAATAAACAGCATTTTCTAATTCAATTTGCAATAAAATAAATACATATACTCTTTCCTTCCTTAATAGTAATGGAAAACGGATATTATTATTATTTTTTTTTTTTTTTGTAAAGGTTATAATACACCACTTTAAGTTAAAAGTGGAAAGTATTTATTTAATTTACTCCCATCCAAACGAACTGACAAACAATTTATAAATCACAACCCGGGGCAATTTAATATCCGTTTATCTTACCTTTTTTTCAATGTGGTTTAATATGGCTTAAAGTCAACTAAATCATTTAATATCAGATAATTATCTTATATAAACGTTAAAAGGCGTCTTTGAAGGTAGACCCTCGAATTTTATAGGTGTAATGTGGAGACCTTTTACCTTTACTAAATAATATTTGTTACTTTAGATAATTTTATACTATAAAAAAAGAAAATACATTAGTTTGTATCGTTTAAATGCCTTTTATATATTTTCATTTTTAACTTTTTACTTTTTGCAAGGAAACTTGCAAAAACAAAAAAGGTTTGCAATCGACAGGTAGCGGTATCGGGTTTAAACTGTTTAGTATTTGCCTATTGATATTTTTATAATATCTGTATCGATATAACGATCGATTCTTGAATAAAATTAAGCAAACAAAACAAGAAGCTTAAAACAAAGAAACTTTAAAAGGTTTTATAACAGTGAGCAGATTGAATACATATTCACTTTCTGCTGCCTATTCATAAATTTAATGCTTTTCAATTGCCTTGAATCGACAAAAATAAAATAATGCATTGCTGTCTGCAAGATAAATTCTTTAATTTTATTGCCTTCTTTACAATCTCCTATTGAGATGCTGTTGTGCATCAAGTAATAAAATAGCATGATGTCACATGAAAGCACAAACAAAAAATCACACCCTTCTTTCAGTGTTCGTTGTCGGCGGAATGAAATAACCCCCCAAAATATAAGCCCCCAAAAAATAATGAAACAGCTCCCAAAGTTTGGGGCCTTATTTCAATTGCAATAAGCTCCAATTTTGAAAATTATATAAAGGCCCAACGAAATGAATAACACCACAAACAGAAATGAAATAATACTCAAATTTTTGGGGGCTTATTTTATATGACATAAAACCCCAATTTCTGAAATGAAATAAGACCCCAATATGTATAATACATTACATTGTACAGTTTTGGTTTAAAGAATCACGCGATAGATAGCATAGCCGGCCTTCAGACGGGCGCAAGGATTTTCTCCTCCATGGTGTAAAAAACGCTAATTAAAGCTTTTCTGCATAGGCCTCGCGCAAGCCCCAAATTTAGAAGCTTTACTTATCGAAGACGGTCTTTGGTATACCAGAGAGGAGAAAATTCTAGCACCCGGCCGAGGTCGGCTATACAGAAAAGTTTTTGTTAACGAAGACGGTGTTTGTTATAACATACAAGAGAAAGTCCTTGCACCAAAAAACGTTTTCGTAATAAATTTAAAAATTAAATTAACCCAAAAAAAAATTTATTGGGCATGTATTTCATAATGATTTTTTTAGAGGATTATTTCATATGAATTAAGAAAATTAAATAACACCCCAAACAAAACAAAATAGCCCCCCCAAAAATCGTTGTTGTTGTCCTCTATACAAACTTTTGGGGGGGTTATTTCATGACGCCTTCGTTGTCATCTGTGTGTATAGCAAGAACAAATTTCAATTGTTAAATATTTTTGTTATGTTTTTTCGATGCCTAGTACGTAAAAAATATAAACATAGAGAAAGAGAAAAATATCGTCGTCTCAAACTTCTCCAAAAATTTATATTTCTGTATGAAACTTAATGATTTTCGTAATTTCCCTTTAGATTTTGCCAAACAAACACCAACATTACTTATGTTGTTAAATTTTTGTTCAATACCATTTAAAACATGTACAGCATTTAAACCATTTATACCATTCGTGAAGTTCTCCCTATTTTTGGAGGTATTAGCTTACATTTGTATAAGACATGAAATATTTTGTTATACTCCGTTTCGAATTTATTTATATTGTCAACATGAGGCTCAATTTTTATTTTTGTATTCCAAAGTATAAAAAAGAGCAATCAAACAGTTAAAAAATAACTAACTTAATTATAGGACCAGCTTGGTTTTTGAAACAAAAAATTTACTTAGACGTGTTTTCCTACTTTTTATTCTAATCTGCAAATAAAAAGAGGTTTGCCTCATATCTTTTTTGTTAACTAAGACTGTAAAAAAATTATGTTTCTGCGGCATTGTGCGCTGTATAATTCTAGCGTGTAAAATTCCAAACAATGACAACTTTGCTATCGTTGTTCTCATATTTATTCTCTATTAGCGCTTATTTATTTTATTTAGCGTATGGATTTAAAATACAGAGAATATGTACATATATCTCCCGCTCGTTGATAATAAAAATTATGCATAAAGACTTGCATTTACATGCTTACAAAATGCAATTGACTCAAGAACTAATGCCTCTTGACCATTCCAAACGTCGTCAATGGTCAGAATGGTGGCATGAAGTGGATGATACATTTTCGAAGAAAATCATATTCAGTGAAGAGGCAATTTTTGCCTCTGTGGATTCGTCAATAAGCAGCAATGCCGCATTTGGTCGAATGATAATCCAAGAGTGATTGTCGAAAAACTAATGCACCCACGAATAGGGACTGTTTGGTGCTGTTTATGGGCTGGCGGCATCATCGGGCCGTTTTTGTTCCAAAATGATGCGGGTCAGGCAGTTACTGTGAATGGTGTTCACTATCGTAAGATGATAACGAACTTTTTATGGCCCGAATTTGAAGATATGGATGTGGACGTTTCAACAGGACGGTGCCACTTGCCACACAGCTAACGATGGTGGCGATGTCAATTGGCCACCAAGATCATGTGATTTGACACCGTTGGACTTCTTTCTTTTGGGGTTATTTGAAAGAAAATTTGGACCGTCAGATGAAAGTGTGCCGCTGAGGTCGCGGTGGCCATTTGGCCGATATTTTGTTTCAAAAATGACAATATTTTCCTAAATTATTTGTGTTTTATTCAAAATCAACGTCGGCCCTTAACCACCCTTTAGATATGTAAATTAGACTATTGGTGTTTTCTTTTCTAAAAAATAATGATGCATTATAGTGGTGTAATATATTCATTAGGTTACACGAACCCTTAGAAAGTGATACATTTTTCTAAATTACAATGGAACAAAAAATTGCTACGTTTTACACTCAACACTGATGTGTATTTAGCGTGTTAAATATTGAATGCAAAGTTTGTACTTAAAGCGATATTCATTTATTAATTTTCTTACAATTCCAATAAGCGTTAACAGCACTGATTTCCAATAATTAATGTCAGCTGTTGTTAACCCCTTGTCTACAACTGACATGATTTGCTGTTATAACATGATGTCATAAAAGCGTTGTTAAAACATTTGTATTAACAACCGTGTTATAACATGAGATAGCCTCTAACATGATGAGTCTATACTTAACACTAACATCATTTTAGTGTTAATGTTAAGCATTTCATGTCTGGTTTAGACAGTATGTAAAAATTATAAGACAAAAAAATATAATTATTAAATTAAAGTAAAACAAACGAAAAACAAAAAGTTTTTATACCCATCACAATATAACTAAAAATCACAATATAACGCAAATTGTCCGCAAACACAAGAATAAAAATACTTGCTTGCATAAAAAAGTACTTTACGCAGATGCAAAAAAGGGTATTTTGTTACACTCAGTTATAACTGCGGGTAAGAAATGGAACAAATTTGCCATTTATTGTTGCAACATGTTTAGAAAGGAAAACGACAACTTCTCACATTTTTGCATATATTTTTAGAATGGAACAAAAACCCGCACGAATGGTAGCATATATGGAACATTATTGTCAGAAAAGAAAACACCATATAACTTCTTCGCACTTTTTTCGAATATAAAAAACGGCATAGTATAATCGTGTAGAACATTAAAAGTTATTAATAAAATATATGATCATTTTTCCGGATTGCTAAAAAAGTTTTTGCAGGGATCGGTTTAAGTTTGAAAACAACAATATTTATCTCACGGAAATTTTAAAAATATACACCTGATATTTGTATGTATATAATCCTAAACGTATCACTTAAATGCTCTTTTGGAATTTATCCACTGCTTTAGATTTAAAAATTTTCCTAAGGCTTACAATTCATCGCGGTTCAAAATTTCTTGGAATGTTTTAGAAATTTGCTTACCTGCGTGAGGTTTTTTCGCAAAACGACGAGAGACAGGTATTTTCATTACTAAAACATTCTTGGCCACTCCGTGGTACTATGCCAAAAAATTGGTTATAGCCCTTATGTACATATGTATCTTTTTTTTTTTTTTTGTTGTTAACAAATTACAAGTTTAAAGAATTTAGCCAGGATATGACTTCGGATGTTAGGTTCTTGATTTCTTCAGTGCTTCCTGGGAATGACAGGAGTGAATAATGTGGTCAAGGTTTTGCGTGGAAAGACAAAATCGGTGGTCGTATCGTCTGGGTTGCATAAGGGACTGCTTCGTCCCGAGTTGTTCCACTGCGATGTATGTACATGCGAAGTGTAAATCAAAGTTATCGTAGTTTTTTTTAGCCAAGAGTAGTGGTGGACTTCTTGATGTTAATCTCGCATCGTATTGAGTGGAAAGGTCAGAGTTACTTGGGTTGTGCGGGTTTGTGCTGATTGAACATTGGCAGCATTCGTCAGGTGTAGCTTTTAATGTACCAAATATTATTCGCATCGTCGTGTTTCACATCGTGTCTATTCTTTTTACGTAGTGGCTGTTCAATCATATTGGAGCGCCGTATTCGGCAGTCAAGAAGACTACTGCTATTGCAGAAGTTCGTAAGCAATTTGCGGAAGCACCCCATCTCGTTCCTGTGAGTTTCTGTATGATGTTATTTCTCGACTTTATTTTCTGAGTGGTTTTATCTAGGTGACTTATATAGTTTAACGTTCTGTCTAGGGTTATACCAAGATATTTCGGATGAAAATTGTGTGAGAGGGTGGTACCATTAAAATGTAGTAATTGCTTCCTATCAGCATGTCTATGGGTAAGATGAAAGCAGCATACTTCGGTCTCTTAGGAATTGGCATAAGTTTCCATTTGCTGCAGTATGTTGTCTCAAAGCAAAAGCCAGATCGTCGGCATAATTAAATTTGCGGGATTTAGAATTCGGAGGGTCGATGATGTAGAGGTTAAAGAGAAACGGGGCTATAACTGAACCCTGTGGCAAGCCATTGCTGAACTTTCGGGTGGTACTATGGCTGTCGTTTAGGAATACGTTTGAAAGCCGATCGCCAAGCATGCTCAGGATAATGTTGCAAATTCTACTGCAAGGGATAACTTTGGTCAGTTTGAGGATAAGGCCCCTTTTGCATACGGTATCATAAGCAGCTGTTTGGTCCACAAATGTAACTGCTGTTTGTTACACAGGTCAAAACTATTTTCAATAAAGTTCGTAAGGACAAGGATTTGGTCAGTACAATTACGCCGCTTTCTTGAACCTGCCTGCTCAGGTGTAATCAACCTTTCAATATGCTCTTCTATGCGACTTAATAATAAACGTTCAAGGAGTTTAAGGCAAACTGAAAGGAGGACGATCACTGGATGGGTCTTGTGGGTTCTTGCCAGGCTCAAGCAGGGCTCTGATTTTCGATTTCTTGGACATACCAGGAAGGTTACTGGAGTGTTATATAACTGAGTTGAATCCATATATCTTATTGCCATGTTCACCGTGTTTTTTAAACTCGGGGTAGATGCGATCTACTCCTGCTGCTGTGCCATTTTTAATTTTGGGTACCCCTTCGGAAACTTCCGTTTCCGAGAATGGGTAGGGAAAAGAGTCATTCGGAAATGTGTTGCTACATAGTACCTTTAGTTCCGAGTTGATCTTTCTTGTAAACTTGTAGCAGTTCACTGGATAATTAGATAACTTTAATTTATCAGTGTCACATGCCAATACAAATATCGAAATTAGTTTTTATATAACCACTGATGTGTTGGCACAAAGGAAAGAAATGAGTCATAAGATTTTATCTTCAATTTGCATAATCCACTCTTTTACAAGACGAGTGTAAAAATTGTTTTACATCTTAGTGCACCAAAACTTATATAAATAAAAATGGTATCCTTACACCTGTACAAATTTATACGGGCAACCAATTTATTTTTCTAATGTCCAAACTAAATCTAAAAGAACATAAATGTGATTTTAAGAGAATTTATGTCACTTTTTCGAATATAAATGATACTCTCGTTGTGAATCCGATGAATCACATCAAATAATCATTTGTGATTTCTGATCCCAATTTAATTGTAGGTTTTATAATCATTTTATTTTCAGTATTATTTTTCAATCGTAAATTATATACATACTTATGTAGTTTTTGCTTATATGTTAAATCATTTTTTGTCGCCATTATGGCTTTTGATGTTTTGAACAAATTTTTTTAGAACCAAACAAAAGTAATCTGGTTCTCGAAAACAAAAGAAGAACTTTCATTTATTTTCAGTAATTTAAAATAATTTTTGGGCTTCTTTTTTAACCAATCTTTTAATTTGTTCGGCAATGAGTCATATATGTATCCTTTTTCACTCGATCAAGTGATAAATCAGTTTTTAATCATCAAAAGTGATCTGAGAAGACTCATAAGGTTATTTTTACAAAAAAGATCGCTCAAATGCTAGCTTGGAACAACTTTAAATAGAATTTAAAAACATTAATACAAATTAATATTTGTATTGATATTAAAACATTTAAAAGTTGTACGGATTTTTGTAGAGACAAATCTTTTAACGCGTAAGGAAAAATAGGGATTTTTTACTGTTAAAAGATTTTGTTATTCGTGCTTAATTCCCAATTTTTATTCTTGATAAAAACACTAAAATTTATTGTTGATGGGATAAGCTATTCCTATGCGCATTTCACTCGTTGCTTAGGCTTTCGGTCTGCGTAAGTTTATAACATCACTGTTTAGAATACACATTCGAATTAATATAAAAATTTACATTATTTTTTTGTTTAATCATTTTTTATTTCCTTTTACACAGAAAAAATTATTAGTAATTTTTTATCAATTAAAAAAATTATTTAAAAAGTATTTAAACTTAATTAATGTAATAATTGAATCCAATTATTTCTTTTGTTGAACGAATATTAAAAATATAATTTTGATTTAATTAACATTTTAGTTGTTTTGAAATTAATTTTGAATAAAAATAATAATCAAATAACAAAAAATTATTTCATTTAAAATAAAATAATTTACTTTTTTTTTTTTTTTTTTTGTTTTCCTTTATTTTTGGCCACTTTCTTTTATTTATATTTATATATTTACTTATATATACTTAGCTGGTGAGGCCTAACTCCATTTGTGAAAATAAAAATACAAAATTTTTTATTTCATTTTTCCCGACGTTTCGTGAATTTTATGTTCACTTCCTCAGGGGATTCGTATTAAAAAAAAACAATTTTGTATTACATTAATATATTTTTTAAATAATAAAAGCCACAGCTAGTGTCGTCATCTACTGTTTTTCAAAACCTCTTAAAAAAAAAAAAAAAATTTTAACTTGTGTAATTGTTGTTGGGAATTGTCAACATCAATTAACACCTTGTTTGAAACGGAAAAGTTTTTTGATCATTTTTTTAATTAAAATTAAAAATATCATTTATTTTCAAAAGATTTTGTTATTCGTGCTTAATTCCCAGTTTTTATATAGATAAAAACACTTGAAATTTATTGTTGATGGGATAAACTATTCCTATGCGCATTTCACTGGTTGCCAGATCATCAGGAAACTTCATCTATAAAGATTTTAGAAAAACCAAAGATATTAAACCAAATAAAACTGTTAAACGTATAAGACTTATAAGCAACAGCTCTACTTATAACAATATCAAAGTTTAAACAAAACACATCAACAATAAACAAACAGTGGGCTTATCTCATCTTACATTCCCCACTACAATTGGTTGAAATTCTCTCAACATTAATTGTAGTTGTAAGTAGGTTAACATAGCGTTTACATTTGCCAGTACTGGCAAGACAGTAGCAATTCATTCAAACTTTTTCACTAATACGTAAACACTTTTACAGCTATTTTGTTTTTGCATTGTTTTGCCAACTAATATGTATATGCTTACTGTCTTGTCAGTACTGGCAAATGTAAACGCTGTGTAAGAAAAACAAAATAAAAACAACAACAACTTACAAAAGATGTTGTCAATTAAGTGTTTTTTAGGCCGTGCACTTGCCTGTTTATTATCAAAAAGTAATTTCAATTTTTGGGAAAACAAAATTTTAATTTCAAAAGATTTTGTTATTCGTGCTTAATTCCCAGTTTTTATTCTTGATAAAAAAAACACTTGAAATTTATTGTTGATTGGGACTGGTTGCTTAGGCCAGATCATCAGGAAACTTCATCCATAAAGATTTTAGAAAAACTAAAGATATTAATCCAAATAAAACTGTTAAACGTATAAGACTTATAAGCAACAGTTCTACTTGTAACAATATCAAAGTTTAAGCAAAACACATCAACAATAAACAAACAGTGGGTTTATCTCAGCTTACATTCCCCACTACAATTAGTTGAAATTCTCTCAACATTAATTGTAGTTGAAAAAAAATCTTTATATTATAAAATTTTTAGTAATCAATATAATCATTTTGGTAATAAATGCAAAATCAACAAATGTGTTGCTTGATTCTATGAATTTGGTACAAAATTTGTGATTAGAGAAAATTTTTAATTTTTTCTTTGTATGTTGCACCTTCAGTAATATTAAAAAAGTTTTATGGTACAATATTCACATTTTTCAAAATCTAAATCTAAAATTAAATTGGCTAATGCACAATTCTAAAAATACAATTCCAAAAACACTTAACACTATGTGATTATTTAATTTGATTATAAATATTTGACCGCTGTACCGATTGGGAAATCAATCAATTTGTATTCGATGTCACACAGCAAATGTATCCTGAAATACCAACAAATTTACAGTAATGGCTCAAATGTGTTGGTGTGTAAATATCTATGTATGTGACAAATAAAATGTTGTTAACAACACTCTGGGGAAGTAAGAAAATGAAATCGTAGATGTCACGTAATCAAAATTATAATTGATAAAGTGGAAATTCTGTTAGAAATATGTTAATTTAAATGCTTAAAACAAAAATGAGTCAAACGCAAATTGAAATATTTAGTCATATTTTTGTGATTTAGGAAAAGTTGATTATTAATTCATTAGAAAAAGAATAATAACTTTTTTTCTGTCGGAATTGAAAAAGTTCTTCAAAGTTATAAGAGTCGAAAAAAGGTTGTTTAAAACTAGTTGATTTCGTTAAATTTTTTAAAAATGAACTGCCTGCTCAACAATTTCGAAGGTTAACGCTCGCATAAAAATGTTCTATAAAATATACTTACTTTTTCCATATAAAATTCTACACGAACCTTTCAAAATCGTTGAAAAGGACAGGGTTGAAATAGTCAGGAAAATCGGTTCAGTAGCTTCTGAGTATAAAGGAAACTAAAATGCAACTATAATATTTTAACTTAAAGTTCTAGAACGGGGGTTAGATCCCATGATTTTCTTATTATTCTTTAATGATTTACCATCGTGTATTAAATATTCGAAAATATCAATGTATGCATACGATGTAAATCTTTCAATTAACTACAAAAACTTAACTTTGGCTTTCTTACTCCAAGATGATCTAAACAGTTTGAATTTCTATTGTGATATATATTTGATGGATCAGAACTCGAAAAAATATAAACATATGTTATTCTACAGAAAAAGTCCTGTTCTCTGTAGCTTTGCAATAAATCAGTATCAACTTTAAGCGAGACATAGAGACATTCCTTGATCTAGATGATTTACTTCATATTAAATTATGTTTTAATGCGCATATATCGCAGACTATCACCAAGCCCAAAGGAGTTTGACGATCCATTTATCGTAAGACAATTAGATATTTAATTAGTTAGAACTATTCTGGAATACGCCTCGGTCGTATGGGACCACCAGTATGTGGATCTAAAAACAGGCATCCGTACATTTTTAATTTTTTAATTTCTTTTATTCTGTCTTCGAAAACTGCATTGGTATCCAAACATCAATTTACCTCCGTATGAAAACCGTTTAAAACTAATAAATCTTTTAACTTTAAAAAATCGGAGGATAAATATGAACATCTCCTTCATGCTTAATTTGTTAAACGGTAAAATTGTCTCAGAATTCCTACTTCGTAAGGTTGAGTTTTCAATTCCTATTCGTCCTTCAAGAAATTATGTTTCCGTAAGACTTCAATACTTTCGGTCTAATTATGCAAATTTTTATCCGTCCCGCAGAACAACCTCCGAATTTAACAATGTTTATACGTATATTGATTTCACTGATGCTATTGGTGTCAGAAATAACCTCTTAAATGTCAAGATAAATTTAATGCTAAATTTTTTCTTTTTATGTATGTACGAAAGTTTAGATTTACTTAGTTTAAGCCAGAGAACTGCACAATCCACTACTTTTGTTGATTTAATCATACGCTATAAGTTACATCAACTCTATGCCTGCAAAACAAAGTTCAACGTTGACATCGTTTTGTACACATTTGATTTGTGCATGTGTGAGTTTTTTATTGAAAGTGCTTTGTTTTTATTTATTGTTGCGCACGCAATAACACAACTTCTTAAAGTCCAACGCCATTTCTGTGGCCGTATGGAAAAACTAGATAACTCCATTTTTTGATAAGCACGAGAAAAACACATTTAAAGTTTTAAACATATTTCGCTAATTATTTCATATGAATTTATGTTATTATGCATGCGCATTAAACAAAACAATATTTTAGATTCAGTTAAAGATTTCTGGTACCATTAAACTGATTTTTGGACATTAAAACCGAAAATCAATGTCACTTATCTTGTTTTTTCGAAAAATGGAGTTATCTAGTTTTTCCGAAAAAATTTTTTTTTCTTAAATTATATTAGTATTTTATGGAATTAAGGCAACTTAAGTAATGATTTGTGGAAAAGCATTAACTTTTTGACTCAACACGTTAATTTACCCGTTTTTTCTACGAACAAATGGAGATATCCAGTTTTTCCAAAAAACATTTGTTTCTCTTTATGCTTATACATCAAAAATAAACTGAGTTTTTGTCTGTTTTTATGCATAAACATAATTAAAAGGTTTACCCTTCTTGATTTTATGAAATTAATTGGCCAGTTTTAAGGACGTTGATTAACGGTATAATCGGTTTAACATAGGTTGAACCTGAAAAAGAGCTATTGTCTTTTTGGTTCATTTTATTTTAATACATATCAAAATTTTAAACAAAAGGTGTTCCGTTAAATTTTTATACTAAACTTGGTAATAAGATCGTTTTTAGCTTTTTAGTTTAAAAACAATGTCTTACGCTTCTACTTTGTTTTTTATGTTTTTGATAAAAATAAACGTAATAGTTACACGTGCGTGCAAAAAATATAAAATCAACACAAGAAAATCAACAATGCGACCGACTAACATAAACTTAGATCCAGACCTTGACCTCATACAAAAACAGACTACGTTGGAGGAAATTATTCCACAAGGCAGCACGGAAGAAAATAAAAGGAAGCAAAACGTGATCGAGCAATCGGACAAAGAACTCGTAAATTTAGAAATAAATACTTCAGAAAACAAACTGAAATCAAGTCGGAAAAAGCTCAAGAGAAGTTTTATTGATGAACATTTAACATTGAGAAGATCGTCAAGGTTGCAGAAAAAAATAATTTTATAATTTTAAAATTTTATTAGTATTAAATATCGTAAAGTGTAAAAAATATAACATATTCATTAATTTAAAAATAAAGAAATTTACAACCAGGCTCACAATGTCGATAAGAACATTTCTTTCGCATATTTATATTTAAAACAATAATAAAAAAATAAAATTCTTTTTGTTTTCAATATAAATATACGAAAGAAATGTTCTTGTCGACATCATGGGCCAGGCAGTTAATTTGTTCTTGTTTTAAGAAAACTGTGGCCGTATATAAAAACTAGGTTACTCCATTTTTTAATAAAGTTTGTTTGTCTTCCAGATTCAAAAAATTTATTCTTACTGAACAACCTAAATAAGAGCGGAAGCGTTTTTTGTATGTCAAAACTTCTCATTTGCATACAACTTATACGAAACAAACCATTAGAATGCGAATAAGAAACCACCCGGCTGATAAATCTTATTTGACAGATCGCTATGTCGGTTTGTTTTATTGATATTGAATTTAAATAAAATTTTCATGTTTAAAAAAACGCTTGCCGCTTTTGTTTAGGTTGTTCAGTTAGAAAACAAAAAACTGGATAAAAATAGTTTTTATTATTTCTGTACGTAAAAACACCTTAATATTTATTATCTTTGCAACAGAAACAAATAAAAATAAGTATGTTAAAACATTTTTCAAAGCTGCTGTACCACATAGGGTACTGTAGATCTATATGGGCTTTAAAACTATTACTCGGAAAGATTTCGGGTACAAAAGATGTAATATGCATATAAAGAATGCATAAATATATTCTTTGAATTCTCTAGTTTTCTTTTAGTTTTCGAGACAACACAGTTTAGAACTTCTAATTTTTCTGTTTTCTAAGAGACCATGGAGTTAACTTGTTTTTTCAAAAAATGCATGGAGTTATCTAGTTTTTACATAAAAATTGATATTTTTCTGATTTTTGTTTTTCAAATAACTATTAAATGAGAAACTATATCAAAATTTCGATCTGACAGAGTTATAGTAAATGAAACTCGCTTTCTATTTTTGGTGTTATCTTAATTTTCGCAAAAAGTGGAGTTAACTAGTTTTTCCATACGGCCACAGATTTATTCTTTTGCTTTTGCATTTAAGAAGACATTGCCTAGTAAAAAAATTTGGGTTTTTTGAAGCACTACAGAGAAAAGGCGCATAATCAAGCGCTTCAATTAGAGGAATAAAGAATAAAATATACAAAAAAGCTGCTATTTTAGTGGTGACAACGAAGAAGATTTTAAAGCGAAAAAATAAAAATATATTATGGTTTATGAAAATGATTGAAAAAGGCATTTAAACAAGTAAAAGCAAAATATCAATGAATATGTTAATTTAGTTAGCCCTTTAAAAAGCACTTTAGGATTGCTTTGTATGCATTTTAAAAGAAGCGCTTATTGTCAGAAGAAAAAATATCCTCCAAACCAGGAACACCCCGTATAAAAATCAGACATCCCATCAGCAGGTTTGAAGCGAAAACCTGCTCCTTTTGTAGCACATTTTTTTACTGGGTGTCCACTCGATGACACAACGACGAATGTAAAATGGTATGAGTACGATTCGCTTTGTTGGTATGATTGTTGTAGGCATAAGTTGTATTGTCCAATTTGTTTTTGTGTTTACCCTGCAAATAATAATGGACAACCTGATTTTGATCAAATGGACTACTCATTGGACTAGTCCGATGTGGACATGGACCATGTCATTGTTAAAAAGTGTTTGTAGTGAGACGACATGTCTTCGTTTTTTAACGAAATGTGTTCGTTTTTAAACGACTTCAAAACTAATCCTCTTGAGTATTCCATGGAGTAGTTTTAATACTTCTCCTTTGTAATCCAAAGCTGGGTTACATGGTCCTGCCCTAGGACATCGTAATGTTAAATAGACCATGTTTTTTCCATACGTTTGGGTTACTTTTGGGCTACCTTGTGGGCTAAATTTTACACGCGTGTTTGGACTAGTCCTATTATTTGCAGGGTATTTTTTTTTTTAAAGCGTAACAAGCAACATTAACAACATTAACAACATTAATAACAATACATTGTACATACAAAGCTACTTTACTTTTTAAGAAAAGATAAAAAATAAAAACGTCTTCTGTTTCTATGGAAATTGTTTCAACTGCTGAATAGTCATCAGAGCAATGATTTTTGTGTATTTTTCATTGTATATGTTTTTTACCAAAGCAATTATTGGCGAACGATGCTAAACAAGGTAAGAATGGCAAAGCCAATACGCTGTGCATGACTTGAATGAATTTTAAAACCAAAGCGATGTGTGTGGCTGAGAAAGTTTGATTGCATGAACACAAATGAGTGTATTTGATGTTGTAGATTTAATGCGAATTTTTTAAAACTGCACAAAGCCGTTCTCTGGTTTAAGCATACTAGCCAGTAAGAAATACTAGTTTCATTTGCGAATTAAGGAAATAAATTACTTTAAGCGGCTTATACACTTGCAATAAAATTGTTCAATTTTGCGTATTATACAATAATATCGCCGATGTGCATGTGATATTCGAAGGTGGCACAACAAATTACCAACAAAACTCAAAACTCTTGACTTTTGTTGCACAATAAAAAGAATGTTAAATGTGTCGACAACATTGTACAACGTTGTTTATGTTATTCCTATAGGTTATGTTCACCTTTATATTGAATGAATGAAACCATTGTGCGACATATTGCATAATATAGGACAAAATTAAAATAATATGGCGAATATCATATACAATAATTTTGCAAGTGTATGGGCAGCTTTAAAAGTTGTCATGACGAGGAGGAAGAGGAAACTATATTTCATATAGTGTATAAATGTACGGAAATTCAGAACATATAAGAGGGGTATCTTGGGAAATTAGTGCTTATCTGATTGGAATATCAATTTAGAAAAGAACTTCTTCTCTTCGTTTTTTATAAGAACCTTTAAATATCAAGCTCGGCAATTATATCGATGTGTAACAAACAGTATGACAAAACCAAAATGCCCCCATTATTTAGTGGTGGGTATGCAATAAAAAATAACACATTTGTATTCATTTAAATTTCTTATACATTCTATTTAGTTTCAACAAATAACTTATTTATAACATTTCTTACTCTCTTACTCGCACATTCAGTCTTTCTATGCAACTTAAAATGCCATTAAAAAAAATTTTATTACATTCTTATCACTTTATTTTTTTTTCTTTACAGAAAAAAAAAAAAAACCCAAAACTTTTCCATCGCCATAATTTGATTACTTTAATGAACAAACAAAGGAACAACAAAAAATAAAACTAAAATTATAGTTTTTACGACTACTAAATTTTGGATAATAAATTTGTCTAGTGTGAACGAATTGTATGCCATTTTTTTCTTCCTCTTAATTTCTAGTTGTTTTTGTGTGTCAATTTCAACGTTTGTTTAATAATGTCTTTTTCTTAACTCGACAAACTATTTGCAATTTGTTTGTTTTTTCCACAAGTATTTTTTAAGATTCATTTAAACTTTTGTAGAAGTTTATTGCTTTGCAACTTTCCTCTATAATGTTCTGTTGTTATATGTCAACTGGTAGTGAATGCAACTTTCAACAGTTGTTGCAATATACGTTCAAATAAAAACGTTAAAACATAAAAAGAAAGTATGTACTTAAAACATCTTTATTTGATATCGGTTTGAATTTGTCGTTTGTTCATGTCTTTTATAATATAAAAGTGAGATCATCATTAAGACAGCTTGTTTATATGTCTGTATGCCATTGATTCAGCTAGCTACACACATACAGACATTTCAATATTGAAGGTTGGCCGATTTTGACTTCCCACCAAACACGCAGTGAAACCTGTGATATGAAATGACTTTATCATTTGACATCACACACAATTCTCAAACGTTTTTTATTTTTTTGATTTTAACATTTGAATTCAAATTGATAAAGATTTGATAATAAATATTTGAAATCAAATGCTTTATCAAATGTTGAATTCAAATCAAAACTAAGCTGGGCAATACTAAAGAGAAAAATAAATGTTAACATTAAAAATGGCGATTAAAGTTAAATTTTTACCTCGTGGTTAAATGTGTTTTACAAGTGAACGATTTATTTCTTGTAAAAAATAAACATTATTTGTGAGCAATTACAATGATTAAGAATACGAATTTAAAAAAAATTAAACGGGAAAGTGAAGAAATTATAAGTGTTTTGTATGATCGCGTTGCTACAAGCCATAAAATAAAAGGGAGCCAATTATTTCGTCTTTGCAAGAATTAGAGGACGGAAAGAACATTATTTCATCTTTTAGCTATGTTGCCGACGGATTATCTCACAGTTAATGAAATAAATAATGTTCCACATTGTATTATAATCCACATTTGAAAAACATTTGAGAATTACGTTTGAAAGCAAGTTGAAAATAAATGCATTTTTCAATTTGAAAATAGTTTCCCTTTTTTGTTGAGAACGCTATGATTTTCAAATCATCATCAAACGTTTGTGGTTGGAGAAAACGATTGATTTCAAATAATTTTCAATTTGAAATCAAACCTCCGTGTTTGTTGGGTTACTGCAATTGTTTGAGTCGTTAAAATTGCAATAGTGTGTGTGTGTGTTTGCCCTGCAAATAAAATTGGACCACCTGATCCATTTTGATAAAATGGACTACTCCATGGAGTGGTCCGATGCCATTGTTAAAAAGTGTTTGTAGTGAGACGACATGTCTTCGTTTTTTAACGACATGATTTCGTTTTTAAACGACTTCAAAACTAATCCTCTTGTGTATACCATGGAGTAGTTTTAAAACTACTCCTTAGTGGTCCAAAAGTGGGTTATATGGTCCTCTCCTAGGACATCGTAATGTTAAATAGACCAGGTTTTTTCCATACGTTTGGACTAGTCCTGGTCCCTTGTGGACTACTCTTTACACGCGTGTTTGGACTGGTCCTATTATTTGCAGGATGTAAGAGAGTTCAATGTAATTGAATACTTACAACAGTAGATGTTAATGGGAGTATGACTATATTTAAGTTATATGAAATATTTAACAGATTTGATGACTTTTTAATAATGTCAATTTAGTTTCCATGCCTGTCTTAGTTTCGTATTCGATAAACAACACAAATATTTCGTTTGAAACAATAATTAAACTTAATCAGAAAGAAATATGTTTAAGCTATTATTCAACTATAAAAAATTAAGTTAACATAATATGTCTGCTTACTTTTCTCATTCAGTGTTTAATGATTACAGTTTAAGACATTATTTTTCATTATTGGATTTCTTATTAAGACTTTTTCAAAAGTCATAAGTTGTTGAGATTAAGAAGTATTTTATTTGATGTTTTTCATACGTTTATTTAAGAATTTATGTTTATTTTTCTTTCATTTTTCTACACCATAAATTTTTATCATCTGTCATTTTTATGACCTGAAATGCATAACTTTTATTGGCAGCATAATTGTGTGACAAACTGACAACAGTTGTCAAATAGTTTGTTTCTTTTTTCTCGTCATTTTGGGTGGGTTTAACTTAATTTATGTGTAATAAAAACCTAAAAAGCAGAATCGATTTATGTCATATAAAGTGTTTTTTTTTCGGTAAAAGAAATAAGATTTTAGCTGTAATTCTTAAATAGCGAAAAGTCAAAGTAATAGGTATGTGAAAAATAACAATTTAAAACTGATAATATATTTTGCATAAGGTATTTTTAGATTTTCTAATTAAATTGATTTAAAGATTTTTATGGGATCCAAGCGAAATTTAAGCATTTTGGTTGGTAAAAAAGTCATCTACTTAAGACTTATTTACTAAACACAGAGGTTAAAAAAACAACTTTATGGAATTGCTATAATGCAATGGTGTCCAGCCCATACCACAATTTGGACATCACTGCTATAAAAAAAACTTCCCTAACTCCTTACCGAGTGCCCCGGTAGCCTAGCGGGTGAGTGAGCTAGTATATCTGTGAAGGGGTTGCGGGTTTGATTGCCGCCTGAAAATCTGCTCTCCTGCAGACAAGCGTAAAGCTTTGCGGGATTAGCTTAGGGAGAAAAAAGTCAGTTTAACTTTAAATCTGGGCTTCCATAAACGATTATTTATAAATTTTGCCGTTCATAATACAGTGGCTTCAGTTATAAATATAATCTTGTCCAAATATTTCAAATTTTGAAAATCGCGTAGTTGGTGCAAGACGAGTTCTATTATATTTACCTTTGAGTAAAAATCGAAGCATAATAAGACATTTTTTGCTCTATGGCAGACAATTCGACGGTTTCCAAAAAACCCTTAAACGTCGGTTTTTTGATTTTGGTTTTAATAAAGTGCGTATTTGCGATGGACCAAAGAAAAAGGTTTTTAATTTTGTTTGTAGCACACAAGTGTTTCGAAAACAACTTTTTTTTATTCAGCTTTATTTTTGTATTCACAAAAATGTTTAAATTAAATAAGGGAGTAAAGAAAAATTTGCTATGAAAATCATCCCTAATAAATGTTTGTCAAATTATGTAAGCAATTGCTTATAAATACGGGGGTTAGTCTTTTAGAAAAGTGGGGTAACAGTTGTTAAGATTAAACTTAATTTGTATATTAAATATGCGAAATTCGGACTTGTCTAGAAGAATCAGAAAACTATTTTTTTCTAAAGGTTTAGCATTTTATCATCCTAATGAAAAAAAAAAAAAAAAAATATATGAGAAATATATAAATTTTTTTATTATTGTGCTATGAGGAAAGAACAGAAACAGAAACAAGTACCTAGTTCTGTAACTTTAGTGAAAACTACTCGCATCGAAAGGATGTGATGAAACAAAATATTCCATCCTTTCTCGAAAAGTGAGAAAAAACTGTGTCTGTAACTTATGCCGAAAACTATCAAAAGAGACTACGTCGTAACATTATAAATTTCATAACTCACCCCAAGTCGATGTGACATTGCAGACGTTGAGAACGCCAGTAACACATATCACTGACGGCGTCCAAAATTTAAAATTTTACATCGACGGCGGCGAAATGTTCAAAACACTCTTTCTTTAAATTGGCGAATAGTTTCCTTACGTGACGGCTAGTACTCGCCAAAAAATAGTAACAGACACAGTTTAGTTAGAAAACAGCTGTTTGTTTCAATATATGACACTTGTGTTTCATTTCACGCGTTCCAATCGAAAAGTTTCTATTCGTAAGAGTTACAGAACATGGGCACAGGAAACATCAAACGCTGATTTTACAAATCTTTCACAATTCTTCGGCTCTGAATCAAAAATCAAAATCAGTTGAACTGAAATAAATCTTTGTATTTGTATTATAAGTTGCAGGAACCTTTTCGCTTTATCAAATGTGGGCTGTGCAACAGAAGCAGAGCTTTTAAGGATATAAATCAGCGCAATACGTTCCAAAGATTTTACTTTTTTCAGAAAGATAAAGACTGCTTCTATATGGCTTTATTGGTGAAAAAACATTGCAAAGCAGCTCCCTGCTTTAAAGCGTAGATATTAAATCTTAAAGTTGCCATTTATTTCGAATGATGCTAAGCCTTCCGGCTAAAATACATACGAAGTTACTAAATATATTTAACCCATAGATCGGAGTATTTTGGTTTTCTAAGGGTTTAAGTTGCGCTGAATCCAAATCTGTACTTGAGATATCTTAGCTCAAAGTTTGAAAAAACAGTCTTTGGCAATATTCGAGACGTTAAAACAGCACGAATTAATTTTTTAGATAAAACCTGATATGTAGTCTTAAAGTCCGATCAATAACCATTGAAATAAATCTTTACACTTTGAAATATCTTGTTCCTTCTCTGAGCACGTGCGTTCGCTGAGCAAGACCGCATTGTGCAGATGCGTATCGAAAGACCATCCCGAGTTCATAGCTCCCAAATTGGGGCAAATAAAAATAGTATTCACAAAAATAAGTGGGTTTTGCAATTAGTACTTGACAAATTTGAATTTAATTTGTGAACACACTATTTCGCTGATCACCTAATTGTTGCTTGCCTTTCTTTCAGTAAACTCAAAATTTTCATCATGGTAAAGTACACGAACGAACAACGTATGCTGTTTGGGCTCTGCAGAAGATGCGCCAAGATGATCGTCTAAGCAAAATATGCGTTATTGGTTTGGTGAAAACCCACATGTGCTTCATGAATCACTACTTCATCCACAAAAAATAACGAAGACAATAACGATAGTCAAGTGACTGTGAATGGCGATCGTTATCGCGCCATGATTACCGACTATTTTTGGCCCGAATTGGAAAACAATGACTTGGTTTCAAAAGGACGGTGCACAAGTTACACAGCACACGTTGAAAAAAGTTTTAAAGTTCTAATTGGAAAACCCGGTATATCTTAAGCTGAAGTTTGAAAAATCCGAATTTTCGTATCTCCATAGTATTTCCAATATTTTTAATTTTTTTTTTTATAATTTTAACTTCATTTTATTCATTTTTTTTTTAAATCCTACAAAAATATATAAAAAAATCTTGAAAAAAATACAATAATGAAGACAAAACTATAAAATACAAAACAAAGAAGTATAAAATCTGTTTGGTCCCGACGTTGCTCGAAAAACCTGGTGCCAAACTTAACTAATTTATTGTCCAAGTTTGGTGTCAATCGGGCTAGCGGATCTTGAGTTTTAGGTAAAAAAATATCGAAAATATCAAGAATTGAGCGAAACCCCAGAATAAACGAGCTATTACAGGTACAGATTCAGATTCACTGCAACTCAAGCCCTTAGATAAGTAGACTCTAGTAGACTAATTTATTGTCCGAGTTTGGTGTCAATCGGGCTAGCGGTTCTTGAGTTTTAGGTAAAAAAAATAGATTAAAAAAATATCGAAAATATCAAGAATTGAGCGAAACCCCAGAAAAAACGAGCTATTACAAGTACAGATTCAGATTCACTGCAACTCAAGCCCTTAGAAAAGTAGGCTCTATTCCCTAGAGGGTTTCATCTTCTTCCAAATTTTGCTGTCCTGTCTTATTTGTAAATGCAGGAAATTAACGAAAAAATTTCATAAGCATTTATTAAGTTAACTTAAACTATATTATTGTTATCTTCATAAGGCAACTATAATCATATTATGGTTCCGAGGATTGTGTTGTTGTTAATTATAATATTTGTTTGGTGACCATAAATGATTGTATGGTAGCTGGTACAGCCACAACATGTTGCATTTATAATATGTATCATAAAGAGTCAAAAATATTTTTGATTTTTTCGCAACAATACAGAATAAGTAATTGCGTCTATATCCAATACTTCTAGCTTTATATATCAGAAGTTTTTTCATGTCGAAATCAACGAATGGATTTTCTAATTTTGATTTATAAGAGTTTTATTGAAAAAATGTTCATAGAAAAATCGTTTCATAAGCCTTTTATAAACCTAAATGTTTTTTTTTAAATATGGGGGTTAATCTTCAATCAACCGCAAAATATTAAGTTAAGAAAACGTTTTAATCATGGCGAACTTCCACAAAAAATAACGTTTGCAATTAAACAAAACGTATCACCAAAATGTCAAATAGTTAACTGAAACTTTAAGAAAGTTAAGTTACCTTCATTGATGAAATGCTGTTTTAACTTTACAAACCCTCTTGCGGCATCTGTCAGATAAAAATCCATATGTGCTTTAACCTTTATGTTAACAGCTGTAAGATTATACTTTCGTCAACAGCAAGCATAACCGGGTATACCAACACATATTGTTGTTATCGGTTTTTTGTTTGATTTGTATTTTATTTGTGTTTTTTTTCCTATTTTAAACTGTTTTAATGCATGAATACTTTAAATAACGGATGTTTCATGTATGAATATTTACAATAAGTGACTTTTTAGCAATAACTTGTTAGCTGCTCGTCGTTACTTACACTGCGGTTGACGTAAGGGCTAGGAATGAAAAAATTACTGATTTGTCCAATTTTATTCAAATATCTGAATATGTTAGAAAATACTTTTTGTGAGGATATCATGAAGTTTGAGAGCGATATGATAGCCACTTTCAGAGATACAGAGTTTCGAAAATTCAAAACATACCCGGGTATGTAGCTGTTTACATAAAGGTTAAAGAACACATTTGTATCGGTAATAGCACGTGGCTTAAAAAAGACGGCACCACAGACACTCAGAAGCTTAAATTCGGCAAAAGAGATTGTATATCGAGAAGCTGTCTTGTCGATTGGCCCCCTAGATCATGCGATATAATACCTCCAGATTTGTGAAAGGGTAACCTTAAATCGTTTGTCTATGTTAACAAGCCGGCGTCATTAGCCGAGCTTAGAGCCTATATTAAACAAGAGAGGCCAAGTCTTTTAATAAGTATAATCTTTAGGTATTTCTGCTTCCATTTAAGTTAAGCATAAAAAAGTTTATGAAAATTAGTTATTTTTGCATATGTATGTACGTATGAAAACAAAAAGAAAATATTAAAAACGAAAGTAAAGAAGAGCAATAAACTAGAAAATTTTGCCAAATGTTTTATTTTCTTTCGCAAGAAACGTCTGTTATTTGCACACAAGAAGCCAAACTTTATTGCGTAAAACATTACCCATGCAGAAGCCTTTAGGCATTAACCCATTAAGGCCCGAACCATGATCCCATTGAGCTATAATGATGAAACTTTTACAATTTAATTGTTTATACCTAAATATGAAAGAAACCAAATTTTGGGCAAATCGGATACGTGGGAGCCCAGATAACTCCCTTTGCGAAAACGCAACGTTGGGCCTTAACGATATACAAATTAAGCGCATTTGTAAAAATTTTAAATTAAAATATTTTATTCACGTCTTTAGGAAAAAAAATTAAAAAAGATATTCATTTACATTTTATTTTTAATTCAATTATGATATGCTCCAAAGCACTTTGGGTGCACTGCTACGTCACTTTTTTCACATTTGTAAATTGATCGGTCCATAATTTACCATAGGCCTCATATAAAACCCAATCTCGAAAAACACTTTGGTACGCCTAAAACCATAAAAAATATTTCTATTGTTATAAATTTTGTTCTGTCACAGTTTTAAATGACTAGAAATCACACTGTCAACTTTCGTAAAGATCGGTTCATAATTTACCACAGGTTCAATATAATGCCCACTCCTGAAATATCCTAACTGTCAGTGGATGGTATCAAATATTGAAGTAACCCTGCTGGAAATTTGTGTCAACTGTTCCTGTATTTGTGAAAATAGAACAAGTTCAAAAAGATAGAACTCATGACCAGTGAAAGGAGAACTAATCATCTAACTGGTGCATAAAGAACAAGAAGGTAAAAAAGTAATGAATTACGGTACATACTACATTGTATCGAAATAATCTTACATTGTTATAACTAACACTAAACACGTTCATTGAGAATAGATGTGTGGCTAGTCAAATGGTGTCAATTAACCAATGACAACCCCATGTAAAAGTGATAGGTCTTATTCATATAAACTGTTAGAACTAGAACCAGTCTCTACCCCAAAGACCTAGCACGGGACTACTTTGGTGTAAGTTCGCTTCCCTTTAGGAAAATAACACACTTGACATAGAGAATTAACCTACTGCGTAATAACAACAACTTATAATTTACATGTATACATGTTTTATTATGTTGTTTTAAGTAGCAAGTAATTGTATAAATATATTTTATTTGATGCAATTTGGATATGGTTTAGGCCCAGTGACACGGATGTATCCAATCATAAAAAAAGTCACAAATGTCTACGATGATTGGATTTTTGAGTAGAAATAATAATGTTCGTATGTTAGCTATCTCCTTCAGAAGTTTCAGATAGGTATATTATATATTACTTTATTATTTTAAACTTTTTCCAAAAGTACCCAAAAAACAGGAAAAATTAAAAATTTTTATAAAAAAAACTTATGTATGATACAAATCCAAAAACAGGTCGATTAGATATTAAGTTAAATTTTATTTCTCTGTGATTTATAACAATATCACGTAACAACAAAATGCCTGAGGGGAGGTTTAAGTGAACGTTGCGAAAACGCAACGCAGGGCCTTAATGGGTTAAGTAACAGTATCAACAGAAACATCTGCACAAAATTCCAAGCAACATTATTTGCAATATTGCGTTAACCATTATTAACCATTCAGTTGTGAACAACGACCTATTGCACTAACAAGTATACTTAAGTATACTACACACACAGATATATAATTGTATCTAAATTAAACACAGGAATGCAAGCAATTACAGTCGGAACCGAAATGAAAGACATATAAAATACCGTGGAAATTTATTTTTCTAATAAAAATAAAAGTTGTGTTACACACCAACACACTTGTAAATAATTTTAACCACACTACAATAGTGAAGAGGGTGTTATGGGTTTGTGTTGATGTTTGTAACATCTTTAAAGTACCCACCGATGATTATAGCATATTTTTTGAATCGATCTAACGATGTACGTCCGGCCGGCTGTCAATGAAAACCTGCACAAAGTATAGGAGATAATTAAATAAAATTTACTGCATAGGGCTAAATTGTCGCAAGGATGAAGCCTATTGAAAATGGTGAGAATCCACGATTTCGTAAATCCCATATGCAAGCTTCTTTCCGGAATAGACTATCTGTGCCCATAAAGCATCTAATTATTTTGGTATCTAGATGAAATTGGTTCAAGCTTATTTCAGTTACAACTTAATCATCTTAACTTATTCTATTGGAATCGGTGAATATTTCACCATCCAGATTTTAAATTTGAATCAACAGTACACTGAGCATAGAAACACTACAACTGAGCAAAAACAGTACAAAGAACTTTAACATGAATCTTACTTTACCTTATGACATTATTTTGTTCTGAAGCATTGAACTTGCACTTGGGTCCCAAATAGGGTGCTCTCTCGAAAATTTGCTTTTAAATATGGTTCGGCTTGACCGACTACACTTTCGTTCATGCTTATTTATGCGTCTATAAGAAAACGTTTGATTCCTTTGATTCCTTTGATTTAGGTTTTCCTCTCATCTCTGTCTTTGAATTTGTAGGATAAGGAATTAAATGTTTTTCTTTATTTTGACAAAAATGTATTTGCTTGTAATTAAGTGGAAGGAAGGCGCGTTGTGTACTTAACAACTTAACTTCACACCAAAGTAATTACGTTACACTTTCTCTTTTTAATGTTTATTTTCTCTAAATAACATGCACACAGATTGACAAATGTTTAAGTGTAAGTGCCTATATGTAAACATAAAAGTTTTTCCAGAAAATTCAACTTCATGACAAATAAAATTTCAACTACCAAGTTGAAGAAAGGAAAGCCAGAAGAAAAAGTACAACTTGTACTTGTCATTGCAATGGCGGCAAAAAAAATAAGTAATAGAAGCTGTAGACTAGAAAAACGCCTTCACAGATGCATACACTCAATGTACCAGAGTGAGTTAATGTGTGGTTATTATATTTCCTTGTAGTTTTTTTTTATTATACTGTTTTTGGGGAATTTTATTTTTTTGGGTTAAGTGCTCAGCTTAGTTGAGAACAAACCACAACTTTTATCATACACTTGACATGCTGGTTTAAGCGCCATACTACCACTAGAAAGTAACACAACTGTAGCTAGTATACACTTGCCTACACTAGCACCACTACCAATGTCGTCATTAATATTTATTTGCTTTCAACTAACAAAACTCTCCCAGTTGGCAAATTTTTTGACAGATTTTATAATCGTCTACTTTCTGACCTGACAAAAACTTAATTATATGAGTTTTCCACAATTAAATGGGTCCCGAATAGAGTACAGAATCATGGTTAGCTTCAGAAACAAAAGTGCATATTTTTTTAATTTTTTGCTATTCTCTAAAACTTAACTATAAATTTTTCGGATTATTTAAAAAAATACCCCATCAAAATAAATTTCCTATTGACCTTTTTCTAGGACCATTTTAAATGAAACTACTACATGTGTATAAGTTTTAGTATTTGTATTGTATGAAAAATTACTGTCGTTTCTATAGTTACCAAAAAACAAAAAAATAAGTATCTACTAAGAGTCAGTATTTATTTTTATAAGTATCAAGTAGTATTTTATTTTTATTTTTATATATAAAAGTATATATGGGTAGTAGATTGGTCGCATCTTGTATGGGAATTTTTTTTTTTTTAAATTTAATTGTTTGCGCTGCTTAAAATATGAGGTTTGGTGTAAGAAATCATGATCTAATTTTTCAGGTCAATCCGACGGTGCCTAGCCGTGCCGGGTGGGGCCCAAAGTTCCCCATATTATAAAAAAACATCTTTTCTATCAGATCTTTATAGTTATACTAGTTGAAAAGCCGAAAATCAAAAATATGTCTACGTTACGATCTTCCGCAGAGAAAGTACTTCAAGTGTGCCAAATTTCAGCTTCGTATGTCATCAGATGGCTTCAGAAAGTTGCGGAAAGAATAGGACATACATGCAAACATCCTGACATACTAAGAAATTATATATTGTATATGTAGATAGATTAACATATGTTCGCGCAACTCAAAAACGCTTCAGCTTATTGAAAAACTAAAAAAACCGAAATTACGCAATAAAATTTACTTTAAGAAAGGTAAAATGTTTTTCTTATATGCGCAGTCGTTTTAGAAATATTATTTTTTTTCTGGAAAAAAAAAATTATTTTTTTTATTAAAACTTCGGAATTTTTGTTTTTAAAAATTCATAAACAACTTTTGATTTTATGTATTCACAAAAGATGTGGCAGTTTAATAAAATTCTTAAATTAATTAAAATTTTTCGTCATTTGTGAATACATAAAATCAAAAGTTGGAAACAGATTTTAATCATTTATAGCTTGTTTTGTTTGCAATGTTGTTTTTTATATATCTGCATAAAATTAGAAGCATAGCTGCATTTTTCAATTTTTAAATAATTTTTAAAAACAAAAATTTCGAAATTTTAATTAAAGTAAATTTTGTTGCGGAATTTCGGTTTTTTTTAGTTTTTCAATAAACTAAAGCGTTTTTGAGTTACGCGAACATATGTTGTGCAACGTCCTTAATTTTCGAAATAACGGTATATCTCGAAAACCAAAGCCAACATAAAGAAAAAAGTTTTAACTTTCTTAAAGTAAATTTTATTGCGGAATTTTGTTTTCTTTTAGTTTTTCAATAAACTAAAGCGTTTTTCAGTTACGCGAACATATGTTGTGCAACCTCCTTAATTTTCGAAATAACGGTATATCTCGAAAACCAAAGCCAACATAAAGAAAAAAGTTTTAACTTCCTTAACCTTCGCTTTCATGAAGAATTTTTTTACGTCAACACATAGTATCTACCCGGGTAGATATAATAATAAGGGTCTTCATGCTATCGCTTAAAATTGCCATTTGTGCAAATAAGTAAACTTGCGAGACTCGTTTCATGAAGATCCTATTTAATTTTTGTGTAATTTTAAACAATTAATGTCATTTCAAACTGAAACGTCAATAAAAAAATATATTAAATAGAAAAATAATAAAATGTATAATAAAAAAGTTGAAATTTGATAATAAAAAATGAAATTTGTTTTTAAACATGCATTAAGAAAGCCAAAAGACTAATATGCTTATATTATTGCAAGAATTTATTGTTTGTGATATATTAACACTTAAAGTTTTCATTGAAAACGGCGGTTAGCATTAAACAAATTTGCCTATATAAATGCACAATTGAACAGCGCAAGTTTAGGAGACAAAATTGTTGGGCAAATTTAAGCAGTTTGTGTATATGAATGCTCATACAATTTTTGACAGTTCATTTACGAGGGCGTAAGAATGCACAGTTTGCACAGATTAGGAGACTTATAAACGATATCATGAGGACCCTTTATATTTTCTTAATTTTATATGGGGCAAAATACAAACAATGTCAAACAAGGCAAAAAGAAATATTATTAAAAAATTATACTTTAGGTAATTTATTTGCTTTTTTCTACTACGAAGAGCTGTAGTGTTGCTATCGTCCATGCATCGAGATTCAGCTGTGTCCGATATAAAACAAAAGTCAGAAATGATTTTGTTTTATAATCAAACTAAGAACAGTGTGGACGCAGTGGATAAAATGGTGTCCCAATATACCACAAAAAGGGAAACACCTCGTTGGCCTTTTGCGATGTTTTACAACATGTTGGATATCTCGGCCCTGGCAGCATATATGTATGAGGCCGTCAGCTCAAAAGTGGTGTTGGTCACACTATATTTATTTCATATTTGTTTGGCTTAAGGCTTCTTTTGTATTACAAGTAACGCTTTCTGTAAGTGATTGGTAAAACAAGAGATGAACTACCCTAGAGGGAAGCGAACTGACACCAAAGTAGTCCCGTGATAGGTCTTTGGTGGTAGAGACCGGTTCTAGTTTTAACACTTTCTATGAATAAGACCTATCACTTTTACATGGGGTTGTCATTGAAGGGGGTCAATTGACGCCAGTTGACCAGTCACAAATCTATTCTCAATGGACATGTTTAGTGACAGTTACTAGAATGTAGTATTATTTCAATAAAACAAGTCCAAGAATTAAATTCAAGAGCCAAATTTTAGAAACTCCCAAAAAATGTATCACACCACCGGTGAAGACTGTACTGTAATTCATTACTTTTTCTACCTTCTTGTTCTTCATAAACCAGTTACATGATTGGTTCTCCTTTCACTGGTCATGAGTTCTCTCTTTATGTACCTGTTCTATTTTCACAACACCCAGGACCAGTCTGTGGGACCAATTGACACTAATTTCCCGCAGGGTAGTTTCTTGTTTTATTTTCGCAGTTTTTATCAATTTGGCGTAGATAAGTCAAGGTATGAAAAATTGAGGCTTACACCACTTTTGCGCGACGTAGAAAATTTATACAGAGCTTTATGAAGATTTATGAAGAGCTTTGTATTTCGCAAATTAGGGTCCGAGCCCAAAGACCAATGACAGTCAAGAAGATTGCCATCAAGGCAGCCGTTGAATGTATTTTAAGTATATTTTTGAACCTTTGAGTGGAAAAATATTTAGTTGTTTTTATTATTACTGCATAATCATTCTCTATATCGAACTACGAAGATAAAGAATTTGACGCTGATGATGTCCCGGAACGAGATGAAAGTTGGCGCATCAAACAAAAATGTTGGTGCTACATGTGCTGCCATTGTTCTAAAAGGAAGAGAGCTGCACGGCAAGCATGTGTCAAATGCAAGAAACCCGTATGCGTTGAACACAGCTTCACCCAGACAAAGTGTGAAGATTGTCATATGGGCCCATCTTCATCTTCTCACAATTTGCGAAAATAAATATTACATACATTCATATATACTTTTTCTCATTTTTTTGTAAATTTTAAATTTCAATAAACGAAAATCCATTTATTTACATGATGTATTGTTTTTCTAAAAGTTTCAGATGATTATATTAGGAAATGTGTCATACAAATTTTGTATACCTACCTGGGTAGATACTATTAACTTACGTAGAAAAAAGACTAAATTACAAAAAAAGTAAGAAGTTCTGCAGTAAAATAATTTTTGTTTGCATTTTCTGCTTAAATTCGAAAATTTGATAACTGATTCGGTTGCATTTTCAGATTTGATGAAAACTGGCTCAGCTATTTGCAAATGAATGTTGCTTTCTCTACCCGGGTAGGGATCCGAAATCGTTTAACGTGGTATCGTCCTTAGAACTGACCGCACGGTGCTCTCAACACAGGATCAGAGAAATAGGCGCCGAACACCTCGCCACAAAGCCGCGACCAAATGTTCAAGGGTACCAATTAAAGCAGATGTATCTACGGCCACTGCTTCCACCTTGGTGAAGTGCGGAGCCTATCTAACACTCCTACTGTTCTTTTCATAACAGCAAATGGTTGCAATGCAACTCCACATCGAGCAACGAAGTACTCTACCCGCGATTTGGGTGTAAACCACAGCCACCACGATACTCCCCGAAGGGCCAACCCACCAGCCAGGCTGGAACCAAGGTTCCAGGGGCACCTGACTCCCGTGGTACCGAATAAGACTTCGGTCAGCTTCGTAGAGCAAAACTACTACCAGTTGAGCCCCGTAATAGCTCCGGACTGGTGGCCGAAAACCCGGGTAGGGATTATGAAAGCGAAGGTTAAAGTAAATTTTATTGCGGAATTTCGGTTTTTATTAGTTTTTCAATAAGCTAAAGCGTTTTTGAGTTGCGCGAACATATGTTAATCTATCTATACAATATATAATTTCTTAGTATGTCAGGATGTTTGCATGTATGTCCTATTCTTTCCGCAACTTTCTGAAGCCATCTGATGACATAGGAAGCTGAAATTTGGCACACTTGAAGTACTTTCTCTGCGGAAGATCGTTACGAAGCCATATTTTTGATTTTCGGCTGTTCAACTAGTATAACTATAAAGACCTAATAGAAAAGATTTTTTTTTTATAATATGGGGAACTTTGGGCCCCACCCGGCACGGCTAGGCACTGTCGGATTTACCTTTCTTACACCACACCTCATATTTTAAACAGCGCAAACAATTAAATTTAAAAAAAAAAAATTGCGACCAGTCTAATGGGTAGTTCCAAAGTGTTGAACGCGACAGTCGTACGCATCAAAAATGCGATCAAATTTTAAGCAATAAATATTTTTACGTTTCCTTAACCCTTAAATTATAGCACTTAAGAAAGCACTGTTAAAGTTAAAGCTAAAGTGCTAAAATTTATGGAGGGCGCGATTCTAGGTCAAAGATAATGGCAAAATAAGTAGCGGTTCGAACATGAAAAAAACAGAAGTAGTTTTTTTGGCCATGTATAAAAAGCCGTAATTCAGCGAAACCTGGCACAATTTTTTAGTCAAACTACTTGATTCCAAAATCTTCTGTAGTTTCTTTTTTTTAAGCCAAAATCTGGGTCGATACGTGACATTTCGAACGTGAAATTTTTTCCGTAATAATTTAACTTAATAATGATCAAAATAAAATAAAAATTTACCGTTAATCCGAATAACATATTTCTCTTTGAACTCTTCCCTTTATTACAGACCATGTAAGAACATTTTTCTGGAATAATTTTTATCAAATATCACCTCTTTTAAGAAAGATAAATATTAAAGAAAACATACAATAAAACATTCTCACATACAAAAAATTACGTTTGCACAACTTTGCAGTCTGATTGTTCATCTAAGTGACCAATAAATTTATAAAATTAGTAAAATTAAATATTTCTCTATAACAATATCGTAAAATAATCAGCTTTTAATAACTTTTAAATTTTCGGTCAAGGTGTGCCTTTTGACGGAAATGCCCATATGTATTTGCAATGATAAGTATGAAACACAGAAAATATAAAGAAATAAATTGCTAACAACTAGTTATGCATATTTACAGTGATTAAGAAAATTTATAGTACAAGCGGTGGTAAATTATTTACGCATGATTTTAATCCACTTTTTTATTAATTATAGGGGCGTTCGGATAATTTCAAAAGCAAAATGTTTATAGGCCATAAGCAAAGCTATGACAGAAAGAATGTTCCATCTTAAAGTTATTTACATATTAATGTGGTAAGTTTGTAAATCCCTTTACTTAGCGTTTAGAAATTTTTCATATACAATTTTTTGAATCTTCTAAAGATGTGTATGAAAATATTTTTTAAGTGAGGTGAAATAATTTAAAACTCATTTAACATTTTTAAAATTATTTTGTCATTAAAAACATGGTGTGCCCACATCTAAGCCACCAACAAATGTCGTTTGACCGTCATTGCGAACGCCAATCTAATTTTAAAATAAATGAGTTGGAGTTCAATTGGCACGTATGTGAAAATCATTGAAATTCGTGGCAGCAAAACATTTTCGAAAATATCCCTGCAAATAATAGGACCAGTCCAAACACGCGTGTAAACAGTAGCCCACAAGGGACCAGGACTAGTCCAAAAGTAACCCAAACGTATGGAAAAAACATGGTCTATTTAACATTACGATGTCCTAGGGCAGGACCATATAACCCACCTTTGGACCACTAAGGAGTAGTTTTAAAACTACTCCATGGTATACTCAAGAGGATTAGTTTTGAAGTCGTTTGAAAACGAAAGCATGTCGTTAAAAACGAAGACATGTTGTCTCACTACAAACTCTTTTTAACAATGACATGGTCTATGCTTGCATTACATCGGACTAGTCCATGGAGTAGTCCATTTAATAAAAATGGATCAGGTGGTCAATTTTATTTGCAGGGTTACATTTTAAAATATTTTCTCGATAACATATTTTTGCACAGCCATGGTGGGTTCAAATTCTGAAGAAAACTTAACGGATATTCAACTTTCAGTCTTAGAAGTTGTGTTGACATGCCTGGCAAACCCAGAGAGCTCAAAAGCTCTGTTGGGTAATTAATATTTTCTGTGGCTGTATCGATCGATTTGTATGATACGGAGTTGCCTCGGAACGACTGATGGATCTGAAGTTTTACTTGCTGACGTCCACATTTTGTGTTGCAAAAATTAATGCTTATGATTTTTGTATTGGGTGCTTACAACAGAAAATATGCGGTCAAAGAGGGCAACTTTTCCATCGCTGATTTTTAAAAGGTTTCTAGATACGGACACCCTTATGAAACATTTTCCGACAGTTGGTTTTTTTATGAAGCCTATGGTAAATTATGGTGTGTTTTTTAGACCTTTAAAACTGCTACGTACCATATTTTATTACAATAGCATCAGTTGTTAAGGTTTAAGGCGTACTTAGCTATGATAAATAATGGACCGACCTTAAGTCTTTGACTTTTTAAATGACACACAGCTTTTTAGATAAAAAATCCTTTTATTTTTGAAGCTATTAATAGCCTTCCTATAACTTGCGTCTCTTCTCAAAAAAATAAGATTTGTAGGTTTTAAGTTTTGAGATGACTTAATCGTGGCATTCAAATCTCTTTCCGCCGAGCAATTTCTTTAGGTTTGGACACAAAAAATTAACACTCGGGGCAACATCTGGTTAAAAAAAGGGATGAGGGCGCAATTCCAGTTTAATTAATGGACTTTTTAATAGATTGCTAAATGAGCACACCACATTCACTTTTCCCCTTTTGCTTCTCAGTTCACAATGTATTCTGCTATTAAAAACATCAAGAAAAAACAAACTAAATGAAGCTGCTTATGTCAATTTTAAGAGGTTTTAACTGACAGATTCCTGCTAACAGGAGCAGTGTTGTGCCTTTAGTTAAGAAGCGGGTAATTCAAAAAGTCGCGGACTTATTGACCCGCGCTCTTAGTACTCTGCATTATGTTGAATTCGTATTGAAGAAATTTAAAAAAACGTGACTATTTTTCAATAAAACTTCGATCATTTCGCATACTGGGCAGCACATTTACTGAAGTTCAAAAGATTCCATAGAAACTCCTGCAATTTCTTTAGTAAATTGACTTTTTCAGATTTGCACTACCCTGCGGGAAATTTGCGACAAATGTTCTTAAAGCACTTATCCCGTGACCATTGTGCACAATATTGTAATAAAAAGGAACGAATTGTGATAGGTAAAATTAAAACATAACTGGTGATAATGGCGGCGAATTGTATCTTATTATATTCCTTTATATGAAGGGTATCTATAATATAAGCATGGTTCACACGGGACAATATCTTCGGCAGGCACTTATTTAGCCGAAATTGAATGTATCCATTTAGGTTATTTTAATTTCAGCGACTTGTTACAAAGTTTCAAAAAGGTGCCAATTAAACCTCTCCTAGGACATCGCCATGTTAGATTGACAAGTCCCTTTTATATATAGTGTTAGAACTAGAACCGGTTCCTACCACTTTAGAATGGTCACGCAAGAAGTTTGGTGTTATTTCTCTTTCCACTTGGGTTTAAACATGCCAAATGTTACACACTGTACCTTACGAAACTAAAGTCTGATATTTAAGTAAAAAACCATACTTCATAATTGTTGTACAAAGTATAATTGTTGTACAGTTTAACATAAACAAAGACTAAATATATATTTAGAAATATTTGTCTATTTCTTTTGCTTTGTACTTAAATATAATGGAGTTTAAATTCAGGCTTATGTCAAAAAAATAAAAACATATTTTATATAAATTTACTTATGTATGTATATGTAGCAGAATGACAAAAAAGAAAAGTCTTTCCTAGTCAAAAAGCAAATGTTTGCCAAAATTACTTAAACTTCAGATATATATTTATATATATGTATATATATAAATTCCGTATTTGATGTCTTACAAAACCATAAAAAAATTACTTATGTATCAACTAATTTAGTAGCTAGATTTCTTTTTATATACAAAAATATTGTTTTTTTGCTATCTGGCTAAATGTATGATGAGTATAAAAACAAACAAGAATCCATTAAAGCTTTTTTTTGTACAAAATATTTGAGTTTTAGTTGATTTTCCCATCACTATCCAACATCGTACCAATATGACCATTAGCATTATCCTCATCGTAGTCAGATTCATAGTCGTTGCCGTTGTTCTTGTTATACTCATTATCATGAAAAGACAAACATTTACTCTTGCCTTTTTGTATATCCATAACTGTGTGTCAGTTTATTTATGTTTGTTCATGTTATTCACAAATATATGTAAAATACCAACAATGACATTATGCATTCACCCTGCAAGCATTTGCTTTAGCGTTTACTTAAATGTTTTCAAATCATACATATAATCTTTCATCGAAAGGACCACTGTACCGTAAGAAAGTCATATTTACGGTATAAACAAAAACCTTTTAAATGACCACAAGTCTCTGAAATCTGTCTCTGATTAGAAGTGTTGAAAACGTTTCTTCTTGAATAAAATGTTGTTAATACAGTGAACGATTTGTCGAACACTGGCGACTATTTAACACTTTTGTTTTTCTCAGAAAGATGTAATAAAACACCGCGTATTACCATATTGTATTTTTTTACGAATTTGAAGTAATGGAAACAAATTTTTTCTTTTTTTATATAAAATAATTATTATATTATATTTTTGTCTTTAATATTGTGATTTCATTAACATTTTGGTTAGAAATAATGGTGCCTCTGTTCTTCGCTTGTTAAAAAATATTGAGATAGCCATACCGTGTATTTCATGTAGCTACTGACTGAAAGAAAGCTGTATGCAACCGATTCTGTGCGAGCAATTTGAATCGGAGTAGCTGAGCCGAAACTCGGAAAAAGGTTTGAAAACGATTGATGAGGATGATTTTCAATTTCACAGCAAAAATAACGCAGGAAAATAAAGAAGTTACAGTGGCCACCAAATTTTATCAGCTCTACCCCGCTGTTGTTTTAAGGCCCTATGCTCCTTAAAATAACGACAGGAACATATATGTATATATATAGAAACCCCACTGTGATAAGAACGAGAAAACAAATTGTTATGGTGGCATTGTAGAACACGGTCGTTTTATGAATTATAACCAAACCCAACTATTGAAAAACTACAACCAGGGAATGGGAGGAATGCATTTACTTGACAATGCTGCACAAAATGATCGTATTGCAATTCGAGATAAGATGCGGTTTAAACATTTATATATCTCTACTCGAAATTCTTCGTTGTTGAATGCTCGGAAAATTTATTTTTTTGGTCGTCGTTACCAAAAGCAATGTGTTAAATCACAAAAGGAATTCCGAGTAGAGCTTGCGTTTTCTTTAATTATGAAACAGCAAGATATTGGCTTAATGAGTAATGACAGTGACTCACCAAAACTTTCAACATATAGGAAAAGTAAGCATCTTATTTTAAAAATAAAGCACAAAAAGAAACGGCGATGTAAGCACCAGTACCCAGCTCATTTTTGTGCAAAAATTGCTATACAGTAGAATCCCGATAATTCGTAATCGCAAGGGACCGACCATTTCTTACGAATTATAGGGGTTTTCGATTTAGCGGGGTTTCGATTTAACGGGGTTAAAATAAAATATATATGAATTAACGGGGTTTTTTAATTTATTTACTAAAACATAAAAATCAATTGTTAAAAATAAAATATATAATAAAAATAATTCATGTAACAAACTGATCTTAAGAAAATAAACACACACACGAGCAAAAGCAAAAACCCATGCAAAAAAATGGTAAAAAAAATCATTGTCACCATATTTCTGTTGTTTTTATTACGAATTATAAGTGGTAGTTAGAAAACCATTACGATTTATAAGAGGCAAAGAAGACTTTATTTGAAAAAAAAAAATACGAATTAGCAAGGGGACCAAAATGTATGGAAATTTTACGAATTAACGAGATTTTTTCAAGGGACCGACAGTTTATTACGAATTATCGGGAACTACGATTTATCGCGGTACGAATTATCGGGATTTGACTGTATATCTTATGAAATATTGATACCAAGTCGAAATCTTATGAATTTCGTTTTCGTTGAGGTTAGTACTAACTTGTTTATTTAACTCTGTCAGTATTTCAGAATCATAATCTATCTGTGTTTGTCACACATTCTCTAGCTCATATTTATAAAACAAACACAACATTATTGAATAAGAAGTGATTTAAGTATTTTTAATGCTTGCAGGGTTTATATAAATATTTTATGTGTAGGTATGTATGTAGTTTGTGCAAGAATATCTACATTTTTACTCTTTATGCATATTTTTAATAGCAGTATATTCTCTTCTCATATGCCTTTCAGTCTACTTCCCAACTACCCAAACATTCATTTAATTTTTTTGGCAACAAGTTTTATTATGAAACTTATAAGTTATGACCCTAAAAAAAGAATCTATGCCAACAATTTTAAGATAATATAATTTTAATGTGATTCTTTTTTCTTCCTTTAAGTTTTTCCCTTATTTTGGTTTCACTGTTCACTTTATGGAGGATGAAGTTGCATGTGTGACTATGAAGTTAAAAGTTTATATATCAATATTTTTAAATCGATTCTATATGAGTTGATAATCGTGTCAATTATTTGGTAATAAACACAATTTCAGCAACAAATCCAATTTTATTATCTGCTAAGAGAAATTAAGTGTCCGAATTATTGTGTTTTTTTTAATACAAATGTTGGCATTTTGCTGGATTAAAGTCACATTCAATACTTGATTAAAAAAAGGAAATATTTCTTTTGCAAAGAAATCATACAAGAATTTTTATTTAACTAAAATGGTATTAAAATTTGACAATTATATAAAAAATCCAATATAGAAAAATATGCGTTTTCTATTTCAATATGTTAGGGTTTGATTTGTATTGGCTCATCCGACTTTACATTAATACAAGTAGTTCTTAAGAGACTGCAAGTAATACTTTACTAAAATATGCTGCCAAAAATTAATGAAAAATTTTCTGCTTAAATCTACAACATACCGGTGGAATCAACGATATGGGTAAATTCGTCAGTTTTATTTATTTAAACACCAAGAACTTAAAATAAACTTAAAAGAACTATTCGTTTCTATAATGCTGAAGAAAAATAATTTGAAATATATAATCCTGGCTAAGAGGTTTGTTTGCAACTTTTAAAAAATATGGCTGAAGTCTACTGTTTCATATAGACATGCTTAGCCACCAGCGAAATAAAACTCATTTAAAATACATTTTTGAGAATATCTCAGATAATAAATTTATTAAAATTCTATAATTTTTTAACACCAAAGATTATCAACCATTCTAAAGCTTTGTTCACACGTGACCACCAGTTTCCTTAAAGAATTGCTTGCTTTTGCCAAACGTTTGGCTAGAGCAAACATTATTTAACAGTTTCTAAATTGCATTATACCATTACCATCTTAGGAATAAAGTTTAGTAAATAAATAGAAATTATAATTTCAAAAGATTTTGTTATTCGTGCTTAATTCCCAGTTTTTATTCTTGATAAAAACACTTGAAATTTATTGTTGATGGGATAAGCTATTCCTATGCGCATTTCACTGGTTGCTTAGGCCAGATCATCAGGAAACTTCATCCATAAAAATTTAATTAAACCAAATAAAACTGTTAAACGTATAAGACTTATTATAACTGTCATCATCAGGTTTAATATCTTTAGTTTTTCTAAAATTTTTATGGATGAAGTTTCCTGATGATCTGGCCTAAGCAACCAGAGAAATGCGCATATGAATAGCTTATGCCATCAACAATAAATTTCAAGTGTTTTTATCAAGAATAAAAACTGGGAATTAGGCACGAATAACAAAATCTTTTGAAATTAAAATGTTGTATTCCCAAGGAAATTACTTTTTGATAATTTAATAGAAATTATTAAAAATGAAGCAAAAGTTTGATCAATTTACTGGTCACGATTTTTTTTGGATTTGATTGTCAAATATTTGTTTATGCTAAGTTCACACTTGGGTTTTTAAACGCGTTTAAGCAAAATGTTGATTTAGCTAATCAAAGCCGTTCACATTACATTTGAGATGATTCAGATGACAGATGATTAAGAAAAAAAAAAAAACACACAACAAACACACAAAAAAAATATCAAACAAATTTATATTTCTTTAAAGTATTAAAAATGGATAAAACCACTTTTATAAAGTTATCAGAAGATTATTTTAATCATTTTAATGATGAAATTGTGAAAATTTATGAATTATTTAAGGAAAAAAAATAAAAACATTAAGCAGACATCTTGGCCGGTTGTACACGATCATGAGCGATTTTACATTATTAGGGTATGTTCAGTGGATTCTATGTGGTTTATGAAGTGATTTAGTTGTAATCATGTCGATTTGAAGTGAATAACAAATCACTCCAATGTATGGGTAATCATCTTGATTTTGAAGTGATTAGAGCTTTATCACGTTCGAGCTGCTTAAACGCTTTTAAGAACTCAAGTGTGAACATAGTATAAGTCATATCTATGTATTTTGTTGGTTTCTCACCTTCGTGAATTGTTTTGTTTTTATTCAAATTATATTTTTCAATTCAAAAACTAGTTTGATTTGTATTTGTAACCTTTTAGCTATGCGGAATAGTCGAAACTTGGTTTTTTAAAAAATTCGAATAATCGATCTCCCTGGTAATGTATCCAAAAGGAAAATTTTTAATTAAAGGTCGGAAATTTAAAATATATATTTAACGAAAATATTTATTCAAATTTAAAGAAATTTGTTGCACTTCATTTTCTTTACCACAAAGTTGTGCTTGAGCTAAACGATTGTTCTCGAAATAAGCATCGCTTAAAAATAAACTTTCGAACAGACTCAAAGTAGAAACTTGCAATTGCAAAAAACGGATCTGAAAGATTGGGCTTCAAGTGAAGATTTACTGCCTGCTTTTCAAAATAGAATAAACATTTTCGCTTGGGAATTTATATTAGAACAACAATAAAAAAACTCAAATTTATTTTTTTATATGTGTAAACATATATGTATTTTATTTTGAATATGTGTAGATAAATAAATTTTAATGCATGTTTGCCGCCAGAAAACGAACAGCTGATGGCTTATGGTTTGTCAGTTCAAAATAGAACACGCTCTTATTTGCATGTTTTACAATGCAAATTAGAGCTAGCATCATAAAGATTCTTGAATTTACTTTCGATTGCTTGGCCTTTCAATAAAGGATTTGTTATAGCTTTAAACGAATTTGACTCGAAAAATTAAAAGGGAAGTGATACAAAAGTTAAAAAACAAGAACAACAAAAAAGAAATAATAATAAAACTCAGAAAGTAAAACAAATTTTACCGAAAAATAATCAAAAGTTGTAAGCAAAAATAAACAACAATCACAAAAATGTTTAAAATAATATTGGAATATCTAGTATCAAGAACAACTTTAAAATTGACTTATGTCAAGCCCTAGTCCATTTGTGGATATTGTTTTCTCTGAATTTGATAGCGACGATAGTTACACAAACAATAGGGAAAATCTTATAAAAAATCATTTGAATTACTTCATAATATGTTTTAATGTTGATGCATTATTATTTCTACACTGCTCCATATAATGCAATATCAATTAACTATTTATGATTTGTTTTAATAATAATGCAAAAGTAGTGGATTAATTGGCAATGAATAAAAACTGGTATAAAAACTTTTTACTAATAACTAGTGCAGTATAATGGTAACAGTTTATATTAATGCAATAATTTTACACTAAAGTATTTTATGATCAAATTAATGGTATTCCAATTTTATTTCAATGAACGTCACATGATCGTTTTGAAATACATAGAAATCGCAAGCGGGTTATGCTATGTTCACAATTGGGGGTTTAAACGCGTTTTATAAAATTACATTTGAGATCATTAAGATGACAGTTGATAAAGAAAAGAAAAAAACACATCAAACAAATTTCAATACTATTAATCAGAATTGAGTGATTAACATCACTTCAATGTATGGTTACTCATCGATTTTGATGTGATTAGAGCTTTATCACGTTTGAGGTGCTTAAGCGTGTTTAAAGACCCAAGTGTGAACATAGCATAGGAAAATAAATTTTATTTGATGATTTTGTAAAATAAAAATCTATTTCAGTATAAAATTGTAGACGTAAGTTCGATTGCGAATACTCGATATTTTTACCATTCCCTAACGTGTATTAGTTGTAACACCGAGAAAACTCGATGCCTTAAAGAAAAAAAAGCTTTTGCACAATATACGAAATATGGTGGGAAATAAAAATGTTTCGGGTACAAATATATTGTGCTGATATACAGCAAAGTTCGGTAGAAACAGTGTTCCTTTGTATTTAAATGGAGTAGGTTATATAAAGAAACTTGTTTCTTTGTTCTACAATCTAGATAAATGAATATCTATCGTTGCTTCTGCTCTTTTCTGCTTCAGGAAAAAAAAGTTTTTATAAAAGTGATACAAGTAAAACAAGCCAAGATAAACGGAATTTTTCTGTCCTTTTTATTAATAAGGAAAATGGCTAGTTTTGAAATTGGTTTTCTTTCCTACAAAAGAAATTAAATTTTAAGTCACACTTCATTAAGATTTTTTTTTTTATTAAGATATTCACACTTTTATATTTTCACCTTTTTTTGTTGGAATTTTTTTCTTTATAAACACTAAAATATAAATTTTTGTTATCTATCTATTACTTGATAATGTTTACATAAGGAACAACTTTATGCTTCAACAATTATAATGGGATAAAAATTTGCTTAAGGGTAGACAATATTTGGACGATAAAGAAAAACAAATGCTAGTCATAACGTTGTAACATTCAGGAAGATGGTTTGCCGATTGTGTTGTACTGATCCATACAAGAAAAGTGGAGGAATATACAGTTTCCGAAAATCCATTTTTAAAAAAATATTTGACACTGATTTGGTTACTTTTATAATATTATTATCGCAAGCAACCATATCATGGTTAGTTTTTTCCTTCATCAAGAAGCCTCCACAACATAAGAATTGCCCTTGAATATATTGTAGTTAATAATAACAGTATTATGTTGAAAAGTTAGTTTGCTCTGCGTGTACCATAGTAAAATCTTTAGATAGCATAAGATGTTCATCAGTCTTCTTTTACTAGTTATGCCTCATGATTTCTATTATTTTCTATTGTAACCTTTTAAAGAAAACATAGAAGGTCCATTAGCAATTATGTCTGCCATCATAAAAGGAAAAATATCTTGGTTATGTGATACAAAATTAAGTTTACTAGTATCTTATAAGTACAAATCATGACACGAGTATAAGACTTCCCTAACGAGCGTATCCAGTAGTTTAAACGATAAAAATATCAACACCCTTGCACAATAAAGTTATCATAAAATCTGTAGAGGACAATGATTTTGAATTTCATTATACTACTTGGCCTCTTATTAACGTTTCGGCATCTTGTACTTAAAGACACTTTAACTTTTCAGGTAGTTTTAAACAAGGAGAAGGACGAAGAGTGAGAAAGATAAAACTGTAAAAAATACTTGACTACAAAGTTGAGGTAATAAAATGTAGTTGGCTGGAACAAATGATATTCATGGAAAACACAAGAAATACTCAGGATAATGCCACATATGAATGTCCCAGCATGACTAAATGAAGGAGAGTGTTTTACAACACACTACAAACAAATGTTGTAAAATTAAAAAAAAAAATCGTTAGGAGGATTTTTTGGTAAATTTTTGTGAAATTTCCTAAATCCGATATAAAACGAAACTTATTACTGAAAAGTGTGTGTTATTATTTTGTATTTTTAAGGGCCCTTGTATTTTTAAAGACCCTTTTCGAATTTTTGTTAATTTTATCAACAAACATGTTGAAACAAAAAAAAATTTTAAGTTGAGTTTATTTTTTTTCTGCTCCCAGCCAACTTTGTTCACTAATTAAGGTAATTTCTCAATTCTTTAGAAACACACACACACGAAACAAAAATAGAAATTTAAACTAAAACCATAAAAACACCAAATATGTCGAAGTCACGCTGTGTAAAAATTATACTAAATACTTTTGAAATATTTGGTTAGTTAACAAAAACCTTAATAGCAATATTGAGGATAAACATATTGTTACGTTTTTCCTTTAATAAACGCGTTTGAGTTCTTTTAATTGCAAATCCGAATAAAAACACACACTTATTCAACTTAACAAACTTTATTGAAATTAATTATTTAGTTCACAATTGTTAGTTACGAACAGATCCGTTTTTCAAAACAGACTAAACTAATTATACATGAGTAACCCCTTTTTATATTTCCTAATTATTTCTAGATTTTTCCTGAACCTTTCCGTAAAAACTATTTATTATGTTCTATAACCATTTCTAGAAATGACTGGGAAATTTATATAGGAATTATTTTAAAATAACAGTTGTGTTGAAAATTATACATGACAATTTTAAGTAACATAAAACTATAACTTACAAGATAACTTATAACTATAAATAATTCTAAGATGATTTAACTTTCGTAACACTGCCCTCCACTTAAGCCTGTTCGTCCCGAATAGGCTCAGATTCTCCTTTTCCTTAATGGGCTAGTCGTTCTACATGCACCACTTTCATTTTTGATCTTGGGCTCTTATATTTCTGGATCCGATACACCACGTCATTCAATTTCTTTATTACCGTATATGGGCCATCCCAATGAGTCTGCAGCTTTGGAGATAGTCCTTTATTCCGTTGCGGATTAAAAAGTAAAAACAACTGGCCTTCTTTGAAGCCTTTCGAATTTGCCGCTCGATCATATCTGGCTTTCATCTGGTCATTTGATGAATTAACACGCCTTCGTCTTAACTCGTATTTCTGCTCTTGGGTAAAGTCATTATTATTCGCTGGTATGGATAGTTCACCAAAGTTGTACTGCTGGGCCGGATTTCTACTTTCTCCAATCAGACCATTGTCTGCAACGCACTGTGGGCATGTAATTGCGCAATCAATCACGGCTTGCTTGCAACCGACCCAATAGTAGCTAGCTTTTAACTTCTTTATGGTTATCGTAACGCTAAGATGCCCACCACCAGTACCTTCGTGGAATTTCTTTACAACTTCACATACTTTAGAAGTCGGTACTACAATAAGGTTTTTAACAGTTTTGCCATCAGTACTTTCCCATGTACGGTATAGGCAACCATTTATCATCCGCAGACTACTCCACTGCGCCCAATACGCTTTCATTAGTGGACCGTTCAATTTAATTTCTTCACGAGTCGGCCTTTCACCTTCTTTCTTAGCCATCATAATTTGCGCTAATAAGGGGTCACTTTTCTGCGCCGTTGACCAGTCTTCGCTGGGTTCCACATCTAATAAGCGAATCTCATTTATGCGTTTCTTATTTTTAGACTCTATACCGTGCTTGCTTTTATGTTCACTGGGCCGTCTTGAATATGTGCTCGCTTTCCCACGTTTCCCATCGTTTCTTTGGCAGGACAATTTCTTATGATCACTAGTGACTAGTTGTCTTACAAGGGCTTCACTTCCATTCCCAACGTTAAGGGGTACTTCTAAACCATGCCAATTCATAATTTGTCGTCCCATGTCTAGACGTATGCCTTGACGAATCATAAAATCTGCTCCAATTATGACCTCGTCCATAATTTCAGCCACAATAAACTCATCAAAAACGATCATATCAGCCATTCTTATTTCCACTCTTGCTTTACCATCGACAGCTCCCTTTATCAAATCAGCTCTTATAATGGAATGTGCTGCACCAGTGTCGATAGTCAAAATGCGGATTTCACCATTTATGTAACCACAGGTCGTAATATTTCTGTAACTCGTTTTCACTACTAAATTTATTGTGGGACCTTCCGTTTCTTCTGCCCTGCTAGCTCTTCTCAGCTTAAGCGGTGGCTCCCGCGATGATTGTTGACATGCTCTTCGTTTGTTCCTTTGCGGCGAAGCAGATCTTGATCGTTGTTTGGGTGCTTTGCAGTTTCGCTGAATATGGCCAATCTTACCACAATTATAGCATTTCGCTTTGTTTTTACCTTGCTTCTCGCTTAAAGCTGGCATCACTGCCTCCTTTATGTCCTTTACAATATCTCTTCCTTCTTCAGCAGCAAAATCAAGTTTCCGCACCATATACGCTTGCGGCCTTGAAATTATTCTTGCGGTTTCTTGGGCTAGGGCAAATGATACCGTTTTGGCAAATGATGGCTTCTGTGATGCACATACCGCTAGTTTCACATCAGCATCCCGTATACCGTTTACAAATGCCTCGGTCTTAAAATGATCTAGCAATGGATGACTTTCACCTGGATAGGTAAGCTGCACCAAGCGCTCAATCTCTAATGCGAAATCCTGTAACGTCTCGTTTGCCTTTTGTACTATTCCCTATAATTCCATTCTGAATATTTCTTTTCTGTGTTCACCACCATACTTTCGTTGCAGTGCTACCATAATGTCATCGTAATTGTTTCTGCAACTTACTGGTACACTTTCTAGAATTTCAGCCGCAGATCCTTTTAAAGCCAGAATCAGCTCTATGGCTTTTTCTTCATTGTTCCATGCATTTTTGTTGGCAACTGTGTCAAACTGGAACTTAAAAACACTAAATGGTGAACTGCCGTCAAAACTCAGGGCCTTAATTCTACTAGAGACTTCTGGTGAAACTCGAGCGGTCTCCCTCTTGGCACTGAAGACTATTAACTTTAACTTCCAGATGATGTAGTTTTTCATCGAACACCGTGACTTGTGTTTTTACATCAGACAATTCCATTTCCATATCGTCCACTCTGTCGTTTATAACAGTAGAAATCTTTTGAAGCTTCTCAAGTTTTTCATTAGTAGCCTGAAGTTTCTCGTTTGTCACTCTAGAATTTTCTTGAATTTCGGCTAAGATGGTGCTTGCATTTTCCTTTACCATCTTCTCTATATTTTTAGAATTTTCTGCTACGATAACTTTTTCTTCCATTTTTCTAGAGGTTACAGCCGAATTTTCTTTTACCATTGCCTCCATTTTTCTAGAATTTTCTTCCATTTTTCTAGAATTTTCTTCCATTTTTCTAGAGGTTACAGCCGAATTTTCTTTTACCATTTCCTCCATTTTTCTAGAATTTTCTTCCATTTTTCTAGAAGTTACAGCCGAATTTTCTTTTACCATTTCCTCCATTTTTCTAGAATTTTCTTCCATTTTCTCCACCATAGCAGCAAACATTGTACCAAGATCCATGTTGCTTGTTACTGCACGGGTAGCAACGTCTATTTCTTCTTTCTCTTCAAATTCATAAGTTGCGATGTCAATATTGCGTCGCTTAAATTCATCGATTAATCTTTTCTGCAGCTCAGCTTTATTTCCAGCAGTAGGCAGATCCAACTTGCCCAACTCTTTCTTGAGCTGTTCAACTTTTAGCTCCTCGAGTTTCATTGTTTTTTGTATAGTTTTTTTTTTATACTTTTTTTTTATATGTTTATTTATTTTATTTTTATTTCTTTTTTTTAATTTTTTTCTTTCTTTTTTTTTATTGCAATTTCACTTCTGACACCAATTGTTAAGTTTTTCCTTTAATAAACGCGTTTGAGTTCTTTAAATTGCAAATCCGAATAAAAACACAAACTTATTCAACTTAACAAATTCAAAGTTTTAAGTACAGCTTACATTTTAGTGTAATAGCCAAGAATATTCGTAAAACAAGTTTAGTCTCGTTTCTTAGCTAGTTGTCTTTCAGCAATGACCTTCCAGAACATTGACGCAATATTCATTAGCTTTTGCACGTTTCAATAAAGCTTTTTTTACATATGTTTTATCTTTTTTTAACATACGTTCTTAGATATCAAACTGAGCTTGTAATATTACAACATAATACAAAAAATATAGACAGACATGTGAATGCATAAAGTGTAGAGTTGAGCAGTGGCGTTAAAAGGTACCATCAACCGAGAGTAAGGATATTTCAGGACTCGGATTTATAAGGAACTAAGTTCCCAATTTTAGTTATAGTCGTATAAAGTTAACCCTCCGTCGTTTGTATGAGTCTAGCCAGACCTTTTTCAATGCGTTTTGAATGGAAAATCAAAACATGTGACAGACGGAGGGTTTAAACATGCTTTACATATGAGGCTATCAGCGCATAAGTGGTGTAACCCCAGACTACTTGTTATGAGATAATGAGGAGTTTACACTACTCTTGAACTATAGTACTTGCTTGGAACGGCCCGTGCAAAAACTATGTTTCTAGCGCCATCTGTTTGGATACAAACAGCGTTGCGAATTTTTGCTAAATCAAATTTAACGCTGATATTCAAGATACCCAGCAAATTCAACAATATCAAAATAGTCTTAATAATTTTTTTTAAGAACTATTTCATTATATATTTTTTTTTATCCAATATAATACAATAAAATACCATGATTTCTTTTGTATTATTGCTATCACGATAGAATTTTTTTTTTTTTTGCATGAAAAAATATAATGCCATTCTGAGATATGTCTTCAACTTAGGACGTTTCTCACATGTTACACCCTATGAAAGTAAACTTTATGGAGTGCGTTTTTCTGACATGTTAAATATTCGATGCCTAACTCTTCTGCATAAAATAATCTATAGTGGCATGCCGACTTATCTATTTGAACGTGTTACTTTTACGCAGTCAAGAAGAAATAACAATCTGATCCCGATAAGATTCAAGAAGTTAGTTTCTAAATGGCAGTTTTTCGTTCACAGTATTCGTCTTTGGAACACACTACCAGCAACTGTTCAATTTACTAGTAATGCAACGCAGTTTAGGAAATGTATTTTTAATTTTTATTCCCGTACTTAAAAATGAATGTCTTTATGTCTAAAATTGTTTGATTTATTGCTTTATTGTATTAATTTCTTTTATTTTAATGTTTATTGTTATAATCTTTTATTGTGTGACACATAAGAAATTGCTACGAATTGTTTATCCTGTACTATAATTATAAGACTTTAAGTCCTGTTGTATAGGAATACCAATAAATAAATAAATAAATAAATAAATAAAGAGAGTTCGTAACAATTTACATATGCATTTATATAGATATATGATATTTTTGAGAGTTACACTCAAATACTTCACAACTGATGGCAAACTTACTGCGTAATATTCTCCTTCTACTGAACTTACTGTTCTAGATTTTTTTTTATCTTAAATCATTTCTTTGGCAAGTGTGAAAGTGAACAGACAAAAACCGGATTAATTCATTTACAGCAAAGTAGTGTTTTTTTTATAAAAATATTAATTACCAAAGGTGCAAAAACTTATAAAAAAAAAAGAAATAAGAAAATTTTAAATTATTTTCTTAAAACAACATTTTTAGCTTTAAATTTTTTTGGAATAAAATTAAAGAATTAAAGGTAATATTGAAAAAAAGGTCACAAAACTGTGTCTGTATTCCGATATACATAACTTTTGTTTGTTAATCCAGGGTATTCGCTGAGCACATGGAAGATTTATGGTCCAATCGGACAACAAATTTTGGATTTTTTTATTTAAGGGAAACCGAATTTACCTGTAAAGGATGACTAGTACATTGGTGGTTTAACAAGAACATTAACATGTGTTTCTAAACTCGAGAGAAATCCACTTAACAATATTTATGTGTCTAAACTCTTACCTTATATAACCTATTTGCTTTATCTATATTACATAACCCACTGTAGACTCAATTACTCTAGAATTTAACAAGAACTTTTTTTCTTGTTGTTATATTAACTTATAAGAAAGAAAAAAAAAACTAAAAGTGTTAAGTTGCCTATTAGGAATTAAAACTAATTATTTATTATTAAAAGTGAAGTATTTTAGTTATTAATCTATTATAATAACACCTTACTAAAAAAAAAATAAATAAATTAAATTGAACATAACGTATTAAAAGTTTAAAATTTTCATTATAACTAACCTATATAAACTATTAAATATTGAATCTTTAAATTCTCTTATAATCACATATAACCTTGCTCTATTAATTAAATTAATATAAAAATGTGCAAAGAGAATTAATTTAGTCAAAATCAATGAAAAAAAGAAAAATTTTATTTTAACAAAACATATTCCCTAAATTTATTACTAAAATTTTTTTTTGGCGTAATCTCTTTTGCGTAATTTGTTTCTATCTTTTACTTATATAAAATTTTTTTTGTAATGAGAACCTTTAAAATTTAGAATATTTCATTCATTAATTTCTTTTACAAGCAGTGATCAATTGAAAGAAGAAAAAAAATAACAACAACACCAAATTTTACAACTCCCATTGACTGCTGGGCCCAACACATCAATGGACATATTCATTCACCACTTGTTTTGTAAGTGAGATTATTTTTTTTCATTAATTCTTTATTCTTATTTTAAAATTCTCATCATTATGTCAGTCCGATTCCAAATCGTCTCACTGTCCGATATCTATATAAATAAAAATCAATGTTGTTCGTTGGTAATTGCATCAGTTGAGAACGGCTGGACCGATTTGGACAGTTTTTTTTTCTAATGATCGTCATGGTCCAACTTAGGTTTTTACGGAAAGAAAATTTTGCCACGCCCACTTTTACGCCCACTTTTTTCGATTTACCTAAAATCAGAAAACGGCTCCATCGATTTGACTAATTTTTCTTTCAAATGTTCGTATCAATGCATTTTAAGTTTCCATCGAAAGAAAAATTTCCCACGCCTACTTTTACGCCCACTTTTTCTATTAAGCACATAACTTGAGGATGGCTTGACCGATTTGGACGATTTTTTCTTTAACGTGATCGCCATGGTCCAACTTAGGTTTACACGGAAAGAAAATTGTTCCCCGCCCACTTTCACGCCCACTTTTTTCGATTTACCTAAAATCAGAAAACGGCTCCATCGATTTGACTAATTTTTCTTTCAAATGTTGTTATTATTCCATTTTAAGTTTTCATCGAAAGAAAAATTTACCACGCCTACTTTTACGCTTACTACGAAACAATCAAAGCCGATTTGGAGGTACGATGATTTGTTGGCATGTGATTTTTGGCAAACACTTCCAGTGATACCACGATCAACGCCCGCCGATGAATTAAATGCATGTTTGAAGTCGTCTGCTTTGTGGAAACACGTTAGGAAGCTCAAACTGACTCTGAACATGCGTGTCGAGCTGCAGAACGATCAATCTCGAGACGTATTTTCCAAACAATTGCTGGACATAGGAAACGGCAAAATCCCGGTGGATATTTCGACCGGCTGTATTCAATTTCCCGTCGATTTCTGCCAGTTCACCGAATCAAAGTCCGAACTCATCCGAAAGGTGTTTCCAAACATTACACAAAATTACAGAAATCATGATTGGTTGAGCGAACGTGCTATATTGGCTGCGAAAAACGTTGATGTCGACGAATTGAATTTTAAGATTCAAAGTGAAATCGCTGGCGAATTGAAGATGTACAAATCGGTGGATTCCGTTTCTTCTCAGAACGATGTCGTCAACTATCCAATCGAATTTTTACACTCCCTGGAATTACCCGGATTACCGCCTCATATTCTCCGACTAAAATTTGGATCGGTAATCATAATGTTACGAAATATAAACCAACCACGTCTTTGTAATGGCACCCGACTTACGATAAAAAAGTTGATGAATAACGTCATCGAAGCAACAATACTTAAAGGAAAGTACAAAGGAGAAAATGTTTTGATACCTCGGATCCCAATGATTCCAACCGGCATGCCATTCGATTTTAAGCGCTTGCAGTTCAAGGCTTGCATATGCAATTACAATCAACAAATCTCAAGGGCAGTCATTGCGTGTTTGCGGCATTAACCTTGAGAATCCATGCTTCTCGCATGGTCAATTATATGTCGCCTGTTCCCGCGTCGGAAGTCCATTAGCATTATTTGTTTACGCACCAGACAACCAAACAAAAAATGTCGTATATCAAAAAGCATTGCAATGAACATATCCTTGCAAAGCAATCGAATAAGTTTTATTTTTTTTACTGGTTACCTGAATATTGATCTATCAATTAAAATGTAAAAAGAATACTATAAGATTCACAGCACATACATATGTATTTTGAAATCAAATGTAAATCAAACATACCCCAAATCTACACAGAAAAAACTGAAAAACATTTCCAATATTTTATCCAAAAAATTTTTTGTAAATATAAATATTTACCAAAACAAATATATTTAATTTTTACGAATTATAATGCACAAGCAGCAAGCATATTTTAATTTCCAACAATGATGCGTTGAAAATGATCAATTACTGCTAAAAACAAAATATTTATAGATAGTAAAGAACAATTTAAAACAACAGTTTATTTGAAAATATTTTGTGGATAATTTTTTCTGTGTATATGAATAAAATTTTAATTTAAAAATACTTTTTCCCTTTTTTTAACGGATTTTAAAAATCGAACACAAAAATTTTTTCTAATTCGGACAGGACAACGTCTGTCGGGTCAGCTAGTTACTTATAAAACTTATTAAACTTAAATGTATAATTACTATTATTTTAGTTTGTTCCCTACCCTTATTGTGTAAGGACCGATTTTTTTTAAGTACTTTATTATATTATATTTTAAGAATAAATGCATCTGGAATTTGTAAATTTTTTAATATGAAATATTAAGTTTTTTTTTCAAGGGAAGGAAGGCTATGGGAAGAATGTGTTTGTAGGTAAATAACTTGTCAATTTTAGGGACAGATGTTTAGAACTAGGGTATTTCGTCTGTTATAGGCGTTTGCTAATGCAGTTGGGAGGGAACATTGTACCCTTTGTGGTGTGTCAGCTTACCACAGAAATAAATTTATAAATATATATATATATACATAGACATAACTATACACACATGAATATATATTTGCTTTTTTTTAGATTTTTACATGCTTTGCGAGTATGAAAGTATGTTATGTGATCGCGCGTCATGACAGGGATTAAGAGACAACTTTGCTTATTGTATAGCTAGCGGGAAAACTTTTCATACTCCTTAACGAATGTTCTGAGCCGTTTATTTTTTTTTAACAATTCCTATTGGATACATTTTAAGACGGCGCGCGGCACAACAGCTGGCTTACTCGAGTATTGCACTGTAAAGAACAGTGCAAAGAATATATCTTGCATTAGAACCGTAACCAAATTAAACTGTGGGTTACACCACTTCTACGCTGATAGCCTCATAACAAGTGATAATTTCTTCTGTATTATACAGAACAGAATTTTAAATTTCCAGAAAAAAACTTAAAGTAAGTCTAAATTTTATGAAGCACTCCAGGAGCGAGTGCTCTACTTTTAACAATAACGAAATAAAAAGAATTACACAGTAAATGGAGATTTTCGATTTCTAACAAAATGTTAAATAGAATTTCGAAATAATAGTCATTCAATGTTTTATAAGTTTGCTCCTAAGTAATAATTTTTAATATCTTATTCTAAGATTGCTAGTATTATTATATGAGACAAATCTCTGTTGATCCACAGAAAAAAATTCTCGACATTTTTTTTAATTAAACTATTAATAAAAAAAAAAATCAGTTCTAATGAAAAATTTAATCAAGTGAACGCTAACTTATATCAACAAAATTGTATTATATTAAAATGTTGTTAATATAAAAAAGATATTTAATTGATACTATTCATTTGTTTACTGGTGTAAATTAAAATTAATTTTTTGATTTTTTTTGTCGTGCTTAGCTCCCAATTGGTATTCTTGATAAAAACGCTGAAATTTATTGTTGATGGGATAAGCTATTCCTATGCGCATGACACTGGTTGCTTAGGCCAGCTCATCAGGAAACTTTATCCACAGAGTTTACAAATTAATTTTTGATTAATATTAAAAATTGTTTAATATGAATAAATTTTTAGTTTTTCCTTTGTACTCATCTAAATTTAATTTTAGATTTATGTTTTTTTGCTTGAGATCCAAAATTTTTGAAAACAAAATTATAAAGGCGCTGAAATAGTCTTCTTATCGTGTAAGAAAGTTATTTTATTTTATTGATTGATATTTTACTGTTCGTATTTTGTGAAATTTTAATATAAGGCTATTCGCATATCGGGAAGGCGGAATGAACTCATCACCTCTCAAGTTTAAATGTGCATTTACAAGGAGAAAAACTAAATTTCTTCGAGTTTTGAATTAATTTTGCCAATAAATAATAACTTTTGCAATTAATTGTAAACGCATCGAAATGAGTTCGAAATTATCGGTTTAATCATACATTTAGACAAAAGAAAACACCATTAAATACAAAGACATCTTTTGATTGTATGTGGTAAATTAATATAATATAAGCCTAATCCGCGAGACAATACGAAATATTTTTATTACAATGCCATCAGCATAATCACTTAAACTAATTAAAACAAAATATATATATGTATCAAATTACATTAATATTTAAGATAGTTCTTCTTTTATAAACTATTTATTAAATTTCTTGAAAGTCTTCTCTCAAAAATAATAAAACAATAACAAATTTCTTATCAAAAAGTTATAAATTTTCATGTTCGTATTCTCTTTCATTTTTCTATGAGCAAATAATAAAAGATTTTAAACTTTTTCTATGTCAGACAATGTCAAAATGGATAAATAGATTTTATAGATAATTCCAAGATATTTTACAATATTTAAAGACTTTTGTTTTCGGAGTCATACACAAGGGTATTAATATGCAAACTACAATTTAATATTCGAAAAAATCTAAAATCAATTATGATCAATGTCTTTTTTTTTTGGGAAAAGTTACTACACACTTAAATATAGAAATAAGATAACTATAAGATATTAGTAATTTAATTAAACATACATTTTATTCTTTATAAATTTAGAAACAAATGTCATGTCATGTATTTGGCAAAGATTTAAAATTAAAACAAGAGCATGTATATTAGGGCCATAACTTTTTCACACTTTTTGCGAATAACAAGAACGACATTAAAGGAACATTAAAAGTTATGAATAAAAAATATGAACATGTTTTCGCATTGTTAAAATAGTTCACGCTGGGATCGAGTTGAAGTTTGTAAACAACCATTTTTATCTCATGGAATGTTTAAAAAATATACACCTGATATTTGTATGTATATAATCCTAAACGTATCACTTAAATGCTATTTTGGAATTTATCCACTGCTTGAGATTTAAAAATTTTCCTACGGCTAACAATTCATGGCGGTTCAAAATTTCTTAGAAGGTCTTAGGTCCCTGCGTGAGGTTTTATCGCAAAACGACGGGAGACTGGTGCTTTCATTACTAAAACATTCTTGGCCACTCCGTGGCACTATGCCAAAAATTTGGTTATTGCCCTAATGTACATACATACTAAAGTGTCGATGTATATACATATGTTATTAGTGAGCAAAATATATGTAAGTGTATTAGTGTGTTCATGTGTGGTTAAAATGCATTTATTGTGCATGCATTGACATTCATTGCACGTATTGGGTAAACGACAATCAACCACTGATAACAACAGAGATTTACACCGTACACGAATTCACAAATGCATTAGTGGTCAAAGCGAACATTTTTGAGAAACACATTGACAAAATAACACACACACACGCCTTCAAAACTACCCAGTTGGCCAAATGGTCATAGACGCAAGTGTCGTCAACGATGTCTTCCGAACATTTTTGAATTTGTCGCCTATATAACATTGATGGCCACAACTTAAGTAACAAAACGTGTATATTGTCGTGTCACAAATCGTATTTACGACTCTTTTGGAGACATTTTTTTAAATTTGTCTTGAATAATAATTTATTGAGGACAACGTAAGTAACCATTGCATGCATTTTGTCGTGTTTCAAACCATACTGACGACAAAATGCATGCAATTGTCGCTCATCTTGTCTTCAATTAGACTTTATTGAAGACAACTATTGCATGCATTTTGTCGTGTTTCGAACCACTTTGACGGCAAAAGGCATGCAATGGTCGCTTACGTTGTCCTCTACTAAAAAAAATTCAAAACTTTAAATTTGTATGTAATTTAAAATTAATATTTCTTGATGTTTTGCTTTAATTATCAATATTTTTGATAATAAAAAAAATTAAAAAATAAATAATCCTTATAACGTTATTCGCGGCTGTGTTTCATTTGTGCAATTGGAATACGTGAACTGATAGGACAAGAAACCCAAAAAATAAATGTTTCTGCTGACTACATTGCCATATCGTAGGCTCAATATGCAAACCTGCTAAATCCACTTTTTAAGTAAATTGAGATTTTAATGCCGTGTGGAAGAGAAAGATACACCACGTCGACCAGCATGTAGGTTTTCTTCAAATTGAGTCTCAAAGTGTGTTAAACCAACTATATTTTTAGGTTTTCTCTCAAGCTGCGCATATGAAATATAAAAAGTTTGTTGTTTCCATTAAAAGGTATTGGAAGTTAGCAAGTTTGCATATTATGTCGACGATATGTTATGTTCAGAACCCACTCCCTTATTAATCAAAAGCCTATTGGAGGTCTGACTGTCTCCACACATCCAGTATCCACTATTTTCGAGCCCAGTCTCTCAAACTCATCGGCCATTTTATAAGTTTGGAATTCACTATTTGGAATTCACAGCCATCAAGGCCCTGGATTTCACAGCCCATCAAGACCCTAAGAAATTTTAGTAAATATATCCTCGAGGTATACCCATTTACCCGTTCCCCTTATTCTGGATATATCGGCAAATCTGAAGTATCGCCAATATATCAGTATCGGTGTTCGTTACGGCCCTAATTGTCACTTACGTATCGGCGACTAATTCGTAGATAGAGTTAACAATATTGTCATCAACGACACTATTAAGGTAATGTCGCTTATCGGGCATTAACGACTTTATATAGTCGCCAGTGACAACTTTAACCACATTGTTACCCATATGATCATTAACGACAACATGCATAATAATGTCGCTCACATTGTCGTTTACGACTAAAGTGCCATTTGTTCGAAAAAGTCGTCGACGATTTGCATGGGCTGTCGCCAACATGTCGTCAGGGATTTACTATGGGTCTTGTAAGCGTCCTCGACGTTGTCATGAAGACATGGCCAACTGGGTACTTTAAGAAGAGTTTTAATTAAATTTACTCTGGGTGTAATTTTAAGTTTGAAAATTGGCTGTTGCCACAATAACAAATAAGAGTGCTTTATTCGTCTGTGCCGAATCTTATATAATCTTCACGATTGTGCGAGTAGAAAACAGTGCAACTAGACGAAAACTAAATAATGTTTACATATACATACCGTATATCACAAAATCGAAAAAAATGAGATAAGACCGTTTCCTGTGGTAAATTCAACAGATCTATCGATCTGTGCAATCCTCACGTCTCTATCTGTTATGGTTAATGAGATATTACGAAGCTATTTTGTTGTATATCCACTTTTGCGAAAAATTTAATGCGTTATAATATCGTATGTAGCATAATTGTGGATATACGACAAAAAACGTATGAAAACTTTCAATTAACAAAAACTTGCGTTATCTTGTTGTATGTGAACAAAGTATATTTTTCATGTTACAAAAAAGAAACTATCTTATTAATATTACTGTTATTTTAACATTTTTCTTTTTATATGTAAATATACATTTCGGACGTAGTACACAACGGCTATTTATATTGATGGAATTATTGCTATATTGCCTAAATTCATTTTATTGCTAAGCAATTAAAGGTTAAACATTCAGGGTGGCCCAACCATAATGCACAATGTTAATTGTAAATAAAACAAAAAGTTTTTAGAGAATTATCTGAATATTTTTTATTATTATAGAAAGAAGGATCTATGACAACTATGTGTGAGACAAAGTATCGGAAAATTGCTCGTCGCGGCTTCGGTAGCATACCTCTGTCCTATGGTCCATTTTCAATAGCTCTGAGACATTATTGAGGTTCAATGTACTTAATGTCCTTAATGTTTCAAATTATCTAATCCTGAAGCTCTTGAATTGTTCTTGGCTTATTGACGTACACTTTTTATTTTAAATATTACCAAAAAAAAAGGCCAACGGTTTAAAATCATATGATCGTGACGGCCAATTAATATGGCCATACTTTTGGAACTATTTATCGTCCAGGTCCATATCCTCCATTTTTGGCAAAAAGAAATCCGTTATCAGCTCGCGATAGCGAACACCATACCTCATTTTCGAAGAAGTAAGGCCCGATGAAGCCGCCTGGCCATAAACCACACGAAGCATGCATGCACAGGTGTTTTCACGTTTCCTACAGAGCCGGTTTGCTAAAATTGGCGCACAATTACCCCGATTGTGGACACATTTGATCGATTATGCTGACCAAAATGCACAAAATGTATTTGTTATTTGACCGCCCATTTTGGTAAAAAGCTTCAGCAATATTAACGCGCTGCTTAATGCTGCACCTCTCCATGGTTAAATTTGGCACTGATACCAAGAAATGTCAAATTAAGTTGGACAAAAGTTTGACGTTACGGTGTGACTCACAGTTAACATCGTGCATTATGGTAAGACCACCCTTAAGTTATAATAAACCTTAAAATTATTTATACATAAGGAAATTCGATAATATAAAAACTATAACTATACGAAAATACATTTGTCACTTGCATAAATTTTCGTTTCGAAAATTATAATTACTTAATTTTCAATATTGGTAAAACACGTGAATGTAGGTTTTTAATACCTTATTTTTACTTATGTCCCACAAACTAAAGAATATATCGCAAAAAGTGGCATAAACGACAAAATTTAAAAATTTTTTTCGGACGTGATTATGGCTATAATTTAAAAATTTTTATCCATGACTTTGGATACTTTTACATAAATCGATAAAGAACTTCAAACACAATATCTGACAAAAATATTGGACGACTTTTTTCACGTACATTTTTGTGTATACAGATTTTAACCTTAAGATTCGATTTCCCAAAAAAAAAATGTTAGTGATATACGGCAAGATAACTTTGGCACGACGATACGTATTTACAATACTTCATTATAAATTAAATTTTAAAAGCAAAAACTGGTAAATATTTTTAAAAAATCTTTTTTAGAACATAAAAATTAAAAAAAAATTCTTTTTGAAAAACCAAGATTCGAACCAACAACAAGGGATTTTTGGGTAAAATTAGAGGCGTTTTTGCTTATATCTCATTCAATTTTAGACTGATCTGGCTTAATTTCAGTAGCAAACTTAAACGGAGTATATGTGACATAAATATATGACAACCTAGTCTCCATCATTTCTCGGGTCTTCGGAAAACCCATTTCTCCATACACATGGACAGATGCAGACGGACAGACGGACAACCGGATTTGACTCGCGCTTTTCATAAGGACCCAGAATATAAATACTTTATAGGGTGTAGGATCCAGTGTTCGAAAATAAACAGTACATTATTTAACGTTCGGCTCACACACCCAGGAACGATATCTATTTTTTTAGTGATTGTGTAGAAGAAAAAACCGAACACTATATAATGTTCGGTTCTTCGTTAAAAAACAAAACAATTGTAGTGATACTGTAGACAAACATTATATTTTAATGTTCTATAATGTTGTTTTCGTGTGTGTATTTTGTTTTTGTAAAAAGTGTTTGGTTTTTTTTTACGAGCCAAAAGGGACGAACATTAATGAGCCGAACCGAACACATAGAAGTTTGTGGATTTAAAAAAAAAACCGAACGGAATTAAATGTTCACATCTTTTGTTGAGTTTGATAAGAACAGTAATATTTTTGTATTCGAAAGATTACTTACAGGGAAACGTTATATTTTTAATGATTTTCTACACAAACACTATTAGCGTTAGTGTTTTCCACAAATCTAGCGAACCGAACATTAAGAAACGATATTTAGTGTTTATTTTCGAACACTGGTAGGATCAATATTGTGGAACTTACAAATGGAATGACTAAGTGATATATACCCTCTTACCTTCGATGAAGGGTATAAAAACATTGTGCGTATTATATAAAAAAAAATTTTTGTTATCTGCTACTTTATATGCTGATTTGTAGATTTTTTAATTTTGTAGGACTATTTGTTACAAGGGCTTTTTTTAAGTTTTAAAGTTTAAAGCAAAATATCTTACTCACGAAATGTTTAATATTCATAAGCTGACAAACTGTTTTTAAGTTATTTATAATCTAATACGATATACTGTGCACATACCTGATAAAAGGAATATAATACCTAATTATTCATATCCCGCTAGTTCGTTCGGTAACTGGCTACATAAATAATTACGTTTAAATGTGGAGTATTCAACTGATACTACGCAGTCTAAATAGTCATTTGACATATTACTGTCCCTGTATTGCCAAAAATAAAAACAATAACTGTTAAAATAAATATTAGCAAGGTAATATTAAATAGTACATAACTATTATTCTAATTTCACAAACTAAAAAGATCCTTTTTATCTTGAAAGATCTAGCCAGATTCAATACATTTTTATAGGATTCTCTATTGATGGATGCTTGTGATAAAGTAATAACAATTCCACATGATTACTAAAATTGCGGATTATAATTGAGCAAAAGAGGTTGGAGTAAGAAAACTAATCGAAAATTTGTATAGTCGACTGGTTCGGTGCAGAACAGAAAACACCACTTCATACTCATTCTAGTAATTCGAGTATAAATATTACCCATATAAAGGAAAACATTACGGCAACTAAAATTTTAATTATGCAGCATAACAGCATATATACTTAATGAAAGTACAATAGTTATTAGCAGCGTCGCACTGTGGCTGAAAATTGAATTTCATCGGCCAAAAGTCCAATTTTTTGTCATCGCCGATTTCAAAAATTTTAATGCCATTCGATAGTAAACATATTAGAACTAAGGTATCCAAAAAACTAGATTAAAATATTGATAATTGTGGCTGTGGCATGCTGCTGGAAACAAATATTTTATGTTGTTTTAGAAAAAAATTAATTTTTGTAAATTTGATCAGAACTAAATTATGATTTCTCGCAAGCCGTTATCAATAATGGGTCGACATTTTTTTTGTTATATTAGTGGGATAGTAGTCTTTAAAAAGTGGTTCATTACATCACTGTATCATTTATACCTGATGTGTTATTAAATGTTTCCCCAGGTTCTATATTTTAGTTAAATCCGAATTTTAGAGGAGTAGAACTTGTTAGGGTCAAAATGGGTTAAAGAGATTTTAGTACCATCAGAAAGCTGAAAGTGTCCTATTTAACCCCATATATACTTGTTCAACTGTTTGGAACTGTCTGTTGAACACTTTTTTCATTTTAATGAAATTACTCGCAAAATTTTTTTTTGCTATTTTTATTTAAGCTGCTCATATGACTGAAATATTACACAAGGGTTTACGAACGTTTTGTTTTGCAAAATTATTTTGCTTCTTATGAACGACTGAACATATTTGAATGAAATTTTAAACTGTCATAGCCGGATAGCTTTTGAGTTGAATTGAAAGAATGGAGAGTCGGGAGTGTGACTTGCGGACCTCTTAAATTAATAACCTCGGAAATTCAAACTTTTAAATAATTCACCAAAAATATTTTATGGATTTCAAAAAAAATTAAATTTAAGGTGTGCTACAAAAAATATGCTTAAATTTTTAGGTTATCTCCTTTGCCTTTGGAGATATTCGGATAAAACGGATTTTTTGGCTTGATTTTATAACGGTTTTTCTAGTTTTTTAATCGAATGGATTATGTTTTATATCAAACTCTTATCAATAGTGGGTTCAACATTTTTTATATTGGTAGTAAAGCAGTCTTCAAACAATGTTATGTTGTATTACTGTACCGATTATACCTGCTGTGTTATTAAATATTGTTTCAGGTTCTATATTGTAGTCAAATTGAAATTCAGAAGTATAGAATTTATGAGGGTCAAAAGGGGTTAGAGAGATTTTACTAGCTGTAGGAAAGTGAAAGTATCTACTTTAAACCCAAATGCACTTTTGTACCTGTTTGGACGAGCCTGTAGAACACTTTTTTAGTTTGTGTAAAATTATTCGCAACATTTATTTTGCTCTTTTTATTTTACCTATTCATATGACTGGAATATAAATGTACCAAGCCAAGTTGTGCTAGGTATTTTATATTATATAATTACCAATACCTGTGGGATTTTAAGCGTATCCTACTTTAGCCCAATTAAGTTTTTTATTCTACCTTATTATGCTACCTAGGAACTCAGTATAACGCAAGCTATGTATAATAGCCAGTGGTATTCGAATAAAATCTCAGTTGTTAAAATATATCTAAGCGATAACAATCTAATTTTTAAATATCTATAAAAATGTAGAGCTTCAGCTATAAAGAATTATCCGAAGAGTATTTCAAAAATAAAAAGGAGGAAGATGTTTTAAGTGGAGGAAAACTCAATTTATATTCCTGCAGCACTGAAATACGATCGGAACTGCAAAATAAAATAATCGATTTCGTCAAAAACTTAAAAAACTTGTAGAAGCAATTTATAGTCAGTTTGACATTTTTACTCCCATACAGGGCTGTCAGATATGGCGATTTCTCACCAATAGTTGCGATTTTTCCATTTGGCGACTGGCGACTTTTGTGACGATTTCTGATATAACTGGCGATTAACTTGCCTATTTTTACCATTTATATTATTTCGGCGATTTTGTTTAACAGCTTGTTATTTTTTGTTGTCATTACTAAGCCAGTGTTAATACGGTTCATGTCTTATTGACATGATTGCTACTTCATAGGCGAGAGGGACGAGGGTAAAAGAAACGAGTACACAGATGCATGTACTGTCTTTACGTTTTGCTTTCTTATTCGTTGCTTACTTTTGTTTTCAATATCAAATAAAACAAAATAAAAAACATGTCGTCAACATGAATCATTTGGACACCAATTCATGTTCAAAGAAGAAAAGGGAAGAATCTTGTCAATAAGACATGAGCCGTATGAACTCAGACTAATGTAAAAAAAAACTTGCAACATTTTTCCATATGATTTTTGTTTTGTTATCATTTTAAGTGAATTTTATATTCAGTCACTATTAAATTCTAATAGTATGTATGCAGGTCAAAACTCCAGTAATGAAATCAGTGAGGCTTAAGTGTACGATCTTAAAGAATTATGTACTTAATTAAAGCTTTTTTAACTGAATACATATACGATCTCCATTTTATGTTATTAAAAAAAAAAAAAATACAGAAACAAAACAAAATTTACTTTCGGCGAATTTTTTGTATTTTTTCTCAGCTTTTGGCGATTTTTGACTCACATATTTTACTATCGTCTTTTGTATGCAAAATTTAATTAAAAAAAAAATTACAAAAACTGAACCTAATTGACGTCTGGCGATTTTTGGCGATTTCGGACATCCGGTTTGGCGATAGAGCTCAAAAAAATCTGACAACCCTGCTCCCATATGCCCTTTTCCAAATCAAATTATTCAAACAAAAAAAAAAAAAAATTATTTGAGTAAAAAATTCTAATAATTCAGCACACCGATTTTTATACATTTAGAACAGTAATGTTTTCTAATATGTCCATTATTTTCTAGAAAATTCTGAGCAATATCGAATGGTTAATTATATTGCCTTTATTGAACAAAAAAATTTGAAGCCGTTTTCCGGGATTGGGAATTTGGGTATTTGTTTATCACAAATGGGGATGTTTTTCATTCAACTGTTTTAAGAACTTTTTAATCTACATAACTGCCAAAATTCATTATGGTACCTTTGTTCATGTTAGATTTATAGAATGTCAAACATTAAAATTATTAAAATATAGTGTAAATGAATAAAAGGGCTTTCAATATGAGTAAAAAATAATATTTTTAAGGTTTGACATTCTATAAATCTGACATGAACAAAGATATGCTAACGAAATTCGGCATTTATGTAGATTAAAAAGTTCTTAAAGCAGTGGGCTGAAAAAATCCTACTTTTTTAATAAAAAAATACCATAGTTCTCAATCTCAATCATTAGCATTTTCATACTAAATGCTAAAAAACATCAAAAGTCTCAACAACTACTGAACGGATTTTAACAAAATTAAAACTGTAAAAAAGCTCAAGAAGTCTTCTCTCCTGCAAAAAAAAATTGCAAAATTATCTCTATCGGTTCAAAAGTTACAGATTTTTGGCCGATGAAAAACGATTTTCAGCCACTGTGCGTCGGCAGTACATTCTTTTTATTGAACAGCAGCCGGCTGGTACTGTTGAAACCATTTTCTTAGCCCTTGAAGCTCATGTCTATTACATTTGTACGTACAAAGACAAAAGTGCCATATTTAGGTTATGATGTTCTAAAACACTTTAAGATAAATCTCGTGTTTTTGCTTGGTGTATATTTCTGCATAGTGGTGTCACTGGGAAAATTATATTTTAAAGTATTTCGAGACAATAGAATTAAAAAATAATATTTTTTTTCCCGTAATTACTAAAAAAGCTTGACTTAAGGGGTTTCTGAATGATTTATCAAAAATAAAAAATCGGAATTAAGCACGTCATAGAGAAATCTTATTAATACTGTTACGAAAGAAGCTTTAGTTAAGAATTAGTTGTAATTATTAGTTAAGAATTAGTTGTTGTCTTGTATTTACTAGCTATCTTGAAGTAATTTAATTAGTTAACATTGTTATTAAAAATTGTTATCATTATACATATTTCAACCCCAATGTGCAGAATGCTCTTGAAAAAGTTTATGTTAAAAAGTCTGTTAAAAAAGCTATAGTTTAAGTGATGCGACTATTTAACCATAGATGTCGCTAGTTATTGTAACTGTTAAGTTTAAAATACATAACATAGCCAATGTATTAGTCGTTAACATCAAATAGTAAATGCTCAAACATACCAGAAACATTCTGGAGCTTTCTAGATAAAATGACGTTGCCAAATCAGTTTTAGCTTAAACTTTCAAGTGTGTGGATCACATAGTGAGCATTGAATAAAAGCTGTAAATTACGGTTGTTAAAGTGACTAAGTACTAAATATAGTTGTGTAAATTGCAAACCGTGTCAAAAGTGTTGTGATTATTTAGTTTTATTTAACCCTTCTGCATCCCTTGGATATGTGCCCTTCCTATGATCCTTTGGGTCAATATGACCCAACAATAAAATGTTAACAGCATTTCATATTTAAGTGTAATAAAAACAAAAGCGATTCTATTGATTATTTGACCGAAAAAATTATTGATCGATGATTCTGAATGAAGATGAACTCAATTCAATAGAAAACAAATTTTAAAGTGGAATTAAACCTGCAATATCGCATGTTGGGTCATATTGACCCAAAGGATATTAAATGTGTGTAAATCGTGTTTTTTGGAGGGGGAAGGAAAAACTAAAATTTTATTATTTTCATTTAAATTTATTATTTTTGTCCCTGTAATGGATAAATTGAAGTTTCACGTCCATATCTTATATTTAAAGGGACAAATTTTGCGTTTGAAAACCAAAATTAGGTCAAATTGACCCAAGGAGTGCAGAAGGGTTAAAGTGCAATAAAGAACTCACGAGGCTTATTATAAAGGAAATAAACCAAAAACGTTATTGAAAGGCAGTAACGTAACAATATTTAATAAATTATATATTCCTAAAAATAACTTGGTAATTAAAACTTTGACTCTCGTGTTAAAAAAGCTTCACTCTAAGAACTTTCGTCTAAATATTGTTACGAAAGTAACTTTAGTTAAGAATCAGTTTAATTTTAAGTTATCTTGTAGTTATTACTTATTTTGGTATTTATTAGTTATTTTATTATTTTAAATGGTTATTGTATTATAAGTGCATATATCTAGTTTACAAATCACTGTACAAAATTTTCTATTACAAATGTCGTGTTAAAATTGTTATGCATAATTGTACTTCAACCCCACTTTAGTTTACTCGAAAATATCTTCGAATATATTAGACAAAGTATACTTTAGTTTTATAATTTATAATAGCTCAATTTTAATTCAGCCATAGAGTTAATGCACAATATTAATGTAGATAACTATAGATGCATAAGTTTTATTAATAGACGTTAGGGGTCGAACATTCTAGAGCCATCTAGACGTCAGTGCCCCAACGTTTTACAGTCGAGTCATCTGCACGCTAGGTCTAGAGTATAAATAGATTCGAAAAGGAATTCATCTAATGAGTATCAGTTCAGACTTTGTCAAGCTGATATCGCATCACGAGGACAAAATTATGAAGTTAGTTTAAGTTCAAATGTTAAAGTGTGTAGAGCACAATAATGAGCTGTAAATAACGGTTGTTAAAGTGACTTTGTGAATTGTAAAAAGTGCTTTTGTGTTATGTCTATTTTATTTTATTAAAGTTGCAATAAAAGAACTCAAGAGGTTTATTATAAGGGAACTAAACCAAAAACGTTATTGAAAAGGCAGTAACGTAACAATATATAAGTAAAATAATTTTCTGTATATATCCTTACTTCCTTAAAGAAAAATCCCTTGAATCCTGCATTTTATTCCGGGATAAGCGGGTAAAAAATCTAACTCATAACATAATCATAACTGTGGCATAAATAAAATTAAATCGCATTATATCGCACTTGTTCAACAATACTGTATTAACTCAAACTTTAAAAATATCATAGAAGCAAAACAATTTAATTTAACATTAAAAGCATATAAACAAATTTTTATCAACCGTTTCATTACCAAAAAGGAGACTGATAGTTTTTTTTTAGTATTTAATTTAATTTGACTTTATTATTATAATTTGTGTTCACCTTTATTTATTGTTTTTTTATTTACTACAATTTTCAATATAACAGTTATTTATCTACAATGTAGTTTACTGCAGTCACCTTGTAGTCCATTGACTTTAATAGTCCGTGTTAACGTTTTTATGATGGTGATTTATCCAAGTTACGCCATTAATTTCATTTGGTAATGGCCAACCGTGTATACCCAAACACATCATCATCATCGCCATCATTGATTTTTAGTTTACTATGTGTCTGTGTGTCTGCAGGGATACAAATTCACATAAGTAGAAATTAGAATTTATGATTGAGAGCCGGTAAAAAGAGTACTCTTTTACGAATAAATCATTAATAATAAGCTTGATCAATAGTGGTATTCACACCGAGCTTGTTAGTTTGTTAGTCGTTAATCGTTACTTTTTTACACGCATTTTGTTTTTGTATAATTAACGCGCTACCGGATTAACATTTAACAAATTAACGACACGGCACCCCTGATAAAATAGTTTTAGTTGGTAACTCACAATCAGCTGTTGCAGTTTCTAAATAAATATAATAAAAAAGTCATTTGTGATACATTTCTAAAAAAATATTTGTGTTTTGACAATTTTCGTATACATTGAGAGTAAGTATTTTAATTAAATGATTTTGTTATTTTAAAATTACCAGACTAACAAAGTTTTAAAAAGGGGTAAGTTGGTAACTTTAACAAATTAACAAACTACCGAGTAACAAATTAACAAGTTCGGTGTAAATACCACTATTATACTTTTGCTTTTTGGCAAAGTGTTGTTAAAGTTAAAATAGAAATTTTCTGGTTGTTTATGAATATGATTTTATACTATATTATCATACTTCTATAATATAAAAATATATTTTTTGGGTTTAAAGAGGGGCTATGGATGGACAATATTTAAATAAAAAAAACAAAAATAATTTTCAGAGTCTAGACACAAAATACTTTTATTCTTTGCTTTAAGACTTCATCATGAGTTCTTTTCGAAATATTAACTTGGCACATTCTTAAATGTGTTTAATAATTATTGTGTACTATAGTGGCCAATGTTATCCATTGCAAATTTCCAAACTAGTTTCCATATCCAGGCACCCCTTGTCCCTTTTAATAGTGCTTTACTATTTTTTTTCGCAAATAAAATAAAATATTCTAATTGGAAGGCTGTACTCAAAGAAATGTAACATTAATAATAAAATTTGAAAATCAGAAGGTTTAAGAGCTTCTATAACACTACGTGACAAAATTTCAACAAAGTCGTGACCAAATGAATCTGACAGCTAATCCGCTGAATCCGAATATGAAGTCAGAATTGTCAAAAGTAGAACAGTTTTTGAGATATTCCAAAATAACCGTTATTTGTGTTTTTAAAAAAGATGATGTGACTGAAATGCTTGCTTTTAAAATCGAGAAGACAAAGTTTACTTAAATTTTGATATACATATGAAGGCATGTTTACATGGCAACGTTAGCGGAATGAAATGTGACTGAATGGAAAAAATATCATAAAACGAATTAAACGAATAAAACGATTGGTACATTTTTTGAGAATAATCTTAAAAAAAGAAGATAAGTGAAAACACGTTTAATAGAAAACGACGATCAGGTAAAATTACAGAAATAAGTAGCACAAATGAGAGTGATCAAATGTACAGAGAAACCAGCTCCAGCTGTCTCAGAAGACAGTCAGTTATCATCAAACATCTAATACGGGCTTTTTAACAAAATACTTTTCTGAAGGCTCGCCATGAATTGTATCAATAGGAGCTTTTTTACAATTGAAAGTCATAAATGGACACCAATTTTAACTGTTTGGGCGAATTTGAAATGAAATTTCTATAAAAAGGGATAGAAACCAAAAACCCTAGACTGTTTTATCATTCAAATTAAATGGATGCCCTAACAAATACCCACAAAGGGGATTCAAAAGGATATGCAGAGGGCGCCTCAAAATATGAAAAAAGCCTATCGACGTTGCTAAATATCTGTTTGTAAAATAAGATTAAGTTATGTATTTTAGCAACTGAAGCACAGCCGTAAATAACGTTGTAAAAGCCACAACGTTATTCTCGGCTGTGCCTCAATTGTATATAAACTTTGATTTTTTAATTCCTGATTAAATTTTTTTTTACTACTAATATCCATATCTTATTTCGTAAACGTGAATACAAGATTTTACGACTTTGTAGAATCAAAATTCGAAATTCTCTTCGTGTTTAAGAAAAATGAAAAAGGTTATTGTAAGTAAAAAAGCTGATGGTTACAGTTCTACATTGTTTACAAAGACAACATGAACATATTTTTAGTTGATTTTGGTTGTTTTTGTAGCTGTATAAAAGTGTTAACACCTTCAATATATAATGTTAGTGCTGCAAATGTTAACTCTAAAATACACGTCTGGTATGATAAAAATACATAAGTTTATATCTAGGATGGTATAGAAAATTAATATTTTCCGACCGCTTGTAAAATTTTGTTAACAGAATATCGATACCTTCCCGCAAGAATGTACTAAGCGACACTTTTTCCGAAATTGACTTTTTGATGTGGAACTATACTAGAAGTTAAGCGCCACATTTTGGCTTGGGTTTCGCTGCCCTATCATGGATACAAAGGAAACTAGAGAGAAAATGAAATTGTATCAACCGTCAAGTTTTTTCATTGGAATAAAGTTGCTCCCTGAAATTTGTATTATCCACCAAAGAAATTATGCTAAGCCACATTTTTAAAAATGTAATTGTCGTAAGCAACAGAAGGTCCACACAAAAATTTTGTTAGATGTCGCTTAGTTTAACCGAAATTGTCGCTTAGCACACTCATCCAACTACAACTTGATCCAATTTTTGTCGCTTATAACACTATAGATTATGATTGTCCTTGAGTTTTTAAAATTTTTCTATTCTTCAAAACTGTCAGTATCAGGCCCGGGACGAAAGGATTTAGAGAGTCTGCTCAAAAGAAAGTTTATTCCTGAACGATACATACAAGAATACGAGGATATTATAAAAAATACATTTGGTGAGAAAGAAGACGAATTGGAAGAGACAGACGAAGAAGATGATTTGTCCGACCATCAATAATCTAAAAAATGTCCGTTTTGACATCTAAGTGTAATTTTTGAATTTTTGTTTTGAAATAAATGTTTTGTTACTTTTTATATAGATTTTGATTTATTGTACTGTTTAAATTAAACGACACAATTTATTTCAAACCTTTATTTTTTGTGTCCATGTCAATGTTTTAAGCGCCATTTACCATTGTATCAAGCGCCAATGTCTTGACCACGAAAATGTACTAAGCGACAAAAACTTTTTATCTGACTAAAATTTTGGTTTTGCAATGATGTCAAGTTTTGTATTCTGAAAATCGCTTCCCAAATATGTTCCTTTCAACAAAATATACAAATAAATAAATAATGAGACGTTTTTTTCGTTTCCTACACAATTTTAGAAATGTTGCTTAATACATTTTTGCGGGAAGGTATCGATATATTCTTTCAATCTACATAATTTTTTGAAATGTCGTAATACATGTATAATCATCCGGTACCACTGGAAATTTTTAATAAATGGCGTACCGATAAAGATGCTACATATAGTGTGCTTTTTTAAATATTTTGTCATAAAAACAAATTTATGTCCACGGATACAGGCACATTCATAATTATACATCACAGAGAATTAGAGACACTTATTAATTTTTTTATTTTTTTGTGTATGTAGTATTTTCTTGAACTTGTATATTCTAAATGTATAACTCCATGCAAAAAAAAAATACAGCCAATATAACTCTCTCTGATATCCTTTGATGCTTATTCCTTATAAATGTGCCTTGGGTATTATAAAATAATTTGCGTTATTAACTCCACATATCGTTTTTTGTTTTCAGCTGTCATTCAACATTTTTTTTAATGCTACTTTTTATCTTAAAATTTATTTCAATCAATAGCTGAAGTAAATATTAATTTAACCCATTATTCCATTTTTTTGAAGGAATTAAAAGAAAATAATATAAACTGCATTGCTTGTTGATCTTCTGCATACTTCCTTAACTTACAACTTATTCATTATATTAAAGTAATTAATTAAAAACTTTTACTTGCTTTTAATAATGGGCTTTAGCTTTAAAACGCTCTTTTTTCTCTTTTATTAAGCTTTATGAAGGACTAACTACTGCTACTCACATACTCTGTGTTTTACACATGATAACAAAATAATTTTTGATTTTAATTGTAAACAAATTTGAAAAAACCATTAGCCTGCATATCGAACTCACTCTGTAACACCATTTAAAAGATTTAATAAAATTTAGTGATATATTTTAATTTTATGTCGGAATTATTGTGTACAAAATTTATTGTCGCTTAGTGTATTATTTTAAACAAAAATTCAAATAAGTTTTCCTAGTTAAAGTTTCGCTAAATAAAACTTTATTTCTTCAAATTAAAAAACGCACTCATTTGAACCAAAATGTTAAAAGAACACAAAAAAAAAAACTTTGTATAATTTTTCAACTTACACACGTGTATACGTCTATATAATTGCAAAGAAGTATCCCTACAGAAAACTTGATCCATGTTGGCACTTTTGTCGACTATTGGGTTGATTTTTGGTAAAATAAATTTGCTCATCAGCCGCGTAAAATGTAAGAATTAATGGTGAAAATTCGTTTTATGAAATAATGTAAAGTACTTTTTTTAATTAAACATGTTATTTAAATAATTAACCTTTAACTGTCGAGGTGGTGGTAAATTTTACCCTCTCTTTATATTTTTTTAAAATACTCTCTTCCGCTGCGCTCAATCAATTTAATTCTCTTAGTATCTTCTTATATCGTGATCCTTGTTATTCACTTGTGTTTTTGGCTGAGCTCGACTTAGCACGAGTGGAGCTAGGCATATGCTGGTGTAAAAATTACCACTCGTCATCATTTACGTAATTTTTTCTTTGAAAATATTATACCACCACGTCAGCGTTAGCGTAAGTATTTAGTAGAAAAAAATTTACCCCACATCAAAATTAACGTAATATTTGCATGGAATTATTTTTACCACTTGTCCGTTTTCTTGTTGGTAAAAAATTATTTATTTCAAAACCGTTATTTTATATACATAAAACAATCTTTACTAAGTGTCTCACTAAAATAAGTACATTTTATTAAATCTCGTGCATAGTTAAGGAATCTGTTTGTACCAAGTTTACTATTACCATTCTGCAGTTATACATAAATCTATGGGGTCTTTGTATTGAAGGTCTACTCTTTGAGAGATGTTCTCCTTCGATTCCGACCATTTTTGACAGATGATGGGTATTGTTAACCATTATATTTGTACCAAATTTGGAAACTTTTACACTTATCGGTATTTAGATATATAGAATTGTATATTGTGCCATGCCCACTTATCTAATCCCGCTTTCTTTTTGACTGATGCTGCTTATTGGTAGCCAAGCTATTTGTTCCCAATTTAGAAACTTAAGCTGTTACCGCTTGGGCATTTTTATAACTATTTCTTACCGTTCTTTAGATATAAATTAATCTGTTTTATGCCACGCCCACTTTTCCAATCCCGGCTATTTTTGTAGAGAGGTTGTGTATTGATAACCCAGCTGTGTGTTCCAAATTTGGACAATTTTTCTTTTACTGTTCATTAGACATAAAAAAATTTATTTTGTGCCACGCCCAATTCTCTAATCCCACCCACATTTTGTCGGAAGTTGTGTATTGCTAACCAAGATTCTTGTTTCGAAACTTTGACTCTTGGCATTTTCAGATATACAAAAATCTATAAGGTAGTTGCTTGGGAGGTACCACGCCCACTTCTCCAGTCCCGCCCAGACGTTGTGTATTGATAACCAAGATATTTCGTCCAAAGTTGGAAACTTGTTTTTACCAATTTGTCTGCAATGTAGTAAGCCAATGTGTTTGGGATGCAGATTTTGATGAGTAAAAAACCTCCAAAAAGGTTGACCTCTAGTTTCTAAACCTTATTATTTTTTTTCATGATTTCTTTTATACCTTTAAATATATACATTTGGCAGTGAAAAATGCCCTTTAAGTTTTTTTTTTGTTTTTATAATTCATATTTTTTTGATAAGTTTTTGACGTATCGTTTTTTTTTTTTTTATTAAAAAAAAAGGTTTGTGAAGTAAAGTACCTGTTTTGTTTAAACAAATAAAAATAATTTTTGGTTTCTTTATTTTTTGTAATTAAAAATGTAGTAGCTTATTTTTCAAAAACAAATAATTATAAAAAATTATTTTTTACAAAATTTTTTTTAGTAAAATTTAGAGGGGTAAAATTTACCACCACGTCATAAGGTATGTCCCAAAATTTCACCTCGACAGTTAAAGGTTAATAATAATAATTAATAACCTTATCCACAAATGTTATTTATTAGTGCAAAAATCTAGAAAAATATTCAAACGAAATACCAAATCAATAGTTTTTAGGTCAGCAGTGTATTTTCAATGCCGATAGCACAAAGCATTGTCTGGTCTAGAGTTCAGTAGTGTTCTAGTGTAGTTCAGTTCAGTAGTGTACTAGTCACAAAGTCAGTAGTGTATCAGTACAATTTCACTATTAAAATTTCCTACATGGTAAGAAATGTAGTGCAAAAGTGTTGGGAAAAACAATAAGGACATATAAAGTTTTGAACAGTTTCTTGAATTATCATTTATAGTTTTCCATAAAAAATGTATATATTTCTATAAAGCTATTAAATTTGTCTATATTACTAATTAAAAAAAGGTATCCGGAAAAATTTAGTATCAAGCCCTTTTTTTCCTTTTGCCATATTACCTAATTTTTTGTCGATTTATTTGTACCGATATAAAGTTTTAAAATTCCCTAGAACTTATATTTAAAAAATAGACTATATATAAATTGTAATTTGAATCAATAAAATTATAATGCTCAACTGTCTACCACATTTAGTTAGGAAGGAAGATATCATACCTATTATTTTTCCGTCACTGTATGCGTGTTTCATTCACATATATACATAAAAATGAAACCAAGTAAATGGTTTTAATATAAAAGGCCATAAATTCTGAAAATGTTGTGTAAAACTGGAAAAGAAAAGAAAATTTTAAAGGAGATGAAAGAAACTTAAAGCTTCATTTGGAAAATAAGTTTGAAATGTGTTAACAGGCAACAAATTAACACCCTGGAACTATAAGGCCTAAATATTTGCCATTTAAATTAAAGCAGAAAGGAACAAACTAATATTATACATGTAATTACATAATTTGTAAGGACATGCTTATACATTTCATCCCTCAAAAAAAAAAAAAAAAAAAAAAAAATATTATTAATCGTATTTGTCTTAAATATTATTTAGTTTTTATTTATTCAGGTTTTTGAAGGATGAGATTTTTTAAATAAGATTTTTAATTTTCATGCTGTAGTCAAAAGGAAATTAGAATATTTATACATGACTAACAAATTGGCAATCTTGTAAATATTTGTGTTAGTGCATGTGCCTACCCAGCGGTAAATATTGAAAGGACTGCAAGTGGCAGGCCTTTTTGAAGGCCTCTAAACTCCTATCTAAAAGATTCGCTTCGCATGATATTCTGCCTTCAGAACTTCGTTTTGAAAGACCTTCTAGAATATTCAGTACACATTCTTTACGTACCTACTCTAAGAAGAGAGAAAGAAAGTTCATCAGTCTTATTTACTTTTTATTTTTAGTGACATTTCTTACTCCCTTCTTTGGGAAGGCATCGAAGTTGATATTAAAGGCAGTGTGGAAGGGCTTGCTCCCACTGACAAACTGTGTAAAAAATAAATAAGTATGCGGAATGCGGCGAGAAGGGGCTGCGACTGCTAAATAAGGCCTTCTATTAGGCCTCTTTACTCATTATATTTACCGATGGGTATGAATATATGAATGCATGAGTGTGTGAGAATATTTTATTTTGCTTGTTTTTTATTCCAATTTAAAATCGCCTTTGGCTGTTTCTCTACCCACAATGACCAACAAATTTCGTCTGTTTATTTGTACAATTTTTTAATTATACTCGTTCAAGTCATTAAAGACATCAAGGTAGTTGTGTCTTTAAATGCTGAAAAGGAGGAATGTTCGATGACGATGCTACTGATAATGATTGTGTAGCACATGATGCGTATAGAAGTAATTTCCTGAAAGAAAAACTTAAAATATGACGCTTTAAAAACAGAAAAAGAAAACTAAAAGTACGAACGAAAAAAATACGTGACAAACTTACAGATTTTTCAATATAAAACTTTATTTAATTTTGATAATGGCCCCAAGGCAAGGATTTCTAAATAAATTAAAATAAAATGATATAATATATGACGATATTGGTGTATGAGATGTTAATTATAAATTTTCGATTTTCTAAATTGATAGGGAAAACAACAAATGAATCGTATTTATATTAAGAAAATTTTGTTCACTCTGATATGCAACAATCTTTTGACTTACCATCAATCTGGCTTCAGATCTCGGCATAGTATGGCGTTACTTAATGTAGTGGAATTTATTTGAGTGAACTTGAATGGTGATAAAGTCAAGTTGGGATGGTGATTTTATAAATTGATAAATAAGGTCACTGCAATACCTGATGAAGTGGGTGCCCAAATCGTTGCCAAAATCAACACGATCAAAAACGTTTCTTCGGTTTCACCGGGAGCGTCCAAGAAGAAGATGCCAGCAGTGTCGTCGTAAACAGCTTTCCTAAAAGTATCGTATGTATATTTTCGTTGTCGATTTAACAGCGGAGCATTCATTTAAACTCTTTGCCTTAATGCATCGGAATCCAAAAGCTTCTATAACACGGTAGATTGGAATTTTGTGTTTTTCAATCCTGGATAGTTAAGGTAATCACGGTTAATTGCTTGAAATTTAAATTCCGGATAATTGATTCCCCCGGTTAATTGAAAAAATTAAATAAACTTTTCCATGAAAATATTTCGTAGGTAAGAAAATTTCGATAAAGATAAGAGATAAGAGAAATCGAAAAGGCTATTTGTGACTTAAACACTAAGAAGGCACCTGGTATTGATAAGATCAGTAATAAAATGCTTTTGTAGCTACCTCGCATAGCAAAGAACAACAATTGACTACACCCAAACTTCAACATTTGCAGACGATACAGCTTTTCTAAGCATGCATGAAAACCGTTATGTAGCATTTCGTTACTTACATTATCATAAATTTCAACGAGAAATATGGTTAAGACAATGGAGGATAATGGTCAACGAGCAAAAATGCATACATATAACATTCACCTTTCGCCGGGAATCTTGCCCTCCTACTACAAGCAATAATCAAATATTTCCTCAACATTCGCATGTAAAATATCTCGGATACATCTGGATCGGCGATTTACGTGGAAGTGCCATATAGAGGCAAAATTAACTCAAATTAAAAAATTGGAAAGATTCTGTTCTTAGTCTCGATTGCAAACTACTACTTTACAGCACTGAAAGCCTATCTGGTGCTACGGTATTCAACTATTGGGCACTGGCTCGACCTCCAATATCGAAAAAAATCAAAGGCGCCAAAATAAACTTCTTCGAATAATCACAACCGCTTTCTAGTATGTTTATAACTCAAACATTCATAAGGATCTCAATGTATTTTTTAAAAACAAACAAAAAAAATTATTTTTAAATCACCTCGAAAAGCTCAACATGTGGTTTTCCAAATTTTGCTATATTCTTACCAATAACCAAGTTGTTTGTATAAAACTTTGAAAATTTTGTTGTTACCATTCCCATGATATACAGAAATTTATATTGTCTTTTCATGGAAGGTGCCACCCACAGCAGCACCCTTTTTGACAGATTTGTTTATAGATAACCAAAGAGTTTTATAAAAAATTTAAAAACTTTTACTGTTCTCCAGGTATACAAAAACGTATACAGAACTTGTTCGGGAACTGCCACGCCTTCTGATTTAATAAAGCCACTCTTTCAGAGATTTTTTGTATTTATAACCAAATTATTTGTTCAAAATTTCGAAACTTTTGGTGAAACCGTTTCCAAATATACTGTTATGTATATTGTGTTTGAATAGGACAGCACTTTTGCACTGCGGCTTTACCCTTGACAGATGTTATGTATTGATTTCATGATATTTGTATCAAATTTTGCAAACTGTTCCTGTAACCGTTCTCCAGATATGTAGAAAAATATATGGGAGTTGCCACGCCTACTTGTTCATTCCATCCTATTTATTTTGCCAATGTCTTGTAAAAGATAAACCAACTGTTTATTGTTGGTGTCTTGTGTAAGCTTTGATATTGTTACAAGTATAACTTTAAGTGTTTATAATTCTTATTCGCTTTAAGGTTTTATTTGTATAATATTTTTTGCTTTTCTAAAATCTGTGGAAAAGGTTTCCTGATTATGTGGCCTAAGCAACCAGTGAAATTCGCATAGAAGCTAGCTTTCCCTCAACAATAAATTTTATTATTTAAATCAAATATGCAAAATTGGGAATTTAGCACGTTATACAGAAATCTTATTAAAATTTTTTACTGTAACCGTTCTCCAGAGTTGTATGGGATGTGCAACGCCCGTTCTCCAGATATAAGGTAATTCAAACTTTAGTTGCATGGCAGAGGCCACGTCCACTTTAAAATTTAGTAATATTTCAAAAGATTTTGTTATTCGTGCTTAATTCCCAGTTTTTATTCTTGACAAAAACACTTGAAATTTATTGTTGATGGGATAAGCTATTCTTATGCGCATTTCACTGGTTGCTTAGGCCAGATCATCAGGAAACTTCATCCATAAAGATTTTAGAAAAACTAAAGTTATTAAACCAAATAAAACTGTTAAACGTATAAGAATTATAGCAACAGTTCTACTTGTAACAATATCAAAGTTTAAACAAAACACATCAACAATAAACAACAGTGGGTTTATCTCATCTTACATAATAATAAGATAATAATAATAATTATAATATTTATATTGAATTAACTCAAAACTATTTTTTAATTTTTGGAAAAAAATCTTTACTTAGTATTCATATCTAAAACCGCTGTAAAAATACCGTGCTATTTGGTAATGAAATTTGTTTTGTTTCTACTGAATATTTTTAACTTTTGAGATAATACAGTATCGCACAAATGTCAAAACTGGTTAAATAAATCCAAACGGATAAAAATCATTTTAAATATCAAGTTGTTAAAACAAAAATATTAATATCTTGAATTACCCGAATTTGTGAAAATCGTATTACAGAAATTTTTAAAGGGGAAATTCCAAGCACTGACTCTCAGCGATTACCAAGAACTCATATTATGACTAAGCCCCTTTAAAAGGTATTTTTTCCATAATTGTTCCATATCCTTTGTACTCAATTTTTTTCTTCTTAAGCTAAAACATTTTTTGTGTCCCCAAGTTGGAACAATTAAGTTACATAGAAATCTCTGTACTCTTAGTGGCATGCATATCTTGCCATAACTTTTTTTCGTCGTTTGTTGCAAAATTATTTAACAAACCGCGAGTAATTTATAAAATGAGAGTTGAAAAAAAATTAAAAAAAAATAACAAAAAAGTGTGAATATTTTTTACCTCATACACACTTTGACACTCACGCTCTTGTTTACACGCATACGCACTAATACACGCACAACAGCAGGAAAAAACCAGAAGCTAAATTTGGTAACTGCCATCTTAAGAAAAGCCATCAACTTTAACGTTCTTTAGAGGTATAAAGTTTTACGTGAAGAAATTTACATATTTTTCGTTTTTTCTTCTTTTTAACACCAACACAGCAGGCAAGAAGGACGTAATTTCGTCATTCATCCTTATTTTTTTCACTTTTTAAGAAAATAAGACTTACGGGAATATATTAAATGATAAAGTGATAAACACCACTGCCAGCATAGAAATATGTAAATAGACAGTTAGAAGCAGGGGCTTAAATATACGGGACACTTGTCTCAACTTTTCTTATTTTTTCAATGTGTGTGTGTCTTTTCGTCCTTTAGTCCCAGTACGTTTTTTAAACTCCACCATTACTACTACAACCGCTGCTACTTTTGCGACTGGCCTTAGTAAATTTAATTAAATCATAATTACTTTTTTGGGCAAAAATTCTTTTTCTTATTACTTTCTTTAATTAGAATAGCTTTACCTCGTAAAATAGTTTATTTTGTTTTTCTTTCCAAGTTTCTATTATTTTTTTCTTATTTAAATAAAGTCCGCAAGTATTTTTGGATAATAGAGAAAATTAAAAACTGAAACCCATTGAAATGGTTCTTTTTTAAGGTTGAGTTTCTTATTAAAATAATAAGTTTTAATATTTTTCAGTTGGAATTTTGATTGTATACAGAAAAAAGTAAAAAACGGGTTTGATCACCAAAATAATTGAAACAAGCAAAAAATTGTTTAAATTTGCACCTATCACCGAAATGATTATACCAATTACTCAAAGTTGTAAAAATTGCAAAACAAGGATTTTTTTTCCAATTAGAAAGTTTTTAAATTTTAATTACAAAAATAATTAAAAAAATTATTAATATTAAACAACATATTAATTGAATGAATTAACAAATTAATTGAAAAAAAAAAAAACAATATTTTAATTGAATGAATTACTAACGTAATTGATTACAATACAGAAAATTAATTATTTTAATAATTGTATTGATTAAAACAGTGATTGAATTTTTGCATTAATTCAATTAAATTTTTAATTGAATAAATTAAACGGTGTGTTTGAAATACACTCTAAATTCAATTACTCAAATTATTCAATCAAACAAATTGATAATTGAATTATTTTGTTAAATCAATTAAGTTGATGATTAAATGAAGCAAAATAATAATCAAAATTATATTTTAATTTAATTAAGTATTTAATTGAATAAATCAATATGTTATTTAAATTATATTCAAATTCAATCAAGTAGATGATTGCATTAATTAAAATATTAATTGAATTTTTATTTTAATTCAATTAAAAAAGTTATTGAAAATATTAAACCCCCCAAAATAAAAACAAAATAATTAATAAACGTTTAATTTTATTTGTAAACAATTTTTATTGAATTCTTTTAATTGGTTTTGTTTTGCAGTTGAACAAAAACTTAAATATAAATACAACAATATTGGAGATCTTTTAAATTTGTTTTGTAACAAATTGTGTTTAAAACTATTTATTTAAATATATTTTAAATATTTCTTTTATTAAAATATGGTTTAAAAATAACTTGTTTTATTCGTTTAATTGTAGTAGCTCATGCTTAATTGTACAAATTTTTGAAGATTTTTTTGACAAAGGAATGTCATACATACAGCTTTGTATAAAATTGTAAAATAACTCTGATTCTTCAGGGTATTCAAGATTGAAAACAAAAAACATTTTAAAAAGTATATCAAATGCATTTAAAACACTACAAAATGTATATCTATAATTATCAAAATAAATGCTTATTAATTGTATGTTGGGAAGTTGTCCAACAATTAACAATTTTGGCTGAATGCTGCGACTTTGAAGTTGCATCAGTTTGATTTTCGTATCCAACTCTTCTTTTGTATCTGCTATTATAGCAAAACCATATTGGGAATCGGCTATAGAAAATTTTTTTCTTATTTTGCTACCACTTGGATCTGTATTGATTTTTTGAGTTGGTGGAAATAAATAGTGAAGATACCACAAAATTGAAAAATGTTTTGACTCTATAAATAAATAAAAAAAAGTAGAGTAAGAAAAAGAATATTTAATTTACTTTAAAATATTTACCTTCGTTATGAGCATCAAGCTCTAATAATTTTTGCGATACAAATGCTGAAGCTATTTTTTGTTTCAGGACATATAATACCTTATCGCCTAGTTGGGACCATCGTTCAAACCAATTTTTTGCTACGGGAAATTTAAGCTTGAAGTCAATGTCGATCTATTTATAAAGCAGAAAAAGTTTATTGGAAAACGTTATTGTAAGTTAAAAATGATATTTACCAGTTGCCAAGCAGAAGTTTTTTTATACTCCGGCCACAAATTAAAAATTTCAGAGGTTTTCTTTGAACCTTCGAGTTGTTTAAACCTCAATGGTGCACATTGTCGCCAGTATATATCAAAGTCCTCCGCAGTCGTCCTTTCGTCTCTCAAGCACATTAAACTAACATCATAGTTTCCTTCCATTTCTAAAGGTATAAGCAAAAGTTTTTAATTAAAATAATTTTGAAGTTGGCGCAAAGGTTTAAAGTGCAATAAGTACATAAAACCTTTTTACTTATAAAAACCAAACCCAGATAGATAATACGTAGCAGTTTCAATTTCACAAGGTACAGGGATTTTGCATTTTAAAGCACCTTTTGCTACTCTTTTAAGATTTGCTAGCTTATTGTAAAGTCTTCCTCTTTTTCCGGCTCTGTAAAATTCCTAAATAAAGTTTAAATATTAGTTTTGTTTGCAAATATTTGTAATTACAATAAGTAAACTTATTCGTACTATTTCTTCGGATGGGAATAAAGAACAGATTTCTTCTTCTAGTTCTATGCAGTCGGACAGCGAACAATCAATTCCATTGCCTTCAACATACTTTGTAATTGTGGTAATCAAAAGATTTCTCTGCTCATCATATAATTTGCCATTATTTCTGTAAAATGCTTGGATTTCTTTGCCATTGTGTGTAGTATTGAGAACTTCTCTTACTGAAATATTTTTTGTGGGTTTTGGAGATGCTGCAAAATCGAAATCAACATCAGCTTCAAAAGACTTTTTCCAGTTTGCCAGTTTGTTTTCAAAAATGGCTTGATCTCCAACTGGCAAATCGGTGAATAGCTTTGAAATGTGATCAGGTGTTAAAATTTGAAGCACTTCTGTTGTAATTTTTTGATCTGCAAATTAAAAAGAATATAAATATTGCAGTATTTTTCAGAATTATTTTTTTACAATTAAATCAAATTACTTACCTTTAAATTTGTTGTACAAGTGGCCTAGATTCCATTTTTCTAAAAGATCTCCAATATCAATAGTATTCATTTTAATAGATGTTTTTGTAGTATTCCTTTAACTTTAAAAGTGGTTTTCCTTGTGATGTTTGTACCACTCCAATTGGTGGACCAACGAGATCTAAAATATCAATGAATGTAAATGTTGCATAAGGTGTTCCATATTCAAAAGCTGAATAATGAATATTAAATTCGGTAGATATTTTGTTGCAGCAAAATATTAGTTTATTGCATTTCGTTTTTACAATAAGAAATATTTTATACAGCTCAAAGTCGTTTGTAAACTTGTATACAATTTGTTTGTTGTTATATTTATAACCCCAAATTCTAGCTTCTGAATAGAGAGAAAATGTATCACTTGGCATTTTTAGTCTAATGCTTATCTTTTTTTTTACTTTAAGATCATAAAATTCTTTTGTACATAAAAAATCATCTTGATTACGAGTATTTATTTGGCGTAAATAGTTTATGAACGACATTTGTTGCTTGAATGAAAAGCTCTTTGCGATATTTTTTCTGGATGTTATAACGTGAGAGTATATCTTAAATTCTTTGTGTTTTGCTTCAAATTTAAAACTCCATAACTGCCTCAAGGGGCCGCACTGCTCTATTATTATTGGGTAATGTAAAAGAAAATGGAATTTAGGCGTAAGTTTTTGTTTAAAAAGTATTTGATATTTGTTATGTAAGTTTTGAACTTTTACTTTTATTTGTTTAACTAAAGCCTCTGAAACTTCGTAGCATAGAATGTCGTCAATAAGTTCAAAAAACTTTAGTAAAAAGGTCCAAACTGAAGCTTGATGTGGAATAAATTCTCCTAATAAAATAGAAAAGTATTGGCAAAAAGCCATCATCTGTTTTGCTGAAGTTTTTAACCTGCGATTTTCCAATTCGTTTTTTGTAATGATGAGCTTTTCACTTCCTTTGTCATGATCATCATAGGTAAAATGTTTGAGCCTATTATTAAGTGTCTCGAGTGATAAGTATTTCATAGTTTTAATAAAATAAAGTAGAGCTTCAGTTAAAACGTAATGACATACGCCTTCAAATAAATCGTGCATTACGTCAACTGCATAGTTTTCAGTGCAGTGAAAAGAAGGAATGTCATTAAAAGAGCAAATCGAGTTTATGCCATTTTCTTTCATTAATCCTTTTTGTATGGATTCTTTATAGTTTTCTCTATTTCGCAAAATATAACAATTTTCGGATGTTTGTGTTTGCGCTACACTCTTGGTTATTAAACAAAATCTGCAGTAGTGCGTTGCAGAAAAAGATTTGGAAAATCCAAGGGCAATGTTTAGACCGAGATTATCACCTAAAAACAAGCCCATTATAAAATGTACATTTAAAACACCATTTTTACTTTTTATTTTAATTCCTTCTATTTCGATTTTCTTTAAAATTGCAACCAGTGGTTCATAACATTTGTTTCCATATTGCTTAATATCAGAAGAATTTATTGAGCATGCTAGGAAAACTTCCTCCAACGTTGATTTTATTGTGGGTTTGCAAGGAAAACTGTAATAAAAATTACATATTGAATTTTTGTTTGACTTTGACCCGAGTGGATTGTTTATTCCAAAATCATCTGCATACAGAAAATAAGGGATTACCATCTTATTTTCATATAAGTTTTTTTTTTGCTTCCATAGCTTTCCCTGAACAAAATTTACATACATTGGATTGTTCTCTGTTTTTTTAATGTGGTTTAGGACATCTTCAAGGTAATTTTCACTCTCGAATAACTTTTTTAACTGAAACTCCAGAGGCATAATTACTCCGTTGGATTTTACATTTTCACTGACAGCAAATAATTTTACGTTAGAAATTAATTCCTTTTCATAAAGAGTTTTTTCCAATTTAAAATTAGAAGATACATTGTTAAATAGAAACTTTAAATCATGTAAGACCTCAGAACTCGTTTTTTCAATAGGGTTGTTAGGATTTTGAGTTTGTTCTAGGAAATTAAAAACTGGTTTTAATATTAAATCCTCCAAATGATTTTTAATGACATAAACGTCTGATTTCGAAAAATTGCTATGCGTATGCAATTTTATTATAAAATTGCCAGCCGACTCATAAACAGCAGAAAGTTCTTTTTTGTAATTAAAAATTTGTATTTTTTCAACTCTTTTGTTATATTCCATTTCTTGACTTTATACACTTGAGATGCTACAGTCTATTCCTTTCTGGGTTGAACTACCAGTATCCTCGGATTTTGTTTGAAAATGGCTTAGCACATGTCTTTTAAAAGAAAACTTTTGATAGAACTGTTGATAACAGTTTTTAAAAGTGCATTTATAGGCAAAGTTAGGAGGAATGACATATTGTTTGATGTGTTTAAATAATTCTTGTGGAGAATGGTAACTTGTCTCACATAAAAAGCATTTAATTTCCATTTTGTTACTGTATTTACGTAGGTGATGAGATTTATAAATACATATATCTTTATAGATTAGAGATCTATATATTTAGTTGGAGTGGATTTTTAACTTAAAAGAAATAATATTTAAGAATAGTTACCATCTTATATTTCGTTTTAATAAAGAGAAAAATATTACAGTTGCCACATTTTATTTAAACTTTTCAAATTAGAGTTAAATTTTTAACAAAGAAAAAATTTCCTTGCTTCCTTTATATAAAATTTAATAAAAAAAATTGTTCATATTATCGCGATTGCACTGTATATATATTATAAATCACATCACAACCTTAAATAAAGTAACAAATAAAATAAAATGCTTTTTATGTGAGAAAAGTTGCCATCTAATTTTTAATTATTATGGTTTTTAATTATTTAAATGTCTGATTTCGAAAAACAGCTATACGTATGTATGCAATTTTATAATAAAATTACCAGTCGACTCATTGTATATTTTCAACACTTTTGTTACATTCCATTTCTTCACTTTCTATAGGTATTATATGATACTTCAGGAGTTTCAACACTTGAGAAGCTACAGTATATTCCTATCTGGATTGAAATACCAGTATCATCAGCTTTTGTTTGATAATTTTATTATAAAATTGCATAGTTATAGAAGTTTTTCGAAATTAAATGCCATTCGCAAATATGAACAATCTTGCAAAATTTAACTTGTTTTATTTCAATTAGTTTATATTATCGCGAGTGCACTGTATATATATCAATTGTTAACTTAAAAGAAAAATTATTTTTGCAAAGTAACTACCTATCTAATATTTCGTTTTAATTAAGAGAAAAATCTTAACAAAGAAAAAATTTAACTTCCTTGCTTCCCTTATACCTATGCCACATTTATTTTATTTAAACTTTTCAAATAAGAGTTAAATTTTTAACAAAAAAAACATTTAACTTTCCTGCTTCCCTTATAGGTATAAAATTTAATAAAAAAAATTAAAAGTTGCTCATTTATTATTCAGCCCAATTATGCAAAAAACTCCTTGGGATGAAATATTAGATAGTTCCTAGGTATTTTAAAACATTATCAGGGGTTTGATGGAAATCGAAACACAAAACGCAAGAATTTTACAAGTCGTTTTTTAACAAGATTTCTGTAATAAAATAATTTTATGGCAAATTAATATTTGCATAATTACAAATATTGATCTATTAAACAGAGTTTTATAAAAAAAAAACTAGGTAGGTATAAAAATTTGATTAAAAGTGTATTAAAAACAACTTCCAAATTCTTGCGTTTTGCGTTTTCAATTTCCATCACACCCTTGTATTTCTTTTAAGTTAAATATATACATATAAATGTATATATTAAAAATCCCATCACAACCTTAAATAAAGTAACAAACTGGAAATAAAATGCTTATGTGAGAAAAGTTACCATATTATTTTTAATTACCATGATTTTTAATGATATAGGTATATGTCCGATTTCGAAAAATTGCTATACTTATGTATGCAATTTTATAATAAAATTACCAGCCGACTTATAAACAGCAGAAAGTTCTTTTTTGTAATTAAAAACTTGTATTTTTTCAACACTTTTGTAAAATTCCATTCCTTGACTTCCTATATTATATGATAATTCACGAGTTTCTACACTTGATGCGTTTAAATAATTCTTGTGGAGAATGGTAACTTTTCTCACATAAAAACATTTAATTTCCTCCAAGTTGTAACTTTATTTATGTATGTAGGTGATGAGATTTATATATTCATACATACTATTCATTTATCTTTATAGATTAGAAATCTTTTTATTTAGTTGGAGTCGATTTTTAACTTAAAAGAAATATTTTAGAATAAAAACTAATTTTTCGTTTTAATAAAGATAAAGGAAAAAAACCTTACAGGTGCCACATTTTTTTTTTTCATTTAAACTTTTCACATTAGAGTTAAATTTTTAGCAAAGAAAACATTTAACTTCCCTGCTTCCCTTATATAAAATTTAATAAAAAACAAATTAAATAGTGTTCATTTAAAATCATAACCGGGCTAAATTTTAAATGAACACCTTTTAATTTGTTTTTTATTAAATTTTATACATACCTTTTTTTGTTAATTTATTTGGCTGTACTTTTGATTAATTTTTATTTTTAGCGCAGCAAACAAAACAACTTTCCTATTTAAACGAACAACTTGAAATTCTAAAAATAATTTTAGAATTAGAAACCAAAGAAAATAACCAGAAAATAAAACCAGTCCATGGAGTAGGTCATTTTATCAAAATAGATCAGGTGGTCCAATACTATTTGCAGGGTATATGTAAGGGCAAAAACAATAAATTTATAAAGATGTTGGTTGCACTTGTAACCAGTGTTGCCGTTAGGATAAGAAAGATACATTTTTCGTATATTTGGAGATAATTTGATAAAATTTGGGACATAGATTCTTATTGGCACAAGGACCGAGCCTATTGAAAGGGGAAATTTTCTTTCACTAAGAAACTATCAAACCGATTTTAATTAAATTTAAAAAATAGATAGAACCATATCTATATGGATACAAAAGATATGCATTTTTTTTAAAAATAGGACCACGAGGGGAAATAGGGACAATTTCTGCCTCTCAAACCGATATTAATGAAATTTAAAACATATATAGATCCATATCTATATCGGCACATAAGGTATACAGTTTTTCAAAAATAGGACCACAAGGGGAGGTAGTGGACAATTTCTGCCTGTCACAAACTTTCAAACCGATTTAAATGAAGTTTAAAAACATAGATAAATCCATATTTGTTTGGACACATAAGCATGATGTGCTTTTAAGTACTGTGGAGCTGGGTATCACATGGTCGGGCTTTACCGACTATACTTTCTTACTTGTTTTCTTTACAATATTTATATGAAATAATACATTATTAACATTACAATAAATGTTAAACGTTAAAAGTTGATTTTTTTTTCAAAATGTATCTTTTTGGAAAAAACTGTGTCTTTTTTGAAACTAAAATGTATCTTTCTCGAAATTTCACTGGCAACACTGCTTGTAATATTTTTCCACCTACCTTGATGAGGGGTAAAGCAACAAGGGAAGAGAAATATTACTCTCTGAATCAGGGATGATAAATAACATTTTCTTAAATGTACTTTATTATTTCAAAGATTAAATTTGTTACATATGTAAACAATTTGTTTTTGCATTTTTAACATCATCCACGCATTCCTCTAAGATGTGCTCAAGTGTAAAAAGGCTAATAGACAATATGCCTTCGTCAATTCTTTTGATATTTTGAAACTTTTAAATTTGGACTAACTTTGTCATTGGAGTACTTCAGTACTTTAGCAATGCAAATAGTACTGAAAATGTACAATTCTACTAACTTTATCATCCCTGTCTCTGATCTCTGAACGAAACAATCCCTGCAAATAAAATTGGACCACCTGATCCATTTTCATAAAATGGACTACTCCATGGACTGGTCCGATGTAATGCAAGCATGGACCATGTCATTGTTAAAAAGTGTTTGTAGTGAGACGACATGTCTTCGTTTTTTAACGACATGCTTTCGTTTTTAAACGACATTAAAACTAATCCTCTTGTGTACACCATGGAGTAGTTTTAAAACTACTCCTTAGTGGTCCAAAGGTGGGTTATATGGTCCTCTCCTAGGACATCGTAATGTTAAATAGACCAGGTTTTTTCCATACGTTTGGGTTAGTTTTGGACTAGTCCTGGTCCCTTGTGGACTACTCTTTACACGCGTGTTTGGACTGGTCCTATTATTTGCAGGGATTTCAAGCACTAACACATAGTACAAACGTTGTGATGCTATGTACAGTCATAGAGTAAAGTTTAAATACACACTTAAAATTTGGAGTTTTTGAAAAACCTAAGTTTTTCCGAAAATTTTGGTATGCAGTTTTGTTTGATATAATTGAATACATAACGGTATTTTTTTTTTAAATTGCCGTTATGTATTCAATTAAATCAATATCATTTTGCTTAATTTTATATCATCAATGGAGGGAAACAAAACTGCATACCACAAACTTTTGGGAAAACTTCAAATTTCAAGGGTGTATTTAAACTTTAGTCTCTGACTGTATGTAAGCAGTTGCTAAATCCATAGTCTTTGGTAATGGAGATGTTTATCGTTTTTTTTTAGTAGAATAAAATATAAAAGAGGAAAATATAACTAATCCAACAACAAAATAGATTTAGTTAAATCTTTGAAGCAATATATGAGTTTTGTTGTGGTGTCATGATAGAGTTAAATAATTTTATTGATGTTGCTAAGTCGCGGTAGCATGCTTTTTTTTTGCTTACAAATACGGTTATTTGACAATGATTGAAATGTAAAAGGGCAAGACGCATTTAAGGAAATTAATTTCAGACCAGGCATGGACAATCGAGATTTAAAATGCATTTAACTTAAAAAACATAGTAAATATTTTTTAAGTAAAAGTGAATCCAAATGCTAAGTATTCTTTAAGAATTTTCATTTAGCATTTTTATAAATTATTCTTGCCTTTATTTTAACAACTTGGAAAAAAAGTTTATGTATTTTAACTGGCTGTCATCTATAAAATGTTTGTCCTCTTTTTGTCATCTTGGAAGCATTATCAAATACATTTTAGGGTTTGTTTCCGATTTTATATATTTCGCGAATTTTTGCCATGTTTGCGATAAGAGCTATTTTTACTGAAAGCTTTCTGATTCTGATTAGCTTTAACGATTATTAATAAATATTGGACTTCGATATCATGCCGCTATTAGCGAATTTCCTCTAATTTTGCAGTCAATTAAGTGGGGCTCAATCAAACGTAAACAACTGTATTGTGTAATAAAGTGGTGTGTAATAAAGTGGTAAACAAGTTTGCGGTAAAAAATGTTCATGAAATAAAATTTGCTTTATTTCTAAAAGATGCAGCTTTTGCTTTTGTTGATTTAACTTTTTTTTTAATTTTTTTAATTAAAAAATTTTATACATAAATAAAAAAAAATTTTTTTAATTGTGCCTCAAAAACTAATGGCTTAATAAAAATTATATTTGAAAGACAAATCTGGCGTAATATAAAATTTGTTGACGGATTGCATAACAAAATCAAGAACTTCGTTCCAAAGTTGCGACTAGATGTATAGAGCAGCCACTTGGAAAATCTCTAATTTTAAAAAAACCTTGTAATAAAATTTGAAATAATGATGATTTTTGACGCTAGGTGACCATAGCGGATCAAAAATATATAGTGGTTATTTAGGGAGTTTTTGCTTATTGCATAGTGTTATTACATACATACCTTTGTTGGTAAATATTTTAATTTATATATGTAGGTATATGGACTTTAATTATAAATAAACTAATTTTACATCCCTGGTTGACACTAAAAAACAAACTCAGTAACAAGGCAAATTTCAATCAGATGACAGCGCTGCAGGCTGTTTTTTTTTTGCTTTATTTTTTTTTTGTCCAGAAACACAACACACAGTTTTCTGATTTTTTATTTTACAACGTTGTCAACTTTTTGCTTTAAAAACCGCTGGACTTAAAAATCGCAAATTATTTCAAAATGATTACCAAATTTTTTTATACTATACAAAAATAAAATTTGTTGTCAATGTACATATGTATGTATGTATGTACATAATATTTGTAAAGAACAACCCAATATTTTTAAACATGATATCGAGCCTTTGGTGCAAGACCGTAGTAACTCAAAATTTGAATTTTTTGAGCTGGGTATGCAGAAATGATCTTTGGGAAAATATCTATCTTAAGAAAAAAAGATTATGGTCCTATCTCTAACTGTTCAAATTTTATAGCTAAAAATGTCTTTATTGCCTCTAGCTATTTTCAACCATATTTATATTAATATAAACAAAATATTAATTATTATAAATAATTTTTCACCTTTTTTTAATTACAAAACATTCCTCTTTATTAAAAAACTTGTTAAAAAATAACTTTAGTAATTGGAACTACTTTAAAAAAGATGGCTGAAAACTTCAAATGCATTTTTCTCAGTTCACGATTTTTTGAATTACTACGGTATTGCACCAAAGGCTCGATATGTATTCAATAATGTGTCATTTAAAATTTGAACGCAATAGGTATTGTGAATTTGTAAGTCTGAGTTCATACGGCTCATGGCTTATTGACATGATTCTTCCTTTTTTTATTTGAACATGAATTGGCGTTCAAATGATTCATGTCATGTTGACGACATGTTTTTATTTTGTTTTATTTGATATTGAAAACAAAATTAAACAACGAATTAAAAGGAAAGCGTACTAACAGTACATGCATCTGTGTACTCGTTATTTTTATCGCGTTCCTCTCGCGTTTAAAGTAGCACTCATGTCATTAAAACATTTGTTTTTTCTTAATATCAAGAAGCACACATGCCTATGCACGACATGTCTGAATAGACACCGTGTAAACTCCCTCTGTTACGATCTTTTTTGTGTTATCATGTAATTTTAAAGATAGACATGTTATTGTAATCATAATATCGACCACTTTTCTCGAAATTATGGTAAGCGCCAAAGCATTTATTTTATAGGAGAAGGTTTTTATGTATTTTCAATTTAAAAACCATCAAAATGTTTTTGTGTGCGATTTTTAATCTTTGTTTAAAGCGGCCCATACACTTGCAATATTATTGTATATAATATTCGACATATTCAGCCAATCCCACGATGTCACACGTTTACGTTCAAGTAGAAAATTACATATAAAACAAATACAATTTCTAAAATTTATTTTTGTTTTAAATGTTATTTTCTACTTGAACGTAAACGTGTGACATCGTGGGACTGGGTGATTATTTCAATTTTCGCATATATTATGCAATAAGTCGTACAATGGTTTATTTTAAAATATTGCACAACTTTCATTCAATATAAACTATAGGAATAACATAAACAGCACTGTACAATGCATTAAATATTTCACTGTATTTTCGTTGCGCAATAAAAATCAAAAGTCGTTTGATTGTTGCCAATATACATTTCCGATATAATTGTACAATAAGAAAATTGAACAATTTTATTGCAAGTGTATGAGCCCCTTAATGTGATTAATGTCACACACATTAAAGAAAATGTGGTTTCACTACATTGTGCAATAGTTATGGCGATTCTACAATTTTTTTCTTTACATTCTTAAAAATGTTACTTACGATTATTTCGCGCATAAATTTATAGGGGGTGGCAACCGAACTAAAGTAGTGTTCTCAGTATTACTCATAGTAATAGTATTACAGATGGTAACTGACAGCTATAAATTGTTGTTGCCAAATTTTTGGTTGCCCTCTGACAATGCAACGCAAGTTCGGTTGCCATACAGAATCGATAAAGTGATAACTATGTATATTGTTTATTACTTATATGAAAATAAAACGTAATTTCTACACCAAAATATAAAAATGTTTTACTTTTTGTTTAGCGTTTTTATACTATGTTTTTGTTAGCATTATTTTAACAAAATGTTAAATTCAAACAACAGAGTTAATTGATTCAATTAAACATTTACTTAAAATTTAGGTTAAAATCAAGTAAAATTTTAATTGAAAAAAATATTTTTGGTTTTAATTCAATCAATTAAGAACGTAATTAAATTTATTTTAAAATTCAAATATCACCATTAATTGAAAAAAAACTGCCAATAATTTTTTCTGTGTAAGAAATAAAAAAAAAAACTTTTTTAAGAGGATTGATAAGGAGTCAAATGGTGAAATATCATACCTTACATTAGGTTTTCCGGATCTCCCTCCCAGGACATTGGGTAGTAAACCACAACCACGACCACCACTTGATTCACGAAAGTATAGTTTCAACAGAAAAGTAAAACACATTGCAAACACAAAAATCCTGAAAGACAGAAAGCATTTCCCACAAGGAATATACTTTCGAAGGCCTGCATCAATAGTCCGTCTAGTGCCAACTCACTGGGGACTACTGACTCCCAATGAATCAGATAGGATTCCTGGTCATCCGCGATCTCAAAATATCGTACAGATCTCTTAAAATCTATCAGGTTTTGATTTTTGCCGAATCCCAGGTATTAACCGTACCTCATTACCCATGCAGATATACCACCAGAATGCGAAATATTTTTAAGATGATTCCAACCCTGTTGTGTTCAACACATAAAGGTACCCAGTAAAAACTTCGCTTACTTTTTAAAAATGAATGGCTTCTTTTACTCATTATTAAGTAGCTTTCTTCTATAACTACATCTATAACAACTTCTACAACTACTTTTTTCTGGATGTATGTAAAGTAAACACTTTCTTTTGAATGTGTTCATTTTGGGACATCCCATGTAAAGTTCATTGGTTCTTTCAGTAGAATTGTAAGTAGTGCTCTTATGTTTTTCTGATTACTCAACACATTAACTTGTAGGCGAAGTTTTTACTGGGTATGTTCTGTCAATTGCCAAGCGTGTTCTTAAACTCACATATTTTGCTCGCGATTTGGTACTTCGTTGAAATTATTTTCATCACTACTAAAATGCTCGTTTCGGATACTCAATATGGACAAAATGGTATTTTCTTATTTAATTTATTAAATGAAAATTCTAAGAAATTTTTACTGCAGGAAGGAATTTTACAACATGACATTTGTTAAAATTTAGTGATAATTTTTATTCTTGGCTAAGATAATTAAACGAAAATTTAATTTGATGAGCTCAAGCTAAACTAAGCTTAACCCAACAAACACGGAGGTTTGATTTCAAGTTGAACATGATTTGAAATCAAACGTTTTCTCAAACGACAAACGTTTAATAATGATATGAAAATCATTTGAAAATCATAGCGTTCTCAACAAAAAGGGGAAATTATTTTCAAATTGAAAAATGCCTTTATTTTCAACTTACTTTCAAACGTAATTCTCAAATGTTTTTCAAATGTGGATTATAATACAATGTAAAACATAAATAAAAATACTTTACTTTTTGAATTTAAATTCATTATTTATTTAAATAAACTGTGAGATAAACATTCGGCACCATAGCTAAAAGATAAAATAATGTTCTTTCCGTCCTCTAATTCTTGGAAAGACAAACTACTTGGCTCCCTTTTATTTTGAGGATTGTAGCACCGCGATCGTTAAACAAACTTTCTTCACTTTCACGTTTTATTTTCCTTTTTTTTCGTATTTTTAATCATTGTAATTACTCACAAATAATTTTTATTTTTCACAAGAAATAAGCTGTTCACTTTATATTAAATTTTTTTTTAATAGTAAAACACATGTAACCACAAAGTTAAAATTTAAGTTTAATCGCCATTTTTAATGTTTATATTTATTTTTCGCTTCAGTATTGCCAAGTTTATTTTTGATTTGAATTTAACATTTGACAAACATTTGACATCCAATTGATAAAACATTTGATATCAAATGTTTATATTCACATCAATTTGAATTTAAATGTTAAATCAAACAATTGAAAAACGTTTGAGAATTGTGTTTGATGTCAAATGATAAAGTCATTTCATATCAAAGGTTTGACTTCGTGTTTGTTGGAAATTAAAAATATCAAAAATTAAATATTAACAGTTCAATTAAAAATCATAATTGTTCATTCTAAGAAAATGTTATAAGTATAAATTCAAATAAAGAACACTTCATTTATTTCGTTGATCATAAAATAATTTCTTTAGATTTTAGTATAGTCTTCATACAATAGATCACTTGAATATACTATTCCGATTGAAGAATTACTAAATTCGAGCGATTGCGTTTTACATTACACCTTTCTCAAGAGTTAAAATTTATCTATTCACTTTCGCACAAAATTCAATTCAATTCAATTGCCCACAAAATTTTTTCAAAGAATTCAAAACAATTTTTAAAGTTGTTCTATTAATTTGCCTTTCTTGAAAATAAAAAATATAATGTGTGTGTCTTTATTTGCAGATATGAAAATATACACACAAACTTCAAAATATTTTAAAGTTTCAAACATTTTTTGATTGTGTGAATTAACTGTGTTGATGAAAAAAAAAAAATATTTTGATTTGTGTTAACGTTTTATTTAGCCTCTTTTGCTGGTGGTCACATTTAAATTAAAACTATTGATTGAAACTGAACAGCTCAAACTTACAAATGTGTTAGTTCATATGATCAATTTGTTTGCTGGCGGAAAATCAGTACGGAATTTAATTAATAGTACAAATTTCTAACTAATACGCTTATTGAAGTTGGTTTTCCATTAGAACATATTGAAGGAATAAGACTTTTACAGTATGAAAGCTTTATAAAGGGGGGTGCTTTAAAACCATGGTAGGTAAGGCCATGATGGCAGTATTAATTAATTGAATGGGAGATAAAGTCATAATGGCCATTGAGAGATATATCCATATTTTTCAGAATATTGTTATGCATGATGTAAACATTCTGTAAAAGGGAAAATCCTTAGTTATCATTGAAAAACATTTTTTTATTCTTGTGACGCACGCAGGAAAACTTTATTCAGCGAAGCCACCTGCCGCGTCATACTGGAGGAAAAAACCCCTACGCACGGCCACAGGCCGTCACGCAGAAAAACTTAAGTATGCGACGCCAGATTTCAATACTTAACTCTAGTGTCTCCGGAACTGAAAAGAGAGATAAAGTCATTTTCTAATATTGCTAATGTGAGCTAAGGCCATGATGGCTTTATCTCCCATTCAAATGAAAAAAAAAAACAAAAAAAGGCTTTATCTCCCTAATCAATGAGAGAAAAAGCCATCATGGCCTTATCTACCATGGTATTTAAGCACCCCCCCTTTATAAATTGTAATTTGACTTGAATGCACATTCGATTAATATGAAAAATTATATAACACTGCTTTACAAATTTTAAGTTTGGAAAAGTACCAAGAATGCCACATGCCTAGATAAGTTAATTGGTGCGTCCTGAACACGAAAAACGCTATAATTTTTTTTCCGTTTTTTAGATAACGGTACTTTTGTGTTCGGTGTATGGTCCCAATCAAACCCTTATGGAGCCCAACGGTTGAAACAAGTGGTACATCGTAAGAAAGATAATCGAATGACTTTTCCCTCGATATGCAGAAAATATCTATCTAATAAGAAATGGCTGAGTTATGGCACATCAAATTTCAAAATTTGTCAATTTTTTAAGTTTTTTTTTCAAAATTTTTCATTTTTATTTCGTTTTTTTTCTACGTTATATTAAATATCTGGAATGATTTATTTTTGAACCAAATAGTATATTTAATTACCAACATTTTAAGCGTAATTTGAAAAAAATCGGATGAAAAATAAAGTTTTCATTAAGGATTTTGTGGAACGACAATATTTTCATCTCATATAAAATTCCGTGTTTTTTAAATCCATCTGTTTTAACGTATTTAAAAAAATTTGATGTGCCATAACTCAGCGATTATCTTTCCAACGATGTGCCACTTGTTTCGATCGGACTTTTCGGTTGAGCTCCACAAGGGTTTAAGTGGGACCCTACACCAAAAAATTAGAAAGTACCGCTATCTAAAAAACGGTACTTAGGAAAAAAAAATTACAGCGTTTTTCGTGTTCAGGAGGTCCCAATTAACTTATCTAGTCATGTGGAGTTCTTGGTATTTTTTGGCTGTAAACCAGTGTAATGAATGTAACTCACCATGAGAATTAAATTCCCAGATTCTATTTAAAAATAATTTTCTTTCAACAAAAAAGATTTGAAAGAAGTGGTGAGAAAACTGAAAGTGTCCAGAGATTATATGATTTTTTCTTTTAACTATAACGGCAAACATCCGTAGAAAGGGAACGCGTTTTCTCATTGACAGGGCTATTCTTTATTAAAACTGCAAACAGGCTGTCAAATGATTATTTAAATGTTTATCCTGTACTTTAATCCTACTTTCAAAGAAATATTTTGTAATATTTTATTGAAATAATTAAATGATTTTATGAAAAAGTCCGTGAAAAGCAAAGCTCTACTCACCTGCTATCGCACCAGAAAATCTTATTTCCAAAAAAATGTGAATTCATTTATAACGAAACAAACTTTGTATTTTTCTTTCTAACGCGGCTTTTTTGGCAACCATCACGTGACGACCATTTTATTGCGAGTCAGTGTTGCCAATTTAGCCATTTAGTGGCTAGATTTAGCCATTTTTCACCCTGTTCAGCCATTAAAAAATGAGTTTAGCCATTAGCTATTTTTTTTAGCCATTTTTCAACTTGTTTAGCCATAAAATTTGTTTGCCGTTTTTCTTTCAAAAGAATAATTTTTATTTTATTATACAAATTTATAAAAGTAAAATAAACATTTTGAACAATTAAAACGTCTTTAATTTAAATCACAACTTTTACAAATGTTGAAAATCGCTATAAACTATGATGCTGAAACATCTTTCAAAATAAAGGAACAGTATTCCACTATTAAATTTATAAAATCGATCAAAACAAACATCGCTGTTTCTTTCTGGTTGCAACTATTTCAATAAAGGGATGCGAGCGGTAACAAAATTGTTTTAGAAATTTCAGAATTGACTATAAAGTTGCTCTCACTTCTATGGTCTTATGCTGAAGTAGAGAGGGTGTTTAGCCAAGTAAACATCGTTAAAAGTAATTTGAGAAATATGTTACATTAAGCAACCGTTAATTCGATTTCATCAATTAGGTAAATATTTTTAAATAAGTAAATATTGAAACAAACAGCTGTTTTTCTCACTTAACTGTGTCTGTGACTTTTTTGGCGAGTATTAGCTGTCACGTAAGGAACTTACTCGTCAATTTACAGAAAAAGTGTATCCGTAACATTTTAGTGAGAAAATTTCCCGTTTTGAACTGTCAAAAATACTCACGAATAAAAATGGGGCGAGAAAAAATTTTAACATTAAAAAACAATTAAAAAAGCAAAATGCAAAGAAAAATAATAATAACATTTTGTTCTGGGCACATTTTTTCATTGTTTAATTATTTTGCTTTTTACATTTTTATAAAATATACGAATTTTTTCAAAGCTCGTTTGCAAACAACAAACATTGAAGTCGCACTTCACATTATTTGGTATAGCCGACTGTTGTATTTTTGTAAATTTTGGTCGCCGTCAATAATATGTGTTACTGGCGTTCTCAACGTCTGCAAGTCACATCGGCTTCGGGTGCAATGTTATCATATTTATGACGTAACGACGTAATCTCTTTTGATATTTTTCGACATGAGTTACAGACAATTTGTTCTCACTTTTCGAGAAACGATGGAATATTTTATTTCACATCTTTTCGATGCAAAAAGTTCTCACTAAAGTTACAGAACATGGGTACTGGACTCAAAAGGTTGGATAAATGTTGTCGTGATTATGATTTACCTTCAAATTATTTAAAACTTATGATTATTTGAAACTAATGAGTGAATGAGATAAACAATAACGACATCGAATTTTTCGATGATTTAATTTTTTAATATTAATTTATTTTAATATTAATTTACGTTAATTCTTATTTAACAAATTGATCTTAACTCACAATTTCATCGTTAACAACTTTAAATGAATTATTTATGTTTTGTTATTGAATTTTAATGTGTTTTTATTTAAAAAAGCTTTTAGCCAAATTTTTAGCTCATTTTTAGCCATTTTTTAGCAATTTTTTACCGTAAATTTATCCATTTTTGGTCACCAAGTTTTGGCAACACTGTTGCGAGTGAGTGTTTACCGGGATCTATGTCAAATAATAAACCACCATTTTCGATACCAATGATGATTATTTCTATGTGTTACCAGCCAAACAACAAAGTCAAAATACTCTTGTCTTTTTTGCAGTGAATTTAAAAAACATTTAGTTTGTAAAAACAGAAAAAATATTTGCTTCAAATATTTAACCGCTAGCAATTTAACCGCAAATAAAATAAAAGTCCAAAGCTAGAAAATCAATTTTCAATACAGTTTATATACAAATATGAATAGCGATATTTTATATATTATACAAGAGTAAAGTATACATATTAAATTTTGTGGTTGCTGAAAATTAATTAAAAAAACAAAAAGTTTAAATTGATTAATTTTTTATATTTTTACTCTCTAAACAAATATTATGTATGAAAGAATTTGTTTTCATGTTTATTTATTTAATTTTCATATATAAAAAATATGAACTAACAATAACACAATTTGACACTTTTTTTGCATTTTTTTTGCACTTTTTTCTAAGATAAGAGCTGCATTTTCCAATTTTTGACGAATATTTTTAAAACAAAAATTTTAAAATGTTGCTAAAAAATAATTTTTTTTTTGCCAAAAAAATATGTTTCTAAAACGACTGCGTATTTTATTGCGGAATTTCGATTTTTAGTTATGTATAATATTTTGTGCAACCTACTCCAGTTTATATTTCCATTTTCGAAATAACGGTACATCTCAAAAACAAGAGCCTAAAAAACGGTTAGCACCACTGGATTCGGCGTACCCGAATTATGTTAAAACGCCATGTGCCCGGCTTGTCTGTTTTTTCAACAAGCACAGTGTAATAAATCAAATTGCTAATTTACCGCCTTCAAAGGCCGGCCGAAAATTCTCTAAATCAAGGTGAACAGTCATAGATGTTTAGCACTCTTCTGAAAAAAGTCCTGCCATATCTCAAAAACTTAGTCGTGTATGGCCGCCATTATTTAATATATTCCACCGATGGTATTTGTTAGTGTTCCTGTTGTTTAACATACATTACAGAGCGTTAGAATTTTGTTTTTGAGCCTTTAGAGTTTTTCAATATTGGATGCCGAGTCAGTGCACCACTACGGAATACCATAGCATCATTCATCAGCAATATTATATTTACTATAAACATTTCAGTGTCTATCACAATTATAAATTTGAGTATTGTTGACCGAAAAAAAATCATTTTTCTAACAAATAAAAAATGATAACTTTGAAAACATATTATGTATATTACTTACAAACACTTTATGATATTTAATAGTCATAATATGATAACTTTCTATACGTGTACTCAAAAATGTTTAAGATGCAATCAACATATCTTTCTAATACTATTTTGTTATCACCATTTGTAAAATAATTTTCATCAGTGTCGTTTGTTTTACATATACCTATCGAATTATTTATTAGTGAGTGGTTGAATAATTAAAAAAAAAAAATTCCTATAAAAAAACCAGTTAGAGTGTCATATCCGGCTGTGCCGAATCTTTGATACCCTCCACCGACAGTTCGAATGTTTTAAGAGTAATGTCTATATGATGTCTATTTATTATTAATTTATCTTTATAAAAACAGACATCTGCATTAAAATAGGTTGCGGTTTAGACATATATTAAAAAATTTACTAACAATCAGAATGTTTTATAACTCTGCAGAGTGATTTCTGGTATAAAAAGATAAATTGCAATACAGTGGAGAAATTAGTTTTAGCGTTTGCAGTGAATTTCAGAAGGCTGCTTTAAATGAATCAAAGGGTTATTATGGACCGTATATCACAAAATTGCATAACATTTTTTCTGGCCATATGAAGCTAAGTTGAAAGAAAGTTTATCGCAATATCTATATCTGCTACAGTTTGAGGCGTAGTTAATTATTTTACCAGTGTGGGCTTTATATGAGGTCTATAGTAAATTATGGACCGATCATCACGAAATTTATTAGTGTGATTTTTAGTAATATAAAACTGTGAAGTATAAAATTTTATTCTGTTAGCATTATTTTGTACGGTTTTCCGGGAGTAGGGTTTATATGTGGCCTATGGTAAATAGACCGATCTCCACAAAATTTAATAGTTTTATTTCTAGTCCTATAAAACTGTAATAGTCCAAATTTTGTTATGATAGCTTTATTTATTTTGATTTTAGGCGAACTTAACTGTTTTCCGGTAGAAGGGGTTTATATAGGGCCTAGGGTAAATAATGCACCGATCTTCACAAAATTGTACGGTCTTGTTTCCAATCCTATAAAACTGCGATGTACCAAATTTTGTTATGATAGCATTATTAATTATGATTTTAGGCGTACTAAACTGTTTTCCGGAAGTAGGGTTTATATGGGGCCTAGGGTAAATTATGGACTGTTCTTCACGAAATTTAACAGTCTTGTTTGTAGTCCTATAAAACTGTGACGTTTCAAAATTTGCAATGATAGCGTTATTAGTTAGGGTTATAGGCGTACTATACTGTTTTCCGGGAGGAGGGCTTATATTATTGGCGCATCTTCGCGAAATCTTATGTCATTTCGTGCATTTTTTGTTACTTAGGAAGCATAATTTCTACATCTGGAGGATCTGATGACGATATCAAAAGTCGTATAAATAAGGCTAAGCATGCATTTGGAGCTCTACAACCCGTATGGAGATCCTCTCAATACTCAATAAAAACAAAATTACGGCTTTTTTCCTCAAATGTAACATCCACCCTTCTATATGGTTGTGAATCCTGGAACACTTCTCAACGCCAGATTAACAGCCTGCAGGTTTTTGTCAATAAATCCCTAAGAAGAATCCTTCACATTTTTTGGCCAGAAACAATATCAAACACTGAGCTGTGGAGAAGGACAAACCAGATACCTGTTCAAAGAGAAATCCTCAAGAGAAAATGGAATTGGTTGGGTCATATCTTAAGAAGACCACAAGAAGATATTGCACGAATGGCAATTGACTGGAATCCACAAGGCAGTAGGCGACCAGGAAGGCCATCTCATACTTGGAGAAGGATGCTTGAAAGTGAAATACAATCAACTCGAAAAAGCTGGCGTGAAATAAAAAATTTGGCAGAAGACAGATCAGAATGGAAGAAGTTTGTTGTGGCCCTATGTTCCTCCATGGAACCCTAGGATTAAATATCATATATATTATTTCTAAAGCACTTTTTTTTGTCGGTTGCAAATATCTCCCATACCACCGCATCAAATGTAATGAATGATATCTCATTTTAAAGCTTATTTCTAACACTAATGACGAAAAATAATTAGAAATTGAAAAATTAATATTTTCATTGATAAAAATTATTTATAATAAAAAGTATTGAAGTAACTAAAATTTCTATTAATTATTTTCATTTTATGTTACAAAAATGACAACTAACGGTGCGAAATATTCGCACGGGTCATCTAGTATATATATATTATAAAAACAAGTTTAGAGAAATTAAAAAATAAGGAAATTGTATTTACGTTAAAAAAAATTTTAAAGTGCCACAAAATAAAATATCGATGCAAAAAAAATTTATTTTTTTTTTATTAATATGCAAGCTTTTGCTTATTGTGCTTAATTCCCAATTTGTATTCTTGATAAAAGCACAGAAATTTAATGTTGAAGGGTAAAGCTATTCCTATGCGCATTTCACTGGTGAGAATGTTAGAAAAGATAAACTCTCTGTTTAATGTATTTGTTTTTGTTTAAGCTTTAATATTGTCACAAGTAAAACTATTGCTTATAATTCTTATTCGTTTAACATATTTGTTTGATATCTTTAGTTTTTCTAAAATCTTTGGATGAAGTTTGCTGACGATCTGGCCTAAGCAACTAGTGAAATGCGCATATGAATAGCTTATCCCTTTAATAATAAATTTCAGTGATTTTATCAAAAATAAAAATTGGGAATTAAGCACGACAAACTAAATCTTGTAAATAAAAATTTTTTTGTGGTTCAAAAATATTGAACATTAGTGTTATTTTAAGAAAAAAAATTTTAATTCTAAAAAATTATTTTTTAAATAATTGCGACCTACGACAAACGATTATACCGATATTATGATAACCTACGATTATAACATGATAACAATAATCATATTTAAATCAAAATATGATTATTTCCGATATGTTTTGATTTGTGTTAACCATAACACAATTACTTTGTATTATAATGTGATTTCTTCTTAATTCATTATAATGAACAAGATAATAATATGATTACTTCTTAAATTCAAAATTTTTCATTTTTCGAATTTATTCTATGAGCTAAATTTCAGTTATGTATTTTATATAATTATGGTCCCACTCAAACCCTTGTAGAGCCCAACCGAAACCATCAGTTTTAACGTATTTAAAAAAAACGGAATTTTATATGAGATGAAAAATATTGTCGTTCCACAAAATCCTTAATAAAAACTGTATTTTTCATCCGATTTTTTTCAAATTACGCTTAAAATGTTGGTAACAAAATAAACTATTTGGTTAAAAAATAAAACATTCCAGATATTTACTATAACGTAGAAAAAAAAACGAAATAAAAATGAAAAATTTTGAAAAAAACGTAAAAAATAGGCAAATTTCGAACTTTGAGGTGTCATAACTCAGCCAATTCTTATCAGATAAAAATTCTTAGCATATCGACGGAAAAGGCATTCAATTACCTTTCCAACGATATGCCATTTATCTCGATCGGACTTTTCGGTTGGGCTCCACAAGGGTTTGAGTGGGACCATACACCGAAAAACACAAAAGTACCGTTATCTAAAAAACTAAACTATTGAAAAAAAAATTACAGCGTTTTTCGTGTTCAGGAGGTCAAAATTAACTTATCTAGGCACGTGGCGTTCTTGGTAATTTTCCAAATTAAAAATTTGTAAAGCAGTGTTATTTGACCGAAAAAATTATTGATCGATGATTCTGAATGAAGATGAACTCAATGCAATAGAAAACAAATTTTAAAGTGGAATTAAACTTGCAATATCGCATGTTGGGTCATATTGACCCAAAGGATATTAAATGTGTGTAAATCGTGTTTTTTGGAGGGGGAAGGAAAAACTAAAATTTTATTATTTTCATTTAAATTTATTATTTTTGTCCCTGTAATGGATAAATTGAAGTTTCACGTCCATATCTTATATTTAAAGGGACAAATTTTGCGTTTGAAAACCAAAATTGGGTCAAATTGACCCAAGGAGTGCAGAAGGGTTAAAGTTTTTCTCACTGACTGCATTAAATATTAAATCATAACTATTTCCCTGATGATGACCAACAAAGTTGGTCGAAATATTGGAATAAATAAATAATAAAAATTAAAACAGAGTTTTTATTTTTATTATAATTTATGAAACAGACCTCATGCCGAATAATATTAATATAACACATTTAACAAGTGAAAAGGTCTACATACATACATAACAAAACAAATAAACATATATATTTTTTTTATTTGTTTCAATACAGGTACTTTTATTAACCCTTGTATACCAGGGCCTGGCCTGGCATTTGTTTGACTTTTTCCAGTTTTTTTATATACATAATTATTAGCAACCGTATTCATAACCAAAAGTTAGACACATTTTGTACACTACGTAAACGAGCTGCTTACTAGAATGCCGATTAAGCTTAGCAGCTTGTTGGCACAGAGTTAATTCATAACGAACTTTTTTCCATCTGCCAACTTTTAATAAATCAACTCTGAATTTTTATGATGCCATATCGTATTACTCGAAAATGCAACACGTTTTGCATTAATCATCGCTGAATTTGTTCCTTTTTTTGTTTTTCCCTTTACATACTATGTATAAAAATTTTAAAAAGTTTTTTAAATTAAAATAAATTAAGTAAACGACAGTTAATTAAAAAAAAACCAACAAAATTGTTTGATATTAAACGGCTGATTTTCACAAGTTGGCAAACGTTTGGCAGCTCGTTAACAAGAGTTTAGCAAATCGTTAACCAGAGTTGGTGTATTATGAATAAACTTTTTGCTAACTTTATGCCAAATTGTCATTATGAATACGGCTGTAAGTATATTAGAACGAAACATTATGTATTGCTCAATCAAAGTGGTTTTTTAAAAAGAAAATGAGAAAAATGTGTAAACACCGTGGGCGTCGCAATTGGCCAAATGAAAATTTTGTTCATATTGTACCCACCTGCGCCTGGTCAGGCCCTGCCCTCACATAAGAATTCTTTCTTAACTGTTTTTTCGAAGAGTTATTCCACGTTCCGACAAAATGTTCCTGCTATAGCCACAAAACTCCATACATATAAAAGTAGTCCCAGCCTTACCCAGGGGTTCGTTGGTGAGTTTTTTCTATAGCTCCATACAAAATACTATTAGTCCCAGCTGGGCCTACCTAGGTGGTAGTTTGTGCCACACAAATAGGTGTCTACTTAAGAGTTAAAAAAGTAACATTTCTCTTCTTAGTACTTATTTTGAATTTTAAGACTTTTGAAATACGTAGCAATTGTTATGTATGTATAAAGTTTTTCTATATGAAATTCCAGTATTATGTATGTATAATTTGCATTTTATTTATGCATAAATATATTGTTAAAGTTAATCCTAAAACCGAGATTTTTTTGCCGGTTTTCGGTTTCGGTTTAAAGGCATTTAAAACCGCGGTTTCGATTTCGGTTAAAACCGAACAGCAATCCGTAATATAAAGTAACCTTCGGAAGGAAATAATTCCCAGTTTCTTTTTGATTACTTCTTAACTTATTTGGATTAACCTGTAAGAATATGATTACATTCAATTATAATAGGATGTTAAAAAAAACATATTATGTTTAAGGGAAAAACAATATGATGTAATATTACAAATATATTTGGTCAAAATATGATTCAATAATAATCGTAATATGTTGACTTCCATCATAAATCTTATCATAATGTGTTTCTTTTAAAATATCTTTACCACAACCATGTTTTTCTTTGCGTATAATGTGTTTGCTTTCGAAACAGCTTTTTTATACTTCGTACTCACTATGATACACACACCAGTAATTGTTTCAAAAATTACAGGTCAAGGGTATGTAAAACAAGGAAAGTTTATGAAGACTTATTTTATTATTAATTAAAACAGATTGTTTTTTTATTAATGTTTGTTAAATCACCTGAAATGACCCGTGCATAATTAAGAATGTTATGAAACAATTTAATGACCACAAGTATCAGACAGACATATACATACATATATAAACATACACGTACATATAGACACATTTACTTTTACATACACCTTTACATAATTATACGATACACATGAATATGAAATTTTATACACTTTTTGTTATTTTATAAAATGCAACACAATAAAGCTGAAGAATTACACACCAGAATATTGAAGCTGATGATATTTTTGTTGTAGTTGCTGTTGATGGCTTATCGTCAGGGCATGTTTTAATATGCACAAAAATGTTAGAGATATGCAAACAGATATTCAAAAAAAAAAACATAAAAATATGCAACATCAAGTCGGTGTAACTAGCGCATACTTAGTCCTCATGGAGATAGTGTTAATATCTGTGGTCACATGGGGAGTAGCTTAAGTCAATTGGGGGTTTTCATGTCAAGTGACGCAATTTTTATATCGATGTCTTCCGATTTGGGTGAAATAATCACCAAGCTCAGTCCTATTAAATAGAAGTTTAGACATAAATTTTCAACAAGATCGGTCAAAAAGTTTCTGAGATAAAGGAGGTCAAAATTTGACATTTTGGCTATACAGGTGTTCTTTCTCATCCATGTAACTTATTACCTATTGGTGTTAAACAAATTTGTCCGAAGTAGCTTAGATAGCTATTTGATCAATCTTTAAAGAAAAAATATTTTTGTTTTTTTAAAAAAATTTAAAAAATTTTTTTTTTTAAATATAAAACTTTTTTTTTTATTTATTTTTTTTTTTTGCTCAAAAGAAAACTTATGCCTTGTCCTTTAAGGTAGTTTTGGTCGCTTTTTGGGATACGAGTGGGTTATGTATAAAAAAAATAATTTTAAATTTTTAGCATATGCAGAGTTCTTTCTCAGCCATGTAGGTAGGTAGAAAGGCCGGTGTGAAGTCTACTTCACTCCTTCACACAGAGACCAATATGGTCCATTGTGACGCCTTAATTAGAGATAGCTATGAAGGTAGAAAGTAGGTGAAATAAACAGTGAAAGCACAAGACAGATCAAAAAGATAGGTAGAAAAGAAAGGAAAGAAAGAAGAGAAGGTAAAATAAGGTAAAGGACCAACCCCGAGAGAAATCCCACTCAAACCAATTTCGCCCTACGTGCGGTAAGCACCCAGTCTCCCCTCGCGCAGCCAGGCCATCCCCATTACGAATCCTATCAGATTCTCGAGTCCGCCACTCGAGACATCCCCTAATTCGCCCAGGAATCTACTGCCCAGCCACCTCAGCCTGCTAACCAGCAACCTGGGACAGTGGCACAGAAAGTGCTCAACTGTCTCCAACTCCTCAGGGTCCTCGCACAACCTGCATATATCCGACAAGTCGGATCCCATCCTCACCGCCATCCTGCCTATCATACAGTGGCCCGTGATCATTCCTATCATGGTCCTAACGCAGACCCTGCTCCTGCCCAGCAGCGACACCGAATCGGACTTCCTAAGCACCGGCCACAGTGTCCGCGATACCCGACAGTCTGTTCGGCCCCCCAGGCCCGATTGGTCGCGCCCAGTATCTACTTCTTAATCCTACCAAAATAGAAACCCAATGGAGGCCTAACAGCCTCCGCACAGTCAGGATCCTCCATCGCTGAGCCCTGTCTTGCCAACTCATCAGCAACCTCATTGCCGCCTATGTCGCAATGACCCGGCACCCAGCACAACCTTAGCAAATTATTCCCATAAGGCTCCCTTTAGAGCCCTCCTACACTCATCAACCAGCCTGGAGTTCACATAACAGCCCCTTACGGCCATAAGATTTGCCTGGCTGTCCACATATATAGTGACCTCCGAGCCCCAGAACCTCCGCCTGAAAAACACTGCAGTCGTCAGGAAGCCTATATGACCTTCTTATGTTCAGATCCTCAACGTAGACCCCTGCACCCGTGCCCCTTATCTCCGAGCCATCAGTGAAAATAGCAAATCCACCAAATAGTCTGCTCCTGCCCGACCAGCTCTCCCTAGAGGGCATTATTACCTCTGGCAACCGACCAAAATCCACTCTGGTGCTCACATAATCAGTGTAGCCCGGCGGTCCCAGGCAATAGCCACCAGCCTCAATTTCACCCAGGATCCGTGAGTGACCATGAGTGTCATTCCTCGTCAGTCCTAACTCCCTCAGTCTAAGAATGCTCCTGGCCGCCATTCCCATTTCTCAGCCATGTAACTTATTACCTATTGGTGTTAGCAATATTTGTCCCTAGTAGCTTAGATAGCTATTTGATCAATCTTTTTAAATAGAATATTTTTGTTTTTTTTAAATTTAAAACTTTTTTTTATTTTTTTTTTATCCGTAATGTTTTTTTTTTTTTACTCAAAAAAAAGCTTATGTCTTTTCTTTTAAGGTAGTTCTGGTCTTTTAGAAAAATATTCAAAATAGTGCTGCATATGCTAAATTTAAAAACCCTCGTTTTAAAAAAACAAAAATATTTTTTTAAAAAGATTGATCAAATAGCTATCTAAGCTACTTGGGACAAATTTGTCTAACAACCAATAGGTAATAAGTTACATGGATGAGAAAGAACACCTGTATGGCCAAAACTTTGACCCCCTTTATCTCAGAAACTTTTTGACCGATCTTGTTGAAAATTTGTGTCTTAACTACTATTTAATAGGACTAAGCTTGGTGCTAATTTCACCCAAATCGGAAGACATCGATTTAAAAATTGGGTCACTTGACATGAAATCCCCCCAATATACGACGGACCTGTTGATATAACACGCACATTTAGAAAATAAGTAAAATTTTTTTTTTACTAAAATTTTTTTTTTACTAAAATTTTTTTTAGCATTTACTTTTTGTCTCTTTTAAAGTTGTGTGTAATACTAAAATATACAGACTTAAGGCTAATAAATCAGTTCTAGTTAAATTCTCTTTTTGGTTTAAAATGTGTTTAACCCTTATTCTGTATTCATGAGCTAAAATTGCCCAAACTGGTTTTATTGTTTATTATTTTTAAATAACATTTTTATTGATGAGTTTATATAAGTTTTAATATCAAGGCTTTTTCGTAATGTGTGTACCCAAAAAGTTACGCGTTTTATAAACATGGGTCAAAGTTTCCTACATTTATTCGTACAAATTTATAGCATGTAATTTTGGCAAAAATCATTACGAAACTTTAGTTAAATGCAATTTACAAATGTATTATTGCTGAACTTTCTATATTGACCTACAAATACCATAGGCGTCTTAAGGCAGAATTAGAGTCTGAACACAATGTAACGATAATTTATTGCGGTGCGGTTTTTCATATGATTTTGAAGTAAAAATCCGCAGTGCGGAACGGCATAAAATTAAAATCTATTTTATTTTCATTGCGGTCTTTCTTTCGCTCTCAACAAAGCGAATTTAATTCGCCTTGTCTCTCAATTTTTGATACTCGTTCTCATTCTGATGTTGCCATAGTTTTTGAATAATTGGCTATGTTCACAACATTATTGAAAACAAACAACATGATAAAAATGTGTGCACAAATAAATTAATAAAAATTTAAACAAAAAATTACAACTATTTCCGTCCCCGTCCTCCGTTGTATTATGTTTATTTTTCTCTTCCGCAACGAGAAATCGCACCGCTCCGCATACATTGTGTTTAGACTCTTAGTCTTTATTTTCTGTTCTGCTGATTTGTTTTTGTTATTAAAGAACCTGTGAAATTGATTATTTTTCTGTTCTGTTGCGGTCCAAGTTGTTAAAATCAAAAACTTGTTAAGTAATTGTAAGTGACGGCAAAATAAATAATAAAAAATCAGGGACCGTAAATAACAGTTATCCGGAAATTTAAACATAAAAACTCTTCATGTTAGAGTCTCCGTTGGCTAGTGTCATATATCAATAGATTCGAACTGACGAGCTCTTTCAGAATCTGTGGTGATCTTAAAAAAAAAGAGTTTTATGGTTTCCGTCAAAAATAAAACTAATTTTAGGAGTTTTATTTTTTCCGTCAAAAATAAAACTCATTTAAGGAGTTTTATTTTTTCCGTCTAAAATAAAACTCATTTTGTTCTTTTGTTAAAAACGAATGCAACCTGCGAAATATGCAAACTTATGCTTGGCATATTTATTTGGGAAAGACTTCAAATATGCATATGCATTTTTTCATCCAAATAGCATTAAAATCTTGCCCTGCTAACCATTATTGCTAATTAAAAATTTAATAATGTACAAAAACAAGCAAAAACTACTACAAAAGCAACAAAATCAGATGCACTGAAGTATAATTATAGATATACAGTTTGAAAGAGAGGGAGGAGCAAAAATTGCATTAAAATGAAAAAAAGATATTTATTTATAAACAACAAAAAGAGAAAAATTACTTGATGATAATGTTGATGAAACCACAAATGAGTGGAAGATTGCCATTTTTAAACATTTGTTTATAATCATTAATTTTGCATAAAATACTGTAATTCAAGTAAAAAATATGTATGTATGTATATGTTTATGATAAACTAGACAACATTTACAATGACAAACACAATTGCAGTATCGAAAGGAGCAAATTTTAAATTCTTGTATCGAAAAAATTTAGCCAAAGAAATAATATTTGCACCTCTTGAAGGCAATTATGCATTAAATTCTATAAATATTTATGTAATTGCCAATTATGTACAATATTCCATATAGTACATAGAAATTACTTTGAAGAGAAAAGAAAAAAAAAACTATAAAATGTAAACTGGTAAAAATTCATGTTTTCTGATTGGTTATTTTACATTTTCTTTAAGTTTTGAAGAAAGTAATAAATCTTTTGAGCTTGAAAAAAACGTAGCAAGAATTGCATATACATACACCCATATTCTGGAAAACGAAGCGTTTTAAATCGCTTACGGTCTAAAAAATGCAAAACTCATTTCAGTATGTTATGTTATGTTATGTTTTTTTTTTTTTTTTTTTTGTTATAAGGAAATGCGTTTTGTAACAAAAATACTTTTTTGTAAATGGCACTTTTTTTTAAAGTACGATATGTATGCGTTTATTTAAAAAGTTAGAAAGGTTTTGGGTTGAATTTCCTGAAAATTTAATTGTTTTTTTTAAATAAAAAAGCCCATTAAGGCCCTGCGTTGCGTTTTCGCAACGTTCACTTAAACCTCCCCTCAGGCATTTTGTTGTTACGTGATATTGTTATAAAGCACAGTGAAATAAAATTTAACTTCATATCTAATCGACCTGTTTTTGGAATTGTATCAAACATAAGTTCTTTTTATAAACATCTTTAATTTAAATATTTAATTTTTTTCAAAAGATTTTGCTATTCGTGCTTAATTCCCAGTTTTTATTCTTGACAAAAACACTTGAAATTTATTGTTGATGGGATAAGCTATTCCTATGCATTTCACTGGTTGCTTAGGCCAGATTATCAGGAAACTTCATCCATAAAGATTTTAGACAAACTAAAGATATTAAACCAAATAAAACTGTTAAACGTATAAGAAGTATAGCAACAGTTCTACTTGTAATAATATCAAAGCTTGAACAAAACACATCAACAATAAACAATAGTGGGTTTATCTCATCTTACATTCCCCACTACAATTAGTTGAAATTCTCTCAACATTAATTGTAGTTGTAAGAAGGTTAAGAAAAACAAAATAAAAACAACAATAACTTACAAAAGATGTTGTCAATTAAGTGTTTTTTAGGCCGTGCACTTGCCTGTTTATTATCAAAAAGTAGTTTCAATTTTTGGGAATACAAAATTTTAAATTCAAAAGATTTTGCTATTCGTGCTTAATTCCCAGTTTTTATTCTTGACAAAAACACTTGATTTTTAATTTTTCCTATTTTTTGGGTACTTTTGAAAAAAGTTAAAAAAGTTAAATAATCTGAAACTTCTGAAGGAGATAGCTAACATACGAACATTATTATTTCTACTGAAAAATCCAATCATCGTAGACATTTGATACTTTTTTTATGATTGGATATATCCGTGATGCGAAAACGCAACACTGGGCCAATACCATATACAAATTACATAAAATTATCAAATAAAATATATCTATACAATCACTTGCTATTTATAACAACAAAATAAAAACTTGTATATATGTTAACTAAAAGTTGTTGTTATTTATGTGCCTTGAAATTTTCGATAATTTTTTCAACTTTTTCAAACTAATGGCGAATTTTAAAAATGCAGGATATTTCGCAGTAGGTAAATTCTCTATGACAATATCTTTTTTCTTTATGCCGAAAGAGTGTTATTTTCCTAGAGGGAAGCGAACTTACACCAAAGAAATCCCGTGATAGGTCTTTGGTGATAGAGACCGGTTCTAGTTCTAACACTTTATATGAATAAGACCTATAACTTCAACATGGGGTTGTCATTGGTCAATTTACACCATTTGACCAGTCTAACATATATTCTCAATGGACGTGTTTAGTGTAACCTATTACAATGTAAGATTATTTCGATGCAATGTAGTATTATTTCAATAAAACGAGTCCCCAGAACTAAATTTAAGAACCAAATTTTAGAAAGTCCCAAAAAAAAGTGTCACACCATCGGTGAAGACTGTACTGTAATTCATAACTTTTTTAACCTTTTTGTTCTTAATAAACCAGTTAGATGATAAGTTCTCCTTTCACTGGTAATGAATTCTATCTTTTTGAACTTGTTATATTTTCACAAATCCCAGGACCAGTCTGTTGGAACAATTGACACAAATGTTCCCCATGGTTCTTCAATAGGTACAGCAAGAGAAAATCGAACAAGTAATGTGAAATTATCCTCTCCCAGGATATTAAAGAAAAACCAGTAAGAGCACTATATTCGGCTATGCCAAATTTCAGGAGTGAACATTATATTGCACCTATGGTAAATTATGAACCGATCTTTACGAAAGTTGACAGTGTGATTTCAAGTCATATACAACTGTGGCAGAACAAAATTTATTGCAATCGAATTATTTGTTATGGTTTTAGGCGTACTAAAGTGTTTTTCGAGAGTGGGCTTTATATGAGGCCTATGGTAAATTAATGACCGATCAGTTACAAATATGAGAAATGTGACGTAGCAGTGCACTCAAAGTGCTTTGGAGCATATCATAATTTAATTAAAAATGAAATGTATGTGAATATCTTTTTCAATTATTTCTTCCTAAAGACGTGAATAAAAAATTTTAATTTTAAATGTTTGCAAATGCGCTTAATTTTTATATCGTTAAGGCCCAACGTTGCGTTTTCGCAACGGGGGTTTGCTGGGCTCCCACGTATCCGATTTGCCCAAAATTAGTTTTCTTCCATATTTAGGTAAAAACAATAAAATTTTAAAAGTTTCATCATTATAGCTCAATGGGATCACGGCTCGGGCCTTAATGGGCGCTGCTGTACTCGTTTGGGTACAGCTTATCTCTTATCAACAATTTTAAGATTTTATTTTTTTTTTTGACGCTTTTAGCTAAAAAGAAACGTGCTTTTTATTAAAATAAAATTAAAAAATTACTATATATAAAAATTAAGTTCCACAAAATTTACTTTTATTTATATAAAAATTAATGTGTTGAGATAACGACAGATATTTCTATTTTTTTATCCATATTTGTATGGCTTGTTTCTTTTTTATTTATTTTTTTAAAAGTGAGCATTCGTATAAATAAAATAAAGGAAAAATAATTGGTCTGCCGTATATTTTTACAAAGTTATCGTAATAAAAATACAACTGTACTCAACTGAGTACAGCGGCGGAATCCTTATACAAATTGTGGCATACTGTAGTTGTAAAAATTGCACAAAAATTAAATTCTACTTAAATATTCGATGAGTTCTAAACGTTTTAACGCTTGTATTATGTATTGATAGCGATTCATTGTATGATTTTTGTTTTATGTTATCAGTTGAAGAAGAAGATGCCATGGAGAACATGGTTACGGACAATCCAGGTAACATTGAACGGCAGCGAGGATTATCAATTGCCAAAAAGAAGCTGTAGGGAACTACAACGTATCACAAGTGGTTACAAAGTTCCTCTTCTATGACTAGCACAAACACGAAGATATCAAGAAGTTTTTTAGTAATATGAACCTAATATTTGCGTATATTAGAGAAGATATTTTACAAAGAACTGATTATTTTTTTTATCAGTAATACTGTACATGCTTATCAAAACAATTGACATAACTTCCCATGTGACGCCAGGCTTATTGATATGTTGTCTATATCAGTTATCCAAAGGCATATTGATATTGTGTATATCAGTTACCCAAAGTATATTTACATTGGTCTTACGATAGTGTTAGAATAGAAACAGTATCAAAATCAATGTCTAGGCAAAGATATCCAGACATCAAACTGAATCTACATCTCGTAAAACAATTTCTTCCTATTAATGAACGAGTCGCTTGCATGAAATAAGGCAAATTGATATCATTGATAAATTTTTATTACAACGTACTATTACAAGGTTCAGTTGAAGGCGTCTTTCATCATTGGAACTAAGGTTACATCAAAATGGTATAGGTTTTACCCTTAAAAAGAAGAAAAGCAATTAGGATGTGTTTTATGTCCTTTAAGAATTCGTTGGCGATGCAAAAAATCTTTAATAACATTATGTTATGAATAACAATGTTCTAAACTTTTTCACCTGTATCCCGCCGCTGTACTCGTTTGAGTACGCCCCTCCTACTCCAACCATTCCTAATTTTTAAAATTTTTTTTATACCTATATGCTACTTTTGTGTGCAATGAATAGAAAAATAAACTTTTGTTTTAATTATCACTTCTAGTTTAATTTTATTTTAAAAAGAAAACAAAATACATTTGCGAGGGAGTTGTGGGTTAATGGATCGTGTATTTAAAAATTTCGGGATTACGTGCTACGTTCTAACGACGTACGAACGAAATAAAAAATTTTGTCGTTAAATGCAGTTATTTATTAAATTATTATTTCTTGTTGACTTTATTAATTTTATTTAAAGTTATTGCATCAGCTCTACAGTTTTAAATTTTTATATCTGTATGATTAAAATACAACAAATTTTTATGTGTCTTGTTTTATATGTGTTGGTTTTGTAACGCCCTGTCGCAACTTGATGAAAATTTGTCTTTTGTTTCTTCAATCTTTATTTATTTTTCACACAAAAATTACCGCAATTCAAGTAAACGGAAATAATTTTCCGGCTTTTAGTAGTACAGTAGACACTTAGTCTCACAACTAAAAATAGAAAGACTAAAAGCAACCAGAAAGCTTCAGTTGAACTAACTGTTATATTGGTGAAGGGCGGGGGTGAGAAAGAAAATTTATATTACACATTGTCGAATTTATTTTATGCCTCATATACCCTCCACCAACAGTTAGAATATTTCAGGATTGAGCACTAATTGGGATCTATAAATTATTAACTAAATTGTTATATGATGGTGGACAAATATTCAAGCAAAGGTCTGAACCGCAACCAATTAAAGTACTGACATCAGATTTTACAAAGCTTGTTTAAACAAAGCTGAATTTGAATTAAAGTGTTGTTTTCTTTATTTTATAAATGCTAAATGTGACGTGATGGGACAAAACTGAGCTCTTATTAGATTAAGCATGACAAGAAACATAAGGTTAGAATGGTAAAAAAAAAAACTTTTTTAATGTCGACCTGCGTTATGGACCGATTACACAGAAAACATTATATATAGGCATTTCCTGGGGTCACGAAATGTTCGTAACTTTTGATGTACAAATAATATAGAAAACAAAAATTTTCCTAGCATTTTTTTTTGCGATTCGATAGCACTTGGGTAGCTCTATGTATAGTGCAAAAGATGGATTTTATTGAGTTTAAGTTTTCATAATAAGAGTTATAAACGTGTAGCCACGAACGTACGCAAAATAGAAGTCAACTGCGTAATGAAATGGAATTTTCAAAAGTGATTTATTTATTTTAAAAGTGTATTATTAATGTAGGTCTCCATCCAGTATTTACAAAATAAAATATCTCTCTTGGTTTTTATTTAATTGGCTTATGTACCGGTCGCGAACGTACGGATCGCGAACGTACGATTTTTCCATATGTTTTTTTATTATAATCACCATGCATTTTCCCATAAATATCTTCAAATATCCTTAACAAAAAACTTAATACTCTTTTTACAATTGATTGTAATGGAGAGATTTTGAAGAAAGAGTGTAAACATAACATATTTTTTGCATGTAAAATAAGTATAAAAAATGTCTTTAGAAGTAGAAAATACAGGAAATTATAAAATCTTCCAGTTTCCAGCCCAATTTCCTCAAGTAAAACAGCTCAGATATGCTAGGAAACCATTCTTTTATAAGAACATAGACTTTTTTTCTAATAATAAACAATAAAAGACGATGATAATCAACATATTATTTTTTCATCCTGGTAGACCATTCTGGGGAAATGCCCATATACAATTCGAATAAAAAAATAATAACAAAGCCCTTATGACACTACATTTTTAATGCATTGTTCAAGTTTTGGTGAACAGTGCAAATATAAAGTAATAGAAAAATTTACCAAGTGCGAAGGGTTCAGCTGTATTAAGATAAATAGCAAACTGTCAAAAATTTTCCTAAAGTTATCGATAAAAAATAAGTGATGTCAAAAAAAATGTACAATTGTTCAACTTAAAATTGACATTTCAAGCTTGAAATATTAAAAGTGTTGCTGAGTCAACGGTTTATGGGCAAATTCAGCGATTTACCTCTTTTTATTTTTAGGTTTCTCATAAACAAAAAGTTGGCAGCATTTAATAAAATTAACAGAACAGGGCTGGCTAAGTTGTTTCAATTTTACTTTTTTGTTGATACTTTTTAAACTTTTTGTATACCTTTTTGTGGAGTTTTTTCAAGAACATAAATAACATAAATTTCAACTAAAACAATCTTGTAGTACAATTAGGGTAAAAAAGCACAATTTTTAAAAGTTGTTGATACAATTTTAGAAATTCTCAACGCCATCCCTGAAACAAAAGCACAACAAGAGAAAAAAAAACTAAAAAACTTTGTTTACATTTTTTATAGTTTGCTCGTTCTAGCATTTACTGTTTCTTTCTATCAATTCTATATCAATTAATGAATAAAAAAATGTAGTGTCATAAGGGTTGTTAAGTGATTAAAAAAGGGCACATTTTCTGTAATAATTTTTTAATTTATTTTAATATTTTAAGTTTTGTGTTGTGTTGTCCAGGTATACTGTGATATATAAATGATGTAAACTGACGAAAAAGATTATTATTTTAATAAAAACTCAATCCTTGAAGAAGTTGGAAAGAATACCAACGAAACGTCGGATTTTATTAAAAAGGAAATAAATAATCTTTTATATACATTAAATTAATGACCTCAAAAGCCTGCATATAGGAAACTTTATAAACTATTTAGAGTAATCAAAAAAGGTCGATCAACACTTACATATAATTACAAAATTTGTTAAATCAAAACATTTTTTGTCTGATATTGGTTCTACAAACAAATTTGCATATTCAAACAATTTATTTTGCATTTCGTTGATTGAAAAAAACCCTGATTTGTTCAAACAAATAATTGTGATTATCAGGCATGTTCTGAAAATTACTTTTTCGTAAAGTGATTTGAAATCACTAAAAAGGTGTCTGCCTATAGATGAATTGATATTCATATATTTAAAATAAAAATGAAAATCTTTTGATATTTCAATAAGTAAAAATCAATGGTAAATAATTTATTTAAATTAATATGAAATTCAATCGTTGAAAATTTATTTATGAATAATCAAAATCTTAAAGAAAAAATATTGAAAACTTCAATGATGAAAAAAACTTATTATATAATAATTAAAACTTAAATTTTTATAATATAACAAAGTATTTTCATACCCCTACAACTACTCCCCCTCGCATACACATTAAATGATCTGTCCTTGATTTGTTTTTGCATTAAAATTAATTATTTTACAGGGAAGAACCTTTAAATTTACAAATTTAGGAAGCCGCTGTATTTTGTGCAAATGCTGTTTTAGTTTTGTTTACATTGTTCGTGATTTACTTTTTGTCAATGGTTGCCAGACAAAGAAGTCTTTAAGTCGTTTAGCATATGACTTATTTCTTCAATTAAATTTAACATTAAAAATAAAAATTGAATTAATTTGTTAAAAAAAACTAAGAGTATACGATAATTATGAAGTTTGATTGGCTAAATTTTAATATACGAAGGTAAAAATTAAATGAAAATGGCAGCCATACATCCTAAATGAATGGCAACATTTTAAAAAAAGAAGCGCACAAATGTTTTCTCGTGGTTTTGAACAATGAAAATCACGACTAAAAATTAAAAATCTCGTGAGTTTCAGAACACCAAAATATTTCTCGGGTGATTTCAAAATCGTTCGAGATTTGAAATCACCGTGATTTCCGGACATGCCTGCCTGTATTGGTTATATTTGTTTTTGATATTTTAAAAAAATTTTCAAACAAATAATTTAACGGAATCAAACAAAAAGTTTACTTAAATTCATATAAATATCAAATATATTTTTTCCCAAGCAATGACGCGCACCCAAGCAAACACTGAAGGAGAAGGACAGAGCAGAGCGATGGCTATCTTTGAGACACATTTTTATGTAGAAATAATTTCTGTACCAAGTCTTGTTTATACACATCATGTTTTACTTCATCACTCACTGTTGCTGTATCCTTTCCTTGGATAAAGAAGAAGAAATCTCAATCAGAAATGTGTCATTTGCCGTATGTCATTTTAGGCCATATAAAGTTAAATTTGACCAAATTTTACAATTTTTATATTTTTTACGGTTTTAGGCGTTCTAAAGTATTTGAGAGTGGGGTTCATATCAGAAAACTGCAAAATCACAATTTTTCTTGATTTATTCATACGATCAAATTTACATTCACTCTTTGCCTGCAAAACAAAGTTCAACGTTGGTAATTTTTACATCGTTCCGTACACGTTTGATTTTTGCATGGATTCGTTTTTTATTGAAAGTGCTTTGTTTGCATGTTTGTTGCGCACGCAATATAACACAACTGTGTAAATTCAAAAGAACACATTCTTATACTTTTGCATTCAAGTAGTCATAGTCAACTCGATGAGACGCTTTGTTAACATTAACAACAATAACAACAATAAACCACTCGATGAGACGCTTTGTTAAAATTAACAACAATAAAAACAATAATAACAAGAATACATTATACATTAGACTGATCGCATCTTGTATGGGATTTTTTTTTAAATTTAATTGTTTGCGCTTAAAATATGAGGTTTGGTGTAAGAAATTCTGATCTAATTTCAGGTCAATCCGACGGTGCCTAGCCGTTATAAAAAAAAACATCTTTTCTATCAGATCTTTATAGTTATACTAGTTGAAAAGACGAGGGGCTCCCATTAAAAATTTTAACTACAGACTAGAAATATATTGACGAAAAAGCTCCATAACTGCCAAGGAGTTCATATACTTGCCCTTCGAGTTAGAGACATACTTGCCCTTTACCTTTACTTTTTAGGGGGGCTCTCATACAAATACGGCGGTTTCATAAAATTCTTAAATTAATTAAAATTTTTCGTCTTTGTGCATACATAAAATCAAAAGTTGTTAACATATTTTAATCATTTATAGCTTGCAATGTTGTTTTTTATATATCTGCACAAAATAAGAAGCACAGCTGCATTTCTAATTTTTTTTTATGAATTTTGAAAAAAAATTGCGAAATCTTAATAAAAAAATTATTTTTTTTCCAGAAAAAAAAATATGTTTCTAAAACGACTGCGCATATTAGAAAAACGTTTTACTTTTCTTAAAGTAAATTTTATTACGGAATTTCGGTTGTTTTTAGTTTTTCACTTAGCTTAAGCGTTTTTGAGTGACGCGAATATATGTTGTGCAACCTCCTTAATTTTCGAAATAACGTTATATCTCGAAAACCAAAGCCAACATAAATTTCGGTTTTTTTTTTAGTTTTACAATAAGCTAAAGCGTGCTTTTCAACTAGTATAACAATAAAGATCTGATTGAAAAGATGTTTTTTTTTATAATATGGGGAACTTTGGGCCCCACCCGGCACGGCTAGGCACCGTCGGATTGACCTGAAAAATTAGATCATGATTTCTTACACCAAACCTCATATTTTAAGCAGCGCAAACAATTAAATTAAAAAAAAAAATTGCGACCAGTCTATTGTACATACACAATTAATTACTGTACTTTTTAAGATGATAAAAAAGCCTTCTGTTTCTATGGAAATTGTTTTTACCTACATATGTTCGTTTAGTTTCATTTCAATTTTTTCTGTCTTGTACTACATATTAACTGCTGAGTGTCTATATGAGTAATAATTGCTTGATTTCTGGCTTTTTTGTTTGTATTTTTTTTTTTTTGCGAAAACAATCATTGTCGCACCGAACACACAAACATCTTTATTAAAAAACGAAGCTAACGATGGTATAAATAACAAAGCACGATGTGCATTATTTGAATGACTGCAAGCCAGCAGCGAATGTTTGCGGTTGCGCAAGTTTGATTGTATGACCGCAAGCGAGTGTATTTGTTGCTGTTCATTAACCTAGCATTTACACATGCCACTGCCAGTTCGAAAAACTCAATACACTCACACTTTTTTACTAATACACTCATATTTTTCGCAATGGCGAAAATTTGGCACTTGCATGCCACTAAATGTCAAAACGATAAGCAATGTTACCCTTTTAAAAATTTAATGCAAATTTACTGGATTGTTGTAAAATTGTAAATTATGTTTTAACTTGTTAAATGTATTTTTATGATGAATTTTTTAAAACGCGCATTAATAAAAGCAAGTTTTTTAATTTTAGAGCATTAATATTGTTTAAATAATGCTTTTATAAATAAATGAAAAAATTTCCTTAAAAATGTGCCAATATGATTAACTCGGTAACTCTATTTTGTTTTCTGGTACTTTTTTTTTGTATTTGAGAAGTAAACAAACTTGCTCAAGTTGACGCTTCAACGACATTTTGAAAATGAACTCGCAGTGGCATGAGATTCGACTATTTCGAACAAATTTTCTTTGATAATATGTATACAATAGTGGCATGCCACTACTTGCATGTGTAAAGGCAGGGTTAATGCGATTTTTTTGCAATTGCACAAAGCCGTTCTCTGCTTCATATAGGCGGTATCATAAAATATGGACCGATCTCACGAAATTTAGTAGTATGATATCTTGGCGTATAGAACAGATTTATGCATAATTTGTATCATTTGTTATGTTTATGCAACAAAATTATCAATTTTTTAGGGTGGTGGTTCCACACTTGGATTCATATTTCTTATCCTACCGAACTGATTTTGCTCGATTTCAATCCCAAACTGCTTAGGGTAACAATAACCAATTTGGCCTTAATATTGCTTTTTTCTTTTGAGTTCTTCGAAAGTGAGCGTGTTTTTAGCAGACGGACAGACAGATGGACATGGGTAAATCGACTTAGAATTACTCGAGAAGCCAAAATATATATAATTTTAGGGGTCGGAAATAAATAATAATAAAGTTCTACGTATATTGACAAACTTAGTATACCTCATCTGCAATAGTGTTGAAGAGTATAAAAATATAATTTTAAGGTGATAATTGCTCCATAATTTATTCCACAGTATTAAAAATTTTTAATAAGGAAACTTGGACTTGCAACGAATTTCCTTACAAATTCTATTAAATTTTTCTATTTTTAGCACTTCTGCATCTCTTGGATATGTGCCCTTCCTATGAACCTTTGGGTCAATATGACCCAACAACAAAATGTAAACAACATTTTATATTTTAGTGCAATAAAAAATAAAAGCGGTTGATTATTTGACTGATAAACTTATTGGTCGATGATTCTGAATGAAGATGAACTCAATTCAATAGGAAAAAACATTTTAAACTGGAATTAAACTTGCAATATCGCTTGTTGGGTCATATTGACCCAAAGGATATTAAATGTGGGTAAATCGTGTTTTTTGGAGGGGGAGGAAAACTTTAAATTTTATTATTTTCATTTAAATTATTAATTTATAATGGATAATTTAAAGTTTCACGTCCATATCTTATATTTAAAGGGACAAATTTTGCGTTTGAAACCCAAAATTGGGTCAAATTGACCCAAGGAGAGCAGAAGGGTTAAGTTATTCATTAAATACCATTTTATATTATATTAGAGAGTCGCGAATTTATTACACAAGACGACGAAATTTCATATTCTGTCGTCTAATTTAAAAGAAAAGATTTTTGCTCTTTACTACTTTGTTCTAACACGACACCTGGATTTATGTCAAAACTTCAACATAAAAAGGAAATGAAACTGAAGTAGAAAAAAATTAAACAGAATAAGGGAGAACATAAAATAGCAACTTCAACTTATAGCAATTTAAATTAAGGATGTAAAATGGATTAACTTAGGCAAAAACTTGAAATAAGGTTTAAATAAAAAATTATGAATAAAATGTTACAAAAAGAAAGTAACATTGTAATAATTCTTACCGACTGTTAAAAGAAAACTAAAAGCAAAATTTTATTTTTGTACCGTCCACTACAACACGTTGTGAAGTTTGTCATCCCGTGTGAAACATTTTTAAAATTCATCTAAGACCTCATAAAGTACATATTTTTGGCTCCTAGATTAGCTCTAAGTCGGGGTTTCAGGATCGGTGTTGGCATCCGTAATATGCATTATACAGAATATACAAAGATTAAAGCAATAAAATACTGCCCCACCTAACATATCGCTCCTTTGCTGCAACATCGTCATTACTAAAATATTAGACTCATATGTTCATTAGCATAATTAGCAATATTAAATACATATAATCTTTAAAATAATTTTTTCTAAGATTTAAAATTCTTTTTCAATAATTGAGATTATTAAGAGTTATAAATTATTTTTTGACTCATTAAACTGGGCAATAATAACTTGGACCTTCGACCCATTGTAGTTTAACAGACCAGAGTCTCTAGCAAGAATCTAACCCGCAACCGTTGCGATGTCGACTTGAAATTTTTTCTTTAAACTTTTTTTTGTTTGTCTATTTTATGAAAATTACTATTTTTTGTCTTTACCAATTGATTAAGAAGAAGTGGAAGATTTTACTACAGAAGAATTAACGGGTTTGGAACAGCAATGGCAAAAGCTGAATGCATACGAATTGATGAACCAAAGTTCTGGATAGGTGTTGAGAATATGATGAAAAAAGGTAATATTCTAATGGTATTTTGACCAACACTTTGGAAATTAAAGAAAAATTTTCATATAATGGTGCTGTTAATGTGTAATTAAATTTACTGAAAATGCTGTTGAATAGCTTTTTATGTTTTCAATGATAATTTTTGTTTTTAGTTATAACTTGTATTTAATAATATATATCTGTGGCAATAAATAATAATGGCTTATTATCTTCTTCAAGATCTATGACGCACCTAAATTTCAAGTATAAAATGTCATAATTAATAAAACTATATGCATTTATATTTTAACTTTCACAATACAACACACAATTCATTTTAGAAAAAAACCCTTAATATCTCAAAACACGAAATTTCGACTTAAGCCATTATTATTTATTGCCACAGATATGTACATATGTATCAGAGATCAGCAATGAACCGTTTTTTCGCTACTCATACTGACTCATGCAATTGTATGTATAAGTGCGTAGAAATCATTTCAACTTAACTACTCTGATTCACTCATACTCACACGAGAAATATTTATAAGTGCGACGTCGACAATATACGCATACTCATAAATGACCTCAGTTTGATTTATAATTTCAAGAAAATACTTACAATACTCACAATGATTCAAATCATTTAGCTCATCCATTTACCGTTTTAACACAACAGAGAAAACACACAACTTAATAATCAGCGCTGCCAGATAAATTTTCTGAAAAATTGTCCACTTCATACATGTAACTTTAGTAAACTGTAATTGCCTAAACGTCACTTTGCTATTTCGGGGACAAATCTGGCAGCCTCGCATTTTGCTTCGCCTATACGCATTGAGTTGAAAAGATTCTTAATCAAACACTACAAATGTTGCTTAGTATGAGTACGATAATAAAATGAAACTTTCGAGTGAATATGAGTGTGAATAACATTGGAATAAGTATGAGTGCTTATAAGTACAAGAATTTATGAGTCATGATTTAGCTCTAATCACTTTTTCACTACCCATTGCTGATCTCTGATATGTATATCGTTACCTAAAACGCAAAAAACCCTATCTAACATTTTAAAAATGTTACAAAAACTATTTAAAATGATAAATTTATTAATCGCCTTAAACTGTTTATAATTTATTTTTCTTCTACTTTTCTTGTAAAACCTAAAGGCCCAACCATAATATGCATAGCCTTACTTAACCTAATGTCAAAAAGGAACAAAAAGGCTTTCAAATATATTTAAAAAAACAAAAACAAAATCAAAAAACATTTGATTCCGTACGGCATGTGCGATCAGTTTCGCACTTTGCTTAAGCAAATGACAGTTTCATAAAACTTTACAAAAATTTTCTTTAAGTTCAATATGAATTGCCTCATTTGCGCCATAACAGTTGTTTTTTGGACAGTTGACAATGTTGCATATTTAGCAAACTGTAGGTAAGGGCTTTAAGCGTTTATCATGTAATATTTTGTAGATATGGTGTTTTGTTTTTTTGGTTAACAAATCGCTAACCTTTGTCAAACTACTGAATTGATTTTAGGGTAGGTAAAGTTTTTCAGTTTTTTTTGTTTTTTTTTTTTTTTGGGGCTGTCAACCCAATCCTAACGTTTGACAGCATGGAGGGAGGGCTTAGGCCAGGTTTGGCAATTAACATCGTTAATTCATTCAAGGACGGCTCTAGTGGTATACCCTCAACATGCAACAAAAGCCTATGTAAGATGGCTAAAATACAAGGCTCTAGCCGAGGCTGGCTAGCGTCCTTGAGTTTATTCAATGGCGAGAAGTATTGACCATAGTACTTAAGGTCATATGGTTCTCCTCAGGGATCAGTGGCCCGCAGGTAAATACCTGTGCTGTTCATTGGATGCAGGTATCAGTTTACCAGGCCACTTGTAGTGGAGACTCTTGTAATGTCAAGGGATTTGAATCAGAAAGCCAAAATTTTTGACTGTAACACTATTTGTAATGGAAAAGTTCCGTCAGCGTTTTAGACGTGTGGTTATGTGGAGTGGTTCGTAGAGAGGTCAGAAGGATGCATGGTGATTCGTAGAAGAGGTCAGAAGGATGGTTGCAAGAGGTGTCAGAAGTGGTGTAGTGCACGTCTATTGTGTGTGGTGATAAGTACGCTTTCCTAGTAAGATGAAGGAAAGACATCGGAAAGGAAAGTCTGAAAGTCTTCACACATTGGATGTGCACTACACGGTTGTGTGGTGTAGTGGGAATTTATGCATTCGGACAGATAAAGCCTATCTTAGTATATCAGTTCATGTGGTAGCGCCCTAGACCATGTGTTCGGAGCGGGAAAGGATAGTGTGGAATGACGTTATGTATTGAATGTTGCACTACACGTGTGTTTGAAGTCAATTGGACAAGACATTTTATATCTGGGAGGAAAGGTTTGTAGCGTAATGATACCTAGATGGGGTAAGTAACACCATCCTGATACGGTTGTTTCTGTGTGCCCTTACACAGCGCAAGCCCGAGGGGAAGGTCGGTAAAAACTTCCGTCGGTACCCGTTGCAATCCTTTCCAAAAATTTGTCCGAAACTAAGATCTTGGTTGTAGCAGTGATTCCTTTACAAAAGATTAGTGTTACTGAACAAAGACTAGGCTTTTTGGTTCAAAATGCTTTTCTTACAATTGATGTCGGTAAACTGATTACACGAGGTGGCTGACGGTGGTACCCAAACTAACGCGGGTAGATGTTTTCCAAATTGCAATAGGTACTAGTGGAGTAGTTCGGTTGCAAGGAGGAGACATCTGTGTCCTGTTACTATTTAACAGGAGCTGCATGAAAGTTCGAACAATGCAGCAGAGATTAGATAGCTCGAACTTCCTAGCAAGGAGTTTGAATGTTTTCATTATTGCTTACATATTGCAACTCTGTATATCGACATTTAGTTTATGTAAAAAAAAACTCAGTGGCTAAGACCCACAATGCAATAACGTCGTAGTACAGGTATGCATGCAAAAACATGGACACTGTCCCGGTATAGTGTATCGCATTTGTTTTTTTTTATGCTATCTAAAGCTAAGTTCTCCTGTAGCGGTTCAAATAGTAAGTTAGATAACCTTTCATTGAGAACATAAATACTCTCATCCGACGAGCACGGCCGAAACTAATAGGTAGCCCCGTTCCCAAATCAACACAACTTTTTGCAAAGAATCGCACTGATAGACTAGCTCACTACCAAATATGCTACCGGGGCACACTGAAAAATTTAGTTTAATAAAATTTCACAAAATCTGCACAAACAACCCAAGATATATTTTTTTTTAATATATCGTTTGACAACACAACTTATTAGCGCTAAAAAAAATTTCACACATCATTATTTATGTACTAAAAAATACGTGCGGAATGAAAATCAATAAAAAAATAATAAACATAAAATCAGACATAAAAATATATTTCCATTCTTTCGTCGGCTTACTTTTTTAACACATTGAATAATAATGCTTTTATTTCTGAAAACCCAACCTTATATTTAAAAAAAAAATTTAAATATGAATAAAAAAAAAAAACACAAGAAAGTCTCGTATGTATGAAAAAGGATATTCTTGTAATGCATTGTACAAGAAATAAAATATTTAAAAAAAATTATTTATCAAGTAAATAGAAATACGAATATTACTTTGCGTATGTGTTCTATCACGGAGTTTGCAAAAACTTTTTAAAACTTCTATTTATAACAATACAAGTAAAAGCACTTAGAAATTAATAACCAAGGTAGCATACAATCACACACTTACTCTTACCCATTCACTTAACACACACACACAGGCGCGTTCTTTTTTACAACAGCAAAATTTTATTATTGAAAAGCTGTTAAAAACTTTTGCAACATGAATTGGGAAAATTGAATTCAATTTCTTTATTTGTATGCTTTTAAGACCAAGACTTCCCAGAAAACACTAACGAAAGATTTTTAAAATAACATCGTTTTCATTTGATGCAAAATGCTTTATCAAAATTTTGAGAAAAGGTTTTATATCCATAAGAAATTTTGGCGTTCCTCGCTTCACAATAAGCAAAACTACAAACAAAAATCCTTTTTACACCAAGCTGGAACACTACACAGTAGAAACATTTTAACATTCCGTGGCGATTCTGCCAATCTTTTAACGCTATAGTCGGCGGCCAACGACGCTTTCCTAAACAGTAGGAAAATGGGCACAAAAATTATATTAAATAAATTTTCGAATTATGTAATTTATAAGGCAACTTTTAATGAATATGAAGTAACAACAACACTGTGCTCGAAATTTACACTTTTTGTTAGATAAGCCGGACACATGGCGTTTTAGCATAATTCGGGTACGCTGAATCCAATGGTGCCCACCTTTTTTTTTAAGGTTAGCTCTTGTTTTCGAGATATACCGTTATTTCGAAAATAGAGGAGGATGCACAACATTATTCGCGTAACTCAAAAACGGTTTAGTTTATTGAAAATACTAAAAAATAAACCGAAATTTAATATTATGCTAAAACGCCATGTGACCGGCTTGTCTAATTTTGCAACTAGCACGGTGTAATTTATAAAATCTTATTCTAATATGTTATTTTATGTCCTGCCGGTGCCGCACGAAAATTTTCCCATCAGAGTTTCTCGTCACATATATAGGTCTTTAGTGCACTTCTAATCGGATGAGTCCTACAGTAGCTCTAATTATTCAAAGAAGTTTATTTTAGCGCTATCGATTTTATTCGATATTAGGACTGAATACCGTAGCCCCAGATTGGCTTAAACCTGACGTTAAAATTTAAAGCTAAGATAAACTTCCCTTTAACATGCCGGTCAATATTAGGTAAAAAAAAATCAACTTATAACAACGAAAAAAAATTTGTTGTCCGGTAACAGCCCAACATATCGCACCTGTTCATCAAAAGTAACACAACTCCAAAAATTCTATTTTCCACTTTTTTGAAGGAAACAGTGTATGGTTACTAGAGTTGTCAATTATTCGCCTTTCAACTTTGTTCGAATAATTCAACTAATTGTTTTTGTTCGTTCGATCAAACGATTAAATCTAAAAAATTATTCGATTAATCGATGAGAATAACGAATAAAAAAATTATTTTAACAAAAAAATTACTATGGAAAATCTTCCATTCCATCCGCTATTACTTCTTCTTTTTTTGATGTATAAGATTTTTCATCTTAACTCCACATCGTTGTGTTACTTTAAGGCATCGTAAAACCCTTAATTGCTTAATAATCCGATATTACTCTGGATTTTCGAAAGGCGTTGGAAGACCTACCATCTTCAGCCAAACTTCTGTCTACAATTTCTATCGACAGCCGCCGTCTTAATGTATTTTTCCATTGGACCAAGTTCGACATTTCTTGATGTCGTTGGATTATCTTCCACTACATCGTTTTAAATGGTAGTATTGTGGCACTTACAAATTGTAAAGATATACATATATAATTTAAAAAAAATTGTATTATAGTACAATAACAATAATTTTTACTTTCAATATATGATTAATATAAATCAATTCTTTATTTTTAAGCTTTTCGTTTATTTCTAAATTTTTCACCCGAAATTGAAAGATTCCCTTTCTTCAAAATTTTTTAACGTTTGACTTAAAAACAAAACAGCTGATACAATTGAGAAGATGAGATACAAAACTCGTTCGTTGCAAAATTAAAAATACGAGATGGCAAAGGATTCTTACAGTTCTTTTGGCGCTTTATTAGACGAAATATTCTAATTGCATGTCCGTGCTAAAAACATGGAAGAGGACATGCATTGATACAATTATATCATTTCATTTCGTATTTTAAATTTTGTAACGAACGAGTTTTGCAACTCACCTACTCAAATGTTTGATAAGATTTGTTAAATAAAAACATAAAATACATTTTTGATATACAATGAGTGCAAAAATTAAGATTAATTACAACCAGGGCTATAGCAGCAATATTTTTTAACTTTCCTACATTTTGTATAAAATCACTAAAACCTTATGAGAATTAATCAAATTCTAAGCTTTTATATAATTTATTTTTTAATAAAAAATGGTTGTTCGATTAATCGACAATATTTAATCGATTTATTCGTTATTCGAAAATCGGCGTTTTGAACTTATTCGAACAAGAGTTTGGTTTTGTTTGATCGATTAATCGAATTATTCTTAATCGGTTGACAACTCTAATGGTTACCATATCTAACCATTGTAAAATTTTTGGTATTCTATTTGTAATATTTCATGAGAGAAATGCCGTTATGTCTTTCTTTGCGTACTCATATTATTTGTTTTTATTCAATTAAAGAGTTGTAATTTTAGTTGCGTTGAAGTGTTCAAGGGTTATGGTGCTCAAATGAATCAGCGAAACTGTATTAATTCGAGTTGTGATTGTTTTCATGTTAAAAATCTGTTTATCAATAGCTGTTGATTTTGGGTTGTGATAAGCATAACTTGAAATAATATTGACATGTAGATCAAAAAATTTCATGAAAACTGTATTAAATCAAAAATCCGTAATAATTTCGGAAAAAGGAAGAAGAGAAATAAATTTTGTGATTTTATTGAAATATAAGTGAATTTCCTTTATAACGGTATATTTGTTTATAACAATAATTCCATCATATTGGCGGAATTAGTTTTTTGCCTCTACTGAAAACTTGTAAATTTTGAGTTATGTTACTTTTGATGAACAGGTGCGATATGCTCTTGGTGAGTTATAATTACGACACTTAAGCTCTGTTCCATATGCATAACGAAACAGTCCGAACTTGCAAAAATTACCCTAAAGCGTTCCACATAACAATTTTTGCGCAATTAAAAAAGTAATCGAGAGAATAATTTTTTTCATTTCCTGTACAAATTTGCACGAAATTTTTTCTTTGGTAAGTTTGGACAAGAAGAAACCATCAGCTGTTTTTGTTTACATATGAAGCTGATAAATAATTTGCACGAAATTTTTTCTTTCGGTAAGTTCGGACAAGAAAAAACAATCAGCTGTTTTTGTTTACATATGAAACTGATAAATAATTCAGGAAATTTACAAGCAAAAGAAAAAGTTTAGTTTTAATTAAAAAAACATATTAAAAAAGTAAAATGTAAGGTTCTTGTGAAGAAATTAAAGTCATTGCATACATATTTTCGTTTATCTTAAATTTAAAAAAATAAAAAATAAAAATTTCCAATGATGCAAATGTTTTGGTTTTATAATTTTATGACTTTTAAGCATCTAAAATCACTTAAATAGATCTAAATTTAAAAAGAATGCAACATTAGTATTTGAATAAGTGAAAAACTGGTTTTTTGCTTTCCAGCAATTTTGGGTAGTTTCGGCAAATTTAGAGAGTAATTTTCATTTTACTCTCTTTAGTTCGAACTTGCCCGAGATCTTGTGGAACACACCTTTAATGTGATATCAAGCTTTTGTGTTTATTGGGGTTTGTATTTGCGTCAGTTTCGTTGGCTTTATAACTGCAAAACAATTGTGAAGAGGGTATTATGCATTTAAGATGATGTTTGTAGCACCTTAAAAAATTGTTCGCATATCCACTTTTTAGTATACCGGTCGACTCAGAATAAAGTTTTTAGTCGATCTAACCATGTCCATTCGGCCGTAGTTGGTAGGAAGGTTCTTATGTAGCCTCCATATAAGATTCTTTCAAGAATAAATTCTTGGTGATCATAAAACCTCTTGCTGTGTTGGTATTAAAATTAAAATTAGTCCAAACAAATTTTTTTTTGCAGTCTTTATCATCATAACAAATTTAATTGGAGTCTGTCCATATTTGACCATAGAATCCATACAAATAAATACTACTCCGGAAAATTCCTTTTAATGTCATTACTCTCTTATAAATGTAGGCATTGACATACAATTCTGCGCCAGTTACTTTACCGATAGCTTTTATGTTGTGTCAAATTATTGCGTTGGTGGGTCCAGAATTGAACTTGGGGTTCTATTTAAACCCCCTCCACAAAATCATTTAAAGACAAAAAATCTCATAAAAAAATATTATTCGGAACAAAAAACTTTTATATGAATCGTAACATCATTACATAATTTTGTTTTGGTGGATCCAATATTGTCCGAGTGGCCCAAATAACGTGTCTCTAAATTCTGTGATGTAGGATATCAAATGGTCGGGATTGGCCGCCTATTTTTTCTTACTAGTGTTTAGTTATATTTTTTGGTGAGTGTAAAGTAATTCCTCCTACCTAGCCAACACTTTTTTTTAAGCCAACAAACAAACAAACAAACATACAAAAATTGTTCATTTTTATATATATACACTGAAAGAAAAATGCTTCATATATTTAATGAATCATTTTCATAAAAAAATCACTTCATTGGATTTCGTAATTACGTTAAAAATTTTCATGAAAACTTAAGTTTGTCCAAGTTAAACAAAAAAATTTAGTTGGGAACATAAAAAAAACAATATACAAACACAACTATATTCATAAATTAATACAAAATTATAGTTTCCTTAAAAAAATGTTTAATTGTTAATTAAAAAATGTAAGATTTAATAATTTCATACATCGAATGTTACATGTATGCCATTAAAGTTATGAAATCAAAAAAATTTTTTATAAAAGCAATATATTTCAATAATTGCCTTCATAAATTTAAATTTTCATTATGACAATAAAAATGTCATTATTGTAATGAAACAAAAACTTTCAATCCACTTTCAATCAACGTTGTTATTGTTATTATGGAAAATTTAATCTCATATTTACGCTCTTTATTGAGTAAAAAACATAGTTTTTTAATACAAAAACTACACTGCCCCGGTAGACTAGCTGGTAGCGAGTTAGTCTATCAGCACCGAGGTTGCGCGATCGAATCCTGCCAGAGACAGAAAAAAATAAAAAAAAAATAAAGTAAAATAAAATAAGAAAAAATAAAAAAAAAATAAAAAATAAAATAATTAAAAAAAAAAAAAAATTAAAAAAAATAAAAAAATGTTTACTTTATTGAAAGTATTCATCCAATGAATAATATTCATAGATCTAATGTAATGTTATATTAAATCCTTTTAATGAAACAGGTTTGATCGATCCAACGAAGCGCTGCATAGGTTCCATTTTAATGCAATTTTTCATGGGATTAATGTCAAAATTCATTGGTATTGCGAAGAAAATTCTTTCAGTGTAGATTTTAAAAAAATTTCTGCTTTTAAAAAAATGTTGTGGTAAATTTTGCACAAATATGCTATTTATAAAAAAATTTGCTTTTTTTAGGTAATTTTCGCAGGAAATTTGCAGGATAATTTTTATTCTTTTTTAGATTTGTTATTTAAAGGAATTTTGTACAAATCAACTCTTTGTAGGAAACTTTGACCAAATTTTCTATTTGTGTGAAATTTTCTACTGATGGGAAATTTTTTGTATGAATTTGCACTTTGGTAGGAAATTTTGTACAAATTTGCTATATATATTGTGGCCCTTTGTTCCTCAAAGGCCCTTTGTTCCTTTAGGAACCACCACATACAATTTTATTATTTCGAAAAAAATTTGTCAAAATTTTTTTTATATTAAATACTGTTCAATTGTTTTTTGTAATTATTGTAAATATTTTTTATTATCCTGAAAACCAAACACAAAGTAGTCAAGGAAATTTTTCACAAATTTACTATAAATTTTCTAATAAAACGAAATTTGGCTGGTTATAGCTAATTTTTTATAAACTTGCTATTTATAATAATATATTAAAATGGAATTTTGCAACAATTTGCTATTTATAGGAACTCTCGCATATATTTGTTATTTATACCAAATTCGTAACAAATTGGCACAAATTTAATATTTAAATAAAACTTTGCCGTTAATAGGAAATTTTGTATAAATTGCTATTTAATGTAAGTGCACAAAATTTACGAATAAGGGGAAAATTTGGCTCAAACTTACGTTATATTGAAAGTTTTGTTTAAATTTCATATCTATACACAAATTAACCTTTTACAAATTTGCTATTTACATGCAATTTTGCACTTTGTTATTTGCTATTGTTGTTTGCTATTTAAACTAAAAATTGCATATTTTGCTACGTTAATTTAAACAAAATTGCTATTTCTAAAAAATTTCCCAAAGTTGATATTAATAGGAAATTTTTACAGTTTTTTATTTTGCAACGAAGTTACTCCCGAAGTGTCGGGTGTATAGCAATATACAGTTTTTGTTTATATGCTTTTATTTGTATTTTCGGAAATTTCCGATAAAAGTAGTGTTATTTTGGTGGTAAAGTGTGTGCATGAATTGGTGATATATACTTAAAGCTACGGTTACACTTATTAAGTGTTTGACCAAATAAGCGTAACCCCTGCTTTTGTCAATATTTAGTGAGATTTAACATGGTCTTAATATCAAAAAATAAACTAATTATACTACAAGACATGGCAAAGAATTGTTTTTTGTAAGTTGTGATATTATAATCAAAATAAATATTGGAATTTTAGGAAACGATTATTTCGTTTGCTTGTTGGTCCCGCTTTTTTCGTCAAATATTTGACAAGTGTGACCGTAGCTTAAGTATTAAGTTAAGAGAAACAAGAAATATTGAAAGCTTTATGGCAAAAATATTTAACTTTGAATATGTATTCCAATATGTATCGGGATCTGAGCGTGGGTGGAAGCGAAAATTAGGAGTTTAAAGTTATATATTTTGTCTTGTTAACACATTTTCACATTGTTGTTGCTATTATTTTATGCACACACAGATAAACACCCACACAATCACCAATATTAATAAAATATTTTATCCCAAAAAAATTCATTGGCACTCATTTTGGTTTTTGCCACACTTTTCTATACAACGATATTTTTATATTTTCGTTTTCTTTTATTTTAATCTGCAAATATATAAAAATATAACAACAAATGTACATTTTTATTATGTATCTGTCTGTCCGTTATATTGAAATATTTTTATGTAACTTTATTCAATGTCGAACTTTCAGTAATAATAAATTTAGTTTATTTTGTAAAAATATTTAAAAGTAAAACTGTTTAGTTTTTTGCTTTTAAGTATTTGGTTGGCTTTTTAAGTTTACCAAATTTCACATGGGTCCGAAGCTAGTAAGAACTTGCTTGTTTTCTGTAAAATGAAAGGTTTTACACAAGGTTTGGTTTTGCTAAATAATCGCGTCTGCCATTTAATTAAAACGTTGCTTTCATGGAACTAGAACTACAATAATTTAACCATCAAAAAAGCTAAATTTACCGAAAACTTCTCGTCTTGACATAAGTTGTTTAATCTGCAGTGAGTTTTCTTATCATTTCGAAATAATATTAACCAAAAATTGTTTCACAAGATTTTCGTAACTTTTATTTTAGTGAGTGTTAAAAAAGAAGCTTACACACATAATTTAATTTGAATTCCAATAATCTCGAACATAAAATCATTATATTTGGTTAGTTACTGAAAAGCAGCATTCCACTTAACTTATTAAATGACAGTAATGAAATATTGTGTTCCAGTTTTAAGTGACATCCTAACGCGAAGCTGTTCGTAACATTTGGTAAAACCAAGGCAGAACTTCCAGCGGCTAATGGTATTTGAATAGCTCCACTTGTTCGGAGGTCACTTTGAAATAACCTGAAAATTTTGATCACCTGACATGCTTGAGGTATTAGTTGTACCATAGGTAAGACCACCCTTCAAACCTACATCTACCAGAGGCAGTGCCTGTACACAAAATTCTGCTAGATTATTGTGTATAGCTGCCACTAATAGCCAAATTAAGGCTGCTGTGAGCAGACTATCAATTTAATTTTACAGCTGTGTATAAGGCCGAAGTCATGAATCAAACATCAACGCTGAGTGTTAACGCAACTCCACACAGGCTTCGATGTCATTTTAGAATTTAAAAAAAATACAAACAGTTTCGCATACTGCCTACGAATGTTTGCTGGGTTCAAAAATATCCTGCGCCTCAAACACACTTAAAAAACATTCATAACTTTATTTTTTCGATTTTAGTTGTAAGCTTTGTTATACTTGTCGAGGAACAAATACAAGTTAATTCACACATATGTGCATTAGAGTTGAAAGAAAAGCTTTTTGGAACAGGTGTTAAACACGTACATAAAAGGTCACTCAAGAAAATTAAATAATTTTTGCCCAAAAAGAACAACACAAAATTACACAAATTCTTAATAATAAGCAATTAAAAAAATTTTCAAAACAGAAAAGATACAAAAACCTTAAAGGAATTAGATTAGAATTTAAATTGACCCAAAAAAATTAATTTTTTAAAGATAATCAAAAATTGTTTATAAAATTAATGGTAATTTTAAACTAAAGTCTTATTCTTATTTATGGTTTAATTATTTTCAGTAAATCGTTATTGCATGCATTTCTTGATTTTTAAATTTAGTTTGCCGAAGTATAAAACTCATACACACACATGTACTTATACATATTTTTTTTTTTTTTTTTATTATAAAACTGCAAATTGTTGCAAAACAAAATGTACTTTTAGTTTTCTTGTTGCACCAAAAACTTTTCACTTCTAAAAATTTTTATAGCTCCTCACATGTGTTGTTGTAGTTGTGTGGTGTGTTTTAATTTTTTGTTCTAAACTTGTTTCACATTTTTTAGTCTCTACAATATTCTTCTTTTTTGTATAAACATTTCTCATAGTTGAAAAAGTTTCTGGTAAAACACGCTAAATAAACTTTAATTTAATCTTTTACTTAATTGAAATTTAAAACCTTTTAATCAACAAGGAAGGAATAATAAGAAACAAAAAGCAAAACCAAAACTTAAATAGAATCAAATAAGGAAACATAATTATTCTAGGCACCAAAAGCCCAAAAGCACGATGAAATTAAACAATTTTTTTTGTTGTATTTAATGAAGTGAAGAAAACAAATATTCCTGTAAATATACGAGTAGAAAAGACACAATAAAGATTAATTTAAATATTTGCTATAAATAATCGACTACATTTGGAATGACAATGGGGTATGCATTAGTTCTTATTTGTCGAGGTAAGTTGCTTGGGAGTTTTAATTTAACCCAAGATTTCTTAGGCTGAATACAAGGCGTATGATTTTAATTAATTCAAACAAAATTTTTACCTTGTTATACCCTCCACCAACACTAATGGTGAATGAGAGTATTACTATTTTATTATACATCTAAGACCATAAAAAGTACATATATTCTGGCTCCTTGAGTAATTCTAAATCGATTTAGCCATGTCCGTCTGTTAAAAATACGCTCACTTACGAAAAACGAAAAAAATGCTTGTAGTTATCATAAGCAGTTTGGGATTGAAATCCAGCAAAATCGTTTAAGTAGGACCAGAGCAATGAATCAAAAGGTCGAAACACCACCCTAAAATGTTGATAATTTTGTGAAAAAAAACAAACATAATGAACGGAATGTTAAAAGATTTTGCACAAATTCGGTTTATATGACTGGAAATCATACTGTAAAATTTTATGAAGATCGGTCCATAATTTACCCTACGCCCCATATAAACCCTACTTCAAGAAAACAGTTTCGTACACCTAAAACCGCAATAAATAATGCTACGTCACAGCCTTTTAGGACTAAATTCCGTGAAGATCTGTTTATAATTCACAGTAGGCCCTCTTAAAATAAAGTCTTTTCTCTATTTATGCTATCGCAATAGAATTAAGTACATGACAGTTTTTTAGAACAGCCCCATATAAACCATCGGAAAACAGTTTATTTGGTTTGATATACGGTTCATAATTTACCTTAGACCCATATTAAGAAGCCTCTGAAGTTCACAGTAAACGCTAAAACTAAGTTCACTACTGTATTGAAATTTATTCTGATTAATGTTTTTTTAACAGCAGAAATCACTCAACAGAATTTTGGTATGATTTGTCCATAATTTACCATGGCTCTAATATAAATTCCTCCTCCAAAAATCATTTAAGCTCGGCTTTTTATGTTACTAATCATAATATATTATACTCAATCTAATTCCAATATCTTAAAAGAAAAGGATAACTATTACAGTTGTCAATTATTCGCCTTTCAACTTTGTTCGTATAATTCAAATAATTGTGTTTGTTCGTTCGATCAAACGATTAAACCTAAAAAATTGTTCGATTAATCGATAAGAAAAACAAATAAAAAAAATTATTTTTACAAAAAAGTTACGTATGCTAAATAGATACATACGTCCATTTATCTACAACTATGGAAAATCTTCCATTTTCTTCTTAATTTTTTCTCAAATCCGCTTTGACTTCTTCTTTTTCTGATGTGTAAATCTTTTCATCTTATTTCCATATCGTTGTTTGTACATTAGACTGGTCTCAATTTTTTTTTTAAATAACGGTATATCTCGAAAACCAAAGCCAACATAAAGAAAAAAGTTTTAACTTTGCGGAATTTCGGTTTTTTTTAGTTTTTCAATAAAGTAAAGCGTTTTTGAGTTACGCGAACATATGTTGTGCAACCTCCTTAATTTTCGAAATAACGGTATATCTCGAAAACCAAAGCCAACATAAAGAAAAAAGTTTTAACTTTCTTAAAAAAATTTTATTGCGTAATTTCGGTTTTTTTTTAGTTTTTCAATAAGCTAAAGCGTTTCTGAGTTGCGCGAACATATGGGCAAATCCCAGAAACAGTCCACCAACCAAAAAATTTTTAAATTAATTTTTTTTAATGGAATATAAGACTAGATGTATAATTTCATTTTTATATTAAAAAATATGTATTTCAATGATCATTAATGCAATAATTTTTACCAAATCCTACCCCACTGCTGACTTCTTAATGTTATACGTGAATTTAGCATTATTTTAGGTGATTTTTGTGCTTAAAGTAGCACTTACAGCAGACTTATCCAAATATAAATTTCGTTAAAAAAAAAGTTGATATTAATTAGTGAAGAAATTAGTTTAAGAAATGCAATTCATAAAAATATAATTTGTTTTGTTAAAATAAATAAAATATAATAACAAAATACTAATGGAAAAACTGTAGCGTGCGTTATGTAGCGTGCGTCACGGCTTTTGTCAAAAAATCACAACATTTTTGGCTGTGAATAAGTGCGTTTAGAATTCTCTTATAGTCATCTTTCTTTTAGGAATTAGATTTTGTATACCTTATCATGCTAAAATCGCTAAAACTTAGGAAAACGCACTTCAACCTTTGAAGTTACTTACACTTTTTTTAGCGTGCGTCACAAAACTTTGTGATCAATTATTTCGCAACAAATACTTGCTAAGAAATTATGATATATGCCATTCGTAAGCACATATTAATGTCCCTAAATACTATATATAAGTTGAAGTTATCTCTTTTGAAAGACCAAAAAATTTTTGTATTTTAATCAGAAAACGCGTGCGAATGTAGCGTTCGTCACGCAGGATTTGCCCATATGTTAATCTATCCATACAATATATAATTTCTTAGTATGTCAGGGTGTTTGCATGTATGCCCTATGCTTTCCGCAACTTTCTGAAGCTATCTGATGACATAGGAAGCTGAAATTTGGCACACTTGAAGTACTTTATCTGCGGAAGATCGTAACGAAGCCATATTTTTGATTTTCGGCTTTTCAACTAGTATAACTATAAAGATCTGATAGAAAAGATGTTTTTTCTTTGTTCCCCACCCGGCACGGCTAGGCACTGTCGGATTGACCTGAAAAATTAGATCATGATTTCTTACACCAAACCTCATATTTTAAGCAGCGCAAACAATTAAAATAAAAAAAAATCCCATACAAGATGCGACCAGTCTAATTCTTTAATAATACGATACAGTATTTATCGGATATAAGAACATCTCATATAAGAACAAAACGCTTTTAAGAAACATTTTCAAAAACACCATGTCTTTTTAGTGATTTTTCTAACAAAAAAGGTTTCATATAAGAAAAACGCTTATAAGAAAAAAACGGATTAAAGAACCTTTTTTTTAAACACCAAAACCACAAAATGTATAGAAAAAGAATTTATATAAGAAACTTCCAACACAGAATTTATGTAGTTTGCATGGACAACGCTGTTTTATGACAGTTTTACAACAAGAACAAAGTTTTTTTTTACTTTTAGTTTTAGATGAGCGAGCTGGTACTCATGAGAAGCTTTGTGTTTTTTGCGAATAAAAACAAAAGTTAAAATTTTTAAAGAAATACAAAACGGTATAAAAAGAAGCGAAATTTTAAAAACATCTAAAATAGTGAAAAACTCAAAAGAATAAAATAATTATTTAAAAGTGAGAAATGTTAACAAAAAAAGAGACAGAAAACCAAAATATGAAAGTCTAGTGGCCATAGCTACTTATATAAGAAATAAGTTTCTTATACAAAATAATTGCATATAAGAAAGAAACGCTTATAAGAAACTTTTTTCGTGGATTTTTTAAGTTTCTTATATCCGATAAATACTGTATTACTTTGGATTTTGGAAAAGCGTTTGCAGACCTTCCATCTTCAGCCAAACTTCTGCATACAATTTCTTTTATAGAAAAAACCACGGTCTCTCTTAATGTATTTTTCCATTCAACCATTCAATTTTTTATTTTTTTCGTTTTTGTTTATTTCTAAGTTTTTCACCCGAGAGTGAAAAATATCCTGCCTTGAAAATTTGTTAACATTTGATTTAAAAAGTAAACAAATACACGCAGAGAAAAAAAATGGTTGGGCATGGTTACCGCAACAACACTATGTTTAATGTAACAATATATTGTTGTCGTACACAAATAATTGCTATTTTTATTAAATATAAGCAAAATTATAGTTGCTGTAAACATATGAATGTTTATCGCAATTATAAATTTGAGTACTGAAAAATAATTATTTTTTAAACAACTAAATTATGATAACTTTCAAAACATATTATACTACTCACAATCATATCATGATATCAAATTGCCATAACATGATAACTTTCTACACATTTATCATATATTATTTAAGATGCAATCAAACTATTTTCACTCTAATAATATTATGCTAGCGCCATTTGTAAAATAATTTTGAAATGGTTGTGTCATTTATTTTATATGTGAGCGGTTAAACAATTTTAAGATAAATTCCCGTAAAAAAAATTAGTTTAAAGAAATTAAAATATTAGCGGAGGAGTTCATTCGGTAAATAGTGCAAATGCAAAATATCATATTTTTTTTAAAAATCCAACAACAAAGATTTAGTTATATGTATTTTTTAAAATTGTTACGATATTTCTGTGGTTTTCATGAACAGCCGCGTATGTCTTAAAACAAATTTTCCAGGAGAGCCAAAAACCCATTCTAGGCTAGGTCTTACTTTTTTTAAACTTTGTCATTACTTTAAAAAATCGGAATTGATCCTTCTTTTTTTAAAAAATTTTTAGAAACATGTAAAGAGCGTTTAAAATTAGGCAATATGGTATCAACATCTCAAAATCGGAAAAATTGACATACGCGGTTGCCCATGAAAACCACAGTTTTGCATTTGCTCTTTTGCAAGCCTTATATTGAACTGCGCTATTTGATTTACATTAAGAAAAATTGTAAAAAGCCACAAAATAAAAAAATCGATGAAAAAAAAATTTATTTTTATGACACTTATGAAATGTATCATAATATGATTGCTCCTAAATTAATTTGATTAACCTGATGATTATATGATTACTTCTAAGCTTAGTATGATTAACAGAATAATAATATGATTAAGGGAATAAATAATATTATGATGTGATATTACGAGTATATTTAGTCATAATATGATTCAATAATAAACTTAATATGGTGACTACAATCATGAATCTTATCATAACATGTTGCTCTTACACAGAAAGAAAAACACTCGAGATAAATTAATCTTTTTGTACTTACTTCAATCACGAATCGTACTTAAAAATTCAATTACGAATAACACTAAAACGTACTCAAAACAATCCTAAATGGGATTACTTTAAAAAATCAATCCCGATATTTCTTGAAATAAGTATAAAATGCTTAAATCAAGTACCAAAAAGATTAAACTTTTCGTTGATAGTGTCACTCAGAGAGTAAAATTACAAAATGAGGGTTTTAATCTCACAAAACTTATTAGTCTCATCTCTCAGCATTGCATTCTTTTATGCGTGCGTACGTGAGTGTGTTTTCAAAATTTATTGTACAATTTCAACAACACAACACAAGTTCAAACAAAACGATTTGATTTTTGTTTGTAGTAACAACAAAAACAACAGAACAAGAAGAAAAACATATACATTAGGGTGGCCCAAAATACAAAAGTATCGAATATTCGCGCTCCACAGAGCTGATCCTATTCGAATAGTGCTTAAAAATGTTCAGTCCAAATTTGAGCACAATCGGTCAATACTTAGAGGTTGCGATAGTTAAATGATTTTTCGGGGTTAGATAAACTTACACGATCAATAGATCCAATAAAGTCGTTTTAAAAACAGACTTCAGTTTTATTGGTTAAGTTGTATTTCGTTTTTTTGCGAAACTTAACTTTTTCGTGCGATGAATCTGACTCACTGTCAGAAATTTCAACATAATCCTTCTAAACTCGCTTCTTGTAATTCTACATTCAAAATAAGTTAAATAATTATGTAGAGGGATGAATATATTTGGATTTTAACAAATGTAAATCTAGTAAAGATCAAAGAAAAGTGTGAAAAAGTATCTCCAATACATAAACAAGTACAATAATGATAAGCCAAAAGTAAATGCATGTAATAGGTATAAGCTGTGAAACATAAAAGTCGCCATTCATCGCGACCTCTAAATATTGTCCTATTGATCCAATTTTTGGTATATACATATATTTTAGAAAAAGAAACAAAATCAAGCTTGTGGAGAAAGTATTGGACTATACTTTTAATTTTCCATACAAGCGTGGGCCAGTCTAATATACATATATATCGATACCTTCCCGTAAGAAGTATTAAGGCCGCTTTAGCCGACCGTAAATGTAATTAAATGCAATGTAAAGTACCGTAACGTACTGTAAGCTCGTTTGTGCACTTATAGAACATGTAAGAACGTGTCAGCTGTTTTTCACAACCAAAAACAAAAAAGCATTAGTATACATAAAACAACACACACAGTGATGAGAATTAAAAATGTTGAAATGGTGACCGCTTTGCAAAAAAAGTACCAAGTGATTTAAATAGTATTAAAGCTGTATTTCTTGCATGTATAAATAATTTAATATTTGATATTAATATTACAGATTTACAAAAAACAAATATGTATTATATCATATTCGTACACATGTTCTTACATTAATTTCAAAATGTGCATACACCTAAACAAGGTTTTGATACCACTAAAAACCAGACTTTGTTTGTTTGTGGATATGTTTACATTTGTTAATTTTATACATCTAAACATATATTTGTATAAATGAAAATATGTATGGACTGTAACTTATTTTGTCATATGTCCACAGATATTATAACTGAAAAAGTACCAAACAAAAAGAGTGATTTTACCCGCATTGCATTTAAAATATAAGCAGCCCATCACTATCTACAACTGTCACGTAACCTCGTAATGAAATTCTATTTTCTACAGGTTGACACGTTACGGTTAAGTGACATTACAGTCAGTTAAGCATTTGCATTGCTTTCCATATAACAGAAACGATCAGCTGTTTACATTACATTTACATTTCTACATTTACGGTCGGCTAATGGGACTTTTAAGCGACATTTCTAAAATTGTGTAGGAAACGAAAAAAACGTTTCATTTAGTTATTTATTTTTCGGAATTTAATTGAAAGAAACATATTTGGAAAGCGATTTTCAGAATACAAAACATATTTAAAGATGTGGCTTTGCATAGTTTCTTTGGCGGATAATACAAATTACAGGGTGCAACATTATTCCAGTGAGAAAACTTGACGGTTGATACAATTTTATTTTCACTCTAGTTTCCTTTGCATCCATGATAGGGCAGCGAAACCCAGGCCAAAATGTGGCGCTTAACTTCTAGTATAGTTCCACATCAAAAAGTCATTTTCGAAAAAAGTGTCGCTTAATACATTCTTACGGGAAAGTATCGATATGTATGTGTTATTTTTATTTTATTATTATTTTATTTATATATTTATTTTACCCTCCGGCATACACATTTTTTGATTATCTATACACATTTAATAAAGGTCTGGCCAAACTCATGTGTTTCACGAAGGGTTAAAAAGTAAATTTGAAATTGGCTTCTCATTTAGTTTATATTTTTAGTTAAATATGTACATAAGATTTTTAAAGTAAAAACCATATCGGGCATGATGTTGGTGTTTTATCATTATTTAAGGTGTGGAACAGGTAAGTAAATCAATCATAATAATTTTTTCTTTCTTATTTCTTTTTTGGTTTTTTTCAAGCACAAATGGAGATAAAATCAACTTTATAATACTTGAATCAAGGGCATTTGCATTGATTCAATCTTAGTTTTACTAAAATCAATCTCATTTTCGGATTACTTCAAGTACGAAATCGGGATTTAATATGGATAGTTTAAGTATTTTGGGATTGAAAATCCGTACTTGAATCAATCTTTCTATACTTGATTCAAGAAAATCCGTACTCATCGTACTATCAATCCCGCTTTGGATTGATTTGAGTACGTTTGGATTGATTTTTCTTTTGAGTGTAGAATATGTTTACCACAACCAGCGTTACCGTTCAAAATTTTCAAAAAGCGACACAAAAAGGTGATTTTCCAAAAAAAGTGTCACAAAAAGCGGAATTCTGAGAAAAAAAGGGGCAACTTTAAAAACAGGAAAATTATTTAAATACATAATATTTATACAAAATTAAATTGGTTTTAAGTAAAATTTTTTATAAAAATTTTTTATAAAAATACATTTTAAAAAACCAATAAACAACAAGCTGATACAAAACTTTATTGTTTTAAAAACTTACTGTTTAAGAAACTGTGAAAAAATTTTTTATTTTGTACAAAGAAACATAAAGTTAAAAATCTTAATTTGCGAAAAAATCTTTAAATCATATTTTGATCAAAAAATATTCAAAAGTAAGATAAAATCTTCTTTCTGACAACGCTGAGAACGAGCTTAAAAAAGTGCAATAACACTACTTACAAAAACAAAAAATAATTCATAATATGATTTGATACAAAACTATCCAGCCAGCAAAATAGTCCGACGTCGTTCAGATATCTGAGAGAAATGTCGGCAAAAAAGTTGGAATCGTATACGAATTCTGTCAGATTTCTGTCCCAAAAACGTATGAAGTGGTTGACACGAATTCTGACAGACATGTCGTGGGAAATTTTGGTTTTTTGTCGGCATTTCTGATAGATATCTAACAGAAATCTGATGAAAAAGGCATGGGAAGTTCTGATGAGTTAGCTGAGATCTTTTTGCTTTCGAACTGATAGCTGAAAGAAATAATTTTATTGCAAAATATGTACATAATTATAAGTTTTACTCGTACGTACCTTTTTTATGCTTTTTATCTTGAAAAAATAAAATAAAATTAAAATTATTTCCAACTGAATGACAATTGTCATTATTTTAAAAAAAATAATAAGTCTCTTTAGACAAATCTGAATGATTTCCGTCCGAATTCTATTGGACATAACTGTACATAAATTCCGCCCGATATATCCATGCGAAAACGATCAGCAATCGGCACGACAGTAAGAATATTTAATGTCTGACAGAAATCTGAACGAAATCTCTAAGAATGAAGTCAGACATTTGCACGAAATGTCTGATTCCGACAATGTCGAAGTATTTTGCTGGCTGGGTAATTAACATTATAGACATATGTATATATCGTCATATTAAAGACCTAATAACCTATCTGCAAAAATTTCAAAATTTAGTTTTTTTATGGATTTTTATTCCCTATATCATAACGCATATGTGTGCAAAATTTTGAACACGTAATATTACAAATGACAAAGTTTTTGTACCTAGAGGACCGTTACGCACAAAAAAAGGAAAAATAAATCATCAAAAATCACGATAAAAGTTTAATTTTGTTGCATAGTGTAATTTAAACAAACATTAAGTAGTTGTTTTTGCTTAAACCAGTAAAAGACACTACTACTGTAATTATTTAATGTATATAATATTCATGTGTATAAAGAAATTTTTATTTATTCATACTAATTAGTACTGCAGATAGGTTATTTGGTTTCAGATTTTTACAATTCCAAAAAACCTAAGTGTCATAACATAAGCTGTGATTAGAAAAACAAAATTTTCTCAACCGATATATATAACTGGTTTCATTTTAATAAAAAAGTGTAATTTTCGTTTCAATATCGTTAATAGTTCCAATTTTATAACGTTTTTTCCCTCTCCTGTAAACTTTTGAAAACTGCAGATAGGTTAATTCGTCTTTTAGGTGACGATATGTAAATATATGTACATAAATATTTGGCACTTGGATTACTTTACTTTTTTACCAAAAAAATTAAGTTACGAAAAGACCTCGAGGAAAAAGAATATACAAGTATTGATAGGAGGATAGTTAATATCAGGTTTTTTTTAAACGTAAATCTATATTTATTATTCAATTCATCACATGAAATCCAATCTTCCAAGTTATTTTGATATAAATTTAAAGAGGATAACATGGACTGACAGGTATCTACTTTCAGTCTAATTGACAATTTGTTTTTTAATAATGCTAATTTAGAAAAAATCCGCTCAGCGGATGCACTCCTATGTAGTTAAATAAAATCATAAGAAGCAAATTTATACAAGTTTGGATATAAATTGTCACCCAATTTTTTAAATTGCCAATTTTGTAGCAAAATGTTTCAGGCTAAGATATTTTAAAAATTGCTTCATAGCTTTTATCTCTTACAAAATCCTCTCGGTTAGTAATCATATCAATAAAAACGGAAACAATCTCAAAGTAATAAATGTCTTCAGCTGACTTAGAGCCAGTTTTTGACATAAAGATCAGCGATTAAATTAGAACTAATCTTTGAAATTCGTTTTTGGCTAGTCGATTATTTCATTTTGTTTCCAAGTTTAAACGACCAAAGTTGGCGGTTTCAACTTGCGACAGAACTTTCAAAAGTACGAACAGCTTATAAAAGGAAATATTTTTTATTTTTTTTTATTGAAAGTTTTATTAAATACTCCACCCTCAAGCTTAAATAATTAAAAGTAATTATAAAATAAAGGTCAAATAAGAATAAATATATACAGTCAAAGCCCGGTATAACGAATACGCAGTTTAACGAATATCCGATATAACGAATGGCCAAATGTTTACATTAACTACCTTATATAGCGAATGGCAATAAAAAAATTGTTACAGAACCGTTAGATTTGTGTGTGTATTTTTGGCTTCTTTGCTTTGTATTGAAAGAATACGTGTGATGCGTCGCCTTTTTCGTTTAAGTTTCAGTAATTTTGTTTAGTTCATTGTGAAACCACGATGTCAAATCCAAAAAGAATCTTTCAGTAATATCTAGTGTTTGGGGTCCGGGATTTCCCGGAAAATTTTTGACGGGAATTCCCGGGAATTTTTTTTTATTTTTCCCGGGAAATCCGGGAATTTCATAAAATAAGCAATTTTACATAAAAAACGTTAATTTTAATTTAATTTTATTATTAATACGATCTTCGTATGTCATGCTAAATTCCCAGTTTTTCATATTTGATAAATACACTGAAATTTATTGTTGAGGGAAAGCAAGCCTCTATGCGCATTTCGCCGGTTGCTTACACCAGCTCATCAGGAAACCTTTTCCAAAGATTTTAGAAAAGCCAAAAATATTAAACAAATAAAACCTTAAGTGAATAAGAGTTATAAACACTCTAAGTCTTACTTGTAACAATATCAAAGCTTAAACAAAACACCAACAATAAACAGTGAGTTTATCTTTTCTTACATCCCCCTACAATTGGTTGGGTTCTTTCCGACTCGAATTGTAGTTGTAAGTGGGTTAAAAGAAAAAACAAAATTAAAAAACAAACCGCTTCATTCTATTGTCTTCGTAAGAAAACAACGAACTAAAACAATTTGCCAATTCAGTTTTATGCACGGGCACATGCAATTATATTATCAAATTTATTTTCGGGAATACAAAGTTTATTATTTATACAAAATATTTAAAACAAAACTTCAGTTGCTCAAAGTGATTTGTTTTATTTATTTTACCCGTAGAAATAGATTTTTCCTTTGATAAGCGCTTTTAAATTTAAATTGTTGACATTACTGTAAAAAGACAAAAACGAAGTGGAGAAACAGAATGTCCAGTGACTTACTCAACGCATTAGTGGTTTTAAAAACCACATTTTTAAAAAACTAAAAACTTATATAGATATATATAAATGGGCATTTCCGTCAAAAGTTCCACCGTGACCGAAAATTTAAAAGTTATTAAAAGCTGATTATTTTACGATATTGTTATAGAGAAATATTTAGATTTTACTTATTTTATAAATTTACTCATAAATTTGTTCACTTAGATGAACAATCAGACTCCAAAGTTGTGCAAACGTAATTTCTTATATGTGAGAATGTTTTATTGTATGTTTTCTTTAATATTTATCTTTCTCACGGCCATTTTCACCAAGTTCGGTTAAAACTAACTTTCAATTAAAGTTCCGGTTTCCAATATGTTTTGACAGCTACAACCGATAGTTAATTATAACCGAACTAGGTGAAAATTGCCGTTAAAAGAGGTGATATTTGATAAAAATTATTCCAAAAAAATTTTCTTACATGCTCTGTAATCTAAGGAAGAGTTCAAAGAGAAATATGTTATTCGGTTTAAAGGTAAATTTTTATTTTAATCATGATTCAGTTAAATTATTACCATCAACCCAGATTTTGGCTTAAAAAAAAGAAAATACAGAAGATTTTTGAATCAAACCAAGACATTTTAATGTTACATTGCTACGTAAAATTCTGAAAGTAGTTTGACTAAAAAATTGTGCCAGGGTTCGCTGAATTACGCCTTTTTATACATGGCCACGAAAACTATTTCTGTTTTTTTTCACGGTCGAACCGCTACTTCTTTTGACATTATCTTTGACCTAGAATCGCGCCCTCCATAAACTTTAGCATAGATAACAGTGCTTTTTTAGTGCTATAATTTAAGGGTTAAGAAAACGTAAAAATATTTTTTGCTTAAAATGTTATTGCATTTTTGGTGCGTACGACTGTCACGTTCAACACTTTGGAATTACCCATATGTATGTTAGTTTTTTGTTTAAGTTTTGTAACGAAGATCTCTATTTTTAACATATTTTTATTTTTCGAATTTATTCTATGAGCTAAATTTCAGTAATGTATTTTTATAAAGCTTTTTTGTAATAGTCCTATTTCTTAAATTTTTCAGAAATGACTTTATACACTATTTTTTTTTTAATTGTGTTTTGTATATTTATATAGTTTTACACAAGCAAATTGTTCATTTTTAACAAATCTGTTTTAAACAAAAATTTTGTAAAATTTTAATGACTTTTTTATGAATATTTTTGATAAAAAAAATTTACCGGGATTCCCAGGAAATAAATATTTTTTTTCCCGTGTCCCGGAAAATGAAAAAGTCCGGGAATTCCCAAACACTAGTAATATCCCAAAAGTATGGAATACCAAACTAATCAATGTGTGCCTTAAAAGAACGAACATAAAATTGTGGAAAATTTAAAAATTACAAACAATGGGACAAAAATAATGAATAGTAAATGAAATGTAATAATAAACCTATGTTCATAGCATCCAAATATAAGTATGTATGTATGTACATATATGCACATATGAACATTTATGATTTGTAAAGAAATTACATATTAGAAATAAAAAAAATCTTAAAAAGAGAAAATATCATTTAACGTTTCATGTCTACATTAAATTATAAATACAATTAAATTTTGATGTTTTTCAAATTGTGGACCACCGTTTTTATAAAATTTTAAGGTAAAAAATTACTGATCGATATAACGAATATCTCGGTATAACGAAAGGTCTGAACATTATATCATTCGCTAAACCGGGCTTTGACTGTATTTATAAATATATAAAATTATATAACACAATACAAAATTCTCGCCTTTTCTTCTTCTTTTTTACGTTAAGAACAGTAATTTGATGACAATTTTTGGTATTTGTTTTAAACTGCCATACTTATACATAACAGTATCGTCAGTTCATATGGCAATGCTAAAAGCTTTAATCTTTCACTCAAAAATACCACAGAGGATTAAGGCTAGATTAATTTTATTATAAGATTAACAAATCTTACTATTGATCCTGGTTTAAACTCTAAGTAAAAATCCCGCTCTTAATAATTACTGGATCTAAAACCTTTAATGAACTCAGTCTCTAATCGCTAATATTAAAAGGGGCACAAAAACTACAAAATGATACAAAAGGGGATTTAAAACAAAGGAGCAAAAAAAGTAGCACAGCAGTCAAAAAGGGGCAAAAATGCGACTTTAGTCGCATAACGGTAACGCTGACCACAACCATGTTTTTTCTTTGCGTGTACATACATAAAAAATCTACAAATAACAGAAAATAAGTTGCTCAAAATGATGTACAACCTCCCGAGGCAGTTTTCAACTGCATAACATAATCAATATCGAAATGGAAGATGAAAAATTACGACAACTTAAATGAAATTTCGACCAAAGATGTCAGTTATCGCAATATCAGCATATCTACAATATGGTATCACATGTAGATTATTTTTTTTTAGGATTTAAGTATTTTTTTTTTAATCTAAAATATAAATTTTTTTGTTTTTTTTTTTTTTTGTATTTTAATGGGGGTTTTCTAATTTTTCTCTGGATCTCAACTTTTATTTGTTTCTTTTTTATATTAGGTTAACAAAATACTATTTTTAAGTTGAATAGACATACATGTCTAAACTCCCCAATAAAAAATGGAGCTTCCAACGAAGCAGGTTTGTAAGGGAGAAACATAAGGGTTTCGCTTACCATTGCGCTTACGGAAGACATGAATTTTATATGGCGAGTTCCCACTTTGAAGCAATACATTTTTGACACATAAAGCGCATTATTCAGCGCACATAAATATTGTCGGATGTAACGATCATCTTAACACACTGAAGGTTTTGATACAGTTATTTTTTAGTATTCTCCCTTACAAACCTGCTTCGTAGTAAGGGAATGCCGTAGCACTTGAAATGTTATTTTTTTTTTATAAAAGTTGTTGAGAGTTCTTTCACTTACTTTACTGCATTTCTGTATGTGTTATTGCGTAGCGCATAATTGTGCGCTTATTTTTTAAATGTACCTTTAGTGCTTCGCAAAATGATAAAATTTTTTATTGGGTCTCTACATTTAAAACATAACTATTGTATTTACACATTGGACTTTGTACAAATATTATTATAAATAAAGAATTGAGTACAATTGCTTGCCAAATATTTGTTTAATTAGAACATTAAATACATTTTTAAAATACTATGATAACTTAACACGTTTTTTTTTACTAAACACTAAGATTAATTACAATCCGGGCTACAATATTTGTATAACTTTCTTACATTATGTAAAGGGTGGTCCAACCATAATGCACGATGTTAATTGTGAGTCAAACCTTTACGTCAAGTTTTTTGACCAAATTAATTTGCCATTTCTTTGTAAGTAAACAAGCCAAGAACATTTCAACAGCTAAAGGATGAGATAATTCGGCACATTAACGATAGGGATTGTAAGAGTTATGCCTTTTTTCATAAAAGTCAGATGAAAACAGTTTTTGTTTTTTTTCTTTATTCATTCCACTTGGGAACATAGGGCTTCTACAAGATTATTCCAACTTAATCTATGGGTACATATACTTTTAATTTCATCAAAAGTTTTATTTAATATTTTAAGTTCTTGGTTAAGTGTTCTGCGCCAAGAGTTCTTTGGGCGACCGGGGCGTCGGCTGCCTTGAGGATTCCATTCTAAAGCAGTCCTCGTGATGCTACCGTTTGGTTTTCTTAATGTGTGCCCTATCTATTGCCACTTTCTTTTTGTTATTTGGCAATTTATAGGTACCTCGTCCGTCAATCTCCAAAGATCGGCATTGGTTATTGTGTTCGGCCAAAAGATGCGACAAATTATTATGAAAACAGTTATTTTTTGATTTTTATTTTTTTGAACAAAAATAACAGTTATTTTTTGATTTTTATTTTTTAACAAAAATAAAAGTTATCCTCTAAATAAATGTACGTGTTTTAATAATTTAGATGATTTTAATAAGTATTTTAATGTGCATAAGGAATTTCAATGATAATTTCACATTAAAATAAAAATTTAAAGTCAACTAAATTATTAAATCAAGTACATTTATTTAGAGAATAACTTTTATTTTTGCTCGAAAAAATAAAAATGAAAAAATAACAGTTATTTTTGTTCAAAAAAATAAAAATCAAAAAATAACTGTTATTTTTGATCGAAAATATAAAAATCAAAAAAATTACTGTTAAGTTTGATCGAAAATATAAAAATCAAAATTATAAAAATTAATATATTTTATCATCGACATATGCGTGAGGAACAATATGGTATACGTGAACCAGTTTTTCATTTCATTTACTTCTATATGCTTTTTTTGTTTTAAAATTCCAATATTACTGTTATTTTGGGTCCCTGTTAACGATATTTTACCTTAATTATATCATAGAATCAATGAAAATATGGACCATCGGAAAGAGGTATGCCAGCAAAGTCGTGGAGAGCATTTGGCCGATATTTTGTTTCACACATAGGTGTCATAGATCCTTCTACAAAAACAAAAAATATTAAGGTGGGACCAACCTTTACCAAATCACTAGAAACGTATAAGAATAAATCAAATTCTAAACTTTTATTTAATTTATTTTTTGATAAGAAAAAATTGTTCGAACTATCGACATTAATTAATCGATTTATTCGTTATTCGAAATTCGCCATTTTTAAACTATTCGAACAAGAGTTTGGTTTTGTTTGATCGATTAATCGAATTATTCTTAATTGGTTGACAACTCTAACAACAATATTTGATTGTCGGCCAATAATTAAATTTAGATTTAATGATTTCTTGTCTTATGGAACAATCAAATTTGACTGCAATATCATTATTTCTGAAGGTTTTAGGCGTACAAAATTGTTTTCCAAGAATGGGGTTTTTTTACCGAGGTAAATTAAGGACATGGTAATTAGGGACAGACGGACTTTGCTAAATTGTTTTTAAATTACTAAAGTGTTCAAAATATACAAATATTTTTTATGTGTTTTTAGATACAAATTTAAAAATCATAAGGAATGTCAAACATAGTATACCCTCATCACAACTAGTGGTATAGTGGAGGGTATAAAAAGTACACAAAACGTTAAAAAAAAAATGCTACTCAAAAAATGTATTATTGTTTTATTAAAATATTTCATCTCGGTTACAACTACAACTAAAATGAAATGTTCTTTCAGCAAAAAAAAAAAAAAGTTTGAATAGCAATTAACAACTTGCTTAACATTTGATGGAGGAAAATAATATTTTGTTTCAGATTTGTTTTGCGTTTTGGCCAAATTACAGTTATTATTTGCTGTTTATGGGCCACACAGCAAAAATTTTTTTATATATGTTAAGTTGTTGTTGTTGTTTTTGTCGGTATACATTTACAACTTAGCCAAATTAATCATAATTTTTACTTGGCTTGTCACCAAGTGTCAAACAAAAGTAGTCAAAGCCAGTAAAAGAACAAGAAGAAAAAAAGAACTTTATTAAACAAAAACTGCTTGCAGTATTTGTTTATTACCAGTAAAGGACAAAATATTTGTGTCACATAAACCTATTTAGGCAAAAATATGACAAGGAAAGAATTAAAAAATAAACTTAATTATTACTATTATTTTTTATATGTATTAAAGAAGAAAGTCTAACAACTTTGAGTTTGTTAAAATAAAAATAGTTGATTTTGAGTAAGATTTATTCTAAGAATAAATCACTTTCAGAAACAAAGTTGAACTAATGCAAAAGGACTTATTACGTTTAACTAAATGTAACAGGACCAACATTAACAAATTTAACGCCTTTCTAAGAATTTGATTAAGAAAACTAAGCAATTAAATCATTCAACAGCAATTAAACCGCCACATCTTTTGTGAATACATAAAATCAAAAGTTGTTTACAGATTTTAATCATTTATGGCTTGTTTTGTTTGCAATGTTGTTTTTTGTATGTCTGCATAAAATTAGAAGCATAGCTGCATTTTTAAATTTTTTATGAATTTTTAAAAACAAAAATTCCGAAATTTTAATAAAAAAATTATTTTTTTTTCCAGAAAAAAAATTATGTTTCTAAAACGACTGCGTAAGTAAGTTTTATTGCGGAATTTTGGTTTTTTTTAGTTTTTCAATAGACTAAAGCGTTTTTGAGTTACGCGAACATATGTTTTGCAACCTCCTTAATTTTCGAAATAACGGTATATCTCGAAAACCGAAGTCACCTAAAAAAAACGGCTAGCACCACTGGATTCAGCGACCCCGAATTAGGTTACAAATTTTTCGTTCTTATCATCATAAAATATTAAACAGCAAAAACTTTAATCTATCTATACAATATATAATTTCTTAGTATGTCAGGATGTTTGCATGTATGTATGTCCTATTCTTTCCGTAACTTTCTGAAGCCATCTGATGACATAGGAAGCTTAAATTTGGCACACTTAATGTACTTTCTCTGCGGAAGATCGTAACGAAGCCATATTTTTGATTTTCGGCTGTTCAACTAGTATAACTATAAAGATCTGATAGAAAAGAAGTTTTTTTTTTATAATATGGTGAACTTTGGGCCCCACCCGGCACGGCTAGGCACCGTCGGATTGACCTGAAAAATTAGATCATGATTTCTTACACCAAACCTCATATTTTAAGCAGCGCAAACAATTAAATTAAAAAAAAAAAAAAATTGCGACCAGTCTAATCCTCATTTCAAAAACAGTTAAGAATAACGTTAAAAAATAAGTTGAAAATAAATGCATTTCTCAATTTGAAAATAATTTCCTCCTTTTGTTGAGAATGATCCTATTTAAAAAGCTATTATTCGTTCAGAAAAGCGCGTATTTTATATGGGTTAACAAAAGCCTTAACATCTCTTTATGAAGAAATAAAACAAAATTTTGTATTATACTAAAAGATGATATCAGAAACAGGAAATTGGCCCTGTTAATTGGAGACCTTTACAATTTTGTTATTTAAATACTTTAAGTTGCAAAATATACCCAGCAAAAAATGTTGAAGATTTTGTTGCAATAAATAATATTCAGCATCCCAACCTCATTCTATTTTACCTCCAACATATACTGCCCTTATTTACTTCTGTAAGATAAGGCATTCAATCCTTTAATTTTTAATAGCTATACTTAATACTACACTGAACCAAAAATCCATTGAAAATGTACGTTAAGCAAACAAATTAAGTTTATTAAAATATTTTCGTTGGCTCAACGAATTATTCGTTAATATAATAAAAATTTTATTTTTATTAGGTATTATTTGTTGATCCGTTCTTTTTTTGAGATTATATTTTCTACTTCTTTATTGAAACAGTGAAATCACTTGTTTTTTTGGTAGAAAGAAACAATTTTTCCTAAAACAATATAATATATATATAAAAAATAAATATTTTAAGATATATAAAAAGTTTTTTACACGCTGAAATAAACATTTTCCAATGTTTACTTTTAGCACTTACCCATTAAAAAATTGAGCTTCAAACGAAGGAGGTTTGTAGGGGAGAAATGTAAGAGTTTCGCTTAACATCTCGCTTACGTAAGGCATGAATTTTATATGGTGAGTTCCCACTAGGGTTTTTTACCGGGATTTCCCGTCCCGGGAATTCCCGGGAATTTCACTTATTATATTTCCCGTTTTCCCGGGTTTTTTGTTGCGGGATCCCGGGAAATAAAAAGTTCTTCATAGTTTCAGAAAACAGCTATTTTTACTCTGAAATTTAGTTTTCTTTTCTCTAAAAATTAGCATCTGTGGATGGGTTGTCGATTAGATCAATTATAAGAAATGTGTACAAACGTAAATCAATGTCTCCTGCGGCAATACATCTATTAAAAGCAGAATGGGCAGTGCAACAGTTGATAATTAATAAATTTAGTGAAGTGATGAATTGATAAAGAACATAAATTCAAAATAAGATGCAGGCAGTAAATTCTCATTGACCATGGACAAGTCTTAAAAATAGGATATACATAAACATATCGCTCCGTTATTGCAACATAGTCGTATCTACAAAAAAAAATCGAGCTTGGTAATATATCCGGGAAGTGCGGGGAAACCGAAATAAAAAAATAATGAAACTCGTGTAAGTTACTAAAACAAACAATTTGAAAAACACATTGTCCTAAAGATTACAGATGGACCTAATGAAAAGAAATAGTTTGTAAGAAGTAGTCCGGATGATGCTATTTTTTGCATCAACCTTGACATCAGAAGCATGCAACAACGGTGCACTTTTAATTATTTGTCCAACCTCGGAAAAAAAGTAAACGAAATTTTTCGGAAACATGGTAATCAGTAAACAAAATCAGAAATATACTTTTTGGCGACTCACTAAACGCTTTGAGTGTGTCAGAAAGTAATTTCCTACGCCGTTAAAAAATTTTAATATATTTATTAAAATATTTTATATATTTTATGATTTTACTTTTTGATCTCATATCTTGAGTACCTCAATTGTTATGTTTATTTTATCTTGTACTAGATCATCATAATACGGAATTTACCTATAATAGCCAAAGGTAATAATAATTCAAGTTCCGCTTTCAATCTTCAATTAATTTTTGTAGTATTTAAGCATTTATTTTACTTACTTTGTAAACAAGTTCCCTCACGTTTGTTTATAAAAGTTTTTTTCATTAATAAAACCAAGTTTACTTTGTATTATTTGTATGGAGCGGGATCCCGGGATCCCGGGAAATTTAAAAATTTTTCCCGCTTTCCCGGGAATCGAAAAACTCCGGGAAAAAAAAACTCTAGTTCCCACTTTTAAGCAATACATTTTCGATGATTGCTTCATTAGGCGCTCATCACCTATTTCAACTCCTGAAGATATTTACCATCCTACAATTGAACTGTTCTTCTCAATTCCATGTAATCCTGTGTCCTCATGTCCCAAAAAAGAAAAGGTATATTCGTTGAAACATACTAATTATAACATGTTAAGTGAGCTGTTTTCTAATACAAATTGGCACAATACTTTATCGTGCTTTACTGACGTTGATGAGATGTGTACCGCAAATAAAGTTTACCGTTTTATGGATTTGGCTATTCCAAAAACTGTATATAAGGAAATAACTGGTCCACCTTGGAATAATAAACAATTGGCTCATGCCATAAACAAAAAGAATAAATACTACAGAAAATTCAAACAATCCGGATCATCCGTGGATTATTTAATATACTCAACTTGTCGCTCTGAATACACTTTGCTTAATAAATTGTGTTACGGAAATTATTTAAATTCTATGAAATATAACTTCAGGCGTAATCCGAAATCGTTTTATAAATTTGTTAGCTCTAAGAAGAAAACAACTGGCTTCCCTTCATCCATGAAGTTCCAACATATGGAATCCAGTGATAATAGCACAATAAGTAATTGGTTTGCCGATTTTTTCTCTACAACTTATTCGAATGCCTTTTATGACGAATCAGTTAATTATCCCTTCAAGATAAATGCGAACCAAGCAACTCACATTCCATTTATTGATATCGCAACAATCGCTTAGGAATTAAAAAGTCTTAAATTCTCATTTAATTCTGGTCCTGATAACATTCCAAGTAACATTTTAATTAACTGCGCTGACAGTATTGCTATCCCTCTAGCAATTTTATTTAATGTATCGATCAAGCATGGTCACTTTCCGTACCTATGGAAGAACTCGTTTATTATACCTTTGTTTAAATCGGGAAATAAATCTGATGTTGAAAATTACCGTGGTATTGCAAAATTGAGTATTATACCGAAACTATTCGAAAAAATTTTCACCGAAATCCTTCGTTACCAAGTATCTAATTTGATTTCACCTTACCATCATGGGTTTCAGAAAAGATGTTCTACTACAACTAATCTCCTTCATCTTACAACTGTCATATATCGAGGATTTATACAACAACTGCAAATTGATGTGATATACACCGATTTTTCCAAGGCTTTTGATAAAGTTAACCATAGACTTTTGAAAGTTAAACTTAATTTACTCGGTTTTACTGATATAAGTATAAAATGGATATATTCATACCTAAGCAACAGAACACAAATGATTTGCTTTAATAACACAATTTCTAGAAGCAGAGAAGTTCTGTCTTTTGTACCACAGTGAAGCCACCTTGGGCCACTTATTTTTACATTGTTTATTAATGACCTACCTGAGGTGATTAATTCATCTAATATTCTGATGTATGCGGACGACGTTAAAGTTTTTCTTAGCTATCGTCAAATATCTGAACAACAACTTCTTCAAAATGACTTGAATTCTTTTTACACGTGGTTCAATGTAAATCTTATGCAACTTAATCTAAAAAAATGTAAATACATGCGTTTTGTTAGAAAGAGTCCAGTACCTGCATGCTACTTTTTTGAAAGGTATCAGTTGGAGTCGGTGGATAATTTCTTAAATCTTGGAATTCTGCTTGACTCAAAACTAAATTTCATCGCACATATAACAATGACAGCTAATAAAGACAGAGGCTTGATCGGTTTTGTAAAACGTTGGGCTAAATAGATCAAGGATCCATATGTTACGAAAAGTCTGTATACTTCCCTTGTAAGACCTGAATTGGAGTATGGATCTGTAATATGGGACCCAATATATAAAAAATATTCCGACCAAATTGAATCAGTTCAAAAACAGTTTCTGAATTCTTGTCTGCGTGGGTTGAACTTTAACCAATGGAATATGCCGTCTTGTTCTGCAAGACTAGCCCTCATCAAGCTGCCAACTCTAAAGAGCCGTAGAACTGTGATGAACATCTCGTTTATTTTTAACCGTTCTGCATCCCTTGGATATGTGCCCTTCCTATGATCCTTTGGGTCAATATGACTTAACAATAAAATGTTAAAAGCATTTCATATTTAAGTATAATAAAAACAAAAGCGATTCTATTGATTATTTGACCGAAAAAATTATTGATCGATGATTCTGAATGAAGATGAACTCAATTCAATAGAAAACAAATTTTAAAGTGGAATTAAACTTGCAATATCGCTTGTTGGGTCATATTGACCCAAAGGATATTAAATGTGTGTAAATCGTGTTTTTTGGAGGGGGAAGGAAAAACTAAAATTTTATTATTTTCATTTAAATTTATAATTTTTGTCCCTGTAATGGATAAATTGAAGTTTCACGTCCATATCTTATATTTAAAGGGACAAATTTTGCGTTTGAAAACCAAAATTGGGTCAAATTGACCCAAGGAGTGCAGAAGGGTTAACATAATTGTTGGCGACGTATGCTCTGGATGCCTAATCAACAATATAACATTTAATGTTCCTCAACGCCCATCACGTCATTTGGTTCCATTATCAGTTCAATTTTTAAGAGCTAATTATGCTTATAGTGATCCGTGAAGAAGGATGTGTATTGAGTTCAACAAGTTTTATAAATTTATTGACTATTCTTCTAGTCACACTGATATTAAAACTAAATTTTAAATCTTTTTAAACACATAATTTTTGTAATTTTTATTTCATATTTGTATATTTTTCGTAAAATTAATTTGTATTTAATTAAGAAGTCTGTAAGGATTATATTCCATAGACAAATAAATAATAATAATAATAGAGCTTCGCGGGATAAGCTTAGGGAATTAAAAAAAAAAAGCAGTGCAATCACCTAATTTTTTTTTTTTTTTTGGGGAAAAAAACTAACTTAATTTTGCAATAATTGTACATAAAACAATATCCCCCTTTTATAAAAAGAAAAATATTTTAGATTTCTAAAAACTTTTTTAAAACGCTGAAATAACCATTTCTCCAATGCTGAATTTCATAACTTAATTTATTCACGTTTAGCATGTCACTTTTCAAAGCGTGAAATAAGCATATTTCAGAGCTCTTAAGTAAAGCTTCTACGCGAGAAATCGCAAACAAATACCATGTCATATTTCACCAAGTTCAGTAAAAATTAACTGTTACTTTTACTTTCAGTTAACAATATATTTTGACAGTAAATAATAACTGATAGTAATAGGCTGCTAGTGATAGAAATTTATTAAAAGTATGTCATTGTTTTGAAAAATATACAATTATTATAGGACGTATTCTAAGCAACATGAGAACATAAAATGATAATAAAGACAGAATTATTACTGGAATAAAATTTTTTTTTAAATAATCTGGTACATTATTTCATGGCATTAATTTTTGTCCATTCGTGGTGGTAGCTTGAATATTGGCTTCCAATGCTTGTTGCTGCTTTGTCGGTATAAGACAATGACTTAACATAGCCCCATAAAAAAGCAGTCCACTCAGGACCACCTCTAAAAATTAAGAAGTCACCAAATTGATTTTGCAATAAGTCGATTGTGTGGCAAGTTGCGCCGATTTGTTCTAACTAAATGGCGTTAATGTTTAGTTGATTAATTTTTAAAAACAAAAATACAGCCAGCATGGCTCCACTGCGTTCGCCGTTTACCGTAACGGCAGCTCCTTGCTAATTTCGAAAGAGCTGTAGGTGCGGCTTACAGTAAATTTTTTTTTCAACATAAATTTCCGGAATTTAGAACCATTATTCTAGCGCTTAGCGATTTATGATGACTTGCCACGCCTAACTAAACAGAAATTTTAATAACGTTTGACAATATCAGCTGTCAAACCATAGTTATCGATATCTAAAGTTTTCCTGCAGTTAAAAGAGGGGGGGGGGGGGCTTTTATACCATAATGGCTTTATCTCTCATTCAATAGGGAGATAAAGCCTTTTTTATTTGAATGGGAGATAAAGCCATCATGGCCTTAGCTCACATTAGCAATATTAGAAAAGTTTTTCTGCGTGGCGGCCCACAGTGGTATTTCTTCATACATCAACCTGCAAAAAATAGAAGGAGTGATCCTACAACTATGAAATTTTGCACGCATGTTTAAATTTAAGTAGAAAAGAAAAATACAAAAAAATTTTAAAATCCGTGGACTCCTTGGGGTACCTCCCTTGGAGCACCATTTTTCCACGAATTTTTGTCCTCAATGTATAGGTCGCAATTCTTCATAGAATTTTACGAAATTTGGCACACGTTTATAAGTTGATCCAAGAAAGAGCACTACAAATTTTGGTTGACATCCGTCGACTCCTAGGGGTACCCATTTTTTTTGCTTATTATTCTTCTCAATGTATGGGCCGCAATTCGCAACGGAATTTTTTAAAATTTAGCAGATGTCCATAAGTTTATCTAAAAAAGAGCACTACAAATTTTGGTTGAAATCCGTCGACTCCTGGGGGTACCTCCCTTGGACCCCAATTTTTTTGCTTATTTTTCTTCTCAACGTATGGGCCGCAATTCGCAACGGAATTTGATAAAATTTAGCAGATGTGCATAAGTTGATCTAAAAAAGAGCACCATAAATTTCCGTCGACTCCTAGTGGTACCTCCCATGGACCCCCATTATTCCACGTAATTTTCTTTTCAATGTATAGGGCGCAATTGTCAATAGAATTTGATTAAATTTGGCGTAATAATTGATAAAAGAAAAAACTAACAATTTTGGTTGAAATGCGTCGTCTTTTATGTAACCTGAATGAACAAATTTCGTATAAATATAATTCTCATTGAAAATACTAGTAATATTTAATTAAAGAAATGCATTTTATTCATTAACTATCATATCTTTAAACACATCATCCAATTCTACAATATTCTTATGAGGTTGACGTCTTAAGCTACTAATATATGGATCGGACGACTCAAGCAAACGATGAAAAGAAATTTCATTATATTCAAAATAAATTATTTTTAATTAATTTATTTTTTAAGATGTATTTACTTTCTAACCAAGTCGCGCTTCTCCCCAACGATTTAAAAAATTACCAAAAACCTTTTTTTGAACTGCCTTTTTCACTATTTCAATTTCATCAATAACCGAATTTTCCTGTTTTATAAAATTTGTTAACAAATTGACATTGCTAACACCATCAATAAGTTCCGGGCACAATTCACTATATGACACAGAAAATAAAATCATTTTTAGAATTATATTTTAAATTTTATTACAATATTTATTATTATTTATTTATTAACGTTAACTGTTTACTGGTTGCAAATTTTGTTTTCAATTTAAGCGGTTTTCTTCTATACATTTTCTTTTATTAAAACATATTATTTTGTTTATTTTTTTTTTAATCTTATTCACTTTTAAAAACATTTGTCAACAATTTATTAAGAAATTGTTGTTACTGCCCGTCTACAACTGACATGATTTGCTGTTATAACTTGAAGTTATAAAAGCGTTGTTAAAACATTTGCATTAACAACCGTGTTATAACTTGAGAAAACTTCTAATATGATGAGTCTATACCTAACGCTAACATCATATTAGTGTTAAAGTTAAGCATTTCATGTCAGTTGTAGACTGCATGTTATAATTAATAACTCAAATTTCTTTAAACCGTTAAGCCTAAAGGTATGCAAAACTTTTTTATTACAAATACTAGGGTGCAATATTCGTGACTTTTTTTACTAAATTTGGATTTTTTTAAAAGATTGACAAAAGTTGGTGAATTTTTTTGACTATTTAGAAAGAAGAGCCTTTTACCTTTAATTTCGTTATACTGAGAGCACGGAGGTAAACCGAGCTAACTGACTTTTTCTCCAACAAAAACAGCCAATGCTGAATTTTTAAGGACAATTTTGATGCACTCATATCTCCCAAACTATGTATGCAATAACTTTTTCTTTTCCTTTAAATTAAAAACAAGGCTTTGGACTTAAATAAAGTCGACACCCAGATTTTTCCGCTCGAAACATCTTCGATATATAAATCTCTGAATTTTAACAAAATTACTATATATTTACCTTTCACAACATTAACCTGATTTCAACCGATCTTTTCTAAGAATATATATACATATATCTTAAAAGAAATGCAGTTTTTGGTTTGCCAGACTCTTCTCTTTAAAATAGCATCATTAGATTTTTTAAAAGTAATAGTGCATTTACACCTACGCCATAAACAGGTTATAAGTTGTTTGTGATGATAAACTAGTTTGAGAAACTTGTTTATCCATACAAATTATAAACACGTTTGTAACTAGCTTTTGAGATAAACTAGTTACAAACAACCAGTTTTTATTAATGCAACTCTGTTTTTCAAATTTTGTTCTGGCAATGCTAGTGATATTTGACATTTCCTCAAAAATAAAAAAAAAATCAAGTGAAAAAAAATTTACTTTTATCTGTAAAAAAAGCCAAAACAATAGTAAGAAATATAATATATAGAATAATATAAACAAAGAAAATGTTTAAAAAAAATCCAAATGTATAAGAAATGTTAGTTTTTTTACATATTTTCTTTTAAATGGACAACGGAAATAAAAGGTTTGTTTATATGTTCGTATGTATGTGCATCAACTTTTTTTTTTATTATTGGGGCTAAGAACTTGTCAAAGATAAACAACTTAACTGTCAAAAATGCTGATGTAAACGGTATAGTTTATGAAAGTAGTTTACGATCGTAAACTAGTTTGAAAATTACAAGTGTAAATGCACTATAATAGTCAAAAAATGCCTTTTTTGCAGCAGAAATCCCATAGTGCGGCCTGCGGCCGTGCTTAGAGGTTTTTTCCTCCAGTAGAACGCGGCAGGTGGCTTCGCTGAATAAAGTTTTCCTGTGTGCGTCACAAGAATAAAAAAATTTTTTCAATGATAACTAAGGATTTTCCCTTTTACAGAATGTATACACCATGCATAACAATATTCTGGAAAAATATGGCTTTATCTCTCATTTCGCTAAATTTTAAATATGACCTTACCGCTCAATTTTTGGGCAATAAGGCCATTATGGCTTTATCTCCCATTCAATTGAGCAATAATAATTAATAATAATAATTTAAAATATGCGAATAAGGGTTCATGTGTCTGGGAATCGATTTGAATTACTAGGTTGCGATTTCGATGATTATATTAGTGCGCGCCAGATTATTTTGTAAGATTTTTAAGTATAAGCGCCCACAATATTTGATGGATAAGTTTATTTTTGGAAATTCGATTAGATCATCACAGTTAATATATCCTGTTTATTCTGCGGTAATTATGAGTAGATCTTTTGTGGTCATGGTTGCCAGATTGTGTAATACATTTATCCCCAATAGTGAGCTGACATTTTCTGGAACTGTGGTACAATTTGAGTACCTTTTTAGGAATCAGATAAATAGTTGAAAATCTGTTTTTTTTTCTTTTTTTAATTTTGTTGCTGATTTAATTTCGTTGCTGGATCTTGTAGCTGTATTTGCATGGAGAGAAATTTTTTGGGGGGTAAGATTCTGGTATTCGGATTATAATTGTTGTTTTATTTTTTTTATTAAGCATTAAATGAATATGAGTTTATAATAGAACAATAATTATTCATTGATGCCGAAAGAATTTTCTTAGGAGCAATTAAGATAAATGACTGTAATATTTTAAAAAACATACTGTCAACATGTATTTACTGCTGCTATTTGGCAAACTGGGCTTACAGCATGCAATTAAACAAAATAATATAAATAAAATAAAATAATGCCATCATGGCCTTATCTACCATAGTTTTAAAGCACCCCCCCCCCCCCCCCCCCACCCTTTAGGCATTCACAAGGTAGTCATAAAGTCATATGTATAATTACAAGAAATATATATGACTGCTGTGGGCAACCGCTTATAATTTAGATTTCTACTGTACAGTTATGGCGAATCAATGAAATCAGCAGTCAAATTTTTATTTTGTTTGATACACAACAGTATTTTTGTTTAAACAATTTTAAATAGTATTTAGGACATTACGACGATATGACTTAATAGCACACCTTGTAGATCCCACAAATATCTCAATGTTTAATGCCAATAAAGCCAACGATAATTTCAAAACTTTAAAATCTAAATGGGTTCAATGGTTTTATAATCTTAATCTGACACTTTGTGATTGTTGTGTTTAAAACCGGAAATTATATTTTACAATTAACTGTCATTATTAAATTTAAATAATTAAAAAAAAAATATATAAAATTTCACAAGCTTTTAATTGTTATTTATAATAATTAGTACTCACTTTAAGAATGTTCATGAAAATGTAAATTTTAATTTTGTTTTAATTTATGTAAAAACACATTGTCTGTAATTAGTAGTACTGGGAAAAGAGTTCTCTAGTTATGTCCTGGTTGTATAATGATTTCATTTCATTTCATTTCCTTTTTTTTTTTTTTTTTTTTTTTGTCCACAACTCAGTAAACAAGTCTTATGAGGAGAAGTGTAGACATTTTGTGGCTTGACTATAATTAGGGATTTAAAAACTCATTTTTGCAACATTTAGTATGTAAACTAGAACATTAATATTAATTTAAATAAAAACATTTTTAAAATTGTAATGGACACTAAAAGTTGGTAGGAGCAGTAATCTTAAATACATGTTTTCGTATTATCATGGGGACATTTGTCTAGCCCAAGACCAATATAAATTATTTACATACAAATATGCACATGTAAAAATTGGTATAAGTGTGTTGTTACTTACATACAAACACAAACTTAAATTCATATTTATGGTCATGTTTTTTTTTTTTTTTGCTAAATCTGCCAAGCGTTAAACTAGCCTTACAGTCAAAGTTTGCTTTTGTTTTATATTTTTGTTGTATTTTAGCTCAGAGCAGCTTAATAGTTTCTACTATATTATGTGCACAAGGCTGGTGGGTTCGTTGTGGTGACAGCAGCATGCAAGAAAAAAAGGATAACAAGTGGGTGCCAAGGGATACTTTTTATAATACATCTTTGAAAAAATGTCTGCTTTTGCCTTTTCAGCAAAAACGCCATTTTATTTTGTAAATTTTCTTTTTGTTTTCGGGATTCTTATTTAAGTTTTTGCTTTTTTTTAAATACTAGTTTTTTTTCTCTCTGCATATCACAAAGTAAGTGTTAATCTCCATGTATTCCACGTTGCTTCATGGAACATAAAAAGAAACTCAACATCATAAAATGACGGTCGTAGAATGTTTTCTCACCTCAGGGCATAGAAAATGACAACAGCATAAAATAAAAAAGTTAGTAAAAAGAAGAGAAACCCCTGTATATGGCTGACACTCGTTGCAGCGAAAGCAGTAGAATATTAAGTATAATAAAGTGACATAATAAATATAATAATAAATGTGTACAAAGGCTAAGTTGTTCATAACTAACACTCATTTACACAGATGTAAGTACTCACTCACACCTAAGAATACATACTACACTGATGAACCATAAAATGCGCCATAGAAAATGTAAGATTCTATGTAACAAAGATACACAAGATCTAGACCAACACAAAAATCATACCACTAAATATTTACTTTTTGCTAATTGCACTCGGATACTGCAAAAGAGTAATTTAGAATTTACAAGAAAATTCTAGTTTTCTAAGTTTTCGTTAAATAATGCAATACTTTGTATGTTCGTTTGTCTTCCTTTATGAAATTAGAAAATCAATATACGAATACAATAGCATGAAAGTAAAAGTGTGTCCAAATAATGAGAGTAAATAAAAATTTCAGAGAATATTGATATAATAAGCATACTAGGGTTTTTCAAGAAAATCACTCTTTCTTTAATGTGTAGTTTATAGAACACGAGCACCTTACTCGTCCGTTCAAATTACATTTAAAACAAAAACAAAAACAAATTTCGAAATTTTGTTTTTGTTTTAAATGTAAGTTGAACGGACGAGTAAGGCGCTCGTGTTCTATAAACACCACATAAAAAAAATGTATATATATTCAAAACAATTTTGAGTGCTATATTCGGCTGTGCCGAATCTTTGATACCCTCCAACGACAGTTCGAATGTTTTAGGAGTAATATCTGTATGATGTCTAAAATGATTTTCAGGAGAGCAATTTACATTGGAATCATGGTAAGCTATGAACCAATTATCCCAAAATTCTGTAGAGAGATTTCTGGTATTAAAAACATAAATTTCAATACAGCGGAGCAATTAGTTTTAGCGTTTGCAGTGAATTTCAGAAGGCTGCTAAAATAGGATCTCAGGTAAATTCTGGACTGTATATCTCAAAATTGCATAACATTTTTTGTTGACCATATGCAACTAAGCTGGAAGAAAGTTTAGCGCAATATCTTTATTTGCTACGGCTTAAGGCGTATTTAATTATTTTGCCAGATTGGGCTTTATATGGGGCTAAGGGTAAATTATGGACTAATCTTCACGAAATTTCACAGTGTCATTTCTAGTCCTATAAAACTTGGACGTGCCAAATTTGTTATGATAGCATTATTAATTATGGTTTTAGGCGTACTAAACTGTTTTCCGGAAGTAGGGTTTATATGGGGCCCAGGGTAAATTATGAACCGATATTCATGAAATTTCGCAGTGTCATTTCTAGTCCTAAAAAACTTTGACGTACCAAATTTTGTTATGACAGCGTTATCTTTTACGGTTTTAGGCGTACTAAACTGTTTTCCGGAAGTAGGGTTTATATGGGGCCTAGGATAAATTATTGACCGATCTTCATGAAACTTTACAGTGTCATTTCTAGTCCTATTGAACTGTGACATGCCAAAATTTGTTATGATATCATTGTTAATTAGGGGCTTAGGCGTTCTATACTCTTTTTCGGGAGTAGGGCTTATATGGGTAAATTAAAGACGGATCTTCACGAAATTTTACTGCGTGATTTCCAGTCAAAGAAAACGAGTTTTTGCAAAATCTTATACCATTTTGTACATTTTTCCGCCATTAATGTAAGTTTTTGTAACAAAATTATCACTATTGTTTAGGTGGTCGTTTCAGATTTTGATTCATAGCTCTGATCCTACTGACTTGATTTTGCTGGATTTCAATCCCAAACTACTTAGGATAACTACAAGCAGTTTGACACCAAGTTTGCTTATTTCTTTTGAGTTTTTCAAAAGTGAGCGTGTTTTCAACAGACGGACATACGGGCAGATGGTCAGACGGACAGACAGACGGACATGGCTAAATCGACTTAAAATTACTCATGGACCCAGAACATCGACCCATATGCGCGAAATTATCGTATATGCCAAAATATTGTAGGCGAATTCCATTTCGTTGCTTCAAAAGTTTTATGTATATTTTCATATTTATATTGCAAGTGATAGCAGAGAAAAGTATAAAAATGGCTCTCCTGTAAAATTTGGTTTTTGTAACATACGATAATTTCGCGAAAAGGGGTCGATATATATATACTTTATGGGGTCTGAGTTGAATAATAAAAAAGTTTCACACGGAATGACAAAATTAGTATACCCTCTTCACAACTAATTGTGGTGGAGGGTAATAAATATAAGTAAAATTATAAAAAGAAAAAATAAAACGTTGAAAAAAGTTTAAAAATAAAAACAAATCTTTTTTAATTTACAAGATTTTGTTTGTCGTGCTTAATTCCCGATTTGTATTCTTGATAAAAATAGTGGAATTTACTGTTGAAGGGATAAGCTATTCCTATGCGCATTTCACTGGTTGCTTAGGCCAGATCGTCAAAATTTCAAAAACTTCCAAAAAAAATTTGATAATAAACTGGCAAGTGCACGGATAAAAAAACTATGCTGCAACATGCTTTATTTTTGCGAAAACAATAAAGCAAGTTGGTTCTGTTTTCATTTTGTTTTTTTTTAACCTTCTTACAACTACAATTAATGTTGGAAGAATTCCAACTAATTGTTGTGGGGAATGTAAGAAAACATAAACTCACTGTTTATTAATGTTGATTTTGTTTAAGCTTTGATATTGTAACAAGTAAAACTGTTACTTAAAACTATTATTTGCTTAACAGTTTTATTTGTTTAATATCTTTAGTTTAATAAGTATTGTGGTAATTTTGTTGAACTATTTATAGTTTTTAATCCAAATTTTCAATATTTTTAATCAGGCCTTAAGTTCATCAAATTTAATTTTCATTAAATTATTTTTATGAAGAAAGGAATGAACTTAAGGCCTGATTAAAAATATTGACAATTTAGATTAAAAACCATAAATAGTTCAACAAAATTCGGAATTAACTTGGAAATTCTTGAATCAAGCACAGTAAGGGATTAACTTCTATCTCATTTGTACCTAAATCAATTGTGTTTTCGGATTATTTTATGTACAAAGCACTGTAATAGTCCGTTCTAAAATCAGACATTCTGTAATTGATTTAAGGATATCCAAGTTGGTTTTAATCCCGAATTTGTACTTAAAAAAATAAGAAAGTAAGATTAATTCTAATCTAAACACTGTACAATTGATATCGCTTTGATTAAATTTAAGTACGGATAGATTGATTTTTCTTCTCAGTGTACTCAGTACTAGAGACATCATATTTATACTTAAAACAAAAAATTAACATCAACTTTATTTCTTCTTCTTAATATTACTGTTTAACAACGTATACACGGTATAACAAGTAAGAAAGTATAGTCGGTCAAGCCCGACCATTTGATACCCTACACCACAGTATTAAAAACCCAACATGCTTATATGTGCTTGTATGGATCTATGTTTATAAAAGTCATTAAAATCGGTTTAAAAGTTTGTGAGATGCAGAAATTGCTCCCTACCTCCCCTTGTGGTCCTATTTTAGAAAAACTGTATAGCTTATGTGTCCATATAGATATGGATCTATCTTTGTTTTAAATTTTATTAAAATCGGCTTGAGAGGCAGAAATTGCCCCTATCTCCCGTCGTGGTGCTATTTTTTAAAAAATTCATACTTTTGTGTCCATAAAGATATGGTTCTATCTATGTTTTAAATTTTATTAAAATCGGTTTGATAGTTTCTGAGAGGAAGAAATTTCCCCCTATGTTCCCTCGTGGTCCTACGATTTCGCCCATTTTTAATAGGCTTGGTCGCTGTGCTACTAAGAACCTATGACCCAAATTTTATCAAATTATCTCCAAAATTGCGACCTGTACTTTACGCACAAAGTTACATGGACAGACATCCAGTCGGACGGACATCGTTAGTTCGACTCATAAAGTGATTCTGAGTAGATCGGTATACTTTAAGGTGGGTCTAGGACCACCAATTTAAGGCGTTACACACATCAGCACAAATTCATAAAACCCTCTCCACTATTGTGGTGTGGGTATAAAAACACAAAAAAAATATGTTATAATACTACAAAATATTGAACATTTTGTTACTTCGGTTAATCGGTTAATCGACTGAAATTATCCGGTTTAATCGTTTATCGAAAAAAGCCAATTTGAAATTAACCGATCAGTAATTAATCGGTTAACCGGTTGACAGTTAATCGAATGAATACCCTAGTAAAGATATAGTTTTAATTAAAGTATTTAATAAATTTTAAGCCAAATTAACTCAATTCGCTCCACCTAACTTTACTTTAGCAACGTTTTAATGTAGATGTATGCACACAGCAGTGTTGCCATTGAAAGACTAAAAAAAGTTACACTTTTCTTTCAAAAATGTACCGTTTTATCAGCAATAGTTACATATTGAAATATGATTTGAATAAAGGAGAAGGTCAAAATTCGTTAGTTACAAAATTAAAAAACGAGTTAAGAGTTCCTTCTCACAGTTCTTTTGGCGCTTAATTAGAAGAAATATACAGATTGTATCAATGCATGTCTTTTCCATATTTTTTCAAGGACATGCATTGACACAATCTGCAAAATTGCTATTTTGTCTTAAATATGCAGAAATATGCAAAAGTATGCACTAAAAATTCAATGCCTAATTCACAAAAAGCTCTCAAACAAATAAATATATGTGATGGGAAGAAAATCGTAAAACTCACGTATTTAGAAGTTCGTTTTAGTACACTTTTGATAAAAAATTTTTAATTTGTTATAAAATTCTGTTAAATAGAGAAATGTTTGTCATAAAATTATTATTTTATTACAGAAATCTTATTAAAAACGACTTTTGAAATTCTTGCGTTTTACATTTTCGATTTCTAACACACCCCTGATAGTTTCTGCCTTCATTGCAAAATTTATATACGTTTTCCCTGCTTATGAGCATTTAAATCAGGATCCAGCCCCAGTATTTCGTGGTTTGAAAGCTTTTTAGTAAATCAGTTAAATATTTTTATTGAAAGATTGGGCTTCGATTTGATTTAAAAGTTTAATGATTTAAAAAATATCTTCGTTAAGTTAAATTTAACCCCTATTTGTTTTAAAACTCCGTTTTTGCTTAATATGTACATTTATAAATTTCATCCAGAACTTGTTTGAAGCGAAGTTTTGCTGTAGAGTCGGAGTTGAAGAATGGGAGTTGAGGTTTTTTTACCAGAGTCGGAGTCGAAGAACCCACAAAAACTCGAGATTTCGACTCCAAAGTTGTTCAAATAAAAAAATTTTAAGAGGGTCTGCTTTAAAAATGTTTAAGTGAGAAAATAAGGGCCAGTCAGTCTACTTTACATATGTACATAACTATATTAAAGAATAATTTGGTTAAACCAAGCCATCATATGTTGCGAAAGGTAATTTTTTGCTTGGACGAGAATCATGCAAAGTTTTCTTGGTTCAAGCCCTATTTAGATAATAATTCTTTCCGTGAACGTAACTTATTTTCTTATAAAAGTTTCAATTAGGTAAAGCCTTATCGAACACAGCTCTCCTAGCTGTGGCTCTTCTGTGCGACATTTTTTGGTGATCTTATAGCATTTAGTTTTTTTCTTTTGTGGCTAAAAAGGTAGAATATTATGTTCAAAAGATTAAAATCCAATGTCTGGAAACAGATATATGCTCTGGCACCTACAATTCAAAGAAAATATATTGGAAATACTTCGGAAAGAAATTATCTTCAAAATATAATGTGAACTAATTTTCCAGTAATCATCTTAAATAATTAAGATTTAAATTGTTATCTTTAATAAAATCAGAAAGAAAAAAATTATTCATAAAATAAATCATAGCGTCAAATATGCATTACCCTGTGGTAAAGTATTCATATAAATACACATCGGTATATGTAAGTGGTAAATGTATAATGTATATTGTACGTACACTACCAACAAGAACCTTATTATAATTCCGTAGTCTATGGTATTTATGCTGTAAGCCATTGTGAAAATGAAAATTATTATCATTTATAATCCTATGAATCTACTTTGTTCCAATCAAGAACACACGTACACACACACACACACACACACACACACACACACACACACACACACATACACTAACTTTCAGACAGATATATACAAGTAGAAAGAATGACACTGGCTTAATTTGAGACTATGAGTATATATCGAAGTAAAAGCGTGTGTGAATTAATACCTTAAGCACATTTCATCAGTTCTAAGAATAAACATACATTTAAAACTTTGAACTCCGTTTAAACTCCTGCAATCTACAACTTAGCTGGAAACATAATCATCTATACACACAAGCTAACGTTTGTTGCAGAATTCCATGTGATAGCGAGCACAGTGTCCGAAAACGTCGGCTGCATCATTAAAATTTTTCTGGAAGTTTAAAGTAAAAACCTGAAGCTACGTAATATTTAATGGCCTTTGTTAAATTGATTCATGTATAAAATGCGTGGTTTCTCGTTTACTTTTTGTTTCATTTTATTTTCATTTTGTGTTTGTATTTTGCTACAACTGGAAGCTTGAATATTTAATCCATTACTTTGTTGCGGATATTTTTTAATTTAGTTTCATTAGCCGTTTTTTTTATCTGAGGAAAATTATATATATTAAGATTGGTTAAGTCAAAATACATGTGGAAAATAGTTCATGTCTAGCAACATTCTACTATCGCACAAAGAAGTATTTGACCCGAAAAACTGGCCAAAAATTTGTATACCCATACCACAATAGTGGAGAGGGTATTATGCATTTGTGTTGATGTGTGTAACACCTTAAAATATTGAGTCGAACAAACGATGTCCGTCCGGCTGGCTGGATGTCCATGTAACCTTGTGCGCAAAGTACAGGTCGAAATTTTCTAGATAATTTGATAAAATTTGGGTCATAAGTTCTTACACAAGGACCAAGCTTATTGAAAATGGGCCTTATCGTAGGACCACGAGGGATGATAGGGGGAAATTTCTTCCTCTCAGAAACTATCAAACCGATTTTAATGAAATTTAAAACATACATAGATAGGACCATATCTATATGGACACAAAAGGTATGCATTTGTTAAAAAATAGGCCCACGAGGGGAGATAGGGTAAATTTCTGCCTATCAAACTGATTTTAATGAAATTTAAACCGTAGATAGATCCAAATCTATATGGCCACATAAACTATACAGTTTTTCAAAAATAGGACCACAAGGGTAGGTAGGAGGCAATTTCTGCCTCTCATAAGCTTTCAAACAAATTTTAGTGAAGTTTATAAACATAGATAAATCCATATTTATATGGACACATAAGCATGATGGGTTTTTAAATACTGTGGTGTAGGGTATCATATGGTCGGGCTTGACCGACTATACTTTCTTACTTGTTTTTTTTATTAAAGTTTGAAATTTTAGACAGTTTAAAGTTGAATTTGATTTGTTGTGGATTTGTGTTGTTTTTTTTAAGTTCAATTTTGCCTTTTAATGTGTAACTTTAATTTGTTAAGCTATAAAACCCGAAAGTATTAATAAACATTTTCGTAACTTTCCTTCCTTCGACAGTGTCCTTGAACTACCAATTAATCTGAAAACTCACCATAAGATGTATAATTTCATACTTTATCAATGAATGTACTTTCTTTTTCAGATATCTTTAAATTAAAGTTTGGCTTTTTATACAGCTTTTAAAATAAAATATTTCCCTGTGCGTGGGTCTAAATTAGAATATATTGATTTTTCTAATTGTTTCCGACACTTTGATTGATGTTATCGCTGGTTGTCTTTTGTTTTTTGCTTTTCTGCACATTTGGTGATATACTTTGCTAGATTAGCCAATTTATTTCTCCCAAGATTTTCTTTGTCCGTCTCTGTTAAATTCTTTTTATTTGGATTTAATTAAGTTTCTTTAGTGTTTGCTTTTGTTGTTTCTATGTTTTCAAGCTTTGGTGTAATAAATATTTTAACATATTTTTGTGATTGTTTACTGAGATTGATGGCAGAAAAATTTGTAAATAACAAATGTAATGTTAATGAATTATATTGACTGATCATCTACGTCTCTGGGAATGAGAGTATAAATTTATGGTTCTTGCCAAATACAGTTTTGACCAGCTGAAAATTTATATATCGCATATTTTTCCAGAGAAAAACATATATTCGAAGAATTGAAGTACAACAAGAAAGTAGTTAAGGGTTTGGTGTTGAACACAACATATGTTCTTTTAAACTCTCTCAATCAGTGTTGAATATATTACAATTTATAAGACTACCCTATTAAGATTGGTGTACAATAGGCGGCTTCTTTGGTATTTTGATGTGTCGTCCACAAAAAGTATATAATCAAATAAGTTTACGAAAGAACGTGTGTAAAATGAGGTAGTTTTTTATGAAATCTAACGAAAACTCTGAGTATTTTGTTCTTGTTTTAAACAAAAGAGCTAACATTTTTTGCATTTGGTCTTTCGTTATGTCTCTTTGAAGCCGCTAATGTCTCCTTGAAGCCAATTTTCTAGCAAATAAATCCAAATTGGTTGGCAAACTCAAAAACAAATCTTTAAAGATATTTTGTTTTATCTCTGCGAGGTAATAGCATTTGATATTAGCTTTATAAGTTTCCACATTGTCTTCTTTTATCCTCCGGGAGTATGTTGGGTAACCTTTAAGTATATTTTACCTTTTGGTGTTACATTCTCCAGGGAAGTAACGTACAGTCAATACCTTGAATTCGGCAGAGTTTAAGATTGATATATCTCTTAATATCGCGGCTGACATTTGGAGAGCAACGTTTAGACATCACGTGGTGGTTTATACACAAAGTCAAGGGTAAACAGATCTTATGGAAAAGTTCTGCCTGCTGCAAATCTTCCAAGGTGCCGTTGCCCAATTGCAGCAGCAGAGGTTGAATAGCTCTAGTTCCAAAGCAAGGGATGATGGGACTGTTTTCTGGTAAATGTATACAATTAGAATTGTGACTAATATGTGTGCGGTAGTGTTCTACTCATGCAAGGTGGCGCCGGGATACAAATTGTGTTTGCTAGGCTGACCCGGCAGGTACACCTTATAACTTTCGGATTTTCATAAGCTTTTGATTTTCGAAAATGTATTAACCATTTTTCTAAGCACGTCACGAAAATGAAATGTAAAGTTTGCACGATTTTTGTTAAGAAATAGTAAATATAGCTGTTGACGGTTGTTAAGGTTATCAGCATACCCATTAGGACAAATCTGAATTAATAAGAATATAATAATCAAGCAGTATTAAGTTTGCATCATGTTTCAAAATTCATGGTATCTTTTAACAAGTTCTAAAACGATGCTCGACAACTAATACTAAAAATACGACAAGCAAATTCTCGGTTGGAATTGAATCTCCCGATACAATGGCGACATAAATTGCAGTATATCGCAAGAGCCAAATGCGTTCATTCGATCGATTTTTTGACAATATTTAGGCGATAGAGTTCAACAGAAGTTGCTCAGCTGTATTACAAAATTATATAAATACAAAATATCAAATTTCTTCATCGCATTACAAAAGATTAAGGATAACAGATTGTAACAAAATTAGGGCGAACTATTTTAAGAAACTTTGAGGAACAATTTCCAAAATAAGAAGATCTGACATTCCTTTTCTATTTTCTTAAACATTTGATTAACATTGGTTGCGACAGCAAGTCGAACATTTTGTCGTCGTAAAAAACTTTTTGAAATAGGTCTAAGATTTCCGCCAATTTAGATTTATTCCTTCCGGTACAAATATATCGCTGGTAAGATGCTTAAACTTTAAAGAAATTTTAAATTAGGTTAAAGCTAGATGCAAAGTTAAGTTAAGTTAATTGCGCTCAAATGCATTATCACTTATTTCAGTTGAACAATTTTTTTGTAGATATCACAAAAACCTTAATTTAAATAAAAAACTTTTAAAATTAATTTTCGAAAATTTTTGTCAACTTAAAAGATAATTTTTTCGTAAATTCCTGGGGTTTTGTGCCCAAAAAGAAAATCATACAGGAAGTATAAAAATATTTCACAAATAAACAAATTTTTTTTAAAAAGCTCTAACTTAAAAAAATACAGATTTTTTTTTAAATTAACATTTTGTTTTGAAATCTTTTTATCTAAGAACCCTTTTCTGTGTATTAAACAAAGCATCTTTTGTTCTGATTATAAATCAATAAACTTGGCACAAAATTTTATGTTCGTGATTTTTAATGTTTTTTTTTTGTAGTTTAAGCTTCAACATACATTTGATCACATTCAAAAGATTCTCAACATATAGAAACTTTCAAAACTTAACAGTGTAACAATGTTTAAGATATGTGCGAGTGTTAATATGTCTAATGGAGAGAGTGTGTAAGTATTCTGCGAGTGTGTATGTAACACAGAATTTAACAAACTTGTCATTAACATTTGGAATTGACAGTTGTAAATGAACATGTAAGTGTGTTTAAAATGTTGTCAAAAAAAGTTTTACTTTTTACTACTTGAAAAAAGAAAAGTTTAAGTTTGGCACAAAAATTATAAAATAGAAAGGAAAACAAAGTTTTTTTTGGCTTCTTACCACAAACAACTACAAGTTTAAAGAAGAAAAAAACCTAAAACCAAAATTATTACAAGGTAGCAAAATTAAAACAAAAGCAAAAAACTTCATTCAATCCACGCAAAGTTTTAAGTAACTACTCGTTGTCTTGTAACTATAAGATTTGCTGTGATTGAATTAAAAAACTATTTTGATTAGAGAAAAGACTTAAAGAAATTAAGTTTGATTCACAAATAAGTATATGAGAAAGGGTAGCGGAAAATGTTTTAGTCTTTATATTAGCGAAAGTTTGAAATGGGAGAAATTTTAATTTGCCTTTTTTAAGGTTGATCCTAAAGATATGAGTGACAAGAACAACCTGGTATCTGAGTTTTCTTTCATTCATTTTTAAAAAATGTTCAAAATTCGTAAGAAGTTCTCTTCAAATTATATTTAAAATTAACTTTGTGTTTAACACTATATTAAAAACGAATTCCCAAAAATTTTTTGGTAAAATGAAGTGATATTGCAATTTTTTTCACTATCACTGAACGCAGATTGAATGTTAAAATCTGCACTCAATTCAAATAGTGCAAAATTGGGACTTGCAATCAAGAAAGCTGCATACTGTCTGACTTAAACTTAAAAAATATCACTTTGTATGTGCATGGTTTTTGATTTTTTTTTTTTTTTTTTTTTGAGGATATGCATATTCTTTGCTTATGCATATCCTCATTAAACAAAATTAAATTTAGTGAAAAAACGGTTTAATTATTGGCTTTAATCATGAAAAAACAGTTTTTGATTTTAAATTTAGTGCAACATTTTTAGTTGCACTCAAATGAGTGAAGAAAAAAAAGTTGCAATAAGCTGATGATTGCTTGTTTTTAAATCAAATTTTTTTTTAGAGCAAAATTTGTTAAAATCACTATCACTCATGTTTTGTGAGGCTGCAAATTTTCAATTCATCACTCAATATTTTTGCACTATCATTAATTATGAGTTGAAATTTCTAAATGAGTGCACTACCTCCATCCATGCTCTTTTCAAAGCGGATGCAAATTTATACGTGTTCATGGCAACCACCAGTATGAAGGGGGTTTCATATTGGATAGGGCAATATGAAAAAATTGGAAAATTAGGTGCAATAATAACCATTGAAATACAAATAAATTATACAATTTTTGAGCTTTAACATTTCCTCTAAAGCAACAGTTTTTAATTAAAGCTTTAAATTATGTTTTGCTGAACACTGATAACTCCATATACAAATTCAAAAAACTACTTAAAAAAAGAAATACTTTAGACTTATTAACTAACTGCCGCATTCATAAAAAATTTAAATGGATTTGAAATGCATTAAAAAAAAAAAAATTTTATGAAAATTTTGCTTTAAAACAAATTTCAAACTTATTTTATTTTTTATGAATACGGCAGTAAAAGTTTAAATGAACTTTAATTATTATTAAATTAAACTGTTTTGATGAAAATTAAAAAAGTTTTCGGTCCATCTTGTGTATGACTGGCTAACTAACTGCATAAGTTTAATAGTAGAAAATGTGTACATAGAAAACATTATTGCCAGTTGAATCATTTTATTTGAAATACATTTTAATGAAAGACTGCACCTCAATTAAACTTAAAATTTCCAAAAGCTCTACAAAACTCATAAAACTGTAACAAATATAATGCAGAGAACAAAGATAATAATTTTGTTCAACCATACAATTGCAACAAATTTCAACATTTTTAATGTATAGAGTACACATACATATACATAAATAACCATGCAGGAAACCTGGGATCCAAGTCACCACTTTTGTTGATTTTATTGGTGACACTGTACACAAAAATTCACCAGTATAAATTTATACAAGAAAGAATATTTTAGTATTAGAAAAGTTGAATACATTTTTTTTATTTCACACTCCTTTTTTGTGTGTGTTTTTTTAAGTTAATTTTAATCAAACTTTTTATATGATAAATAGAAGGTATTTCCTTTATGTTTTTCTAAGATTTTATTTCCTACACAGAGAAAACAGATTCGTGATCACAACCGGTTCGGTTGTTACAAATACTTGTATTGGTGTTCATAACAAAAGATTTGATTGTCTTTATCAATATATTTTTTTAACCGGTTACATAAACCATTTTTCCGATTTATAAGAAGAAAATCCAAATAATTAAAATAAACTCCATTTTTTGTTAGTATATTTATTTATTAATATTTTTATGAATTGTTTACAAATTATTTAATTTTATACAAACACATATGTAAATGCAGCTTTCTACATCATCCAATGGATTTCCAAAGGTGTAAAGCTTATGCCTTAATGTGCAAACAAAAACAATCTTTGGCTTCGGTTCAATGCAATTTCTTTCATCAATGTCGTCTTGTTCTAGTGTCTGAAGTAAAACAGAATAATTAACATGTGGCTTTTGCAATACGAACAGTGATAGAAAATCAGTAAAAAAACGATTTTCATATAATGTACTTATAACATATTTGCTTGACCAATGTACACACGGAGCGAAATATAAACAATATGTATAAGATATTGACCAGATATCATCAGATTATTGTTAGACGATTGTCTAACTCCTCAAAGAATCTTCTGATGATTATCTGATGAGTAACAATAACAAAAACTTTTAATTTCAAAAGATTTTGTTATTCGTGATTAATTCCCAGTTTTTATTCTTGACAAAAAACACTTGAAATTTATTGTTGATGGGATAAGCTATTCCTATGTGCATTTCACTGGTTGCTTAGGCCAGATCATCAGGAAACTTCATCCATAAAGATTGGATGCAACCAGTAAAATGCGCATAGGAATAGCTTATCCCATCAACAATAAATTTCAAGTGTTTTTATCAATAATAAAAACTGGGAATTAAGCACGAATAACAAAATCTTTTGAAATTAAAATTTTGTATTCCCAAAAATTTAAATTACTTTTTGATAGCAAATTATAAAATCTAAGAAATTAGTACTCAAAATGTTCTGCAATTGGTTAATATTTAAATTCAATAAATCTGTTAAATATTAATCTGTTTCTTTTTCAATATAGTCAAGATATATCTCAACCCTGGATGCTATTTTAAAGAAGTGGTAGGTTGTTTTTAAAAAAATATGGTGGAAACTAACTATTTATGTATATAATTTTATTTTGTTTTAACTATTTAATAATAAGTAAAAAGATGTGCTTCTTTGTACGTAAATGAAAATTTGTCACCCCATTGATATTTTGGCGATATCTTCCTATTTTCTATTAAGTGGTTATCTGGCGATATTACTAGTTTATCATCTAGAAGAATTGCTTTCGTATTGCTGAGAAGTATTGCCATCGAGACACGTTTCTTCCCGAAGGAAGTATCTTCCGCAATACGAAATCGATTATTGCCGCAATAATATTTTTCATCCTGGCAATACGTTTGGCAATACATGAGGTGTATTTCTGTGTTTGCTGGGTAACGTATATATTTATGCATGTAGATGTTATAATTTGTTTATGCAAAAGAAAAGGTATCGAAATGATTTACAACCGCCTACAAAAGTTCAACACCATGATAACACACATATCAACTCATCAGACAATACCAACAACAAAAAATAAAAACAGCAGCCCCACCAACAATACCAAAAACAGTAGGAACATAATTCAAGGCAAAACAATGAATCCCTTCTAGAAGGCAAGCAAATATATTTCACCACACATACGCTTGCAAAAGCTGTTTTACGAAGAAACCCCACAAAAGCAAAAGTCACCAACTTCAAGGATGGCATACCTGCGTAAATTATGATCTTTCCTTTTTTCCTACTCTTTGCCGCCGCGCATTTATTTTCTTCCACTTTTTTTGTCTGGTTTATGTTCCTACTTAACTATACTTGCGTGTGTGTTTAGAACTCTGTCTTTATACCCTCATTCCTTGAGTTGATTTTTTACTTATTTTTTATGATTCTTTTTTTCAGCTTCAGTCTTCTTTTTGGTGTTTAATAACAAAAAAAAAAAAAAAAGAAGGTAAAAACAAAGTAATTTGAGCTGAGTATAAAATACAGACATAGAAAATCAGTATTATATCATTACTGTTATTAGGTACCACATACTCCTAGCTCCTGATGATGCCGCACTGCTGTTGCTGCTCCTACTATTTGTTGCTGAGGTTGTTAGTCCTATTGTCTTTGCTGTCAGGTGCTGAATGGTGGGTGTTTTTTGTCTGATGATAAACAATGATACTCTTAAAACAACGACATGAAAATGAGCAAGAAAAATATGATGGTAAGTAAAAAAAAAGGAAATAAGTCAAAGTCGTAAAAGCGATTGAAGTCGAAACCCAGGATCACTCTTAAAAGAGTTATTTAAACTAAAAAAAAATTAATGCACGTACCTAAAATGTTATTTCCGTTTACTACACCCTGTAACGGTAATATTCGCACATGAAAAAAGTCGTTATACGCACAAAAACACACATTAGATCTTCTTTCAAAAGGACTTAGAAGTTTACAAAATATAACATTTTTAAAAGTAATTAAAAGAAGACTAACTGCTGTATTCATAAAAATATTTTATATTAAATAAAGGTTTAGAACACAAATTTTGTATGAAAATTTTACTTAATTCGAAATGAATTACAATAAGAGTTTGTTGAATTAAATAAACCAGTGAAATCAGCATAGAAACTAGCTATTTCTCAACGATAAATTTCAGTGTATGTATCAAAAATAAATATTGGGCATTTAGCACGTCATACATAAATCTTATTAATAATAAATTTTGTATTTCCAAAAATTACTTCGATTGAATAATCGTTTATGAATACGGGCGTTAATGGTTAGATAATTAATTATGCCCCGATAAATCTGTTAATATAAAATTGTACAAGTGTAATTTTTTTTTTGGAATATTCGCAGAACTTAATAATAAAAAAGTAAAGAAAAACAAGTAAGAAAGTATAGTCGGTCAAGCCCGACCATCTAATACCCTACACCACAGTATTTAAAAACACATCATTGTTATGTGTCCATGTAAATATGGATTTATCTATGTTTATAAACTTCATGAAAATCGGTTTGAAAGTTTGTGAGAGGCAGAAATTGCCCCCTGCCTCCCCTTGTGGTCCTACGATTCGTCCCATTTTCAAAAGGCTTGGTCCTTGTGCTAATAAGAACCTATGACCCAAATTTTATCAAATTATCTCCAAAACTGCGACCTGCACTTTGCGCACAAGTTTACATGGACAGCCAGCCAGCCAGCCTGCCAGCCAGTAGGACGGACATCGTTAGTTCGACTCATAAAGTGTATGGATCTATCTATGTTTTAAATTTCATTAAAATCGGTTTGAGTGGCGGAAATTGCCCCTATCTGCCCTCGTGGTCCTCCTTTTTTAAAAATGCATACATTTTGTGTCCATATAGATATGGTTCTATCTATGTTTTAAATTTCATTGAAATCGGTTTGATAGTTTCTGAGAGGAAGAAATTTCCCCCTATGTTCCCTCGTGGTCCTACGATTCGGCCCATTTTCAATAGGCTTGGTCCTTGTGCCAATAAAAACCTATGACCGAAATTTCATCAAATTATCTCCAAAATTGCGACCTGTATTTTGCGCACAAGGTTACATGGACAGCCAGCCAGCCTGCCAGCCAGCCGGACGGACATCGTTAGTTCGACTCAAAAAGTGATTCTAAGACGATCGGTATACTTTAAGGTGAGTCAGGACCAATATTTTAAGGCGTTACACACATCAGCACAAATGTATAATACCCTCTCCACTATTGTGGTGTGGGTATAAATACCGATTTGAAATTTTTACAGAATAGTTTTCTTGTTATATTTAAAAATTACTGATATAAAAAAAGAGTTTAAAGTCAAATAAGGACCAGTCTCATATACTGAGAATCAAGGTTAGAGTAGGAGTCGGAGTTGGAGTCGGAGTCGTTCTTAAAAAATTCCAGCGGATGGATTCGGAGTTGCAACTATTTCTTGACGACTCCACAGCCATGATTTATTCTAAGGCTGATGTCAGAGAGAAGTGAAGCGAAGATAGAAACGATAACAGTATCTGCTATATCAATGCTAGAAGGTGTCGGGTGTTTCTTCCGGTTATATTATTTTAGGGTGTTACAGTATCTGCACAAAATCCAAAGCATTGTGTATGATGGCAAAATTTTGTTAGAAAAAAAATTGTGTACGTGCATTTTGCTTAAGTGCATATTTTGGATAACAGCATTAGAGTTTTGGTTAACAATGTTTATTTTTAATACAAAATATTATTTTTAAGTGCCTCATAAAAAAAAGTAATGACTCATATCGCTATTTTATGAAAAAGAAGGGCAAAAAATTTTAATTGAAAATAGAGTTGATCTCGCAGCTATATTTAATATTCAAACTGTCGGTGAAGGGTGTCAATGATTCGGCACAGCTGAATATAGCACTCTAAAATGTTTTTAAATGAACTGTTTAATATACATATATTAATATTAAATTTAAAACTGTATTAAAAAAATTTGTTGAAAATAATGAATGCGTGACTAAATCTTTTTTTGTAATAAGAAAAAAATTTTACATAAGGGCACATATATACAGGTAAGTGAATTCCCTTAGCAGCATTATTTATGCTGCTAAGTGAATACTGCGTAAGAGAATATTTTGCATACCTGCACCAATTTTCGTGCAAACTTGAATATGCAGCTAAGCGAAAAATACTGTATATGTCTTTTTTATGAAATATGGATTCTGACGATGAGTTTATCATGTCAATTATTACTTTTTATGCATTTGTTGTACAAAAAAAGAGTACAGGTATCGATTTCCATTACTTTCTTATTTAACACACAAATTGCTTTTATTATGTTTTATATCTTTTGTTATTTAAATAAAAGAACAAAACTTTATCAAATGGTCACAAATTCACAAAGAAAAGCAATGCTTAAACCGTCTTAAATACACAAAAAAAAAAAAAGAAAAAAAGCCTTTACAGACAGAAACAAAAACTAAAGAGGAGAAAGTATAACGTGCTTGAAACTATAACACAAAACGCTTTGTAGCTCTCACTCTGACATCTTTTGAGCAAAACCATAAGAAAAACATAAGCAGTTGTTTTAAGCACCATGTAGCGCCATCTTATATTATAGCTTAATGCGGCTACTCTGACATCAGCCTTAGAAACGATTTTTTAACCAGTTACTTAAATTTTTTTAATATTCTTTATTTTTGTTGTTTTAATTCACGACAAAAATATACGTTTTTGTTTTAATATTTAATAAAATATTAATCAATTTTTGAGTTTTTGTTTTTAATTTGCAAAAATTAATTACAGTTTTAGAAAACTACTTTCGTTGAATTTTATGTGATGCTCAAGCGACCAATTCAACCCTAATTTCCCTAATAGAACTTTGAAATTCTCTTTTGTATACAAAAAATTTAAGCACTCTAAAGACCTCAATTTCCAATTCATTTTTTATAATATATTTTTATTGTTTTAATAATAAGTTAGTCTTTCTAATTTGCGACGCTTTCTAAAAACTGCCTCATTTTATAGAGAAGAAAGAAGTAATTGCTTTAAGCGAAGTTAAATCTCTTAGCTTTTATAGAATAGCATGATCATGACGGTAAAAACTTAAAAAATATAAATATTGTGCATATAAACGCAAAAATACATATTCAGCCGATGTTGAATGTGAACCACACGTAATCGCCAAGGTTTTTTCTGCATTTCATTTGACATTTCTCAATTTCATACTAACTCAATTTGAACCATGAAAGATATACAATCGAGCAACGCGTTAAAGTTATTCAGGCTTATTATGAAAATGGGCGTTCAAATCAAAATGCATATCGTGCACTTCGTGATTTATTCGATCAATTTAATCGTCCAAATGTGCGTCAATCGAAAAAATCATGCAAAAATTTGAACAAACCGGGTCTGTAGGAAACACCAGTAAATGCTCGAACAGCTCGTACTGCAGAAAATATTGCTGCTGTTCGCGATACATAGTGTGGCTGAAGAGCCGTCCACCTCAACTCGTCGTCGTGCCCAACAATTGCACCTCTCACGCTCGTCGTTGATGAACATTATGCATAAAGACTTGCATTTACACGCTTAAAAGGTGCAATTGACTCAAGAACTAAAGTCTCTTGACCATTCCAAACGTCGTCAATGGTCTGAATGGTGGCAAGAAATGGCAACAGTGGATGATAAATTTTCGAAGAAAATCAGCTTCAGTGATGATACACGTTTCCACTTCAGTGGATTCGTCAATAAGGAGAATCCAAGAGTGATTGTCGAAAACCCAATGCACCAACAAAGAGTGACTCTTTGGTGCGGTTTATGGGCTGGCGGCATCCTCGGGCCGTATTACTGTGAATGGTGTTCGCTATCGTGAGATGATAACGAACTTTTTATGGCCCGAATTGGAAGATATGGATGTGGCCGTGTTATCTCACGTGGTGGAGATGACAATTGGCCGCCAAGATCATGTGATTTGAAACCGTTGCATTTCTTTCTTTGGGGTTATTTGTAAGAAAAGGTTGAAATTACGTTGATAAGCCAAAGCTAAAGAATGATATAATTCGGCACATTAACGGCATAGAACCTCAATAATGCCTCAGCGTCATCGAAAATTTGGACCATCGGATGGAGGTTTTCCGCCGAGGTCGCGTTTTTTTTTTGTTGCATACATAATTGAACCATACCAATATTATCATAATAAAAAGAATGACAATAATTTCCTAAATAATTTTTGTTTTATTCAAATCGGCTCTTAAAATTTAACCACCCTTTTTATATGTTTCATCAATATAGTTTAACGATAAGATTCTTAAGAGAGACAAATTTATATCAAATTTAACATACATATGTATGTATAAGATTTTTATTTATTTATTTATTTTTTATACTATTTCCGACTATAAACATTTTGATCATATTTTTGTTTGTTTATTATTTGTAAACAATTTTTCTTAGATACTCTATTTCATTTATTTATTAATGTAGAGTAAAAAACTTGCTTTAGGAACATTAAACAATACCCTAAACTTTAACGTAGCGTACACTTAAAATAGACAATGATGAAGAATGGCAAATTTATTCACATTGTCCCTGCAACCGATACAGACGGAGTGACAGACATCAAATTTCTTAGCTTCAAATTGAAAATAATGCGTAAAGAGTCTCAGGTATTTTTGCTGGTGTTCTTTTACATTTTCGTCAAATAATATCTTAAGTAGATTTTAACTAAAATGATGTATATACAATATTTTATATATCATATATATTATATACTTTTAGCTTAACACAAACAAAAAACAACTTTTTTTTTTGCTTTTCGTATTTTTATACCCACACCACAATAGTGGAGAGTGTATTATGCATTTGTGCTGATGTGTGTAACACCATAAAGTATACCGGTCGACTCAGAATCACTTTCTGAGTCGAACTAACGATGTCCGTCCGGCTGGCAGAGTGGCTAGCTCGCTGGCTGGCTGGCTGGCAGGCAGGCTGGCAAGCTGGCTGGCAGGCAGGCTGGCAAGCTGGCTGGCTGACCATGTAACCTTGTGCGCAAAGTACAGGTCGCAATTTTGGAGATAATTTAATAAAATTTGGGACACAAGTTATTATTGGCACAAGGACCAAGCCTATTGAAAATGGGCGAAGTCGTAGGACCACGAAGGAAGATAGGAGGAAATTTCTTCCTCTCAGAAACTATCAAACCGATTTTAATGAAATTTAAAACATAGATAGAACCATATCTTTATGAACACAAAAGGGATGCATTTTTTAAAAAATAGCACCACGACGGGAGATATGGGCAATTTCTGCCTCTCAAGCCGATTTTATTAAAATTTAAAATAAAGATAGATCCATATCTATATGGACACATAGGTACTTAAGCTATACAGTTTTTCTAAAATAGGACCACAAGGGGAGGTAGGGAGCAATTTCTGCATCTCACAAATTTTTAAACCGATTTTAATGACTTATAAACATAGAACCATATTTGTATGGACATATAAGCATGATGTGTTTTTTAATAATGTGGTGTAGGTTATCATATGGTCGGGCTTGACCGACTATACTTTCTTACTTGTTATACCGTGTATACGTTGTTAAACAGTAATATTAAGAAGAAGAAATAAAGTTGATGTTAATTTTTTGTTTTAAGTATAAAAATGATGCCTCTAGTACTGAGTACACTGAGAAGAAAAATCAATCTATCCGTACTTAAATCTAGTCAAAGCGATATCAATTGTACAGTGCTAAGGTTAAAACTAATCTTACTTTCTTATTTTTTTAAGTACAAATTCGGGTTTAAAACCAACTTGGATATCCTTAAATCAATTACAGAATGTCTGATTTTAGAACGGACTATTACAGTGCGTTGTACATAAAATAATCCGAAAACGCAATTGATTTAGGTAAACATTAGATAGAAGATAATCCCTTACTGTGCTTGATTCAAGAATTTCCAAGTTGGGTTTAATCCCGAATTTGTACTTACAAAAATACGAAAGTAAGATTAATTCTAACCTCAACACTTTAAGCCGTACCTAGATAAGAGCGGAAGGCGGGACCTTTTTTCCGCTTAGCTTTTACGCTGTTATACCATACCTAAACAAGAGCGTCAACGTTGTGTCACAAACAGAGTGTTAACTTTCTTGTTTAATAGAACCCACAAAATAAAAATTAAAAAAAGGAGAACAACCGCTAGATTGAACGAAACCGATTTTAATGAAATTTAAAACATAGATAGAACCATATCTTTATGGACACAAAAGGGATGCATTTTTTAAAAAATAGCACCACGACGGAAGATAGGGGCAATTTCTGCCTCTCAAGCCCATTTTAATGAAATTTAAAACATAGTTAGATCCATATCTATAGGGACACATTTGCTATACAGTTTTTAAAAAATATGACCACAAGGGGAGCAGGGGGCAATTTCTCCCTCTCACAAACTTCAAACCGATTTTCATGAAGTTTATAAACATAGATAAATCCATATTTACATGGTCACATAAGTATGATGTGTTTTCAAATACTGTGGTGTAGGGTATCATATGGCGGGCTTGACCGACTAAACTTTCTTACTTTTTTGATTTAGTTTTGAATGAAAAACAAAATGCTCCACCAAAAAATAATAAATACGTTATATTGTTCTTAATCCAAATTTTTAATATTTTTAATTAGGCTTAAGTTCATGAAATTTAATTTTCATGAAATTATTTTTATGAAGAAAGGAATTTTACAACATGAAAATTAATTAAAATTGTTATTGATAATCTTTCATTCTTGACGTGGCTGGGGCTCGAACCCTGGCCGGCAGGTTACCATGACATGTTTCGATCGCAACCACTCGATCTCCTCAGATGGATTTGCCGTCTTACACCCGCAGTCATCGACGACTGCTGACGTCAATAGTCAAACATCAATCCTTAAACCAAATTGTATTTTAACATTTGGAAGATCGAAATTTGCTTTCCTGAATGATTATCAATTTTAATTGATTTTACATGTTTTTTCCTTACTTCTGTTTTTTCGTACTTTTGTCAAGAATTTTTCTTGAAGTCCAAGTACATTTTTTGTTTTTTCATTTTGTCTTTCTCTTTTCTGTTGACCTTTTTCAGCACAATTTGAAGGACAAATGTACACATAGAGCTCGTGCCTTAGCTTTAATAATAATTAGTATTGTGGTTATTTTGTAGAACTATTTATGGTTTTTAATCCACATTTTTAATATTTTTAATTAGGATTAAGTTCATAACATTTAATTTCTCATTAAATTATTTTTATGAAGAAAGGAATTTTACAACATGAAAATTAATTAAAATTGTTATTGATAATCTTTCATTCTTGACGTGGCTGGGGCTCGAACCCTGGCCGACAGGTTACCATGACATGTTTCGATCGCAACCACTCGATCTCCTCAGATGGATTTGCCGTCTTACACCCGCAGCCATCGACGACTGCTGACGTCAATAGTCAAACATCAATCCTTAAACCAAATTGTATTTTAACATTTGGTAGATCGAAATTTGCTTTTGTTCTGGCAAAAATTTGCAAACGGTTTCTTTATTTAAAATGTTTGTGGTCGCGAAAAAATTGTTGCTCTATTGCGAACACCAGTGAACATGTTGCTGCCTTTTCTGAACGAAGCTTTTTTAGATTGTTTTTTTTAGTACTTTTTAGGGTCATTCGTACTTAAATTTCTAAGTACGATTCGTACTAAAAGTAAGTAGAAAAAAACTTAAATTAAGTACGAGTTTTTTCTTTCTGTGTAGTGCTTTCTAATAGTATTTGAGACATTTGATAGAGTCAAACCCAAGCATTAAATACTAAGTAGAAGAGCGTGAACTCACTTTAATATGCATGGAAGTAAAAAATAGAAGAAATATAAAGGTAAAATATGAAAACAAAATAATTTCAGGATGAAGGATAAATATTTATAAGCAGTTTAAAGTTTACTTAAGCATAAGTGTATTTGCCATGCGAAGTAAATGCGTGTTAGGGAAAAAACTTTTTATGAAAGTGTTATATTTAAATCGAATTCTATTGCAATTTAATAAAACTCATTATAAACACTGTATATCGTTAGCCTCGTGAAGAAAGACCCTAACTAGTTTTTTCGAAATTGAGTTTTTTACCATATAATTATAATATAACCATATCATTTTTTTTTTTTTTATTCCTTAAAAGAACAAAAGGCCACTTCGATTATATTTCGTGCTTGTCTGACTGCTGCAAAGATTTTTAATTCGTGCCATGGTTTATTGATATTTCATCAATAACTAGTTGTCGACTTGGTCTGAAACTTATATGACTGCATTGCGGATTACATTCAGCCCAATTATGAATAAAAATTCCCCGGGAGTTTTCTCCCTTTTTCCAATTTTCCTATGTTAATTCAATGGTAAAAATAGGAAAAGGGAAAAAACTCCCGGGGAATTTTTATTCATAATTTGAAAAAAGTCTTACAACAAGAAGCCACCACCATGTTATGGTTATAATAATATGCTTACCACTAACAATAGTATAGTTGCTTTTCAGTCATGTTTTAATGTTTCTCTTGGAAAAGAGGAACATTTTGTTGCTAATTTAATACCACACAATTAGACAAGTCAACAAGGTTTTGGACTGGAGCAACCAAATATCTTTTCAATGGAAATTTGGTGAGCTGAATGCGAGTCTGTAATTGGTTTTTTCTCTATCACGTCAGGTTTTCCAGATACAAAAAATTTTTTTATTCGTTTCCTACATAAAAAATCACTTGTTTATTTAACAATCAATGAATTTTCAAAAGTGAATGGCGTTATTTTAACGTCGTTTGTATTTTGTTGGTTTTGTCTAAGACTCCTTGATAAATTCTTTCAATTTTCATTTCGGTGTCCACGGTTTGTCAAAGTTTCTGACTGCAAAGCCAAAATAATGTAAATTTGCATATTTTAATAATTCTGATATTACATATGGGCATTTCCCCAGAAAGGTCTACCAGGATGAAAAAATAAAATGTTGATTATCATCGTCTTTTATTGTTTATTATTATAAAAAAGTCTTTGTTTGTTCTTATAAAAGAATTGTTTCATAGCATATCTCAGCTGTTTTACTTGAGGAAATTTGGCTGGAAACTGGAAAATTTTATATTTTTCTGTATTTTCTATTTTTAAAGACATTTTTATATACTTATTTTACATGCAAGAAATATGTTATGTTTACACTCTTTCTTTATATTCTCTCCATTACAATCAATTGTAAAAGGAGCATCAAGTTTTTTTGTTAAGGAAATTTGAAGACATTTTTGGGAAAATGCGTGGTAATAATAATAAAAAAACATATGGAAAAATCGTACGTTCGCGACCGGTAAATAAGCAAATGAAACAAAAACCAAGAGAGATATTTTATCAGTTTTGAATATTCCGTTCCATTGCGCAGATTATTACATTTCACTACTGTCAGCCAAAGTTGACTTCTATTTTGCGTACGTTCGTGACCACACGTTTATAACTCTTATTATGAAAACTTATGTGCTGTTTCCAGGTTACAAACAATTGATTGTGTAGAAAATTTTATATGAAAATCACTCTGTTTTTTGAGTGCTTTTCATATAAATTTTACTACACAATCAATTGTTTGTCACCTGGAAACAACTCATTAAACTCGATGAAATCCATCTTTGTTTTGTTTTCTATATTATTTGTACATCAAAAGCGTACGAACGTACGTTCGTAATCCCAGGAAATGCCCATATCCTTTTTTTCCAACGAAATATTCATCACGCACAAAGCAAAAATAGCTTGAAACAGTAGCATACGATAACCCTGACATGCCGAAATGCTACTTTTATGAAGATTTAGAATTAATGTGGGCTTCTGTCCAATAAATAATTGTAAAATTGTAGTGTCATTGACTTTTTTACAGCATTGCCAGCATGCAATAAAAAATGAACAATGAATGTTATGCAAATCTGTGGCAATTTGACAAAACATCTAAGTCGAGATAAGAAAGCAAAAATTTTTTCAAAAAAACTAGGTGAAGAAACCATGTTTATTAAATAATTATTTCTAGATATCGCTTATAATACAAAATTTAAGAAACGTAAACAAAAATGTTTTTTGAATAAAAATTCGTTTGATTAACTAAATTTTTTCCTACTTTTTAAATTTGGCTTAAGATTTTTTTTTTCAAAATGACACAGAAATAATTGATATTACTAAATATAGCACGTTTGAATGCAACCACAGTAAGATGCAATTGAACCATAATATGGTTGCGGATGACAATAATAAAGGCAAAGTAACGTATTTACTGCCAACTGTAATGTATGGTTGCGAGCTATTTGCTGGTTGTAATTCTGAATGTAGACGAAGGCTGAATGTAACATATAATAATATTGCAAGATATAGTTTTGGTGCTAGAAGATCCGAAAGCATTTCACGATTTGCATATAAAATTTATAATGTCACCTTTGATAATTTATTAAAGTGCCGAACACTTATCTTCTTGCATAAAATAATATACAACCACCATATCTCTTTGAAAAAATTACATTCTCAAGGTCGAATAGAGGTAACAAGATAAATAGCATTAAGTATACAAAAGCGATATCTGAGCAACACTTTTTTATTAATTCAATTCGTCTTTGGAGCAAATTACCCCCTCAAATACAAATTATTAGCAATGCAAGCCAATTCAAATCTGCCATATTTAGGCACTTTACGTAATTATTTAACCTTCTAAATAAGCACATTTAGCTTAATTTTTGTCTGTTTTTTTTATGTTAATTATAAATAAATTAAAATTATTAGTTATTATTTTGTTTTTTTTTTTTTATAATTATTATTATTGTTTAAATCTACGATAATATTTACAAATCTATAAATATGCCAAATAACTAAGCAATACTTTAATATAAGACTTGTTCTTGTTGTATTATAATAACATAAATAATAAAAAAAATAAATAAATAACCATTATATCGTTGAAAATTTTCGTAAAAACTTGTTCTGTTAGAGGTGACCAAAAAGAAGAATATGTATTCTCTACATGTTGAGCACTGGTTGGATTCCAGATGTTTCCAAGGTGGACGTAGGATTCGTTATTCCGATTCTTCAACTCCTCTTTTCAGCCCCCACTGGTTGTAATTAAGCTTTCAAAATAATAAATATTTTGGACGTCTTCAATATGCTGTTGTCGTAGTAAAAAGGGTTGTATGTCTGGAAAAACGTTAAATCAATTGATTTAGTTTTGGCTATATTAATTTTAAGGTGGCATTTACGCTTATAATATGATACAAAATCATGCCACTGAATCTATGTGCAGACATTTGTAATCCGCATAGTTTAGTTTTTCTATCTGGCCGTTAAAAATCCATGAAATACCGATTGGGTTTACTCTGACTTTTTCCGTAATTAGGTCAGTTTAAAATTTTTGCCCAGGTATTTTTTTAAGAATTTTTGAAAACAAAGAATAGTACCAATATTGCATTAAAAGTAATCTTTTGCCATTAATTTCTTAATAACTCCGAAACAGCTGCAAATATGAAGAAGTTGGTTACGATTACTTAAAGGAAATTTTATTTCTAATTATGATCAAAATCGGTCAAATCGCTCTCAAGTTTTGATAAAATATAATGGCAAAAAAATGAATTCAGCTCTAGGGTGGAGCGAAAAAATTTTTTTTTGATATCAATGAGCTTGGGAGCGCAAAAGTTGCTACTGTATACCAGTAGATTCCCAATAAAAAATTTTATCATTTTGCGAAGCACTAATGGTACATTTAAAAAAATAAGCGCACAATTATGCGCTACGCAATAAGACATACAGAAATGCAGTAAAATAAGTGAAAGAAACATTTCAAGTGCTACGGCATTCCCTTACTACGAAGCAGGTTTGTAAGGGAGAAAACTAAAAAATAACTGTATCAAAACATTCAGTGTGTAAGGCTGATCGTTACATATAACAATTTTTATGTGCGCTGAATAATGCGCTTTATGTGTAAAAAATGTATTGCTTCAAAGTGGGAACTCGCCATATAAAATTCATGTCTTCCGTAAGCGCAATGGTAAGCGAAACCCTTATGTTTCTCCCTTACAAACCTGCTTCGTTGGAAGCTCCATTTTTTATTGGGTTGTGATTAATTTTTTTTTTAAATTTTGCCGATTTTTAAAGTTACCACAACGACCTTGATTGTTTCATAAAATGAGGTTAATTGATGTATTGAATTAATTGTTATAATTACTTGTCGATATCACACATAGTTTAACATGAACCAAAAATAAGTACTCAAAGCTATGAAAGGACCACAGGACAGTGTCGTCGTCTTTTGAGGTGCCACAAGGGGATACAAATTTGGTAAAAAAAAGGAAAATCACATTTAATTAAAATTAAGTTTATATTTCTTTTACGGAAGATAAGCTCTAGCCTAACTCTTATAATTTTTATTTGGAACTATTAAACTAAACATAGACATATTCAACGACAGTGGCGTACATACATCAAATATACAAACTAATTTAATAAGAAACAAAAGATTTCAAAAACGACTTTTTATCCTTTAACATTTAATATAATTTAAAATTTAGACTACTACATAAGCTTGTTTTCCGATTTCTTATTATATCGTGGCATGATAGATCTAGACATCAGCCTCGCTCGTATGTAGCCATCTCTTTCTAAGTCTCCTACAGCTGATGCAGCTTCTGTCACCAAACGCACACAGCGTTCGACGGCTTGTGTGTGACACACAAGTTTGGGAAAAGTTATAATTTCTTCGCCGTTAGTTATGTAATTTAGGCTGTTGTAAGTTAGGCTGTTGTAAGTGATCTTGTTAAGGGAAGTTCAATATTTTTAAAAGATCCATGATCTATCATCTCGAAGTATTCTTTGGCATCAAAATTTAACACGGGAACTTTAAACTGTCGAATTTAATTAGGCCTCTGTTGCTCTCTTGTACGTATTATTCGACAAAGGGCAAGTTTCCGAATATTTTGCCAATAATTAGTTCTCCGAGTGCGCGCAATAGGCGTTTCTTTGGGTAACTGGATCAACTACATCCTTCAAATGTTTTGGAAGTCTATCTAGTTAAAAAGATGAGTTTCCACAAATGTCTTGGACCTTCCCAGCAAGTTGACCGGTGCATACACTTTTACTACATATGAAGCTGAAATGATCAGATTTTGTGAGGGTTCGTTGGAGGAGACATATAAACGAAGTATTCGACTGGCAGTTGTGAGCAAGTGGGAGAGTGATATTGGTCCAGGTTGGATATTGGCCAGATCTTTATTACATTCACCCGATATAACAGCAAGAACCATCTTATAATGATATTTCTGATCATTGCTAAACTCCTTTAAATCAATATCCGGCAGTGAATATCCTTCATGTCCTTCAATTGGTTCAAATTGTATAACAGGCTGAGCGCATTTTTTTAAAAATTTACCAATTGGACCACCAAATGATTTAGGACCATGTGTTGCGCCGTCTAGACTAGTGAAGAGATGTCTTATCGGAAGTTAATTTGTGTGCAGTCACTATGTTTTGCACGCGTTAAAGTTGTCATTTTATTTGGAATATTACTTGCACTAATCTGAAACAAAAAAATATTATTATAAAAGGGATATAATTATATAATAAAAGAAATATAATTAAGAAAACGAAAAACTGGAAAATATGTGTGATTTTGGTGGTAAATCTTCGAAATTCAGTAATATTGTGGCACCTCAAGAAATCTGTTTGAAATTATGACATTTTTTCAGGGTGTTACTGATAGCGGTTGACCATGCCGTTTTCAAGTTATTCCAATATATGCAGAAAACGTGCCTTAATTTTGGACATAACTGATAGCTGATAGAGAAAAATGGAGATTTGATTTGACCTCAAATTAGTAAAAATTTGCAATCAAATTCCAGACCGCAAAATGTCTGTTCTGCAGTGTAATTTAAACTTTAAAACTTGTTTTAAAATAGTATCTTTTTGGGGAATTTGTTTTTATTTATTAAAAATAATGAGACAATTTTGAGACAAATTGAATTCGTTTCCTTCCAAACACTTTTCTTATCCACCATCATACTCCAATGCAACTCTACACAGGAGAACAACATGGACAATAAGAACAGTAGTACAAAAACAATCAAATAAAATCTCAACTTGAGGAAAAATAAAATGCCACAAGCAGCAGCAACATCTTATCTCTACAATTGATGCTTAAGTATCCGACTTCTTAAAGAACAATTGACACTTGAACTCCTTTGTTTAACTATTTCATTCGTTTTGCTTTTATTTTATTTGTGTGCCTTCATCTCTTCCTTTTTTAGCATTTTGTTATGCTTTCATGCCAAAAATTCGTTTCGTCCTTCAAAGTACAATAAGTACCTTTTAACAGTTGCATCTACTGCTCACAATACAAGTCATGGTGAACAAACCTTCAAAAAAAAAAAGTAAAAGAGTTTACATTTTCAGATAAACTTAAAAAAATGGATAAGATGGCTTTGTTGTGTTTCTTAGATAACAAAAAAATTTTAAGAAAAACCTTTCAAATGCACTTCAAGTTAAAGGTGGGTTGCATAAATTGGCAGCAGAAGTAGAAATATATTAAATAAAATTAAATTGCTTTTATTTTCATCATTTAAAGGTAAAATTTTCGCCATATACTTTCAATTAAATATTTTGGCTTGAAATCTTTTTGAAAAATATTTTAGAAGGTACATTCCTTTTGCATTTTTAATGCAGAAATAAACTTTCAAAAGCTGACTCCCATGCCGAACAAACCTAATGACGTCGATGATTGGCGTATAGTTGTAAAAATTATAGCATAATAGTTATACGCCAACATGCATGAATTAAAGTTTGCACAATGATGCAAAATCTAAAAAAGTAATAATAATAGTTATATAGCTTAAGTCCACACAGAGAATAACAAAAATAGATTTAAATTAATGTGCTGTTTCCAGGTGTCAAGCAATTGATTGTGTAGAAAAATTTATATGAAAATCACTCAGTTTTTTGAGTGACTATTTTTAAAAAAGAGCTGAACATTATAAAATGTTCTGTTCTTCGTTAAAAAACAGAACAATTGTAGTGTTACTGTAGACAAACATTATATTTTAATGTTCTATGTTTCTTTTTTTACATTGATAAAGAAATGAACAAACGAAAAATTTTAGCAGCGACCGCAGCACGAACAGCTTGTGTGTGTATATGTTTTGTTTGTGTAAAATTGTTTTGCTGTGTATTTTTTTTTTGTAAAAAATGTTTGGTTTTTTTTACCACCTAAAAGCGATAAACATTAATAAGCCGAACCGTACACATGAAGTTTATGGTTTTTTAATAAAAACTGAACGGAATTAAATGTTTTCATCTTTTGTTAAGTTGAATAAAAAGAGCATTATTCTTGTGTTCGAAAGATGACAGACAGGGAAACGCTATATTTTTGTATTGATTTTTTACAGAAATACTAAGAGCGTTTGTCTTTTCCACAAATCCACCGAAACGAACACTAAGGAGCGATATTAAGTGTTAATTTTCGAACACTGTTATAAACTAATTTAATGTGACAATAGAATCATACCACCACACCACAATAGTGGAGAGTGGATTATGCGCTTGTGCTGAAGTTTGTAACAAACCAGTCTGCCCTCTTAGTATAACGTTCGACTCATAATCATTTTTCGAATCGATCTAACGATGTTCGTCAATCTGGCTGGCTGGCTGTTTGTCCATGTAAGCCTTGTGCGCTAAGTTTAATTTGCAATTTGGGAGATAATTTAGCGAACATTGGTACAGAACCTTTCAGGGGTGTGCTGGAAATCGAAAACGTAAAACGCAAGGATTTTAGATTTGTTTGTAATACCCCTGTATGAAGTCAAACACATTTTTAAGTAACTTCAAACTGGTTTTTTTATAACCACATCTAGTTGATTAAGTGACTTTTTTTCCTTGTCGACGACTCATTATTTTAACATAGGCATTGTAACAGATTTTGAAATTTATCGAAACTTTTGCAAATAGAAGAAAAGAAAATAGTTATGTGTTTATAATATTTAATAGGATCTAGGAATTTAATTCTCATTCGAATTAAAATAAAAGTTTATAATATTAAATTTTACTTTTTATAATACTTACAATACATATTAGTTTATATAATATTATTTTAAAATCTTTATTAAGTAATATTATGGTGCCATAACTCTGTATAGTGCAACATTACTGATTAATTATTAAGGCAATCATTAACATGATTGCATGCAACAATTATTAATGTCATGACATATGATATCATTAAAACATTAATTAATGAGTTGACATCATTGGCTATTAGTTGGCAAACGATAAATTTCAAACAAGCATTAAATGAATATCGAAGCTTGACCGAGATGTAGAGCTTAAGCAAAGTTTTCGTTCATTTCTTTTAATTCTTAAACTCGAGAGTGTTAAGTTGTTTTTTAAAAATTACTTAAAAAAATTCTAAAAAGAGGAAAATTGTTTTATACAATTAATTGTGTTCATAAGAACAACAGTATTTAGAATTAATATATTTCATCGATATAACAACGAAACATTTTACATCGAATCTTCAAAACAAATAAATTATATTTTTGAATAAAACCCAATTAAATTGGTAAGAGCAATTAAAATAATTCCATATTTTAAAATTTATTTGATATATTGTATCAATAATTTTAATAGGGTTTTAATAAAGGAATCTTTTTCTATCATTCGTAAAACGTGATCACGGTTCAAAGTCCGTCCATTTATATTCAGCTTGAGCAGAAGGCAAATGCAAAAAAAAAAAAGAAAAAAAAAAAAAAACCAACACTGGAAAAGCAAACAAAAATAAAATTCGTGAAGGAAGAAATATTGCCGACTGGGCAAATTAATGGCAAAAAAATAAAATTGTGTTTAAAAAGTGGATTGCATTGATTCGTCTAAATTCTTAATTACATCAACCGAATAATCTTACATCGATTTAACTAAGCTTGATTAATATTTAATTTTATCATAACCTAAAAGGATTTATCACGTCTACTAAATATCAGTGATCATAAAGTAAATTCAAGTATTTCAACATCTATGTAATGTTTTACATCTCACTTGATTAATTTATATGTGCTTATTAATTGAACATAGAGGTATAATTTTTTTTATTCAAAGAATTGAATTATCAAACGAAATGACAAATTAAAAAAAAAAAAAAAAAAAAGGAAAGAAATAACAAAACGGCAAGGTGTGACGTCATCATTTTAACAAAAAGCTTTGCAAGTGGTAAATTGAATTTTGAAACAAACATAATAAAAATATTAACCTGTATAATATAATGTAATATTAATGACGAATATGAATTTATTTAATGATGTAAAGAGAGTATCTCTTAACATTTCAAACTGTTATACATTTTAAGTAAACTGTTATTTTGCCATCGCACTGTTAAATTTACACATGCAATTACATACATAAATATATAATTTATTAAAAATTAGCAGTGACAGAATGGTAAATTAACATGTACCCTACATGATTTTTTTTTATAAATATTCTAACATAATTAAAACTTAAATCTATATTTAAATATAAAATTATTTGTTCTGGCATGTTAGACAAATAATCAAACGTATATTATATCTTAATGTTTTTGAAATTTTTATTATGCTCATACTAACGATTTTCTTTTTCGTTCCAAGTTGCGTGTTATGGATGTTTTGAGCTCAAACCACCAGTTACGAAATAAGAAGGTGTAAAAATAGAGGGTATCAATCAATGGAAACTGTAAGTTATAATATACAGACGTATTTATTTAACATGCTATCGATTAATAGAAAAATCAATTAATGGATTGATAATTTTTCAAGATATTGTTTTAATAATTGTTTTTTTTTGATCAAGTTTAAAGATACATACAATATATAATAATTTTAGGCATATATTTTGTTGTAATTTTAAGATACTGGATATAAATAAATTGTAAGAGAGTTGAAATGGCTAAACTGAACGTAATGGAGTAGTAGTTTATTTATTTGGAAATGCTGACAACAAGCCAGATATTACGGATTGAAAGTTGTTAAATTTTAATGAACTTTTAAGGAAAATACCTAGCATAGAATAATTAACACTGTGGTATTTTAGGTAAATGAGGGTGGGCTAATTCAGAAAGTGTTAATTGTGGTAAATACACCTATCATACGTTATAGATATTTTAATTGAATTCTTAATATTAGTTTTGCAATAGCCCAATTTTATGATTTTTTTTGTAGCAAAGTCTTGGAAATATTATACTTTTGTTTATGTAGTTATTAAAGGTCAGATATGTTCAAGAACCCTCCCAATTCCGACGAGCTAAGCCCTGTCAAATTTCCAAGCGACTGAACATATCGACCATATTGATTTATATGAAAATATAAATTTTTTTTTAAATTTGCTACATAAATAAAAATGGCGCCCAACGGGTTCGGCCAAGATGTCGAATTCAACTTGTAAGTTATAGTAAGATTAGTCTTAATCTGATTTGATGCTAGTAAATCGGATTTAAATTCGCATTTTACTATTCTTTTTATATATTTTTTTTTACTTTTTACAAGACATTATGGATACAGTGTATCCATATGGCGGTGATAAGTCAAATTTATGCTCTCATTATTTAACAGTGTACAAAAGTAAGTCGTTTGATATTTAGTCAAAATTAAATATAGATTCCGCTACTTTCCACTGATAAAATTAAATCTTTTCATGTTAGTTGCAATAGGTTGATTCATATTTTAGGTAAGTCATGAATTGTTCTATTCAAATAGAAAATCTCATCAGCAACAATAGAATATAGTCAAGTAGTTTACCAAGTGCTTGGAGGGAGAATTCTTATAAAATATCTGTAGTTATCCGTAATTGAAGCTTTGTTTCAGCATTTCTAAATTATTATTGGTTTTATATACATACATATTATTTTTTTATTAGCATAGTTTTTTTAGAATTTTTTTTTAGTTTTATGTTAGGTAATGTCAAAAAGAAAAGGGAAATCAAAGGATGTTGAAGAACCTACCAGTGATAGTCAGATAGATTATACATTTGATGAGAATTCTGATAATCCTTTTATTCCTAGACCACGCATAAGCCAAAGTCCCATTTTAACTAGATCTAGGACCCGAAATCCCAACTATTCTGTACAATCTAAAGAAAATTTAAATAATCCCTCTGATTCAAGATCGAAAATTGCTCAAGGTCCAATAATGGCACAATTTAGAGACGTAAATTTACCAGCTTCGTTACATCCGGCAGAGTCGGCTGTTAACATGGGTAATGAAAATGAGGGTAGCAATTTACCTACCAGTGGGTCTCAACAAGTGCAACCGGCTATGAGTAATGCAAATGATTTAAATAATTTGACCACACGATTAGAACGTGTTTTAACTTTAAACCACAACGCATTTATGGGCGAAATTTTAAGTTTGAGACATTCTCTTTTAGGAACTGTAAACAGAAATTCTAACCCATATATTAATCAGCCGCCGAATCCCAATATTCCTGGCGTTAATGGAAATACTTCTAACAATAACTCTTTTCACAACCACAGTATCCATACCGAATCTGGCAGGAGTGCATCCTCAAATGACTCCGTTAGAATTGAGAAGTGGAACGTCACTTATGATGGCTCAGATGACGTCAACGATTTTCTTTTTAAAGTCAATACACTCAAAGAGAGGTATCATAGCACAGACAGTTATATTAGTTCAAATTTTCACACTCTTCTGAAGGGCAAAGCAGATACTTGGTTTTGGTCGTTTTTGAAACAACACCCAAATGCTAATTTTGACGAACTTAAGTTTGCGTTGACAAAGCAGTTTGGGAAATTAGAAAACGATTGTGACAAGCTCGTGCGCATGATAGAACGTCGGCAAATGCCAAAAGAAAGCTTTGACGATTATTACTCGGATATGATAGCAATGAATGTTCGTCTTTCACAGCCTATGAATGAGACCAAATTAATTGATCTTATTAAGAATAATGTAAAGGAATCTCTCGGTTCACTTTTATTTGCAACAGATCTCTTTAGCTTAGACCACTTAAGAGATTGTGCTAGGAAGGCTGAGAAATATGTTAGTAGACAACAACAATTGAGATTTCAAAAAAAGCAGGTATCAGAGTTAGAAACCACCGATAATATTGATGCAATATTTGACGAAGATGAGGAAATAGCGGCACTTAAATACCAGGCTAACCATAATAAAGAACGTAAGGACTTGGATACCAGGATTGAAAAACGCAACCTTTTCTGCTTTAGATGTGGAGAGAAAAACATAACTACACCGCAGTGCAAAAAGCACTCGAAAAACAGGAACACGAACGAGTAGAAGAGGGTTCCTCGTTCTCCCCCAAAAACCCCTCAAATACAAATTTATTCGATCAGGTTAATAGTCTAGGTTCGAATAAAGCAGACGATAGTAATGTAACAATTTTGAAGAATTATGCTGAGAATATTAAATTTCAGGAGGCAAACGATGGCAACATAAACACCGATTCATTTCATGAAAAGAAATTACGATATGAGCAAACAAGAGCACGAATTTTTAAGGAAAGTTTTGTTTCTAGGAAAATAAAAAAATGTAGGGAAAGATACAAGAAAAGAAGGGCGTTTGCAAGAATAGTTGAGGCGACGGTATTAGATGAGGTAAGAGATAGTAGGCCATACGCGAAAATTTATCTAGGTACTGTTGAATTGTTTGGTTTACTTGATTCCGGGGCATCAATAAGTGTACTAGGTAAAGACTCTATTGAACTTCTAACAAAACTTCAATTGGGTTATACACCAACTTTTACCACGTTGAATACGGCAGATGGTGGAAAACACAATGTCATTGGTTTTCTAGAAATACCAACTACTTACAAGAATTCAACAAAGAACATTCTTTATTATTTAGCTCCTAACTTAAAGCAATCCGTTTATTTGGGTATAAACTTCTGGAAAAGTTTTGATATAGCTCCCCAACTTTTTGTTTCAGATATTTCACTTGATAGTGAAACATTTAGTAATAGTAATATTCACGGTCTATCGGATATAGAACTTTTTGAGTTAAAGCGTGTAGTTGAAGAGTTTCCTGCATTTAGTAAGCTGGGTTTAGGCCGCACTTCATTAGAGACTCATATTATAGACACGGGAAATTCCTTACCTTTTAAGATAAAGCATTATCCGTTATCACCCCCTAGACAGGCAGAGGCTTATACCGAGTTAGACCGTATGTTACGATTAGGAGTAATTGAGGAAAGCAACAGTCCATATTGTAGCCCTATAGTTTTGGTTAGAAAACCTGGTAAGATACGACTTTGTCTAGACTCCAGAAAATTGAACACATTAACAAAAAAGGATGCATATCCATTGCCACATATTAATGGACTTTTGAGTCGTTTGCAGGATACTCACTACATAACAGGTATTGATCTTAAGGATGCATTTTGGCAAATACCTTTAGATGAGTGTTCCAAAGAAAAGACAGCATTCGCAGTACCTGGTCGGCCACTGTATCATTTTACAGTTATGCCTTTCGGGCTGTGTAACGCCGCACAAAGAATGAGTCGTTTGATGGACAAGACTATACCTAGCCGGCTCCGTGAAAACGTATTCATTTATCTCGATGACTTATTGGTTTGTACGAAGGATTTTGAAACCCATATTTATATGTTGCGAGAGGTTGCCAAATGTCTCAAGGGTGCAAATTTAACAATCAATGTAGAGAAAAGTCGCTTTTGCCAAAAAGAGATTAAGTATCTTGGATACATAGTGGGACAGGGATGTTTGAGGACAGATAAGTCTAAAATAGAAGCGATAGTAGATTTTCCATTACCTAAGAGTCAGAGGCAAATCAGAAGATATATAGGAATGACAGGCTGGTACCGGCAATTTATACCTAACTTTGCAGACTTGGCAGCGCCGTTAACTGACTGTTTAAAGAAGGGAAAATAATTTCACATGTCCCCGGAAGCAGAGGCAGCATTTGCTAAATTAAAGGAGGCCTTAACGTCTGCCCCTGTTCTTGTTCAGCCTGATTTTAATCGTCCATTCACCATCCAGTGTGATGCATCACGAGTAGGTGTGGGTGGGGTACTGACACAGAAGGATGAGGAGGGCAAAGAACACCCAATAGCATTTGTTTCGCAAAAATTAAATAAAAACCAGAAAAATTACACTGTTACAGAGCTGGAGTGTCTTGCCGCTATAGTGTGCCTAAAAAGATTTCGTCCATATGTGGAAGGTCTCCCATTTAAGATAGTCACTGACCATTCCAGCCTTCGCTGGCTAATGTCCCAGAAGGATTTGTCCGGTCGTTTAGGCCGCTGGAGTTTAAAGTTACAAAGTTTTGATTTCAAAGTAGAGTACAGAAAAGGTTCAGCAAACGTAGTACCTGATGCCTTATCTAGGTTAGACGTAGATGAAATTTCTTTTCCACCCTTGCATTCTGAGATTGACCTAAATTCTGAGAGTTTTAATTCAAAAGATTATGTTAAGTTGAGAACCGTAATTTCTGAAAAACCTGAAAGTTTTCCTGACACTTTAGTTTCTGATGGATATATTTACCAAAGGGTTAAGTTTCGCAAGGGTGAATATGTCGATGAAATGTCCTTGTGGAGATTATGGCTTCCAAAGGAACTTTGCCAACAGGCAATTGAGCTAAATCATGTTTCCTTATCTTGCCACGGAGGTTTTGCGAAGACCTTAAATAGAATTCGGGAAAAATATTTTTGGCCGAAAATGACACTTGATATTAAAGGATTTATATCCAACTGTGAAATATGTAAACTTGTTAAGCCAACCAACCAAACACTTAGGCCACCTATGGGTAGACAAATTATTACTGAACGCCCATTTCAGAGAATATACATGGATCTGTTGGAACCTTATCCCCGAACAAAAATGGGTAATTCCTCGGTTTTCGTGGCCATAGACCATTTTACTATATATATATTTTTAAAGCCACTTAAAAAGGCCACTAGTTCTGCCATAATAAAGTATTTAGAGGAAAATATCTTTCACCAATTTGGCATTCCACAGTATATCCACTCGGATAATGGCAGACAATTTGTATCATCACAAATGTCCGACTTTTTAAGAGTTCACGGTGTAACCCATATAAAAACGGCTTTATATTCCCCACAGGCGAATGTTTCCGAAAGGACGAATCGTGAGTTCTTAGTTAAACTTCGTGTGTTGATAACAGAAAAACAAGATAAATGGGATACTTATGTTTCCAAAATAGCAAATATATTAAGAAGCGATTATCATGATGCAATAAAATGTTCACCATATTTTTGTACCTTTGGTTACCATATGATAACTCATAGATCAGCCTATGCAATTCTACAGAATCTTAATTCCGTTAATGAACCTCAAATGAATGTGGTCCCTAATGATTGTCGAATGTCAACTCTTCATGAAAAAGTAAGGGAAAACCTAAATATCGCACACGAGAAGGCTTCTAGGAGATATAATTTAAGAAGCAGGGATATATTATATAAACCAGGGCAGGATGTTTTGAGGAAGAATTTTCAGCAATCTGACATGTCAAAAGGGATAAATGCTAAGTTACTTCCACCATATGTTAAATGTAAGATCAGAAAGAAGGTTGGAACATCATGTTATGAGCTTGAGACTCCTTCTGGTAAATATATTGGCATGTATCATGCAAAGGACCTTAAGCCAATATGAAGAATTCAAAATTAATATAGCCCGGCTTAACTAATAATAATTCTCAGGGTGTAGTCGAGCCCCACGAATTCAAAATTATCAAAATCTGATTATCCTTATTTTCGCCCTAAGTAACTTAGTTCTACACAGAAGGTTTTGTAACAGATTTTGAAATTTATCGAAACTTTTGCAAATAGAAGAAAAGAAAATAGTTATGTGTTTATAATATTTAATAGGATCTAGGAATTGAATTCTCATTCGAATTAAAATAAAAGTTTTTAATATTAAATTTTACTTTTTATAATACTTACAATACATATTAGTTTATATAATATTATTTTAAAATCTTTATTAAGTAATATTATGGTGCCATAACTCTGTATAGTGCAACATTACTGATTAATTATTAAGGCAATCATTAACATGATTGCATGCAACAATTATTAATGTCATGACATATGATATCATTAAAACATTAATTAATGAGTTGACATCATTGGCTATTAGTTGGCAAACGATAAATTTCAAACAAGCATTAAATGAATATCGAAGCTTGACCGAGATGTAGAGCTTAAGCAAAGTTTTCGTTCATTTCTTTTAATTCTTAAACTCGAGAGTGTTAAGTTGTTTTTTAAAAATTACTTAAAAAAATTCTAAAAAGAGGAAAATTGTTTTATACAATTAATTGTGTTCATAAGAACAACAGTATTTAGAATTAATATATTTCATCGATATAACAACGAAACATTTTACATCGAATCTTCAAAACAAATAAATTATATTTTTGAATAAAACCCAATTAAATTGGTAAGAGCAATTAAAATAATTCCATATTTTAAAATTTATTTGATATATTGTATCAATAATTTTAATAGGGTTTTAATAAAGGAATCTTTTTCTATCATTCGTAAAACGTGATCACGGTTCAAAGTCCGTCCATTTATATTCAGCTTGAGCAGAAGGCAAATGCAAAAAAAAAAAAAGAAAAAAAAAAAAAAAACCAACACTGGAAAAGCAAACAAAAATAAAATTCGTGAAGGAAGAAATATTGCCGACTGGGCAAATTAATGGCAAAAAAATAAAATTGTGTTTAAAAAGTGGATTGCATTGATTCGTCTAAATTCTTAATTACATCAACCGAATAATCTTACATCGATTTAACTAAGCTTGATTAATATTTAATTTTATCATAACCTAAAAGGATTTATCACGTCTACTAAATATCAGTGATCATAAAGTAAATTCAAGTATTTCAACATCTATGTAATGTTTTACATCTCACTTGATTAATTTATATGTGCTTATTAATTGAACATAGAGGTATAATTTTTTTTATTCAAAGAATTGAATTATCAAACGAAATGACAAATTAAAAAAAAAAAAAAAGGAAAGAAATAACAAAACGGCAAGGTGTGACGTCATCATTTTAACAAAAAGCTTTGCAAGTGGTAAATTGAATTTTGAAACAAACTTAATAAAAATATTAACCTGTATAATATAATGTAATATTAATGACGAATATGAATTTATTTAATGATGTAAAGAGAGTATCTCTTAACATTTCAAACTGTTATACATTTTAAGTAAACTGTTATTTTGCCATCGCACTGTTAAATTTACACATGCAATTACATACATAAATATATAATTTATTAAAATTTAGCAGTGACAGAATGGTAAATTAACATGTACCCTACATGATTTTTTTTTATAAATATTCTAACATAATTAAAACTTAAATCTATATTTAAATATAAAATTATTTGTTCTGGCATGTTAGACAAATAATCAAACGTATATTATATCTTAATGTTTTTGAAATTTTTATTATGCTCATACTAACGATTTTCTTTTTCGTTCCAAGTTGCGTGTTATGGATGTTTTGAGCTCAAACCACCAGTTACGAAATAAGAAGGTGTAAAAATAGAGGGTATCAATCAATGGAAACTGTAAGTTATAATATACAGACGTATTTATTTAACATGCTATCGATTAATAGAAAAATCAATTAATGGATTGATAATTTTTCAAGATATTGTTTTAATAATTGTTTTTTTTTGATCAAGTTTAAAGATACATACAATATATAATAATTTTAGGCATATATTTTGTTGTAATTTTAAGATACTGGATATAAATAAATTGTAAGAGAGTTGAAATGGCTAAACTGAACGTAATGGAGTAGTAGTTTATTTATTTGGAAATGCTGACAACAAGCCAGATATTACGGATTGAAAGTTGTTAAATTTTAATGAACTTTTAAGGAAAATACCTAGCATAGAATAATTAACACTGTGGTATTTTAGGTAAATGAGGGTGGGCTAATTCAGAAAGTGTTAATTGTGGTAAATACACCTATCATACGTTATAGATATTTTAATTGAATTCTTAATATTAGTTTTGCAATAGCCCAATTTTATGATTTTTTTTGTAGCAAAGTCTTGGAAATATTATACTTTTGTTTATGTAGTTATTAAAGGTCAGATATGTTCAAGAACCCTCCCAATTCCGACGAGCTAAGCCCTGTCAAATTTCCAAGCGACTGAACATATCGACCATATTGATTTATATGAAAATATAAATTTTTTTTTAAATTTGCTACAGCATGTCATAGGCAGTAGTCAATTGGACATCTTTGCATGACTTTTCAACTGACAACTAACTACTTATTTTTCAACCTATTTCTAGTTAATTAATAGTATAGTCGGTTTATAATAAATTGTTTAAATTTAAAAAAATTTTTGTCAAAAACATAAATGTAAATGAGTTAAAACACGTCAAACCATCACGAAAAATGGCATTTTCGGCATTATCACCTCCGATTTGAATGAAATTCAACACAAATGTTGTATGTAATTGGACTTTAACAAAACATAATTTTCAGACCCCAGATTCTTTCGGCTTCCGAAATATGACGTCATAAAAGATGTGAAAAATGTGAAAAAAACACAAAAGTCTCCTAACAAAAGGGGATAGAACTCTTGAACTACGCAAGATAGTTTAGTTTTTTTGGTATCGTTTTAAAGGTGAAAGTGCACCCTTTAAAATGATAGGCATTTTGTGTTTTTTTAAGAAGAGGTCAATGGTAAATTTTTGGGGTCTTGAGTTCAAAGGTCCATATCTGGAAAAGTATATTTTTTAAAATGTTTAAAAAAATATATGTTAAGTATTATACCCTCTTCAACATTTGCAAAAAATTTAAAGGTGGAGACTCTATTGGTGTCAGAGTTATATACCAGAACGTGATTCTAAGTCTGTTTTGTGTTCAAAAATCCCTTGTTGTTGTTGAATTTTAATTATTTTTTCAGTATATCTGGAGAACGGCAGGAGCCAAAGTTTCCAAATGTAGTACACAAATTTGAATTATCAATACACACCATCCCACAAAATGTGGTCGGGATTGGAGAAGTGGGCGTGGTACCTCCCGTACAAGAAATATCAAAAATTTTATAAAAACCTGAATCTTTGGACTGTCATATGACCTATGGTAACGCCGTATATATCAAAAGATCGGAAATCTTTAGTAGAAAATATTCTCTGAAAAACTCGGAAAAATCGGTTCAGATACAAAAAATTTTGATATTTTTTGTACGGGAGGCACCACGCCCACTTCTCCAATCCCGACCACATTTTGTGGGATGGTGTGTATTGATAACTCAAATTTGTGTACTACATTTGGAAACTTTGGCTCCTGCCGTTCTCCAGATATACTGAAAAAAATAATTAAAATACAACAACAACAAGGGATTTTTGAACACAAAACATACTTAGAATCACGTTCTGGTATATAACTCTGACACCAATAAAGTCTCCACCTTTAAATTTTCTGCAAATGTTGAAGAGGGTATAATACTTAACATATATTTTTTTAAGAATTTTAAAAAATATACTTTTCCAGATATGGACCTTTGAACTCAAGACCCCAAAAATTTACCATTGACCTCTTCTTAAAAAAACACAATATGCCTATCATTTTAAAGGGTGCACTTTCACCTTTAAAACGATACCAAAAAAACTAAATTATCTTGCGTAGTTCAAGAGTTCTATCCCCTTTTGTTAGGAGACTTTTGTGTTTTTTTCACATTTTTCACATCTTTTATGACGTCATAAGGCGGTAAGCTTATATTATTAGAACAACGAGGGGCGGTTGGCGGCAATTTCTGCTTCTCCGAAACTATCTAACAGATCTTAATAAAATTTCAAACATAGATATATCCATATTAATATGAACACACAAGCTTTATATATTTTTTTAAAAATAGGACCCCGAGGGTATTTTCTGCCTCTCCAAAACTATCTAACAGATTTTAATGATATTTAAAACATAGATAGATACACAATTGTGTAGACACATAAGCTATGTATTTTTAAGTCATACATACACTGGATGACATTTTTAAAGAAAAACTCTTCTTTACAACTTATTAAAAAGAAATGTTTGAATTTTAAAACGTTACGTCTAAGCAAGCGCTAAATGTATTAAGTGGCGGTTACACAATTTCTTATTAACACAACATACAAATCAATACTTTCATGCATACATAAAAAACAATATCTTCCATCTCGTGTCGTCTACCTATGCTTTGTGTGTGTGACAGCGATAAGTGCAAAAAAATTGTGCGGATGCGTAAAGGGTTTTTACATCCAAAAATAAAAATATCGTAGAGCCACTTGTTGCTGTCACACGCACATAGCATAGGTAGACGACACGAGATGGAAGATATTGTTTTTTATGTATGCATGTAAGTATTGATTTGTATGTTGTGCTTATAAGAAAGAGTGAAACAACCACTCACTACATATTTATTTATAGCGTTTGCTTAAGATACATGTACACGACATGTTTTATTACATCTGACTTGTCAACTTTTCAATTACAGTTACAATTGCTGTTTAACAAAGTTTTTTTTAATTATTGTTATTGTGTTTGCCATATTTAAAATACGCCTACGACTGTTTGGTAATAGATTAAAGAAAACAAATTCACGTTCTCTTTAATCTATAACCAAATAGTCGTAGGCATATTTTAAATACGCCAAACACAATAAGGGTGAATATTCGATCAAAAACGTACATGTAATTTGCCCCTCGTGGTCATAGTTTGAAAAAAATACATAGACATTAGCCAAATAAATAAAAACCTTTATATTTTTTAAATTTTATTGAAATCTATTAAATAGTTTCGGAGAGGCAGAACTTGCCCCCTATAACCCTTTTAGTCATATTTTTTAAAAAATATATAGCTTATGTGTCTATGTAAATATGGATCTATCTATGTTTTAAATTTCATTAAGATCTGTTGGATAGTTTTGGAGAGGAATAAACTGATCCCTATCTCCTCTCGTTATCCTATTTTTTAAATAAATACATAGCTCAAGTGTCTATATAAATATGAATCTATCTTTGTTTTAAATTTCATTAAAATCTGTCAGATAGCTTCGGAGAGCAGAAATTGCTCCTTCCCACCCCTCGTGGTCCTATTTTTTATAAATATGTATAGCTTATGTGTAGTTTTACATAGGTACTGCTGATGATGCAGCTATGCTCCTAATTTTATACAGTCATATAAAAAACAACATTGCAAACAAAACTAGCTATAAATGATTAAAATCTGTTAACAACTTTTGATTTTATGTATTCACAAAAGACGAAAAATTTTAATTAATTTAAGAATTTTATTAAACCGCCATATAAATTTTTCGTATTTTGTGAATATATAAAATCAAAAGTTGTTTACAGACTTTAATCATTTATAGCTTGTTTTGTTTGCAATGTTATATATGCTGTGCAACCTCCTTAATTTTCGAAATAACGGTATATCTCGAAAACCAAAGCTAACCTAAAAAAACGGCTAGCACCACTGGATTCAGCGACCCCGAATTAGGTTAAACATCTTTCGTTCGTATCATCATAAAATATTAAACAGCAAATACTTTAATCTGTCTATACAATATATAATTTCTTAGTATGGAAGGATGTTTGCATGTATGTCCTATTCTTTCCGTAACTTTCTGAAGCCATCTGATGATATAGGAAGCTGAAATTTGGCACACTTAAAGTACTTTCTCTGCGGAAGATCGTAACGAAGCCATATTTTTGATTTTCGGCTTTTCAACTAGTATAGAAAAGATGTTTTTTTATAATATTGCCCCACCCGGCACGGCTAGGCACCGTCGGATTGACCTGAAAAATTAGATCATGATTTCTTACACCAAACCTCATATTTTAAGCAGCGCAAGCAATTAAATTAAAAAAAAAAAATTGCGAACAGTCTAATGTACATCTACATATATACATACATATGTATACATATATATTTATATAGAAATAGTTATTTAAGCAAATTTTACATCAAATTACTTCAAATGATGATGCATAATAGTGCTGAAATAAATACGCTACATAATTTCTTTTACATAAACAGATTTGGACTGCTTCAATTTTTAATTATTTTAAATTATTTGAATATGTTTGTATACATTTTTTATACCCTTCACCGAAGGTAAAAGGGTATATATAACTTTGTCATTCCGTTTGTAATTTCTACAATATTGATCCTACACCCTATAAAGTGTATATATTCTGGGTCCTTATGAAAAGCGAAGTTCAAATCCGGTTGTCCGTCTGACCGTCTGTCTGTTGAAATGGGTTTTCCGAAGCCCCCAGATATGATGGGGGCTTGATTGGGGTATCTTTCTGTCAGGTATTCTTATTATAATTTTTCTATAGAAATTCAGCCAGATCGGTCCACAAATGGCTGAGATATGAGCAAAAAACCACGACTACCTCTAATTTTTTCCGAAAATCCCTTGAGGTTGTTGTATTTTTATTACTTTTTGCTGTATATTTGGGGAACGGCAAAAGCCAAAGTTTTAAATTAGGTACACACATTTAGGTTGCCAATGCACACCATCCTACAAAATGTGGGCGGGATTTAAGAAGTAGGCGTGGTACCTCCCGTACAAAAAAGATCAAAAACTTCATTAAAACCTGAATTTGTGCACTGTTATATGACCGATGGTTACACCTTATATATCAAAAGACCGGAAATCTTAAGTAGAAAAAACTTTCTCAAAATTTCGGAAAAATCGGTTCAGATGTAAAATGTTTTTTTTATTAAAATACCCATTTTCGGGAATCATAGATCTTCCCGAGTCCAAACTTTATAACTAAAGTAAATGGTAAATTTCTTCCTAAAAACGTCGGTATTTAAATATTTCAAATCGGTTTAAAAATGGCTCAGTTATGATCAAAATACTGCAATCCCAAAAATTATTTTTTTTATACCCTTCTCCGAAGGTAAATAAAAGGGTATATATAACTTTGTCATTCCGTTTGTAATTTCTACAATATTGATCCTACACCCTATAAAGTATATACATTCTGGGTCCTTATGAAAAGCGAAGTTCAAATCCGGTTGTCCGTCTCGTCCCCCCCCCCCCTTCATATTTGCTTACAAATACTAGCATAATGCTCAATATGATTTTCGTTATCATATTTCGCTGTGGCAGTACAAATTGTCGAGCAACAACAACAACACAAGCGAGAATCATTGTGATCAGGCCTGCCATATTTAACGATTTATCGGCATTTGGACGATTTTTGCCTCTTAATTATCAAAGTGCCTATTTTTTGAGAAACACTTTCAATACGGTAATTTTTGGTTTATTTGATATAAATTACACTACGTGTATTATACATATGTATTTTATTCGACCTTTTATTTAAATTATAATATGACTAAATTTTCAAGTTTGAGGTCTTTTTTTAATTTTATATAAAAAACTTTAAACTTTATTCTACCAATATTTCGGCACTTCTTTGAGTGCCTTCTTCAGGGTTTTTTTCTTTAACACAATTTAACAAACAAATTAACAATATAATAAAATGACAAATTTTTTTTTTTTTTTTTTTTTTTTTCATTAATTTCTTTATTTACAATCTGTTTATACAACAATAAGCAAATTTTTTAATACTTAAAAAAAATAACAGCTGTTATTGAACTATAATTCAATAACTCTCCAACTTATTTTCTTATATTTATAATATCTTTTCAATATATGTATATGTTAGTATGTTATATTGTAAATTATGTAAAAGGCAAATCTAAAATATGCAATCTTTAAAGTCTACGTACTTCTTCTGTTTCATCGAGTAGGGTAATGGCTAATATGTTAGTATGATTGCTCAGTCTAGAAAGGTATCTGGAGGTAAACTTTTGTATGGTTTCCTTAACTGTAGGTATATTGAGATCATTATGTATGGCCGTATTTGTTATAAACCAAGGCGCTTGAGTAATAAATCGCAGGGTTTTAGACTGGTATCGTTGTAATATTTCAACATTAGAGTTTTTAGCTGTTCCCCATAGTTGTATACCATAAGTCCACACGGGTTTTAGTATTGCTTTGTATAAAAGTAACTTGTTGTTTAAACTTAATTCGGATCTCGGACCTAAGAGCCAATACATCTTTTTCGTTTTAATATTAAGATATTTGCGCTTTGTTTTTATGTGTTCTTTCCAAGTAAGACGCCTATCTAAATATAATCCCAAGTATTTAACACAATTAACAATAGGTATTTGCATTCCGTTAAGTGCAACAGGTGGACAATTTTCTCTTCTAAGGGCAAATGTTATGTGGGAAGACTTTGAAGTGTTTATTTTAATTTTCCACTTTTGTAACCACTGTTGTAATTTATTTAATGCTCTTTGTAGCAATATAGAAGCGTCAATGGGGCATATCGCTGATGCTATAAGCGCTGTACCATCTGCATAAGTCGCAACGGTAATATTTTGAGAGTATGGCATGTCACAAGTATAGATTGTATAGAGTGTTGGTCCTAGTACACTTCCCTGAGGGACTCCAGCTTTGATTGGTTTAATGATTGAAAATTCCTCATTATTATTAACATAAAAAAATCTATCTTCTAAATACGATTTAAGAACAAGATAAAATGGTGTTGGTAATAACGATTTTAGCTTGAACAGTAGTCCCGGGTGCCAAACTTTATCAAAAGCTTGTTGGACATCTAAAAATACGGCAGAGCAATATTTTTTATTTTCAAAAGCATCAGTTACTACATTAATAATTCGATGACACTGCTCTGGAGTACCGTGTTTACTGCGAAAACCAAATTGATAGTCGGGAATAATATTTTTTTGCTCTAGAATTGGTTTTAATCTATTTAGAAACAATCTTTCAAATATTTTTGAAAGGGTAGATAGTAAGCTTATTGGTCTGTAGGATAAGAGTTCATTTTCATTTTTGTTAGGCTTCAGAATCATAATAATTTCAGCACATTTCCACTGAGTCGGGAAATGGTGTAATCGTAATATACTATTGTATAATAAAGTTATAAATATGATGCTTTTTTTAGATAATAATTTGATTAGTTTGGAATCTATTTTATCATATCCTGGGGTTTTATTGTTTCCAAGCTTGATAATTTCATTTTTAACTTCACTTGGAGTAAAATGTTTAATTGGAAGGTACATTTGGCATGGAACATCCAGAAATTCATGTATTTTATCATCAGTTGACAAGTCAATTTCAGGATGAGGTTGAAAAATATTTTCCAAGTGCTGAGAAAAAGCTTCGGCTTTGCTTTGGTTCGATCTGCACCATCTGTTATTTAGGTCTCTGATTGGAATATTTCGTTTCGTAGGTCTTTTAAGATATTTTGTAGCATTCCAAAGACAGTTTTCTTGCTTGTTCGCATCTAGAGATTTTAAATATTGTCCCGTTTTTTCATTTTTAAATTCTTTAAGCTTCTGTTTAAGTAGTGTGCATAAATGGTTAAAATTTTGTTTGTCAATTGGATTTCTACTTAATTGCCACATTTTTCGGATTCTCCTTTTGTTGCGAATAAGATTTCTTATTTCAGCAGATATATAATTATTTCTTGTTTCCAGATTTTGACCTTCAAAAATATTTGGTGTTGATAAAATAGCAGCTTCGTGGATTAGGTTCGTAAAGTTTTCAATAGACTTATCTAATTCTTGACCGTTATCTATTAAGAGATTTAAGTTTATATTTTTGTCTATCCAGTAGGTAAACGAATCAATGTCAGTTCTTTTTGTTACAAGTTTTACTTTTTTCAAAACTGAGTGAAAGTTGGAGTTGTAAGTGGCAATGATAGGAGTATGATCAGAGCTAAGGTCATCACTGTCTACAATGTCCAGGCAGTTACTTGGTATTCCCGAATAAACAAAAAAGTCTAATAAGTCTGGAATTTTGGACGGATCAGAAGGCCAGTATGTTGGCCTGCCAGAAGAAAGTATGTTATAATGTTTTTTCAAGACACACTTATAAAGCTCTCGACCTTTTGGGTTTACCAATCTAGATCCCCACCACGGATGCTTAGCATTAAAGTCACCTCCAACCAAAAAGCGGCTTCCTAAGTTATTGAAGAAGTCTTCATAGTCTTGACATAAGACAGAATGTCTGGGTGGAAAATAAATAGCAAATATTGAAACATCTCCACAGTTTGTATATATTTTTACTCCAGCAGCCTGAAGGTAGTTTTGACATGTTGTAGGAAGTACTTCGTACTTAATTGTTGATTTTATTAAAATTGCAGAACCAGCATGAGCTGTGTTGTCCGTGTAATTTGCCGATATTGTGTCATAACCTCTTATATTAAAATATGTTCTGGACGTAAAGTGAGTTTCAGAGATCAAGAGAATATCAATAAAATTGGTGTTTAAAAATATTTCAGTTTCCTGTGTATGATTGGAAAGCCCATTTGCGTTCCATACTGCTATTCTAATATCTAATTGCATAGTTTGGTTACTAAAACTGACATCATATTAAGTAACGTGTTCGTTAACTCAATTTGTTTTGTCATAAGCTTTTCAAGACGATCATATACACTTTCATTTGTATTAGTACCTTTTAAAACGTTTGCATAAGATGTGTTAGAATTTTGATTTTCATTTGTATAATTTTGTGGACGTGAAAAAGAAGAAAAGTTATTGGGTTGATCAGTTATCCTATTGTTGAACGCTGGCTTTTTCTGAATAAGTTTTTGGTAAACTTGACAGCCTTTATAGTTTGCAGTATGGTTTTGCAAACAGTGAATACATCGCGGAGAAATCGTTTTGTTCATTGTGCATTCAGCCGTGGGATGGTCTAGTGCGCACTTAACACAACGGAAAGGTTTTCTGCAATAAGTCCGAGTATGTCCAAATTGTTGACAACGATGACATTGAACAATATCATTTACTTTTTTGGGAGGCTCAACAGTAATTATGGCATTGTTAATGTGACAGATTTCATAAATTTCCTTGTTGTTCGGGCTTGGTTCGAGGTCAACATAAAACATGGAAAGAGGTTCCTTTGTAACTCTGCTTCTGACGTTGCAAACATTTCTAACTCCATAACCTTGGGCTAAAAGCTCGGCTTTAATGTCTTCTGGGGGCGTTGAGTGGTGAATACCTTTAAAAACAACTCTGTAAGAACGTTCTTGACGTACTTGGTATGTATGGTAACCTATTTTTCTACTTTCAAAATACTTAGCAAGTTTTCTATAAGATTCTATGCTACTTATCATAACTTTTACTTCATTATTTCTCATTGAATTATAGTTAAAATCTTTTCTAGATATAACAGAGCTTATGTTATCTATCATGTTTACAATATTATTAACATGCGGAATAAAAATTGGTGGAGGTTTAATTTGATCAGCCGTTTCTTGCCTTACATTATCATTGTTGTCTACATCAAGAATTGAAAATCGATTTCCATTAATGGAACTAGGGTTGTCATCAGTTGTGTTACGTTTTTTTGCTTCATTTCCTATTGGGGATTTGGTTTCAGTACGTTTATTTACTATTGGTATTGTTTGCCAGTTATAAAAATCATCTTTTTCGCTGCTACTAGCATCATCATCATCACTATCAGCAATCATGCTGTAGGAGTTGTTGTTACTTTTTTTGTTTTTTTTTTTTTTTTGTAATATTTTGTTTTGAGTTAAAAATTGTTTGTGGAATAAAGAATTTGGTTGTTTTTAAAGTATTTTCAATTGAATATTATTTTGTTTTAGGTTTAAATTGTTTGTGGGATTAAATAAAAAATAAAAAAAAAACATTTACGGTTTTTTTTTTTTAATATTTACATATCGTTCTTGATATGACTACTTTATTTAGTATTGAAAAAAAAAATTTTGTTTTTGAAAAATAATGCACTGCCACTGCACTTGTTAATACACGTCTTATTGCATTCACTGTCAATAACGGACTGAAATGACAAATTAAAAAATTTTCCAATTGAATACAAAAAAAATATTTTTCAAATCAAACTTGATCTATTACAAAATAAATAAATTTTTCTAACTTCCGTTTCTATTTTTATAAATTAAATGTCTATAATTTTGTGCAACATTCTCAGTGTCCGATTTAAAATTAATTCTCGATATCGTCGGCAAATTTATGATTTGTAACATTTCTAACATAAATCTACGTTTGTAGTTATTTTCCGTGTTTAAAACCGTTGTATTTTCAAAATCCGGATAATGGTTTAGATTAATGGGATGATAAAGCTGTTTTTTGCGATGAAATATGTCTATATTTTTGATCTGATTTATGTCCTGATATCCTAGTTTTTAGTTTATTTTTTGTTGTACCTATATATACCTTATTACACTGTCCACTATCATTACCCTTACAAGGTTTTTTATAAACAATATTTGACATTTCCATCCTCTTTATTTTGTCCTTCATTTTAGTAAATAGTTTACCTACTGTGTTAAAAGATTAATAAGCTATTTTATATATTTTACTATCATATATATTTGATTTTTCCAATCTTTCTGAAAATTTTGGTATATATGTTACAGATTTATAAATTCTCTGTTCTGTTATTCATTCTACAATTATTATAATGTACAAATAAATGTGTTATTAATTGTTTAGGAAAACTATTATCATTTACATGCCACAAACTATTTTGGTGAATATATTTCGGTTCACAACTGAAATAAGTTTTATGGTTTACAACTTTGCTATTGTGGTGAACAAAAACATCAAAAGTAATTACAACTCAGCACAAAGAACATTAAACGGGCCATATTTCATTTAAATGATATTCAAACAACGTTCCTTCATGGTTTAGTTGTCTAGGGGGTGTGTTAAGTTAGAAACTGTGAGTTATCTGGTTTGAATCTTGTTTTTTAAAAAGAAAAATTTTTTTTTTAAATTTTTATTTTTTTATGTTCTAAAAACGATTTAAAAAAAATTTACCAGTTTTCGTTTTTTAAATTTAATTTATAATGAAGTTTAAAGTACATATTGTTAATATGTATGTATACATATGTTAAAATTATTTAGTTTTTGTCTAGTTGCTCTGTATTCTGCGCCCACAATGGTGAAGGGTATATAAGAATCGGCACAGCCAAATGTAGCACTCTTACTTGTTTTCATTTGACTTCATGGCACACTTGTTTTACTTATTTTGCTTATATTTGTGTTTTACGTGTGCCTCTATGCAATATTTTTGGTTGATATCTGCATGAGATTTAAACCAATTTGTAGTCATTTGAAAAATAGTTAATTTATAGTTAGTGCTTTTTTGCAACTGACTATTGTATTTACTACAGAGACACTTTTAATAAAATTTTTATAATTTTTGTTATTAAATTCTTTTTAATAGGGATACACTTGTATAATATGTCTCATAAAATTCGTTTATTACGGAAATCCTATTAAAAAACGACTGATAAAACCCTCGAGTTTTACGTTTTTGATTTCCATCACACCCCTGTTTGTGTTACAAAAAACAAGCCTTAAGCAATTTTATGACTTATCAAACTCAGAATGGCTGATATTTATTTTGCCACCCCGCCAGGTTACTTATAACACTTTAAACTTTTTTAATTCAGTTTTATGATCTTGCGTTTGTTTTGTTTAGCAACGAGTTTCCAAATATTACATAACTTCTGTTTAGTTCGTTTTAAATTGTTGCACAAGTATTTTACAAAAAAGCAGATGGCTCTTTATGCGTATGGATTTTTAAAAGGATTTTGTTCTTTATTATTGCCGGCCTGCCTTTAAAATTAAATAAAATTAAGAAAAAAATAAAAGCGATAAGGTAAGATAATAAACATTGTATTCGTTTTTTACAAACGAGAGTATGAGTACTCCACTTTGAAACCATAAAATTATAACACTTTATAGGACTTATGCTGCTGCTAATCTACAGTGGGATAAAATATACAATTTTATATACATATATTTTTCTGTTTTCGATAAGCGTGCCAAATTAGTTCAAGATTTTTCTAATTTTATGTAATTTGTCTAGTACAGTGTTGAAAACAAAAGTATTTGACTGGACACACTTTAATGTAAGGAAAATAAGGCTTTATAAGGGCGATTCTATTCTGACGGGTGCAACATTTAGACGCTTAAAACGTCTTTTACTAGTAGAAAGAAACACATTTGCAATTAAGTTATTTCTAGAAGGGGTAACATTTTTTTATATACTATTGTTATCTATTTACAAGAATTTATATGAAACGATCAAATAGCCACGAGAGAGCTTTAAACGTTGGCTGCCAAAGCCTTTTTAGAATTTTGATCGTTCAGTAGCAATGTCATTTAACCATTTTGGTCACCTGAGGCCAACAACTTATTTTTGTTCTTTTTTGTTTCTTTGTGCCTAAAAATAAGTTTGGAATCGCGAGTAGTCAAAACTTATTTTTAAGCACTAAGAAGAAGAAGAAGCATTAGTTTTGATAAATTTACATTTTAATATCACTATTTTTGCACTCCATTAACAAATTGATCTACTGATCTCCAACTTGAATTTCTAATTTTAAGTGTATTGTTTTTCTGCAGATCTCCATTTATGTATATTGTTATACATTTTTTTGCTCATAAATGAATTGATTTTTAAAAGAATTAATAAAAATACAAATTAAAATGTCCAACTTTTTTATAACCCAAAAAAATACTATTAAAAATACACAGCGGCCATGGGAAATATACCAAAATGTTCACCACAGGCCAGAGAATCCAAATTCCATGTAAAATTCCATATTAAAATGTACAAAAATGTGCGACGTGGCCTAAGGGTAACATTTAGGTGTCGCACGAAAAAGTGCGACGTGGCCTCAGGGTAACATCTGGGTGTCGCACGAAAATGTGCGACGTGGCGTCTGGGTAACATCTGGGTGTCGCATGAAAACGTGCGACGTGGCAGCCAACGTGTTAAAGTGCATGACGGGTGCAACCAAATTGGCCCACTTTCATAAGATCATACCACAAAAACACAAAACTCTGTTAATTTTAAAACTTTTATTGTATTATTCTTTTTTATTGTGAAAAATGAGATATCAGACGATGATTATCAAATCAAACATCTTAGAGAAATATAATCCAATAATAAAAAATTTGCTTTTTAAGCTATGACGGGTGCAACATTCAATGAATTTTCTGTTCGCGCCAAATCTATTAGTCTTTATGATTCGAAGTGCACAACGAATTTATATTTAAGCTTACGTCTAAAAAAATTGTATTATTATAAAATATAGATATTTTACTTAAAATTGGCATCAAAAAGTGTCAAATAGTGTGATTTGAAAATTGATGTTGAAAGTTGTCTAGAATAGAATCGCCCATAAAAGATAATACTAGTTAGACTTATAATTGAATCCACAACACCTTTCATTTTGTGCAGATCTTAAGCTGAATGCTTTAGATGCTATTTTTTCGAAATGGCAGCAAAGTTCTTTGTTTTGACAAAATTAATAACATTGAGTTGTCCTATAGGTAGTTTTAAAAGACGGTGTTACATGCCACAGAGACGGTGAAATAATTTAATAACTGTACTAGATGTTTGCTTGTTTGTTGTATAGTCTAAACAAATCGGGTGATAAAAGATTATTCGGATTCTTTTTTTATGGTGACTTAAATTCAAAAGTCTGTGTCAACAACCTGACAAGCACTTTTGCATTATAGGATCGAATTAATTGTCCTTTCAAGGGAATTAAGCCATATTTAAGCAAAATTGTGATTAAATACCTCTTGCAAGGATGTATGTAAAATAAATACCTTTTTATAGTACACAACACGCTCTTTCTAATGCAACAAACTGCAGCTTTCTAATTGCATAAGTTTTGTCATAAATAAGCTTCAAACAAGACCCTTTTGATAAATAAAGTTAAACATTTTAAAACAAATCTGATTAATTTTGAAGAAAACTTATCTGTCATTCCAATAAAATCTAATACCAGTCCGAAAACCCCTGCATGACGGATTTCAAGCAAATCCAATAATAACGCAAAAAATAGTCCGCCATTTTTTAAAATCTTATACCTATATTGTTAATTAACGAGAAATCTCGGTTACATTAACGAATTTGTTATTCTTTATTTTAAATAAACACATATTTTTGTTAAGAAATATTAACGACAAATACCCAGCAAAAACTTTACTTACCTGGTAAGCTAGCAAGTAATGTTGGTGAAGAGTAAGCACTTCTAATGTTTCGGCTGAAGAACGTCAAAGTTAAAATTTTTTAAATTAATAAAAAATAAAATTAATAAAAAAATAAAAAGCCACTCTAGCACATCATTCTGCTCTTACTTTTTATGCCCACAATACTGTATGTGAAGAGGTTATTATGTGTTTGTGCAAATATGCCTAACACATTTAAATATAGGTCTGGGCCCAGCTTTAAGTAAACCGATTAAATCCATCTAACGAGGTCCGTCCTTCTATTATGCTGGCTGGTTATCTGTCCAATAACCTTGTGCGCAAATTTCAGGTCGAATTTTGGAAGAAATTTTATCAAATTTGGCACATAAGCGTTTATTGTCACAAGGTCGAACATTTTCAAAAGCGAAAGAGCGGTTATTTTTTTCATAGAACACATGCAAACTTCTTTCCAGAATACGGTTTTTTGCCAATAACCATCATGCTTTATGGACATTTGGGTTTAATTAGGTCCAAAAATATATCAGCAGAACAAATTTCATTAGATTCGGTCAATAGTTTACCACAATATGCGAGCTGCATGGGAATACACTTATAATAAGTTACCTTAATAACAGCTTCTATGTTATCTCATAGTAGTAATCATAGTTATAGTAGTAGATGTTTAAATAATATTTGGCACAAAAATCTCTTATGTGAATCTTAACCTCACAACATACTCTTTTTGGCGGAAACATGACCGCCCAAATACTTTAAGGTAGTGTAGTGTATGCATACTTAAAGCAAGCACTGTATCATTAATTGTTTACATTTAAGTAAGTTAAGCCAATGAACTTGTTTTAATTTTATGTTGGTCAGCACTAATGAGCATTCAAAATTTTTGTCAAATACTGTGTGAAATAAAACTGTAATACTGTGTGGCATGCGAACGACTTGTAATATGAATCCTAAATTGAATTCTTTTTTTTTATTATTGTTGCATTGAAGTCTTTCACGTGCCTTGGAATTTTGATTCATCACAAATTCTCACGGGAACAGCTAATCAATTAGTGATTTGTTTGTAGCCCAAATTAATGCTGACCTATAGAATACATTTAGTATATAAGCTAGTAATTTGTGTAAATAAATCAGAATTAATTTCAATCTCAAAAAGTTACTTTGATTCTCAAAACAAAGGGAATTTTAATGCTCGTACCCATGACGGCAGTAGTGCTAAGATAATACTTAACAAACCTCAACATTTTTACACACACACACAAAATTCCTTTACATGGCGATCCTGCTATTTTAGATCCTGCCATTTTAGATCCTGTTATTTTTTATTATTTTTTTTTTTTTTGCTGCTAAATGCTTATTTTGATCCTGCATTTTCAAAGGGATTTAGACAGAAGACTATTGCCATTTTGTTTGTTTTTGGGTATTACCAACCCATGAGTACACAAGAAGAAATAAATAAAATATTCCAAAAATGGGAGGAATTACTAGAATATGTTGCTGCTGGTAACAACATAGAAGAACCATCAGTATACACTCCAACACCGATAACAGCGGGACCAAAACCTCTTACTATTGAGGAATATAAAAGAAGGCAAATTAAGAAAAAGGAAACAACAGTCCAAGTAGCAACCCGAAAAAGCGAGGAGGTTGGAAACGCCGTTTCCAAAAAGTGTTACAGTTGGGTCGGGCTTGATCGACTTTTTTTGTGTTGAAAATTAACCTCTTTACTATTTATTTTAAATCTGTTTACAGTTCATTTTATTTTCGTTGTTATTTAACAAAAACTTTTTTTGTTAAAATTTCATTACAGAATAGCTCTTAACGACAATTATCGTCAGCTAACGAATTTTGACTACTTAACGACAATTTTTTTGTCGCTAAAACGTTAGTTGTGGAATGTGCATCGCACACCGGTTTCTTACACCAACTGCATATATTTCGTGTGTTTTTGCAATTTCCAATTTCACATGCCTGACATCGTACAGGATGTTTTGGCAGCTTATCCTCAGATGTATCGGAAAATTGATTAGTAGCTGAAGCGGAAGAAGTTAAAATTGGCGAGTGCCTTAGCATCATTTCGATAGCTAGGCGTGTTGGAGTGTAGCCTATTACCCTTGGAATTTTTGACCGTTCTATAATTGCTGGCATTAACATCTGTTTTGCCAAACTTTTCAAGAACTTTCTGCGTTTGTCTGTTGGCTGAATATGGCTATTATTTTCTATATAGATGATAAAGGTAGCTAAGGCAGATATATCTAGCAAGTTGAAAAACATTGCCAATGGCCATCTTAATGTTTTGCGTTTTGAAGAATATGCTGACAGCATTTTGTCCATTGCATCGACGCCTCCTTTGCTGACGTTATAGTAAAGTCAAGCCATAATATCATTATTCAAAGTTGTACTTGACAATATAACAACTGCCTTTCCCTTTTTTGGCACATAAGATGATAGTGCAAACTTGGATTCCAAAAAACCAAAAACTGATGAATATTATTCACGTTAATGATTAGCTTTCATTTTGTTGGGTACAAAGGTTTTATTTTGGCGAACTGTACCAAGAATTGCAAGGCTTTTGGACAATAAATATTTACCCAAATTTAGCGATGTGAAAAAACTGTCTCAAACTATTGTTCTTCCGGTATTCTCCCATTTAGAAACCAGTTTTATTACTACATTCTCTCCAACATTTGCAGGTCGACTTGTATTCGGGTTCTTTCCTACGTAGATTTTGCTTATGAGCGGATACAATGATTTTGCATTGCAAGCAAACCAAACTTTAATACCGTATTTCGCTGTTATTTCTCCACATGGCATATAATATCTGCTCAGATTTTGGTTCCAAATGGTTGAGATTGGTGCTGCTTTATCTTCCATTAGTCGAGTAGCTCTAGTATGCTGGCTATCAAAACTAAAAAATAGAAGAATTTGTTTAAATCGCGATTTTGATTTAACTAATTTTTGCAATACAAAGAATAAAAAAACAAAACAATGTAAAATCATAAAAGTAACGTACACTTTGTATTTGCTCTATTGTTTTTGATGAAATGTTATAACTTTGATGCGCTATTAGCATACACGTGATGCAAAGAATTATTTTTTTTTAGCAACAATAAAAGAAAAACAAGGTGTGCAAATGTAATAAGCATCAAATTAAGCTTCTTTGCATACAAACCACATAGTGACTACAAATGTAGACTACCGGCCACGAGATGATAATTTAAAAAAAAATCCCTTTAGCACCTACGAAATAATTATTTTTACCTCACTAACGTTTAAATCTGCTTAAAACAAGATTTTAGGAAGCTACCAAAAATCTAAAATTGTTTGACTGGCGTTTTTAATTTTTATTCGCTATTCTAATCAAAATTACTACAAATGTAGACTTCCGAGCACATAAAGGTTAATAACAATTCGTGAAAAACATTTTGAACCTTGCCAAAATTTTCGTAAAAAAGCTGTATTTGTATTTTTGTATTTTGTATTCCACCCTTCGTCTACAGAATCAAGAGACATTAGCTTTAAAACTGGCGAAGTTTTCATGATGTCAAAGTTAAGAACATGTGAATAGCCTTCAGGATTGGTAAATCTGAATCTAGATTTTGTACACTTTTTTGGTTTTAAATTTAACGCTTAAATGCGTTTGCACTAAGCAAAGCACCCCAGGCTAGATCCTTGGCAGAGGATGAAAATATTCTAATCATTGTTTTCGAGTTTTAAATATTAAGCTACAACCCTGATTCAAACGATCCCAGAAGCCCCCTGAACTCCCCTCCCTCTGAAAAAGATGATAACATGACAAAGGTAAGGCAGTCGCCATTTTGTATCGTGTGCGTACGACATATTTTGTTTTATATTAACAAATTCAGAAAACCAAATTTCATACAAATTGTTGTCTTAACAAAATCAGTTGCAGTTGCCCGCTGTAACAGACCGAAACAAAGATTTCATGATATACAATTCATATCTGTTCCATCACAATTTTTCATTCTACCCCACTGTGTGTTGTTTTGGAATTTGATTGTTATTGTTATTTAAGTCATTAAACGTGAAAAATCTTTGCAAATTTGTATTTAAATTGTTCAGAATCTTGCAAAATCATAAAAAAACCAGGACATCAAAAAACCAGGTGCTGTCATTATTTTTTTAAACATAAAAAACAGACACAGAATCTACAAACTTAACAATTTGACAAATTGATGGGGCAAATCTTAAAAAGATGCTAAAGCCCAAAGTGATTATTAAGAGCTAAAAATTTTAAAAGAAAAAAGTTAGTAAATAAAATTCGTTAAGAAAGAAGTTTCTTTATACAAAAAGTATTTTCGAATTGAGAGCAACTAACAGAAATTGTAAATATTTAAAGCTTTTATGCCTGTATTCATAAAAATATTTAAACTTTAATAAAGGTTTACAATAAGTTGTGTATACAAATTTTTCTTAATAAACGTGTGTTAAATTAAATAATCGTTTATGAATACGAATACGAATACAGTTTCATCGATTCGCCTTTTTATAAAGTTAAAATGTGTGTTTGTATATTTACATATTTTTCTTATTTTGTAGCTGCTTCTTTTAACCTGAATTTCAATTAAATTTATTTTTAATAAAACACTCGTGCATGCTTTTAATCATTTAGAACATCTTAAGTTAACGGAAAAACACATATACATATTTGTCCATAAAATAAACACATATACACACACACACATACATAGACTGGGACGAAAAAAAGCAGCATAACCAACTTGCAATATATATACAAACATCCAAATACATTAACAGATACAGATACACACATAAATGAATTGCTGATGCATGCAACAGTAAGTTTTCAAAATGCACTTGAGTAAAGTTGCTGGAAAATTTAATTTAATTATTAACAAGCATAAAACAAGCACAGTTCGCTCACTAATAGTATGTTCACATTTGGGTTTTTAAACGCGTTTAAGCAAAATGATGATTTAGCTAATCAAAGCCGTTCACATTACATTTGAGATGATTAAGATGACAGATGATTAAGAAAAAACACACACACAAGCACACAAAAAAACAACAAACAAATTTAAATTTCTTTAAAGTATTAAAAATGGATAAAAACACTTTTATAAAATTATCAGAAGATTATTTTAATCAATTTAATGATGAAATTGTGAAAATTTATGAATTATTTAAGGAAAAAAAAAATAAAAATATTAAGCAGACATCTTGGCCGGTTGTACACAATCGAGCGATTCTACATTATTAGGGTATGTTCAGTGGATTCTATGTGGTTTATGAAGTGATTTAGTTGTAATCATGTCGATTTGAAGTGATTAACAAATCACTTCAATGTATGGGTAATCATCTCGATTTTGAAGTGATTAGAGCTTAATCACGTTCGAACTGCTTAAACGCGTTTAAGAAGCCAAATGTGAACATACTATAACACATTTGCATTCATTTGCTAAAATGTGTGTGAAAACACGTGTTATAAACAAATACATTTGAATATATCAACTACTCATATATTTATAAACAATTTATTGCAAAATGGCAAAATGAAATAAAACAGCTTCAACAAAAATAGTTGAATCACTTAAATGTATGTTTGCAACATCAAAGAATAAAACCATGTCTTTGACAAAGTTAAATGCATTGAAATATATAGAGAAGACAAAAAATAATCAAATGACACACACAGACATACACGAACTAAGTCGCACAGCAAAAATTATAATTTCATTTACATCTAAAATGCCATCATCTAACATCGAATGTTTATGAACGTCTAAGAATCTTAGAAATAAATTGCATTAGTCTGCTTTTGAACTTGGGGTTGGGTGGTGGCATTTAAAAGGAATCACAAAAAATCATTTAGAACACAGAAGTACAAGGTATTTTCTATAATTTTCTTAAAATCGCTGTAAGCAAGTCATTTGGACAAAATAGTTGAGTCCTTAAAGTCCGGGATTTTAAAAAATGGGTCGTAATGTTATGTTTGTGTTTAAGCATAGTGAAAAATTGTTTCTAAAAGCTTTTAGAAAAATTATTATTGGTTGCAAAGATCTTGCAGACATAGTATTTACAATTTTTCTTTATTTACTGCCTGTTCAACAATTGTGAAAGTCATCGTTCACATCGAAAGTTTCTTTGAAAAATCTTCTGTCTTCTGTACACCATTATTATCTTATAGTATTTCCTTATGCGAAACATAGGAAAACAGATATACTACTCTTATTCTCTTTTTATCCACTCACATCCACTCTGCTACAAGAAATAGCAATACTAACTTATAACAGAAACACTAAACACATAAACTTGTACAAACCTGTGCACGTCTTTCGTCAGTTTAAATAAGCAATTCTGCATATGTGAAATGAAAATGGTAGAATTCGTTTGCTTAACTAATATGTAATATTAAAATCATTTTTTATATTTTAATTAAAATGTAAGCGGAAATAGATCAACAGGCAGTAAATGTTTTTGCCGGCTGACTTATGGCCCAACCATAATGTGCTTAAGTTGGCCTAAGAAAATGTGCAAATACATCGTCGGTTGATAATTTAAATGTCGTATGTGGATTTTTTGCCGTTTTGAGTTAAGAAATATTCCTTAGGTTTTCCGACCTGATCTTTCATTTGGCTTAATCAGATTTTTGATACCTCATACGGTTTTCGAGATATAGAGTGTTGATTTTGTAGTATATGGTATTTGCTCGAAACTATCGGAATCCACATACGACAATTAAATTATCAACCGATGACATTTAAATCATATGAGGCGAACCATATTGAGGTTTAAGAAACTGTCAGTTGCTTAAGCAAAGCGCGAAGCTGATCGCATATTCCGTACGGAATCAAATGCTTCTTACTTTAGTTTTGTTCGTTAAATTTGAAAGACTTTCTGTTAATTTTCACAGAAAAAATTATTGGCAGTTTTTTTTTCAATTAATAGTTTACTTGATTTTAAGCATAATTTTAATTATAAGTTTAATTGAATCAATCAACTCGGTTGTTTGAATTGAACACTTTGTTGTTTCTCCTTGTTGCTTTCTTCCCTCATCAATAGTTTGTGAAAAATGTTACAAGTGCAACCAACATCTTTATAAATTTATTGTCTTTGCCATTGCATGTACCTGCACACATGTTTTTGTCATCAAAAAGAACAGTAAGCGTCGCGTGCAAAAAAAAACTTTCAACCAGTAAAAAATGAACTAAAATTTATTATAGACGAATAACAATTATGACCACCACCAATGTCAATAATAAGCCTACATACATATGTATATTATGCGTAAAATAAAAAATCGCCTTGTGGCTGACCACATTGTTGACGGTGGTTATGGTCGCAATCGAAATTTGGTGTTTATGTTCTTTGTTTGTTAATTCTTGAATTACTTTTAGAGTCATATCATGTTGTGCGTTTAAAGTGAATAGGTGAAAAAAAGTACAGCCAAATTACACAACAAAAACAGTTTTTTGTTTTCAATCTTGAATACCCTGAAGAATCAGAGTTATTCCACAATTTTATACAAAGTTGTATGTATGAAATTCCTCTGTCAAAAAAATCTTCCAAAATTTGTACAATTAGGCATGAGCTGTTACAATTAAACAAATAAAACAAGTTATTTTTAAACCATATTTAAATAAACATATATTTTAAATATTATTATTTTGCTTCATTTAACCATCAACTGAATTGCTTTAACAAACTTATTCAATTAACAATTTGTTTGATTGAATAATTTGCGTAATTGAATTTAGAGTGTGTTTCAAATATACTATTTAATTTATTCAATTACAAATTTAATCGATTTAATGCAAAAATTCAATCACTGTTTTAAACAATACAATTATTTAAATAATTAATTTTCTGTATTGTAATCAATTACGTTAGTAATTCATTCAATTAAAATATTGATTTTTTTTAAATTAATTTGTTAATTTATTCAATTAAAATATTATTTAATATTAATAATTTTTTCAATTATTTTTGTAATTAAAATGTAAAAACTTTTTAATTGAAAAAAAAATCCTTGTTTTGCAATTTTTGCAAATTTGAGTAATTGGTATAATCATTTCGGTGATAGGTGCAAAATTGAACAATTTTTTGCTTGTTTCAATTATTTTGGTGATCAAAACCGTTTTTTTATTTTTTTCTGTGTTGGATAATAGGTTAGCTTTTAAAAAAACCAACTAATTACACTATGCGACAGTCAAAATCGGGATGGGATGAAACCAACGGGAAATGTTATATCTGTAAAAAAGAAGTTATACGTGTCCCGGAGTTTCGCTGGGTGGGTATTTAAAAAAAAATTTAATTTTGGTCATAACTTTTTGTGTCCGAACCGATTTTTTCGATATTTTGGTATATAAGTCATATCCATAGGACGTGTGGCAGCCCTAAAATTTAGGTTTTTATAAAAATGTTGATGTTTTTTAGCCCATTTTTCAAATCGATATATCTCGATTCCTAGACGTGACCCAGCGAAATGCCGGGATACGTATAACTTCTTTTTTACCGATATAACTTTCCCCGGTAGTTTGTACCCTTCCCGATCACTGACCCCTACCATTTGTCGTACAGTGTTATTTAATTTAATAAACTAAACAGGGCTTATGAGTAATATTCTTTATTTAAACTAATTTATTATTAAGTATACGTTCAGTGGGTCATTATTTCTACTTATTGTTAAAACCACTGGTCGGCAAAAAAAATTTTTTTTGTAAATAAAAATATATGGAATGTAAGGAGTTTAAGTCGCTATACTTACATCCGTTTTCAGTTTTTTTGATGAAGTGGTTAGTGCTTTAATTGAAAAATTTTGTGCACTAACGACAATACCTTACGAGGTGTTCTTCGATTTTGGGTCAATAAGCTGATTGTTTTTACATCAATGAGTAAACCAAAGTTACCCAAAAATTCTGATCCAATAATAGGTTTTTGTATATCAGTAATAAGAAAATTCCACTTGAAATTCCGCTTAAGTCCCAAATCGATTGTGAGGGTTTTTGTCTCAATTGCAGAATGTTTGCTGCGTATAAAATGAGTGCGCTGGGTTGCTGTTTTCGCTGCAGTTACGATGCTTCGAAACTGGATCACTGGAAAACTGCTCCAGAATCGACTTAAAGCTGGATTTCGATTTTAAATCTCGAATAAACAGGCGACATAGCTCTTGGCTGCTCCCATCCGTCACTAAAATATGAGCGCCGATTAGTTTTCCTGATTTGACTTTTTGAAATTGCATGGAGTTACACATTTCTTAGCTTTATCTCCAAATTTAAAATGATACCAGCATAGCGGTTTGTCTTTTCTCGAAGACGATTTTAAACGATTTCGTTTACCTGTTGCGTGTACTTGTGTATCGCTGCAATCACAAATTTTAACTGCCATTGCAGCGAGCTCCAAACGGTCTTCCCTGACAGACAGAATAGCTTTCATTTGAGATGTTAGCCGTTGCATCCAAAGTTGTTTTAATATGTCATCAGAGACCTTACCTTGGGCTTAATATAGCATCTGACTTAACAAATCGGATGGTTTTTTTATCAAAAAGTTCCACCTCAGTCAGAAGTTTCTTAAGACGTTTTACGTCAAAGTCTGAAAACGAGCATATAAGTTTGGCCAAAGTTACATACATATTCGTCGCAGGAGGGTTGCTGTTGACATCTGGAGTTTATTGCTCTCTATTGAAGCCAGAATAGTGTGAGTTTTTGTCACATCTTTAATAACACCAGCCATCACGAACTGCGACTCGATTTGCTTCAACTAAATTAATGAATCTGACACCAAAATGGCGGAATTTGAACAGAGACTCTTGAAATTCCATGTGAGGAGCGTTTGACGATAGAGATGCAAAATCTTCTTCCGATGCAGACATGCTTCAAATTCAATGTATCGGGGTCACCAATTTGTTAGCAAAATAACAAAAAAAAAAACCAACAATTTTTCTTTTTTGTACAAAAAATATAAAAAATGTATTTAACAAAAATTCAAATCAAAATTCTAACACTAACTAACTTAAAAAAACAATGAAATGAAAAACTGATTAATATAAAAAAAAGTTCAATTTAGTTTTTGCAGTGTTTTTTTGTAAAGTGTTTTACAGGCACCACAAATCTAATTGACACAGTTATAAAAATAATCAACGTAAAATTTCAGTCTAAGAATATGGCAAGAATAACGGATATCTTAATGAAAAACAATTTTACAAAGGGGTTGATCAATTCATTACTGACTAAATTTAAAAATAATATTTCTTCAGTGGAAAAAATGACACGTCTAGCAACGCCAAACACTATAGTCTACCGTTTATTCCAAGACAAACTGAGAACAACAAACTGAGAGAGATAATAAAAGGATGCTCCTAGATGGGTCAAATGTATGACCAATCCCACTTTATTATATATTGCCGAATTTCGTTTTTTTTAGTTATTTCTATAAACTAAACCGTTTTGAATTCGGCAAAATTATGAGATTTTGAATATGACATAATTTTTGAATTTGAATTTCATATATGAGTAGGTGAGTTTCAAAACTCGCTCGTTTTAAAAATTAAAATATTGAGATAACAATCGATTTTGGTAGATCTTTTAGCACTTTATGAGAATAAAACTATAGACTGAATTGAATCATGCCCTTTTCAACGTTATTATGTGATATAAAATTGCAGTTGGTAACAAAACTGATTCGTTCCACTCAACAGACATTTTCAAAACTATCTCTTTGCATTTTGTGAAACTCGCTGGTAAATAAAAACTTGCAATTTTATATTCTTGGAGAAACTTTACAGCAGACCGCAAAAATTTTAAATTTAAAAATTTGCTTTTGTCCGAATATTTTATAGGACTCTAATATGAGGGGTTTAAAGCACAAGGGGTTCAAGTGACTTATTTTAAATAATGAGACAGAAGCGGTTGTTTCGCTTGTGCTCCAAGCGAAGCAGGTATTTTAATGTTAAGTGCTTGAATTGTTCAGTATATCTAGCGTCCGGATGAGAATCTTACATTCACTTCTTTTGCTCTGAACAAATTTTCCGAACTATAACTATAATTCCATATGTAAACTAAATTTTAGAAAAAGGCACTTAAACCCCTTGTGCTCTAAGCCCCTCATATATTTTTTTATGTCGATGATATCCTAAATAAAATAACGTCATATAAGGTAACATACGTTTACTTATTAAATTGGACTTGGTGTTCTTTGCCCCCCATGTTGCTATTGATACTGTTCTATCCCTTGAGACAACAGCACCAAGTCCAACAACAAAAGCTCTGCTATTTCCGAAAAAATACAAGGCTTACACAAATTTTTTACCTTATTTTTTTTCCAAAATGTGTTTAAAAAAAATTTTACAAATAACAATTAAGGCGCTTTTGTATGTTTAAATAAAAACATATTTTTTATTTTCCTGAGAATGGTTGACAAAGTTGGTCAAAATATTTGATTATATAAAAAAAATTAAACCAACATGACAGTGTTTTAATTTATCTATATTAAAAACAAAAGACCTCACTTCTCACTTTTGATGTTTTTTGCCTCTAAGCAAATTCTCTTTATTGTCAACAAATTCAGTGGTAAACAAAACTTAGAACACTTAATTCCTTTTGCATCTAAGCAAGTTAGACTTGTTGTTGTTTTTAACTTTTCTATTTTGAAAACTACATTAAGTAGGACTAATAAGAGTTCATACATCGATAGAGGAAAAATTCCGATTCCAACTGTATAAAAAACGTATTTTTTAAAAATGTGAGTTGTGGTAGTTTATCTCCCACTAACAGAACTGATTTAAATTTTTACTAAATTTATTAAACTTTCAAAATGTACTAAAGGTGAATGATTAATTTTCCTGGTGGGCTTAAGTGCGTTTCAAAACTAGTTCGATCCCATATGGTTTGTAGCAAAACTATTTTCTTTCGGAAATTCGTAGCAAAACTCGTTCGTTATAAAATTAAATCTATTATTTTTTTATATTTAAGTTGGTTTCAATTTTTATACTGTCGAGTAATTAATCAAGAATGGCATAAGAATTCAAAATCAAAAAAGTTCACTTAATTTGGACCATTTTATCCGGCGCTATATGTTTTTTGCATTTTCCCAAAATTTGGGAAAAGTGTAACGAACGAGTTTTGCATCTCATATACTAATATGCTCCTTATAAGATAGAAGGAACCTTCTCACTAAATTTCATTAAAATCGGAAGGGGTCGTGTCCCACTCTTGGTCGTTTGGACATGGCATTACTCATATGTCTATTTGGGTTATTTCAGACACATGAAAAAGTGTGAAAAGGTGCCAATTAACCCTCTCCTAGGACATCACCATGTTAAAGTGACAAGTCCCTTTCACTTCAAGTATTAGAACTATAACCGGTCCCTACTTATTTAGAACTGTCACGTGACAAGCTTGGTGTTAGTTCCATTTTCCCTAGCCTTTTAAGTAATAGTTAGCTCAAAAGGACCCACAAAGGCCATGGATGGGAAAATTTAGTACGAATATAAAAGGGTTAAGTAGATAATTATAAAAGTTCACAAATTATCATCCTATTACATTATTATATATTTAATATCAGAAGATAAAACAACATCAACAGCAAGAACACAAGAGAAATGAAACTAACACACTCACATTCATACAATATATATTACTGTGTTGTTTAAATAATCTGCAAGACTAATATGTCTTAATGCTTTTTTCTGCTCATTCGAATAAGCTTAATGAGAAGTTGTGTAGGTTTTTACCCAAAAGATAACTTAATTAAGTTGCTACGAGTACAACAGAAACAACAACAATGTATATATGTATAGGTATATCTTACTGTTTATATGTCTATATCAAATTGTGTATTTAACCCATTAAGGCTCTGCGCTGCGTTTTCGCAACGTTCACTTAAACCTCCCCTCAGGCATTTTGTTGTTACGTGATAGTGTTATAAAGCACAGTAAAACAAAATTTAACTTAATATCTAATCGACCTGTTTTTGGATTTGTATCATACATAAGTTTTTTTTATAAAAATTTTTAATCTAAATTTTTAATTTTTCCTGTTTTTTTGGGTACTTTTGAAAAAGTAAAAAAAAAAAATAAAGTAATATATGATATACCTATCTGAAACTTCTGAAGGTAGCTAACATACGAACATTATTATTTCTACTGAAAAATCCAATCATCGTAGACACTTGAGACTTTTTTTATGATTGTATATACCAGTGATGCAAAAACGCAACACTGGTCCTAAACGATATACAAATTACATACAATTTTCAAATACAAACATATTTATAGAATCACTTGCTATTTAAAACAGCATGATAAAAACATGTATGTATGTATGTTAATTATAAGTTGTTGTTATTTATGTGTTTTGAAATTTTCGATAATTTGTTCACCTTTTTCAAACTAATTTAAAATTTTTAAAATGCAGGATATTTCGCAGAAGGTAAATTCTCTATGACAATTCCTTTTTTTTCTTATGCCCAAAGTGTGTTATCTTCCTAAAGGAAAGCGGACTTACACCAAAGTAGTCCTGTGATAGGTTTTTGGTGATAAGATAAGAAATATCACTTTAACATGGGGTTGTCATTGGTCAATTGACACTATTTGACCAGTCTAACTCAATCAACATCTATTCTCAATGAACGTGTTTAGTGTTAGTTATAACAATGTTAGATAATTTCGATACAATGTAGTATTATGTCAATAAAACAAGTTCCCAGAACTAGATTTAAGAAAGTGTCACACCATCGGTGAAGAATGTACTGTAATTCATTAGTTTTTAACCTTTTTGTTCTCAATATACCAGTTAGATGATAAGTTCTCCTTGTTCTATTTTCACAAATCCCAGGACCAGGTTGTTGGAACAATTGACACAAATTTCCCCCAAGGTTCTTCAATAGGTACAATAAGAGAAAATCGAACAAGTAATGTGAAATTATACTCTCCCAGGATATTATCTTTTTGAACTTGTTCCATTTTCACAAATCCCAGGACCAGTCTGTTGGAACAATTGACAAAAATTTCCCCCAGGGTTATTCAATACGTACAATAAGAGAAAATCGAAGAATTAATGTGAAATTGTCCTCTCCCAGGATATTAAAGAAAAACCAGTAAGAGTGATATATTCGGCTATGCCAAATATTTGACACCATCCACTGACAGCTAGGATATTTCAGGAGTGGGCATTATATTGGACCTGTGGTAAATTATGAACCGATCTTTACGAAAGTTGACAGTGTGATTTCTAGTCATATAAAACTGTGGCAGAACAAAATTTATTACAATAGAATTATTTGTTATGGTTTTATACTACTAAAGTATTTTTCGAGAATGGGCTTTATATGGGGCCTATGGTAAATAATGGACTTTGGAACATATCATAATTGAATTAAAAATGAATTGTATATGAATATCTTTTTTAATTTTTTTTTTTTTTCTTAAAGACGTGAATAAAAAATTTTAATTTAAAATGTTTGCAAATGCGCTTAATTTTTATATCGCAACGGGGGTTATCTGGGCTCCCACGTATCCGATTTGCCCAAAATTTGTTTTCTTTCTTATTTAGGTATAAACAATAAAATCTTAAAAGTTTCGTCATTATAACTCAACGGGATCATGGCTCGGGCCTTAATGGGTTAATTACGAAAAACTGAAAGCAAAAGGTCCTACGTTTTTAAATTTTTTGAGAACAAACTTTACATAGAACTTAAAACTAAGTATAGAACAAATTAAAAAATAAAGCTTTACAAATATTTTGAACAAATGTTTTTTACTAATTAGCCAATTCACAAAGTTTTCTAGAATTTTCTTAGCACAACTAAAGAACTAAAGTACTATTTAAGGTTATTTAACACTGTTGTGAGAACAGCCTGTTGCATATCATATGATAAATAATTGATAAGGTCAAAATTTCATTGCAAAGTATCATCTTTTTTATATTACGTGAATACAAAAATAATTAAAAATAATCAATTGATATTGTAAACAAAAACTTACTTAAAAAATAGCACAGGGATGATACATTGGTAACAATTTTGTATCGTGATATTTTATTTTAATCTGACTAATAAAAAAAATTATGACAGTCACAAAATTAAAGCAAATACATCCAATATGAATTAGTAGAAAGAACCATTGATTTCCCAAAAAGTTTTTTTGATTGTAAAAAAAAAGTTTTATTTTCAATCGAATAAACTATTTTCACGAAATATGCTTATTTTCACTTAAAAATCTCCCATAGAGTTTTTTACTCAATAAAAGAAGAATTAATTTTTTAAAAATTTATTAATTGAAAAGGAATTTAAAATTTTTACTCCCATTCTATTTGCAAAAAAAAGTAATCGTAAAATTTTGCAAACTTTTTTTGGATGTCGCAAATCCTTGGCGAAGCTCAATATAGGCTGACTTCCAAAACGTACTAATACAAAGTTTGTATACAGTTTTACTACTCTATTTTAACGATGCACATGTACAAAGTACCGAAACAATGCAACTATGTGTTCCGTTTATTTAAACGTTTTGAAATGTAAGTGATGCAATGCATAATATTAAAATAAATCTGTATTGGTTGCAAATTAAATGTCAAATATCACAAAGCATCAACTTTGAAACCGATGCTTTGATTGCTTTTGTCTGCTTTACTAATACTTACCGTTGATGTTTTGGAAGGGGTTGCTTTGCATATATATTGTACTGCGGCGTAATGAAACATTATACTTTGTTCCTATACAAAGCATTTGACGTTTTGGAAGTCAGCCATACACTGACAACATAAAATACCGCCATATAAAACAGGTAAAAACTACAGAGTGTTAACATTTTCTTATTTCATAAAGAAAATCTAAAACAAAATCTAAAAAGATGCCTGCTATCATTTTTACAGCGTTTGCAAAATTTACGGAATTGCAGAGGGGGATATTGTGAGTTAAAGTCAAACGACAGATTAATGGAGAGGAAGCCTGCGTGTGAAATAAGTTAGATGATTAAGGAGACCCAAAGGATTTAGAAGGTCAAAAAGGGTAGTTAACTTGACTACCAACATAAATACATCGTTATCTCCACTGCAAAGGAAAGTGTTATAAAGGGAATTTAAAAATCAAATGAAAAAGAAAACATAAAAAAACTGGGTCTGCAGGGTTTCGTTTGATTTAATAGAAGTTTTCTTTTTTAGTATTTTTGCTTCCTTTTTTCTGATCAATAGGATTGTTAAAGTTGCCACAAATACTAAATGTGTTTGCATAATTTTCCTTTTAGGAAAACAAATAAAATGAAATGAGATTTAAGGAAAAATTAAGAATTTTTTTAAGAAAGGTCAGAAATTATAAAACTAATAATAATAATCCATATCAGTATTAAACTAAAGGTACTAAAGGGCATTTTGAGATCACTTAAATATTTTAGTGAAATACTATTTATTAGGACGGGGGGTAGAACTTTAAATAACACAAATTTTAAATTTTTATCAAAACAAAAAAAAAAAAAAATATTTTTGTTCGAAAGATCAATACATGGCATTCATATATGAAAATTATTTCAGGCATAGTGATACGGCGGCTGTCGTTGAAAAAGCACGTTCTATACGTCCTGTCGGGAGGTGTCAAATCGCATGCCTATTAACAGTGCGAGTTTTCGCCAAGTTTTAATTTCAATTAGTCGATAACTGCGGTCGCCTGTTACGACACCACCTCGCTTGGATAAATGTCAAAAATATTTTCAAAAATAAAATCTTTGAGCATGGTGCAGCAATAACCTCCATTGACCGCAACGCGAGCTCCAACTCAGGTTTTTAAGAAATTAGGCTCCAAACGGGTAATTGTCCGGGTTGTAATGGAGCTTTTATATATACGTTGGATTATTGGGAAACGTGAATCTATTTATAATAATTTTCTAGTGTAAACTGATCACACAAGGGAACAAGGATTTTGTTGATTAAGAACTGAATGTTGTTTTTAAGCACTGAATACAAATCTGCTCGCAGTTTGTTGGATACGTTGGATTATTGGGAAACGTGAATCTATTTATAATAATTTTCTAGTGTAAACTGATCACTCAAGGGAACAAGGATTTTGTTGATTAAGAACTGAATGTTGTTTTTAAGCACTGAATACAAATCTGCTCCCAGTTTGGTTCTTTTAGCTCGACATTTCGCGACATACATTGGTACAACTTGAAAAAGGTTCATCATATGTGACGCGAAAAATAGAAGGGGACCTAAGGGTTTTGTCATTTTAAAGATTTTACCGTACGATGCATACCCATAAATAATTATTTTATAAATGTTTTAGTTTTGTTTCATGCACATATTCTACATGGTTCAAAAGATATAAGCAAAAGAGTGCATGGAGGCAACTATTATTCAAGTGATAAACAAGTGTTTGTAGTATTTGGATATTTTAACGGTTGCTTTTTGATGTTGTTGTGCATTCGCCATTATTTAGCGAATCACCAATACCGAGTGCACAGTATGTAACAATAATTCATTATTTTCATTTTTCAAATAAAATAATATAATTTTAACATACTATAAAATGGTTTGTTGCCTTTTATTTTGATATAAACTTGTGTGGCACAAACGTATCCCGGGTGTGTGTTTACGTAGGTGTCGAATTTGGAAGCTCGTAGCTCCTGAACCACTGATCCGAATTGCATCAAATAACCTTTAAACATTTATAAATGACTTATGTTTCCTAGATCTGAAATCTCTATTCCTGAAGTTTAGCCGTTCCTGAGTTACAGCACTGCAAAGTTGCAAGTGGATACATTTGTACCCTGGTGTGTGTTCTAGGGTTAAAAACGTGTATCTTTGGTGTACCATCACTGAGCGTGTTGATATTGGTCTCATTTAAAAGCGACACATATCAACCTTGTTGGTCAACCTTGAAAACGCGAGTAGGTCGTTGGTTTTTACTGTTCCCTTTCCCTTACTGGTCCCTTTCTCAATGCGCTGCCACATATTTAGTTAAAAAAAATTCAAAACTCGCTTACGATATTATCTTAATGCGGTACTTGCATTGGTTTTTAATAGTGTCAAGGATATCGTTTTAAAAAAGAGCCATTAAAAAAAATAGAATACAATTTTTGTGCTTTAAACATTTATAAAAAACTAAAAATGCGACCAAAATCACAGCTTTGGTTTAAGAAAATGTATGGCCAGTTACAACAATTCTGTTTAAATATCAAATGAAAATTTTCACACAAAAACAAAATTATTTAATGTTTTTGCTTCACCTAAAAATGAGATGCTTTCACTTAGTTGGGAATAAAAGTGAAACGCGTTCATCGAAAATTATGATCAATATCTCATTTTGTTCATAGGTTATGTAATTTTACGTGAAGTTATTAAATTAAGACTTTATCATTTTAATGATTTGTAAAAATAAAAAATTTATAATTTTTTTTACGTAAATTATCATTACTCAGTCATTTTTTGAGCTACATCTTAAAAAAAGTTTTAAATTGCCTAAGGAAGAGAACAGTTATGGTTTTTTAACTTTTTATTTTTGGAAAAAGTCAGAAATAAGAAAAGTACCCGTAACTTAAAAATGTGAGATGATAAAGAAAAACGGATTTTTGATTTTAAATCAGCGACCTCATCAAATAAGTAAAAAATTGCATCAACTTGCAATCGCCACCAAAATTTCAATTTCGTTCGCTTGTATTGCAAATGTTAAAAAGTGGGCGCAGAACCTTAATTTGTTTCACAGTTAAACCAGCTAAATAAGAACAATCGAACTAAAAAAAATAAACACTCGTTTTAGAAAATAAATATTTTAAACTCTATACTTAAATTTTAAAACGTTTTGCCAAAAAGCAAACAAGTCATCACAATTAAATAAATCTTCAGTATTATGATATTTAGCATTTCACATTTAAACATTTTTATATTATAAATATTACTTGTATTCTCCTTTTTTTTATTATAAATGTTTTATAACCCTTTTACGATTAGCTGGCCTTTAAGTTAAAGTACTCATGATAATTTTACTGTATTGACATTTTTGACATGCATCTTAAACACGCAACATTTTGATAAGCGTAAAATTAACATTTACGACTCAGTAAACATGTATAAAGTCAACTTAATAGTCCAATGCATCTAAATGGGCTGGCTGTCTGTCTCTGTGCGAAACATTTTAGTTTTTCTTTTTTTCGACTTTTTAAATAAAATGAAATGCATCAATAAACTGAAGTTGAAGGCCATTTATGTTTAAAAGCAATTTTCTCAGAATACAGACTGTAAAAATGTTTATGTATTTATTTGAGTATTGCTACGTCTAAATCGCAATACAAAGTTAAAAATTTAAAAAAATAAGGTTTTTTATGTCAACAACTTGTTCGTACCTTTTTTTTGTTGACAATTTTATTGATTGTAAGCAAAAAGAATGTAAAAAATAGAGAGAAAATAACGTATTCAGTATTAAGATTTGATGAATTTTTGAAATTTTCCATATTAACCAAAATACGCATTAACCCTTATGTGACTGACAACCCAATAAAAAATGGAGCTTCCAACGAAGCAGGTTTGTAAGGGAGAAACATAAAAGTTTCGCTTACCATTGCGCTTACGGAAGACATTAATTTTATATGGCGAGTTCCCACTTTGAAGCAATACATTTTTGACACATAAAGCGCATTATTCAGCGCACATAAAAATTGTTGGATGTAACGATCAGCTTTACACACTGAATGTTTTGATACAGTTATTTTTTAGTGCTCTCCCTTACAAACCTGCTTCGTGGTAAGGGAATGCCGTAGCACTTAAATGTTTTTTTTTTTTTAATAAAAGTTGTTGAGAGTTCTTTCACTTACTTTACTGCATTTCTGTATATTTTATTGCGTAGCGCATAATTGTGCGCTTATTTTTTTAAATGTACCTTTAGTGCTTCGCAAAATGATGAAATTTTTTATTGGGAAGGTATCCGGGTACCTTTTGCGTTTTGAATTTATTTGTTTTTGTAGAAATTGGCAACCATCGTACTTGAAACTTCTTGACAGCTCTTAACCCTCTAACTCCCAAATTTTTGATTTCGCTCATAAAATTAAGCAATGTTAAAAACACTTCAAAAAAAATATCTGCCATCTAAAATTTTAAAAAAAATTTTTTTTCAGCCTGGGGATTGAAAAAATTGTAGCCCGCCTGTAGACGGGCTCAGGTCGTCAGAACTAAAAAAATTTGTATAAGCAATTTAATTCAAATTTTATTATATTGAGCAAAAATTAACGGAATTCAATAAAAACAAATAAAATATAATAAAAAAATTTAGGTACGCACATGAAATTTCATAAAACAAGATTTTGATGTAGAATTGCAAAGGTTAAGTTTACATTTTGTGCAGTACGATTGGGTTTCCGATTTACATCCTGGCAATTTGCATATTTTTTTTCCGGTTCTGTCAGTAAATATACACCAATGGCCAATATTGTCATATCGTACGTCATCCGGAGGGATGTAACACTTCTTTGGTTTAGGCTGTGGAGCAGTCGTTGGTCTACCCGCTTGCCGCTTTTCAGAATTGGAACCAACAGCACATAGAGATTCAGCGACTTCTGTGCGAAATTTCGGCAACTGAGTTCCTCGTTCTCCCTTATGCAAACGATGGAAAAGGACATATGCATTCACCATTGCCATATCCATGATATGAAAAAAAACACGATTGGTCCACTTTCTTGTTTTCGTGCGAATGTGATAACGGCCTATCAGCCCGTCCATAAGGTCAACTCCTCCCCTATGGTGGTTGTATTCCTTTATTACAAATGGACATTCAATCTCCGTCTGTTGTTGTGCTTTTCTGTCCCATCTTATTGCCTTAAGAGGTTGTTGTACAATGTTCCGGCACGTAAATGGTTTGACACCTGCGTAAGTGGATAGCAAACGCACAGTTTTAGTGTCCCGCCACAAAACATTGCTTATATCGATTCCGTACACATTCGCGACATATTCCTCGGAATAACCTCGCGGAACCTTTTTGTTAAACAACTCTGCTTCGGTAGATAATTTTGCCTTCGGAACCCGATTCGCGCGAACTGTGCCTAATCCGTGTATTCCACGACTTTTTAGGTATATCATTAAGCCCAGTGACGTATAGAAATTGTCAAAGTAAATAATGTGGTTTATATTATCGGGAATTTTGCTGGATAATCGAATGACAACATTTGATGAAGCGCCAAGATCTGGTGCATTTTCGGGAATAACGTTATCGCCAGCACCAGAATATATTTCGAATGAATACGAAAATCCTGTATAGTCGCAAAGTGCGAAAAGTTTGGTTCCCCATTTATGGGGTTTGTATGGCATATACTGGCGAGTTGGGTTTCCACACATTTTCGTTGCACACATCTGTTCGTCGACACATAGACGCTGCAACATTGGAACAGAACCGAATCGTTCATTGAAGTGCTTAACCAAGGGGCGCACTTTGTATAGTTTGTCGTGTCTATGATCCGCAGAGTTGTCATTGTAATGCAACATTTTTCGCATTTCGTCAAATCGGTTGCGTGACATTGTCTGTCTGATTGCCTCGAAAGAATGTCGTGCCCAATACTCACGGATGCTGGGATAACGATAGACTGACATAAACATCAAAATTCCAATAAATTTTTGGATCTCTTTTGCATTGGTGATGAATCTGGATTCAATGTTTGACTGACGAGCGTATAGATTCATTTGTTCGGCTAGGAACTCAAAAAACTCATTCGTAACGAAATATCGGAAGCAATCGAGTGGCGTTCTGAGATTTGCCAGATCATCGGGCATTTCTTTTTTACCACGAAATACAATTTCGTTAACATGCAACTGCAGATATTTCTTTTTCAAATAATCGATTTGAATTCCGGCGAATCATTCTTTATTTCATTTACGTTACCATTAAATTGTACATTTGTTTCTGGTCCATCTGCTTCCTCTTCTAGTTCGGTTAAGTAAGAACGCTTGTTTCGGGATCGGCTGTTAGAAGATCTGGGTTGAGAATCATTTTCAAGCACGTCAATAGTAGAAGTAAATTGTGTATTGTGTTCCATATAAATCATATATGAAGCCAGTGGTGCTATATCTAAAGCATTAAAAATTAAGGATAGCGGCCACCGAATTGTTCGACGCTTGCAAGTATATTCGCCCAACAGCTTATCCATGTTATTGACAGCTCCTTTATAATTTCGGGCTTAGCAGTCAAAGTGCTTTCGACTGACGAGGTAAAATCCATGGTTGATAAGATTATTACAACGAGTGTGAGATTCCACGAAATCAATGCATTTGCCATTTCAAGAGATGTTAAAAAACTTATCGGTTGTGACATTCCTTCCTGAGTGCTTATATGGACTAGCAAGATCTACCAGTATACAATTGACAATATAATGGGAAGGAGTTGGAAGCATCACAAGCCCAAAATATATTTATACCACACTTTTCAGGCTTTGTCGGCATATATTGTGTAAAACGAGTACATCCACGATATCCGTATAACTGCCTTTTTACAGTTATACACTCACCGGGCTTGTAACTTTGGCGTAAATAAGCATTTAGCATGATCCAAATATATCGAAATAGTGCAGCTTTTTCGTATTTGGCACTCGATAAACGAGTTCCATCGTTATCAAAACGTTTGCCTTGTAACAACAACTTAAGCCTGGATAAGCTCGTTTTATTACTTATTTGAAAACTTTCACAGCAATTATTAAATTGTTTCTGCAAAACAAACGTCTCTGTATAGATACAAATGTAAAATGGAAATAATGAAGAAATATTCTGCCAATACTTATATTTCTGTTGATATTTTACATTACGCTCTTATGAAGACACGGCTTAAACATTAAAGAAATCCCTAAAAGTACATAAGTGTCTTTAAACTTTTCAAATTTTATTGCAAAATGGTTTATTTTTCATAAGTTTTGTATGAAGGTACCCGGGTACCTTGTCGCACAAAACAAGTAGTTTTTTTTTGTCAATCACATAAGGGTTAAGCACCATTTTAAATTTTTTTAATATAATTTTATTTTAACCCTTATGTGAGTGGAAAAAAAACACCCTTAACATCATTGCAAGGTACCCGGGTAACTATATGGAAATAATATTCGAAACTTTAATTTTTTGTCGAAAACATGTGCATAATCACGAAAAATAACTCTGAGACTTACAGTAGAAGCAGCGTGGCCATTTTGGCACTTTTGCAGCTAGATTTAGCATTTTTTTGTCTGATTTAGCTGCAAATTTTTCATTTAGCAGTTAGCATTTTTCAATTTCAACTACATATTTAGCATTTTTTAGCATTATTTAATTTAAGGGTATTCAAGTAATATTTTTTGAAAATCTATCACGCTTTTTTGTTGAATTCACATACAAATCCCTACTCTTTTTCTATAGAAACTGTACAATCTTTTAAAAGACCTTTCATATCAAATTGTTTTAAAATTTGATCAGTTTGAACCATTTTATTCATGTTAAGCGAATTTTTTTCCCTCAATTACAATCTCAAAAAAATTTTTGGAAACGAAAAAAATACCATAACTTTTGAAATAGAAACTAAATGTCAACTTAAACAACGATTGCCAAACAATTTTCATAATTTAACAAATACTAACTTTTTTGTGTAGAAAACAGTTTAAAAACTAAAGAATGCTAATTAAGCGAACATTTAAAAGAAGAAATGATTGATTTCACTGTAGAAAAAATTACAACTTTGGAACATCAGTGGCAGAAACTAGATTCATATGAATTGTTAAATAGGAACTCACCAGTTGATTTCTGGATAAATATATATGGATATAGAAATGCTTTAAATTAAAATCCATTCAGTGAATTGAATTAGCTTCTTTTGCAATGAAGTTCTTGGTTTTGCCATTTAGCAACGCGGAAGTTAAAATAGGTTTTTAGTGGTATAAATCTCTTAAAACCGAAAATTCGAAATAGAATGACGTTAAAGTCTATGAAATCGTTACTTATATTAGGTGTGGTTTAAAATGTTGCGATAGTCTTAAAAAACTGTACGATCTCATATAAAAATGGAATAAGAACATATATTATAATGATATCTCGATCGATTCATTTGATGACGTATTAATTTATAAAATGCAATTTTTTATTTAACATGTTATATAATTTTTCATTTATAAAATGAAATTTTTTATTTAATATGTTATATAATTTTTCCCTTAATTTTTTGTTATGGTATGGTACCTTTTGTTTGAAAACTTTTTATGTACGTATATAAAGACTGAAATATATTTCTCTCACTGTTTATTGTTGGTCTTTTGTTTAAGCTTTGATATTGGTACAAGTAAGACTTATTCGCTTTTAGGGTTTTATTTGTATAATAGTATTGGCTTTTCTAAAATCTTTGGAAAATGTTTCTTGCAGCCGTATTCCGTAATTCGCTAAAGCTTAATCTCTATCGCTAAAAATCTATAAAATTGATTAAGCAATTTTTGGCTACAAATGTAATTCAGTAACGTGCATTGCTAAATTTGGCAATGCAATACAAATTTTATTTATTACAGAATACGGTAGGAGATGAGCTGGCCTAAGCAACCAGTGAAATGCGCATAAAAGCTAGCTTTCCCTCAACAATAGATCTCAGTGTATTTATCAAATATGAAAAATTGGGAACTTAGCACGTCATACGGAAATCTTATTTCTATTATAGCTTTATGTTTTATGAATATTTTATTGTTATGTTTTAATCAGTTTATTCTATTGATATAATGTGAGTTTATAGGGAAGAATTATGCAAAATAAATCATGTATAAAGGTTTTTTGACTAAAATAACAAAAAAATAATACATTTTAAATTTTAGCATTATTTTTTGGCAGGTTGGTATTTTTTTTAGCATTATTTTAACGCCGATTTAGCTGTAAAATATTTTTAGATATGGCCACACTGAGTAGAAGTTAATTTTCAGTAAAATTTCAATATCTTGTAAGCGCCCTGAGTTGTGCAACGTATTCTTGGTAAGATACGCAAGTTTGAAATTTAGCGTTAATATTTCTCTATGCAAATGTGCAACAAAAAAAATGTAAATATTATTCCGATGATTTCGCTTATTGCAAGGATATACAGGTTGAACTTTTTATGTGGAATAAAAACATTTATTGGGATTCTTATTCTCGCTGGAGTCCACAAAACAAATAGAGAACTCGTAACAGAGTTGTGGAAAACTACTCACTTGCCATTGTCTGCAGATTCAAAATGATGCTACTGTTCAAAAGTTTTGAAAATTATGAAACCCGCATATTACGAACAGAACATATAAATCTTTTTTTTCGAGATTATTTGGACAATGTTGAATGAGAATTTACGTCAGAGATATAAACCGTATTTGGCTTGCGATGCAATGAACTCTTACCCTTTTCATGGGAAGTTGTAAAGCACAACCAGCCAGAAAGCCCAATGTAGAGTCTACTTTTGCTGCTTAACCTGAAAGTTTAACATTTTACAACAAAATAAAAGGAATATTTCTGCAAACGCAGAGCAAATCGATTTTATAATACTATAGATGTAGCAGCATTATCATCTTATATCATATATATGGAAAACCAGACAATTTTTGAAGTGATCATATTTGAAGTGTGTTAGTAAAGTATTCAACAACGAATCATAAACCCAAAAATTATCTCAGTCAAATCTGCAATACCGAGTTGGCTGGGGAAAGATTTTCATGTATCCACGTCAAACATTTTCGGTTTGCAAAATAAATGATTAAAGCGGACGTACTCCCGCAGTAGGGAATTGTCGCGTGTGCTAGCAACTACGTATGAAGCACATAAAAACAAGCAAAGCTTGCACAAAATGTTTCAAACCAATTTGAAATGAGCATTCAATTCAACACATTGTCCAATATGAACAAATAGCTAAGTGTTAATTTCTGGCTATTTTTTATTTATCTATGTATAGTTTTTTGTTTATTTTTCTTAAATATTCATAACGACTTCCTTTAATTTTATTTTAGCAACAGTTCACTAAAAATATACTTGCAATAATCGTTTTTCGATACTTAATGTATGAAGGTACCCGGGTACCTAGCCATACCTTTAAGGGTGTAAGATGAAATTTGGTACACCAAGCCCTTCCAAAATGATTTTTAAGCTAAAAAATAATGATAATTTTAAATTTATTAACAGATAGGAGTTCTCAAGAAGTTTCAGGTATGTGGATCATCTCCTTCTATAAAAAAAAAATAATCCGAAAACGCCAAAGGTACCCGGGTACCTTGCCATTCACATAGAGGTTAAATGAAAAGTGAGTTCAGTTTGCATTGCCTTAATTAAAGACCAGTTTCACTAAGTTCAGTTAAAACTAACTATTACCTTAACTTCCAGTTAACAGTATGTTTTTGACAGTTATAGCTGATAGTTAACTATAACTGAACTTGCTGATATTATTCAAATTCATTTTATTGGTTAATTTTTGAAGTTAAACTCTAAAAGCTGATTCTGGCTTCCTTCTAAATGAAATCAGGACTTTCAAAAATGTTAGCTAAAGATTATTTGATTATTTTGAGGGCAAAAGCAAAATATAGCCGAATATTTAATGATATTTTGAGTAAAAATTGGGTCCGAGATTTTTTATATTTCGACTCTTTGACTCGACCACATTGCAAAAGTTTTACGCTCTATAGGAATTGCTTAGAACTCGTAAAGTATTTTCTAGGTTTTTTTTACAGTAAGTTGTTTAAAAGAAGTTTCGGGAATAGGAATTGTCAATTTCAATGAAAAATTTTAGCTGAAACGCCAAAGGAACCCGGGTACCCAGGTGCGCAAATAAGGGCTATTTTTACATCTATTTTTTTACCATAAATTATCGCTGTTTTTAACTTTTGTTTGCTTTCGTTACCCACGTTGCATACAATATGAAAATCAACTAATTTTTTTTTAAATTTTGAACATAAACAAACCTATATGTATATTTAATCCATTTAATTTAAAATCATTCAACAAAAATTAAATATTCTGATTTTTTTTTTTTTTTTTTGATTATTGATATGCGATATTTTTTGACAAAGTTTCGACAAGCCGTTGCTACTTGTTGGCAATTGGTAATACATATATAGCATATAGTCAATTAAATATACACAAATGAAATATTTATTAAATTGAACATGTCTACTCTTTTTCTACAGGCCATCGGGAAGCATAAGCGTTGAAAAGAAAAACTTAATTTACAAAATATTCATAAAATGTCATTGATATGAATTGGTTAATTTAATAATAACGATTGTATCGAGACAAAAAGAACATTTAAATATTTTTTAAATGTACAAATGTAATACCTTGATACAAACAAATATTGAAATATATTTTTGTCTTTTTTTTTTTTTTGTTTTATCATAAAAAAACATACAAGTAATATTTAATAAAAACTCAATCATTAAATAGATTTTCAGTTAATTTTTTTACATAATTTTGCTGCATTTTTTGCCTTTAATGGCTGCATGAACACACAAGCAATTATGTATTCAGCATGTAGATATCTCTGTGTATCTGCAACTCTTCGGCTTTTTATACCGTTGACGGCACACATAAACGACAGTCTTGCTAAGTTTATATATTTCCACAGGTAAACACAATGAAGTTGCAAATTGTTTAAATACTTTTCAGTGTAAGAAATGTAGAATTGAAGGGAAACAACTCAAAAATCGTTCTGATCGTTTTGCACTGGTGTAAACGGTTGAACGGCAAAACATTCTGTTAATGGGAATGTGGTTATACTCGAAACATGTTTATTTGATCCGAGTCAAGAATAAAATAAAAAAAAAAAAAAATTAATGTCATGTTTTAAATTTCTGTAGCCGTATTAACCCATTAAATGCCAAGACCATAAAAAAAATTATTGAAATTCATTTATTTGTTTATACTTAAATATAGTTAATAAATATAGAAAAATGAAAATAAAAAAATAAAAATTCCTGGAAGTGTGTTTTTAGGGCTGTACTCGGACGGGTGCATTGGCGTAATGAATATGCTATTTTTTAAGTATGAAAATTTTTAAATCATACTTTTTCAACACAAAGAGCAACATCGCATTGCTCAAAATTTTCATTTTATTCTGTTATCACGAGGTTTTCACCGCTAGTTGCCAAACCAGCAGCCAGCGACCGTTTGGAAACATTCACTTTCTGGGTATACTTTCGCAAATAAAATCGAACAATATTGCGCTAAAACTGAAGCAAGTCCATTTGAGATCTGTTTGTAACATGATCTCAAGGGTTAGGAAAGTTGTCCAAAAAATCAAGCACGACTCGGTATCCAAGAGTTTTGATCTTTCTTCACTTATAACTTTGGCCCCACAGTAGGTATCGAATTGGTATAAATAACCGAAGGTTATCGTTAGCATCCATTTTTTAAAACCAAATCTCACTGCTTTAACTCTTGTGAATTATTTTGAAGAGTGGCTACGAAAAATAATTGGGTTGATGCATTTGAATGTCACAAGGTCTCTTTGTCCACTTAGGAGCTACTTTGCTTGATTTTGAAAATTTTATTGTCGGTCGCAACTGCTCAAGTTGGATATAATCTTCGCTATCACTGCTGAAGAAAACTTCGACTTCATCTGGTACATCATTTGGCATGCGATCAAAAAGAATATCCTCAGACTACCCCTCCTCTTCGCCAGTGTAATAAATAGTCCGTATCTGGTGGAAAAATAGCTATATAGAAATGTTTGTGATCATCTTCATCTAGCTGTTTAAATTTGTAAAAGCTTTAACATAAATGGCTTGAAATTCCATTTTGGTCAAAGAAAAATTTAAAAAAAAAATTATACATATCAAGCCATTGTACTCGATTGGGTACAGCGAGTTTTATATTCACATATTCTGAAAAAAAATTAACAAAATTAATTTTTTCGGTAACAAGTTTCAAATAACAGCTTCTTTTACCGCTTAGAGAAACTTTGTTTTCAATAACATTACGAGATTTAGTTATTGAAAACAAAGTTTCTCTAAGCGGTAAAAGAAGCCGTTATTTGAAACTTGTTACCGAAAAAATTAATTTTAAATTTTAAATTTTTTTTTAAATAACAACTTCTTTTACCGCTTAGAAAAACTTTGTTTTCAATAACATTACGAGATTTAGTTATTGAAAACATAGTTTCTCTAAGCGGTAAAAGAAGTTGTTATTTATAGCTTCTAACCGAAATTTTAACACGGTTTATTTTATTCCAGCTTACAAATTATATTTCATAATTGTGTCAAGAATCCGTTTTGAGCACGTTTAAGTTCTTCTTCTGCATCCCCTCCTAAGTCCGTTTATGTTAAAGATATGTTTTTGTGATGAGATTTTTATGATATTTAAATAAAAAATTAATAAGATCAGCATTTTTAATGCATCTCTTTCTGTTAAAATTGCCATACCTTTTTTAAATTAATAAGTCTGAGTTCATACGGCTCATGTCTTATTGACAAGATTCTACCTTTTTCTTGAACATGAATTGGCGTTCAAATGATTCATGTCATGTTGACGACATGTTTTTTATTTTATATAGTCGTGCGTATACATGAGTGCTTTTTTGATATTGAAAACAATAACAAAATTAAACAACGAATGAAAAAGCAAAACGTTAAGACAGTTCATGCATCTGTGTACTCGTTTGTTTTCCCCTCGTCCCTCTCGCCTATAAAGTAGCAGTCATGTCAATAAGACATGAGCCGTATGAACACAGACTAAGCAACAAAACATTTTGTTAAAATGACATATTTGTAATTATTTTTTTTTATTTTAATTTCTAACTCATATTTCATTTAATGTAACAAACTCATTGTTAACAATATTTGTTGAATGTGAACAATTTTAATTAACAAAATTATTTTTTATATTTATAAATTCAGTTGTTGGTGCCTTTTCAATTAAAAAATTAATTGTATTGACGAATATGGTATTCAATATGACAATTGATTTGTCGTAATTTTTTTCTGTGTATAATCATTTTGGTAATAGGAGCAAAAACTGTTATTGTTTGCTTGAACTGTGAATATGGTATGAATTTGGTGATTGAGAAAATTTTTAATTATTTCTGTGTAGTAAAATTTAAAAAAAAGTATTTTTTTACATCAATCTTAACGTGTGCTCATAAATATTTCGCTATTAACTGGTTTAATTCTATACAGAACATCCACATACCATCAACAACAAAACTGGTCCATTACTTTGATAATCATGTTAAAAAATAAATTGTTCTAAATGACATGATAAAAGCATTTCCTTGTTTCCCATTTCATTCTGACTTCAATTGTCATTCATGTAACCTGCTCTCAAAACCAAAAGAAGTGAATGGTCGTGGTCGCAGGTGGTGATGTGTAATAAAGGAAAACACTTTAATCCAACTAGCATCCTTGTCTGTTTTTAATATAAAGTATTTGTTTTTGCTATTTTTTAAGTTTCTGTCATATCTTTTATTCTAACAAATGCATTAACTTTTTCCCAACAATATGGACGACTTGTATTCACTCAGAAACACACACCGACATTTATTGAATTACGCATATATGTATGCATAATTATGTAGTCTTATACATGTATGCGTTTATCAAGTATACATAAGATATGCATAATGTCATATTTTCTAAAAGGTTATAGTTGAGCTACAGTGAAGTGCACACGCACAGGCAACATATTTTTATTATAGTGGCCGCTTAACATACTTTAGCGAAAAATGTTGAAATATATTATGGTTAATTTAACCATGCTACCCTTTCTGAACAGCTTTTCAAATTTTTGCAGTAAACATGTTAATGTAATTAAGAACCATAACATAATCAGATACCATCATACACAGAAAAAATTATTTTTCCAATTCAAACAAAAAATTTGTAGAATCAAACAATTTTTTGTCTGAAATCGGTCCTATAAACAAATTTGCATATTCAAACAATGTATTTGCATTTTGTTTATTGAAAAAAAAAACACTGATTTTTTCAAACAAATAATTTAACTGAATCAATCAAAAAGTTTACTGAAATTCATATACTAAATTTCAAAATAAAAAAAAAAAAAGTTTTTGCACAAGCAATGAAGCGCACACAAGTAAGCACTGTATGAGAAGTTGACGGCAGAGCAGAGCCGCCGGCTGGCTTTGAGACACATTTTTGTTGTTGGAATAATTTTTGAACGAAGTCTTATTTATATACACAACACAATGTTTTTCTTTATCACTCTCTGTTGCTGTATCATTTCCTTTGAAATGTAACCAAAAACGGCAGCAGACCGACTCGATATGTTTTTCGCCATCATTCTATTTTTGTATTTGATGTATTTAACCAAACAGTTTTAAAAAATTGAATACGGGATTTTGTTTCTTGTAATGTTGTTTCTGCTATTGTTTTTCTTATAGTTGCCCTTTTTTAAAGCGTCCAAAAATAGACTGTGTGTGTTTTTTGTTGTTGTTCTTATATTTGTTGGTTAAATAAAAATCAAACAAAAATATTGTTTGAATCAGTAAAAAAATTTATAGAAAATAATTCGGCAATAATTTTTTCTGTGTAATATGGTTTTTTTGCTTTCTTATGTACGCAATATCATATAAAAGAAACCATAATATGTTTGAAAATTTCCTTTTATACAATTTTGCTACGGTCACCGTATTGAAAACTAAGGCCCAAAATTTGTAAAACGCAACGCCATAAATTATATTGAAAGCAAAGTGGTTTTCTATAGAAATGCATATTGAATTTTTAAATTTTAAACGCTGCATATCTTGTGGCGTTGATAATTTTAAAACGCAATTTGTATTTCTGTAGAAAGCAACAACAAAATTTTTACATTGTTTTTGCTTTCAATATTATTTTTGCCATTGCATTGCGTTTTACAAAATTAGGGCCTAAATCTTTGCGTACATATGTCGCATTAAAAGATTCCAACATACACACAGAAAACTAATTGGTAAGGAAACGGTTGCAGTAAAAAAATATTGATCAAGAAATATAATTTATTATTGCAACTATTAAAAATGTTTAGTTCTAACTGATTTTTAATTATCTTGATTATCAAAAGGTAGTCTTAAAGTCATATGTTTTAAAAAAAATAAAATTAAAAATATGACCGCTGTGAGCAATAATTTAGTTTTCAACTGTGTAGTTATGACAAAACAATAAACACAAAAAAATCCTTTTTCGAGCTAAATCAACTAAACTTTCTAAGATTTTTTTCTATCCAATAAACATTGTTTTACTGCTATATGTTTTCGTTGTCGTTTTTTTTAGCACTGGTGACATTAGAACAGAAATAAAGGAACAACACAATAAAACCATTATGTAAAAAAAAGCTTTTAAAATGAATTCTATGTGAGAGTTAGAGTATATTTTTTTTAGTTGTAGTGGTAACAATGATCATTAAAATAATAAAGATGAAAAGGGCGATGACTAAGAAGATGTTGTTAGTGCTGCTGGTGATTTTAAGCTTGAGCATGTAAATGGATTCCCTAGAAAATATAACATACCTTTAGACTTCCATCAATCAATGTATAAATTTGATTTGAAACCCATTAAAGGGTTACTTACACAGCTTCGTAGTTCAAAAATGTACAACAAACAAGAGCAGCAACAACAAAAAATGCTTACCCCACTACCATCTCTATTAACCAAACATCTTACCACATCTTACTTGGTTAAATAAAAATATCCTCAACAGCGAAATGTTTTGCAGTAATTATAATATTTATAGACTCGATAGAGATACTGCTACAATTGGAGGAGGTGTACTAATAGCTATTTCTAACATGTTTTCATTTAAAGAAATAAACTGCAATATTCCTAAAGGCATCGAATTTATTGCCATACGTATAAAACTCCATAACAGCAAAATATTTATGACCTGCTCCTACATATCACCAAGCCAAAATACTAATCAACTTATTTACACAGAGCATGCTTCGTTAATTAAATCAGTAGTATCACTAGCCGCCCCAGGTGACCCTATTCTTGCTTTTGGTGATTTTAACTTACCAAATGTTACATGGAAATTTTTACCTGACTCTTATATGTATACTCCTATAAAAGCCGCTGACTGGGTGTTCGAATTTTTGAATAGCTTATATGATTTATGCCTTTTTCAAGTAAACGGAGTTTACAATTCGTATGGTAAATTACTAGATCTGGTTTTTGTAAATGAACCAGCTGATTGTTCCTTACGGCGCGCAGATCTAATTACAGCACCCGAGGACCGCTTTCATCCTACTCTAGATATAAGCCTTAATGTTCCATTTAATAGTAACTCCTACTCAACAAATCAACATGAAAAGGTTTTCTGTTTCAAAAAATGTAACTACGATGACTTAAAGCATCTTTTATATAATACGGATTGGCACGATCTTCTATCAATTCCTTGTTATACTCCAGCAGCTATTGATTCCATGATAGCAAAATTTTATGAAACTTTATCAAATTTTTTTAATGAATGTGTTCCCAAATTAGCAATGCGTACAAAATCTGGTCCTCCGTGGTGCACAAAAGAATTATCCAGACTTAAAAACATAAAAAATAAACGCTTTAAAAAATATAAAATAACCGGCTTGCTGTCTGATTATAGCAGATTTGCGATTTCACGTGCTGAATATAACTTATTAAACACAAAGCTGTACAAAAACTATATATCTAATATGAAAAAAAATTTTAACTGTGACCCGAAATCTTTTTATAAATTTGTTAATTCTAAAAAGAAATCTGGTGGCTTCCCAAAAACAATGAAGTACGGAGCTAACGAATCTAGTGACGATCAGATAATAAGTAACTTGTTTGCTGATTTTTTTTCCACCGCTTACTCTGATTTCCAATATGATTTAAATGAATACCCACATCCAATTGCATGCCACCAAATGATACACTTCTATCCAATCCACACAAACCAGATTTTAGACACTTTAAAATCTGTTAAGTCTTCATACCACATGGGTCCAGATGGTGTTCCCAGTTGTGTTCTGAAGAATTGCGCACATGCAATAGCTACTCCACTAAGCATAATATTTAATTTATCCTTAAAATATGGTTACTTTCCTCAGTTGTGGAAAGACTCATTCATTATTCCGCTATTTAAATCTGGTGGTAAGTCATGTGTCATAAACTATAGAGGCATAGCAAAGTTAAGTGCAATCCCTAAACTTTTTGAAAAGTGTGTTACCGATAATCTCCTTCATCAAATCTCGTCCCTACTATCTTCGTGCCAACATGGTTTTAGAAAAGGTCGTTCACCAATTACTAATCTCATGCAGCTGACTACTATAGTAAATCGTGGATTTATTAAAAGGAAATTTACAGATTGTATATACACGGACTTTAGTAAAGCTTTTGATAAAGTCAATCATAAATTACTTCTGATAAAGCTTCATGCAATGGGCTTTACACTCGGGAGTTTAAATTGGATTACATCATATTTAACAAACCGAAAACAAAATGTTGTTTTTAATAATACTATATCAAAAAACATTATCGTAAGTTCTGGAGTGCCCCAAGGAAGCCATATTGGTCCAATTTTATTTTCCTTATTCATCAATGACTTGCCGTGCGTAATTAAATATTGTAACGTCTTAATGTATGCTGATGATGTAAAGATATTTCATAGTTATGACAATAACACTGACAAAAATTTGCTGCAACATGATTTGGATGAACTATTTAAATGGTGCGTGCTTAATTTAATGGAACTCAATTTAAACAAATGTAAGCATATGCGTTTTTCGAGAAACGATAACGCTTTATTTAACTTTTCACTGGGTGGACATCAACTTGAACTGGTTAAGGAATTCTCAGATCTTGGAATACTTTTAGATCCTAAATTAAATCTCAAGAAACACATTTATATGATGGTAAACAAAGCTCGAGGTATGTTAGCTTTTATAAAACGATGGGCTAAGGAGTTTACTGAACCAATCATTACTAAGCGGTTATATACACCTTTAGTCAGACCAATCTTGGAATATGGATCTGTTATATGGGATCCAAGTGCGGATTATCTGAAAAACATTATTGAATCAGTCCAAAAACAATTCCTTCTTTTTTGCTTGGGTAATTCAACATGGAATCCTAACGTCATTATTCCTCCTTATACTACAAGGCTTGCATTTATAAAATTACCAACGTTGGAGAGCAGAAGAACTATGCTTAGCGTTTCATTTTTATTCAACCTAATAAACGGTGCAGTCTGTTCTGACTTCCTACTCCGCAACATAAATTTTAATGTACCTCATCGATCAACTCGTTTCTACATTCCAATATATTTACAAGTTTTACAAACTAATTATGCTAATTCTGATCCTCTAAGAAAATTGTGCAAACATTATAATGATTTTTATTTTCTTATTGATTTTTCTGTTAATGTTAATGTCATTAAACGTAATATTGTTATGAACCTAAATCAGTGTAATTAAATGGATGTATAAATCCTTTTTTTTATTATTTTGTATATTATGTAAAGATTTTTTTGTTTAATTCGGTCTGTAAGGATTTATTTCGTAGACCTTAAATAATAAATAAATAAATAAATAAAAAAGAATGTAATAAAAACATTAGCAGTAAATAAAGTACATAGTTTGAAAAACGATTGCAGAAAATAAAAGCTTCCGAAAAACTAAAAAATAATATATATTTTTAAAAGGCATTTTAGTATGCAATAGAGGAGTTCAGTTTTATTTTATTTTCGGAGTATAAATTGTAGTAAATAAACAAGTAAGAAAGTATAGTCGGTCAAGCCCGACCATATGATACCCTAAACCACAGTTTTAAAACACACATCATGCTTATATGTTCATATAAATAGAGATTTATCTTGTTTATAAACTTAATTAAAATCGGTTTGAAAGTTTGTGAGAGGCAGAAATTGCCCCCTATTTTTGAAAAACTGTATAGCTTACGTGTCCATATAGATATGGATCTTTCTATGTTTTAAATTTCATTAAAATTGGTTTAAGAGGCAGAAATTGCCCCTATCTTCCCTCGTGGTCCTATTTTTTAAAAAAATGCATCCCTTTTGTGCCCATAAAGATATGTTTCTATCTTTGTTTTATAAATTTCATTAAAATTGGTTTGATAGTTTCTGAGACGAAGAAATTTCCCCCTATATTCCCTCGTGGCCCTACGATTTGGCCGATTTTCCGTAGGCTTGGTTCTTGTGCCAATAAGAATCTATGTCCCAAACTGTATCAAATTATCTCCAAAATTGCGACCTGTACTTTGCGCACAAGGTTGCATGGACAGCCAAGCCAGCCAGCCAGCCGGACGGACATCGTTAGTTTGATCCAGAAAGTGATTCTGAGTCGATCGCTATGGTGGGTCTAGGACCAATATTTCAAGGCGTTACACACATCAGCACAAATACATAATACCCTCCCCACTATTGTGGTGAGGGTAAAAACTTTATTAAAATTTTGAGTTAAAAAATCATATCAGTTGAATTTAACCCGAATTTTAAACAGCTCCTCTGAACTAAACAAAAACGCAAACGTGCCACCGCTCCACAGTGATAGATAATGTTTTGAAAATTTAATATTACCATTTTGCTTAATTTGTAAATTTACAATATGCAGTTATGATTGATTTTGAGCATACCACTTTTATTTGTGCTAATGTGCTATTTTTCTATATTTTTATTCTGGCCACACAAAAAACTTGTGGCAGCAAAAGCAAAGGATATCAAAAATCTTCGTTTGCTTACTTTTATACATTAAAATCTTAAATTATGCAAGAAGTGCCAATAGTAGGATAAGTACGGGTTTCCTTAAATCAAGTACAGAATGCTTGATTGCAGTACGGATTACTTTAATGCCCCTCGCTTAAAATAATCCAGGATTGAATAAATCGAAAGTGAGATAAAACTAATCTAAAACTGTGCTTGATTCAAGAATTTCTATCATCATACTTGAAATAATCCAAAATGCTAGTTCTTCAATACCAACTCTTTTAGAGGATAGCCGATCATTCACGGACCCGGTTGATAAGGCTAATTGTTTTGCCGAATTATTTGCTAATAATTCTCACCTACCAGCTAGCAATCAACCACTACCCGAGCTCGAAAAAGTATCCGTAACTATGACTAGAATATTTACAGCAACCTTTGCCATTCGTACTCATTCGAATGCAGACCAAGCGTATCTGTGCTATGAGACAGAATATGAATGATACGCTTGGCCGAGACCTTGACATAGTCTCGTAATGGGGTCGTGCAAATAGGGTCGATTTTAATGCCCGAAAAACCCAATGTCAAGTTGCCTCATCTGTATATATGGGTGGTATAATTATTGAGGAATCAGGATCTCTTGATGTTCTGGGCATGAGGATACAATGTGATGTCCGATGGACAGAACATATATTCAAGGTGGCGAAAGAAGCATTCAAGTGCCTCGGTTTTCTATGACGGTGTAGGATATACTTCACTCCATCTGATCTCCTTACTATTTATACCACCTATATCCGACCGCGTATGGAATACAACTCTCATGTGTGTGCCGGTGCTTCAAAGACTATTTTGGAGCTTCTTGACCGCGTGCAGGAGAGGGCGAAGGTTCTCATTGGTGACAGTAGGGTATTCAATTCTATTGACTCCCTTGAGCACCGTCGCAATGTGGGTTGTATTTGTCTGTTTTATCGTTACTACAAAGGGATGTGTTCTGACGAAATTAGGGATCTGGTTCCCGAAACCAATACGTTTGTTCGTTATACACGTTTTTCCTCAAGAGCCCATCCTTATGTGGTCGATTGGCAGGTGAATCGTACAATGCATTACAGAGAGAATTCGTTTTTTTCCCGGACAGTTCGTATGTGGAATAACTTTCCTGCAGAAGTCTTCCCTCTCACTTACGACATGATTAAGTTCAAATCGAATGTTCACAAACACTTCTCCCTCTATCCTCCATCCCACAACCTATTTTCCTAGTTCCAACACAATGCAATGCATTAGTAGGGGTCATCCCCTGAGTGCTGGTCCTAACAGAAAAAAAAGTGATATTACATATATTGATTCTAACCTAAACACTTACCCCACAGAACCAGAAAGAATTTTATGATTTTATTAGAATAAACTTGAACTTAGTAAGAGGTTTGTCTTTCTGTGTAGAATTTTTTGTACAAATTTTCTATTCATATATGATATTGCGCTATTTTATTTTTAAAGGCTTACGCAAATTTGCTATTTACAAAAAATTTTGCGTTTATCTATAAAAAAAAATACAATTCGCTTCTTATTGACAATTTTATTCAAATTTGTTTTTAGAGAAAAGTTCTCGCAAATTTTTAATTTAAGAAAAACTCTGCGCAAATGGTTATTAAAAAAATAAAGTTATATTTGCTAATTACAGCTATTTTTGATTATTTTTAGTCTTGACAATTCATCATTACAATTTTTTTCGTGTCGATCGGTGTAGAGAAGGAAGAGGGGAAGAAATAACATCACGATATCCGTTTTCCATGTTTTTTTTGTTTCTCTTTCCATTTGGTTTCGCTCGTGTTATAATTATATTTTGTTCTTCTTCTTCTACTTTCAAGCTAAAACAAGTAATATGTTATGTTTAAAAATCATTCCTGCACAAAAAACTTTTATCAGTTAACCGACCAATAAAGTTTTTTTTTCTAAATTAAGTAAGTTCAATAAATTTAAGTGAACAATTATTTATTATTTGGAGTTTATTAGTAAAAAAAAATAAATAAACAATAAAAAAAATTCATAACTATGTAATACAAATTTTTTAATTAAAACATATTATGTACACGCAGAGAAAAAAATGTTTGGGCATGGTTACGGCAACAACACTTTATTTAGTGTAACAATATATTGTTGTCGTACACAAAAAATTTGTATGATTAATTAATTTCAGCAATGTCATAGTTACTGTAAACATATCAATGTAAATCGCATATAAAAATTTGAGTATTGTTGACCGAAAAATAATTATTTTTCTAACAACTAAATTATGATAACTTTCAACACATATTATATTACTCTCAACCATATCCTGATATTTAATAGATACAGCATGATAATGTTTAAGATCCAATCAAACTATTTTTACTCTAATAAAATTATGTTAGCGCCATTTGTAAAATAGTTTTGAATCAGTTGTGTCGTTTATTTCATATGTGAGCGTTTAAACAATTTAAAGATAAATTCCCATAAAAAAAATAAGTTTAACCCTTCTGCACTCCTTGGGTCAATTTGACCCAATTTTGGTTTTCAAACGCAAAATTTGTCCCTTTAAATATAAGATATGGACGTGAAACTTCAATTTATCCATTACAGGGACAAAAATTATAAATTTAAATGAAAATAATAAAATTTTAGTTTTTCCTTACCCCTCCAAAAAACACGATTTACACACATTTAATATCCTTTGGGTCAATATGACCCAACAAGCGATATTGCAAGTTTATATCCACTTTAAAATTTGTTTTCTATTGAATTGAGTTCATCTTCATTCAGAATCATCGATCAATAATTTGTTCGGTCAAATAATCAATAGAATCGCTTTTGTTATTTTTGGGTCATATTGACCCAAAGGATCATAGGGAGGGCACATATCCAAGGGATGCAGAAGGGTTAAGAAATTAAAAAAATTTAAATATTAGCGGAGTTCATTCAGTATTAGTGATGTAATAGTGGAAATGCAAAATATCGTAGTTTTTTGTAAAATCCTACAACAAAACACACATAGATATCTATCTATCCATCTTTCTTCTTCTATATATATATATAAAATAGGATGTGTGTATGTATGTAACGTATGGACTCCAAAACGGCTGGGCCGATTTTGATGAAGTTTTCAGGGCGGAGGGGCGTGGCAAAATCCACTTTTCATATTGCACCACTTATGACATCTATATAATTTGGACGATTGTTTCTTTAAAATGATCGCCATGGTCCAACTTAGATATATACGAAAAGAAAATTTTGCCCCGCCCACTTTTTTCGAATTATCTAGAATCAGAAAACGGCTCCATCGATTTGATAAATTTTTCTTTCAAATGTTCGTATTAGTCCATTTTAAGTTTCCATCGAAAGAAAGATTTACCACGCCTACTTTTACGCCCACTTTTTCTATTAAGCGCATAACTTGAGAACGGCTTGACGATTTTTTCTTAAAAATAATTGCATGGTCCAACTTAGGTTTTTACGCAAAGAAAATTTTGCCCCACCCATTTTTTTTCGATTTACCTAAAATCAGAAAACGGCTCCATCGATTTGACTAATTTTTCTTTCAAATGTTCGTATCTTTTTAACGGAATTTAAAAATCGAACGCAAACATTTTTTCTAATTTGGACAGGACAACGTCTGTCGGGTCAGCTAGTATTTTATAAAAGTTTTACGATATTTCTGTGATCACCCGCGTATGTCTTTAAACAAATTTTTCAGAAAAGCCAAAAAAAACATTCTAGATCAAACTATGGGCTAGCTATTGCACTTTGTAAATTTGTCGTTACGTTCAAAAATCGGAATTGATGCATCTTTTTTCAAAAAATTTTAGAAACATGTAAGCGGCGTTTAAAATAAGGCAATATGGCATCAACATACGCGGTTGCCCATGAAAAACCACAGATTTTGCATTTGCTCTTTTGCTAGCCTTATATTGAACTTCGCTATATGATTTTTAGATTAAGAAATATTGTAAAAAGCCACAAAATAAAAAATCGATGCAAACAAATTTTAATTTATTTTGTATTTTTATGACAGTTATGAAGAGTGCTGCATCATAATATGATTGCTTTTAAATTTATTATCATTAACATGATAGTAATATGATTACTTCTTAGCTTATTATGATTAACATGAAAATAATATGTTTAATTTCTTAGCTTATTATGATTAACATGATATTAATATGATTGCTTCTTAGCTTATTATGATTAACATGACAATTATTTGATTCCTTCTTAACTTAGTGTGATTAACAGAATAAAATACTGAAAGCCGTGGACCTAGGCACATTGTTCAGAAAAATATATAGTAGCTCATATTATTTTAAAGCTTATTTTGTCTTTTGTTCTGAGTTATTAAATACTTTTATCTTTAAACTTAAAACTTTATTTACGATTTCAATAGAGTACTTATTTTTTACCAAACTTTTTATGTACAACTCCTTTTTTCGCTGGAATCCAACTATACTTAACTTGGTTATTGACCTAATTTTTTACGCATTGCCAACACTTCAAACGTAAATGTTTAACTCTAGTAGTCAAAATTCTAGAGACTGTGTGTACGACATGCTTAGAATCCTAGCCAAACAACGGTCTGGTCTTAATATTGTGCACTTTAATGCACAAAGTTTAAATAACAAAATCGATGAATTTCGGCATTTATTTATATCGTCAGGTGTTGATATCATTTGTGTTTCTGAAACATGGTTCCAATTGGATGTGCATGATTCAGTGTTTAGGTTATAGGGCTTTAGACTATTCCGTTCCGATAGAAGAATTCTTGTCGATGATTCAGTAACCAGAGCTAGAGGTGGTGGGAATTTCTTGTAAAGTAAAACTTTCCACTAGAATTGACAGTGAAATTGAATATTTATTTCTAGAAATCTCAACCTCTTATAATAAGAAAATGCTATTGGGCAGTGTGTATAGACCTAGAAGTAACATGAACGTAAATCCCCTCATTTCAATTCTTGAGGATATCACTGTTTGATTTGATGATATTGTTATTATTGGTGATTATAATAATAACCTTTTAGTTGATTACCCGTTAAAAGATCGTATGCACTCTCTTCATCTTTATCCTGTGAATGACTCTACTCCAACTCACTTTCACATGACCTCTAATAGTTTGATTGATCTAGTATTCGTTAATAATAAACATAAAGTACTTCTTTATGATCAAATCTCAGCTTCAGTGTTTTCTAATCATGATATTCTGTTTCTGACTTATAAACTGGCCGTGACTGCTGAGAATAAGTATATTACATACCGCGATTTATATAATATCGATCACACAATTTTAAACCAGAATATTGATAACATTTTTTGGGACCAGATATATACAATTGATTGTGTAAATGACCAACTTTCTCTAATCCAGGAGAACGCTCAATTATTATTTGACATGTCGTCGTTCCGGAGTTATCTTGTCGTATATCACAAAATCGAAAAAAATGAGATAAGACCGTTTCCTGTGGTAAATTTAACAGATCTATCGATCTGCGCAATCCTCACGTCTCTTTCTCTTATGGTTAATGAGATATTACGAAGCCATTTTGTTGTATATCCACTTTTACGAAAAATTTAATGCGTTATAATACCGTATGTAGCATAATTGTGGATATACGACAAAAAACGTATCAAAACTTTTAATTAAAAAAATCTTGCGTTATCTTGTTGTATGTGAACAAAGTATATTAGGTATGTTACAAAAAATAGACTATCTAATAAATATTTCCGGTTTTTTAACATTTTTCGTTTTATATGTAAAGATATTTTTCGGACGTAGTACACAACGGCTATTTATACTGATGGAATTATTGCTTTATTGCCTAAATTCATTTTATTGCTAAGCAATTAAAGGTTGAAAATACAGGGTGGCCCAACCATAATGCACAATGTAAATTGCAAATAAAACAAAAAGTTTTTAGCGAATTATCTGAATATTTTTTATTATTATAGAAGGATCTGTGACAACTATGTGTGATACAAATTATCGCCCAAATGCTCGTCGCGGCGTCGGTTGCATACCTTGTCCTATGGTCCAAATTTTCAATGGCTCTGAGACATTATTGAGGTTCAATGTACTTAATGTGTCAAATTATCTGTCTTTAGCTCTTGAATTTCTTCTTTCTTCTTCTTGGCTTATTGACGTACACTTTTTATTTTTAATATTACTAAAGAAAGAAGGCCAACGGTTTCAAATCATATGATCGTGACGGCCAATTAACATGGCCATTCTTTTGGAACTACTTATCGTTTAGGTCCATATCCTCCATTTCCATGGCAAAAATAAATCCATTATCAGCTCGCGATTGCGAACACCATACCTCATTTTCGAAGAAGTAAGGCCCGATGATGCTGCCTGGCTATAAACCGCGCCAAGCATGCAAGCACAGGCGTTTTCACATTTCCTACAGAGCTGGTTTGCTAAAATTGGCGCACAATTATCCCGATTGTGGACACATTTGATCGATTATGCTAACCAAAAAAATCAAGATGTGCACAAAATGTATTTTTTATTTGACCGCCAATTTTCGTAAAAGGCTTCAGCAATCTTAACGCGCTGCTCAATGCTGAACCTCTTCATGGTTGAATTTGGCACTGATACCAAGAAATGTCAAAATAAGTTGGACAAAAATTTGACGTAACGGTGTGACTCACAGTTACATCGTGCATTATGGTTAGACCACCCTTAAGTAATAATAAACTTAAAATTATTCATACATAAGGAAATTCGATAATATAAAATTTATAACTATACGTAAATATATTTCTCACTTGCATAAATTTTCGTTTTGAAAATTATTATAACGTAATTTTCAATATTGGTCAAACACGTGAATGTAGGTTTTTAATACCTTATTTTGACTTATATCACACAAACTAAAAAATATATCGCAAAAAGTGGCGTATACGGCAAAATTTAAAATTTTTTTCGGACGTGACAATGGCTATAACTTGAAAATTTTTTTCCATGACTTTGGATATTTTTACATAAATCGATAAAGAACTTCAAACACAATATCTGACAAAAATATTGGAAGACTTTTTTCACGTACATTTTTGTGTATAAAAATTTGAACCTTAAAATTCGATTTCCCAAAAAAAAATTTTTGTGATATACGGCAAGATAACTTCGGCACGACGATGTGTGTCCCAATTGAAACTAAGCGGATCACAACGAATCAGCAACCTTGGTTTACTAACGAGATTCAAAACTGATGATCTGAAGGATATTCACAAAGCTGCTCGTAGGGAGGTAACTACCATAGAAAGTTTTCTTTAGCAATGGATAACAAATCCAAATGGAAGAAAATTCGCAAAATTGGAATAGGCCAGAAATTCAACAAAAGATGTAATATGGATGCTGACGTTGACATTCTGAATGACCAATTTATAAATGTTAATGTCCAATTGCCAGCTTGTAACATTTATGATGATTTTTGCTTTGTCCCAATACAAAATCCCTTTAGTTTTCGTTGCGTTAATCAGATTGAAGTTTTGGAATGTTTGTCATCTGTAAAGTCAAATGCGGTTGGTTCTGATGATTTAGTTCCCATGTTTTTAAAATATTTAACACCTAGGCTACTTCCCTACTATACATATTTATTCAATTCTGTTCTCATGAAGTCTACTTTTCCCGATGCATGGAAACACTCTAAAATAATCCCTATTCCTAAAACCAACAGTGAATTCATGGAAAACCTCATAGCAAAACAAATCAATCAGTACTTAGAAAGTAATAATTTTCTGTCTGATAGGCAATCGGGTTTCATGAAAGCTAAAAGCTGTACCACTGCCCTACTGGATGTGGTTGAAGACCTCAGATCAAAGTTAGATGAAAACTTGGTTGCTTTCCTAGTTCTTCTTGATCATAGTAAAGCATTTGATACGGTAGATCATGCAATTTTATTAACAAAGCTTCAAAAATTATTTTATTTTTCGAATACAGCCTGTAATCTTATATATTCGTATCTTATGGACAGATCTCAACGTGTTTATCTTAATAATAATGTTTCAAATTCATTGAATGTTAAAAGAGGAGTTCCTCAAGGTTCTGTACTGGGGCCACTCTTATTCTGTATGTACATTAATGACCTACCAGATGTTTTGACTGACAGCAAAGTCCATATGTACGCTGATGACGTGTAGGTTTACATGAGTGCCCATATAGAAAATGTAAGTTCTTGTGTAAACCCTTTAAATTGTGAATTAAACAAAATTGACAGCTGGGCTAATGCCAATGGGCTATCCATCAACCCAGCCAAATCTAAATGTATTTTGCTTTCGAAGTCGAATAGAGCATTTGAAGTACCGGAAGTTAACATCAAGGGAAATAGAATTGAGTATGTTTAAACAGATGAGAACCTGGGAGTTGTTTTTAATGTTCGGCTAACCTGGTCAAACCATATTAATGTCGTTGTGGGTAGAGTGTATGCTTCGCAACTTGTGGGCAGTAATAGATTCAACACCATTGCCCATACGTATGAAACTTGCAAAAACATATCTTATTCCTGTCCTATTATACGGTTGAGAAATTTTTTCGAACTGTGACATTGACGATCAACGTAAACTCAACTTAGCTTGCAACAATATTGCAAGATATGTATTTCTCAAAGGACGTCGTGACCACATTTCACTCTTCTCGTATCAGATATTTCAAATTAAGTTTGATAACCTCTTGAAACTTAAATGCCTTATATTTTTACATAAGATTATTATCTCTAAGCAGCCTATATATTTCTTCAATAGGATTCAATTTGCTAGATCTAACCGCGGAAGGAAGATTATTGAACAAAGATATAAGAGTCTTCTGTCACATCGACAATTTTTCATTTATACCACAAGTCTTTGGAATTCTTTACCGAATTATATACAAAGCTTAGGCAATGCAAATGCGTTTAAAAAGGAGTTACATAAATTTGTTTGCATTATATAATATATCAGTCATAGTAAGTCTTATCACTGACTATCCAGTCTGATGCAGTTTTCTATTTCTCTGTCTTTTTTAATGTTATGTTATTATTTTAATATTATGTCTTTTTAATTTCCTTAATTACATACTGTGATTATAGGTTTGATCTTATTCCCTAGCACTTTCATTTATAAGATAATTATCTTGTTTTGCTAGGATACAACTAAATTAAAATATATAAATAAAAATATTATATATTATTAAAAAATGATTAAGGCAAAAATATTATGATGTAATAATACGAGTATTCAATAATATTCTTAATATGTTGACTACAATCTTGAATCTTAACATAATATGTTGCTCTAAGAATATTAAAAAATATACTGTGAGATCATTTTATTAATAATTTCAATACTTTAAGGAGATCTTATAAAATAATCTTTTAGAAAAACAAGTAAGAGTGCTATATTCCGCTGTGCCGAATCTTATATACCCTTCACCATTGTGCGAGTAGAATAGAGAGCAACTAAATAATTTTTACATATACATACATATTTACAATACTTACAACTTCATTATAAATGAAATTTAAAAAGCGATAACTGGTAAATATTTTTTATTATGAAATAATAAAGAAGGGTGATAACGAAAATCATATTGGGCATTATGCTAGTATATGTAAACAAATACGAAGGGGGGGGGGGGGGGGGGGGGAGGGGATAGGAAGAAGAGACGACAACCGGATTTGAACTTCGCTTTGCATAAGGACCCAGGTGAAGGGTATAAAAGACAATCTTAATTATAAAAAAGAGTAAATTTTGGGATTTCAGTATTTTGGTCATAACTCTGCTATTTCTTAACCGATTTGACAGATTTATATACCGACGTGTTAAAGAAGAAATTTGCCAGTTATTTTGGCTATAAAACGTGAACTCGGGAAGATCTATGGTTCCTGAAAATGGGTATTTTTCAAAAAAAAATTAATATTTTGGTCATAACTTTTTCGTATCTGAACCGATTTTCCCGAGTTTTTCAGAAAATATTTTCTATTAAAAATTTTCTGATATATACACCGGATTATGAAGATCGCTCTATTGACAATTTTGACAGTTCTGAAACTAGCTGTTCAACATTCCAATATTGCCCCCAAAACAAAACAAAAACTATTAAAATATATTCCACAGATGTCGAGCATCTTTTGTCTGAAAAAAGGAGGGCTCGAAGAGATTGGCAATTGCACAGATCCCCTCAACTTAAGAACTTACTTAAAGAGTGTACAAAAAGACTTAGAAAGTTACTGCAGACTAAGAAAACGGCTTCTCTGGAAAAATATCTTGAGGAACTTGATGCAACCCCACAATCAAACTACTCATTATGGCGCGCAGCTAGAAATCTCAAAAGGCCAGTTGTCTCTAAACCACCATTAAGAAACTTGAATGGAAGTTGGGCAAGAAATGATGTTGAAAAAGGAAATCTGTATGTCAATCATTTAAAAAACGTATTTACCCCAAATATATCTCACGATATTGCGGTCGAGTTACCACCTGTTGCTGCTGGAGCAGCTGTTCCGCTAAGATTTGAGATAAGAGAAATCGAAAAGGCTATTTGTGATTTAAACCCCAGGAAGGCTCCTGGTTTTGATAAGATCAGCAACAAAATGCTTTTGGAGCTACCCAGCATAGCAAAGAAAATTATTCTTTTAATTTTTAATGCTATTTTACGCCTTGAATACTATTCTCAAAAGTGGAAGGTCTCCTTAGTCACCATGATACCTAAACCTGGAAAGGATCACACAAAAGTTGAGTCATAGAGGCCTATAAGCTTACTTTCTAATATATCAAAGCTGTTTGAGAAGTTGTTAGCGTCAAAATTAACCCCAATTTTAAATGAAAAAAGATGTATTCCTAACCACCAATTCGGCTTTAGAAGAGAACACAGCACAATTGAGCAAACCCATCGTATAGTAAACGCAATAAGAAAAGCCTTTGAAGAAAAAAAAATTATGCTCCGCTCTCTTCATCGATGTATCTCAAGCTTTTGATAAAGTCTGGCATGAAGGCTTATTACATAAATTGAAGCTCAACTTACCAGTAAACACACACAAGCTGTTAGAAAGCTACTTAGTCGGTCGAAAGTTTATTATTAAAGAAGGTGATTATTTAAGCTCTCCTCAGCAAATTGACGCTGGAGTCCCTCAGGGAAGCATCCTGGGCCCACTTTTATACTTAATATATACCTCGGACATGCCAACAAACAACTACACACAAACTTCAACATTTGCTGATGATACAGCTTTTTTGAGCGTGCACGAAAACCGTCAAGAAGCATCTCGATATCTACAGGATCATATATTTCAACTCGAACTATGGTTAAAGCAATGGAGGATAGAGGTCAATGAGCAAAAATGCGTACATATAACATTCACCTTGCGTCGGGAATCATGCCCCCTATTAAAATCAATAATCAAATAATACCTCAAAATTCGCATGTAAAATACCTCGTTATTCATATAGATCGCCGTTTAACGTAGAAAAGCCATATAGAGGCAAAATTAACTCAATTGAAACTAAAAGCCATCCAAATTCATTGGCTTATTGGAAGAAACTCTGTCCTTAGTCTCGACTGCAAACTTCTTCTTTACAACTCCATCTTAAAGCCAATCTGGTGCTATGGTATTCAGTTATGGGGCACTGCCTCGGCCTCTAATATCGAAAAAATTCAAAGGCGCCAAAATAAACTACTTCGAATAATCACAGCTGCCCCTTGGTATGTTAAAAACTCAAATATTCACAAGGATCTTAATGTTCCATTGGTTAAAACTATGATTACGAAATATGCAGTAAAATACTTAAAAAGGCTCGAATTGCACCCGAACCCACTAGCACGAAATATTTTAAATGATAGCGGCCATACTCGCTTAAGAAGAAGAGACACTGCAGCACTTATCCAATTAGATGAGCGATAAACACCTATAAAAGTGAACAGAACCCGCGATGAAAAATTTTTGTCTGGCACTGGCAGGACAAAAAATAACGTATTAGGTTAAGATTTGATTAATTATTGTTAGTTCATATTTAATATATGAAGATTCAATAAATAAATAATGAAAAAAAAAAAAAAATATATAAGGCGTAACCAAAGGTCATATTACAGTCAAAACATTCAGGTTTTTATACAATTGTTAATACTTTTTGTATGAGAGGTACCACGCCTACTTCTCCAATCCAGCCCACATTTTGTAGGATGGTGTATATTTATAACCTAAATGTTTGTACCTAATTTTAAAGCTTTGGCTCTTGCCGTTCTCCAGATATACAGAAAAAAGTAATACATATACAACAACCACAAGGGATTTTTTGGAAAAATTAGAGGCAATCGTGGTTTTTTGGTCATATCTCAGCCATTGTTGGACCGATCTGGCTGAATTTCAATAACAAGAAATGGTGGACTATAAGTGACATAAATGTAAAACAACGTAGCCGCTATCATGTCTGGAGTCTCCGGAAAACACACATCAAACGTAAGACGGACAGACGAACGGACGGACGGATGGACGGACGGATATCGTTAGAACAACTTCTCTCCTCGTAAGGACCCAGAATATATATACTTTATAGGGTCTAAGATCAATATTGTAGAAATTACAAACGGAATGACAAACTTATATATACCCTTTTCCACCTGTGGTGAAGGGTATAAAAAGAGTAATTTTTGGGATTTCAGTATTTTGTTAAAGAAGAAATTTGCCAGTAAAAAAACTTGGACCCGGGAAGATCTATGGGTATTTTTCAAAAAAAAAATAATATTTTGGTCATAACTTTTTCGTATCTGAACCGATTTTCCCGAGTTTTTCATATTACAGTAAAAAAAATTCAGGTTTTTATAAAATTTTTAATACTTTTTGTATGAGAGGTACCACGCCTACTTCTCTAATCCCGCCCACATTTTGAAGGATGGTGTATATTTATAACGTTAATGTTTGTACCTAATTTTTAAGCTTTGGCTCTTGCCGTTCTCCAGATATACAGAAAAAAGTAATAAAAATACAACAACCACAAGGGATTTTTTGGAAAAATTAGAGGCAGTCGTGGTTTTTGGTCATATCTCAGCCATTGTTGGACCGATAAGGCTGAATTTCAATAGCAAAAAATGGTGGACTATATGTGACATAAATGTAAAACAACGTAGCCGCTATCATGTCTGGAGTCTCCGGAAAACACATATCAAACGTAAGACGGACAGACGGACGGACGGATATCGTTAAATCAACTTCTCTCCTCATAAGGACCCAGAATATATATACTTTATAGGGTCTAAGATCAATATTGTAGAAATTACAAACGGAATGACAAACTTATATATACCCTTTTCCACCTGTGGTGAAGGGTATAATATTTTGGTTTAAGTGTTTGTGATTTAAGCGATTCTTTTCTTCAGTTTTGAAAAATTTTGATTTGAAAAAAACTCTTTCACTTATCGTTGTTGTTGGAGAAATCGCAAGCAACCCATAATACAGAATATCTAATTTATCAGTCCTTTTCCTGGATTTTTCTAAACATACACACAGAAAAAATCAAGTTAAAAACGTCGAAAACAAGGTTGAGATAACATTTTTCGGTGGTGATTTTGCTTCATACGTTTTTCATGTTAATTCAACCTGATTTTACAATAACTGCGAACAACATTTTTTCTTTTGAAATAACTATAATTCATGTTAATTTAACATTGCAGTAAAGTTAGAGCAAAATGTAATTTATATTGAAATAACAATCGGAATCACCTTGAATGAAAGTTATTTCAAGTTGAAACAACGTGAATTTCATGTAGAATCAAATGGGTTTGAGTGTATTTTAACAGTGTGAAGAAGCTTCAGAGACAACATTTGCATTTATGTTAGAATAATTCAAAACACTTACCCTGTAACACATGTTTCACTTATTTTGTATTCTCCTTTGTTAACAGAAGCATCAGCAGAATCGCCCGATATGGTCATCATTCTACTTTGAAAACTTGATGTACTATTTAACTAAACAATTTTAATTAAAAGAATACGGGAATTGTCTTCTTTTTATAACATATTTTAAAAATGAAAATAAAAAATGTACATACTTAAGTATGTAGCATGTTAATTTAACAAGATACACTTTTGATTTTAATATAAAACAGGTTTTTATGGGTTCAATATTGAATCCAGATTTATTTATATATTAATAATTTTTTTTTTTATTTTTTTAACAGTGAATAATATTAAATAAACGTTATTTAAGGTTATTTTAATATTTTTCATTAAAAATTAATATGAAATAATGATAAATTTAAGTAAAGGGCATACTTTTGCTGAAATTTAACATGATTCTCAATCAACATTTTTCCATGTTAATTTTACATGGGTATTTTTTTCTGTGTGTATAAAATCTTCCATTATGCCATTGTAGTCCAGTTTTAATTTTTTAACACTTCTAATTGCTTCGGTTAATTCTGGTGTTGTGTTACTAGCGAGAGTTTCTTCTGTTGTCAGGTCATCATCTAGCTAATCCTGGCAAAGCTCAGCGCCGAACAATCTGCAAAAAATTCATTTCCGTTCATTCATCAATTTCTGTTTTTGTACTGTATTTTAAGAATATATTTCTAGAAGGAAATATATTGTATGTAAGATATTTCTAAACACGACTGAAATTAACCGATCTATTCGTTAATCGAAGAAAGCCAATTTTAAATTAACCGATCAGTTAACGGTTTACTTTATTTAATTTTGTTTTTTTCAAATATCTTTTGTAATTTGGGACAGTTTTTTTATATTCATTAAAAAAATGTACAGAACATTTTAATTGAGCTTTGGATTCAGCCCATTACATTTTCTTTACTTTCTAAAATTACAAGCATGGAATACTAAAATGAAATGGCTATTTTTGTATCTTTCATATGTTTATCCTATCTCTCAGAGTTTCAAATTATTAAAACTGGGTTGACTTTAATGGGTTAAGAGAGCCGTCATTTTTAATCCATCAGAACTTAAGAAGAAACTTTTTTAAATTTTGTTGTCGAAACTAAACACAGTTCATCATTTAAAAGGATTTCCAAAACAATTATGCAGTCCACTTGCGAAAATTTTTCATCTGATATATTAAGGGAATATGACTATTACAAAAAAAAAAACTTTATAAATGAAATTTGACTTAAAGAAGTACAATTCCAAAAATTTTTTTAATAATAAAATAATTTATAAAGAGAATAAATAATTTCGACATTGTATTTGATAATTATTAAAAATTTTTTGCTGTTAAAACAAAATCTATAAGAAATTCCTTCGATAAAATAGTAAATTGGCGCAATTAAATCTACCTGTTGTTTTTAATTTTCTGAATGAGTTTTTTTACTAGCTACTAGATGCAATAACTTTTACTGGAAAAGAAAATTAAAAACTCAGGTTAATGACCATCAAACCATACAATGACAGATGAAAGGAATGTAAACTTTTACTACCATTTGCTGCTTTTTTACGTCACTTAAGTTTAGGTATAAAATAATTTACCGCCAGCTTCAAGAACTAAGAACTTTAAACATAAACAAAAGTGTACTAAAAACTAAACTAAAAAATAATTGACATTTATCATGCGGAGATGAAAAACGTTTAAAGCAAAAACAACAACAAAAAGCTGCACCTTTTTCACTTAAAGATGCAAAACATATATCAAAATATTATGACGAAAAAAACAAAACTTTATACAAAAACTTTATATAGAAGGAGGAAAAGGATTTTTAGGACTAAAGCAACAAATCATGGATCTAATGCAATATAAAGCTGGTGTCTAACTGCAAATGTTTTGGAATATAATGAGTAAACTTGAAAACGGTTACTAGGTCAGTAACATTTACATGAACAAACTCAACGAAATCTACAAAACGCCAAAAACAGGAGCAGATACGTGTTCGTACGTACGCATAAAAATATCCTTAAAAATTTAACTCTGAATAAACATTAGAAAAAGAGATAAATGAGAGCATAATGTAATGTAACAGATAAATTGTCTCCATGAAATGAGAAATTTAGAGAGAAAATGGGAAGTTTTTTTTAAAGGTATTGCTGCCTTTGTTAACAGTTAAAGCTAAAAGAGAGAGGGAGTAAGTTTAAACTTGTCATTTTACATGAGAGATACATATAACTTTAACTCACCTTAGTCCAAAAACAGCATTTCTGAAGTCAAGTTCTAAAAAATCTTACACTTTTACATGAAATGAGTGAATTATGGGAGAGACTCTGGCAACCTTAAAGGACAATAATCTTTAAAAGCAGCTCAGCTGCGTTGTTAATGTAACTGGCACACATACGAATTGCAATGAGAACTAAATTCAACATTTGTTACTTCTGCCGCAATTGAAAAAATTACGACTGCTGCTGCTATTACAGGCTGATACCAATGCAAGAGACTCTATTTTTTAAAGAGACAGCTACAACAAAAAGTTCATTCGTGGTGTTGTGAGCATGTTTCGGCTTGTACGACGCAATACAAGCAATTGCGTTACGTGGGCTTGCTTGTTTGTGTGTGTGTGAGCATATGTGTGATGTTAAGTGTTAAAACACAACAACAAGAAAAACTCTTGTTTTGGGGTTTGAAGAATGTTATTATTCTAAAATACTTTTAGTACTTATAAGAACGTCTAATGTTACGGTCACTTATGCGAAATGTTTCTAAACTCAGATACTTGTAAACGGGTGAATTATCTTTATCTAATCTTAATATTTAAAGAAGAAAAATACGACAGTGTTTTAAAATGTTTGTCCTAAATTCCCTTTATGGTTTTCTAACAACTATGGCTTGCTTAAACACAACAAAATTAAAAAGCAAATAAAGGTGAAATATACATACAAACAAAAATACATTAAAAAAAATTGTAAAAACATAAATTAGTATTAAAAATGAATTAAAAGGAACTTGTTTGGAGAAAGAAATTCTTTCATACAACAAAGTTATGAAATATTAAATGGTATACAAAAAACAGAGTTGCAAAATCTTACATTTACTTAAAAGCAAATTTACAATATTTTTTAAGAACTTCACTTGAAATCAATTTATAGCAAAAAGAAAATGCATTTAAATATTTATATAACAATTAAAAGTACTTTAAAGTAATTAAAAGAAAATAATTTAAAAAAATAAGAAAGTTTGAACTCTCAAGCCCGACCATATGATACCTTACATCAAAATATATACAGAAAAATTTTCGATAGGCCCATTTCGATGGAATTCACACAAGTTCAACTATATTTATTGATAAAAATAATTATTAAAAAAAAATATAAAACGGAATGGTATTAAAAAAAAAAAATGTTTTTTAACTGAGTTCTTGGGGTGTACTCAACTGAGTACACTGACCTCTTATGTATGAAAATTTTCGAACATTGCGTTTTAATGCAAAATATTTTAAAGCACTTCTTATACTGCCCAGGAGCTCTTATATGCACCGCAGCTGGTTTTGTATCTTAGTAGGATAGTGTCCAATCCCATCCGGAGATTAATCTGCAAGCGCTGACCCAGACGTTACTCTAATTTCTAAGATCAACTTAATAATCTTGTTAAAAGTTGTAAAAAACACTATAATTTCGTGCAGTGCAATTCAACTACTCCAACAAATTTTTGACAACACGTAAACCAAATGGATCAGAAGATTCCACATGCGTCTTTACGGACTACAAATCTAACTGGCAGCGATAGCTGCAATCCATTTTTGAAGCTGTATCGAACTGTCTTTTTTCGAATGAATAGCCAAAATGTGTTAACATTGACTCGCCTTAAGGAATATTGTGGTCACCATGCCGCTAAACATTTTATTCGAAGAAGGCCAGTTCGATTCGACTTCAAAAATGGAAGCTATAGGGTCAAATAGATTGTGATCCAAGATTTTTTAAATAATACTTCACGTACACTATTTAGTCTTTCACAAACTTCAGAGTTCTGCTGAGGGGTTAAGCTCGTGGATGGAAAGCATTTCCTAATATGATTTATTGGCTTTGCGAAGTCTTGTCGAGTATTATGTGGTGCTAACGGTTCACCGTTATATCGTTATAAAGCTTCTTGAAGGCTTTTGAATCAATTTTGGGCCGTAAAATTTTCTCCACTCATAGTTAAAATCAAACAACAAAAAAAGTTATCAGTGTACTCCAACGAGTACAGTCAATTTTAAAATGTTCTACTTTTATTATTTTTTTATGTAAGTAATTTTTTTTGTCTGTTAGTTATTCTGATTCGATTTTTATTATTATATGTAATTCAAAATTACCACTGCATTCGAGCCGCAACTCAGACTTATACTCTTGTACCCAAAATTAAAAAAAAAAGCCAAAAATTCTTTTTTAGTTACAGTTGGGGCTATTGTTGTGAACATAAATAACGGTACAACGATTAAAAATTCTTTTCTGATTTTGCTTCTGACTTGACTCCGACTGTTTACACTAAATGAATCAGAAGAAAATGAAACAGTTTATTTTTGTCCAATGAAAAAAGAAAAGATGTAAGTAACCATTTTTATACACGATTTTTTCTTTTTTTAAATGTCTATGGTCTAGTGTGAAACGCGAAATAATCGACGTCAACATACATCAAATGAGTTGTAGCACCATTCAAGTTGAAACATTGTTCAAAGTTTAAAATGTTAGAGAAATTTCGACGCCTTTTTTAAATTATCTGTACTAAAGGGTGATTTTTTAAGAGCTATAGGAAAGTTTAAAAAAAAATACATAAAATTCAGAAAAATTCATGAAATCTTTATTTGAATCGATAGTACGGTCCAAATAATTTTATGTTTGAAGATTATTTCATGCAAATGTTGACCGTGACTGCGCTTCAAATGGTCCATCCGCTTAGTCCAATTTTAGCATACTCTTTCCAACATTTCGGCTGGTATCTCATAAATAAATGATTCAATGTTGTCTTCCAATGTGTCAATTGAAGCAAGCATGTGTGTATAGACATGAGCTTTAACATAGCCCCACAAAAAATAGTCTAAAGGCGTTCAATCGCACGATCTAGGCGGCCAATTGAAACAGTGAAACAAAACACGAAACGTGCGTCAGCTGTTTAAACCAGTGTTGCCAAAAAGATAATAGCTAAAAAATCACCCGATATAATATTGAAAATAAGCTTTATCAAAATTCTTAACAGTAACAAAATTAGGCTTGTTCGTCAAGATATGCCTGCGACTGTTAACATTTAATGAATCAGAAGTAAAATGAAAATGTCGAAGAAAAAGCAATCTTTTTGTTTGACTGCAGTATTTTAAACACTGAAAAATATATTAATTTTTTCCTACATTTCTTGTTCAAGTGCCCTGAGACACGTTAATGGCCTGGGGCCTCTACTTATTTAATTAATTAATTTAATGAAAACATTTTTACGAAAAATAAAAATTTGTTACCCTTGAAAATTCGCCTAAAAATTCCAGCGTCTTTGCGGCACCAGTAATCGTTGTCCTTTTATCCTTAAATTTTACAAAACATATATCTGCAATAGATTGAATAATTTTGGGGGGCCTAGGGGAACGATCAAAAAAATATATATATTTAAAATATATAAACCATATGTTAGGCTTCTGAAGCTTCCTCTAGCAGCATTCCTGCTGCAATAAAAAACCTTTTATAAATTTTGCTTTATGCTATGATACTTTGAAACTATAAAAGAGAAATGGAACCGATTTATCGCTAATTTTTTTTAAAATGATCTTTTACACATATTCGCAATATTTCGCATATTTTCTGATATCTTGCATATTCACCAAAACCTTTCATATTTAATAAGTTATTTCTGATTGTTATAGAATAGAATAAGATGCTAAATTTAGGATAATATCCCAGTAAAAACTTCGCTTACTTTTTCAAAATGAATAGGTTCTTTAACTCACTATTTAGGAGCTTTCTTCTATAACTACATCTATAACAACTTCTTTAACTACTTTTTTCTGGATGCATTTAAGTAAAAAAATAATGAGTTACTTTTGAATGCGTTCATTTTGGGACATTCCTTGGTTCTTTCAGCATAATTGTAAGTAGTACTTTTATGTTTTTCTGATTACTCAACACATTATTTTGTAGGTGAAGTTTTTACTGGGATCTATGTATACATTTTTTCATATTTGTTTTTATTAAATATTAATATAATAAATTTTTGATATTTTTTAATTAGACTTGAGTTCATCAAATTTTATTTTCATTAAATTATTTTCATTGAGGGAAGGTATTTTTACAACTTGGAATTTTTATTAAAATTTATTGATAATATTCAATATGTTGTTCGACCTTTTGTTGTAATTTTAATGTTAATAATTCGTTAAGCTCAAGGTCAGGTTTTTTATATTTTTTTATTTATTTAAAAAAATGTTTTCCAATATTTCGAAATCCACTGGATCTCATCTTCAGGGTAAAGAGGAACAATAATAAAAAACACGTCACACACGGTTTTACATTTAAAATTGCACTAAATTGCACTAAAAGTGCAATTTTAAATGTAAAACCGTGTGTGACGTGTTTTTTATTATTGTTCCTCTTTACCCTGAAGATGAGATCCAGTGGATTTCGAAATATTGGAAAACATTTTTTTAAATAAATAAAAAAATATAAAAAACCTGACCTTGAGCTTAACGAATTATTAACATTAAAATTTATTGATAATTTTTCTTGGCTGAGTGGGGATTTGAACCTGGGTTGATTTTTAAATGTTTCAAGAATCACCACATTCTATCGTCGGAATATCTTTGAGTTCTACCCACTGCAGCACTGCGGTGCCCCTTAGCCAACAGTCAAACATCAATCTTTAACCAAAAATTTGCTGTTATTTTCACTTTAAATTTCAATTGCTTCCTTTCCTCTATTTTTTTGGTATTCTTTCTGTCAAGACTTTGTCTTGAAAACCTGAAGAAAGAAACAATCAAAAAAATAAAAAAGAAAATTTTAGGAGAAAATATTTTTTCTAACAAACGTGTACTTTTACACAAATTATAGAACACTACGCGTTGATCCTCTCCATTTACTAGAGTTGCTTTTAGTACGTTTACTAAGGGTATTAACAGAGACATTCATATACATACATATATACAGAGTAAAAATATTGTACCCTCAAACATTAAAATAATTATGAAGATTTAAAAAGTTTTTTCATTTATCTTGTCACTTTTTGTTTTCGTTTTTTCTTCATGTTGTTAACTTTTTATTCTTTTTTTTTTGAAGCCTTATCATCTTTGCCATTTTAGCAAAAGGAAAATGAAAACTGTTACAAAATTAACTGTTAATGAAGCATGAAGGTCATAGAACGTAATGAAGAAAACACATCGCCTCATTATGTCCAAGATTTAAATGGCACTCGAGGAAGAAGCAGAAAAAGTATACAACAAAGTAGTGAAAAAGATACAAAAGTGGGGATGTTACACGAAATATTTATTTATTACAAATTATTTTGAAAATAGATTTGAGATTTGGCAACTTGATACTTTTAGGTAAACAAACAACATTTATTTTTTTTTTTTTTTGTTCCCTGTAGTTTTTTCGTGACAATTTACTTCAAAAGTGGCAGTACTATACACTGTAGACTCGTAATAAAACTATACACATTGATACTTTACTCTGAAGACTGGTTTTAAAACTATCCACATTGATCTTATACTCGGAAGACTGGTTCTAAAACTGTGGAACATTTTACTGTCACTTAGCTGTCTTTTTGTGTCGAAGATGGTGGATAGAAAAAAATGTATGTCATTGAGCATTTTGTTCATTTTATGAATGAGAGAGAGAGTGTGAAACAGAACGTATGACAACACAATCAGAAAAGCAGATTTATGGTTGGTATAAGGAGACAGCTAAGGGTAAGCCAAGAAGAACCGGCTTATGAACTGTCTTTTTGTGGCCTCTTAGTGACAATTTACCCCCTCGTTGAACATCCCCTTGTTAGCATTTGGACTGGTTGTGTCATAAATTGGCTAGTATTATAACCAGCTCGGAGACAGCCACATGAACTACAGGGTTTAGCTTAAAATTTAATACATGCACACATTTTTTATACTAATGGCGTTTTGTTATTAATGAAGGTTTTAAATTCACACCTTCGTATACATAACAACAAGTAAGAGAGCCCTACCCTACACCAAAGTATTTGGGACCAATGAGCCTTCATAGGCTTGCCCAAACAAAATATGTATGTTATCAGGGGGTAATTCTGGCAGGCGCGATCTCATACTTTTTCGGTTCGAAAGCAATTTTATTTCTAATTCTTTAATTCGATACTGATCGAATCAAAACTATTTTTTCAGTGTATTGAAAAATCAAATAAATGCTTTACAACACTGAAAAAATAATTTCGATTCGTTCAGTATCTTCTCAAAGAATAAGAAATAAAATTGCTTTCGAATCAAAAAAGTATGAGATTTACCCATATTTTATTAAATTATTTCTTTCATATACTTTTTAATTTATTGTAGAAAATTGTTTAATAACCAACAAATTGTTGTTGAGTGTTACCTAGGGTATTCATTCGGTTAACCGTTAATCGTTAATGATTACCCGATGTAACGATGTAACTATTTTACTAAAAATATTTGTGTATTGCTCTTTCACTACTTCACAGAAAAAAGTAAAAAACGGGTTTGATCACCAAATAATTGAAACAAGCAAAAAATTGAAGCACAGCCGCGAAAAACGTTGTAAACGCCACATTGTGCAAAAACTGTTTTTTTGCAGATAAACGTTGACTTTACTCTCTTACACAGTTTAAACATCAAATCAACCAAAACTATGCACCTTAACGCCTTCAAAATGGCGTACAAAGTGTCAGCCAGTGGAAGAACATTGCAAGTTACTAACATAATGATGAAACCGAAATGGTTTTGCAGTGCGGAATAATGTTTTAAAAGCCTTTTGCATTAAAGTTTTTATTATCACTATTTTAAATAATAGAAAACAAAAATGTTTAAAACAAATAATGCTGCTTGTCAAAAAACGTTTTTTTGCTCTCCTGAAAAATTATTATTTTGTAACTTAAAACGTTATTCGCGGCTGTGCTTCAATTATTTAATTTTGCACCTATCACCGAAATGATTATACCAATTCCTCAAATTTACATAAATTGCAAAACAAGGATTTTTTTCCAATTAAAAAGATTTGACATTTTAATTACACAAATAATTGAAAAAATTGTTAATATTAAACAATATTTTAATTGAATGAATTAACAAATTAATTAAATAAAAATCAATATTTTAATTGAATGAATTACTAACGTAATTGATTACAATACAGAAAATGAATTATTTTAATAATTGTATTGATTAAAACAGTGCTTGAATTTTTGCATTAACTTGAAATACACTCTAAATTCAATTAAGCAAATTATTCAATCAACCAAATTGTTAATTGAATAAGTTTGTTAAATCAATTCAGTTGATGGTTAAATGAAGCAAAATAATAATATTTAAAATAAATGTTTTTATTTAAACTAGTGTTTACCTAATGGTCAAAATTCGACCATACATTTTCATGCTCATAAGAAGAAAACATATTACATCTATGTGTAATACACTGTGTATATGAATTTACATGTTTCGACATTTTTTTCTTTCTTAGTGGATCGATTTGGCGAGGGACCAACCTCCGGTTCATATTTTAACTCCCACGTGAGTTAATTTCATTTTATAATTTCAATATAATCAGAATTGATAAAACAAAAAGTATTAAAAAAATCTCCTTAATAGATTGTCACTCAGGACATTGGATGTTTAATTTTATTTTTCTATATCTAATTTTAACGAAAATTAATCAATGTACCAGATGTTGAACGAAAAAGTAACAAAAAGCTCCCCTTACATGTCGTTATTCCCCCAGGACAAAGCATTTTTAATTTTATCTTTATAGGTCGAATATTTACAAAAATTCAAAACATACCAAAGGAAAAACAAAAAGTATATAGTCGAAATATTCGAAAACCGGTTTCCAAAAAATGTCGAATAATCGACAACCGTATTTTGTGTTTGTGTTAGTAGCAAATTTGAACGCTTATAACTCTGAAATTATTAAACAGATTTTAATAAAATATATATTGTGCACTTCCGTAAGTAAATATCTTTCAAATGGTGTATATTTTGTTCAAATCGGTTGACATACAGAGGAGAAAAGTGTTCTTAATTGTTTTGCTTTAGCCGATTTATATATAGATATGGTTTAGAAATAACTTGTTTTATTTTTTTAATTGTAATAACTCATGCTTAATTGTACACATTTTGGAAGTTTTTTTGACAGAGAAATTTCATACATACAACTTTGTATAAAATTGTAGAATAACTCTGATTCTTCAGGGTATTCAAGATTGAAAACAAAAAACTGTTTTTGTTGTGTAATTTGGCAGTACTTTTTTCACCTATTCACTTTAAACGCATAACATTATATGACGCCAAAAGTAATTCAAGAGTTAACAAACAAAGAAAATAACCACCAAATTTCGATTGCGACCATAACCACCGTCAACAATGTGGTCAGCCACAAGGCGATTTTTTTATTTTACGCGTAATATACATATGTATGTAGGCTCATTATTGACATTGGTGGTGGTCATAATTGTAGTTAGTCTTTAACAAATCTCAGTTCATTTTTTACTTGTTGATAATTTTTTTTTTGCACGCGACGCTTACTGTTCTTTTTGATGACAAAAATATGTGTGTTTGTGTGTATGTACATGTAAAGGCAAAGACAATAAATTTATAAAGATGTTGGTTGCACTTGTAACATTTTTCGCAGACTGTTGATGAGGGAGGAAAGCAAGGAGAAAGCAACAAAGTGTTCAATTCAAACATCCGAGTTCATTGATTCAATTAAACTTATAATTAAAATGAAGCTTAAAATCAAGTAATATTTTAATTGAAAAAATAAATTCTTTTTTTTAATTCAATCAATTAAGAACGTAATCAAATCAAAAATCACTATTAATTGAAAAAAACTGCCAATAATTTTCTGTGTTGCTAAATTATTGAGGTCTTTAGCCAAAAGAAAATAACAAGACTCTTTGAAAGTGAAACTTGATTTTTTTTAATCAATGTATAGAATGTTTGCGGCAAAGGTTTTTAAAATTTTAGCACTAAGATAATGGATATAAATATAAAACCATATATTTTGTGTTTTTATTTATTGGTGAGTTCCAAAACGGCAGTTGCGAACCAAGAAGCTTTTTAAATGCTTCTAAAATGCAACCATATAGAATTTTACAATGTTATCTGTACCAAAGTTCACCAAAAAAGCTACAAAAGTGCACCAAAAAGGTTCTGTTTAGAAATATATTTTTTCATACAATATACTTCCTTCAAGAAATTCATTCTTAAAATACAGTACAAAAACAAAAATAAAGGAATTCGGAAATGAATTATTTGCAGATTACTCGGTGCTGAACTTTGCCAGGATGGGCTAGATGATGACCTGACAACAGAAGAAACTCTCGCTAGTAACACAACAACAGAATACACCGAAACAATTAGAAGTGTAAAAAAATTAAAACACGACTATAATGGCATAATGGAAGATTTTATATGTTCAGAAAACTCAAGTTAAAGAACTGAGAAATTAGATATGTTGTATTATGGGTTACTTTCGATTTCTTCAACATCTACGATAATTGAAAGAATTTTTTCCATGTCAAGTTTTATCAAAACTAAAGAAAAGTGCCAAATTAACCAAAAATACATAAAACATACATATGTAAAATATCGTTACTTTAATATAGAAAAGCCCTAACTAACGTTTTCCTTACTTTACAGGAGAAGGAGAAACCTTAATAAAAATTATAGTCTTATAATCGCGATTTTTTTTAAACGCAGTTTTTTATTCAATTCTATAATATTTATTAAGTTTTTTTCCTTCTGCTGTAAAGTAAAGAAAACGTTAGTTAGGGCTTTTCTAGATTAAAGTAACTATATGTGGTATAACAAAGTTATGAATCATTTTATTGTTGGTTCGTTTTAGTTCAAGAATTGTTATGTTATTGTTTTTTTTTTTAATTATTAACTCCATATAATAAATATTTTTTCATTTTTATTTGTTGAAATTACTTAATTTATAAAAAAAAAAATTTATTAATCGGTTAATCGGTCACTAACAAAATTAAACCTTTATTAACCGATTAAACCCTTTATTAACCGATTAAGCCTCGATTAACTAATCGAGAGATTAACCGATTAAAGCAAAAGCCCGAATTAATGAATACCCTAGTTTAACCTCAAAAAAATTAATTCTGTTCCTTTTTTCATTTCTCCTAATTTTTTCTTCTCTCAGTCTGCTCTCAATCCCAGCTGGAAAATGATATCAATAGGAATAGAGTTATACATATCTTGTAAATTATTTTATTACAGAATTCATTACTCTTAACACAGAACATATCCTACGATTGTAATTAATTATTTAAATGTACCCTGCGAATGAATTAAATAATTCATCCTTAATAATAAAAATTAGTAGACGACATAAAACAGCAAGAAATAACGGATTTTTATTCAGAAAAATGCAATAAAAAACACGAATAATACTCACGACCAGAAACAATTCATTCCTTGTTCTGCAAATGTAGGAATATACATTCATGGTAATCAATACATAATTATTTTGTCTGATAATGTTACCTTCTCGATTCCAATGAATGCATTTTTATTCTTTCCAAAAATTAACACGTTATTTTTTTAATTATTTATGTAATCAATTAATCATTTTACCGCTGGGATGACGACCTGTTTAATAAAGTTATGACTATAAAGTGATTGTACTAATATTCGTACTTAACATCATTTTTGTAACCGCTGGTTATAATCTATAAATATTTAAATAGAATTATGTGATTATGTCAAAAATTTTTTGTAACAAAGCCTTAATTTTCGAATTATCTAGTTTTAGGGCAAATGTTTTTCTGTTCCGCTTTTTACAATTTATGCATACCGTTAACATAATCCAATAAAAAATGGAGCTTCCAACGAAGCAGGTTTGTAAGGGAGAAACATAAGAGTTTCGCTTACCATTGCGCTTACGGAAGACATGAATTTTATATGGCGAGTTCCCACTTTGAAGCAATACATTTGTGACACATAAAGCGCACTATTCAGCAGACATAAACATTGTTGGATGTAATGATCATCTTTACACACTGAATGTTTTGATACAGTTATTTTTTAGTATTCTCCCTTACAAACCTGCTTCGCAGTAGGGGAATGCCGTAGCACTTGAAATGTTATTTTTTTTTAAGTTGTTGAGAGTTCTTTCACTTACTTTACTGCATTTCTGTATGTCTTATTGCGTAGCGCATAATTGTGCGCTTATTTTTTAAATGTACCTTTAGTGCTTCGCAAAATGATAACATTTTTTGTTGGGAATAAACTAATACCTGCGTATAAGGAATTTGTTGAACTTCTAGTCATATTACTAATACGCAACGGAGCCTGTTCCCATTCAGCGATGAGTGTTTTCAGCAGTAACACAAGGCGTATAATTAATAGTTCTCATATTGAAGTTAAGACGGTCATATGTACTTGGTATGGTATGTTGTCTTTTGATTTTTAACTTACCAAACTGACATACACGAATCTTCTATCAATTACACTAACTTGTAGTATGATGGTATGATGACATACCATTCTCACATACCAAGTATGACCGTCTAATAGGCGTTTTATAGCAACATGTGCGTAACATGCACTTTATATGTGTGTTTGTGTGTGTAAACTATAATAACCTAATTTTATTTGTTAACACTATTGTAATAGATTTTGTAAATTAATTCTACTTTACACACAATTAAATTTTGAAATAATCCATCCCCAATATTAATCTTCTTATACCTAATTATGCAGTTGTAGCAGTTGCAAAAAAGTATTAAAATCATTGCAGTTGCGCTTTTTTTGAATAATTTCCTAACATTCAAATTAAATGTAATCACTGTAGAACACATTTAAGGCATATAAATAAGCAATTAAGTTTATTTGAAATTAAATTATTTTATGTTGCTGAAATTAAACAATTTTGTATTTGCACACCAACATTGATTTATTAAAGGAGGCAAGAAAAGAAAGGATTTTTTCGATTTAAACTTGCAGAAATTGCGTGGAAACATTCAACTGAAACATATTAACTGAAATCTTTTTAAATATTAAATTATAGCTTCACCATAGTGCAACTCTACTTAAATAAATATGATTTTGCAATAACTCTGTTTTACCGGAGTCAATTTGAAAAATTGTAGGTCTAATCATCATCACCAAAATGTCCTTCGTTTCTAAGGGGCTCTACCAAAAACTGTCATTTATTCTGTAATGCTCCTGTTATTTCAATGTAAATCTAGAGAACTCAAATGAAAACTTCTGCACATATCGCTCCTTTATTGTAACCTGGTAATATCTCAAAAAATCAAACTTGGCATTATGCGATAAAGTTTTTAAATTGTACCCACAGCTGCCAGCTAAGATGATGTATTGTCATTTTGACGAGTTTTAAGATCCGAAAATACCACATTGACTATATCCAAAATTGTGTACTAATTAACAAAAGTTTTTAGTTTTATATTATATTTAAAAATAACTTTTGGGATAGTTTCGTTAATTTGGTTGACAGTAATTTTCCCGTGTAAGCAGTTAATTTTTGAACTATTTCTTTAAGCACTAAAAAAGACCATCTGGTGAATGAAATCTGTGTTCGTTATTTCTCAGTTAAAGTTTTTAACTTTTTTATGAATGATTAAACCCCTTATTTAATTTATCCATAATAAGCGATAATAGTGCTCAACACAGTTCTCAAACTTTTATCTGCACCCGTGGATCAGATGTTTTTTTACTTTAGTGTTATTTCATTATGAAAAAAGTTCCAGTCATGGGTAACTAGTTTATTGTTGCTTATTGCTTTAATTTATATCGTTGTGGATAAATAGTTATTAAAAATGTTTTCAACTTTGAGATCTTATTTCACTCTAATGTTGGGGAGCTATTTTGAAAGGAGCTAACACAAATTACGCAGTAAAAAATATAAATCTTGCTTTTAGGAGTTCTGCTATTCAACTTAATTCTTTATTAATTCCATCTTAATTTTAAGTACAATTTTTCTTAAAATCTATAACTTATTGCTATGGTAAAAAAAATGTTGATCAAACAAAATTGATCGTAAAATTTCTTTATGTCAATTTTGTTTGGTCATTTATTTATTTTTTCTGTTCATCGAGAATTGTAAACACAAATTGGTTTTTCAACTGTCGTTGCCCTTTCTTAAATCGTAAAAATGTATTAAATGAATTTGGAACGGAAGAGAATCAAATTTAAAAAAATTAATTTAAAAAAAAAAAAAAATAAAAGTTTCATTGACTTAGTTCGTATTTTGTTCATTGTATTTAGCTATGATTGAGCTAATGTCTACGAGGGGTGATTGTGGAAGTATATACGTAACTCACATGCTGTTGGTTTAATTAAACAGAATTGCTTTATGAAGACCTATAGCTATACCCTTCACTGAAGAGGACTAACTTATATATAACCTTTAAATATAAGCTAGTCATTCCATTTGTAATTTCTACAATACTTATCTTAGGGCCTCTTAAATGTATATATGTATGTCCGTACTGTCTGTCTGTCCTTCCGTGTGGTAGCTAAAATGGGATTTCCGAAGATTCTTCAGAGAAAGGAAAACACTCGGGATAGATCAAGTTTTATATGATTACTTTAAGTACGAGTCGTACTCAAATATTCAAGTACGAATAACACTAAAACGTACTCAAAACAATCCTAAATGGGATTACTTTCGAAAATCAATCCCGGAATTTCTTGAAATAAGTATAAAATTCTTAAATCAAGTAAAAAAAAGATCAAACTTTTCGTTGTGTTTAACCCTCTAGCTAACGCATGTTTTGATTATCTATACACATTGAAAAAAGGTCTGGCCACACTCATGTGTACCACGAAGGGTTAAAAAGTTAATTTGAACTATTGCTCTCATTTAGTTTATATTTTTGGTTAAATATGCACATAAGATTTCTAAAGTAAAAGCCATATCGGAAATGATGTTGGTGTTTTATTATTCTGTAATACGGGTAAGTAAATGAATTGTAATTATAGTTTCTGTTTTTGGCTTTTTTCAAGCACGATTTCGCGATAAAATAAATTTTATAAAACTTGAATCAAGCGCATTTTGATATAGACTCAATCTTAGTTATTCTTAAATCAATCTCATTTTCGGATTATTTTTAGTACGATTTCAGATTTAAATAATTTTTTAATCAAGCACATTCTGAGATTGATGCAATCTAAGTTTTACTTAAATCAATCTCATTTTCGATTTATTTCAAGTACGAAATAGGGATTGAATATGGATAATCGAAGTATTTTGCGATTAAAAATCCGTACTTTAATCAATCTCTAGGTACTTGATTCAAGAAAATCCGTACTCACCGTACTATTAATAGCGCTTCGAATTGATTAGAGTGCGGATGGATGATTTTTCTTTTGAGTGCAGCTATAAAAGAGACTACAAACAAAAAACCGCAACTGCCTCTAATTTTTACCAATAATACCCCAATTTTACATTTTAAAGTGCCGATATAAGCTTGAAACTTCTTTTTTAGTTTTGCCTTAAATTAGCTTATAAAAATACTGGTAGTAAAAATTAGTAATATCAGTTTATAAGTTATCGATTAAGAGATACTTTATTAACTTTTCCTACCTAAAATAATGATTCAGGCACAGTAGCGTCCATACCATATGAGCCAGGAGGACAAAATTTGTTTAAGTTATATATATATACATATATATATTTTATATATATATATATATTTTTTGACATGGCCCACATTCAAGTGAACTTTCATATTTAAGCCTTTGGTAGGGTTTTTACTTCTATGATTAAAGTTATATAAGATTTGGCATAGCCGAAGCACTTTTACTTGTTTTCCTTCACTTTTGTATCACCGTGTAATTATTGATTGTTAAGTTTCATGAAGGATTATTTTTATGGTAAAATCTAAAACCTCGAAAAACTATAACACAGTCAACTCTCAATAATTTTAAATTAAAGTGTTCAGATGAAGAGGAGTTCATATTAATAAATGTTCAAACTAGCAAAAGGAAGATCAATTTTTATAATAGTTTGAAATCCAGGTATAACTTTAGAATGTGGAAACGCCAAACTACAAATTATAAAAAAGATGCCGAGCAATATGACATTCTCATGTATAAAGTAATGCATAAAAACTCAAAAAAATGATTTTTTCAATTATATTTTATTTCTTTTTTTCATTAAACGCAGCACATTGGAATAAATGAAATTATTAAGTGAAGAGTCAAAAACTGTTACGTGTCATCAAGCGAGATGTGAATCAAATTATTTCAAATTACGGAGAGAACCATATAAATGATAAAACTGAAATGAGTCTTCAGCTTTAGGCAAAACTTCTAAAGCCCATAAAGGCTAGTTTACACGGTAATACAATGTATTACGACTTTGTAGAATCAAATAATATGAAACTCTCTCCGTGTTTAAAAGAAAAAAAAAAAAATAAAAGTCTGTTGTAAGTTTATGTTTACGCGGATGGTGTACGTAAAATCAAAAATAATATCAAAAGGCAGATGTTTTACAGTTTTTACAAAAACAACATGAAAATTTCCTGAATTGATTTAAGTTGTTTTTGTAATTGTATAAAAATGCTACCACCTTCAATATACATTGTTAAAATACACCACTGGTGTGATAAAAATATATAAGTTTCTAAAATGGTTTATAAAAAAACAAACATTTACCGACCGTTTATCAGATTTTTTATTCGTATTCTCTCTTACTCAATACATTTTGCTTTTACATAATAAGATTTTTCTCATTCTACATAATTTTCTGCAATGTCGTAATACATTGTATTACCGTGTAAACCAGCCATGATTAAAACTTCGACAGTAAGTTCAAATTCTTTCTCATTTCTTTCTTTTGTTCTTAGTTTACAAAATGCATGATATTGAATGAAAGTATGGTAGCATTGTTAAGAGAAAAAGTGTCTATATGTAACATTGCAGCCACAAGTTCAAGATGTTCTTGATAGTCTTTTACATATACTGTTTGTCAAAATTTACATAAATTGAAAGCTGTGACGTAAGCTGTACTCAATTTGAAAGCAATTTACTTTCAAGATGTCATCAAAACAACAACAAAACAAAAACATGTTATCAGCTGTTAAACTGAGAGTAAAATTGCTAAACAAATTGAAAGCCATCTCGTGGTCAATTTGAAAAGTGTGAGTGTGTTAGTAGAAAAGTACCCTGCAAATAAAATTGGACCACCTGATCCATTTTGATAAAATGGACTACTCCATGGACTGTAATGCAAGCATGAACCATGTCAAAAGTTAAAAAGTTAAAAAGTGTTTGTAGTGAGACTACATGTCTTCTTTGTTAAACGACAATCTTTCATTTTTAAACGAATTCAAAACTAATCCTCTTGAGTATACCATGAAGTAGTTTTAAAACAACTCCTTAGTGGTCCAAGGGTGGGTTATATGGTCCTGCCCTAGGACATCGTAATGTTAAAAAGACCATGTTTTTTCCATAATTTTGGGTTACTTTTGGACTACTCCTGGTCCCTTGCGGGCTACTCTTTACACGCGTGTTTGTGTATTGCAAGTTAAAAAGAATTGAAAGGCAAAACTTGATCGTGTGGTGTCCAAGTAAGAGCATTAGAAAAAACTTCCTCAGAATAAAATTGATTTTATTTCACGACCGCATTGTCTGGCAAAATTGTATGTCAATTTGTATGGAAAACATCGTTCAGCCCCATTTCTGTTTCATCAATTGCATGATTTTTGTAAATTTGTTGGATGTTTTGAAACTGTTTATGAAGGGATTCAGGTTAACTATACTGCCTTAATTAATTATTAACAATTTAAATAAAATAATGATAATTGAAAAATAATAGCAAAAATAAATACTAATTAAATATAAACAATAATTTGCTTAATCGGCTAAATAATTTTAATGTTAGTTAATAAAAACAAATAAATCATTGATACAAAAAACTAATGTGATTATAAATAGATTAAAATTTAATTTGATACGGGAAAATTAAAATTTGGATTAAAAACCATAAATAGTTCAACAAAATAACCACAATACTGATTATTGTTAAAGCTAAGGCACGAGCTCTATGTGTTCATTTGTCCTTCAAGTTGTGCTAAAAAAAGGTCAACAAAAAAAGAACGACAAAAATTAAAAAACAAACAAAAAATGTACTTTCGACTTCAAGAAGAATTCTTGACAAAAGTACGAGAAAGCAGAAGTAAGGAAAAAACACGTAAAATCAATTAAAAATGGATAATTATTCAGAAAAGCAAATTTCGATCTACCAAAGGTTAAAATACAATTTGGTTTAAGGATTGATGTTTGACTATTGACGTCAGCAGTCGTCGATGGCTGCGAGTGTAAGACGGCAAATCCATCTGAGGAGATCGAGTGGTTGCGATCGAAATATGTCACGGTAACCTGCCGGCCGGGATTCGAGCCCCAGCCTCGTCAAGAATGAAAAATTATCAATAACAATTTTCGTGTTGTAAAATTCCTTTCTTCATAAAAATAATTTTATGAAAATTAAATTTGATGAACTTAAGCCTGATTATAAAAATACTTAAAATTTGGATTAGGAATGTAAAACCTCTCTGTTGTTTTTTAAATTAAACAAAAAAGTGTGAACAAAAAAACTAACGAAATTTATATTGCTAACCTGATTTCACATTTGTAAATGACACATTTGCTTGTTTAAAAAAAATAACGTTCATAATTTTACAAGTTGTATTAATTAGTCTTTAAACAATTACATTATTTATAAAATAATGAAAACAATAAAGGTAAAAACAACAGCAACTTAAAACCAATAATGTAACTAGAGATTCGAACAATGAAACTGGCGACCCAGAACAATTTTCTCTCCTTTTATATTCGTTTTTTCTTTGTAGATTGTGCTGTTGAGGGGATGTACAGGTATTGTTGTAAATATGCAAAAACACATATGTGTTATACATAAAGGTAATGTTGTAATACTAATGTATGTATATGCATATTTCGTTACAGATATTTATAATATATTCCACTTACATCTACGTACTAGTTTTACAGTTCACTGACTATATCTATAGACCGAAAGACAGACCGACACTCACACATACACGCACCAAACCCATTTGTTTGTTATATGTTTTTGTCCTTTGTTGTTTTTGTCTCTGCTTTAACCTGGTGTTCGTTATAATTGAAAACATGAAATAAATAACTTTTTTTGCAACAATATGCCTCCGTTGCTACTAATTCTCTTTATGTTGTTGTTGCTGCTGTTGTTAATGCTGCTAACGTGTTTATTTGTTTTTGTTTTCTCGTTAGTTCAGTAAAAGCACTGTAAATATCTGTGCGTGTTAAAAACCAGCGTTCGAAAATAAACAGTAAATTTTTTAGCGTTCGGCTCACACACCCAAGAATGATATCTATTTTTTAGTGAATGTGTAACCCTTAATACTGTTCGTAACTTTTTTCAAGAAAGAGCCGAACATTATATAATGTTCTGTTCTTCGTTAAAATCAGAACAATTGTAGTGATACTGTAGACAAACATTTTATTTTAATGTTCTATAATGTTTTTTTTTACACTGAAAAGGGAGTGAACAAACAAAAAATTTTAGAAACGACTGAACCACGAACAGCTTGTATGTGTATTGTTTATATGTTTTGTTTGTATTAAATTATTTTTCTGGCTTTTTGTTTTTTTGCGTATGTGTATTTTGTTTTTGTGAAAACAAAAAAGGTTTTTTTAGGAGCCGAACCGAACATAATGAAGTTTGTCGATTTAAATAAGAAAAACCGAACGGAATTAAATGTTCTCACCTTTCGTTGAGTTTGCTAAAAACAGTATAACTTTTGTGTTCAAAAGGTGACAAAACGTTATTTTTTTATTTTTTATTTTTTTTTTCTACACAAACACTATTAGCGTTTGTGTTTTCCACAAACCTACCGAACCGAACACTAAGGAGCGGTATTTAGTGTTTATTTTCGAACACTGGTTAAAACCATGTGCAGGTGGCACGTGACTATGCTCTGTTTACAATTTACATATAGAAAAACAAAAACAGAAACATTTTTCAGCCTTACAAACATATTCAATTTTGAAAACAAAATGTTGATAAATATAAATAAGATACAGCAAAAAAGAAAATAAACGACACAGTGAAACTCCAGTTTATTGTGTATGAGTGTTTATTTTAATAAATTTGTATCTAAGTGTCTACCTGAATACATATGATTTTTTTATTTACTGCTTTTCTACAAATAAACAGCAGCAAGAAAAAGGAAAATAGCGATGAGAATATGTGTAGATAAAACTATTTTATAACTTTAATCTTTTAACCATTTAATTAAGTAGAGATCAATAGTTAATTATTGAGATTAATATCCGATTTTTTTCTGTTTTTTTTTTTTTATAGTAGAACACAATAATTAAATTATGACGATCTAAAAAAAGATTCACCGAATGGAATTTAAGGAAATTTAATATATTACCTTTCCTTTCCCTTTTTTTATTTAAATTCAAACTATGGGTAAAACTAATTGAGGTTTTTCTTAAAAAGTTCATGCGTAAGCTAACTTAAAAAAAATCAACGGAACAACACAACTTTCTTGCATTATTTGCCACGTTTTATAATTTTTAAAAACCTGAATAATAAAGATGTTTAATGTAGTCATTATCTAAATAAATTTGTGTATATATTAATAAAACAAAAAATGGCTTAATTGCCAATACTTAAGTTTAGTCAGAATAAATGTTGGGTGTCTTTATTTTGAAATAATCTTTGAAGGATCTCAGGGCGAATTTATTTATAGGGTGATGTTACAACATTAGATAATTTTTTGTTTTGAATCATCAACAGCATTCTCAGCTTACATTTGGCTGATAATTTTTTGTAAAAATTACATATGTAGATAAGTCTTCTCAGATCACTTTTCATGATTAAAAACTGACTTAGCACTTCAGCAACTAAAACGGATTCACATATGATTCATTTATATGTTTAAGTTAAAAAACGGTTCATATATAAATCAGCGTTATATAAAACTACGTACTTTAAGAACAAAATAATCGCATGAAAAACCTTCTTTATAATAAAAGTAACTGCATTGGTACTATCAGTGATGGTAAATGGTTATTTAACTACTGACTACCCTCTCTTATTTAACACTTATAAAAATCTTTAAAAATCATACTGCTAAATGTTGTGTATATTGGGTCATAATTTATTATAGACGCCACGTAAAGCCGACTCTCGTAGAACACTTTATTACACGTAAAACCATAACTAATAACGCTATTCTAGTAAAAATTGCCCAGCCATAGTAATGTATGTGTGACTGGAAATCACGCTGACAAGTTTCTAAAAGATTGATCCATAATTAACCATAGACCCCATATAAAGCATTCTTTTTAAGTTGAGATTAATAAAACTACAACGAATTAAAATACTGTGAGGTCAGTTTTTACTAAGAGTAGTTTATAATGTTAAGACATCAAGCGCAATTCTGAAATATTGCAACTCTTGGTGGAGGGTATCAAAAATCCTGCAGAGCCCAATAAGGCAGTTTTACTGGTTAAGATTTGTTGGCTTCCATTTTGTCTATATAATATAACTATAATAATATAAATAACACTCCTACGTCAAGAAGCACTTTTACACAAATGCATTTTAAAGCACACTTATACTTGTATACGAGTTCAGCTTAACAACACTGTGATAGAAATTTACACTTTTTTTAGACAAGCTGGGCACTTGTCATTCGGGTACGTTGAATCCAATGGTTAGGTTAGATCTGGTTTTCGAAATGTACCGTTATTTCGAAAACGGAGGAGGTTGCACTACATATGTGCGCTTAACTCAAAAACGATTTAGTTTATTGAAAAAACTAAAAAAAAAAACCGAAATTCCGCAATAAAATTTTCTTTAAGACAGGTAAAACTTTCCTAATATGCGTAGTCGTTTAAGAAACATAATTTTTTTGGGAAAAAAAGTTAATTTTTTATCAAAACTTCGAAATGCTTGTGAATGTTATTTTTGTCAAGCTAATAGGGCCTACATTTCTTCAAAGTAAATAAAATCCAATTTATAATTACAATATTTTGTAACCGACGTTAAGTCAATTGCTTTTTTCAAATAATCACAATAATGTAACACATAAACAATAAAGACTTCCCAAAAATTGAAATTACTTTTTGATAAAGACTTACAATATGAAATTAAACACATTAAAAAGTTTTAGATGTACCCAGGAGCATACAAATATAAAACATAATTTTAATTTTTGTTTTTAAAAATTCATAAAAAATTGGAAAATGCAGCTAGACTTCTAACTTTTAAAACGACTGCGCATATTAGAAAATAGTTTTACCTTTCTTAAATGAAATTCTTTTGCAGAATTTCGGTTTTTTTAAAGTAATTTTAATAAACTAAACCGTTTTTGAGTTACGCGAATATATGTTGTGTAACCTCTTCCAGAAATAACCGAATATCTCGAAAACAAGAGCTTTGGATTCAGCGTACCCGAATTATATTAAAACGCCATGTGCCCGGCTTGTCTATTTTTTCAACTAGCACAGAGTACTTGATGATAAAATAAAACAAGTATTAACGATGAATACAAAACATTAGAATAGTCTTATAATGACTCTTACAGCCGTACCTAAACAAGAGCGGAAAGCGTTTTCTAGCTGTCAAAAATTCTCATGCCCATACAATTTGTATAAAGCATCCCTAAATAGCGCGGCGTCAACGCTTTGCAATTGAAAAATCCGATTTTGATAGCGCGTTTAATAGTGAAGTTGACCGTTATTATTAATAAGTAATGGCAATTTAGCTGTTTTTGCCATCTAGCGGTGTTTTCTCTTCTTTTTATTTATACTATGTGGGTTTTATTAAGCAAGAAAGTTAACACTACTGTTTGTGACACAACGTTTACGCTCTAGTTCAGGTATGGCATATCAGCGTCAAAGCTAAGCGGAAGAGAACGTACCACCTCTTTTTTAGGTACGGCTGTTAACCCATATTATCCCAGCGCCCCATTTAAGGTGCAGTTGCTTTTAGCTTAAAAGTGCCCCTTTTTTAATTTTGTTCGTTAATTCAAACTACCCATAGTTAAGAAGACATATTTTTACATTACTTACAAATCTAGTTTTGTTTTACGCGCTGTGCTTATATTTTTTAATTTTGTGCAGTTTAGTGTAATTTCACCAAAATGAGTTCCAGAAAAGGGTAAGTAATTACAAAAATTAAGTTTTATTTAAATAAAAGTTAGTTTTTTTATAATTTTCATTTAGCCAAGTATCTAAACTGTAGTTTTGCGTTTTAAAAAATATTAAGTTTTATTGTTTATATGTGAAAAATGTAGTTTTAACATAACGCCCCATTTAAGGTGCGTTGGGAATATGAGGCACCGTGAAGATTGTGTTCAGGGTGTTACATACAAATAATTTTGTATTAGATTGTAGTGAGTTTTAACGATATTTTTTGTAGATAGAACGTACACCAAATTATATCGGCTCTATATCGGATGATAGCCCCATTATATCGGCGGATATATTTGTCACACCACCGGATAATACCAACATTAGTGATGAAGACAGCGGAGGTGAAGAGTCCGGGGACATCAGCAACCTTGCTCGTGGGCAATTGTTAGCTGAGGCTAAAGTGCTCTGTCAGTTACCATCAACTGAAGGAGCTTTGGAAACAATAGAAGGGATTCCGTTCCTAACGTATAAATAAGGGAATCAGCAGTCGTCCTGTTCAACAGAGGAACCACCCGGTAAGAAGGCTACGATTGTCGTCAATAGAAAGTGGAGACAAAAGGACATATCTTCAGAACCTGAAAAAGAGTCAAGTGTTCCAAATTTTGTATTAGATAAGGATAATCCTCTGGAATTTTTTGAGATGTTTTTGGACAATGAAGTTCATGAATTGTTGCGCTCTAGCACAGAAAATAATGCCATATCAAAAGGACAAATTAATTGTTTCGAAGAGATTCTTCGGTATTTTCATGCATCTGACAATAACCATCTGTCGTCTGAAGACAAATTTTACAAAGTAATACCTCTATGAGACAAGATGAACGAAAGGTGGCTAAAGTATTTTCCCGGGGATAAGTTTTTGTCCATAGACGAGTTAATGGTACCATATTTCTGGAGGCATGGGACTAAACAACATATCCATGGAAAACCAATCCGGTTCGGTTATCAAATTTGATCTCTCTGTACTCCGTTCGGTTATCTGATTTATGGAGAACCATATCAGGGAGCTAAAACAGGTAACACAAACCCACACTTAGGTGTAGGTGACTCGGTAGTAACTAATTTGATCTCCAAGCTACCTGATGGAGAACATTACAGTTTTTTTATGGATACATTTATTTACGTCTTTACTTTTGCTTGACGAAGTCAAGAAAATGGGTCATGACACCACCGGAAACCTTCGAGCTAATAGACTTGAAGGAGCACCAATAAAGGACGTAAAGGATATGTACAAAACTGCAAGAGGCTCTTACCTTCAACTCACCGACGGAATTTTCAACACAACTTTTGTCCGCTACAATGATAACAACATTGTAACTATAGCCTCAACTAAAAGCGGTGTTCAGCCACTTGGAAAAGTAAAAAGGTGGTGTAATAATAAACGGGTGGACGTCGATCAACCACACTGCTATCAATTGTTTAACAAGTTTATGGGTGGCGTATATAGACTCGATGAAAATTTTGGTAAATATAGAATTGCTATAAGGGTAAAGAGATGGTATTGGAAAATGATGATGTTCCCAATAAATGTTTGTTTTAATAACTCATATCAGTTATACCGCCGTTCACCAGCAGGACTAATAGCAGGATATATAGTTCAAACATATCTAATGCTTGGCATAGCATCATCTTCCATTCCAAAGCGAAATGAAACTAAACTGCCAATGACTATAAAAAGAAAACTACCCGATTTCATAAGGCTAGATGAAAAAGAGCATTATATTGTACGAAATGAAACTCAAATTAGATGTCGTCAGTGCCATAAAAATACAAAGTTTAGATGCAGCAAGTGTGGAGTCGGCTTGCACCACCACTGTTCTCAACTTTTCACACCTCTAAATAGATATTAACCTTTTTTGCGTTTTAATACTTTTGTCACTTTTTAATTATATTATCCTTATTAATAAAATAAGCTATAAACGAAACACCGTTTTATTTCTCCATACAAAACCCGTAGGCATATTGTCCCAACGCCCCATTTAAGGTGCGGTTCCAAAACACAGTCATAAAAAAAAATAAAAAAAAGTAAAAATATTTTTGCTTGTTTTGACAGATAATTATCTAAAATTGCTGAACATATTTTTGGATTTTTGGAGAATATTTTAGTAGTATTTAAAATCTTTAAACCTCTTAGGAGAGAACTAAAAGAACAAGTTATAAATAAAGGGAAAGACTGACATGAATTTCAGTTTCTGATATTTTCAAGGAAAATAAAATCGAATCTTTAATAAAAGCGAAAATATCTTACGCAATTATTGATTGAAAGCCGCATTAATTAAAGTCATTCATAAAAATTAATTGTACTTAAATACATAAATCACTTTATGATTATTTTTTTTTTATATCAGTCAGGTGGAAACAGATGCAAATTAAACTGCTATTAAGTGTTTTTTTTTAAATTAATATATACATGTTTATCATATTACATTTAACAATTAAAGAGCTTAAAACTAAATTTTAAAATAAAAATAAAATAAATGTTGTAAATCATACTAATTTTAAATAAAAAAAAACTTTTTTTACGTTTAAATTTTGTATTAAAAACGAAATTTGTCTTTAATTTTGGTTTATTTTATTATTTTATAAAAATGATTTCTTGACCGAGTTTATTTTAAATTTTTTTTTGCTATCTTATCTCGGCTTAGGATGCTTTGTTAAAATGTCACAGATTTAAATAATTTAATTCAAGCACGCATCACTGCCACTTAACTAAGTAAATACTAAAAAATGCAAAAACAAAACTCAACAAAGTCGTTTATTACATACAAAAAGCTTAACCCGCTTGTAACGTGGTTTGTCGTTGGCTGGGGTAGTTCAGCTGTGTCCAGGGTCGACTTACGGAATCCACGAACCTTAAGTGAAACACGAATGATTTACCCTTTCGGGGTTAACGATACTCTCTTAACTTTATTGGTAAATTTACAATTCAATTACAATTCTTTGTTAACTTCATTCAAAATTACTTGCAGCACAGCAAACAGGCAGGAATTCGGCGGAATCTCCTTGGCTAGCGTATTCGGGTCGGGGTCGGGTGCGAGGTCGGGATCGGTTCTCTTTAATGCTCGGCAATGATGAGGCGGCTCGCCCTTAACGGTTGTTACAATTTGTTCTTATGTCTAGGTATCTAAATACTACAATTCATCCTTATATACTAGGCTAACTACTGATTTACTAAGAGAAAACTGGTGACCGAAGTCACAGTACAAAAACTGTTACCCGAAGTTACAGTACAAAAACTGTTGCCCGAAGTCACAGTACAAAAACTGTTAACCGAAGCTACAGTACAAAAACTGTTGACCGAAGTCACAGTACAAAAACTGTTGACCGCAGTCACAGTTCAAAAACTGTTAATCGAAGTTACAGTACAAAAAACTGTTGACCAAAGTCACAGTACAAAAACTGTTAACCGAAGTTACAGTACAAAAACTGTTGACCGAAGTCACAGTACAAAAACTGTTAACCGAAGTTACAGTACAAAAACTGTTGACCGAGGTCACAGTACAAAAACTGGTAACCGAAGTTACAGTACAAAAACTGGTGACAGAAGTCACAGTACAAAAACTGTTAACCGAAGTTACAGTACAAAAACTGGTGACCGAAGTCACAGTACAAAAACTGTTAACCGAAGTAACAGTACAAAAACTGTTGACCGAAGTCACAGTACAAAAACTGTTAACCGAAGTTACAGTACAAAAACTGTTAACCGAAGTTACAGTACAAAAACTGTTAACCGAAGTTACAGTACAAAAACTGTTGACCGAAGTCACAGTACAAAAACTGTTAACCGAAGTTACAGTACAAAACCTGTTAACCGAAGTTACAGTACAAAAACTGTTAACCGAAGTTACAGTACAAAAACTGTTGACCGAAGTCACAGTAACGAAACTGTCAACCGAAGTCGCAGTCCAAGGCAACACCCGAGTTAATACAAGTGTCGGCGACCGTCGTTCAGTAGGCGGGGACAAAGTCGACTTTAAAATGGCAAGATCGTTGGTGCAATGAAATCGCCCCGATTGTCTCTAAAACTAACCTACTTATTCAACCTCATTCATAAACTAAATGAGAATTCTCATAACAAAAGGGAAACATTAGGGGGCTTCATGTATAAGTAGATAACATTAGGGGGTTTCATGTATAAGTGGATTATAATATTATTTTAAATAAAGTATAATGCAAATATCTAAAGAATAATGTATTAAAATAAAAGATATGAAATAATAAAATATAATTATATGATTTTCCTTTACTTAGAAAAATGGAATATAATTATGTGGCGTAGATTTCTGGGAGTATAAATAAATCTACGTTACATTTCCCCCCTTCTTTGGGAGAAGGCTGTGTTGACACCAAAATATTTTTGTTTCGTTTGGGCGAGTTTTCGGTCCAGGGGACCCACACTACCACTAGGGTAAAATTAACCTTTCCAAAGGGAGAAAGGCTCAGCCCGTTTCTATAATTAAACAGTAGTATTTTATTTTTATCGAATTAAAATGGTCTGTCCTACAGCCTTGTATTTAACTTAAAAAGTGGCCTGTTCTACAGCCTTGTTATTTTCTTCGAACTATAATACAAAAATTGGTCTGTCCTAACCTTGTAACTTACTAACTACATATACAAAAAAAAAAGGAAATATTAGCAACTTAATTATCTAACTTAACTAATTATGAGCTCGTTTTACTCCATTTTTACGACCTTCTGCAGATGGAGGCATCGGAGGCGAGCATGGGTCTGGTTAAGCACGGTCACCTTGACCGGGGGCCGAACAGCACGTCGTATGACAAATTGTACGTGCTTGGTGTAGTGTGGTGGTGGGTGGATGTGGATCCCCTTGGTTGGTCACCCGGAGGCTTGGGTGATGGTTCGCTGATGATATTCGGCTCGGCTAACGTTGTTGGTTGTCTAATGGCATGACATTTATCCAGCAGTGTTGGCGGCGGAGCAGCTGTTATTCGGACCATTCTTCTTGGCTGGCCTGGTTGACAGGGAACTAGTGGTGGTGGTCCATTGCCAGCGATCGGTGGTGCCATGGACTCTAGTGGGATGACCACGTTGCTGATTATTCGAGGCCGAGCCTCTGCAGGTGGTCTGTATGGTAGGGGCTTTGCTGCCGCTACCTTATGATGTGCTATACGATGAGGAGTGGTTCTTTTACGATCCATGGTACTACTGCACTGATGACCTCAACTACAATTCTTGTTTACTTATGACTCTGTATCTTTTAACTCAATGAGAATTATGGCGTGGGAAAGATATTTTCACCTTTCTCTAATAGTGGTTTATTTGATAACTTGTGGTTGGTGGCCGAACTACAAGAGTTGAGGTGAATTTCGGCTGGGGTTGTGACTCTATTTAACGATGCTGAATGATGGGTTGATGGCTCCGATACGGCGACTTGTGACGAATTATGGCCAGGTTATGGGCTTCACTGAATATTAGTAAACGATGACTGGGTTGATGACTTTACTGATTTCGAGTCATTGTGACGCGGTGGTTGACAGTTAAGCCAAAAATTATGTTTTATGGGATTTTAGGCTGGATGGCCGTCTCTGCTGATATATGGTTTAAGATCCTGCACGTGTGATCTAATAGGGTTTCCGTTCTGGCCTTTGAGCTCGAAGATGTTCGACGCCAGCTTTCTTGTGATGGTGAATGGACCGGAGTATTTTTCGGCTAATTTCTGGTTAAAGTGATTAACTGCCGAGGATAGCTGCCGTTCTCGTTTCCATACTGCATCGCCTATTTTCGGTTCCCAACAACGTCTACGGAGGTTGTAATATTTTGCATGACGCTGGTTGCCATCGTGTCGACGCTTCGTAACTTCACCCCATAAATTGCGCATATCCTTCTTGACCTGCTCCTCTGGTGGCCGGTCGGTATGTTGCCTGGTGTCTGCAGGGCTATTCGGGTTTCTACCGTAAATAATCTCCGCTGGTGTGAACGTTGTTACCTCACTAACAGCTGTGTTTATCGCGAAGGCGATTTCGGGTAGTCGCCGGTCCCAATGCCGATGGTCTGAACCGGTCTGCTGAGCGATCATCGTTTTAATGATTCGGTTCGCCCGTTCGGTGGGGTTCTCTTGCGGTGAATAGGGGGCAGTGGTGCAGTGTGTAATACCATGATCAGTTAAGAGATCTTGCACCATGCGACTCGTAAATTGCACCCCATTGTCCGTAAGGAATATTCGTGGACAGCCGAATCTAAAAATTACTCTTTCTCTGATGGCTTTTACAACACCTCTCGCAACGGCTTGCCGGGATGGGATAAGTTCTACCCATTTGCTGAAGACGTCGATAAGCACTAGTAACATGGTATTCCCGTTGGTGGAGCGAGGTAAGGGACCAATAAAATCTGCGGCCACGATCTCCCAAGGGTTTTTGCAGCTCATGGATTTCATCAATCCGACAGGTAGCTTTTGTTCTGGTTTATAACGGGCGCAAACTTCACACGAGCGGACATATTGCAGAGTATCACGGTACAGCCCTGGCCAATAATGTTTCTCTTTTATCCTGCGGTAGGTCTTAAATATCCCTAGGTGACCGGCCTCGGGTGAGTCGTGGTAGTTTTGGAGGATCTGGTGACGCATTTCCCTAGGTACGCATAGCTTCCACTCAGGCCTCGGGTCTACAGCTGAAGCCCTTGGTATACGCTTGAAGAGTTGTTGATTGACGATACGGAAGTCGGGATACTTCCCTCCTTCGGACTGGACGGCTTGAAACATACGATCGCGCCAGTTTCCCGACGTGGTTGCCATCACCTGCTGCTGCGGTAACGGAGACCTTGATAAAGCGTCGGCTACCACGTTTGACGTCCCCTTCCGGTATTCGATATCAAAATCGTATTGCTGCAGTTCTAATGCCCAACGAGCAAGCCGACCTGAGGGATTCTGTAAATTATGTAGCCATTTTAATGAGTGATGGTCGGTAATCACGGTAAAGTGGTACCCCTCCAGGTATGGTCTCATTTTTCGAATTCCGTACAAAATCGCGAGGCACTCCTGCTCAGTGGTGGAGTACTTTTTCTCGAGGTCGTTTAATGATCGGCTGGCGTAAGCTATAACGCGTTCCATATCGGAGTGGCGCTGGAACAGGACGACCCCTAACCCTTCCTTGCTGGCATCTGTCTGCAAGAAAAAGGGGTGTTCAAAGTTTGGGCACCCAAGCACTGGCGAGTGGGTGAGAGCTGTCTTGAGGTTAGAGAAGGCTTGAGCCTGCTCTTCTCCTCATACCCATTTCTGGTGTTTCCTTAGTAGGCGGTTTAACGGGGCTACCAAGTCGGAGAAGTTGGGCACGAATCGCCGATACCACGAGGCCATGCCGAGTATGCGGCGTAGTTCTTTAAGGTTTGCTGGAGCTGGGAGAAGCTGAATGGCCTCGACCTTGTCGGGATCAGTACGGATGCCTTCGGGGGTAACTAGATGGCCGAGGTAGCGGATACTTGTTCGCACGAACTCGCATTTGTCTAAATTAAGCTTCATCTGGGCTTGTATGAGACGCATAAACACAGCTTCCAGGGTAAGTAGGTGCTCCCTGAAGGTTCGGCCAAGTATTATAATGTCGTCCAGATAGACGAAGACCCGGGGGTACAGATCGGTGCCTATAATACGGTCTAGTATACGTTGGAATGTTGCCGGTGCGGAGTGCAGCCCAAAAGGCATAACTTTCCACTGAAAGAGCCCCTTGCCAGGGACCGTGAACGCGGTGTATGGTTTGGACGAGGGTTTCAGGGGGATCTGCCAGTACCCGTTCTTTAGGTTTAGGGAGGAGATAAATTTGGCTTCGCGTAGCTGGTCGAGGATGGCATTAATTTGTGGCAACGGGTATGCGTCCGGTTCACTAGCTGCGTTTAACTGTCGGTAATCTATGCACATCCTCCAGTCGCCCTGTTTCTTTCGGGCTAGTACTACCGGTGAGCTATATGCGCTTCTTGACGGTTCAATGCGTCCCTCACGCAGTAGTTTGTCGACCTCTTCGTTAATCACCTGCATCATGGCAGGATTTCGCGGCACATACCTCTGTTTGATGGGTTTCTGATGACGAAGACGGATCTCATGTGTGCCAACGTTACATAGCCCTGTAGTCAATTCGAACTTCATCGCGTAATTATGTAAGATACCTTATAGAAAATTCAAAAAGTATTTATTTTTATTTTATTATTTTCTGATTACTACATACAATAAATTAGTTATGCCTCAGCGCCTATAAGGCTTTGGAGAGGCTAACGGCAACAAATTAAACTATTGAGCAATGATATATGTACATATGTACATAATGTTTACATAAAAAATTAAGATAAAATAAGTTCAATTGAAGCTACATCAGAAGTGTTTCGATCTGCTGTAGCAAATAATCTTTAATATATGTTTTAAAGATAGAAATTTCTTGAATATTACGAAAATTCAAAGGCAGTTGATTAAATTCATGTGGTCCAGCATATGCAATTCTCTGCTTTGTTAACTCCAGACGGCATCTGACTGAGCTTAAATTAGAAGCTTGTCTAGTTATTCGTCCTGAAATTTCACTATTACGAGAAAATTGTACTCCCTGAGATGAATTTCGTCTAATTGTTTTAAAGACATGAATCAGTGTTTGTTTTTTATATAACCCACGGACTGGTAAAATATTTGTCGCGTAAACCGTGAATAAATCTAAAGTTGAATGTCTCAATGGTAAATTATATACAATTTTCAGTGCTTTATTCTGAGCGGATTGGAGAGCCTTAAGGTTGTGGTTTATTCTGTAGCCATATATAATAGGATGATATGTCAAATGAGAGTGTACAAGGGATTGGTAAATTAATAACTTCGCATCACTTCCTAATTTGTTTTAAACTTATAAAGCATACCAATTCCAGAGGATACTTTTGCCCTTAATGAGTTTATGTGCTCATCCCATAATAAATTCCGACTCATTTCAACGCCTAAATACTTCACCTTCTCCGATTCCGATATTGCTTTACCACCAATATGAACTACGAGGTTTTCGTCATGTCCCAAAACATAGGGTCTAAATCTTACTACCTTAGTCTTAGAAGAATTTAAGACTAGCCGGTTAAGTCGCGAAAATTCTATAAGTAAAGCAGCGTCATATTCAATTTGTGTTCGTAGAACCTTTAAATCTTGGTATCTATAAAATAAGCACAAGTCATCCGCATACATAAAAAGCTTCCCAAAAAATTTTATATTTTTAACATCGTTCACATATATTTTAAATAATAATGGACCAAGGACGCTGCCTTGGGGAACACCACATGTAACTACTGACATTGAGCTTTTACAGTCACCAATCTGAATAAATTGTTTCCTATTTGCTAAATATTTAGAGAAGACTTCCAAAGTATTTCCAGCTACTCCTACAACTTCTAGTTTTTTTAATAAAATTTCATAGTTGACCAGATCGAACGCCTTTGAATAATCAAAAAAGACCCCCGCTACACCTTTAAATCCACCGTCTAGTTGTTCGCAAATATGTTCAATGACATTAACAATTGCTTCTTCAGTACCTGTGCCCTTTTTAAAGCCAAATTGTCTTCCAAATAGAACATTATTTGCCTCCAGATAGCTACTAAATTGTTCAGTTATTAATTTTTCAAAAATTTTATCAACTGTGGATAACACTGAAATCGGCCGAAAGTTTTCAATTTTGTTAGATGCTACGACTTTAGGTATGGGAATAACTTTATGTATTTTCAGACAGTCAGGGTAATTTCCCTCTTCAATCATACAATTATATATAGTTTTCAAAGCTTTAACCACAATCGGTTTTCTCAACAAAAGCATTTTGGGAGTAATACCATCGTAACCGGGACATTTATTTTCCCTTAAATTACCTATAATATTTTCTATATCATATTCGGAAACTCTTTGCAATGAAAACGTGGAACTTATTGGAACCAGAGTATGAAAAAAATTTATATCATCATCACTGTTGGTTACTAAATTCGCCTGAGTGCTCTCAACAATACTGGAAAAGAAATTATTAAACGCTGTAGCTTTCTCATCATCATTATAAATTACACTTCCATCAGATTTTTCAACTTCCCGTAGACTTTTTTTATTTCGACCCAGTTCCCTATTCAAAAAAGCCCAACATTTTCTGGGATCACAATTAATTGATTCCAGATTATTTATATAATAGTTGTTCATCAACTTTTTATTACATGTTTTAATTATCTTGCTAATTCTTCTAAGTCTTTCATCTACAGAATTCGAATTACGATTTTTCCTTCTAGCCTTAAGTAATGATTCTTTATAAGAGATTAAAGACAGCAAATTATCTGTTATCCACGGAGCTAATTTCCTTCGAGTTTGTACTGCTTTTGACGTAGTTTTCGTACTATTACTTATAGCAGAGGAAAAAATATTAATGAACTCATTACACATAATCGAAGAAGAACTGTGAGATAAGTCTCTTAGATTATTATCTAAATACGTACCCAATTTCCCGTAATTCAATTTGATATGTTTTTGTGTCAATATTACTCTTTCCCTTGATATCACTTCAATCCCACAGCTAATGATATTGTGGTCGCTAAGTTTGTTCTCAATTGACTGTACATATATTTTGGAAGATATATTAGTGAACACACAATCTAAACAAGTGTTACTGATAGGCCTTGTGATCATGCTATGGCAAGAACGCATGCCGTATTCTGAAAAAATATTCACTAAACGATTTTTACTACTGCTTGCAGACAGCATATCAATATTAAAATCCCCAGTAAAAATGCATGGGACATTATTACATGAGATTAACATACTCTCAACTTTTTCAAAAAAATTTTCTATACAGCACTTTTGCGATCTATAAATTGAATATATTACTAGTGGTTTGTTCGCTATCTTTACCTCTGATAACTGTATTGAGATACTATCCACATAACTTTCACTACAATTTAATAAAATCCTATGTCTGACTTCAGACTTCACAAATACTGAATTTCCTCCGAATCCATCACTTCTACAACAGTGTATTTCTTGATACCCAGGAAGTGAATAAAGCTGAATGCAGTCCTTACTGAACCATGTTTCCTGAATTGTGATTATATCAGGAAGCTTAGCAATTCGACTGAGTTCATATCTGAAACGATTAAATTTGCTTAAAGAGGAAACACTTCTGATGTTTAAAGAAAATATACAAAAAAAATTTAGACTATTTTTGATTATATATGAATTATATGAGTTTAAATTATTAAAATACTTTATATTCATTTAAAATAAAATAAGATAAAAAAATAATACAATAATTGAAAAAACTATTAACGGCTTAGGAGAAGAAAATTATTTAAGTTAATATTTAAAGAGCTATGTCCTCTTCATCACACTCGGAGTCCCCATAATCATTTCCAGTAGCTCGATCTCTTTCCGAGGCATTCCCAGAATATTTAAGTAATAATCGATCTACATCATCCATGTTGTTAATCTTGAGTTGTCTTGAGTTCTCATCTTTTTTTGCAAATATTTTTCCACTTCTAATATAAACTATCTTATATCCAACAGACTTAAGCGATTTTGCGTGTTTAAATAATTCTAATGTATCTTTACTCAAAAAATCGTTAACATAGACGTTTTTCAAATCAGTAACAGCTTTCATATTTTTCTTTTTCTGCATAAAATCTTCTTTAGTTTTTCTGTTATTAAATTTAACGACAACTGACTTCTTTTGAGTAGATGTTTTTCCGCGCCCCAAAAAATATGTTTCATTAATGTCTGCTTCAGAGATGCTTGCACCGGTCTTTTTTGCAATATTCAATACAATATCAGATGGTTTGACATTTTCATCTTCAAGAATTATGCCATTGACGATGCAGTCATTTTGAACTCTTACATCATTTAAATATTTTACACTGGATTTTAAGCATTTTATTTCATCCCGCAGCATTTTATTTTCTTTTTCTAAATTGTTTATCTTTTTCGTGTTACTTTTCACTCCCTTTAATATTGAGTCATATTGATCTGACATGAATTTCATCGTAACGTGTAAATCATCAAGCTGATTTAATTTGGTTTTTATTTCTGTAAGCTCGCTCTTTACATCATCACTATCAGTTGGATGACACATTATACATTTATACTCAAGAGAGGAGTCACTCAGTAAATTGTCAATTTGCTTTTTCCCCAATTTCGTACAAACAACATGCAATGATTTTTTACATTGATCACATTGCAAAGCATCATCATTTTCCAACACTGGCGTATCACAAACTGGACAAATTATTTTATTTTTTGGCAAACTTTGTCTATGTTTTCTGGGCATTGTTTTTTATTCTCTCAATAAAGAGCGCGTTTTAAACTCTGACTCAAAATAAGTTTCTTTATGATACAAAACTTACGATATGAGAAAATATTTAATTTTGTTTAGTCTACCTTGAGCACAAGATTTCAGACGTTCGCTATGTCGCGGCGTTGCCACACTTTCTGTCTGTCTTCTAGGTCTTTATTTTCATCCTCGGTTAAGAAGTCTCGGGTGGTTAAGGCATGTAGTGGTGGAGGTATGGGGGAACCTTGTTTTTTCGTTCCGGGGTTAGGTAGCCTTTTGCCGTACAGCCGTAGCTCGAGCTGTAAGGTGCTCAAGAAGTCCATCCCGAGTATCATTGTTTCGGCCAAGGTGTCAATTACTGACACCGGTAAGGACAACGTAGTTTCATTATATCTCACGGGGATAAGAAATACTTCTAGCGATGTCGCAAGGGATCGATCGGCCATCTGTACCGTACCTATGGTGTTGACTGCTATGAGCTCTCAGATGTTCCCTCATGGTTTTCCCTATGTAAGTACGAGAGGACCCGGTGTCGACTAATGCCATTACCTGCCGACCGTATATTTCTACCGACACGAAGTATCGGTTGTCGTTGGTTGGTTGTTCGCATATTAACGAAGCCCTGCTGTTTCTCCGACACCCGCAGGCCCTAGAAAGTACACCCTCGCGACCACAATACGAACAGAATATATAACCGGGAAAGTTGCACGTTGTTCGCTTGTGGCCCAACCCCTTGCATCTCCAGCAGTTCGCCGCACGGTTGTATTCCGGACTGGATATCATGTGTGAGGTCTGGGGTCGCTCTTCTCGCTTAAGGGCTTCGTACTCATCCGTCATACTGATTAGCTCATCTAAGCTGCTGAAATCGCTTCGACGAACATAATGTCGGTATTCGGTGCGAAGGCCATCGTAGACTCGATCTAGGTGCTTTTGCTTTCGTAGGATTGGATGTCGTCTGGCGAGACTCAGCATGTTAAGCACATAATCTTTAGCCTGTTCTCGGTTATTCTGTTTTCGGTTGTAAAAGTTCTGCTCTAAGTGCGATAGATATCGCGGGGGTAGGAAGAATTTCTCTATTTCCTGTCTAAATTGTTGCCACGTGTTCAGGGTGCCCTTATTCACCCTAAACCACTTAAGCGCATTGCCGGTTAACATACCTAGCATGAAGGGGAGTAGGCGGTTTAGGGGTATTTGATGACATTCCGACAGCTCCTCGAGGCGTTCCAGAAACTCTAATAAATCGTTTTCTCCGGAAACATCAAATCCCACTTGTGGGCGATGTTCATTATTTCAAGTTCGGAAATGTGAGTCCGAACAGGCTGTGGGGGCACCGAAACCGTGAGTTCGTTGTCAGGTATAATGTTTCGTTCCCCTGAGGTCACCTCGTTTTCCAACTCCCGTAGGAGATTTTCAGAGGAGGCTCTCAGACGTTTGGTGCGGATGGTTTCAGCCAGCTGCTTACGAAGGTGTGCCACCGTGAAACCGATTGTCGGTATACCAAAGTTCCCGCATTGCTCGATCAGCTGTTCCTTGTGTAAAAGGTATATCCATCCAACCGAATCAGGGTTTAGTTGATTACTTGTAGATGCGTTATCCTGTTTGCCGTGTTGGTAATTGTGGGACGATTCCTCCTCGATGGCGGCGGTGGGGTTTTTCTCGCGTTGCGATTTAGAATCGTGTCCCTGCTCGGGCGCCATTTGTAACGTGGTTTTGTCGTTGGCTGGGGTAGTTCAGCTGTGTCCAGGGTCGACTTACGGAATCCACGAACCTTAAGTGAAACACGAATGATTTACCCTTTCGGGGTTAACGATACTCTCTTAACTTTATTGGTAAATTTACAATTCAATTACAATTCTTTGTTAACTTCATTCAAAATTACTTACAGCACAGCAAACAGGCAGGAATTCGGCGGAATCTCCTTGGCTAGCGTATTCGGGTCGGGGTCGGGTGCGAGGTCGGGATCGGTTCTCTTTAATGCTCGGCAATGATGAGGCGGCTCGCCCTTAACGGTTGTTACAATTTGTTCTTATGTCTAGGTATCTAAATACTACAATTCATCCTTATATACTAGGCTAACTACTGATTTACTAAGAGAAAACTGGTGACCGAAGTCACAGTACAAAAACTGTTACCCGAAGTTACAGTACAAAAACTGTTGCCCGAAGTCACAGTACAAAAACTGTTAACCGAAGCTACAGTACAAAAACTGTTGACCGAAGTCACAGTACAAAAACTGTTGACCGCAGTCACAGTACAAAAACTGTTAATCGAAGTTACAGTACAAAAAACTGTTGACCAAAGTCACAGTACAAAAACTGTTAACCGAAGTTACAGTACAAAAACTGTTGACCGAAGTCACAGTACAAAAACTGTTAACCGAAGTTACAGTACAAAAACTGTTGACCGAGGTCCCAGTACAAAAACTGGTAACCGAAGTTACAGTACAAAAACTGGTGACAGAAGTCACAGTACAAAAACTGTTAACCGAAGTTACAGTACAAAAACTGGTGACTGAAGTCACAGTACAAAAACTGTAAACCGAAGTAACAGTACAAAAACTGTTGACCGAAGTCACAGTACAAAAACTGTTAACCGAAGCTACAGTACAAAAACTGTTGACCGAAGTCACAGTACAAAAACTGTTGACCGAAGTCACAGTACAAAAACTGTTAACCGAAGTTACAGTACAAAAACTGTTAACCGAAGTTACAGTACAAAAACTGTTAACCGAAGTTACAGTACAAAAACTGTTGACCGAAGTCACAGTACAAAAACTGTTAACCGAAGTTACAGTACAAAAACTGTTAACCGAAGTTACAGTACAAAAACTGTTAACCGAAGTTACAGTACAAAAACTGTTGGCCGAAGTCACAGTAACGAAACTGTCAACCGAAGTCGCAGTCCAAGGCAACACCCGAGTTAATACAAGTGTCGGCGACCGTCGTGCAGAAGGCGGGGACAAAGTCGACTTTAAAATGGCAAGATCGTTGGTGCAATGAAATCGCCCGATTGTCTCTAAAACTAACCTACTTATTCAACCTCATTCATAAACTAAATGAGAATTCTCATAACAAAAGGGAAACATTAGGGGGCTTCATGTATAAGTAGATAACATTAGGGGGTTTCATGTATAAGTGGATTATAATATTATTTTAAATAAAGTATAATGCAAATATCTAAAGAATAATGTATTAAAATAAAAGATATGAAATAATAAAATATAATTATATGATTTTCCTTTACTTAGAAAAATGGAATATAATTATGTGGCGTAGATTTCTGGGAGTATAAATAAATCTACGTTACACGCTTACAACTACAATTAATTTTGGGAGAATTCCAACCAAGTGTAGTGGGGAATGTAGGAATAGATAACCGCACTGTTTATTGTTGGTATTATGTTTAAGCTTTGATATCGTTACAAATATAACTTGGAGTGTTTGTAATTCTTATTCGCTCTAAATTTTTTTTCAGTGTATTCATCAAGAATGAAAATTGGAAATTAAGCACAACAAATAACATCTTATCAATTAATTCCAAAAACTACTTCGATAAAAAAAACAAATAGTAACTTTGTTTAAATGTTTTTGTTTTTAAAGTTTTCTTCTTGTTATTTTTATTTATTAACAATTATTAAGAGAATACAAAAAGAATGGCAAAAATCTTTTCCATTATAACACTTTCAACGTTTTTATTTCGCAAAGTGCGAAAAATGAAAAACATTTTAGATTAAAAAGCAAAAAAGCCAGTATAGTTGTGGCTGTTTGTTGCCGTAACACATACTACAATAGCAGAAAGAGCAAAAAAAAAAATTTTAAAAAATCTGAAAAACGGCAACAATATTCCTTTTGGATTAAGTTTTAACACATTTCTATGAATGTATATCGCTTTCAAACTCAGGGCTACCATTCATGGCATTAAAGACATAAACGTCGTCTACATTAATGTTTAACTCAACATCGCCATCATCAGCCTCAGCGCCATCAACATCGTCCTCGTCAAGTGGCATATTTTACCATTGCAAGGCTCTGGTTGGGACTGAGGCACAGTCATCACCATTAACCGAGAGAACTCCATTAGGTATGTAAGAAAGAAGCTTTTAAAGAAATGCTTAAAAATATGTAAAAATGTATAACTCACATACATACACAAATACACAACCATTAGCAGCTAAATTCGCACACACTTACTGCCACACACAAACACATATATATTAGTTAAACATAAATCTTAGCTTAACTGCAAAATTAAAAAAAAAAACAAAGAATGGGTACCGTTAGATACAGAAGTCAGCCACTGGCTGAATGGCATATGTGTGCCATTTTGAGTTGAATGCTTTTTTCTAGTTGTTTCTTTTCATCTTCTACTCCACTCGTATTTTAGTATTCAAAATTTTTACTTATTTTTCGGTTTTTACTAACGTTGCAGCGTTTCACACAATGTAAAAAATAACAAGATCCCTAAATGGAAAAAGCTGTTTTAAACAAAACCTTTGCGTTGTGTTGACTGGTACAACTGGCTTGCTTTGTAGTATTGTTGACGTCGTCGTTACAGTCTCTGCAAATAATAGGACCAGTCCAAACACGCGTGTAAAGAGTAGCCCACAAGGGACTAGTCGAAAAGTAACCCAAACGTATGGAAAAAACATAGTCTATTTAATGTTACGATGTCCTAGGGGAGGACCATATAACACAGCTTTGGACTACAAAGGATCAGTTTTAAAACTTCTCCATGGTATCCTCTTGAGTATTAGTTTTAAAGTCGTTTAAAAACGAAAGCACGTCGTTAAAAAACGAAGACATGTCGTCTCACTACAAACACTTTTTAACAATGACATGGTCCATGCTTGCATTACATCGGACCATACCATGGAGTAGTCCATTTTATCAAAATGGATCAGGTGGTCCAATATTATTTGCAGGGGTATTACAGTTAAAATACGTCCGCGAACCATGAATGCATACATTTGCATACATTTTAACAAACATTTGCACTTAAACAAACACATTAACATTCAACAAAACATCAGACAATGTACAATAGAAAATTTGTATCTGAGAATGGGCCCACCCACCAAGCACAAAATCAACCTCTTGAGAAAGATTCTATCTGGTCTCAATTCCCCATGAAGTGTGTAGCTATGTTCATCCGTTTGGCTGACTCGCTGGCTGTATGTTAAAAGAATATGACGCAATTTCATAGAGAATACAAGAGCCGTTTTGATCAGTGATGCCATTAGGATAAGAAATATAAATTTTTCGTATTTTTGATGGCTTCACAAGTTATGTATAATTCTAACATTTTTCGTATCATTTGAATCTGTATGCAAAATGTACTAAAACATTTTAAGACTGATCATCGTAACCGACTTAATACTCATACAATTGCAGCTTTAATTAATAATGGTGAAATAAAGCACTAAGGAAGTTTTAACTTACGATGCACCTAAATCGAGGATTACTATTTTCAGGAAATTTATATGAATTTTGGATATAATCGCCTTAGTATTGTTGTATATTTTTAGAGTATGCATATTTACATCCCTGACATTAACGTAGTCGTAAGATCATACATGATTTAAGCATTAACTAAACATACCCAATAAAAAATGGAGCTTCCAACGAAGCAGGTTTGTAAGGGAGAAACATAAAAGTTTCGCTTACCATTGCGCTTACGGAAGACATGAATTTTAGATGGCGAGTTCCCACTTTGAAGCAATACATTTTTGACACATAAAGCGCATTATTCAGCACACATAAAAATTGTTGGATGTAACGATCAGCTTTACACACTGAATGTTTTAATACTGTTATTTTTTAGTATTCTCCCTTGCAAACCTGCTTCGTAGTAAGGGAATGCCGTAGCACTTGAAATTTTATTTTTTTTTTTAATAAAAGTTGTTGAGAGTTCTTTCACTTACTTTACTGCAACTTGTGCATGTCTTATTGCGTAGCGCATAATCGTGCGCTTATTTTTTTAAATGTACCTTTAGTGCTGCGCAAAATGATCAAATTTTTTATTGGGTATTTTTAACGAGGCATAAACTGAAATGTTAAACTAAGGCATTTGTCATTCATTAAATAAAGGTCAACTTGAATATATTACAAGTATAAACACCTTAACAAAAATGAATTTTTTTTTTAAACATCTAAAGATAGTGACAAATAACACTACGTGACAAAATTTCAACAAAGCCGTGCCCAAATGAATCTGACAGCTAAACATTATGTAAAATTTTCCGCTGAATCCGAATATGAAGTCAGAATTGTCAAAAGTATTAGTAATTGTTATTAGTAATTTGGCGACAATAACTTTTGCAATATCTTTTATGTCGTTGCAAAATACAGTGGTGGTAGTTCTAGAACTCGTCATAGCTTCCGTATAATCCCACATCCTAATAAAACTTTGAGACGAGAAAAATCTCATAAAAATATTTTGTTGTTTAAAGTTGTTTAAAAATTATTTGGTACAAAGAACTTTTATATATACATATCTTAACCTCAGAACAAAATTTTTTCGTTGGCGGGTCCATGATTACTCGTGGGTTTTAAATAGGGACACCCCTCATAAATTTTAAAATAATTTCAGTATAATTTTCCTTATTTTACAAATGTTTGTGTTATTGTTTGCTGGGTATCTGCGGGCTGTTACCAGGAAGTAGTTTCTATAAAAACGTTTAAACTGTCATAGAAAATGGTAACTGTGCAAGGCTCTTGGGTTATTTCTTACTTTAGCCAACTTTAGCCAACACTTAAACGAATAGATTTACAGTAGATGTTACAGTAAATAACAAGAAGCACAAACGGACCAAAATAAAACAGTTTAACCATAAACATTTAAAAACACTTAAAACAATGAATTTTTTTTATCCAAAATTTAAGATAATTTAGATACACTTTTTAGACTACAAGCTGAAAAATATATTTTGATTGCTTTTGACCATATTCAAGTGCATAATAATATTAATTTGTTGATCACAAATACTTCTGTGATGGTAAATCAATAATAACATTTAACTTTTTTTAAATATTCATATGATCATCATGTTATGTTTGATAAATTACAATAATAACATTCTTTGTAAGCATATTTATGATGTAAGAAACCATAATCTGATCGAAAGTAGACATACTATGGTTGCGGATTCCATACTAAAAACGTAATCATAATATATTTTAAAGATTTTCCGTTAAAAAGAATTTTCTTAGTGATATGTGTACAGAAAATTACTTTTTTAGCATGTTTTCGTTAACTCTGCTGTTAGGTTCAGCCCATTTGATCCAATTTTTGAATTGTTTGCTTTGTAATTTTTGAACGGTGATATATACTGACTTAGTTTTTTAGCCCACGTGGTCTTTTCATAAAACAATAATTTTAACAAAAACTCACGGTTCTGACTTGAAACAGGACTGAGAAAAACATAAATTTACGAATCTTAGGTTAAGAGACCATTTGGTCCATAGTATATTTTCTTTCGTTTTCTTTGATTTTTTTTGTACATTTATTAAAAAAATAGGTATATATTAGTTAAGTTTATAATAATTTTCATTAAATGATGAGCAAAATGCTTTTCGGTTAGTTTTGCAAATAAACTTGCTGCAAATGGAGCATTTTATCTCCGACTTATGGTGTTTTCTTTTCTGACAATAATGTTCCATATATGCTACCATTCGTGCGGGTTTTTGTTCCATTCTAAAAATATATGCAAAAATGTGAGAAGTTGTCGTTTTCCTTTTTAATCATGTTGCAACAGTTATAACTGAGTGTGATATAATACCCTTTTTTGCATCTGCGTAAAGTACTTTTTTATGCAAGCAAGTATTTTTTTCTTGTGTTTGCGGACAATTTGCGTTATATTGTGATGGATATAAAAACTTTTTGTTGTTCGTTTGTTTTAATTTTATTATATTTTTTTTGTCGCAAAATTTTTAACAACAGCTGACATTAATTATTGATAATCAGAGCTGTTAACGCCTTTTGGAATTGCTACAAGCGTGGTGAATATCGCTTTTAGTACAAACTTTTCATTCAATATTTAACACGCTAAATACACATTAGTGTTGAGTATAAAACGTAGCTATTATTTCGTTCCTTTGTAATTTAGAAAAATGTATCACTTTGTAAGGGTACGTGTAACCTGTTAAATATATTACACAACTATAATGCATCATTATTTTTTAGAAAAGAAAACACCATTAGACTTACAGCAATTTTAAATTCCACGCTTTCGAGCCCCTGATTTAGAAGTGTTATTATTCGAAGAGGCCAATTGAACTATGCATGGTGATCGTATTACAGTCAATAACTGTGCTGAGAACTCTTGTTGAGGTAATCTAGTCCGTTTCATCATATACGCCTTAGCCAGGAAAAGTGATAGGTACGCAAAAATTCTGCTCTCCTACGATTCCGCTCAGCTGGAGCCTATAAAACGTCGATTTAAGAAAATAGTATGTATGCATTCAAGTATGTTTTCAAATACAATGTTTGGCCATCGATTTGTTTTGCGTTTTGTGCTGTAGGAACCAACCATTTGATTAGCAGTATTTACGTCACCTTAAAACCCTACATATGTAAGTTTCCTTTCCTGAAGTTTTTTACCAACTCAAAAGTGGAAAAAAATGTCGCCTGTTTTATTTTGCCCTTTCAAGTCTTCTGTCAAGTCCAATACAACGTATTGTCCTTGTTTCTTTTCTGGCTGTGCATTTCTAGACTTACCAAGGAATGGTTGTATTTTCCATTCGTAGCCTGACTTAGAGTCGACCGATAACCAAAATTTCAAATCATATCTTTCTTGTTTTGATGTTGAATGCAAAATGTTGCTTATCAACGGTTACATTTTCGTCACAATTGTAAGACATTGGAAGAATTTATTGCCAACGGTCCCACAGTTCTCGTCTGAACTATTGAAAACAACACACAAACTGAAATGCAAATATTTGTGTTTCTTGACAACAAAAATCAAAAACGGGACATCTTACAATTGTCTTTTACATATTTAATATATGTTGAAAGAAAAAAACAAAAAAGATATATCCCACTTTTTTTCCATTAGTTGTTTTTATGGACCAAATGGTCCATTAACCTAACATTCGTAACTTTTTCTAACCTAACAGCAGGGTTAAAAAAAGTTGGACTTTTTTCTCTTCGTTTACGATCCCTATGTTATACCTATAAGGACTAGCATCCATATATATTGCTTAAAAAACGAGGGTTGATCCTTAAATTATCTTCATAACTGAATATAAGAGTTAACCTCCTTAACATCGCATTTAAAATGTTTACTTACTAAGCTGTGTAATCTAAATAGTGTAAAATATTAATAGAGCAAATGTTTTACAGATTTAACTTGGTCCTAGTCATTATAAGAGTATTCATTATAAAGTAGATAAGCTTTCTTAGTGTAAGCTTTTTTAATACAAAGCCTGACCAATAATTATATAAGATTTTTGACGCTCTTTTTGGCTACATTTTTAGCGAAATATTAAGTTGTTATTAATAATTCGGTTCATACCGCACCAATCTGTTTAAACTTTTGAAATAAGTTGTCATTGTATAGAACTAATCTTCAAATATTCAAATAAACAAATTTCTTTCCATAAATTGTTTTTATTATTTCGTCAATCCACTGTTGGTTGATACACCCCTATTTAATTGTAGCAACATTAAAGCTGCAAATGTTTGTTATGATCCAAAGAAACCCCCAACAAAAAAGACACACACAAACATACAAAAAAGTGCACCAACTTGTACTTGAAAAGGACTATAAATTAAAACAACTTTGTATGCACATTCTCATATATGCTGAAATACTCTCTCTGGAGCCTGCTAAAGCGGATGTTTTATAAACGAGAACTTTGGGAAAAATACAAAACTACAGAAAGCCTCTATGTGGTAGCAACACGATGTGTAATACGACTACAACCAAACTATATTTGTATACACATCATAACCCTGTAGTAAATAAAACAGTCAGTTGCAAAAAACACTAACTATAAATTAACTATTTTTAAAATGACTACAAATTGGTTTAAATCTCATGCAGATATAAACCAAACATATTGCATAGAGGCACACGTTAAACACAAATAAAAGCAAAATAAGTAAAATAAGCATGCCATGAAGTCAAATGAAAAAAAAATATTATAAACATATTTAACCCATTAAGGACGGATGGGTATTTAAATACCCAAAAACAGAGCCTTCGTAAAAAAATTCTGGCTAACTTCTGGTAAGAGGTATAGGAAATTGGTTTTTACAGATAGATAAAGAAGGGATAAGACTACTTAAACAAATTTTTGAAATTAAATGTTGCCCCTTTTAATTGGGTAAGTTAGCGGCTTACAAGTTAGCAATTTTTAATATTTGGAAAAAGTGAACGACAACGGCTCTGGAAAATTGGGAGAGTGGAAAATCGGAAAGCCCTCTTGGTGTCTTATAGCCTAAGGTGTGCTCTGCTTTAGAAAAAAATATTAGCTTAATTGGGCCAATAACGTTGACAACAGGTTTGATTCAGTGACATGGGTATTTAAATACCCTCTTCGCTGTCAGAGGGTTCAAAACACAGTTTTTTTTTTAATTTTTGGCAAGTAAAAATGCGATGTTTTATGTAAAATTACCTATTTATTAGTAAAAAATAAAGAAATAAATATCACAACTGTGGTCGATTATTGAGATAATTTTATATTTTTTATGATTTGGGACACCAGCATGAAAATGTGCAAAACAAGCCTTTGGGTGTAACTAAAATTTGCATTTTGAACAACCAAACTCAGTTTTGCTTCACATTGTCCGAAACGGCCAAGCTGAATAATATGGCTTATCATATGGTCAAAGCTCTCCATGCGCTTTGCCATTTCTTGTGCATTTGTGACAACTTTTTCTCTTACACCAATGCTTCAACAACGCTCACACGAAATAAAAATGACTCATGATTGGAGATCCTTCAGGTTTTCTTAGCATGCAGTGTAAATTCCTGGCATACACCATAGTAGCATCCAAAGCATTAGTAAGAAGGCCTTGGCTCTTTCGTATAAAATATAAAACATTCCACATTCCCTTCTATGACAACAGAGAAGAGAAGGAGTAACATTTTTTGTTATGTTTTTTCGCACAAGCAAAAGCAAAAGAATTTTTTTTTTTGATCCCGTTACCATTCTTATGTAACTGCAAAAGAAGCGAGAGCAATGACAACGTGTGTAAAAAGATATGAGAGTGGAATAAAGCGAGCAAACCTTATAAAGGGCCAATGTTGAATGTGAACCTCACCTTATTATGGCTTATTATTAATATGGACGCTCAAATCAAAATGCACTTCGTGATTCAGTGATGAGGCACATTTTCACCTCAGTGGATTCGGCAATAAGCAGAGTTGCCGCATTTGGGCGAATGATAATCCAAGAGTGATTGTCGAAAAACCAATGCAAGAGTGACTGTTTGGTGTGGCTTATGGGCTGGCGGCATCATCGGGCCGTATTTTTTCCAAAATGAGGCCGGTCCGGCAGTTACTCTGAATGGTGTTCGCTATCGTGAGATGATAACGAACTTTTTATGGCCCGAATTGGAAGATATGGATGTGGACGATATGTGCTTTCAACAGGACGGTGCCACACAGCTAACGAAACAATCGCTCTTTTGCGCAACGAATTCAATGGCCGTGTTATCTCACGTGGTGGCGATGTCAATTGGCCGCCAAGATCATTTGATTTGACACCGTTGGTCTTCTTTATTTGGGGTTATTTGACAGAAAAGGTGTACTTCGATAAGCAAGCAACAATTCAAGACCTATAGGATGAGATAATCCGGCCCATTAACAGCTTGGAACCTCAATTATGCCTCAGCCATTTGGCCGATATTTTGTTCCATACATGATTGAACCATACCAATATTTTCATAATAAAAAAAAAATGACAATAACTTCCTAAATAATTGGTGTTTTATTCAAAACTAACATCGGCCCTTAAAATTTAACCATCCTTTTCATCCAGAAGAAGGAATACAAAGGCCGTCTAGAAGGCAGATTCAACGTACATAGTGAAACACACAGCACACACATCAATGCATGCAATAAATGAATTTTTAAATTTTTGGTTTTCAAAAAATCTTGTGTTTTAGAACTCTTTAAGAGCGAAGTGGGTAGAAAAATACCCATGGTCTAGGGGCCAAGGTTTGACAGGTAAAAATAAAAAAAAAACGGAATGTCAATATAAATGCCCATAATATCAAATGTGTGAAATTTCATCAAAATCGTACCACGAAATCAGTGTTCAGTCTTTAATGGGTTAAATAATTAAAAATAATTGAAAATTTAATCAATACAAATCTGTTTATATACAAGCAATTATGTAGCGTTTTTATTTCAGCATGTATTATACATCATCATTTAAAGCAATTTGATGCAAAATTTGCTTAAATGATTATTTCTATATAAATTGACTACAAATTGGTTGAAAAATAAGTAATTAGTAGTCAATTAAAAGTCATGTAAAGATGGCCAATTGACTACTGCCTATGACATGCCCATGTTAAAATAATGAGTCGTCGACAAGGAAAAAAGTTACTTAATCAACTAGATGTGGTTATAAAAAAACCAGTTTGAAGTTACTTAAAAATGTGTTAGACTTCCTACAGGGAAGCTACATTTTTTTACATACATATGCATACGTCTATATCTATAAACATGTTGCTGTTTTAGTCCTTCTGTTGTTGCTGTTGAATATTTTCCATGTTAATTTCTTATAAAATTGCATTCACTGCATCGACACTTCTCATTTAGCCTGTTATAATGCAACATCATAACCAAATTAAACAAACAATACAAGGAAAAATAAACAAAATTACTAAATCCATCTAAATTTAATATATATGGGTGTTTCTACGTTAATGGGTACTATCGACGGCTACATTAAAAAATCATATATGAGGGGCTTAATGCACAAGGGGTTCAAGTGACTTATGTTAAATAATGAGACAACAGCAGTTGTTTCGCTTGTGCTTCAAGCGAAGCAGGTATTTTAATGTCAACTGCTTGAATTGTTCACCATATCTAGCGTCCGGATAAGAATCCTACATTCACCTCTTGTGCTCTAAACAACTTCTCCGAACTATACCTATAATTCCATATGTAAACTCAATTTTTGAGAAAGGCACTTAAACCCCCTGTGCTTTAAGCCCCTCATTTAATTTTTAAATTTGTGGAAATATCAAACGTGTTTAATAATAAATTACCTTAGTTTAGTCATAACTTCATGTTTACCTAGAAAAAAGTATCTACCCTGGCCTGTCCCTTTAGTATTCTGTAACAAAATCTTTGAAATTTAACACATTACTAATTCATAAAATATTTAATCGTTAGTTATTACATAAAGTAGTTTAAATAACATTGGTAATCATTTAAAAAAAACTTTCAAAATACTTTCAAATTTTATTGAAAAAAATTACATATTTTTTGTCCCTCTCTTCCCCTGCACATTTTTCGATCGTTTAAAAACGCCGCTTAAATGCGTTGACGCTGCAAATTTAAATAGCAGAATATTTGTTTTGAAGTGCATTTAACAATAAAAGTCGCGCGAGCCACAAGTGTGTTCTTATTGGGCCAATAATTCGACCAAACCACTCGGGTTGCTCGCACGTGTCAGTATTAATGTATCTCCACTGGAGAGTTTTATTCCCTTGTTATTTGTGGTTTTAGTTGGTTTGTAATATTTATTTATTTTAATATTTATTTATTTTAGAGATTTTGCGTCCAGGGTAGATAAGTGAGTCAGAAATTACTTCTTTCTTAGTATTTTACGTTAAACCAACACATTTACACTATATACGTTATACGTGTTTTAACGCTTCAAAAATTTATGTTTGCCTTATTTAATGTGAATTTAGTTTAAAGTTAGTTTTATACTACTTACATACATATGTAACATTATACAATAAAAGGAGGTAGTCAAGTTCTTTCTTTCGTTGCCATATTAACGTTCTGACATTAAAGAGAGGCTGCGAATAAGTGCGTTTAGAATTCTCTTATAGTCATCTTTCTTTTAGGAACTAAAATTTGTATACCTTATCATGCCAAATTCGCTAAAAATTAGGAAAACGAACTTCAACCTTTGAAGTTACTTCCACAGACGTTATGATATATGCCATTCGTAAGTATGTACATATTAATGTCACTAAATACTGTATATAAGTTGATGATATCTTTTTTGAAAGACCAAAAAATGTTTATATTTCAATCAAAAACGCGTGCGAATGTAGCGTTCGTCACGCAGGATTTGCCCATATGTAAAAGATTTTTCCGCACAAATTAAACTTTCCAACATTTATAATCGGGAAAAATATGAATTAGCTTTTAGAACTGAAAATACTACAAAAAAACTTTTTAGCAATATGAAATCTAACCCTCTAGTGGGCAAGAAAACCAAATTAAATAAAATACTACTTAAATGAAAGGAAATGGTTAAATAACAAACTTTTGTTCTAGCATTTTGTATAATTTTCGTTTATAAGGGCGCAGTTGGCGAAAAATCCTTTGATGCAAATTTGCATCATTGCGCATTTAGCTGTTAATTCAAAACTTAAAATTTGTATACTTCAATAATTTTTTAAATGGGCAATTTTTTTGTTTCTTTTAAAAAACCAACGTATTATTTATTTATTGTTTATGAAATTTTACATTTAAAAAAAAAATATAACATTTTAATTTTATTCATTTTTTATGAAATTTTACAAAGCAGTTTTTGGTTTTTGTTAGACATAAAGCTATGTTACACTTGCTACAAATCAATTGACTTTGGCCCTTACATCCCGGCAGCTTGCATCTTAATCTATTTTCTTGAAATTCCGGTAAGTGGTCCACATGATCGTGCCTGATATCTACGAATGGTATGGCTGATGCTGGACCTCGTTTTTGCTTTTGGGCATGCAATCTTTCGACAGAAGGTGAATCGTTGGTTCTTGGACGTTTTTGTTTTGTGTTTATTTTTAGAAGTGTCAATGCCAGATCTTTACGAAAATTTTATAGTGTTAGAGTCGTATTCCCTGTTGCTCGCTTATACAAAAACCAAGCATTTGTTACTGCTAGGTCCAGTAGATGGTAAACTAAACGCATATACCATTTTCGGGTTTTCATTTTGATTCGGTTCCGCCCCATCATGCTGTCTAAGAGATCAACACCGCCCATATGACGATTGTACTCTTTGACAATCGCTGGACACTTAACCATGATCGACTTGCGTTCCCGACGGTCGAATCTGCTAATATCATTTTCTGGTTCCACGCCAACGAATGAGGACAGTAGAGTTACGTTCTTATTATCTTTCCACAAGACGTTTGCGAGCTCTAAACCTTCAAAGTCAGCAACGAATAGAAATGATGATCCTTATATGCAAAACCTGATACTCCGGAAAGTACAAATAATTTGTAGCCCCACTTGTGTGGCTTTGCAGGCATATATTGTTTCAAATGATGCGAGGCTTTACTTGCGCACATTTGTTCATCAGCAGATAAGCGATCTTCTAACGGAATGGATGAAATTTTTTTATTTAAACAGTCTACCAGTGGCCGAATCTTGTATAATTTGTCGTAACAAGGATCTGTTTGATCGGCAATGAAATTTTCATTATCAAATTTTTTTTGAGGCATGCATTCCTTTACACAGTTTAAACCAATTTGGCTGTCCCATAGAAGTCGAATATTGGAGTAATTCACCACTGATGACAAAATTAAGATGCCCATAAATTGGTAAATATCAGTTTTTTCCAAAATAAAGCTCTCTTGAATATTTGTTTGCTTCGCATATAAATTACATTCCTCAACTATATGTTGTAAAATGTCTTCATCAAAGAAGTAGTTAAAAAATTGGAATGGAGTCTGAAAGTTCTTTATAAATTCCGGCAAATCGGTATTTCCTCCAAATTTTATTTCGTCTTCACTGACAGAAAAGTTAGTTTTTTTCCAGACAATATGTCTGCAAGCCTCTCGTGTTAAAAAATTTGTGGCACCAAGTAGATTTTCCGAAATTTCTGGAGCTATATTTTCAGTTATATTTTCATCTTCACTATTCAAGTCATTCATGAGATCCACAACATTTTCATCACCCAGAAGGTGCTCAAGATCTTCATCATTTAGAAGCTTACCTTCCATAATTTCATCTTCATCATCGGAGTCATCTAATTCATCTTCACTTGCAGCAGGATCAAGCAAAATACGAAGAATATCCTCCTCTAAAAGTGGTTTTCTTGACATATCCTTAAAATTCGTTACATACAAAAAAATTTTTACTATCTATCACTTAAATGCGCAGTGATGCAAATTTGCATCAAACCGTTTTTTATACACAGCAAAGTACTTACCACAAAAAAACAATAAACACTATTAGATTTCAATAAAAAAGAGTATAACTTATGTAAAAATCACAACTATTTAATAAACTTGTTGAAATTAATAAAATGTAAGGTCAGAAAAAAACACTGTTTCTTCTACGCACAATAAACTAATGAGCAGACACTTCAAAATTGCACAAAAATTAAATTCTGCTCTAACGGTACTACAAAAGCAGAGAAAACGACGCCTACTTAAATGGAGACAACATATAACGAACATTTACACAAAACTGTTTTCAAATTTTGAAACTACGGAGAGATTTTCGGTATGATTCAAATTTGCATCACGGCGCACTAGAGGGCTAAGATTGAAAAAGAAGAAAAATCGCATTTAGTTTACATAATACACTGTAATGGAGACAAAACTGACGCATGCGGAAAGGTATATGTTGGCACGACAAAAACCAAATTAAAAACCAGTCTTGCAGCACATAAGTCAGATGAAAAGGCTACTAACAAACCATTAGAACAGAAAACTGCATAAACCAAATTTTAATAATATAGACATATTGGAGGGAGAGTACAACTACAAGAAGAGATTAAAGCTGAAGGTCCACACCATGCGTTTATGCGTCTGTCATTTTTATGCATTTGACAAAAAAGTTGAATCAGTGTAATTTTATATGACAAGTTACACACCAAAATGCAGAGAATGCATACACGCAATCAACGCATGAAAGTAGGTTTACTTTCTACTTTTGTATCCGTCGCATGTGTGGTGAAAAAAGTCAGCTGTTATTGATGACCATGGATGACAAATCATATTTTATTTTCAATGTTATCCATTAATATGTTTGTGTGGTAGATTACTTTTTACTTTTTTTTGCATAAAAAAAGTTTTTTAATAATAGAAAAAGCTTTTGTAATAAAGATTGTATAAACTTTTAAGAATAAAATACATTAAAATAAATTTTTAGCACATTTTTACCACGAACAAAATTTGCCGTTCTAGTTATCGATTACTTTTATCTTTTGAGTGTCATCTTTGTTGTATTTATCATTTTTTTTACAAATGCCATGAATTGGATACTTATTGATACCGTGAAAAATCACGAATATTTTTAAAATATAGGCTAACTCCTCTTTGAATTCTTTTAACCCTCGGTCTTACACATGTTTTTATTTTCACATTCGTAACGCATGAGTCTTGCTAGACCCAACCAACTTTTGAATAAATACTATACTATACACTTTTTTAATTTAAATAAAATATGAAATTCATCATATGAAATAATATGCGAACATATTCAAATTATTTTTATTTATAATATACAAATTAATATATTTTGAGTATTTCTAAAAACTGAAAAATTAGATCGTTTTATGTTATCAAAGGTATATAACATGTTTATAATATGCAAAACGATTTTATTTGCAAAAAAAAAAGAGAAATAAAATAAATGTTTTAGCTTTATAGATTTCCTAAACAAGTGACACATGTAATTTTTTTTAGAATGCTGACAATCTGCACACTTTGAACAAAAACTTTTTAAGTATTAAATAGAACCAATTCGTTTGTAAATTTTCAAATATCGTTTCAGCCAGTGCCAAAATACTGCAAAAAAGGCCAAAGTGGATAGTTTTGTTGTAAAATATAGTTGACTCTGCATTTATTTACGTCGTTAAACCGGATTACTTCAGGTTTAATCGCTTCGCCTTCAATCTTTATCATAGAAAGAATAATGGGCAGAGTATTGTTGACAAGTTTGTACATGTGGCTCTTCTTCATCGTCCTTAGAAGCAAAATATTCATTTGGTTTTATGACCAATTTATTTTCTGTACCGGATGAATCGTTCTTCTTTGGAACGCAATCCACATCATCCCTGTGTTCAGTTGTGAAGGTTGAATTTCATAACCTGCCTCAGCAGCTTTATAATGTTCTAAGTTATTAGCCTGTACTCTTTACATGTAAAAATCAACTTCTGAATGTGAGTTACTAGTTGCTGTGCTTATTGTTTTTTTTTCCCCAAGTTAAGAACTAGATGCAGCAATAGTTTGTGTGTTTAATAAAATTAAATAATTAAAAGATAATTAAACAAAAAATAATTAAAAACAGCAAGAAAGAAAGTTTAAAATACGGCATTTTCTGTACAAAATATATATGGGTCTGGCCAGACCACATGTGTTACGAATGTGATGTGTGCAGTAAAATATTCGAATAAGTTTCCTTATATATCCTTTCCAGGATATATTTTTTCAGCTTTTTATAGAAAATTAAATTCTAGAAGGGTACCTGAAATTTCAAGTCTCTACCTGAGTTTTAAATATACTAAAATTACATTTAAAATCGAAAAAGGTCTGGCCAGACTTATGAGTAAGACGAAGGGTTAAATAAACTTTATTAAAATATCAATAACAATCTTCATTTTTGCCAAAATTGTTTTTATTTAATAAAAATATTCTCACAACAGCTGATAAAAAAAACAATTTGTCGCATAAAACGCATTGCATGTAACTTGAATTTAGAAACGCATAAAATGCACAAAAAGTATCATACGCATCTACACATGAACGCATAGCGTGGACCTCCAGCTTAACACTTGAGATGCTGCATATTATTGATCAAGAGACAGAAAAGAGATTAAATTTTAAGAAAGACACAGAAAGGTGTGCAAAAATTTACAAGCATGCAATAGACAAACACAAATCAAAGAAAGCTTTATCAGTGAAGTGTTAAATTAGTCCGAGTTTTTAAACTTTTATTGTTTATTAATTTAAATGTAAATATTAACCTTTATGTGCTCGGAAGTCTACATTTGTAGTAATTTTGATTAGACTACCGAATAAAAATTAAAAACGTCAGTCAAACAATTTGAGGTTTTTGATAGCTTCCTAAAATCTTGTTTTAAGCTGATTGAAACGTTGGTGATGTAAAAATAATTATTTCTTAGGTGCTAAAGGGATGTTTTTACAAATGATCATCTCGTGGCCGGTAGTCTACATTTGTAGTCACTATGTGGTTTGTGTGCAAAGAAGCTTTATTTGTTGCTTATTACATTTGCACACCTTGTTTTTCTTTTATTTTTGCTAAAAAAAAGAATTTTTGGATCACGTGTATGCTGATAACGCATCAAAGTAATAACATTTCATCAAAAACAATAGAGCATAGGCGAAGTGTACGTTACTTTTATGATTTTATATTGTTTTGTTTTTTTATTCTTTGTATTGCAAAAATTAGTAAAGTGTTGCGCATCAATGTCAAAATCTCGATTCAAACAAATACTTTGATTTATTGGTTTTGATAGCCAGCGTACTACAGCTACTCGACTACTGGAAGATAAAGCAGCACCAATCTCAACCATTTGGAACCATGTTGAGAAATAACAGTGTATGAACAACTGTTTTCATATCGTGGACGAACCAAATTTACCCAGTACATACCTTGAAAGCCTGCGAAATACGGTATTAAAGTTTGGTTTGCTTGCGATGCAATATCATTTTATCCGCTCAGAAGCGAAATCTACGTAGGAAAGAACCCGAACACAAATCGATCTGCAAATGTTGGAGAGAATACCAAAAGAACAATGGTTTGTGACAATTTTTTCACATCGTTAAATTTGGGTAAATTTTTATTGTCCAAAGGCCTTGCAATTCTTGGTACAGTTCGCCAAAATAAACCCAACGAAATGAAAGCTGACCGTTAACGTGGAGAATATTCATCAGTTTTTTGTTTTTGGAATCAAAGTTTGCACTATCATCTTATGTGCCAAAAAAGGGAAAGGCAGTTGGTATATTATCAAGTACAACTTTGAATAATGATATTGGGAGAGAGAAAAAAATAAGCCGCAGTATATTCTTGACTATAACGTCAGCAAAGGAGGCATCGGTGCAAAGGACAAAATGCTGTCATCATATTCTACAGAACGCAAAACATTGCTATGGCCATTGGCAATCTTTTTCAACTTGCTAGATATATCTGCCTTAGCTACTTATATCATCTACATAGAAAATAATAGCCATATTCAGAAAACAGGCAAACGCAAAAAGTTCTTGAGAAGTTTGGCAAAATAGATGTTTATGCCAGCAATTATAGAACGTTCAAAAATTTCAAGGGTAGTTACTACAAATGTAGTCTTCCGACCGCCCACGTAAGTTTTCGATCCCGAGCACATAAAGGTTAAATTTGTTTTGTGTAAAATATTTTGTATTTTTAATGGTATTTTTGTTTCTGTATTTTAAAAAAAACACCAGATTCCCCTGATGATGGTCAGAGATTTTGACCGAAGTATTGGAAAAATATAAAAATAAATAAATAAAAATAAAATTAAAAGTTTTTTGAATTTTATTTATTATTTATATAAGACCTCAAGCCATAAGAATAAAACAACATAAACAACAGGTCAACTATACACAAGAATAAATTAGTAACACTTTTATGAATTTTGAAGTTATTTTCTTAAATTAATTTTTATGTAAAGCATTGTGTTATGTATTTTTACTTGAAAACCAAATTTCAGCTATTGGCGCATTGCTGTTAATATTTTTTACTACTTTGGAAATTCTCCATAAAATGTTGTAAATCGATAAATCATCTTACGTATACTGGTCGAACATCCATTCTATACACATTTTAAAATCAATTACGTTTACAACTGTTCTGGGAAAATCTGTAAGACCATACACTTGTATGTATTTATACAATGTACATTAGGGGTACAACCAAAATAAGGCCCTACCACCACGCTGTAGCCGATGTTGTGCTGAAATCGAAAAATCGGTTGTTTGTAACTAGTTTATCTCAAAAGCTAGTTACAAACCTGTTAATGGATTGTATGGATAAATAAGATTCACAAACTAGCTTATCACCATAAACAACTTATAAACTGTTTATGGTGTAGGAGTAAATGCATTATTACTGATCCCAAACTTAATTGCATTTGACGCGGAACCTTTTTTAACGACATCGAAAATCTAAAGATGCAGTTCTTATTGTTTTTTTATGCACTACATGGTATGGATAGGGCCATTTTGATATTTTCAAAAATTGTTAAAATGTTGTATCCCTAATGTACATATGCATAAATATTCTAACAATAAAAGACTTATTCAAATTCTACTTTTAGTTTCTTATTGCCTTCCTTTCTTCCACCAAGTCCCTTATAACCCCCAATGGTTTAATTTTCTTGAAATGCAATAAATGTCTTAATGCTGTAAAGCTTAAAATTAAGAAATAACAAAATCTCTTTATTTTGTATTTTTGTTTTCAATTATGCTTAACAAGTTAAGAAAAATTCGAGCAAAAAATAATAATTTATTCTAGACGATTAAAATGCATTATTTATTTGAAAACTATTCAAATTTTATTCAAATAATTAAATTAGTTGAATATGCACTTTAAAGGGCTGGAGCAGTGTTGTCAGAAAAAGAAAAAAGTTTATATGCGGGTTTTGTGTGCTCTAAAATACAGGCGTAGGAAAAATTTTATTGGCTTGTATAAATAGCATTTTTTATACTAGAAAATGCTATTAAAAACGCTGTTGTCGTTGTCCGGGTATACAAACCATTAACTTTGTGCCTGTGGCTTCATTTCTGGCCGGTTTCTATTCCCCTCGGTACTATCAAAGGTGGCATCTTCTAAATTATCTTCAGAGCTCTAAACTAAACTGGCAAAGACTAGACAGCAGAAGGATTTAAAGTAAAATGTGGCCAAGTTTTTATGGGTAGCGTGGGCCAAAATTTACTGAACTATAACCGAAAAAATATTTTATTACTGCTTCCGGTTTTAATCGGACATTGGGTTACCGGAGGATATGCAATCAGACTGGGAATTCCGGTAACCAGAATATTGTCATGGAAAAAGGGACAGCTATTATCTTCTCTATGAATGTCCGGCACTTGCATTTCGCACTGTATAAACTTTTGGGCAAGCATATACCGTATGACCATTTTTTTTTTTTTTTTTTTCAAAACGGCTTCTATATAAATAGAACTTTAAACTGATTTTGGACCAAACGACACAAACTTCGTTTATGGCATATAAAACAGATTTTATAATTATTTGTGTATGAAACACAAATTTTTGGAAATTCTCATGAATGAGACATCTAAATCTATTCATGAATATGAAACATAAAAAAAATATTGCTTTTGAATATTTATGTATAAGATGATTTAATTTAGTATCTTTGATTTTAATAATTTTTCATGCATTGGCTAAAACTTAAACAATGCAGCGCAAAATGTTGGTTTAGACGTGTTCTATTTCACACTACTTTCGATCACTGCATTTCAGTATAAATATTAATAAAAACAAAAGTTAACTCTCACTAACACAAATCAAGCATTATTCGAAAAAAATTTCTGTACAGCTTTGTGAATGCAAACAAGTAGAATATCAACAAAAAATCGACACTGAAATAACGAAACGTTAAGTCATAGCAAAAGCAACGAGTGCAATAAAACACATACAAAAACGTAAAAATATTAAATAGCTGTGTAATTTTGTAAATAATGGGTGATTTTTTAGCTATTATCTTTTGGCAACACTGTTTTAAACAGCTGACGCACGTTTCGTGTTTTGTTTCACTGTCAAACATCTTCAGTTTGGTCTATTATTTAACCATGAATCGTCTTACAAACGAACAACGCTTGCAAATTATAGAATTTTATTATCAAAATGCGTGCTCTGTTAAGAAAGTTCATCATGTTCAGTTTAATCGACCAACTGAAACGGCTATTCGGGCTATTGTGACTAAATTTCGCACCAAATTTACATTGTTGGACATTAAACCACCAACACGCTTACGTAGAGTGCGAAGTGAAGAAAATATCGCAGCTGTATCGGCCAGTGTTAAAGATGACCATCAATTATCGATTTGTCGCCGTCCGCAGCAATTGGGTCTCTGTTACTCAACAACGTGGAAAGTTTTGCGGAAGGATTTAGGTGTGAAGCTTTTCAAAATACAGCTGGTGCAAGAATTGAAGCCGAGCGACCTTCCGCAACGTAGAATTTTTGGTGAATGGGCTCTTGGAAAGTTGGCCGAAGGTCCAATTTTTTATTTCACGTTCGGAACCGGTCAATTGGCCGCCTAGATCGTGCGATTTAACGGCTTTAGGCTATTTTTTATAGGGCTTTGTTAAAGTCATGTCTATACACACATGCCCGCTTCAATTGACGCATTGGAAGACAACATTGAAGTATTTATTCATGAGATACAGGCCGAAACCATTTGAGGCGCAGTCACGGTCAACATTTGCATGAAATAATCTTCAAGCATTAAATTATATGGACCGTACAATCGAGTCAAATAAAGATTTCATGCATTTTTCTGAATTGTATGTGTTTTTTTTTAACTTTCCTATAGCTCTTAACAAATCACCCATAGTTGTATTCAGGAATTGCAGTTTTCTTCTTTTCTTTAATATTTTTATTGTAAAGTAAAACAAATATTATTGGAAGTGTGTGTTTTATTATGTAATTTAATGAGATTGCTTGCAAGTCGTTTTTCTTGAACAAAACAAACGCAGAGTGCTCATGCTATGTGCGTTTAAATTGCACAAAACTTCAATAATATGAGTCAGGGATGGAAAATGGCATTAATTTTGTACCAACTTAGAAAACAAAATCTACTTAAAAGTCCATGGCCATGACGGTACCACATTTTAATATTTATTAAAAAAAAGACAAGCTTAAAAAATATAGCATAAAAATAATAAATACTTCATTCCTAAAGTTTATGTATAAAATTCGAATCAAGAGGATCGTGTATTCCATTTCGTTCCTTTGTTTTAATTTAATTTTGAAAGAAAACATGTGTTTGACGTTGGCTGATGAATATGGAATAGATGGAAATTCTGTTACAAATCTTGAAATATCTGAGAGCTTTTCGTTTAACTTATTTTTCAACTATGATACCGTGCCGGACCACCCGTTATTGACATTTTTTTTTGCCCTCCCAATTTTTTCTAACCATGAAAATTGTCTCATTCACTCTTCGGAAATGGTATCACATACGGCTTCAGGTTCTTACTTGATAATAAGTATGTTAATGTAAAGAAGCTACTTTGTGCTTAAAGAATTTATTAATTTTAGGCCCGTTTTCACAACTAAACGATAGCTTAAATTTGAATTTGATCGGCTATATAAAAATTGGTTCATTATAACAACTTTACTTTAAATTAAAGTGAACGATAAGTTAGAGGAATGCTCATCCTACCTGATAGGCTTAAGTAAAATTGTCAACATTGAACACTTTTTACGGAAGATAACATTTTATCTTAAGCTATCGGTAAGATTTAAAAACAGGCCTTAACAACAAGTGTAAACAATCATTTCAGCACATGTAGTTTACAAAAATATCTATTACAAGACCTGACCATTAAAAAGAAGAAAAAAGGGTAGAAAAGAGAACAAAACATAACTAAAGTTGCTATACGCGGTAGTACCACGTTCGCTCTCAAAGCGTTAAAGTGTAAAAATGCTGTGTTTTTAAGTTTGATCAAAAACTATTAAAAAACAGACTTGTTGAATTTAGTACCATTAGGTCACTGGGTGCTTGAGAAGCAACCATATTAAAAAAAACTACCCGTAAAATTTACATGGATTGCTTTCTAGAAAAAAAATACAGTTGTTACAACATTAATTGAAGCGCATTAGGTAAAATTCCATAATACATAAAATTTGCTTGGTGTTAGTTTTTACGTTTAATTAAACGACGTAAGCCTTTTAGGCAAAAAATTCACTGCAAACTGCAGATTTTAAATCCCATTGTTTTTTTCTTCATGCATTTAATTACATCTAAAAGTAAAACCAAAAGCTGGAAGCAAAATTTTAAATGACCTTAATTTTAAATAAACAAATCTTTATTGTTGTATTTTTCATTTTCTTTGAATATGAAAATTTATGTAATTTTATTTATTTTTATTTAGTCTTTTTCTTCTCTCTCTTATGTTTTTTTTAAGCTAAATGCAAAAAACTTATAATAATATTTGTTTAAAAGACACAACACCAAAGCGTTTTTTGTCATTGTTCACTTTTTGCTCAGTTGTATGAAGGGTGTTCAATTTATCGGGTTTTATTTTTGTTCGATTAAACGACTAATCGATATTTGGCATATTTTACTTATTTGATTAAACGAATAAAATTTTAAAGTTAATCGATTAATCGAATAATTCTTAATCCAGAAATGTTATAAATTACGAGATTTTTTCGTTAATTTATGAAAAAAAAACTTAGTACTTGATAGGGTATTCATTTAATCGACCTTTTGCTTTAATCGGTTAATCGCTCGATTAACTAACCGAGGTTTTGGTTTAACCGGTTAATAAACGGTTAATTTAGTTTCTGATCGGTTAACCGATTAATAAAGTTTTTTTTTATAAATTAAGTAATTTCAATATATAAAAATGCATTAATTGCTTATTATTTGGAGTTTATAAGCAAAAAATAACAATAACATACCTGTTTGAGCCTGTAAGCCTTTTTACAAGCTGATGCGAAAAATAAAACAAACTTTTTAATGTTTTATTGCGAACAAAATACAATATATTTATTTGGTTGATTTCAAAAAACATAACAATTCTTGAACTAAAACGAGCAAGCAAAAAAAAAAAACAATTCCAATTTCCGTCATAATATCCTAAATAAAATTTAAAATTGTTTAAAGTAAATATTGTTGTGTTTCAAACAAAATAAAAATTGTAATGCTGCGTTCATTGATTCGTCATAACTGTATAGTAGAAATCTATATTTTAAGCGGTAGCTTACAACAGTCATATCGTTGGCTAAATATGCAAACCTGCTAACTCACTTTCAGCACATTTTACAGGAGAGACAAAAAACTGTTTATTTTTCCTATTTGAAGCTTGATAGAAAATTAACCCATATCGTCCCAATGTTCGATTTTTCGAACAGTAATTTTAACGGGTTTTTGTAATTTTTTACTCTTTTTAGGTAAGACAAAGAACTAATTTTTTTAAACAATAATATATTGTAAATGGTTAGCTACAAATATAAAAATAAAAGTTCTTACCCACTTCACTCCTCCCTTGTATAACAAGGGGGAAGAAAAACCCTTAATTTTAGCATATTTTTAAAAACTGAAAACTTTGTATAAAATAAAAAAAAATTAAAAAAGTGAAAATGCAGTTCCATTAAAAAACGATTAAACTTTCAACAACAGCAAAAACATTTCCGTGTTTTTCAATTATGTTTTTGTTATTTGACTTTAAAAAGCAGTGTTCGATTTTTCGAACGCTGGGCACTATTTAGCACTTTTGATTTTTCTCTGAAAGGCTTACTTTCTAACCATTTTTCACGCATTTGAATAAATGGAAATAATTTATTCTGTTTTGCTGAACAATAAAAAGCTTATGAACAATCAGCGTTCTGTGAGAAATGTTTATCGTGCAATTCGAGGAACTTACGGTGCGCAGAATCGGCCTTCTACAGCTATAGCTGAGAGTGCAATCATTGGTCTAAATTTGTTTAAAATTAAGGAAAATCAGAATGTCACCGTGGTGGAGGTTATCATTGACCTCCACCATATTTTTTTTTTTTTGTTAGGACCAGCATTCATGTGATAGCCCCTACTAATGCATTGCATTGGGTTGGAACTAGGAAAGTAGGTTATGGAAAGGAGAGAAGAGGTAGTAGTACCTGTGAACATTCGACTTTAATTTATTCATGTTCACAGTGAGAGGGAAGACTTCAGCAGGAAGGTTAATCCACATACGAACAGTCCGGCCAAAAAACGAATTTTCCCTGTAATGCATTGGACGATTTATCGACCAATCGATCACAAAAGGATGGGCTTTTGAAAAAAAAGTACGGGTTTCGGTCTCGGCCAAGCGTATCATTCAAATTTAAAGCATAGCACCAACATCGGATACGCTTGGTCTATAATCAAATGATTATGAATGGCAAAGGTTGTTGTCATTTGCAAAAGAGTAGATAGGGTTGGAAGTTTGACATAGGAAGTCATTTAGAAAAATAAGAAATATAAATATTAGGAGAAAGAACGGAGTTTTGCGGTACCCCTTATTTAATTTTGAACTTGTTTGACGAAAGGCTATCTAAAACAACTCGTATAGAGCGACCTCTGATAAAACTTTATATAAATCGAGAGAAATTATCACCGACACCAAATGAAATAAGTTTTGACAAGAGTGCACAATACCAGACTCTGTCAAATGCCTTGAAAATATCTTAAGCAATTACCTTACTTTCGCCAAAATGGTAAATGGAACAGCACCAGTATAGTAACTTGAAATTCAAGCGCATGGTATCGGTGAGATATGGTTTCAGAAAGACAGCGCTATGAGCCATACATTTTGGTGAGCACTTAATTTCATGTTTTTCTATGGTAAATTTTCCACCTAGATATTGCGATATTACAACTTAGACCATTTTCTCTGGGTAATGACTGTCTTCAGGAATAAGTCAGCTACGATTGACGCTTTGGAAGCTAACATTACTCGTGTTATTCGCGAAATACCAGTCGCTATGCGCGAATGAGTCGCCCGAAATTGGACCTTCCGAATAAACCACCTCAGACGAAGTCATGGCCAACATTTCCATGACATCATTTTCGTTCAGTTAATGCCATTAATTATTCTTTTAACCGATAATAAAAATTTCAAGTTCGCTTTCAAATTTATGTGTTTTATTTTATATTATAACTTCAACTTCACGATGCATCACCCGATTTATCTAACCATTTTTTGATTATCAGCGCTCTTCCCGGTTCTGTGCGAGTCGGATAATCGAGGTTGAGCTGTATATTTTAATTTTAATTAATGCCTTGTTCTATTTTTCTATAATTAAATAAAATTAATTAGTTTTAGTTTATAAAAAATGTAGGTTTTCTATATTTACATTCGATAGGAGCAATAAAATAAAAATGCTTAATAGTGCCCAACGTTCGATTAATCGAACACTATTTTTCTCAAAAACAAAAAATCTAAAAAAAATTTGGACTTCAGATTCGTGTTTTCTAGTCCCAAATTATCTAATAACCACCAAGTTTTATAAAGTTACTCGAAAAAAAAAATCGCTGGGACGAAATGGGTTAAAATTACAGTCAGTTTTACACACTTCAAGACTTAAATAGAAGAAAAACTACATGCTGGCCGACGAGGCGTATTTTTCTCTACATAAAAAGTGGATTTAGCCGGTTGGCATATTAAACCGACGATATATATTTCCTGTAATTATTTTAAGACATAAGACTTTATGACTACCTTGTGAATCCCCCAAATATTTACATATTTATACGAAAATAAACCGAGATAATTTTATTAGTTATTATTTTAATCGTTAAAGGAGATCTTTTAAAATGATCTTTAGGAAAAGTTATTTATTTTAAATGTTTAGGATTAAAGCGACTCTTTTCTTTAGTTTAACAAAATATGACTTGGAAAATATTATTTCACTTATCGAAGATGAATGTCTAATTTTTCAGTCCTTTTCCAGGATTTCTCTTAACAAATAAAATACTCCATTATGCCATTAAAGTTGTTTCAAATTTTTAACCCTCTAATTGTTTCGGTTAATTCTGTTAAAAAACTGATATGAGAAGAAACAAATAACTAAACAATCAAATATTTAACCCATTTTTCGCCACATTCCTGTTGATCGATGATGAAGATAAAAAAACATTGTAATTTTAGTCATCGGTCGGCGGAAATTGGGTTAAAATTAAGAGAACTGAACACCTTCTTTGTTTGTATGAAAAAATATTTACTAAACAAATACATTTTGTATATGAGACGAAACAAATAAATAAAAACACAAAAAAAAATATGTTATAATACTACAAAATATTGAAAATTTTGTTACTTCGGTTAATCGGTTAATCGACTGAAATTAACCGGTTTAATCGTTAATCGAAAAAAACCAATTTGAAATTAACCGATTAGTTAATGGGGTAGTAAATAATCGGTTAACCGGTTGACGGTTAACCGCATGAATACCCTAATACTTGAGTAAATAAATATTCTTTTAAAAAAAAAAAACTAGTTAGTGAAGCTACAAGCTGTTGCTTCACTTTCAGGCACTAAGATTTTAAAAGAGTCAATATAACTTTGAATTTTTTTAAAAAATTTTCGGACATTCCATTCTCTCCTATGCTTCTGCAAATAATTTCCTCTAGAGAATTGTTAGAAGTATATTGTTTGAAATCTTTATTCATTGAACCACTTGCAGGCCCCTTTGATTTTGTTGATGGAGCATATTCTTCAAGTACTATGTTATAGTCACTGTGTAAGTGGAAAATTAGTGAAGTTGTTGAAGAACATTTACGTTAATAAATTTATAGACACCTGCTATATTATTAGATTTATCCTTCGTTTAATTTAATTTAATTTTATTAACTTCATTCTTTAAGTATCTCTTATTTTTGCAAGTACAACACTTAAAAAACGAAAAACTATCGTCATTTTGTAAATAGTAATTCAATTTAAATTATCGTTTGATTTCAATCTCACTTCATTTCGATTTCTAGAACATAACCGATAAATTAATTTAAATCTTTGATTAAAATACATACTTTTGTCGTTTTTTCTTTTGTGAAATGAATAATTAAATTGTATTGAAAAAATATAACAAAAATATAACAAAAATATAATATAACTCACTAAATATGACTGATGTTTTTTGGCTACGTACAATAATTCCAATAAGTCCAAAAAAAAAAGGAAATTAGACCCAACAATTTTTCATACAAATTTGGGAGTAATTTCATTATGAAATAGCTCCCAGCCCTATCGGTTTAATTTCATTTTTTTTTTTTTGGAAGCTATTTAATTTTTTGCCTGGGAGTTATTTCATAATGAAATAAAATTCAAATGAAATAATTCCAAGAAAAAATAAAAGTGGGAGTTATTTAATTTTTCGTTGTTATTTCATTTGCTGTGGGAGTTATTTCCTTTTTTAATTATTTGCAATTTCTTAAAATTGATTCACAACTCATACATTTGGAAAATTTTGAAAAGGTAAATGATTTATGTTAAAACGTGAAAGGAGGGAGAGTGAAAAAGAAAATCCTTGCAACCGGCTGAGGAATGGATATACAAAGAAGCTTTAGTCAGCGAAGTCGGTGTTTGTTATACCATAGGGGAGATAATCCTTGTACAAACCATTGTGCCATATGTATGGGTAGTAAATCAAATACTATATTTTTGCCATGCAACACCTAAAAAGTTGCAATAGCTGCATGCTTAAACTTCAGGCAACTGCCATTACGAGAGGTTAGAATACAATAAAATGCCCCATTTGTTGCCAAAATGTCGAGGACTTAATGTTAGTTTATTGGTTACCTGATATGTTAATATTCAAGTAAAACGAATATATAATAAATTTTTCGCAAAAGTTGGGGTTTGTTTCATTAAGACTTGGAAATTATTTAATTTATTTTTGGATTTTTTTCATTGGGAGTTATTGCACTGGGACTTATTGCACCTGGGGCTTATTTCACAGAGCCATTTTTTTAATTCCAACGGACACATAAATTTGGCTTGTTTATTCGACTTAAAACTTTAAAAAAATATACATATAACAGAAATACTATTTATTATTATTCGCTTGATCGGTATAAATTTTTCGATTAATCCTTTAATCGAAATTAGCAATTTTAAATTATTCAAGCAATTAATTGTCTAAAATTTTTCGATTAATCGAACACGAATAAATCGACTGAATACCCTAGTTGTGCGACAATTTAAAACTGGTTTTTGTTTTCAGTGTCCCTGTTGTGTTTGTTTAAGTCGTTGCATTAGTGTGACAATTAAATTGTTTAATTTTTTGTAAATTTTTGTTTCATTTTCTCGTTGTCTTTCGTTTTTATTTGTATGTCGAAGAAACTTTGAATGTTTTTTCACAGTGTTTGCGTGTTTGTGTGTGTAAAGTCCCTGCAAATAATATTGGACCACCTGATCCATTTTGATCAAATGGACTACTCCATGGACTGGCCCGATGTTCATTCCGGTGTTTGTAGTGAGACGACATGTCTTCGTTTTTTTGACGACGTGCTTTCGTTTTTAAATGGCTTTAAAACTAATCCTCTTCAGTATACCACGAAGAAGTTTTAAAATTGCTCCTTTGTAGTCCAAAGCTGGGTTATATGGTCGAGCCCTAGGACATCGAAATGTTAAATATACCATGTTTTTTCGATACGTTTGGGTTACTTTTGGACTTGTACTGGTCCCTTATGGGCTATACGTGTTTGGACTGGTCCTATTATATGCAGGGGTGTCGGTCTTTACAAATAGTCAGCCAGCAAGCAAATAGGATAAATTTATTTATTTTGTGGCACTTGAGCTTTTTTGCATATTAGGAAAATGTTCATTTTACATTAAATAAGATTAATAATGGAGGATGTTTATATGTATGTGCAAGAGCGCAAATATGTATGTAACTGCGTAAGTACAAAGTGAGTGAGTGCACAAATGAGTATAACCTTTGTGGATGCAACATTGCTATTGTTGTTCTGGTTCTTGTTGTCGTTGCGAAGGCTTTTGTTGCTCCCTTTTAGTTTTGTGATAAACAGGCCCGCGATGATAATTAAACACATTTTTGGGAAATATTCACATGTACACACGCATACATATAGTACATTCATACATTCTCATCTTTACACACAAACAGCTGGCGTTTGGGAATTTTGTGGCTGAGTGTCAAAAGAATTATGCAATTAAAACCATATTGAGCATTTTAAATGTTGTTAGTTTAATGCTGCCAAAGTTAGTGTATAAACTACAATATGTATGTTGAATATGTGTATGCCAAATTGAATTAAAGGTAGAATAAAGTTTAAATAAAAGCATTCCAAACCAAAACAATTAACCAATGAAAACCCTAAAAACAACTAAACAAACATTAGCAGCAAAAAATTACCGAAAACAAGCCTTTTAATTTGCGGTTAATATATATTTGCAAATGAAATATTTATGCCGTAACAAAAATACGCTTCATATTAGAACTCATTATCTCGAGTTGATTGTGTATTTAATTATTGATTTTTTATACATCGTCATTGGTTTTAATTTTTAGAAATTTCTAAAATATTAAATGAATATTCACGTTAAATTAAAATACATTAGATTCTTTGAATTCTTAAAACAATAGCCCAATTCACAATCTTGTGCAAATGGTCTTGCATCGTAGCATTTGCAAAAAGGAATAGTAAATACCATAGCATACTTTTGGCATTATGGTTAAAACCATAACTATATATCGTAGCATTTGCAAAATGGTAAAGTATATTTTTACTCTATACCAACAAAATATACAGCAATGTACTTGCTACTCTTTTGCAAATATACAACGCCTAAAACTAATAGTTTATATTTACTCGAGTTGATTGCAAAACGACAGCTAACACTCAGTGAACCAAGCCGATCTGAAAAATGTTATAGTATTTACTATAATCCCAAAAGTATACTACAGTATTCACTATACCATTTTGCAAATGCTACGATGCAAGACCATTTGCACAAGATTGTGAATTGGGCTAATATATATTGGGTGATTTTTTAAGAGCTTAGGAAAGTTTAAAAAAAAAACACATAACATTCAGAAAAATGCATGAAATCGTTACTTGAATCGATAGTACGGTTCATATAATTTAATGTTTGAAGATTATTTCATGCAAATGTTGACCGTGACTGCGCCTGAAATGGTCCATCCGCTTAGTCCAATTTTTGCATTCTCTTTCCAACATTTCGGCTGGTATCTCATGAATAAATGCTTCAATGTTGTCTTCCAATGCGTCAATTGAAGCAAGCATGTGTGTATAGACATGAGCTTTAACATAGCCCCACAAAAAATAGTCTAAAGGGGTTAAATCGCACGATCTAGGCGGCCAATTGACCGGTCCCGAACGTAAAATAAAATGTTCACCGAACTCGCCTGTCAATAAGTCCATTGTTAAGCGTGCTGTGTGGCATGTGGCACCGTCTTGTTGAAACCACATGTCATGTAAGTCAAGCCCTTGCATTTTTGGCAAAAAAAAAGCTGGATATCATCTCATGGTAGCGCTCACCATTCACAGTTACGTTACGATTCGCATCATCTCTGAAGAAGTACGGTCCAATGATGCTACCAGCCCATAAACCACACCAAACTTTGACTTTTTCTGGTAGCTCTTGCAAAGCTTCTGGCTGATCTTCACTCCAAAATCGACAATGCTGCTTATTAACGTACCCATTGAGCCAAAAATGAGCTTCGTCGCTGAACACAAGAAGCGCGCGATGACCTTTCTTAACAGAGCACGCATTTTGATAATAAAATTCAATAATTTGCAAGCGTTGTTCGTTTGTTAGACGATTCATGGTTAAATTATAGACCAAACTGAAGATGTTTGACAGTGAAACAAAACACAAAACGTGCGTCAGCTGTTAAAACCAGTGTTGCCAAAAAGATAAAAGCTAAAAAATCACTCGATAGTTTAAAAAAAAAATACATTCTGAATTTTTATCTGCAATAAATTCAAAAAACAAATGAAAATTTTTCCAATAGTAGCAACATTTACAAAAGCTGTAATCTATAAGGTTATACCACTTTGTGAAAATCATTCACATTTTTTCTTTGACAAAGAAAATTAATCTAAGTTCATTTAGAGTAACTTTTTGATATTTATTGGATTATTAAAAATTATATTGAACATTTCTTTACTGAGAAAATATCATAAACTTTCTTTAAATTTCAAATTCCTTTGCAAGGTAAAATTATATGTAAAACGCTTCTTCTAACTTTTAAGATGAACTTTTCCTTGACATAACCTTAAAGTTACTTTCTACAAAAGAAAATATTTAAAAATAAGAAAAGAGAAAAAATGTTAGAAATTTTTTTGTGGTTGCGCTCCATCATATTACATGCTCTTAGCGTGAATATTATGAAAATGTCTTGGTCGCTCAAAGAATCGTTTAGCAACCAACTTTAACTAACACTGACAGCTTGAGGGGCAGGCGAGTTAAAAAATCTAAAAGTCATATGCGTTTTTATAACACCTGAGCAGTGTGACCCTTTTAGCATTTTCACTGCTAAATTTAGCATTATTTATTTTGATTTAGTAGCGAATTTTTCTCAAACCGGAATGTTACTATGGACAACTGGTTCACGTCGATACCCCTAGCGAAATCGTTAGGACAATTCCAAGTCCGTACAATTTGACAATCGTTGGCACTCTTCGCTCAAACAAAAGGGAAATTCCAATTGAACTAAAACAAAGTAAAGGTCGTAAGTGCGGTACGGCTATGTTTTGATATGACAATAACTTAACCCTTTTGTCTTATAAGCCAAAGCCAAACAAAATGGTTTACCTTTTGTCATCATGTAACGAACATGGCACTGTAAACCCCAAAACAAATAAACCCAGCATGGTGGAGTTTTGTAATAGTACCAAAGGAGGAGTTGACACATTCGATCAGATGTGCAGTATTATGAGCTGTTCTAGGAAAACGAACAGGTGGCCGTTATGCCAATTTTTCGGAATTTTGAACATAACATTTATTAACTCATACATTATTTACTCGCATAACCTGCTTCAATCTGGCCAAAAGGCTCTTAATCGTGTTAATTTCATGAAAAATCTTTTTTCAGGACTTATAAAAAATCACTTGAATGACAGGCTTGATATGCCAACAATAACCACCAATGTAAGAAATGATATTCAAAATGAGCTGCAAGTCAACAACCCCACAAATTCCGAGAATTTATCTTCACAAAGTCAAAATAATAAAAGGAAGATATGTGGAGTTTGTTCGAAGCGAAGAATGACAAATGTTGTCTGTGTAAAATGTCGAAAAAGACTGTGTGGCGAGCACAAAATTGAAGTTTGTGCCTCGTGCTTTATATGAAATAATTTATTTCGAAAAGAATGTTCCTTTTTTAGTTTAATATTTATATTAAAAGAAACTGAAAGAATTGAAAAAAATTGCAATATGTATTACTTTTAAATTTTTTATTATTAACTGTTAAAAACACCATGCCAATTGAAGGAAGGCTGTGAAATATTTATTTTCTGTTAAAAATTAAAAAATAAATAAATGAATTTCTTTATGTATTAATTAAAAAATAAATAAATTTAACTAAAAAACTTATTTTGGTACGTATTTTTGCTTATGACTTTTTTATAGTCGCTTTAAGTATGTCGTAGTCAAAATGACGAAGGATGACGTTAATGTAATAAAAATAAGGATGACTTTCTAGGGTTAAAGAAATATAATATTTTCAGGTAAATTAAGGTATAATTCATTTATAAAAATTATACAACTATTTAAGAAAATTTAGCATTTTTTTAGTATTTTTAAATTTTACTTTTAGCATTTTTAGCATTGTTTTAATCCCCATTTAGCATCCAATTTTTTTTTAGTTGTGGTCACCTGAGTATTCATTCAAATTATGTCACGTAAATAACTTTTACCTTTGCACGTGCTTTTTTATGACTTTTACAGTGACATTATGTGATTGTCGGTGTGGATATTGCTTAGACTTCCCAACAAACCAAAACGATTTAGAAAAAACTTGCAGCAAGCTTAGTTACTTAAGCATTGAGCTAAGAAACTTATTACTAATATAAGAGGCTTATTAAAAATTTAATAATACATTTAATTATAAAAACTGCCCTCTTAGAATAAAATTAAAGAAAAATACTTTTCTATTCTATTATAAGATTTCATTCTTTAAGAACACTACCCAGTAAAAAATGTGCTCCAAAAGGAGCAGGTTTTTTGTATGAATTCATACCACAAATCGCTTCAAACCTGCTGATGGGATGCCTGATTTTTGTATGGGGTGTTCCCGGTTTGGAGGACTATTTTCTGCTGACAATAAGCGCTTTTTTTAACATGCAAACAAAGCACTCCTAAAGTGCTTTTTAGGGGCTTACTATATTAACATATTCATTAATGTTTCGCTTTTACTTTTGTTTAAATGCCTTTTTCCAATCATTTTTGCATATTTTTATTTTTTTTCGGTTTGCAACCTTCTTTGTTGTCAGCACTAAAATAGCAGCTTTTTTGTATATTTTATTCTATATCATTTACTGCTTTATAAAAGCTCTTTTATTGAAGCGCTCGATTATGCTCTTTTTCTCTGAAGTGCTTCAAAAAACCCAAATTTTTTTTACTGGGTATTTTTAAATTTGTATGGCATATTTACAAAAACTTCTTTACTAATATAATATTCAATCAACTTTTTAAAATTATGCATTGCTTAAAATACTTCACTCTTCGAATAAAACACAAAGACTGAAAACTTTAACTAGTAATAACTAAAAAATACCATATTAGTGCTTCTAAGTTCATATTGCGAGTAAATATGTTTGTAGCAAACACGCTACTATTGCCTAAATCATTTTATGATTTTCGCAACCTTGTTGTTCGTTTTAAACCATTAAACCTGCTTTAAATGTCCTTAAAAAACTCTCCCACTTACAGACACTCAACTCTTAAATCACCGCTTATTAAAATGTCAATTTAAATAATGCCCTCTTTAATTAAGTTTATAAATCAAAACTGTGAATACAGTTTTTAAATGAAAACCAGAATGTTTTCAATTTTATTGTTTCATTATTTCAAATGAATTTCAACTTAAAACCTATCGCTATAAACAATGAGTATAAAAACAAACTGATATGTATCATTATATTTTTAATTACTTTTTAAATACTTTTAATTTCTCTCTTGTTATTCCTCAGCAAAATATTTATAACTTTTGAAAAGCATTTGTATATAATTTTTTTTTTTGTAATTTTTCTCATTTAGTTTTAATTTCTACAACAAAAAGATTTCCACCGCAAAAAAAGTTGATAATGCCTACAATTAAATATATTTAATTTTTTTGATATTTATATTGTTCGTTCTCTATTATGGTGGATAGTAGAGTGGTTCGAAAAAAATTTTTTTGGCAGTCCCCCCCCTAGGATTAAAGATAATGTAAAAACAATTCAAACCATTTTTAGTCCGATCATAATATTTTGTATATCAGTGTTCATGGCTCTGTGAGGGCTACATTTCTGTTTTTAATAGTTTTTTTATACCTCAAAAATTCTAGTCATGTCTGTCAAAAGCTCGGTTTATACCCACCCAAACGCTAAATATTTTTAACTAAAATGAAGCTGTGTTATTTTGATACAACTTCTGTATAAAAAAACTATTGAAAACAAAAATGTAGCCTTCACAGAGCCATGAACACTGATATACAAAATGTTATGATCGGACTAAAAATGGCGGTATTTCTAGCGGTGGCAAAAATATAATAATATAGTGTTTTTTTTTAATTATATTAGTTTTTTTTTAAATACACGGAAGTATATAAGTTGTACAGCTGCAAAAAACAAAATGCTGAGCAAATCGATTGAAACTGTTTCATGAAAGTTGCCAAGCAATAAATGGACTTTTGCTGGAGTATTGAATAGCTACTGAGTTTTTAACGAGACTGCTAATGGCTTAGGGAGGCTTTTAAAAAACAAATAAGATGGCTGCTTCAACAAAATGTTTACTTTTTTAACATTGCGGTGTTTGCAAGTGAACTACTTATATGAACGAATTTAAAAAAAAGTTTATCTCAATTGCCTAATTTATATGAAAATTTATTAAGTATTAGGAGAAAATTCGTAAGAGGTATCGCTTGACTCTATTTCAGTACAGCGGGCTAAAGATCTATGCTACTGCAGCTTGGTTAATTAACCCATTATTGCCGGTACCCGAAAACGTGAACCAATTTCTTATTAATACGATTTCCGTATGACGTGCTAAGTTCCCATTTTTTCATATTTGATAAATAAACTGAGATTTATTGTTGAGGGAAAGCTGGCTTCTATGCGCATTTCACTGGTTGCTTAGGCCAGCTCATCAGGAAACATTTTGTAAAGATTTTAGAAAAGCCAAAAATATTATACAAATAAAACCCTAAAAGCGAATAAGTCTTACTTGTACCAATATCAAAGCTTAAACAAAACTCCTACAATAAACAGTGAGTTGTCGTTGAAACTTTGCTCATATTATTTTTTTGGTCTAACTAAAATATATTTTAAGTTTCAAGAAAATGGAAAGATTGGTTTCTGAGATATGAGTTGGTAAGTTTACTTACCAGTGGGCCGATTTGTTAAGTATTTTTGGAATAATACAATAATCCAACCTTGCAGATCTAAAAGAGATAAAAAGGAAATTCCCCGTTTTTCAAGTCGATTTAAGTAAGAAATCAATCCATCAAAGGATAATTGATAACCAGGTGGCGTTATTACGCCAACTGGTTATGGGGTGATTCATCGTGAGGTTTGATAAATTGTGCAAAATAAAAACATAAATTTTAAGGGGAACTTAAAATTTTTATTTTAGGTAAAAAAACAATTTGTGGTATTTAATATTTGAAAACGTCATCACGTAAATGTTGGCCATGACTACGTCTGAGGTGGTTCATTCGGAACTCAATGAAATTCCGTTGTTATATTGTGAAATTTTGTTAAGTGATGAAGCACATTTCTGGAAGAGTACTACGATCTAACTTTACATCCATTTAAAACAACGTTATGGTGTGATTTATAGGCTGGTGGAATCATTGATCTATATATCTTCAAAAATGAGAAAAATCAGAATGTTTTCGCCAATGTAAACCGATATTGCACCATGTTAACGGACTATGTGCTTCCTGAAAATCAAGCCCATGGTCTCGGTGAGCTCTGGTTTCAACCAGACGGCACTACGAACCATACAACGCGGGAAACAATGACCTTGTTGAGAAATCATTTTGGTGAGCACTTAATTTCACGTTTTGCTACGGTAAATTGGCCACCTAGATCGTGCAATATCACACCTTTGGACTATTATCTCTGAGGATATGTAAAGTGTTCAGAGGCCTGCTACGATTGACGCTTTGGAAGCCAACATTAATAGTGTCATTCTCGAGAAACCAATCGCTGTGCTCAAAACGCCCGAAATTGGACCTTCCGAATGGCTCACCTTATTTGAGTCATGGCCGATATTTACCTAATATCATTTTCAAACAGTAATTGCCAAACATTTTTCTTTCAACCGATAATCACGATGAATTTATTTGGAACGCAAAACTTTCAAATACCGTCAAGGCAAATTCATAACTCGCCCGAATTCGTTCTGAAAAATATCTAGCTTATTTTTTAAAAATTCCAAGGCAAATTAAAATTTTTGGCAAACTTTCAAGTCGAATTAGAATAAAATACACGGAGAAAAAAACAGTCAGCTGATCTCTCGAGTTCACATGTAGTAAATTCGCCTTGAATACCATGTAAAATTACTGATAAATTAAGCTTGAATTCGCTATTGCCACCACCTCATTTAATGCGCCTTGAACCAACCTAAAGTTAAAAAAAAAGTGATATGCTTTTGCTCACGATTGTAATAAATCTTGCCTAATTTGCTATATGTTTCTGCACAATGGTAGGTAAAATTACCACAACGATAGTTAAGGTTACTTCAAACTTTTAGTAGAAGTAAATCAAATTGAAATATGTACATAATAAAAGTAGCCGAAATGAGGTTTTAGAACACTGTTCGAAAATAAACAGTACATTATTTAACGTTCGGCTCACACACCCAGGAACGATATCAATTTTTTTAGGATTGTGAAGACATACACAACCCTTAATACCGTTCGTAACTATTTTCAAGAAAGAACCGAACATTAAATAATGTTCGGCTCTTCGTTAAAAAACAGAACAAATGTAGTGATACTGTAGACAAACATTATATTTGAATGTTCTATAATGTTTTTTTCGTGTGTGTATTTTGTTTTTGGAAAAAATGTTTGGTTTTTTTTACCAGCCAAAAGGGACTAACATCAACGAGCCGAACCGAACACATTGAAGTTTGTGGATTTTCAAAAAAAAAAACCGAACGGAATTAAATGTTCACATCTTTTGTTGAGTTTGATAAAAACAGTAATATTTTTGTGTTCGAAAGATGACTAACAGGGAAACGTTATTTTTTTAATGATTTTCTACACAAACACTATTAGCGTTTGTGTTTTCCACAAATCTACCGAACCGAACATTAAGAAACGATATTTAGTGTTTATTTTCGAACACTGTTTTAGAAACAGTTAGTACAGAACAAATTTTTATTTTTTAAATAATTTTTGTATTAGATTCGAAATATGGTCTTTTTGGAGCTTAGCGAAAATCCTTGCTAAGCGCGAAAGGATAACAAAAAACAAATATCCTTAAAATTGTTTTCTTCAAAGACATTAACCCATTAACGCCCGAGCCATGATCCCATTGAGCTATAATGATGAAACTTTTAACATTTTATTATTGATACCTAAATATGAAAGAAAACAAATTTTGGGCAAATCGGATACCCCGCTGCGAAAACGCAACGTTGGGCCATAACGATATAAAAATTATGCGCATTTGCAAACATTTTAAATTGAAATTTTTTATTCACGTCTTTAGGAAAAAAAAATTAACAAAGATATTCATTTACATTTCATTTTTAATTCAATTATGATATACTCCAAAGCACTTTGGGTGTACTGCTACGTCACATTTCTCACATTTGTAATTGATCGGTCCATAATTTACCATAGGCCCCAGATAAAGCCCACTCTCGAAAAACACTTTAGTACGCCTAAAACCATAACAAATAATTCTATTGTACTTAATTTTGTTCTGTCACAGTTTTATGTGACTAGAAATCAACTTTCGTAAAGATCGGTTCATAATTTACCACAGGCTCAATATAATGCCCGCTCCTGAAATATCCTAGCTGTCAGTGGATGGTATCAAATATTGAAGTAACCCTGCTGGAAATTTTCAATTTTTCCTGGATTTGTGAAAATAGCACAAGTTCAAAAAGATAGAACTCATGACCAGTGAAAGGAGAACGAATAATCTTACTGGTATATAAAGAACAAAAAGGTAAAAAAAGTAATGAATTACGGTTCATACTACAATGTATCAAAATAATCTTATATTGTTCCAACTAACACTAAGCACTTTCATTGAAAATAGATGTGTGACTGGTCAAATGGTGTCAATTAGCCATGACAAACCAATGTTAAAGTGATAGATCTCATTCATATAAACTGTTAGAACTAGAACCGGTCTCTACCCCCAAAGACATATCACGGGACTACTTTGGTGTAAGTTCACTTCCCTTTAGGAAAATAACACACTTGACATAGAGAATTTACCTACTGCGTAATAACAACAACTTATAATTTACAAGTATACATGTTTTATTAAGTTGTTTTAAATAGCAAGTGATTGTATAAATATATTTTATTTGATAATTCTATGTAATTTGTACATGGTTTAGGCCCAGTGTTGCGTTTTCGCATCACGGATGTATCCAATCATAAAAAAAGTGTCAAATGTCTACGATGATTGGATTTTTGAGTAGAAATTATAATGTTCGTATGTAAGCTATCTCCTTCAGAAGTTTCAGATAGGTATATCATATATTACTTTATTTTGTTTACCTTTTTCAAAAGTACCCAAAAAACAGGAAAAATTAAAAATTTAATTAAAAAATGTTTATAAAAAAAACTTATGTATATTACAAATCCAAAAACAGGTCGATTAGATATTAAGCTAAAATTATTTCACTGTGCTTTATAACTATATCACGTAACAACAATATGCCTAAGTGGAGGTTTAATTGAACGTTGCGAAAACGCAACGCGGGGCCTTAATGGGTTAAAGTGGCTTTATGTAATTATAATGAAACGTAACTAATAACTAAAATAAATTTCAGAGTGCTTGTCCGAAGAAGCATTGGAAGCCAACCACAAAATCGTGTGAAAAACAAAACTGTCCCATACGATAAAAACGTCACGAACAAACACTCATAAAGATTTAATGACTCATTTAATACCATGGTATAAGGATTACAAGGTAGTGCCACTCTCTCTTTTATTCTGCATATTGCCTTTTGACAATTAACGTGTTTTGTGAAAACTGTCCTACCATATTTGTTCTTAATAATCCCATTTTCTTCTTTTTATACCCTTGTAGTTATCCTAAGCAATTTGGGATTGAAATCCAGCAAAATCGGTATAGTAGGACCAGAGCTATGAATCAAAATGTGGAACCACCACCTAAAAAAATTGATAATTTTGTTACAAAAAATAACATAAATGCTGGAAGTGAAATTTCATGAAGATCTGTCCATAATTTACCCTAAGCCCCATATAAACACTACTCCCGGAAAACAGTTTAGTACGCCTAAAACCGTAAAAAATAACGCTAGGTACATAATTTACCCTAGGCCCCATAGAAACAGTTTAAGATAATAATAACATCATACAGATATTACTTCTTGAACATTCGAACTGTCGGTGGAGGGTATCAAAGATTAGGCACAGCCGAATATAGTACTCTTACTTGTTTTTTGTCAAAATGAAATTTTATTTTGAATAAATAAACAACCCAAAAAGTTTTTAAATTAAAATTTTTACATAGAGAAAATGAACTGCATATTCCAAGACTGCAAGAACACAAGGTCAACTGTAAGCGTTCGGAGATCACATTTTTTAAATACAGCTGTTGCCATTCACACGTAAAAAGCGGTTGAACGCTTGCAGGAAGGAAGAAGCAGATTTAAAAAACATTAATTTGTTTGCTCAGTTCATTTCGCTCAAGAAGACCTTCCCTTTCGAACATTTGGAACAGTATAGTTATAAATGATGGTTCATTGCGGACGGATCAGGCATCCAATGCCAAAGAACATCTTTGTTTTTATAGTTAATTATCGTTAAAAATGATCTTTTAGTCGGCTTAATTAATGAATGTTTTGAGTCCAATGTTGAAAAATATCTAGAAGAATATATCCAAGAGCGTAATGAATATTTAAACAGGCTTAACACTTTTTTTTTGAAGTTTAATCATGAGCAATTATCGACAAAAGTTAATTAAATGAAAACTTTAATTAATATGTGCGACTCAAATTTAGACCATAACATTGTAAAAAGATTTCTTTTAGGGAGAACATTTTTATAAATTTGCAAGTTGAATGATAAATATAAAATCCATTTTGCATGTAAATAAAAAAAATGGAAAAAGCAATAAGTTAATAAAATTTATCATTTAAATTTTAACTGTTTTTCATCACTAAATTAAAATGTTTCTATCACAATACTCACAGAACTAAACTTAACAGAACTACCAGGGTAAATAACGGTTTCTTAAATATTCGCTATCACATATTTTTAATTCATTTAATATAAGATTAACGGCCAATTTCACCAAGGTCAGTTCAAACGAACTTGTAATTAAAGTTCTAGTTACCAATATGTTTTGACAGCTATAACTTATAGATTATTATAACCGAACATGGTGAAATTGGCCGTAAGACTAAAATTTTTACGTAATTTTCATTAAATTTAAACTACACAATTAACTTTGTAATTTCTTGGAATCTCTGTCCAATTTCCTCATGTGGCAATTTTTTTTTAAACCTGAATAAAAAAATTCAACAGAGCAAAACACAATACTTGTCAAAAAATTTTAAGTGGCACTTCCTTGTTTTCCTTATACCATGTTTAATACTTTCCTCAGATCCGTTGTTGTCTTCAAAAAGGAATCCAAGGACTAGAAAAAATTTATTTTTTGAAGAAATTGAGAAATATATACTGAGAGAAAATGTTGATGAACCAGTTAAAGATGACGAAACAAATGTTTCGTTGAGCGGCAATATTTTTTTGGAAGAATCCAGGACTGAAGATGATTTATTGTAATTAAAAAATATGAACATATGTAAATAATAAATAAATTAGTTTAAAGAAAATAAATTAGGAATATAATAAGAAATAATTCCAAATAATTCGTTAGATCGGCTCAGAACTACTTTCTGAGTCGATCTTACGATGTTCGTCCGGCCGGCTGGCTGTCCATGCAACCTTGTACATTCAGATCGCAAATTCGGAGACAATTTGAGGAAATTTGTCACAGAGGCTCTGACTGGTACAAGGACCAAGCCTATTGAAAATTGAACGAATCGGTCCATAATTTTACAAAAACCACCTTATTACATTGGCAAGATTACATTTGGTCCAAACCAAACAATTTGTATTGCAATCAAAATCAGCTTATCAAATTTTATTGGAATCTTTCTATTTTTGAACATAGCTCCCATACAAATCATTCTCCCGAAAATAGCTTTAAATACAAATACAATACAAATTGGTGACAATGACTTTTACTATAGCTACTATGTCATGACAAAATGCTGTCCAGGTAGGTCCAAAATAAACCATACGTTGCATATAAACCCTCATCAAAAAAACTCATATATGTAGATGAAGATAACTAAATAATATTCGGCAAAAAGAACTATTAAACGAATCTTAACCTTATAACATAATTTTGTTCTGGCGGGTCCATGATTGCCCAAATATTGGACTATGCTATAGGGTATCACATGGTCGGGCTGAACCGATTATTGTCTTACTTGTTATTTTTGCAAGAGCATTTTAAGCGTTTTTAACTCCTTTTTCATTAAATGATGTTTTTGTATTTTTCACATTAATAATCCGATTCTACCAAAATTCGACAAATATCAATTTTCATAGCAAATTTTATTACGATTGGACTATTTTTGTGTTAAAGCATTTTTAAGAAAAAGGATATATGGCAGGACCTTGACCCCTTGTTCAGATTTAAATGAAAATTTACACACACGTTGCTAGTTATGTGTGTATCAGCATGACCATTATTTGTAGTTTTTTGAGCATTATTGAAGCTAAAATTACACTTTCCATTTCAGGACACATGGGAGGTAGGCATGTCCTTAAACCAATTTCTCCAAACAATCATATTTTTCTTAACTAAGCTATTTTATGCTAGTTTACCAAATTTCAAATCTGACAACTACTTCTATTATGTCCCTTCGTTATACGTTGACAAAGCACTGTGCGGGGTACCCGGGTACCCATATACAATAATGTTTTAACAATCCATATTTTTATGAAATAAAATTACATTTTTAAACTTTTTAAAAGCGTGTTATATTATAGTTATGTTAAAATATGATTTTTTAACTTTGAATTGCATAACGGCTAACAGTATTTTTTTAGTATAACAGTTGTACATTTTTGTTCATACATGATACGTAATTGAGACTTCCCCGTATTTTAATAATAACGCTTTGGAAACTAAACTTATGTAACTGTGTGATACAGAATTGAGCAGTTTAAACATATTTGTGTTATCCCATAAAGTGTATTGTATTGTATTGTTTTGGGTACCGGGGTACCCGGGTGCGCATATTGCGATGGTTAAAATTTAAGCATCTTAAGTTAAATAACGACGATTCTGCACGACGATTACTGCATTTTTAACAAAAGGGTAAAATTCGTAATTAAAACTTATTTTATTTTTGACTAGTAGTTTAATTAAAAAAAAAAATTCTGAAAATTTTTTCTGCGTTCCTTTAGATTGGCTTCTAGAGTTTGCAATAAATGCACTAACAATTTTTTTGTTCTTTTGAATAATTATTTATAAAATAACTTAAGTTTTTTTTTTTTAAATCTAAACCCTAGATACACTCTTATTTTTTATACATTACACACTTTCTTTGTCGAATCGACGAAGTCCGTTTATGATCTGGCCCCAAACCCACCCAATATAAGGAAACACGAAAATTTTTGTTTAGTTTATAAAATACTTAAGTTGTTATTCATTCTAAATAGTATATTATAGTTTATTTGAAAACATAATTCTAAAAACACAACAAAAGCAAGCCAAGGTTTTTTTTCGTCAATACGACGAAGAAAGTGTATCTGGGGTAAAAAAAAGGTTAAAAATATACTAAAGGGTGGTTAAATTTCAAGGGCCGATGTTGATTTTGAATAAAACACAAACTATTTAGGAAATTATTGTAATTTTATTTTATTATGATATATTGGTATTACTCAATTATGTATGGAACAAAATATCGGCCAAATGGGCGCCGCGACCACGGCGGCACACCACCATCCGATGGTCCAAATTTTCGATGACCCTGAGGCAAAATGGAGGTTCTATGCCGTTAATGTGCCGAACTATCTCATCCTTTAGCTCTTGAATTGTTGCTGGCTTATCGACGTACACCTTTTCTTTCAAATAACCCCAAAGAAAAAAGTCCAACGGTGTCAAATCACATGATCTTGGCGGCCAATTGACATCGCCATTACGTGAGATAACACGGCCATTGAATTTGTTGCGCAAAAGAGCCATTGTTTCATTAGCTGTGCGGCAAGTGGCACCGTCCTGCTGAAACCACATATCGTCCACATCCATATCTTCCAATTCGGGCCATAAAAAGTTCGATATCATCTTACGATAGCGAACACCATTCACAGTAACTGCCTGACCGGCCTCATTTTGGAAAAAATACGGCCCGATGATGCCGCCAGCCCATAAACCGCACCAAACAGTCACTCTTTGTGGGTGCATTGGTTTTTCGACAATCACTCTTGGATTCTCATTCGCTCAAATGCGGCAATACTGTTTATTGACGAATCCACTGAGGTGAAAATGTGCCTTATCACTGAAGATGATTTTCTTCAAAAATTGATCATCCACTGTTGCCATTTCTTGCCACCATTCTGCCCATTCACGACGTTTGGAATGGTCAAGAGGCTTTAGTTCTTGAGCCAATTGCACCTTGTAAGCGTGTAAATGCAAGTCTTTATGCATAATGTTCATCAACGACGAGCGTGAGAGGTGCAATTGTTGGGCACGACGACGAGTTGAGGTGGACGGCTCTTCAGCCACACTATCGCGAACAGCAGCAATATTTTCTGCAGTACGAGCTGTACGAGCATGCACTGGTGTTCTCACATCTTCTACAGACCCGGTTTGCTCGAATTTTTCCACGATTTTTGCGATTGTACGCACATTTGGACGATCAAATTGACCAAAAAAATCACGAAGTGCACGATATGCATTTTGATTTGAACGCCCATTTTCATAATAAGTCTGGATAACTTTAACACGTTGTTGGATTGTGTATCTCTCCATGGTTCAAATTGAGTAAGTCTGAAATAGAGAAATGTCAAATAAAATTCGGAAAAAAACATCGGCCCTTACAATTTAACCACCCTTTAAAAGGCAATATTTCTCACACTTCCATCGTCAGTGCGACGACCACAATCAACGAAAAATCAGAGTTACACACCACCTATAAGCACGTACTTCCACACACTTCGGCAGATCAGCAATATCTACAGCTACATGAAATCTGGAACAGTTTCAGTGAAAAACTGAGGAGTTAAATAAGTACTGTTCAACGGTATTCGTCAATACGACGAAGAAAGTGTATCTAGGGTTAATATTGTTATAATTTTGTTTTTTTTTTATACCCTCCACCACAATTAGTTGTGAAGAGGGTATATTCAGTTTGTCATTCCGTGTGAAACTTTTTTACTATTCATCTCAGACCCTATAAAGTATATATATTCTAGGTCCTTGAGTAATTTTAAGTCGATTTAGCCATGTCCGTCTGTCTGTCCGTCTGTCTGTCCGTCTGTCCGTCTGTTGAAAACACGCTCACTTTCGAAAAACTCAAAAGAAATCAACAAACTTGGTGTCAAATTGCTTGTAGTTATCCTAAGCAGTTTGAGATTGAAATTCAGCAAAATCGGTTCAATAGGATCTGAGCTATGAATCAAAATGTGGAACCACCACCTAAAAAAAATTGATAATTTTGTTACAAAAACTAACATAAATGGTGGAAAAATGCACAGAATGATATAAGATTTCGCAACAATTCGTTTTATTCAACTGGAAATTACGCTGTGAAATTTCGTGAAGATCCGTCAATAATTTACCCTAGGCTCCATATAAGCCCTACTCCCGGAAAACAGTATATTAAGCCTAAAACCCTAACTAACAATGCCATCATTACAAATTTTGGCAAGTCACAGTTGCATAGGACTAGAAATTAAACTGTTAAGTTTCGTGAATATTGGTCCATAATTTACCATAGGCCCCATATAAAACCTACTTCCGGAAAACAACTTAGTACGCCTAAAAAAGTAAAAAATAATGCTATCATAACAAAATTTGGCACATCAAAGTTTTATAGGACAAGAAATAAAACTGTGTAATTTCGTGAAGATCGGTCCATAATTTACCCTGGGCCCCATATAAACCCTACTCCCGGAAAACAGTTTAGTACGCCTAAATCCGTAAAAAATAATGCTATCATAACAAAATTTGGTACATCGAAGTTTTATAGAACTGGGAAAAAGACTGAAATTTCGTGAAGATCGGTCCATAATTTACCCTAGGCCCCATATAAACCCTACTACCGGAAAACAGTTAAGTCGCCTAAATCCATAATTAATAACAAATCGTCACAGTTTAAGATAATAATAACATCATACAGATATTACTCCTTAAACATTCGAACTGTCGGTGGAGGCTATCAAAGATTCGGCACAGCCGAATATAGCACTCTAACTTGTTTTTCTTAAAACTTTTTCATGCTTTAATAATTTTTTGACAAACGAAATGATGACATTTTTGATTGATTGTGAATAATGCTTCACATTTCCAAGCATTTCACCTAAATGTTGGTCGGTGTTGAAAGTAAAAATCACTGCATTTTCAGACTTTATTTTTATACCCACACCACAATAGTGGAGAGGGTATTATGCGTTTTTGCTGATGAGTGTAACACCTTAAAATATTGGTCCTAGACCCACCTTAAAGCATACCGAACGACTCAGAATCACTTTCTGAGTCGAACTAACGATGTCCGTCCGGCAGGCTGGCGGGCTGTCCATGTAACCTTTTGCGCAGTTTTGGAGATAATTTTAAAAAATTTAGACATAGATTCTTATTCGCACAAGGACCAAGCCTATTAAAAATGGGCCGAAGGAAGATAAGGGGAAATTTCTTCCTCTCAGAAACTATCAAACCGATTTTAATGAAATTTAAAACTAAGATAGAACCATATCTATATGGACACAAAAGGTATGCATTTTTTTTAAATAGGACCACGAGGCGAAATAGGGGCAGTTTCTGCCTCTCAAACCGATATTAAAGAAATTTAAAACATAGATTTTTCCATATACTTATATATATATATGGACACATAAGCCATACAGTTTTTCAAAACTAGGATCACAAGGGGAGGTAGGGGGCAATTTCTGCCTCTCACAAACTTTCAAACCTATTTAAATGAAGTTTATAAACATAGATAAATCCATACTTACATGGACACATAAGCATTATGTGTTTTTAAATACTGTGGTGCTGGGTATCATATGGTCGGGCTTGACCGACTATACTTTCTTATTTGTTTAAGTCCATTGATGATAATATCGATAGCAGCCTTTTCTCATCATGCTTTTAGTTGCCCAGCAAATTTATTGCAGGTCGTTATGATCTACAGATATCAGTTGGTCATCTTAAATATACTTGGAAATCGATGTCAAAATCCTTTATAAAGCAATGGATAATTTCCAGCATTAAACTGCTATAAGCTGGAATCGAAATCGAAGAATAAGCAGAGCAAAACAAAATGTTATACCGATTTCATTTACAGTTTCGATATGAAATCAGTTCGACATACACCTGCCCGATAAGTATTTTGGTCGCTGAAGCTATGTTCACATCTTTTAAATATTTTACGTCCTAGACGTAACCACTAGTTTTATTAAAAAAAACAGTATTTGCCTTTGCAAACTAGATCAAACATCATTTAACAGTTCTTTTTTACAAAATAAAATAATTTTCTTGCAAATAAAGTTAACTAAATCAATAGAAATTGTTAAAAATAAAGCTGAATTTTGATTATCTTACTGGTAACGCTCTTTTGGATTTTTTGTCAACTATTTGTTTGGTCTTAGAAAAAACAGTAAAATGAGAGTCCATACTTGTCTGGTGTGTTTTTTATTTTCTACAATATCACTATTTGAATAAACTGTAAGAGAATAGTTAAATTTAATTTGTAAAAAAAAAAAAAATTTTTTTTCTTTTCATTTACAACAACGTAACACTTATTAGCATTATAAGTTTTTATTGCATTTTTTATGGCTTCTCAAATTAAATTTTGTAAAAAACTTTAAAAAATTTCAAATTGTTAATTAACAATCGTTTAAAAATAACATTTTATTTATTTCAGTTTCTTTTTTTTACTAACAAGAACACAAAAACTTTTTACCATTATCTATCTGTATTTACCAAATCTAACACATTTCCACACACATTATTAAAATAATTAAAAATGGTAACACAAAACTCATATAATAAAAAGTTTTAAATGGCTTGGAAATCATTTGAAAATGTAAAAAAAGAAATAACTCGAAAGAGTTAATTAAAGGCAGAATTAGTCTTTACTTTCTGTTCTGTTACGAATCAGCTGACTTGTTTTTGTCATTAAAAAACCTCTGAAATTGATTATGTTTCTGTACTGTTGCGTATCAGTTTGTTAAAATCAAAAACATGTTAAGTATTTGTAAGTGACAGTAAAATAAAAATTAAAAATACATAAACTGTTTTTTGATTTTAAGAATTCATAAAATTTAACTATTTCAAATTTATGTGCTTTAAAGCTATTAAAATAAAACAATGGACGGTGCAAAGCAAATACATTTGTCATAAATGGCTGATAAGTTACTACGGAAAAAGTAACTATTACAATTTCATAGCAGAACGGCACGGAACAGAACAGAAACAGAAAGTAAAGACTAACTAAGCCTTAAAATAATTAAATAATTAAAATAAACATGAAAAAAATTAAAATAGATCGGTATTGCCAAAACTAAAAGCTTTTATGTTTCCTGACGGGAATGCGAACTATAAGCAACAGAAAGTTTGATAATACCACAGTGATTAGTTACAACAGATTGGACTGTTTTGGTTCATGCGGAATTTTTGGTAAACTTTGAGGAGCATTTATTGTGAAACATGACTACAATATAAATTTGTTCTAAGTATTGATCATAATAAGCTTCGACCTTGTGCCAACACTTTGACATTTGGTTTCGTAGGATTCTAAGAATATATAACCCTCACATCATCAAATTATAAGTTGTGGGTACAAGAAATAAAATGAAGAAAGTGGTCCTAGCTAGGACATACCCCACGGAAATCGCAAGACGATGTTGAGTATAGGCAATTCAAGGAAACTAAAGGATCTAAAACCTGGTGGAAGGGCTTCCCACAGCGCGTTGTTCCCATATAACAATGTGACAAAAATAGAAGAAGTTGACGCAGACTTCTAAAAGTTTGTACACCGGTACAGTTTATTTTTCTTCTTTTTTTTTTTTTGTTTTTTAATAAGTTTTCTATAATATTCAATATTCCATAAAATTCAATAAACAGTGTGTGAAGGTTCATTTGACTTAATTAGAACTAGCTGACCCGGCAAACGTTGTTTTGCCTAGAAAAGTATTGTTTTTGTGTATATTTAAAATAAAATACAGAATCAGATACAGGTAATATTCGGAATATGAAAATGTCAATTATAAGTAAACTATTGAATTAGTTAAGAGAATATCATTGAAGCACTTTGTGATAAACAATATTTTTCGTTTTGTTGGCACGTGCGAAAATGAACAAAGAGGATGGCTTTCCGTCACGGGAACATGCGACATAGAGTTGACCGTGTGAAAAACAGTCGTTTTCCAAATTACGCCACAACCTAAATGGCTTTCCTACACGGAAATATGCGACATAGAGTTGACCGTGTGAAAAACAGTCGTTTTCCAAATTTAGGCCACAACTACTCAATGATAGCCCTTGGGATTTGTTGATTGTCAATGCGAATGCGAGACGAATTGGAAATTGGATTCGTTTCAACTCGAATGGCATATCGGTTAGGATCATTGAAATTCCCGGAATGAGAATTTGCTCTCCATTACACTTTTCTATTAGCACTCCATACAAAATGTATGAGAAAATTAATTTTCTTTATAATTTCTTTTTTCTGGAATATTTTAGACATATTTTTGCTAACAGATCATGATGATCAATTACATAGCTTACGATTTGATTAATTTTTAATAGCACTTCTTGTCGGAAATTGTTCATACCAACAAAGAAAACTTTGCCGGCTCATGCGCAACAACTTTACTAAAGACCATAGCATGATCAAATGATATAATTTATTTTGAGTAATTTTCAATGGTGACGCCTATCGGAAATTGGTCATACCAACCTAGAAACCTTTTAGCTGTGCTAAAGATCATAGCATGAACAAATGCACAGTTTATGATTTAACCCTCCGATGAGTGAGAAGGTCCCTAGGGACCATTTTGACTTTTCAAACTGAAATTACTCCTACTTCGGCCACTACAACCCTCCCCCCCCCCCCCCTTACCCTGTATTCCAAGATTATTTTGTGGCGCATCTTTTGGTAAAAAAATCAAGCCGATCGGATTATTACTTTAGGAGTTATTGAGGTTTTAGTGAGAATAGTACGCGGACGTGTGAATAGGTCCGTATGGACCTTGTAATGAATTTCACTAATAAATGCATGTTTTTGGGCATCATTATAATTTTTTTATTGTTTCCACACATAATTTACCTGTTCTGAACACAAAGACGTAAACTCAAAGACATTAGGGATGATGATAAAAACAAAAAATTCTCAGAAAAAATTCTAAGAACAAAAATACTAAGAACAAAAAATTCTAAGAACTGGTTTATTGCTAGTAGTATAAAATTAGAATATTGTGCCTTTCCTTGAAAGCAATAAAGTTCATGTCTTCGAATTTAGTTATAAACAATAAAAACAAAAAATAAAAATCAAAAAAAAAATTTTAATATGAAAATAACATGATTTACAAAAAAGGTCCGTAGGGACCTTTTCACACGGCCGTGAAGTTCAGAACTGTCACTCATCGGAGGGTTAACTAATTTCGAGTCATTTTAAGTGGCGCCACCTGTCTGAAATTGGTCATATCAACTTATTAACCTTCGCCGGCTCATGCTCAACAACTTTGCTAAATATCATAGCATCGTCAAATGCAGAGTTTACGATTTAATTCATACGGAGTAATTTTCAATGGCCACCTATTTTAAATTTTTCTTTTTTGCTATTCTTCTTACTTGGTCAGAGACCATTCCGAATTGGTGCGAATCGTCGAAATCGGTCCAGCCGTTCTTTAGTTATAAACGTAGTAACTAACGCCACTTTCTTTTATATATATAGACTAGCAAACCCGGCGAACTCCGTTTCGCCAAAAGATGACTTCGTTTTATGTAACATTTCGTTTGGTGATTAAAAGATGAAGAAAAATTTTTTTTTGTTTTATAATTGAAAAGGAAAAATTTTATTTCATATTACAACAGTAATGAATTCATTTCGATTACAAAAATGAAGTGTTATTTAGTTGAACTTCTCTAAGTAAATGGCGTTAAAATTGAATGCCATGTCGGTTGGAATCATTGGGATCCGAGGTATCAAAACATTTTCTCCCTTGTACTTTCCTTTAAGCATTGTTGCTTCGATGACGTTATTCATCAGTTTTTTTTTACCGTAAGTCGGGTGCCATTACAAAGACGTGGTTGGTTCATATTTCGTAACATTATGGTTACCGATCCAATTTTTAGTTTGAATTTATGAGGAGGTAATCCGGGTAATCCCAGGGAGTTCGATTGGATAGTTGACGACATCGTTCTGAGAAGTAATGGAATCTACCGATTTGTACGTCTCCAATTTGCCAGCGATTTCACTTCGAATCTTAAAATTCAGTTCGTCGACATAAACGTAGCTAATATAGCACGTTCGCTCAACAAATCATGATTGCTGTAATTTTGTGTAAAGTTTGAAAACACCTTTCGGGTGAGTTCGGACTTTGATTCGGTGAACCGGCAGAAATTGAAATATCCACCGGGATTTTGTCGTTTCCTATGTCCAGCAATTGTTTGGAAAATACGTCTCGTGATTGATTGTTTTGCAGCTCGACCCGCATTTTCAGAGTCACTTTGAGCTTCCTAACGTGTTTCCACAAAGCAGACGACTTCAAACATGCATTTAATTCATTCGATGAAAACTTAAAATGGAATAATACGAACATTTGAAAGAAAAATTATTCAAATCGATGGAGCCGTTTTCTGATTTTAGGTAAATCGAAAAAAGTGGGCGTAAAAGTGGGCGGGGAACAATTTTCTTTCCGTATAAACGTAAGTTGGACCATGGCGATCACTTTAAAGAAGAAATCGTCCAAATCGGTAAAGCCATCCTCAAGTTATGTGCTTAATAGAAAAAGTGGGCGTAAAAGTAGGCGTAGTCAAATCGATGGACCCGTTTTCTGATTTTAGGTAAATCGAAAAATGTGGGCGGGGAACAATTTTCTTTCCGTATAAACCTAAGTTGGACCATGGCGATCACTTTAAAGAATCGTCCAAATCGATCAAGCCATCCTCAAGTTATGTGCTTAATAGAAAAAGTGGGCGTAAAAGTAGGCGTGGTAAATTTTTCTTTCGATGGAAACTTAAAATGCATTGATACGAACATTTGAAAGAAAAATTAGTCAAATCGATGGAGCAGTTTTCTGATTTTAGGTTAATCGAAAAAAGTGGGCGGGGAACAATTTTCTTTCCGTATAAACCTAAGTTGGACCATGGCGATCACTTTAAAGAAGAAATCGTCCAAATCGGTCAAGCCATCCTCAAGTTATGTGCTTAATAGAAAAAGTGGGCGTAAAAGTGGGCGGGGAACAATTTTATATGCTATAAACCTCACGGAGCCCGAGACCTTTCCAACGAATGCAAAACCGTGGAAATCGGTTCGTGCGTTCTGGAGTTATAGCGTCCGGAAGGAAAACCCGACCTATTTTTTATATAATAGAATTATTGCTTACTTGAGAAAACGACTTTTTTATATTTTATTCAATGCTCACTTCTTTCCTGAATTTGTTAAATAAAAATATTTTCAATTAGAAATTGGGAATTATTTCCTTGTGAAGGTTACTTTATATTATTATAAACATTTTTTTCATTTTTCGAATTTATTCTATGAGTTAAATTTCTGTTATATATTTTGTAAAGCTTTTTTGTAATAGTTCTATTCCTTTAATTTTTCAGAAATGACTTTTAAACACTACCAGAAAAAGGAAATACAATATAATAGTCTAGTAGTGTATAAAAGTCATTTCTGAAAAATTAAAGGAATAGAACTATTACAAAAAAGCTTTACAAAATACATAACTGAAATTTAACTCATAGAATAAATTCGAAAAATGAAAAAAATGTTTATAATAAAAATATTTTCACGCAATCATTTTCAAATCTTCTTTTTCAAATATTATTTCCTTAAATAACATTTAAAGGAAATTTAAGTGATTTGCATTTAAAACGAATTTAAATAAAATTACGTATAAGAATTTAATGTAACTGAAAAACTTAAAAAAAAGGAATCAGTATCTTGAATAACTTTGAATCTAAGAACATTTTCCCCTAATGTACTTTTTTCCCTGCTTAAAGTTCAATCATAACTTTATCCTTTAAAAGACTTTCAATCATGATCGCTTAACAAGTAAATTCAAATAATACTATTTATTTTTTTTCATTATAACTTTTTTGCATTAAACAAATCAATAAGACAACTTTGGCATTACTTGTACCAAAAAAGTTTGTGACACTGCACATTGGGCAAAAGCCCAATTTTTCTGGCCAAAATTATTGTAACATAAAATGAGTGATAATATTTAGTTTATAAATTAATTATTAAAGCCATAATTCGTTAATTTCGCAAAAATTTTTAGAAATTTCGGGACGCCTGAAGCGTTTTTCCAAATTCATGCAAAACATCCTAATTTATTTCTGCAGTTGTTTTAAACAATCCTTCGAGTTGCTAGAATCTTAGTTTGAATCTAAGAATATAGTTTTAGTTTGCAGCCATATTTGCAAATTTATATAATTTAGAAAATTGCAATAAAATAATAAGTTTTAACAGACATTTTTGTTAAGTCTAAATTCCTTCAAAGAAAACGAAAGTTTAAACATATATGCATGCTAAAGGTACATGGTTTATTGTATTTAATAATTTTTTTAAACCTGTGCCCATGTTCTGTAACTCTCGCATCGAGAAACTTTTCGATTGAAATGTGTGAAATGAAACAAAAATGCCATATATTGAAACAAACAGCTGTTTTTCTCACTAAACTGTGTGTGTAACTTTTTTGGCGAGTATTAGCTGTCACGTAAAGCTGTTATGATACTTGCTATTTTTTGTATTTTTTCTGTATTGGAGAACAGTGCAAATATATTTGCAAAGGAAAACTGACTAAGTGTAAAAAGTATGATTATATCATAAAAAATCTTGAACTGTCAAACAAATATAAATGTGTTATCGATAAATAATCTAAGACTGTCAAAAAAAATATAAAATTTTTTAACTTAAAATTGAACTTCCAGATTAATTGTTAGCACTGTTGCCAATTTTTTTAGTTTTTGATCGAAAGAAACGGTTTTTAACTTTTTTTTGTTGCGATTTTTAGCTTTTATGACGGTTTTTTGTGGGGAAAAAACGTGGGCAGTATTGTTTGTTTTGTTTACATTTTATCAAATTGTATTTCTTGTTCTTTCTCGCACTTTTTGTTTCATTCAGTCAATCCTAAAAAAATTCAATACAAAAAATAGCAAGTATCATGACACCTTAAGGAACTTACTCGCCAATTTACAGAAAAAGTGTGTCTGTAACATTTTAGCCAGAAAAGTTCCCTCTTTGAACTGTCAAAAAAACTCACGAATAAAAATGGGGCGAGAAAAAATTTTAACATTAAAAACCCAATAAAAAGGCAAAATGCAAAGAAAAATAATAATAACATTTTGCTCTGGGCACATTTTTTCATTGTTTAATTATTTTGCTTTTTACATTTTTATAAAATATACGAATTTTTTCAAAGTTCGTTTGCAAACAACAAACATTGAAGTCGCACTTCACATTATTTGGTATAGCCGACTGTTGTATTTTCGCCGCCGTCGTTGAAAATTTTTCCATTTTTGTAAATTTTGGTCGCCGTCAATAATATGTGTTACTGGCGTTCTCAACGTCTGCAATGTCACATCGGCTTCGGGTGCAATGTTATCATATTTATGACGTAACGACGTAATCTCTTTTGATATTTTTCGACAAGAGTTACAGACACAATTCTCACTTTTCGAGAAACGATAGAATATTTTGTTTCACATCTTTTCGATGCGAGAAGTTCTGGCTAAAGTTACAGAACATGGGTACTGGTATATTACAAATTTTAAACAACTACCCTTGGCTTGATTATCGTTTAAAATATGGTTGTTAACTTTTGATTTACTGTTAAAAAACACTACAAACACTTGATTCGTGAACTATACTAAAAAATTCTCTGTTTTTATAAAAACAAAATAAATTTTTTGTTGATTTAAGCGTTTTTTTTTCTCATCATAATACGAAAAAAAACCAAATATTACACTTTGGCCAGAAAAATTGGTTTTTGGACCATAGTGCTGGACAAAACCATAGTGTAACGTAATATGCGATTTATGTTGCTGCCATAACAAAACAAGCACACCAACAAATATTTTCTAAAAAATAACGCCCGGAACAGAAGAACGAAATCAAAGTACCAGCATATTCCCTTTTATTAAAAAAATTTTGACACAATTTATGCGTACATATCTTAAATGCGGAATGTTGGAGATTTCTGTTTTCTTTTTAATTTTGCTATGAAAATCTACCAGAATGATGGCAGTGCAGTCAAGTTATAATCAGGGACCGAAAATAACAGTTATATTGGAATTTTAAAACAAAAAAAGCATATAGAAGTAAATGTCGAAAAACTGATTTAAGTATACCATATTGTTTCTTATGAACTTGTCAATGATAGAATATATTGATTTTTAAAATTTTAATTTTTATATTTTCGATCAAACTTAATAGTTATTTTTTGATTTTAACTTTTTTGAACAAAAATAACTGTTATTTTTTGATTATTATTTTTTCGAGCAAAAATAAAAGTTATTCTCTAAAGAAATGTACGTGATTTAATAATTTAGTTGCTTTTAATAACTATTTTAACGTGCATTAGAAATTCCAATGATAATTACACATTAAAATAAAAATTTAGAGTCAACTAAATTATTAAATCACGTACATTTTTTTAGAGAATAACTTTTATTTTTGCTCGAAAAAATAAATATCAAAAAATAACAGTTATTTTTGTTCGAAAAAATAAAAATCAAAAAATAACTGTTTTCGTCTGACTTTTACGAAAAAAGGAATAACTGTTACGGTCCCTGGTAAAAATCCCGGCATAAGTGGAAACAAAAAAAAAAAGAACAACAAACACAAAACTTTAATACGATTTTTTATACCCTCCACCACAATTAGTTGTGAAGAGGGTATATTCAGTTTGTCATTCCGTGTGAAACTTTTTTACTATTCATCTCAGACCCTATAAAGTATATATATTCTGGGCCCTTGAGTAATTTTAAGTCGATTTAGCCATGTCCGTCTGTCTGTCCGTCTGTCCGTCTGTTGAAAACACGCTCACTTTCGAAAAACTCAAAAGAAATCAACAAACTTGAGAAGTAATGGAATCTACCGATTTGTACGTCTCCAATTTGCCAGCGATTTCACTTCGAATCTTAAAATTCAGTTCGTCGACATAAACGTAGCTAATATAGCACGTTCGCTCAACAAATCATGATTGCTGTAATTTTGTGTAAAGTTTGAAAACACCTTTCGGGTGAGTTCGGACTTTGATTCGGTGAACCGGCAGAAATTGAAATATCCACCGGGATTTTGTCGTTTCCTATGTCCAGCAATTGTTTGGAAAATACGTCTCGTGATTGATTGTTTTGCAGCTCGACCCGCATTTTCAGAGTCACTTTGAGCTTCCTAACGTGTTTCCACAAAGCAGACGACTTCAAACATGCATTTAATTCATTCGATGAAAACTTAAAATGGAATAATACGAACATTTGAAAGAAAAATTATTCAAATCGATGGAGCCGTTTTCTGATTTTAGGTAAATCGAAAAAAGTGGGCGTAAAAGTGGGCGGGGAACAATTTTCTTTCCGTATAAACGTAAGTTGGACCATGGCGATCACTTTAAAGAAGAAATCGTCCAAATCGGTAAAGCCATCCTCAAGTTATGTGCTTAATAGAAAAAGTGGGCGTAAAAGTAGGCGTAGTCAAATCGATGGACCCGTTTTCTGATTTTAGGTAAATCGAAAAATGTGGGCGGGGAACAATTTTCTTTCCGTATAAACCTAAGTTGGACCATGGCGATCACTTTAAAGAATCGTCCAAATCGATCAAGCCATCCTCAAGTTATGTGCTTAATAGAAAAAGTGGGCGTAAAAGTAGGCGTGGTAAATTTTTCTTTCGATGGAAACTTAAAATGCATTGATACGAACATTTGAAAGAAAAATTAGTCAAATCGATGGAGCAGTTTTCTGATTTTAGGTTAATCGAAAAAAGTGGGCGGGGAACAATTTTCTTTCCGTATAAACCTAAGTTGGACCATGGCGATCACTTTAAAGAAGAAATCGTCCAAATCGGTCAAGCCATCCTCAAGTTATGTGCTTAATAGAAAAAGTGGGCGTAAAAGTGGGCGGGGAACAATTTTATATGCTATAAACCTCACGGAGCCCGAGACCTTTCCAACGAATGCAAAACCGTGGAAATCGGTTCGTGCGTTCTGGAGTTATAGCGTCCGGAAGGAAAACCCGACCTATTTTTTATATAATAGAATTATTGCTTACTTGAGAAAACGACTTTTTTATATTTTATTCAATGCTCACTTCTTTCCTGAATTTGTTAAATAAAAATATTTTCAATTAGAAATTGGGAATTATTTCCTTGTGAAGGTTACTTTATATTATTATAAACATTTTTTTCATTTTTCGAATTTATTCTATGAGTTAAATTTCTGTTATATATTTTGTAAAGCTTTTTTGTAATAGTTCTATTCCTTTAATTTTTCAGAAATGACTTTTAAACACTACCAGAAAAAGGAAATACAATATAATAGTCTAGTAGTGTATAAAAGTCATTTCTGAAAAATTAAAGGAATAGAACTATTACAAAAAAGCTTTACAAAATACATAACTGAAATTTAACTCATAGAATAAATTCGAAAAATGAAAAAAATGTTTATAATAAAAATATTTTCACGCAATCATTTTCAAATCTTCTTTTTCAAATATTATTTCCTTAAATAACATTTAAAGGAAATTTAAGTGATTTGCATTTAAAACGAATTTAAATAAAATTACGTATAAGAATTTAATGTAACTGAAAAACTTAAAAAAAAGGAATCAGTATCTTGAATAACTTTGAATCTAAGAACATTTTCCCCTAATGTACTTTTTTCCCTGCTTAAAGTTCAATCATAACTTTATCCTTTAAAAGACTTTCAATCATGATCGCTTAACAAGTAAATTCAAATAATACTATTTATTTTTTTTCATTATAACTTTTTTGCATTAAACAAATCAATAAGACAACTTTGGCATTACTTGTACCAAAAAAGTTTGTGACACTGCACATTGGGCAAAAGCCCAATTTTTCTGGCCAAAATTATTGTAACATAAAATGAGTGATAATATTTAGTTTATAAATTAATTATTAAAGCCATAATTCGTTAATTTCGCAAAAATTTTTAGAAATTTCGGGACGCCTGAAGCGTTTTTCCAAATTCATGCAAAACATCCTAATTTATTTCTGCAGTTGTTTTAAACAATCCTTCGAGTTGCTAGAATCTTAGTTTGAATCTAAGAATATAGTTTTAGTTTGCAGCCATATTTGCAAATTTATATAATTTAGAAAATTGCAATAAAATAATAAGTTTTAACAGACATTTTTGTTAAGTCTAAATTCCTTCAAAGAAAACGAAAGTTTAAACATATATGCATGCTAAAGGTACATGGTTTATTGTATTTAATAATTTTTTTAAACCTGTGCCCATGTTCTGTAACTCTCGCATCGAGAAACTTTTCGATTGAAATGTGTGAAATGAAACAAAAATGCCATATATTGAAACAAACAGCTGTTTTTCTCACTAAACTGTGTGTGTAACTTTTTTGGCGAGTATTAGCTGTCACGTAAAGCTGTTATGATACTTGCTATTTTTTGTATTTTTTCTGTATTGGAGAACAGTGCAAATATATTTGCAAAGGAAAACTGACTAAGTGTAAAAAGTATGATTATATCATAAAAAATCTTGAACTGTCAAACAAATATAAATGTGTTATCGATAAATAATCTAAGACTGTCAAAAAAAATATAAAATTTTTTAACTTAAAATTGAACTTCCAGATTAATTGTTAGCACTGTTGCCAATTTTTTTAGTTTTTGATCGAAAGAAACGGTTTTTAACTTTTTTTTGTTGCGATTTTTAGCTTTTATGACGGTTTTTTGTGGGGAAAAAACGTGGGCAGTATTGTTTGTTTTGTTTACATTTTATCAAATTGTATTTCTTGTTCTTTCTCGCACTTTTTGTTTCATTCAGTCAATCCTAAAAAAATTCAATACAAAAAATAGCAAGTATCATGACACCTTAAGGAACTTACTCGCCAATTTACAGAAAAAGTGTGTCTGTAACATTTTAGCCAGAAAAGTTCCCTCTTTGAACTGTCAAAAAAACTCACGAATAAAAATGGGGCGAGAAAAAATTTTAACATTAAAAACCCAATAAAAAGGCAAAATGCAAAGAAAAATAATAATAACATTTTGCTCTGGGCACATTTTTTCATTGTTTAATTATTTTGCTTTTTACATTTTTATAAAATATACGAATTTTTTCAAAGTTCGTTTGCAAACAACAAACATTGAAGTCGCACTTCACATTATTTGGTATAGCCGACTGTTGTATTTTCGCCGCCGTCGTTGAAAATTTTTCCATTTTTGTAAATTTTGGTCGCCGTCAATAATATGTGTTACTGGCGTTCTCAACGTCTGCAATGTCACATCGGCTTCGGGTGCAATGTTATCATATTTATGACGTAACGACGTAATCTCTTTTGATATTTTTCGACAAGAGTAACAGACACAATTCTCACTTTTCGAGAAACGATAGAATATTTTGTTTCACATCTTTTCGATGCGAGAAGTTCTGGCTAAAGTTACAGAACATGGGTACTGGTATATTACAAATTTTAAACAACTACCCTTGGCTTGATTGTCGTTTAAAATATGGTTGTTAACTTTTGATTTACTGTTAAAAAACACTACAAACACTTGATTCGTGAACTATACTAAAAAATTCTCTGTTTTTATAAAAACAAAATAAATTTTTTGTTGATTTAAGCGTTTTTTTTTCTCATCATAATACGAAAAAAAACCAAATATTACACTTTGGCCAGAAAAATTGGTTTTTGGACCATAGTGCTGGACAAAACCATAGTGTAACGTAATATGCGATTTATGTTGCTGCCATAACAAAACAAGCACACCAACAAATATTTTCTAAAAAATAACGCCCGGAACAGAAGAACGAAATCAAAGTACCAGCATATTCCCTTTTATTAAAAAAATTTTGACACAATTTATGCGTACATATCTTAAATGCGGAATGTTGGAGATTTCTGTTTTCTTTTTAATTTTGCTATGAAAATCTACCAGAATGATGGCAGTGCAGTCAAGTTATAATCAGGGACCGAAAATAACAGTTATATTGGAATTTTAAAACAAAAAAAGCATATAGAAGTAAATGTCGAAAAACTGATTTAAGTATACCATATTGTTTCTTATGAACTTGTCAATGATAGAATATATTGATTTTTAAAATTTTAATTTTTATATTTTCGATCAAACTTAATAGTTATTTTTTGATTTTAACTTTTTTGAACAAAAATAACTGTTATTTTTTGATTATTATTTTTTCGAGCAAAAATAAAAGTTATTCTCTAAAGAAATGTACGTGATTTAATAATTTAGTTGCTTTTAATAACTATTTTAACGTGCATTAGAAATTCCAATGATAATTACACATTAAAATAAAAATTTAGAGTCAACTAAATTATTAAATCACGTACATTTTTTTAGAGAATAACTTTTATTTTTGCTCGAAAAAATAAATATCAAAAAATAACAGTTATTTTTGTTCGAAAAAATAAAAATCAAAAAATAACTGTTTTCGTCTGACTTTTACGAAAAAAGGAATAACTGTTACGGTCCCTGGTAAAAATCCCGGCATAAGTGGAAACAAAAAAAAAAAGAACAACAAACACAAAACTTTAATACGATTTTTTATACCCTCCACCACAATTAGTTGTGAAGAGGGTATATTCAGTTTGTCATTCCGTGTGAAACTTTTTTACTATTCATCTCAGACCCTATAAAGTATATATATTCTGGGCCCTTGAGTAATTTTAAGTCGATTTAGCCATGTCCGTCTGTCTGTCCGTCTGTCCGTCTGTTGAAAACACGCTCACTTTCGAAAAACTCAAAAGAAATCAACAAACTTGGTGTCAAATTGCTTGTAGTTATCCTAAGCAGCTTGGGATTGAAATTCAGCAAAATCGGTTCAATAGGATCTGAGCTATGAATCAAAATGTGGAACCACCACCTAAAAAAATTGATAATTTTGTTACAAAAACTAACATAAATGGTGGAAAAATGCACAGAATGATATAAGATTTCGCAACAATTCGTTTTATTCAACTGGAAATCACGCTGTGAAATTTCGTAAAGATCCGTCAATAATTTACCCTAGGCCCCATATAAGCCCTACTCCCGGAAAACAGTATATTAAGCCTAAAACCCTAACTAACAATGCTATCATTACAAATTTTGGCAAATCACAGTTACATAGGACTAGAAATTAAACTGTTAAGTTTCGTGAAGATCGGTCCATAATTTACCATAGGCCCCATAAAACCTACTTCCGGAAAACAACTTAGTACGCCTATAACCGTAAAAAATAATGCAATCATAACAAATTTTGGCTCGTCACAGTTTTATAGAACTACAAATGATACTGGGAAATTTCGTAAAGATCGGTACATAATTTACCCTAGACCCCATAGAAACCCTACTCCCGGAAAACAGTTTAGTACGCCTAAAACCGTAAAAATAATGCAATCATAACAAATTTTGGCTCGTCACAGTTTTATAGGACTACAAATGATACTGTGAAATTTCGTGAAGATCGGTACATAATTTACCCTAGACCCCATAGAAACCCTACTCCCGGAAAACAGTTTAGTACACCTAAAACCATAATTAATAATGCTATCATAACAGAAATTGGTACGTCACAGTTGTAAAGGACTAGAAATGACGCTGTGAAATTTCGTGATGATCGGTCCATAATTTACCCTAGGCCCCATATAAGCCCTACTACCGGAAAACAGTTTAGTCGTCTAAAACCATAACTAATAACAAATCGTCACAGTTTAAGATAATAATAACATCATACAGATATTACTTCTTAAACATTCGAACTGTCTGTGGAGGGTATCAGAGATTCGGCACAGCCGAATATAGCACTCTAACTTGTTTTATTTTATTTTAAATATTTGTAGAATTCATTATTTTTGCTGAGAGGGCAGAAAAACAACGAAAATGTAAAAAAGTTGTAATAAAAAAAAAAAAAATTTAACCAAGACGCAGTTTACAAACTCGAGAGAAAAGTGAAAAAAAAAAACATTTTTGTTGTCATACTTAGTCGGTAATTATTTTTTTATTTATTTTATACACCGTTACTGCTCAAATTCTCTGAATGAAAGTTGCATAAAACGATTTTATTACAAAAGAGATTTTTAATGTTAAGAACAAATAAACTGAAAAAACGATTTTTTGCAAGCTAATAAATAGATTTATAACAATTAAATACCAGTATTAAGTATTTTTCATTTTTCGAATTTATTCTATGAGCTAAATTTTAGTTATGTATTTTATAAAGCTTTTTTGTAATTTTTCAATATTTCAGAAATGAATTTATACACTACCAGACTATTATATTGTATTTTGTTTTTACATTTTACCTTAGCCTTCCTTTGGAAAGCAATGAGGTATATTGTATGTACAGAAAAATTTACAATTATTAGACATCAGCAGAATGTAATGTATTTTCTGGCCCGCTTGTAGGAATAGAACTATTACAAAAAAGCTTTATAAAATACATAACTGAAATTTAGCTCATAGAATAATTCGAAAAATGAAAAATGTTGAATATAATATAAAGTAAACTTCGGAAGGAAATAATTCCCAGTTTCTACAAGTATTAGATATTTAAAAATCACGGGGATGGGGCCTTTTACCGTGGTGCACTTGTGCGACAAGCTCCCTGTCTGTCACCCACTTAAGGGTAGAAAGAGGCAATTCCGACGCTCTGAATTTCCCAAGCAGCTAACTTATACCTTTTTAGTTTAGCTGAATGGCATACTGATAGCACTACGTCTCAGGAAAATAGGTATGAAACATGAGAAACTAAGATTCGCCTACCACTGTGCTCGAAATTCACTCTTTTTTAGACAAGCTGGGCACTAGTCGTTTTAACCTAATTCGGGTACGCTGAATCCTGTGGTGTTAGCCGTTTTTTTAGGTTAGCTCTTGTTTTCGAGATATACCGTTATTTCCAAAATTGAGGATGTTGCACAACATATGTTTGCGTAACTCAAAAAACCGAAATTCCGCAATAAAATTTCCTTTAAGAAATATGCGCAGTCGTTTTAGAATCATAATTTTTTTCGAAATTTTTGTTTTTTTAAAAATTCATAAAAAATTGGAAAATGCAGTTAGGCTTCTACATATAAACAACTCCTAATAAAAAAGCCATAAATGATTAAAATCTGCTAGCAACTTTTGATTTTATTCACAAAAGCTTTATTTAATTTAAGAATTTCATTAAACGGCCACATTTATATGGGAGCCCCCCTAAGTGGTGGTTAAGGACGGCGCTGCGAAATATGGCCCCAGGAAAAATAAATGAAAATTGACCCCAAATATGGGGCTATTTTTCATAATGCAATATGGCCCCATTTTTTTAATGAAAAATTACCCCAAAAAAATGAAAAATAACCCTAAAAATAAAATGAAATATGACCCTAAATTTGGGGTTATTCTTCATTATGAAAAATCACCTCAAAATTTATAATGAATTTTAACCCCAAAAAAGAATACAAAGAAAGTGACATTAAACATTTTCGGTGGAGTTCATATGCCCAAAACTAAAAATCCCAAATTTAGAATCCCGATTTCAAAATCCGGATAATTATACAGTTTTGGTTTTAAAAATCGTACGATTGATAGCACGGTTGGGCTTTCGGACATGCACAAGGATTTTTTTCTCTATGGTATAACGAACACTGGCTTTGCTTACTAAAGCTCTACGTTATAGGCGGCCTTCGGCCGGGCGCAAGGATTTTTTTCTCTATGGTATAACGAACACTGGCTTCGCTAACTAAAGCTTCTCTGTATAGCCTGCCTTCGGCCGGGTGAAAGGATTTTCTTCTCTTTGGTATAACGAACACTGGCTTCGCCTTCGGCCGGGCGCAAGGATTTTCTGTTCTATGGTATAACGAACTCTTCTCGTAATAGCCGGCCTTCGGCCGGGCAGTAGGATTTTTTCCTCTATGGTATAACAAACACCGGCTTCGCTAACTAAAGCATCTCTGCATAACCGGCAAGGATTTTCTCTACTTTGGTTTAAGAATTCGGGTTTTTTATGTTATCCCTAGAAACTTTTACATAGAATTTTATATAAATTTGTGTAAAAATGTTTGGGGTGATTTTTCATTTCATTAAACTTGCATTTTTTATTAGTAGATAAAAAATAGCCCCAAAGTAAAAATTGTGATTTTATTTTGGGCCATTTTTCATTCCTTGATTTTGGGGTCATTTTTCATTCCACTTAAAATGCAAAAACACCCTAACGAAAAAATGAAAAATAACCCCAAAAAAATTGCGCCAAAATTGCGTGTTGTTGTGTCTCATGTAAAATTTTGGGGCCGTTTTTCATTTTCCTTTTGGGGCCATATTTCCTGGGGTCATTTTGCGCACCGCCGTTAAGGACTGTTCACAAGGTGAACAAAAAGGTACCGCTGTACCATCACTTGCAGCATTAACGCCCGCATCAACAGCTGATGAGAAGAATTGCAGCCAACCTTATTATTAACATAAAAAGGACAGTCAACAAGAAATCGATCGTGAAGACATAAGAACTCGAGTGAAACCCAAACAAAGTGTTTTTAAATCACAAGACGAATCCGGAAAATTGTTTCTATCATTTTTATTAAAACCCAAAAGTGTTTATCGAAAAGTTATAATATAAATATGAGCGCTTAAACTTAAATTAACAAGAAAAAAAAATACAAAAAAGGAAACATATACTAATTACACTATTAAACTTAACCTAACATTCATTGTATATAATACACCTACCAATCGTAAGTATACATTTTTACCCCTTAATAAATAAATAGATAAATCTCTTCGACCCTCTAACCCGTGTAAACAAGGACAAAAAATTAATTGAGGTCGGTCATACATTATATCCCACAACAGGCGACTACTGGGCATTAATGGAGGAATGGAGATAGCGGGTAGGTATGTTAGAAATAAATGATTGAGATGAAAAATAAAGTGGGGTTGGTCGTACATTTGACACATCTAGGAGTTACCCGAACATATCGACCCATTTGCCCAAAATTATCGAATATGCCAATTTTTTTGAAATTGAGTTTTTGATGCAATCTTGTTCTACATTCAAGGAGACGTCGCCTGACAAAATATTGTAGGCGAATTCAACTTCGTTGCTCCAAAAATTTAATGTTTATTTTCATATTTATATTGCAAGTGATAGCAGAGAAAAGTATAAAAATGGCTCTCCTGTAAAATTTGGTTTTTGTAAGATACGATAATTTCGCACAAAGGGGTCGTTGTGCAACCTCCTCCATTTTTGAAATAACTGTATGTCTCTAAAACAAGAGCTAACCTAAAAAAACGGTTAGCACCATTGCATTCAGCGTACCCGAATTACGTTTAAAAGCCATGTGCCCGGCTTGTCTATTTTTTCTACTAGCATAGTGTACTTATTAATGACGCCAATCCAGATTGATTTTAGAAATTTTCCAGGATTTTTTTTTTAAATAAACAACACTTTTTTTTTATTTATGAATTTTCAAAAGGTATTATATATACATATATATATATATATATATATATATATATATATATATATATATATATATATATATATATATATAACATTTATTTTTTTAAAAAATAATAATTATAAAAATAAAAAACACATTCAACATTTTTCATTTTTCGAATTTTATTCTATGAGCTAAATTTCAGTTATGTATTTTATAAAGCTTTTTTGTAATAGTTCTATTCCTACAATTTTTCAGAAATGACTTTATACACTACCAGGCTATTATATTGTATTTTCTTTTTACATTTTACCTTAGCCTTCCGTTGGTAGTGTATAAAGTCATTTCTGAAAAATTGTAGGAATATAACTATTACAAAAAAGCTTTATAAAATACATAACTGAAATTTAGCTCATAGAATAAAATTCGAAAAATGAAAAATGTTGAATATAATATAAAGTTACCTTCGGAAGGAAATAGTTCCCAGTTTCTATTTGTTAAAATAGTTGAGTTAAATACATTCAATTTATAAAGTAACACTATCCAGTGAGACACAAAGAATGCTGACGACGGCCGTAGCGGGCCAAAAAATGCATTACATTCTGCTGGTGTCTAATAATTGTAAATTTTTCTGTACATTCAATATACCTCATTGCTTTCCAACGGAAGGCTAAGGTAAAATGTAAAAAGAAAATACAACATAATAGTCTGGTAGTGTATAAAGTCATTCTGAAAAATTGTAGGAATAGAACTATGTATTACAAAAAAGCTTTATAAAATACATAACTGAAATTTAGCTCATAGAATAAAATTCGAAAAATGAAAAATGTTGAATATAATATAAAGTTACCTTCGGAAGGAAATAGTTCCCAGTTTCAATAAAAAATACAACTGAAATATAATTTGTAATAATTTTTTTTTTGTATAGAGTTAAAAATTCAATAAAAACGAACATTTTTGTACACAAAAGTTGATATATTAAAAATCCCGGGATTAATAAAAATAAATCCCGGTATTCGGGATTTGTTAAACCCGAAAAATCCCGGGATTTCGAGATTCGGGATTTCCCGTTTGGCATCCCTAGTACTTATACTACAAATAAAGCAAGTAGTCTTAGGCCCGTTTTCACAACTTGCCGTTAACTAAAAGGAGACCTTAACCAGCCTTATAAGAAGTGTTCCATTATTAAAACTTTACTTTCACCTAAAGTGAGCGATAAAATAAATTGAGGTTCATCCTACCTGGTAGATTAAAGTAAAGTTTTAATAATAGAACACTCTTTATACGGCCGATAAAATCCTGCCTTTAGCTAGCGGTAAGTTGTGAAAACGGCCCTTAAACAATTATAAAACTGCATACAAATAAGTTAGTTTTGCTCCAAATGTAGCCCAACGTTAAATACGATATTTTGATAAACGAAAAATTATCTAGTTTGAAAATACTACTAACTGGCATATTTCTAGATTAAAAGTAGTAATTTTGTCTGCAGGGACGTTACATTTTGATCTAAGTAGCCTTTTTAAAATTTATTAAGGAAAAAGGAAAACGACTAAACAAAATTAAAATTTGCAAAAAATCTTGGAAAATTATTAAAAATAACACAGGTTTTAACAGTTTTAAACGCTGGTTGGCACATCGAAAATGCAGCTTGAAATTTTTACCAAGTGTTTGGCCCCCAATAATATTTTTGTAATAATTTTTAAATTTTTGTTTGAGTGATACCAACCACTTTTTGAAAAAAACCAAAATCATTTGAATTAAAAAAAAATTTTTTTCTACAAAAATCAACAAATATAATATGCGAGTTTCTTGCATTCTTAACCCTGAAATGTTACTCTTTAATTTGGTACATTAAGGTTTCTCTTCGCCGAATCGATGAATCGAAAAAAAAAATTCGAGCAGGACGATTTTTGAAGTAAAAAATCAACAAAATCTTTTTTAATTAGGTATATTATTAAAAAATAAACCAAAATAAAACATAAAAAAATAAAAGTACTTCATCTATTTAAAAATTTGATACGAATTCTAGCACTTTTTTGTGTTTTCAAATAAATTATTTTTTTTTAAGCTTTCTCCATCAGCTAACGTTGTTGAAAAAAAGAAAGTAATTGAAAACACATAAAAAAGTTATGTGATAGTATGTAAATGACCTTCGTCGATTTGACGAACAGTAACTATCCAGGGTTAAACATTACATGAGAAAAAATGCATTAACGATGGAATATAAAAAAATTTGCAGAAACGAATCGGTGCCATTTCTCAGCACTAAGTGTGATTCGGATAAGTAGCTTATTCACTTAGTTTTAACACGTTCGAGAAAAAACATGCATTTGCTTGGAATTCCACGCGCTATTTAAAAATGCTTTATATAAACATACAACATTAAGTAAAAAAAAAACACAAACATTGCGTTAGAATCTGCGGGTAGAGACCACAAGTAAAAACAGCAAAAAACAAACCAAATGGCGAAACTAAAACAACATCACAACTAGAACAAATACAATAATAGAAAAACAACAATAAAAAACTGGACATACCTTTAAAATTTGCTGTTTTCTCTTTAGCTCTCTGTGTTTTTAAGTAAAATAAAAAAAATAGAATTAAAATACTTTGTGTTCCCTTTAAACAAACAGGATTTTCAATTTTACTTTTGTTGTTGTAGCGAAAATACAATAAAAACTTTTATTTGGTTTAACATGGTTTAAAGTTTCAAGCAGTGTTCGAAAATAAACAGTACATTATTTAGCGTTTGGCTTACGCACCCAAGAACGATATCTATTTTTTTAATGATTGTGTAGACTAACACAACCCTAAATACCGTTCGGTCCTATTTTCAAGAATAACCGAAAATTATACAGTGTTCTGTTATTCGGTAAAAAACAGAACAATTGTAGTGATACTGTAGACTAACATTTTATTTTAACGTTCTAAACCGTTTCTTTTTTTACATTGATAAAGAAATGAACAAACGAAAAATTTTAGCAACGACCGCAGCACAAACAGCTTGTGTGTGTATTATGTATGTATATTAGGGCGGGTCGATTTGTATGGATGAAAAAAAAAATTAAAAATCGTATAGCAAAAATGTAATCTACATAAAATTCTCCGAAGAAACCATGGGTCTCAAATAAAATCCTAATCCTCGCCTCACGAATTGAAACTTTTTTTATTTGGGTGAAAATTTTTTTTAATGTTAAAAAAAATTTTGTGTGTAAAAAAATATAAATTGCAAAAGAACTACCTTACTAAACAATTTTATTCAAAAAATTCGATTCCTTTTTGGAAAGTTATTTTTTCAAAAAAAAAAAAAGAATATTTTTTGCAAAGGCGGGCATATACATTTTCAAGTCGAGAGGCGCGGATTAGGATTTTATTTTAGACCCATGGTTTCTTCGGAGAATTTTATGTAGATTCGACCCGCCCTAATGTATATGTTTTGCTTGTGTACAATTTTTTGTTTTTGGAAAGCATTGGTTTTTTTTACCAGCCAAAAGCAACGAACAATAATAAACCGAACAGAACCCAATGAAGTTTGTGAATTTAAAAAAACCGAATGGAATTAAATGTTCTCAACTTTTGTTCAGTTTAATAAAAACAGTTTTATTTTTGTGTTCGAAATATGATTTTCTACACAAATAATATTAGCGTTTATGTTTTCCACAAATCTACCGAACCGAACAATAAGGAGCGATATTAAGTGTTTGTTTGCGAACACTGGTTTAAAGTTAACTATAGTAAAAACAGCAACATTTAAAATATAAAAAAAAAAATATTTTACATGAAGGAAAATATATAAGGAAAAATATTTTCTAATACTGTTTGCTTAAGCCTGTCCGGGTACGTTTCTGCATGTTTTGTGCTCCTCATTAAGTTATTTTTTATTTATATACATAAAAAAACAGAATATGTTTTGTTTTTGCTTTAATTTACCACTCACAGATACTTACATAGTGCAACTTTTTTTACGCACACAAAACGAAAACGTAACTCATAGAGAAATCCTTCGACGGAGTAAAAACTATGCCAAATATTGCAAATTTATTGTGTATAATTAAACAAAAATACTCGTATGTTACATGGTTGCCAAAGTTTTAACGGTTTTTGAAGTCGATGGATTTTTGTTAGTTTATTTTAATAAATTTGTGTTATATATATATATATGTTCCTTTAACTCCCACTGGAGCATAGGGCGCGTACAGCTTTTAATTTAATTTCATGAGCAAAACTATTAGTGGTATTAGAAATAAAAATGAAATGAGAAATGATTGATTTATTCACTAAATTGCCTTTAGGGCCCACAAAAAGGATGTTACTATAAATTACACTGGCATATTTCAAAAACTGATTTTCTTTAAGTGGTAAGAGTAGGAAGACGGACTAAATAAATCCTGCCTTGGTTTTTATTCTGAAGGAGTTAAAAAACTATAGTTTCCTTGAATAACCGCATATGACGTCATAGTAACTTAACTTAGTTGAAACAAAAAATAATGTGCTACTCAGGCACAGTGGCATTAAATTAAAAAAAAAAAGTTTAAGTTAATGGAGAACAGTCTATTTTTTGGGATATGCCATTAATAACCCTGATATAACTTAGGGTAGAGTGTCAGAGCTGGCTCAACGAAAAGCTCCCCAATGAAATAACGCCCAGGAAATAACCGCCAATGAAATAAGCCCCAAAAAATAGGAAATAACATCCAAAAGCAGTGAATGAAATAACATCGAAAAATAAATGAAATAAACCCCAAAACGAAAACGAAACAACCCCCAATATTTTGAAGTTATTTAATATGAAATAACACCCAATTATTAAAATGAAATAACCCCCAATGAAATAAACCCCATCAGCAACAAAATTAAAATTATGCCCAAAATTCATAAAAGAGTCAGTTTCACCAAGGATTTCATGAAATCAATATGGACCAACAGTAAAGTCGCAAAATTATTGAAATGAATCGTGTGGAGTCCCGCAGGCGTCTTCTTCATAATAAGGATATATTCGGTTCAAAAATATTGCTGCAGTTATTTTACCCGCCCGTAGATCCTTGTAGCCCTGCTCTATTTTTGCAGTTCGGAAGACAATTTGCCTTTTACGTTTAGCCTTTACATAACTACCTCCACTGTTTAAATATAATTGTTTTTCACTTAAAGAATATAGCAAATTGCTATTTCTTTGTTTTCCACCAACAATTTCGAATTCCATTTTTTTAAATATTAACAAGAGATGATGTAAAGCGTCCAAACTTCAATGCACAACTGAACAACAACTCAACTTAACATGAAAGGTAGATTGTACTCATATTTTGACACAGTTACTTGAATATTCTCGAAAAAAAGGAAAAAGATCAAAATAAGCAAATGAAATAAGCCCCAAATAAAATGAAATAACCCCCAAAAACAAACAGCTTTAAAAATGAAATCACAACCGAATAAAAAATGAAGCAACACCCAAATGAAGCAACACCCAATGCGCTATGAAAAAGAAAGGAGATTATTTCATAATTTGAAAACCCCAAATGAGGAATGAAATAATTCCCAAAGAAAATGAAAAACGGCCCAAAAAATTTGGGAGTTATTATAATAACACCCAAAAATGTATGAAAAAAAATTGGGGAATATTTCATTTCTCGTTTGGGCGTTATTTCATTGGGGGGCTTTTCGTGGAGCCTCAGAGCTTACAGCCACTTACGGCAAATTCGTTTAAGACTGATAACCAGGTCATATGTCCTGACCTCTTTTTCGGTATCTCTGCTTGAAACATTAAAGACGAACAATTCATAGTCCGAACGAGAATTAATTTGTCTATAGACAAATATTTTTGTGCATTCGATTAAGTAAAATATTTGTCACACTATTCCGTTAGACATCTCTTACTTCAGGCGAAACTGGTTTAACCTCAGATAGTCGAAATACTATTGCCTACATTTGGCTTATTTATTAATATAAGTGATTACTGGAATTCTTACTATTGATATTAACAATATTTGGAAAGCGTACATAAGCACATGTTTTTGGCATATTTTTTTAATTTTTAGTATATAAGAAAACTAGCCCTGAACTATTTTTTGTTGGTTTTTAAATAAGATCTTGTAAGATTAAAATTAAATAGAAAAATTGTTAGTCCACTTTACTACAAAAGAAAGTGTAATCAAAATTTCATGTAGCTCCCTTAATACATCTGAATACTCGTTGAATCGATTTCTTAGATTTGACAGAAAAACTCTCTTGCTATCGTGAACAAATGACGTTTTGACATAAAATACTTTTGAAAACATTTTGTTTTTGTTTCTGTTGTTTTTGTCGCTTTTTTCAATGTAGTAATTTTTCTTGTAGCTGTAGTTGGTTTTGTTGTTATTCTTTATTGAAAATCGTAGTTTAATTCCGTTTTATGTTTGTTTTTATGTGCTACAAACGAAATATGAATTTCTATCAGATTGCATAATTTCCTCCCAATTCTTTCTGTTTGGTTACTATTCTACTTCTCTTTTAACCCTTTAACTTAATTCATAGGACAAAATTTCCCAAATTGATTTTATTGCTTTTTATTTTCAAAATTAGTCTATAATTTTTTTTTTAATTTAAGTAAATTTTATACACGTATAAAAAATTTAATTTCAAGGCTTTTTCGTATTGTCTGTACCAATAAGTAACGCATTTTTAAAACATGCTTCGTAATCGCCTAACACTTTTAAGCAAATACAAAAAATTCAAACAAATGTACTGCATGTTATAAATTTATGTAAAAATTATTCCGAAGCTTTCCTTACATGCATTGAATATAAGACAAATTAACTAAATTAACAAATGTATGGTGAAATTTCCGGCGGCATGAAATAACCCCCCACGAAATAAGTCCCCAAAACGGAAATGAAATAAATCCCCCAAAAAATATATGAGAGGCAACAACAAGGTTTTTTGGAGATTCATTAAAATTTTTTGGGAACCTATTTCATTTTTATATTGGGGAATTATTTCATATGAAATCACTAAAAATATCTTGGGGACTTATTTCATTTTCAAATTTATTAAAAAATCCTCAAAAATGCAAAAGACCATTCATCAAAAATAATTCTTACTAAAGCTGTTATGATACTTGCTATTTTTTGTATTTTTTCTATATTGGAGAACAGTGCAAATATATTTGCATAGGAAAACTGACTAAGTGTAAAGAGTATGATTATATCATAAAAAATCTTGAAATGTCAAACAAATATACATGTGTTATCGATAAATAATCTAAGACTGTCAAAAAAATATAAAATTTTTTAACTTAAAATTGACATTTCCAGATTAATTGTTAGCACTGTTGCCAATTTTTTTAGTTTTTGATCGAAAGAAACGGGTTTTAACTTTTTTTTTTTGCGATTTTTAGCTTTTATGACGGTTTTTTGTGGGGAAAAAACGTGGGCAGTATTGTTTGTTTTGTTTACATTTTTTCAAATTGTATTTCTTGTTCTTTCTCGCATTTGTTGTTTCATTCAGTCAATCCTAAAAAAATCCAATACAAAAAATAATAAGTATCATAACACCTTAATCAGTTACTTTGAGAAATAGTTTTGCGGTAAGGAATGAAATAAAACCATTATGGTGTTATTGCTCATTATTTTTTTTTTTGCTGGATGCCCTATTAATTAATTCATATTCGTATATTTCGTCCTCTTCCATTTTATTATTTGATTTAATTTTTTGATAATGTTTGCTTGTAACACGCGAATAGTATATTGAATTGATAATGTCAAGTAATAACAAGCCGACCATATGATACCCTACACCACAGTATTAAAAAACACATCATGCTTATATGTCCATATAAATATGTATTTATGTATGTTTATAAACTTAATTAAAAATAGGTTTGAAAGTTTGTGAGAGGCAGAAATTGCCCCCTACCTCCCCTTGTGGTCCTATTTTTTAAAAACTGTATAACTTATGTGTCCATATAGATATTGATCTATCTATGTTTTAAATTTCATTAAAATCGGTTTAAGAAGAAAAATTGCCCCTATCTCCCCTCGTGGCCCTATTTTGTAAAAAATGCATCCCTTTTGTGTCCATAAAGATATGGTTCTCTCTATGTTTTAAATTTCATTAAAATCGGTTTGATAGTTTCTGAGAGGAAGAAATTTCCCCCTATCGTTCCTCGTGGTCGTACGATTTGGCCCATTTTCAATAGGCTTGGTCCTTGTCCCAAATTTGATCAAATTATCTCCAAAATTGCGACCTGTACTTTGTGCACAAGGTTACATGGACAGCGAGCCAGCCAGCCGGACGTACATCGTTAGTTCGACTCAGAAAGTGATTCTGAGTCGTTCGGTATACTTTAAGGTGGGTCTAGGACAAATATTTTAAGGCGTTACACACATCAGCACTAATGCATAATACCCTCTCCACTATTGTGGTGTGGGTATAATAAAAAAACGTGCTGATATAAATTAACATTTTTTCATACAAAGTCAGTACCGTTACTTTTTCTTTTGATCAGTTCTTAACTAAGTACAGTAGCACAGAAAACTTGAAATGTTGGTTATAGCAACAGACAAAAATGCTTTCAATATATTTAAGAACAGCGGATAAAATCAATTAGAGCAAGCCTGCCGCGTATGTCGCGGGCCCGACGCGCTCGCCACGATCGCCGGCCGGACGCGATCCACCCCCACTCCTTTCCACCTCCTGTACCATATTTCTTCAAAACTTGACAATGTCAACTCATTCTTTTGGCAATTTGTAACCATAACAATTACAGTGTTATGGCGTTATTTCCGCATTATTACTAAACAATTATGGTGATATTGCACTTGGATGTAGGCAATAAAGCCATATGATATGATATGGGTTTTTTGCCTTTGTTTTTATAACACTGCATCCAAATAGATTTATATTTTGAATTGATTTTATATTTTGAATACTTTTTGGGGCTTTATTTAATTTCAGGAATTGGGGATTTATTGCAAATGAAATAGCTCCCGAATTTTTGGGGATTTATTTCATATTAATTTGGGGAGTTATTTCATTTCGTTGGGGTTTCGTTTCATTTTTAAATTTGGGGTTTATTTCAAATGAGGGGCTTAAAGCACAAGGGGTTCAAGTGACTTATTTTAAATAATGAGACTGAAGCGGTTGTTTCGCTTGTGCTCCAAAGGAAGCAGGTATTTTAATGTCAAGTGCTTGAATTTATCACTATATCTAGCGTCCAGATGAGAATCCTACATTCACCTCTTGTGCTCTGAACAACTTCTCCGAAATATACCTATAATTCCATATGTAAACTCAATTTTAGAAAAAGGCACTTAAACTCCTTGTGCTCTAAGCCCCTCAAATGAAATAAGACCCCACAAATTGGGGAATTATTTCATAATTTTGTTGGGGATTTATTTGGAGGGGGGCTATTTCATGCCGCCGAAATTTCCGTTTAACTTTTTTATTACAGGAAAAGTCGATACAAACTAAATTGGGCAAAATTAAGCCAAAATTCCACAATGGTTTTTATTTTTCGAGTACAAAAAAAGGGTTAATGTACAATATTATTGCTTTTCCTTTCTCTCTTTTCAACTGTTTGTAGCTGCACGCAAAGAAAAAACATGGTTGTGGTAAACATAAGAGCAACATATTATGATAAGATTCATGATTGTAGTCACCATATTAAGATTATTATTAAATCATATTATGACTAAATATACTCTTAATATGACATCATTATATTTTTCCCTTAATCATATTATTATTCCGTTAATCATACTAAGTTAAGAAGTAATCAAGTTATTGTCATGTAAATCATAATAAGCTAAGAAGCAATCATGTTATTGTCATGTTAATCATAATAAGCTAAGAAATTAATCATATTACTGTCATGTTAATCATAATAAGCTAAAAAGTAATCATATTATCATCAGGTTAATCATAATAAATTAAGAACCAATCAAACTGTCAAAAAAATATAAAATAAATAAAAAAATTTTTTATCGATTTTTTATTTTGTGGCTTTTTAAAATTTTTCTTTATGTAAATTAAATAGCGGAGTTCAATATAAGGCTTGCGTATGTCCTTTCCGATTTTGAGATATTGCATAATTTTAAACGCTCTTTACATGTCTCTAAAAATGTTTGAAAAGAGATGGATCAATTCCGATTTTTTAACGTAGTGACAAAGTTTAAAAAGTGCAATACCTAGCCCATAGTTTGAACTAGAATGGTTTTTCGGCTCTCCTGAAAAATTTGTTTTAAGACATACGCGGTTGCCCATGAAAACTACAGAAATATCGTAACACTTTTTTAAAATATAACGAAATCTCTGTGTGTTTTGTTGTTGAATTTTACAAATAACGCCGACATTTTGCATTAACACTATTAAATCACTAATACTGAATGAACTCCGCTAATATTTTATTTTTTTTAATTTTTTTGAAACTTATTTTTTTATAGGAATTTATCTTTAAAATTGTTAAACCGCTCACATCAAAAATAAACGACACAACTGATTCCAAATTATTTTAAAATGGCGCTAACATAATATTATTAGAGTAAAAATAGTTTGATTGCATCTTAAACATAATATGATAAATGTATAGAAAGTTATCATGTTATGGCTATATCATGATATCGATTGTGGGGAATATATAATTTGTTTTGAAAGTTATCATAATTTAGTTGTTAGAAAAATAATTATTTTTCGATCAACAAAACTCAAACGGGAACGGGGTCTTTCACAGAGGTTGAAAGCTTTCTGTCTGCTATCCAATTAGGGATAGCAAGAAGCGATTCCTTTGTCTGAAATTCCCAAGCATCTCACAACCTCCGGTCTTAGACCAAGTGGTCCCTGGAAATGTTATTCAGGCACCCGTCTGATGACAGCTAAAGTGGGAAGGCGTACTGAACTGAGTATCCTGAGTGCAGGCTTACGCCGACGCGTCTCAGGAAAATAGGTGACAACTGATAACATTTAGTCACTGAAACTCACCTGTATTAAACCGGCCTAGCGGTGTTGGCAGCCCCAACTCTAGGATCGTAGGCTTTGGCCTAATCAGTCAATCTTCCTAAGCTCGTATGATTACAGAAACGTCAACAAATTTAAATAATCGACGCCCTATGTTCTTCGTGAACAATTTATTTAAGTATTTTTATGTTATATCGCTGTATCTATATTGTATTTAAATAAATAAAGGACATATATGTATATATAATACTCAAATTTATAATTGCAATAAACATATATATGTTTACAGTAACTATAATATTGTTGATATTTAATAAAAAATATCAATTATTTGTGTACGACAACAATATATTGTTACATTAAACATAGTGTTGTTGCCGTAACCATGCCCAACCATATTTTTTCTCTGCGTGTGTGTTGATAGATATGATTCATATATAGACCGTTTCGTTTAACGTACAACATTCAATTGTTTTTTGTATCATATGCGTTTTTTTCTTTTTCTGTTCTTAATCCTCAATATGCGTAAATTTATTTTCCAACTCTTGTTGTTTTTGCTCATTTGTTTCTCTTTATTTTTTTTTTATATTTTGCAGTATGCAATCAATGCTGGACGCTGTAGCGCCGGACTCGTTTAATACACTGAATTCGTACTCTTTTCAAATGCCATTTGTGACACCGTAGTTTCCGGAAAAAGTAAGTAAAATATAAATAACTTTTACAAAAAAAAAAAAAAAAAAAAAAATATTATTTTTTCAAGTGTTTCGGTTGAAAATTATATATGATGTTTTCACAACACAAGTAATTGGACGTGTAGTAAAATTTATATGAAAAACAATCAAAAAACTGAGTGCTTTTCATAATATATTTACTACACGTCTAATAACTTGTGTTTTGAGAACAGCACATTAATGTCAAATTTAATTTAAATATATTTTTTAACGTTTTTTTACAAAACAATTTTATGTTGCATGTTTATGTTGTTGTTTGGCTTAAATTTTTCGAACTTAGGCGATTAATCATACGCCCAGTTGTCCCAATAAAAACAAAACTCTTTTGGTTTTTTTTTTGTGTTTTGCCGGGTAAAAGTTGATGTTTATTTTCATGAGCATCATTAAAATGAATGTATGGCTCGACAATATTGCCAACATTATGAAATTTATAGCCAGTTTATATTGTTATTAAAGTAGTAAATATCCACACTGGAATAACAAACAATTTTTTTTCTATCTCTTTTACACAAACTCTCCACATTATTGTTATTCAAATGGCCAACAAACAAAAAGGCCCACAAATCATAATAATTAAATTTTAGCCCCTGGGAACAAGCAAACAAAAAAAAAACAATGAAAAAATCATAATAATCTTTGTCGTATATAACAACATTAGACATAACAAACCGTATTAAATTTTTCACATAATTATAGTTGTAAACGTTGAAACAAACTTATAGTAATGAGTCCATGTTCATTAAAACTTAAAATTATGAGGTACTAAAAGATAAATGAACAGCTCATTAAAAATAGATTGAAAACAAAATGTAAACAAAAAATTATTAGAAATAGAACGTTTTTAAAAACAAACACGTTTTAATATAAAAATGCATAATTTATGGGTAAAATGTCCACTTTTTTATATCTTCGTTATTTATTAACTTTGTTTAACTTGTGTAAATATATCTTAATTACAGTAAATTTTTTTTTTTTAATTTAAGCTTATAAAGTATTATTTTATATTGTAAAAGAGAAAAACTTTAAGTATTTTCTGGGAAATTATAAATTAAGACCAGATAAATTTTTTTTTCTTCGATTAAGGTAAAACTTTAAATCAAATATTTTTGCCACGTTGAAACATAGTTCAAATACAACTACGCGTGCCGTTTTCGTTTTCAGGAGCATTCAGATCTTTGATCTCTTGAACGCGCAAAGCCCGCATGCCTGAAAAAAATAAAAAATCATGTTTTATTGAAAACGACTCTCAGCTAAAATAAATCGTAAAGAGAAGGAGAAAAATATAGTTCAGTATGATCACTAGACTGGTCGCATCTTGTATGGGATTTTTTTTTTAAATTTAATTGTTTGCGCTGCTTAAAATATGAGATTTGGTGTAAGAAATCATGATCTAATTTTTCAGGTCAATCCGACGGTGCCTAGCCGTGCCGGGTGGTGCCCAAAGTTCCCCATATTATACAAAAAAAAAACATCTTTTCTATCAGATCTTTATAGTTATACTAGTTGAAAAGCCGAAAATCAAAAATATGGCTTTTTTCTGGAAAAAAAAATAATTTTTTTATTACAATTTCGGAATTTTTGTTTTTAAAAATTCTTAAAAAATTGAAAAATGCAGCTATGCTTCTAATTTTATGCAGGCATATAAAAAACAACATTGCAAACAAAACAAGCTATAAATGATTAAAATCTGTAAACAACTTTGATTTTATGTATTCATATGTCTGCATAAAATTAGAAGCATAGCGGCATTTTTCAATTTTTTATGAATTTTTAAAAACAAAAATTCCGAAATTTTAATAAAAAAAATTATTTTTTTTCCAGAAAAAAAAAATTTGTTTCTAAAACGACTCCGCATATAAAAAAAACGTTTTACCGTTCTTAAAGTAAATTTTATTGCGGAATTTCGGTTTTTTTTTTAGTTTTTCAATAAACTAAAGCGTTTTTGAGTTACGCGAACATATGTTGTGCAACCTCATTAATTTTCGAAAAAAAACGGTATATCTCGAAAACCAAAGCCAACATAAAGATAAAAGTTTCAACTTTCTTAAAGTAAATTTTATTGCGGAATTTCGTTTTTTTTAGTTTTTTAATAAACTAAAGCGTTTTTGAGTTATGCGAACATATGTTGTGCAACGTCCTTAATTTTGGAAATAACGGTATATTTCGAAAACCAAAGCCAACATAAAGAAAAAAGTTTTAACTTTCTTAAAGTAAATTTTATTGCGGAATTTCGGTTTTTTTTAGTATTTCAATAAACTAAAGCGTTTTTGAGTTATGCGAACATATGTTGTGCAACCTCCTTAATTTTCGAAATAACGGTATATCTCGAAAACCAAAGCCAACATAAAGAAAAAAGTTTTAACTTTCTTAAAGTAAATTTTATTGCGGAATTTCGTTTTTTTTAGTTTTTCAATAAGCTAAAGCGTTTTTGAGTTGCGCGAACATATGTTGTGCAACATCCTTAATTTTCGAAATAACGGCATATCTTGAAAGCCAAAGCTAACCTAAAAAAACGGCTAGCACCACTGGATTCAGCGACCCCGAATTAGATTAAAAATCTTTCATCGTATCATACTAAAATAATAAACAGCAAATACTTTAATCTATCTATACAATATATAATTTCTTAGTATGTCAGGATGTTTGCATGTATGTCCTATTCTTTCCGCAACTTTCTGAAGCCATCTGATGACATAGGAAGCTGAAATTCAGCACACTTAAAGTACTTTCTCTGCGGAAGATCGTAACGAAGCCATATTTTTGATTTTCGGCTTTTCAACTAGTATAACTATAAAGATCTGATAGAAAATATGTTTTTTTTTATAATATGGGGAATTTTGGGCCCCACCCGGCACGGCTAGGCACCGTCGGATTGACCTGAAAAATTAGATCATGATTTCTTACACCAAACCTCATATTTTAAGAAGCGCAAACAATTAAATTTAAAAAAAAAATTGCGACCAGTCTAATGATCACATACAACTTATTTACTTTGGTTATATAAGATTAAATATTAGTACTTTAATAATACTATCTCTTACGGCAAACATAATATAATTAAATCATATACCGCGGCAATTATATGATAGTTGCATATAACTACCCAGTAAAACCTTTGCCTACAAAACAATGAGTTAAGTAATCAGAAAAACTTAAAAGCACTACTTACAATTCTATTGAAAGAACCAATGAATTTAACAAGGGATGTCCCAAAATGAACGCATTAAAATGTAAGTCATTATTTGTTTACCTACATACATTCAGAAATAAGTAGTTATAGAAGTTGTTATAGAGGCAGTTAAACAAGAAAGCTACTAAATGGTGGCATGTCATAACGTCCAGTGTCATAGTGTCCATGGACGTTATGGCACTCCAAAAAGTGTCATAGTGTCCATGGACATTATGACACTTTCAAAAGTGTCATAACGACCACGGACACTATGACACTTTGCAAATGGACATTATGACACTTTCAAAAGTGTCATTAGGTCCATAATTACTGAATAAGTTAAATTTATACTTTAATAAATTATTTAAGCTTAAGGTCACTTTAAAAAAAAATTAATTAAAATGTTTTTATTCGATATTTCGATTTCCGTTGGAAATCTTCTTCTTCTTTTATTTTATTTTTAAAAAAAAATTCCTGAAGAAGATTTCCAACGGAAATCGAAATATCGAATAAAAACATTTTAATTAATTAATATGTATGTTAATATGAGTACAATAAAGATCGGATTAGCGGGCAGTCGTTAAATGAACATCTATTGTTACTCTTTTTAATACAAATTTCTTGTTTTTTATCCTGAAGATGTTTCCCGTAGGGTTACGAAATATTGATTAGTAAAATAAATAAATAAAATTTATTAAAAACTAAGGCCTTGAGCTTGATTATTCGTTTACTTTTTGATATTTTAATTAATTTTTTAAAAAAGTGACCTTAAGCTTAAATAATTTATTAACCCTTATGTGAGTGACAGGGTACCCGGGTAACTTTTTAATCTTTAATTGCATTTTTTGTTTGTTTGAAGTTTCTTTATATATTTAAATATAAATATATTTAAGTAAACATTAGCTTAGTTTCTTAATTTGAAAGGGTTCTGTGGGTCAATTTATATTATGCACCCTTAACGGAGTGACAGGGTACCGGGTACCTTGGCGAAAATATTTAAAATAACATTTATTTTTTAGTAAAATTTAATTTATTGTAATGAATATCAGCTTAAAAGCATGTTGAATTGAATAACCTGGAATATTTTTTTACTTTTCACATGAATGAAAATTTAAAAATAAAAAGACAGTGTTAGTCATTTTGTACATTAACATATTTCGTTTATATTGTTTATTCAAACAAAAGGCTTGAAGAAAGCACAAAAAAATAGAATTATATACAGAAAAAACAAAAAAAAAAAAAAAATAGTGTACTGAGATCCTTGGAAGAAGGATTTACACAGAGGACGGTGAATTGAATGTTCGATACAACTTGCGCACGCCCTCCGAGTTTTTCTATTTTTTTTTTTTGGCACATAGAGCAACTGCAGACAACTCTGAAATTACTATTACTTTCACGCAAAATTATATCGCACATCTCACTGGATAATTAAGTTTTATATACGTCCTTAGGTGCTCCTATATTTAAGCCAGGATCAGGACCTCTGCGTTGCCGTAATTTCTGTTGATGTATTGGTATTCCGGATAGCGATCAAGACGCCAATGAGAACCATCCTTTCCATGGACTTCAGTTGTTTCTTCACTCCCGTCAGAATCATATGAATCCTCGTGTCCTCTATTTACCCCATATGTTTTGCATCGGATGCTTCTGATATTATATCGCACATTTTCAGAATATGTTCACATTCGTTTTATATATCATTTGTATCTATGGAATCTAAGCGTGCTTGTTTAGAACAAGAAGCCAATGTTGTTATTGCACTTTACCTTCTTCTTGCGCTCACCGAACTTATTCATGTATGAACATAGTAATGTATGAAAGCAGTAGCAAGTAGATGTATTTGTCGATCAATCATAAAGCCAAAGGGAAATCCCCCGATTCGTGTTTATGTTAGACATTGCAAAAACTTATATTTTACATTTTGTTAAATGAATTTTCTTATATATATTGTAATATAATGTAAAATTTTCGTATTTATTGTATGTGGTACCAGGGTACCCTGTCACTCTGTTAAAGGTGTTTTTTTTTTTTTTGGCACTCACATAAGGGTTAAAGTATAAAATTTGATAAATAAGGTCGAAGAAGTTAAATACAAAAAACATGTTTCATTATGGTCCCAACCAACAAAGCTATTTTTAAAGAAACTAATTTAACCATAATATGGTTGTTGGTGACAATGATTTGGTTAAATGAAACATAATATGGTAAACAAAATTTTAAAAATGGTTTTGCTGCTTTTTCTCTGGGTGTATATATTAAATATATAACGAAAACACTTTTAGGCGCAAGGATTTTTTACTCTATGGTAAAGTGTCATAACGTCCGCGGACTCTATGACATTTCTCTGATGACACTTTCAAAAGTGTCATAACGTCCATGGACACTATGACATTGGACGTTATGACATGTCACCTACTAAATAATGAGTGAGAGAAGCTATTCATTTTGAAAAAGTAAGCGAAGTTTTTACTGGGTATGTGTTTTTCGTCACTAAGTGTTAAGGTGGTATTCAAAATAATAATATTTTGTGTGTCGTGCTTAATTCCCAATTTGTATTCATGATAAATACGCTGAAATTTATTACTGGAGGATGAGCTAGTTTCTATGCATATTTCACTGGTTGCTTAGGCCAGATCATCAGGAAACTTTCTCCCAAATAATTCTAGAAAATTCAAAGATATTAGCGAATAAAACTGCAGAATAAATGAGAATTAAAAGTCCACAATAAGGCTTATTTGCAACGATATCAAGGCAACAATTAACAGTAAGTTTATATTTCCTTACATTGTAAGTAGGTTAAGAAAAAACAAATTAAAAACAAAACAAAACGCTTTATTGTTTTCGCAATTATATCAAAATAAAGCAATTTGCCAGTTCAGTTTTGTTCGCACGTGCACTTGTTAATTTATTATCAAAGTAATTTTTGGGAATACAAAATTATGATTAATAAGATTTTGTATGCCGTGCTTAATTCCCAATTTTTTCTTGATAAATACACTGAAATTTATTAAATATTGTTACAAAAGTAACTTTAGTTAAGAATTAGTTGTAATTATTGGTTAAGAGTAAGTTGTAATTATTATTTATCTTGTATTTGTTTGTTGTTTTGTATTTTAAGGTAGTTTTAGTTTTAGTTCACATTGTTATTGAAAATATTTTTATAATTTAGTACACTTCATTCCCAATGTGCAGAAAGACCTCGAAATGACAGTTAAAAAAAAAGCTTCAGTAAAGTGGTGAAATTATGTTAACATAAGTGGCGCCATAAACATAATAGTGGTGAATAGTAAAGCCTCGCACCTTCGAGAAACATTTCGAATGTTCTAGACAGCCGAATTACAGTATAAATACTTGCGACGGCTAGCGTAATGAGATCATTCTAAGTTCAGACTTTGTCAATAACGTATCACTTTGAGAAAATTATAGTTGGTTGTGAATAAAAGCTATAAATTACGGTTGTTAAAGTGTCTAAGTACTAAATAAAGTTGTGTAAACTATAAACAGTGTTTAAAGTGTTGTGATTATTTAGTTTTATTTAAAGTGCAATAAAGAACTTGAAACGGCTTTTAATAAAGGAAATAAACCAAAACGTTCTTGAAAGGCAGTAACGTTTAAAAAAACATGTGTTACCTTCTGTCGTTCAAGAGCTCACTATAATTTAACAAATTTTACATGATGGCGAAAAAAATTCGTGAATTGTTAGTTCTCTCTACAAATTTACGAACCAAAAGTTTTTGTAAATTCAGTTAGTCAAGAGTCATTTTTGTGATATATTTTGTTCGAGATTTTGCCTTGAAACTAAATGAAAAATATGAATAAGACTAAGTCGAACTGCTGCTTTTCACTTTTTTTATTTTTTTTTTTTTGCTTGTTAAATTTATAGCAGCAGTAACATTGAATACTACAAGAACTAAAAGATAATAACTCTGTCGACACTGCCGACAAAACAAATAAATATCTGCGCGTGCGGTTTAAATAAGTTATTGATTATTAAGCAATTTTCCATAAGTACAATTTTTTTATCAAATCCAATTCGGGATCCTTTAATTTATATATAATAATTTATTTGTATATATGTATATATATATATTAATACATAAATAAAGGACAACTATTATGTTTGACCGTAATATAATAAAAACATCAACATTTAAAAGGCACTGTACAAATGAAAAAAAGCTAAGAACAATCGCAGTAGCAAAATGAAGCACAAGAACAACAACATTTAGGACAGCTTGATAAGACGGCAAAATCGAAAACGATAACAAAAAAAGGACATTGTCATTGATAAATGAACAACAATCTGTTGAGAGTTCATAATGTAACATTTATTTTAATTTCAACTTAACAAAATTGTTATATTACGGACACTCATGTGTAAATGGTATAAAACAAACAAATATAAAACAAATACACGAGCAACTAAAAAAACGAAAATAAACGCTAAACGAAACGGACGTACAAACACATTCAGATTTTCATACGTATTTCATCAAGTATATGTTAGTTGGGGTGCAAGTGTGACACAAAAGGAGTAAAGCTTTTGAGGGAGAAAATTATCCATATACCAGTCATTAAATGACATTTGATTTGGACGTAAATTTTTTTCCTTTTCTTACAATAAATAAGATTAAGTATATTAACGAAATGTGTTAAACACGTGGACTTAATTTATGCTGCTTAAAAGAACATCAGCTAAAACTATTTGAATTGAAACCAAAACCTTAATTTATTATACAGTACTAAATAAAAAAAGATTTAACCCCCTAACGGTTATGCCATTCCCTGGAAAGCTATTAGGTTTCACCTCCAACTAAACTATTTTCAAAGAAAATTTTTAACATATTATGTTAAATTTAACCATATTTTTTGTCACCTACACCCATATTATGGTTAAAATAGTCCTCCATCAAGAAGCTACAACCATATTAAGGTTACCTCTAAACATGTTATGGTTACATATAAATATAATTCGTTTTTAAATGAACACATCAACATATTATGTTTAATTTAACTATATTATTGTCACCTACACCCATATTATGGTTAAAATAGTCCTCTGTCAAGAAGCTACAACCATATTAAGGGTGCCTCTAAACATGTTATTGTTAGATATGAAAATAATTTGTTTTTAGAAAAACAATATAATTTATATTATAAATGTTAAATATATTTTAGTTATATTAAACTATAACATGTTCTTAGGCAATCATAATATAATTGTGGCTTCTTTATGTTTTTAAATAAATAAAATTCAAATCCACTTTATTTTTTTTTTTAAATACGGCAGAATGTGTTTAAAATTCGAATTAAATACAAAATTAAGTTTAAAATTTTCTTTAAAAATATTATTGTTACACAGAAAAAAATAACAACAGTTATTAAGTAATAGATGAAAATTGTTTAAAGTTTTTCAAATATATTTAACAATTTTCTTAACTAACATGTTTGTAAATTGTCATACTAACAATTTTTTTCAGTTTAAAAATAAATACATACAATAAAATTTATTTTGTGTCAAAAAAAAAATTAATATCAATATGAACAAGTTTTAAACATTTTGGGCTTAAATAACTAAAAGGCGAAAAGATAGGCAGATTATTAAAAAACTGAATCAATCTTTGGGGTAAGTAAAGTTGTGGTTTAAATAATTAAGAGATTTTAACGGGTCTTTCGTTTATTTTAGTTTTCAAATACTAGTCGATAATTGTGTCAAGATTCCCTTTTGTGCAGATGTTAAAAAATTATTGTGCACCCAGTTCTCAGTCTGAAAAAGTCTGCTAAAAAATTTGTTTATGGTGTTTGTGATTAGTTTTTAATATATATTTCAGTAAAAATTAATCAAATAAATAATTTAAATGCATTTCATTCTTTCAAAAGGCAATTAGCTAGTTCTTAACAAAATATTTTATTAATATGACAAACTCATAATTAAAATTTGTATATATGTAATTGTTAACCATTATTTTATTCAATATTACAATTTCGTTGTTAAAAATATTTGTTGAATATCAACAATTTGAATTAACAAAAGTATTTTTTATATTTACAAATTCGGTTGTTGACGAATTTGGTATTCAAAGTGACAATTGATTTGTCGTAATTTTTTTTCTGTGTAAAGATGTCCATATATTGACATAAGTATGTCTGGTTTTTCGGGAGCATGTTTAACTCCTGCATAAGTATGGCGTTATGATAAACACGAAATGTAGAACAAAACAACTTGCCCCTCCAGGCATTCCTAACACTGTGTGTAATTTTTTAAGTCATGGAAATATACAGAAACCACTACGTGATGAAACCCAAAAAAGAAATCGTCCCGTCATTATAAGGCTGAATGAATATCTTAAGATCTGAAACTTTTGAGTGCAAATAAATGAATTCTGCAAAAATTTTAATTTATCATGCCTGCAAAATGATTAGAGTTTCATGCGAAAAAAAATTTAATTCTATTTGCACCGAAACATGTTACATTCACAAGAAATGAAGCAAAGGATAAATGGCTAAATGGCTAAAAAGTTGTATTCAAATTGGATATTCAAGTCAGGCCCGTTTTCACAACTAACCGATAACTTAAAGTAGACTTTAAATGGCCTTAGTAGATTAAAGTTAATCCTACCTGGTAGGTTAAAGTAAAGTTGTAATAATGGAACACTTTTTATACGGCCGATAAAATCGTACCTTTAGCTATCGTTAAGTTGTGAAAACGGTCCTCAGTCTATTAAACAATTTGATAACATGAATTATTTTTAAAAAATAACTTTTAACCCAGATTCGATTCTATGTATATAAAAAACGCCACATCTGACAGCCCTAAAAGTTATAACTGTGTAGTTTTTATCGAACCATATGGAGACATTCGACCTAGAAATTAACACTTACATTTCCATAATAAGGATTACATTTTCGCGCTTACGACTAATATTAGTGGCAATAATTAAAATTTAAATACGTGCATGTATTTTGTTAATAAAATTATCCTTTATCTCTTATATAAAAAAATGAACTTTTTTGGAGTTTGCTGCCTGTTTTTAGAACGCGAGCGCAAAAGTGACTCGTTTAACTAACATTTATAGCAAAACAGAATATCAAAAACAGGCAGTTAATCCCAGGCTTCCCACAGGGCATAATTTACATCCCCACATACATACATACCAAGTCAGCCACATTTTTTTACGCACTTTTAAAACATACAAAAGTTTTTAAAAACATACGAAAGTTAAAAACAAAATAGTTGATACTACTTTTAAGAAAACTTTACATGCAAGGATATAAGAATGCATGCATTTACACGTACACACACACACTCAGATATACTTAGTTATAGTTTTTGCGTTTGTTTGGGTGATAAATCCCAGCGGGAAAAGGAAGGAGTACGGATGCCTTCTCCTCCTTCTTTTGGATATACAAGACCTGCTCGCTCCATTCCATACTCATATCTTTTTTACACACGTTGCCATTGCGGAGTAGGCCTTCCGCTCTCGCTTCTTGAGAAGGTACATAAGAATGGTAACGGGATCAAAAAAAATAATTATTTTTCTTTTGCTTGTGCAAAAAAAAAAAACAATCAAAAATGTTACTCCTTACCCAATAAAAAATGGAGCTTCCAACGAAAGTAAAAGTTTCGCTTACCATTGCGCTTACGGAAGACATGAATTTTATATGGCGAGTTCCCACTTTGAAGCAATACATTTTTGACACATAAAGCGCATTATTCAGCGCACGTAAAAATTGTTGGATGTAACGATCCAGTGTGTAAAACTGAATGTTTTGATACCGTTATTTTTTAGTATTCTCCCTTACAAACCTGCTTCGTGGTAAGGGAATGCCGTAGCACTTGAAATGTTATTTTTTTTTTATAAAAGTTGTTGAGAGTTCTTTTACTTACTTTACTGCATTTCTGTATGTCTTATTGCGTAGCGCATATTTGTGCGCTTATTTTTTTAAATGTACCTTTAGTGCTTCGCAAAATGATAAAATTTTTTATTGGGTCTCTACTCCCTTCTCATAGAAGCGATGGTGGAAGGTGTATCTTATCTTGTACACCACGATTTGCATTAACAAATACAGGAGCTGTACCAAAAAGTACTAAAGTGCAAACAGGCATGGACAGATATATAACAATAACTAAGAGAAAGGCTAGCCCTAGGTCCACCCAACAGGAACGCGTGGCCAAACAATACAAAGGCTCTAACGTAGTCTCTTTGCCAACAAATGGTAACAGATTCTCTGTACTATCCATACCTGACGATGAAGAAGCAGAATTAGCTAATGGGACAGCCACTAAAGAAGTTAAACCGCCACCTATCTATCTGCGGGAGCAAACATCAAATAGCATAGTCAACATGTTGACTCAACTTGTAGGTAAGAACAATTTCTACGTCGTTTCTATACGACGCGGACAAATTCAAGAGACCAAAATTCAAGCCAGTACAGAAACGAACTTTCGTATTATATCAAGACACCTGGACGCAGAAAATAAAAGCTACTATACATACCAATTAAAAAGTGCTAAGGGATTGATTATTGTCATAAAAGGCATAGATAGTTCCGTTCCTACAGATGAAATAAAATCTGCCGTAGAGCAAGAGGGGTACGAGGTAAAATCGGTTCATAACATTTTGAACAGGAACAAAGTTCCCCAACCACTGCACCGCATTGAGATATCGTTTGATTCATCGGTTCTCAAAACCAAAAATTCAGTTCATCCCATATACAACTTGCGCTACCTACTCAACAGAAGAATAACTGTTGAGGAGCCAATAAAACGAAAGGGTCCCTCCCAATGCACAAACTGTCAGGAATATGGGCATACAAAATCATATTGTAAATTGCCTCACGTATGTGTGGTTTGTGGCGACGCTCATAAAACCGCCGAATGTAATCGTTCTAAAGTTGACCCAAATGTCAAGAAATGCAGCAACTGTGGCGAAAATCACACGGCAAACTATAGGGGTTGTAAAGTCTTCTTGCATTTAAAAAAACCAGCTTTAGTTCAAAAATATACTCACTCCCAATATGGTCCATCACATGCGCCCAGCCAAGCCGCTGGCTCTATTGCTAGTACTACACAAACAAACAAACAAAACCAATCATATGCCCAAGTCCTAAAAGGAAACCCTAATGCGAAAAATCCCCCGAGTACTTCCAACGCAAAGCAACCTCCATACGCTAATGTTCCTAGGGAAGGTCTACAAATGCCTACCTCAATTGAAAATTTAATTCAAACTATGAATAACTTCATGGCCACTATGCAGAGCATGTTTCAGGAAATGATGCGAAACCAGAACATGCTCCTGCAAGTTCTACTCAACAAAAAATGAACCAGTTAAAAATATGTTTCTGGAATGCAAACGGGTTATCCCAACATAAACACGAAGTTGCAAACTTTCTTCATAGGCATGAAATCGACGTACTTCTTGTCTCTGAAACACACTTTACTCTTAAAAACTGCTTTAGGGTAAATGGTTACCTTACGTATGACACAAAACATCCCAGCGGACGAGCTTGTGGTGGCACAGCCATAATTGTGCACAAACACATCAGACACTTACCATTGCCAGAGTTCGAAGAAGATTGTATCCAGGCCACATCTATAAATCTGACTGATTTCAAACTAACGTTAACATCCGTTTATTGTCCCCCGAGGCACAAAATTCTACACGATAAATTTCTCAACTTCTTCTCCACATTGGGCCAGAAATTCATTGCTGCTGGCGACTACAACGCTAAACATACATATTGGGGCTCCAGACTTATTAGTCCTAGAGGTAATCAGCTATATAATACCGTAACTGCAAATAACTTTGATGTGGTATCAAGTGGTGAGCCTACCTATTGGCCAACCGACTTCAACAAGCTACCAGACCTTATTGACTTTGCTGTAATCAAAAACATCAAGCGCGATCAGGTACTAGTTAGTTCCTCCTATGATCTTTCGTCTGATCATTCACCTTCAATCCTCATTTTAAAATGTAACTCTGACGCCGCAGCTGCAAACTGGTTTTCCTATCCAAACAGAAACACAAATTGGTTAAAGTATAAAATGTATGTGAGCTCTCACCTATCACAGTGCATTCCCCTAAAAAATTCATCTGACATCCAAATAGCTGTCGACCGATTTACAGAAGTCTTGGATGCTGCAGCAAGAAATGCAACCCCAATCAAGCGGACAATTAAACGTGCTCCTTACAATACATCGACGGATATAGAGACCCTTATCAGAGAAAAAAGGAAGTTAAGAAGACAATGGCAAAACAGTCGTTCCCCAACCACTAAGGCCCAACTACAATTATGCCTGACAACTCTTCGCAACAAATTGAGACAGAACCACGAGTCTGCAATAGAAGGCTATCTAAACAGCCTAGATGCCAAAAAAAACTCCAATTATAGCTTATGGAAGGCTGTACGGCATATGAAATGCCCTATAACCCAAGAATCTCCATTAAGACTGGAAAACCGCACTTGGGCGAAAAACACAGATGAAAAATTAAACGCTTTCGCGGGCCATCTTGAGAAAGTTTTCACGCCACATGATACACATACTTGTTCCTGTCGTCCAACCATTCCTGATAAGGTAAACCATCCATTAAAATTTAACATTACTCAAGTAAAATCTGCAATAGAAAAAGTGAATATTAGAAAATCTCCCGGACTTGACCGTATCACAGGGTCAATGATAAGAAACTTACCTTCGTCTGCTTCCAGAATCTTGCTGTTCATTTTTAACGCTATATTAAGAGTCGGATACTTCCCATCCTCATGGAAGAAGTCTATAATTGTTATGATTCCCAAGCCAGGAAAAGATGCTAGCCAGGTTGCGTCGTACAGACCGATAAGCTTATTATCAATCCTATCAAAGCTTTTCGAAAAAATATTCATTTTAAGTATAACTCCTCATCTAAATGAACACGACATCATCCCGGATCACCAGTTCGGATTCAGAGCGAAACATGGTACAATAGAGCAAGTGCATAGAATTGTCACCCTTATTAGATCGGCGTTTGAGAAAAAGCAATACTGCTCAGCCCTGTTTATAGACATTTCCCAAGCATTTGACAAAGTTTGGCATGATGGGCTACTCATCAAAATAACACGAATGCTTCCTCAAAACACTCACAAGCTTCTGGAGAGCTATCTAACAGGCAGAACATTCATAGTAAGGTCGCAAGATAAATACTCCCCCCTCAAGAAAATTACTGCTGGTGTTCCCCAAGGCAGCATATTAGGACCGCTTCTATATATAATATACACAGCGGATATGCCAACAAACCTGAGCACGCATACCTCTACATTTGCAGACGACACAGCATTTATTAGCGTTAACCATGACCCAAAAGTCGCATCGCAAAATCTGCAGTCCCACATCAATGAACTAGAGGCATGGCTAGAAAAATGGAGAATAAAGGTTAACCCGGCTAAATGTGCTCACTTAACTTTCACGCTCAGAAGACAAACGTGCCCAGCAGTAAAAATAAATAACATCACTGTTCCGGTAGAAAACCATGTAAAGTACTTGGGAGTTCATATAGATAGACGTTTGACCTGGTCTCGTCATATCGAAGCGAAAATAACGGCTATGAAACTTAAAGCAGCTCAACTACATTGGCTTCTCGGTAGAAACTCAAACTTGTCTTTAGACAACAAAGTTCTTCTATACAAGTCCATCATAAAACCAATATGGACATATGGCATCCAATTATGGGGTACTGCATGCGCATCTAACATCCAAAAGCTTCAAAGAAGACAGTCTAGAATATTACGACAAATTGTCTGCGCCCCATGGTATATACGTAATGATATTATCCACAGAGATCTCAACCTCCCCACTATCCAGGAGGAAATTAAAAAATATTCAATAAGCTACATCGGTAAACTAATGGTTCACCCTAACTACCTCGCTCGGGGTTTGCTTCAGTTCGAAGGTCACCAGAGGCTAAAAAGAACCGATACTTTGAGCCTTACTAGAAGACAGTCTTAAAAATTTGAATACAGCAGTTAGTGGTTACACAGGTAACAACTAATAAACAACAAGTAGAATTAAGATTTGAATACATATTGTAAATTTCGATAAGAAAGATTCAATAATAAAAATAAATTATTAATAAAAAAAAAAAAAAAATTGTACACCAAAGCGGTGAGACTTTCTATGAGGCATTCTTTAGCAGTTAGATAAGAATAGTAATTTAATCAAAACAATTTTTAAGCAGGCCTTTAAAAAGGCCTGAAGTAAGAAGGTCTTCTGAGTTTTACCGCTGGGATAAAGAACCTTTAAGTAGAGTTAAGATTTAAAAACAAACAGTGATAATAAAATAGCAAGTTTTTGTAAATTATTGTATACAAAGTATGTATGTTGCCAAAGCACGCGGTATGCTGTATTAGCAACAATACTTTAAGAAAATGAAATCATATAAGATATTTTAATTTTTTTTTTTTTGTCTTAGCGCCTCAAAAAACATCATAGAAAAAGAAAGGGAAGAGGAAAAACTAAAAAATCCTTATGGCAATGGTAAAAAAAAATAATTTATTACCCCATTAAAAACTATTATTTTAAGGTGACCATACGTACTCTTTTTTAGAGGACAATCCTCTTTTTTAACTGGCTGTCCTCTATAAAATTTGTGTCCTCTTTAATCATCTTTTTTTCATAATCTGTCATCTTTGTCCTCTTTATTTTTAAAATATGACCAATTATTTATTTATAAATTAAAATAAAAATTTTATTTCACGGTGATCAACGGTTTTTTCTGTGCAATCGTATGGAAAATGTTGTGCCATGCTTGTTCTGTTCATACTCCTACTGGACTCTCATACACTTGCAGTATAAAATTTTGAATAATTTTTTGCAATGATTATTAAAGTTTAGTTGTTTTTTTTTTTTGTAACTAATTTTACTTAAGTAAATGTAAATTTTTATACATCTTCGGCTTAATATGCAAACCTGCTCACTCCCTTTCAACAAATTTTACAGGTAAAACTTTTTATTTTTCCTATTTACTGCTTGAGAGGAGAACCAAAAATATAGTTGATTTGACACACTTCAAGACTCAAATTGAAGAATAACTACATGCTTGTAGACGAGGCATATATTTCTCTACCACACGGCATCAAATCTCAATTTACTTAAAAAGTGGATTTCGCAGGTCTGCAAACTAAGCCGACGATATGTAATTATTTTTAAATCTTCTTTACATTTATTAATATGGGAATGTAAATTTGTCTGAAAAATATGTACAAAAATCTTGAAGTCAAAAAATTTTTTACTTTTTTTCTTTATGTCCTCTATTTTTATTTTCAAAATCTGGTCGCCTTAATTATTTGAACATATGAAGAATAATAATACACATATCTACATACGTATATGTTTGCATTGCACACTTTACATTTCTGTGCACGTGCTATAAAGTTTAATATGTTGTTTCCAGGTAACAAGCAATTGATTGTGTAGTAAAATTTATATGAAAAGCACTCGAAAAACTGAGCGATTTTCATATATATTTTTCTTCACAATCAATTGCCTGTTACCTAGAAACAACACATAAGCAAAATTTTTTTGATAGAAGTGTTTAGTTGGTCTTCAAAATCGTCGTGTGTACATGCCGGTAGTTTTATATCAGTTTCATTACCTTTAATGTATAACAAAAACTTAAGAGCCAAATATATCGATCGAAAATTCCATTTAAATTGTATTGTAATTTCGATCGATATCGAATGCCGTAATTTGGCCCCAGGACTTCTTAAAATTTCGTTTTATCCTTAGTTTTTCTCCAACAGACATGCTTTTCTTTACTTTTAATAAGGAAAAATCACGTAGAAGCTTCGAACGTATGTAGTTGCATTCCGATTCATGGATAGACTTAGAACTCCTTTAACACAATGCTGGTACACAAACCTGTACGCATGTTCTGAAACTTTAGTGAAAACTTCTTGCATCGAAAAGATGTGAAACAAAATATTTCATCGTTTCTCGAAAAGTGAGAAAAATGTGTGTCTGTAACTCATGTCGAAAACTATCAAAAGAGATTACGTCGTTACGTTATAAATGTCATAATATTGCACTCGAAGCCGATGTGACATTGCAGATGTTCAGAACGCCAGTAACAATATCGTTAACGGCGACCAAAATGTTCTAAAATTTAAAAATTTTCAACGACGGCGGCGAAAATACAACCGTCGGCTATACCAAATTGTGTAAAGAGCGACTTTAATGTTTGTTGTTTGCAAGCGAGCTTTGAAGACATTCGTATATTTTATAAAAATGTTAAAAGCAAAATAATAAGACAATGAAAAATGTGCCAAGAACAATATATTATTATTATTCTTTGCATTTTGAATTGTTTTTTAGTGTTCAAATTTTTCTCGCCCCATTTTTATTCTAATGATTATTACACATTCAAATAAAAACTTAAAGTCAACTTAATTATTAAATCTATTATTTCATCTAGCGCACATACAATAATATGGTAAAGGGTATATTAAATTCGACATAGCCGAAAATAGCTTTTTCTTGTTTTGAATTACAACTTAACTCTTTACCGCTTTAATTTTAACTTAAAAAAAAAAATTTGCCTAAAATTTTCTCAGAGAACTTTCTAAAACAATTGGCTGGTTTTGACCTTCAAATCATCTGCTTAAATTTGACTTTAATCACGACACAAAAAAAAAAAATCACTAAAAAGAGGAAAAAGAGGTAATAACTGGCCACTGGCCCATTGGGAGGCACGTCTAGAGGTTGGGGCTCCCTTACAATGACTTATGTAGAAGTTGCGGCGAGGAGAATGAGGAAGAGTCAAAGGAACATATTCTCTGTAATTGTCCGGCATTCGGAGATCTAACTGAGCAACCTAAATAAGAGCGGAAGCGTTTTTTGTATGTCAAAACTTCTCATTTGCACACAATTTATACGAAACAAACCATTAGAATGCGAATTAGAAACCACCCGGCTGATAAATCTTATTTGACAGATCGCTATGTCGGTTTGTTTCATTAAAATTGAATTTAAATAAAATTTTCGTGTTTAAAAAAACGCTTGCCGCTTTTGTTTAGGTTGTTCAGTAAGACTCAAAATGTTCGGTCGAAGAGCCCTTGGGGACAAAACTTGTCTATCTGATGTTGATGTAAACAGGATCCACTCCTTAACTGAATCGACCGGATGGCTGCGTGGAAACAATATCAGCCAGATAACATAGGTAATACAACGGGAACTAATTAATGGACCCACGTGAGCTGTGCTTGATCACGGCTGCCACTGGAACCTAACCTAACCTAAAGTCTACTAAAATGTTTGCCGAAAATTTATTTGCTCACACTTCAGAAGGGCAGATTTTTCCATTTTCCGGCCAACAAATGCGATAAATTTCTTAATATGAAAATGTTATTTTTTATTTCCGGTTGAACAGTATTTATATTATCTTAATGCTAAAAGTTGTGTTATTTTGCTTTTGTTTTCTCTTTTTAGGCTCTAGTTCGAAATTGAATTTTACATTTTATCTGTCAGGCCCACAATGTCGACAAGAACATTTATTTCGCATATTAATATTGTAAACAATAATAAAAAACTAAATTTTTTGTGTGTTTTTAATATAAATATACGAAAGAAATGTTCTTGTCGACATCGTCGGCTAGGCTGTAAATTAGTGTGACCGCAAGTTATATGGGCAATTTTTTTTCGAATTTTCACTTCGAAAACCCCTTAGAATGATCCCAAATTAGAAAAAACAATATATATAAAAAACTTTAGATCGTTTGCATAGCTATTAGCTGTGCCTTGAGCCCACAAAGTTTGCTAAAATGCTATTTTTTCTCACTTGGGTCGCTTTAATTGTTGATAACTTCCGTAATATTTATTTTAGAGAAAACCCTTTTTTACAAATATTCTAGGGCTATATCTTATAAACAATGTTGATATGTATTAGTTTTCTTTAACATGAATATTTTATCCAGAAAAACCAAATTAAAAAATAACTCCGAAATTTTCTTATATCTTCGTACTACGTGACAAATTTTCAACAAAGTCGTGACCAAATGATTCTGACAGCCAATATTTATGTAAAACTTTCCCTTGAATCCGAATTTGAAGTCAGAATTGTCAAAAGTAAAACAGATTTTGAGATATTCCAAAATAACCGTTATTTGTGTTTTTAAAAAAGATGATGTGACTGAAATGCAAATATCTTCAACAATTTTGAACGGAATATATATTTCTTTCTTTTTATTGAGAGGTTATAAAATTTCTTAAATAACCATGGGTCGTTTGAAGAGATGAGTCATTAAATGGCAGAGTTATAGTCGAAAAAACTTCAAACTTTATTATAAACTTTATGATTTTGTTCAATTTTGCTCTTTTCAAGTTATTACAAACAATTAGCACAATTAGCTGATAACAAAACCGAAGCGGGCCAGATAGTAATTGGTGTTTTCTTTTATTTATTTTTAGTGAAGGAAGGAATTAAAAACATCTATGCTATTATGGCATTATGACTTTATGATATTATGAGTTTATATAGCGATATAGATAACGACAGGTTTTCTATAGAAAATAACATACATATAAACAATTTTTAAATTTAATAAAGGCGTACAAAACAAATTTTGTATGAAAATTCTCCTTAATTAACGTTGTTAAATTTAATAATCGTTTATAAATTCCGGGATTAAAGTATACCAATAATTACTTATTTATAATATGTATACCACTTTCCTTAGAAAATATATATATAGAGAAAAACAAAATTTCGGCGGAAACAATAGTTCACTTTTTATTTACGATAGGCGTAATAATCCTTTTTGCTATTTCTTAGTCTAAGATTAGTGTAAAATGTTTTTAACAGACATGTAATAAAAGTTTCTAATATTGCTACACAAACTATATTGTTTTCTATTAGATATATTTATTAGGACGGTTATTTAATGTATAAAAATAATAAAAGTTATTTGATCATTTTTAATAGAAATTCTATGTTGCCGTAGGCCTAAACAAATAAAAGTTTGTATTAGAAAGTTAAATAAAATCATGTGCGCATCAGAGAACGGCTTTCTGCGATTGCAAAAAAAGTCGCAGTAAATGAACACCAACAAATACACTCGCTTGCGGTCATACAATCAAACTTGCGCAACCGCAAACATTCGCTGCTGGTTTGCAGTCATTCAAATAATGCACATCGTGCTTTGTTATTTATTCCATCGTTAAGCTTCGTTTGTCAATAAAGATGTTTGTGTGTTTGGTCCAACAATGATTGTTTTGGAAAAGAAAAAAAAAATACAAACAAAAAAGCCAGAAATCAAGCAATTATTACTCATGTAGACATTCAGCAGTTGCTATGTAGTACAAGAAAAAAAAAATTGAAATGAAACTAAACGCACATAAGTAGGTACAAACAATTTCCATAGAAACAGAAGACTTTTGTTTTATCATCTTAAAAAGTACAGTAGTTCTGTATGTACAATGTATTATTGTTATTGTTGTTAATTTTAACAAAGCGTCTCATCGAGTGGTTTATTGTTGTTATTGTTGTTAATGTTAACAAAGCGTCTCATCGAGTGGACAATGACTATTTGAATGCAAAATTATAAGAATGTGTGCCTTTTGACTTTACACAAATTAGTTATATTGCGTGCGCAACAAAAATGCAAACAAAGCACTTTCAATAAAAAACGAACACAAATCAAATGTGTACGAAACGATGTAAAAATTACCAACGTTGAACTTTGTTTTGCAGCCAAAGAGTGAAAGTCAATTTGAGCGTATGAATAAATCAAGAAAAATAGTGATTTTTCAGTTCAGATTTTTTTTTTGTTACAAAATCTTGTTACTCTCAAATCTGCACATAATTTTTCTGGACATTCGTCATACTTTGAGATCAAAACGCGGGCTCTTACACTTAAAATAAATCAATAATATTTCCAGCTTTTTAATTAAGACAACAACACAGCATATTTTGGCTTTTGGAAGGAGATATGAGAGAAAAAATTTTTGGGCCAACCTAATATTTATATGGATAATAATCATAAATGTATAATTAATTTCCTAAGAAAAGTCATATATTTTAGTTAACATGGTGTTAAAATACTAAAGACCACTTAATATTTATAATTAAAGTGACGTTAAGTTAATTCTAAATGTATATTTAAAAGACATTGATTTGACTCAAAAGCCATTAAAAATAATATTCATATAAAGTTGTTCTGAAAAATTGAAGGAATAGGACTATTACAAAAAAGCTTTATAAAATACATAACTGAAATTTAGCTCATAGACTAAAATGAAAAAGTGTTGAATATAATATAAAGTAACCTTCGGAAGGAAATAATTCCCAGTTTCTAGTTGTTTAGAAAACTTAAAGAAAATCAATAGGCATAAAAAATGTGGGGAATATTCCAGTGAAAATAAATATAAAATTCGTAGAATCTATTTTCATATTAAAAATAGTTTACAGCAAACTGCAAAAAAGATCTTCTTTAAGTGTAGGCAGATTCTAAAATGAGCCAGCATGTTCTCTTATTATATTTAGATATTGTATTGCTCAGTTAGCTATTCCTGTTCTACTGCTTCTACACAATCTATTTGTTGCTGTTATCCTTGTAGCTGATGGGATATCCGTTTACAGGCTGTTTATTGTTTACTCACTTACACATTCACTAACACACACACACATATAAAGGTGCTTACGAATAGAAGGAATATATACACACATATTTCTATGGTTGTAAAAGTTCCAACAATAACTTGTTTCCCTCTTAGTGTTAAACCGTACAAAAAACATGATGTTATCTCGAGTAAAAGTTAACTTTCATTCGTATGAAATTGAATTCTTCATTGTTTTTCTTTTAAAACACTTAACAAACTTACACACCTATTCATGCTAATACACTGGCGGAGTAATGAAAACTGTGTTAGTATTGGAATAAGACGTTGCGTCTTTTGCGTGTGTGTCAAAGTGTATGCGTAATGTTTATAGTTCTTGTGATAAAGTTTTTATTATCTTCTAGTTATTTTTTGGATATTTCTTGATATATTTGATTTCCTTTTATTTCTCTTCCCATTTTTTTGGTGTTCTACTACTTCGACATTGTATTCCTTAATTGGTTTTACTTCTTAAACATCATTTTGTTGCAAAAGCAAATGAATATAGTTAAGAGTGTAAATTTTTTATTTTTTTTTTTTTTTCGTTTCTTTTGCCAACATATTTTCTTTATCTTTTTGTTGTTAACTTCTAAGTTGTTGTAGTAGCCAAGGCAGAAGTGCTTCGGCAAAGTGTTGGCCCAAGTGAAATTGAATACAAAATTATTGTAAATAGAAAATCTTTACCATCTTTCCTAAAATGTACGAAGAGTATAACAATATTTATTGTTATTTCTATTAACATTACAATTCCCGACAATTTATTTGCTTACATCACAAAAATGTTGGTCAATAGAAGAAAAAATTAGAGAAAGAAGACAGAAAAAAACTTAAAGACAATGTTTAACATTGTACACAACAATTTATTTTGGAAAATATATATTTATTTAAATTAATACTTTTGGGACTATGGCAAAAGAATATATAACACATTTATAACCTTCAACAAAGAAAAAGGGAATATATAAGTTTGTCATTGCGTTTGTAATTTCTACAATATTGATTTTAGACCCTAAAGGTAAATAAATATGTATAAATATATTCTGGGTCCTTATGAGTGGCGAAGATAATTTAACGATGTCCGTTTGTCTGTTGAAATATTTTTTCCGAAGAACTCAGATGTAAAGAGGACTAAGGTGATTACGTCACATTTGCTCCGTTTAATTTTGTTATGGAAGTTGAAGCTGAGCGGACGCATATCTCAGCCATGATATGAGCAAAAACCTACGACTGCCTCTAATTTTAGTTATAAATCCCGTGTTGTTGTTTTTTGTTTTTTTTTTTCTTCTGTATATCTGAAGAACAGCCAGAGGCAAAGTTTTAAAATAAGGTAAAAATATCTTACTTATCAATTCACAACAGCCGACAGTATGTGACTTTGATAGGTGAAGTAGGCGTGACACTTCCCATACCAAGGCATTTAAGAGTTATGTATGTCTAGAGAACGGCCGGAACCAAAGTTTACAAATTATGCACAAGAATCTTGATTATCAGAATACAACATCCGACTAAATGTGGGCGTGATAAGATTTCTGTATATATGGGAGACGGCAAGAGCCAAAGTTTTCAATTTAGATTTTGGATTTCGATAGACAACATCCCATAAAATGTGGGCGGAAGTGGATAAGTGGTCGTGGCACAAAATAGATTTATTAATATCTGTAGAATGTAAAGAGAAAAATTATCCAATTATAAATAACCTTTTTAAAAATATGGGTACAAAGACTTTCTAAATTTCTGTACATCTGGAGAACGTCAAGAGATAAGGTTTTCAAAATAGGTAAAAGCATTTTGGTTATCAATGCACAACATCCAACAAAATATTTTTATATAAATAGCGGTACTTATGCCCAATTTTCAGGATGGTATTTAAATCAATATTAAGTTCATTTTCATATAAACTTAAATCGTATTTAAATGCAAATGGATTTTTTGAGTTTTATTAGAAAAGTCTTATTTAATTAGGATAAAAGTACTTAATACAAAAAAATATCATAAAAAAGTTTATTAATTTTCAAGGTGGTCTCAAAATTGCTTTGCCTGTTGTAATTGTATTTTTGTCATATTGAGGGTACCTTGCTTAGTTATTCCTATAAAAACTTAAGTTGAATTTAAATGTAACACATTGGTGAATTAAGGTTTATTTAAGTGTTTAGTGAAGAAGAGAATTTTAGAATTTTGTATTTAAAACGATTTTAAACATAAATGTGTTTTAATATCAATCCTAAAAATTGGCCATTATATACTAAACTTTTTGTTTTGAACGCACGGACTTGGGGCCCTCTAAAACAATATCACATGCGGAATTCACTGAAGAAAATAGAATAGAAAATAAAGTTTTGTATTTCGTGTGAAACTTTTTAATATCTTAGACCGCAAAAGGTGTATACATTACGGGTCATTTAGTAATTCTAAGTCGATTTAGCAATGTTTGTATGCCTGCCCATCGTTTTTGAAACCATATAAGGCTAGAAACCACACAGCTAAATATCGTTATGATCGGTCCATAATTTAATATTGCTGCCGTATAAAGCATTCTTTTGGAATTTAAATTAAAACTGAGATTGCCATCACATCAAGCTATTGTCAGAAAATGGTTAAACGAAAGGCATCTTTTTGATTTGTACCCGAAACCGCTACAAGGGTTGTCTTGAATTGTCGGGAGAGCTACACACTTGCGAGAACAAATCTGCTGCTATTTCTAAAGCAGTGAAGGTTAGATAGCCCCTAGACAAGGGGCGTGTGTATAGTTTTGTCAGATTAACACTCAAATTGCTACCTCTGAGCACACACGGGAGAGGTTTTTAAACGCATTTGTATATTTTGAAAAACTAATAAAATGTTTTTAAATAATTTATTTAATGATAAATAAAAACTAAAGTCTTGAATATGAAAAAATTTCCAAAATAAGAATTGAAGTTAAATCACTATCCAGCCAATTAATGTTACAATAGAAAAAAAAAGAAACATTGAAAATAAATAAAAAAGTTTTTTATTGTTTTTTTTATTTTATCTTGCAACTTATAAAAAACTATGCAGTAGACAATTACAAAAACGAATAAGTGAAAAAATATAAAAATAAACAATAAATCGCTAGATCAAACACTTTGTTGGTTTTGAAGAACTTTTCCATTTTACATTAATTAATAGTTTTCTTATTTTTATAATTAAGAGGTAATGATTTTCCCTTTTACTAAAGTTAAGTATTGAAATCTGGCTTCGCATACTAAAGTTTTCCTGCTTGGCGGCCTGTGGCCGCGCTTAGGCGTTTTTTCCTATAGTAGGACGGGGCAGGTGGCTTCGCTGAATGCGTTTTTCTGCGTGCGTCACAAGAATAAAAAAATGTTTTTCAATGATAACTAAGGATTTTTCCTTTTGCAGAATGTTTACACCATGCGTAACAATATTCTGGAAAAATATGGCTTTGCCTCTCATTTGGGGAAAAAAATATGGCTATTTTTCTCACTTCGCAAAATCGAGCAATAAAGCCATCATGGCCTTACCTCCCATGGTAAAAAAGCACCCCCCTATTTTGAATTGATTGGATGTTTTGAATACTTTTTGGGGATTTATTTCATTTCAGGAAATGAGGACTTATTTCCAATGAAATAACTCCCCAATTTTTGGGAATTTATTTCATTTTGATTTGGGGAGTTATTTCATTTCCTTGGGGTTTCATTTCGTTTTAAAATTGGGGGTTTATTTCATATGAAATAAGACCCCAAAAATTGGGGAATTATTTCATAATTTTGTTGGGGACTTATTTCGTGGGGGACTATTTCATGCCGCCCACTTTGTTATCTATCTAATCAATTGTTTTAACCACTTAATTTATTATGCAACTCAAAAACTTAAAACACAAAAATAATTAAATATCAATTGAAATTTTTTAAATCTTATTTTATTTAATTATAAATGTTGTATTTCTACTAAAACTTAATAAAAGAAGATCAACAAACCGTAAAAATTAATTTTTTTTTTTTAAATTAATGACTTTCTTTACAGTATTTTAAAAATATTAATAAATAAATTAATAAAAGTTTGAAAAACTGACAAAAACTATTTTCCAAAAAAAAACATCATCTGTTTGTGTATGTAAATGTTTGTATATGCATTTTTGTTTAAATCAAATTTGGGTCAAGGTCTAAATTATTTGCATAAAAAATATTCAAACGATTTGTCTAACAAAATATTTGCAATTCAAATTAAAAACTGATATTAAAGTTATTTGTCAGAATTAAGTAAATAAAAATCACTTGTATTTCAATTTGATGAGTGTGTATGTGTGTGTTTGAGTGTTTCTAGGATTTGGAAAATATTTCAGTAGATTTAAACCAAAAAGAGGTAAATGTTTTTTAAACAAATATGCACAAGGGGTAAACACTTTTAGGGAAGGATTAATTTAATTAAAAGTTTGCTTAACACAAGGGCTTGAAAAAGTCCATTCCGTATTTAATTTAATGGAAGAGAAATATTTTTTTTACTAAAAATTGTTTGTTTTACTAAAAATAAATCTATTCATTAATTTCATCTCTGACAAAATTTTAATAATAAAGTATTTTGCTTTAAATTTTATATTTTTTCTCTTAAAAAGAAAACATCATTGCCTAGCTGACATAATATTTAGTGACAGCCTTTGTTAGAGCTTGTAAGACAATATCAATTTATCTCAAAACCAGCAACAAATCCCGGAACATCATAATACGAGTAATAATACTAATGCATACTGCTCTGACGTAAGTAGATTTAAAAGTATTCTGTCATTTGTGGCTGTGGAAAGTGGTAAAAACCCCTTTAATATAAATTGTGGAGGGAGAAAAATGGAATTATATTGCATGTAGTAATTTTATAAACTTTTTAGCTTTTTTGTAAATGGTGTACACAGAAAAAATTATTTTTTCAATTCAAACAAAAAATTTGTAGAATCAAAAATTTTTTTGTCTGAAATAGGTCGGTCCTATAAACAAATTCGCATATTCAAACAATTTATTTGCATTATGTTTATTGAAAAAAACACCGATTTTTTCAAACAAATAATTTAACTGAATCAAACAAAAAGATTACTGAAATTCATATAAATTTCAAACAAATAATTTTGCTGAATCAAACAAAAAAGTTTTTGCACAAACAATGACGCACACACAAGCAATCACTGTTGGAGAAGATGAAGCAGAGCAGAGCGGCCGGCTGGCTTTGAGACACATTTTTTTGTTGGAATAACTTTTGAACGAAGTCTTATTTATACACACAACACAATGTTTTTCTTCATCACTCACTGTTGCTGCATCCTTTCCTTTGCTAATGAAGAAGAAATGTAACCAAAAACGGCGGCAGACCGACTCGATATGTTTTTCGTCATCATTTTATTTTTGTATTTGATGTATTTAAGAAAACGGTTTGAAAAAATTTAATACGGGATTGTGATTTTTTTTTACCAATTTTGAAACAAACCAAAAATTTTTTTTGTTTCTTATAATGTTGTTGTATTTCTGTTGTTTAAAAAGAGTGAAACGTTTTTTTACCTGCTATTGTTTTTGTTGTTTTTTTACTACAAACCTCGTGAGGCTATTTAAACATTTTTCGTATTGTACTTTTTTAAAGCGTCCAAAAATATACTGCATGTGTTTTTTGTTGTAGTTCTTATATTTCACATAAAGAAGTGTTGCTAACGATCAAATAAAAAAATTAAAAAAAACAACATTAAGGAGCGTTAAATATTTCTCACAAAATTTTGAAAACTAGAAACCAATAACGCGTATATGATGTTTTTGAATAGTTGTCAACATTTTTGGTGGTTAAATAAAAATCAAATAAAAATATAATTTGAATCCGTAAAAAATTTGGAGAAATCAAAAAATTTTCAAACAAGCGTTTGTTTGAAAATAATTTAAACTAAAAATCTATTGTTATCGCCTTGCAACACAATAAAACGTGTTGAAACATTTATTAACATCTAGCGTCAAAAAAAAGTCCAACGTGGTTTAAGCCCGAAAAGGCCCGCCTAAGCGAGGCGAAGCTTAAACTTAAATATCTTTTATATCGTAAATAAATTAAATACTTGACTTGTTATGCAATTTTTTGCTTTTCTTCTTTAATTTAAAAATCAAAGCAGCCGAAACATATCGAATGCTCAATGAAGCTTTTCCTTAATAAAATTCCTAAATTTAAATTCGCCAGGTCTGGTTTGTGCAGTTGGCATGTGCTGACTTGGACACTGAATACAAAGACTTCCCAGTTCAACAAAAATGTAAAACATTGATAAATTGGAGGTGTTATTTAAAACTCTTAATAGGCTATATGGGTACGATTGAACCTTCGATAACGAAGACCTTTTTATGTAAAATGCAGTAATTTTTGCATATATTTTATGTTAATACGCTGTAGTAAATAAAATAGTCAGTTGCAAAACCACTTACTATAAATTAACTACTTTTCAAATGACTACAAATTGGGTTGAATCTCATGCAGATACATACAACTTTCAGATACAACTAAACATATTGCATAGAGGCCCACGTAAAACACAAATAAAAGCAAAATAAGTAAAACAAGCATGTCATGAAGTCAAATGAAAAAAAAAAATATATAAATATATAAAAGTCACAAAAATTGCAGTTGTTGTGATAAAATCTGCTGCATACATCCAGGCTTGAAAATTTTTTTGCACTTATCAATTATAATTCTCCACAAATTTATTTTTCCCGGCAAAACTGTTGATTATAAAGAAAAACGTTATATGAACGGATTAAAGAAATTGTAATTCTAAATTTTTTTGAGTTTGTTTTAGCAAAATCGGACAAGGGGTTCTCGAGTTATGTTAAACAAAAAAACATCAAGATAAGGAAAAAATTTAAAATGTCATAAAAAAAAACTGACACATACCAACGCCAAACTCTTTGAGGGTTTTACTATACTGACCAAGTACCATCACCCTGACTTGGAATTTCTCACCACCCAGACAATAATCCCAAAAATGTTCCATAGTGTTATTAAAGGTTTTTGTTTAGACGATAAATTAGCAAAAAAATATTTAAAAAAAAACAAAACAAAAAAAAAAATCATCAAATAATAATATTTTCCATTTGTTTTTCTTTTTTAAGCAATGGTTTATGCTGCTAACGAAGAGATGTTGCCATTTAATCCCTTTCTGTGGTTCAGTCATCTTATCCATAAAAAAATTGTAAGTGAGTCGCCCTAGGAAACAATAATTATCATTCCGAGAACGCCACAGTCATTTCGGGAACGTGCCATAATATACGGAAACGTTCCCAAAATGACCGTTCACGAAATGACGACTTCAAATAAATGCGCGACTTGCTTATACAGCGGCTAGTTTAAATGCGACCTGACTTTGTCAATAGTTAAATATTTGGGGCTACTTTAATATTTCTTGTCGTAAAAAAGAATTTCATCAATAATTACATTTAATAAAGACGTTCACGAAATGACGGACTATTGATGTACGCTCTACGAATAATGAATTGAAAGTTACTTACCACTTTAATATAACTTATTTGACGATAAATGCATTTACAGTGGGCTTTTTTATTGTTTTCTTCTTCTAATGCCGTTTAACACCTGATGGCTATGTTCACTTAAATTAACTATTTTTTGATTATCGTTGCGTTCACTGAAATGACTTGTGCACTATCGGACAAACTATTTTTTCATTTTTATAAAAAGAAATAAATAATGTATAAGTATCCTTTTCAAAACTAGATTTTGTATAATAAATACGGTGTATTTAGTAATGACTGGTGTTAAATACCTTAAATTGTTCATTAATATTTTGGACTTGTTTTTGAAAATGATTTTCTCTGCATGTATTTTGATTTAGTTTAAAAATTACTTCTTTATTTAAATTTATTGTTTGATGTACACATAAAACAGGTTAGTTGTAGTAATTTATGAATTTTATTTTTTCAATAAAGTCAAGATTAAATATATTAAATTGCTAGCAAAACCAATTCTGCACCTTGGTGATTTTGAGCGATATGTATGTTCATATGTGTATCTTATATTTTGTACGAAAGCCTGGAAATTAGAAAAAGTTGTCCCAAAAACACAAGAAATAGGCAAGCGCATTGATAACTTTGACCATTTGATAAGCCAAATTTTAAAGCGTGGCCGTTGTGGACAATATGATGCAAAACTGAGTTTGGTTGTACAAAATGCAAATTAAAGTTATACCCACAGGCTTGTTTTACACAGTTGCTGGTGTCCCAAAAAAAAAAATAAGATGATAAAATTTTCAATAATCGACCACAGTTGTGATATTTATTTAATTTTTTTTTACTAATTAATAGTTCATTTTACATAAAACAACGCATTTTTACTGGCCTACAAAAATTAAAGAAAATAATATGTGTTTTGAACCCTCTGACAGCGAAGTGGGTATTTAAATACACATGCCATTGAATCAAACCTGTAGTCAACGTTACTTGCCCTCTTGGTGACTTATAGCACACCTAAGGCTATAAGTCACCAAGAGGGTTTTCCGATATTCTACTCTCCCAATTTTCTAGAGCCGTCCTCGTTCGCTTTTTCCAAATATTAAAAATTGCTTACTTTTAAGACGCTAACTTTCCCAATAAAAAGGGGTAAAATTTATCTTCAAACATTTTTTAAAGTAGTCCTCTCCTTTCTTTATGTTTCTGTAAAAACCAATTTCCAAAACCGCTTAGCTGAAGTTAGCCAGAATTTTTCTACGAAGGCTCTGTTTTTGGGTATTGAAATACCCATTAGTCCTTAATGGGTTAAGCATAAAAAATTTAAGTTGCTTCTGAAGAAATATGTATTTATATATATAGGTAAGTGCATTTTTATATTAAGGTACAATTGTACCCATACCAACGGTTCATGTTGTAAAAATGATACCGCTTGACAAGGGCTAAAAAAAGCAATTTCCAAATCCTCCATAAACATGAAAAACAACATGTTAAAAAACAAAAAATCAAAATTTTTATTCAAAACCACCTTAAAACTTTTTTAAACCCCCAGAAATTTATCACTTTATAACAGTTGATTACTGCTATCAGCGGTTTTACTCCACTTAACGCTTTATTTTCCAAAATTTTTGATACAGTTTTCCGCTGAATATTGTTTCGATTTTTTCCGTTAAAATCTATAGAGAGAAGAAACGCATTTCTATTTCAAAAGGTTTTATTATTTTAATAATGGCCATTATTACAACTTTCGTTAGTAAAAGTTAGGATACGAATAATAAAGAAATGATTTGCTATATTAATACACTCATAAAATTATTACAGTAACTGATTGTAGGTTATTAAATTCGTTTTCGGTACTGTTAAAATTGAATAAAAATATAGTTATTTTACGAATAAATTTATTTTTCAACATTTATGTTTGTTATTAAAAAAACAAACTACCAAAAAATAATGTTTTCCGTATTTTTTTTTGTTAATTTGTTTGATTTTTATCGGTTAAAATATATTTTTTAAAAGTAAAAACTATTCAATTTTAACGAATATGATGTTCAATAAATAAAAAACTTAGAAATTACTGAAAAAATCATTTGTTTTAAATGAAATGTAAATGATCCGTTTTTTAAATGAATTTTAATTTGTTTCAAATGAATTTTCGTTTGAATTTAACTACATAATATTTTGAGTGTATTAAAAAAATAAATATTGTTAGGTGCTAAAAACTTATTTTCAATGAGCAAGAAAATATTTATTAATAATTTCTTACTTCCTTATTTAGAAACAATGTCTTAGACATACATATGCTGCATATACAATTGTACCGTACGTGGTAGGAATGTGGAATGTAGTGCCGTAAATTTGATATAAAATACAATTAAATCTTAGTCGAGCTATAACTTAGACTCACTTTTGCGTAAGCACCAGTTATTGTGTGCCTTTACATAAAACGTTTTTACGTTTTTATTTGGCAACACATCTATGTCACACGCTACTACGTTTAAATGATGCAATTTTGTTTATTTTATTGTTTTTTTTTCATATTGTTTTATTGATGTGAATTTTTAATGCTGGTGTTCGATATGAAAACTTGGTCTTAGAAGTTAAAAAAAAATATTATTAATTGATACGTTTACATTATATCTTTTATTTAGACCCTTTTACTTGTGGTCACTACGACTTCTTGTTTACTTCTACTTAAAACTAATTTTTAATCAGCAAATATAATGTAATAATATCAAAGTATCATTAAAGAATTAAAAGAATTTTTAACAAACAACCAAAACCAAAGCAATAATGTTTCGTTATCATTTGAGCTCAACGATCAGAAAAATAAAATAACCTGTGGGCTAATTCTGGCAGTCGTGATCGAATATTTTTTCGATTCGAAATCAATTTTTTTTAATTCTCTCAGTCGATACTTTTCTTTGAGTTTTCAACACTGGAAAACTAATTTCGACTCGATTGAAAGAATAAGAAATAAAATTGATTTCGATTCGAAAAATCATTCGAACACTACGGACAGAATAAGCCCCATGAATACAAATTGCTTACGTGCGTACTAGTGCTGAGAAATTATTGATATTACAATCGATATTATCGATAGGAAAAATATCAATATCGATATTATTATTTAAAATACGGCTATGAAGACATGTTACAGCAGATATAACCACACAGTTTTTTGGCGCAAGTTTTTACTTGCTATTATTAATTCGCGCAGAATTACAGCAATGAATACAAACCAGAATGCCAGGTGCTATGGATTGCTTAACTGTGCTTTTTTTTAAATTTCCTAAGCTAATCCCGCGAAGCTCTATGCTTGTCTGCAGAAAAAAAAACCAGAGTTTCTGGCGGGAATCGAATCCGCAACCTCGGCGCTTAAAGACTAGCTCGCTACCAGCTAGCCTACCGGGGCACTCCACCACAATAAGTTGCGAAGAGGGTATACTAAGTTTGTCATTCCGTGTGAAACTTTTTTTTATTCATCTCAGGACCCACAAAGTATATATGTATATTCTGGGTCCTTGAGTAATTCTAAGTCGATTTAGCCATGTCCGTCTGTTAAAAACACGCTCACTTTCGAAAAACTCAAAAGAAATAAACAAGCTTGTAGTTATCCTAACCAGTTTGGGATTGAAATCCAGCAAAATCGTTTCAGTAGGATCAGAGCTATGAATCAAAATGTGGAACCACCACTTAAAAAAAATTTATAATTTTGTTACAAAAACTAACATAAATGGTGGAAAAATAAACATAATGATATAAGATTTTGCAAAAATTCCTTTAATACGACAATAAATAACACTGTAAAGTTTCGTGACGATCGGTCTATAATTTACCTTAGGCCCCATATAAACCCTACTCCCGGAAAACAGTTTAAAACCATAATTAATATTGCTATCATAACAAGTTTTGGCACATCTCAGTTATATAGGACTAGAAATGACACTGTGAAATTTCGTAAAGATCGGTTCATTATTTACCCTAGGGCCCATATAAAACCTACTCCCGGAAAAGTGTTTTGTACACCTTAAACCGTATAAAATATTGCTATCATAACAAATTTTGGCATGTCCCAGTTTTATAGGACTAGAAATGACACTGTAAAGTTTTGTGAAGATCGGTCTTTGATTTACCCTAGGCCCCATATAAGCCCTACTCCCGGAAAACAGTTTAATACGCATAAAACCGTAAAATGTAATGCTATCATAACAAAAGTTAGTACGTCACAGTTTAATAGGACTAGAAATGACAATGTGAAAATTCGTGAAGATCGGTCCATAATTTACCCTAGGCCCCGTATAAAACCCACTCTGGTAAAATAATTAAATACGCGTTAAACCGTAGCAGATATTGATATTGCGGTAAACTTTCTTCCAGCTTAGCTTCATATGGCCAGAAAAAATGTTATGCAATTTTGTGATATACGGTCCCTAATTTACCTTAGGTCCCATTTTAGCAGCCTTCTGACATTCACTGCAAACGCTTTAATTGAAAGTTATATTTTTTAATACCAGAAATCACTCTGCAGAATTTTGGGATGATTGGTTCATAGCTTACCATGGCTCCAATATAAATTGCTTTCCTAAAAGTCATTTAAGTCAGCTTAAACAGTTACGAATCATGATACTTTACTGAAGCTATTTAAAATTGTTAAAAAAAGCGTATAACTTTCTGATTGTCGGTCAATAATTTAATATAGGTTTAAACGGCAACCCATTTTAATGAAGATGTCTGTTTGTATAAAGATAAATTAATAATAAATAGACATCATATAGATATTACTCCTAAAACATTCGAACTGTCGGTGGAGGGTATCAAAGATTCGGCACAGTCGAATATAGCACTCTAACTTGTTTACTACTAATTTAAGGCCTTTATGCCGAAATTTTTATATGTTTGCATAGGGACTGAAATTTCAGATAGTTTTATGACGTTGTAAAAAAAATCAAATAAAAATGCAATTGCGAGCATAGGATAAAACAATGAACGACCATTAGAGGAAAAGTTCGCTAGATTTATTACCTTTTGGGTTGAGAATCAAATCCAATTTAGAAAATTATATAAAATTGCAATAAAATATCTTATATTCCCTGTTACGTTGGTTCCTTCAGAAAGTTGCTTATCAGAATCACAATTTTTTAAAACTGTCATCTAAAATACGTTCAATAAAGTGATAAAAACAATGAACTTTAGCCTCATTAAAAATTAGTTAACGTTTTCCTACTTGAGTACAAACATTCAGTCAATAGTAATATCGATATATCGATAGTGAAATCTGAACTATCGATAAATATCGATAGTAACTCAGCACTAGTACTTTTGTAATAAGTAAATTTGTATTTAGGTTTTTCAAACATTGATTTTAAAACTTTGATATTCGTATTTCTTTTAATTTTAATGGAAAATTGTTTTTAAAACTGTAGTAAACTTGATGATTCATTAAGTCTTCAAGGAAAGTCTTGTACTTTTGTTATCCAAAAAGTACTTTTTCGCCAAAAGCTAAGTACCTTTTTTAATATGTAAGTTTTTTTTATTGTTAATACGAATTGACTGCCTGTTTAACGATTTCGAACGTTACCGTTCACATATAAAATTTTTATGAAAAACAAAAGTTTTAAAATTACTTTCCGTATCAAATGGTCCACAAAAGTTTGAGCAGGCAGTAAAAGTTTTCACAAAATGTCCCATGTGTTTCTTTCAGACATGAATACTTATTTTTATTCATATTTATGTATGTTTATTTATCACAAAATACTTAAAAGCAAAAAACAGTTTTACTTTTAAATATTTTTACAAAATAAACTAAATTTATTATCCCTGAAAGTTTTACATTGATTAAAGTTACAAAAAAATGTACATTTGTTGTTATATTTTTACATATTCGCAGATTAAAATAAAAAAAAAAAACGAAAATATAAAAATATCGTTATACAGAAAATTGTGGCAAAAACCAAAATGAGGACGATAACCGTTTTTCCAGCAAATTTATGCCAATGATTTTTTTTGGGATAAAATATTTTATTAATATTGGTGTTTGTGTGGGGCTGTGTATCTGTGCGTGCATGAAATAACAGCAACAACAATGTGAAAATGTGTAAACAAGACAAAATAAATAATTTTAAACCCCTAATTTTCGCTTCCACCCACGCTCAGATCCCGATACATATTGGAATACATATTCACAGTTAATTATTTTTGCCATATAGCTTTCTTTTTTCTCTTTACTTTTTACTTATGTATATATCTTTAACCAATTCACGCACACACTACACCACCAAAATAACACTACTATTCTTGGAAATTTCCAAAAATAAAATAAAACTGTATATTGCAATACACCCGACGCTTCGGAAGTAATTTCGTAGCAAAAGAAAATCTGTAAAATGTTCCTATTAATTTCAACTTTGGGAAATTTTCTGCAAATAGCTATTTTGTGTAAATTTACGTAGCAAAATATGCTATTTTTAGTTTAAATAGCAAATAAGTGCAAAATTGCATGTAAATAGCAAATTTTTAAAAGGTTTATTTGTGTATAGATATCAAATTTTAACAAAACTTCCAATAACACGTAAGCTTGAATCAAATTATTCCCTAATTCGCAAACTTTGTGCACTTCCATTAAATAGAAATTTATACAAAATTTCCTATTTACGGAACATTTTCATTTAAATATTAAATTTGTGGCAATTAGTTTGTTACTAATTCGGTAGAAATAACAAATATCTGCGAGAGTTCCTATAAATAGCAAATCGTTGCAAATTTGCTCGTTGTCGGTAGATCATTACTTACAGTAATCGGTTTTGTAACAGTTACAACATTTGCGTACTTAATGTTTTTGCGTGTTTTAAAACTGTATTGTGATTAAAATCACGCCGGTGACTGATATCAGTAAATAAGCCAAAAATTTGTTACAATTGTCACACATTTTGTATATAATTTTAATTTAAATTGCACACGATTTTTATTAAATTGCAAACGTTTTTAATACACAGATTCAAAGTGAAAAAGAAGACATTAACAAAACGTCACATTAAAAAAAAAACAATAATTTTACATGAATAAAGCTCTCATTACAAATATTTGTTGTAAATCTAAGTTGTGTTTAGGCTAACAGTGACAGAGCGTAAAAAGAACACGAAAAAAACCAATATTTTTGAATGACTTAAACTCTAATTACAAATTTTTTTTTGTATTTAGGAAAACATTGATTAATTGATTAATAAAATTTTTATAAAATGTTTAAAATTTATTTTCATGAAAAGTTAAATAACTCAGTCAATTACTTATCTATTTTTAAACCCAAATATGCGTTGTAATCGTTAATAAACGTACTTTTTAAATAAACTCAATAGTATTATAGTTTCTTAAGAAAATAATGTATAAAAACGTCACTAAATTTTAAATTTTTTTGAAAAATCTGCAAAATTTGTGTTTGCTCGACAATAACACCCAAATTTCTCCAGTTTTCTTAAATAAGTTATACATTGTTCGAAAGAACTCAGTTTCTTCTTTCCAAATCTAGTAAGAAATTGAAAATCGGATCATTATCAACAAAATTACAGGCTTATAAGTGCGCAAAGGTACAAAAACCGGTTTTTACCCGTAAATCCGGATTTTGGAGGTGTCCGGTATATTTCACTATTGGAATCTTCTTTTACTCGACAAGCCCTACAAGAAAAATGATATCCGGTCCCAGGTTTTTTGGACTGTCTCACCGTGTTTTAGCAACAGTTCTACTCGTAATAATATCAAAGTTTAAACAAAACACATCAGCAATAAACAGTGTATCTCATCTTACATTGACAAATTTTTTTCGAAATAATAAAATTGTATGTTGTAGTTCCTATAAGGAACAAAGGGCCACAATAAATATAGCAAATTTGTACAAAATTACCTACCAAAGTGCAAATTCGTACAAATTTCCCATCAGTAGAAAATTTCACGCAAGTAGAAAATTTGTCCAAAGTTTCCTACAAAGAGTAGATTTGTATAAAATTCCTTTAAATAACAAATCTTAAAAAGAATTAAAATTATCCTGCAAAAAAAATGTTATTACTTAAAAAAAAAAATGTTTTTATAAATATCATATTTGTGCAAAATTAACCACAAAATTTTTTTGAAAGCAGAAATTGTTTGCCAAATTTTCTATAAATAGCAAGTTGATCATTATAAAATGTTGGTTGAACAAATGTATAAAGAATATTTTGCGTAAATATTTTGTATTTGACTTAAACTAACATTCTTAAAAACAGCAAAGACAGAAATGATAACTTTATTTCGAATAATTGTGTTGTTTTGGAATTGTGTTTAAAACGGTGTATTTAAATTTATCCTAAAAATATGTATATACTTTAAACTGTAAATTTCTAATGAGATCTAAACTCTTTTATATTTATTATTCTTATATAATTTAACACAATTTCTAAAATGACTTTAAATGTGGTAGCGAGCGGACAACCAACATATTGGCCCACTGATCATCAAAAAATTCCAGATGTCATCGATTTCGGCGTGGTTGAAAACATTCCCATAGAAACGATTCAGGTTGAAGCTTCCCTAGAATTATCTTCCGACCACACACCTACAATTGTTACTATAATAAACCCCAATAGAATTGTACCTCCGACTGGTTACTTAGCGACGACAGCTGCGCAAATTAATTGGTTAAAATATAAAAAATATCTCAGTACCCATTGCACAGAAAATATTCCGCTCAGTACACCGGATTATGTAGATCGCTCTATTGACAATTTTGACAGATTTCTGAAACTAGCTGTTCAGCATTCCAATATTGCCACCAAAAACAAAAACTATTAAAATATATTCAACAGATGTCGAGCATCTTTTGACTGAAAAAAGGAGGGCTCGAAGAGAGTGGCAATTGCACAGATCCCCTCAACTTAAGAACTTACTTAAAGAGTGTACAAAAAGACTAAGAAAGTTACTGCAGGCTCAGAAAACGGCTTCTCTGCAAAAATATCTTAAGGAACTTGATGCAACCCCAAAATCAGACTACTCATTATGGCGTGCAGCTAGAAACCTCAAAAGGCCAGTTGTCTCTAAACCACCATTAAGAAACTTGAATGGAAGTTGGGCAAGAAATGATGTTGAAAAAGGAAATCTGTTTGTCAATCATTTAAAAAACGTATTTACCACAAATATATCTCACAATATTGCGGTCGAGTTACCACCTGTTGCTGCTAGAGCAGCTTTTCCCCTAAGATTTGAGATAAGAGAAATCGAAAAGGCTATTTGTGACTTAAACACTAAGAAGGCACCTGGTATTGATAAAATCAGTAATAAAATGCTTTTGGAGCTACCTCACATAGCAAAGAAAATTATTCTTTTTATTTTTAATGCTATTTTACGCCTTGAATACTATTCTCAAAAATGGAAGGTTTCCTTAGTTACCATGATACCAAAGCCAGGTAAAGATCATACAAAAGTTGAGTCTTATAGGCCTATTAGCTTATTATCAAATATGTCAAAGTTGTTTGAGAAATTATTAGTTTCAAAATTAACACCGATTTTAAGTGTAAATAGATGTATTCCAAACCATCAGTTCGGATTTAGAAGAAAACACAGCACAATCGAACAGACTCATCGAATAGTAAATGTCATAAGAAAAGCATTTGATGAAAAGAAATATTGCTCAGCACTCTTCATCGATGTTTCGCAAGCTTTTGATAAAGTCTGGCATGAAGGCTTATTACATAAATTGAAGCAAAATTTACCAGCAAACACACACAAGCTGCTAGAAAGTTACTTAGTCGGTCGTCAATTTATTATTAAAGAAGGAAATTTCTTAAGTTCACCTCAGCCCATTGCCGCTGGAGCCCCACAAGGCAGCATTCTGGGCCCCCTATTATACTTAGTTTATACTTCGGGCATGCCAACAAGCAACTATACACAAACTTCAACATTAGAAGACGATACAGCTTTTCTAAGCGTCCACGAAAATCGTTATGAAGCATCGCGTTACTTACAGCATCATATATTTCAACTAGAAATATGGTTACGACAATGGAGGATAATGGTCAATGAGCAAAAATGCGTACATATAACATTCACTTTGCGCCGGGAATCTTGCCCCCTATTACAATCAATAATCCAATAATTCCTCAACATTCGCATGTAAAATATCTCGGTATACATCTGGATCGGCGTGGAAATGCCATATAGAGGCAAAATTAACTCAAATGAAACTAAAATCCATTCAAATTCATTGGCTTATTGGAAGAAATTCTGTCCTTAGTCTCGATTGCAAGCTTCTACTTTACAACTCTATCTTAAAGCCTATCTGGTGCTACGGTATTTAACTATGGGGCACTGCCTCGGCCTCTAATATCGACAAAATTCAAAGGCGCCAAAATAAACTTCTTCGAATAATCACAGCAGCTCCCTGGTATGTTAAAAACTCAAACATTCATAAGGATCTCAATGTGCCATTAGTTTAAACTATGATTACAAAATATGCAATAAAATATTTAAAAAGCCTTGAACAACACCCAAATCCACTAGCTCGAAATATTTTAAATCATGGCGGCCACACTCGCTTAAGAAGAAGAGACACTGCAGCACTTACCCAATTAGATGAGCGAGAAACACCTATATAGGTGAACAGAACCCGTGATGAAGAAAATTTTGTCTGGCACTGGCAGGACATAAAATAAAGCATTAGGTTAAGATTTGATTAATTATTGTTAGTTCATATTTAATATATGAAGATTCAATAAATAAATAATGAAAAAAAAAAAAATATAATTTAAACGGAATATAGCGTAGTGATTTTATATTTTTGTGATTTTTTTAACAAAATCATATTTTAAAATAAATTTCACGAATCCTTCGACGGAATTTTTTCAAAACTTTAAATTTGGTTTATTATTATCATATATACCATCATGCTAAATATTATTAGTCTGTGTCAACTCCTTCTATTTTTGCACAATTTTGTTATGCATCAAAGTTTTGTGCGTCATGTTGAAAATTGTTATATTTTTTTCTCTACCGCCACCAAACAGTTTTATTTTCACGTTTCCAAATATAAAAAACGGTACAAAACCCGTGAATGTAAATAATATAAAAATGTAAATAATAATTATATACAACAATATTTCGTTTAATTTAAAAAAAAATATATATAGTTTTCTTCTCCAACAAACAACGAAAGTTTTTGTTTATCTTTATAGTTGAATAATGAAATATTTGCACCCCTTTTTTGTTTTGTTGTAGATAAAACCGAAAACCCCGTTTTAACGCAAACGACTTTATTAACAGAACGGCAAAAAAAGTTTATAAAAATTCAATTATAACCAGGTTTAAGCTTAATCAAATATGATTTTAAAACAATTAACAGAAATGGTAAAAATGCGATAAATGTATAAAAATACCTGTAGGATAATAAATGGCGAAATAGAATTTGTGTTGAAGCTTTGGATTAGTTTGGATATGAAAACAATCGATGCATATTTATGAACAGAAAAAAATGTTGTAATAAAAAGTAAAAAACAACATAAATTTGTATACTCTTAAGTGAATAAGAATTAAAAACAATGGCAAATACTAAAAAAGAAGAGTATACATTAGTGTGACCGCAAATTATATCGGCAATTTTTTTTCGTATTTTCACTTGGCAAACCCCTTAAAATGATTTCAAATTAGAAAAAAAATATATATATAAAATTTTAGATCGTTTGCATAGTTATTAGCCGTGCCTTGAGCCCACAAAGTTTGCTAAAATGCTATTTTTATCACTATGGGTCGTTTTAATTGTTGATAACTTCCGTAATATTTATTTTAGAGAAAAACCTTATTTACAAATATTCTAGCGCTATATCTTATGAATAATGTTGTCCTGTAATAGTTTTCTTTAACATGAATATTTAATCCAGAAAAAACCAAATAAAAAAATAACACCGAAATTTTCTTATATCTTCGCATTCTTTGCCTGGTGATAACACTACGTGACAAATTTTCAATAGAGTCGTGATCAAATTGTCCCGACAGCTAATCTCTATGTAAAACTTTCAGAATTGTCAAAAGTACAACAGTTTTTGAGATATTCCAAAATAACCGTTATTTGCGTTTTTAAAAAAGATGATGTGACTGAAATGCAAATATCTTCAACAATTTTGAACGGACTTTTTATTGAGAGGTTATAAAATTAATTAAATAACCATGGGTCGTTCATGATCTCCTGAACACGAAAAACGCTGTTATTTATTTTTTCTAAGTACCGTTTTCTAGATAACGGTACTTTTGTGTTTTTCGGTGTATGGTCCCACTCAAACCCTTGTGGAGCCCAACCAAAAAGTCCGATCGAAATAAATGGCATATCTTTGGAAAGGTAATTGAATACCTTTTCCGTCGATTTCTATCTCATAAGAAATGGCTGAGTAATGGCATGGATTTTTTCATCTTATACAAAATTCCGTTTTTTTTTAAATACGTTACAACTGATGGACGCCGAATATAGTGTGTGAGCAATGAAGATAAAAAATATTGTCGTTCCACAAAATCCTAAATAAAAACTTTATTTTTCTTCCGAAATTACGCTTAAAATGATGGTAATGAAATAAACTATTTGGTTCAAAAATAAAACATTCCAGATCTTCACTATAACGTAGAAAGAAAACGAAATAAAAATGAAAAATTAAAAAAAAGCCATTTCTTATGATATAGAAATTTTCAGCATATCGACGGAAAAGGTATCCAATTACCTTTCCAACGATATGTCACTTATTTCGATCGGACTTTTTGGTTGGGCTCCACAAGGGTTTGAGTGGGACCATACACCGAAAAACACAAAAGTACCGTTACCTAAAAAACGGTACTTAGAAAAAATAAATAACAGCGTTTTTCGTGTTCAGGAGATCCCAATTAACTTATCTAGGCATGTGGCGTTCTTGGTATTTTTCCAAATTAAAAATTTGTAAAGCAGTGTAATGAGTTTTGAAGTTTTGTCCAATATAACTCTGCCATTTAATGACTCATCTCTTCAAACGACCCATGGTTATTTAAGAAATTTTATAACCTCTCAATAAAAAGAAAGAAATATATATTCCGTTCAAAGTTGTTGAAGATATTTGCATTTCAGTCACATCATCTTTTTCAAAAACACAAATAACGGTTATTTTTCAATATCTCAAAAACTGTTATACTTTTGATAATTCTGACTTCATATTCGGATTCAAGGGAAAGTTTTACATAAAGATTAGCTGTCAGAACCATTTGGTCACGACTCTATTGAAAATTTGTCACGTAGTGTCATCACCAGGCAAAGAATGCAAAGATATGGGAAAATTTCGGTGTTATTTTTTAATTTGTTTTTTTCTGGATTAAATATTCATGCTAAAGAATACTAACACAGAGCAACATTGTTCATAAGATATAGCCCTAGAATATTTGTAAATAAGGTTTTTCTCTAAAATAAATATTACGGAAGTTATCAACAATTAAAGCGACCAATAGTGAGAAAAATAGCATTTTAGCAAACTTTGTGGGCTCAAGGCACGGCTAATAACTATGCAAACGATCTAAAATTTTATATATATATTTTTTTTTCTAATTTGGAATCATTCTAAGGGGTTTGCCAAGTGAAAATACGAAAAAAAAAACTACATTGTTTTGCATTTTCCAAAAAAAAGCCAAAAAATTTGCGCCCAATTTCACACTAATAGCACATGTTTCTTATAAATATCAGTCTTGCGCAAAACTCTTTATAAATGTAAATTTTCGAAAAATTTTCCATATACAAAAAGTTTGAACAAACATGCCGCAAAAAGCAAACTTTCATAAAATAGTTTATAATTAGCAAAATTTCTTAAAATAGCGCTTTTTTGCGCAAAACTTGTTATAAATTAAATTTTGCAAAAGAAACTTCCTATAAGCAAAAAATGTGCATTAAAACTAAATAAATACAGATTTGCGAAAAAAAAATTAAAAACAAAAAATTTTCATAAGACAAATAACAAAATTGATAAAAATTTCATACTAATGGAAAAAATTTCTTTTAAAAAGATATTTAAAAAAATTATTTTCGTATCTCAGGACCCATTGGTGATTTCCCGATTGGTCATCGAGCGGACAGGAGTTTTTTGCATCACAAATCCACAAAACTTTAATCCCCAATTTGGCTAGATTCACATTCGCATTCACTTCATCGTCAAATCGTACAAAACATCGCAGTGACCATAATCTGTAAATGGCCAATGTTACTCGACATAGAGGATAAGATGCAATGGCACATAAATCTTTCGTATTATCATTGCATGAATGATTTACACCTGTCATTATTATTATGTCAGTAAAGGCATACATTTCATTAACTGTTACATATTTCCAATTAAGTCGAGGTTTTGTTGGCTTGGTTCCAATGTAGACTGCATAAGTGACATCTGATTTTGTGTTTGTCTTACCACCATATCTACTCTCAAGTTTGAGCTTTTGAAAGCAATTCCGTTGATCTTGCAGGCCCGCAACTTTGCCGTAGAATATTAAGAGTTCTAGTTTTGGTGGGATAACAAACTGTGCTTTTGCCACACGGCAAAATATTTACTTCGGCATCACTTCCAACTGAAGACTCATCGTACATATCAGCATTAGACAGATTATAATTCCAGTATATGCTGTTTTACCGTCTACTCTTTAAGACAACTGTTTAATCTGATAAATTTTTTGATTGGCTTTATGATAGAAACTTCACTTTACGCGACATTCTTACCTGATTTTAATTTAAAAATTAATATACCTACAAGGGTAGTAGCGAAACTTCTGTAAGCCGACCTACATATATATTTAAGAGCAACAAGCAAATGCTTAACCCTTTGAGGACCAGACTTTTTCTGCCGAAGTGATTTTTTATTTTTTCTTATATTCATAATATATGGCTCAATAACAGTAACGTCAAAAAAATAGGCCCCCCTGGTCCAAGTATAGCAAATATAGTTGCCTATGGGCTGAAAGAGAATTATTTATCCAAAAAATTAAATTAAAACCATTTAAAAAGTAATTTATAAATAACTAACAATTTAAGATAAGTCCTATACGTGGTATTCCCCAAAACAGTCACGTGATGTAAAGAAGCAATACATTGCATATAGTACAAAATACATTTGGCTATATTTGCCATAGCTGGCACAACGAAGGCATCGTTTCCAATTCTCACGTTTTTCCATTTTATGGAAAGACTTCGGCTTTTTAGAGAGATACTTCCAGTTCTGGTTGCTTCCGGGAATCTGCGCGTCATTTATTAATTCCTTTAGCTGCGCGAAAAACAATCGAGGTCACTTTTGTCGGGAAGTTTGCTATATATCACGTAGCTATTATGGACACATATTTCGAAGAGATCAAAGAACAATCCAATATAAAACCTCCATTAACTTCTGCGATCATACTCATAGTAAACCTTTTTTGTCCATGAGATCGATACCTCCGATTCCCTTACTGTAGTACTGGACAACCAACGGGCAATCTATATACTTTGCACACCACATTATGCACATTTATAAAACCAAAAAAGTATAGAAAAATAGTAGCTACTATTGCAATATTGCAAGTTTGCAATTATAAAAACTTACCTTGAAAATTACAAACAGCATTGAACACACCATACGCTTGCGGCAGTTCCACATGTGCATTTACAATGGGTTTTAGAACTTGCGAATGTTCATATACGCAATTCAGAAAATCTTCTCTGGTGGTATAAAAAGTGCTGGCTTTTCTGGTAATACTGCAGCATTTGAAGTCGATGCAATTGGCTCATCCTCTACAGCAACTTGTACCGCTTTACGACCAACGCGAGCGTTTTTAATTACAGGAGATTCTATATGATTAGTTCCTTCACAAACAACTTCTATGGGCTCATCCTCTTGGATATCCAAAGCGTAATTTTCTAGAAAAACGATGTCCTCTTCATCCATATATGCAGCAGCTGCTTCCTCCTTGTCACTGATGTCGCAAAACCAAAGTTGCTCAAGTTCATCCGGATTAAGGAAAAGAAAACGATCACGGACTAATCCACTCATTTAAATTTTTTTTATTAATAATAACCAAATAATAATACACTCTTTGATCAAAAATACAACGATACTACACTTTCAAATAGTAATGCACGAAAGACTCTGATTGATTTCGAATAATAAATTAATAAAAACAAACAAACAAACAATCAGCGCAAAAAAAACTTTGAACTTAAAACAATAACAGATAAGATGCGTTTTGTTCAATTGACTTTCAAAAAAAAAACTACGTAAAACTATGTATATACACTAGAGTGGGTCAATTTGTTCGGGCAAATCGTAATCTACGGAAAATTCTAAAAAGTGCAAATAATCTTCTTTCAAATTTTTGTACGTTCTTAAATTAAATTTTAGGTCACCGTCGGTTTTTGAATCATTTTCTTCATATATTTGATTAAAGCCGACTAATTCACCCAAAGTTATAAAGCAATAAGGGCCCGGGTATGTGGCACTCGCTGGCTGCTGTCCATTAAACATTAAAATTAGTGTAATTTAATTTTGTTAAATGAACTAAAGTTTTAAGATTGTCATAAGTCTCTTTAATTTGTGATACTATGCATAGTATAATTAACCGATTGACATTATTTAATTTGCGTTTATTTCCAATATTTCCCCAAGAAGAATTAGAGGATAAGTTTTTACTTTCACAATCGTTTGAATCATTTTCTTCTTCTTCAGATAAAGTAGATAACGAAATTTTGAAAAAATTTTGACCTCCATCTGCCAATAATTTTATTTTAGTTTCCTGTATTTGCTCCACGTCCCCTTGTTCAAAAACAAAGTGAAGAAGTTCACTTGCGTTAGCATTAACAACCGGTCTTTGTGAATTTCCTTCTTTAGTCTTCAAATTAGAAAAAGTTTTTTGGTAACAATTTTTATATGCTTTATGTGTCATAAATGTATTGCTTCAAAATGGGAACTTGCCATATAAAATTCATGTCTCTCTTACAAACCTGCTTCGTTCGAAGCTCCATTTTTTATTGGGTAACAACTTGAATAAAAATGTATTTAAAAGAAAAAATACATTACATACTGGGTCACAAGGCCCAACATAACCTTTAAACCATAACAGCACTTATAAAGTTATGCGCTTAATACGAGTTTTTGTACATTTTTTAAATATTGCTGGCTATTCTTGAAAACGCGTCGAAAAAGTGAAAATTTTTATAAAAAAAAATTTTTTTTTGTTTACCATACATTTCTTAAATGGAATAAACGTGTGAATTTTAACGGTAAATTGTGTGAACTATAGAATTACAAACTTTTCATTACCTATTTATTTTTTGTTTTTAAATAATGGCCCTTATGATGTAAAACGCAACGCCAAAGAATAACATAGAAAGCTAAACAAATTCATAAATATTTTGTAATTTTGTTGTTGCTTTCTACAAAAATATATGTACCGTTTTAATATTTTCAACGCCACAAGTAATGAGGCGTTTGAAATTTCAAAACGCAAAAAGAATTTCTGTAGAAAGCAACAACAAAATTACAAAATATTTATGACTTTGTTTTTGCTTTCAATGTAATTCTTTGGCGTAACGTTGCGAATTATATAATTAGGGCCTATGATTCTTACTACACCATTTCCAATTGTATTTCAGAATTTTCTAACTATATTTAAGAAATTTCCAATTTAACTTAAAAAATGTCCAATTGTAACTTCTGAAAGTGTCCAATTGTATTTCAGAAATTTATGTTTTTATAGCTAATACAATTTTTTAAATTGGAAATGGACGATAGCAATTTGTCTGAGCCGCCATTAACTACAAGCATCTACCGTTTACTGATCTAGGGTTACCGGTACATGTTCAGAGAACAATTGCTTACCCACGTGCCATAGAATGTAATCGAGATGATATTTAAGCCGCAACAGAATACCACGAATGGATTGCAAAAAAGATATTGTATGTAAATTGCAGCTATAGGCCGAAACTAAATTTTTTACCCCTGGCTTAGCCAGTATTTTTGTTATAAATTTTTTATTTTTATTTCATTCGGTTCCTTTTTTAAGTTGTGAATTTTACAAAAAATTGCGTTTTAATAAAAATTAGAATAATAATAAAAATATTTATTTTTTATTTTTTTTATTTTCAGTTTTTGCTTAAATTTTATTTAAAGAAATTTTCGTTTAATTAAGCTTTGATTAATCAATTCTATGGCATTTTGACAAAACATGTTAAGTCAAAATTAAAAAGTTGAAAAAATGGTGTTAATCGTATGAATTTTCATTAAAAAACATTTTTGCTTGTGTTTTTAAAATTTTGTATTATGAACAAAATTTTTCTTTAATTTCGGTTTATTTTATTTTTTAACAAAAATGCTTTTTTCACCGAGTTTTTTTTAAATCTTTTTTGCTCTCTTATTTCCACTTAAGATGTTTTGTCGGAATGCCGCAGAATTATTTTATTTTAATCAGCATTGAATTAAAATTTAGTTAAATAATTTTATTTAAATTGTGTGTACCAAATTGTAACAGTTTTAGGTTTCTTATCAGCTTGACTTTGATTACTTTGACAAAAACCTCTTAACCAATTATTGATGTACAGATTTTTCTAAAAATGAGCACAGATATAGAAAGCTGAGAGAATTTTCTTTTAAACAAGCCCAAGAATTTTGCGTAGATTACGATTTTGCTATACGCTTGGTGGGCAAAAAAAATTGACCCACCCTAATATACACACATACATACAAACAATTATGAAAATAAAAAAAAAAATATTTAGATTATTTTAGGTGCGCTTTTTCCATTTCAACCCGCAGGCAAACATACTTGCCATACTTGTTTGGGGTAAATGTGGGCAGGTTGAAATTTACACATACTTCCCCATATATATTTTGAAAGGTAAGAGGCGCCTCCAAAATATACCCGAGTTTTGGACAGGTGCGCCCTACGCTCTAGGAAATGGGGCCAGATAGGCCCCTACCACCTACCACATTTTTGTTGCCCCAACCCTCCGCTACAAATCCGTTTTGAACATATTTACGCTATCTCTTACGTGAACAATTATATGATGCAAAATCCCCTGTGGTGCGATTCACTAACTTTTAACGATCCGACAATCGTAATATTTGTCGACATTTATATTCGCTTGCAGTAACGATAGTGTGATTCTGTAATTTTTTTTAACGATAGTACACAGCTGTTTTTTTGTAACATCTCTGTCTACAAAATGTTAAAAAAAAAACGAAAAGCACAAAAGAGAATAAAATAAAAACATATGAAATTGTTCTTAACCCCCCTTGTTACACATATTTTTTCATTTAAAATGCACTGAAAAAGGTCTGGCCAGACTCATAAGTAAGACGAAGGGTTAATTTGTGGTTTTATATTTTTTTTTTGTGAATTTTACATTTAGAATTTTATTTTTGTTCTTAATTTGCATTCTTTTTGCAAATTTTAAATTTATTATTTTGTTTTTGTTCATACATATACATATGAATATATCTTTGTATGTATGTAAGCTATTTTAAACATAAAAAACATTTTATCGATAAAATAAACACAAACTAAATTATTGTCGCTAAGATAACGACAAAAAAATTGCTTAAAGTAACAGCTGATTTAAACGACAGCGAATATCGTTAAAAATTTTACAGAATAGCATATTCGATAAATTTTCGTTATACTTATTTTAACGATTCGATTATCGTTATAAAAGTTAGTGAATCGCACTACTGGGCAAGTATGTTTGTCTATAGTCGTCAAAGGGTTAAAGTATTTTAAAGCTACAACAATTTTAAAAAAGCACCATAATCAAAGAAAAACAAAAAACAAATGCTATGTGTTTGCTTTAGCGACTTCTTTTGATAGCCACAATTGGCTTTGCGACAGAAGGCAAAGTGAAGCGTAGCGATTTAAAACAAAAATCTTCATAATTTGATTATTTTGTTATACGCAAATTTATCATTGGCCTATTTTGGAACACTATCTATATGTGATTGGACTAAAAACAATACTTTATAATATAAAAGTGCAAAAATCTACAAAGGGGTACCGGGCTACCCGGTTATTGACTAACGTTTATTTTGTTGGTTGTAGACCGTAGGGTTAACAGCTAATAAATTAATACTAGTACGTTACTATAATGCAATTATTAAATAAACTTGAAATTAAATTTGTTACCTGCAGTTTCAATTCTTAGTATAATAGCATAATAATCGCTTAATTCTAACTAAAAGCTTTGTAATCACGATTCGAATTGTTGCTTACTTTATACAAAAGCAGAGAAAACACAATATTTGTAATACCTATAATCGTACATACATCCAAATTTTGCTATGCAACATGTAAATCATTAAATTCATTTCTAGAGACGAACACAGAAATCAATTTCCAAGGATATATATCGTTATACATACACATACTTATGTATTTCATATCTATGCGAATATTTGCATACGCATAAACTAATGTTCATAATCACTCCCACATGCACACATCAAGCAAGCTAAATTTCACGAAACCAATCCACAAATAAATTTTTCAGTCATACAATTTTATACAGTCATTCAAAGATAAAGATAGTAACGATTTTCATATCAATAAGTTTAAAAGGCAACATACAAAAATAGAATGGAAAAATATGGAAAATCCAAATGATTGCATTTCATTTCAACTTTGGCAAACATTCCCCAAGCCCAGTCAGTAAATCACTCATACACATGAAATATTAACAAATGTGTATATCGTCATATTAAATGCAAACGGACGTAACTACACAAAATTTCGAAATTGAGTTTTTTATCGATTATGGTTCGTTTTATCAAAATACATATTCAAGCAAAATTTTAGAATCCTACGATCAAAAATGGCGATTTTATTAACGAAATTTAAACGCCAATTACACCTTGTTGTTATTGATTTTGTAAAGTTTTTTGCTTCTCCTGTAAAAAATTAAAAAGTTTAGTTACGTCCGTTTGCATTTAATATGACGATATGATGGTATTATTGTTGTGGTGCTGTTTACTATAGTATACTATATTGCGGCGTGCAAAGCTCATCGCATGCTTGTTACCAGTGTGTATCAGTGATGCCAGAAGTAGGAAAGAACATATCGTCAGATCATTATTGGTTGGACCTACCGACCATTTAAAAATAATTGGGTTAGGTATGGGTATATATATTTTAAATACTTTCTTTACGAGTCCAAACCCGGTTTTAACAAATATTATATGAATGGTTTCTAATATAATAAGCATTAATTTTGCTACATATTAGCTATTTTAAAATCTATTAAGTATTGTTTTGCTCTACACGCCACTGTTTGGCGAATGCAGAAAATTCCTCATACAAAAACATACAAAATAAATTTAACTATTGCTTTGATTCATTGCCGCAACAAAAAAAAAAAATAATAGTTAAAGCAAAATCAATACAAAATGACAAGAAAAAAAATTTCACTCATGCTTCGTTCGCTTCATTGCCGTAAGAAAAAAAAAGGAGTTAAACCAAAATCAAAATAAAATGTCAACAAATCAATAGCAGTAAGTAAACGTATGCAGCACAAAAAGAAAAGTGGCGTGTGCGGCACAAAACATTAATATTCACTTTCAAATGCTATTTACTTTTATATTCTTTAATGGATCACCAAAAAATTTTAATGTTTCAATAATTAGTATTGTGGTTATTTTGTTGAACTTTTTATGGTTTTTAATCCAAATTTTTAATATTTTTAATTAGGCTTAAGTTCATGATATTTAATTTTTATTAAATTATTTCTATGAAGAAAGGAATTTTACAACATGAAAATTAATTAAAATTGTTATTGATAATCTTTCATTCTTGACGTGGCTCGGGCTCGAACCCTGGCCGGCAGGTTACCATGACATGTTTCGATCGCAACCACTCGATCTCCTCAGATGGATTTGCCGTCTTACACTCGCAGCCATCGACGACTGCTGACGTCACTAGTCAAACATCAATCCTTAAACCAAATTGTATTTTAACATTTTGGTAGATCGAAATTTGCTTTCCTGAATGATTATCCATTTTAATTGATTTTACATGTTTTTTCCTTTACTTCTGTTTTTTCGTACTTTCGTCAAGAATTTTTCTTGAAGTCCAAGTACATTTTTTGTTTTTTCATTTTGTCTTTCCCTTTTCTGTTGACCTTTTTCAGCACAACTTGAAGGACAAATGTACACATAGAGCTCGTGCCTTAGCTTTAACCATAATTAGTATTGTGGTTATTTTGTTGAACTATTTATGGTTTTTAATCCAAATTTTTAATATTTTTAATTAGGCTTAAGTTCATGAAATTTAATTTTTATTAAATTATTTCTATGAAGAAAGGAATTTTACAACATGAAAATTAATTAAAATTGTTATTGATAATCTTTCATTCTTGACGTGGCTCGGGCTCGAACCCTGGCCGGCAGGTTACCATGACATGTTTCGATCGCAACCACTCGATCTCCTCAGATGGATTTGCCGTCTTACACTCGCAGCCATCGACGACTGCTGACGTCACTAGTCAAACATCAATCCTTAAACCAAATTGTATTTTAACATTTTGGTAGATCGAAATTTGCTTTCCTGAATGATTATCCATTTTAATTGATTTTACATGTTTTTTCCTTTACTTCTGTTTTTTCGTACTTTCGTCAAGAATTTTTCTTGAAGTCCAAGTACATTTTTTGTTTTTTCATTTTGTCTTTCCCTTTTCTGTTGACCTTTTTCAGCACAACTTGAAGGACAAATGTACACATAGAGCTCGTGCCTTAGCTTTAACAATAATTAGTATTGTGGTTATTTTGTTGAACTATTTATGGTTTTTAATCCAAATTTTTAATATTTTTAATTAGGCTTAAGTTCATGAAATTTAATTTTTATTAAATTATTTCTATGAAGAAAGGAATTTTACAACATGAAAATTAATTAAAATTGTTATTGATAATCTTTCATTCTTGACGTGGCTCGGGCTCGAACCCTGGCCGGCAGGTTACCATGACATGTTTCGATCGCAACCACTCGATCTCCTCAGATGGATTTGCCGTCTTACACTCGCAGCCATCGACGACTGCTGACGTCACTGGTCAAACATCAATCCTTAAACCAAATTGTATTTTAACATTTTGGTAGATCGAAATTTGCTTTCCTGAATGATTATCCATTTTAATTGATTTTACATGTTTTTTCCTTTACTTCTGTTTTTTCGTACTTTCGTCAAGAATTTTTCTTGAAGTCCAAGTACATTTTTTGTTTTTTCATTTTGTCTTTCCCTTTTCTGTTGACCTTTTTCAGCACAACTTGAAGGACAAATGTACACATAGAGCTCGTGCCTTAGCTTTAACAATAATTAGTATTGTGGTTATTTTGTTGAACTATTTATGGTTTTTAATCCAAATTTTTAATATTTTTAATTAGGCTTAAGTTCATGAAATTTAATTTTTATTAAATTATTTCTATGAAGAAAGGAATTTTACAACATGAAAATTAATTAAAATTGTTATTGATAATCTTTCATTCTTGACGTGGCTCGGGCTCGAACCCTGGCCGGCAGGTTACCATGACATGTTTCGATCGCAACCACTCGATCTCCTCAGATGGATTTGCCGTCTTACACTCGCAGCCATCGACGACTGCTGACGTCACTAGTCAAACATCAATCCTTAAACCAAATTGTATTTTAACATTTTGGTAGATCGAAATTTGCTTTCCTGAATGATTATCCATTTTAATTGATTTTACATGTTTTTTCCTTTACTTCTGTTTTTTCGTACTTTCGTCAAGAATTTTTCTTGAAGTCCAAGTACATTTTTTGTTTTTTCATTTTGTCTTTCCCTTTTCTGTTGACCTTTTTCAGCACAACTTGAAGGACAAATGTACACATAGAGCTCGTGCCTTAGCTTTAACAATAATTAGTATTGTGGTTATTTTGTTGAACTATTTATGGTTTTTAATCCAAATTTTTAATATTTTTAATTAGGCTTAAGTTCATGAAATTTAATTTTTATTAAATTATTTCTATGAAGAAAGGAATTTTACAACATGAAAATTAATTAAAATTGTTATTGATAATCTTTCATTCTTGACGTGGCTCGGGCTCGAACCCTGGCCGGCAGGTTACCATGACATGTTTCGATCGCAACCACTCGATCTCCTCAGATGGATTTGCCGTCTTACACTCGCAGCCATCGACGACTGCTGACGTCACTAGTCAAACATCAATCCTTAAACCAAATTGTATTTTAACATTTTGGTAGATCGAAATTTGCTTTCCTGAATGATTATCCATTTTAATTGATTTTACATGTTTTTTCCTTTACTTCTGTTTTTTCGTACTTTCGTCAAGAATTTTTCTTGAAGTCCAAGTACATTTTTTGTTTTTTCATTTTGTCTTTCCCTTTTCTGTTGACCTTTTTCAGCACAACTTGAAGGACAAATGTACACATAGAGCTCGTGCCTTAGCTTTAACAATAATTAGTATTGTGGTTATTTTGTTGAACTATTTATGGTTTTTAATCCAAATTTTTAATATTTTTAATTAGGCTTAAGTTCATGAAATTTAATTTTTATTAAATTATTTCTATGAAGAAAGGAATTTTACAACATGAAAATTAATTAAAATTGTTATTGATAATCTTTCATTCTTGACGTGGCTCGGGCTCGAACCCTGGCCGGCAGGTTACCATGACATGTTTCGATCGCAACCACTCGATCTCCTCAGATGGATTTGCCGTCTTACACTCGCAGCCATCGACGACTGCTGACGTCACTAGTCAAACATCAATCCTTAAACCAAATTGTATTTTAACATTTTGGTAGATCGAAATTTGCTTTCCTGAATGATTATCCATTTTAATTGATTTTACATGTTTTTTCCTTTACTTCTGTTTTTTCGTACTTTCGTCAAGAATTTTTCTTGAAGTCCAAGTACATTTTTTGTTTTTTCATTTTGTCTTTCCCTTTTCTGTTGACCTTTTTCAGCACAACTTGAAGGACAAATGTACACATAGAGCTCGTGCCTTAGCTTTAACAATAATTAGTATTGTGGTTATTTTGTTGAACTATTTATGGTTTTTAATCCAAATTTTTAATATTTTTAATTAGGATTAAGTTCATGAAATTTAATTTTTATTAAATTATTTCTATGAAGAAAGGAATTTTACAACATGAAAATTAATTAAAATTGTTATTGATAATCTTTCATTCTTGACGTGGCTCGGGCTCGAACCCTGGCCGGCAGGTTACCATGACATGTTTCGATCGCAACCACTCGATCTCCTCAGATGGATTTGCCGTCTTACACTCGCAGCCATCGACGACTGCTGACGTCACTAGTCAAACATCAATCCTTAAACCAAATTGTATTTTAACATTTTGGTAGATCGAAATTTGCTTTCCTGAATGATTATCCATTTTAATTGATTTTACATGTTTTTTCCTTTACTTCTGTTTTTTCGTACTTTCGTCAAGAATTTTTCTTGAAGTCCAAGTACATTTTTTGTTTTTTCATTTTGTCTTTCCCTTTTCTGTTGACCTTTTTCAGCACAACTTGAAGGACAAATGTACACATAGAGCTCGTGCCTTAACTTTAACAATAATTAGTATTGTGGTTATTTTGTTGAACTATTTATGGTTTTTAATCCAAATTTTTAATATTTTTAATTAGGCTTAAGTTCATGAAATTTAATTTTTATTAAATTATTTCTATGAAGAAAGGAATTTTACAACATGAAAATTAATTAAAATTGTTATTGATAATCTTTCATTCTTGACGTGGCTCGGGCTCGAACCCTGGCCGGCAGGTTACCATGACATGTTTCGATCGCAACCACTCGATCTCCTCAGATGGATTTGCCGTCTTACACTCGCAGCCATCGACGACTGCTGACGTCACTAGTCAAACATCAATCCTTAAACCAAATTGTATTTTAACATTTTGGTAGATCGAAATTTGCTTTCCTGAATGATTATCCATTTTAATTGATTTTACATGTTTTTTCCTTTACTTCTGTTTTTTCGTACTTTCGTCAAGAATTTTTCTTGAAGTCCAAGTACATTTTTTGTTTTTTCATTTTGTCTTTCCCTTTTCTGTTGACCTTTTTCAGCACAACTTGAAGGACAAATGTACACATAGAGCTCGTGCCTTAGCTTTAACAATAATTAGTATTGTGGTTATTTTGTTGAACTATTTATGGTTTTTAATCCAAATTTTTAATATTTTTAATTAGGCTTAAGTTCATGAAATTTAATTTTTATTAAATTATTTCTATGAAGAAAGGAATTTTACAACATGAAAATTAATTAAAATTGTTATTGATAATCTTTCATTCTTGACGTGGCTCGGGCTCGAACCCTGGCCGGCAGGTTACCATGACATGTTTCGATCGCAACCACTCGATCTCCTCAGATGGATTTGCCGTCTTACACTCGCAGCCATCGACGACTGCTGACGTCACTAGTCAAACATCAATCCTTAAACCAAATTGTATTTTAACATTTTGGTAGATCGAAATTTGCTTTCCTGAATGATTATCCATTTTAATTGATTTTACATGTTTTTTCCTTTACTTCTGTTTTTTCGTACTTTCGTCAAGAATTTTTCTTGAAGTCCAAGTACATTTTTTGTTTTTTCATTTTGTCTTTCCCTTTTCTGTTGACCTTTTTCAGCACAACTTGAAGGACAAATGTACACATAGAGCTCGTGCCTTAGCTTTAACAATAATTAGTATTGTGGTTATTTTGTTGAACTATTTATGGTTTTTAATCCAAATTTTTAATATTTTTAATTAGGCTTAAGTTCATGAAATTTAATTTTAATGTTTCTTCAAAACATATGCCAGAAGCAGCAGCGAAAATACACAAAAATATTATCGGGTATATTTTCAGAAAACTTAATGTAAGCCTTCGTTGTTATTTTTCTCCACTGCGACTTTTTAGCATATGCGCCAAACCAATAATGATCTGACGATAGCATGTGTTTGATAACATTGAAATTTTTTTCGTTCGAAAGGCCTATTGCAATTATATATGAAACATAACAACTGTGTGCTGTATCACTGTACCGTGTATACCTGGTGTTTTAATACATGTTTTCTAAGGTACTTTACCTAAGTAAAATTTTAAATTCAAAGGAATAAAACTTTTGAGTGTCAAAAGGGTTTAACAGGGTAACTGGCCATACTACCAGGATAATATAATCCCATATATACTCTTGTACCTATCCCACCTAAAGAACATTTTTTTCTATTTAGTTATAGTTATATCATTAATTTATAAAAAAGGTTTTACTCTCCACCATGTCCATTATTGTGTTATTCGTTTGTGCAGAAATGTTGACTTAGAAAGTCATTCTACAATTTGTATTTCAACTTCGTTTCAGAACTAGTGCTTGTGTGTCTAAATTGAAATTAATAACTTTTAGCTTAGAGTATTTCAGATTGCCTTGATATATGAGTACTTATATCGATGATTACAAATTGTACAGTATTTTTCGCTTTCATGAACATGAAAAAGCTGAAATAGGTTTATGAATAATAAATTGCTTATATGGGTAAATCCAAAGTGTTGAACGTGAAAGTCGTACGCATCAAAAATGCAATAACATTTTAAACAACAAATATTTTTTCGTTCTCTTAACCGTTAAATAATAGCACTAAGAAAGCACTGTTATCTATGGTAAAGTTTATGGAGGGCGCGATTCTAGGCCAAAGGAATTGGCAAAATAAGTAGCGGTTCGAACATGAACAAAATAGAAGTATTTTTTGTGGGCATGTATAAAAAGGCGTAATTAAGCGAAACCTGGCACAATTTTTAAGTCAAACTACTTTAAGAATTCTGTATTTCTTCTGTATTTTCTTTTTTTAAGCCAAAATCTGGGTCGATACGTGACATTTCGAACGTGAAATTTTTTCCAAAACAATTGAACTGAATAATGATTAAAACAAAATAAAAATTTACCGTAAATCCGAATAACATATTGCTCTTTGAACTCTTCCTTAGATTTATTTTGATCAAATATCACCTCTTTTCAGGAAGATAATATTAAAGAAAACATACAATAAAAAATTCTCACAAATTCAAGTTAGTTTTGATATAAGCCCTGTATATGCAATTAAACTAGTTTTTCTATATGCATTTCTCGTATCAAAGCAACAAAAACATGCAAGTTTTTAAATGCATATAAGCGACAAATACTGTATTTAATATAAAATTCAATTTATCGTCTTAAAAATGTTGGGATCAATTTAAGGCGGAAAAATCGGATTTAAAAAGTGTAGGAATTTTTGAAAAAAAATGTAGCAACACTGCGTTTTCAATTCGAATTCATAAAGATATCGCATACTCATTCATTCGTTCAAATAATTTTTCTCTTTTACAATTTTTTATATGTATAGAAATTTCTTGATTATAAAATAGCGTTGATATTTTAGCATTTTATTGGACATTTTTTACTTTTTTGTAGATTTGTTTGCCTGTGGGTGTCAAATAATATTTGTATAATTTCATATGTGTATGTATGCAAGAGTATTTTATAAGGAATATATTTTTGTGTTCTATTCTAGGAATAAACTGTCAAATTCTACGCCATATTTAAGCATTTTTTTCCAATATTTTTATTTGATGTATGTGTGTTTACTCTCGTATGTATTTCACAGCTTTTTCTGCGACGTTTTTATTTATACAAGTTTTTCTGTATGCATTATTTGGGTTCACGGGGTTGACTCAATGGCATTTTTTTATTATTGAACAATGAATTAATATTTTAGTGGATTTTTTTCCACTATTGAAACTTTTAGGAAATGCTACATCATTTTAGAGAAATTAAGTAATCTTCCAAAAATTAAACTAATTTGGAAGCTATGAGAGCATTCAAACAACTTTGATGTTTCAAAGAAAATTTTAAAAAAATTTGCTACTAAAAAAGAAATTTACACAAACTGAATTTTCATATTATATTTTACACAAATGTTGTACTTATAAGAACATTTAACAAAAATTTGGTATTTCCTGAAATTTTTTAACACATTTGTTACTTAAAAAAAAAAAAATGCAAATGCTTAAATTAACAACTGGTTAATTTTAATCTTTAATTTTATTGAATTAAATTTTAGCTTGGTCCATTTTTTTAACTTGAAAATAAATTTTACTTAAAATAAACTTTATTTTTATACGTTTTTCGAGACAAGCCCAGTAGTGCGATTCACAAACTTTTATAGCGATAATCGAATCGTTAAAATAAATATAACGAAATTTTATCGAATATGCTATTCAGTAAAATTTTTATCGATATTCGCTGTCGTTTAAAGTCAGCTGTTACTTTAAGCAATTTTTTTGTCGTTATTTTAGCGACAATAATTAAGGTTGTGTTTATTTAATCGATTAAATGTATTTTATGTTTAAAATAGCTTTTGCATACATACAAAGATAAATTCATAAGCATATGTACCCAGTAAAAAATTTTATCATTTTGCGAAGCACTAAAGATACATTTAAAAAAATAAGCGCACAAATATGCGCTACGCAATAAGACATACAGAAATGCAGTAAAGTAAGTGAAAGAACTCTCAACAACTTTTATTAAAAAAAATAACATTTCAAGTGCTACGGCATTCCCTTACCACGAAGCAGGTTTATAAGGGAGAATAATTTAAAAATAACAGTATCAAAACATTCAGTGTGTAAAGCTGATCGTTATATCTAACAATTTGTATGTGCGCTGAATAATGCGCTTTTTGTGTAAAAAATTTATTGCTTCAAAGTGGGAACTCGCCATATAAAATTCATGTCTTCCGTAAGCGCAATGGTAAGCGAAACTTTTATGTTTCTCCCTTACAAACCTGCTTCGTTGGAAGCTCCATTTTTTATTGGGTATGAACAAAAACAATATCCTAAATTTAAAATTTACAAAGAAAGCATATTAAGAACAAAAACAAAATTGTAAATGTAAAATTCACAAAAAATATATATATAAGCCACAAATTAACCCTTCGTCTTACTCATGAGTCTGGCAGACCTTTTTCAATGCATTTTGAATGAAAAACATTTGTAACACGGGGGGTTAAGAACAATTTCGTTTGTTTTTATTTTATTCTCTATTGTGCTTTTCGTTTTTTTTTAACATTTTTAAGACAGAGATGTTACACAAATACAGCTGTTTACTATCGTTAAAAAAAAGTTACAGAATCACACTATCGTTACTGCAAGCGAATATATTCGTCGACAAATATAACGATTGTCGATTCGTTAAAAGTTAGTGAATCGCACCACAGGTATGCAGCTGTTGACGTAAGGGTACAAATTGAAAATTGTCCTTCCTATTAACTAAACCTATACTCAAGTGTAGGAATATGGTGTAGAACACTTTTATTAAGTATATCATGAAATTTCATGCCGATACGACAACTACTTACCATGATATAGCGGTTTTAAAACACAAAACATACCCAGGTATGTAGCTGTTGACTTAAAGGTTAAAGAGAATTTTGCACAAATTTACATTTTAAACATATTTTTTATTAGTAGACAATTTTGCATAAACTTGCCATTTACACTTTATTTTGTGGAGAATTTCTAATAACAGCATATTTTATTAAGTATTTTTAAATAGCAAACAACATAATTATTACACATTAGGGTGGTTACAAGAAATCAATGTCAGATTTTCCATCGGCGCAACCCCCTAATATGTGCCAATAGCATAAAAAGTGCGATTGACAAAATATCAGCTAAAGCGGATAACGTTAACATGTGCCTCATTGAGAATAAATTAAGGAAAAACAGCGATTTTTCACTAAAATTCGTATTTCCTTGCCTTTATAACCGAAACCATTCATTCTAGGAACCTAAGTCGAGTCTCGTTTTATAGGAAATTTTATTCTTATTAATTTTGATATTGATAGTTTTGTTTCTTATACCAATAGATAAAGTGATATTTAGCATTAATTAAGGACAAAGAAATACGAATTTTAGTGAAAAATCACTGTTTTTCCCTTAGTTATGCTCAACGAGGCACGTGTTGGCGTTATCCGATTAAGCTTAAATTTTGTCAATCAGATTTTCTAGGTTTTTGGCATATTTAAGAGGGGTGCAGCAAAAGATAGCACCCAAAAAAAATTTACCATATCTTGTAACGACCCTAATAGGGTGGTTACAAGAAATCAATGCTGGATTTTCCGTCGGGGCACGCCCCTAATATGTGCCAATAGTATAGGAAATGCGATTGATGCAGTTTCAGCCCAATCGGATAACGCTAACATGTGTCTCATTGAGCATTAATTAAGAAAAACAGCGATTTTTCACTAAAATTCGTATTTCTTTATCTTTATAACCGAAACCATTCATTCTAGGAACCTGAGTCGAGTCTTGTTTTATAGGAAATTTTATTCTTATTAATTTTGATTTTAATAGTTTTATTCCTTATACCACGCACGCTTTTTTCATTTCTTCAGGAGCCATTGCTACCGAAAATCTGATTTTTTTTTGCTGGTATTTCACATGCATCCTCCTCATTATTCAGTTCTATGCTATACTGTTCTTTGTGCTTTTTAATTAAATGACGCTTTAGATTGCTGATATGGTCACCTTTAAAAACACTTTTACCTAGCCGGCATTCATGCGTATTACCCACTTTTTCAAAAAAACTCCGGGTAGTTGTATCACAGCTGCGACCCATAATCTATAGGAATAAAACTGAGCAATTATGTTTTTTTTTTTTTGTTAATTTTAAGTACTTTTGTAAACTTTTTCTCATATGGTACCTTTAGTATGTATATTTTAAATCAAATCAAAATCGAAAAATAAGAAATTTTTTATACGTTTCCGCTAGTAAATTAATATTTATGTAAATATTCAATAAATATACGTGTGACACTCACGCGAGTACTGATTAAAGAAATCTACTTGGAATTCTTAATAATTAAGAATATGAACTTGATCATTAAGATGGACCGTTAAGAATTCCTGTTTAAGAATCGAAAATATAAAAATAGAAAAGAACTAATAATCTAAATTACAAATTGGAACTAAAATACCATGGAACAAAATATGAAAATAGACTACATAATTGAAAACAATAAAAATTTATTTAAATTAACTTTTGTGCAAAACATCGACAAGATGGCATTGGCCTAGTGGTTGGTAGATAAGTCGGTTCGAATCGAGGTTCAGTCGGTCCAAGCAAAACTTTTATAATTTATTTATATATATATATTTAATTTTTTAAAAATTTTGTTTTAAAATTAAATTTTATACTTTATACTTTAAAATTAAAAGAATTTATTAAAAATATGTGTAGAAGAAAGTAAAAAAGTTTTGATTCGACCGACCGCACTGCGATTGGAACCTATGACCCCACACATGAGCGACTCGTATACCAACCACTAGGCCAAAGTGATCATGTCTGTATCTTGCACAAACGTTAATTTACATTAGTTATTTTATTTTGTATTTTATGCCATGGTGAATTTAATTTTTTATTAACAATGTAAATTCTACATTTTCAGTTCTTAAATACAAACTAAATTGAAATTAAATAAAACGATAACAATTAATATTAAATAAACTCCGCTACTCTTAAAGATACAAATCGTCAGTTGAAACACAAAAAGCGTTACTAAAATAAAATTTTACCAAATCAAAGCAACAAATTCTTAGTACAAAAATATCTATGTATGCTATTTTATGGCTTTGGAAAAAATTCTAAATGTTAGTTACGTTGTTTTGAATTTCAAGTAACGATAAATACTTTAACGCGTCTTGGACAGACATTGTAAAAATTTCAAACGAAATGACAAAATTATTGTACCCTTGTACATAAAATGAGTTTTATTTTCTGTTTTCTGTTTTATTTTCTGACGGAAAAAAATAAAACTCCTCAAATGAGTTTTACTTTTAGACCTACGTTCCAATCTTTCCGCAGAAAATTTAGAAAAAATTATGTTCGTCAAACTAAACATACCTATAATAAACTAATTTCTAGGCGTTTGACATGAAAATAAACAAAATAACATAAAAAAATAAAAATTATGAGTTTTATTTTCTGACGGAAAAAGTAAAACTCCTCAAGGGAGTTTTATTTTCTGACGGAAAAAAATAAAACTCCTCAAATGAGTTTTATTTTTAGACGGAAAAAATAAAACTCCTCAAATGAGTTCTATTTTCTGACGGCTAAATAAAACTATTTTTTAAGAGTTTCATCCGACCTTTTATTTTTACGTCCAAAAATAACTATTTAAGATAGATTTTTTCATTTAAGCCACAAAATAACAGTTATTAAAAAACTAATTCGATATCACTTATAACCGTTACGGTCCCTGGTAGGAACTATATGTAAAATCAAGACTGAATTGCCACGAGAGCTTTTGGCAACTAAAGGCTATCATTAACATCAGCTAAACATGTCTAAAACGAAAACTGTTTTGCCAAACGTCGACATTTCTTAAAAAATTCAGGTTTTCAACTTGCAAACAGCCAGAAACATTACCGAATGACTAATTTCCACGAAAAATTGCAAAAAAGTGCATGTAGTAGCTGAGCAGGAACAGCAAACGACATCTTTAACAAAAACCTAGGAAAAAATATGTTAACCAGTCAAAAATCAGTCGTTGCAAATTATGTCACAAAACAATAAATACAGCTTCAATATATTGAATAAATCTAGAATTAAAATATCAACTTTAAAAACATACTTAATTGAAAAAAAGTAAGTTTTTCTATAAAATTTTCTATTTGGGTCAAATTTGACCCGAAGACCGTAAACGTCAGCAAATTTTAAGACCTTATGAAGGTAAAATTGTTTTTTAATCCTGCTAGCATTTGGAAGATCATTTTTTCAAAAATCATCAGTTTGAGTCTTTTTCGATACTTTTGGTGATTTAAAACTGATTAGTCACTTACATGCATAAAAATCGACACAAAATGATTCGCACTTATTATTTAAAAGTGTTTGATTTCAAATTCAATGACTAATTCTGTTAGAAAGAAGAGTCGAAGTGTCTCTAAACTAATAAAAAAAGAAACGAATCATAAATAACTGATCAAGAAGAGTTAAGCTTATTCCTCTGTGAGATACTCATACAACGCACCAAAACACGTTTATATTAAATGATGAAACAGAACTGAGTCTTCAACTTCAGGCAAAAATTTTAAGGCCCATAATTAAAACGTCGGCAGTTACTTCAAATTCTCCCTCATTTCTTCGTTTTCTTTTGTTCTTATTTTTTTTTGTTTACAAAATGTATGAAATTGAATGAAAGTATGTTAGCATTGTTAAGAGAATAAGTGTCTATATGTGAGAGCATTAGAAAAAACGTCCTCAAAATAAAATTGATTTTATTTCTCGACCGCATTCTCTGGCATAATTGTATGTCAAACTGCATGTAAAAAAACGTTCAGCCCCAGTTCTGTTTCATCATTAATGGTGCCAAGAATCCTATAAGACTCATGTAGGAGTCATCTTAAAACGAATTATCTTACAGCAAAAGTGAAACAAACATGTGTAATGTGTGGAAGACTACTTAAATAAGAGCGCCAAGCATTTTTTTCATGTCAAAACCTCTCATTTTCATATATGAAACCAACATTATGAAGGCGAACTTAACAACACCCGTAGTGGAATTCTCTAACTTTTAACAACTAACGTTAACATTTATTTTACCGGCACAGTTTATTGCTTACGGTAACAATACAGCAATTCAGTAACTCAATTTAAACAACATAGCTAAAAATATCAATCAAGTGGCATCTTTGTTAATTAATTAGTATATTTAACGAACACTGCAAACTACTTCTCGTGTGGAATGACTTAAAGTACTTTCGAAACTAACAAAACCCCATTTAGGATTTGAAAGTCTAGCGAAAATTGCAAAAAATCGGAAAATTTGCAAAAATAGCGAAAATTTTTAACATTTCAAAAAAGCCATAAAATTGATTAAAAGTCGCTAAAACTATAAGGAATTGCAAAAATTCGGTAAAAATTGTTAAACTAGCGGAAATTCGCAAAAATTTGCAAACAGCGGGTATTTATTAAAAATCGATAAAGCTCTAAAGAACCACAGGAAAAAATCGCTTATAACGCGAACATGGATAAAATTCGCGAAAAATTGCAAACTTGGAAAAAAAAACCTTAAAATTTATTTGAAATCGCTTAAAAAACAAGTTGTCGGAATATATAAAATTTTTTTGCAAAAATAGCGAAAATTCGCGAAATTTTTTAATATTTCGAACAAACCATAAAATTTATTTAAATTCACTTAAACTATAAGGAATGGCAAAAATCCGGTAAAAATTGCTAAATTAGGGGAAATTCGCAAATATTTGTTAACAGCGAAATGATGGCAAAGTCTACTATTTATTAAAAATCGTTCAAGCTGTAAAGAATCAGAAAACTTACAGGAATAAAAAGCTTCTACCGCGAACGTGGCTATAATTCGCGAATAATTGCAAACTTGGAGAGAAGCAAAAAAATTTATTTGAAATCATTAAATCGGTTAAAAAAACAAAATGTCGGAAAATAACAACAAAAAAAAAAAAAAAAAAAAAAATGCAAAAACAGCGAAAATTCGCGAAATTTTTTAATACTTCAACCAAACCATTAAATTGATTGGAAGTCACTTAAACTATAAGGAATAGCAAAAATTCGGTAAAAATTGCTAAATTAGTGGAAATTTGCAAAAATTAGCTAACAGCGGCATGATTGGAAAGTCTACCACTTATTTTTTGTGGTAAACTTTTATTGATTTCCATAAGCTGCATCTAAAATGTAATATTTTTAATGCTTTTTTGTAAATTCGCAAAAAAACAAATTTTTTAATATTATTTTTGCAAAATGTATGTAAAAAACGTGAATTTTAAAAATGTTAATGAGGCTTTTATTCGCCAAAATTTCTGATTGTTTGTTTTTTTTAATAACTACGAATTTAAAAATAAACAATGAAAAATATTTTGCCGTTAAGATAACTTAAATACCTGACGTTAAGATAGAACTTAGCAGTAAACGTTATTGTTAAAAAAGTTACTGAATAAAATTTACGTTAACTTTGCTGTTAAATATTTTTAACAATTTAAATTATGTTAAAATTGAATAGAGAATCGCACTACCGGTTGGAAAATCGTATTTGGCAGTTTATTAGGTTGGTTCTTTTATCGAAAATGAATTGGAACTAGAATTTTCGCGTTTAAAAAAGAAACTTGATGCTCTTATTTAACAAATTTAGTAATTGTAATATGATTCATAGAGAGAGTTTTTTGAGTGTTTCAAATCCTTATTCGCTTTAAATTTTGCTTGTATAATATTTCTAGCTTTTCAAAAACTTTTTAAAAAAGGTTTCCTGATGATCTGGCCTAAGCAACTAGTGAAATGCGCATAGAAACTAGCTTTCCCTCAAAAAAAAATTTGAGTGTATTTATCAAAAATAAAAACTGGGAATTAAGCACGTCATACAGAAATCTTATTAGTACTAAATTTTGTATTCCCGAAAATAACTTTGACGCAAAAGTTCATTTGATGATGGTTTGACGAAAAATAAACAAAGTTTAACGCTGTTGTTTTTGTACTTTTGAAATAATCATTAAAAGATTTTAAAGAAATTCCAAGGTAAACATTCCAAGATTAAAAGCCGATCGTGTCAGAAAATTTATAAAAAATAATAACTAACAAAAAAAAAAATAATTGATTTAATTTTTTTTAATAATATAAAAAAAAACCTACTGATAATTTTTTCTGTGTAACAAACTTGGCCAGTAGTTAAGCCAAATACATCAAATTCATAAAAATTCTTACTTAAACCAGAAAAATTGATTAAGAAATAATAAAATTACATGAATAAAAGTAGATCCACCTTAGCAGAGTTATAATTTTGAGATCTAAATTAAAAAAAAAAATAATCATTCTTTTTAATTTTATTTATAACACTTAACACTTTTTTGTCGTATTAATAATGTCAGAAGATGCCTTTCCCTTTATTACTCATACATTAAGTGACCTTCTTAATTTATTAGATGTTTCCAATTCTCAATTTGTTTTTAACATAACTTAACAAAATGGCTAAAAAAAATACACATACATTTAAAAATAAAATTAATGTGGCACAAACATAAATTTAAAAACTATTTTGTGCTGACAACAAATTACACGGTATTTAAACACAAACAACATTTATATTATCGTGTGCTGTTAACAACTCGATCCTTTTTTCTGGCATTCTTTATAAAGCATTTAAAATTTTTTTATTGCTACATTTTCTTGACTTCAAATTACTATTATCTTTATCATTATCATTATTTAAATTTTTAAGAGCGTGCGTTTTAGTGTGGGGTATTTATTCCTAAAATTTTTTTATTATGTAACTTTTGTTAAGAAATACATACCGTATTATCTCAAAATTTTTATTTTTCCACATATTGGAAGAAGTCGGACTTAATATTCAACTTTTTTTTAAAGTATCTTGCTTTACCTTTAATATTATATTAAAAAAATGATTTTGCTAATATGTAAAGGTTTTAATTTGCAGATAAGACCCTCTTCATGATCAAGTGCGATATGTGCAAAAAGCATAACACCGGCCACACTGTAGACAAAACAAAAACACTAATTTACGTAACAGTTCATATTTGTACTGACCGCACTCAGATTCTTTTTTTAGGCCCGTCAATTGGTTAAACAAATGCTCAAAAAAGGGAAAGAAAAATAAAAAAACAACATAACCGGAACATTGGCAAAAACTTTCTCAAGCAAGATGACCATACATTTTGCGGAAAATACAATTGTTAATATGGATTTATTCAATTCTGTTTTCCTAAAGTATTTTTTACTGTTTTCCTAAAAATCTTAAGAGTAAAAAACTATTAATCGGCTTAATAACCCAAGTGCTTGCCATATAAATGCAAAACGCATAAAATATATAAGAAAAATGGGTTTAAGTGATAAACTGTTGTAAGAGACAAAATAACCAAAAAAAAAAAAAGTAAATGATTAACCCTTAAGCAAACACCAAAATGTTTTACGCAAACGAACCCCAGGGCCTGGCTGGGACTCATTGTATTTTATATGGAGCTTTTTGTGGCTATAGAAAAACTACCACTAACGAACCCCTGGGCCTGGCTGGGACTAGTGCTGGGATACTGTCGATATTTTCTACTATCGATATTTATCGACAGTTCGGATTTCACTATCGATATATCGATATTACTATCGACTGAATGTTTGTCCTTAAGTAGGAAAACTTAAACTAGTTTTTTATCAGGCTACAGTTCGTTGTTTTTCACTTTATTGAACGTATGAGACGTATGTATGTATCAACTTTATTTAAGATGACTGTTTTTAAAAATTGTGATGCTGATAAGCACCTTTCTGACGAAACCAAAGTAATAGGGACTTTAAGATATTTCATTGTAACTTTAGATAATGTTCTAAATTTGTTTTGATTCTCAACCCAAAAAGTAATCAGTCTAGCGGTATTTTCCTCTAATGGTCGTTCATTGTTTTATACTATGCACGCAATTGCAATTGCAATTGCATTTTTATTTGTTTCTTTTTACAACATCATAAAATTATTTGACATTTTAGTCCCTATGTAAACATATACAAATTTCGGCATAAAGGACTTAAGTTAGTAGTAAAAAAGCACAGCTAAGCAATCCATACCACCTGCCACTCTTTTTGTTTGTATTCATTGCTGTAATTCTGAGCAAATTAATAATAGCAAGTAAAAACTGTGTGTGTATAGCTGCTGTTACAAATCCGTGAGAATGGAGAGAAAAACGCCTGTAACTACTGAGGAGTCACCCCCATTATTTTTGCATTCCCAATATTTCTCTAGAACAAACTTATCCTCTATCTCCAACCCTTCATATGGTCTCCATACGAAAAATTTAATTTTCTCGAAAACCGACTCTATAACAGACGGACGGACAGCCAGACGGACATGAGGTCCAAGATTAAAAAACGGAACCAACTAGGATGTAATCCAATCCAATTCCGTTTTTATAATCTTGGACTTCATGTCCGTCTCATTATATGTCTCATATTTTAACCAAATTTGTTTACCCTAACCTAACACAAAACTGGTTTCCTTTATGAAACAGATAACTTTTTAAATTTTCCCTTTATAGTCTTCATAGCTGTATTTTAAATAACAATAATATCGATATTGGTATTTTTCCTATCGATATTTTCGAAAGTTTAGGACTGTCGATAGTATCGGTAGTTTCCCAGCACTAGCTAGGACTACTCTAATATGTATGGAGTTTTATTTCTACAGCAGGAACATTTTGTTGGGAAATAGAATAATTCTTCAATTGGATACAATATGCACAAAATTTTTATTTGGCCAATTGCCACGCCCACGGAGTTTAAATTTACACTTTTCTCTTAGTTTCTTGTAAAAAACACTTTGATTGAGGAACACATAAAGTTTCGTTCTAATATATTTAATAATTTATAAAAAAAAAAACTGGAAAAAAGTCAAAAATGCCTGGCCAGGACCTGGGGTTCGCTTAAGGGTTAAGGGTCACTTTTGAAATTTTAGTGTATTTTAATCAGAGTATAAAAACAAACAAAACATTTCGCAAACGTTTGCAAAATGTAGAAAAAAATCAAGATTTTTAAATTGTATTTTATATGAGCAAAACTAAAACAAAAACTTTTCAATTCAGAAAAAGAGAAAACGAAATAATTAGCTTTTCACTCATCTGCATTATTTAATTTACCGTTGCAACCGTACATTTCAGTACAAACAAGTTAGAGTGCTATATTCGGCTGTGCCGAATCTTTGATACCCTCCACCGACACTTCGAATGTTTTAGGAGTAATATCTGTATGATGTCTATTTATTATTATAATTTTTAATCCAAATTTTTAATATTTTTAATTAGGCTTAAGTTCATGAAATTTAATTTTTATTAAATTATTTTTATGAAGAAAGGAATTTTACAACATGAAATAGTTCAACAAAATAACCACAATACTAATTATTGTTAAAGCTAAGGCACGAGCTCTATGTGTACATTTGTCCTTCAAGTTGTGCTGAAAAAGGTCAACAGAAAAGAGAAATACAAAATGAAAAAACAAAAAATGTACTTGGACTTCAAGAAAAATTCTTCACAAAAGTACGAAAAAACAGAAGTAAAGGAAAAAACATGTAAAATCAATTAAAATGGATAATCATTCAGGAAAGCAAATTTCGATCTACCAAATGTTAAAATACAATTTGGTTTAAGGATTGATGTTTGACTAGTGACGTCAGCAGTCGTCGATGAAAAAAATGAAAAATGTTGAATATAATATAAAGTTACCTTCGGAAGGAAATAATTCCCAGTTTCTTTTTGTTAAAATAGTTGAGTTAAATACATTCAATTTATAAAGTAACACTATCCAGTGAGACACAAAAAATGCTGACGACGGCCGTAGCGGGCCAGAAAATGCAATTCATTCTGCTGGTGTCTAATAATTGTAAATTTTTCTGTACATTCAATATACCTCATTGCTTTCCAACGGAAGGCTAAGGTAAAATGTAAAAAGAAAATACAATATAATAGTCTGGTAGTGTATAAAGTCATTTCTGAAAAATTGTAGGAATAGAACTATTACAAAAAAAACTTTATAAAATACATAATTGAAATTTAGCTCATAGAATAAATTCGAAAAATGAAAAATTTTGAATATAATATAAAGTTACCTTCGGAAGGAAATAATTCCCAGTTTCTATTTTTCTTTTTGTATTTAGGTTTACTAAGCTGTTTTCCGGGAGCAGGCGCGGATCCAGCTTGAGCCTTAGGGGGGGGAAATTTTTTATGATACAAAAAAAATTTGTTTTTAAAAGTTATTAAAAGCAATTTGTGTATATTATATTAAAAAAACTCAACAATAAGGTTAAATAAAATATTCAATATAAATTAAAATAAACTAATCTTTTTAAATAAGCAATTTATGATTTCCTTGTGAGGCAAATTTAGATAGTACAGTCTATGTTCAGTTTGTCATTGTTGATCCGAGCCATGTTTTTATTCGACGAAGGGTAGGAAATGACCTCTCGCTCGTAGCATTATTTACGAGCATTGAAACGAAAATTTGAAATATTTTTCTTAGATTTGGGTAGATATCTTCATCACAGTTTATTAAAGGATCTACAACGTTATCTGATAGATTTTCAGATAATTTCCATATTTGTTGCCAATGCTACAGTTCAGGCTCAAGTGACGGTCCACCTATCTTGTCTCGCATAATGTAGAGAGTTTGGCTCCCAAATACTTTAGTAAAAACGTGTTTTGCCTGATTTACGGGAAATAGCAAGGCGTTTGTTTCGCATTTGTCGCGGTTTCCAGAATTTTTAAACAGCTCCATTTTCTGCTGACATCAAACGACACCCATCAGTTTCAACTCCTATACAGTTTTTTAGGTCAAGACTAAAATTTGTCAAAGTTTTAAGAACTGTTGATGATAGTGCCATCGCATCCATTGACACATCAGCGTCATAATCAATATCCTGTGAAGGCTCTTCAAATGCTTTTACAACAAAGCCAAAACAATTCTTCCCTAACAACTTTTTGTTGTATGTTGAAATATTTTAAAGATAAGGAAATCTGGCTTTTCCCTGACAAATCCTTGCGTTCGTCAAAAATTATCAAATAGGAATATAGGTACGTTTACTCTTTGGTTATACATAGATGGCACCTGCTGGGATTGAATGTAGAATAATAACCCAGTAAAAACTTCGCCTACTTTTTCAAAATGAATAGCTTCTTTAACTCATTATTTTGTAGCTTTCTTCTATAACTACATCTATAACAACTTCTATAACTACTTTTTTCTGGATGTGTGCAGGTAAAAAAATAATGACTTACTTTTTAATGCGTTCATTTTGGGACATCCCTTGTAAAATTCATTGGTTCTTTCAGTAGAATTGTAAGTAGTGCTCTTATGTTTTTCTGACTACTCAACACATTATTTTGTAGGCGAAGTTTTTACTGGGAAGTATTTGAATACATTAAACTAGATGTTTCATTGAAAATATCTAATAAATAACTATTAGGATGAAGATTTGGATACTTATTGAAAATTTGGTTAGAGATTCAATAAAAAAACAAAAAAATACTTATTGAAAATTTCGTTAGAGATTCAATAAAAAAAACAAAAAAAAACCTTGCTGGGATTTCCAAAAATTGTGTACATTAAAAAAAGATAATATTAATGGGTATTCTTGTATTATCGAAATAAACAAAACATATTTTTATAATTTACGGGGGGGGGGAAATTTCCTTATTTCACCCCCCCTGAATCCGCGCCTGTCCGGGAGTAAGGTTTATATGGGGCCTATGGTAAATGATGGACCGTTCTTCACAAAATTTTAAAGTCTTATTTCTCGTTCAATAATACTGTGATGTACCAAATTTTGTTATGATAGTATTCTTTTTTACGTTTTTAGGCGTACTAAGCTGTTTTCCGGGAGTAAGGTTTATATGGGGCCTATGGTAAATGATGGACCGTTCTTCACAAAATTTTAAAGTCTTACTTCTCGTTCAATAATACTGTGATGTACCAAATTTTGTTATGATAGTATTCTTTTTTACGTTTTTAGGCGTACTAAGCTGTTTTCCGGGAGTAAGGTTTATATGGGGCCTATGGTAAATTATGGACCGATCTTCACGAAATTTCATAGTGTTATTTTTAGTTCTAAAAAATTTTGATGTACCAAATTTTGTTATGATAGCATTATTTTTTACGGATTTAGGCGTACTAAACTGTTTTCTGAAGTAGGTTTTATATGGGGCCTATGGTAAATTATGGACCGATCTTCACGAAACTTAGCAGTTTCATTTCTAGTCCTATTTAACTGTGACGTCCCAAAATTTGTTATGATAGCATTGTTAGTTAGGGTTTTAGGCTTACTATACTCTTTTCCGGGAGTAGGGCTTATATGGGGCCTAGGGTAAATCATAGACGGATCTTCAAGAAATTTTACAGCGTGATTTCTTGTTAAATAAAACGAACTGTTGCGAAATCTTATATCACTCTGTGCATTTTTCCCCCATGTATGTTAGTTTTTGTAACAAAATTATCAATTTTTTTTAGGTGGTGGTTCCACATTTTGATTCATAGCTCAGATCCTATTGAACCGATTTTGATGGATTTCAATCCCAAACTGCTTAGGATAACTACAAGCAATTTGACACCAAGTTTGTTTATTGCTTTTGAGTTTTTCGAAAGGGAGCGTGTTTTCAACAGACGGACAGACGGACGGACAGACAGACGGACAGACAGACGGACATGGCTAAATCGACTTAAAATTACTCAAGGACCCAGAATATATATACTTTATAGGGTCTGAGATGAATAATAAAAAAGTTTCACACGGAATGACAAACTTAATATACCCTCTTCACAACTAACTGTGGTGGAGGGTATAAAAAGAAAGAGACACGTATTTTTTGAGTAATTGATTTAGTTCTTGTTTAATTTGGTAGTGTAATAACAATGCTGCCTAGTGACGTCAAATGTCGAGGTTATGTGTGAGCACTGTTGCCAATTTGACGGTTTTACCGCGTTTCTAGCGGTTTTCATGTGCCCATCGCGGCAAAATTTCAGTTTTGACGGTTAGCGGGACATCAAGCGGTTTTTTTAATACCAATAGAATAAAAAATTTTGTTCAAGGTATTTGAAAATTTAAAATTTTTTCATAAAATAAGGGATTTCAAGTATGTATTTTTTTTATAAAATTATAAAGTAAGAAGAAAAAAATTTAATTTTTTTCGAAATTAAATTCGCTTCCGTTATAAAAACATTTTACAACATTTTTTTTATTAAGTTTTTGGTTTGGAACAAAAATAGTTCGGAGTTCTATAGTTGATTATTCTAATTACCCTGGTCGAAAAAATAAAAAAAGGCGGGAGCAATTAATTGAATTTAGAGTGCTGAATTCAAATCTGTTCACAGACTGATTCTATTTCGTCTAGTTTTTTATGGGCTTGACAATATTTCGTCCGAAATAAGGTGGCTATGCTTTAAAGGGAATTTTATTCCAAGTCATATGCTTGTTATTTAATCGGACAAATCCGGCGAAATATTAGTCATTTTCATAATATATTTCTTATTTTGTTTGTAATATATCTGGCTTTTGATAAATTATAAAAATTAAAAACTTTTTTCTTAATAATTTGTTTTAAAAATGTTTGAAAAAAAAATAGTTCTATTTTTTGTTTAAATACTTCTGAATAGCTCCGAAACAGTTCAAAATATAAAAAAAATGTTATTGGGATGATTTGAAGGAAATTTATTCGTAATCATTTGTACATTTTGTACAAAAGTTATTTACGGGAATACAAAATTTACTATTAAGATTTTTGTATGACGTGCTAAATTCCCAATTTTCCATATTTGATAAATACACCGAAATTTATTGTTGAGGGAAAGCTAGCCTCTATGCGCATTTCACTGGTTGCTTAGGCCAGATCGTCACGAAACATTTTCCAAAGATTTTAGAAAAGCTAAAAATATTATACAAATAAAACCCTAAAGCGAATAAGAATTTTAAACACTCAAAGTCTTACTTGTAACAATATCAAAGCTTAAACAAAACATCAACAATAAACAGTGAGTTTATCTTTTCTTACATCCCTCTACAATTGGTTGGGTTCTTTCCGACTCGAATTGTAGTTGTAAGTGGGTAAAAAGAAAAAAAAAATTAAAAAACAAATTGCTTCATTCTACTGTCTTCGCAAGAAAACAACAACAAAAAACCAATTTGGCAATTCAGTTTTCTGCACGGGCACATGCAAGTATATTATCAAAGTTATTTACGGGAATACAAAATTTACTATTAAGATTTTTGTATGACGTGCTAAATTCCTAATTTTCCATATTTGATAACAACCCCGAAATTTATTGTTGAGGGAAAGCTAGTTCAATCATTGGGTTTAAATCGGAGAAATCATTTTCCAGTTATGATGAAATATATTAGCATCACCATCACATAATAAAAAACTAGACGTGATAGAAAAGGACTTAAACGAATTTGCATTTTGAACCTTTTTATTCAGTATATTTTACCAACTTTTAGGTACTTTTTTTAAAGAAACATCAAGAACGTTCCCGGGACTAAAAAAAAGTCCATTACCTTAAAACAAGCACCCTATAGATAGAGATTTTAGTGATATTTTAAACTTTAGCGGTTTTTGAAGTACGATTTGACGGTAAGTCTTCAAAAAAAGTTGGCAACAATGTGTGTGAGTAATATTTAAGTTTTTAAGTGGATACAAATTTGTTGTGTTTTGTTTTTATACTCTGACTTTAATAGATAAAAAATCACAAAAGCGATTTGATTCAAGAATTTTTGGAATAGGAACGAAAGTATACGGCTAATATGACACTAAAATTTTCCGTTAAAATCTAAACTGGTTTACGTTAAGCTTAGATTTTAGTGTCACACTTTATTTCTGCAAGATTTTTATCTAAGTACATTCAGAACTTCTTAATTATTTTTTTTTTCTTTGGGGGCAGCACAAATTCATAGCGAAAAATAGGTTGTCTTCGTAAAAAGAGCAGTATCGCAGTACAACACTGGTCAATTTTGTCTCTATCAATACTATTAACTCTTATTTTGATTTTTGGAAAAACATTTTTATAATTCTACACTGAAAAGAGATGATCATAAACAAGGTGCGGTTTAACACACAATTTTTTATTTTTTCTTTCTATTTTCTATTTATATCTATCGTAGTTAAAGTATCTTGCTACTTTGTTAACTTATTACTAATGAAATTCTTTTACATATGCTTTTAATATTAAATTAAAAATTTGTTTGCTCCTACTGGAATTTTTGAAATTTTTTGCTACAAGAAACTTCTACAAACACACTCGTATGCACGCATACAGAATGTAATGGTGTGAGATGAGACTAAAGCTACGTTCACACATGGCAAATATTTGACGAAAAAAACGTTTGTTGGTAGCTAAAATTTAATTTCTTTGAATTCAAATATTTATTTTGATAATTACACAACATCTTACAATAAACAGTTTATTGCTATGTCTAGCAGTATTATTCGTTTTATTTTGTTATATAAATACCATGTTTAATATCACTTACTATTAGCAAAAGTAGTTTTTTTGCTTATTTGATCAAATATTTAATAAGTGTGCACGTAGCTTGACAAGTTATTTAAGAAGAGTGTGCTCACTCAGAGTAGCAAACTTTGAGTTTTATTTACTTGATAAACGGGTGGTTCTCGAGTTAATGATTTAAATTTGAAACAAAGAGTAAAAAAAAAGTTATTATATCGCAATTGATCATACTCAAAATTTAAAACATTTCAGTACAAACAAAACAATTTTTAATTTTAGTATTAAATTGATATGAACAAGAATTTTAAAACCAACCATAAAAATCTTGAGTAAATACCCTTTTTCTGATCAAGTGCGAAATGGTCACAGATAACTAGACTATTTTTAACGAAAATTTTTTGGTTAAAATATTTGCCTTATTAAAAAGGCACCTTACACCGTTGTATCGGTTGGATGTTGTATAAAAATAGAATAGTGCACTATTGTGTTTGTATACAACATATAATCGATACATTTAAATAGAACAAAGAAATTGTTTTGGCATCGCTTAAACTATATGGACCGCTAACCGCGAAAATAACGTAAGCGCTAAAAATCAAATTTTACTTAAATTTTGTATGAAATTTGTCTCTTACAATAAAATTGTTCTTGCTTTAAAATCTTAACGGTACCTTATGTAACTATGACATTTAACCATTCTGCAATCCTTGGGGCAATTTGACCCAATTTTGGTTTTCAAACGCAAAATTTGTCCCTTTAAATATAAGATATGGACGTGAAACTTAAATTTATCCATTACAGGAATAAAAATTATAAATTTAAATTAAAATAATAAAATTTAAATTTTTCCTGCCCCCTCCAAAAACACGATATACACACATTTAATATCCTTTGGGTCAATATAACCCAACAAGCAATATTGCCAGCTTAATTTCACTTTAAAATTTTTTTCCTATTGAAGTGAGTTCATCTTCATTCAGAATCATCGATCGAAAATTTTTTCAGTCAAATAATTATTTTTTATTATACTTAAATATGAATTGTTGTTAACATTTTATTGTTGGGTCTTATTGACCCAATGGATCATAGGAAGGGCACATATGCAAGGGATGTAGAAGGCTTAGGAGATGATGCAAGTGTTGCCAATAAAGTCATTTATTAAAAAAAAAAGGAAAATGGAAAATCATGTCGCTAACGTTATTTTCGCGGTTATTATCGCTAGATATGTACTAAGTACATGTATAAAACGAAAAAAAATAACCTATCAGAGCGGTCAAATATAGCAACATTTGTAAAAATAGTAGTCATGTGGATGATGTGTATGTTCATGATAATGCCAATTATCTTAATGACGATGGAAAGGACAAAAGTTATTTTTTTAGCACAAGTAACACTCTGAGAAAACACGTGCCCTTAGTGGATTGTATATTTAAAATATACCAATATACTAAAATATTTGTTGTGGTACCTAATTGTACAATTGCTTCAATTTACTAACTGTGTGTTGCACGTATTTCTACAATTTTGTAGTTGTATATTAAATGATAAAACAAATAAATTGGAAACAATAGTTTTTAATTTTTGGAATTGAAATAAAGGAGCCTTTGATAAGATGTTCTTTGTATTAATTGTATGTTGTATTAACATGAAATAGTGCAATACACAAGCAATACATACATACAATCAATAAAACGATACAAATGGTTTTGTGAATACGGCAATTTAATAATAGAACAATTGAATTATAAAGCATTCAAACGATGCAACGATTTTTGGATACATGATGACTTGTGAATACGGCACTTGAATTATAGAGCTCGTAATATTTCTTGAATTTTTTGCAATTATAATAAGTGAAATCGCGAACGTATTGAACTGTATTTATATGCACACCACAATAGGCGAGAGTATATTAAGCGGTTATTCTCATGTCTCTGTCATCTGTAACACATAAAAATATTGGTTCTAGACCCAAATTTTTAGACGTTCTAACGACGCCCTTCCTTTTAAGTTGTATGAACTTATCGTTCATATTAGCTTCTGTCTGTATTAGAGTCTTTGTGCCCAAAACCCATCTTGCCATGTTGGTATTACAGATAAATTTGGTCTGAAAATATCATATTTTTAATCTGAAATGTCTTATTAAATCTTTTGGAATAGTTCTATATTTGACCATAGCTCCTGTAATGTACAAGTGGACAAAATATTTGCTACCAGTATAGCTTGTTTTAAGTCACTATAAAATTGGACTGAGAGATCGGAAAAAGTATGTGCACTAGTTCTAGTTAATAAAATATTATTTTTAAAGATAAGTAGCTATGACAATCGGGAGTTATCAGCATGCTAACTAACAGTCTGTTATGGTGGGTTCTTGTCAGCTAATATCTGACTTGTTCTTGTACACATAATAATTTAAAACTCCCTTGCCTCTGTTATAGGAAAAAACTGCAAAATACTAATTAAATTAACTCAAGCCGAAATTAAAGCAAAACTATTGACAAATTCGAAGAAACAAAACAAAACTATTGTCACATCAACTTGCTGATTGTAGAGCAACCAAGATGTTTTTGGGGCCAATGCCTCGTTACCCTCCCTACCTAATGCTTCAGTGGCACAAAGTTTGCTGAAACCCGTAAACGATGTCATCCTAATTCATTTTACATTCGCAAGAAAATATTTTTAACGTCTAGCAATCCATTTTAAGAAATTACAAAATTTATTCATTTAATCAAGTTCATAGCTTTTTTTTTAAATTTAGCTTAAAAATTCTTTTAAATTATAGACTTATCTTTGATGATAACTTTTATATAAATATTTAAAAATTAAGATTTTAAATAAGGGAAACTCCCCATTTAAAAATAAAATACCAAAAGACAAAATTATTAAAATACATTCATATATAGATATGAACATAAACCTTGTTACATATAATCAGAAACAAAAACAAATAAAACTATGTTGCTAAACATAAGAGAACATTTGCTTACTCTTTTACTTTAATTCATGATTATTATTGTTGTTGTTTCTGTTATTGGTTTTGTGAAAATATGCAAAAAATACAATAAAAATAAATAGGTTCGATCACTCACCAAACTTAGTTGATAAAAAAAAATATTAAATGTTGCTTACTATATCTCGGAGGCCTCTTCGAACATTCTGCATACATTGGGTAATATTATGATGTTAAAATTGTATATATTTCCTAATGATATTAGAATTGATTAATTTAAAAGGTATAAATACATAAAGATATTCTTGTCGATACAGACCTTACTAGAAATGGTTTCAATAAAATTTTAGATTAAGCTTAAATAATAACGGTATTTTATATAGGTATATAAGGTTTTCATTAAGGTTAGTTAAAGTTAGGTTAGGATTATATTAAAGTTGTTGGAAGTTGTTAATTACTATAGAAAATTTATAGTGTGGTATGAAATGGATAAATTAGGTATAATAGGAAATGGAAACTATTCTTGGAATGCTAAAGGTTTTGAGTTTTGGGAACTATTGTACATTTTACCGAATTATGTTAAGATTACAGAGCTTATATGTTTGAAATTTTAAGAAGTTTAGAATAGTTATTATAGTAATAGTTTTTCTGTATGTTTTTGTGAAAGTTTTAGGATAACACTAAATACGTTATTATTATTTAAGGGATTTTTCAAATTGTTAATTGTTTGTAGGACTTAGTTTTTTATATATTTTTTTAAATTATAGTAGAAAACAATTAAGAGAGGTGAGGGGATAGGAAGAAGAGACGACAACCGGATTTGAACTTCGCTTTGCATAAGGTCCCAGAATATATATACTTTATAGTGTAGGTGAAGGGTATAAAAAACAATCTTTCCAAAAAAAAATTAATATTTTGGTCATAACTTTTTCGTATCTGAACCGATTTTCCCGAGTTTTTCAGAAAATATTTTCTATTAAAAATTTCCGATCTTCTGATATATAAGGCGTAACCATAGGTCATATTACAGTAAAAAAAAACAGGTTTTTATACAATTTTTAATACTTTTTGTATGAGAGGTACCACGCCTACTTCTCCAATCCCGCTCACATTTTGTAGGATGGTGTATATTTAAACCCTAAATGTACCTAATTTTAAAGCTTTTGCTCTTGCCGTTCTCCAGATATACAGAAAAAAGTAATAAAAATATAACAACCACAAGGGATTTTTTGGAAAAATTAGAGGCAGTCGTGGTTTTTTGGTCATATCTCAGCCATTGTTGGACCTATCTGGCTGAATTTCAATAGCAAGAAATGGTGGACTATATGTGACATAAATGTAAAACAACGTAGCCGCTATCATGTCTGGAGTCTCCGAAAAACACATATCAAACGTAAGACGGACAGACGGACGGACGGATGGACGGACGGACGGACGGACGGACGGACGGACGGATATCGTTCAATCAACTTCTCTCCTCATAAGGACCCAGAATATATATACTTTATAGGGTCTGATATCAATATTGTAGAAATTTCAAACGGAATGACAAACTTGTATATACCCTTTTCCACCTGTGATGAAGGGTATAAATATAACATTGTTAATAAGGTGTCTTTATGGGTTACATTCGCCTAAAGAATAAAAATTCTTAAATTGCACACTTCTCTTGGGTTGGAGCTTTTGACCTCTCACACTGCAAAGCTGGCAAAACGAGTTTTTGTTTTAAGCTTTTTTTTTCGTGGAGCATATCTTTAATAAATTTGGCACAATGATGACGTCACCACTTGTAATACGCACTCTATTCGATTTTGTGGTGCATTTAAATAAATTGTTCGAGACAGCGGTGGTCAAAATTGTTTAATGTTATAACACTCTTTTTTTATCAAAAACCTAAACATAAAATGAAACACTATAGTAAAAAACTGAGTATTTTAATTAATACCTGATATTTAAGGGTGCAAGTCTTTATTTATTGGAGCAAATTTTCCTCAGGTAACCAACAGAAAAATGTTAAAAAGTTAGGGTCTCCTTTTTTTCACCTTATTTGAACTTAGGGTGTTTTTAAGTTTAATATTATTTGCCCTTCAGCGCCTGTGCTCAGAAAGTACCATGTGGGTATTTTTTTCCAAACGATTTCTTAACAAAAATTTTTAGGTTTTGTTTGATTTTTAATTCTTTTGATGAAAGTTATTACCTTTTTTTTCAATTCCAAAGACGAAAGGAATACATACAAATTAATTTTATATTGATTATAGTTAATATATATAACCTCACTATTTGCTCTTTCATCACTAATTGAAATTTAATTTTTTTACCATTTACTTTGTAACTTCTTTGCTCGAAGTCTGGATTGCAAAAGAGTGATTTGGTAATTTAATGTACAAAACCAAGCATTTAATTACATAGGGATTGCCATTACGATCGATTACTTTAATCAATGTCCCAGATTATCGGGTAGTTCTTTTGAAAAGTTACCACTGTATTCATGACAGTAAACCAGTGACGACACCTTATTAAATTTATTGTTTACATGATGTAAATAATAATGTAAATAAGATAAAAATAAATAAGAAACAGATTCATAAATAAATATAATTAAAATGCATAATATCATTAAATTGAAAAATACTTAAATAATTTTTAAATTTCCTAAGAAAATAAATAAAATAAGACGTTAACCTTGTCCTTAAGATCTAGTTTAGAAGAAAAAATCATTTGTATAGTAATACGTAAAATTTGTACAATACACTCCCAAACAAATACAACTATCGAAGATAGCCTTAAATGCCATAATTTCCTTACAAATGTTGTATTGATATAAAGATTGGCACCGATAACTTATGTCATGGCAAAACTTTGAACAAGTGCCCATAAGGTCCCATAAAAACGCCTGCTCTAAAATTGATGTAAGACATAAAAATCTCATTTGAATGGAAATATCTAGATAATATTCGGTGCAAAAAACTCGTATTTGAATCATAAACTCAGAACGTAATTTTGTTTTGCCGTGTCCATTACTGCTCCATAACAGGATATACTATCTTTATCTGCATATACTGTGGTAAAGGGAATTTCATTATGCGGCTATAATTTCTAACCTTTTTTTATATTATTAAGCTATCATCAACTTATATCGATAATGAAAACTATGACTAATTCGAAGAAGTTAAATAATAATTTGCTGAAAGTTCGATAATTGTTTAGTAACTAGTCTTTGCGCGAGGCGCCGAACAATCGGACTTTTTTGAATTTAAATAATTCATCTAATTTTTGTTATAAGAAAAAAAATCAAAGAAATTATATTTTTCACAAACAATTATATTATATGCAATGATAATTTTTATTTTAAGTTAAGAATACAATCCCTCCAGTAGAAGTAAAAAACATAATCATGGTTGATCTATGATATTTCCCCTTTTTTTTAGACAACCAAAAAGCTTTTGGCTTTTTTGTATTTTCCTTTTAAAAAAGCACTTACAATAAGCTCTAGGTAATTATGTAGCAAACTACTTTATTGCATATTTTATAATCTGAAATCAATAGAGCGTTTAATAAATAAAGGGATCTTTTTTTTTCTCATATACAAGTGTATCCGTATGTGAGAACAGATATGTGAGAACAGTTATGTTAGAGCAATATGTCCCCATTGCTAATAGTGTTTATGGTTTTTTTTTTCGTAAAATCCGTTTTTTGTTAAAGCAACAAAGCTACTTAACGGACTCTTCTCTAAAACAAAAGACTTTTTTTGCGAAGGCAAGCAAAGCACAACAAAAACAGAAAACCAGCTGCATATCCCTATTCTTTAACTACACACATGCTTCCCACTATGACAGCCAGCCACAATACAGTAGAACAACAAAAAATGAAAGAATAACAAAACAAACAAATATATACTAAACACTTTGTTGACTTTTGGTTTTTAAATTATTTTTTTCTCCTCGTTGTCCTTTTTGTTATTGTTATGTTCCCTCTTTTTTACTTACAATTTTATACTAAGGATGTTCCCTTTTTGCTAAATTGAAGAAAAAGTTTTAATTTTCTTAACCCAAACAAGAATATATATTGAAAAATTAGTTTGAATTAATAAAATAAAAATTGCCTTCTTCAGATTTTTATTTTCTTTAGAAAATGTAAGAGATGTAATAAAAAATTTTATAGTCGCCTTTTAAATTTCAAGTCAATTTCAGTATGTTAGACAAAAAATAGAAATTGTATTTTTTTAATTTTTGTTAAAAAAAAATTTTTGGGGTCATCCTAATGTTTAAAAAGTAGTTGTATATGCTTGTATGGCCTGCATTTATTGAACGTGCCAAATGTTTGTACGTTGCTTTATATTTCCCATGCACACTCTGCTCTAAAATTTTTAAATGTTTAAACAATTTTACCCTTTTGGTACAATTGCTGCCTTATTAAAGACAAAATTGGACCAAATTTAATAACAATTTTACCACAATAAGTAAGTTTTTGGGTACAAAAACTTTATTCTGAAGAATCGTTATGGCAATTGAAACATGAGTGTGTACCAAATTCTATCAAATTATCTTCACACAAAGTTTTCATGGACAGACAACCAGACAGCCGGGAGGATAGCGTTAGATTGGTGGGTGCAGGACCAATTTTGGATGTGTTACTTAGTAAAGACGTGCACAAGCACAAGAAATATTGCTTACAAGCAATTTCATTGAATTTAGATAGTGTGTGTTTTTTACTCTCTCATTACAAAACACATACTTCCAAAAACAATTGTTTTGTTTTACGATCAAAATATAGAAGAATAGAACAAAACTGCACTAGAACAATGCTGAACTAAAATAAAGCTGAATTAGAACAAAGATGAAGTAGAACATTAAAACAGAACTAGAACATTCCAAGCATGTTTGAATGTTTTGATTGTAAACATATACCAAAGAGAATTGCAAAGTGAGAAACATTTTCGTTTTGTAATGAATATGAAAAAGCTTAAAAAAGTTTATATGTAATATTAATTTTTATTTGCAAAAATTTATTGTTTATTATTTACATACATATAAAGGTACTTAGGTCTAATATTTAAATAAAATTAAGAAGAATTCATTATTTTCATAGATATAAAAAATAAAATCTAATGGTGTGTTTCACAATTTTTTGGGAAAATTGATAGCAACAAAATATTAATAATTATTTGACTAGAATTAGAAATATTGGTTAAATAAACGTTTAAAGTTTTATATAAAAATAAAACAAGACCTCAAGCTTGATAATTTAGTTATACATAATATAATAATAAAGGTCGACTAAAATAAAATATATGTACATTTAGGAAATAATTCAAAAATATAAATTTTTTTTATTTTTTTTAATGTTCTAGTGCACTCGATGCTTTTACTATTATTTACCGTTTCTTTATTTCATTGTCTGTTTTTGTGTTGATATTCTGTTTGTTTTGATAATACAAGCACTAACAAAGCAGAAGAGAAAAACTTTTCAAGTTATGCTTGTTTTGTTTTGGTGGAAGTAATGTGTTGTTATGTTTGTTTTGCTATGTATGTTTACAGTGAAATAATATAATTGATAGTTGTGTGAAGTAGAACATAGAACATTAAGAATATTTTGCGCAGCCCTTTATTACTTACATCAGAACAAAAGCATAATACATTCTCCACTATTGAGGTGTGGATTTAAAGATTGGTGCAATACAAATAGATTCAAAATATCGAATGTTTCTGGCAACAAATGGATTCCGTGCGAAAAGATCTGTTCACTTTTTAAGGTCAAGAATGAATTAAGCCAATTTCGGATACCATGTTTTGATTGAAACAAATCATGGTCGGATTGGGCAACGCCTTGACTAAATAAAGCAAAACTTTCAAACCAGTAATTTTTAAATAGCTCTTAGTTGGATGTGTATTTACATGCCTTCAACCAAATTTCTTATTTTTGAATAAATTGCTTGCAATCTCCTTGAAAGTGCTCCTTGAGTGAACTAAAATTTAACTAGTTTTAAGTGTTATTTGCTTTTTAAGGCGTTACTTCTTTTAAACCCACGGTTTTTTTAATTTGAAGAAAAAAAAATTTAACAATAATTTACAAAATGTTATTAAGACTGTTGGATTCACGGTACATTTACACAAGACAGCAGCACTGGGAATCAAGCTGTTCCGTTTTTTGCATGTAATTTTAAAAATTTGGCATATAGAAGTCATGGATTTTACGTATAAAACTTGACACAAAGAAAAGGACAGCAAGCATAGGCATATATATGCCTTGTTAAATGTACATTGGTTTGATTCATACTTATTTTAATTACATAATTCACGCAAAAATTTATAAATTTCTTAGTACCATTTTTACTCTTTACTACCCATCCCTACTTGCCATCAAGGGCGTACAGATGAGTATATAGAGAAAACATAACAAGAAATCGAGTTTTAAAAGAGTTTTCTTAGCATTGTTTTGTGTTTTTTGAATTGCCAGCACCATCATCAAAATCACCAACAACATCAGAGCATTGTCATCAACATTGATTAAAATAGAACAAAGAACGTGTTGATGGCATCTCTAATACATGACTAACATGAGGGACAGGGAGAGGGAGAGAGAACAAAAAATATGCACTAAGGGACTGTATGAAACAAAAATAAAAACATGAAATTGAATAACAAGAATAAAAATCAAAGTGGTCTAAAATAACAACATTTGTTCCAACAAAGCATTTTTAAAAACTCAAGGGTAAAAACAATAGTGATTTTGATGATGTTCATGATGATGACAATGTTGATCAGGATGACGATGACGATGGAAAGGACAAAAATATTTTTTTTTTTTTTTCATACTCATACCCTAAGAAAACACGTACTACTACTATAGATGATTACACACATACCCGCACACAAAAATATTTGTTGTGGTACATTATTTTACAATTGATTCAATTTACGGTTTGTGTATAAATGAGTGTGTGTTGCAAGCACAATTTTGTAGTTGCATATAAAATGGCAAAACAATTCAATTACAAACAATAGTTATCAACTCTTCTCAAATTGATATAAATGAGACTTTGATTAGATGCGACACCACACCCGGTACTCTTGTTACTCATGCTCCTACTGTATTCATTCTTAATCGATTTACATTATGCTGCCTGTATTACAATTCGAGAAAGAAAACATCAGTGAGAAACTAAAAAGGAATTAAGGAATTTTTTAATGAATTTCAGACTTAGAAAAATTTGAATTTCTCTACTGGGATCAAAAAAATTGTGTGAAATTTCTTAAATTTTTTTGACACAATGACATTTGCAATTACGGGCCAACATATTTTACTTTAAAGTAAAGAAAATTAAATTTAGTGTTTAACAAATGACTAATGTGCTTTTAATTAATACCAAAATAATCAGAAAGTAGAACCCAAGTACAGTGAAACTTTTTATTTTCATAAAAAAATTTCAAGATTTACCCCGTATTCATAAACGATTATTAAATTTAATAAACGTTTATTAAGAAAAATTTTCATAGAAAATTTGGTTTTTAAGTTAAGTTGTGAAGAGGGTATACTAAGTTTGTCATTCCGTGTGAAACTTTTTTATTATTCATCTCAGACCCCATAAAGTATATGGGCATTTCCATCGAAAGGTCCACCGCAACAAAAAAATTATAAGTTCTTGAAAAGACTTTGTTTTATCATATTTTAACAGGAAAACAATAAAATTTAATAAAAGTAAAAAAATTTCATATTTATTTATAACCCATTTCAAGATTTATGAATGCAAAGTGGAACAAGTGCAACTTTTCTTTTTTGGATATTTCTATTGTACGTTTTGCTATGATAACAGTTCTTTAAGAGAGACATTATGCATTGACTTTTTCTCTCTAAAACCTTTCGGAAGGTACAAAGAGTCAAAATAGAATGCACAAAAAACTATGCGATTGCAAACAATTGTAATTTTTTTCTTTGTATTATCTCATATTTCGATGTCATGTGCGACATTGAAAAACATCATTTTCTATCAATGCGTCGAAAGTAAAAGTAGAAAGCTCATCAAATTACCAGGCCAAACAGAGATTTTTTATAATATTAAAATAAAAAAAACATTTCTGTAAAATAGCAGATTTGTGATCTTGGTACTTGTATAAAGTTGTTCACGTGCGACATCGTAAGTGTGAAAATTAATAATTTGAAAATAATTTTTTATATATGAAAATGATTTATTTACGTTAATAAATAAATTTCAATCATTTAAATCTAGATGAGCAAAAAAAGCACTAAATTCAAAAATAAAGCCATATTCTAGCCATTAACAACGATACGATGAGATTAGACTTTAAATAACGATGCTATATATGTATATAAAACAAAAAGGGCTGTAATTTAGGGCGTGGCAAAAACAATTTTTTTAAAGTTTTTCAAACTTAATAAATATATCTTTTTTTTAGAGCGTTACTGATGAAAATATTATTGCTTGTATTCTACCTAATTTAATGTAGTATATGAGTGAAAAAGGGGCTTAATTTGTAGGCGTGTAATAAAAGTGCACATATTAAAATCTATACATACATAGTTTTAGAAGGACTTTCTTGGCACGTAAAAAAAATTGAAAAGCGATATGCAATATGATGAGATCGGACTTTGAATGGCAGCGCTAAATATAAAAAACCAAAAGGGCTGTATTTTGGGGCGTGGCAAAAAAAAAAGGTTTCCTATTTTAAAAACTTCATTGACATAACTTTCATTCTAGGGGGTGACTGGCACAACTTTTTTTTTTTGTATGGAGGTCAACCCAGATTAGACCAATCAACATATATATCATGATGGAAAAAATGTCATATGCGACAGATCACGTGCGACAGCGATTAAAGCTAAATAAAAAAAAAGTATACATTATTTTTATTTAAAATGACAGCCATATTTAAGAGATATGACTACATAACATTCTACAATTTTCTGCATTCAAATATTGCCTCAGGTTTCGCTGAAATCAGCATTCGAATTAATGGCCACAAAACCCACTTCTGTTTTCGTCACGTGCAAATGCCTTGTTTTTTTGCAACTTTCTTTAAAACGAAACAATTTATCAAAATTAACAATAGCACCAATTATAGGGCTAATTAAAAGCTATAACTTGAAACTATTGCCAAAATAAAAATACGTTTTATTTTGACTTTTTTTAACTTTAAATGTGTACGATGGTCACGTTCGACATGATGGAAATGCCCATATATATTCTGGGTCATTGAGTGGTTCTAAGTCGATTAAGCCATGTCCATCTGTTTGTCCGTCTGTCCATCTCTTCAAATCACGCTCACTTTCGAAAAACTTAAAAGAAATAAACAAACTTGGTGTCAAATTGCATGTAGTTGTCCTAAGCAGTTTGGGATTGAAATCCAGCAAATTTGGTTTAGTAGGATTAGAGCTATAAATCAAAATGTGGAACCACCACCTAAAAAAAATTATAATTTTGTTACAAAAACTAATATTAATGGTGGAAAAATGCACAGCATGATACAAGACTTGGCAAAAATTTTTATTATTTGATTAGAAATCATGCTGCACAATTTCGTGAAGAAACGTCCATAATTTACCCTAGGCCCCATATAAGCCCTACTCCCGGAAAACTGTATAGTACGCCTAAAATCCTAATTTACAATGGTATCGAATAGGATAAGAAATGACACTGTAAAGTTTCGTGAAGATTTGTTCATAATTTTTCTAACCCTCTTATTTTACAACAAACCACTTATCAAAATCATATTTCACCATTGTAACTTTAAATTAAGAATTGCCTGGGGCTATTAAATACTCGTATATAAAAAATTATTTTTGGTATCTGCTCAACGGTACACAAGCTGGGGGGAAATAAGAAAAACTTATACAATTTTAATCAACGTACAGATGCTGTCATTATTTTATGTTATTGTTGTGTTTGTTTAAATATCTAAAAACACGGCTAAAATAACAAAAAAAAAACATACAAAAGCAGAAAAATATACAGACAGCAAGATTATAGACATGTGTACTTTCCGTAAGAATTGTCTATTAGAAATATAAAAGAGAATAAAATTGAATAGAATTTAGTATATTTGTATGTGGTTGTAACTGCCCTGCAAATATTTGGACCAGTGCAAACACGCGTGTAAAATCTAGCCCACAAGGGACTAGTCCAAATTGGTTACTTTTGGAACGTTTGGAAAAAACATGGTCTATTTAACATTACGATGTCCTATGGCAGGACCATATAACCCAGCTTTGGATAACAAAGGAGTAGTCTTTAAACTACTCCATGGTATACTCAAGAGGATTAGTTTTGAAGTCGTTTAAAAACAAAAAAAACCTTAAAAAACGAAGACATGTTGTCTCACTACAAACACTTTTTAACAATGGCATGGTCCATGCTTGCATTACATTGGACCAGTCCATGCAGTAGTTCATTTTATCAAAATGGATCAGGTAATTCAATATTATTTGCAGGGTGTGTAAAAATGTTTTTTTCTTTTGAATTTGAGATATAATGAAAAAGAAAATTACACGTTTTATGTAGCTGTATAAGGAAAAGTTTTTTTGTTATATAAATAAATAACTTATTAAATATCTAAATTTTTATAGCTGTATTAGTATTAAGCAGATATAAATTGAACGATTTATCCGTTTTCGGTCGTTTTACACTCTGATAACAAATCGAAGTGTCAGGTCTAAGCAAACATTAGCTGTAAATAAACAAACATGAATAAAAACCAAAATATACCGAATTGTCTAAGTGTTGTATATGGTTTTCTTTTGTTACTTTTATTTTATGTTCAGTTTTCTTTTGTTACATGCCTTGATGACTGACTGTTTGTTTGTTAGTTTGTTTAAAGCTTGTAAACTTATTTCAGGGCCAGGCAGACATCAAGTATGACGCTGTGTTTGTTTTGGTTGAAGCCGTAAGAAACCTGATCAATTTCGCAAAAACTTTAAAAGAGGTCAGACACTGATTGCGGCAGCTTCCACATCGGCCAATGCTACAGGGTCATTGAATGGTGGTGGTGGGGGCCTCATGGATGACTGTTAAACCAGAATGCTGGCAATGGAATGGGTGATGGAGGCGTTGGCAATGGGGGCAGTAGTGGCAGCAACAGTGTTCCAGGTACAGTAGACTGTAACACTTCAAAATGTTGAAATATATTTGGGAACATGGTGATAAAATTTTGCGATATTTGACAAAAGTAAGCAAGAACGAAAGAGCAAACACACAAACTTTCTTCATAAACAACTAAAATAACTTAACCATCATTGATGTCATCAAATTATGTTTAACTAAAGCATACCAAGGTAATCATATTAGGGCAATATGTCTGTGCAAATAGTAAAATGTAATGAATGGAAATTTGAATGCTACAATTGTTAAATGAATTTAAAAGGCCTGTACCTGAGCCTGTTGTTTATAAGATTTTGAAAAGCAGAAGGACATTTTCATTGGGAATAATTTTTCAAAGTTCTTTCATACTTGTTACATTTTATTAACCTTTCATTACATTATTAAACCTAGGCTCAACAAAAAATTTTTTATGTGTGTTTTTCTTAACACCACTGAAACATATTGCACAGTGGGTGATTGATTAGCAAATCGACTTAATCTTTTTGATTCATAACATCGAAAACAGGCTATCAATCCAAGTTTGTTAACCAGTTTTTCTTTAATTACGAGACAATAGCCACTTAGACCTGCAGCCCTTTGAAGTAAAGCAGGCCCGAGTTTCTGGTAGGAGTCAAACACGGAACCATTGCACTGATAGAGTACCTCAATACGACCTGGCCTACCGGGGAATCCACTATATTACAACAAAATTTAATTTCTAAAACAAAAAAACAAACTTTTTGATTTTTAGTAATAGATGGTAGTTATTTTTTACGTTTCCTGGTAAGTAGTTGTCATTATTCTGAAAAATTCAATAAGTACTTACTAGTAATGACCCCAGCAACTACTTATTACTTCTATTATTTTCACTACTGAATATTTGCTTGCTAATAATCAGCTCAACAACTGCTTATTAGTTGTGTTGTTTTCAGTCCTGAATATTAACTTACTGGTAACTTACTCAATAGCTACTTACCCTTTAAAAACTTCGCCTACAAAATAATAAAAGAGTTGAGTAATCAGAAAAAAATAAAACCGCTACTTACAATTCTACTGAAAGATCCAATGAATTTTACAAAATGAACACATTCAAAATTAAGTCATTTTTTTTACCTGTACAGATCCAGGAAAGTTGTTATTGAAGAAAGCTACTAAATAATGAGTGAAATAAGCTATTCATTTTGAGAAAGTAAGTGAAGTTTTTACTGGGTATTAGGTCTATTAACTAGTGATTTTTTGGTTTCTAGTAAGCATATTGATAGTAGTTACAATTCAACTTACTCGTAGTTTAATAATTACTAGATATTTTTTTACTTCTAGTAAGTGTATTGTAAGTACTGAATTCTGTGCACACCTCGAACAAAAATGAGTACTTATTCGGCCGAAAAACAAGTAATGTTTATTTTTCTCCAACATTACTTGCTAACTTACCAGGTAAGTAAAGTTTTTGCTGGGTACTTGCAAGTTTAACTGTATAATTTTTCATATAACGATTTTCCAATTTGAGTTCACCAAGCCACACAAACATTTTTTTATGTGAAAGTAACCAACCACTGTATTGGAAAGAACTTTCATTATGTTAAAACAGGCTAATGTGGGTGAAACTTTGGAGAGCAATGACCATTTTGAAGGCCTTTAAAAATATTGTAAAGATTTGGCTTATTTCTTGGCCAAAAAATTGGGCATTACTCACAGCAATTGAGTATATATGACACAGGGATGTGTATAACTGAATGATTATATCTTTTTTCCACTTAATTTATTTTCATTATTTGTTTACTACGAATAAATTAAGTGTCATAAAAATGTTACATTTTCTCCTTCGAATTTGTTTTGTTTCACGCTGTTTCAAGGCAATTTACCAGGCCGGAAACTTTCTTATTTATTTTGCTGGACAAGCCACACTTCATTTATTTATATTTGTTTACTCAGGTTGTTTTAAGCTACGGTCACACTTATTAAACATAACCACTACTTTCGTTAATAATAAGTGAGATTTAAAACAGTTTCAATATCATAAAATAAAGCTTGTTATACTGCTAGACATGGCAAAAAACAGTTTTTGATAAGATGTGGTATTATAATCAAAATAAATATTGGAATGAAAGAAAATTATATATTAGCTTGCCTGTTGGTCACGGTTTTTTCGTCAAATATTTGTCAAGTGTGACCGTAGCTTTATATATTCATTGTTTTCTTTCAGATGAAATGCGTTCGGTTAAATATATTACTAAGGTCGGGATTTTGTGATGTGGATTAAGTTTACCGTAGTCTAGAACTCGGATTTTTCAGGCGAAATGAGATTTATTTCATATTTTTATTCAAGACCAAAATTTTAAGCAAAATTTTAAATTTTGTATAAAAACTTGTTAATGGCGGTACAAATCTGTTTTCAGATTAACTAAACCTACTTAAACTGAAATCTCGAAAACCCAGCCGTATGGGTCCGAATATCCAAAAGTTCAAAGCTTTTGTGATGGCATGGTTGGTGAACTTGTGCGTTGTGTAAGTTCAGATGACATGAACATTATTATTACTACCACTTCGTTTCTATGTCTTTAAGTTTCTTTAATGTTATTTCAGTTTTGTTTTTTTTTAACAGAAAGCGGACATTGCCATGACAACTACTGCTCTACATGAACGTGTCATCGATTTCAGAAGTCGATTTGTGTCAAATAAAGATTAAGAAACCAATCAAGCAAACTCCAGGTGTCTTCAGTCTCATGAATCCTTGGTCTCAAGTAATTTGGGTAAGTTTTAATTTCATCTTCCTTTCAGTGTATTTGCTTTAAACTTTAAAAGAAACCGTTTTAAGTACCCAACAAATTTGTTGCTAAAGGTTAAAATTTAAGTTGGCTATAGTAAATAGGGTCTCTGTATATAAATTACCCTTAAACAGGCTTTATACATCATTTACCTTATTCACTTTATTTTTTTCTTTCTGTATTTTGATTTTATTTTTGAGTATTTGTATGCTTAAGTTTGTGAGAGTTAAGTCTCTTTCATTTATTTCTTTGTTTATTTACTTTATTTGATTTTTGCTATTATGGTATTTTTTACATTACGGTATTTTTACATTTACTTGAAAAAAGTCAATGTTGCAGAAATTGCCCTGAATACAAATGAGAAAACTTTAAAATTTACTTTCAAAAACTTTGTTTATTTTTTTTACGAAATAAAAATTTGTTGAATTTTTTTATATTTTTTTTCTCATTCCGCTTAGCTTAATGTATTTTGCTAAAAAAAAAAGCTTACAAACTTTAATAGAGTAAACAGCAAAGTTTTCAACTCATTTTTCAAACTGCGAACCAGCATCAACAATTTTCTCATCACATCTTCTTCTAAAAAGAACAAAAAAAAAAAAAAAAAATCAAGTTTCGTTGGAGTTTTATGCCACGTTTCCAAGCATTAATGTATAAAAAATTGTTGTCTTTAAATTTGTATGCGTGTTGGTGTGTGTTTTCAAACATACATACATATATCAGCCACTTATACCACTGTTGCTATAAACAGCTTTTGGCCAAAATCTAGAAAAAAACAGATGCAAAAAAGTTTAAAAATAATATTAAAAAAACGGTTTAAGAGTAAAAGAAAACTTTAATCCTTTAGCTAACGTTTTTAATAGTGGAAAAAATTAATGCATATAGGTTTTTTTTTCATTTTGTTTTTTTTTTTTTTTGTTTAAATATGTATATATATATATATTTTTATAAAAATGTGTGCTTCCGTTGAAAACACTTTATATAAAGGGTCTACCAGGCAAAATCTGTCATTATTTATGAATTTAACCCATTAAGGACTGATGGGCATTTAAATACCCAAAAACAGAGCCTTCGTAGAAAAATTCTGGCTAACTTCAGGTAAGAGGTATCGGAAATTGGTTTTTACAGATGGATACAGAAAGGATAAGACTACTTAAACAAATTTTTGAAATTAAATTTTGCCCCCTTTAATTGGGTTAGTTAGCGGCTTACAAGTTAGCAATTTTTAATATTTGGAAAAAGTGAATGACAACGGCTCTGGAAAATTGGAAAACCCTCTTGGTGACTTATAGCCTTAGGTGTGCTCTGCTTTAGAAAAAAATATTAGCTAAATTGGGCCAATAACGTTGACTACAGATTTGATTCAATGACATGGGTATTTAAATACCCACTTCGCTGTCAGAGGGTTCAAAACACATATTAAAGAAATAAATATCACAACTGTGGTCGATTATTGAGATAATTTTATATTTTTAATGTTTTTTGGGACACCAGCATGAAAATGTGCAAGACAAGCCTTTGGGTGTAACTAAAATGTGCATTTTGTACAACCAAACTCAGTTTTGCTTCACATTGTCCAAAACGGCCAAGCTGAATAATATGGCTTATCATATGGTCAAAGCTCTCAATGCGCTTTGCCATTTCTTGTGCATTTGTCACAACTTTTTCTCTTACACCCATGCTTCAACAACGCTCACATGAAATAAAATTGACTCATGATTGGAGATCCTTCATGTTTTCTTAGCATGCAGTGTAAATTCCAGGCATACAACATAGCCGCATCCAAAGCATTACTAAGAAGGCCTCGGCTCTTTCGTATAAAATATAAAACATACCACATTCCCTTCTATGACAATAGAGAAGAGAAGGAGTAACATTTTTTGTTCTGTTTTTTCGCACAAGCAAAAGCAAAAGAATTATTATTTTTTTTGATCCCGTTACCATTCTTATGTAACTGCAAAAGAAGCGAGAGCAATGACAACGTGTGTAAAAAGATATGAGCATGGAATAAAGCGATCAGGCCTTGTAAAGGGCCAATGTTGAATGTGAACCTCACCTTATTATGGCTTATTATTAATATGGGCGCTCAAATCAAAATGCACATCGTGCACTTCGTGATTCAGTGATGAGGCACATTTTCACCTCAGTGGATTCGGCAATAAGCAGAGTTCGAAAAACCAATGCGCTCACAAAGAGTGACTGTTTGGTGGGGCTTATGGGCTGGCGGCAACATCGGGCCGTATTTTTTCCAAAATGAGGCTGGTCTGACAGTTACTGTGAATCGTGTTCGCTATCGTGAGAAGATAACGAACTTTTTATGGCGAATTGGAAGATATGGATGTGGACGATATATGCATTCAACAGGACGGTGCCACACAGCTAACGAAACAATGGCTCTTTTGCGCAACAAATTCAATGGCCGTGTTATTTCACGTGGTGGCGATGTCAATTGGCCGCCAAGATCATGTGATTTGACGCCGTTGGTCTTCTTTCTTTGGGGTTATTTAACAGAAAAAGTGTACGTCGATAAGCGAGCAACAATTCAAGAGCTATAGGATGAGATAATTGGGCCCATTAACGGCATAGAAGCTCAATTATGCCTCAGCGTCATCGAACATTTAGACCATCGGATGGAGGTGTACCGCCGAGGTCGCGGCGGCCATTTGGCCGATATTTTGTTCCATACATGTTTGAACCATACCAATATTATCATAATAAAAATAAATGACAACAACTTCCTAAATAATTGGTGTTTTATTCAAAATCAACATCGGCCCTTCAAATTTAACCTTCCTTTTCATCCAAAAGAAGGAATACAAAGGCCCTCTAGAAGGCATCCGTACTTCTTCCTCTTCCCGCTGGGACAGATTCAACGTACATAGTGAAATAAGCACACAACACATACGTCAATTCATCCAATAAATGAATTTTTTAATTTTTGGTTTTCAAAAAATCTTGTGTTTTAGAACTATTTAATAGCGAAGTGGGTAGAAAAATACTCATGGTCTAGGGGCCAAGGTTTGACAGGTAAAAATAAAAAAACGCAATGTCAATATAAATGCCCATAATATCAAATATGTGAAATTTCATCAAAATCGTACCACGAAAACGGGGTTCAAAAATCTACAAAATTTAAAAAAAAATGGCAAAACCTGAAAAATCACTTCAATAAAAAAAAAACTTAAAAAAACCCACAAAACGGTCAAATTTAAAAAAATGATTTCTTCATCAAAATAAAATCGCTAAAAATATGAAATATTTTAAACCTAAACAACCCAGTAAAAACTTCGCTTACTTTTTAAAACTAATAGCTTCTTTAACTCATTATTTAGTAGCTTTCTTCTATAAGTACATCTATAACAACTTCTATAACTACTTTTTTCTTAAATGCGTTCATTTTGGGACATGCCTTGTAAAACTCATTGGCTCTTTCAGTAGAATTGTAAGAAGTGCCTTCATCTTTTTCTGATTACTCAACACATTATTTTGTAGCGAAGTTTTCACTGGGAAATGTCTTAAATAAAAATAAAAAAAATTGTAATTTTTACATTAAATAAATTGAAATAAATAAAACTTTTAGAATTTGTGAAAAATTTGCCAAAATACTATAAAAAAATTTTAAACTGCTAATGATCAACAAATTTTAAAAATCTACAAAACCACAAGCATTTAAATCAGAGACCCGAAAACTCTTCATTTCCATGTCATTAAAATATCTTTGTTGATTAAAATTATTTTCATGTATGGAAAAAAAATTGAACATTGGTACTTTTTTTAAATATAAATATCCATCGTGATGAAAAAATAAAAAATCCTTAAACTATAAATATAAGAAAAAAATGTCAAATAGTTATTTTCTTTAGATTTTCAATTTTTAATTAAAATTAGGGTATTCATTCGGTTAACCGTCAATCGATTTACCGATTTATTTCTACCCGATTAACTCATCGGCTAATTTCAAATTGGCTTTTTTCGATTAACGATTAAACCGATTAATTTCAGTCGATTAATCGATGTAATAAAATTGTCAATATTTTGTAGTACTATAAAATATATATTTTGATTTTAATTATTAGTTTCGTCTCATATACAAAATGTATGTGTTTAGAAAATATTTTTTCATACAAACAAAGAATGATCTTCATTTTAACCCATTTTTTGCCGACCGGCGACTAAAACTAAAATGTTTTTTTTTATTATCATCATCGATTAATAGGAACGTGGCGAAAAATGGGTTAAATTTTTGATTGACAACTTTTTTTCAGTTTCACGTTCTTTTTATATGTATGTATTTAGTTATTTGTTTCTTCTTATATCTTCTCATAATATCTTTAAACAGAATAAACGGAAACAATTAGAAGTGTTAAAAATTTTGAATAACTCTAATAGCATAATGGAGTATTTTATATGTTTAGATACATCCTGGAAAAAGACTGAGAAATTAAATATTCATCTATGATACGTGAAAGAATTTTTTCCAAGTCAAGTTTTGGCAAAACTAAAAAAAAGAAGAGCTTTAATCCTTAACATTTAAAATAAATTACTTTTCTAAAAGATTATTTTATGAGATGTGCTTTAACTATTAAAATAACTAATGAAATTTTATCAGTTTATTTTTTTAATATGTACATATTTGGGTGATTCACAAGATAGTCATAAAGTCTTATGTCTTTACAATTACAAGAAATATAAATCTTCGGCTTATTATGCAAACCGGCTACATCCACTTTTTAAGTAAATTAAGATTTTGACGCCGTGTGGTAGAAGGGTGTAAAGCTAACTGTTTTTTTCTATCTATCTATATATATGTATATAAAACAGGATCTGTGTATGTATGTATGTATGTATGTATGTATGTATGTATGTATGTATGTATGTATGTATGTATGTATGTATGTATGTATGTATGTATGTAACGTATGGACTCCAAAACGACTGGCTGAAATTTTCAGGGAATCTTCAGAATCTTCAGTAGTCTAATTTTTGATTTTCGGTCTGCGGGCGGAGGGGCGTGGCAAAATGCAATTTTTATATTGCACCACCAATGATATTTATATAATTTGGACGATTTTTTCTTTAAAATGATCGCCATGGTCCAACTTAGAGTTATACGAAAAGAAAATTTTGCCCCGCCCACTTTTACGCCCACTTTTTTGGAGTTATCAGAAAACGGCTCCATCGATTTGACAACTTTTTCTTTCAAATGTTTGTATTAATCCATTTTAAGTTTTCATCGAAAGAAAACTGTACCACGCCTACTTTTATGCCCACTTTTTCTATTAAGCGCATAACTTGAGAACGGCTTGACCGATTTTTATGCCCTCCACCACAATTAGTTGTGAAGAGGGTATATTAAGTTTGTCATTCCGTGTGAAACTTTTTTATTATTCAACTCAGACCCTATAAAGTATATCTATTCTGGGTCCTTGAGTAATTTTAAGTCGATTTAGCCATGTCCGTCTGTCTGTCCGGCTGTCCGTCTGTTGAAAACACGCTCACTTTCGAAAAACTCAAAAGAAATAAACAAACTTAGTGTCAAATTGCTTGTAGTTATCCTAAGCAGTTTGGGATTGAAATCCAGCAAAATCGGTTCAATAGGATCTGAGCTATGAATCAAAATGTGGAACCACCACCTAAAAAAAATTGATAATTTTGTTACAAAAACTAACATAAATGGTGGAAAAATGCACAGAATGATATAAGATTTCGCAACAGTTCGTTTTATTTAACTGGAAATCACGCTGTAAAATATCTTGAAGATACGTCCATGATTTACCCTAGGCCCCATATAAGCCCTACTCCCGGAAAACAGTATAGTAAGCCTAAAACCCTAACTAACAATGCTATCATAACAAATTTTGGGACGTGAAGATCGGTCCATAATTTACCATAGGCCCCATTTAAAACCCTCTTCCGGAAAACAGTTTAGTTCGCCTAAATCCGTAAAAAATAATGCTATCATAACAAAATTTGGTACATCAAAATTTTTTGGAACTAAAAATAAGACTGTGAAATTTCGTGAAGATCGGTCCATAATTTACCATAGGCCCCATATAAATCTTACTCCCGAAAAAACAGCTTAGTACGCCTAAAAACGTAAAAAAGAATGCTATCATAACAAAGTTTGGTACATCACAGTTTTATTGAACGAGAAATTAGACTTTAAAATTTTGTGAAGAACGGTCCATCATTTACCATAGGCCCCATATAAATCTTACTCCCGGAAAACAGCTTAGTACAACTAAAAACGTAAAAAAGAATGCTATCATAACAAAATTTGGTACATCACAGTTTTATTGAACGAGAAAGTAGACTTTAAAATTTTGTGAAGATCGGTCCATAATTTACCATAGGCCCCATATAAATCTTACTCCCGGAAAAGAGCTTAGTACGCCTAAAAACGTAAAAAATAATGCTATCATAACAAAATTTGGAACATATAAGTTTTACAGGACTAGAAATAAGTCTGTGAAATTTCGTGAAGATCAGTTCATAATTTACCCTAGGCCCCATATAAACCTTACTCCCGGAAAACAGTTTAGTACGCCTAAAAACGTAAAAAATAACGCTATCATAACAAAATTTGATACATCACAGTTTTATAGAACTAGAAATGACACTGTGAAATTTGGTGAAGATCGGTGCATAGCTTATCATAGGCCTCATATAAAGCCCACTTTGGTTAAATAATTAAATACGCGGTAAACTTTCTTCCAGTTTAGCTTCATATGTCCAGAAAAAATGTTATGCAATTTTGTGATATACGGTCCATAATTTTCCTTAGATTCCATTTTAGCAGCCTTCTGAAATTTACTGCAAACGCTTAAACTAATTGCACCGCTGTATTGAAATTAATGTTTTTTAATACCAGAAATCGTTCTGCAGAATTTGGGATGATTGGTTCATAGCTTACCATGGCTTTTATATAATTTGTTCTCTTGAAAATCATTTAAGTTCATCTTAAACTGATATTCTACTCAAACTTTTTAAAATTGATTCTGATTGTCGATCAATAATTTTATATAGGTCTAAACCGCAACAAATTTTAATGCAGATGTCTGTTTTTACAAAGATTATAATAATAAATAGACATCATACAGATATTACACCTAAAACATTCGAAGTGTCGGTGGAGGGTATCAAAGATTCGGCACAGCCGAATATAGCACTCTAACTTGTTTTTCTTTAAAATCACTTCCATGGTCCAACTTAGGTGTTTACGGAAAGAAAATTTTGCCCCGCCCACTATTTTCGTTTTTTACTAATTTTTCTTTCAAATTGGACATGACAACGTCTGTCGGGTCAGCTAGTTTTGTATGAAGCTGCAAATAGGAAAAATAAAAAGTTTTTTGTCGCACCTGTTAAATGTGCTAAAAGTGAGTTAACAGGTTTGCATATTAAGCCGACGATATGACTGTTGGTGGCTTATGCTTATAATTTATTTTTCTACTGTACAGTTATGAAGAATCAATGGGCACAGCATTAACATTTTTATTTTGTTTGAAACACAACAATATTTAATTTAAACAATTGTAAAATACTATTTAGTATATTATGACGATATGTTAATATTAATTAAAAATGCATGTTAAATATTTATGAATTGTTTTTATGTTTGGTATTTTATAACGGCTGGACCTGTTTTGATTTCATTATGTTTGTTTGAAAGGTTGCTATAGAAAGCTTTGTTTGAAAAAATAATCGGTAGAACCGATTACAAGTAATCTCCTCTTATCCCTCCAACGTTGCTGCCGAATGCCTACATATCGATTTTAATTTAATTTTTGTTGTTTAAATTGTGTTTTTTCTAAAATCTTCTTGTACTAAATATTTCAAAACGCAGGATTAACTTTCCGTTAACTTATCGCTCACTTTTGGTTATAATAAAGTTGTAAAAACGGAACACTTTTTGCATGTTCAAAAACCTTCCTTAAGCTAAAGCTTAGTATATAAACATTCTTTTATCTTACTCTTTCCTTATGTAATTTTTTCTTACAATACATTTTTATTATATTATCAAGGCTATTTTTGGGGATACAAAATTTGTAATTTACATGATTTTCTTTTTGCAAAAAGTGAAAATATAAAAATTTCAAGTTGACTCTCTTAAAAAGAACCAGTCAGATATATATAAAGGGTGGTTAAATTGTAAGGGCCGATGTTGAATGTGAACCACACCTAAACGCCAAGCTTTTTTCCGAATTTTATTTGACATTTCTCTATTTCAGACTTACTCAATTTGAACCATGGAGAGATACACAATTTAACAACGTGTTAAAGTTATCCAGACTTATTATGAAAATGGGCTTTCAAATCAAAATGCATATCGTGCACTTCGTGATTTTTTTGGTCAATTTGATCGTCCAAATGTGCGTACAATCGCAAAAATCGTGGAAAAATTCGAGCAAACCGGGTCTGTAGAAGATGTGAGAACACCAGTGCATGCTCGTACAGCTCGTACTGCAGAAAATATTGCTGCTGTTCGCGATAGTGTGGCTGAAGAGCCGTCCACCTCAACTCGTCGTCGTGCCCAACAATTGCACCTCTCACGCTCGTCGTTGATGAACATTATGCATAAAGACTTGCATTTACACGCTTACAAGGTGCAATTGGCTCAAGAACTAAAGCCTCTTGACCATTCCAAACGTCGTGAATGGGCAGAATGGTGGCAAGAAATGGCAACAGTGGATGATCAATTTTCAAAGAAAATCATCTACAGTGATGAGGCACATTTTCACCTCAGTGGATTCGTCAATAAGCAGAATTGCCGCATTCGGGCGAATGATAATTCAAGAGTGATTGTCGAAAAAGCAATGCACCCACAAAGAGTGACTGTTTGGTGCGGTTTATGGGCTGGCGGCATCATCGGGCCGTATTTTTTCCAAAATTAGGCCGGTCAGGCAGTTACTGTGAATGGTGTTCGCTATCGTGAGATGATAACGAACTTTTTATGGCCCGAATTGGAAGATATGGATGTGGACGATATGTGGTTTCAGCAGGACGGTGCCACTTGCCACACAGCTAACGAAACAATGGCTCTTTTGCGCAACAAATTCAATGGCCGTGTTATCTCACGTAATGGCGATGACAATTGGCCGCCAAGATCATGTGATTTGACACCGTTGGACTTTTTTCTTTGGGGTTATTTGAAAGAAAAGGTGTACGTCGATAAGCCAGCAACAATTCAAGAGCTAAAGGATGAGATAATTCGGCACATTAACGGCATAGAATCTCCATTATGCCTCAGGGTCATCGAAAATTTGGACCATCGGATGGAGGTGTGCCGCCGTGGTCGCGGCGCCCATTTGGCCGATATTTTGTTCCATACATAATTGAGTAATTGAGTAATCATAATAAAATAAAATTACAATAATTTCCTAAATAGTTTGTGTTTTATTCAAAATCAACATCGGCCCTTGAAATTTAACCACCCTTTATTTTGGAAATATTCCTAAAAAAAAATCAAATTTTTCTAAATTAAATGCGAAAAAGCCAAATCGAAAGAGGAATATTTACTGAAACTTAAAAAATTCACAAAATTTTGTTTATAAAACGTTATAAAAAAGGGTGGGTAAAATTCGCTACAGACAAATACAAAGTTTTTGTTTGTTTTGAGTCTCTGTTGTAAAATTAAAATTCCTTTAGAACAAAAAGGGTTGAAGCAAAAATATCGTATTTATAAGCATATGAATTATTTAAACAGTGGCATTATTTAATAATAATTTGTACACAAACACATGGGATTTAAAAATTTTTTTTTGTTCATATCAGCAAAGTAATAAAGTTATTGTCACAACACAAAAATGCTTTTTTTTAAAGAAAATGGATTTATTGAGCAACAACTGATTTGAAAGCAACTCATGTTCAAACCAAAAAAATTCAACGTTTTTTCTATAATTTAAAATTTGATTTTCTCGTTAAATCTTTTTACAAAACAAATCTTTTTTCAAAAACCTACAACTCTTTAAAACAGTAACCTAAATATCCTAACAACAAATTTATTTTATTCTTATTACGACATCATCTTAAAAAAGAATTGTTTTTTAAACGTTAAATTTAGTTCATGTAATTTCACGTCTTTGTATGCACATATGAATTTAGTAGAGCTCGAATAATAAACAACTTCTTGAAGTATAAACGATTAAAAGTTAAACGGTTTCAGCTTTTATTTAACTTATTTAAGGTTTTTTTATGTTCACATCACATTCAAATGCAAATTATTAATCATAAGCAAAAAGCAACACAACACCGAAAAGAACGGGAGTAAATACAATTGAAAATAAATAAAATCAGATACCACAAACCAAATGAAAACATCTTTGAACCAAACCAATTATTATCTTAAATCAAGGAAACGGATATGAAAATATATGGTTTTTTAATATACACACATGAGAACTACATGCAATAATAACAATAAAGCAAACAACCATACACATCCCAACAAATACGTAGCTTTGATTTCAAATTGAAAATGATTTGAAATCAAACGTTTTCTCAAACGACAGACGGTTGATAATGATTTGAAAATCATAGCATTCTAACCAAAAAGGAGAAATTATTATCAAGTTGAAAAATGCCTTTATTTTCAACTCGCTTTCAAACGTAATTCTCAAATATTTTTCAAATGTGGATATTAATACAATGTGGAACATAAATAACATTATTTTATTTTTTTAATTTAAATTCATTATTTATTTAAATAAACTGTAAGATAAACATTCGGCAACATAGATAAAATATGAAATGAGGTTCTTTCCGTCCTCTAATTCTTGCAAAGACGACATTGGCTCCCTTTTATTTTGAGGATTGTAGCACCGCGATCGTTCACCAAACTTTCTTCACTTTCCCATTTGATTTTCATTGGAATTGCTCACTAATAATTTTTAATTTTCCCAAGAAATAAACTGTTCACTTTATATTAAAATTTATTTTTAATAGTAAAACACATGTTACCACAAAGTAAAAAATGTAACTTTAATCGCCATTTTTAATGCTTTTTTGCTTTAGTGTTGCCAAATTTATTTTTGATTTGAATTTAACATTTGACATCAAATTGATAAAACATTTGATATCAAATGTTTATTTTGAAATCATTATCAATTTGAATATAAATGTTTAATCAAACAAAAAAACGTTTGAGAATTGTGTTTGAGGTCAAATGATAAAGCCATTTCATATCAAAGGTTTGACTTCGTGTTTGTTGTGATCACACCAACACGCACACACTTTTTTAGAACAAAATTTAAATTGGGAATTAAGCACGAATAACAAAATCTTTTAAATTAAAACTTTGTATTCCCAAAAATTACTTTGATAACAAAATTTAAATGTGTATGAAGCAACTTAAGAACAAAACATTTGCATAATTAAATAAAATACACACATATATGTATGTTTATGGGGTAAGTCGAATCGGACTGTTTAGAGAACTTGTAAAACACTAAAAACTGAATGAAAAATACACAAATTAAATAAAGCAGATGACAACTTATTTTCTCCTTTTCTAAACGATTTCTTCTTAATTTCTTAAGACCAGTTTCTTCATGATTTGTTAACTTGAGAACGATTTGTTCACTATTCGTATCCACATGGTACTTTTTCCGTTCGTTCTCAATTTGTTAACAGCTGTTTAGAAAAAAACTGTCCACACTTCGATCCAAATTAATAATAGAGGTTCACAAGTTTAGAACGTCTTTTTCCCCTCTGTGCAGGAACATTTTTAATTAAAACATCGAAACATGGGGAAGAGAAATTTATATGAAAACCTGCAATAAATATTACATGAGTATAACAATATATAAGAAGCCGTTTTCTTACATTAAAATTAAACACATTTGTCAGGATATTTCATGGAATTTATTTCTTACACACTAAAACACAAAATGTAATAAAATATAAAAAAAGAGTAAATATAAAAATAGTTCTTCCGCGCAATCGGATCACTTTAAGGAGTGTTTCTCGTCAACTGCCTCAACAATTGGTTTTTAAACAATCGTGCTCTTACAAATAGGAATAATTTACAGTTTTTAAGATAAATAGTTGTCAAATTCACAAGCTCGCATTATTGTCGTAATCGTTTTTTAACAACAACCAATCTTAAATGAAGATTGTAATTATTATTACTTGCAAAGTAGTTTTAGGCTAGTATAAGTTTAGGTAGGTTAAACTTTAAGGTAGGTATAGGATGTACTTAAGTAAAACTTTAAGGCTAAGCCCGCTGGATAGTAAGCCTTTCTTGTCGACGGACCGAAAGGTTTGTTAATTGCATAACGGAAAAGAAGCAATTAAGTTGTAATCCAATGTAATACAAAATTTCGTGATGCCCATTTAACTTACATATATCTCCCGATAATAAATGTTTTCCCCTTTTAACGTATGTACAATTTTATTCAATTCAAAACAACAATAATTCAATATGTAATTCTTAAATACAATAATGTAGATAATACAATACGGATTTATCAATATTACAACGATACATATTGTAGTGTGTGGTACGGTGTTGGCTGATGGTATTACAAATGCAATACCGAAACATAACAAAACGAGTGTTGCGAGAGTGGAGGCGGCCCTGATATGCTCGCGTTTGCCGGGCTTGGAGCTCGCCGGATGGGGGTGGTTCTTGCGACCACTCTGTACATACATACCCACACACACACACAAAAAAATCATATCAGCATTAGATGAAAATAAAAAAGGAAAAGGGGCGCCGAGTAGGTTACTGTTGTCTCCCTGCTAAACTACTGTGTGAACAATTTGGCTGGCTGGTGTTGCGCCAGCGGTTATCCTCCCACTCGGGATGAATGATCCCGTCATGACATCCAGGTTTAAGGATGTCCCATACGTTACCCTGCAAATTCTTACCTTCCCTACTTACTGCCGATATTCAAATTATTCGTCCATATTTTTAATTATAACACGCTATGAAATTCATTTTAAATTTATACAATCCATGTTTTATTGCTTAATTTTGCCTATATACAAAAACAAAAATCATTTAATTTAAATACAACTGGTATGAAAAACCCAAAGTACAATGTTTCAGTTAACACCAGGTCTGTCAGATATGGCGATTTCTCGCCAAACGTGGCGATTTTGAAACGTGTTTGGCGATGAGATTTCCCATTTGGCGATTTCTGATGTAACTGGCGATTAACTTGGCTATTTTTACCATTTACATTATTTCGGCGATTTTGTTTAACAGCTTGTCATTTTTTGTTATCATTACTAATATAAAAAAACTTGCAACTTTTTTCACATGATTTTTGTTTTGTTATAATATTAAGTGTATTTTATATTCAGTCACTATTTAATTCTAAAAGTATGAAAAAATGTATCAAAACTCCGGTAATGATATCGGTTAGGCCGAAGTGTACGATCTTATAGACTTGTGTACTTAATTTAAGTTTTTTAACTGAATGCATATATGATCTCCGTTATATGTTAGTCTATTGTGATACGGCTCATGCCTTATTGACATGATTGCTACTTTATGACGAGATGGACGAGGGGAAAAGAACGAGTACACAGATGCATGTACTGTCCCTACAAGAAATGAATGAGCGAGTTGTCACATTTTTCATTTTGATGTTAAGAAAATGATAGAAAGAAATGACCGAAATAAAGTTTCCGGTCACATTCGGTCATTTCTTTCTATCATTTTATTAACACCAAAATGGAAAATGTGACAACTCGCTAATTCATTTCTTGTAGGGGTCTTAACGTGTTGCTTTTTCATTCGTTGTTTAATTTTGTTATTGTTTTCAATATCAAAAAAGCACACATGCAAACGAACGACTATACAAATAAAAAACATGTCGTCAACATGACATGAATCATTTGAACGCTAATTCAAAAAGGAAGAATCTTGTCAATAGGACATGAGCCGTATGAACTCAGACTTATTAAAAAAAAATTAAAGAAACAAAACAAAATTTACTTCGGCGACTTTTTGTATATTTTCTCAGTTTTAGGCGATTTTTGACTAGCGTTTTTTGTATGCAAAATTTAATAAAAAAAAAAAAAAAAAATTACAAAAACTGAACAAAATTTACGTTTGGCGACTTTTGGCGATTTCTGACATCCGGTTTGGCGATAGAGCTCAAAAAAATCTGACAACCCTAGTTAACACAACAAACTTAAATTTTTTAGTTTTAAGAAATTTACTTTAATTTTAAATTCAAATTGTTAAATTTCTAAATCTCGATTTAATTTAACTTTACACTATTAAGTGTTATTATTTTAATGTAAATTCAGATTATTAGTTTTTTAATTTCCATACAATTCTAATTTTATTTTTTTATTTAAATTCGCGTTATTAAATTTTGACTTAATTTTATTTTATTTTTAGTTCAAATTTCAAAGTTTTAATTTAAATGCAAATCATTTAATTTTAGTTTCATTCCAATTTCAAAGTATTAAATTTAAATTTTACTTTAATTTTACAATCAAATTATTTAACTTAATCTTTATTTTATAATTTTCTATTTTTAATTTTCTTTTTTAATAAATTAAATTTCCCTTTTTACTTTAAAACAGAAATGATTGAGTTTTTATTTTCCAGTCTGGACAGATCTTGCTCACTAATTTACTCTCACTCCTAAGCCATTAATTTAAGCGGGACACTTTTCGGCTATTCCTGCACAAAGCGGGGATGAAAGGGGGGTTTCCTGTCCGTCCGTATTGTGTCCAGGAGTCCGCGTAATTCCAAGTATTGAACCAATTCCACTCAACGATTCCTTTTTCTTTTATTTAACTTTAAATTTCTTTTCGTTCTTTTTTTTCTAGCTTTAAGGGAAACTACAGAGAATAACCGGGAACTTAACAATTGCCGTCGATACTAATCCTAGTTCGCGAGAGCTCTCCCTAACTAGCCGTGGCTGCAAAAACTTTCTCCACGTAACAAAAAACGTTTTCACCGGAATCTTGGTGTAATTTTCCTTTACTACTTTATTTTGTTAGAATTATATTTTTTTTTGTTAGAAAATACAAAAAAAAAGGAACTGTCTACACACACGTACGTCGTACTAGTTCATTAATGTTGAGTACAGGGGGGTTACTGCGTATTTCGATTCGAAAGAAAAAATTTACGAGTTCGAACAATTTGTACTGTGTGTTACGATGTTCGCAATCGTTCAAACGATGACAGAGGTTGTATTTTTTAAAAAATGGGAAGTTTGATGAACACTTTTTGTTCGTAATAGAGAGTGGCTTTTAAGAAAGTGATTTTTTGTTTTCAATAAGTTATGAAAAACGTCCGTTTATTCGAAACAAATATTACGAAAATCGTAATACACAGTACAAATTGTTCGAATCCGTAAATGATTTCTTTCGAATCGAAATACGCGGTAACCCCCCAGGTCGGAAAACCTGAAATACCTATGCATCCCAGGAGCGGTGGTGCTATTCCGCTTCTTCCACGCTGGATGGAGTTCGCGATGGTGTGGCTCGGCTGGATTTATTTATTTCTCTTCGTATTTAACAATAGTATGTTTGTGAATTTCTTTTACTTATTTAATTTTAATTAATTTTAAAGCAACAATAACAATTTTAAAAATTCAATTTAGGTTAGATTTTTTTTTATTTCGCTCTTTTGGCGACTAACTCCACCTTCACTCGTAATCTTCAAAAAGCAAAAAGGGCCGACATTTTCAATTTTTCTGGCCACGAAACCTCGGGCAGCCAATATGGCTCCCTGGCCATATTTCGTCATTCAGCCTTTACATTAAATCATAAAATTTTTTCATGCCTGTCTCTGTTTTTGTTCACTTTCATTATTCCAGCTGTCATAAAAAATCCTTTTCGTGTTGCCAACCTCTTCCGGTTATGCCTACAGGGTGCACACGACGATATAAAAATTATAATTCGGAACATTTACGTTGATTATAATTTGAGAGCTGAATCTTCATTGAACTCATTCATTGTATGTTTAATTCGTTTTTATTTTATGTTTTTTATTTCTTAAATAATAATACCGGTATTAATACCGGTTTTCGATTTTTAACAGTATTTAAGCGGCATCGGTATTTAAACGGTATCGGTTGCAAACCTTGTCATATACTAGAGTTGTCAATTATTCGCCTTTCAACTTTTTTCGAATAATTAAAATAATTGTTTTTGTTCGTTCGATCAAACGATTAAATCTAAAAAATTATTCGATTAATCGATGAGAATAACGATTTAAAAAATTTTTTTACAAAAAGATTACTATGGGAAATCTTGCATTTCATCCGCAATGACTTCTTCTTTTTTTGATGCAAAAAATTTTTCATCTTATCTCAATATCGTAGTATTACTTAAAGGCATCGCAAAACCCTTAATTCCTTAATAATCCGATATTACTCTGGATTTTCAAAATGCGTTGGCAGACCTTCCATCTTCAGCAAAACTTCTGTCTACAATTTCTTCTATAGAACAGCCGCTGTCTCTCTTAGGCCCGTTTTCACAACTTTCCGATAGCTAAAGGTAGGATTTAATCGGCCGTATAAAAAGTGTTCCATTATTTCAACCTTACCTTAACCTACCAGGCAAGATTAACCTTAATTTGCTTTATCGTTCACTTTAGGACAAAGTAAAGTTTTAAGAACGGAACACTTTTTGTAAGGCCGGTTAAAATCTACTTTTAGCTATCTGTAAGTTGTGAAAACGGGCCTTAATGTATTTTTCCAACTTGATGCCGTTGGATTATCTTCCACTACATCGTTTTCAATGGTAATATTGTAACACTTACAACAACATTTTCTACATTCAAGATATGATTTATATAAATCAATTCTTTAATTTTAAGCTTTTTGTTTATTTCCTAATTCTTCACCCGATATTGAAAAATCCCATTTCTTGATAATTGAGCAGATACAGTTGCAAAACTCGTTTGTTAAAAATTTAAAAATACGAGATGGCAAATGATTTTTACATTTTTCTTGACGCTTTTTAGACGAAATATTCTGATTGCATCAATGCATGTTCGTGCTAAAATCATGGAATCATCTGGTATTTTAAATGTTGTAATGAACGAGTTTTGCAACAAACCTACTCAATTGTTTGTTAAGATTTTTTAGTAAGAACATATAATACATTTTTGAAATACAATGAGTACTCAACACTCAACATTGAGATTAATTACAACCAGGGATATGTCAACAATATTTTTTAACTTTCCTGCATTTTGTATAAAATCACTAAAAACGTTTGAGAATAAATTCGAATCGAATCGAATTCTAAGCTTTTATTTAATTTATTTTTTAATAAAAAAAATTTTTCGATTAATCGACATTAATTAATCGATTAATTTGTTATTCGAAAATCGTCGTTTTGAAATTATTCGAACACGAGTTTGGTTTTGTTTGGTCGATTAATCGAATTATTCTTAATCGGTTGACAACTCTATCATATACACAAACATTATTTGTTTTCATAACTTGTTTACCTATTTTGGTTTTTTTAAGTCGTGTTATTTGGGAGACAGATAAGGTAGATGACATTGACAGCTAATAACAACACATTTTACAGTAGTTAAAGTAATAATTTTGTTTCATGTTTCAGTTACTTTTTTCGTATTTACTTATAAGTATTTTCTTGTTATTTTTTAGCTTGACTTTAGTATCCTTGTACGCACACAGGCATTCATAGAAAAAGACCTGACTTGACTATAACCCTTAAAAAGCAGGCACATGTTGACGCACATGGTCTCTAAACACTACTTGTGTGTGTGTCATCTGTGGGTTTGTCAGTGAAATTTGCAAAACAAATTCTAGGTATTAATGGAAACTGTATATTTCACATCAAGTAAATATCTATGCACATTAGGTCGGGTCGATTTTTTTTTTAAAGCGTATAGCAAAAACGTAATCTACATAAAATTCTAAGTAAATTCTCCGGAGAAACCACGGGTCTAAAATAAAATCCTAAAAAAAAGCCTCTACAAAAAAATTTTTTTTTTTGAAAAAATAGCTTTTTCCAAAAAGAAATCGATTTTTTTGAATAAAATTGTTTAGAAATGTAGTTCTTTTGCACTTTATATTTTTAACACTCAAAATTTTTTTTTCATTTTCATTCAAATTTTCACACAAGTAAAAAAAATTTCAAGTCGAGAGGCGCGGATAAGGAATTTATTTTAGACCCATGGTTTCCTCCAAGAATTTTCTTAGAATTTTGTGTAGATTACGTTTTTGCTATACGATTTTTAATTTTTTTTTTCATCCATACAAATCGACCCGCCCTAATGCACATGTATTTATATGTTTCAGAAACTTTATCTTTTTGTATTAACTAACACACATGCACAAATACACACGCTATTACATATGTAGAGGTAAATTTTAATAATATTTATACCTTGTTACAGCCTGTTATATATTCGGTTTCTCCTTTTCAAATATTTTACTCATCCTGTTGCAGGCCTAAAAAAAAAGTTAAAAATTATCTTAAAGAGCACCCCAAGACCATTTTTTCATGATAAACAAGACACAAAACCTTTATTTATCTTGAAAGCAGAACAAGAATAATAACATCAGCTTTGCCAATTGGGACAAATTACTATTTTGCCACTGACGACCACTGATTTTCTTTATTATGATTTTGCAATTTGTTTGTGTTATTTTTTTATTCTGTATAATTTGTAATTTATTTAACAACATGTCAATTTAATATAAAAAAGTAATTTGTTGTACTTAATTTTCTCGTGTAGTATCAAACAGGTAAGTTGAGTTTGTAATTTATCGTTTGGAAAGTTACTTTAGGGAATGAAAGTTAAGAAGCTTAAAACTGAGATGATTAAAGATAATTGGTTGACTAAGCTAAGTAGTCAGTGTCCTTATTCACTAATTATTAAAAACAATAAGTATTTAAATACCTTTTAAATATAAAATTATCGATTGATAAAGTGTAGAAATATTTAACGTTTATTAAGAAAAGCACTGTTTGGACTTGGGAAAAATTAATAAAATTCATAATGTTGTCCTCTTTATTGTGATTCGGTTGATATTTAAGGGTACCCAATGTCAATAAAAACTTTTGATTTTTTAGGTTGTTGACAAAATAGAGTGTTGACATTATCCCGATCACATAGTATTCTTATGACCACTTAACTCTATGTGTTATCTAAATACAAACTTTTTCCCGCCCTATCTAGTACAACATAGACAATAAAAGCTAAAGACAACAGCATGTATTCATAAAAACGTATGTGTCTATGGATCTGGCCAACCAGAAGTATCCTGCAGTCAAAGTAACCAGTATTAAGTTGGAAATAAACTAGTTGCTTTTTACTTCAGACTTCCTTTTTTATGTATCCAAATACTAGTTACAAATTGAGCTGCAGGGTAGTTTGCTTAATAAATAAATGTATATTAGGGTACAACCAAAATAAGGCCCTATCACCACGCTGTAGCCGATGTTGTGCTGAAATCAAAAAATGTTTCCTCAAGTCATTTCGGAACAAAAACGTTCCGCGTCGAAGCCGATTTCTGAAAGCCCTTTAATTTTTTTTTTATTTTTTCAAAATTTTGTATTTTTTCAAAATTTTTTATTTTTTAATTCTTTAACTATTTATTTTTCTTAATATTATTATATTAATTGTTTAACTATTTATTTTTCCTAATATTATTATACTAGATGACCCGTGCGAATATTTCGCACCGTTTGTTGTCATTTTTGTATAATAAAATGAAAATAACTAATAGAAATTTTAGTAACTTCAATACATTTTATTAAAAGTATAAACATATTAGAAATCATAATATCCCAGCGGTAAATATTGAAAGGACCGCAAGTTGCAAGCCTTTTTGAAGGCCTCTATACTCCTTTCTATATCCTGCCTTCAGAAGTATGCCTTCTAGAAGGTATAAACTTCTTTTTAAAAGAACTTCTGAAATATTCAGTACACATTCGCTACTCCCTTCTTTGAGCAGGGAGAAAGGAAGGTGCTCAGTTTTATTTACTTTTTATTTTTAGTGACCTTCCTTACTCCCTTCTTTGGGAAGGGATCGAAGTTGTTTTTAAAGGAAGTGTGGAAGGCCTTGCGCCCAATGACAACCTGTGTAAAAAATAAATAAGTATGGAATGCGGCGAGAATGGCTTCTGACTGCCTGTGACTGCTAAATAAGGCCTTCTTTTAGGCCTCTTTACTCATTCTAGTTACCGCTGGGATATATCATACATATTTACATACTTACATACCTACATACATATGTTTAAATGCTTTTATAATACTTCTTTGAATACAATGTTAGAGGTAATGACATGATCATCGTTAACTTTTTGCCCGTACGAATCCTTTATCAATGAAAATATTAATTTTTCAATTTCTAATTATTTTTCGTCATTAGTGTTAGAAATAAGCTTTAAAATGAGATATCATTCATTAAATTTGATGCGGTGGTATGGGAGATATTTGCAACCGACAAAAAGTGCTTTAGAAATAATATATATGATGATTATAATAAAATTACAATCTAAAAAGTATCTTTGTCTATGAAAGTTTTCTTTCAGAAAGTCTGCGTTTATAGATGAGAGGGGAAGAGATCATGCTTTTTTATCTCCTCTCTCTCCCATAAACTCAGACTTTCTGAAAGAAAACTTTCAAAGTGTGATCCCAGACTTTGTTAAGTGAAATTAACTTTAGATTAAGAGTTCGTGTTGATTTGCATTGGGGGAATATATCTTGTACGACTTTGATGGCGCGTTCCGAACAAATGTTGCTGCGTTGTGTTTTTGGACTTCTTGATTCATCTTTCACCCAATGTCTTAGAAAGCATATCTGAGCATGAGTAAAGCACGATAATGATATTTTTCAGGCTTCGAAGTCATTTTTATTGTAATAATGATCTGAAAACCAAATGTTGTACCAAGGGCCACATATAAAACTTTGAAAAAACAGAGTTGCATTAGCAAAAAGCGGTTGTTTGTACCTAGTTTATCTCAAAAGTTAGTTACAAACCTGTTTATGGTTTGTATGGATTAATAAGTTTCACAAAATAGTTTATTACCATAAACAACTTATAAACTGTAGGTGTAAATGCATTATTACTGATCCCAAAGTTAATTGCATTTGACGCGGAACCTTTTTTAACGATATCGAAAATCTAAAGAAGCAGTTCTTATTGTTTTTTTATGCACTACATGGTATGGATAGGGCCATTTTGATATTTTCAAAAATTGTAAAAAAGTTGTTTCCTTTATGTACATTCGTATATCAAAAAAAAAATATATATATATATATATATATATATCGCTCATTTGCTGCACGACCGGCATAACTCAAAAAATGAAATTTTGGAGTTAGAGATGCAGAATTGTTCGCTTTGTTTTTCTTTATATTGTGTATTAAATTCATCTTTATATCTTTTATACTTTCCCAGTTTGAAGAGAATGTGTCTTCTTTTTTCTAAGTAGTTAGAGCAAATTAAAAACTTTAAATGCGTTTATCTCGAAATGGATTTTTTTTGAGTTATGCCGGTCTTGCGGCAAATGAGCGATATGTACTGGTAATAATGAGAGCACAGATATGTATATTCCTTAATTTAATTTTTGCGTAAAGATAAAAAACACATCAGCAGCAACAGAAACAGCATTTACTTTTTCTTTATATTTATATTTTATAGACAAATAATAGAAAAAATATATTTCGTTGTATGTTGAGAAAAGAGAAAACCTAGAATATGGAAAAAACACACTCTTATAGAATCCCCTCAAAACGCAAATACAATTAGTACCTCTGCGTATATAAGTTGAAAAAATAAAACAAAATATAAAACATATAAAACAACTGAGAGATATGTGAAGTCATAACTAGTAACAAGGCAAAAGCACAATCATCAAATACCACTGCTCCCACATACTATCACAATGCTATTTCACTATTTGTTAAGTTTCTTTAAATTTGCTTGTTGTTTGTTTGCAAAAATGGGAAATTATTTCCATATTAAGAAATGCATTTACATGTTTTCGACTTTCTTTCAAAAGTTATTCTAAAATCAGATGTGGATTTTAATACAATGTAGACCATAAATGAAAAATATTTATTTTTTTTAATTTAAAGTCATTATTTATTATAAGGGTGTTCAGCCGATTAATTCTTGTTCGATTAATCGAACAATTTTAGACGATTAATTATTCAAATAATTTAAAATTACTAATTTCGATTAAAGGATTAATCGAAGAATTTATACCGATTAATCGAATAATAATAATATATATTATTTCTGTTAAATGTATAATTTTTTTTAAAGTTTTAAGTCGAACGAACAAACCAAATGGGTGTGTCCGTTGAAATTAAAAAAAAAAAGTCATGCTTAGTGTGTTATTTAGCTTATATTTTTGTTAAATTTTTTCAACACAATTTAATAATGAATTATTCACAAAAGTAGAAACGACAAAGGTATTTAACTCAAGAATTAATATTAATTTATCGGGAATGTTCTAGAAATCGAAATGAAGTTAAACTGAAGTCTAACGATGTTTTTAATTCAATACCTATTAACAAAATGATCGCAGTTTTTTGTGGTTTTAAGTGTTTTTCTTGCAAAAATAATAGATACTTTAAGAATAAAGTAGAAAAAATGGAATATTTTTATGAATTCAGTTCAGGTCGTTTTTAAAATTTGCTCAATATTATATCCACTTCATTTTGATTTCTAGAACACGCCCGTATTTTTTAACAAAAAAAGTCATTCGCTTCTCTCTTAAGCATGAGTTTGGTTTAACAATATTCTACGAAGGATAAACCTAATAGTGCTAAATGTAACAGGTCTCCAGAAATGTATTAACGTAAATGTTCTTCAAAAACTTCACTTATTTACCACTTCCACAGTGACTATAACTTCCCAATAAAAAATTTTATCATTTTGCGAAGCACTAATGGTGCATTTAAAAAAATAAGCGCAGAAATGCAGTAAAGTAAGTGAAATAACTCTCAACAATTTTTATAAAAAAAAATAAAATTTCAAGTGCTACGGCATTCCCTTACTACGAAGCAGGTTTGTAAGGTAGAATACTAAAAAATAACTGTATCAAAACATTCAGTGTGTAAAAATGATCGTTACATCCAACAATGTTTATGTGCGCTGAATAATGCGCTTTATGTGTCAAAAATGTATTGCTTCAAAGTGGGAACTCGCCATATAAAATTCATGTCTTCCGTAAGCGCAATGGTAAGCGAAACTCTTACATTTCTCCCTTACAAACCTGCTTCGCTCGAAGCACAATTTTTGATTGGGTTAGTACTTAAAGAAAAAGCTCCATCAACAAAATCAAATGGGTTTGCAAGTGGTCCTATGAGTAAATAAATTAAACAAGATACTTAGATCGGTTCGCTAGAGGAAATTATTTGCAGAAGCATAGCATAGCTCTTGACTCTTTTAAAATCTAAGTGCCCGAAAGTGGACAAGTTTTATTTAAAAATGAATGTTTATTTACTCAAAAACTAATTTTTTCTAAAATTATCGGAAAAAATTTCGTAATTTATAAAATTTCTGGTTTTAGAATTATTCGATTAATCGATTAATTTAAAAATTTTATTCGTTTTATCGAAAAATTTAAAATGCCAAATATCGATTCATCGTTTAATCGAACAAAAATAAATTGCGATTAATAGAACACCCTATTCATTATATATAATTTATTATTTATTATATATTTCCGTCCTCAAATTCTAGAAAAACGAACTATTTTTCTATCCTTTTTGTTTTAGGATTTTCATAGCGTAGCACCGCTTAAAAAACTTATGTATTTTTCCTCACTTTCCCCTTTTTATTCGCATTCTTCCACTTTGTAATTAATTTTTAACTCACACATAATTTCTATTTTTTCACAAGAAGGTTTTCTAAAGGCGAATTTACTTCACGTAATATGTAATTTCTCTTTAATTATAAAACACATTTAACTTTAACTTAATTTTTTTTTAATGCCAAATTATAAAGTCATTTAAAATCAAGGGTTTGATTCATGTTTGTTGGGATTATTTTTGCTATGACAGGTATTCGATTTGAAGAAGTTTCCAAATTCAATTCCGTTTGATCAACGGACATCGCTTAAGGCCATGTAAACAAGACAAATATTTTGACAACAAAAACAAGATGTTTGTGTGAATTTTCATACTTTTTTCTTATGTTAGTGGCCTTTAAATAATAGTTTTATGGGTCGTACAGCTATTTTTTCGTAGTCAAATTATTTCTTTTAAAATATACTAGATGACCCGTGCGAATATTTCGCACCGTAATTTTTATCAATGAAAATATTAATTTTTCAATTTCTAATTATTTTTCGTCATTAGTGTTAGAACTAAGCTTTAAAATAAGATATCATTCATTAAATTTGATGCGGTGGTATGGGAGATATTTGCAACCGACAAAAAAAAGTGCTTTAGAAATAATATATATATGATGATGATAATTAAAAAGTTTATATGCGTTAAGTGCACAAGCATAATTCTGCAAAAAGCTAATAGATTTTTAGTCTACATTGTGTCTGGTTTCTAAAAAAATAATTAAAATTTTAATTTCAAAAGATTTTATTATTCGTACTTAATTCCCAGTTTTTATTCTTGACAAAAACACTTGAAATTTATTGTTGATGGGATAAGCTATTCCTATGCGCATTTCACTGGTTGCTTAGGCTAGATCATCAGAAAACTTCATCCATAAATATTTTAGAAAAACTAAAGATATTAATCCAAATAAAACTATTAAACGTATAAGAATTATAGCAACAGTTCTACTTGTAATAATATCAAAGCTTAAACAAAACACATCAACAATAAACAACAGTGGGTTTATCTCATCTTATGCTATGTTCATGTTTGGGTTTTTAAACGCGTTTAAGCAAAATGTTGATTTAGATAATCAAAGCCGTTTACATTACATTTGAGATGATTAAGATGACAGATGATTAAGAAAAAACACACACACAAACACACAAAAAACAACAAGCAAATTTAAATTTCTTTAAAGTATTAAAAATGGATAAAAACACTTTTATAAAGTTATCAGAAGATTATTTTAATAATTTTAATGATGTAATTGTGAAAATTTATGAATTATTTAAGAAAAAAAAAATAAAAACATTAAGCAGAAATCTTGGCCGGTTGTACACGGTTGTTGGCGATTCTTCATTTGAGGTATGTTCAGTGGATTCTATGTGGTTTATGAAGTGATTTAGTTGTAATCATGTCAATTTGAAGTGATTAACAAATCACTTCAATGTATGGGTAATCATCTCGACTTTGAAGTGATTAGAGCTTAATCACGTTCGAGCTGCTTAAACGCGTTTAAGAACCCAAGTGTGAACATAGTATTACATTCCCCACTACAATTAGTTGAAATTCTCTCAACATTAATTGTAGTTGTAAGTAGGTTAAGAAAAACAAAATAAAAACAACAACAACTTAAAAAAGATGTTGTCAATTAAGTGTTTTTTAGGCCGTGCACTTGCCTGTTTATTATCAAAAAGTAATTTCAATTTTTGGGAATACAAAATTTTAATTTCAAAAGATTTTGTTATTCGTGCTTAATTCCCAGTTTTTATTCTTGACAAAAACACTTGAAATTTATTGTTGATGGGATAAGCTATTCCTATGCGCATTTCACTGGTTGCTTAGGCCAGATCATCAGGAAACTTCATCCATAAAGATTTTAGAAAAACTAAAGATATTAAACCAAATAAAACTGTTAAACGTATAAGAATTATAGCAACAGTTCTACTTGTAACAATATCAAAGCTTAAACAAAACACATCAAAAATAAACAATTAAAATTTTGTATTCCCATAAATTGAAATTACTTTTTGATAATAAACAGGCAAGTGCACGGCCTAAAAAACACTTAATTGACAACATCTTTTGTAAGTTGTTGTTGATTTTATTTTGTTTTTCTTAACCTACTTACAACTACAATTAATGTTGAGAGAATTTCAACTAATTGTAGTGGGGAATGTAAGATGAGATAAACCCACTGTTGTTTATTGTTGATGTGTTTTGTTTAAGCTTTGATATTATTACAAGTAGAACTGTTGCTATAATTCTTATACGTTTAACAGTTTTATTTGGTTTAATATCTTTAGTTTTTCTAAAATATTTATGGATGAAGTTTCCTGATGGTCTGGCCTAAGCAACCAGTGAAATGCTCATAGGAATAGCTTATCCCATCAACAATAAATTTCAAGTGTTTTTGTCAAGAATAAAAACTGGGAATTAGGCACGAATAACAAAATCTTTTGAAATTAAAATTTTGTATTCCCAAAAATTGAAATTACTTTTTGATAATAATTAAAATTATAAAAATGTTGAACGATTGTTTCCTAGTTTAAAAAAGTGTAAAACGTTGGTGGAAGTTTTTTGTTGTGTATGACACCCGATGCTTTTTGTAGGGACAGTGTATTGTGAGTTGCTCGTGAGTTTAAAGTCTTCAAAATTTATTTGTACTTTTGTATTGACAAAAAAATAACAATTCCTATAATGTTGTTTACAGAAATATTTTAACATTAAATAAGTATAGATTTAGAAAACTACAAATCTTGCTCTAATTTTCGCGAGACGGAACTAACGAATAAAAGCTACTTTAATCTAAATTTAAAAATTAACACATTTAACAGGGAAAATCAAGATACTGACATACATAAATTTTTTTATTTACCCAAACACTTCATGATCTTCAATAAGTAGTAAATTTTTTTGTATTTTAAGTGGGCCACTGGAGCATGGAGCGATTGCAATATCGGACATGCTAAAATATTGTTTGAGATAAATTAGCACACAGGCAAAGAAAAAACATGGTTGATACAATCAGAATCGCAAACTATCATTAATGTTTGTGGTTATGATTGTGCCAAACACGTCTTAAGTAACAATATATGTTCATACATGATGTTATAGCTAATTATTGCCTCAAGCATATTATTATGCTCAGGAGAAAAACGCAAACGATTATTCAAACAATGTTTCTATATTTCCTAACACCATGCAACATGTCTATTTTAACATGTTATATGGTTGTCACAATAAAACCAATAAAATATTAAATATCAAGAATATATTTTTTAATAAAAACACATATATAATTCAAATACATCTAAAGTATAAACATTTATAAACAAATAACATTAAATACATAAATTTAGCTCTTGTAAAAATAAAGTAAAGACAAACTTACTTGTTTTCTATTATGAAATCCAATAATGTAGTACACTCTGGAACAGCAATTGAAATAATTTCCAAGACGGCTTCAATGTTGTAGGTTTTCTTGGCTGTTAGAAATGCAACGTTGTTGCATATTTATACTTGATTATAATTTTATATAAATAACATACCTGTTTCAATATACTAATTTATTTTGTAAGTTTTGCATCGCAGCATGGCCTTTTTCTCCCCGGAAAACTTCTTAATTATTTTGTAATCATTTATGTTTGCCGATTAACTGATGCTCGCCGACGGAAGAAATTGTTTTTCTTTATAAACACACACTGTTGGTTTTAACAATAAATGTTTGCTCATTTAGAATATTTATTTTAAAGCAAACAAAAATTATGGTATTAAACATACCTTTCGTGTGCAACTAGTATTATGATTTTAAATGTATAGTTGAACATTTATTTATTATAGTAGCAAACATTTCAGATAGTTGAATATGTTTAGCTAGTTCAGAGTAACTTTTTAGGTGTAAAACACCATATATTATTATTGTAGTGATTTTAAAAATGTTAAGGACAAAAAATATTTTTTCAAGTTATATTAGGACTATAATAAAATTATTAGGGTAAACATATAAGGCAAATATGAATAAAAATGGTCGTAGTGACCAATTAGTAATCATGTTTTTTCTCTGCGTGCATGGACGTGGAACATGTCACACCTGAGCCAATCTTTGATTCAGGCATTTTGCATTTTGATAACACTGTGATGACCAACAAATTTCAAAAACACTCTTCAGTGTCGGCTCTGGCATATTCTCCGAGCAGCTAAACTGGAATATTACTATTAGGCTACCGGATCACTGCAGTGCTATTCTGGCCAAACTAGTGGCCATATACACAGCTGCGAGACACATTAGGTATGGCGAAATATCTGGCAGGGATATTCACATTATTACCGATAGCAAGGCGGCCATCAGATCCCTGGAGAATGTGTTCATCACATCGAAAATTGTGTAAGAATGCCGGATGTCTCTGGAGGAGATAGCGAGACATTCAGTGGTTACCCTTAAGTGGGTCCCTGGATACAGGGATTTACATGGAAACTGTATGGCAGACTCATTGGCGCATGTAGGCACCACTTTGAATCAAAACGACTCAACATACAATATAGGTGTTTAACTCCCAAGGAGTAAGCAACTTATTGCACAAAAGTTTCATATTGTTGCCAGTCAGAAATGGCTTGATGAAAACACCTGTGGGGAAACCAGGAAAATGTGGTCCATCATGGATGAAAAAGGACCAGGCGGGAATTACAGCTATACAGACTTCACCCAAAAAACTTTATTGTGGCTATAACTGGCCACTGGCCTATTGGGAAGCAAACAACAAAATTACCCCCTAAGGGGTAATGGATTTTATATATATTTTGTAATCAAATAATAAGATTCTTCATAAGGTCATAAGGTCAATATTTTTAAAAATTATACATAGACGAATATACCCAATATGTGAGGCATATGTGGGAGAGACACAATTTGGATTCAAAGAAGGCATGGGAACACGAGAGGCACTACTAAGTGTGCAAGTATTAACCCAAAAATGTCGTTAGGTTCAAAAAGATGTATATCTCTGCTTTGTTGACTACGAGAAAGCATTCGATACGGTTAAACATGACAAATTTATGGAAATTTTAATCTCTATTGGACTGGAGGAAAGTGATATAAGATGCATCAAAAACCTATATTGGAAACAGATATCAAACATTCAATTTGATGGTGAACTGACTGACAATGTTCCAATTTCAAAAGGAGTAAGACAAGGGTGTATATTATCACCTCTTTTATTTAATTTATACTCGGAGAAAATATTCCGAGAATCACTTAGTGGAAAGAATATCGGTAAAAGGATAAACAAAACATAAATAAATAACATACGATATGCCGATGACGCTACATTACTAGCAAGCAGCTTACCGGGATTACAGAAATTAGTAGATGCACTTATGCAAACTAGCGAGATATATGGGTTAAAAATTAACATTAAGAAGACGAAATACATGATTGTGAGCAGAAAAAAGGTCCAAACTAATACTTCAATACGGATAACCAATTCCACAATAGAAAAAGTTTCAACATTTTAATACCTGGGAGTTCATATTAACGATCAATGGGATATGTCTAGAGAAATTAAATGTAGGATTGAAATGGCCAGAGACGCCTTTTTGACATATAGTAAAACACTAACTAGTCACGACATAAGCCTAACAACAAAAATACGTTTCATAAAATGTTATGTATGGTCCGTACTACTATATTCGGCAGAAACATGGACGATAAAGGTGTCAGATGAAAAAAGATTAAATTCGTTTGAAATGTGGATTTTCCGGCGAATACTAAAGATTCCATGGACTGACCGCGTTTCGAATGAAGAAGTGCTGAGGCGTATGAGAATCGGACGTGAAATAATAAAAAATATAAAAACACGGAAAATATTTTATTTGGGTCACATAATGCGAAATGGATAATATAGAATACCCAAACCATTTTACATGCCAAAATTGAAGGAAGATGCCCGAGAGGAAGAAAGGAAATAACATGGTTGAAAAACATTCAAGATTGGACAGGTCACCAAGACGAAAGTAGTCTTCTGAGGGCAGCCAAGAACAGACAACTCTCTATAATATAATGAGAATAAAAACAAAAAAAAAAAAAAAAAAAATATTATTGCTACTTTATAATTATTGTATGATCGCTAATATCCGAATACGGATTGGCAAATAAAGAAGAAGATAAGGTCAGCATGTGGCAATAATCAAATAAAAACACGTACTGGTATATTATCATAAAAAACCAGTAGCAATATTAAAATTAACAAAAGGAAAACGGTCCTTCGAACCTTCGTATATTCACTTTTGTGAATATTCATTCGTACATAAGTATAATAGTAAATTAAATTTTACATACACATGAAATACAAAGGAATTTTTTCAAAGCACCTTTGCACTATGGGCTTATGAGTTTATAAGGTCTTTTTTGCGCAGTGGCTTTAAATGCTCGGAAATGAATTTTATTTGAAAGTAGAATTTTAATTTTAGAAACAGTATTAAATTTAAATAACATGTTCAAATGGTTTAAAAATTTAAGTGTTTTATTAATATCCTAAATATTTTCTTATTTGAAATTCTTCGTCATTTTCCCATAGTGCAATCGAAACAAAAAGCTGCACATGGCGATTTTAAATTCACTACACATCATTTCCATACAAAATGTTGGCATCAATTAAATGTTGTTGTTATTGCTCATGCTGTTCTGCTTGTTGTTACAGTATTGAAATAATAGAATGATAAAAGGCTGGGAATAAAGAAAAACCAAAAAAATATATTAGAAAATAAAGCATAAAGAAATCTAGATCACGCATGAATTGGAATTAATTCTGTGTTAGTTTAACACATATTTAGTTTTATTCATGAAAATAATTATTTAAGTCTGTGGCAATGAGGAAAATGTGCTTCTTTTAGTTTGGCAGGAAAGCAATATTAAACTTTAAATCTTATTATGAAAATAAATTTTTATTACCCTAATTAAAGATTTTATTCCCGATCGGAAGTTAACTTATGTTATTATTCCAAATTCAAAAAAATAAGCAATAGTAGTTTTGCTTTAACTTCTTAAACAATCGTAAAAAATAATTGAAACTTGATCAATGACTTATTTTAAAGATGGAGATTAGACACATGCCGTAAATTTAAATTGTACTTAAGTCGACTTTAGCACATTTTTTTTGCCACACAAATTTGGATAAATGTTGTGCCTTTTGTAACGAGCTTTCAAGTCTTTTCGCTTGTTAATTTCTTTCAGATTTTAAGCCCATCATTATTAACTTTCAAGTCAAGCCGGTATCTATGACAGCTGTTACACCGAATTTTCCTATTCCTGCCACATCAGCAGCTGCTGTCAGTGATTTTAGTATATTGAATTCATTTTGATTTTAACTGACCTCTTCATGCCACACGGTTGTGATGCCTACCTACGTTCGATATCGGGACGTATAGTGGAAAAAGTTTATTGGTTATTTACATTCATACTAATCTCTTCATACACAGCCATTTAAGTTGCCTTGCTCACTGTCGAACGTATGGTTGCTCCCGTTTATTTCTTAGAGGATTTTGCCATGCTAACAGGGGTACAATATGATACTTTATTGCATGGTTTAAGGTGAGTTTACAAAATTCATGCAGCCCATTTTCAGGTTTGTAAGCGATTATTTTGCATTTTCACAGTAAAAAGATTGCTCATATTTTAAATGGCCTATTTCAAACATTTGACTTTGTCTCAGCGCATACAGATTCTAAAGGTGTCAAAAATAAGCTTTTTTGCTATGTCGACCTTTTTTAGCTTACTATTCATCAAGTTTTTAACATTTCAATATTTTATATTTAAGCATATCTAAGATTTCAAAAAAACCTGCAATTACACAGTGCAAAAAAATGCGGGTCATTCCGACAGCCTCAATACTTGCAACGCGAAATGAGACAAGACTATTGGTAGAGCAAATCTGCCCCTAAAGTTTCTGGATTTTCGAAATTCCAGGCATTGAAATTTTTTTATTTTTCGAAAACCCGTTTTACATACATACATTGCACGATTTTTTGGTCTTTGAAGAGCCTTATTAAAATTTGATGCAAAAAATATTCGTGAAACATTTTAACCCTCTAAAGTGCCGTTTTAGTTTACCCCTTAACATTAGTGTTAGAGGGTTAATATATTCTAAGAAAAGAACTGCCACACAATTCTACTGAAGACATCTGAAATAGCATTTAAGCTCAGAAGTACACAGAAAAAATTATTTTTCCAATTCAAACAAAAAATTTGTAGAATCAAAAAATTTTTTGTCTGAAATCGGTCGTATAAACAAATTTGCATATTCAAACAATTTATTTGCATTTTGTTTATTGAAAAAAAACACTGATTTTTTCAAACAAATAATTTAACTGAATCAAACAAAAAGTTAACTGAAATTCATTTACTAAATTTCAAAATAAAAAAAAGAGTTTTTGCACAAGCAATGACGCGCACACAAGTAAGCACTGTATGAGAAGATGACGGCAGGGTTTAAAAGCATCCATCAGCTGAATGCTTTTTATTTTTGCTTTTGCCACTGCTATTGAAATTTGTAATTTTTTTTCCAACAGCCAATGTTTTGTTTTTCGTTTGTGCAAAAAAGCAAATCTCCTATTTTGTATATTTTTATTTTCTGACAACTGCTTTTTTACCAGCCAGCGACAAAAATGGACAACCACATAAAAAGCAAAAGCTAAAAAAAATTATTTCGCCTTTTGCTTTTTTACTTTTTCCTGAAAGAAGAGCTAGTTAAAAAAGACAAACCAAAAAAAAAATCTAAAATTCAAAGAACAAAAATTCTTCTCTGGCTGGTAATAACAAAAAGCCGATTCAATAAAATGAAAAGCAGCGGAAGTGTGTGCTAAAAGCAGTCTGAGCAGAGCTATTAGCTCTGCAAAAAGGCAGATTACAACGAAAAAATACTGATCAGTGTACAAGCAACATGGTTTTTTTATGATGATGAGGAAAAATAAATTTTTGCCTTTCTTCAGTAATGTTGTAGTAATGTTGTTGTTGCTCGCCAAACAAATAAAAAATTCTTGTTGTGTTTGGTTTGCATGAAAAATATCACTTGTCGTCGTCGAGTATTTTTTTTCGCAATCATGTGCCTTTGCAACCTTTTTTGCTGCTTTTATCTCCTATTTTGCGGCTATTAGCATGCATTGGTTTTTGATTTGGCGGCTGTTTGACAGAAGCTGTTTGTTTCATTCTTTTTCCTACCTATTTTTTCCTACAACATAAAAGTAATTGCCGTTGCTTTTTGAGTTCCATCAAATTGTTAAAAAAGCAAAAGCTGAAAAAATCCAATGCCAATTATTTTGTGTGTTTATTTTGCTGCTGCTTTTGAAAAGTGTGGGCTTTTTTAGCAGTGGAACTTGTCGGCTTTTTAATTTTGATTTTTTTTTTAATAGGAAAAAGTCAAAATTTGGCTGCTTTTGCTAATATGGCGATAGCATTTTAAACCCTGGATGACGGCAGAGCAGAGCCTCCGGCTGCCTTTGAGACACATTTTTTTTGTTGGAATAATTTTTGAACGAAGTCTGATTTATACACACAACACAATGTTTTTCTTTATCACTCTCTTGTTGCTGTATCCTTTCCTTTGCTAAAGAAGAAAGGTAACCAAAAACGGCAGCAGACCGACTCGATATGTTTTTCGTCATCATTCTATTTTTGTATTTGATGTATTTAATCAAACAGTTTTAAAAAATTGAATACGGGATTTTGTTTCTTATAATGTTGTTTCTGCTTTTGTTTTTCTTATAGTTGCACTTTTTTAAAGCGTCCAAAAATAGACTGTGTGTGTTTTTTGTTGTTGTTCTTATAATTCACATAAAGAAGTGTTGCTTACGATCAAATAAAAAAAATGCAAAAAGACGACAACATTAAAGAGCGTTAAATATTTCATACAAAATTGTGAAAACTGGACACCAATAACGCGTTTATTATATTTTTGAAGAGTTGTCCACATTTTTGTTAGTTAAATAAAAAGCAAACAAAAATATTGTTTGAATCAGTAAAAAAATTTATAGAAATTAAAAAAATTTTCAAACAAGCGTTTGTTTGAAAATAATTCGGCAATAATTTTTTCTGTGTACATTTAATATATTTTTTTTTACTTATGCCAAATGCCTTTTCAAAAATTTAAGGGGGTGATATTTCGGGAACCCGAGCTAACTTTTCAAAACCCTTTGGCAGATTTGCTCTTCCAATAGTCTGTTCATTTCGCATTGCAGGTATTGAGACTTTGGGTACAATAAAAGGCAATCTGAAATGTGTGCTTGCATACGTTTAAGTTTATGTAAATTGTAAAAAAGTATAGCAAATATTAAAATAAAAAAGACAGGCACAATAAATAGGAAATTTTCTTGTGACATTTGTCTGATGTGCAGTGCAATTAGTTTTGACAAGGAAATATGTAGGTACATGTGAAAATATCTACTCTGAGCAAATGTATGCAATGACACGTATCACAGCTCTATAGCCTGTTAGTAGAATATATTTGCAATTTAAATTTCGAAACGATGGCTGGCTCAAAAGTTATTGGTTTTTTTTTTAATAAAACAAATAGTGAAAACGATTTTGGGCTAATATAACAGAAGTATATCTGCTTTATTTTAAAAATACTTCATCGACCGACAACTTATCTACATATAAATGTATCTGTAATACGCAAATTCAGTATCACTTTTAACACTACTATGATAAGCTCGACTGTTAGCGCTTCATTTAATGCTATTTATTTATTTGTTTTTAAACGCGTCTCGAGTGTTTGTTACAAAAAAATGGTGCCAGAGTCTGGGCCTTTCATGCGATACTTTTAATGCAGTACTTTGTTAAGGCCAGTTTACACGGTAATACAATGTATTACGACTTTGTAGAATAAATTATTATGAAATTCTCTCCGTGTTTAAAAGAAAAAAATACAAATCTTTTGTAAGTACAATTCATGTTTACACGGATGGTATAAGTAAAATCAAAAATAAAAACAAAAAAGCAGATGGTTGCAGTTTGAATTTTTACAAAAACAACATTAAAAATTTCCTGAGTTGATTTTAGTTGCTTTTCTAATTCTATAAAAATGGTACCACCTTCAATATACCCTGTTAAAATACACCTCTGGTGTGATGAGAATACATAAGTTTCAAAAATGGTTTAGAAAAAAGCGTTTACCGACCGCTTGTCAGATTTTGTATTCGTATTCTCTCTTGCTCAATACATTTGGCTTTTACACGATAAGATTTTTCTCATTCTACAACATTTTTTGCAATGTCGTAATACATTGTATTACCGTGTAAACAGGCCTTTAATAGTTTTCCTGCTATTGTTTCCACCACCACTAGTGGCCCATTTCAGATCCCAAAAAGTATATATATTGAGTCCTTGACTATTTCTAAGTCGATTTAGCCATATCCGTCTGTCTGTCCATCTGTTTAAAATACACTCACTTTCGAACCACTCAAAAGTAAAGAACAATATTGTTGTTAAATTACTTCTAGTTATCCTAAGCAGCTTGGGATTAAAATCCTGCAAAAGCTGTTCAGTAGGATAAGAGTTGGAACCACCACCCTTAAAAAAACCAAAAACATAAGTGGTGGTTTAATGCTTGAATTGATAAAAGATTTTGCACAAATTCGTTCAAAATGTCATTGATACATTCAATCGGAAAATAAAATGCAATTCCAATAAAATTTGACACGTTACAGTTTTATAGGATCAGAAATCAAACTGTCGAATTTCGTGAAGATCGGTCTAATTAATCTTTGTATGACCAGAAATAATACGATCACATTTTGTGATATCAAGCAGCCTTCTGAAAACCACTAGAAAACGCTATACAGGGGTGTTCTGGAAATCGAAAACGCAAGAATTTTAAACTTCTTTTTTTATTACGATTTTTGTTGCAAAAGAGTTTCATGACGAACATTTTTAAAGTTAGATTAAAAGTGAATTAAAAATTGTTTCCAAATGTTTGCGGTTTGCGTTTAATAACAGGTAACAAATTTAAGTACAATATCGAAATTTTTTCTAATTAAGGCTTTTTAATACCAGATAATACTCTACAGAATTTTGTGATGATTGGCTCATAATTAACAATGGGTACAATATAAATTCCCCTTTCGAGAAGCTGTTACGAATCATGATATTTTACTTAAATTTATTGAAACTAAGTTTTATATGACTAGAAATAAAAGAACACAACTTTGTGATTGTCGGTCAATTATATTACATAGGCCGCACCCAATTTTAATACTGACGTCCGTTTTTATAAAGATAATTTATAACTTACAGATCCCATGTAAGGTCAACTCCAAATAATTCTAACTGTTGGTGGAGGGTATCAAAGATTTGACAGAGCCGAATATAATACTACTCTTATTGGTGTTCTTTTTTCCCCCTTCTGGTGAATTCATTCAAATCAATTCATCAATTTGAATTATTTTTTTAACATTAATTTTTTAAATTGTCATCATGTGTCCTGTATGATTCAGTTCAAATCTTCTTTTTCTTGTCATTGTAAATGTTTTTCCCTTTCCCGTAAAACTACACGAAACAAGTTTATTTTCTTTAGGCCCAAATTAAAAGTTTAACAAATAAAATATTATTTCCAACTTTTTTTAACTATAAGTTAAATTAAATCCTAAAATGTTATCGGTTAACTACTTTTATTTTTATACCCTTAACCACAGGTGGTTAAAAGGGTATATATAAGTTTGTCATTCCGTTTGTAAAGTCTGGGTCCTTATGAGGAGCGAAGCTAATTTAACGATGTCCGTTGTAATAGATTTTCCGAAGACCCCATTTATGATGGGAGCCAGGTTATTTTACATTTATGTCACATATGGTCCGGAATTGTTTGCCATTGAAATTCAGCAAGATCGGTCCACAAATGGCTGAGATATGAGTAAAAAACCACGACTGCCTCAAATTTTTTCCTTTAAAGGTCCAATTAGACGTGAAATTACCATACCAACACTGTATTACCAAAACGAAATAAAGATACCATACAAACCAATTCAATTTTGGTTTCTACGGTCATACAGTGGCTATGGTAATACAGAGTTGGTAAGTGGTTTTTATTGTTGTTTTTTTATACCCTCACTACAAGTGGTGGATTTTATTTGTAATGTGTTTAATTTTACGCATACACATTAATGCATGCATATGATATGCCGCTCAAATAAAGAAACAAACTCATAGACTCAATGTATTTTAATTTAACGCTTCTTCAGTAAAAGCATTTGTAGACGAGTTGTTAAGTTCTCCCCTGAGACTGTTTATATTGCAAGTTCGAATCCCAAAAATATTTTTTTTTTCATTTCTATACCCACACCACAATAGAGGAGAGGGTATTATGCATTTGTGCTGATGTGTGTAACGCCTTAAAATAGTGGTCCTAGACCCACCTTCAAGTATACCGATCTACTCAGAATCACTTTCTGAGTCGAACTAACGATGTCCGTCCGGCTGGCTGGCTGTCCATGTAACCTTGTGCGCAAAGTAAAGGTCGCAATTTCGGAGATAATTTGACAAAATTTGGGTCATAGGTTCCTATTGGCACAAGGACTAAACCTATTGAAAATGGGCCGAATCGTAGGACCACGAGGGAAGATAGGGGGAAATTTCTTCCTCTCAGAAACTATCAAACCGATTTTTTTTATTTATTTTTATTTTTTCAATTACATAACCGAGCCTTTAGGGCCTTTTATGGTTAATAAAAGCTACTAACTAGACAACAAACTTCAGTTATTTATCAGAAACAATATATATATGTAATAAACAACAAAAAAAATGGTACTTATGTATATAAAACTTAATGACAAAACCATATCTATAGGAACACAATAGCTATACATTTTTTAAAAAATAGGACCACAAGGGGAGGCAGGGGGCAATTTCTGCCTCTCACAAACTTTCAAACCGATTTTCATAAAGTTTATAAACATAAATAAATCCATACTTACCTGGACACATAAGCATGATGTGTTTTTAAATACTGTGGTGTAGGGTATCATATGGTCGGGCTTGACCGACTATACTTTCTTACTTGTTTTATTTGTTATGTTATGTTGTTATGTTCTAAAAAACGATTTTAAGATTATAAGACGAATTTCAAACATCAACTTTGGCAAAAGAGGAAACTGGCTTAGGTATATAAATTGTTTGCTTTTATATTCTTCGGCATGACGAAATGAAAAGTTGGCGTGGTTCAGTTAATGTTTACTTATACCTATCTAAAGAACGTTATTTATGCATATAACTTTTTGTTCTTATCTCATCATGGTGAAGGGTATATAAGATTCGGCATAGCCGAATAAAGCACTCTTACTTGTTTTATTATTTATTATTTTAATAGAGTAACCATTTTTTAATCTGATTAAAATTTTTAATTAGCCAATTAATGTAAATATGATACTTTAGTTAAGCAATTGTTATCATTTTAGTTTAACAATATTTAACTTATGACTGTAAATTTGAGCCTTAGTACTCAATTTCGTTTCTTGAAAAAATAAAGTCCAAAATAATTTCTTAATTTTAACCTTTTTCACACGTTATAAGTAAAATTTTCTTAAATAAACAAAAACATTTTTTTAACATTTATTTGGAAAAAGTAATTTTTGGCTTAAACGAGATCATGCAAAATTTTCTCGGTTCAAGCCATATTTTTATGTGATTTAGTTTAAATTTGTTTCCGTTTATCTATCATTATAACTCCTATTGCTGCAAATTGACACATTTTCCTATCAAATACTAGCAAAAGTATTACAAACAATCATGCAAAACCAGCTTGCGATAAGCAAAAAAAATCACAACAAAACATGCGTGAATTTATTGTACTTTCATTTACCATCGCCCTCATAACCCTTAATAGCAACACTATTTGATGGTGCTTGTTGCTATACTGTTGCTGCTATCATCTGTTGCCAAGTTGTTGACAGCAAAAGTGATAACAATTCAATGACAACTAATATTACACTGACACAATTACACGAAAATAAAATGGCTTCGTTATTTTCAATTAACACTTATGTAATCGTCATACATTTTACAATGCCTGTTGAAAATATTGAAAATTATTTTAATATTATTCATTTGTTTAACAAACTAACACAACTAACTAACTAACACATACAAGTTTAATTGCGTTTCACAACAGACTTGACAATTTACAGCATACACTTAAAAAAAATTCAATTATACTGCTGGTATTTTCAACAATTATCCTTAAAAATTGCTTGAAATTTTTATTGAATTATTGATAATGAAAACCTGTGCTCATGTTCTGTAACTCTCGCGTCGAGAAAGTTTTCGATTGAAATGTGTGAAATGAAACAAAAATGTCATAAATTGAAACAAACAGCTGTTTTTGTCACTTTACTGTGTCTGTAACTTTTTTTGGCGAGTACAAGCTGTCACGTAAGGAAATTACTAGCCAATTTACAGAAAAAGTGTGTCTGTAACATTTTGGTGAGAAAATATCCCGCTTTGAACTGTCAAATAAACTCACGAATAAAAATGGGGCGAAAAAAAATTTTAACACTAAAAAACAATTAAAAATGCAAAATGCAAAGAATAATAATAATATTTTATTCTTGGCTCATTTTTCATTGTTTTATTATTTTGCTTTTAACATTTTTATAAAATATACGAATTTCTTCAACGCTCCTTTGCAAACAACAAACATTAAAGTCGCTCTTTACACAATTTGGCGTTGCCGACGGCTGTGTTTTCGCCGCCGTCGTTGAAAAATTTTAAATTTAAGTAAATTTTGGTCGCCCGCGGCGCCTTTTCCCAAAAACCGTGGCAAAAATACAAAATTTGATGACAAAATTTTGTAAAATGAATGAACACATCGTATTAAGACCATTTTACTGATTAGAATTCAAAAACGTTTTTCTAAATTGGATAAGAATTATAGCTGGTGGAGCTGACTAAAGTCGACAGTTTTTTAGAAAGTCCAAAAAGGTGATTTTGAGAAAAAAAAAAGACATTTTAGAATAGAAGTGTCAGAAATATTGCCATGTGATCACTACTTTTTTGGTATTGTTTTAAAGGTATATTTATTGTTTATTAAAAAAAGTAAGAAAATGTCCACCAAATCCCCTACTATTTTGGCAGTTGCCGTTTTTCAGACACCCCATATTTATTTACTTTTTACAAATAAAATAGAGAATATCGAAAAATGGGCAAAAATGGTGACGCCCATATTTTCTTAGCATATTTACTACACAGTACTTTAAATAATTTAGCTAAATTGGGCCGCAAAAAATGACAGGTTTTCTTGAAATCTGAAGAAAGATGTTACAATCTTATAGCCAGCGTTGCCACAGCCAGGATATTTTTGCAACCAAAATTAAAAAAAAAAAATTGCCAAATAAGGAAAAAAGCTACCAAAATTTTAATATTTTTTATATTTATGTTATCTTACAGCACAAAATGTCATAATGTCATTTCAAAATTCGGAATTGTTCGAGTTATTTAGAAAATCACAAAATGAAAATGTATTTAATTTGGCTATTGTGGAAAAATTGCACGGTTTACCAGGATACCAGGGAAAGGATGTTAAAAACAAAATTCACTTCGTTTTCTTGGATATTCGTAGGAAATGGCTTGCCTCAAACCGTACGACAAAAACCTTTACGGAAAAGTACTCAGACTGGCTAAATGGAGTAACAACTTTTGAAAACATCGAAGATCCGCATACATCTTTGGACAGCAGAAAAGGAAGACCAGCTAAAACTATAAACGAGTGTTCGGAGTACGCAAAAAAAAACGTAAACTTCAAAATGCTACAAAAGATATATCTACATCGAATCTGTCAGAAGCATTATGTCTTAAGTACGTAAAAGATAAAGATAAATCAAGGTCTGATATTACAAAAGCTGTGGAGCTTGCTAGCCCAGATCGACTGCGAAGGATTAAAGAAAGTATTCCAACTCCTCCGAATGCATTACCCACAAAGTATAGCATAGAAGAAGCCTTATGGTGTTTTCTTTTCTGACAATAATGTTCCATATATGCTACCATTCGTGCGGGTTTTTGTTCCATTCTAAAAATATATGCAAAAATGTGAGAAGTTGTCGTTTTCCTTTCTAAACATGTTGCAACAATAAATGACAAATTTGTTCCATTTCTTACCCGCAGTTATAACTGAGTGTGAGATAATACCCTTTTTTACATCTGCGTAAAGTACTTTTTTATGCAAGCAAGTATATTTTTTTTTGTGTTTGCGGACAATTTGCGATATATTGTGGTTTTTAGTTATATTGTGATGGATATAAAAACTTTTTGTTTTTCGTTTATTTTACTTTTATTATATGTTTTTTTGTCGCCAAATTTTTAACCACAGCTGACATTAACTATTGAAAATCAGTGCTGTTAACGCTTATTGGAATTGTAAGAAAATTTAATGTTGAAAATTGCTACAAGCGTGGTGAATATCGCTTTAAGTACAAACTTCGCATTCAATACTTAACACGCTAAATACACATTAGTGTTGAGTGTAAAATGTAGCTATTATTTTGTTCCATTGTAATTTAGAAAAATGTATCACTTTGTAAGGGTTCGTGTAACCTAATAAATATATTACACAACTATAATGCATCATTATTTTTTAGAAAAGAAAACACCATTAGCGTTATTTAAGGACTTGGGATTGTCAAAGGAGAAATATAATATTTTACGCAGCTCTTTAAAGAATCATAATGTGAATGTTCTTCCTGGATATAAAAAGGTTACCTCTGCCAAAAAAGAAGCAGTACCATCTAATGTAAAAGTTACTGAATTATCAGCAGAAGTTGAACTGCTAGACTTAATGGATCAGAAAAAGAAAGAGCATTACTTCCAGATAGGCTCACATTGATAAGCAAGTGGGGATGTGATGGATCATCTGGTCAAACTGCTTACAAATGATGTTTTCAACAAAAAACCACTGTGCACAGTACCTCCACAAAGCTATGGCCAATAATGATACTCATTTTTATTAAAATATCTTTCTTACCTCAAAAGTTATGATGTTTATAATAAAAACAGTCGAAAGCAGACACTGTGCACAGTGCCGCTCCTAACCTATGACCTTGCAAATCATATATATAAAAGCTAAAGGAGTTTCCTTTCAAATGCTTTTTAACATTTTTAAATATCTTTATCAGTTCAAAAGTTATGATTTTTGCAACGAACAAATTCAAAAGGCCCCACTGTGCGCCGTCAACGATATGTGTTACTGGCGTTCTGAACGCCTGCAATGTCACATCGGCGTCGAGTGCAATGTTGTGACATTTATAACGTAACGACGTAATATCTTTTGATAGTTTTCGACATGAGTTACAGACACACATTTTTCTCACTTTTCGAGAAACGATGGAATATTTTGTTTCACATCTTTTCGATGCAAGAAGTTCTCACTAAAGTTACAGAACATGCGTACTGGTTAATAATTTAGTGTTTTTTCAAAGTTTTTAAAACCAATCGTAACTTTTACATGAAATTTGTTCCACTTGATAAAAGAACTCGAAATTTATACAAAGTACAGTAACACATGTTTAGTTCGATCTGCTTAACCACAAGCCAGTTTCGGATACCCTGTTCCAAAATAAGCTTATTGCTGTTAGAGCTTTCTGCATCAATCGAAACAAATGGTGTGAACTAAAAAGCTAAAAAGGCCAGACTCTTCAACCACTATTTACAAAATAGCTTTTAATTCGTTTTGTATCATGCATGATATGGTTCAAGATTTTAAACATAGAATTGTTAGGGTTCATGTTTAGTAGCATATTATAGAAATTTTTTAGCCAAAGCTTTCTTAAATCGACTAAATAAGCCCGCTTTGTACTTCCGCCTCCATTTTAGTCGATCATAAAAGATGGGACTCTTCTGGCCCCACCAATTTCTTTGTCCTTTCAATATTTATCGCTGGTTATGTTTAAATTTTCAAGGTGTTGGTATGCTATATTTAAATGTGTGAGTGTGTTTATTCACGCATTTAAAATTTACATACCAACACCACAAAAAAAAAATTAAAAAAATATTTAAGGAAATCATGCTGAAAATCCTTCAAAAAATAAACAACAAATATAAAATGTTCACTCCCAAACTAACTCACACACGAAACCCGACAAGAAGACAACAAGGAGAAAAATGTTATAGGAAAAGATTTACAAAACCATTTGCACTTCAACTCTCATATTTCAGCATGTTTTTCTGGTTGGAAACAAAAATCAGTTAGTATTATAACAAAACTAAAAAGAAAAAATTTAAGACAAATAAAACATCTACCAAAACACAAAATTTTTCCCCACAACAAAGACATTGAGGATCATTCAAATTTAATTTGCCTACCAAACCATGCAGAAACAGTCAAGATGAGCATCCGCTTAATTAGAATGGTAGTTTCCGTTTTATATTTTACTTACACGCATTTAATATGTTTTTGTGTGGGTAAGTTTAAAAGTGTATAGCAGTTTAGCTGGTACACATTTAACTGTATGCTCTGCCATCAACACCCTAAAAAAGGGTTATAAATAGGACTCAGTTGCTTGCTGGTGGTAGGAATGGCATGAGAAATGTTACGTCTAATTTACGAAATAAATCTAAGAAAAATTTTTCCATAAACACAGGCAAAACAACAATAAAGAACTCATGCTTGTTTGTAAAATCAAGCAATTCATTAAAAATCCTTTGGAATTCTTAAGTACAGCAAGGTTATTCATGTTTCCTGAAAACAAAAATTACCAAATGTTTTTTATGCTATACTAGCAAATACCCGGCATGCTTCGCCACCCCATCGTGATTAAATACACATTTAATTTAAAAAAAAATTATTAAAAATGAATTTTTATTTACAAAAAAACACTGGCCTCGAACTTGACTAATTTATATTTATTTAAATTTCGAAAAGTCGAATAAGAACAACTTTGATTAAGAATTTAATAGTTAAAAATTCTACCTAACACTGCCTTTAGACTTTAAAGTAATTTCTTGAAAGTTCCATATACGTATCATAGACACAAGTTAAAAAAAAAAACAAGTAATTTCAAACATAAACGCATACATATGAGTAAAAAGAGTGCATTTGGTGTATTTTATCGAAAACGTTCGTTTTGATTTCAAAGTTGACTGTACTTAATCTGAAGACTCTATCTGCATTAGTTTCAGAGATAAACCAATTATGACACTAATTCTTAAATTGGGAGTTGCACCTCGTATTTATGCAATTTTAAAGCAAAATATAGGATTAACGGGATCGGAAATGGCATCCCTACTGGGTTTACACTCTAACAAAGGAGTTCCTTGCGTACACATCCAAAAATAGATTAAACCCTTGTGTTAATACCCGGGTACCATGGTACCTTCCTAGGTATATTTACATGAAAAATTTGTATTAAGAATTAAAATTTTTTAACATTATTTAACTTAAAAGAAAGCGAATTCAGATTCTAGATTAAGATTTGCAGTTAGCTCTGTTGATCGGTTTTTTATTGCTAAAAAATAAAATGGTTTGGATTTCAACTCCATTGTGTCGGAAGAAACATTTCATATGATAAATAGTGCCATCCGCTTCGATGATGTTTTGAGTCTACGACAAATGCGTAGTTGAGAAATATTTGCTTCTATTCAATTGATGAGCAACTTGTTGTATTCAGGCGGGGATGTTCTTTTCGACAGTTTATACCATCAACACCAGAATAAAATGATTTAAAATTTTGGTTATCGGTGGACTCTGATTCAGGCTACGTATGAAAAGTACAACCATACTGTGGTATGCCTAGAAATGTATAGCCTGAAAAGATCCAAGGACATCACGTTGTATTGGACTTGACAGAAGGCATGAAAAGGCAAAAAATAACAGGCAACGACAATTTTTTTCCACTTTTGAGTTGGTAAGAAATTTTAGAAAGGAAACTTACATATGTAGGATTTTAAGTTGGCGTATGTAGATATTGGTGATCAAATGGTTGGTTCCTACAGCACAAAACGCAAAACAAACATTGTTTGAAAAAGGGTATATTTTTGCATGTTTTGTTAATTAATGAATCTGTTTCCTTACCAACATATACAACATTTTCTGTAAAAAAAACGGTTTTTGAATTTTTTGTTTGGGGTTGTTTGTAATAAAAGTGCCAAATTAACATATTTTAATCTTAAGTCGATTTAATTAAATACGTGTCTCAGCTTTTTTTGAAATTCGTGCTAGTTCGCTTTTGGCAAAAATGCAATGGGGTGGTAATCCTTCGTTTTAAATAGGGCATTATGGGTATCAAATTTTTATATTTTGGCAAGTATATCATCTTTGTATGTAAATAGTGTAGATTTTTGCAAATTAGATGCATTTTACACGGTGCTCTGGAATATATATAAATTCAATTTTGTAGGTACTCTAACATGATAACGGATTTAGTTTCTAGATCATGTATGGATGAAAATAGGACTAAAGAATGAAAAAAGAAATGATCCACGACTTGATTTTTTTTTTTTTTAAAATTGCGAAACAAATATGCCGCCAAAAAGTCGTGGATCATTTCTTTTTTTCTTTCTTTAATCCTATCTTCATCCATACATGATCTAGAAACTAAATCCGCTATCATATTAGAGTACCTACAAAATTGAATTTATATACATATATTCCAGAGCACCGTGTAAAATGCATCTAATTTGCAAAAATCTTAACTATTTACATACAAAGATGATATACTTGCCAAAAGATAAATTTTGATACCCATATTGCATTTTTGCCAAAATTTTAAAATAAAATTTTAAAATGTCATCTTAAAAAGTCCAAGGTTCATTTTTAGGAGGGTACATCGAACACTTTTTTTGGTGAGTCGCTCTAATATACATATATATTTTATATTCAGCAATTTGTATTCAGGTTTTTTCTGTTTTTTAATCATTGAGCTCAAATAATAACGGAACATTACTTTTTTTTTGGTTGTTTGTATAAATTCTTTAAATTTTTTTTTAATATACCTTTGGTGACACAAATAACATTATATTTGTTGATTTGAAATTAGTTCTAAGCAGAAGTAAAGAAGAAGTCGTAGTGATTACAAGCATTACTTAATAAATTAATATTGTTTTGAATTGATATATAATATTTGTATTAAGTTAATATTTTTATTTAAACATCTACGAGCAAGTTTTCATATCGAAAAACTCTTACCCAACTGTCCTGTATAAAAAATTTAAAATGTTAGCAGTTATGCAATACAAAGTTAAGAAATCATATTTTTACATAAATATAATTTAGTACTCTTTTAAAAAGATTAAAAATTTAATTTTATTTCATAAAAATACCCCGGGTGCTAAACAATGTGGATAAAGTTGGGTATTAACACAAGGGTTAAACACTTTTTATGAATGTTAACGTGTAAAATGAAAACAAAACCCAATTTTCTGTAAACACATTCATTAAAACTAAAGAGTCTCAAATACCCTAATATTATGTCTGAAAATATTGCGTTTGTTTTTCTTATTTAATTTGTTCTTGAAACGTTTAACTTATTTTAAGCCTTAATTTAATTTTCTTTTACCGGCTTACTTCTTTCTATCTGCAGAATCCCAAATTGGATAAAAATGTGGGGGTACGTTTTTGCTACTACGTACGATGAAGGTATTATACGTGTTTGAACATCAAACACGCTCTGATTGTGAAATCACCTAATAATGAGTATGTCAATGTACGATAACCTTGTGAAATCATTAAGGTTTGACGAAATTAAGATACCAAAAAATTACAATACCAATTGGATCACCACTCAAGGGAGTATTGTAGAAAGGTTCTACGGTAATAATATGGAGATGGAAATAGTGTTACTTATTTTCAGATTATGAAAAAGGAGCAGTTAGTATTTACACTTAGAAACAGTGTTCGAAAATAAACAGAACATTATTTAGCGTTCGGCTCACACATCCAGGAACGATATCTATTTTTTAAAGTGTTTGTGTAGACGAACACAACCCTTAATACCGTTCTTAACTTTTTTTTAAGAAGGAGCCGAACAATATATAATGTTCTGTTCTTCGTTAAAAAACAGAACAATTGTAGTGATACTGTAGACAAACATTAAAATAGTTCTATAATGTTTCTTTTTTTTTTTTTTCATTGGTAAAGAAATGAACAAACAAACAATTTAAGCAACGACCGCAGTACGAACAGCTTGTGCGTGTATTGTGTATATGTTTTGTTAGTGTAAAATTATTTTGCTGGCTTTATTTGTTTTTGTAAAAAAATTTTGTTTTTTTTTACCAGCCAAAAGGGCGCTAAGCACAACATAAACGAATGAACACTAATGAGTTGAACCGAACACAATGAAGTTTGTGTTTAAAAAAAAACCGAACGGAATTATATGTTCCTATCTTTTGTTGAGTTGGATAAGAACAGTATTATTTTTGTGTTCGAAAGATGAAAATAAGGGAAACGTTACTTTTTAATGATTTTCTACACAAACACTTTTAGCATTTGTTCCAAAAATCTACCGAACCTAACACTAAGGAGCGATATTATGTGTTTATTTTCGAACACCGCTTAGAAAAATAAAGTTAAGACTGCTGTTTTTTTATTATTATCAACGAATTTTATGAAAAAAAAAAAAATCAAGTATCAGTTTACCTCTGGACCCTTTAAGGCTACGAAAGGGCAATGACCTTACAGTAGACATCCAAGGGTTAACAACATTATCTAGGCTTACTATCTATTTCAAATATTACGGAAGACATTGTTTGAGAAAAAACGATTGATACATTCAAAATATTATGTAGTTAAATTCAAACGAAAATTCATTTGAAACAAATTAAAATTCATTTAAAAAACGGATCATTTACATTTCATTTAAAACAAATGATTTTTTCAGTAATTTCTAAGTTTTTTATTTATTGAACATCATATTCGTTAAAATTGAATAGTTTTTACTTTTAAAAAATATATTTTAACCGATAAAAATCAAACAAATTAACAAAAAAAAATACGGAAAACATTATTTTTTGGTAGTTTGTTTTTTTAATAACAAACATAAATGTTGAAAAATAAATTTATTCGTAAAATAACTATATTTTTATTCCATTTTAACAGTACCGAAAACGAATTTAATAACCTACAATCAGTTACTGTAATAATTTTATGAGTGTAGTTAAATAAATTAGTGAAATCGTTTTTATTTCGCTGGTCAACTTTAAGGCAACATTTGTTGAACTTTCCGTATGCAATCTAACTCTAAAAATCATAACGTTAAATTAATTCACTTTGTCAACGAAAATTTTTTATGGAAATGGTTGTACTCGCAAACGGCATTGTCGGCATTATCGTCTAAACTGATATTGATCTGCAAACACCATTTACGAAATGCCCTTGACTTTAATATTTTATGCACATGAATGTTGTAAATTTGCTTTGTAAAGTGCAGGCAAGTAGTCGTTACCATAAATGGTTTTTATTTGCAAAATTAATTTATGTAGTAAGATTACAAGCAGTAAATATTTAAAGAAAATTACAAAGGACATCTCATAGTTAAATAACAACACTAAAAAAAGCACGCATGCACACTAAAGCATATATATTTAGGGTACATTTCATACTACTTCTTGCAGCTTTAATTTGTATTTAAGCCTGTGACAGGATTACGAAGGCAGACAGTTTTATTCATTAAAAAAATATAAAAAATTCAGTTTTAACAAGTTCACCCATACACAAACACACACAAACATTTAGTAACTATTTTAATAAGATTAATGAATTTATTCTGTGTTGGAATTTGTTTTTATTTCTTTTTTTTTTCTTGTGAATTATATTTCAGGTTTTTATGTCTTCTCTTCTATTTTGTCACATGTACAATAATCATCAATTTAAATAAGAATTCTTTGTCGTTTCAAGTATTTTTAACGTTTTGCTGTAAATTCATTCCATATTCCTGCAACAACATCATCGCCATCAACAATTTCGACGACATCTCTGCTGTTGCTGTCCTAAAAATGTTGGATATTTGATTATTTCTTAAGCTGATGTTGCTGGTTTACATGCACCTGTATTAAACAGTTGGATAACGTGAAACACTCGCACAAACCTAAACTTGCACCCAAAAATTAAAAGAATTCATATGTGTATTGTCAACATAAATTCTCTATGCCTGAATATTCTCTATTCAACCACTTCCACTACTACTACTACTTTTACTGCTCTCACCACCGCAACTAGTGTAAGAAAAAAAAGCAATTAAAATTATTATTAATTTTATTATTATTATTATTTGTCATCGTTGCTGTTAATGCCAGGCGACCCATCTCGTTTTGCTATGCTCTTTCTTTCAACCTTTCTTTGCTTTATGCTCATCAACAACGTACCGTGTACTCTTTTATGTGTTTGTACGCACTTTTTTACAATAAGCTCCACAACAATGACTAAAACAACTTATATACTCTGTCTGTACAATGCCAATGGCCCCATATACCTTGCATCCAATTAATGTACCTGCAATAGCGAACTGATTAAATTGCGTAATAAATGGTGGTATAAAAAACCCGAATGCAACCTCAACAAGGACAATCAGGAAACTTCACAAAATTAATTATCGCTGAGCAATGTCGCTGGAATTTTTAACAAACTGATCGGTGGCCTACTGGTGGCAGTCTTTGTGGTCATTATAGAATTTTGCTTTCGCAGTTAATCCTTATCACCGGCAGCAATTTAAATAAATGGTTTGATGTTAGGTTCCACATCATCATCAACATATCAAAGAAATTTACTGTCGGATGCCACGCATTCCAAATAAAATTGCCTATTCAAGCGAGCAGAGAGTATGATAATAGAAATGTTGGCGAAAGTTCACACTTAACTCTTCATCTTGTTTATCCTCATCCTCATCCTCTTATTTTTTTTTTGCTTTTTATTTCTCTAACTATCTTATATCCTGTAAAATTTTTTTGAAAAAAGCCAAAGTATTTTCACGTTTATATTGATGCTTTTGCCTTAAATTTTTTTATCTGTATCTATTTAATGTTTACATTAGTGTACTTGATAAGTTTTCTTTGTAGTTGCGGAGGTTTTCATAACAACTGGGTATATAAAAAAAAATATTGTGCAGTTAAATCATGATAGAGGGGTAATAGCTACTCAAACTTTTGAATAACCATCATAAAAGAACAACATAATTAGAGACGTAAGTTTTAGACGGACACAATGTTTGCGGTTTGGTGCGATTACTCGTTGCGGGAGAGGAAAATAAACAGAATACAATGGAAGACGGCGACGGAAATAGTTGTCATTGTTTGTTTACATTTTCATTAATTTAGTTGTGCATACATTTTTATCATATTTTTTTTGCAATGATGTTGTGAACATCGCCAATTATTCAAAAACTATGGCAACATCAGAAAGAGAACGAGTATCAGAAATCGAGAGAGAAAGAAAGTCCGCACACGCAAAGATAAAACATGGTTGTGGTAAACATATTCTAAGAGCAACATATTATGATAAGATTCAAGATTGTAGTCACCATATTAAGATTATTATTGAATCATATAATGGCTGAATATATTCGTAATATAACATCATAATATTTTTCCCTTAATCATATTATTATTCTGTTAATCATAATAAGATAAGAAGGAATCATATTATTGTCATGTAAATCATAATAAGTTAAGAAGCAATCATATTATTATCATGTTAATCATAATAAGCTAAAAAATTAATCATATTATTGTCATGTTAGTCATAATAAGCTAAGAACTAATCATATTATCATCATGTTAATCATAATAAATTTAGAAGCAATCATATTATGATACAGATCCTTTAACAACTTTCATAACAATACAAAATAAATTAAAATTTTTATGTATCGATTTTTTATTTTGTGACTTTTTACAATTTTTATTGATGTAAATAAAATAGCGGAGTTCAATATTTGTTGTTGGATTTTACTAAGATTAATTATTTTAATTTCTTTAAATTTATTATTTTTTATGGTAATTTATCTTGTTTAACCGCTCATATATAAAACACATACGACCCAACTGATTTAAAATAATTTTACAAATGGCGCTAGCATAATATTTTTAGAGTAAAAATAGTTTGATTGCATCTTAAACATAATATGATAAATGTATAGAAAGTTATCATGTTATGGCTATTGAATATCATGATATGGTTGTTGGTAATTTAATATGTTTTGAAAGTTATCATAATTTAGTTGTTTGAAAAATAATTATTTTTCGGTCAACAATACTCAAATTTATATGATTCCAGAAATTTCGGCAAAAAATTTGTCAGATTTTTCGTTTTCCCAGAAAAGCCTGTTCGAAATTTCGAACACTGGCGCTTATCTTATAAGCTTAGTGTGCAAACATGCAAACAAAACATTAATATTTATTTTATTTTTTATTAATTTATTGTATTATTTTTGAATCAAATTGTACAAAATTTATTAAATTTTGTAAAAATAATTTTTATTCAATTTATATATATTATTTGAGATAAATCGTAAAATAATAAGATAAAGCCGAAAGATTAGTTGATAAAAAATGCGTTTACTCATGTTTGTGCTTGATACATTTTGTGTGCAGATGAACATAGCATTTCTCGCACATATAAATTGTGGGCTTTCAATTGACAACGACGATGTTTTCCTTCCGGATTTCTGATTATAACGTGTTTTCCCTTAATTTTTGGAAGATTTTGTGGATGATATTCCTCATCGTCAACATCATCATCAGGGTAGTTTCTTCCCTTTCAGCCAATAGAAGGGCTTCTGTCACAAAGATTTGAAATTCTTTTTGACTCATAGGTTTCTCAGCTTTGTATTTTGCAATTAAGCAATGCAATTTTCAACCATTGACAACTGCCGAATTCAAGGTAGTGCACCACAAAGGCCAATACCATTTCTTTACACGTATATTGATTCGGTAGTTTTGGATTGCATTGTCGTGCAAATCCACACCCCCATGCTCTTGTTATAATTATGTAACATGGCTGGCTGACCATACGTGATGTATTTACCAGCTTCCGGAATCTTTTTGGATGTGGATGCTTTTTTCCAACGTTGGACATTGTGCAAAGGCAAGACTTGATCGAAATTTGTTGCCATGGTAACCTCTTTGTTGTCCTGCCATCTACATACCAATATTTTTTGTGTGGCATCAAACGTCTCATCATAATCCCCCCTTGGTAATTTTTTGCCGGTTTTTAATTTAGCAGATCCACCAGCCAGTCTATTGGAACGAACGGTTCCTGAAGCGCAAAACAAAGCAAATGGTATGATAAGAAGAATCACAGCTATGTCATTCAAGTGTCATGGTCAGACTGTAACTATAGGATAACCGCCAGCGTTCGAAATTTCGAACACACATATGTGAAGTCATGCATGAGCATGCAAAGCACGTTTTTTATGTTTTATGAAACAGTTACGTTTATTGACAATAATTCCTCATGATTATTTTTTTAATTTAATATTTTAATTAGTATTGTGGTTATTTTGTTGAACTATTTATGGTTTTCAATCCAAATTTTTAATATTTTTAATTAGGCTTAAGTTCATGAAATTTAATTTTTATTAAATTATTTTCATGGAGAAAGGAATTTTACAACATGAAAATCAATTAAAATTGTTATTGATAATCTTTCATTCTTGACGTGGCTCGGGCTCGAACCCTGGCCGGCAGGTTACCATGACATGTTTCGATCGCAACCACTCGATCTCCTCAGATGGATTTGCCGTCTTACACTCGCAGCCATCGACGACTGGTGACGTCACTAGCCAAACATCAATCCTTAAACCAAATTGTATTTTAACATTTGGTAGATCGAAATTTGCTTTCCTGAATGATTATCTATTTTAATTGATTTTACATGTTTTTTCCTTTACTTCTGTTTTTTCGTACTTTCGTCAAGAATTTTTCTTGAAGTCCAAGTACATTTTTTTGTTTTTTCACTTTGTCTTTCTCTTTTCTGTTGACCTTTTTTCAGCACAACTTGAAGGACAAATGTATACATAGAGCTCGTGCCTTAGCTTTAACAATAATTAGTATTGTGGTTATTTTGTTGAACTATTTATGGTTTTCAATCCAAATTTTTAATATTTTTAATTAGGCTTAAGTTCATGAAATTTAATTTTTATTAAATTATTTTTATGAAGAAAGGAATTTTACAACATGAAAATCAATTAAAATTGTTATTGATAATCTTTCATTCTTGACGTGGCTCGGGCTCGAACCCTGGCCGGCAGGTTACCATGACATGTTTCGATCGCAACCACTCGATCTCCTCAGATGGATTTGCCGTCTTACACTCGCAGCCATCGACGACTGCTGACGTCACTAGTCAAACATCAATCCTTAAACCAAATTGTATTTTAACATTTGGTAGATCGAAATTTGCTTTCCTGAATGATTATCTATTTTAATTGATTTTACATGTTTTTTCCTTTACTTCTGTTTTTTCGTACTTTCGTCAAGAATTTTTCTTGAAGTCCAAGTACATTTTTTTGTTTTTTCACTTTGTCTTTCTCTTTTCTGTTGACCTTTTTTCAGCACAACTTGAAGGACAAATGTACACATAGAGCTCGTGCCTTAGCTTTAACAATAATTAGTATTGTGGTTATTTTGTTGAACTATTTATGGTTTTCAATCCAAATTTTTAATATTTTTAATTAGGCTTAAGTTCATGAAATTTAATTTTTATTAAATTATTTTCATGAAGAAAGGAATTTTACAACATGAAAATCAATTAAAATTGTTATTGATAATCTTTCATTCTTGACGTGGCTCGGGCTCGAACCCTGGCCGGCAGGTTACCATGACATGTTCCGATCGCAACCACTCGATCTCCTCAGATGGATTTGCCGTCTTACACTCGCAGCCATCGACGACTGCTGACGTCACTAGTCAAACATCAATCCTTAAACCAAATTGTATTTTAACATTTGGTAGATCGAAATTTGCTTTCCTGAATGATTATTAAAAATTAAATTTCATGAACTTAAGCCTAATTAAAAATATTAAAAATTTGGATTAAAAACCATAAATAGTTCAACAAAATAACCACAATACTAATTATTGTTAAAGCTAAGGCACGAGCTCTATTTGTACATTTGTCCTTCAAGTTGTGCTGAAAAAGGTCAACAGAAAAGAGAAAGACAAAGTGAAAAAAACAAAAAATGTACTTGGACTTCAAGAAAAATTCTTGACGAAAGTACGAAAAAACAGAAGTAAAGGAAAAAACATGTAAAATCAATTAAAATGGATAATCATTCAGGAAAGCAAATTTCGATCTACCAAATGTTAAAATACAATTTGGTTTAAGGATTGATGTTTGACTAGTGACGTCAGCAGTCGTCGATGGCTGCGAGTGTAAGACGGCAAATCCATCTGAGGAGATCGAGTGGTTGCGATCGAAACATGTCATGGTAACCTGCCGGCCAGGGTTCGAGCCCGAGCCACGTCAAGAATGAAAGATTATCAATAACAATTTTAATTAATTTTCATGTTGTAAAATTCCTTTCTTCATAAAAATAATTTAATAAAAATTAAATTTCATGAACTTAAGCCTAATTAAAAATATTAAAAATTTGGATTAAAAACCATAAATAGTTCAACAAAATAACCACAATACTAATTATTTACTTATAATGTTATAAAAAAAATATATTTCTCGCAATCTCGAAGAGATATAGAATGACAAAATCTCAAAATATAGTAGATATTTTGGAAAAGTTAGTAGAATACTATTTAAGAAAAATAAAAAAAAGTATGGGGTACTTTAACAAGCTCGATTCGGTGCGGAAGATTTTTGTTTAACATTGACTTAAAAAAAAACATTTTAAACATGAGTACAATTTTGTGCACAATGTGGTGCTCTGAAATTTTTTCGTAAAAGAAAGTTACAACACTGATGTACAGAAATAAATGTATGTATTAAGAAAGACATTTTTGAAAAACAATGTAAGGAGTCAAAGGTACTTTTGGCATCCCCAGAGAGGTAAGATTTGGTGCTGCTTATAACATTTCGCTTTGCTTAGCCGTAACCCCAGGAAGCCTGGGGAAAAGCATTGGAATCCAAACACCGCAAATTAAATGCAATGAAAAAATTTGAGTGTTTACCAGTGATTTTAAACAATATTTATTTAAAGCATTTTCAAAAAGTCGGTATAGTTCTGAAACTTGCGTTAGCCCAAAAATATGTACGTTAAAAAATATAATATGACATATTTATTAACAAACAGCCTTAACCATGATATTTAAGAAAATTTTTCGGTGCCATAGATATATGTATAGAAGGCAGTAAGCACTTGACCCAGGGGTTGCCATAAGAAGCAGAGCTGGCTTAAATGTCCGCCCTTCGCCAATTGACATTAAACATATGCTTTAAAAAAATCCATTTTGATAAGTTTTATTTTACAAAAGAAATCATATTTAAGACAATTAATTCTCTCTTTCCTGTTTTATTTTTAGCCAGAAATACGGATACCCTTAATGCAGAAGGAAATGTAGAAGAGAATAACACCGAGTAACTCAACAGTTCCAAGGTTTATGAAATTCAAAATCCACATATCACTGAGAATGTTACAGCGATTTTGAACCGTCACCTAATACAATCGAAGAAGATGAACCTAAATTCTTGATGTTGGGCTGTTGAAAGAGGACGCTCCGGCTATTTAGTCCGGAAACTTAAACTTTATGGTCATATATGATTTTAAAAACTCGTTTTCGTGATTACATAATATGTCGAAGTTACCTCTTTAAAAGCCCAAGTACAGTTTATTTGCATAAATCAAAAAAATAATGAACTTCTGTTTGCAAAAATTAATTGGAAGTCGAAATTACATTTTACAAACATGGAATCTATTATGTTTCTTTATGAAATTCAACAACAGTTCTTTTAAGAGCTCCAAATTACATTAAAAAAAGAGATTCATTTTGCTTACATACATCTCATCATCAATTTACAAAAACAAATATATATCAATTCTCTGAGCTTATATTGTATACTTATGTATATTTAATGATAAATTTGAGTAACGTTAATCCTAGTTTGAAATTAACTAGATATCATTTAAGCATTTTTTTATTCGAAAAGACAAAAATAAAGAGTAACAAGTAAGAGTGCTATATTCGGCTGTGCCGAATCTTATATACCCTTCACCATTGTGCGAGCAGAATACAGAGCAACTAGACAAAAACTAAATAAAACTGTTAAATATTTTTTTAAAATCGTTTTTAGAACATACAAATTAAAAAAAAAAATTCTCTTTGAAAAACCAAGATTTTAACCAGAGGACTGACAGTTTCTAAACTCAACCCCCTAGACGACTGAACCATAAACGAACGTTGTTTGAATATCATTAAAATGAAATATGGCCCGAATAAGAGACAACCGGTTTTGAACTTCGCTTTTCATAAGGACCCATAATATATATACGTTATAGGGTATAGGATCAGTATTGTAGAAATTACAGACGGAATGACAAAGGTATATATACCCTTTTTACCTTCAGTGAAGGTTTTAAGAAGAGTAATTTTTGGGAATTCAGTATTTCGGTTATAACTCAGGCATTTTGTAACCGATTGGACAGATTTATATGCCGACGTGTTTAAGAAGAAATTTGCCATTTACATGAGTTATAAAGTTTGGACTCGGGGAGATCTATGGTTTCCGAAAGTGGGTATTTAAAAAAAAAATTTAATTTTGGTCATCACTTTTTTGTATCTGAACCGATTTTTCCGAGTTTTTTATAAAATATGTTCTACTAAAAATGTCCGATATTTTGGAGTATAAGTCATATCCATAGGACATATGGAGGCCCTAAAATTTAGTTTTTTTTTTTAAATTTTGATGTTTTTTAGCTCATTTTTGGAGTATTTTGCTCATAAATTACCCATTGTCTAACCGATTTGATAGTTTTATATACCGACGTGTTAAGGAAGAATTTTACCACTTACTTAAGTTATATTTATATATAAACATTTATATATACTTGTATACATATATTTTAACAAAGTTAATTATAAAAAGAGTAATTTTTGGGGATTCAGTATTTCGGGTATAACTCAGCCATTTTTTAACCGATTTGACAGATTTATGTACCCACGAGTTTAAGAAAAAATTTGGCATTTACTTGAGTTAAAAAGCTTGGAATCGGGGAGAACTATGGTTTCCGAAAGTGGGTATTTAAGAAAAAAAATAGCAGCCCTAAAATTTAGGTTTTTATAAAATTTTTATTTTTTTTGTACGGGAGGTACCACGCCCACTTCTCCAATCCCGCCCACATTTTGTAGGCTGGTGTGTATTGGCAACCTAAATGTGGACCGATCTTGCTGAATTTCAATAGCAAACAATTCCGGACCATATGTGACATAAATGTATAATAACCTGGCCCCCATCATATATGGGGTCTTCGGAAAACCCATTTCAACGGACAGACGGATAGACGGACATGGTTAACTCAACTTCGCTCCTCATAAGGACCCAGAATATATATACTTTATAGGGTCTTAGATCAATATTGTAGAAATTACAAACGGAATGACAAACTTATATATACCCTGTCTACCTTCGGTGAAGGGTATACAAATAAAGAGTATAACTGCCGTATTCATAAAAAATTAAATAGATTTGAATTGAATTTTAAGACAAATTTGTAAGACAATTTTGCCTTAAAACACATTTCAAACTTATTTTATTTTTTATGAATACGGCAGTATTTATTTATTTTTAATTTAAGTTTCCTGAAAGAACCTGGCTTTAATCTTGAAATAGTTGATTTTTACCTGCACCAGTGAGCACAGTCGACAGATTTGTTTCAACAATTTTTAAGACCCCATTTAAAAAGTTAACATAAAATTATAAAAATTGTAAAATTTGTATAATAATGAGGAGCGGCAGAACAAATCTCACTTTTTTGATAATTTAAATCTTTAGAAAATTTATGTTTATTTATTTCTCCTGCCTAAAAAACGCATGATCCTGGTAACAAGTTTTATACTTACCAATAAAAATTGTATTCAGATGTCATTTTTCATATGTTTGAATTTATGTTTGCTAGATTTTTTTGCTGCATTTTTATTTTGTAAACTAATAAAAAAGGGAGTTATAAAAATGCTTTTTAGTTTTTCCAGAAAAAATCGTGTAAGAGTTATTAAGTGGAAGTTATTGTGGTAGCAGCAATTGTTGTATGTTGCAAGTTATGTATTAAGTAGTTACAAGGTAATATTTTAACTATAAAACTTTTATAAACAGCAACAGTGTATTTCTTTATATAAAACACTGGAAAAATAGGAATATTATAAATGTACTTTTTGTAAACGACTTTTTTGCTATGAATATTTTTATTTGGGAAAACAATCATGAGTTTAAATTTCGTTGGCCTGTATGGCATGTTTCAATTTTATTTTTACTTACCTTTAATAAAAAGTATTATTTTATACAAAAGTCTCTACTTGACTAAAAAAAAATAGAAAAATATGCACATTCGCAATGCAAAATTCACTAAAAGGAAATTTAAATGTTCTGAAATTTTGAACCATTTTAAAAACAGTATCATTTATCTTGTTTATAAGAAAATTTTTATAAATACTATTCAAAAGTTTCTTTTGTAGAAAAAACTAGCTTAAGCAACCAGTGAAATGAATAGCTTATCCCATCAACAATAAATTTCAGTTTATCAATAGTAAGAAATGGGATTTTAGTACATTTAAACGAAACCTTGTTAATTAATTTTTTGACTCCCAAGAAAAACTTTGATAGCTTTTTGGAAGTTTTTTTTTTTCAAAGAAAGTAGCTTTATAGAATCATTTAATTTTATGGAAATCTATCTGTGAGAAAAGTACTCTTTTTCAAAACATTAAAAAGAAAAAAAATTGGAAGATCCTTCTTTCTATTTGGCTATTTGTTTTCCGAATCTTAGATACTTACAAAAAACATTGTCTTAGTTACCTTTCAGATAATTTTAAAAAGCAAGTATTTGCTAAGGTTTTTCCAATCAAACCGAAACTTGCGGAAGTCTGTTGTCAGAAGTACTTTGTAGAAGTTATTACGACGAGCTTGCTGCAAGAAATATGAGTATAGCTCACAGTAGAGTTTGCTTTCTCTACGAATGAAATTATAAATATGTCTGATGGTATAATAAATTTTGAAGCTACCAGCGCAGCATATTTAGTTAAAAAGAATCAACGAGCAGTACACATTATTTTCTTTGAGGATAAAGTAGAAAACTACTTTAAACTACGATCGCCGCAGTAAAAGTATTAATAATACAATTAAAAGAATATAAAACAAAAAACGTATTTTTGTTTGTTTTTCTTTTTCCTTAGCAATTTTGCAACGAAATTTTGTATTATCGCAATTTTACCTCTTCAATCTAAAATGTGTTAAAAATATTCTCGAAATTAACGTTAACTATGTAACCGTTTCTTTAATATTATTTAAAAAATAATTTGCATATATTTCTGGGATATCGTAATATTTAAAATGAAATTTGAGTTTTTTTTTTTGCTTTTTTTTCAATTAAACAAATTGCAAATTTACGAAGTAAATTACAAAAAGTTTTTTTGTGTTTGTGCTAAATAAGTGCAATTAGCTAGTTTCAATATAGAGTTAGCTAAAAACCGTAAAAATGTGAAACCGCGGTTTCGGTTTTAAAATGATTAAAACCGGTCGGTTACGGTTCGGTTTTCGGTTTTGAAAATATCAAAGTTAAACTTTAAACATAAACATATATAATTAGTATTGTGGTTATTTTGTTGAACTATTTATGGTTTTTAATCCAAATTTTTAATATTTTTTTAATTAGGCTTAAGTTCATGAAATTTAATTTTCATTGAATTATTTTTATGAAGAAAGGAATTTTACAACATGAAAATTAATTAAAATTGTAATTGATAATCTTTCATTCTTGACGTGGCTGGGGCTCGAACCCTGGCCGGCAGGTTACCATGACATGTTTCGATCGCAACCACTCGACCTCCTCAGATGGATTTGCCGTCTTACACTCGCAGCCATCGACGACTGCTGACGTCAATAGTCAAACATCAATCCTTAAACCAAATTGTATTTTAACATTTGGTAAATCGAAATTTGCTTTCCTGAATGATTATCCATCTTAATTGATTTTGCATGTTTTTTCCTTACTTCTGTTTTTTTTTCGTACTAAATAGTTCAACAAAATAACCACAATACTAATTATTGTTAAAGCTAAGGCACGAGCTCTATGTGTACATTTGTCCTTCAAGTTGTGCTGAAAAAGGTCAACAGAAAAGAGAAAGACAAAATGAAAAAACAACAAATGTACTTGGACTTCAAGAAAAATTTTTGACAAAAGTACGAAAAAACAGAAGTAAGGAAAAAACATGTAAAATCAATTAAGATGGATAATCATTCAGAAAAGCAAATTTCGATCTAGCAAATGTTAAAATACAATTTGTTTTAAGGATTGATGTTTGACTAGTGACGTCAGCAGTCGTCGATGGCTGCGAGTGTAAGACGGCAAATCCATCTGAGGAGATCGAGTGGTTGCGATCGAAACATGTCATGGTAACCTGCCGGCCAGGGTTCGAGCCCCAGCCACGTCAAGAATGAAAGATTATCAATAACAATTTTAATTAATTTTCATGTTGTAAAATTCTTTTCTTCATAAAAATAATTCAATGAAAATTAAATTTCATGAACTAAAGCCTAATTAAAAAAAAAAAAAAAATATTAAAAATTTGGATTATAAACATATATATTTTTTTTGTATGTAATACAATTTTTTAAATGTTTCAATACAGGGGCCTAATTACCGCATTCGATATCGAGTAAGCTATCGTATCGTATTTTTCTGCATTCGATAGACACTGACGTATCGAATGAAGACTAGAGAGTTGTAATGGCTTTGGCTGCTCGATATCGAATGCTATCATCTCAAATTACGATACATTTCATTCGATATCGAGAGTCATAATACCAAAATAAAAAATTTCGATAAATTTTGCTCGATATCGTATGCGGTAATTAGACCCCAGGTACTTTAATGATCCAAAAAACGTATACCTGTGACTGGCCAAGCATTTTTGAAATTTTTCCAGTTTTTTTTTATATAATTATTAAGTATATTAGAACGAAACTTTATGTATTCCTCAATTGAAGTGTTTTTTTACAAGAAAATGAGAAAAAAGTTTAAACACCGTGGGCGTCGCAATTGGCCAAATGAAAATTTTGTGCATATTGTATCCACCTGGGCTTGGCCAGGCCCTGCCCTATTATATCGACCCCTAACCGCGAAAATAACGTAAGCGCCAAAAATCAAATTTTACAGGAGACAGCTTTTTTATTTTTTTTCATATAAATTTTGTATGAAATTTGTCGCTTACAATAAAATTGGTGTTGCTATAAAATCGCAACGGTACCTTTTGTGCCCATGACATTTTAGGAGATGATGCAAGTGTTGCCAATGAAATCATTTATTAAAAAAAACGAAAATATATGTACGGCAGTAAATAAAATCCAAATAAAACGTATAAAAAAGCATACGGAACACATAAAAATTCTTTCTTATTGTTCTTTCGAAGAATCATTCTATTTCCCGACAAAATGTTCTAGCTATAGCCACAAAACTCCATACCTATAAAAGTAGTACCAGTTAGAATTTTGAAATACCTTGCCATTGTTTTAGGCTGTTATGTATAAAGTTTTTGTATATGAAGTTCAAGTAGTATGTATAATTTGCAATTTCTTTAAGCATAAATATATTGTTAAAATAAAAGCTAAAACCGAGGTTTTTTTGTCGGGTTTCGGTTTTTAGGCATTAAAACCGCGGTTTCGATTTCGGTTAAAACCGAACAGAAATCCCTAGTTTCAATATATATAGTTACACATGTTTGTTGCTAAAATTAGTTCAAACTTAAATTATCTTAATTATTTTAATTAGAAGCTGCTTTAGCTACAATAAACTTATTTTCGGTTCAAATATCAAACACTTCTTAACACGCACGCAATTATTCTAATTATAAGTCTTTTTAATAATCTTAAACAAAATTTTTTTCTTGTTGTCTTTTTGTGGAACTTCTTCTTCTTTTTAAACGAAAAACTTCATTTACTTAGTTACAACTCAAGTTTTAATAATCTCTTGTAAAATTATTTTAAATAACCTTTAACCATTAAACCGAAACGCGAAACGGCAAAGAGGAACTTTTCGGCTTTATAAGACTCCCTGATTTTTTGTAGTTGTAAAATCAATACTTCTAAGTTTATTTTGTTTATTACTTAAAAATTGATTTAACGAAAATAATAGCTTAATAGCATGTAGATTACACCGTAGCTACTCTCTACGCGTAGCTGAAAAGAAAACTTTTTACTTGGTGCTTTTCAGCTCTGAGCTCTTCTCTATTTGATATTTTATTTTGCTTATTATTAAATGCTTAATGCTTGCTAAAAAAAAAAAAATAATGTATGTAAAATTGTTTAAAATTGTCAAATTTAAATTCACCTGGACGTATGGGAAATATTAACGAGTAAAAATATTGCTCATACGTTTCATGCGGACTTTGCACAATGCTTTGTTCGATAGACCAAAATACCAAAAATAATTTAAGTCATTTTGATAGAGATATAACTAACAATTTTAACCTTACCAATGTCGAAGAATTTCTTATTAACTCCACCAGAGGAAGTCGGAGAATTTTATGCTTAGCAAAAATTTCAGTTTTGACCATTTCATTTAAACATTTGTATTAGTTTAAATTTTGGGGGGGGGGGGGGGAATTAAAATTGCTTTTTCTAAAACAAAAAAAATATATATATTACTTACACAATACATACGTATATCAAAAAATAATTTGTTTAAAGTCATTCTTTACTGTATGAAATGAATCATCTTTTTCAACTAAAAACAGAAACACGTTCAAGTATAGATGAATATTGAAAAAAATGGTCTTCTGATTTTATTCTTTTTTTTTATTTGCTATATTAAAAAAATAACTGTTTACAATTTTATATTTATAGATGGGTAATTCAATGTCAAAACGACCAAGAGTGGGACACGACCCCTTTCAATTTTAATGAAATTTGGTGAGAAGGTTCCTTCGGCAATAAATAATAAAGTGGGGTCGGTCATACATTTGACCCACCTAGGAACATCCTACGCGCTCTACCATACAAATATGTCGGCTTAATAAAATTCTTTAATTCGGCTTCTGCAGCGCGTAGGATGCTCCTACATAGGTCAAATGTATGACCACCCCTACTTTATTATTAATTGCCGAAGGAACCTTTTCACAAAATTTCATTAAAATCGGAAGGGGTCGTGTCCCTTCCTTGGTCTTTTTGACATGGAATTACTCAGATACTTTTTAACAAGCCCAAATTATTGATTTCAGCTTAAATTTCTCCACTTTTCAAAGAGATTTAAGGAAAATAACTTATAAATCAAACATAAATTTATAACAAACATAAAAAATGTATAATAGGGTTTCTATTTAGAAAAACAATTTCCTGGAAAAATAGTTTTATAATAACCAGCGTACCATTGTGTCGAAATAAGAATTTGTCTTATTGAACATTGTTTGGTGTTGTTGTAACCCAATTTGCGCTTTGTCAATGATATATAACTGTTAAATAACATGTTAGGAGGCAAACATGGTTGCAAAAATGGTTTTTTGCTTTAATCAAAAAACTGTTATTTGTGCTGCGATTGCTAAAAATTAATTGAAAAGCAATTAATTCTTTTTTTAATTCTGCAAAACAAAAATTACAGTTGACATTAATTAACCAATTAATCAAGGCCACTTTTCACAAAAGTATATTTGTTTTCAAAGAGCACCTTTGACATGGTTTTTTGGCATCGGTAAGTTGAAAACGGGCCTTAGCTGAGCAAAATTGTATCGGCTTTATGTAGTGGTAAACTAATTTGAACTTGAACTTATGTTTTGCCAAGACAGTTTATTTTAGGGTGTAAACAGTCATGTAAACAATCTGTCTTTAAAGGTTTCCTTTATGACATAATATCTTAGCATCATTATATGGCTCGTGCAGACAGAGTATGTGCCAGTTCAGCGTTAAAACTAGGCATAAAAACCCGTTACGATCGAGGTTTTTAGAGGCAAGTTATTGGGAATTTCTTCATAAATAATCAATTGTTAAATCTGTTAGTAGTTTAATGTATAATGAAATATGAAAAGTAAATGTTTAAGCCAAAAAAGATTATAACACCTCTAAGTGCAATTGATATACTGAATTTGTTTTTTAAGACACGATTTAGTTTACAATACCATTAAAAAATCCTTAGAATTAAAGGAGTTTATAAACAATATAAGGGTTAGGAAAGAAAACGTCAAATTTCGGAAAAACTCTAAAAACAATAATACTAATATAAATATAATAATCTTTATTCTGTTTCCCTTAATCATTACATTGAAGTTCATTAAAAATTTAAAAACTTAAACAAAATAAATACAATTTAAAAAAAAAGAATTTAACTGACAATGACTATAAAGTCGTCCGTCATATAGAATTTTTACTTTCTTATAAATTTTTTTTTTTTTCTTTTATTAATCGAACTTATCTACTAACAATTTTCTAAACATCAAAGCAGTTCTAACAAAATTGTAGATTCTATTCCAGCCATCATGTAAGCTACCATTTAAAATATCGATCAACTCATTCTCTTCAATAGTCGTTTTCCCGAAATACCTTATTCGGAATTCGATCAATATCGGACATTTTACAATAGTGTGCTGAAGTATTTCATCTTCTCTCATAAAGCATAAAGTACACATCTAGTTGTCGTCGTTTCTGTAGCTATAAGCGTTTAAAACAACATCGTGTTTTAACGATAATCGATACGTTGTTAAGATTCGCTAACTTTTTTATGTAATTTTCTCCAATATCGTGATTTAAAAATCTATAAAAACGCGTACTACTGGATAACGCTCCTTTTATCTTTTCACTACGACTTTTATTTTTTAATTCCTGTAGAATTAAGGTTTCTTTTTGAGTCTACTCCCAATGTTCATTTCTTTTTCCTAAAATCATATTTTGTTTGAAATCAAAATTGATAGATAATGTGGTAATCTGCTTTCGTTATATTTAAATATTGTGTTGAATATATAGTTCATAAGAAAGTTTTGCCAAATACAGTTTATACTGTGTTTAGCCAAAACATTTCTTTGCTCTAAATGTGTCACAAATGACATTTTTGGTGTAAGAATTACGCTGAGGTAACAAAACTTATTTACAATTTTAACTTGCTGTCCTTTGTAAACTTTGAATGGAAGTTGGGCAAAGAAATGATGTTGAAAAAGGAAATCTGTTTGTTAATCATTTAAAAAGCGTATTAACCACAAATATATCTCACGATATTGAGGTCGAGTTACGACCTGTTGCTGCTAGAACAGCTATTCCCCTCAGATTTGAGAAAAGAGAAATCGAAAAGGCTATTTGTGACATAAACACTAGGGCCCGTTTTCACAACTTATTGATAGCTAAAAGTAGACTTTAACCGGCCTCATAAAAAGTGTTCCATTATTAAAACATTACTTTAACCTGAAGTGGGCGATAAAGTAAATTAAGGCTTATCCTACCTGGTAGGTAAAAGTAAAGTTGTAATAATGCAACACTTTTTATACGACCGATAATACCCTACCTGTAGCTATCGGTAAGTTGTGAAAACAGGCCTAAAAAGGCACCTCGCACAGCAAAAAAAAAATATTCTTTTTATTTTTAATGCTATTTTACGCCTTGAATACTATCCTCAAAAGTGGAAGGTTTCCTTAGTAACCATGATACCAAAGCCAGGTAAAGATCATACAAAAGTTGAGTCTTATATGCTTATTAGCTTATTATGAAATATGTCAAAGCTGTTTGAGAAATTATTAGTTTTCAAATTAACACCGATTTTAAGTGAAAATAGATGTTTTCCAAACCATCAATTCAGATTTAGAAGAAAACACAGCACAATTGAACAAACTCATGGAATAGTAAATGTCATAAGAAAAACATTTGAAGAAAAAAATATTGCTCAGCACTCGTCATCGATGTTTCGCAAGCTCTTGATAAAGTCTGGCATGAAGGCTTATTACATAAATTGAAGCAAAATTTACCAGCAAACACACACAATCTGTTAGAAAGCTACTTAGTCGGTCGTCAATTTATTAATAAGAAGGAAATTTCCTAAGTTCACCTCAGCCAATTGGCGCTGGAGTCCCACAAGGCAGCATCCTGGGTTCTCTATTATATCGGGTGATTTTTTAGCTATTATCTTTTTGGCAACACTGGTTTAAACAGCTGAAGCACGTTTCGTGTTTTGTTTCACTGTCAAACATCTTCAGTTTGGTCTATAATTTAACCATGAATCGTCTCACAAACGAACAACGCTTGCAAATTGTTGAATTTTATTATCAAAATGCGTGCTCTGTTAAGAAAATTCATCGCGCGCTTCTTGTGTTCAGCGACAAAGCTCATTTTCGGCTCAATGGGTACGTTAGTAAGCAGAATTGTCGATTTTGGAGTGAAGATCAGCCAGAAGCATTGCAAGAGCTACCAATGCATCCAGAAAAAGTCATAGTTTGGTGCGGTTTATGGGCTGGTGGCATCATTGAACCATACTTCTTCAAAGATGATGCAAATCGTAACGTTAGTGTGAATGGTGAGCGCTACCGTGAGATAATATCCAATTTTTTTTGCCCAAAATGCAAGAGCTTGACTTGCATGACATGTGGATTAACAAGACGGTGCCACATGCCACACAGTACGCTTAACAATGGACTTATTAAAAGGCGAGTTTGGTGAATATTTTATTTCACGTTCGGGACCGGTCAATTGGCCGCCTAGATCGTGTGATTTAACGGCTTTAGACTATTTTTTGTGGGGCTATGATAAAGCTCATGTCTATACACACATGACCGCTTAAATTGACGCATTGAAAGACAACATTGAAGCATTTATTCATGAGATACCGGGCGAAATGTTGGAAAGAGTATGCCAAAATTGGAATAAGCGGATGGAACATTTGAGGCGCAGTCACGGTCAACATTTGCATGACATAATCTTCAAACATTAAATTATATGGACCGTACTATCGATTCAAATAAAGGTTTCATGCATTTTTCTGAATTTTATGTGTTGTTTTTTAAAAACTTTTCTATAGCTCTTATAAAATCACCCGATACTTTATTTATACGTCGGACATGCCAACAAACAACTACACCCAAACTTCAACATTTGCAGACGATACAGCTTTCCTAAGCGTCCATGAAAACCGTTATGTAGCCTCTCGTTATTTAAATCATCATAAATTTCAACTTGATATATGGTTAAGACAATGGAGGACAATGGTCAATGAGCAAAAATGAGTTCATATAACATTCACCTTGCGCCGGAAATCTTGCCCTCCTATTACAATCAATAATCAAATAATTCCTCAACTTTCGCATGTAAAATATCTCGGTATACATCTGGATCGGCGATTAACATGGAAATGCCATATAGAGGTAAAATTAACTCAAATGAAACTAAAAGCCATTAAAATTCATTGGCTTATTGGAAGAAATTCTGTTCATAGTATTGATTGCAAGCTTCTACTTTACAACTTTATCTTAAAGCCTATCTGGTGCTACGGTATTCAACTATGGGGCACTGCCTCGCCCTATAATATCGAAAAAATTCAAAGTCGCCAAAATAGATTTCTTCGAATAATCACAGCCGCTCCCTCGTACTTTAAAAACTTAAACATTCATAAGGATCTCAATGTGCCATTAGTAAAAACTATGATTACAAAATATGCAGTAAAATATTTAAAAGAGCTTGAACTACACCCAAATCCACTAGCTCTAAATATTTTAAATCATGGCGGCGACACTCACTCAAGAAGAAGAGACACTGCACACTGGGAAATTCCGGCCAAAAATCCATAACTTCTTTATTTCTTTACGTATATGGCTGAAATTCGGTATCCTACTTGAGAATAGCATGTTTGATTTCTAGGTAGAATTTAAGACACAAACATACAGGGGTTGGCCAGATCATCGACGACCCAAAAGTATCGAAAAAAATTAAAAAAGGCTTTGGAGGTGTAATAAAATATGATAATTTGTAGCGATTATATTAGTAGTTTGTGGAATATCTATATATGCTCATCTCCTGTCCCCATCTTTTTGCCTACCTGAGCAAATAAAAGTAAATATGATCATATATGGTTCTAATATAATATGTGAACTTATGTGATTAAACATATTAAACATATGTATATATATCTTAACATAACTCAGACGTGGATCCGACTTGAACTCCTGTGGGATGGGTGACGGGGGGAACCTTTAACTGAAACATACCAGTTTGCAAAATTTCATTTGGAAAGATCATAGAAATGGCATATATTTTTCCGTTTAAGGTGGGTGCTACAGTGCACTGTAGCACTTACCCAATTAGGTGAGCGATATACACCTATATATATGTGAACAGAAACCGTGATGCAGAAATTTGTTGTCTGGCACTAGTACGACACAAAACAAGGTATTAGGATAAGATTTGATTAATTATTGTTAGTTCATATTCAATATATGAAGATTCAATAAATAAATAATGAAAAAAAAAAAAATAAATAAATTGATGTCCCCTTTGATTGACCCCTTGCCTAAACACCATCATAGCAGATTTTTCTAGATTTACCTGCATGTTCCACTCAGTACAATAAGCTTCTAATTTATTTATCATTAGTTTGCATTGTATGCATGTTATCTGACAGCAGGACTATATCGTCTGCGTTAAGAAGTAGCCGTATATTGGTTCCTCCTACTCTCAACCCTCCTTTTAATGTAGTATGCAGATCGTTGAGGTACAAAGTAAATAACAGAAGGGAAGGGGGTACAATGTATGTTGAAGCTTTCTGATAGTTCTTTACCATTCCATACTGCCGATTTAGTGTTTTCATATACATTTTCAATTAGATTTAACATTTTTGTGGATAAACCTAGCATATGTAATTTGTATATCAATAACTTTCTTGGCACTTTGTCAAAGGCTGCCCTGAAGTCCACAAAGAATGCAAAAATCTTCTTTTTTTCTCAAATTTCATGTGTACAATTGATGATAAGTTATAAATATTATCTATAGAAGAATAGTTAGGTCTTATACCAGCTTGAAATTCATTAAGTATTTGGTGTTTTTCGACCAATTTTTGAATTCTTGAGTTTAAAATACCCATTAGAATTTTAGCCACGTAGTTCATGAAAGTACGTAATTCCCCTATACTTACAGGGAGAATCAGCATTGCCTTTTTTAAATATTGGGAATATAATAGCTTCATTAAAGGTATCATCTACTTTTCCAGTTTCATATATGATGTTGTAAATAGCTGTTAGCTCTGAATAAAATTCGCGAGACGCATTTTTAAAAAATTCATATGGTACTCTGTCAATTCCTGTTGCTTTGTTTAATTTTGCTTTGTATAGAGTTTGCACATTTCATCTATACTAATTTCCTTATCTAGATCATCATTAACTTGAAACATTGCTGCATAGTGTATATTACTTGCCTTTTGTATTGGATTTAAGAGTGTATCAATATAGTTCTAAACATCTTGTACAGCAATATTAACACCCATATGAAAACTTTCACCTCCTATCTGTTTTGCCACTTTCCACCAATCTCTTGCACCAATCTCTTGCACCATCTGACATATTAATTATTTGCTCCATCTCTGCCTGATATTCATTCTTTCTCTGTTTACATATTTATTTATAATATTGATTTGCTTGTATGTAATTGTTTTTATCATCCAGGTCATTGGATTTTCTGAATGCATTAAATAGTTCAAAGGATTTTACTCTAGCTTTCTCACATTTGGTATTGAACCATATACATTACAATGTTATTGTTTTATTTATATGTTCTTGCTCAGTGTTTGTAGACATTTTTATTATATTTACCAAATCATTTAGATTTGTTACTTTACCTTGCTTTTTTGTAAAATAAGGTTTGAATTTAGCTTTTGCGCCTTTTCTGAATCCCTCCACTTTAGTTTCGGTAATAAATTCATACAAGTTAATTCTTCATCTCCTTTATCAAAATTAAGGGTAATTTTTAGTGTCATATGATCGGACCATATCTTTGACTCAACTTCAACTCTAAAAACAATATTAACAATTTTGGGCGAGGACATAATTTTCGGTATATTATCCGAGAGAATCTTTTTAAACTGTTTAACATTAACAACCGGGGATGATAAGTGTTCCAATTTCAAGCAAATGTGAATGGATATCTATTAAAAGGTAATTAATATAATATAATAATTTTTTTATAAAAGTAAGAAGAATTTATCGCCTCATTCTTATTAAATCATTTGCGATGAGATGAGGAGATTTGATAATGACCAGAGTTCTCATTTGCGCACACATTGCGCACTCTTGCGCATGAGCCAAAAAGACACTCATATAAAAACTAGCGCATGCACATGCGTTAGAGCGATATTTAAATTTGTCTCTTACGCACTCATGGCGCATGGAATGAGCAACGCATTAATGCCCATGTGTATGCACACAGGCATACAATTTATTGATATTATTACACACAGAAAAAAAATCAATGTAAATTCGTTCAAAACGAGGTTGATTTTACATTTTTCAGTAGTGATTTTGCTTCATTGTTATTTCATATTAATTTAACATGATTTTACAATAACTTGCGAACAACATTTTTTTTTTAAATAACTATAATTCATGTTAATTTAACATTGCAGTAAAGTTAGAGCAAAATGTAATTAATATTGAAATAACAATCCGAATCACGTTGAATGAAAGTTATTTAAAGTTAAAACAACGTGAATTTCATGTAGAATCAAATTGGTTGGAGTGTGATATAACAGTGTGAAGACAACATATGCATTTATTTAAGAATAATTTAAAACACTTACCCCTGTAACACATGTTTCACTTATTTTGTATCTCCTTTGTTAACAGAAGCATCAGCAGAATGGCCCGATATCGTTTTCGTCATCATTCTACTTTGAAAACTTGATGTACTATTTAACTAAATTATTTTAATTAAAATAATACGGGAATTGTCTTCTTTTTATAATATATTTTAAACATGAAAATAAAAAGATGTACATACTTAAGTGTGTATTCGTGTTAATTTAACAAGATAAACTTTTGATTTTAATATAAAACAGGTTTTTATGGATTCAATATTGAACAATGTTATTTTCACAGTGAATAATATGAAATAAACGTGATTTAAGATTATTTTAATATTTTTCATTTAAAATTAATATGAAATAATGATAAATATAAATAAAGGGCATACTTTTGCAGAAATTTACCATGATTCTCAAACAACATTTCGCCATGTTATTTTAACATTGGTATTTTTTTCTGTGTGTATCAGCGTTGCCAAATTAAATTTTTGATGTGACAAAAATTCCTAAACGTTGTTTTAAAATTTAAATACTTGTTAGAATTTCTCAAGCAACTGTTTTAAAAACGTATCTCCTTCACTATTTGCACAGCTTTAGGAATTTGCATAAATCTTTGACTAGTGCACAGATATAATCTGATGCAACAACAAAATTATGTATTACAAATTTTTTTACGGATCATAAAAAATTATTTGAAGGTTAAGTTTTATTGTAATTTCCTTCAAATAAAGAATGGCAACAACAAAATTCATGTTTATTTTTGTTTTTGTATGTTAAAATTGTCATGTATTTTTAGACAAAATAGTCTACCTGCTTTAAGTGTTCTAATAAAATGTTTACAAAATCATAAAGCCAAAAAATTCCGTTACCTTTTTACACAGTTATTGCATGTGTTTTTTACAAGAATGGTTAAATAATGTCCGTATAAGCAACAACCGATTATACAAGTTACATATCAATTCCAGTTTTTGCACGCCTACTATTGGAAATATTTATTATTCAAATTGGTATGTATGTATATTACTTTCATATTTTGTACGTCATAAATTAAAATTTCATAAATCGAAGACAAATGCAACATAAAATTATTTATAATCAAAAAGTTGAGAGAATTTCAACTAATTGTAGTGGGGAATGTAAGATGAGATAAACCCACTGCTGTTTATTGTTGATGTGTTTTGTTCAAGCTTTGATATTGTTACAAGTAGAACTGTTGCTATAATTCTTATACGTTTAACAGTTTTATTTGGTTAAATATCTTTAGTTTGTCTAAAATCTTTATGGATGAAGTTTCCTGATGATCTGGCCTAAGCAACCAGTGAAATGCATAGGAATAGCTTATCCCATCAACAATAAATTTCAAGTGTTTTTGTCAAGAATAAAAACTGGGAATTAAGCACGAATAGCAAAATCTTTTGAAATTAAAATTATTTATTTTAATAAATTTATGTAGGAATTGCCAATATAACCAAATACCTTAAGTTTTGACTAACAACTATTTCATAATAATATTTTACACGATGAACTGCATTTCTGGCAACATTGTTTGAAATGAAGATAAAAACCCAGCATGGCTTCCAATGAGTGTGCATGCGTGCGCTAGTATTTTATGCTCATGCGCTTGAGCATGCGCATTGATATAAGAAAATGTTGCACATGCGCATGAGCACAAATTTAAGCGCATGTGCTGCACACTCATGAGCAAAAACGAACTCTGATTATGACGCTAGAAATTCTTAAATAAATGACAAGCTCAGCGGCATCTATTGATCTAAAATAATTTAAAAAAATACAAACCATTCAGTTTATTTTGTTAAATAAATACAGTTTTGGTAAATAAAATAGCCATTGATTGTCAATAATTAATATCATCCAATGCAATTTATCGATACACAAAAATTATCAAATATAAAGCAAAAAATGTTAACACTCCTGGGCAGGGAAAAAGATCCGGTAAATTAGGAACCCTAATATGCACTTATGAATGTAAATTGTAGGTCCTTAGACATTGTCAAAAATTGAAATTACTTTTTGATAATAAACAGGCAAGTGCACGGCCTAAAAAAAACCCTTAATTGACAACATCTTTTGTAAATTGTTGTTTGTTTTTTATTTTGTTTTTCTTAACCTACTTACAACTACAATTGAGGGGTTTAAAGCACAAGGGGTTTAAGTGCCTTTTTCTAAAATTGAGTTTACATATGGAATTATAGGTGTAGGTTGGAGAAGTTGTTCAGAGCACAAGAGGAGAATGTAGCATTCTCATCCGGACGCTAGATATGGTGAACAATACAAGCACTTGACATTAATATACCTGCTTCGATTGGAGCACAAGCGAAACAACCGCTTTTGTCTCATTATTTAAAATAAGTCACTTGAACCCCTTGTGCTTTAAGCCCCTCAATTAATGTTGAGAGAATTTCAACTAATTGTAGTGGGGAATGTAAGATGAGATAAACCCACTTTTTTATTGTTGATGTGTTTTGTTTAAAGCTTTGATATTGTTACAAGTAAAACTGTTGCTATAAGTCTTATACGTTTAACAGCTTTATTTGGTTTAATATCTTTAGTTTTTCTAAAATCTTTATGGATGAAGTTTCCTGATGATCTGGCCTAAGCAACCAGTGAAATGCATAGGAATAGCTTATCCCATCAACAATAAATTTCAAGTGTTTTTATCAAGAATAAAAACTGGGAATTAAGTACGAATAACAAAATCTTTAAAAATTGTCATAAACATTAATGAGTTTGTATCGTAGAGTCAAGAAATATAAAATAGCTGCTTGAATGGTTTTAGTTGAGAATTTTTAAACATTTTTATGAAAATATTTTTAATGTGAGTTGAAGTGTTTTAGAAAATAACCCCCTAACTTAAATCAGATGCATACCCCCCCCCGCCCCCCCCCCCTTCACTGTATTTAAGAACAAATTAAAAAATTAAAAAAAAAAATTGTTAACACATAATTCGATTATGTCAGTTTGATGGTTCTTTTTTTCAATACTGTTGATATTTTTTATACAAACCTCATTTTTTATAATTTGATATCAAAAAACAAATCAAGTGGATAAAATTAAATATTAATTCAAATATGTAAATATGATTTTCAAATCAATAGTGAAAATAGAGAGAAATAATAACAACGCATATGCACATTTATACATTGCTGCATATAATTCATTACTACATATTCTTAAATTAATATTTTATTACAATGTATTCAAATTAAATATGAATTGGTATTTAAAAACATACATAAACAAATAACATACATAAGCGCTTAAAAATTTCTCCAGATTTGAAATTATGATTTCTATTTCACTTGCACAGAATTTTTTCTCAACTCTTTTGTCACTAATGCCACTGCTAATGTTTTTGACATTTATTTTTGGCCACGCTTTCTGACATTTCTGGAAAATGACAACATTAGGGTTTTCGGACTTTGAAATTTTTAAATCAAACACGCTTTTTAAAACTAGTTCATAGATATGATGCCGGCTTGGTAAATACAAAAGTTCTTTTTCTAACAAGTTTTCAAGAATCGTAGCTGTTCCGTTTAGACGACCGGTGTTCACTGCTGTTGTATCAAAAACTAACGCTTTCACTTTATCTTGTAAACCCCACTCGTAAACAGCTTTACAAATAGCTAATGCTTGGGCTCTTCCAGTGCTTGTGTCTAAAGATGGAACCTCGAGTAATTGCTCAATTTCACCGTTGGAGATTATAATAGGGAGCCGGTCTACTTTCTGTTTTCCTTCTAATCCTGGAAGTAGTTTCCCGTCCCAATGCAAACAAACAGTTTCCAAGTCAGTATTTTTCATCTTGGTCTAGCAGTACGAACTGAATTTTTATTTAGAATGAAATTATTTATGCTCTGACCAAACGCTTCTGCAGTAGCAACGATAATTTTAACAGCATTTCTGTCACTTATTTTGCAAGAATCAAGAACAGCAGCAAGTTTTGGAGTTACTAAATTAGTATTTCCCCTAGCTTTCTTTATAGGTGGCTCTTGTGCAATATCCATGTCAGAAGCACTTTCTTCACAATTTGAATTGAACAATTGAATAATAACTACTTATAAATATGAAATACTCAAATTCATTTATTGTCGCAAAAATAAAGTTCCGTTATCAAGTAAAGCACAAAAGCACTTTTGCAAAAACAAAGTAACAAAAACAAAGTACCGTAATCGGCAGCGTAGGTAAGTTCAAACATCAAAACACTTTTGTAAACTCTTTGTGTTTACAGATTTTAAGGGGATATACATATATCTGCTTATTAGCCTACCTACATACGTAATACAATAAATAACACAAAATTTAACGTTTTGCAAATTAACTTATTGAAGGCGCAAATCTTGTTTGGGGTGGTATAAATCGAAAACTTTTGGAGATAATCAAAAACTTTCTTTGGCAAAATTATTCATTCCTTCATTTCAGTAATATGTCATTTTAATGAGTAATGGGTAATAGCTGAGTTATTCAAGCCCAACTTTTGTGCAAAAATGCTGATTTTAGTTAACTTTGGGGGCTTTGAGGCGCCATTTCCCCCCAACCGAATTGAATAAAATTTTGCAACAATTACTTTTTTGGGAAAAGGAACCGATCTGTGGGGAACTTCAGGATTAATTCACATAAACAAAAAATTCCATATGTGTTGAGGTTTTAATCTGGCAGGATTAATGTTAGCAAAGGCAGAATCGCCATGTGGAGGATTAATATTTGTTTTCCCTATAACCCTTGGGTATTAAACAGCTGTCAGGGTTTCAGCCAGTGAATAGGCGTTCAAAAGAACTGCCGGAAAGATTGAGCCTCTCAAATTAAAACACAAGGCAAGTAATTGCCAATTTTTTAGTTGTTAATTTTCAAGTCTGATTCTATTTAAATTTACAAGTGCTTATATACTATGTTTGAGATTTTGGCTTAGCCGTTCTAACTTATCCTAATTATCGACAGAGTTATGTTTTTCTCTGTCGGTATTATGAAAATGTCAATATTAATCATTTAAATATTATTGATTTACTTCCTGCAATTGTTCTTGCCCAATCAGAATGTTTTGAGTTTAGAATGCACTCAATTACATTCTTCACTCAATTTAGATTGATCAGTTTTGTTTTTATATTTGTTGTCAGTCAGTTTGCCGTTATTTGATCTAGTAAAATACCCTACTCTGTTTTAGTTGGCATATGTAATTATCAGAGTGGTCTAAGGGTATGCGGTGGCAACTTATGAGGTACACTAATGGCAGTCTAATGAACAGTGTGATGCAGAATGATATATATGTATAGCCTAAATCACAATATAAGAAGAAACGAAATGTTTCGGAAACATTTGCAAAATGTAAAACACTTTACAATTTCGTCATTCCGTGTAAAACTTTTTTTTATTATTCCTGACCCCATAAAGTATATATATTCTGGGACCTTAAGCAGTTCTTAGTCGATTTAGCCATGCTTTTCTGTTTGTGCGTCTGTTGAAATCACGCTCACTTTGTAACGACACAGAAGAAAAGAACAAAATTGTTGTCAACCTCTTTCTAGTTTTCTTAACCCGAGACAGACCTTCTAAATTTTAATGCACTTAGTACTTTCTTCGTCGAATCGATGAAGCCCATTTAAAATACCCCCTAGATCCGACAGAATATAAGAACATTTATTTTTTATTTTTGGATATCAATATTATATTATTTTATGTTTATTTATGCAGAGTAAAAGTTAACCATTGCAACATCAGTCTTGTTTGACTTGCTTGGTTTAAATTGCAAGGGACAAAGTTATCAGTTTTGCATGTTGGACATGCCGATTTTGTGCAAAATACAAACATTTTTCTTTTGACAATAGTTTTTGGTTCTTTAATACTGCCCGCTTTACCTTCATCAACACTTGTTGAGGAATACAAAATATTTTGTCGAGTGGAGGATTTTAAAGTTGTCACTTGCAGTCTGTTACGAAACTTTTGTAATTTAAGCTAAAATGCAAAGCCTTCACAAAGTTTATGCATTTCAATAGCGAATTCCTAGCTTAAACATGCTTTAATTATAAATGACGTAGCTATTTATAAATAACACTTCTGCACTAACGATTTGGATCACGTCGTTGATGCAAAATGTTTCGATCATAATGATTCGAGTTGCCTTTTTGTGCTTACCATTTATGGTTGTGTTTTCCGTTTTTTTTTTTTTTTTTTTTTGGAAACTGAAGATTCCCAGTGGGGAACATCGTCATTATTTGGCACTGCTTTTGAAGAATTGTCTTCATCGACTGTTTCTGCATCGCCTACATTTGGTATCGCGTCTTCTTCAGCTAGGCTATTTTTACTACCTGCTTTCAAATCGGAATCAGTAACATCGCAAGAACAAGAAAATTTTGGCTTTATTTTATTTGTTTTTGCTTTAAATCTTTTTAAACTGTGAAAAAAGAGCGCTTTAGTTTTCATTCAGAAAGCCACAAAGTAACATAAAGAACTTAAAAAAATCTCATTTTCGCGCAAGCAACGCAGCTGTAAGTTTCAGCACTCCTACAGTTTGGCATCAAGTAAAGCTACAAGTAAAATTAGCAAACTTTTATGAGTAACATACTTATGAACTGACCATGAGTGAACGATGTTCGCCAATTCGACATAGATAGTGAGTCTTGGGTTAAGCGGTTTGGGATTGAAAACCATTACAATCGGCTTAGTAGGAAAAGAGTTATGAATCCAAAAGTGGAACAGCCTCCCTAAAAAATGTATATATAAAAACTTAAACTGCATCAAAATACACTATGGATCTCATTTTGAGCTCACTGCTTTCGCCTTGGAATTCATGGACAAAATCGTCTCTAAAACGCTTTACCAAAAACGTTGTACGCCAAAAGTCTATTCAGCCCTTCTTGAATCTCGTAAGCTTAAACCAATACTTAATTTTGATAACTAAACATATTGAATTTTGGTTGACAACTTTAGAAGAATATTAAATATTAGATTAATATAAGTATAACAGTAAAATTATTTAAAACCCGTGATTTGACATCTTCACATGATCTTTCATTAACAAATAATTCCTAAAAGTGTTTCAAAAATTTAAATGACACTTTGTCGAAAAATAATTTATAGTCACAGAAACTTTATTTATTTAATTTCCTTAAAAATATTTAAAATAGTTTACATTTCTAATTTCCTGTAAAAAATTTTAGTTAAAAATTTTTGTTTTTACCATAATACTTTAATAATGATATAATTATACATGTAACTACTTGCATGTTATTTCATCAATAACATATCGCTTCTTTATTGCAACATATTATGTCTCAAAAAAAAATAAATCACACTTGACAAAATGCGATTAAAGTTTTCACTATAACTTCGGTTAATTTTGAGACTTCTTTTTACATATAGAAAAAGTATGAGGAGCACTTTTGCTTGAGTAGTTCAAAATTTTTGATTTTTTGAGATTTGACTATGTTGCAATAAAGCAGCGATATATTCTCATACTTAAGCGGACGTACATTAGCTGTGTGATTCAGCCAGCCTATATTTGTATAAATGTTTTGTAAAATATTTCATAATTTATTAAAAATTTACCGCACTGCTATAAAAATATGGATAGGAATTGCAAAAGAAATGAATGCATACACTGGCATCACACGTGAGCTTTAAATCACACACACACACATATACATTAGGGTGGTTCCAAAAATAAAAGCAGCTCTCCCACAATATCAGCTCTATATTTTGATTCAATCCATATAAATTACAAGGAATTTTTTTGCAAAAATTACTACTAAACATATTTTCTTTGTAATTTTGATTAGCATATTTTAGTAGGAAACTAAATTTTCCGCAAAAATCTCTTAAATGAATTTAACATAAACTTAACGACTAAAAAGATAATAGACTTTGAATACTTACTCCTGTATTTATAAACAATTTTAAAATTTAATTAAGGTTTACAAAACAAATTTTGTATGAAAATTCTCCTTAATAAATGTTTTTTAAATAAATTAATCCTTTATAAATCCGTGGGTTAGTATTTTGTCCTGTGTTCTTTGTTTTTATTTCGCGTAGAATCAAAATATGAAGCTAATCTTGGTGGAGAGCTTTTTAACTTGCTAGAAACTTTTGAGATGATAGCAAAACAACATTGTTTTGTGAAGCCCCTTGTATACATGTGCACTAGGGTGTCCCAAAATTTTTTTTTCGTCAGAGGCTCAAGCATAATTTGAAAGCTTATAGGTTCCAGTATTTTTGAATTTTTTTTTAGATTTTTAGGAAGAGGTTTAGAGGTCGCACAAATCAAGTCTTTGTTAAAAATCTGCTTTTTCGGCCTTTTTTCAAACTTGACTCATAACTTTGTCAATAACCACATTCATTTAATTTTTGACCGAATATTTCTACAGAAAATTTACCAAACTTTATTTCCATATGCAAAAACTTTAAGTTCCGGCAATATTTTTGTCCATTACGATTCCACATATTAAGTTCTTTTGTAATTTTTTAACAAATTCTGTAAAAAACGTTTTATTACTTTTCAAATTTATATAAAAGGTATAAAAACTAGTGACGCGATTTTGAATACCGATAAGTTCTAAACAATTAAGGAAAACAAAAATGGAATTTTGTCCGAGTTACACTATTTTTATAGTTTGTACCTTAAAAATGGTGATACTTTTTTCGTTATAATTATTGTATATTTCCATTAATTGTTATAGTTACGTTTTAACTGTCATTAACTTCTGACATTTATTGATGTAAACCGTTACACGCTGTCCTTTTCACTTTCTATTTTATGTGTGCTCCAGGAGCTATCAATCGGGCTCGCTGGATAATGAAAATTATCTATTCTTTGAAAATATGCATTTTCCGAAACCAGTTGCATTCTTATATAGACAAATCAACAGTTGATGCCTTGCTTGAATTTAGTTCATTTATTTAAAGAATAAATATCAAATATTAGTACCTCTGCCAGTGCCCTCGATACGCTCCTCTCAATGATCTGCGCCTATTAAAGGAATTAGATAGTTATAAAATATTTAATACAGCAGTTGCAAAAGCCTCGCTTTAACTTTTCTAGGTCATCAGTGGTACTTTACTCCGAAATTGGCTGCCCCAGCGTTTTTCGATGAACGTATCGACACCAAAACTTAGCACTTAATGGCAAAAAAAACTTGCAGATACTCCTTGCAGCGATTATGAAGTAGCAAATGTAACTTTAACAGAAGAAAACTTTAGAAATAAAGAAATTCAACAATTCATTTCAAAAGCCAGTCTAACTTTTTTTGAAGCTTGCAATATTTCAATCGATTTTTTAAAAATAGATCCACAGAATTGGAAAGCCAACAAGTCATTTCAAGAGGCAAAGAAAAAAGTTCAACAATAACAAGTAGTAAATGATGTGGCAGAACGAGGTGTGGCTTTGGCTAATACTTATATTAATGTCACAACTTCTGAAACTGATTACCAGAATTTATTGCAAGGTATATAACTACATCGCAAGAACCGCAATAAATGAATTTTCACAGAGCCAAAGAAAAGTTTTTTATTTTTAATTAGTATTGTGGTTATTTTGTTGAACTATTTATGGTTTTTAATCCAAATTTTTAATATTTTTAATTAGGCTTAAGTTCATGAAATTTAATTTTTATTATTTGTCCTTCAAGTTGTGCTGAAAAAGGTCAACAGAAAAGAGAAAGACAAAGTGAAAAAAAACAAAAAATGTACTTGGACTTCAAGAAAAATTCTTGACGAAAGTACGAAAAAACAGAAGTAAAGGAAGAAACATGTAAAATCAATTAAAATGGATAATCATTCAGGAAAGCAAATTTCGATCTACCAAATGTTAAAAATACAATTTGGTTTAAGGATTGATGTTTGACTAGTGACGTCAGCAGTCGTCGATGGCTGCGAGTGTAAGACGGCAAATCCATCTGAGGAGATCGAGTGGTTGCGATCGAAACATGTCATGGTAACCTGCCGGCCAGGGTTCGAGCCCGAGCCACGTCAAGAATGAAAGATTATCAATAACAATTTTAATTAATTTTCATGTTGTAAAATTCCTTTCTTCACAAAAATAATTTAATAAAAATTAAATTTCATGAACTTAAGCCTAATTAAAAATATTAAAAGTTTTTTATTTTTTTGTTGATTGGGTAACATTGATGAATAACAAATACTGGGTACAAAGAAAAAACGGGTATAACTCAGGAACGGTAAGAACAAATTTCAAAATTGTTTATTCATATTAATAAGAAGTAATTTGTGTTTCAAACTGCATCATTAGTTTTTTTCGTTTTTATTTAAACTTAAATAGTTGTAAAGTGTTATTACAAAATTTTTTTAAAAAATTACGAAAATTAAAGTTCCTTTCTTCATAAAAATAATTTAATGAAAATTAAATTTGATGAACTTAAGCCTAATTAAAAATATTAAAATTTGGATTAAAAACCATAAATAGTTCAACAAAATAACCACAATACTAATTATTGTTAAAGCTAAGGCACGAGCTCTATGTTTGCATTTGTCCTTCAAGTTGTGCTGAAAAGGTCAGCAAGAAAAAGAAAGACAAAAAAATGAAAAAACAAAACAAAATATGTACTTTGAACTTCAAGAAGAATTCTTGACAAAAGTACGAAAAACAGAAGTAAAGGAAGAACATGTAAAATAAATTAAAATAGATAATCATTCAAAGCAAATTTCGGTCTACCAAAGGTTAAATACAATTTGGTTTAAGGATTGATGTTTGACTAATGACGTCAGCAGTCGTCGATGGCTGCGAGTGTTAAACGGCAAGCCCTCTGAGGAGATTGAGTGGTTGCAATCGAAACATGTCAGGGTAACCTGTCCGTAAAAACGCCTGGGTTCGAGCCCAGATTGAGTCAAGAATGAAAAATTATCAGTAAATTTTAATTAATTTTCATGTTGTAAAATTCCTTTCTTCATAAAAATAATTTAATGAAAATTAAATTTGATGAACTTAAGCCTAATTAAAAATACTAAATTTGGATTATTACGAAAAATTGTAATTAAGTGTATCTAAATGAGTAAAGTCATCACCAAAATTTATAATTTTTTCGCACAGGAATAAAGCTTGGATATTTTTCTTTTCCTCAGCAGTGAAGAAACTCGTGGTATTAACGAAGTTATGAGTAAAGTTAAAAAAATGCCGAAAACCCCGTTTTTTTATGAAAACTCCATTTGCGCGACCTCTAAACCTATTCCAAAAATTCTTAAAAAAAAACCAAAAATACTTTACCCTACAAGTTTTTAAATTTTAATTGAGCACCTATGAAAATCAGAAAGAACAAATTTTTTGGGACACCCTAATGTGCACGCATTGTATATACTTCAATAAAAGTACTTTTTTCAATTAATTTTTATTATGATTACGAAATCACAACATTATAAATAAATTATAAAGCAATGCCAACAAATAAAAAAGGAACTGGAATGGACAAAAAAATAAACACAAAAACTTAACATTTTGATTTATTTTAATGTTTATTTAGTTTAAATGAGATTGTGTTTAATGCAGGAACCTTAACAGTTATTCATATTTTCATAAAAGTCAGATGAAAACAAATATTTTTTGATTTTTATTTTTTGAACAAAAATAAAAGTTATTCTCTGAAGAAATGTACGTGTTATAATAATTAAGTTGACTTTAAATATTTATTTTAATGTGCATAAGGAATCTAAATGATTATCACACATTAAAATAAAAATCATTTGAAAAATTTAATTAACTGCACATATGTAGAAAACAGAATTGTTCTCCTATCGTCTACAGTAATAATACGGCTATTGGGTCAGTAGTAGCCTCAAAATTCTCGGAATTGTTTTTCATAACAGATATAGGTGGAATTCCCATATCGATTACCTAAACTTATCTCTCTGCAACATACTCAACGTTATCAAATGTCTGTCATCAAGAAAATTTGCCTTTAATACATCCTCTCTTATTCATGTACTTAAATCGATTATAGTAGCGAAAATCAACTTTGGTATATTCCTATTTGGGCATTCACCTTAAAGTACCTTAAACAAATTAAAAACAAACTTCAACCCAGCCTTGCGTCTCTCGCTTGGAGCTTTGAGAACCACCCCAATACATAACATAATTTTTGAGGCCGATATATTATCAATTGAACAAATTAGAGAGTTTGCCACTACAAAACTTTTCAAATCTATAATGATAAACGACCAGTGTCCGCTTTCAAAACTTTTAAAAGTCTATCGAAATTCCATCAATATTAACACGTACAGTGCTAATTACTAAAAATTTAAGCATACCCTTCGATGTTACTCAACCCTCTCCTATAAAATATCCCAGTTGGACTCTCGATCTGGAAACAATCGACACATCCATGAACGTAAACAAAAAATCTATAACGAACACCGATATATATATAAGCAACGATTCAGAGAAATACATCACAAACTTAACGACTTTTATATACAGACGGCTCTAGAACCAATAATGGACAAGCTATGGTGTTGTAAACACCCAGAGAAAATACATTTTTAGATATGGTCACCTCCAAAAAAACTATTTTTAAAGAAAATTTCAAACATATTATGATTAATTTAACAATATTATTGTCACCGACAACCATATAACGGTTGAATTAGTCCTCCATCAAGCGGCCACAACCATATTATGGTTGCCTCCGAACATGTTATGGTCAAAAATAACTAAAACATGTTTAACACTTATAACAGCATGATTGGTTTTCAACCATAGCATGTTTCTCTTGGAAAAGAGGAAAATACTATTGTTAATTTTAAAACAAATTATTGTCATATTTAACCATAACATGTTTAGAGGCAACCATTATATGGGTGTGGCTTCTTGATGGAGGACTAATTCAACCATAATATGGTTGAAGGTGACAATAATATGGTTATATTAACCATAATATGTTTAAAATTTTCTTTAAAAATAGTTTTGTTGGAGGTGACCATATTTAAACATATTTTTTCTCTGCGTGAAAAATGAAAGAACTTTGAGTAACTCAATTCTACCCGAATTTAGTACTAATTTTTCTGCCGAAATCATAGCTATCTATGAGGCTATTAAACTCATACGGAACTTTAATCTGCACTGACTACCTTTCGGCTTTAGATGCAATAAAAAATGTAAATAATGACCAAATATATTCTCGTTTGATTCATCAAGCTATAACTGAAAGACAACCCTACATTGAACTTATTTGGATTCCAGAACACGCTGGAATTCGAGGCAAAGAAGCAGCAGATGAGTGTGCAAAGGGTGTACTCTCTGCACCTCTTATAACTACACCTTATCTTTCCGCAGATGACATATCGAACTTCTTAAAATTAAAATATCGGATAAAAAACAAGACACCTGGCTCACGACCACAATATGGTACAGAAATAATAAACCATCAAAAATAAATGCCAACAGTATCTTTAAAAATATTAACGATAACGTTCTCTCAAGAAAATACCAAATCAAGATAAAACGTTTAAGGTTGGGTCACACCCGCGTCTCCCACGCACACGTTATTAACAGAAACTCGTGTTCCTTTTGCGGATCAATCCGATAACCATTGATCATTTATTTTCAAATTTTCCCCATGTACAATGACAGACAACAACATCAATCTCCTAATGAAATTTTTCAAACAATGTAACCTTTATAATTCTATTTAAAATAATATGTTACTGCCCTTTGAGCTTAAGGCCATCGATGCCAGAGCTCTTGCTTTTATTATACTAATAATTAAGTTAAAAGTATAATTTTTTTTCAATAAATAAATAAAATCAACATTTAAAGTGGCACACGAAATCACACTAATAAATTTCATGTTGATCTGTCCATAATTTACCTTAGGCCTTATATAAAGCCCACTCTGGAAAATTAATTAAATACAACTAAAACCGTAGCAGATATAGATATTGCGGTAAATTTTCTTTTAACTTAGCTTCATATGGCAAGAAAAAATGTCATGCAAACTTGTGAAATATGGTCCATAATGTACCTTAGATCCCACACTAAGCAGCCTTCTGAAATTCACTTGAAGCGCTAAAATTAATTTAACCGCTATATTGAAACTTATTAAAATGTATGTTTTTTTCTACCAAAAATCTCTTTACAGAAGTTTTGAATGATTGGCCCATAATTTACCATTGCTCCAATATAAATTCCTCTACTGAAAATCATTTAAGTTCGGCTTGAACAGTAACGAATCAGGATATTTACACAAGCAAGTTTAAATTTCTAAAAAGAAAATCATAAAGCTTTCAGATTGTCGGTCAGCGTTTTTTATAAAGATTAATTAATAATATGTAGATATCATATGGGTAATTCCAAAGTGTTGAACGTGACAGTCGTACGCATCAAAAATGCAATGACATTTTAAGAAAAAAATATTTTTACGTTTTCTTAACCCTCAAATTATAGCACTAAGAAAGCACTGCTATCTATGCTTAAGTTTATGCAGGGCGCGACTCTAGGTCAAAGATAATGGCAAAAGAACTATCGGTTCGAACGTGAAAAAAACAGAAGTAGTTTTTGTGGCCATGTATAAAAAGGCGTAATTCAGCGAAACCTGGCACAATTTTTTAGTCATACTACTTTACGTGGCAATGTAACATTAAAATGTTTTGGTTTGATTCCAAAATCTTCTGTATTTTCTTTTTTTAAAGCCAATATCTGGGTCGATATGTCACATTTCGAACATAATGATCAAAATAAAATAAGAATTTACCGTTAATCCGAATAACATATTTCTCTTTGAACTCTTCCTTAGATTACAGACCATGTAAGAACATTTTTGTGGAATAATTTTTATCATATATCACCTCTTTTAAGAAAGCTAAATATTAAAGAAAACATACAATAAAACATTCTCACATATAAGAAATTACGTTTGCACAACATTGGACTCCAAAGTTTGGAGTCTGATAGTTCATCTAAGTGAACAAATTTATGAGTAAATCTGTAAAATTAGTAAAATCTAACTTTTTTTCTATAACAGTATCGTAAAATAATTAGCTTTTAGTAACTTTTAAATTTTCGGTTACGGTGGACCTTTTGACGGAAATGCCCATATAGATCCCAGTCCTGAAAAATCCGAACTGTCGGTGGAGCGTATTCAAGCTTCGGCACAGCCGAATATAGCACTTCAACTGGTTTTAAATAAGTTTAAAAAAGAGTAAAAAATATTTATTGGAGAAAAATAAAGATGTCTCAGTCATATGGAATAACACATTTCATTTTTTTCGATTATTTGTTTAATAATGTTGAAAAAATACATGCCTGAGTAGTTTAGTATTTTAGTTTTTAATGTTTGCATATTTTACAGATACTAAACATTTTACAGATGGATATAAAATTATAAAATTATCTTTTATGCATTATTGTACTTTTGTAAATAAAACATTTTAAAATCACGTGCAGTAATGATTAAATGACATTAAATTAAAATATTTTTGTGTTTGTGTGTGTGTCTATATCTACATAGAGTGAAATTCATACCGATGTATCTAAAGGTCGTTACACACTATCCCACAAAGTCCTACGTATTTTATGAAAATGCGTCCCTGATGTAATTACTGTTTATAAATTTTCAAAAAACAATAACCACTTATCATGGCAGGGTTGCATTTTTATAAAATACGAAAGACTCTGTATTATAGTGTGTAACGGCCTTAAGCAGCATTTAGTTATTAAATTTCTCCATTTGAAATGTATCTGTGTATTGTTTTTTCCATATAATTTGGGTTCTTTTTAATTCAAAGTATGTGAACAATGAATTATATTTATGTTGATATTAGTACTTTTAAATATTCATCTATTTATGTAAAAAATTCCACAAATATGTAATTTTATACTTAATAATAATTTATGACTTGAATTATAAAAACACTATGAATACAAATGACATCAACACAAATGCCACAAAATTGTTAGTGTACAGTGAGTGTGTGTGATTGTGTTTGCAATAATTTTACAGACATATTTATTTGCATTGGTAAACAAATATATTTACAATACAATTTGAAAATACAGAATCATTAAACAAATTGCTTGTCTCTACTACATTTTATATAATAAAACTACATTTTATTAATATTGCTCACACGTCTTGTATGTTGAAGGGTTTTATGAACGTGTAGGATCGTACAATTAATTAAAATAATATTATATTAACGTGCAGATAGTTGGCGTTAAGAAAACATTTATTGTAATCATTATGCATTCCCTTACTTTCTAAAAATGCAATTAAGTTTCTATGAATTAATAATAAAAAATTATTTTATAAGAACTTACATTTTAATTATTGCGTAGAATAAAATAGTTTCGTGAAACAAATTAATTTCTTGTGCTCTTTAGTTAATCATTTCTGTATCTTTTCAAGTTTTAAAGAAACTACATAATAATCATTTTCTTTAAGTAGTTTGCTTTCTTATTCCATTTTCTTAAAATTTATTTTCTACTTTAAACTAGTGCTCGGAAACTATCGATAGTATTAAACTATCGAAAATATCGATAGGAAAAATATTAGTATCGATATTATTATTATTTAAAATACAGCAATGAAGACATGTTTCAGCAGCTATACACACCCAGTTTTTTCCGCCAGTTTTTACTTGCTATTATTAATTCGCGCAGAATTACAGCAATGAATACAAACAACAAGAATGGCAGGTGGTATGGATTGCTTAGATGTGCTTTTTTACTACTAACTTAAGGCCTTTATGCCGAAATTTTTATATGTTTACATAGGGACTGAAATGTCAGATAGTTTTATGATGTTGTAAAAAAAAATCAAATAAAAATGCAATTGCAATTACCATAAAACAATGAACGACCATTAGAGGCAAAGTCCGCTAGATTGAGTTGGGTTGAGAATCAAATTCTATTTAGAAGGGTGCTTATCAGCATCACAATTTTTAAAAACTGTCATCTAAAATAACGTGCGTACATAGATACGTCTCATACGTTCAATAAAGTGATAAAAACTACGAACTTAAGCCTGATAAAAACTAGTTAAAGTATTCCTACTTCAGTCGATAGTAAAATCGATATATCGATAGTGAAATCTGAACTATTTGTGTATTTGAGTCGCTTTGTCTACAATTATAAATTCAATTGTTTTCTGAATCGCTGTAAACCTAATAAGCATATTTTTAACAACATATCCCTTTGTGCTGTTGGTGTCATTGGAGTGTGTGCATCTGGAGTGCTGTTTTTGTGATAATCGAGGGATACAATTTTACGTAGTGTGTTACTTATAACCTGTTCTTGTAGTGAATCGTATTTTTCTTTTCTGTGGGTAATATTCTGCATCTAATGTCAGCTGATCTAATTTGTTCCATATATTTGTAATAACAACTCTCACTGGTTTGTGTATTTGCTATTGTTATCGCTAAGCGCCATCTATTGGATAGTAGGCTTGTATACCCAGCAAACAATTTTCTCTTAAAATATATACATAAACATTCATAAATTGCATCATATCATGACGTGTATTATAAAAAAAGGTCCCATTACCAACGATGAAGGGATGACGATTTCTCGTTGGTCTGGTTGCTGGATCATTGTCGAAAGATAATGGTCTCGCTTGGCGCTGTAATGATTTCAAGAAAATAAGCATTTCATTCTATCGTTTTTTCCAATCAAACAAATCCCGTTTTTTGGAAAATCAAGAAGAATTGAATAAACTTTGTGATAAAATATCACAATATGCTAAAATTTTTGATGATTTTACTGCTTTAAAATCTCCTGTTCAAATATCACCTAAAAGGAAATAAAATTAAGTTGACGTTAATGATGGTGGCCCAACTCTTCTTAGCAAAACAACCGTTTCAACCAGGGACCGCAAATAACAGTTATATTGGAATTTTAAAACAAAAAAGCACATAGAAGTAAATGTCGAAAGACTTATTCAAGTATACCATATTGTTCCTTATGCACTTGTCAATGATAAAATATATTGATTTTTATAATTTTGATTTTTATATAAAAATCAAAAAATAACTGTTATTTTTTGATTTTTATTCTTTTGAACAAAAATAACTGTTATTTTTTGATTTTTATTTTTTTGAGCAAAAATAACAGTTATTTTTTGATTTTTATTTTTTCGAGCAAAAATAAAAGTTATTCTCTAAATAAATGTACGTGATTTAATAATTTAGTTGACTTGAAATTTTTATTTTAGTGTTTAATTATCATTGGAATTCTTTATGCACATTAAAATAATTATTAAAGTCATCTAAATTATTAAAACACGTAAATTTATTAAAAGAATAACTTTTATTTTTGCTCGAAAAAATAAAAATCTAAAAATAACTGTTAAATTTGTTCAAAAAAATAAAAATAAAAAAATAACTGTTAGTTTTGATCGAAAAAATAAAAATCAAAAAATAACTGTTATTTTTGTTAAAAAAAATATAAATCAAAAAATAACTGTTATTTTTGCTCAAAAAAATAAAAATCAAAAAATAACTGTTTTCATCTGACTTTTATGAAAAAAGGCATAACAGTTACGGTCCCTGGTTTCAACTAATACTGTTCCAATAAATCATCATAATGCAACAAATCCTGTTGATTTGATAAATAGTGAAAATAACTGTGCTACTATAAGAGATCTGAGAGTGATTCCTCCACAAAAACAAATCTTTGTGTCTCGTTTTGCATCTGATACATCAGTTGACGACATTGATGCGTATATTAAATCTATGATCGGCAAAAATGTTGATTTGAATGTTCATAAGTTTACTTACTTACAAGCGCGGATTATAACATCATTTAAACTTATTGTTCCATTTGAAGTTTTTAACTCCATTCTCGCCTCATCTTTTTGGCCTGAACATGTTTTTGTTCGAGAATATGAACAAAATGTAAACCGGCGTCCAATGAATGTTGCTTATTTGCCGAAACAACAATTAATACATTCAAAAAACTAGCTGAAGCTCCCGATGACCAACTCATTATTATATACCAAAACGTACGTGGAATGAGGAGTAAATGCTTCAAATTATATCTCGATAGTTTTAATTGCAATCACCGCATTATTTGTCTTACTGAGACTTGGCTAAATAATACTTTCTTAAATACCGAAATTGTTTGCAATAATTTTCATGTATTCCGGCGCGATAGAACTACAGTTACTACTGGCGGTGGAGTTTTAATAGCTGTCTTAAATAAATTTCCAGCTGAAGAGCTACTATTAAACTTAACAAGGAAAATTTAATTTATTGCAGTGTTAGTAAAAGTTAACAACATTAAAATATTTATTACATGCTCTTATATCCCACCTCAATCAGATTAATAACTTATCAACAACATATTTTGGCAATGGAACTAGTGGCCTCCAAAATCAGTTCAGGCGATTTTAATATAGCTCAGATTACCTGGCATTTTTGAACAGAAAGTAAAACTTACATTCCAAATCGGTATGATAACATAAGCGATGATATATTCGGCTACGTTAAAAATGTATGTCTACATCAGATTAATGGCGTCTACAATATTTATATATGGCAAATTACTTGACCTGGTATTTGTTAATGAGCCTAGAGAATGTACAATAAATCGTGTTGATCCTATTACACTCCCAGAAGATCGTTACCACCCTACAATTGAAATTAGCTGCAACATTTTTAGCTGTCATCGTGATCAAAATTTTCATAAAAAAGAAAAGGTGTTTTGTTTAAAAAAGACAAATTACACCGACCTACAAAACATTTTAATTAACACAAATCGGTTTTAATTCTTATCCATTCGCATTGGCGCGCCAGAAACAATCGATAAAATGATTAATAATTTTAACAGTACAATAAAACAATATATGAATAAATGTATACCAAAATGTTCACTATGCTCAAAATCAGGACCACCATGGGGCAATAAACAACTTTCTTCGATAAAAAACTCAAAAAATAAGACTTACAAAAAATATAAGAAATCTGGATCCCACTGCGATTATAGCAAGTATTCCGTCCTTCGTGCAAAATATCATTTGCTAAATGATAAATTATATAACGATTATTTGATTAAAATAAAAAACAACTTAATACACGATCCAAGATCATTCTATAAATTTGTTAATTCGAAAAGAAAGGGGTATGGGTACTGAAACACATGATGAAAAGGAAATCAGTGATTTGTTCGCAGACTTTTTTTCGTCCACATATTCTGATGCACATTGTGCTGAAAACGTCAATTATCCATTTAATATAGTTACTGGTCAAACTATATCATTTACACTAATAACCACAGTCAATATTATCAATTGTTTAAAATCTTTTAAATATTCAAACTCAATGGGTCCTGATGGTATACCAAGCAGTATTTTAATAAATTATATGGAAGCTTTAGCAATGCCGTTGTCAATTATTTTTAATATTTCTATGAAAAATGGTTATTTCCCAAAAATATGGAAAGAGTTATATCTAATTCCCTTGTTCAAATCTGGAAATTAATCTAACTGTTTGAAAAATGCATTTTAGAATCCTTGGTTCATCAAGTTTCACCGTTATTAACACCTTTTCAACACGGATTTCGTAAAGAATCATCAACTATGATAAATATTTAAGCACTAACAATTTTATGTTTGTCAACAACCAACATACTAACGTTATTTATACCGACTCCTGTAAGGCATTTGATAAGGTAAATCACAACCTTCTTCTGGAAAAAATTTATATTATGGGTTTCGACAAAATTTATGTAAGCTGGCTAAAATCATATCTTCTCGGCAGAATACAATGCGTAAAATTTGGGTTTTCAAATTCTAAACCTATATTGGTAAAATTTGGTGTTCCGCAAGGTAGTGACCTTGTGAATTTCCATAAATTTGATGCAAACACTAAACATTCGTAGACTACCGTCTAGGAGATGGTCATTTTGAAAAGTATGGTCTGGGCGGTGCCGTAGATTATCTTTTAACGTGTAAGTGGCCAAAACTGCTAACAATTGATTTTAAGGAATCTACTGAAAATGTCGAACCCTGTTGTTGTGGATTTTTTTTATTATTCAACTTTTTCTGCAAAAATGCTACAAATATGGACTACCGAGCACATCAGGGCTTAACTTATTTGTGTTCTACAAATTAACTCATATGCAAGTAAATATATGTATATTTATAGTAAAAATTAGCTCTTATTCAAACATTTCGCAAAATATATTAATTTTGTTCTTAAGCTTAGTCTAGACGATATGTTCAATCAGCAAATGTATGCTTATACTCATATGCTTAAAAATAATAACAAATGTCTCTTTCAGCATATGCAATATGCTGGGTGTCTAGACGATATGCTGAAAATGATAAATTTTTCAAGTTCATCATATGCTAGCAAATGATATTTCAACAAATAAGTTAGCATACTATTTTTGTGTCTACACGATATGTTGAATTTCGTATGTTGTTATGTATGTTGAGTAAAGAGAACATTTGTTTAAAAATTTTAAATAAATTTGACAATTCTCTTTTTTATTATTTTAATTTTTTTAATTTAAAATTTGTTATAAATTATCGCCTTTAGTTTTATGTATGCATATTAATACTGAATAAGTATGAAAGATATATTGGGCTGGATCAAATCCGCAAATATGTAGTTAAAATATATGAACTGGAGTGATCTAAAAAGTATTTATAAAGCCTCACAGTTTTATAATTGGTTACAGTTCAACCGTTATGGTAAGTTATGGGCCGGCCAGCAGTATGTTTTTCATTTTGATATTGGTCCTATAACCATTTTATAGTATCCCGATCGACTCAATCACTATCTTGAGTCGATATAACGATATCTGTTCGGACGACTGGCTGGCTGCTTACTTTGTAGTGTGCAAAGTACAGGTCGCAATTATTTGATAAAATTTGGTACATTGGTACTAAATATTTATTGTTATTGAAACAGGTGAGGAACGGTCCATAATTTCTCAAAGATACTAACTACTTTTCAGATTAGAATCTTTGTGCCAAAAAACCATTTTTTTTTATCTAGGTATTAAGATTAAACTTTATATTCTAAATCTATAGCTCCTATACAATTATCACTCACAAAAATATTACCAATACCATAACATTCTTAAAAAAAACAAAATTTAGCAACTACAACCTTATTTGTTTTATCGGGTCCATGATTGCGCATGAGTCCCAAATTAGGTACACGTTCAAATATTTATCTGCATATTCTGTGGTCGGACTTAACCGACTTATTAATCATATATAATTTAATTTGACCAAATTTGAGTAAGCTATCATGATTTGTATCAGTTTAGCCGTATTAACGGGATTTTTGGGTCGATAATTACAAAATTCGGTTGAGTAATTTTAATATTAAAAAACATAAACTGGACCAAATTTCAATACAGTTACAGTTTTGCAACTAAAGTCATAAAAAAGTGAAAATTTAAATGCTCGAATGGAGCATATGGTAAATTGTGAGGCGATCTTCTCCAAATTTAGTTGTGTGATTTCTAGCTTTATGAAACTATGACATACCAAATTCTGCTATAATTGCGTTATTCGGTACCTCTTAGGCATGCTAAAGTATATCCGAGTATATATAACGAGTTCTGTTGTAAATTACAATCGGTTCAGTTTGTCATCAATTTTTGTTAACTTTAATAGAAATTATTGATGGTGAAGGGGTTCTGGTTTAAATGAAGAAAATTAACTCAGCTGAGCAAAGCCGGTGCTTGATATACCATAAAATTAAGAACCCTTATGTCAAGTCGAAAAGTAACATAAAATAACAATTTTATTTAGCAAAGCCGGTATTTGCAAACTATAATTAAATAATACATAGAGTATATAAACTATTACGACATGTATACTCATAACTCTATATTAAACAAAAGATTTATTATAATATAATTTTTTAACTTTAATAACTTGATGCGTTCCCTATAAAATATTATATGTAACAAATACCTTAATATCGATAACATTTTGAGATTAGAGCCATTTTGATAAAATGCATTAGTAAATTAAAATATTTTTTTAAATTGGTTCTTAATGGGTTAATAATTCGGCATGTTTTATATACCATGTGAAAGGTATTTGGAAACACCCTTCAGCGATACCCTTATTGCTGTGATCCAATTTATACTTCAAGAAATATTGGTTAAGAATTGATCAACTTTTATGGGCTATAACTCTAAAACAAAGTTCTTTGGCAAACATTTCTATTTTCAAAGCACTTATAAATGCAATTTTTTGTTCCTTATTTGCCGATAAGCTAAAAATCTGGGTAACTTCCGGGGTTATGTAAAAAATTAATCAAGTTATTAAAAGAATACCAATTTTTATATTATTCATATGCTACCAAATTTGCTGTATGCTGAAAAGCTTGCATACGACTTTCAACAAATAACATATTTGTCAACATACGTAAAAAATTTGTTGAAAAGCAAAAAATATTGTGTCTAGACGATATGCTAAAATTGTGAACAAAAGTTTGCTGACATCGTTAACAAATGCCTGTCATATGTTGGTAAGCATACGTTTGTTGAAAAAATTTGGTGTCTACACGATATGTTGGCGCAGAAAACAAATTTTTCAACATAAATTTGCTGATTCAACATATCGTGTAGACTTAGCTTTACATTTCTTGTTCAAGTGTTAATGGCATGGGGAAATTTTAATAACTTTAAAATTTTAAAAACAAATTTTGTCTTTTATATCTCATTAGAGCAACAATTACTTACACATTTTGATTGTTTTACACTTAATTGCAAAATTAATTATTTATTTAGTGGCAAAATTTTTACAAAAACTGAAAAAATTTCTAGGAGTGACGGTCAAAATTCACAAGCAATTTTTTTTTTTTTAATCACTCCAATGCACATGTTTGTATGAAGGAAACTATTATTTTTTGCAATTATCGATGCCATTATGTATGGAATTAAACCTTGTGCAGATGCGCTCCACGGTTTCCTTTAGTGGCGATCTTTCAAAATGTCCAATTATTGCAAACGCCGGCGCATAATCTAGCCTGAATTTGGCCGCTTGTTGTTATGTTGGCTTTGAAGGCTGGTTTGTCGCTTTGTTGCACAGACCTCCGACTTTGGAAAAACCCACAAGGTCTAACGGGTTAAATTTTATCGATCTCAGTATCCTCAGTCCTGTTAAACCACATGTTATAAGTGTCCATAAGAACCAATCCTGGCCAAAAGACCTTTAGCGCTGTCCCTTTTTCAGGATCTCATCTGGATTGGTATAATATTTAATATAAAAAGCGTTTGCGATAAATATACAATATTTTTTTTTTATAAAATTTTATTCGAAAAAAAAATGCTTGGGCTTATCCCAAACAAAGCAATATAGGATCATGTACTCAAAATCAATATAAATGAACATACCCAGTCATTCTAGAAAGGAAATGTATTGATCTTTCTAATCAAAAATACTACAATGTAAGTGAACTATAATAAAAAATCTCACATTTTCCCGATGCAGGGGTTAGCTAAAAGAATTTAATTTAATTAGAACACAAATTACAAAAAAATTAAATGCACAATATATAAATGTAACTGCGGTGGTGCAGTATTTAATTTCTCTTATACTTTTTATACCTTAAAAACAAAAAGGAGTACCAAAAGAAAATAATAAAAAAGTTGCTCCTGACATCATCAGCATCACGTTGTCACTCACGTACCAACATAATTTTTCGCATAAAAATGCACAGGTAAATTTTATGGTTTCCTGTATACACACGCAAAAACATGCACAGAAGTTACCACATATACTCACTCATAAGTATGTATTTTTTATATTAACATCAACTTAAATAATCATATTCTTGATTTAGAAAATTGTCGTTGTTTGTTTTTCTTTTTTAATTTATAAGCCTCAAGATTCCATTAAGATTCAAATAAAAAAACTTTTAAATTAAAAAAGGTTATAGGAAGGCAGCAGAAAGCTGAAAAATTATGGTATATGTATCTATGATAAACATGCTTGTGCATGCAACATCTACTACATTAAACTAATAGGTGAAACAGTTGTTTTAATGCAATTAAACTTATAATGGAAACTTAAATTGTACTTTAAATTTGGGTCGCAGCGAAATTAAATATTTGCAAACGCGAGTGCGAAAGCTTTTGCGAGTACTTAAATATTGTTACGAATTTCGTTTAATAAATGCGTTTTGGTTTATTCCCGTTTCAGATCTTTGAGTTCTTTTAATTGCAAAGCGAAATAAGAAAACAGACTTATTCAACTTAATTAACTTTATTGTAAATAATTATAAAGCTTCGTTCACAATAGGCAGCAACATTTTCACTGGTGTTCACAATAGAGCAACAATTTTTTCGCAACCACACCCATTTTAAATGAAGAAACCGTTTACAAATTTCGCCCAGAACAATATTTAATTTTCATTCAAAACTGCAAATTGTTGCTGAAGTTCTAGTTGACTCAACTTTTTAAAAAACTTTAGTTACATTTTTGTTTATAAAATGAAAGGAAAATATTTGCAATACTTTGGGAAGAAATAAAGATAGAACAAAAAACGAAATCGTTGCTCTGATTGTGAACAAAGCTGTATGTTCAAAAAAGTTATACAATATTGTAAGTAATGAACTGAATCTTTTAATGTCTCAAAACGAACTTAAATGTAAGAAAAGATAAACTCACTGTTGGGGTTTTGTTTTAGCTTTGATATTGTTACACGTAAGACTTTGAGTGTTTCAGATTCTTATTCGCTTTAGCGTTTTATTTGTATAAAATATTTTTAGCTTTTCTAAAATCTATGGAAAAGGTTTCCTGATGATCTGGCCTAAGCAACCAGTGAAATGCGCATAGAATCTAGCTTTCCCTCAACAATTTCAGTGTATTAATCATATATGAAAAATTTGGTATTTAGCACGTCATACGGTAATCTTATTAATAATATATTTTGTATTCCCGAAAATAACTTTGAAACTAAACTGAACTTTACGGGCCAGCCTGATTTTATAGTTTACAACCAGTAGTAGTTGTAGATTCAAGAACCTTCAAGGCGGTTCCAAAACATTCTGCTCGAATTCGAAATTCTACAATTAAATCTAATAAATACAATACAGTGGAGTAAATATTAATTTAAATTATAACGACATAAATTAAAATTAAAAAGATAACTTATAACTAAAACTATATAAAAAATTCTTAGATAAGACTTATTTTGTAACAATATGTTCAAAATGTTTTTTTCTAAACCATTTTCTTTTTATGTCTAACTATAAAACAAATGCATATCTACTGTTCATATATATGTATGTTCATTAGAGCGACTCACCAAAAAAAGTGCTTGATGTACCCTCCTTAAAATGAACCTAGGACTTTTTTAAGATGACATTTTAAATATTTTGGCTCCAGGGTTGACCTCTCGTGAGCTGGACCAGTTTGAAAAAGGGTATATTTTTGCATGTTTTGTTACTTTAAGCATCTGTTTCCTTACCAACATATACAAGTTGGGTATCGTAATAAAGGGTTTTTAAAGGCAAGTCCAACTGTATATAAGATTTGTCCAAGGACGATCATCCATGTCCTATTTTTTTAGGGATTTTCTGTAAAAAAACGGTTTTTGAATTTTTTGTTCAAGGTTGTTTGTAATAAAAATGTCAAATTAACATATTTTAATCTTTAGTCGATTTAATTAAATACGTGTATCAGCTTTTTTTGAAATTCGTGCTAGTTCGCGTTTTGACAAAAATGGAATGGGGTGGTAACCCTTCGTTTTAAATAGGGCAATATGGGTACCAAATTTTATCTTTTGCCAAGTATATGATCTTTGTATGTAAATAATTTAGATTTGTGCAAATTAGATGCATTTTACACGGTGCTCTGGAATATATATAAATGCAATTTTGTAGTAACTCTAATATGATAGCGGATTTTGTTTCTAGATCATGCATGGATGAAAATAGGACTAAAGAAAGAAAAAAAGAAATGATCCACGACTTTTTGGCGGCATATTTTTTCCGCAAATTAAAAAAAATTCAGATCGTGTATCATTTCTATTTTTCTTTCTTTAGTCCTATTCTTAAAAAAAAGGACATGGATGATTGTCCTTGGACAAATTTTATATACAGTTGGACGCGCCTTAAAAAAAAACCTTTCTTACGATACCCAACCTGTATATGTTGGTAAGGAAACAGATTCGTAAAGTAACAAAACATGCAAAAATAGACCCTATTTCAAACTGGTCCAGTTTTGAATTAAAGCAGTAACAGCTTAAGCCCAATAACAAATTTTTTCATTTTGCGAATGGGTTAATCTATCAAATAGCTACACTCACCAGTTTTTTATGCGTAGAATAAAGCACTTTTTGTGTCAAAAATGTATTGCTTCAAAGTGGAAACTCCCCATATACAATTCATGCCTTCCGTAAGCGAGATGGTAAGCGGAACTCTTACATTTCTCCCATACAAACCTGCTTCGATCGAAGCACAATTTTTTAATGGGTAAATAAACAAAACCTGTAAATAAATTAAAGGAATACAAGCCAAAATAATAAAAAATTGAAATCACGTTCTACTTTTGAAAATATTTGCAGAGATTCACTTCTAAGAGTTATGCGTTAAAGGAGTAAGTACACTGATCCACCCTGCAAATAATAGGACCAATCCAAACACGCGGGTAAAGAGCAGCTCACAAGGGACCAGGACTGGTCCAAAAGTAACCCAAACGTATGGAAAAACATGGTCTATTTAACATTACGATGTCCTTTGGACTACTAAGGAGTAATTTTAAAACTACTCCATGGTATACTCAAAAGTATTAGTTTTGAAGTCGTTTAAAAACGATAGCATGTCGTTAAAAAACGAAGACATGTCGTCTCACTACAAACACTTTTTAACAATGATATTGACCATGCTTGCATTACATCGGGCCAGTCCATGGAGCAGTCCATTTTATCAAAATGGATCAGCTGGCCCAATTTTATTTGCAGGGAAAATACTCATCAAACATTGTGGTAGTATAAGTGAAACTGTGTTTGTATGTTTCACACCGACGATGCTGGATGGAAAAGAAAACAAATTAGATATGACGGCGAACATTACGTCCAGCACGCGTACACAATTTAATTCGCCTGCTGGACAAGCATTTGACAAGTGTATTTGAGCCTCAAGGATAGTTGATTTAACTAGGTCTTATGCGTGCTCATATATATTTTCGTATTTCTGACGTTTGTTACAATTTGTTTGTCTGTTAAATATTCGAATACATATAGTTCTTAAAAGGTAATGCGAACACAAACAACTTCGCCGCACCCTTCTTTTAATTCACATATGCAGCATTAAAAAATAATATCTTAGCAATTTTAGAGCGTCTCCAATTTCACATTTAGCCTATAAACAATTTTTTGGCCTCTAGCAACGTGGTTGTTTGTCATTTGCCAATTTATTTATTAAATTATTTGTGTAAGTTTTATTTAGTTTCTTATAATTTCGCAACTTCTTTGGACGCCATCCATCCGTCCACTTAAATGTAACCGATGATAAAGGTGTTTACAACAAGCATTACTAAGGAAGTAAAAAAGGTTTTGTTGCAATATTTTAACTTTAGATTATTATGGTTTTTTACTTCTAACAAGGTTTTCCATATTTTGAAATTAATTTTAAGTATTTTCTTTTTATAAATATATGTAAAAAAAAAATCTTTTAAATAGTTGGAATGTTTTAAATAAAGAAAAAATAATCTATAAAAAATTAAGTCCATTTTTCTTAAAGTTTTGCATTGACAAATGTTGACATTTTTGGCAACTTAAAACTTTAAACATATAAAAAATTTATGAATTTGAACTAAAAAATTTTGTTTGCCAAGAAATAATTTAAAAACACAAAGAAAAAGTTTTATTCAACTTGTAGAGCATTAAAAATTTAATGCAGAACAAACAAAAACTAAAAAAAACTCGTATTTAGTTTTTGTTTAAATAAACACAAAATACATATAAACTAAAAACAGAGAAATATACTTAAGCAGTTAATATCATTTGACCTTTAGACTGCAAATGAAAAGTTTGTATAAACATATTCGTGAGTGTTTAAGGAAGCAAAACAAGCTGTGTGTTTGTTTTGGCTTAAGTGAGAAAAAACTAATTCTGTCAACAATTTTGTATTTCAAGAATGCTAACGTATAAAAAAAATGTATTGATTTTTGTATGTGAATGTCTTTTGTTTTACTAGAAAACTACAGCACACATGTTCATAGACAGAAATAAATTTATACGCACAACTGTTATTGAGTTTCTTTCCCTCTTTCTTTCTAGTTTCCTAAATCCCTATCAGACCTTCTCCGCAGAGATCTCCCCTTACTTTTTAGTTTTTAAGAAAGAACAACCAACGAAAAAATATTAAAAATATATTGTGATTTATGACTCAACCAGTGTGTTGGCATTTTTATTTTGTTGTGGTTTTTCACCATTGATCCAGTATGAACAACAATGTAGTGAACCAGTTGTTCAATTTCATTATCCTTTTCGTAGTTGTTGTAGTATTTTCCATGCAATTTTCTTGTTCTGTTTTAAAATAATTATTTCATTATTCTTTCGATGTTGTTCGATATTTTCTTCTCCCTTTTTAGATTATAAATCGTGCTGTTACAATACAACTTGACGAATGATGAATATGACTCGAAAGAATTTCTAATCCATCATACGTCCAGTTTAAAATGGAAATTTAATAATCATGATGGGAAACTATCGATAGTCTTGAAATATCGAAAATATCGCTATGAAAAATATTAATATCGATATTATTTTTTAAAAAACATCTATGAAGACATGAAACAGCATCCATACACACACAGATTTGTGCCGCAAATTTGCTATTATTAATTCGCTCTGAATTACAGCAATAAAAACAAACAACAAGAATGGCAGGTATATGGATTGCTGAGTTTTGCTTTTTTACTTCTAATTTAAGACCTTTATATCGATATATGTTTACATAGGGACTGAAATGTCAAATATATTTGTTATATTGTAAAAAATTATGCAAATAAAAATGCAATTGCAATCGCATTCTCTACCTTTTGAGTTGAGAATCAAAACTAAGTTAGAACATTATCTAGAGTTGTTATTTAATATCTTATAGTCCCTCCTTCGGTTCCTTCAGAAAGTGGCTTATCAGTAGCACAATTTTTCAAAAACTGTCATCTAAAATAACATGCGTACATACTGTTGTCTCATAAGTTTAATAAAGTGATAAAAACAACGAACTATAGCCTGATAAAAAACTTGTTAATTTTCCTGCACAAGTACAAACATTCAGTCGATAGTCATATCGATAGAGAAATCTGAGCTAACGATAAATATCGATAGTAGAAAATATCGATAGTATGCCAGCACAAACGTGAACACCTTTTATGTGTGGTTAAAACTATATATTTCAGCTTGTTTTCGATTCTTGTTTGAAAATTAGAAGAACAACTAGTACGAATACAAATTTTAAAAGTACTTAAGATAATTGCACATACTTTTTAAAACAATTTTGTTTAATTTTTCGTTCGCTTAAATAAATACATTTTTTAAAGTATTTTAAAAGAGTAGTAATTTTCATAAAAAAGTATAATTTATAGAAGTACTTTAAAAAAAGGTTTAAAAGTAAGAAGATTACTTTAAAGAACGTTTTTTTAAGTATCTTTTAAAAAGTGCCTTTTTAATAAGAACCGTTTTAAAGAAACTACATTTTTTTAAATACCTTTGAAAAAGTCAAACTAATTTAAAAAAGAGAATATTTTGAGACAAATATTAAAACATTAAAATTTCAAGTATTGACACTTTGCTTTAATTCGTCAAAATAGACGTTTGGAGTACTTTCAGGAACTTAGAAATCATTGATTTGCGGAAATAAACAAGACTTAAAAACTTTTTTGAGAAATTCATTTTTAATAACTTCTTTTTATTATTAAAACCAAAAACTTTGTCTTGAGTGTTTTATACAAATATGAAAAAAAATAATAAATAAATATCAATCATACGCCTTAATGTGGAATAAAGTTTTCACACTCCCATATCGTCGGTCTCATATAGAAAGGCCCCAACTCGATTTTTTTCGAAATTGAGTTTTTTAGTGATTCCAATACATTTCCCACAAATACACCTCGTCACAAAAATTTAATACAATAGCATCAAAAATATCAGTTTAACAAGCAATTGAATAAGCCATTTTACATTATGATACATACAGTTTCTATTATGTTTTTGCCTTCTCCTGTAAAGTTGCATTTATGTGCGTTAGGACCTTTCTACATGAGACCACCGATATTCTCCTCTGCATCATAATCAGTGTTACCGTCGGATATTTTAAAAAAGTACCAAAAAAAGGGGATATCTACAAAAAAAGTGGCACCAAAAAGAGGATTTTTTAAAAAAAATGGGCACAAAATAAATATTTTGTAAATATTTCTCTCGATCAGTAATTTTTATAAAATATTTACTTTGATGTTTTGGTAATTCAAAAACGTTTAACTTGTTTTCTGCCCAACATGTTTATTGGATTATGACATTGTTGCAGCAAATAGAAGATATTTATGTAATGTGTAACAATTTCAGTTAAAAGGGACCTATGGATGAAAAAATCGATTTTTACTTTTTTGGTGATTCTTTAAATAGACAATACGCTCTTCCTAAGGCCGAGGCCACGCAATGAGCGGCTAAGCGTCAAGCGGCTGAGCGATGAGCGTCAAAGCGTCAGGATTGAGTGGCAAGTGGCTTATTACTGAGCGTCACTTCTGAGCGGTTAGTTGTTAAAATGCCATTGTTAAGAGAGGCTTGTTGAATGTTATTAAAATCAAAAAAAATTAGATTTCATTAAAATCGGATTGATAGTTTCTGAGAGGCAGAAATTTCCACCTGTCTTCTCTTGTGGTCCTATTTATGAAAACCTACATAGCTTATGTGTCCACACGATTCGGCCCATTTTCAATAGGCTTGGTCGTTGTGCCAATAAGAACCTACGTCCCAAATTTGATCAAACTATCTTCAAAATTGCGATCTGTACTTTGCGCACAAGGTTACATGGACAGCCAGCCAGCCGGACGGACATCGTTAGTTCGATTCAGAAATTGATTCTAAGTCGATCGGTATACTTTAAGGTGGGTCTATGACCAATATTTTAAGGCGTTACAAACATCAGCACATATGCATAATACCCTCTCCAGTATTGTGGTGTGGGTATATCGAAATCGACGAACAGGCCTTGGTGTCAATCCTATAAATCAAGTAAGGGGAATTAAACCATTTATATACAAATCTACCCAATACAATACTGCCGTATGTCTGTGAAATCTTTTGATTTGGTGTTGCAAAAAGTTAACACCAAATTATTTATTTTTAAAATTTGGTAATCTGTCTTGCCATAATTCGGTCGGCTTTGTGCGGATGAAATTATAAGTTCCATATTCACTTTTGCCATTATTATTTTTTGACGCTCAGAAAACAACTAAAAATTAGAACAAGTTTTATTCCTGAGCGACGACGCTTAGCCGCTCAAAAATTTAGCTCACATGCCGCTCAATTCCTGGCCACTTCAGTAGTATTTCATATGTTTTAATTTTTTGACGCTCATTGCTCAGCCGCTTGACGCAATGAGCGGCTAAGCGTCTAGCGGCTGAGCGATGAGCGTCAAAGCGTCAAGTTTGAGAAGTTTGAGCGGCAAGTGGCTTATTACTGAGCGTCACTTCTTAGCGGTTAGTGGTTAAAATGCCATTGTAAAGAGTGGCTTGTTTAATGTTATTACGCGAAAATCGTATTCATAAAAATTTAATGCGTTTTTTAAGAAGAAAAAAATTCCAGCCTGTTCGAGCGAAGACTTCGTTCGCTTAACTTACATTTAAAACAAATTATAAACAAGTAAAAAAGTATAGTCGGTCAAGCCCGACCATATGATACCCTACACCACAGTATTAATAAACACATCATGCTAATATGTCCACATTAATATGGATTTATCTATGTTTATAAACTTCATTAAAATCGGTTTGAAAGTTTGTGAGAAGCAAAATTTGCCCCCTACCTCCTTTGTGGTCCTATTTTTGAAAAACTACATAGCTTATGTGTCCATATAAATATATTTCTATGTATGATTTTAATTTCATTAAAATCGGTTTGATAGTTTCTGAGATGCAGAAATTTCCCCCTATCTTCACTCGTGGTCCTACGATTCGGCCCATTTTCAATAGGCCAATAAGAACCTTTGTCCCAAATTTTATCAAATTATCTTCAAAATTGCGTCCTGCCAGCCGGACGGACATCGTTAGTTCGATTCAGAAAGTGATTCTAAGTCGATCGGTATGCTTAAAGGTGGGTCTAGGACCAATATTTTAAGGCATTACACACATCAGAACAAATGCATAATACCATCTCCAATGAAAATTCAAAATCCAATATGGCGGATTTTTTTTTTTTTTTTGTAAAGTTAACAAGTTGATTTTAGTACATCTGATCGCTTTTATGGTTTGAAACTAGTTATTCGGATTGTAGATTACGAATCTGTTCTCAGATTTTAAAAATTCATAATGGCGAATCCAATATGGCTGACTATTTTCTGTAACATTATAGGATTTTTTAATTGATCACATTTGTTTTAAAATCATTACTTTCAGGTTTTTGCGATCGCAGATAATGAACTTAAAGTCGGGTTTTAAAAATTCGAAGAGGTGGATCCTCAAAAACCCCCGGATGATAAGTTTGAGTTTAAGCCATAAAAGTGTTCGGGTTTATCACAAAGAACTTTTTAAACTTACAAAAAAATCCTCCATATTGAATCCGCCATTTAGAATTTTCCAAACATTACACACAATATTCAACCGATTGGATCCGGCGGTTTGGATTTTCAAAATCCAATGCCAGATTCGTAATCAGCGACCCGCAAACCCCTCTATAACGGATTTCGAGCTGTAAAAGCGTTCAGGCGTTTCGAAATTAACTTGTTAACTTCAAAATCGTTTTTCTCCAAAACTAATTTTTTTCCCATAGGTCCCTTTTAACTGAAATTGTCACAAATACATTTTTTAATATATTTCTTGTACTTTTCTTGCTGAATACATGTTCCAATTTCACGCCAAAAATCTTCAGCATTCGAAATTTTAAATAAGTGTTCATAATTCGTGTCATTTACTTTACTCTCTTGCATTTTAAATTCATGTATAAATGCATCTGGGTCAGTAATTATATCTTTAAACTCTGAAACTAATTCGAAATAGTTTATATCTTCATTAGACACTACAAATAATGGGTCTAAATACTTCAATATATTGAGCTTTTTGTTTTTTATATCAATTCTTGTTATCAATTCTTTACACAATTTTTGGTAAAAACTTAGATTTTACTTTTAATGTCAATTACACAAATTTTTGGAAAGTTTTCGGTACACAACAGTTCGGTTTCTGCTTCACGAAAACAGGTTAATAGAAAGTTTATTCAATCGATTTTCAGCTATCCGCGCATGACAAGAAAAAAATTTCATATAAAGTTTCTTTTCTAAAGCATTTTGTAGAGGTTAGAAATGGCTTGAACCCGCCAAGGACGCTGATTTCTTAGCATATATTAAAGCTGGAGGTTTAATAAGACAGAAAGAAAAAAAGTAAATTTTCCTAACGTAAAAAGTATCACAAAAGTGGCAAAAAAGTATCACATTTGGGTGCATTTTGTAAAAGTGGGCAAATAGTATCCAAGCAGCCGAAAAAGTGGCAAATTGCCACTTTAGTGGCACCAACGGTAACGCTGATCATAATAATAAACTAAGAAAAAGTAATTTTTAAGATTTTCTTTAAAATGGAATGATAAAAAATTCATTCTCACAATAAAATACAAAAGCAGGTGAATTTATTCATACTCACATTCCAAAGACGTTTTTTTATTTATACAAATGCTTTCTCTTTATTTTCTTTTAATACATTTGTGTTTGGTACAAATATCCATGCGTGAGTATCCATGAAGGCCTGCTTAAAAATGTTTTTAATTTAATTACCATTCTTATCTAACTGCTAAAAAATGCCTCAAAGAAAGTCTTGGCTCTTTTGCATAAAAGATAAGATACAAACTCCACATTCCCTTCTATGAGAAGGGAGAAGGAAGGACAAACATTATCTGTTTTGTTCTTTTGCCAAAGCAAAAGGAATTATTAGTTTTTGATCCAGTTACTATTCTTATAAAACTGCGAAAGAAGCGAGAGCGGAAGGCCTGCCCCCAAATGACAACGTGTGTAAAAAAATTATGAGTATGGAATGAAGCCAGCAAGCTTGAATATCCAAAAGAAAGAGAACAGAGAACTTTTAGAAGGCTTCCGTTCTTCTTCTTCTCCCACTGCCTGCCTGCGTGTTAGTGCCATCATCATAATAGTGACAATAAATTATGCGCGTTTATGTTATACAAATTTAAATTTTATGTCACTTAATATCGTTAAAACAAAATTTTACATTTCTGGATTTATTTTTTTTCTGTTTGGTTTAACAAGCAACAACAATACTAACAAAACACACAAAAAATAGCATTATTTTTTTAAATGCCCTCTTAAATATAAATAAAAAAAGAAGAAATATAATAAAAATAAATTCTAAATTTGTATGTGCAAAAAGACTTTATGCAAGGTAAACACTGTTTTGAAACCTGCAAAAATTTAAAACCATTTTTGCACTTTAAAGATTTTCGAGCAAATAACCCGCTTTGTTGTGATTTTATTTCTAAAATGTTGATTTCAAATGTGAGAGCAGTGTTAGGAAAAGAAGGAAGTGAAAAATGTTAAGTATTATGCGTTGACATTTTAAAATTTTTTATTTCGTTAAAACTTCATAATGCCATTAAGCCAGCCATTTTACTATTAACTTAAGTACAAAAAAAAAATAAAACTTAAAGAAGAAAAAGGTTAATTTGGCAAATCATGGTAGAACTCAGCTAAGGTATTGAAAGTTTTCAATTTATGGAAATATGAAAAGAAATCGTTTAAGTTCGAGGAACAAACTAACTTTGTCAAGTAAAACAATTCAATAAAAACTTTTTACACAAAAAATGATTATAATGCAAACCATGAGATATTTTAAGTTTTTTTTTTTGTTTTAAAAAATAACGCTGAAATTGCTTAGCGAATAAACAGAAGAAAAGGCTGGAAAATAAATTTCATTTATGTTTACCATCAAAGCAATAGACAAGCAATTCCTTATCATTCCCAAACAGCACTTTGTAACTCATAGAAAACAATATCTAGAATTTTCATTAAAAATATCTGCTTCTGAAAGATGATTACTCTTTTTCTGTTGCGATTGAAATTCATTTTCTTATTTCTTTTTGTTGTGATTTCATTGTTTTCTTCATTGAAGTTTAAAATAAAAGGTTTTGTAGCTGTTACAAAAAACAAAAGAATAAAAAGGCTCTTACCAAATGCCACTAAAAACATCTTTCGAAATGCTTGCAAAAACAAAACTGACAATACGGAAACGGATAAACAATGTCAAAGTTTTAAACATGATCCGATGTATTTGTTAAAATAAATAATTAAAATGTTTGGTTTGGAAGTCATGGTAGGAATTTATTGAAATTAAGAAACGCCTTTTCTACTTAAATGGCAAACAAAGCAAAACTCAAAAAGAAGAAAGAACCTTGTTACATTCAAATAAAAACACAAAAAAAAAAAAAAAAACAAAAGATAAAGTGATAAATTCGGCTGCAGCGAATCTTACTAATAACAATTTCTTTCATGTTTTTCTTAATTTTTGAGATTTGAATACATTCAGGGGCAAATCCCCTGAGGGTATGTGGCTAGATATCCTAAGGATTTTGCATTTTTGATGTTACAACCTTCGGGAAATCCAGGTGCAGTCAATACATGGAACTCGGAGAGATCCTATCTGGTACCATAGAAGTCAAAAGCTCCTGAAAACTCGGTCCCATCTGACTATTAGTTGAGGCCCCTTCACATGAAACGCGTGATGGTTGTGGCTTGGATCTAAAGTCATGGAAAGGATTTAAGGGCTGTTTTTCAAGATTTGTGGAAAAGTTCGTTCAATTAACTTTTCTTCCTAGATGCTGTTGCTATTCAACAGAAGCTGCTTGTTTATTTTAAAAATCCGGCGGAGCTTAGATATACCCATCTCCTTAAAAACGGGAGAGTGCATAATTTTGCTGGTTATACGCTAAAATTGCTGCCTGTTCATATTGACAGGTGCTTATGTAGATTTTTTCCATTACTTGTCATGGGCAAGCTTTTATGTGATGTTTTTTTTCAAGAGATTGATACATGCTCTCTAACTTACTTCTGCCTCAATAAGAAGGCATTGCATGTATTTTTTTAAGCACGTTGTTGCAGCGCAAAAAACATTTTTTTATACATTAATATTAGTCCCTCTCTAGGAGAATTGCTTGGTTTAGACGGTCGTTGAACTGACCGGGTTTAAGAAAAGCCTTGTTTGCGGAAGTCTTGTTTGCGTTTGGAGCCGAAAAGGGTTCATTACATTTTGGAAAGTATTAATTTTACAAAATGTACCTGTTAACCGTAACAGCTTATACGCTTGGTATATAGAGAACTAGATATATGGAGAAAATCAAGAAACGATTAAGCATTTAGAAGGCAATATTTGACGAGCTATTAACGAAATATGGCCTGGTTTATTGAAAAACGAATATTCGTAATATTACATCATTATATTTTCCCCTTAATTATATTCTCATCATGTTAATCATAATAAGATAAAAAGATATATTATTTTCATGTTAATCATAATAAATTAAGAAGTAATCATGTTATGATACAGCACCTTTCATAACTTTCATAACAATAAAAAATAAAAATTTTTTTTGCGTCCATTTTTTATATTTTTTTTTTTTTTGGCACTTTACAATTTTTCTTAATGTTAATACAAAAGCGGAGTTCAATATTAGGATTGCAAAAGAGAAAATGCAAAATTATGCAACAATTTTATAAAATCTAACGAAATCTCTGGTTGTGTTGTTGTTGTTTTTTTACAAAAGAGCTATGGTATTTTACATATGCACTAATATCGTTATTTTTCAATTTCTTTAAACTTATTTTTTTATGGTAATTTTTCTTTAAATTGTTTAACCGCTCAATAACAAATAATTCGAAGGTATATTTAAAACTGATTTAAAAAAATTTAACAAATAATATTATTACAGTAAACATATTTTGTTTGCATCTTAAGCATACTTTGACTATACGTATACAAAGTTATCATGTTATGGTTGTAAGAAATTAAATATGTTTTCATAGTTATCATTATTTAGTTGTTAGAAAAATAATTATTTTTCAGTCAACAATACTCGAATTTATAATTGCGATAAACATTGATATGTTTACAGTAACTATAATATTGTTGATATTTAATAAAAATTTTTTGTGCACGACAACAATATATTGTTACAATAAACATTGTGTAGTGGCCGTTACCATGACTAACCATATTTTTTCTCTGCGTGTATGGCGTATTTCTCTATTTAAATTTCTTTAATGGAATTTTAAAACTCTTCTTTTTTTTTTTTTTAGTTAAACCTTCTCTGGCAATGAGTTATAACTAGTGTCATATGCAGCGCTTCTTTTTATATTAATCATAACGTTGCCAACTAGCGAAGCACATATATATTTATAGTTGTCTTGAATAATGGGGTATGTGTTTAGATAAACAATTCCTAAGAGCACAAAAAAAACATTCATTAATTTTATTTTTTACATATTGCTCATTTGCTACAACGACGTCATAACTTAAAAATTTAATTTTGAAGTTAGTGATGCGGAACTGTTCGCTATGTTTTTCTTCATACTGTATATACAATTTATCTTAAACATTTTTTTTATCCCGTTTGAAGAAAATGTTTCGTTATTATTTTTTCTAAATGGTGCGAGTAAACAAAAAAACTTTAAACACGTTAATTTCGAAATGTATTATTTTGAGTTATGACAAAGTTTCAGCATTTCAGTGATATGTTTATTGATTCATGTTGTGTTGGTACTTATAGAACATCGTTTAAAATAACACAATTTGGCATCACTACCTACACTACGCTATCATCTAAGAAAAAAACTCCTACCAAACAAATTTAGCTAGTTTGGAGATTAGTCATACATTTGAGACACCTAGGTAGGACTCATATGAAGCTGTGATACTTTTTCTACGTATGAACTAGGTAGATCGGACGGATAGTATACAACCGGTTTTAACCGGTTATTTAAGTTTTGCACAAGTCGAATAATTTAAAAATTTCCATTTTTCTAATATCAAATAAACCGGTTATGTTGGTAAAATAAACCGGGTATTTTAATAATGTTTAGTTTATATAGGTTTTTCTTATTTTTGTTATAAATGTACCCGTAGTTTAAGTATATTTCCAATTGAATATTGGGTAAACTTAAACTTTTTATGAAAAATGTCAAAACAAAATGAAACAAAAGTCAAAAAATATTAAGAGCAATGTAAATACAATTCGCTTATATAAGTAAGGACACATTGCAACAAAAAATAAAAAAAATTCAAAATACTACAAAAAAATGTTCAGCTTAAAAAGTAATTAGCAATTGGACAGTATTCTAAATAATATATATACCCTAAGAATTATTTCCTTTGGTAGGTTACTTTATATTATATTCAATATTATTTATTTTTCGAATTTATTCTATGAGCTAAATTTCAGTTATGTATTTTATAAAGCTTTTTTGTAATAGTCCTATTCCTTCAATTTTCAGGAATGACTTTATACACTACCAGACTATTATGTTGTATCTTCTTGTTACATTTTACCTAAGCTTTCCTTTGGACACCAATGAGGTATGTTGTATGTACAGAAAAACTTACAATTATTAGACACCAGCAGAACGTAATGCATTTTCTGGCCCGCTACGGCCTTCGTCAGCATTCTTTGTGTCACACTGGACAATGGTACTGAAAGGCCCGTAAATAATAAGTTGCAAGGGTTCTTCAACGTCACTACTTAATAATCATCTTTAATTAGTCCACAAGCTTGACATAAATATACGCCAAGTAAAACTTGACTCTATTCCAGGTAGAGACTGCAAATAATACTTTACTCAAATATTTTGCCAAAATTAATGAAAAACAATAATCAGTGTTAGCGCCACTACCAAAAACCCTAAGTTCAGATGATCCGTCTGGTAGCACTTAATTTTAAACATAGACTTTTTCATATTTTTCTGATTGTGAATATTTAATTTTTAACGAAACTAAAAAGATAGTACTAAAAAAGCCATATTTGGGAGCCAAATTGATCTGCCATTTTATTAATTAGTAAGTTCCAGAGCTTAAAGTTGTCAGTGGCCAGATAACATATTGAATTTAAAATTTTGTTACATTTTCTTAGTGGTTTCCAAACCAAAAAGTATGTATAAACATTAATATAATTTGTAATTATTCACTTCCTAATTAATGTTATTTATTTAGGAATTTTAATAGAAATACATTGGTTGAATAAATTAAATTTTTATGAAACTCATGTGTTTTATTCAAAGTCCCCTTGGAAGTCACTAAAAGTTACCCTAGGCTGGCGTGCCTCCAACATTTTTAAAATTCTTTTTGTTTAATAAGTTTCTGGACCACATCTGCTATAAACACTTGCCAATCTCGCAGTAAGTAAAAATGTCTTTACCACATTATGACAGTCAAGCGCTAAATGAACAGGCCAATCACGACTGTTCGTTTTGCCACAAACCCCCTGACAAAAATATGACAACCTGCGTTGATTGCCAGAAAATATTTCACAATGATTGCGTTAATGTCACCGAAGATGACATAACCTTCAAATATACTAAATGTTCTGCTGCAAGGTCAAATTCACCTACACCTAGTGTTTCAAGTAGATGCTCAAATCGTTCTCATGCTTCACAATCTCGAAAAATAGAATTAAAACTTCAAAGGTTAGAAGAAGAACGCAAACTTAACAAAGAGTATCTAAACAAAAAATATGAACTTCTTGAGGAAGCTGAGGATCTCACTGATATTTCAGAAGATAATAATCAGTCTGTTCATGAATGGTTGGCTTCATCTGAGCCCCACCATCAATACACCGAACAACATACTGTTTCGAATGTCAAAGGCACTAAAGTTTCACAAACACCCCAGTTGCCTAACAAAACTTTCAATCAAAATGCATCTTGTATGCCAAATAATAGTCAATCAGCATTTGTTTGCAGTGGCTTAAATACGATGCCACCAAACACCTTTGGATTAGTTCCACCGATAGTAACATCGACTGCCATAAATTCGTCCTCAACCATGACCGCAGTGCCAAATTGTACTACGGCCATTCCCACCTATAGTGGTTATCAACAACGAATGCAGTCTACATTACCTTCAGTGAATACTTACCCCACCAGCAGCGTATTTGCCCCTTATCATACAAATAACAACACGCAAAATTTATTTTATTCTGTTCCGCAAACAATTAATCAACCCACAGCAGCAAAAATAAATTTTTCACAACACGAACAGGCAAACGCGGCCCGTTGCCCGCCACCACACTTCGCACCGCCACAAAGAGTTCTGCAGAACCACCTTAGTTCTCGTCAATCTTTGCCAAAAGAACTGCCCACATTTTCTGGCGATCCAGAAGATTGGCCAACATTCATTTCCACATACGAGTGGTCCACCACAGCCTGCGCATTTACCGATGCCGAAAACCTTATTCGCCTTCAAAAGGCCTTAAAGGGAGATGCATTTCACAGCGTCCAGCAATTGTTGATCCATCCTTCAAATGTAAGCGGTGTCCTACAAGCACTTCGCATGCTGTATGGTCAACCTGAAAAGATAATAAATTCCATAAAAAAGAGAATTAATTCTTCCCCAAAAGTAGAAGAAAATAATCTTAAAACACTTACCTCCTTATCGATTGAAGTCCACAGTTTGATATCCACAATTACCGCCACTAATATGCTTGATGAAATAAATAATTCATCACTTCTTTTTGATATATTGCAAAAGCTGCCACCCTCATACCAAATGCAATGGGCAAATCAAAAAATTCAGCTGATGATTCAAAATAAAAAACCAAATTTGTTTGAATTCGACAAGTGGTTTTTTAACATTGGTATGACAGCTAGCAGTATAACAGTTGATCAATATACGAACAAAGGGAACAAGGAAAAGGTAATAAATAAAGCAATTGCAACGACAACAAACAAAAATGCTTTTATTCATTCTCATAGTGAGCGCAAATGCATTGTATGTAACAGCAACAATAGTTGCAGCGCAGTCGCTAACTGCCCAACATACATATCTATGGATCGTATTGAGAAATGGAACACAGTAAGAAAATACAAACTTTGTAAGTTCTGCTTGTTCAAACACAATGGTGACTGTAGGAAAAAGAAAAAGTGCGGTAAGAAAGGGTGCGAATATTTTCACCATCCGTCATTACATCGATATTCTACATCGGCAAATACAGCAAATGAAATGACAAATCAAAATAAAAGTAAAAACACCGATTTACCAAATAAAGAAGTTAATAATACACACAGTGAAAAAATTAAAAATATTTTATTTAAAATAATTCCAATTAAAATATTTGGAAAAAATAAAACAATTAATTCATTTGCCTTTGTTGACGAGGGGTCATCTATAAGTCTGATGGATGAGTCATTGGCAAAACAATTAGAAATTGATGGTGTACCAAGCCCATTATGTTTGCGGTGGACAGGAGGTATGGAAAGAAGTGAAGAAAACTCAAGAAAACTAAAAGTATACATTTCAGGTGGTAATAAAAAACGTGTAGCTATTGATGTTTCTACTGTGAAATCTTTAAATTTGCCTATTCAATCACAGCGTTAGATTTATTAAAAAGGTTTACAAAATATAAACTGTGTGGGCATTACGAGGTTCCTCTGTTGTGGAAGTTTGATTTAATTGAAATGCCTGATAGTTATGAGATGGCACTTAAACGATTAATCTGCCTTGAACGGAAATTGCGTCAGAACTTAGAACTTTTTACTATTTTCAAAGAAACCATTTCTAAATATTTGGCAAAGGGTTATATTCGTAAACTTGATTCTGAGGAAATTATACGTGGTGAGAAGAAAAAGTGGTACCTTCCAATTTTCGCGGTTTTTAATAAAAACAAACCAAATAAAACGAGGGTTGTTTGGGATGCGGCAGCCACATCAAATGGTATGTCCTTAAATTCTTATTTATTAAAGGGACCTGATTATTTGGCCTCGTTGCCTGCAATACTTTTTAAATTTCGGCAGAAATCTGTGGCTGTTTGTGGTGACATAGAGGAAATGTTCCACCAGGTGCATATAAGGCCGGAAGATTGTGATGCCCAACGTTTTCTTTGGCGTAACTGTGTGGAAGATAGGAGTCCCGATGTATTTGTTATGAATGTTATGATTTTTGGAGCTACATGTGCCCCTAGTATTTGCCAATACATAAAAAATTTCAACGCGAGTAAATTTGAAAATGAATTTCCGCTAGCTGCAAAAGCAATTAAGGAAAACCACTACGTTGACGATCTCCTCATATCCGTAGATGATACAGAAGAGGCTATAAAAATTATTAATGATATTGCTTATGTTCATCGGAAAGCAGGCTTTAATATAAGAAATTGGGTTTCTAACAGCAAGTTAGTGTTGAAATCTATTTCCTCAGAAACTAGCTTTGGTTCTAAATGCTTAAACCTAAATAATGAAAAGCAAGTTGAAAAGGTTTTAGGTGTTTCTGGGAACATCAGGAAGATGTCATAACATTTAAAATATCCCCTTGGTTGAGAGAAAGTGATATTTTTTCTGGGCAAAACGTACCAACAAAAAGAGAAATGTTGCGATTAGTGATGTCAATCTACGACCCTCTTGGTCTAATAGGACATATTGTGATGTATGTTAAAGTAATTATGCAAGATGTATGGCGATCAAAAATAGATTGGGATGAAAAAATTTCCCGTGAAACAACAACCAAATGGGCTAAATGGGTTAGTAGTTTACCCGAAATAGAAGCAATAAAAATTCCTCGTTGTTATTTAAAACATTTCAAGAGCTACAACAACATTGAAGTTCAACTACACACCTTTGTGGATGCAAGTTAGGACGGATACGCAGCCGTATGTTATTTTCGATTAAGAAATGGTGATGACGTTATCTGCTCAATTATCGGAGCAAAAACTAGAGTCGCGCCTATGAAGATAATATCAGTGCCACGCCTCGAACTAATGGCCGCCCTAATAGGGTCTCGTTTTGCAAAATATGTATCAGAGAATCATAATTTAATAATTAATAAAAAATATTTTTGGACTGACTCCAAAACAGTGTTAAGTTGGTTAAATTCCGATCACCGTAGGTACAATCAATTTGTTGCCTTTCGCATAACAGAGATTTTAGAACTGTCATCGATCAAAGACTGGAGATGGATCTCAAGCAAGCAAAAGGTTGCTGATGATGCTACTAAATGGTCAAAAATTCCAAAGTTTTCGAACTCCTCTAGATGGTTTGAAGGACCTGCATTTTTACGTCTTCCAGAATATGAATGGCCAAAATCAGTTCCAATATCAGAATCTACGGAAGAAGAGAGTGTGCACCATGCATTTATAATAACAAAGAGTGAACCAATATTCGACGTTTTAAGGTTTTCAAAGTGGAATCGAATCATTCGTGCTGCAGGCTATGCGCTTCGTTTTATACAAAATTGTCGTTTAATTAATAAACAAAAAGGTGAATTAACACAAGACGAACTTAAATGCGCTGAAAATATTTTATATAAGCAGGCTCAGCTTGAAAAATATTCTAATGAAATTTCTCTATTAAATTCTAATTTGGTCATACATAAATCTAGCGATATTTACAACAAAAGCCCATATTTGGAGCACGGTATATTACGAGTCCACGGCAGAATCGACAAAGCGGATATTCCACTAGCACAAAAACGTCCAATAATTCTGCCTAGAAAAAGTCAAATTACAAAACTTATTTTGCTACATTATCACAACAATTATCATCATATGAATCATGAGACTGTTGGTAGAGATAGAGAACATTATAAATTCAAGGCCCCTAGCCTATGTTCCTGTAGATGCTGAATCTGATGAAGCATTAACTCCAAATCACTTCCTAGTGGGTTCCTCTTCAGGACTGAAGCCTTTGACAATTTGTGATGATAGTGGCATATTACTAAAACAAAGTTGGCTTATATCACAACAGTATGCCCATATTTTCTGGAAAAAATGGCTGAATCAATTTTTGCCATCTTTAACTTGTAGGTCAAAGTGGCATGACCGACCAAAACCTTTATGTCAGGGGGATTTGGAAATCATTGTGGATCCATCCCTTCCTCGGAATGTGTGGCTACGTGGTAAAGTTTTAGAAGTTAGGTTGGCAAGTGACGGTCAAGTACGTAGCGCAAAGGTGCTTACTCAGCAAGGTGAACTTGAGAGACCTACGGCTAAGCTGGCTATTTTGGAAGTTGCTCACCAACAGAAGTCTGCCAGCGAAGATGCTTCTTGCCATACTGCGGGGGGAGTGTTAGCGCCACTACCAAAAACCCTAAGTTCAGATGATCCGTCTGGTAGCACTTAATTTTAAACATAGACTTTTTCATATTTTTTTGATTGTGAATATTTAATTTTTAACGAAACTAAAAAGATAGTACTAAAAAAGCCATATTTGGGAGCCAAATTGATCTGCCATTTTATTAATTAGTAAGTTCCAGAGCTTAAAGTTGTCAGTGGCCAGATAACATATTGAATTTAAAATTTTGTTACATTTTCTTAGTGGTTTCCAAACCAAAAAGTATGTATAAACATTAATATAATTTGTAATTATTCACTTCCTAATTAATGTTATTTATTTAGGAATTTTAATAGAAATACATTGGTTGAATAAATTAAATTTTTATGAAACTCATGTGTTTTATTCAAAGTCCCCTTGGAAGTCACTAAAAGTTACCCTAGGCTGGCGTGCCTCCAACATTTTTAAAATTCTTTTTGTTTAATAAGTTTCTGGACCACATCTGCTATAAACACTTGCCAATCTCGCAGTAAGTAAAAATGTCTTTACCACATTATGACAGTCAAGCGCTAAATGAACAGGCCAATCACGACTGTTCGTTTTGCCACAAACCCCCTGACAAAAATATGACAACCTGCGTTGATTGCCAGAAAATATTTCACAATGATTGCGTTAATGTCACCGAAGATGACATAACCTTCAAATATACTAAATGTTCTGCTGCAAGGTCAAATTCACCTACACCTAGTGTTTCAAGTAGATGCTCAAATCGTTCTCATGCTTCACAATCTCGAAAAATAGAATTAAAACTTCAAAGGTTAGAAGAAGAACGCAAACTTAACAAAGAGTATCTAAACAAAAAATATGAACTTCTTGAGGAAGCTGAGGATCTCACTGATATTTCAGAAGATAATAATCAGTCTGTTCATGAATGGTTGGCTTCATCTGAGCCCCACCATCAATACACCGAACAACATACTGTTTCGAATGTCAAAGGCACTAAAGTTTCACAAACACCCCAGTTGCCTAACAAAACTTTCAATCAAAATGCATCTTGTATGCCAAATAATAGTCAATCAGCATTTGTTTGCAGTGGCTTAAATACGATGCCACCAAACACCTTTGGATTAGTTCCACCGATAGTAACATCGACTGCCATAAATTCGTCCTCAACCATGACCGCAGTGCCAAATTGTACTACGGCCATTCCCACCTATAGTGGTTATCAACAACGAATGCAGTCTACATTACCTTCAGTGAATACTTACCCCACCAGCAGCGTATTTGCCCCTTATCATACAAATAACAACACGCAAAATTTATTTTATTCTGTTCCGCAAACAATTAATCAACCCACAGCAGCAAAAATAAATTTTTCACAACACGAACAGGCAAACGCGGCCCGTTGCCCGCCACCACACTTCGCACCGCCACAAAGAGTTCTGCAGAACCACCTAAGTTCTCGTCAATCTTTGCCAAAAGAACTGCCCACATTTTCTGGCGATCCAGAAGATTGGCCAACATTCATTTCCACATACGAGTGGTCCACCACAGCCTGCGCATTTACCGATGCCGAAAACCTTATTCGCCTTCAAAAGGCCTTAAAGGGAGATGCATTTCACAGCGTCCAGCAATTGTTGATCCATCCTTCAAATGTAAGCGGTGTCCTACAAGTACTTCGCATGCTGTATGGTCAACCTGAAAAGATAATAAATTCCATAAAAAAGAGAATTAATTCTTCCCCAAAAGTAGAAGAAAATAATCTTAAAACACTTACCTCCTTATCGATTGAAGTCCACAGTTTGATATCCACAATTACCGCCACTAATATGCTTGATGAAATAAATAATTCATCACTTCTTTTTGATATATTGCAAAAGCTGCCACCCTCATACCAAATGCAATGGGCAAATCAAAAAATTCAGCTGATGATTCAAAATAAAAAACCAAATTTGTTTGAATTCGACAAGTGGTTTTTTAACATTGGTATGACAGCTAGCAGTATAACAGTTGATCAATATACGAACAAAGGGAACAAGGAAAAGGTAATAAATAAAGCAATTGCAACGACAACAAACAAAAATGCTTTTATTCATTCTCATAGTGAGCGCAAATGCATTGTATGTAACAGCAACAATAGTTGCAGCGCAGTCGCTAACTGCCCAACATACATATCTATGGATCGTATTGAGAAATGGAACACAGTAAGAAAATACAAACTTTGTAAGTTCTGCTTGTTCAAACACAATGGTGACTGTAGGAAAAAGAAAAAGTGCGGTAAGAAAGGGTGCGAATATTTTCACCATCCGTCATTACATCGATATTCTACATCGGCAAATACAGCAAATGAAATGACAAATCAAAATAAAAGTAAAAACACCGATTTACCAAATAAAGAAGTTAATAATACACACAGTGAAAAATTAAAAATATTTTATTTAAAATAATTCCAATTAAAATATTTGGAAAAAATAAAACAATTAATTCATTTGCCTTTGTTGACGAGGGGTCATCTATAAGTCTGATGGATGAGTCATTGGCAAAACAATTAGAAATTGATGGTGTACCAAGCCCATTATGTTTGCGGTGGACAGGAGGTATGGAAAGAAGTGAAGAAAACTCAAGAAAACTAAAAGTATACATTTCAGGTGGTAATAAAAAACGTGTAGCTATTGATGTTTCTACTGTGAAATCTTTAAATTTGCCTATTCAATCACAGCGTTAGATTTATTAAAAAGGTTTACAAAATATAAACCGTGTGGGCATTACGAGGTTCCTCTGTTGTGGAAGTTTGATTTAATTGAAATGCCTGATAGTTATGAGATGGCACTTAAACGATTAATCTGCCTTGAACGGAAATTGCGTCAGAACTTAGAACTTTTTACTATTTTCAAAGAAACCATTTCTAAATATTGGCAAAGGGTTATATTCGTAAACTTGATTCTGAGGAAATTATACGTGGTGAGAAGAAAAAGTGGTACCTTCCAATTTTCGCGGTTTTTAATAAAAACAAACCAAATAAAACGAGGGTTGTTTGGGATGCGGCAGCCACATCAAATGGTATGTCCTTAAATTCTTATTTATTAAAGGGACCTGATTATTTGGCCTCGTTGCCTGCAATACTTTTTAAATTTCGGCAGAAATCTGTGGCTGTTTGTGGTGACATAGAGGAAATGTTCCACCAGGTGCATATAAGGCCGGAAGATTGTGATGCCCAACGTTTTCTTTGGCGTAACTGTGTGGAAGATAGGAGTCCCGATGTATTTGTTATGAATGTTATGATTTTTGGAGCTACATGTGCCCCTAGTATTTGCCAATACATAAAAAATTTCAACGCGAGTAAATTTGAAAATGAATTTCCGCTAGCTGCAAAAGCAATTAAGGAAAACCACTACGTTGACGATCTCCTCATATCCGTAGATGATACAGAAGAGGCTATAAAAATTATTAATGATATTGCTTATGTTCATCGGAAAGCAGGCTTTAATATAAGAAATTGGGTTTCTAACAGCAAGTTAGTGTTGAAATCTATTTCCTCAGAAACTAGCTTTGGTTCTAAATGCTTAAACCTAAATAATGAAAAGCAAGTTGAAAAGGTTTTAGGTGTTTCTGGGAACATCAGGAAGATGTCATAACATTTAAAATATCCCCTTGGTTGAGAGAAAGTGATATTTTTTCTGGGCAAAACGTACCAACAAAAAGAGAAATGTTGCGATTAGTGATGTCAATCTACGACCCTCTTGGTCTAATAGGACATATTGTGATGTATGTTAAAGTAATTATGCAAGATGTATGGCGATCAAAAATAGATTGGGAAGAAAAAATTTCCCGTGAAACAACAACCAAATGGGCTAAATGGGTTAGTAGTTTACCCGAAATAGAAGCAATAAAAATTCCTCGTTGTTATTTAAAACATTTCAAGAGCTACAACAACATTGAAGTTCAACTACACACCTTTGTGGATGCAAGTTAGGACGGATACGCAGCCGTATGTTATTTTCGATTAAGAAATGGTGATGACGTTATCTGCTCAATTATCGGAGCAAAAACTAGAGTCGCGCCTATGAAGATAATATCAGTGCCACGCCTCGAACTAATGGCCGCCCTAATAGGGTCTCGTTTTGCAAAATATGTATCAGAGAATCATAATTTAATAATTAATAAAAAATATTTTTGGACTGACTCCAAAACAGTGTTAAGTTGGTTAAATTCCGATCACCGTAGGTACAATCAATTTGTTGCCTTTCGCATAACAGAGATTTTAGAACTGTCATCGATCAAAGACTGGAGATGGATCTCAAGCAAGCAAAACGTTGCTGATGATGCTACTAAATGGTCAAAAATTCCAAAGTTTTCGAACTCCTCTAGATGGTTTGAAGGACTTGCATTTTTACGTCTTCCAGAATATGAATGGCCAAAATCAGTTCCAATATCAGAATCTACGGAAGAAGAGAGTGTGCACCATGCATTTATAATAACAAAGAGTGAACCAATATTCGACGTTTTAAGGTTTTCAAAGTGGAATCGAATCATTCGTGCTGCAGGCTATGCGCTTCGTTTTATACAAAATTGTCGTTTAATTAATAAACAAAAAGGTGAATTAACACAAGACGAACTTAAATGCGCTGAAAATATTTTATATAAGCAGGCTCAGCTTGAAAAATATTCTAATGAAATTTCTCTATTAAATTCTAATTTGGTCATACATAAATCTAGCGATATTTACAACAAAAGCCCATATTTGGAGCACGGTATATTACGAGTCCACGGCAGAATCGACAAAGCGGATATTCCACTAGAACAAAAACGTCCAATAATTCTGCCTAGAAAAAGTCAAATTACAAAACTTATTTTGCTACATTATCACAACAATTATCATCATATGAATCATGAGACTGTTGGTAGAGATAGAGAACATTATAAATTCAAGGCCCCTAGCCTATGTTCCTGTAGATGCTGAATCTGATGAAGCATTAACTCCAAATCACTTCCTAGTGGGTTCCTCTTCAGGACTGAAGCCTTTGACAATTTGTGATGATAGTGGCATATTACTAAAACAAAGTTGGCTTATATCACAACAGTATGCCAATATTTTCTGGAAAAAATGGCTGAATCAATTTTTGCCATCTTTAACTTGTAGGTCAAAGTGGCATGACCGACCAAAACCTTTATGTCAGGGGGATTTGGAAATCATTGTGGATCCATCCCTTCCTCGGAATGTGTGGCTACGTGGTAAAGTCTTAGAAGTTAGGTTGGCAAGTGACGGTCAAGTACGTAGCGCAAAGGTGCTTACTCAGCAAGGTGAACTTGAGAGACCTACGGCTAAGCTGGCTATTTTGGAAGTTGCTCACCAACAGAAGTCTGCCAGCGAAGATGCTTCTTGCCATACTGCGGGGGGAGTGTTAGCGCCACTACCAAAAACCCTAAGTTCAGATGATCCGTCTGGTAGCACTTAATTTTAAACATAGACTTTTTCATATTTTTCTGATTGTGAATATTTAATTTTTAACGAAACTAAAAAGATAGTACTAAAAAAGCCATATTTGGGAGCCAAATTGATCTGCCATTTTATTAATTAGTAAGTTCCAGAGCTTAAAGTTGTCAGTGGCCAGATAACATATTGAATTTAAAATTTTGTTACATTTTCTTAGTGGTTTCCAAACCAAAAAGTATGTATAAACATTAATATAATTTGTAATTATTCACTTCCTAATTAATGTTATTTATTTAGGAATTTTAATAGAAATACATTGGTTGAATAAATTAAATTTTTATGAAACTCATGTGTTTTATTCAAAGTCCCCTTGGAAGTCACTAAAAGTTACCCTAGGCTGGCGTGCCTCCAACAATCAGTATTGTGGTTATTTTGTTGAACTATTTATTTTAATCCAAATTTTTATAATTAGGCTTAAGTTCATCAAATTTAATTTTCATGAAAAAACAAAACAAATGTACTTTCGACTTCAAGAAGAATTCTTGACAAAAGTACGAGAAAACAGAAGTAAAGGAAAAAAAAACACGTAAAATCAATTAAAAATGGATAATCATTCAGAAAAAAAGCAAATTTCGATCTACCAAAAGTTAAAATACAATTTGGTTTAAGGATTGATGTTTGACTATTGACGTCAGCGGTCGTCGATGACTGCGAGTGTAAGACGGCAAATCCATCTGAGGAGATCGAGTGGTTGCGATCGAAACATGTCATGGTAACCTGCCGGCCGGGGTTCGAGCCCCAGCCACGTCAAGAATGAAAGATTATCAATAACAATTTTAATTGATTTTCATGTTTGTAAAATTCCTTTCTTCATAAAAATAATTTAATGACAATTAAATATGATGAACTTAAGCCTAATTATAAAAATTTGGATTAATGAAAAACTCTTAAGCTGTTATGATACTTGCTATTTTTTGTATTTTTTCTATATTGGAGAACAGTGCAAATATATTTGCATAGGAAAACTGACTAAGTGTAAAAAGTATGATTATATCATAAAACATCTTGAAATGTCAAACAAATATACATGTGTTATCGATAAATAATCTAAGACTGTCAAAAAAAAAAATAAAATTTTTTAACTTAAAATTTACATTTCCAGATTAATTGTTAGCACTGTTGCCAATTTTTTTAGTTTTTGATCGGTTTGACGGTTTTTAACTTTTTTTTGCGATTTTTAGCTTTTATGACGGTTTTTTGTGGGGAAAAAACGTGGGCAGTATTGTTTGTTTTGTTTACATTTTATCAAATTGTATTTCTTGTTCTTTCTCGCATTTGTTGTTTCATTCAGTCAATCCTAAAAAAATCCAATACAAAAAATAGCAAGTATCATAACACCTTTAAGAAGTTGTAGGATATCTTCATGCTTTAAACTACAACATACCGGCGGAGTCAACGATATGGGAAAACTCATCCGTTTTATGTATTAAAACACCAAGAACTTTAAACAAAATTGAAGGAATCAAACAATGTCATGGAAGGTTTTCATTTGTGATCGATGAATGGACAGATATTTCATAAAAAAAGCATGTTCATATTAATATTCGTTTCTATAATGCTGAAGTATAATAATTTGAAATAAATAATTCTGGGTAAGAGGATTTGTTTGCAACTTTTAAAAATATGTTAGAAGTCTTCTGATTCGTACAAACATGATCAACCACCACCAAATTAAACTCATTTAAAATAAATTTTTGAGAATATCTCAAATAATAAATTCCTATAATTTTTTAAGACCAAAGTTTTAAAAATTCTAAAGCTACGTTCACACCAATAAAATGTTTAACGTCCTTTACAACCACAAATTTTCCTTAAGAATTGTTTGCTTTTGCGAACATTACTTAACAGTTTCTAAATTACATTATACAATTATCATCTTAGAAATAAATTTTAGCAAATAAAGAGAAATTGTTAAAAACAAAGCTTTAGTTTTATCAATTAACTGTTCACGCTTTTTTTTTATGTTATCGTCAAATATTTGTTAGGTCTGAACATACATTAAGTCATATCTACATATGTATTTTGTTGGTTCCTCACCAGGGCTTCCAGGGATTGGTTTTTTTGAATCCCGTGATCGGGATTAAAGAAAATATTTCGGGATTTATTTGTTTTATACCAAATATAAATACTTTTTAAACTGTATGAAAAAAACTTAATTTTCCCGTAAATACTCATATTTCATGAACATATACTTAGGTATTATTTATTTGTAAAAAATATAATAAAACAAACTTAAAGTAATAATTGATGACAATTCATAAAGATATTGTAATAAAAACGTAACAAAAAAACATAAAAATCTTATTTTTTTTATCATTATTTGATTATTGATATAAAAATCACACTATTTCGAAATGTATTTTAAATAATTGTGTACAGGAAAACATTTGGACAATTTTAAAATACAATTGCACAATTTCAACAAAAAAAAAAAAAAATTTGAAAATTTAATAAAAATCCTTTCAACTTATTTAATCGATATATTTAAAACAAAACTTTTTGTTATTAATAAATTGTACGCATTGTAATTATTGTTATCTGAAATGAAAGGAAGCATAGCTTTTTTTTGGTATGTTTTGTTTATTTTTGAACAGGGTGTATCAAAAACTTTTTTTGTCAACAAATACACCAACAAATAAATATTTATACAAATTATTAAATAAAAAAATGTAAAAATAATACAAATAATAATCGGGATTCTCCTAATCCCGAAAATCCCGGAATCGGGATTTCCCGATTGGAAGCCCTTCACCACACCTTTGTTTTGTTTTTATTCAAATTAACTTTTTATTTCAAAAACTAATTTTATTTTTGTATTTTTATGTATTTGAATTAAAGCCGGTTAACCGGATATTTTTAAAATGGTTAACCGAAAACCGGGTTTTTTTTAACATAGCAGCTATGCGGAATATTCGAAAGCCGGTTTTTAGAAAAAGTCGAATAATCGATCTCCCTGGTGTGAACTACATCATTTTTTTTGTCCCAAGCACTTGATTTTAACTCACCCGCTATCCTATTCTTAAAGAGAGATCCAATACAAAATGTTCAGGCTAGAAATATATTGAAGAAAAGCATCTGAAGTCTCAAATTTAAAAAGTTGAAACAAATTTTGCTAATCATACGAATTTTCTTTCAAAAACATTTTTGTTTATGTCATTAAAATTTTGTATTATGAACCAAAGTTTTCTTCAATTTTGTTAAATGTTATTATTTAATAATAATGATTTTTCCACCTAGATTTGTTTAAAAAGTTTTTGCTTTCTTATCTCGACTTAAGATGTTTTGTAAAAATGTCACAGATATATTCCGGATCCTTATGAGAAGCAAAGTTGATTCAAACATGTCTGTCTTACCGTCTGTCTGCTTAATTGGGTTTCCTGAGACACCGGATGTGAAAGGGATTTGGTTGATGTTAACTTATATCACATATGCTATGCCAAATTTGTTATTGAAATTCAGTCTGAGACATGAGCAACACACTACGATCACCTCTAATTAAACCTATTTGTATCTGTATATCTAGAGAACGACAGGAGCCAAGGTTTCCAAATAAGGTGTAAGCATCGTGGTTATCAATACTCAGCATTCGACAGAATGTTGGCTGGATTGGTAAAGTTGGCGTAGCAGAAAATATATTTATGAATGTCTAATTATTGCACCGTGGTGAAGGTTCGCTTTTCTTTGAATTTTCGGTTGTCCTATTTTGTGGATTTTAGATTTGTTTTTTTTTATTTTGTTAAAATGTTGCTGAATTTGTTATGTTTTAATGTTCATGAATATTCATGATGTTATTTCATCATGAAACAATGATAAATTTAATTTCCATGTTCTTTTTTTCTTTTTATTTTGAATACACAGATTTTTTCGTTTAAACCGACGATAGTTGCACATTTTCATATATCTACACATATATTTAATGCGTATTTACATTTGTTCATGGCTCCGCTTTTTCTTTTCGTATTTTAATGTACAGAATACTCGAGTGGATGGAGAAGACCATGACAAGTTTAGCTTTTATTTATTAAATTTTTTTTTTTTTGGATTTTTGTATTTAGTTTTCTTACATTTAAGAAAGCGATATTTATTTATGTTGCTGTGTAAACGACGGAAAAAAAAATTAATTATTAATATGAAATGTGGTTGATTTGCGTTAAGGAGTTTAAGGAATTTAAGTTAATGTTGTTGGTGTTATAAATTTTATAAAATTGTTATTACACTTGAATATTTATATTCTAAATAGTACGTCTTAAGAAAACTTTGAAAGTTAAAATTTATATTTTTCCTTAAAGTTATTTGCTTTTCCATTTAGTTAGCAAACGATATAAATTAAGCGAGCTGGATATATCGTTAATGATTTTATGAGATATTCAGAAATATATGTTTTATAAAATAAATAATATTAAAATATTGACATTTGTAATGGCTTATGGGTAATATTAAACTCTGTTTAGACCATATTTTAACAAAACAAACATTGTAATGGATCTGGCCTTCTTCTGAGTGGAGGGATACGGTGAAGTATTTCGACCGCACGCGTATGTGTGTATTTAAATGACTTCCAGCTAAGTCAGCCATCGAGGGTTCGGAAAGTTCAAGTTTGGCCTATCCCATATGCACACATTTGAACAAAGACTTTTCAACCTTACATAGATTCAAATGAGGGACCTTTCTGGTATAATGGTGGTCAGTAGTACAAATCAGAACAACTTTGTTATTAAATAGGTGCGACCCGCCTTTGCTTTATTTACACTAACATCTTAAACTTTATAAAAGGTTAAAAAAAAAAATTAAAACAAAATATATACATAGCAAATAATAATTCAAACAAAATATTCAAGGTATAAAAAAATAAATCCCGTTATATAGGGACTAGGTATGTGTACTTTAATTACTACGACATTTCTTTAATAAGAAAACTGTATGTTTTCTTGTAAATTTATGTATTACTTGTAAATCAGTAATCAAAACAAACAAGATAAAGGGAATAAGACTGCAAAAAATGTAAGACTGCATATACAGTATACGCTCGGTTATAGGAGTACCCAGTTATATGAACATCCAGAATAGTGAACAACAAAATTTTTACACATGAGGTTCTAAAGAGTGAACACAACCTATCTCTTTTATGTGAACAACTAGCAACCGTTAATTTTTTTGTAACTATTTGTTCTAAAGGGTGCTTTTTAAGAGCATCACAACTTTGAGTTGGCAAAACTCCTTTATTTAAGCACCCATTTAACAGCTGATAGTTGCTTTTTGTTTAGTTTGCTTTTAAATTTCATTATGAATCGACTTATGACTTATAATGAATCGAGCAACGGGCAAATTGTTGAAAATTTCAATCAAAATAATTTGGCGAATGGGCTGAAACACAAAATGATATTGATTTTGCATTTCCATTCAAAATTTTATTTTCCGATGAAGCCCATTTCTAGTTGAATGGGTACGTAAATAAGCAGAATTCTCGCATTTGGATAACATCCACAAAAATTACTGCGCACTAAAGCTTCATGGGCTGGCGGAGTCATTTAAATTTCATAATTTTTTTTTCCAATAAAGCCCGTTTCATTGATATTAAAAATATATTTCCTTGTTTTAGTATGATTTAAGCTTGTGTCACTCTATAAAAAACACCCTTTATTAGAAATCTGTTCTCCGCTAGTAAATGTGTATTTACGAATGCAAAGGAAAATTTATAAAATGGTTGGTGTTTGTAAAGTTATTGCTTGGAGTGAAAATAATATATCTGATAATGATATTTGGCATTGCGAAAATGCAGGGACAAGGCATTACAGAAATCCCTTAAAGTAAAAAAATATAACCGACTACTTTCATGTAAATTTATTATTAACAACCCAATTTAAAATAAAAACTTAATATAGGTTATGTATTATCAAGTCTTAAATACGATTTGAAATACTCATACGCCCTGTCTGTATTAGTTCATATGTATAAGCGAGCGTCTACTGTATGTTATATTAAATGTACGTATTATAGTAATAATTGTAATTATCATCTTCACAACATAATAATGAGTTATTACTTTTTCCTTTTTGGTTGTTTTTATAATAAAAAAATCGAGAAAAAAAACAACTTACATATTGTTTGATGTTATACTTTGTGCGGTTTTTTTTTCTCCTCCTTCTTCTTGCTCAAATCGGGATTGAAGGCCTTCTCCACCGTCGATGAAACTACCCAATAAAAAATTTCATCATTTTGCGAAGCACTAAAGGTACATTTAAAAAAATAAGCGCAAAATTATGCGCTACGCAATAAGACATACAGAATTCCGTAAGCGCAATGGTAAGCGAAACTTTTATGTTTCTCCCTTACAAACCTGCTTCGTTGGAAGCTCCATTTTTTATTTGGTACTTTGCCTTAGATTATTCATTACATACATATATTTACATACATATGTATGTATATATCTTTATATCAATCACACTTCCATAACAAAATTTTCTGTTTTTTTTTTCCTCTATATTTAGTACAAAATATATTTAAAAATTAAAAATTTACTTTTTTCTTAAGTCACGTTAATAAAATTTGTTTCTTTTGTTTTTTGGTTTTTTTTTTTTTTTTCTTGTTCACTATTCACTTCTTTGTCTCACTGATACCTATCCACAATTTGTTTCTTTTGTTTTTTCGTTTCTTTTTTTTTTCTTGTTCACTATTCACTTCTTTGTCTCACTGATACCTATCCACAACTAAAGGCGCAGTTAGCCGGGAGTAACAGTAACCTTACCGTAAAAAAGTAAGACCAATCTATTTCTTACAGATTGAGACGTAACATCTTACTGCTAACTGCAATCGTTCTAATTGCTTTACATACAACAAAATGAAACAGCAGCAGCCGTATTCTGTAATTCGCTAAAGCTAAATCTCTATCGCTTAAAATCTATAAAGTTGGCTTAGCGATGAAATTCTGTAACGTGCATTGCTAAATTTTGCAATGCCATAAAAATCTAATTCGCCGCAATTTAAGCTTTCAATGTCATCGCTAAAATTTTCAACTTTTGTATTCTCTAAGGCATTTTAGCGGTCGAGATTAAGCTTTAGCTAAGCGAATTACAGAATACGGCTGCTGATTTGCAACGTTACTGTTACTCCCGGCTAACTGAGCCTTAAAGCTTGATAATTATGCTTATGCCGAATAACCCTGGTAAAAGATGTAACTAGGAACAGAAAATAGACTAAAGAGAATAGGGAATAAAAAATATGATCAAAACTTAAGAAGTAGTAGTTAAATAAGACGAAAATAATTATGAAGAAATTGTAATCCCGTGATGGAACTCAAAAGTTATACACCTAGCGACGAAACAATACATCCAATATATTTTTTTGACTTTTAAGAATATAAAACTAATTTATATAATAAAAGTTCGTAACTTAGGACGACAAAACGACGACACGTGTTAAACTAGAACAACTTTACAAAATGTATGTATGTATCAGAGATCAGCAATGAATCGCTTTTTCGCTACTCATACTGACTCATGCAATTGTAAGTATAAGTGCGTATAAATCATTTTAACTAAACTACTCTGATTCACTCATACTCACAAGAGAAATATTTATGAGTGCGACGCACAGTGGCGCCATTTGAGTTTTTTCGTTGCAAAAATCATATCTTTTGAACCGAATAAGATAATTGAACAGTTTAAACAGCATATGATAGATAACTGTTCAGCCTATGAAATGAGCGTTTGGAAAGGGTGCTACGCTCTGTAGGGGCCTAATTATGGGTTATCAAAGTTAAAATTAGTAGAAAAATCAATTTTATGGTAACTAAAAAAAATTATTTTTACATTTTTAGATTGTTTTTATTTTTTTTCTTTAGGTTTTTATGTTTTAAATTATTACCCAACAAATTAAAAAAAAAATTATTTTTTTTTAAATTTATTTTTTCAATTTTCTGTAAAATATTCATCACAGTTCGTAAGAGAAGGTATATCTAAAAGACTAACCATTTCTAAACTATAATTATTTTCTAACTCTATTCGTGACTTCACATGCCGCAGGGAAGATATAAGTGGATCGGAAGATGCTGCCAACATGTTGAAGAGGTCCTCATTTTGCCTTACCCTTGATGCTTTGAATGTGTTCTGCAATCTATATTTTTTATAAAATTTGTTAAGAGACTCCTGTGCTTCTTCAGAAAGCTCTCCAATTGGCAAAGACTGGTACTCAATTATATCTTTGCCATGCGCCAATATTTTATGGACGGTCGGGGTCAACTTCTTCTGTGGATACATTTCTGCTAAAAGAGATGCAGTTTTCGACGCATATTCTCCATATTTTGTAGAATTGACATTTTCTTTGCAGTTTAAAACATCCAAGATCGTTCCCAATCTTTTCACGATTTGATTGTCAATTCCAGTGATTCTAGTTACTGCCTCATCATTTTCAAAAAATCTCCTAGAAGTGTTTCCATCGTTTGAGTTACCGTATCCGTGCTTGGGACAGTCTACTTTTAGTCCAACTTGTTTAAAAAAAGCATCCTGTATTTGCTTCTTTCTGATCTTTTCCTTATCCTTTATTGATGTATTTTCATCGAAGTTTTCCTCCTCTTGTGGTAGGGTATACGCCAGTTTTAGCAAGAATTCCATACACCTTATCCTTGCGTGCAATGGTGACATTCCATATTCGTAATTCTCCTCATTTGTAGAATCGTTTAAATTACCAAAGTTCTTCTGACTCTTTTTGCAAATCGGGCATGACATTGTTGAGGTTGTTCCTGTCAGTTCGTTTACGACTTTTCCGTCAACCATGGTCAGATGGAACTCGTAATTGCATTCAATATATTTTCCTTCTCCAATTTGCAGCTTTGTAGGCTTAATCTTGCTTATTTGTTCTTCAATGTCCTTCACCGTGGTCCTTATGAGTTCTGCCGATTCCCTTGCAAACTGAAACATTATTGGTCGGCAATAATGCACTGATGACGGACGTGGATTTTTCCAGTGAAGGGAAACATCCGATTTAAGCCGCAAAGGCACAACAGATGCCATAAACATATTTCCGTCCGATATTGTAGCGTCATCGGAAGATATCCTTTGCTTATAAACGCTTTGTCCGGATGATCCATCGCAGCCCCATTTGCTGATCAATGTCAACTTCTCAGGAAGAATTTTCACCTCATTTTCAGGAAGACTCTCCAACAACCGTTTTGCTGTATGGCCCATGAGATCCTGCAGATTGGCTTTCGCAGAGACTTCCGTAAATTCCGTATGCAGTGGTCGTGAATTTATTTTGGCTTGCGTAATATGCTTGTATCCGGGTAAAACGTCAGCGCCGTGTCGCGTTAAAGATGCCCGTAGTTTCTCATATTTCTCTTTGGAAAGTTCTAAGTCCATAAACAAGGCCAAGGCTTCTTCGGAACCATACTTTTTAATGTGTGCGTTTGTGGGCGTGGGAATGCTTTCCTTAATCCTTTTTAGTCGCAGTGGGCTTGCATCAGCAACAGATTTGGTTATGTGCGACCTAACTCTTTCACTATCCTTTGTAAATTTAATAGACAGCGCTTCCGATAATTGCTTCGTGGTCAAGTCATTGGTGGCATCGGCAAGTTTCCTCTTTCTTGTGAAAATTGAACACTCCTCAATACTTTTTTTTGGCCTTCCTTTTGCTCCTCTGGTTGATGTGGTGGGTTTATCTACTGCCAATATATCCAGGATGGTATCTTCATTAAGCCAGTCCTCGTATTTGGAGTTGAAGTTCTGAATGGTTCGATTAGATTTCACCCATTTTGCCTTAATATTTGCATATATCAGATAAAAATTATTTTTTATAATTTCGCTTCTCTCAATATTTCCGTATAAGCTATCAAGTTCTTCTAAAGCAGCTTCCGTGAAAAAATTTGGTGTGGTTGACTTTCTAAACAGTTCAAATAATTTAAAATTGTTCAACGCCATGTTTTCAGTACTTAAATTGTTTAATGGTTTCAGTAATTGTTGCGCCAACTTTCAGTCGTAGACTAATCCAGGCATTATGCTTATTTTGCAATATATAGGCTTATGCTACCATGCCGAAAAATGTACCTGTTCCCTACATACATATGGATTTAGGCTGAATAATGCATTTTTATATTATGCACGTGTCCAAATAAGATTTGTGCCTACCTGTAGTCAATATTGTTCTTGACCATTTGCAATATATAGGCTTATGCTACCATGCCGAAAAATTTACCTGTTCCCTGCATACAAATGGAATTAGGCTGAATAATGCAATTTTGATATTATGCACGTGTCCAAATAAGATTTGTGCCTACCTGTAGTCAATATTGTTCTTGACCATTTGTACGCCAAAGTATTGTTTAAGTGAGGTACGTACCTGCTAATTTCAATGAGTAGTTTTTTTAGATTTTAGATCAAACTACTGTCATACAATTTCTGCAACCATGTCTTTTTAACCTTTTTTACCTCTAGAAGCCAAACGGGCACGTACGGGCAGATAAAATTTTTGAATTATGTAAAGAAATAATCAAAGAACAGATTTTGCAAATATGGCAAATATAGAAAAATATAGATTTTTGTTATTTTCCGTCAAAGTTGAAAAATAGTGAAAAAACGGATAGTTTTTAAATAGTGATTTACCAGGAGAAACACAAAGCAAACAGTTCATTTTTTTTTTATCATTACACATTTAATAAATGCATCAATCAATACAAACAAAAAATAAGGCGATTCGTTACCTATTTTTCGTGATATTACACCTGAAATCGCAACAAATTTACTAAAAATTGTGTGTTTTTTTGAAAACCGAAAGTCGGTCAACTTTGAACGGCTATATCTTCTAAACTAAAAATGTGATATTATTAAGAGTGGCAGATTTGAAATCGTTGAAAAGTTTCCTATAACATGAGTTTATTCAAAACTTCGTCGGTGCTCATGAAAATTTTGATTTTTGCAACCTCGTTTGCTCTACGGGCGCTACTGTGCGACGTCGACATTATACGCATACTCATAAATGACGTCAGCTTGATTTATAATTTCAACAAAATACTTACAATACTCACAATGATTCAAATCATTAAGCTCATCCATTTACCGTTTTAACACAACAGAGAAAACACACAACTTAATAATCAGCGCTGCCAGATAAATTTGCCGAAAAATCGTCCACTTCATACATGTAACTTTAGTAAACTGTAATTGCCAAATCGTCACTTTGCTATTTCGGGGACAAATCTGGCAGCCTCGCATTTTGCTTCGCCTATACACATTGAGTTGAGTAGATTCTAAATCAAACACTACAAATGTTGCTAAGTATGAGTACGATGAATAAAATGAAACTTTTGAGTGAATATGAGTTTGAATAACATTGGCATAAGTATGAGTGCGTATAAGCACAAGAATTTATGAGTCATGATTTAGCTCTACTCACTTTTTCACTACTCATTGCTGATCTCTGGTATGTATGTATACCAGCAGTAATATTCTTATGAACAATAGCTCCACCTGTGGCTGGGGATTACTAAAAGAATTCAGAATATCACCGGTATAAGTTAAGCTTTTGCACCAAGGGGTAATATATATAGCCACACAATTTGGTTTTGATGGACCCTTCTAGCCTTGGTGAGGGTCGATTTAAAATTGTCCTTTTTTAAATAAGCTAAATGTTTTAGGATTCTCACCAACTTATGCCTTTGCATTATTTTTATAAAAACTGATATTCTGGGAGAATAAAAAATGGCAGAAAGGATTTTAGATTTTAAGATGTCAACTAAACTGTGGAGACTTTATCACTCGCCTCGTTTAGTGTGATATTACAAAGCCGTATCTACACTCTTTATCAGAGTTAATTATTCTTGAAAATGAGTAATCAAATTATAGATTTTCCCAATGTAAGTAGAATATTTTTGTCTTTCAATAATGTTCAGTATGATGTTCGGTAAGATTTAATTAAGCGTTTAAAATAAAAATACCTTTGTCTAGGGATAAAGAGAATATTATTCTCAACCCAGCACAACATTCACATGTGCTCGAAAGATCTCTTTATAGGGACCGATTTGGTCGGTTAAGGCAATACTAAGAGCAAATTATGTTGCCTTTGCTAAGGCCATGTGAGGTTCTAGACCGAACAGAACCTTATCAAATATTCTTAATATACGCAGGGTCGCTTTTTAATGTTAAAACATTAAGGAACTCATATTACTCTTTTTATTAAAATTCATGTATCAATGATTAAATTTATCCTTTGTCATGACAAAATGTTGTCCTGGTAGGTCCAAACAAAGTTAACCATAGGCCCCAAATAAACCCCCGCCGTAAATAAAAATCTCATATAGATTTAGATATCTAAATAATATTCGGCACAAAGAACTATTAACTGTAGTGTTAAAACATCCTATTTTATGTAACAGAAATAATAAAAACCATGTGTTTAGAAACACAGTTTGCTTCATACAACCCGGCTAAAAAGTTCAAAAGTTAATTACCCTATTCTTTGATTTTATTGTATTAAAACATCAATTTAACTTATTAGGATCGGTGTTTGATATAATTTTATACTGCACATATTTCCTTCCGACACTGTTTATCCTTTAATACTTAAAGATTCTCTTCTTGATTTTTAACTTCTACTTATCCTTTTTTTAATCGCGTATTTAGTTGCCAAAAACTGACTGGAGCAGTAAAATAAAAAGACTGAACAAATTGCTTTAACTTTTGCTCTTACATTTTTCAACTGTTAACAGATGTCAGTTTCAAATGAAATTTTTTGTCACTGCTTAAGTAATGCAGTGTATATGTATATGTACAAAACCCTATTTTTCTACTTTTTGCTGTTGACGTTAATTTTTTCTTTTTGTTGCACACAAAAATATTTTTAACAGTTTAAATATTTACTTGTAAACAAATTCATTAGTATAATGCCAAAAGATGTTTGTACAAAAGTTTGGGTGAGAAAAAAATTTTAACTAAATCTAAAAAAAAACAAAATGTTAAGGAAGTCAATTTGAAGTACGTAAATTTAAACTAAATGTTTGTAATTTGCCATTTAAAGGAAACTGTCTCTATTTATTTCATATTGCTACGAAATTAAAATTATTTTAGAGTAACTTTTAGTTTTAGTTACAAGTTATCTTGTAAGTTATAATTAATGTTGTATTAAGCTCCACTGTGTTGTAGACTTTAGATTTTATTGTAGATGGTACCGACAATTACTTAATTTGCGACCCTACCTTACTTTGCGACTAAGTATTTCTTAAGCCCCCTTGATACAACGGTGTAATTATTTGCTATTTTTCTTTGTTTAATTTTCTTAAATTTTTGTATCACAAATTTAATAAATTTTTTGCCATTTTCCTATTGGTAACAAGAAGTGCGACATATAAGATTATTAGGTTTTGAAACCCTTTCAAAACTAATGGCGATTTCTTTTCTGAGAAATATGTTGCATAAATGTTACATGCTGTACACAAAAGAGATAGAGCATGTAACATTTATGCAACATATTTCTCAGAAAAGAAATCGTCATAAGGTAAAATTCAAATATTTATTGTAAAATAATTGAAGTATTACAAATAAATTTCGCTTTCAGAATTTTAAAGCGACCTAAGCTACTAAAACTTGGATTTTTATTTAACAATATTCTTAAAAATTCTTAACCTAATAAGAATATGGCACGGGAAAACCCGACTCTAACTGCCAACTGCACCTTATGCACTGACCCGGACGATGGAACCATGGTAACCTGCTCGAAGTGTATTGATTGCTTTCACAGCAGCTGCTGTAACATTGACGACGATATCGAGGTCTTTACATGGGTTTGTCATGAATGTATTGCAGGGACAAATGAACAAAATGCCTCAAACAACCCTACACTGCGGGACTTAACTAATAATTCTTCCATTGAATTCATTGAGACCTCCAGATGTCATGCCCCATCAACAGTCACCGACGCTCCAAAAAAAGCTACAACTGCGTGCACGAACATGAGTGCCAAAAAGCAACTTCAATTGCAGCAGCTAGAGGAAGAAATGCAACTTAAGCAGGAATTTTTGCGCCGTTAGTACGAGTTACTACATGCTGAAGCTGAAGAATCTAATCAATCAGACAATTTTATACGGCCGGTGGTTAATAACATTAATAATAATATTGATGTACCACCGTGTGTACAAAATTGTCAAAATGACAAAAACTGCAGATTTCAGCTACAGTCAACATTAATACATAAAGGCAAAATCGCCACCATACGGACGGTATCTCAACAAGGTGAATTAACTCACAACTTAGCACAGGCACAAACCTGTTTCCACAATACATACGTTTGTATTTGAAATACACCTTTGGTTATTAAATAAACATTAACTGCCTATTGTACGATGTCACTCGAACGTTTACGTTCGCACAATTAACATGTAAACCAAAAAGAAATTTTTAAATTTTGTTTTTGTTTTATATGTTATTTGTGCGAACGTAAACGTTCGAGTGACATCGTGGAATAGGCAGTAAGTTAATACTTGATAAGAAATTAAGACGATGCTTTCTTATCTGGCTTTTTTGGAGTTGATAGTAGAACAGGGTATTTTTTTATTCATCTGGCACCCACTGGATCCTAGGGCGCCAAAGTGGAACGGGGTTTAAATACGTTTAACCCAGTAATAAGCCCAAAAGATATTGTCTTAGGGCCCTTATGCGACCCCTACACGTTGTAATTGGTCGTACAATTGAGTTGAATAGACCAATTGATCGTTCGCAGCACATGCTATAATTTGTTAACCAAATTATTTTAATAGCGATTTTTTAGCACAAGGAGCGATAAATGAAGTGCAGTTAGAAGAGGAACAAGAAAAGAAAAAAAATAATAGTTCTGGTGGTTTTTATCTTAAATATTGTTTACTTCACACGCTGTTGCTTTCAAAACGTCAGAATGAAAATAAAAAACGAAAGAAAAAATCGCCATCACACGTACCAATTTGAAAGCTCAAATCAAATTGATTTTTTGTTCAACTGATGACCAACCACACTTTTAACTTAACAAATGGCTGTACAACTTGATCGAATTGTACAACAAGTCGCAACATATAGGGCCGCATTATACCCCGTTTCGCCATACTTTAAGAAATCAAGCTAACAAGTTTTCGTTTATTTGTAGCAACAAGATTTATTAGACTGTAGTAAATCTTTTAGCTGAATAAAATTCGATGCAATAATCACAAAAAGGCGGTTTCTTCGCTTCGTTCTTATCATATTTTGCTACGAAAAAATCCTTTTCATATTCACCGACGAATGTTGTATAAACAATATGCCTTTGGCAACTCTTCTGATATATGGAAATTTTGAAATTGTACTAAATATGTCATTGGAGTGCTTCCGTACTTTTGCAATGCAAATAGTACTGAAAAAAGTACAATTGTACTAACTTTATCATCCATTCTCTGTACTGTTTTAAACACCTGATCAGGGATGTTAGATGTGCCGATTTTCAATAAATTTATTTTAAACTTTAATCTGTCATCAATTTTATAACACTTCAATCTGGCAAGTAAAGTTTTTTCTTACTTTGTATATGTGTGTCAGTGTTCCCAGTTTTGGGGATATATCCCCAAATTGGGGATTTTTTGGTAATTGGGGATAAACATTTCGTAAAAATCCCCAGGGGATTTTTTTTGGGGAAAAACACTTTTTTCGCTGGGGATTTTTGGGGATAATATATTATTATAAACTCCTTTTTTGCAATGGAAAGACAGATTTGGTCAAGATTTAGGCTCAAACATTAATCTTTTGTGCGGTTTAAACTTTTTCAAGAACTTGTTGAAATAGTTTTAAATATGGTTTTGTACCAACTGTTGAACTAGCATTTTTCTGTAATGAATACAACCATAATCAATATTTGTAACAGAATGCAATATAAGTTATTAGAATTAATAAGAATAAATACACACTTTAAAATAAATGCACTTTTTTAACAAACAACATGTAAAACAAAATTTCACTGGCTGATGAATCAGAGGATTTTGATTCCCTAGTTTTTGAAATGATAAATATTGACGCATAATTATTTTTCTTTTGCATTCAAACGTTACCCTTGTACATAGATATGTAGAACTTAAAGAATAAATAACATTAGTTTTAATAATATGTATGTATGTATGCATATTTTTCCATTGACATAATATTATGTATTTTATTTTTAAGAAAATGTGGCGATTTTTGGGGATAAGAAAATAGCTATTTTGGTGATTTTTGGGGATGAAAAATCGAAAATTGGGGATAAGGCTTAAAATAAAACTGGGAACCCTGATGTGTGTACAGGCGAATATATATTTAAACTAGCGGACCCGACGAACTTCTCCTCGCCCAATTTTAAGCCTTCAGACAAACTTTAGAGTAATATTACAACACAAATATTTAAATTTTCAATGTGATTTATTTGAATGGAATCAGTAGAGAGCGATTTGATGAACATTGTTTTCGATTTGTTTTCCGGCGCAAAAACAAATAACGAAGACGGTTTCCCAACACGCGAACATGCAACGTACAGCTGACCGTGCGAAAAACAGGGAAATTCGAGATTAATCCCACACACTCAAAAGAAAAATCAATCCAAACGTACTCAAATCAATCCGAAGCGGGATTGATAGTACGGTGAGTACGGATTTTCTTGAATCAAGTACAGAAAGATTGATTCAAGTACGGATTTTCAATCCCAAAATAATTAAATTATCTATATTCAATCCCGATTATGTACTTAAAGTAATCTGAAAATGAGATTGATTTAAGTAAAACTAAGATTGAATCAATCTCAAAATGCGCTTGATTCAAGAATTGTAAAATTGTTTTAATCCGAACTCGTACTTAAAATAATCCGAAAATGAGATTGACTTAAGTAAAACTAAGATTGAATTAATCTCAAAATGCGCTTGATTCTAGTATTATAAAGTTTATTTTATCTCCAATTTGTTCTTGAAAAAAACCAAAAAAGAAATTAGAAAGAAAAAATTATTGATAACTTACCCGTTTTACACCTTAAAGAATGATAAAACACCAACATCATGCCCGATATGGTTTTTACTTTAAAAATCTTATGTACATATTTAAATAAAAATATTAACTAAATGAGACGCAATTTTCAAATTTACTTTTTAACCCGTGGTGCACATGAGCCTGGCCGGACCTTTGTTTAATGTGTGGGGTCAAGTAAACATATGGGGTTTTTTTCGTTGGTCGACCTGTCAAATTTTGTATACAAACTAGTTTTTTATGTAAACAAACCAATTTTTTTTACTAGCAATTTTTTTGACAATCCGACCATAGAAGCAGTGTTGTTTTAGAGTTGACCTCACCTTCTAGTCAATTCGCCTTGGTGTATAGATAATCAAAACATGCGTAAGCCGGAGGGTTAAACATAAAACTAATACATACATATATATGTATATGTTTTTCTTCTTGTTCTGTTGTTTTTGTTGTTACTACAAACAAAAAACAAATCGTTTTGTTCTAACTTGTGTTGTTTTGTTGTAATTGTACAAAAAATTTTGAAACAAACACGTACGCACGCATAAAAAATGCAATGCTGAGAGATGAGACTAATAAGTTTTATGAGACAAAACCCTCATTTTGTAATTTTACTCTCAGAGTGGCACTTTCAACGAAAAGTTTAATCTTTTTTGTACTTGATTTAAGCATTTTATACTTATTTCAAGAAATATCGGGATTGATTTTTTAAAGTAATCCCATTTAGGATTGATTTAAGTACGTTTAAGTGTTATTCGTACTTGAATTTTTAAGTACGATTCGTGATTGAAGTAAGTATAAAAAGATTAATTTATCCCGAGTGTTTTTCTTTCTGTGCAGACTTCTAGTGATTGGCTTTGCGATTTATTGATTGTCATTGCAAATGCCAATCGAACGGGAAACTGAATCTGCATGAATTGGAATGGAAGGTCAGTTGGAATAATGGGAATTCGTGGGATAAGGACTTCCTCTCCTTTGAATTTGACCTTGATGATTGTCGCCTGAATCACATTGTTCATTAGCTTTATGACGGACAACCGCGTACCGTTGCATATTTTTGGAGGATTGAGATTCCGCAACATGATTATGATCGATACCACCTTCAGCTGTAAATTATGCGGCGGAGTTCCTGGTACATCAAGCGAGTTCAAAAATTCCGACGGGTAGCTGGTCGGTTAATTTTCGTCGGTCACGCAGTCAACAGATTTGTACGTGCGCAGTTGTCCTGCGATTTGACTTTGAATAATTAAGTTTAGGCTATCGACGTCCTTATTCTTCGCTGCTAGTATTGCCCTTTCACGAATCCAATCGAGATTTTTGTAGTTTTGTGCAATGCCAGGGAACACTTTGCCGATGAGTGCCTCCTTGGACGATATGAATTCACAAAAATTTTCAGGGAGCGATATCAATCCATTCAAAACATCAACAGGAATTTGGCCGTTGCCAAGCTCCAGCAGTTGCCCCGAGAATTTAGCAGGCGATGGGTCGTTCTGCAACGCGACTCTCATGTTTGTAGTCAACTACAACTTCTGGACATGCCTCCACAAAGACGACGATTACAGGCACGCGTTAAATTCATCCGTAGCAGAAGATTTGGGGATGGCAGGAAGTGTTTGACGAAAATATCCGGTGAGCAATCTTAAAGCCCCACCAAATTGTCTTAAGTGTTAACAATTCTATATTTTTTGGTTTTGTATAATTTTATACTTAATTATTTTTTTATGTTTTAATAGAGTAATTAATCCGTTTTTATATCACGATTTTTTGACGGTTTTTTTCAGAACTAATGACGATTATGACGATTTTTTTCAAATTTTGACGATAATTCGAAAAAAACCTCTAACATCACTGCACCTGACAAAAAGTTTATTCTTTATCATTATACATAGCTAATTTTTTTATACTTTTTATGTAATTTTCCGATTTAGTGATGTCAAAAAATTTTAGTGTTTGTTTTAAATTTTGTAATCGTTCGCGAATTGTAAACATTTTCTCGATTAAAGCGATTTTTCCTGATTTTTTAATAAATATAAGACTTTGCTATCATACCGCTGTTACCAAATATTTGGGAATTTCCGCTTTATAAACACTGTCAATTCAAACGGAGGCGAAAAGTTCAATAGCTTTTGCCATTATTAGAGGCGAATTTTTTTGAATAAAACATGCTACTCTTTAAGAGAGCAAAACACCAAATTGATTTTTTTTATTAAAATGTCTAATTTTTGTTTTGAAAAGAAACCACCGTAAAAAATAACAAATATTTATATGAGCTATGTTTGCTTGGCGTTGTGGTATAGATTGGGATCAGCCCCTTAATGAGACCCTCTACTCTAAGTGGAAAAACTGGCTAACATTTTTACCCGCAATTACTGAAGTTTCCATACCACGATGCTATTCGCTTTCACTGCAACAAGAAAATTATGTTGCTGTGTTACACACATTTGTCGACGCAAGTGAAGAAGTCGGTGAAAAAGTCGAGGTAGGGCTTGTTGCAGCAAAAGCAAAGGTGGCCCGGCACCACTTCGGCCCTTTTCTGTACCACGACTCGAACTTCAAGCGGCAACTATTGGTGCAACCCTCATGCAGACCGTAAGCTGCCACAACATTAAATTCCAACAAAGGGTAATGTGGACCGATTCAAAAACAGTATTAGCATGTCTAGCGGGTGATCCTAGAAAATACAAACAATTTGTAATGTTTCGCAAGTAAACACAAACCATAGTTGGGGGTAGTGCACTTAATATTGATCTACATCAACATTGCACTCTCACTAAATAAAACTGCAAAAAATTAGTTTTTACTATTTTTTTACCAGTTTTAGTGATGATTGGTATTTTTTTCACTAGCACTTAAAAAATTAATTACTATTGCAAATTTTTTTAGTATCACTATCTGTGATTGAATGCATAAAATCTGCACTCAATTCAAATCTCTAGTTCAAAATTTGTACTTGCAATGAAAAAGCTGTACAAAAACATAATATCACTAAATTTAAAAAAAAATTTATTTTGTATGTGCATGGTGTTCTGTCAATAACGGAATAGTTCTTGGATATAATCATGAAAACACAAGTTTTCTATTTTAAATTGTGTGCAAAATTTTTAGTCAAATAAGTGAAGTAAAAAATGCAATATACTGATGATTGCTTTTTGTAAATCAAATAATTTGTTTAGCGCAAAATATTTTAACAATCACTCATGTGTAGTGAGATTGCTAATTTTCAATTCATCACTCAACATCAACAAAATTATTGAAATCAGTTTTAACTAGTGCACTACCCCCATCTACATATGACATAAACCATGTGTTTTGATAATTGCCATTAAAAAAAGTACAACAATTTTATTTAAATAATTTTCTAAAGTAAAACAAAAAAAAATTTAATTTTATTATTAATTATTGCACTTTTCTACATTTTTCTTTTTTAAACGCTTGTTATAAACCCCACCTCACATATGGGCATTTCCCCAGAATGGTCTACCAGGATGAAAAAATAAAATGGTGTTAATCATCGTCTTTTATTGTTTCTTATTATAAAAAAAGTCTATGATTTTATAAAAGAATGGTTTCATGGCATATCTCAGCTGTTTAACTTGAGGAAATTGCGCTGGAAACTGGAAAATTTTATATTTTCTTATATTTTCTACTTCTAAAGACATTTTTTATACCTATTTTACATGCAAAAAAATATGTGATATTTGCAATCTTTCTTCACAACCTCTCCATTACAATTAATTGTAAAAGGACTATTTTAAGATATTTATGGGAAAATGCATGGTGGTAATAATATAAAAACATAAAGAAAAATCGTACGTGCGTGCATTTATTAGTATTTGAAATTAAAAGAACTCAAACTGAAATGATAGCGTTGTTTTCCTTTATTTCGTGTATAAAATTCATCTTTATATTCTTTTTACTTTCCCCATTTAAAGAGAAGGTGCCGTTATATTTTTTAAGGTGATGATATTAAATCAAAAACTTTAACACGCTTATCTCCAAAAGTATGTTTTTGAGTTATAACGATGTTGCAGCAAATGAGCGATATGAGTTATTTTTAAGTTTAAGATGAAAATATTTACTATGCCTTGCTAGTGTTTCTCAAAAAAAAAAAAAAAAAAAAAAATTCTGCCGTAAAGAAAATCTATGACAGTTTGGTTTTAAATGGCTTTTAAGCTTTTTTTTTCATTAGACAAACAACAAAAAATCGATTTTTTCTCAAAAAAAAAAAAAAAAAAAAACAAAAAAAAACTTCTGCAGATTACCCGACTTAATGTTTCCTCTAAAAAGAGCAAGTGCAAATAAACGAGCCTACTCAGAAGAAGAAGAAGAACTCTTCTTTTCTGTTAAATGTACAGTATTTATCGGATATAAGAAACGTACAAAATCCAGGAAAAAAGTTTCTTATAAGCGTTTCTTTCTTATATACAACTATTTTATATAAGAAACTTATTTCTTATATAAGTAGCTATGGCCATAAGACTTTCATATTTTGGTTTTCTGTCTTTTTTTTGTTACAAAGGGTCTTCACCTGACAATTTTTGGTTATAATAAACGTCAAACTTCATATAAAAAAAACGCTGACAAAAATTTTAAAGTTTTTTTTTATATGGACTTTGACGTTTGGTATGACAAAAAATTGTCAGGTGACGACCCCATGTTAACGTTTCTAACTTTTAAATAATTATTTTCTATGTCTTTTGAGTTTTTCACTATTTTAGATAACGTTGAAAGTCCAATATTATATTTTTTGCAATTTCGCTTCTTTTTATACCGTTTTGTAAATCTTTTAAAATTTTAACTTTTGTTTTTATTGGCAAAAAAACACAAAGCTTCTCATGAGTACCAGTTCGCTCATCTAAAACTAAAAGTAAAAAAAAATAACTTTGTTCTTGTTGTACAACTATCAGAAAACAGAGTATTCCATGCAAACTACATAAATTCTGCGTTGCCGTTGGAAGTTTCTTATATAAATTCTTTTTCTATACATTTTGTGATTTTGGTGTTTAAGAAAAATGTTCTTTTATCAGTTTTTTTCTTATAAGCGTTTTTCTTATATGAAACCTTTTTTGTTAGAAACATCACAAAAAAGACATGGTGTTTTTGAAAATGTTTCTTATAAGCGTTTTGTTCTTATATGAGATGTTCTTATATCCGATAAATACTGTATACAGACTTAAAGAACATAAAGGGTGGTTAAATTTCAAGGGCCGATGTTGATTTTGAATAAAACACAAACTATTTAGGAAATTATTGTAATTTTATTTTATTATGATATATTGGTATTACTCAATTATGTATGGAACAAAATATCGGCCAAATGGGCGCCGCGACCACGGCGGCACACCTCCATCCGATGGTCCAAATTTTCGATGACCCTGAGTCATAATGGAGGTTCTATGCCGTTAATGTGCCGAATTATCTCATCCTTTAGCTCTTGAATTGTTGCTGGCTTATCGACGTACACCTTTTCTTTCAAATAACCCCAAAGAAAAAAGTCCAACGGTGTCAAATCACATGATCTTGGCGGCCAATTGACATCGCCATTACGTGAGATAACACGGCCATTGAATTTGTTGCGCAAAAGAGCCATTGTTTCGTTAGCTGTTTGGCAAGTGGTACCATCCTGTTGAAACCACATATCGTCCACATCCATATCTTCCAATTCGGGCCATAAAAAGTTCGTTATCATCTCACGATAGCGAACACCATTCACAGTAACTGCCTGACCGGCCTCATTTTGGAAAAAATACGGCCCGATGATGCCGCCAGCCCATAAACCGCACCAAACAGTCACTCTTTGTGGGTGCATTGGTTTTTCGACAATCACTCTTGGATTCTCATTCGCCCAAATGCGGCAATTCTGTTTATTGACGAATCCACTGAGGTGAAAATGTGCCTCATCACTGAAGATGATTTTCTTCGAAAATTGATCAGCCACTGTTGCCATTTCTTGCCACCATTCTGCCCATTCACGACGTTTGGAATGGTCAAGAGGCGTTAGTTCTTGAGCCAATTGCACCTTGTAAGCGTGTAAATGCAAGTCTTTATGCATAATGTTCATCAACTACGAGCGTGAGAGGTGCAATTGTTGGGCACGACGACGAGTTGAGGTGGACGGCTCTTCAGCCACACTATCGCGAACAGCAGCAATATTTTCTGCAGTACGAGCTGTACGAGCATGCACTGGTGTTCTCACATTTTCTACAGACTCGAATTTTTCCACGATTTTTGCGATTGTACGCACATTTGGACGATCAAATTGACCAAAAAAATCACGAAGTGCACGATATGCATTTTGGTTTGATCGCCATTTTCATAATAAGTCTGGATAACTTTAACACGTTGTTGGATTGTGTATCTCTACATTATTCAAATTGAGTAAGTCTGAAATAGAGAAATGTCAAATAAAATTCGGAAAAAAACTTGGCGTTTAGGTGTGGTTCACATTCAACATCGGCCCTTACAATTTAACCACCCTTTACATACATATACATTTGTTTTTGATTTTTTTGTGGAAAAAAATATTCTTAGTACATACATATATTATAAAAGTATATTTTTTTTATGTCCTGAGTGCCCCGGTAGGCTAGCTAGTAGTGAGCTAGTCTATCAACCCCGGGGTTGCGGATTCGATTCCCGCCAGAGACTCTGGTTTATTTCCTGCAGACAAGCGTCAAGCTTCGCGGGGATTAGCATAGGGAATTAAAAAAAAAAATAAAAATAAAAAAAATAAAAAAATATAAAAAAATGACTTGACATTGTAATAAAGCACAGTGAAATTAAACTTAACTTATTATCTAATCGACCTGTTTTTGGATTTGTATCATACATACACAGAAAAAATTATTGCCGAATTATTTTCAAACAAACGCTTGTTTGAAAATTTTTTTATTTTCTATAAATTTTTTTACTGATTGAATCAATATTTTTGTTTGATTTTAATTTAACCAACAAAAATGTGGACGACTCTTCAAAAATATAATAAACGCGTTATTGGTGTCAAGTCATACAAAAATCTTAATAGCAAATTTTTTGAACCCAACCAATTGTAGGGGGATGTAAGAAAAGATAAACTCACTGTTTATTGTTGGTGTTTTGTTTAAGCTTTGATATTGTTACAGGTAAGACTTTGAGTGTTTAAAATTCTTATTTGCTTTAGGTTTTTATTTGTATAATATTTTTAGCTTTTCTTAAATCTTTGGAAAAGGTTTCCTGATGATCTGGCCTAAGCAACCAGTGAAATGCGCATAGAGGCTAGCTTTCCCTCAACAATAAATTTCGGTGTATTTATCAAATATAGAAAATTGGGAATTTAGCACGTCATACAAAAATCTTAATAGTAAATTTTGTATTCCCGTAAATAACTTTGAAAATATATACTTGCATGTGCCCGTGCAGAAAACTGAACTGCCAAATTGGTTTTTTTTGTTGTTTTCTTTCGAAGACAATATAATAAAGCAATTTGTTTTTTAATTTAGTTTTTTCTTTTTACCCACTTACAACTACAATTCGAGTCGGAAAGAACCCAACCAATTGTAGGGGGATGTAAGAAAAGATAAACTCACTGTTTATTGTTGGTGTTTTGTTTAAGCTTTGATATTGTTACAGGTAAGACTTTGAGTGTTTAAAATTCTTATTCGCTTTAGGGTTTTATTTGTATAATATTTTTAACTTTTCTAAAATCTTTGGAAAAGGTTTCCTGATGATCTGGCCTAAGCAACCAGTGAAATGCGCATAGAGGCTAGCTTTCCCTCAACAATAAATTTCGGTGTATTTATCAAATATGGAAAATTGGGAATTTAGCACGTCATACAAAAATCTTAATTGTCAAGTTTTCATAATTTTGTATGAAATATTTAACGCTCTTTAATGTTGTCGTCTTTTTGCATTTTTTTATTTGATCGTAAGCAACACTTCTTTATGTGAAATATAAGAACTACAACAAAAACACACACACAGTCTATTTTTGGACGCTTTAAAAAAGTGCAATTATAAGAAAAACAATAGCAGACACAACATTATAAGAAACAAAATCCCGTATTCAATTTTTTGAAACTGTTTGGTTAAATACATCAAATACAAAAATAGAATGATTACGAAAAACATATCGAGTTGGTCTGCTGCCGTTTTTGGTTACATTTCTTCTTTAGCAAAGGAAAGGATACAGCAACAGAGAGTGATAAAGAAAAACATTGTGTTGTGTGTATTAATAAGACTTCGTTCAAAAATTATTCGAACAAAAAAATGTGTCTCAAAGCCAGCCGGCGGCTCTGCCCTGCCGTCACCTTCACATACAGTGCTTACTTGTGTGCGCGTCATTGCTTGTGCAAAAACTTTTTTTTTTTTTTTTGATTTTAAAATTTAGTATATGAATTTCAGCAAACTTTTTGTTTGATTCAGTTAAATTATTTGTTTCAAAAAATCGGTGTTTTTTTCAATAAACAAAATGCAAATAAATTGTTTGAATATGCAAATTTGTTTATAGGACCGATTTCAGACAAAAAATTGTTTGATTCTACAAATTTTTTGTTTGAATTGGAAAAATAATTTCTTCTGTGTAAGTTTTTTATATAAAAATGTTTTATTTAAATTTTTCTTATTTTTTGGATTCTTTTGAAAATTGTTAAAAAAAAAAATAAAGTAATATATATGTGGTGTTTATAGAATACGAGCGCCTTCCTCGTCCGTTCAACATACATTTAAAACAAAAACAAAATTTCGAAATTTGTTTTTGTTTTAAATGTAAGTAGAACGAACGAGTAAAGCGCTCGTGGTCTATAAACTTCACAATAATATACCTATCTGAAACTTCTGACGTAAGTAGCTAACAAACGAACATTAGTATTTCTACTCAAAAATCCAATCATCTTAGACATTTGCGTCTATTTCTAAGATTGGATATATCAGTGATGCGAAAACGCAACACTGGGCCTTAACGATATACAAATTACATAAAATTTTCAATTACAAACTTATTTATACAATCACTTGCTATTTACAACAGCATAATAAAAACATGTATATATTTTAGTTATAAGTTACTTACCAAATGCCCCCATATGTGTTTGGTTACTAATACACATATACTTACGTCGCAATTGTATATATCGTTGGTCTCATGTAGAAAGGCCACACACTCCTGCAACTTTCCAGGAGAAGGCAAAAGCATAATAGAAACTGTTCAATTGCTTGTTAAACTGATATTTTTGATGCTATTGTATTAAGTTTTTGTGACGAGGTGTATTTGTGGATAATATATTGGAATTATTAAAAAACTCAATTTCGAAAAAAAATCGTGTTAGGGCATTTCTACATGAGACCGACGATATAATTGTTGGTTATCTAAACCTCTGCTGCTTGAGAAAAATGTAACCAGCAGCTTGTCGTCTGCGTAAGCTTTAGACACAACCAACAACCATCTCGTTTATCTCTTTACTAACTCCCAATGAGAGAAGCATTCCAAATAATTAATCTTCCTTCCATTCTCAACACATGCAATCTTTAATAAATTAGTAAAAGTACATAAATTAACACCTAATCCACGGGAACAGGTTATACGGCCGTGACGCAACAATATAAGAACGTTCCACCAACCATCTGTTCGTATCAAAGCTGCCCCTTAAAAGGTACAGATTTGTCCGGTTTAACGTGATCGTCGTCCGAAGACCCTTCCTCACGGTGCTCTTAACACTGGGTCAAAACATGCGTGACCAGCGCCCCCTTCCTCCTTCGCCACAAACTGTGGCACCAGAGCAAGGGTACCGACTTCGAATCCGTGCATTTGGACACTTCATCCCCCTCGGTGAAGGGCGGAGCCTATCTAACACTCCTACCATTTTATGGTCAAATGGCAACCGGTTGCAATGCAACTCCACACCGAGCAATAAATTACTCTACCCGCGATATGAGTATTAAACCACAACCACCACGTTACTCCCCCGAAGGGGCCTCACCATAACCAGGTTGGGACCGAGGTCCCAAGGGCACCCTGGTTCCCGTGGCACCGAATAAAGACTTCGGTCAGCTTCGTAGCCTAAACTACTACCAGTTGGACCCCAAACGGTACCGGGACTGGTGACCCACAGCAAACAGCAGCACACAACGCCAGCAACCAGCAACACAGCAACACTGCAACTGCAACATACATAAAGGGACCATACATCACCAACAGACGATACAACAACACAATAAACAGCCGCTCTCACGAGCGACACTTTGGCCACCCCGCGTGACACCAGCAAGGGACATCACGCACAAACAATGACCACAGGGACAACAATAAACACAGTCACCCTCACGGGAGACTCAATGGTCACAAATTTATTTATTTGTATTTATTTATTTCATTGACTGTCCTATGCTACAAGATTAAATCTTATAATTACAGCATAGGATTTTATAAAGCTAAACAGGTTAATTTGTTTATAAGAATTAACTTAAAGAATTACATATAATAAATAGTAAAAATATCTAATTTAAACATTTTAACAAAAATTATAAATAAATTATCATAAAAATAATATTAAAAGTGATTGAACAATTAAAAATCATAAGAACAAAATCATAAAAACAAAATCATAAACATCAAATCATTAAACAATAAATCGAGACGCTAAGCGTACAGTTTTAGAACTTCAATTTTAAATTTGGATGCGTTACTATATAGCTGGATGTGATATGGTAGTTCGTTCCAGAGGCGTATGGCATTGATAAAAAATTGCCATTCAGATACAAGCGTTCTATATCTTATGGCGATAATTCTTTTACTCCTACTGGATCTCCCAAATCTAAGTAAGTCATATAGATACTTTGGTGTTTTCTCATAAACAATCTTGTGCAAACACAAAAGAGTTCGTAGTTTAAGGAGGTTTTCAAATGAGATTCCAAAAAGTTTTGTGTTAAACATGGATACTGAGCCATATCTTCTGATACCAAAAACATATCTCACAATATTCCCGTAGATGGATTTTAGTTTACGCTTACTAACAGCATCGCAATTCGAGAAAATTTCACACCCATAGAGCAAAGATGGTATTAAATAAGCTTTAGCAAGAAGCATTCTAATATTTAAAGGGGTGCAATGTTGAGTGGCCCAGAGTGTTCTTAACATTCCATATGTTCGTCCCACAGCACTGTTGACGTGATTAGTCCAGGAGAGAATGTCGTTAAATATAATTCCCAGGTTTTTGACAGAAGTTACGATTTCGATTTGCTTGTTGTTAAGTCTAACGTCAAAAACACGATCAAGATTAAGTAATCGCTTATGAATAACAATGCATTTCGATTTTTTCGGGTTAAGACAAAGCCCATTTGCAGCTGCCCATTTATGTATGTTATTTAAATCATAATTAAGCTTGGAGATCGATGCATTCAGCATTTTGACTGTGCTACTGAGATATACCTGGACGTCGTCAGCGTACATATGTATGTTACAATATTTGAGTTGAACCGGTAGATCATTAGCATATATGGAAAATAAAAGGGGACCCAAAATCGATCCCTGAGGCACACCTCTTGTTACAGAGACTGTTGCAGATATGCGGTTATATAAAACTACTGATTGAGAACGATCAGATAGGTACGAAGACATAAGTTTAGCTGAGGTGTAACTAAAATTAAACATATGTTTCAGCTTTTCACATAAAATGAAGTGATCCACAGTATCAAAGGCTTTTGAGTGATCGAGTAGTACCAAGAGAACCACTTTTCCATTATCGATTTGTTGCCTTATTTCTTCAGTAACACTCAACAGAGTTGTGACACAGCTATGCTTTGGACGAAATCCTGATTGCCTTTCAGTAAGTAAGTTATTTCTTTTGACAAAATCGCTTATTTGAGAATGTAACAACTTTTCAAAAACTTTAGAAAGAAATGAAAGGATTGCAATTGGCCTAAACTCCTTGTTTGATTTAGGTATTGGTATAATCTTTGCATATTTCCATTTAAGGGGGTAAGCACTTTTTGTAATGATGTTGTTGAAAAGATATGTTATATAAGGTAAAAGAAATGGTAAAAGTATTTTTATAAATTTTGGGTGTATATTATCAAATCCAACGGCATTTGACTTGATTCTTGAACAGCACAATACGATATCAAATTGATTAACACATTGAAATTCAAATATTTCACCTAAATCAGTGTGCAAATTTAAGTTATGGTGGTTGCCAGAGGAAAAATGTTCTGTTGAATTATGGATTGTATTTGTGGTTTGTAAATTTATTGGGGAGGAATTGTTGAAATTGTAGTATTCAGGGTTAGAATCAACCATAGGTATATTCATAAAAGTGTTACTAATTTCGTTCAAGTCAGCAGATAAATTTCTGTTATTTTCTACTATTCCTATACCGATTTCTTTTATAGTTTGCCATGTTTTTTTGGAATTAAGCGCACTGGAAAAACGTTGAGAATAGTATTCAGATTTAGTTGCTCTAATTAGACTAGTGGTATCCCCTCTTAGTCGACGATACTCTTCATGTAACTCCGTGGTTTTATAACGTTTCCACCTTTTGTATGCAATATCTCTTTGCTCAATGAGATGCCTAATTGTTTGATTGAACCAAGGTTTAGAGTTGTTTGAAATACGTTTTGTTTTTATTGGAACAAATAAGTCATACAGATGTAGTATATTATATTCAATGAACGATAATTGTGAGTCAACTGAAGGAATGGTGTAAATCTCACTCCAGTCAATACTTAAAAACTTGTTGATTAAGAGCTGCATATTTAAGTCCCTAAAGTCACGATAAGTGTGCAGTTCTTCTTCCCGTATCAACTTAAAATCATAGGATGCAAATATCAAGTCATGTTTAGAAAAACCTGGCGCTGCAATTTGATCATAGAAAAGAACAGACGTTACATTTCCAACGAAAAATATATCAAGAAGGCTATTTCTTGTTGATGTGAAGTGCGTTGGGAGGCAGTTATTTATGGGAGTTAGTCCAACTGACATCATATTAATGACCCAGCAACGACGCGACAACGGTGGAACAGCAACAATTATGCAGCAACGTAGAGCAGGGGGTCGTTCCGGTAAATAGTCACAGCTTGCCGCTACTCCACCACGACATTCCCCTCTCCAGCCCCCAAGGAAGCCAGAGGTGAAAATGCCACGGCACAAGCAACAGCAGCCAGGACAAATTGCCATCCATCAAATCAGCGAGATTCATTCCATAATCAGCAACCGACCTCAGAAACAACAGCAAGAAATGTGCAGAGCGGACAGTTGGACGATATCCGCAAACGTCGGTTCGCAGATGACTGTGAGTAACTGCCTTCACTATCTCCGTCTTCTCCTTGTAAAAACCTCCTGGGCAAATTGCCCCAACCTCCCCATCGTCCGATCGTCCTCTAAGGCCCTACTATAATCCCAACCCGCCCCAGTATGAGTGATGCCCATACTATCTAGGTCCTTAATGTCATCATAGTAATGACACTCAGCAATAACGTGCCATACGTCCTCGGTCCCCCTCCCACACCCACAGTCCGAAGTGTCCGACAAGGCCCTCTTATGCAAAAATGCATTGAGTGAGCCATGTCCCGTCAGTAAGAACCCCAGACTAAGGCCGAAGCCAAAATCTGGGCGCTCGCGTACGAAGGGCGCATCCCGTATAAAAGCATACGTGACACGACCCTTGTCAGAGTCCGTCCAGCGCGTCCTCCACCTAGAATCAAGGTGATCGGCTAACATCACCTTGATTTCCCTACTCTCCCTATTCACCACGTCAACAGCAGAAAGCCAATCATGCGCAAGAAGTGGCAGCCCCTTCTTGATCTTATAGGCGATAGCACGGCGTATCACCTCTAAGTCAAGGGGAGCTGCAAGACCTGAAGAGCATCCGTAGAAACAGTCCGACAGACCGGCATGCAAGCAAGCATAGCAACCCTCTGACAAGTAAGCACCTTATTGCGGCCAACAACAGTCATAACTGTCTCGTACCATACAGGCGCACCATACGCTGCGCATGCAACGAACAGCCCGCCATAAATGGTTCGAACAGCACGCCTGCTGAGGCCCCAGTCACTCCGCAGTATACGTTTGACCTTACCAACGACAGCAGTCAGCTTATCCCTTACATGAGCAAGATGAACCAAAAAGTTCATCCGCTCACCCATCATTATTCCCAGATACTTGACCTGAGTCACATATCTGAGACTAACAATACCAGACTTAATGACTGGAGGACGTGCACTAGACAATCTGCCCTTGAGCAGCATTATCACAGTCTTGTCAAGATTAATCTCAACACCGACTTGTGCACCCCATTCATTAACTATGCGCATGACCTGCTCACCCTTCGCCTCCAGAACAGCACGAGACTGTCCCTCAAGCAAAACGAGCAAATCATCTGCATATGCGCACAGATTGCAGAGACGGCTCAGACGTGCCAACAATGGATCCATCATGAGGTTCCATATAACAGGACCACAGACAGAACCCTGCGGGCACCCCCGAGTTACATCCCTCCAAGCTGTGCCGCTGGCACCAACCACACAAGCTTTTCTGCAGCTAAAGTAACTTATCCACAAGTCAAGCTCACGACAACCTACACTTCGCAGTCTGTCATGAACCGCATTCCAGTGGAGATGGTCAAACGCACCCTTGAAATCGACAAACACTCCTAGCACATACTTGTCAGAAGCATTACTAACGCACTGCTTAACATGCAGCCACGCAGCTTCAACGGATCTCCCCTCCCTAAATCCAAACTGGTACTCAGAAGTCGGCTCAGTGCTATCCTCCTTTAGTCGCGTCACCATTATCCTCTCAAGCACTTTTCCAAGTACTGGGAGGAGACTGATGCCCCGATAAGAGCGAGGATCACTCCTCACTCTATCAGGAGACTTCAGGAGAACAACAACACGAGCAGACTTCCAAGCCCTAGGGAAATAGCCCTCACTCAGACACTTCCCAAAGATTGACTCCAAGTATTCCGGTATGGCCTTCCATATGGCCTTAGCTATCTCTCCAGTCATACCATCAATACCCGGCGATTTCCTACTCTTGACACGGCAAAAACTGTCCGAAACTTCCGACCTTTCCAAGTCGGGAGGGGCGACCGAATCCCGTATAACAGGGGAACGATCAACCACCTCCGTCCCTGAAAAGAAAACCCCCAACAGTGTGTCAGCGCATTCCCTCCAAGAGGACAATTCAATATTGTCAACCCGGAGGCAAGCAAGGTCAGCTACTTTTCCTCTACCCCTGCAAATACGGTAAACCGTACCCCAAGGGTCATCCCTGTTGTCCCGTACGAATCTCCTCCAATCGTCCTCCTTTATCCTAAGAATCATGTCCTTGTACGTCTTTAGGGCAGACAAATAAGTGGACTTGCGCAAAGCGAGATCGTCAGAACTGGCACGTCTGGCCCTCTGGAACAACCTCCTGAGGTGCCTGACGGACCTTTTCGTCCGCTCTAACTCGCCCGTCCACCATTTGACCTTGCTAGGCGTCGTTCGACCACAACGACCCAGCACGGCATCATTAACGGTTAATAACCACCGATTAATCATGCTGACCTGGTCATCTATCGTCAGTGCCCTATAGTCACTCAGCGGGCGCGTTAGCGCCGCCGCCCTAAATTCCCTAGCATAATTGTCCCAGTCCACACCGTTACTCCGCCATCTAAGAGGCAGAGGCGTCTCCCTCGTTCGTTCTCGTAAGGTGACCATAATCTCGATCGGATTATGATCACTTACTCCCCAATCGTCACAAACCCTCCACCTAAGTCCAAAACTCGTCAAGGCCGCGCTATTCGCGAGCGTCACGTCAATGTCACTAACACCATTTGGACCATCGAAAGTGTATAAATCACTCGGCTCATTAACAACAATGAGGCACTTTGTGACCAGCCATTCGCTAAGCACGACTCCTCGCATGTAGTTCGGATGACCAGAAACATTCCTGGGCATCTTAGAGAACCACATACGAGAGCATGCGTTTGCGTCAAGTCCGAGGATAATCGGAATGCTACTCCCAACGAGTAGCACCGTATCCATGTAACCTAAGTATGCGTCCAAAGGCTCCCTACCTACACAGTAGATGCTAGCCAACAACATCTTCCCAAAACCACACTCCACAGAAATGCAGACCCCCCATTGGCTACTGCTAACTAACATAACGTCCATGTCCCTATCATCAACTACTATAGCCGAGTTTCCCCCGCTGTCCGTATAAACTCGCATCCCCCCCGGCAAGCCCCTAACACAGCCATCCACGCAATACGGTTCCTGCAGAAGTGCAAAATGAACTCCACGACGTCGCATCGCCTGTCCCAACTCACACATTACCGCATATGCACCTTGGCAATTAAACTGGAAGATAGTAAACCCCTCCATATTTAATGTCTAGCATTCGCCCTAGCTACCGCGGCCGCATAGACCGGACACTCCATTGACATCATCAGATGGTTCGCGGGCAAGCCCTTGAACGCACAATTCCGGCAACGAATTTCATTCTGGCACCTAGGGGCACCATGTCCCATCACACCACATCTCCGGCACACCTCATCACCCATACGGCACTCGCTAACACGGTGGTCGAAACCAAGGCACCGATAGCACGCAAACACTGGCTCCTGGATACGCACAGAAAATCGGAACCACTTTACATAAACGCCAGTGGCCCTAAGGTGCTCCGCAACTCTCGGCGTGCATTCCAGATTAATATTTACTGGACCTCCATCTGCCCTCCAGGGCCTATACACCAGCCTCACGCTCTTTCGATAGGACTCCGGAGACAACATCTCCTTCAAATTCAGCTCATACAGCTCCGTCATAAATTCATCTGGGGTGATCTCCGCGTGCACACGCTGCACGGTCACCTTAGGACCCAATTTATAGGTCGCAGACACCTGGAGTCCTACCTCCTCAAACTTTCTATTCTCCACAATCTTCTTCCTTTCAGCTACGGAGGGAGTGCGGATTACTGCACCACCATCCCGCGTTGGCCGTACCTCGTGCACTCGTACACCCAGCGTTGGACCCACCTGCTCCACCACCTTGCTCACCACCTCCTTAGATGATACAGGGACACCTTTCCCCTTCACCATCACAGCCCACGTCTCCACCGGATTCGTCGCGTATGGCAACTTGGGAGCAGCCACAGGGACATCAGGCGCCTTCGGCACCGCAAATACAGGCGCTGCACCAGCCGAGGCCACCTTCGAGGGCCCAGCTACCACACCAACATCCAATCGCCCCCTCAGTCTTTCATTTTCTGCAATGAGCCGAATCAATACCTCCTCGTATTGTGCCGCAAACTCCAACACTTCGCTCGCCAGCCTAGTCGGCACGCCCTCCTTAACCACCACCGCCGTTAGACCCCTCGTAATTTCTTTCATCCCTTGAATCTCGCCATCAGCAGCTGCCATACCTCCAACCTTCCTTCTGTTTCTCGACCTACGGGAACCATACACAGCCGATGACGCGTCAGTGTTTACTACCATCACCTCATCGTCACCTACAGCTCCACCCGAAACGCCTGCAGCAGCACCAGTAACAGCCTTGGGAGCACCAGCAACACCAACAGCACCAGCAGCACTAGCAGCACCAGCAGCAACAGCACCAACAGCACCAGCCGCCATAGCAGCAGCACGCTTAGCCTGAGGGGAACCAGGCTTGAATTTCTTCGAGGTCGCCGAACCTCCATCTTCAGCACTCGACATCTCACTGTCAGTATGGCGGATTTTCGGCACACTGACAGGCGGCGCTCTCACCATTGATTTCGCTCCACCAATAGTTTGTTCACTGATGAGCACCTATATTATAAATAGTAAAACTGTGTACCTGAAGGCGTTGCTTAAAGTAAATTGCTGATGATAATATTTTGACAAAGTTTTACTGGCTAAGCGTCCATTGTAAAAACGTGACGTACACGGCTGTAGGAAATATCGCCCAAAGAAAAATCGCCAAAAAAAAAAAAAAAAAATGAAAAATCGCCCAAAAAAATTGCATGTAAAATTGGGCCTGATTTCGTATGAAAAATGCCCCAAATTTGTTGGGCTATTTATCGTTATTGTTGGGTGATTTTTCGTTTTTTGAATTTCATAATGAAAAATCACCCAAAAATTTTGTATGAAAAATGGCCCAAAAAAATGGGCTATACAGAGAAGCTTTAGTTAGCGAAGCCGGTCTTTGTTATACCATAGTGGAGAAAATCCTTGCGCCCGGCCGAAGGCCGGCTATACAGAGAAGCTTTAGTTAGCGAAGCCAGTATTTGTTATACCATACAAGATGAAATCCTTATTTTGGATACATATATTTAATATATACACCCCGAGTAAAAGCTTTAAAAATATTTTATCCATATTATGTTTAATTTAACCAAATCTCCTCACGTCATCAGTGGTGACGTCTGATGCGTCACCCCTCGGCTTTCTTTTGCCCGGAGGCATCACCAATCAACACCAATAAATCAAAAAGAATAGTACAAGAAAACTGCCAAGTCGTCAACCAGGTACCCAAAAAAACTCCAAACAACCGAAACCGAACCGCAAAATCAAAGAAAAACCGAAAAGAATAGCCAAAAGTCCAAAAATACCAATCGCCACGAACCGCACTCTGACAGAAATGTCAGCAGTTAGCGATGTCGCGACAAAAACTATTGCTCGTCACAAAAATACCCTCGTGTAAACACAGTATCGATAGTAAAAATCTGACGCCGCCGTTATCGACAAACGAACGCCGCCAAAAATTAAAACCACACCGAAATAAAAATAAATTACCGAAATTTTCACCCGCGTATATCTTCGGCATCCGCTAACCGATCAGAAAAATTTGACCACCCTCAGATGGCTAAGACTCACCGTCAATTTTTTACACCAAAATCACAATTTTAATCAATGTCTATACCACTGAAATTTAATTCGCAATTTCAACTTTGAGCACTAGTAAAAATAAACGCGTCCGCACAGTTCAACGTCAGACTACAAAGTGCCTTAAAAGGTACAGCAGGTGAAAACCGCACAAGTTATGTGAAATTATCCTCTCCCCGGATATTAAAGAAACACAAGTTAGAGTGCTATATTCGGCTACGCCGAATATTTGAAACTATCCAATAACTGCTAGGATATTTCAGGAGTGGGTATTATATTGGTCCTGTGGTAAATTATGAACCGAGTGTGATATCTAGTCATATAGTGAAGGTGTTTTATATTGGGCCCATTGTAAATTATGGACCGATCTTCGCGAAATGTTATGGTTTAGTCGTTTTAAAGTGTTTTTCGAGAGCGGGTTTTAATTGGGCTTTTGGCAAATTATTTACCGATCAATTTACAAATGTGACGTAGCAGTGCACCCAAAGTGCTTTGGAGCATATCATTATTGAATTAAAAGAAAAAGTATCAAAATATCTTTTTTATTTTAATTTAAAATTTTTGCCTAAATGCACATAATTTTTATATCGTCCCAACGTTGTGTTTTTGCAACGGGGCTTATTTGGGCTCCCACGTATCCAATTTGCCCAAAATTTGTTTTCTATCATATTTAGGTATAAAAAATCAAATTTAAAAAGTTTCATCATATAGCTCAATGGGATCGTGGCTCGGACCTTAATGGGTTAAACCGAACCATATGTAGCCTCTATCCGATATGAATGTGTGTGTGCATGAGTGTAAATCTGTATTAACAAAGTGTAAGTAAAACTGGGTTTATATACACACACAAAAACATACACTTAAGTGTAACTGAGCAAATGTGTGTTTTAAGTATGTGTCTATTTATATTGTTTGTATAACAAATAATAAGTTAAAACAATGTGCCCAGAAGCCCAAAGAAACATCTTTTGGTTTTGGTTAAATACCACAATTCTGTTAGACTAAGGCTTTTAACTACCAGGATACTGGTTACTACTCATACATGATGTGCTTGCTATCCAGCGCCATGTTACACAATGCATGGATGGCATCTTTTATTGTTGTTTTATTTTTGTAAACAGAGAATAACACTGCTTTTTCTTTGTACATCAACAACAAGAATAACCATGGAAAATGTAGCCGGAACAGCCGTAGCAACCATTGTTGCAACACAGTTCTTGGTAACAAGGTGAGTTAAAAAAATAACATAAAACAAATTATTCAGTTTTTTTTCATTTCTTGTTATTTTTTGTTTTCAATTCGTATAATTGCTAGTACTTGGAGCAGCGACAAGGAAAAGGAAAAAATAATAAAAGAGAATACTAAATACTTTGTATAGAAACTCATTATGAATTGCTGACATTTAGCTTAAATAAGATTTATGTATTTTTAAACTCTCTTTTTTATGAAAAAGTCCTTTTGAAGGTAAGAAGAAAAAGTTAAAATAAATTTAATTAAAGCTGGGGCTTATATTAAAGACTATAATAGATAGCTAGGTAAATTTAAACTTTTTTAATGAAACTATACATGAAGCCTTAAAAAAGCTGCAAACACAAGTTGTAGTGTACCATATCAATCAGCTATTACCAAATTGATTATGTATGTAAACTGTTGATAAAACATTTAACAATTAAAATAATAATGATAATGATTTAATAAAAGCTATTTCTGTAGAAATAGTCAAAGGTAAAGTCAAGTTCAGATTTGGAATATTAAACATATACCAAAACACATTTTAAATTTTCACTTTTTATCAGAAAATGAATTACAGTGGTCATATCTACCCACTTCTACCATGTACAAAAGATCTTTTTCCTTTAAACTAGAATGTTTAAATTAACATTAAAATTATATTAAAATGCGAAAAAAGCTTAAAACTTTGCGTACTAAAAAGTTATTTGGAAAAAGTAATAAGTCTAATCGTGCAACCATCAAGTTCAGGTATTTCGTTATTCAAATGTCTGGCTTTCCTTTTAAAGGTTATATGGAAAATGTAAACAAAAAATGGATATCATCAATTTAAGTGGACGTAAAGTTATTATTTGTGTTCACATAGGCAGAGATTCATACTTTTTTTTAAAGCAGTGTTCAAAAATAAACACTAAATATCGCTCCTTAGTGTTCGGTTCTAAAGATTTGTGCAAAACACAAACGCTAATAGTGTTTGTGTAGAAAATCATTAAAAAAATTAACGTTTCCCTGTTTGTCATCTTTCGAACACAAAAATAAAACTGTTTTAACACAATAAAAGATGAGAACATTTAATTCCGTTCGGTTTTGAAAAAGCACAAACTTCATTGTGTACGGTTGTTATACAAATTGTTATACAAACAAAACATATCGAGGGCCTATATTGAAAATCCTCTATCTAAAAAACACAAATTTTCAGGAGAGCCATAAAACTGTTTTTTTCGCGTATAACTTGAGTTATTAAAATTCGGTATTCTACAAAATTTTTTAAATCTACTACTGAATCTCACAGATAATTGGTTCATAAGATGTTGCATTATTGGGGACTTTATGCGAGATAGAGGGTTTTGCTTTTCAAAAATACTCAATATGTATGTATGAAAATGAAAAGATAGAGGGTTTTGCATTTTAATAAAAATAAATTATTTTGAATTTATTTATGCCAAGTGCCAGTGTTTAACGTGGCTTATTTAAGATAATGGCTAATAATACAACATAAGATAAAAAACTTAACAATTAATAATATTAAATAAAAAGTTATGCAACAATTTTGTTTTTGCTTTTTTAAGTATGTTTCGAGTTTGATGATCGTAAAAATAATGGTATTCCGGTGGTATAACGCTCTTTAAATCACGCAAACTCTTCCACTTATTTGGTTGAATTGAAAGTGGAGCAGCAATATTTTCTGTATAAGGTTTAATACGAACAGGAAGATCAATGTGATCTGTATCTAAATTTATTTTATATTTTACGGTACCATCTGGAAGATATAAAAAAGATCTGAAATAAGGAACGGAATCGATTGGCAAGTGTTTAGTTTGATTTTTCAACTTAATATCTATCTTAGCATGGGCATTTGAGTATGGCATTTCTCTTAGATTTTCTGTTCAATAACTTTATTATTTTTAGCAACAAAATTGGATACAGCATTAGATAAATAATGGTTACGGTTTTGGAAGCCACATCCATCCGAGAAAATTGTAATTGGCAATGAATCTAATAAGCAATACGTTTTTAAATGATGAATAATAAAGGAAACAAATACCGACGCGGACAAATCACCATTGATTTCGCTCCACCAATAGTTTGTTCACTGATGAGCACCTATATTATAAATAGTAAAACTGTGTACCTGAAGGCGTTGCTTAAAGTAAATTGCTGATGATAATATTTTGACAAAGTTTTACTGGCTAAGCGTCCATTGTAAAAACGTGACGTACACGGCTGTAGGAAATATCGCCCAAAGAAAAATCGCAAAAAAAAAAAAAAAAATGAAAAATCGCCCAAAAAATTGCATGTAAAATTGGGCCTGATTTCGTATGAAAAATGGCCCAAATTTGTTGGGCTATTTATCGTTATTGTTGGGTGATTTTTCGTTCATAATGAAAAATCACCCAAAAATGTTGTATGAAAAATGGCCCAAAAAAATGGGCTATACAGAGAAGCTTTAGTTAGCGAAGCCAGTCTTTGTTATACCATAGTGGAGAAAATCCTTGCGCCCGGCCGAAGGCCGGCTATACAGAGAAGCTTTAGTTAGCGAAGCCAGTATTTGTTATACCATACAAGATGAAATCCTTATTTTGGATACATATATTTAATATATACACCCGGAGTAAAAGCTATAAAAATATTTTATCCATATTATGTTTAATTTAACCAAATCATTGTCACCGACAACCATATTATGGTTAAATAAGTATCTTTAAAAAAATCACTTGAAATTTTAACGGTATTTTAAAAAAAAAATTTACACATTTTTGATTATAAGTTAAGTTGCGGACGTTGCAAAGTGTCATAACGTCCTCGTCCTCGTCTTCGATGGACATTATGACACTTTAAAAGTGTCCAAGGACACTACGACACTGGACGTTATGACATGTCACCTAAATTTATATGAATAATAAACACTTTTTTGCAAATTTAGTAATTTTTTTTTGGGAAAAAATTAGTTTTTGCTTTTTGGGTCATTTTTCATTTTCTTTTAAGGCCCTTTTTCGTTTTTTTTTTGGGCAAAATTTCATATTTACCTTTTTGGGTCATTTTTCATGTTCGCTTGGGCGATTCTTCATTTGGGCGATTTTTTTTTTTTTGGGCGATATTTCCGACGTACACCATTGTCAGCTGCAATTTTATCAATACTTTTTTCGGCTGTAGGAAATATCGCCCAAAGAAAAATGGCCAAAAAAAAAAAATGAAGAATCGCCCAAATGAAGCATCGCCCAAAAGAAAATGAAAAATGACCCAAAAAGTTAAATATGAAATTTTGCCCAAAAGAAACGAAGAAGAGCCCAAAATAAAAATGAAAAATGACTCAAAAAGAAAAAACGATCTTTTCCCCAAAACTGAAATTTAGCTCATAGAATAAATTCGAAAAATGAAAAATGTTGAATATAATATAAAGTTACCTTCGGAAGGAAATAATTCCCAGTTTCTATTTGTTAAAATAGTTGAGTTAAATACATTCAATTTATAAAGTAACACTATCCAGTGAGACACAAAGAATGCTGACGACGGCCGTAGCGGGCCAGAAAATGCATTACATTCTGCTGGTGTCTAATAATTGTAAATTTTTCTGTACATTCAATATACCTCATTGCTTTCCAACGGAAGGCTAAGGTAAAATGTAAAAAGAAAATACAATATAATAGTCTGGTTGTGTATAAAGTCATTTCTGAAAAATTGTAGGAATAGAACTATTACAAAAAAGCTTTATAAAATACATAACTGAAATTTAGCTCATAGAATAAATTCGAAAAATGAAAAATGTTGAATATAATATAAAGTTACCTTCGGAAGGAAATAATTCCCAGTTTCCATATGTATTTTATTTTAGCGTCTTTAAGGATTGTGTTACTAACATTTATTTTGACTCATGAATTCATAAACTAACTATTATGCTAACTAAACACGTATATATTGAGCGGAAAGGATGATTTTATGGCCAGAGTTGCTTTAATTTTGCTTGACCTACTACTTTGGGACATTTTTTATTATTATGTTAGATTTTTTTGTTACCGGCTGGGGAGCCAAAAGTGGTCCATATGGTATATGTACTTTGTATTTTTATAAATAATTTATTGAATATCCAATCAGGTATATATATATACTTTGTAATATAAAATTGTTTTGGCCTATGAGGCTTATTATATTACTTTTTTGTGAATAAATAAATAAATATTAAATGATTGATTTTCTCTTAAGAGGAAAAACAATTGGTCATTTCCACTTAAATATATATTTGCATTTATTGTTATTTTTTTTTTATTTAGTTTTTTCCTAAAAAAAGAAAAAACTTAAAGCACATAAATATCTTAAATACTGATTTTCCAAATGATTTAGAAATAGATATTGGTTTATTTTATTATTGCAGCAATAATATTCATACTTTTTATAGACTTCAAAATGTCTATTTCTCCTTGGAGCATGTTTTAATACATAAATTTAAATATTTTTTTTTAAGATATAAGTAATACACTGTATAACATTTTCAAATAACATGCATTTGTTTTAATATTGAAATATTCGGTTTTGTTACATGTCCATATTCGTTCCCCTTGTTATAAACATAATCATACATTATTTCCTGGTTTTGTTTTATCTAATGGTCCCAAAATGTAAAAAAAATCCAAATTTATTGGAGTTAAGTTACAAAGGTAAATCAAACCCAAAGTAAATTTAAAAAGCAATAACATGACAATCGACATAATATAAAATAACTTTATTTGAAGTGGAAGTTCAGAGCAGAGACTTACAAACAATTACGTGTGACAGCCGTAAAGTAGGGCAGGTATTGAATAAAAAAAAAGGTAAACATGAATGAAGGACAGAAGGGCAACTGTCAAAATAAAATAAAAACCAAGTAAAGTATTAAAAAGTATAATTTTACCAAAAATAAAAGTAATACAAATTCTCAAAAAAAAAAAAATTGATAAAATCTCAATTTTTTGTTTGTTAATGCTGACACGGCTTTTTCACAGCACAGCTTTTTGCACACACAGGATTATTTTTATATATGTACATATGAGTAGAACGCAAATAAGGTTTTTACCACAAAAATATTTTTTATATGCGACAATAATGATCATAGACACATGCATTACGAAAATACACAGTGACAAAACAATACTACTTGGATAATTCCTTTTACTAAATTTTTATTATGAAAAAAAAACTCCATTCTAGATGTGCAATTGTTTGTTTGAATGTTGCCTGCTTAGTTGTTTTTGTGTATTTTTATTGCCACCATAATATTTTCGTAACTAAATATTTTGCGTAATTTATAAAGAATAGGGCCGATAGCCTTAGATGCTAGTGCTTAAATTGTATAATTTATTGTAATAAGATGAAATATAGTCACATATACATATTCAAACACACGTTTATATAAGGGTGGTCGTTAACTGTATGATCAAATTTTATTTTCTATTTTTTCATGCTCTCCCTACCAATTCGGTGGGCATTGATAAAAAAAAACAACTCAAACAAATTTTTAGGACGATCGGCGACGGCTAAGCCGTCCCTCAAGCCCACCAAAGTTTGAGAAATATTATAATTTTACTTAAAATCTGACTTGTATGTTTAATAACTTAGAAAACATTAATTTTGTAAAAAATTTGTTAACAAGTTTTTCTTTATCTCTTATTAAACAAAAAAAAACTTAAAATACCGAATAAGCCACTAAATCTAATTCTAATTTTTAATTCATTAAAGAAACGCATTTTCTATGAACTAGTTTTGTTGAAAAACATTTTAATTATTTATTTAAAAAAAAAAACCGACCAGCCGAACGCCTGGCGTTTTACCCTAATTCGGGTACGCTGAATTCAGTGGTGCTAACCGTTTTTTAGGTTAGCTCTTGTTTTCAAAACGGAGGAGGTTGCGCAGCGTAACTCAAAAATGGTTTAGTTTATAAAATAACATGCGTAGTCGTTTTAGAAACCAAATTGTTTTTTTGGCAACGGTGATAAAACAAATTATGTGAAGTTGGTCATACATTTGACCCAACTAAGGGCAATATTGGCGCTGCAGTGGCCAAATTTAAGAATAATATTAAACCGGCATATTGGTATGGGAGCCCCCCTAAAGGGTGGAAATATAAGGCAATTATGTTTTAAGAAAACATTAAGCACAAACAACTAATGAAGGTCCGTCATATATTTAATCCCCCTTGGGGCGATTCCTTGGCAGTTCTGGGGCTTTTTCTTCAATAAATTTCTTGTATGTATTACCAATTTAATATGAGAGCCCCCTTAAAGAATAAATAAAGCGTGCAGGTATGTTACAGGGATGATAAAAGAGAAAGCCAATATCGTACTTACGAACTTCTAAAATCGTACTTTTTCGACCCCAATAGTAATAAATCATTTTTTTTTATAAAAGAAAAAGACTTTTGTTTCGGTTACACTTGAAACCATTGGTACATACGGTCTATTTCGTTCGTTTGTTTTTATAATATTTTGCCATGAAGGCTATATGCTGCCGCTGATACTTGATTTAGAATGTGGAATATGCAATCGTCCAATGATCAAGTGCAAAAATCTATACACAATAGCGAAGTTTAGTGTTTGGTGGAAATGGTCTTGCAAAAAACAAATGCAAAATATCATAGCTGATTTGTTAAATCCAACAACCAAATACACAGAGTTTCCTTAAGATTTCATAAGAACGCTACGAAATTTTGCATTTGCATTTTGGCAAAACCATTTGCACAAACACTGAAATCCGTTTATATTCATTGGACAGTAAATACGAGTTGCCATTTTATATCAATTATAAATATTTAGGTTTGAAAAAAATGTACAATTGCACCAACTTTATCAACCGTGGTACGTTAGAAACAAATGATATGCGTTTGACTATTTTTTTTTTTAAGCAAACGCACACAAACACAAATATTAAAGGTGAATTGACGTGTGTAAGAAAAAACAGTTCTAAAGAAAAAAATCGCATCAATGCTGCTGTTTAATTTTTAATTTAATTAGGTTTTGTTCAATATGAGTTTTAGAGAAAACTTGTTAAGGCAAAAGTTGTTGGAAACTTTACTAACAACAACTTCTTAGAAACCGATTTTTATGTAAAATTTTTATTTTCCTAAATATAAGTCATACACGTCGGACTTTACGATTTTTCTCAAACTTTGGCGGGCTTGAGGGACGGCTTAGCCTTCGCCGAGCATCCAAAAAATTTTTGGAGTTGATTTTTTATCAATACCCACCAAATTGGCGAGTGAGACCTAAATAAATCCAACTTTTGATTTTAACGGTCACCCTAGTATATATACACTGTGAATCACGTAAACAAGGAATTTAATTTTTGGCGCCCTATGCTCCAGTGTGAGTTAGTGGAATATATGTATATTAGAGCGACTCAAGTTGTATGGAAGCAAAATTCGTGCTCGATGTACCCTCCTTAAAATGAACCTTGGCCTTTTTTAAGATGACATTTTAAATATTTCGGCTCCAGGGTTGACCTCTCGTGAGCTGGACCAGTTTGAAAAAGGGTATATTTTTGCATGTTTTGTTAATTTAAGAATCTGTTTCCTTACCAACACATACAAGTTGGGTATCGTTAGAAAGGTTTTTTTTAAGGTGCGTCCAACTGTATATAAAATTTGTCCAAGGACGATCATCCATGTCCTTTTTTTAAGGATTTTCTATAAAAAAAACCGGTTTTTGAATTTTTTGTTCGGGGTTGTTTGTAATAAAAGTGCCAAATTAACATATTTTAATCTTTAGTCGATTTAATTAAATACGTGACCCTAATAGACCTTTTTTCAAACTGGTCCAGCTCACGAGAGGTCAACCCTGGAGCCGAAATATTTAATATGTCATCTTAAAAAAGTCCAAGGTTCATTTTTAGGAGGGTACATCGAGCACTTTTTTTGGTGAGTCGCTCTAATGTATATATAACTCAGAAAAAACAAAAAATTTTGTAAAGCAGGCCAAGTTTTTCCTTCTATATGAGGGGTTTCAAGCACAAGGGGTTTAAGTGCCATTTTCAGATTATTATTTGCGTATTTGGTATGTGAAGCAAACACAATTTACTCATAAACGAACAACAATTGTTCAAAGACATATTTACACACAATTATCAATACTTTTGTTTATGATTATCTAAAGAAACTATAATACGGTGTAAATAACGAGGGACTGTTAATGGTGTTAAAAGTCAAATTTTACATACAACAATTTTTAGAATGTTTGTGAAGTGAGAATTTAATAAAGTTAAGAAAGTGGAAAAACAGTTTTTTTTAGGTTTTTTTTATTAAATCAAATATTTTTATATAAATTTGCTAATTTTAACAAAAAATAACTCTAATATTGTACTTCTAAACCTAATTATTAACTTCAAAATAATTATATACAAGTCACGCATTACCGTCATAACCAGAGAAGACAAAAAAAAGCAATATTCAATACTTTTACAGCAAAAAGAAATTATAAAAAAGCAACAAAAAGTTGATAAAACAGCAAAAAATTACAACAATATACTATCATGTAGGCTTTTTTGTTTTCAAATTTTAGTTTTCTACGTCGATCTGTTAAAAGCGTTTTGAATAAAGAGAAGCTTCTTTATACATCAACGGAGGTTGACGGTGCATATTTAAATTTGAGAATTTCATTAGAGGACAAACTTTTTACATATTCATCTTTTGGAACAGAACCAGACTCTAAAATATATTTTATTTCCAAAAACTGCTGATATCCGGGATTTCTTTTTTATATTTTCTCAAATTTCTTTTTATATTGTTGGTCCTCGATCTTGCATAGTCCGTCAAAAACTGTCGATTTAATAAACCCGCAGTTTTCAATTTTTTATAGCAAACAAAATGTTTGCAAAATTGTATGTTAGAAATGCAAGTTGAGAACTTAGTTCGTAGTTTTCAAATATTTTTTTGGATAATTGAGTCGGCATCTTGACTGTCAAGTTCTAAAACATCGGCTTTAACTTCTTTAAAATGTTCAGCGTAGTACATTGCCGCTTCTAACCAATTACCCCAACGAGTTGGGCATGGAGACGGTGGAAGTACAACATTAGGATTCATTTTTAGAAAGAGTTGTTTTCTTCGTGGTGCCTGTAAACATTTTGTTTTTGTAACATTTATTTTTAACATACATATGTATGTTTATATTAAAAAAAACGCAATAACTTTCAAGTTTTTTTTAATACACTCTTAATCCATTTTATATAATTTTCTTATAGAATTCTGTTTAATAGAGAAGTATTTGTCATAAAATTCGTGTACTACAAAATTCATATTAAAAAAACGACTTTTAAATTCTTGCGTTTTCGATTTCCAAAACACTTCTAATTAAGGTGCAGTTGCTTTTAGTTTAAAAGTGTCTCTTTTTTTTAATTGTATTCATTAATTCAAACTATCCACAGTTAAGAAGAAATATTTTTACATTTTACTTACAACGTCTAGTTTTGTTTTACGCGCTGTGGTTATTTTTCTTAATTTTGTGCAGTTTAGTGAAATTTCACCAAAATGAGTTCCAGAAAAGGGTATGTAATTACAAAAATTAAGTTTTATTTAAAATAAGATTTTTATTATTTTCATTTAGCCAAGTATCTAAACTGTAGTTTTGCATTTAAAAAAAATTAAGGGGGTAATTTTGTTGTTCACTTCACCTTGCGTTGAGAAAATTACCCCCTAAGTTTTATTGTTTATATGTGAAAAATGTAGTTTTAACATAACGCCCCATTTAAGGTGCGTTGGGAATACGAGGCACCGTGAAGATTGCATTGCAAGGTGTTACATACAAATAATTTTGTATTAGATTTTAATGAGTTTTAACGATATTTTTTGTAGATTGAACGTACACCAAATTATATCGGCTCTGGAAGATGATAGCCCCATTATATCGGCGGATATATTTATCACACCACCGGATAATCACGACATTAGTGATGAAGATAGCGGAGGTGAAGAGTCCGGGGACATCAGCAACCTTGCTCGTAGGCAATTGTTAGCTGAAGCTGAAGTGCGATACCAGGTACCATCAACTGAAGGAGCTTTGAAAACAATAGAAGTGATTCCGTTCATAAAGGATAAACAAGGGAATCAGCAGTCGTCCTGTTCAACAAAGGAACCACCCGGTAAGAAGGCTAAGATTGTCGTCAACAGAAAGTGGAGACAAAAGGACATATTGTCAGAACCTGAAAAAGAGTCAAGTGTTCCAAATTTTGTATTAGATAAGGATAATCCTCTGGAATTTTTTGAGATGTTTTTCGACAATGAAGTTTATGAATTGTTGCGCTCTAGCACAGAAAATAATGCCATAGCAAAAGGACAAGTTAACCTCCGATTAACAAGTGAATGCATTTTACTTTTATCTGGTTACAACAGCGCTTCGCGCTATAGATTGTATTGGGACCAAAGTATTGATACTCATCATCCTCGTCTCGTCTCGTAATCGTTTCGAAGAGATATTTCGGTATTTTCATGCATCTGACAATAACCATCTGTCGTCTAAAGACAAATTTTCCAAAGTAAGACCTCTATGGGACAAGATGAACGAAAGGTGGCTAAAGTATTTTCCCGGGGATAAGTATTTGTCCATAGACGAGTCGATGGTACCATATTTCGGGAGGCATGGGACTAAACAACATATCGATGGAAAACCAATCCGTTTCGGTTATAAAATTTGGTCCCTCTGTACTCGGTTGGGTTATCTGATTTATGGAGAACCATATCAAGGAGCTAAAACAGGTAACACAAACCCAAACTTAGGCGTATGTGGCTCGGTAGTAACTTATTTGATTTCCAAGCTACCTGATGGAGGACACTACAGTTTTTTTATGGATAACTTTTTTACGTCTTTGCGTATGCTTGACGAAGTAAAGAAAAGGGATCATGACGCCACCGGAACCCTTCGAGCTAATAGACATGAAGGAGCACCAATAAAGGACGTAAAGGAGATGAAAAAAACTGCAAGGGGCTCTTACCATCAAGTCACCGACGTTAATTCCAACACAACTTTAGTCCGCTACAATGATAACAACATTGTAACTATAGCCTCAACTGAAAGCGGTGTTCAGCCACTTCGAAATGAGTGCCCTGGTAGGCTAGCTAGTAGTGAGCTAGTCTATCAACCCCGGGGTTGCGGGTTCGATTCCCGCCAGAGACTCTGGTTTCTTTTCTGCAGACAAGCGTCAAGCTTCGCGGGAATTAGCATAGGGAATTAAAAAAAAAAAAAAAAAGGTTGTGTAATAATAAACGGGTGGACGTCGATCAACCACACTGCTATCAATTGTATAATAAGTTCATGGGTGGAGTAGATAGACTCGATCAAAATGTTGGCAAATATAGAATTGCTATAAGGCTGAAGAGATGGTATTGGCAAATGATGATGTTCCCAATAAATGTTTGTGTCAATAACGCATATCAGTTATACCGCCTTCCACCAGCAGGACAAGCTAACGACGCTCATGATTTGTTGTCTTTTACAAGATATATAGTTCAAACATATCTAATGCTTGGCATAGCATCACCTTCCATTCCAAAGCGAATTGAAACTAAACTGCCAATGACTATAAAAAGAAAACTTCCCGATTCCATAAGACTAGATGAAAAAGAGCATTATATTGTAAGAAATGAAACTTAAATTAGATATCGTCAGTGCCATAAAAATACAAAGTTTAGATGCAGCAAGTGTGGAGTCGGCTTGCACCACCACTGTTCTCAAACTTTTCACACCTCTAAATAGATTTTAACCTTTTTTGCGTTTTAATACTTTTGTCACTTTTTAATACTATTATCTTTATTAACAAAATAAGCTATAAACGAAACACCGCTTTGTTATTTCTCCATACAAAACCCGTAGGCATATTATCCCAATGCCCCATTTAAGGTGCGGTTCCAAAACACAGTCATAAAAAAAAATAAAAAAAGTAAAAATATTTTTGCTTGTTTTGACAGATAATTATCTAAAATTGCTAAAAAAAATTTTGGATTTTTGCGATTTTAATACCTTGGGAAGATATGGGTTAAGAAATTATTTTTAACATTGGAAATCAATTTATTGACATTTTCAAAGTTTGTTCGAATGAATTCAGCTAATCGATGGATACCATGTGCAAAAGATGTTAAATGAAGCATTTTCGGATACAGTGCCTTTAGGGAAAATATTCCACTTAGCATATATGCAGCTGCATCCGTTACTACAAGTAACACTTTGTTAAATTTTATGCCTAAATACAGAAAATTAATATCAAATCTAAACTCGATTTCTTTTCTACTTTACCATCTGGCCACAATATTTGTAACGAATCATTACAAAATGCTGCAATAGATACGCCATTTGCCGTTTCAAGTACTTGCATGTTCAATAAATAAGATTTATTGTCTTTCAATTCTTCTAAGACTCCAAAAATAAAATTTGCAATATATCTCTGTTTGCTGTCCGTAGTTTCATCTACAGAAATCCATATATATTTGTCTTTGGCTGCTTGACGCATTTTTTCTATACATTCCCTATACAATTCTGGTATGTATTTCTGGCGAATTCAAGTTTCAGACGGAACCGACATTTGAGAATATTTCTCAACAAAATTTATGAAACTGGGAGAACTTACTTTTTTTTTATTGGTATATTGGATTCTTACAATGCTTTACAAAGATCTTTTTGAAATGTTGTGGCAGTTGGAGTCACTGGATATTCCGTAATTAGTTTCTGTGGATGGTTCTCTTGCTTAGAAGACGCCAATTGGTGTTTCCCACATCCTATGTGTTGATCCACATTAGACTTTTTCGAACAATTTATTTTGCAGCAGCATATATTGCAAAAGAGCCAATTTTCTTAAATTTTAAAGACTCCTTCATATGTTTTTACCATTTTTAATAATAAATTTATATTACTTTTCTCTTTCGGCATTTTTTAAACTTTTTTTTATTGCAGTTGATTGTTTTTAAAATGAAAACAGAGTTGCAAAAATGTAGTAACGAAGGCGAACTCACTTTTATAAAGGAATTCACCTTGGTAGTAACATGCACAGTTTTTAATACAAAAATGGGAAGTTTAAACAAAAAATCTAAAAAAAGCAACACCATTGTAGAAGAAGCAAAAAACAGCAGGTTTTATAAAAAACAGCTACGAAAAGCATTTTAGTGTTCTCTGGTCATAACACAAAAAAATAGAATCAAGAAAAAAATGGAAAAATCAAAATGATCCGCCCACCTCCCATAAAAATTGAAAATTAATTTTGACGTACAACATTGTTTTTGGCACATAGCATTTTTAAACCTTCATAATCATTTGTGTGAAATTTGAAAAATAAGAAAATATATACCTGATCCGCCCACTTTTACGCCTACCTCCCATAGAAAAAACAAGAATACGTAATTTAAGCATGGTCTTTAATAATTTTTTAACATCATTATCGTACTCCAATTTTTGGATTTGCAGCTTTGAGCGAAATCTATTTATAAGTGGGTTTGAAGACACGTCCTTCTTCAGGGTTTTTTTCTTTAATCTTTGACAAAAAATTAAAAATTTTAACAAATTTAACAAATTAAACAAATTTAACAAAAATTCTGATAACAATTTTCATTTAAATACAAAAAAGGTTTCCCAATTCAAATACAAAAAAGGTTTTCCAATTCAAATCTAATCTATTACAGTTTAAATAAATTTTTAACTTCCGTTTCTATTTTTATAAATTAAATGTCTATAATTTTGTGCTAAACTTTCAGTATCTGACTTTAAATTAATTCTCGATATTGTCGGTACATTTATAATTTGCAACATTTCTAACATAAATCTACGTTTATAATTATTTTCCGTATTTAAAACTGTTGTATTTTCAAAATCTGGATAATGGTTTAGATTAGCACAATGAGTTGATAAAGCTGTTTTTTGTGATGAAATATTTCTATATTTTTGATCTGACTTATGTCCTGCTAACCTAATTTTCAGTTTATTTTTTGTTGTACCAACATACACTTTACCCCATTGTCGATTAACATTTCCCCCACAAGGTACAACAAAAAATAAACTGAAAATTAGAAATGTTGCAAATTATAAATGTACCGACAATATCGAGAATTAATTTAAAGTCAGATACTGAAAGTTTAGCACAAAATTATAGACATTTAATTTATAAAAATAGAAACGGAAGATAAAAATTTATTTAAACTGTAATAGATTAGGTTTGAATTGGAAAATTTTTTGTATTTGAATTGGGAAACCTTTTTTGTATTTAAATGAAAATTGTTATCAGAATTTTTGTTTAATTTGTTTAATTTGTTAAATTTGTTAAAATTTTTAATTTTTTGTCAAACTTAAAGAAAAAAACCCTGAAGAAGGCACACAACGGAGTGCCGAAATATTGGATAAAATAAATTTAATTTGTTTTATAAAAAAGAGACCTCAAGCTTAATTAAATAATAATACTAATAAAATAATTTCTTGTTTATTAATTTTTTTCGAGCCAAAATAACAATTATTTTTTGGTTTTTTTTCGATAATTTTTGTTCATTTGTTTGCAAGTAAAGATATCAAAAACATCCTTTGTTTCTTGACCGACTTTCCGACTTTTCTCCCGTAAATTTCCCATATTTTAATATATAAAATGTATATATAGGTCGTACTGGCGTCCAAGAAAATTTGTTTTTGGAAAATGTTGTTGTATTTAGCTCCTTTTTAGTAATTTTTGCTCATTTCTTAGCGATTTATGAAAAGATTTGGCAGTTTTTAAATAGAAAAATTGTTGAAAACATTATTGATCGATAGTTTTATACATACATTGACGTTGTGTAGGGGCTCCGGGAATTTGATTTCAACCAACGGAGTTTAACTCCTTTTCATTAGGGTCCAAAATATATATACCCTAGGATGTAGGATCAATATTGTAGAGATTACAAACGGAATGACAAAGTTATATATACCATTTTACCTTCGCTGAAGGGTATAACAAATTTTATAAAGATCTTGTTTGTGATATTAAAGTCCTTTAGGGGATTGGGGATAGGAGAACAAATACGGAGTATAAATCATTAAAACTCCCTTTTCATAGCCTTTTTAATATTCTTTCCCTTTAATTTTAAAATTTCAATCATTGATTGTTTTTTTATGGAATAAAAGAATATAATAAAAATGTTAGGATTTAGGGAAAAAAAAGGATATAACACTTCATAAATCAGAGGTAAGTCTTCATGACTTTTAACCACAAACGAATAAACTAAACTTAATAATAAATATGTACTTTATAGATGTATATTGTGCTTTATTTATATGAGAATTTAGCTGGTAATATACAAATCCTGAAAACGAACTTCTTTCAAAAGCTTTATTTTACACACATACATATTCATTCTTCTGTTATGTTGTAGCTGGATGCATATTTACATGAAAAAGGGCTTCGATTGTGGTTATGTATGCTGGTTTATATATATTACTCTTTATATGTGTGAAATAGCATATGTGTAATTTTACTTTACTTTTTAAGCCCGTAAAAGCGCATGTAGAAAATACATATTAATATACAGTTGGTGACAAGCAAATTTTTTCTTTTTACAATTTTTAATTTTTTTAAAAATTAATAGAATTCAGTAGAAGGACAGTAACCAAAAAAATACTTATTTTAATGTAAAAAAAATTTCGTTGCATAATTATTTTTTTATTCAATCCATTAAAAAACGTGTTTTTAAAAAATTTTAATACTGAAATTTTTTGTACTTGAGATTTTCACGGTAAAATTTTTGTAATTGACTGATTAATTTTCACTTAATTATTTTAAAGAAGAAATGAATTTTACAACATGAAACGAATTAAAATTTATGGATAATTTTTCATTCTTGGTTGATAGTAACCACAGCATCTCCTCTGAAATCTTTGCCGTTTAACACTCACAGAAATTGCATTTAAATCAAATGGCGTTCTAACTGTCTGTTTTTAGAACGCGAGTGCAAAAGTGACAAATTTCTATTGTTTTAAATGTTAATTAAACGAGTTACTTTTTTACTCGTGTTCCAAAATAAAGTTATCGCTGAGTTTTTTTATATTAATGTCCAAAATCTCTTATTTGACATTTCGCAATTTTAGACTTTCTTAATTTGTACCATAGAGAGATACATAATCGAGCAACGCGTTAAAGTTATTCAGACCAAAATGCATATCGTGCACTTCGTGATTTTTTTGGTCAATTAAATCGTCCAAATGTGCGTAAAATCTGAAAAATCATGCAAATATTTTAGCAAACCGGGTCTGTAGGAGATGTAAAAACACCAGTGCATGCTCGTACAGCTCGTACTGCAGAAAATGTTGCTTCTGTTGGCGATTGTGTGGCTGAAGTGCCGTCCACCTCAACTCGTCCACGTTCCCAACAATTGCACTTCTCATGCTCGTCGCTGATGAACATTATGCATTAAAAATTGCATTTACACGCTTACAAGGTGCAACAAGGTGCAAGAACTAAAGTCTCTTGATCATTCCAAATGTCGTCAGTGGTCAGAATGGTGGCAAGAAAAAGCAACTGTGGATGATCAATTTTCGAGAAAATCATCATCAGTGATGAGGCACATCTTCGCCTCAGTGGATTAGTCAATAAGCAGAATTGCCAAGAGTGATTGTCGGAAAACCAATGCACCAACAAAGAGTGACTGTTTGGGGCGATTTATGGGCTGGCGACCCAAAGTGGGTTAGTTTTTTAAAATTACTTGCCTTATATATATGTCAAGTAGCAGTTTCAAATGTGCTTTGAGCCGACTGTATGCTGATATAGACTATCACATATATATGCAAGTTTTGTATCTTGATTATGAATGTAGAATCCAATAAACCGTAAAATAATAAATAAGCATTAACACTTTTTCCCTGTTATTGTCGAACATCTGCACTTACTTTGCTGACAAACCTTAATATAAACAGCACCTTCTCTGCCTTAATCAAATAATACAACACAATAACAAGTCGCATATTTACACAACAATAACCGCGCTACTTACACAATAAAACACACCACTACAACTACAACAGTTATTGGCACCTCTTCTAATAAAAGCCAACTATCAACAGCACGGCAACACCATTATCACCAACCACAAAACAGGAGATTTGTAAAGATCTATTCTTATGCTTATTTATAGTTTTTTTCCTTCTTCTTCTAAAACTTTTTATTCTCTAATATACCAATATAAAACCTCATTGACACACACACACACTCAATAATGTTTGCATTTTATTTTAATACATACATGCTGCTTTTTATGTAGAAGAAGAAAATTTAGTTCTCTGACTTTTGTATTTGTATTCGTATGCCTGGGATTAAAGTTACAGAAAGATGGAAAATAGAACAGAGAAAAAAGGTTTTAAATCTTTGATTTCCGGTGATTTTCGTTATGTCTATTTAATGGGTTTTCTTATTGTTTAACACAAATGCACACAATCAAATAATCATACACACAAGATTGCTTTTTCATCAGTGTTGGTGACAGGGTACCCAATTTTATGTTATATCTCATCCCCGATTTGAGATTTTTCATCTCGAAAAATCCCCAAAATAGCTATTTTCTTATATCCGAAAATCCTTACAAAACCCATTAAAATTAACTAACATTAGGTATGTTCGTTTACTTTACTAGCAGAAACCCGCAACGAGAGAGAAAATTTAAAATGTATAAACATTTTCTCCCAATTACTCAAAAAGATAAAAAAAAAGTTAATGAACGCTTTACCAACAAAAACCAGCAAGTAAGCCATATCGACAATATTCTGCTAAAAGATGCGAGATTATTTCTTAATAAATTAAATTGTTTTTAACTATTTGCGCTAGAATATTGTTCCTAAATTTCAGTAAAATTAAATATTTTATTTTATTGACAAACTTTTTATTTAAATATTATAAAAATAGAAGCTGGGAATTATTTCCTTCCGAAGGTAACTTTATATTATATTCAACATTTTTAATTTTTCGAATTTATTCTATGAGCTTAATTTCAGTTATGTATTTTATAAAGCTTTTTTGTAATAGTTCTATTCCTTACAAAAAAGCTTTATAAAATACATAACTGAAATTTAGCTCATAGAATAAATTCGAAAAATTAAAAATGTTTATAAAAAAAATATATTTTTGTATTGTTAACAGCACGATAAAAAAGATGGTTGAGTAGTTCTTGCTAGTAAAAATTTTACTATCAGAAATTTTTAAATTTTTTGGCTCTCAAATTTCTATGCTCTTCTTCACTCTCTTGTTACAAGTTTTTTGAGTACGTGAACAATTACTAGCAACAATTATTGAAAATAAGCAAACAGTTTCTTTAAATGAACACACCTATTATGTCAAAGGAAAAATTAAACAATGCCACAAAAAAAAATAACCTTAAAAATTTAAGATATTTAAAAGTAAATTGGGGCGGCTGAACACGAATATGGCACTAATTAAGAAGCGTTTTCGAGATATTTGCGAAAATCGTGTTTTTATTGAGTTATATTGGATATTTCCAAAAATCTCGAGAACTGTTCATCTGAATTTGACAAAATTTAAATTGTTGAGTAAATATTTTTTTATCTTTCAGTCCATATTGATGGGATCAAAATGCAATGAGTTACAGGCCTTCAGATTATAAAAAAATTTTATATACGTTATATTTCTATACTAACAAAATATTATTGCAGCAATTATGTACAGTGGAATCCCTTCTGACCGAAGGGACCGTTGGAATATGTCCGTGCAAGTGAGATATAATCTCCAAACAAATCCTTGCTTTCCTCCTAGGACGCTGTTAGGACCTGGAAAAATCATCCCCCTGAAGAAAATTGCCTTAATGAAGAGACTGAAAAAGTTCATATTGAAAAAAAGGGAAAAAATATTTTTTATTAAACATATTTATTCAATAGTTTAAGTTTGGTACAATTCAGATGAACAATTCTTGAGATTTTTTGAAATAGCTAAAACAACTGTAGAAAAACACTATTTTCGCAAATATAAGACGATTCTTGAGAGAAATAAATGAGTGCTATATTAGTGTTTAGCCGCACCGATTTACCTTAGAAAACATCGAACCATCAGCGTCTTGGTATATAAAAACAACTTTGGACCAAATGAGGCTTAAATATTTACCTTTGATCTTGACCAAATCGGTCTTCCCATGCATAATATATTATCCTTAAAATACCCAAGCAAAAAAAAAAAAAAAAAAAATAGCTTTCTGTCAAAAAATTGACCTGAAGAAATTTTTAGGCCCAATTAAATAAATCCCCTATTTTGGGACAAAACCCCAAAACTGAAAACGCAAGTCTGTGTTTATTCTTTTATTCTCAATTGTATTTACGAGTATGGTTATGATATGATGATTTCTCAATAGTCTTGATAGCTTGTGTATTAATGTTGACGATGTCACGTCGTTTTCGTGATTTCTTTCTTAGTTTTTCTATCTTTTGAGTTAGAAATATTGTACAAAAGAAAAAAGAAAAAAAGAACGCGTTTGAAAAACATTACAAGAAGACTTTGCATGTTATTTCTTTATGTTATGATTTTACATTTGCCTTTATTGTGAGGACTATAAAAGCCGGATAGACTACGGGAAAAAAGAAATGAAACTTTTGTATAAAAGCCGTTAAATAGTCTTTACTTTTTTTTATCTCACTACGTGAGGAGATTGAACAAAAAGGATTAGCAGCAAAACAGCAAAAGTGGCAACGTTTATTTAAAGATAAAAACGTCCTTAAACTAAAAAGAGCAGCGATCCAAATTTAAAGGATTTCTGGGTATTTGCGAAGGGGATTTTGAGTTACTGTGTATTATGTGGCTTGTGCATTAAATGATGTAACGAATAGGATTATAGCGAACTTAAAAGCTATTCAATCAATAGTTTTCTTAATTTATTTATTTATTTACTTTTTACTGGAGCAAATTTATCTACAGCTACTCAAATTGCTACTATACAGTTATCTAGAGGTTATATTTGACACCAATAGAACCTCTGAGATCAATATTAGTCAATATAAAAATTGTTAAATTCAGAGCTCATTCTGCGAATAGGAATTAAATTTGTATATTAAAACTGATATTATTGAAGCCAAAGAGGAATACAATTTCTCAAAGTGTGAATAGGAACTGAAAAGTAAACATTACAAAATAGGAATTCTAAGAAAATTTCACGGTTTAACGAATTTAACATGAAGGAGGTGTGCATATTTTTTAGGCGTTAAAATATAAGTAAGTTTTAAACGATTTTCATACACACAGAGAAAAAATATGTTTAAATATGGTCACCTCCAACTAAACTATTTTTAAAGAAAATTTTAACCATATTATGGTTAATATAACCATATTATTGCTCCTACAAACATTTTATGGTTGAATAAGTCCTCCATCAAGAAGCCACAACCATATTATGGTTGCCTCTAAACATGTTATGGTTAAATATGACAATAATTTGTTTTAAAATTAACAAAAGTATTTTCCTCTTTTCCAAGAGCAGCATGATGGAGGACTAATTCAACCATAATATGGTTGTCGGTGACAATAATATTGTTAAATGAATCATAATATGTTTAAAATGTTCTTTAAAAATAGTATTGTTGGAGGTGACCATATTTAAACATGTTTTTTCTCTGGGTGTAGGGAGGCAAATTGATTTTTTGATTTTAATGCAGAGTTCGAAGATAGAATAAGACCAATTTCTTCTGTTTAAATTTCAGTTATTTAAAATGTAACTCATTCTTGGAGTCCCAGATGACCGAGTCGTATTTAAAAATAGATTTCGCTAAATATATAATTGTCTTATGATAAAAGGATCATCAAACTTGTTTCAATAACGTTTTAAAAGCCCTAGGACACCTTTGACCGTGTTGACAGTCGGCGACATATGTTTCAACCATAGATGGGCATTTTTCAGTACCAGTACTTTTTCAGTATTTTCTTTTTTTACTGATTACTGAAAAAAAATCAGTATTCAGTAAATATATATATATATAAAAAGATTATTCTTATATTTTGTCTAAATTTTTCATAAAAATTAAATACTAATATTAATTACTTATTAAATTATTATAAATAATAAAAATTAAATATGTACATATTTTTATATATTAAATATATATAAAATATTTACTGAATACTGTTTTTTTTTTTTCAGTAATCAGTAAAAAAAGAAAATACTGAAAAAGTACTGGCACTGAAAAATGCCCATCTATGGTTTCAACACACACACACTTTAAATGTATCGGTTTAGGCAGTGATAAAATTGCGTGCTTTTGAGGTTTCGGAATGTAAAGCAAAATATTAACAGTTCTAAAGGCAATGTAATATACATGAAACCCTATACATATGCACTTGCATTTGCTGTGGCTTTGCTTGTTTTTATTAAAATAAACATTAAAACAAAAACATATTAATTTGTAGATGAGTGTAAATAAGTGTGTAATAAGTGTGTAATAAGATATAAAATTCTTTAGGGATTTATGTGTTCCTTTGCCTTTTATGCAATCGTCATCTCTGTAATTGAATTTTCCCGGAAGTAACCTCTGTGACAAATAACACAAAAACCATTGTTTTGTGTACTAAACCGCATTGTTGTTTACTATTTTCTATTTTATTTCATTCCAATTCTATTCCATTTTGCTGTTTTAGACTTTAAAATCATGTTGTTTTATTTGTTTTTCTTTGCGTTGCAAATGTTTCAAATCTGTTCCTATTTGTTTAGATTTTATTTATTTATATTTTTTTTTGTGTTTAATTGGAAAACTTTTCTTACTGAGCTACCTAAACAAGAGCGGCAAGCGTTTTTTCAAACATGAAAATTTTATTGGCAATACATTTTCAATAAAATAAAACGACCAAGCGATCTATCAAATAAGATTTTCCGGCCGGGTGGTGTTAAATTTGCATTCTTAAGGTTTGTTTCGTATAAATTGTGTGAAAATAAAACGTTTTGACATAAAACAGACGCTTGCCGCTCTTATTTAGGTAGCTCAGTTACTAAAACAAGTAATATGTTACATAGCTTTTTATAGGATTTTAATATAAGTATAATCAGCCTGATTACGATTGACGTTGGCGTATACGCCTCAGTCGTTTTTTGTAGTAGATTGAAGAACATAGGTTTTGTGTTACTTTAATCTATTACAAAAAACGACTCAGGCGTATTCGTCTACCGTAATCAGGCTGAATATATATATATATATATATGGGCTACTTCAAATTTTTTGAGCACCTGCTGAAACCGACATACTATGGCTCTTATTTCGTTAAGTTTTATGAATTGAAAAAAATGTTGTACAGGGTTTGGATGACTATACTTGAAGGATATGACGTGCAAGGTTTTACGTTGAAAAGTCCTCACCTTAAGAATTGGTGGTCATCTAAAGTTCGAAAAATTAAAAAAACGACTTGAAACTTGCAAGAGTTTTTTCATTCATTCCGTTTTCTTTGTAATAGTTTTAAGCTTTCAGATCCAAACCCATACAAAATATAGTCACTAGACTTGGAGGATATATCCACTAAAAAAAAATTTTGATATCGCTGCTGGGTGAAAAGTTAAACCAAAATTTTCCGAATTTTGAAATTTTTGAAGATTTTACATAAAGCTTTTGCGCCGTTTAATAAAAATGAGTTTTAAGCGCAGAATTAAAAAAACTGTGTAATTTTATAAAGTTTGAGGTGTATCAAGTTGGTGTCAGCGCAACAATAACGTATCACGGACATCACAAACTTAAAACAAATTAGCGTAAATTTTTTAAAACTGTATCTTTTTTGCGTCTGACAATCTGAATTGCCTTTTAAGTTGGCTAGTGTATTGCCTGATGTGAGCAACTTCATAAAGGGCACCTCCGAGGAGAAAACGCACTTTAAAATTTTTAAACGCAAAAATTTTATGAACTTTTGAAAATTTTTGCAAAAAAAAAAATTTATTTTTAAGCTTTTTTTTATATCAAAACATGTCATGGGAACATGTTTAGGTATCTAAATAGATTCTTCGCAACAGGCTAAACTGATAAAGTGCAAAAAAAATAATTTTTTTCCACCCTGGCGCGTGCAGTGGCAGTTTTTTCCAAACACATTTCGCTTTGTGACAACTGAAGCGCTGTATCAATTCCGCTCAAACGTACATCGAATAGAAGACTTTACTGAGCTTGATACTAAAATTGAAAACGCACCAAAAAATTTTAAGGATTTAAAATTTTATGGAGGAAACAAAATGTTTCTAACCTCAAAAAGCATCCTTGTATGAAATATTTGATTTGGTTTCAGATTATACATTTTAAAAGTCCTGAAATTCGTAAAAAAAAACTGAGAAGCGAAACAAATTATGATCATAGTAGCTTTTGCTGAATGCTTCTAAGAATAAATATTTGAGTTTCAATTAAGTTTATTTTATTTATGTGCGTGAACAGTTGTGCATAAAAATTAGTAAAATGGTTTCAGATTATACATTAAAAAAACGAGAAATTCGTAAGAAGAAAACTGAGAAGCGAAATAAATTAAACGATAAAAGACGCGAATATCGCCAATCTGAAAATATAAGAAGCAAAAAAAAAACAAACAAATCGCAAATTGGTGTAAGAAAATCAGTTAGGTATTCGGTTTTAAATAACAATAAAAATAATAATAATAAAAACAATGCCATGAAAACAAAAAATCGCGGATTAAAAAAATTTAAAACGGCTTAAAATCTATCACTGAAACCCAAGCTTTAATTAACGAAACGTCAGTTACAGCTTCTAATTTGCAGAACAATTTTAATTGCAAAGAATGTGGAAAATCTTCTGAATGTTTTAATACTATACTAAACTCAGAAAAACTAACCATTTTGAAGTATTACTGATCTAAATATATAATTTGGTAAAAAAATCATGAGTGGTAAAGTTTAAATGGTTATATCTCTTAAGCCATTAGCGATAGCCAAATAGTTTTTTTCCCAAAATATTGCAAATTATGTCTTATACTAGCCGTAATTTTGTAAAATGTTTAACAATTTTAAATAAATTTTTATATGCATACACGATCAAAAAAATTTTTTTATATTTTTTTCCAGTGTATTTTAAAAAGTATTCAAGCTTTTACAAATATTTTAGTGTGCTAAGAAAGCCCTTACGGGGTATTATCCACACGCGTTATCCTTTTTCAATTGTAACAAAAACTGTAATTTTAATATTTTTTTTTAATTTTTAACTTTAAACCGCAGTTAAATTTGCGCCGTGTAATAAAAATGATTAACGCGAACGGATTTCACATGCTCAAATATCGGTTTATACACACGCAAATCAACATTGATGTCAGACAAAAAAAAAAATGTCTAGGTGTCGTAAATTTTTGAAGTTGCTCATATACATTTTCATATTAGTTCGAATGTACCTATATTCCAAGTCAAATTACAGTCCATAAAGCCTTCATACTTTTTAATAGGCCCATTCCATCAATATTTTTAGCAATATAAAGGCTTTACGGATTGTAATTTAACTTGGAATACAGATTCGAATTAATATAACAATTTATAATAAAAATGTTACTCACCATGAGAATTAAATTCCCTGATCCAATTTGTTATTAAAAAGATGGAATATTTACTGGCGCCATAGGTTACGTTTTTCTTGTTTTTTTTTCGAACAAATATTAATTAAATACAAATTGATCGCAAGTTTTTTGAAATATTTTTTAAAAATACTTATAAGATTTTTTTAAATACATATGAAACTAAAATTAAAGAAAAAGTGTGTTTCTAGACCGACGTATGATTAACGCAGATTTTAAATGAATATACCAATATGACTCATACGCATGGTGCTTTTAAATTTGTATACAATAGCGATAATAATTATGTATAACACATTAGTCTTGGGCTTAATCGTTCATTTGGGTGACTTGTCAATAGAGTTCATTTAAAAAAAGTGAACTAGTTCGTTCTTCCAGTTCAGTAGTTCACTTTTAGTCAGTCAGTCTTTTGAGCCAGCTGTATATTTCGTCAGTCAGTTCATTTAAGTCAGTGTAGTTTAAAGGTTCATTTACTTCAGTTGCTTGTTTTGATTTCTTATTCTGTTGTTGTTTATTTTTGTGTGTGTCAAGCTTTGAAAAAATTAATAAAAATTTAAATACTTATTTAAATTTTTAATAAATATTTAAATATAATAAATATAATGTAATAAATATAAATTTTTAATAAAGTTCAAAAACACAATTGTGAATTTTTTATAAAATTTCCTTTTCTTTGTTTTTCAACAAATAAATTTGACATTCCTCATTTTACAGAAACAAAATGCATAGTATTTTTCATGTTCTTTACCGAATTGATAGAAAAGAGACAACAATATTATTAGTTTCTATATGTTATAATATACTTGTTTCTTTTACTCATTGCCAGACTACTAAAATATGTTCATAATATAATCAGGGCTGCCATATTAAGAGATGTCTCGCCACATGTGGCAATTTTCAAACATTTTGACTACACTGCGATTTATAAAATATATGGCGATTTTTTTATTAGTAAAAAGATTTCCGTATGACGTGCTAAATTTCCAGTTATTGTTTTTGATAAATACACTGAAATTAGATAAGCTATTAATTTATTTTAAGACTCTAATACTATGTTTCCACTATCAGCTTGTTGTCAACTTGTTTTGAGCAAAACGTGTCAGAGTGCTTCCATTATGTAAAACTGGTTTTGGTTTTCGAAATCAATTTGGCATTAATGTTGTTTACAAACATGAGAGCAAAAAATATTTTTGTAAAATAATAAATATTTTCTTATTTGTTTTTTAATACACATTATACATATAATTTAATAAGTCTTGTTATTTTGGTAAATCTGTAATTTTTTTCGAAATTGTTAATCACCAATAATGGAAAACTTTGAGTTTTTTCATGGTTTTCGACATTTTTGGAGCAAAACTAGTATTTATTTAAGTTTTTCGAACATGAAAACTGTATGGGAAAACAAGTAGCAGAACACTTGTTTTGCTGCAAATGTAGTTTTGTGGCCCAAAACATGTAAAGCGGCCCATACACTTGCAATATTATTGTATATGCTATTCGCCATATCATTTCCATTTTGTCCTATATTTTACAATAAGTCGCACAATAGTTTCTTTCATTCAATAAAAAGGCGAACATAACCTATAGGAATAATATAAACAGCATTGTATAATGTTGCCAACACACTTCTCTTTCTTTTCGTTGTGCAATAAAAATCAAGTCTTTTGATTGTTGCCAATATATTGTTCCACCTTCGAATATCACATACACATTGGCGATATAATTGTACTATACGTAAAATTTAACAATTTTATTCTAAGTGTATGAGCCGCTTAAGTGAAATACTATTACATAATGGAAACACTCTGACACGTTTTGCTCAAAATAAGCACCCCTACCTCAAACAACTACTCCCATGAAAATATTCCTATATTTTTTTTATTTCGTATTGTGAATGATTCCTATAACAAATTTTATGGGAACGAATTCCCAAACTAAAAACATGTAGGGAACATGTAAGTTTTAATTTGTATTTTAAGGTAGGGCTCAATTAAATTACTTTTTTCTTTTATTGAAGGAGTATTAATAAGAAAAATTAAGATAAACTTTATTCATTATTTATTTTATCATATAATTATTAGTGTTTTATTTTGTATATTTTTCTTTCAGAATACAGTATTTATCGGATATAAGAAACTTAAAAAATCCACGAAAAAAGTTTCTTATAAGCGTTTCTTTCTTATATACAATTATTTTATATAAGAAACTTATTTCTTATATAAGTAGCTATGGCCATAAGACTTTCATATTTTGGTTTTCTGTCTCTTTTTTTGTTAACATTTCTAACTTTTAAATAATTATTTTCTATGTCTTTTGAGTTTTTCACTATTTTAGATGTTTTTGCAATTTCGCTTCTTTTTATACCGTTTTGTATACTGTCAGAAAACAGCGTTGTCCATGCAAACTACATAAATTCTGTGTTGCCGTTGGAAGTTTCTTATATAAATTCTTTTTCCATACATTTTGTGGTTTTGGTGTTTAAGAAAAATGTTCTTTAATCAGTTTTTTTCTTGTAAGCGTTTTTCTTATATGAAACCTTTTTTGTTAGAAAAATCACTAAAAAGACATGGTGTTTTTGAAAATGTTTCTTAAAAGCGTTTTGTTCTTATATGAGATGTTCTTATATCCGATAAATACTGTACAAGCACTGACAATTTATTCACAATAGAGACATTTGTTTATAAAGCACTGACAAATAATGCACAATATAAATTTTTACTCCCAAAATATTTGCGATGACAAAAAATTGTCAGGTGAAAACGCTATGTTAATGCCGACAAAATCACCTCAACAATAAATTTCAGCATGTCCTACGGAAATCTTAAGAGGCCCATAGACACATACTGCTGACACCTACTGCCGATGAATCCTTCGTATACGTGTGTGATTGATATTTTACTACACACCTATCAATCATCATTTTAAAATAAATGTCAATTCGTGAAATTCAAGAGAATTCTTCCTTTTACACACGTTTTTTTCTCAGAAACTATTTTAAATTTGTTTTAATTTAAATTGAAAGAAAAATATATCATAAAATTAATAATTTTTTTTATTGTTCATTGAACAACTGTCAGCAGTATGAGTTCATTTTTAAATCAAACCTATTTTGGTTTTTCATACTTGTCTGTGTGACGCATACATAAATAAAAATTTCAAATTTACAAACACATGCTGATTGCATGAGCATGAGAAGTATGTGTCTATGTGACCCTTTATTAATAATACAAAATATTTTATAAATTGCCGAAAAAATCGCAGCTAGACATCTCTAAGTATGGCAGCCTTGATTTTATTATGAAAATGTTTAAAGTTATCTGGCAATGAGTAAAAGAAACAATATAATGTTAAACATAGAGACACTAATACTATTGTTGTTTCTTTTCAATCAGTGCGGTAAAGAATAAGAAATCAAGTGGACAAGCAACTGAAGTAAATGAACCTGTGAACTAAATGAATTGAACTAAATGAACCCTCTCAAAAGACTGCTGACGCAAAAGACAAAGTGACGAAAAGTGAACTGTTGAACTAAAAGGAACTGTCAGACTGAATGACAGTTCAACGTTCATCTGACTGACTAGTTTAATTGAACTAGTTCGTTCATGAACTACCCAACTCTATAACACATCTAGACTTTTAAGCCAATTCGCATGAAACAAATTGTTATAAGAAGCTTAGAATATTACACGTTTATTTACTACACTACAGAGTGACCAAAGTATTCTCGAAATCAAATACGAAGTTTGACTCTGTTTTTTCTAGATTAAAGGATTTATAGAGGCGTTTCTGTCAAAAAGAAAAAAAAAAAAAAAATAATTTGTCACACAGTGTCAAGGCGAATTTATACAAGGTGGTCTTATTTGAAAAATGGATACAACACTGTAAAATATGTTAACGTTGTGTCAAAATAATACAACACTGTAGTAATCAAAATAGCTGAGTGTCAAAAATATATGCTGTCATTTGTCATTTTTATTTTAAATCGTGTGTTGTATAATGCAATAATTTGAAAATGTGTGCTAACAAAACATTATTTGCTGTTTTTAATATTTCAAAAAAGTGCAGATGAAGCAGACCGATTACTCACGGAATCTTTTTTGATAAGGTTTCATTGCATTCACGAGCGATAGTTTTTAATCATTACATATGTATGTAAAATTTCTTTAAAGAACTCAATTGAAAAAGCGCATTCTTATTCGTAAAAGATTCCTTGCACGGGAGAAACTGTTAAACAAGCTGATTACTACTTCTACAACACAGCGATAGACGCTTATATTAGTCGTTAAAGGTGTTTGTAAAGATTATCCCACTAGTTTTTCAGAAAGCATGTCAAGAATGGTATCCTATACAGTGATTATTTTACAACTTATGAAATGCTATCTAAATAAGAGCACCAAGCGTCTTTTTCATGACAAAACTATGTTCGTACAATAAATATGAAGCAAACCTTTAGATCGCTAATTCAACACCACCCGGTTAGAAAATCTTATTTGAAAGATCCTAAAGTCGGTTTGCAATTTTTATATGACTCATACAGAGAGTCGCAAAAGATTCATTCGATGATGGTTTGCAGAAAGATAAACAAGGTGTAACATTGTTGTTTTTTTACACTTGAATAATTATTAAATGATTGTTTTAATATATTCCAAGATTAAAGGACGAGCGTGTCCGAAAATTTACATTTAAAAAAGTAATTAAAAAAATATATTTAATGTTTTTGTTGTAAAATGTATATTAAATACAATCGTCTACCAAACAGCCTATGCTAGCTGGGATGCGTTTGTGCTGATATTTGTAACACCTGCAAATATTGGATTTATTATACCGATCGACACAGAATCACTTTCTGAGTCGATGTAACGATGTTCGGCCAGCTAGCAGTACTACACTTCCTTCATCTTTTTACGTTAGGAACACGGAACATAGTACATTCTAATGAATACATTTTTTTTGCGTGCGTGTGTGTGCTGTATTTTTAATTTACAATTTAATGATGAAACAGAACTGGGGCTGAACGATGTTTTTCATACAGTTTGACATAAAATTATGCCAGCGAATCCGGTCGAGAAATAAAATCAATTTTATTTTGAGGACGTTTTTTCCAATGCTCTCACATATAGACACTTATTCTCTTAACAATGCTACCAAGGCGAATTTATTACAGGTGGTCTTAAAAGCCCTGCTGATATTAGCTAAAATCACTGTTGGATGTCAAAATTTTGTTTATTCTCTTTTATTATCTTTGTTTCTGTTTTGTTTTATTTCTGTTTTTGATATTGTACAATGATTTTACAAAAACAAATTGCTTGTTGTTTTTGTACGAGTTGTACTTGTTGTAGTACCGAGATTACCTGGGATGAATTCGCCTTGAATGCTACCATACTTTCATTCAATTTCATACAGTTTGTAAACAAAGAAAAATAAGAACAAAAGAAAACGATAGAAATTAGAGAGAATTTGAAGTTACTGCCGACGTTTTAATTATGGGCTTTAAAATTTTTGCCTGAAGTTGTGTTTCATAATTTCTCAGTTCTGTTTCATAATTTATAAAAAAAAAATCTTAAAACTTAATTTGAATTTAAAAAAATATTTAAATAGAATGCCAAAAAAAAAGTAAAGGCAGATCATTTTGACATATAGTTAGTTATCAGCTGTTGATTACGTAGCAAGCCAAAGTCACCTTGTATGAATACGCCTTGCACAGTGTTATTTTTGAAATTAATTATTTTTTTTTTTTAAATAAATTTTATTATAATAAATATGTACAAAATGTAAACAAAACAAATATGTATTTGTTTTCTTGTCGCTAAAAACAATAGATTTTTAACGTAGGGAAAAGTGTAGGGACATTTTTGTTTGGTTGTAGGGAAAAAAGGGATTTTTTTTAGACAGACGTAGGGATTTTTAGAAATTATTCCTGGCATCACTGGTTCTCATACAGCAGGCAGTACGAAATCACATCCAATAAATGAAAACTTACCTACTGAATGCCTTTGCATTAGCGAAATATGCAAATCAAATCGCAAATCCCCCTAAAAAACATATATATTTCTCCAGAGATGTTAAAAGCCGATAAAACACCGAGCGCCACAACCCTCGCTTCTGTTATTACTTAATTCTGGAATCTAGAACTTCTACTACGACGAAATTGCTTAAAGAAGTGAGCATCACCTTACAAAAAAAAAGGGATCGTATCCTCCATAAAAAACAGATAAGAAAAATGATTAAAATCTCCTCCGGTGTACGTCAAGACTGCGTAATATCTTCTTTGTTTTGATTGCGTACTCGACGTACTAACATGAATAAAGGCCTCATTAGTTTCACTTTCTGTTGGTAAATATGTTGTAATTAAAGGGTGGTTAAATTTTAAGGGCCGATGTTGAATGTGAACCACACCTAAACGTCAAGTTTTTTCTGCATTTCAATTTCAATTGACATTTCTCAATTTGAACCATAGAAAGATACACAGGTTTATTATGAAAATGGGGGTTGCAATCAAAATGTATATCGTGCAAATCATCTTCAGTGATGAGGAACATTTTGACCTCAGTGGATTCGTCAATTAGCAGAATTGCCACATTTGGACCAATGATAATACAAGAGTGACTGTTTGGTGCGGTTTATGGGATGGCGTCATCATTGGTCCGTATTTCTCCCAAAATGAGGCCTCACCGCAGTTACTGTGAATGGTGTTCACTATCGTGAGATGATAACGAACATTGTATGGCCCGAATTGGAAGATATGGATGTGGACGATATGTGGTTTCAACAAGACGGTGCCACTTGCCACACAGCTAACGAAACCATGGCTCTTTTGCGCGACAAATTCAATGGCCGTGTTATCTCACGTGGTGGCGATGTCAATTGGCCGCCAAGATCATGTGATTCGACACCGTTGGACTTCATTCTTTGAGATTTTTTGAAAGATAAGGTGTATGTGGATAAGCTAGCAACAATTCAAGAGCTAAAGGATAAGATAATTCGTCACATTAAAGGCATATAAACTCAAATATGCCTCAGCGTCATCGAAAATTTGGACCATCGGATGGAGATGTGCCGCCGAGGTCGACACCCTTTACTTTCTCTGTTGAAGGAATCACCTTTTTTATAAAAGAAAAATATAAATGTGTATATACATTAGACTGGTCGCATCTTGTATGGGATTTTTTTTTTAAATTTAATTGTTTGCGCTGCATACAATATGGGGTTTGGTGTAACAAAACCTTGTTCTAGTTTTTCAGGTAAATCTGACGGTGCCTAGCCGTGCCGAGTGGGATCCAAAGTTCCCCATATTATAAAAAAACCATATTTTCTATCAGATCTTTATAGTTATACTAGTTGAAAAGCCGATAATCAAAAATATGGTCTTCCGCAGAGAAAGTTCTTCAAGTGTGCCAAATTTAAACCGCCATATTTGTATGAGAGCCCCCCTAAAAAGTACAGGTAAAGGGCGAGAATGTTTCGAGAAAATGTTAAGGACAAAAAACTAATTGAGATCGGTCATACATTCTATTCCCCTAGGTCTGACTCCTTGGCAGTTATGGAGCTTTTTCTTCAATATATTTCTAGTCTGTAGTTAAAATTTTGAATGGGAGCCCCTTAATGAATGGAGATAGCAGGTAGGTATTTTAGAAATAAATGATGGAGATGAAAAATAAAGTGGAGTTGGTCATACAATTGACCCTTCTTGAGGCATCCTAGGCACTACACGAGCCAAATATAAGAATTTCAATTATACAAATATGGCGGTTTAATAAAATTCTTAAATTAATTAAAATTTTTCGTCTTTTGTGAATACATAAAATCAAAAGTTGTTTACAGATTTTAATCATTTATAGCTTTTTTTGTTTGCAATGTTGTTTTTTATATGTCTGCACAAAATTAAAAGCATAGCTGAATTTTTCAATTTTTTTCTGATTTTTTTTTCCAGAAAAAAAAATTATGTTTCTAAAACGACTGCGCATATAAGAAAAACGTTTTACCTTTCTTAAAGTAAATTTTATTGCAGAATTTCGGTTTTTTTTAGGTTTTCAATTAGCTAAAGCGTTTTTGAGTTACGCGAACATATGTTGTGCAACATCCTTAATTTTCAAAATAACGGTATATCTCGAAAACCAAAGCTAACTTAAAAAAACGGCTAGCACCACTGGATTCAGCGATACCGAATTAGGTTAAAAATCTTTCGTTCGTATCATACTAAAATATTAAACAGCAAATACTTTAATCTATCTATACAATACAAAATTTCTTAGTATGTCAGGATGTTTGCATGTATGTCCTATTCTTTCCGCAACTTTCTGAAGCTATCTGATAACATAGGAAGCTGAAATTTTGCACACTTGAAGTACTTTCTCTGCGGAAGATCGTTACGTAGCCATATTTTTATTTTCGGCTTTTCAACTAGTATAACTATAAAGATCTGATAGAAAAGATGTTTTTTTATAATATGGGGAACTTTGGGCCCCACCCGGCACGGCTAGGCACCGTCGGATTGACCTGAAAAATTAGATTATGATTTCCTACACCAAACCTCATATTTTTAGCAGCGCAAACAATTAAATTAAAAAAAAAAAAAAATTTGCAACCAGTCTAATATACATAAAAAAAAAATAATATTTTATGTCCAAAATATGTATCACTTTTTGAAAAATCATTCATTTAAACAAATTTTTCTGACTTTTAACAAATAATTAAAACTTTAAACTGTACTAAAAATCTCAACTGAAACGACAAACTTTTGGACATACGTATCCGTGGTGTAGGGTGTAAAAATATGTGCATGTAAATGTTAATTGAATGTAAGAAATTTGTTAACATTTTTGGTTATGCAATATATTGTTACCTTCTAACACTTTTAAACATTTTGTCATTGGTATTAATACACACATACATACAAACAGACACATTCTGGTACTAGCCCAACAAACACGGAGGATTGATTTAAAATTGAAGGTTATTTGAAATCAAACCTTTTCTCAAACAACAAACGTTTGATATTTTCACATTGAGAAATGTATTTATTTTCAACTTGCCTTCAAACGTTATTCTCAAATGTTTTTCAAATGTGGATTTTAATTCACATTGTATACGTTTATAAAAATTATATTTTTTATAATCAAATTCGTTATTTATTAAAATAAAGTGTGAGACAAACAGTCGGCACCATAGCTAAAATATGAAATAGTGTTCTTATCGTCTTCTAATTCTGGGAAAGACAAAATACTTGGCTCCTTTTTGTTTTAATGATTGTCATGGCTTACCACCACGATCGTACAACAAACCTTTACTTTTTTCACACATACTTTTACTTTGTAATTTAACGCTTTACTAACAAATCATTTATATTTTTTAACAAGAAATCAGGGGTTTTTAAAGGCGAATTCACTTCACGTAATATGTACCTTTTTTTAATTGTGTAACACATTAAACTTTAATTGCAATTTTTTGTGCTTACATTTATTTTTCCCTTAGTGATGCCAAGTTTTTTTATTGATTTGAGAGTAACATTTGATACAAATTTAACTTTAGATTGATAAAACATCGTATGTCAAATGCTTTTATTGAAATCGTTGTTAATTTGAATTAAAATGTTAAAATCAAACAATTGGAAAAAGGTTGAAAATTGTTTTGATGTCCAATTATAAATTCATTTCATATTAAAGGCTTGACTTCGTGTTTATTGGGAACTCATTTACAAATACATATACTTTTATTTTTTTTTTTAATTTGCAGTTCACACGGCGGTCAAACGGTTTCTCAAACGACAAACGTTTGATAATAATGATTTGAAAATCATAGCACTCACAACCAAAAATGGAATGGATTATCAAGTTGAAAAATGCCTTAATTTTCAACTTGTTTTCAAACGTAAAAAAAAAAAAAAAAAAAATAACAAACATACTTTTGTAATTATCAAATGTTTTTCAAATGAGGACTATAATGCAATGTGGAACAAAAGTAAAAATATTTAATTTATTTTTATTTTAATTAATTATTTATTTAACTAAACTGTGAGAAAAATATTCGGCACAATAGCTAAAAGATGAAATAATGTTCTTTCCGTCCTCTAATTTTTGCAAAGACGAAATAATTGGCTCCCTTTTATTTCGAAGGTCGAAGCATCGCGATCATACAACAAACTTACAATTTCTTCACTTTTCCTTTTTTATTTATTTTTTTTAATTCGTGTTCTTAATCATGTAATCACTCACAAATAATTTTTATTTTTCACAAGAAATAAATCGTTCACTTGCAAAACACATTTAACCACGAATTAAAAATTTAACCTTCATCACCATTTTGAATGTTTACATTTATTTTTCTCTTTAGTATTGACAAGTTTATTGTTGATTTGAATTTAACTTTTGATTCAAATTTGACATCAAACTGATAAAACATTTGAGGTCAAATGTTTATTTTCAAATCATTATCAATTTGAATTTAAATGTTAATATCAAACAATTGGAAAACGACAAATGATCAAGTCATTTCTTCTTCGTGTTTGTTGGGAAGTATGAAATGCATTTATGCATTTGCAAGTGTAAGTTTATATGCGGATACGAAACGTATGTGCATGTGTGAGTTTATGTGTGTAAGCATTTCCGTAAGTTTTGTAGTTTTGGTTGTTTTTGGGTTTTTTCTACTGTCCTGTGTGTGTGTTGTGTTTGTTCTGTGAAGCAATTACAATTTTAAACAAAGCATGTGCTCCATGTGCTTTTTGGTTTAAAAGTTTATGTTTAAAAAAATTTATATAAATTTAATAAATATATTTGTGTAAATGTATGTGTGCTACTTTTTTAGTTCTTTTCGCCTGCTGCTGTTATTTCACTTTTTTTCTCTTTGTGTGTGTGTGTGTGTTTTTTTGTCAAGTGAGAATTGGTAAGTACATCATAAATTTGTTTACAAAATATACAATGCGTTAAAAACGGAAACATTTTACACCGCAAAAAAAGCTAATTTATGTACACATGAAAATGAATGTATTGTTGCTACAACAATTACATTAACAGCAACTGCTGTTGCCATTTTCAAAGCGACAAAAGAACCCATCCAAATATTAACCAGCTAACCAACCATTTTGTCCGCCTGACTGCTGCTTTCATTTCCACTTAATCAACCAACAGCACCAAATGGCAATTATAACGAACAGATACAATAACAGAAACTATTCAACAAAAATAAGCTCTGGAAAAATACTTAAATTATTTTGGCGAAAAATTGTATTTGATTGTGATTTATTAAAAAAGTTTCAGTCATAGTTTATTTGTAGCAAGTAAAATTTGTGTGTGGGTGTAGTGTACGTGAATTTGTCGTGCTGAAATATTTTAAAAATAAATTGTAAATATTGCAGTAGGTTTAAATAGAAGTTTTTAATGAAATATCCGGACGTTAACCCATTAAGGCCCTGTGCTGCGTTTTCGCAACGTTTACTTAAACCTCCCCTCAGGCATTTTGTTGTTACGTGATGTTGTTATAAAGCACAGTGAAATAAAATTAAACTTAATATCTAATCGACCTGTTTTTGGATTTGTATCATACATAAGTTTTTTTTATACAAATTTTGAATTTGAATTTAAATTTTTAATTTTTCCTGTTTTTTGAGTATTTTTGAAAAAAGTTAAAAAAAAATAAAGTAATATATAATATACCTACCTGAAGTTTCTGAAGGAGGTAGCTAACATACGAACAATATTATTTCTACTGAAAAATCCAATCATTGTAGACATCTGTGACTTTTTTTTATGATTGGATATATCCGTGATACGAAAACGAAACACTGGGCCTATACCATATACAAATTACATAACATTATCAAATAAAATATATTTATACAACCACTTGCTATTTAAAACAACAAAATAAAAACTTGTATATATGTTAATTATAAGTTGTTGTTACTTATGTGTTTTGAAATTTTCGATAATTTTTCCACCTTTTTCATACTAATGGCCAATTTTTTAAATGCAGCATATTTCGCAGTAGGTAAATTCTCTACGACAATTTCTTTTTTTTTTTTCTTATGCCAAAAGTGTATTATTTTCCTAGAAGGAAGCGAACTTACTCCAAAGTAGTCCCGTGAAAGGTCTTTGGTCATAGAGGCCGGTTCTAGTTCTAACACTTTATATGAATAAGACCTATCACTTTAACATGAGGTTGTCATATTTCAAAGTCCCAAAAAAAGTGTCATACCATCGGTAAAGCCTGTACTGTAATTCATTACTTTGTTACCCTTCTTGTTCTTAATATACGAGTTAGATAATAAGTTCTCCTTTCACTGGTTATGAATTCTATCTTTTTGAACTTGTTCTATTTTCACAAAGCCCAGGACCATTCTGTTGGAACAATTGACACAAATTTCCCCTAGGGTTACTTCAATAGGTACAGTAAGAAAATATCGAACAAGCAGTGTGAAATTATCCTCTCCCAGGATATTAAAGAAAACCAGTAAGAGTGCTATATTCGGCTACGCCAAATATTTGATACCATCCACTGACAACTAGGATATTTCAAGAGTGGGCATTATATTGAACCTGTGGTAAATTATGAACCGATCTATACGAAAGTTGACAGTGTGATTTCTAGTCATATAAAACTGTGACAGAACAAAATTTATTTCAATATAATTATTTGTTATGGTTTTAGGCGAACTAAAGTGTTTTTCGAGAGTGGGCTTTATATGGGGCCTATGGTAAATTATGGACCGATCAATTACAAATATGAGAAATGTGACGTATTAGTGCACCCAAACTGCCTTGGAGCATATCATAATTGAATAAAAAATGAAATGTATATGAATATATTTTTTAATTTTTTTTTTTCCTAAAGACGTGAATAAAAAATTTTAATTTAAAATGTTTGCAAATTCGCTTAATTTTTATATCGTTAAGGCCCAACGTTGCGTTTTCGCAACGGGGGTTATCTGGGCTCCCACGTATCCGATTTGCCCAAAATTTGTTTTCTCTCATATTTAGGTATAAACAATAAAATTTTAAAAGTTTCATCATTATACCTCAATAGGATCATGGCTCGGGCCTTAATGGGTTAAAATTTAAAAAAAAAAAATATTTTTTACGAGATTATTAAGCCATATTTATTGCCTGTAAAACAATTTTGAATGTAAACATTCGTATAGAATTTAATATGGAAATTATTTTTAAAACGTAATGTTTTTCATATAAAATTTCTTTGTGAACGTTAACGTTCAAAACCAGGGACCGCAAATAACAGTTATATTGGAATTTTAAAACAAAAAAAGCACATAGAAGTAAATGTCGAAAAACTTATTCAAGTATACTTTATTGTTCCTTATGCACTTGTCAATGATAAAATATATTGATTTTTATAATTTTGATTTTTATATAAAAATCAAAAAATAACAGTTATTTTTTGATTTTTATTTTTTTGAACCAAAATAACTGTTATTTCTTGATTTTTATTTTTTCGATCAAAAATAACAGTTATTTTTGATTTTTATTTTTTTGAGCAAAAATAACAGTTATTTTTTGATTTTTATTTTTTCGAGCAAAAATAAAAGTTATTCTCTAAATAAATGTACGTGATTTAATAATTTAATTGACTTGAAATTTTTATTTTAGTGTTTAATTATCATTGGCATTCCTTATGCACATTAAAATAATTATTAAAGTCATCTAAATTATTAAAACATGTAAATTTATTAAAAGAATAACTTTTATTTTTGCTCGAAAAAATAAAAATCAAAAAATAACTGTTATTTTTGTTCAAAAAAATAAAAATCCAAAAATAACTGTTATTTTTGCTCAAAAAAATAAAAATCAAAAAATAACTGTTTTCATCTGACTTTTATGAAAAAAGGCATAGCTGTTACGGTCCGTGTTCAAAACGCTTGAACAGGCAGTTAATGTACGTGCTGTAACTATTTGGGTTTCTTGAATAACCTTCGTGTGCTTACAGCTTTCTATCTGTAACACACAGTGGAGAGTTTTGAAGAACATGTGAAAGTAATGCATGAGGAAATTTAATAACTAACTAAGTAGAAATACATATTTATTTGTTTTTATAGAAATACCAGGACTTCCAAAAAAACTCTTCAATATTGTTATGTATCCCTCTTTATAGGTTCCGAATTCGAAACTCCGAAGTAAAGAACTTACAACATTTTCATTAAATACTGCAGATTTACATCTCTTTTATCAAAAATCCCCTATTGTTCAAGACCAAATGATAAATATAAAGTTATTTTCAAAATCCGATTGACTTCAAGGACTTTACCAATTTATCAAAAGTTTTAAAAGTATGCAACACAAGCTCATGACACTTATTTGCCATTGATTGTTGTGTAAGCTTAATACACGCAAAGAAAAAACATGGTTGTGGTAAACATATTCTAAGAGCAACATATTATGATACGAATTATGATTGTAGTCACCATATTAAGATTACTATTGAATCATATTATGACTAAATATACTCGTAATATGTCATCATAATATTTTTCCCTAATCATATTATTATTCTGTTAATTATACTAAGTTAAGAAGTAATCAAATTATTGTCATATTAATCATAATAAGCTAAGAAATTAATCATATTATTGTCATGTTAATCATAATAAGCTAAGAAATTAATCATATTATTGTCATGTTAATCATAATAAGCTAAGAAGTAATCATATTATCATCATGTTAATCATAATAAATTTTGAAGCAATCATATTATGATACAGCTCCTTTCATAGCTGTCATAAAAATACAAAATAAATTAAAATATTTTTGCATAGATTTTTTATTTTGTGGCTTTTTACAATTTTTCTTAATGTTAATCAAATAGCGGAGTTCAATATAAGGCTTGCAAAAGAGCAAATGAAAAATCTGTGGTTTTCTTGGGCGACCGCGTGTGTCCATTTTTTCGATCTTAAGATGTTGATGAAATATCGTAGCACTTTAATAAAATATAACGAAATCTCTGTGTGTTTTGTTGTTGGATTTTACAAAAAAACTATGATATTTTGCAACTATATTATTTTACAAATGGCGCTAACATAATATGATTAGAGTAAACATAATATGATAACCATGCCCAACCATATTTTTTCTCTGCGTGTAGGATGGATCGACTAATGAGTTTATCAAATGTTTGTATTTTGTGTTTAAAATTTATAATAAAATCTGTAGGCAAGCTAATACCCAAACTCATCCTTTTACATTATACACAACTCATACAAACGAAAGTTTCACAGTTTAATATAAACATAGACATAAAGTCATATGTATATATACTTATGCAGCTGATATGTAACTACTATTTCTGTGCACTTTGAAAACTTATACTTATTACTTAACTTATACACTTACAGACAGCGTTACCGTTATGCGGCTAAAGTCGCATTTTTGCCCCTTTTTGACTGCCGTGCCACCTTTTTGGCTGCTTTGTTTTAAATCCCCTTTTGTATCATTTTGTAGATTTGTGTGCCTCTTTTAATATAAGCGATAAGAGACTGAGTTCATTAAAGGTTTTAGATCCAGTATTTATAAAGTCAGCTGAAGACATAAGTTACTTTGAAATTGTTTCCGTTTTTATTGATATAATTCCTAACCCAGAGGAATTTGTAAAAGAGTTTAAACTTTTAGAAAACAGATCAAACGATAAAAGATATAAAACTATTTTTAAAATATCTTAGCCTGAAACACTTCGTTGCGAAATTGGCAATTTAAAAAACTGAGTGACAATTTATATCCACATTTCGATTTTTATGTTTTTATTTTACCACATAGTAGTGCATCCGCTGAGCGGATTTTTTCTAAGCATTATTTAAAAATAAATTGTCAAATAGACTGAAAGTAGATACCTGTCAGTCCATGTTATCCGCTTTAAATTTGTATCAAAATAACTTGGAAGATTGGATTCCAAGTGATGAATTGATTAATAAATATAGATTTACGTTTTCAAAAAAAATCTGATTTTAACTATCCTTCTATCAATACTTGTATATGCTTTTTCCTCGAGGTTTTTTCGTAACTTAATTTTTTTGTTAAAAAAGTAAAATAATCCAAGTGCCAAATATTTATATTAATATATTTACATATATACATATGTCTTTCTATTTGAATGTAAAGTTTTTTGTATCAAATCATATAATGAATTATTTTTTGTTTTTGAAAGTAGTGTTTATTACATTATTTTAAGCTCGTTCTCAGACTTGTCAGAATGAAGATTTTATCTTATTTTTTGAAGATTTTTTGATCAAAATATGATTTTAAGATTTTTTTTCACAAATCAAGATTGTTAACTTTAAGTTTGTTTGTACAAAATAAATAATTTTTTCACAGTTTCTTAAACAGTCAATTTAAGGTTTTGCATCAGCTTGTTGTTTATTGGTTTTTTAAAATGTATTTTTAGAAAAATTTTTATAAAAAAAAAAATAAAAAACCCAATTTAATTTTGTATAAATAGTAAGTGTTTCAATTTAAATAGTTTCCGTAATAAGAAGTACATATGTTCTTATAAAAAATTAATAATTTTTACTTGTTTGCCCTTGTTATAAAAAATTTCAAGATTTCTCTATTCATAATAAGATTTTTTTTCGCTAAATAAAGATTTTCCTTCCTAATCTTCTAGCAACGCTGCTCGTTCTATTTACAAGTAAAAGCAAATAAAACGCAAAGCAAGTAATTTTAAAATAACGTATTTACGTTGCCTCTCAGACAGTTGAAATGAAATTAAAATTTATAATCAAAAAAATAAAAATTTACAATTCATTTAGACAAAAGAAACAATGTTATCAAGAAAAATAGTAAATAATATATCTCGAGTAAAATTAAGAAATTTCTGGAGGCCTACAATTCGGCCTTTCCTGATCATTTAGTGCCTTCGCTGAAGAAGCCAATATCGTCCTCATCATCTAAAGGTGGAAGAGAACACCAGTGCTTCAGGCCATCCGAAGCGTACACAGAACAATAATGCTGGAAAAGGGTAGGTCCTCAACTACGTATCGATTATTATCTAAGATCATAGAAACTTGGAAAGGACCCTTAAATCGAAGTTGTAACTTCCGCGACGTTTGGGCGTCTGGCTGTTTGTTGTAAGAACATTGAACGCAAGATTTCACAAAGGATTTCACAAAATTTCGCATACGCGGAAACCACAGTAATTGCAGAATCTTCTCGACTGTTCTATCAGCAAATAAATGACCATATTTTGCATGTGCATCTTGTGTAATTTTAAAGCGTAATGATTTCGGGACTACCCATAACTTGTTATTGTTATGTATCTTGCACAAACGTCCTTGATCTAATAAAAACGATTTTGCCATCTCGCTGTCCTTAGACCGAAGCTTATTCTTAATTTCGTGTATCTTTTCATCTTGAAATTGCATGCTAACTAGACAATCGCTTACGCCAACATCTGCCTTGTCGATTCTTAAAGTGGCTGTTTCGATTTCTTGTGACTCTTCATCCGGCCTGCGGCTTAAAGTGTCTACATGACTCATTTGTTGTTCGGACCGGCGTTCGATTTCTATATCACCACCAACTTGCGATTCGAAGTATTAAATCTCTTTTGCTCATAGCAGTTTTTACGGCGCTGCAATCTGATATAACCTTAATTAACTTCCCATGGATGTAATATTTGAAACGTTCAAGGCCTTCAACAACAGCAAGAGTTTCCAACTCATAACTATGGAAATGTTTTTCTGTTAAACTTGTTGATCGACTGTAATAAGCTATTGGTTCCCAGGACCCGTGAACATCCTGCATAAGAACAGCAGCAATTCCAATCGAGCTCGCGTCTGTATGCAATTGATGTTGAGCGTTTACGTCAAGCGAGGTAAGTACTGGTTCTGTTATTAAAGAATTTTTCAGTTTTTTAAATGCTGTATCTTCAGTCTCCCTCCAGATGAACTGCTCGTCTTTTCGTAAAAGTTTTCGTAACGGTTTAGATATTACTGCATATGCTGGAACAAATTTTCGGAAATGTCCGCTCAAACCTAGAAATCTACGAATATCGGAAATATTTCCAGGAGTTTTTAAATTAATGATTACACTTGTTTTAACGCCGAACCTTTTAATTTGCTGTACACCGCCAATATTAATTAATCTCTTTTCCTCCCAGCAATAAGCAGACATAGCCGTTTTAACACGATTCACAAATTGCTCGGCGCTTAAAGACGTATCATCGGTTGGATTAAATTCTGGTATTGTGTCAGATATTTCCCTCGCAGAATAAGGGCTACGGTTAGCTAATTCATAAACATCCTTGAACTCTTGGTTGTATAGTTTCACTAACATTTCGATTTATTGCTGACATTAACTGTTGCACCATATTACGCAGCTCGTCTATCTGATTTTGGACGTTTCGTTCGCGAAGATCCATATCCACTTAGTCGGACCCCGTATCTTCGATAAATCACTGTATAAGCTCATTTTTATTGCCCGTGCTCGACAAATTTCGATCACGTAGTAATTGTTAAAATTGCTCTACCTTTAATTCTGATATTTAACCATTATAATTCTTCTTAGTTCTTTTAAATGTCTACCGCTATTGATCGTTCAGTTGGTTTTCTTTTCGTTTATTATTTACGTTCGTTTCGTTTATTTCCTTATTCCTTCTTTTCCCTTACACAGGCGAGTTTTTTTTCTCCCACTTCTGAACTAAAAGCAAATAAAACGCAAAGCAAGTAATTTTAAAATAATTTATTTATGTTGCCTCTCAGACAGTTGAAATGAAATTAAAATTAATAATCAAAAAAATAAAAATTTACAATTCATTTAGACAAAAGAAACAATGTTATCAAGAAAAATAGTAAATAATATAGCTCGAGTAATATTAAGAAATTTCTGGAGGCCTACACAAGTAATTAGTAAAGCTGGAGGTCCATACCACGCGTTTTCGCCTCCACGCAGCGCATGCTTTTCTAACCTTACTTGCTTTCTTCGTTTCAAGTTCCATGCAACACTTTTTATGCAGCAGCAGCACAAGCAAAAAAAAATTTATTTGTCAAATTCAGCTGATTTGTTCGAACGCTGCTTGTGACGCTTACAAAAGTAGAAAGTAATCCGACTTTTCGCCTCAAGGCATCTAAGCTTTTGTGCATGTAACTTACTACGTATAACTACACAGATTCTACTTTTTTGACAGCTGCGTATGCTGCAAAAAAGCGAGAAACGCGTGGTGTGGACCTCCAGCTTATCTGTTTTTGTAGGTATAAATAATTGAAATAAAAATTGTATGCAGCAGTTCATAAACGTTTACTTGCAAACAAGACATGGATTTTCACGATATATGTATATACATATGTGTGTGTGTTTTTCCCAAACATTTTGTGTTATATTTAATGTATTTTTTTAAAAATATGAAGTTTATTTTTTGTTATGATAAGTTTTCGATGAAAATAATTAAAAAAATATATATGTTTGTTTTTTTTTTTGAAAATTTTCCCGATTTTAAAGTTGCCCCAATTTTTCTCAGAATTTCCCTTTTTGTGACACTTTTTTTTCGAAAATCCCCTTTTTGTGCCCCGTTTTGAAAATTTTGAACGGTAAGGCTGCTTACAGGTTGTGTATACATGTAAAATGAAGAGGATATATGTATGTGCATAACCTGCGGGCAATCTGGTATCAAGTATCTTCAAGTTACCAAATTCCATATTTTTGTCTGTCTTTGTGAAAAAAATGGTGGCATGTCATAGTGTCCACGGACATAATGTCCATGGACATTATGACTCCCTTCTATGCGACATAAAGCCCATGAACATTATGTCGTTTTGGAAAACGTCATAATGCCCGCGGACATTAAGTCATTTTTAATATGGACATTATGTCAAATATGAAAGCGTCATAATGTTAACAAATAACAAAAAGAAAAATGTAAGTGCATAATTTTTTCTCTTTAGAAAATGTGTTTCCTAATGCATCATTTAAAGGTTGCTGGTTCCATTACTGCCAAGCTCTGAGACGCAGAGGTCAAAAGCTAAGCAGGTTTGGAAATTTTATAAAAAGAAATAAAGACTGTGGTAATTGGTACCGAGAAATCCTAAGTCTGCCATTGGTTGGCTTCGCTAACTAAAGCTTATCTGCACAGCCGGCCTTCAGCCGTGCGAATGGATTTTCTCCTCTATGGTTTAACAAACACCGGCTTCGCCAACTAAAGCTTCTCTGCATAGCCGGCCTTCGGCCGGGCGCAAGGATTTTCTCCTCCATGGTATAACAAAAACCGGCTTCGCTAACTAAATATTCTATGACTAGCCGGCCTTCGGCCGGGCGCAAGGATTTTCTTCTCCATATAACAAAAACCGGCTTCGCTAATTAAATCTTCTTTGTATAGCCGGCTTTGGGCCAGGCGCAAGGATTTTCTCCTCTTTGGTATAACAAAAACCGGCTTCGCTAACTAAAGCTTCTATGCGTCGTCGGCCTTCGTTCAGAAACAATGCAGATTTTAGAAGCTTTACTCAGCGAAACCGGTTTTTGTTATACCATGGAGGAGGAAATCCTTGCGCCCGGCCGAACTTTACACAATTAAATCAAAAAATGTATAAAGGTAATCTAAAATATCTTTAAATAGGAAACATTCGCCATATAATTTTTATGGACATTATGTCGCACCAAAAAAGGACATAATGTCCATGGACATTATTACACTATATTGATGGACATTTTGTCGCATCGCTGAGCGACATAGCGTCCATGGACTTAATGTCGTTCTTGGGTGCGAAATAATGTCCATGGACATTATGTCCGTGGACACTACGACATGCCACCGAAAAAAATGTTATGAAAGCTGTAAAGCTTGAATTCTTGAATAGGATTCAATAGCTTTTATAGTGGAAGTTCGGTTTTTTATGAAATAATTAAAAGTCGTTTTTATTGGTGAAAGATCTCATTTAAAAATGACGTATTTGGATTTAATTAATTGCCTTATCCGCAAATAGTTTTAATGCGACAATATATTAAAAATAGTTCAAAATGTGGACTTGAACTATTAAAAAAGGGAAAATTGTGGATAAACGATAGGTTCTATTATTTTCTTAAGTTTAAAATCTTTTATTTATATCCAATACTAAGTCAACGGCTTAATTTTGAGACTCCGAACTATTTTCCATCTCCGTTGATTCATTTATTATATGAAACCATTTTATTATTATGTTTTAATTTTATGATCCTAGCTGTTTTTGTAAAAAAATTAATTCTTTTTCAAAACTACTTCAAGAATGTATAACCGTAAAGTCGTTTCAAGAGAAAAATACCGCCGATATCGATTTACCAGAAAATCACTGATATATCGCTATCGGTATCGGAATGCGTTACATCCCTTATTAAAATGTACTGCCGACCCTCTGATTCCAATATCTTCATATGGTCCTACAAGTCAATAGTTCTAAGGTCAGTAGTATTTTTAATAACAAGAACATGACAAGTGGTTTGGTCTACATTTGTCAAGAACTACTGCTGAAAAAGTCAGTAGTAATTTAGTAAAGTTTCAGTATTGAAGTTTCCAACAGCGTATGTGCGAGTAGGAATAAACTTTTACAAACAATGCAAAGACAATTAAATATGTTGACTTTCAGTATAAACGGTTTTGACCTCGATTCACACAATTTCTTATATATATTTGTGAATGTATAAGGATATGCATTTGTCAACCAGCTATAGCCCTGTAGGAAATTAAACACATTTTTAAGTAACTTCAAACTGTTTTTTTTTTTTATAGCCACATCTAGTTGATTAAGTGACTTTTTTCCTTGTCGACGACTCGTTATTTTAACATAGACATGTCATAGGCTGCAGGAATGTAGTTGTCTCTTTATTTTTTGATTTTAACTCGGAAACTGTAGGACAAAATTCCATTTTTGTTTTTCTTAATTGTTTAGAACTTATCGGTATTCAAAATCGCGTCACTAGTTTTTATACCTTTCATATAAATTTGAAAAGTAATAAAACGTTTTTTACAGAATTTGTTAAAAAATTACAAAAGAACTTTATATGTGGAATCGTAATGGACAAAAATATTGCCGGAACTTAAAGTTTTTGCATATGGAAATAAAGTTTGGGTAATTTTCTTTAGAAATATTCGGTCAAAAATTAAATGAACGTGGTTATTGACAAAGTTATGAGTCAAGTTTGAAAAAGGGCCGAAAAACCAGATTTTTAACAAAGACTTGATTTGCGCGACCTCTAAACCTCTTCCTAAAAATCTAAATAAAAATTCAAAAATACTGGAACCTATACGCTTTCAAATTATGCTTGTGCCTCTGGGACCCCCTAATGTACATCTATATCAGTGTTGCCAGAAGATTTTTTAAAAAATACCTACGCATACTAAAAAAAATCCGATTTTTCCCTACACTTTGCAAAAAACTTTCCCTACAAAAATCCCTACGCGTTTTAGTAATTAGAAAAAACAATAGTTATTAAAAACTAATTTCATGCTCATATGTTTAGTAAAAATCTAACCACAAAAATAAGTGATAAAAAAAAAAAAAAAAAAAAAAATATGTACTTTTAATTTAATTCAATGAGGTTTAAAAAAAAATATGTACCCCTGTATCCATTAATATTAATTAAGTTTAACACACGTTTTTTAAGTAAAATTTTCATAGAAAATTTGTTTTGTAAGCCTTAAATAAAATAATTTTTATGAATATGGCAGGTAATCTTTATATGATCACTTTAATTTAATTCAGGGACAATAGCAACAGGTAATTTTATAAATAATCGGCCATGTCATGGAAATGAAAGTCACGTGAAAATGGAATCGAACAAATATTGCAAATTCTCTCATATTCAAAGTTCAAAAATATATTTCCTTTTATATACCTGAACTACTTTTGAATTCAGGAAAAGCTGCTTTCATTTTTACAATAACTGAATTGAAAATCTTCGTCGATTTCAATTTCACTTGATATCGATTTCCATGACACGGCCGAATAAATATATTTCTTTTGAACTGAATTTTCTAAAGTGACTATTAGTTTATTCAAAATTAATACAACCTCTTCCATTGTTTTGCAAATATTACTGTATAATACAATTAAACATAAAGTTGTGTGGCTCAATTGGTTTCACTTTCTGGTGATCTCACTGCATCAACATTTGCATTGTGTAAAGCAAACAAAATCCGAACAAGTTTTGATAAATTTGGAAATTCAAGCTCGTCATTATAGTTTTTCCTTTTTACCATTTTTATCGAAAACTGTTCCAAATCCATGTTTCAAAACAAATAAGTTTCACAATTTTAGAGAATTAATTTGATGCGATTGTTCTACACTCGTACAAAAGATCATTGAGGCTTAAGTTAAATTGTTAAGACAATAGTTCAAATTTGTACTCATCTTGTTTTTCCCCAAAATATGTTCTAGACTAAAGAATTCCATTTTTTTTAATATTTAATCATTAATAATATTCATTTTTTGCTTTTATTTCTTAAACAACGTAATATGAGAAAAAAATACCTACGTTTTGGCGAATATAAAAAAACTGTCCGATTTTCTCTTTGCTCCTATTATAGTTACAAAAAAACCCTACGTGTTGGTATTTTCCCCTACTTTTGGCAACACTGATCTATATGCTTTTTTGTTTTAAACTGTTATTTTCGGTCCCTGCTTGTTAGAAAACAGCTATGCCGTTGAAAATTATTATTTGCAATGATTTTTTCTCTGTTTTTTTTTTAAGAAAAAAACTATTATATGTATATTGTACACAGACGCTTCCACATATCTCACCTGTTCATCAAAAGTAACACAACTCAAAATTTACAAGTTTTCAGTAGAGGCAAAAAACTAATTCCGTCAATATGATGGAATTATTGTTATAAACAAATATACCGTTATAAAGGAAACTCACTTATATTTCAATAAAATCACAAAATTTATTTCTTTTCTTCCTTTTTCCGAAATTATTACGGATTTTTGATTTAATACAGTTTTCATGAAATTTTTTGATCTACATGTCAATATTATTTCAAGTTATGCTTATCACAACCCAAAATCAACAGCTATTGATAAACAGATTTTTAACATGAAAACAATCACAACTCGAATTAATACAGTTTCGCTGATTCATTTGAGCACCATAACCCTTGAACACTTCAACGCAACTAAAATTACAACTCTTTAATTGAATAAAAACAAATAATATGAGTACGCAAAGAAAGACATAACGGCATTTCTCTCATGAAATATTACAAATAGAATACCAAAAATTTTACAATGGTTAGATATGGTAACCATACACTGTTTCCTTCAAAAAAGTGGAAAATAGAATTTTTGGAGTTGTGTTACTTTTGATGAACAGGTGCGATATGTTCTTTTTGTTTAGCAGTAACACCGCCACTTTTTTGTTTTCTATAATATTTCGGTATTTTTTCGTATTTAGAAAAAATAAAAATTTAAATGAAAACACTAATACCAACATTGAAATTTAGTATTTTGACAGAGTTGCCATTTTTTGCTCTGAAAAAAAAAATGTTTAGTAAACCAATATACAGTAAATATGAAATGCTTGTTAGCCAATAGTTTCCTAATAACACTATGCAACAAGCAAAAAATTTCCAGAATAAACACTATTATTTGATCCGCTATAGTCACCTAACTTCAAAAATCGTCTTTATTTCAAATTCTATGGTAAGTTTTTATAAATTTGTTTCTAAAATTTTTAGTGTGGCTGCTCTATACATCTTGTCGTTACTTTGAAACGACGAACTCGATTTTGTTATGCAGTACGTCAAAAAATTTTATATTACGCCATATTTAAGGCCTTTAAATATCATTTTTTGATTTAGCCATTAGTTTTGGAGTTATAGAGAAACAAGTGAAAAAAAAATTTTATTTGTTTTTTAATTCAAAAATATTTGAAACCAAAAAAATGCATACAAAATTTAAATCAACAAATACTTCCCAGTTTTAGACTTGACCGTATATTTGCAACTTTTAGAAATAAAAAAAAAATTAATTTCATGAAAATTCATTTAAAAAATTTCTGTTTTATTCCCAATAAACTAAAAGATCCTAGTCTTGAAATTTTGTGTTGGAAATTTGTTTAGAACTAAAAATCACAAAGTTTAACCTTTTTATTATACAATATTTTTTTCAACATTTTTCATTTTTCGAATTTATTCTATGAGCTAAAGTTCTATTATAAATAGTTCTATTCCTACAATTTTTCCTTTTCTTTAATTATTCTTTTATAAAGCTGCATATTAAAGAAACTAAATAAATTTGGTTTCATAAAAATTCATGGATAAATTCGTGTTTTATTCCCGACAAGGTGAAAGTATCTAGTTTGGATATTTTTAACGCAAAGAGTAATAAGGTTTAAAAATCACACTTTCCGTAGAATTTAAAATAATGATGATTTATTAATGTGAGGTGCCTAGAGCGGGTCAAAAAATACAGTGGTTATTTAATTAAGGGAAACATTTTTTTTCCCCATTTGTTGCATACTGTAACAAAACAAAACAGATATAAAGTATTTATACGCTTTAAATCAAATACCTTTTATACCCGATTACTGTATTTTGAGCACGTCTTCCTTGTATTACGATATCTTTTATCATCACCCAGGCAGAAATTACGACTCTTCTAAATATTATGTACCGACACAACCCTGTTAATACAAAATTGTGACTCTACCAAAAATACGGTACCATCACAACACTGTAAATACAAAATTACAACCTTAGTTTTTTAATACCGTTTTTAAATAAGATTCAACACCGGTACAACACCCTAAATGCAAATAAACGACTTTAGTTTTTTAAAATCGTATTTACCATAAAACTATACCGCTACAACACTGTATATACAAGAATTAAACCTTAATTTTCTAATACCGTGTTTATAATAATTCTAAACCGCTACAACGCTGTATATGCAAAACTTTAGTCTTATTAATTTAATAGTGTCGTATTAAAATGAAAACACAAAAACTATTTTAGGTTAGAAAATATAAAAATTTCTGCTTGTTTATTTAGCGAATTTTTATTTGTAACAATATTGAAAATAAGAGTCGGAAGACGGTTGTGCCTACGTTGTAAATTCGTGAATCCAACATTCTAAATTTAAATTTACAGTACTTTGACATCACTAAAAAGAAGAGTCGGAAGACGCACATTTGGCGTTATCATTTTAATATTGTGACAACATTGTAAATTTGGTAAACAGTACGTTGTATTGATGTTGATAGTACCCCCTGCAACGTCGGCACAGCGTCATGGTGATTGTCTTTTTCTGCCTGGGCAATTTCAGACAGCTTACAACAATCTTTTACTGCAGTTCAGCTGGCGACATAGATCATTAGGCAAAATATTGTTTTTAATGCAATTGTAGCAAGGATGGCAGTGAAAGGCAGATGTACGTTTGCCAATCCTCATCGATAAACGGGACACGTACATACAAAACCCATTTCATTTCCAGATATGTATATAATAAATGATGGTAAAAATTCGCTATCAAAATTTAAATTGGTACAGCTGTATCAAAGATGTTAATAATAAAATTATAAATAATAAAAATACTTAAAATTTGGATTAAAAAAATTATAAATAATGTTTATACAAAATGGAAAATGTTTTTTTTTTTTTGTGTTATTTTGGCATTTTAGTGTCCAAGGGTGTTTGAAAAAATATTATTAAGTCGATTATATTTGCTGTTTTGATTTTTCGATCTATTTGATATTAAAAACATTCTGTATAATATTTGTCGAATATCTCGTTACATTTTAAAGTAAAATCCAGTTGAATTCTCAAAATTATTACTCTTTCTTTGTTTGTATGAATGTGAACATTATTTAAACATACACACAGAAATATACACACCCGCTTTCAAAAAGCCAGTTGATTGCGTGCATTCATGCAAGTTTTATATCAATTGCATTTTATATTGAATTAACTCTTATTTGAACATGAATTGCGACTTAGACAACACACACACACATACATACCTGAACACACGTTATTATATACCTATTTATGTATTAGTAGTATTTGTTTAAAGTATCCCAGCGGTAACTAGAATGAGTAAAGCGGCCTAATAGAAGGCCTTATTTAGCAGACACAAGCCCTACTCGCCACATTTCATACTTATTTATTTTTTACACAGGTTTTCATTGGACGCAAGCTGTTAAACACTTCCTTTAGAAATAACTGCAAACCCTTCCTAAACAAGGGAGTAAGGAAGGTCACTAGAAATAGAAAATAAATAAAAATGAACAACTTCATTCATTGGAAGGTGTTCATTATACCTTCTAGAAGGCAAACTTCTGAAGGCAGGAGTATAGAGACCTTCAAAAAGGGCTGCCACTTGCAGTCCTTCCAATATTTGCCGCTGGGATTATTTATTGAATCCAAAGGAAATAAATTAAAGGCCTTCACTTTTTCATATCTTCTAAAAAGCATTTGTTTTCTTTTCCAAAATATGAAATTCCATTCCATTGTGTCTACAACTTTTCTAAAATTACTAATTTTATTACTTTCAGGCCAACAGATCAAACTCTATTTTAGGTTACTGGTAAAAAAAAAAAAACAGCTCTTACCCCGGCTTTTTAAACATCTACCGAACCGCGACCTTTTGCCTGAACCACAGCCATAACATGCACTAATATTCGCCGAGAGTGCAACGCTAAAAGGTAGAGGTAATTCCAGTGATAATAGTATGGTTGCATTTGTCCTTATAAATTTAAAATGTACAATGGACAATGATAATGGAAAAAAAAAACTAACTAAAAGGCCCTTAAACTACTTCCAGATTTATTTATGTATTTGTCTATATCTGTGCATCTGTGTTTACAATAGAAAGTGATACCACTGATTCATGATTGTATTGCTAAACAATTTGATTAAATGCAATAAAGTGATGACATTAAATAAACCAGCATTTCGCATTAAAATTTATAGAATCAACTACAAAAAAAAAACTACACAAAATGTTTGTATAAAGTATTTGCGAAAAGGTGAAATTAGAACACGGATAATCAAAATGCCATTATGTTCATTTACTTGCAAAATCAACACCTGGTCATGATTGAACTTTTAAATCATTTGTAATACAGGGTCGAAAAATAATAATTTTGGGGAAGTAAATTTGTTTGTTGTTTTGGAAAATTGTGTTAAGGAAATGAGTATATCACACATTTGTTGCAACGTCGTAATAAATAAAAAAAAAAAATAAATTTCGAAAAAAGTGTGCTAAAAGTTTTTAATTTGATCGCATTACTAAGAAAAAATTACGACATATTCTCTTTCAACGGGAAAAGTATAAAAGATATAATAAAGATGAATTTTATACACAAAATTTAAAGAAAAACATAGCGAACGATTTTGCATTATTCACTCCAAAATTTAAATTTTTGTGTTATGCAGATGTTGCAGCAAATGAGCGATTTATGATAAAAAAAAAATGTGGTTGCACGAATTTCAAATTAATAGTTGATAATAAACGTGAAAGGTTTTTTTTGACTTTTTTTCTCAAAGTTTTTGTTTCTAAAAGTAATTAATAGGGAAACCAGAAATATGCTCTAATATAAGTGTTTTATGCGCATTAAATATGCAGTCAAAACTTGAAAATATGCTCTAAAACTCTTAATAATATGCCCTAAAAAACCAATACTGAGTTATTCAAAACAAAAAAATGTGTTTTTTTCAACAATTTAATAATATTTGCATAAAATAAAAAATAAAAAATTAAATAAATGTAACTAAAAACAAAATAACTGATTAAAATCAAATTTTGTACTTCAATTTCTGAGATTATGGAATTAAAGATTAAAAAAGGCAAAGTCTTATTGGTAATTGTTATTGCAATAAATAACAAAATATTGTCTTAAACTTTTAAATAAAAAACGTAGTCTATCACATCTGAATAGACTTTAATACATTGAAAATGTGCGTTCAACGTCGACTGATGTAATAGGAGCATATTTAACAGATAACGATTTCCGAACATTATATTTAAAAACTACTACTTTTGAAGCAGAAGCACTAGCTTTTTTAGTAAAATTTTAACATAGACTTTTTACAACATTTAAGCCTTCGTTTTTTGAAATAATTTGTTGAAGTTAAGTTTTAAGGTTATGCTTTGCATTGCAATCCTGCATCTTGTTAATATTTAACAGTCTCCTTAATATTGCGTACTGCTCAACAAGTGTGAGACCAGTAGTTTTTAATTTTTTTAATAATTTTTCAATGAAATCAAAAAGACAAAAAAATCCTTTGCATGAATCCTTTGAAAGTTTAAAAAAATATTAAAACGTGGTGCAACAGCAAAGGCAAATGCACAAGTGCAAAATATAAACAAAAAATAAACATCACTGACAAACAAAACGTAAGCCAAGGCGAATTAGTTTTTCAGGTGGCGTTGAAAGCACAACTGCGCTACTTTTTTTTCTTAATTAGAGAGAGGAATGTCAAAAGTTACTTGTGTTTTCGACATATCGACCAACAAAAGCAACAAAAAAATACATTGTTATGTTTTTAGTGTTGTTACTTGTTGTAGTATCGAAACCACCGTTTGCATGAATTCGCCTTGACCTAAACTTAATATAAAAAAATTGTGAACTCGCCCTTGCAGCCATAAATAAATTCGCCTTAAGTTAAATTAGTGTAAAAATTAAGCTATTATCAAAATATGCTTTAAAAAGCTTAAATATACGCTAAAAACTTGGAAAATGCTGCAAAAATGCACTTTTTACAAAAATATGCATCAACGGGTAAAATATGCAGAAATATGCACTAACGAATCGATGCCAAAATTAATAAAAAGTTCTAAAACAGATAAATATATTGCTTTTGCCTTCATTGGTCGCACAAGGAAAAACATGCAATTGCATATTTGTGGTTTCCCTGGTAATTAAGTTTAAGTTTTTTGATTTACATACATACATAAACAACATATTTAGTATATTTGATTAATTATTCTTAGAAAACACCAAAAAAACAACAGTTACATTTCTATTAAATAATCTTTTACAAATTTATTTATATTACACCTTCTTTTTTATTTCATTACAAAGAATAAAATATGTAAATTATTTTTTTATCTTTTCAAAACTTTTCTTCTATCTATTTGTTAAATAATTAATTTGTTTTAATTTTTTCTTAATATAAATAGAAGCTGCAACAATTAAAAAGTTTCAATTATATTTATTAGAACTGAAAACAATCAAAAACGAATCAGTAAAAATGTTAATAATTAATACAATTTTACAATTAAAATGACATTAAAAAAATCCATAGAAAATGCATTTCAGGGTTTTGTTTGTGATTAAAAGGAAGAATTGGAATAATCAATAAATATGCGAAGAAATACAATTAAATCATGAATTTATGCATCAGTTAATGTTTGTAATTGAATAATGGAAGAAAATATTAATAAAAAAGTTTATTTGTTTTAAAAGTTTATCACGTTATTGGTAGTGGGGGATTTTATAGGAAAGGAGGGGAGTTAAGGTGTAGTTTGAAAATGACGAGTTGGATTTTGATAAAATTTCTTTGCGTCTATAGTAGAGGTCAATTAAATTTAAAATGATTGAGCAATTCCTAAAAGGCTCTCAAAACAATCGGACGTGTCGAAATCGAGTAGAGGTTCAATCAAACGACATTTATACTTCAATTATTTTAAAATGACTGAAAAAAATTATGAAAACCAAAAGTAAGGAAGAAACAAGTTAGAGTGCTATATTCGGCTGTGCCGAATCTTTGATACCCTCCACCGACAGATCGAATGTTTAAGGAGTAATATCTGTATGATGTATATTTATTAATATTATCTTAAACTGTGACAATTTGTTATTAATTATGGTTGTAGGCGTACTAAACTGTTTTCCTGTATAAGGGTTTCTATGGGGCCTAGGGTAAATTATGTACCGATCTTCACGAAATTTCACAGTCTTTTTCCCAGTTCTATAAAACTTTGATGTACCAAATTTTGTTATGATAGCATTATTTTTTACGGATTTAGGCGTACTAAACTGTTTTCCGGGAGTAGGGTTTATATGGGGCCCAGGGTAAATTATGGACCGATCTTCACGAAATTACACAATTTTATTTCTTGTCCAATAAAACTTTGATGTACCAAATTTTGTTATGATAGCATTATTTTTTACGTTTTTAGGCGTACTAAGTTGTTTTCCGGGAGTAAAGTTTATATGGGGCCTATGGTAAATTATGAACCGATCTTCACGAAATTTCAAAGATTTATTTTTAGTTCTATAAAACTTTGATGTACCAATTTTTGTTATGATAGCATTATTTTTTACGTTTTTAGGCGTACTAAGTTGTTTTCCGGAAGTAGGTTTTATATGGGGCCTATGGTAAATTATGGACCGATCTTCACGAAACTTAACAGTTTAATTTCTAGTCCTATGTAACTGTGACTTGCCAAAATTTGTAATGATAGCATTGTTAGTTAGGGTTTTAGGCTTAATATACTGTTTTCCGGGAGTAGGGCTTATATGGGGCCTAGGGTAAATTATTGACGGATCTTCACGAAATTTCACAGCGTGATTTCCAGTTAAATAAAACGAATTGTTGCGAAATCTTATATAATTCTGTGCATTTTTCCACCATTTATGGTAGTTTTTGTAACAAAATTATCATTTTTTTTTAGGTGGTGGTTCCACATTTTGATTCATAGCTCAGATCCTATTGAACCGATTTTGCTGAATTTCAATCCCAAACTGCTTAGGATAACTACAAGCAATTTGACACCAAGTTTGTTGATTTCTTTTGAGTTTTTCGAAAGTGAGCGTGTTTTCAACAGACGGACAGACGGACAGACGGACAGACAGACGGACATGGCTAAATCGACTTAAAATTACTCAAGGACCCAGAATATATATACTTTATAGGGTCTGAGATGAATAGTAAAAAAGTTTCACACGGAATGACAAACTGAATATACCCTCTTCACAACTAATTGTGGTGGAGGGTATAATTATAAGTCAATTTAACCCATTAAGGCCCGAACCCATTGATCCCATTGAGCTATAATGATGAAACTTTTACAATTTAATTGTTTATACCTAAATACGAATAAAAAACAAATTTTGGGCAAATCGGATACGTGGGAGCCCAGATAACTCCCGTTGGAAAACGCAACGTTGGGCCTTAACGATATACAAATTAAGCGCATTTGCAAAAATTTTAAATTAAAATATTTTATTCACGTCTTTAGGAAAAAAAATTAAACAAGTAAGAAAGTATAGTCGGTCAAGCCCCTACACCACAGTATTAAAAAACACATCATGCTTATGTGTCCATGTAAATATGGGGTTATCTATGTTTATAAACTTCATGAAAATCGGTTTGAAGGACTGTGAGAGGCAGAAATTGCCCCCTGCCTCCCCTTGTGGTCCTATTTTTTAAAAACTGTATAGCTAATGTGCCCCTATAGATATGGATCTATCTATATTTTGAATTTCAATTAAATCGGTTTGAGAGGCAGAAATCGGCCCTATCTCCCCTCGTGGTCCTATTTTTTAAAAAATGCATCCCTTTTGTGTCCATAAAGATATGGTTCTATGAATGTTTTAAATTTCATTAAAATAGGTTTGATATTTTCTCTCCCGGTCCTACGATTTGGCCCATTTTCAAAATGCTTGGTCCTTGTGCCACTGAGAACCTATGTCCCAATTTTTATCATATTATCTCCAAAATTGCGACCTGTACTTTGCGCACAATGTTACATGGACAGCCTGCCAGCCAGCCAGCCTGCCTGCCAGCCGGACGGACATCGTTAGTTCGACTCAGAAAGTGATTCTGAGTCGATCGGTATACTTTAAGGTGGGTCTAGGACCACTATTTTAAGGCGTTACACACATCAGCACAAATGCATAATACCCTCTCCACTATTGTGGTGTGGGTATAAAAAGATATTCATTTACATTTTATTTTTAATTCAATTATGATATGCTCCAAGGCACTTTGGGTGCACTGCTACGTCACTTTTTTCACATTTGTAAATTGATCGGTCCATAATTTACCATAGGACCGATATAAAACCCACTCTCGAAAAACACTTTGGTACGCCTAAAACCATAAAAAATAATTCTATTGTTATAAATTTTGTTCTGTCACAGTTTTAAATGACTAGAAATCACACTGTCAACTTTCGTAAAGATCGGTTCATAATTTACCACAGGTTCAATATAATGCCCACTCCTGAAATATCCTAGCTGTCAGCGGATGGTATCAAATATTGAAGTAACCCTGCTGGAAATTTTTGTCAATGGTTCCTGGATTTGTGAAAATAGAACAAGTTCAAAAAGATAGAACTCATGACCAGTGAAAGGAGAACTAATCATCTAACTGGTGCATAAAGAACAATAAGGTAAAAAAACTAATGAATTACGGTACATACTACATTGTATCGAAATAATCTTACATTGTTCTAACTAACACTTAACACGTTCATTGAGAATAGATGTGTGACTGGTCAAATGGTGTCAATTAACCAATGACAAACCCATGTAAAAGTGATAGATCTTATTCATATAAACTGTTAGAACTGGAACCGGTCTCTTCCCCCAAAGACCTATCACGGGACTACTTTGGTGGAAGTTCGCTTCCCTTTAGGAAAATAGCACACTTGACAAAGAGAATTTACCTACTGCGTAATAACAACAACTTATAATTTACATGTATACATGTTTTATTTAAATAGCAAGTGATTTTATAATATATTTTATTTGATAATTTTATGTAATTTGTATATGGTATAGGCCCAGTGTTGCGTTTTCGCATCACGGATATATCCAATCATAAAAAAAGTCACAGATGTCTACGATGATTGGATTTTTGAGTAGAAATAATAATGTTCGTATGTTAGCTATCTCCTTCAGAAGTTTCAGATAGGTATATTATAGATTACTTTATTTGTTTAAAATTTTTCCAAAAGTACCCAAAAAACAGGAAAAATTAAAAATTTAAATTAAAAATTTTTATAAAAAAAAATTATGTATGATACAAATCCAAAAACAGGTCGATTAGATATTAAGTTTAATTTTATTTCTCTGTGCTTTATAACAATATCACGTAACAACAAAATGACTGAGGGGAGGTTTAAGTGAACGTTGCGAAAACGCAACGCAGGGCCTTAAGGGGTTAAAAAGGGATAATCATTCACGACAACTTATTTCGATCAACCGGGTAAAAATACCATTAGGTTTGAAGATTGATTGATTCATTTTACTATTACTGGCAGTCAATGGCGGTGAGTGTTAAACGGTACAGATTTCTGAAGAAATGGGTGGTTACAATCAAAACATGTCAAATCAAGTTACTCGTGACCGCACAGTGGCTGAAAATTTTATTTCATTGGCCAAAAGTCCAATTTTTGTTTGTCACCGATTTCAAAAATTTAAATTTTATTTAATAGTAAACATATTAAAACTAAGGTAGCCAAAAAATTAGATTAAAATATTGGTAATTGTGGTTGTGCCATGTTGTTAAACACAACTTTTTTTTTTAATTCAGAAAATTGTTTTTTTTTTTAATATTTAATCCGAAAGAAATAATCATTGAACAAAAACTATCAGCGATAATGACCTGCTTGCTTTTTTGCTAGGTTGGTAGTCTTGTTATCTTTAAAAAGGTAATATTTGCGACTGTTGTGTTATTTATATTTGAGATGTAAGGACATATTCTCTAAGCTACTATATGTTTGTCAAATTTCAACTTAAATAGAATAGAACTTTTGCGGATCAAAAGGGATTACGAAAGTAAAACCACTGATAGAAAGGTGAAAGTGTTTTCTTTAACCCTGTATGTACCCTTGTACCCGTTTGGACCCGTCTGTTTAACACTTTTTTAATTTTAATGAAATTACTCAAAAAAAAATTTCTAAACTACTATATTTTTGTCAAATTTCAACTTTAGTAGAATAGAACTTTTGCGAATCAAGAGGGATTAAGAAAGTAAAACAACTGATAGAAAGGTGAAAGTGTTTTCTTTAACCCTGTATGTACTCTTGTACCTGTCTGGACCCGTCTGTTTAACACTTTTCTAATTTTAATGAAATTACTAAAAAAAAAATTTCTAAACTATGTACTATATTTTTGTCAAATTTCAACTTTAGTAGAATAGAACTTTTGCATAATAAAAGTGATTAAGAAAGTAAAACCACTGATAGAAAGGTGAAAGTGTTTTCTTTAACCCTGTATATACTCTTGTATCCGTTTGGACCTGCTGGTAAACACTTCTTTAATTTTAATGAAATTACTCAAAAAAAAAAATTTCTAAACTATGTACTATATTTTTGTCAAATTTAAAATTAAGTAGAATAGAACTTTTGCGGATCAAAAGGGATTAAGAAAGTAAATCCACTGATAGAAAGGTGAAAGTGTTTTCTTTAATCCTATATATACTCTTGTGCCCGTTTGGACCCGTCTGTTTAACACTTTTATAATTTAAATGAAATTACCCAAAAAAAAATGTCTAAACTACTATATTTTTGTTAAATTTCAACTTAACCCTTCGTTAGGTTAAGCCCATTTGGTCCAATTTTTGAATTTATTCCTTTGTAATTTTTGAAGGGTGATATATACTGACTTAGTTTTTTAGCTCACGTGGTCTTTTTATAAAACAACGGTTTTTACAAAAATTAAAGGTTCTGACTTAAAACAGGACTGAGAAAAATATAAATTTACGAATCTTAGGTTAAGGGACCATTTGGTCCATAGTATATGTTCTTTGGTTTTCTTTGATTTTTTTACATTTATTTAAAAAAAATAAGTATTTATAATAATATTCATTGCATAATGAGCAAAATGTTTTTCGGTTAGTTATTCAAATAAACTGGCTGCAAATGGGGCATTTTATCTCAAACTTAGACTTACAGCAACTACAAATTCCACTTTTTCGAGCCCACTGGAAATATACATGGTGACCGTATTTCAGTCAATTACTGTGCTGAGAACTCTTGTTGAGGTAATCTTGTCCGTTTCATCATATACGCCTTAGCCAGGAAAAGTGCTAGGTTCCGCAAAAATTCTGGTCTCCTGTGATTCCGATCAGCTGCAGCCTATGAAACGTATTTAGAAAATAGTATGTATGCCTTCAAAGCGGACATATCAAGTATGTTTCCAAATACATGTTTGGCCATCGATTTGTTTTGCGTTTTGTGCTGTAGGAACCAACCATATGATCAGCAGTATCTACGCCACCTTAAAACCCTACATATGTAAGTTTCTTTTCCTGAAGTGTTTTACCAACTCAAAAGTGGAAAAAAATGTCGCCTGTTATATTTTGCCCATTCAAGCCTTCTGTCAAGTCCAATACAACGTGTTGCCCTTGGTTCTTTTCAGGCTGTGCATTTCTAGACTTACCAAGGTATGGTTGTATTTTCCATTCGTAGCCTGACTTAAAGTACACCGATAACCAAAATTTCGATTCATATTTTTCTGGTTTTGATGTTGAATGCAACAAGTTGCTTATTAATGGTGACATTTTCGTGACAATTGTAAGACATTGGGAGAAGTAATTGCCAACGGTCCCAAAGTTCATGTCTGAACCGTTAGAAACAACACACAAACTGAACGGCAAATATTTGTATTTCTTGACAACAAAAATCAAAAAACGAGGCATCCCACAATTGCCTTTTACATATTTAATCTATATTGATAAAAAAAAACAAAAAAGGGATATCCCATACATGTTTTTTACATTAGCTGTTTATATGTACCAAATGGTCCATTAACCTAACATTCGTAAGTTTTTTCTAACCTAACAGCAGGGTTAAGTAGAATAGAACTTTTGCGGATCAGAAAGAATTAAGAAGGTAAAACCACTGATAGAAAGGTAATTTTAATGAAATTACTCAAAAAAATAATTGTTTTTGAAATTGTTTTTTACAATTTTTTTTTTTATTCCGCAAAAATGTTTGCAGAAGTAACAGAAATCATGTGCTATTGTCTCCAAAAAAAAAATTTTTATTATATAAGGTAAATTGATCGTGATCGAACATAATACAGGTAGTACATATAAAAAACCGAAACAACGGTCAGGCAATACAAATGATGGCAATGCCGCAAGAAGATTCTTTTCAGATCCAGAAACAGCATCTGAAATAACAGGTGTTGATTTTAACCTTATTTTTAGATTTAAAAAATCCAAGAGATACTTGCGTGCAATGAAGAAATTGACTCTAGGAAATTTGGAAATTTTGTTAAGTAAACTGCAAAAATATATACAACCAAGTACCCATGGAGAAATATGTTTGCTACAGTTCACAAAATCCTTTTTCATGGAGAAGATGTCATTAAATATCAGTTGGTGCCACTTGGAGATTTATCAGAGGAAGCTCAAGAAAAAAGGAATAAGGATTACAGATTTTATAGAGAGCACAATACTAGAAAAATTTCACGAAATTCCACTAATGAAGATCTATTTCATATATTATTGGCAACGTCAGATCCGTTCATCTCCAGTATTCGAAATCAATGGAAAGTGGAACATCGGGATTTAGATGAAGAAGTCAAAAAACTACTAAAGAACAGAAATAACACAGAACATAATACGGAATATTTGCAATCACTCTTTCAATTAAATGAACAATAATTATAATTCATTAGATCTAAGACAGACATTGTGTTAGTTAAAAAATAATAATAAACCGAAACTCACATTGTTACAAAAGCTATTAAAATCTATTGCTGCTATTATTTTCAAAATGTTTTTTTTTATCCACATATGTATGAAATGTTTTAATAAATAAATAAGTGTAAACAAATTTGAAAGCAAAAATTTTTTTATTTTTCAGCAATAATAGCAAAATTTCCAGTGGATTTTACTATTTTTTTTTTTATGTTAAAATTTTTTTTATAGTGTTAACTTTTAATTTTGTGAGTGTCCCATTATTACAAAAAATGTTAATGATTATTATTTAAATCTAAAAATTACATTTTTAAATAAATGAACGAAATAAAAGAACCATATTGCACGCTAAAGTAAAAAAAAAAATTACAGTTCCACTTTTCCCTTAAATTCCGCAATAACTACTCCACCGATTTTAATGAAATTTAAAGTGGAGACAGTTTAAGAATCTATCTGTCGATTAAAAAAATTTCGCTAAAATATCTTCTTCGGTTCAAAAGTAACAGATTTTGGGCCAATGAAAAACGATTTTCAGCCACTGTAGACCGTGGGTTCAATCCAATGGTTAGTCAAAATTGAAAATTGATTAATAAATTAATATTAATTTCATGTTGTAATTTTCCTTTCTTCATAAAAATAATTTAATGCAAATTAAATTAAATGACATTTAGCCTGATTAAAAATAAAAAAATTTGGTTTAAAACGCACGAACGCACACTGGGAAATTCCGGCCAAAAATCCATAACTTCTTTATTTCCGACTTAATAATAGCATGCTTGATCCCCAGGTAAAATTTTAGATACGTACATACAGGGGTTGGCCAGATCATTGACGACCCAAACGTATCGGGCAAAATTAAAAAAGGCTTTGGAGGTGTAATAAAATATGAACATTTGTAGCCATTATATTATTAATTTGTTGAATAAATATATATGCTCATCTCCTGTCCCCATCTTTTTGGTTATAATAAAATATGTGAACTTATGTGATTAAATAAATACATAAACATATGTATATGTATTTTAACATAACTCAGACGTGGATCCGACTTGAGCTCCTGTGGGATGGGTGACGGGGGGATTGTTTAGGAACCTTCAACTGAAACATACCATTTTGCAAAATTTCATTTCGAAAGATCATAGACATTGTGTATATATTTTTCCGTTTAAGGTGGGTGGGGGTTGAGATGGGTAAGGATGTGTAAGGATGTGTACCAATTCTTTTTTCTTCCCCTGCACTCGGGACTGCATAGCTACATATATATAACAAATATATGTTCTTTCAGTAAATAGCTGAAACTTGGCATTCAAATATTGGGCATATATTCAGTATAAAAATAAAAATAGCTTAACAGAAAAAAGTACCAACGGTATTTATATATTCAAATTTCCAAAAGGTACCAAAATTTGTATAAGAGCTTTTTAAGAGAAGAGAACACAATTTAACTTTATTTTTATCTTTATTACTTTAAGAAGATAAATTGTCTACCAAAAAAGTACCAACATTTTATTGGTGCCCTTTTTTATACCCAAAATGTGCAAATTTCAAAAAAGTACCCAACACATGATAATTCAATTTTCGATTCAATAATGGTATTTTTGAATTTTACACCTACCTCTGTAAGATCACGAGATATAATGTTGCTGATTTTACCCGTTTTTACCAATTTCTAACCCCTTATGAATTTAATTTCCAAAAGTCTCTACTCTTTTTACTGACACATTGAGAGGGAAGTCTACAAATAAAATTTCAAGTGTCTGGCTTAAGTTGTTTGGGCTGGGCGATGATCACCCAGTCAGTCACGCTAATCTTATACAAATATAGGAAATTACTTAAAATAATCTGGCTACTAGGGTGGCAGGTGAAATGTATAGAACTTACTTTTGATACTTAACAGTACTAGATCTAATTATCACTTTACCCCCCTAGCCCCACCTTTTTTGTTAGAGTCTCTTTAAATTTGGCTTACTTTAGGTTTTATTTATTTTTAAAGTAACTCACAATCACTTCACTTATACAAAAAAATAACGCGCACAAAATCACAATTATCACATGGAATGATTAATTACTAATAAGGTTTAAACTTAACGTGCTTATTTTCAAAGAATACTTAAAAGAAAAAATCATAGCTTACTTTTATTGCAAAGCACAAAAATCAACTTTAAAAACCTTAAATTTATAAAAAAAAATTATCTATTTTGCTCCACTATTAACAGTAAAATAGTTATCTAAGAGCCAAAATAAGAAATGAGTTGTATGTTTTGAAGTGTTCGCTATAATCTGTCATCAAAATTTTATTAAAATTAAAAAAACCAAAAAATCATTTTTGGCCGGAATTTCCCAGTGTGGAACGGTTCAATGATTAACCACAATACTAATTATTTTTAAAAACTTAAAAAAATGCGTCGTTTTTCAAATTTGATCAAGTTAAGTTCACTTGCATTACATTTCTAGATAGCCGTAAAAGCGTCTGACCAAAAAAGGAATCGGTCACTTTTAAATTATTTTATCATATCTCTGATACTGAACTTTATTTGGCATTTTGGTGTATTCTGGTGTGGGAATTTTGGTTATTATAATCACAATAAATGGATGAGATTTGATATGTCAGTTAATTTTACTAATGAGCAGTTACTTGAAATAAATTATTTCTGTATTTATTTGTATCCCTAACTACAATTGTATTTGTTTATATTTTTAGCCAACACATTAAACATTTTTCATTTTCAGTACTATTTTTAGAGTTTTTTGATGGCTAACAAGTACTTAGTTTATTTAAGTGACAGCTGAAATTCAATTTATTTAGAAAAATAATTCACTTTTTGCTGTCCCCTTTACTGTAGATAATACCAAGGTCCCAAAAAAGGGTATTCATTGAAAAATTAAAAAAGAAAATAATTATTATTAAATTTTCCTACACTGAAAGAAAAAATGCTTACTAAAGTTTTTTCGACTAACTTTTTAAACGAGGAAAAATATTATGAAAATAAATTTTTTAGGGTAAGCCCGTACAATAAGTCATATATGTTCCATGTGAAAAAACATCAAGGAGCACCTTGAAGCAATCTATTAATAAAAACACATTTAATATTTGTGAATTCTGTTTGTATTTGAAATTAAAAGTAATAAAACAAATTAAAAATATTTAGATTTGTTTCAAGCTTTCGAAATAAAATAATGGAAATATAAATAAATTAATTATATAATGGACGAAGGTAGAAATGTTGTAAAGCATGCCTTGAGGCACTCGTAAACATTAAAGTGTTAAGTACTAATAACATTAAAAAGTAATTAAAACAATCCAAAATAGGATACGTGTTTGTTTGTAAAGACTTGTTGTAGCAACACCAACAACACTACTCTAAATTTCATACTATCTTAAATTTTTCTAAAGACTTTTTAAAAAGAACAAAAATAAGGAATTCAGCACAGCATAACAAAATTCTATTTATAAATGAAAAACTTGATACTGCCGAAAATAACTTTGATAATAAATTTGTAGGTGCCCGTGCAAAAAAACTGAACTGACATATCAATTTTGCATTTTGATTTTCTTACGAAAATAATAAAATGAAGCCATTTGCTTTTATTTTGGTTTATTCTTTACCCACTTACAACTATACTTGGAGCCAGAATGAAGCCAACCAATTGAAGTTGGGAATGTTAAAAGGGACAAACTCACTATTTATTACAATAAAAAAAACATACATTATTTTCTTGTTTAACAAGTCAAATAAGATGCAAAAATTATGTACATCCCATAAATACATCAAATTTTAAATGAGGAACGATTACGAAAATTATATGGGGCATTGTGAGTTACGAACTGAACCATTTAACTCTTGTGTTAATACCCAACATTATCCACATTGTTTAGCACCTGGGGTACCCGGGTACCCATTTACTTTAATGTTATAATATTCCATATTACTATGAAATAAAATTAAATTTGTTAACTTTTCAAAAGCGTATTAACCCTTAAGCAAACACCGACATGATTTTACGCAAACGAACCCCAGGGCCTGCTGGGACTTATTGTAATTTATATGCTGCTTTTTGTGGCTATAGAAAAACTCACACTAACGAACCCCTGGGCCTGACTTGGACTAGAGCTGGGATACTATCGATATTTTCTACTATATATATATATATGTTCCCGTCGCACAGTAGCGCCCGTAGAGCAAACGAGGTTGCAAAAATCAAAATTTTCATGAGCACCGACGAAGTTTTGAATAAACTCATGTTATAGGAAACTTTTCAACGATTTCAAATCTGCCACTCTTAATAATATCACATTTTTAGTTTAGAAGATATAGCCGTTCAAAGTTGACCGACTTTCGGTTTTCAAAAAAACACACAATTTTTAGTAAATTTGTTGCGATTTCAGGTGTAATATCACGAAAAATAGGTAACGAATCGCCTTATTTTTTGTTTGTATTGATTGATGCATTTATTAAATGTGTAATGATAAAAAAAAAATGAACTGTTTGCTTTGTGTTTCTCCTGGTAAATCACTATTTAAAAACTATCCGTTTTTTCACTATTTTTCAACTTTGACGGAAAATAACAAAAATCTATATTTTTCTATATTTGCCATATTTGCAAAATCTGTTCTTTGATTATTTCTTTACATAATTCAAAAATTTTATCTGCCCGTACGTGCCCGTTTGGCTTCTAGAGGTAAAAAAGGTTAAAAAGACATGGTTGCAGAAATTGTATGACAGTAGTTTGATCTAAAATCTAAAAAAACTACTCATTGAAATTAGCAGGTACGTACCTCACTTAAACAATACTTTGGCGTACAAATGGTCAAGAACAATATTGACTACAGGTAGGCACAAATCTTATTTGGACACGTGCATAATATCAAAATTGCATTATTCAGCCTAATTCCATTTGTATGCAGGGAACAGGTAAATTTTTCGGCATGGTAGCATAAGCCTATATATTGCAAATGGTCAAGAACAATATTGACTACAGGTAGGCACAAATCTTATTTGGACACGTGCATAATATAAAAATGCATTATTCAGCCTAAATCCATATGTATGTAGGGAACAGGTACATTTTTCGGCATGGTAGCATAAGCCTATATATTGCAAAATAAGCATAATGCCTGGATTAGTCTACGACTGAAAGTTGGCGCAACAATTACTGAAACCATTAAACAATTTAAGTACTGAAAACATGGCGTTGAACAATTTTAAATTATTTGAACTGTTTAGAAAGTCAACCACACCAAATTTTTTCACGGAAGCTGCTTTAGAAGAACTTGATAGCTTATACGGAAATATTGAGAGAAGCGAAATTATAAAAAATAATTTTTATCTGATATATGCAAATATTAAGGCAAAATGGGTGAAATCTAATCGAACCATTCAGAACTTCAACTCCAAATACGAGGACTGGCTTAATGAAGATACCATCCTGGATATATTGGCAGTAGATAAACCCACCACATCAACCAGAGGAGCAAAAGGAAGGCCAAAAAAAAGTATTGAGGAGTGTTCAATTTTCACAAGAAAGAGGAAACTTGCCGATGCCACCAATGACTTGACCACGAAGCAATTATCGGAAGCGCTGTCTATTAAATTTACAAAGGATAGTGAAAGAGTTAGGTCGCACATAACCAAATCTGTTGCTGATGCAAGCCCACTGCGACTAAAAAGGATTAAGGAAAGCATTCCCACGCCCACAAACGCACACATTAAAAAGTATGGTTCCGAAGAAGCCTTGGCCTTGTTTATGGACTTAGAACTTTCCAAAGAGAAATATGAGAAACTACGGGCATCTTTAACGCGACACGGCGCTGACGTTTTACCCGGATACAAGCATATTACGCAAGCCAAAATAAATTCACGACCACTGCATACGGAATTTACGGAAGTCTCTGCGAAAGCCAATCTGCAGGATCTCATGGGCCATACAGCAAAACGGTTGTTGGAGAGTCTTCCTGAAAATGAGGTGAAAATTCTTCCTGAGAAGTTGACATTGATCAGCAAATGGGGCTGCGATGGATCATCCGGACAAAGCGTTTATAAGCAAAGGATATCTTCCGATGACGCTACAATATCGGACGGAAATATGTTTATGGCATATGTTGTTCCTTTGCGGCTTAAATCGGATGTTTCCCTTCACTGGAAAAATCCACGTCCGTCATCAGTGCATTATTGCCGACCAATAATGTTTCAGTTTGCAAGGGAATCGGCAGAACTCATAAGGACCACGGTGAAGGACATTGAAGAACAAATAAGCAAGATTAAGCCTACAAAGCTGCAAATTGGAGAAGGAAAATATATTGAATGCAATTACGAGTTCCATCTGACCATGGTTGACGGAAAAGTCGTAAACGAACTGACAGGAACAACCTCAACAATGTCATGCCCGATTTGCAAAAAGAGTCAGAAGAACTTTGGTAATTTAAACGATTCTACAAATGAGGAGAATTACGAATATGGAATGTCACCATTGCACGCAAGGATAAGGTGTATGGAATTCTTGCTAAAACTGGCGTATACCCTACCACAAGAGGAGGAAAACTTCGATGAAAATACATCAATAAAGGATAAGGAAAAGATCAGAAAGAAGCAAATACAGGATGCTTTTTTTAAACAAGTTGGACTAAAAGTAGACTGTCCCAAGCACGGATACGGTAACTCAAACGATGGAAACACTTCTAGGAGATTTTTTGAAAATGATGAGGCAGTAACTAGAATCACTGGAATTGACAATCAAATCGTGAAAAGATTGGGAACGATCTTGGATGTTTTAAACTGCAAAGAAAATGTCAATTCTACAAAATATGGAGAATATGCGTCGAAAACTGCATCTCTTTTAGCAGAAATGTATCCACAGAAGAAGTTGACCCCGACCGTCCATAAAATATTGGCGCATGGCAAAGATATAATTGAGTACCAGTCTTTGCCAATTGGAGAGCTTTCTGAAGAAGCACAGGAGTCTCTTAACAAATTTTATAAAAAATATAGATTGCAGAACACATTCAAAGCATCAAGGGTAAGGCAAAATGAGGACCTCTTCAACATGTTGGCAGCATCTTCCGATCCACTTATATCTTCCCTGCGGCATGTGAAGTCACGAATAGAGTTAGAAAATAATTATAGTTTAGAAATGGTTAGTCTTTTAGATATACCTTCTCTTACGAACTGTGATGAATATTTTACAGAAAATTGAAAAAATAAATTTAAAAAAAAATAATTTTTTTTTAATTTGTTGGGTAATAATTTAAAACATAAAAACCTAAAGAAAAAAAATAAAAACAATCTAAAAATGTAAAAATAATTTTTTTTAGTTACCATAAAATTGATTTTTCTACTAATTTTAACTTTGATAACCCATAATTAGGCCCCTACAGAGCGTAGCACCCTTTCCAAACGCTCATTTCATAGGCTGAACAGTTATCTATCATATGCTGTTTAAACTGTTCAATTATCTTATTCGGTTCAAAAGATATGATTTTTGCAACGAAAAAACTCAAATGGCGCCACTGTGCGTCGTTCCTATTAGGAGCATAGGGCCTCTATTTTCTACTATCGATAGTTCATATTTCACTATCGATATATCGATATAACAATCGACTGAATGTTTGTCCTTAAGAAGGAAAACTTTACCTAGTTTTTTATCAGGCTATATATAATATGAACAAAATTTTTATTTGGCCAATTGCCACGCCCACGCCGCGGCGTTTAAATTTACACTTTTTTTCAGTTTCTTGTAAAAAACACTTTGATTGAGGAAAACATAAAGTTTCGTTCTAATATATTTAATAATTATATTTAAAAAAAACTGGAAAAAATTCAAAAATGCCAGGCCAGGACCTGGTGTTCGCTTAAGGGTTAAACTACATTTGTGTTAAAATATGATTTTTTAACTTTGCATTGCATAACGGCTATAATTTAAAATTTGTTATACAGGACAGTATTATTGGTCATACATGATATTTAAATGAAACTTCCCCGTTTTATAATACTAACGCTTTGGAAACTAAACTTATGTAATTGTTTGACACAGAATTAAGTTTATTGAATTTTTTGAGCAGTTCAAACGTGTTTTTGTTATCCCATAAAGTGTATTGTATTGAATTGGGTACCGGGCAGAGAACTGCAAAATCACTATTTTTCTTGATTTATTCATACGCTAAAATTTACATTCAATCTTTGCTTGCAAAACAAAGTTCAACGTTGGTAATTTTTACATCGTTTCATTCACATTTGATTTTTGCATGTATTCATTTTTAATTGAAAGTGCTTTATTTGCATTTTTGTTGCGCACGCAATATAACACAAATGTGTAAATTCAAAGAAACACATTCTTATACTTTTGCATTCAAGTAGTTATTGTCCACTCGATGAGACGCCTAGTTAAAATTCACAACAATAAACCACTCAAAGAAACGCTTTGTTAAAATTAACAACAATAAAAACAACAATAACAAGAATACATTGTACCTACATACAGAACTACTGTACTTTTTAAAAGTAAAAAAAAATCTATTTCTACACAGAAAAAATTATTGCCAAATTATTTTCAAACAAACGCTTGTTTGAAAATTTTTTTAATTTCTACAAATTTTTTTACTGATTCAATTAAAATTTTTGTTTGATTTTTATTTAACCAACAAAAATGTTGACAACCATTCAAAAAAATAAAACACGCGTTATTGGTTTCAAGTTTTCATAATTTTGTATGAAATATTTAACGCTTTTTAATGTTGTCGTCTTTTTGCATTTTTTTATTTGATCGTAAGCAACACTTCCTAATGTGAAATATAAAAACAATATAATATAATATAAAAACAACAAAAAACACATACAGTTTATTTTTGGACACTTTAAAAAAGTACAACAGTAAGAAAGATGAAGAGGTTTGAAGTAAAAAAAAAAAAATAGCAGGTAAAAAAACATTATAAGAAACAAATAAATTTTTGGTTGGTTTCAAAGTTGGTTAAAAAAAACCCAAAATCCCGTATTAAATTTTTTCAAACTGTTTGCTTAAATACATCAAATACAAAAATAAAATGATGACGAAAAACATATCGAGTCGGTCTGTCGCCGCTTTTGGGTTACATTTCTTCTTCATTAGCAAAGGAAAGGATACAGCAACAGTGAGTGATGACGAAAAACATTGTGTGTATAAAAAAAGAACTTCGTTCAAAAATTATTCCAACAAAAAAATGTGTCTCAAAGCCAGCCGACCGCTCTGCTCTCTCTGCCGTCATCTTCTAATACAGTGCCTGCTTGTGTGCGCATCATTGTTTGTGCAAAAACCTGTTTTTTTTTTTTTATTTTGAAATTTAGTATATGAATTTCAGTAAACTTTATGTTTGATTCAGTTTAATTATTTGATTGAAAAAATCAGTGTTTTTTTCAATAAACAAAATGCAAATAAATTGTTTGAATATGCGAATTTGTTTATAGGGCCGATTTCAGACAAAAAATTGTTTGATTCTACAAATTTTTTGTTTGAATTGGAAAAATAATTTTTTCTGTGTATGGAAATTGTTTGTATGTACCTACATATGTGCGTTTAGTTCAGTGCTGATCAAAATTGAAATGCTTGTGTATTGGTGAGAATATGAGACAAATTTTGAAATACAGTACAACAAAAAAGTAAATGAAAAGATTTTTATAAAAATGTAATCGTAAAAATTGTTTTGGTATAAAAAATCGGTTTAATACCTCAATACACAATTAATTTGCTATTTGGTAAAACAAAATATATTTCCTTATATTTTAAAGGTAAAAAAAAACCAAACATAATGCAGTATTTATCATAAAAAATTTTCGTAATGGAACGAACATTTTTTTTACGCACTATTTTTTAAAATCAACCAAAGCATTCGCCAAGTATGTGCAATATTTGCTGTCTGAAAGACAACTGAATTAAAAGAGCATAAAAAAGTGATGGGTGGAGCCAAAAAGCAATTGCTCTATGAAATTATCACCACTGGTTTAGTTTCATTTCAATTTTTTTTTTTTCTTGTACTACACAGTTAATGCTGAATGAATACATGAGTAATAATTGCTTGATTTCTGGCTTTTTTGTTGGTATTTTTTTTTTCTTTAACAAAACAATCATTGTCGCACCGAACACACAAACATCTTTATTAAAAAACGAAGCATACGATTGTATAAATAACAAAGCACGATGTGGATTATTTCAATGACTGCAAACCAGCAGCGAATATTTGCGGTTGCGCAAGTTTGATTGTATGACCGCAAGTGAGAGTATTTGTTGCTATTGATTTAATGCGATTTTTTTACAATTGCACAAAGCCGTTCTCTGGTACCGGGGTACCCGGGTGCGCCTATTGCGATCTTTAAAGTTTAAGCAATTTTTTTCGATTGTCAAAGGAGCAAAAAAATAAATCTAGAATCTGAATTCGCTTTCTTTTAATTTAAATAACGACGATCCAGAAGCTTGTTTAAAAATTTTAATTCTTAATAAATTTTTTTCATGTTAATATACGTAGGTGGATACCATGGTACCCGGCTAATAACACAAGGGTTAATGTCTCAAAACAAACTAAACTAACCATTACGAGTCAACCTGTATTCATAGGTCACAACCAGTAGAGTAGTTCTAGAGTAGTAGATTCAAGAAACTTCTAGTCTATTTCAGAATATTCTGTTCGAATTCTAAATTCTAGAATTAAATCTAAAATTTACAATACAGTTATTCAAATAACAATTTAAAATAATACGGCATAAATTATAATTCACCAGATAACTTCTAACTTAAATTATAAAAATTTCTAATGTAATTCTATGTCTGGTTTTCTAGGGTAAATGCTTAGAATTAGAATCCATCTCATCTCAGTTTCGGATTATTTCAAGTACTAATTCGGGATTTTTTTTTAAATTTTAAATCAACCTAGAAATTCTTGAATCAAGCACAGTTTAAGATTTACTTCTTCTGTTTCATTCAAGTGATCCTGTTTTCAGATTATTTAAAGTAGGGCCCTTGAATAATTCGTACTTGAATCAATCATCAAAATCCGTAGTTGGTTTAAGAAAACCCGTACTTAACGTACTATGAACACCGCTTTTGCTTAATTTAAATACGGAAGGCTCAATTTTTATTTCAGTGTACTTGCAACGGCTCTAAGTTTTGTGTTTAGTATGTGATTATTTACTTTATAAACTAAGGCAATTATTTCTAAAATTGTTAATACCATTTTCATATATTCCATTTAGGTTTCCATAAGTTTTTATTATTCTGTTACATCGTCAAGTGATTAGCAAATAATTTGGATAATTTCTAATGTAAATATTTATTCAAATGTTAACTACTATCTTCCATTGTAAATCTATGGTTATATTTACAATTGTGTTTATTTGTTATAACTTTTTTTGTGCAACTTTACTAAATCGTTAAGAGCGTAAATGGTTAGAAATTCCACTTTGAAATGTTATCTGCACCAGCAATTATACATTTAACTTAATATTGTTGTTGCTCTCTTTTTTTGAACTAATTAAGACCCCTGTATCATGAAAAATAGTTGAGTGTGCATTATGATAAGCGATGTGTGTGTGTCTCTATGAAAGTGTATAAATGTTGAATGTTTTCCCTGCAAATAATAGGACTACTCCAAACACGCGTGTGAAATGTAGCCCACAAGAGGCAGGGACTAGTCCAAAGTAAACTAAGCGCATGGAAGAAACATGGTCTATTTAATATTACGGTGTCTAAAAGCAGGACCATATAACCCAGTTTTGGACTACAAAGGAGTAGTATTAAAACTACTTCATGGTATACTCAAGAGGACTAGTTTTGAAGTCGTTTAAAAACGAAAACATGTCGTGAAAAAACGAAGACATATCGTCTTACTACGAACACTTTTTAACAGTGACATAGTCCATGCTTGTATTACATTGGACCAGTCCAGGGAGTAGTCCAATTAATCAAAATGGATCAGGTAGTCCAATATTATATGCAGGGTTAATGTACACTCATACATACTTAACTGCAGGTGATGTTTATCCTGCATATTTCGTATGTATCCTTTTAAATGTGTTTGTTAGAGTAATATGGTTGTTCTTTTTCACTGTGTCATTGTGTGTTTCTCTTTTGCATTTTTCGTAATTATGCTTAAATGCAATTTACAAAATTACTTCACTTATACGTGACTTTAACAGATCTCTTCTTATTCTTTTGATATTTTTGTATAACAATTACAAAATGCGTAGCTTAAGCTAAAAACACACACATGCATACATTTATACATATTTAGATAATCTACTTTAGTAAACAAGTTAAGTTTATGTTAAATGTGCATGATAATAAAAGCATCTGCGTTACAAAACTAAAACACATGAGAACAAAAGCACGAAACTCGACAAAATTTTTCCAAAACTTTATAGTTTAAATATTTTTTTTTATATAATACAAAAAGAAATGTGAGCCAGAAAAGGTTCCAAGTTACGAGTAAACTTACATTGAGTATTAATCACGATAAAAAATTTAAGGTTTCAATAAATTTCCAGCACATGTGTGAAATTTTTTGTACACGTGGCGTATGAGCGATTTTTAATTAGTGATTACAGTTCTCAGCAGTGAGTTGAGATACTGCAGTTGCTTAAGTTTAACGGCAGCAGGATTATTTGTTAATAGTTTTCGAATGAATAACTTTTTCGTACAAATATAAATTCAAAGAGGTGATTATAAAATAATGTACACACATTTCAGAATGGAAGGCAAATGAATTTATATTTGACTAATTTAAAGAATTGTTTTCTGAATCATGGGAAAAATATTATGATGCAACATTAAGAATGTATTTGGTCATAATGAGATTCAATAATAATAACACTGTGCTCGAAATTGACACTTTTTTTTAGACAAGCCGGGCTTATGGCGTTTAAGCATAATTCGGGAAAGCTGAATCCAATGGTACCGTTTTTTTAGGTTAGCTCTTGTTTTCAAGATATACCGTTATTTCGAAAATGGAGCAGGTTGCACAACATATATTCGCGTAACTCAAAAACTGTTCAGTTTATTGAAATTTCTTAAAAAAACCGAAATTCTGCAATAAAATTTTCTTTAAGAAAAGTAATATGAGCAGTCGTTACAGAAACATAATTTTTTTTTTTTTTTGGAAAAAAAATAATTTTTTTATCAAAATTTTGAAATTTTTGTTTTTTAAAAATTCATAAAAAATTCAGCTAGGCTTCTACTTTTTTGCAGACATATAAAAAATGAAGATGCAAACAAAACAAGCCATAAATGATTACAATCTGTTTACAACTTTTGATTTTATTCACAAAAGTCGACAAATTTTAATTCATTTAAGAATTTCATAAAACGTAATATTTGTATGGAGGCCCCCCAAGAAGTGGTGATAAGGTGAAAATATGTCCCGAGAAAATCTTAAAGACAAAAAACTAAATGAGGTCGGTCATACATTTTATCCCACTAGGGGCAACTCCTGGGAATTCATGGGACTTTTTCTTCAATATATCTCTAGTCTGCATTGAACATTTTATATTTGAGCCCCCTTTAGGAATGGATATAGCGCGTAGGTATGTTAGAAATAAGTGGTTTAGATAAAAAATAAAGTGGGGTTGGTGATACATTTGACCCATATACGGGCATCCTACGCGCGGTAGGGGCCAAATTTAAGAATTTTATAAAATCTCCATATGTGTATGGTTGAAATTCTTAAATTTGGCCCCTGCCGCGCCTCTAACCCGTTTTTGAGTTGCGCGAATATATGTTGTGCAACCTCCTCTACTATCGAAAAAAAGAGCTAACCTAAAAAAACGGCGGGCAGCATTTGATTCAGCGTACCCGAATTATGCTAAAACGCCATGTGCCCGGCTTGTCTAATTTTGAAACTAGCACAGTGTAATCGTAATATGGTGACTGCAATCATGAATCTTAAATCAAGTTTTCGTTGCTTAATATGTCACAAAAATACGAAGAAAAGCCTAATTTTTTTACATATGTAATTATTTAGATTAAGAAAGCTTAAAATAAAAATAAGAAACTTTTTATTAATTTCCTCAACATGACGATTAAAATAAATATTTATTGAACCAAACCAAGTTTTCTTAAGTGTTTCCTGAAAACTTTAAAAAAATTCCTAGCATTTTTTTCGATGCCAGAAATTCGATTCTTTTTAAAAATCAAGGAAGCCAGACTTATATTAAATAATTGCAGCTTGAACTCAGAAATATCTTTCTTATTTTTACTAAAAACAAGGAACTTTTGCATTTCTTGTTTTAACGTGAATTTTTTGATCATAAGAAAAAGTTTCTTTATTAAATAATCCATGAATTAAAAGATTATTTTAGATCTTACCTGACTTTTTTCCATTTGTCAGACGCTAATGACAAAATAATTTTATTTTTTGTTTACCAAATAGCAGAGTCCTAAGCCGATCTAATTTGAAGCCGCAAGTGGTTTGTTGCAAAAATGTCTAGCCGCAAGTTAAATACGGATGTTACCCGAATAAAAGTATAACAACAGCGGCGACGGCCACAAAAACTAATGCGGCATTGCTCAGCCGCTCAGGGCTGGTCCCTTCTGATTAATTACGACAGCACAATAAAAATAGCAAGCAAATCTATTCATTTAATACACTTTTTGTTTACAAAGCAACAACAATATTTTTACACCATTGTAAAATGTTAGGACATTATGACAATATAACATGATAGCACACCTTGTGAATAAACCAATTAATTCGAAATTGTATTTTAAGTCAAACTACAATTTAAAAGCTTTCATACTTTAATAGTCTTATTCCTTCAATATTTTCCAGGAATATTTTCTATGCACTACCAGCATTTTTGTTTACTTCGTTGCTAGCCAAAGATAGCTAAAGTAAGCCTCGTAACAGAAATATACAAATAAAGGTTCTGATAGTGCACAGAAAATATTCCTGGTAAATATTAAAAGCTGTATAACTTGTAATTTGACTTAGAATACACATTAATATAAAAATTAATAAAATAATTGTTACTCACCATGAGAATAAATATTCTAATTGTTTAAATTAAATTATAAAGGTAGCACGATAGTTTTAAAGATATGAATTAACGTGTTGATTTTTTCCAAAAAGTGAAGGCCAGGATTTTTATGCAAGCTCATATTTGATGTTGTCAGCCTAAAATTACAATATACTAAATATCTTTGCGAAACAACAATTTTGCAGCAAAACGGCATTGTTGTATGTCTGCCTATTTCACGATGTCACTCGAACGTTTACGTTCGCACAAATAACATGTAAACTAAAAACAAATTTTTTAATTTTGTTTTTGTTTTATACGTTATTTGTGCGAACGTAAACGTTCGAGTGTCATAGTGTCCGTGTCCACTGGTGGCATGTCATAGCTGGACGTTATGACATGCCACCATAAATAAGATGTATGCTTTGGACAGTAACTTTAGCAAACAAATTCGTATCATGCTTGATAAAGTTAAAAAAAATTAAGGACTAATGCCCGTAATTTCTACAAACAGATATCTAGTCGTGTTCGTACCTAACAGTTATCTTAACCTAGCCGGTACCACTATTTTGGTAATTTAATTCACCTACGTGGATTTACTATCGAAAATTGTTGGTGTAACCCGTTGGTATGAAATACGTTTTAAAATTCTGAAAATCATAGATACCTATACACAGCTAGATATCTATTTGTTGAAATTACGGGCATTAAGACAATAAAACAAACTGCTATGCCATTGTAAAATTTGAATTTTAACAAAAAAAGCGTTGTAAAAATGAATATACCACAGAGGAACTATCAGCATTTGATCATGCACATTTCATTTCCTGTTTTTTTACTTTTGAAAAACACGATGTAAACTTTACTTTTGAAAATATTAAAGTAAAAATTATGTTCTTAGTTTACTTAATTTACATGATGATTTTACTTTTGGTTTTTCTTTATATTATTGTGTTTCACTTTATTTTTAAGCTTAAGGCCTAGTTTTTAGTTTAAGGCCTAGTGGCATATTTAGTACCAACATATATTTATTAACTAAATGTTTCAATAAATAAATACTTCATTTTAACTTCTACTTTTGTGGTTATTGTGCGTAACTTATATTTATGAGTCTGAATTGTCACGTTTTTCATGTTATTTCGGTTTTTTCTTGTAAATGTGTTAATAAAATGTAAAGTGCATTTTTTAAAGTATATTTCTATTTTAAGTGTATTTTTTATGCGCTTAAAACGTTATTTTGACTGCATAAAAGTTTGAGCCCTAGTTATTTATTACCCTCTTATGATCAAGTGCGATATGTATTTACCCATTATTATTGAAGATGATATCAAAATTATCTGAACAATTAATCTTTTACATCCAACACACAGATTTAATTTGTTTACTTCCTTTTAATTTTCATTTTAATATTCTGAAAAGGTTGTGTTTTTTTTAATATTTTATTTGTCGCTTTCGTAAATTCGTTTGAAGAGTATTTTATAAAACTTTATTAAATATATACTTCTTTTTATACCCTTCACCGAAGGTAAGAGGGTATATATAACTTTGTCATTCCGTTTGTATGTTCCACAATATTGACCCTACACCCTATAAAGTATATATATTCTGGGTCCTTATGAAAAGCGAAGTTCAAATCCGGTTGTCCGTCTGTCCGTCTGACCGTCTGTCCGTCTGTCCGTGTGTACGTTGAAATGGGTTTTCCGAAAACCCCAGAAATGATGTGGACTAGGTTGATGTATATTTATGTCACATATACTCCGTTTAAGTTTGCTATTGAAATTCAGCCAGATCGGTCCAAAAATGACGGAGATATGAGCAAAAAACCACGACTACCTCTAAATTTTTCCAAAAATCCCTTGTTGTTGTTGTATTTTTTTTATTTCTGTATATCTTGAGAACGGCAAGAGCCAAAATTTCCAAATTAGCTACACGCATTCAGGTTGCCAATACACACCATCCTACAAAATGTGGGCGGGATTGGAGAAGTGGGCGTGGTACCTCCCGTACAAAAAAATTAAAAATTTTATAAAAACCTAAATTTAAGGGCTGCCATATGTATCTTATATATCAAAATATCGGAAATTTTTAGTAGAACATATTTTATAAAAATCTCGGGAAAATCGGTTCAGATACAAAAAAGTTATGACCAAAATTAAATTTTTTTTTTTTAAATACCCACTTTCGGGAACCATAGATCTCCCCGAGTCCAAGCTTTATAACTCAAGTAAATGGTAAATTTCTTCTTAAACACTTCGGTATATAAATCTGTCAAATCGGTTAAAAAATGGCAGAGTTACAACCGAAATACTAAATCCCCAAAAATTACTCTTTTTATAATTAACTTTGTTAAAATATATATTTACAAGTTTATAAAAATGTTTATATATAAATATAACTTAAGTAAATGGTAAAATTCTTCCTTAACACGTCGGTATATAAAACTATCAAATCGGTTAGACAATGGATAATTTATGAGCAAAATACTCAAAAAATGGGCTAAAAAACATCAAAATTTTTATAAAAACCTAAATTTTAGGGCTGCCATATGTCCTATGTATATGACTTATATACCAAAATGTCGGAAATTTGTATGAGTTATAACCGAAATACTGGGGTCTTATCACCGCATACCATATCGAGCAAAATTCATCGAAATTATTTACTTTGAAACTCGACATCGAATGAACTGTATTGAATTTGAAATAAAAGCATTCGACATCGAGTAACTCGACATTACATTTATCGAGTTTTCATTCGATACGCCAGTGTCTATCGTATGCAAAAAATTCAATAGTTTATTCGATACGATAGTATCGAATGCGGTGATTAAACCCCTGAAATCCCGAAAATTACTCTTTTTATACCCTTCACCGAAGGTAATAAAGGTATATATAACTGTAATTTCTACAATATTGATCCTACACCCTATAAAGTATATATATTCTGGGCCCTTATGAAAACCGAAGTTCAAAACCGGTTGTCTCTTATTTAAAAAAAAAAAATATTTACCAATTTTATTTAGTTTTTGTCTAGTTGCTCTGTATTCTGCTCGCACAATGGTGAAGGGTATATAAGATTCGGCACAGCCGAATATAGCACTCTTACTTGTTTTACTTTTATCGGATATTGCAATAAATTTTTGAATTCCATCTTCTTTAACTCCCATACCAAGACAGACATAATCAAAGTTTATATTCACTAAAAAATGTTGAACATTTAAAATGTTGTTTAACATATAAATACATAAATTTACAGCTTATACCACTCAATATTTGCCAAAAGCTTTTCTATACACACATACATACATTTATATGTGCAACTAAATTTTAATAAATAAATGTTGAATTGAAAAAATATAAAATTCTAAAAGTCATATATTGTGCAGCACTGTGTTATAAGTAAAAGATATAGAGATAAAAAAAAACGGAAAAAATGAAAAGAAAATGTTGTGTAAATTGTGGGAAATCGCATAAAAAAATATTTTTTAACCATTTGTTGCTGTAAAAAAACGGAAAAAATATAAAATACTTTCGTGAAAAATATATAAAATACTTTTGTGATTCTTATAAGGAATTGTATTTGTTAAAATATTTTGTTGGTGCTTTTGTTTGTATTTCTTTCCATTATTCGTTTTCGATATACGAAAATAAAGGGTGGTCTTACCATAATGCACGATGTTAATTGTGATTCACATCTTTAATTTTTTGTCCACTTAATTTGACATTTCTTCCTTTCAGTGTTTGACAAATTCAACCATGGAGAGGTACACAATTAAAGCGTTTTATGAAAACATGCGTCCAAATCAAAATACAATTCGTGCACATCGCGATTTTTTTTTGGTAAGCATAAGCGACCAAATAAATGTGTGTACAATCGGGAGAATTGTGTGCAAATTTCTGCAAGCCGGGGTGGAGGAAATGTGAAAACACCCGTTTGGTGCGATTTTTTGGCTGGCGGTATGGTGATCGATTATTCGACTTTTTTCAATAACCGATTTTCGAATAGTTGCTATTTAAAAAAAACCAGTGTTCGGTAAGCATTTTATAAATAACCGGTTAACCGGTTTTAATTCGAATACATAAAAATACAAAAATCAAATCAAAAAGATTTTGTAATAAAAACTTATATAAAATAAAAACAAAGCAATTCACGAAGGTAAGGAACCAACAAAATACATGGATATGACTTAAGTTTTGTTCAGACCTAACAAATATTTGACAATAAAAGCCAAAAAAGCGTGACTCAAACTTCGGCATTATTTTAAATAATTTCTGTCGGTTAAGCATGTCTATACGAATCAGTAGACTTTAAACATATTTTTGAAAAGTTTCAAACAAAACCTCTTATCCAGGATTATATATTTTGAATTTTTTTTTGTCAATATTACTTATTATTTATTTTATTTTTTTGTTTCAGCCGTATTAAAACGAATAGTAATATAAATATGCTTTTTGTATGAAATATCTGTCAATTCGTCGATCACAATTTAAACCATTCCATGAGATTGTTTGATTCCTTAAATTTAGCTTTAAGTTCTTGGTAAATTAAAATTAATAAAACTTAAGAATTTTTCCATATCGTTGATTTCGCCGGTATGTTGTTGTTTTTAACATGAAGATATTCTTGAACTACTTAGTAGCTGTACCACAAAGCATACAGAGATGAAAAAAGTGTAGCATGAAAAATGCCTAAATCATTTGCGTGGGTAGCTTTCGAAGAAAGAGAATGAAAATGTTTTTTGGTGGTGAAGTGGCAATGTGTAAAAACAGGCCGTTACTTTCAACACAAATTGCGTAATCAAAACAAAAAATGTTAAAAGGGCAGCTTTCGAAGGAAAAGACAGAAAAAAACACAATATTTTCTGTCTCGTGACGCCCTTGTGTGCTCTGTGGCCGTAGCAGGAGAGGAAGGTGGGACGTTTTCATCCGCTTACGCTGATATCCCATTCCCAAAGAGCATCAACGTTGTGCCCCAAACAGTAGTGTTTACTTTCTTGTTTAATAAAACCCTCATAATAGAAATAAAAATAAGAGAAAACCCGATAGATTGACGAAAAAATAGCTAAATTGACATTATTTATTAACAAAGCGGCCAACTTTACTATTAAACGCGCTGTCAAAATCGGATTTCCCATTGTAAAGCATTGACGCTTCGCTATTTAGGGATGCTTCAAAAACTTGTATGTGTATGAGAATTTTTGACAGCTAGAATACGCTTTCCGCTCTTGTTTAGGTATGGCTGTAAGAGTTTTTCATTCTTTATTGGAAGCATATTTTGGTAAAGTATTATTTGCAGTATCTTAAAAGCTACTTAGAGCAGAGTTAAGTTTTACTTGGCGTTTATTTATGTCAAGCTTGTGGACTAATTAAAGGCGATTAATAAGTCGTGACGTTGAAGAACCTTTGCTTACATACTTATCATTTGAGAGCCCTTTAACCACCTTTGTCTTTAAAATAACTTCGATATATCACTGAGATGATATCTTTATAAATATATATATATATATATATACATAGTATTAAGAATACTGCCAAATTGCTTATTACTTTTTAAGCTGAATATTTGTTTGTAGTATTTTGAATTGTTTTTGGTTTTTATTACAAGAACACACGCTTTTATAAACGATTTGTATTTACATTGCTTATTGTAGTTCTGTGCCTAAGGGAGCCACACAGAACTGTAACCAATCGTCACTTTTAATGTAGAGATGCTGGGTACCTTTGGTTTGAGAAAAGGTAAAGTGCTGATTGGAATTATAATCACTCACAAGAGTGATTATAATTATAGAGTGTAGGGAAAGAAATAAATGACAATTAGAGAATCGTCTAAGTGTAGGGATTTACACAGATTGTTACCTTCGGCACAGAGTATACAGAGGCGTCACGAGACAGAAAATATAATGTTTTTTTCTGTCTTTTTCTTCGAAAGCTGCCCTTTTTGTGTTTTTTGTTTTGATTATGCAATTTGTGTAGATAGTAGCGGCCTGTTTTTACGCATTGTCACTTCACTAACAAAAAACGTTTTCTTTCTCTTTCTTCGAAAGCTGCCCTCGCAAATGATTTAGGCATTTTTCATACGTCACTTTTTTCATCTCTGTATATTTTGTGCCTTCGGTTTCCAATCGTAGCGAGTGGGCGCTTTGTTCACACTGGTAAGTAGATATCTCTTCCTTGTAGGGGGTTAGTCAGATAAGTATTTAAAATTTAAACAAATAGATTTAAGTAGGCAATTTCAGTTTAAGCATTTATTTATTTTAAAGTTAGGTTAAGTTAACGATATTTAGGGTTTAATTAAGTAGGCGGAAGATTAATGCAAGTTGCTGTCGCTGTTGCTAAGGGCCAATTGAAAGAATAAAAAATGTCTATTCTATAATTTACCAACATCTTCGGTTTACGGATAACCGAAGACGGCTGGAATAATTCATAATAACGAAATTCATAATAAACTATATTTATCCTTTTCCCTCTACACTAGCGCTAAAATACCAACGCCCTCTCTAATTTAATTTATTTAACTTATTCTGAAAATTCATTAAGGATGTACAAATTCCTATATTCAAAACAAGTTAGTTAAATACAGAAAAATTCAAGTAATAATTAGTAATACGAAATAGCATAATAAATTCATAATAATTTCAATAATAATATATTTAATTCAAAATAATAATAATATGGTCTAAACTTGTTTAGACACTTATAATGTTTTTTTTTTTTTTGTTACACTTTGTTTTGACATTCTTTATAAAAAGTTCAAGTTTGCCCAACATGCAAGTAGAAAAACACTTAAATTACGGGTAAATTTATAACAAAAGTAAGGAAAATGTATATAAATTAACTATTCGACTTTGGCAAAACAGAAAAATAACCGGTTAAAACCGGTCGAATACTATTCGATCGCTCTCCCTAGCTGGCGGCATCGTCGGGCCATACTTCGTTGAAAGTGAGTTCGGACAAGCAGTTTCCGTGAATAGTGTTCGTTATCACGAAATAATAACGGACTTTTTGTGGACAGAAATTAAGGATATGGACCTGGACCAGATGTGGCTCCAACAGGATGGTGCCACTTGCCACACAGTCAACGAAACAATAGCTCAATGTCCGTGTTATCTCGCGTCGTGTGCGATGTTAATTGGCCGTCACGTTCATATGATTCGACACCGTTGGAGTTCTTTCGTTGAACAAGGCAAAAGCTAAAGATTGAGATAACTCGGCGAAGTAACGATATTGAACCTCAATTATATCTACACTCAAAATATTATGTAGTTAAATTCAAACGAAAATTCATTTTAAACAAATTAAAATTGATTTACAAAACTGTGACGTACTAAATTTTGTTACGATAGCGTTATTTTTTACGGTTTTAGGCGTACTAAACTGTTCTCCGGGATCTTCACGAAATTAAGCAGTGTGATTTCCAGTCAAATAAAACAAATTTTTGCAAAATGTTATCTCATTCCGTGCCTTGTTCCAGCATTTATGTTATTTTTTGTAACAAAATTATCAATTTTTTTAGGTGGTGGTTCCACATTTTGATTCATAGCTCTGGTCCTACTGAACCGATTTTGCTGGATTTCAATTTGATTTTATCCCGAATTAAAAAGAAAAAATTAATCTGATTGATTTAATTACTCGTTTAACTCCTTACAGAATGATAAAACACCAACATCATGCCCGATATGGTTCTTACTGTAAAAATTTTGTGTACATATTTAACCAAAAATATAAACTAAATGAGAAACGAGTGGTACACATGAGTCTGGCCAATCCTTTTTTCAATGTGTATAGAAATCAAAACCTGTGAAGTCAGAGGGTTAAACACAACCAGAGTGTTCTTTCTGTGTATTATAAGAGTGATAAGTGTTACAATAACATAGCTTAAATTATTGGAACAAAGGCAATTCCGAAAAGAAGTATGTATGGGGGCTTTATGAAAATATAGACCGATTGCTACCATTTTCAATAGGCGTCGCCTTAACGACAATTGAACAGCATCTACCAAAATTCATAAACAAAAATTGCGACTTGTAATATGCGCACAAGGTTACGTGGACCGACAACCAGCTAGCTGGCCAGCCAGCCGGATAGACAGACAATGTAAGATCGACTCAGAGTGACTCTGATCGGTACACTTAAAGATGGGACCAATATTTTTATGTATTACAGACATTAGAACAAATGCATAATACCCTCTCCACTATTAAAATGTGGGTATAAAAAATAATAGAGAAAACTTGTAAGCAGGTTTTAAATTTTCCATCCGTGATTATTTTCTAGTGCTTCCTCGCTGGTAAAATTAAAAATCTTATGGTTGAGAAAAATTTAAAAAAATAGCGAAATTTCTTCACGCATTTTTTGTCTTCTCATAACAAATTTTGTTCACTTAGTATGTTATTAGTAAGTATGTTATAAATTTATATTAGTTTTTCATATTTCGTAATACTCAGTATTAAACCCAATAAAAAATGGAGCTTCCAACGAAGCAGGTTTGTAAGGGAGAAACATAAAAGTTTCGCTTACAATTGCGCTTACGGAAGACATGAATTTTATATGGCGTGTTCCCACTTAGAAGCAATACATTTTTGACACATAAAGCGCATTATTCAGCGCACATAAAAATTGTTAGATGTAACGATCAGCTTTACACACTGAATGTTTTGATACCGTTATTTTTTAGTATTCTCCCTTACAAACCTGCTTCGTGGTAAGGGAATGCCGTAGCACTTGAAATTTTATTTTTTTTAATAAAATTTGTTGAGAGTTCTTTCACTTACTTAACTGCATTTCTGTATGTCTTATTGCGTAGCGCATATTTGTGCGCTTATTTTTTTAAATGTACACTTAGTGCTTCGCAAAATGATAAAATTTTTTACTGGGATAGTGTTAAAGAGCCTTAAGTAACAGTATAACTAACTACACTTGTAAAAACTACTAGTGCAAATTTAATAGCAACATTTTTGCTGTGGAAAATTTTCCTGTTATTTGGTCCTTGCTATAATGAACAAAATAATAATAAAATCATTTTTTTGAACTCCTTGAACACTTTATTGTACAAGGATTATTATTGTTAATATTCAGAAACACTCAAACTTAGCACTAATAAGTTTTAATGATGGCAGGTTTTCCTCGTTTAATTATTTTATCGAATGGACTACGTTACAACTAGACGAGTAATCCAGCGAATAAATGCCTAAGCGAGCGAAGAAATAAATTAATGAATAAAGGAAATTGATGAACCAAAAGAATCTGTAAAATCCCAGCAACAATCAAATTAAGGTTTTATTATTTAACTCATTATTGTTCATCATAATAATTAAAGAACATTATTTACTGAGATAAGTAAGTAAAAAAATTAATATGCTTGTGTATGTTAGCAGTTTGTATAAATAAATAGTCTGTGACTATCAACGTTGATTCGCATAAAAGTTATTAAATAGTATAAATAAAAAAAGTATATAATATTAGTTGCGTTCGAGAACACAAAAGTTTTTACTATTTTTTACAAAACTTTACTGCATTTTACTTAATTGCGTTCGAGTTCACAAAGTGCAGTAAATGAGAACATAAATTGAGAGCGAAAAGTGACAGTTCTTGTCTGAGTATTTACAAATTTTTACTGCAGAAATTTTTGCAGTAAAATTTAGTAAATCAAAAAAACATATGTTTCAAAAGGTAAACAAAAGTAACAAATAAAAAGCATACAAATTGTGAAAAAATTGTTAAATAAAAGAAAAGTTGAAATAAATATTAAACCAAAACAAAAAGTGAATAAATATTAATTAATTAAACTTGTTTGTGAAGCATTTATTTGGCTAAATACAAACTTTTGAAATTTTTTTTGTTATGTTAATTTTTAAGACTTGTAAAAATGTATTTGGTTACTTAAGTAATCAATAGCAAAAAAAAATTTCATGTTCTTTTAAATAATTTAACCCGCTACAAATTAGTAAAATCAAATAAAATAAAAAACAAACAAATATGAAACATTACATAAAATAGTTTATTTGTATTTTCCAAAAATGTTCGTGCTATAAAAAGTATCAATATTCAAAATTGTCAATATTTTTCAACACTTCAACTATTTGCCATCAGCTGCTGTCTTTATTTCACGAATTTTTACAAATTTTGCGTTCGCGTACTTTTTTGGACAACAGCTTTTTGTAAGAGAAAAGTTTTTAGTTTATTCATTTTCTGAATTTTACTGTAAAAGTACTCAAACGCACATATTTAAAGAAGGGAATATCGTGGATTCCCTTACTAAGAAGCAGGGTTGTAAGCGACCTTATACAATAATAACGGTAACAACAAACCCATTTAGTGTGTAAAAATTATTGTAACATTCATCAATTTGTATATGTATGAACTGCATAAAGTGCTTTCTGTATACACAATGTATTGCTTCTAAGTGGGCACTCGCCATACAATTCCTGTCTTCAAAACATATATTAAATTTTTAACAACCACCATAAGTATTACTGTAGTAAAAGAGAGAGAGAGAGAACGAAAAAGAAAATGTCTGGAATGTATTCTGTTTAAGCAATTAAAATAACTATGCAATAATTTTATCAATTGGCTGCCAAGATCATGTGATTTGACACCGTTGGACTTTTTTCTTTGGGGCTATTTGAAAGAAAAGGTGTACGTCGATAAGTCAGCAACAATTCAAAAGCTTTTCTGACTTCATATTCTGATTCAGCGGAACATTTAACATAAAGATTAGCTGCACACAGAAAAAAATACCCATGTAAAATTAACATGGAAAAATGTTGATTGAGAATCATATTAAATTTCAGAAAAATTATGCCCTTTACTTAAATTTATCATTATTTCATATTAATTTTTAATAAAAAATATCAAAATAACCTTAAATTACGTTTATTTAATATTATTCACTGTTAAAAAAATAAAAAAAAAAATATTAAAATATAAATAAATCTGGATTCAATATTGAACCCATAAAACCTGTTTTGTATTAAAATCAAAAGTGTATCTTGTTAAATTAACATGCATACCTACTTAATTATGTACAGTTTTTATTTTCACTTTTAAAATATGTTATAAAAAGAAGACAATTCCCGTATTCTTTTAATTAAAATTGTTTATTTAAATAGTACATCAAGTTTTCAAAATAGAATGATGACCATATCGGGCGATTCTGCTGATGCTTCTGTTAACAAAGGAGAATACAAAATAAGTGAAACATGTGTTACAGGGTTTTGAATTATTCTTACATAAATGCAAATGTTGTCTGAAGCTTCTTCACACTGTTAAAATACACTCAAACCCATTTGATTCTACATGAAATTCACGTTGTTTCAACTGGAAATAACTTTCATTCAACGTGATTCCGATTGTTATTTCAATATAAATTACATTTTGCTCTAACTTTACTGCAATGTTAAATTAACATGAATTATAGTTATAGCAAAATAAAAAAATGTTGTTCGCAGTTATTGTAAAATCAGGTTGAATTAACATGAAACCCGTATGAAGCAAAATCACCACCGAAAAAATTTAAATCAACCTTGTTTTCGACGTTTTTAACTTGATTTTTTTCTGTGTGTGTCAGATTCATTTGGTCACGACTTTGTTGAAATTTTGTCACGTAGTGTAATATGAGTTTTATTAAAAATGCACATCGGCCCTTAAAACTTAACTACCTTTTATAATAAAAAATAAGTTTCCTAAACTTTCCTGACGATCTGGCCTAAGCAACCAGTGAAATACGCATAGGAATAGCTTATCCCATGAACAATAAATTTCAGTGTTTTTATCAAGAATAAAAATTGAGAATTAAGCACGAATAACAAAATCTTTAAAAAAAAAAAATAAAAAAAATAAGAAAAACATCAAAAACTTTTTAAAAAAAATACAGAGACTGCAAATCACAAACTAAAAACTAAAACATATATATTTAGAATTCATACATATAATCTAATGCAACAATAGTTATAGTGATGTTGGCAGTTTTGTAATTGCAGTAATTAAAATAATATGAATAGAAAAGTTGATTGAATTGTCAATTAAATAATGAATAATATTAGTACTTATCACATTTATTTATTGAAGTTATTTGTTAACACAACGTCTAAACTGTCAAAAAAGTGGACTAACACACACTTTTACAGGAAATCATGATTAGGGTAATAACCAAATTTTTGCCATAGTACGACGGAGTGGCCAAGAATTTTTAAGTAATTAAAACACCTGCCTTCCATCGTTTTGCGAAAAAAAAACCTCACACAGGGAAGAAAATTTCTAAAACCTTCCAAAAAATTTTGAACTGCGATGAATTGTAAACCGTAGAAAAATTTTAAATCTAAAGCAGTGGATAAATGTCAAAATAGCATTTAAGTGATACGTATAGGAATACATACAAATATCAGGTATATATTTTTAAAAATTTCCGTGAGATAAAATGATTGTTTTCAAACTTCAACCCGATCACTGCGTGCACTTTTTTAACAATCCGAAAAAATTATCATATTTTTTATTAATAACTTTTAATGTTGTACATGACTTTACTATGCCATTTTTGATATTCGCATAAAGTGTGAAAAAGTTATAGCCCTAATGTACATATGATTGTTGATTATGATACAAAATAATTCAAAAATATACTTGCATATATCGCAGAGGCTTCTCTAAAGGGAGTTAACACAAAATTTGTTTACTTTTAATAGAGACAGAAACAATTTTTTATATCTACTCTTATATCGCAAAGAAAGATAATGTGAAGCTTTTTTTAATTTTTTTTTGCAAAATACTAGAGAAATTGGTCTGAGATTTATCGTTTCTTTGCAAAAAGTGAAAATGTGTAAAGCAGTGCGCTAGTATGTTAAGCATTTATTTTTTCTATTTTTTGCAAAAATAATAAAATGCTTGAACAAAATATATAAAAAAAAAATACAGCTTATTTTGTATTGTATCCATTGGATGTAATTGTAGTAGGCTTAGCTGAGCAGTTTAATATGGGCATTTCCGTCAAAAGGTCCACCGTGACCGAAAATTTAAAAGTTATTAAAAGATGATTATTTCAAGATATTGTTATAGAGAAATATTTAGATTTTACTAATTTTATAAATTTATTCATAAATTTGTTCACTTAGATGAACAATCAGACTGCAAAGTTGTGCAAACGTTATTTCTTATATGTGAGAATGTGTTATGGTATGTTTTCTTAAATATTTATCTTTCTTAAAAGAGGTGATATTTGATAAGAAATTATTCCAAAAAAAATTTCTTACCTTGTTTATAATCTAAGGAAGAGTTCAAAGAGAAATATTTTATTCGGATTAACGATAAATTTGTATTTTATTTTAATCATTATTCAATTAAATTATTACGTATCAAATTTCACGTTCGAAATGTCACGTATCGACCCAGATTTTGGCTTAAAAAAAAAAAAATACAGAAGATTTTGGAATCAAACCAAGACATTTTAATGTTACATTGCTACGTCAAATTCGAAAGAAATTTGACTAAAAAAATGTGCCAGGTTTCGCTGAATTACTCCTTTTTATACATGGCCACAAAAACTACTTCTGTTTTTTTTCACGTTCGAACCGCTACTTCTTTTGCCATTATCTTTGACCTAGAATCGCGCCCTCCATAAACTTTAGCATAGATAACAGTGCTTTCTTAGTGCTTTAATTTTAGGGATAAGAGAACGTAAAAATATTTTTTGTTTAAAATGTTATTGCATTTTTGATGCGTACGACTGTCACGTTCAAAACTTTGGAATTACCTATATGTGTATTATATGAAAAGCCCGACCACAAGTTCTTTACTTACAGGGCCAATACGGATAAAGAATTTTGTTCTATTTCGACCCTTTTTATGCAAAACCCATTCTGGATTTTTACCGAAAGATTTATCTTTGTATGTATTAGGCAGTGGGGGGACCTTTAATTATGGCAGTCTGTATCCTGTCCTCCTTAGATTCCATGTACGTTTCATAATCTAATGAGCCGTGTATTTACTTCATATGATTTCTATTTTTTACTAAGGGGTTTCCTCACATGATTTGGGTCAGATTACATCTTTATTGGGTCGTTTCCATACGTTTTAAATCCTGCCTTTAAGAAATAAAACTAAAGAATTAAATAATTTTTTAAGGATGTTATAGACTAAGAAATTATTTATAAATTTTTAATCCTGCACGCAAATAAAAAAAATATAGTTAGAGATGACATATTTTACTACGGTTGGATTTTAGCAATGTTAACGTTTAAGGTAATTTTATTATTGTGCCATATGACCATTGTGTGTTTGCAGCTAACCTGAATTTGTTCGAAACTAGCCATTATTTGGCGACACTTAACCATAATAATCACCACATGGTCGACTTAATCATGAGAGGGTAAACATTAATCATAATATGGTCCAAATGAATTATTATATGGTCAAAATTAAACAAAATTTGTTCAGAATTACATATAATTGTTTAACAATGTTATGGTTATTTGAGTCAACTAGTTTTTAATGTGCTTTTTGTGTTCATTAAATTATTAATTTGCACGCTACCGACGACCTTCATCAGCATATTCTTTTTGCTTAGCAAGTTTACACGTCTACGTATATTTTATGTATTTGAATCATAAACTAACAGGAAAATAATGAGGGAGTACTAAGCAAACCAAGAAAATGATTGAAAAGCTGTCAACTACTGCGGAGAAAAAACAATCATAATTTTGTCACTTTCAAATATTTAATTTTTGCAACATAAACGATTATTTAATTTATTATATTAAAAATATTTTATAAAAACAAGCAAAAATGTTTAAAAATTTTATCATTATTGTTTAAGTTTCAACGGAGGAAAAAATTTTATTATTAAATGAAAACAAAATTTTATTAGTCGTGAAATAAAAATTGTTTAAAAAAAAAATCGGTTTTTGGTCGCCATGGGAGGGATCATAATGTGATTTTTTGGCCACACGTTAAAATTGAGACGATTAAGTTTTAGCGTTCATTTTTCAAAATCGTTAAAAAAAAATGTATTTTACAAAAACAAATTTCATAATGTACAGCATAAGAGGCCTTAAGCAAAAAAAGTTAGAAAGTTGTTAACGAAACGGTGTTGTCTCAAAATATACATGCAAAAATGATTTTTAAATCATTTAAATACTATCATTTAACCCGCTACTTAGTTAGTGTCTCCCTTTCTTTCGTGGTCTTGCGAGATTTTATAGGAGGCAGAATAACGAAAAATTTAGTGCAAAAAAAGTACCAATAAGAACATTTAAAAAAGAACATTTAAACAAATTTTGCCCGCCCCCCCTATATTTTATCCTGGCTACACCCATGTATTCGTGTATTTTCATCGGGAATATGTATGCCTGCAAAGTTTCATCCATTTGCATTGGGTATAAGGCGGTTAAATTAACGTTACAAGATTTGATTTACCGAAGTGAAGCTAAAGAAAATGTTTTAAAAATAGGTACGATTTTTCAACTTTTGAACGTTCGAATTTGAAAAGATAACCAAATTTTATACTTCTATTTTAAAGATAACTTAGGAATATGATAAAATCTTTATTTCTATTCTTATTGGCTTAAAAGATAGAAAGAGTGACAGAAAAGTTCCAAAATACAGGACCGAATTTCCAAAAAATACCAGAAAGTCCAGTTTAATGAAAAACGATAAGTATTAAATTTTTTCTCTTTAAATTTCCGAAAAGATGTTAGCGAATATATAAGTTTTGGTGGGAATTTTAAAAAATCCCATCTACGATCGATTTGGAGAGAAACTAACTTTCGGTCCGAATTTAAACTTTTAATCTGCACGCGTTAAGGCTGAGCGATGATGAATCAGCCAGTCAGTAACTTTACGATTTTATTAATATAGATTAACTTAATTAAAAAACTCTGACCCGACAATGATTAATTCTGTTTCACAATCTTGAGACATTTTGAATTTTAAAATCTACATTTGTGTGACATTGTAGTTAAGAGGACTTTTTGGCGACACACAGTAACAATTTTTTTATCAAAGAGACGATGTGTTACATAACAGGGATTATCGTTGTTCAATCGCGTAATCGACGTTCTTAGATAACAATGACGGTGCGTGATGCTACATTTTGACACATTTGGGTACTTTTTAACCCTCTATCATCAAACAAATCATTCAAATTAAGAACGAACTATCGTCTTGCACGTTTCTTCATCCAAGCTCTAAGTACTGCTTAACTGCTTCGGAATTTTGGTGAATCCAGCAAACCTTTCATTAAAGTATTAACCCATTTCGTCCCAGCGATTTTTTTTTCGAGTAACTTTATAAAACGTGGTGGCTGATAGATAATATGGGACTAGAAAACACGAATCTGAAGTCCAAATTTTTTTTAGAATTTTTGTTTTTGAGAAAAATGGTGTTCGATTAATCGAACATTGGGCACTATTCAGCATTTTTGTTTAATTGCTCCTATAGATTGTTAATACAGAAAACCTTAGTTTTTTATAAACTGAACGTAATTAATTTTATTTAATTAAAGAAAAATAGAACAAGGCATTTATTAAAATTAAAAATATTCAGTTGAACCTCGGTGATAATTTCTCTCGATTAATATTGAGTTTTCTCAGAGATCGCACTATACGAGTTGTTATAGATGGAGTTTCGTCAAACGAGTTCAAAATTGGACCTCCTATGTCAAACTTCCAACCCTATATACTCTTTTTCTAATGACAGTAACCTTTGCCATTCGTAATCAAAATTAGTTCTTTGTCTTACCTAAAAACAGTAAAAAAATTACAAAAACGCGTAAAATTTACTGTTCGAAAAATCGAACATTGGGACGATATGGGTTAAATTAGCGATAATTTCACCATATTATTTAAAATAATATTTGCAAAAATCTTGACGAAGTAAGTTAATTTACGTATTTAAAATCATTGAATCAAATCTAAATATTTTATTTTTTGTTTATAACTTCTAAGCTGACTTTTAAATTTGCCACAACTTGAAGATTTCTAATGTGGTCCTAACTGTTTTTAAATACTTATATCGGCCTTATTTATTTTACAAATAGCCCATAATGTATGTAAGGTCTTTAAAAAAAAAAAAAACAAAAATGACAGAAAAACGTTCTTTAAGTGGCTGAGAAGGAAGAGGAAAAACAAAGTTACACAAACTTAAGAAAACTTAATATATTCATGTAAATTCTCGAAAATTCCTGTACTTGCAGAGGAGAATAAAGAAAACTCTACAACCTCAATATGAATTTTTTAGCAAAAAAAAAAAAAAAAAAATAATAAATAAATAAATAAAAAATGGAAAAATGGGAAAATTGTTGTTGACATGCACAAATTGTTTTTAAATAAAAAAAGGAAATATAAAAAAAAGAACTTAAATAGCACCATTCAATTCATTCGGTTTTTATAATATATTTAAATATATACATTTTTATATTATTCGAATGTGTATTCTAAGTTAAATTACAATCCTCAAAAGCTTTTATACTCTAATAATTTCCAGAAATATTTTTAATTCACTATCAGAAATAAATTCCCAGATTATATTTAAATATATTTATAAAAAAAAATTTAGATACTGAAATGATGATGATGATGTTGCTGAGCATTAGGGATTGTAGAAAATTGTAATTTACTTGCTTCGTTAGTTGCATAGTTTCTAATAAATGTTATATCGCTGTATATCGCTCTTAAATGCCATATATTGCATTTGATTTTTTTTTCGAATTTGATAGTTGAAAGCGACTTTATCCTTAAAGCTTGTCGAATTGGTTGTCTATTTATCATTCTTATTTGTCTAGTTAGCCAAAAAGGGTTCAACGACACGTGTTGATGACAAAATTTAAAATTTTAATGTGACCATAATTTCATCGGAAAATTATCTTCAGCAATCAAGCTCATATTTGGGAAAATGGGTACGCCAACGACCAAAATTGACACATTTGGAACAATCAATCGTTATGAAATCCAAGAGCGGCCAATGCCCTGTTTGTTGTGAATTTTAGGCTGCCAGCGTCATATGTCCGGCGATAGTTGCCACATAGATGATGCAACATTAAATATTCGGCATGAGCGATTTGATGACATGGTCATCTTACGTGAGAGTGATGAGAACTGAACGAATGATCTTAGGAGCATCGTCAATTCGACCCAGTTAGGCTTTTTTTTTGGGCGGCATGAAATAGCCCCCCACGAAATAAGTCCCCAAAACGGAAATGAAATAACTCCCCAAAAAAATATATGAGAGGCAACAACAACGTTTTTTGGGGATTTACTTCATTTTTTTGGGGACTTATTTCATTTTCATATTGGGGAGTTATTTCATATGAAATAAGTCCCCAAAAATCTGAAATGAAATAAGTCCCTAAAAATATTTTGGGGACTTTTTTCATTTTCAAATTTATTCCAAAATCGTCAAAAATGCAGATTATGTCCCGTTATAATACGTAAACAAAACTTGTTTTAATGAATGGTCAAGACCACTCAGTCATTAAAAATAATACTTACTAGGTAGTTAGTTTGAGAATAATTTTGCGGTAAGGAATAAAATAAAGCCATAATGGTATTATTGCCCATTTAGTTTTTTTTTGCTGGATGCAATGAATCCAGGTCTCCCATTCAATTCATTCCAATGGGAGGCAAAGCCATCATGGCCTTAGGACACATAAGTAATATTAGGAAATGGCTTTATCTCTCATTTCAGTTTTGAAAAACTTTTCCATTTTACATTGATTAATAGTTTTCTTATTTTTATAATTTAGAGCTAATGATTTTTCCTTTTACTAAAGTTAAGTATTGAAATCTGGCTTCGCATACTAAAGTTTTCCTGCGGCCGCGCTTAGGGGCCGCGGCAGGTGGCTTCGCTGAATAAAGTTTTTCTGCGTGCGTCACAAGAATAAAAAAATGTTTTTCAATGATAACGAAGGATTTTTCCCTTTTACAGAATGTTTACACCATGCGTAACAATATTCTGGAAAAATATGGCTTTGCCTCTCATTTGGGGGGAAAAATATGACTATATCCCTCACTTCGCAAAATTGTCATATACCTTACCTCTCAATGATTGGGCAATAAGACCATTACGGCTTTATCTCCCATTCAATTGAGCAATAAAGCCATCATGGCCTTACCTCCCATGGCTAAAAAGCACCCCCCCCCCCCCTATTTTGAATTTCCCAGTAAAAAATTTTATGATTTTGCGAAGCACTAAAGGTACATTTAAAAAATAAGCGCACAAATATGCGCTACGCAATAAGACATACAGAAATGCAGTTAAGTAAGTGAAAGAACTCTCAACAACTTTTATTAAAAAAAATAAAATTTCAAGTGCTACGGCATTCCCTTACCACGAAGCAGGTTTGTAAGGGAGAATACTAAAAAATAACGGTATCAAAACATTCAGTGTGTAAAGCTGATCGTTACATCTAACAATTTTTATGTGCGCTGAATAATGCGCTTTATGTGTCAAAAATGTATTGCTTCAAAGTAGGAACTCGCCATATAAAATTCATGTCTTCCGTAAGCGCAATGGTAAGCGAAACTTTTATGTTTCTCCCTTACAAACCTGCTTCGTTGGAAGCTCCATTTTTTATTGGGTGATTGGATGTTTTGAATACTTTTTGGGGATTTATTTCATTTGAGGAAATGGGGACTTATTTCCAATGAAATAACTTCCCAATTTTTGGGAATTTATTTCATTTTGATTTGGGGAGTTATTTCATTTCGTTGGGGTTCCATTTCATTCTTAAATTGGGGGTTTATTTCATTTGAAACAAGACCCCAAAAATTGGGGAATTATTTCATAATTTTGTTCGGGACTTATTTCTTGGGGGGCTATTTCATGCCGCCTTTTTTTGTGGGATTTTCTTAAATCGCGAGTCTATGTTTTTATGTCACATTCTACAAAACCGATTATTTTTTTTTGTTTGGGGGCGGAATGAAATAAACCCTCAAAATATAACCCCCCCAAAAAATAATGAAATAACCCCACAAAGCGTGGGGCCTTATTTCATATGCAACAAAACCCCAATTTTGAAAATGAAATTTAAAAAAACTACAAACAGTTAATGTAAAACTTTTTTTAATAAAATGATATAAGGCCTTAAGTATTAACATTAAGGCCCGTTTTCACAACTTACCGATAGCTAAAGGTAGGATTTTATCGGCCGTAAAAAAAGTGTTCCATTATTACAACTTTACTTTAACCTACCAGGTAGGATGAACCTTAATTTACTTTATCGCTCACTTTAGGTTAAAATAAAGTTTAAATAATGGAACACTTTCTGTAAGGCGGTTTAAAGTCCACTTTATAAAAAGTGTCCCATTATTAAAACTTTACTTTAACCTAAAGTGAGCGATAAAGTAAATTAAGGTCCATCCTACCTGGTAGGTAAAAGTAATGTTGCACTAATGGAACACGTTTTATACGTCCGATAAAATCCTACCTTTAGCTATCGGTAAGTTGTGAAAACGGTCCTAAGACTATTAATATTTTCATGCTCTCATTTTAAGTTTTAAACCTGCATTTAAACGAAATTCGAGTATTAACAATTCAGTTTCTATCTTTTTCCATTTTTATTTTCTTCTTTTTATTGCTTTGTAAAAATTGTAGGTTTGTTTTTAGTTCTTGGCATCAACATTTTAGTAATTTCTAATTTATGACCACTAAAATGTTTGCCAAATGCTATAAAATAAAAATATTTAAAGGAAAAAAAATATCGGTATATTTTTGTTATTCTTGCTGTTGCCATTTTTATCTTAATTCTATTTTTCTAAAACAAAGAATAAAGGAGAAGAAAATAAAAAAAAATTTAAATATAAATTCGTATTGAATGAGAAATTCGTATTTAGTTAGCGACAGACAACAAATGCTTAATTTATTTTTATGTAACTGAGTTTACAATTCTATTCGGAGTTTAAATAAAAGAGTGATAAAAAACTAGAGAATTGCAAAATAAGAACAACAATAAAAAAGTTTCCTTATTTAAAAATGATAGAATTTATGGTCATAATCAGAATTGCCAAAATTCTTATAGTAGTCGTTTCAAAAAACAAAAACACTTGATAAAAATTATTTATGAAAAGAGAATGAAAATATTGGAAACGGAAAGTTATAACTGCATTAAGTAAATAATTGTCATTTAAGTGAAATTATAATGACATTTTAAAAAATGTAGCTTTTTTCTAAGTAACATAATTTAAAATAAATTATTGGTTATACTCAGGTAAACCGGAAATATGCTCTAAAAAGTGTTTTATGCGCATTATATATGCATTAAGCATTTAAAAGCTGAACTTAAAATTGTTAAAAAAAAACAAAAAATTGATTATTTGAAAACAAATTTATCAGCAATTTCATGATATTTGCATTAAATAAAAACAAGTCAAAGATTAAAGTCGATTAAACCTATGCAACACAATATTACCAGACAATTTTCGAGATTGTAGCCAGCCTATTTACAACAGATGGGTAGTCATGGGCTCACCAAGCTAAAGTTGTATTATGAGTTTAAGATTTATATAAGATTTATTTGTGGCAAATGCTTACTAGATATACAATCTATCTACATGAAATGAGTTATGTTAAAGGGATTATATTTTAAAATAATATTAAATATTAAGAGAAAGTTAAAGCTATTTTCGGGAATGATATTTGAATGGGAGCTATTGTTGAATGTGAACCTAATAGAAGAAAATTGTTTTTGCAGTAAAATATTTTTGGTTTTTGGACACAAGGACTCTATTTCGAAAAAACGTTTCTATGGGAAGTATGTGAAATTATAGACTGCTTCTCACCAGGCCTATATACTTTGGCGATATGACAGTTAACATAAAAATATCTTCAAAATTTCCACTTGTCATTTTACGCAAAAGGTATACATAGACAGACACACAGCCAGACCGGTGGACGGACGGATGAGAACACGGATAAGAAAAGATAACTTGAACAATTGTTTCTCAGTAGATCGGTATACCAATAGATGGCACTAGATTCCTACACGCAGAGAAAAAATATGGTTGGGCATGGTTACGGCAACAGCACTATGTTTATTGTAACAATATATTGTTTCCGTACACAAATAATTGTTATTTTTATTTAATATCAACAATATTATAGTTACTGTTAACATATCAATGTTTATCGCAATTATAAATTTAAGTATTGTTGACCGAAAAATAATTTTTTTTCTAACAACTAAATTATGATAACTTTCAAAACATATAATATGTTCCACAAACATATCATGGGATTTAATAGCCATAACATGATACCCTTCTATACATTTATCATATTATGTTAAAGATGTAATCAATTTTTTTTTTACTCTAATAACATTAGGTTAGCGCCATTTGTAAAATAATTTTGAATCAGTTGTGTCGTTTGTTTCATATGTGAGCGGTTAAAAAATTGAAAGATAAATTCCCATAAAAAATAATAAGTTTAAAGAAGTTAAAACAAATTAATATATTAGCGGATTTCAGTATTAGTGATGTAATAGTGCAAATTTTGCAAGCCTAATATTGAACTCCGCTGTTACATTTACTTTAAGTTAAATTGTAAAAAGCCAGAAAATAAAAAATCGATGCAAACAAATTTAAATTTTTTTTATATTGTTATGACAGTTATGAAAGGTGCTGTATCATAATATGATTGCTTCTAAATTTATTATGATTAACATGATGATAATATGATTACTTCTTAACTTATTACGATTAACATGACAATAATATGATTACTTCTTTACTAAGTATGATTAACAGAATAATAATATGATTAAGGGAAACATATTATGATGTAGTATTACGAATATATTTAGCCATAATATGATTTAAAAAAAATCTAAATATGGTGACTACAATCATGAATCTTATCATAATATTTTGCTCTTAGAATATGTTTACCACAATGTTTTTTCTTTGCGTGTATGTATTACATACATCAAAACAAGCGTTTTTGCTTTTTCCTTAATATTGGCTTATGTAAATTATTTTACAGTGTGGAAGTATATTTATTATACCCTTCACCACAGGTGGAAAAGGGTATATGTATATAAGTTTGTCATTCCGTTTGTAATTTCTACAATATTGATCTTAGACCCTATAAAGTATATATATTCTGGGTCCTTATGAGGGGAGAAGTTGATTTAACGATATCCCTCCGTCTGTCCGTCTTACGTTTGATATGTGTTTTCCGGAGACTCCAGACATGATAGCGGCTAGGTTGTTTTACATGTATGTCACATAGAGTCCACTATTTCTTGCTATTGAAATTCAGCCAGATCGGTTAAATAATGGCTGAGATATGACGAAAAAGCCACGACTGCCTCTAATTTTTCCAAAAAATCCCTTGTGGTTGTTGTATTTTTATTACTTTTTTCTGTATATCTGGAGAACGGCAAGAGCCAAAGCTTTCAAATTAAATACAAACATTTAGGCTTTAAATACACACCATCCCACAAAACGTGGGATTGGAGAAGTGGGCGTGGTACCTCCCATACAAAAAGTATTCAAAATTTTATAAAAACCTGAATTTTTTTACTGTAATATGACCTATGGTTACGCCTTATATATCAAAAGATCGGAAATTTTTAATAGAAAATATTTTCTGAAAACTCGGGAAAATCGGTTTAGATACGAAAAAGTTATAACCAAAATATTACACATTTTCGGGAACCATAGATCTTCCAAGTTTTATAAACAAAATAACTGGAAATGTCTTCTTTAACACGTCGGTATATAAATCTGTCAAATCGGTTAAGAAATAGCCGAGTTATGACCAAAATACTGAAATCCCAAAAATTACTCTTTTTTATAATTAAGTTTGTTTTTATACCCTTCACCGAAGGTCCTACACCCTACAGCCTTTACTTGCATGTTGCTATTTTAATGGTTGAAGGGAAAAAAGGGAATTTTTTTTAAACAAGTAGGGATTTTTTGAAATAACTTCTGGCATCACTGGTTTTAGATCAGAATTCATAACCAGCGTAGTTATTGCTTTCATCTGATGAAAGAAATGCAATCCTGTAAAAATAAATGGGTAGTAAAAATAAATAATTCAAGCTCTAGAGCGAAAACTACACTCATAAAATTATTACAGTAACTGATTGTAGGTTATTAAATTCGTTTTCGGTACTGTTAAAATTGAATAAAAATATAGTTATTTTACGAATAAATTTATTTTTCAACATTTATGTTTGTTATTAAAAAAACAAACTACCAAAAAATAATGTTTTCCGTATTTTTTTTTGTTAATTTGTTTGATTTTTATCGGTTAAAATATATTTTTTAAAAGTAAAAACTATTCAATTTTAACGAATATGATGTTCAATAAATAAAAAACTTAGAAATTACTGAAAAAATCATTTGTTTTAAATGAAATGTAAATGATCCGTTTTTTAAATGAATTTTAATTTGTTTCAAATGAATTTTCGTTTGAATTTAACTACATAATATTTTGAGTGTATGAAAATCTGTGATCACTCATTTTTGATTTTGAATGCAAATCTTTAAACTTGATTTTCTCGAAAACTACAAGCGCTAAAGAAAAAACAATGAAACCGGGATCTCTCATATTTCTTGCCAAACACCGATTTTTGGGTTGATTTTGTAAGCTTTAAAATGTGGGAATTTGTTTATTTTTTCTCATTCATTTTTGTTTTTGATATCTTGTCAGTTTTTTTTTTTTTTTTTTTTGTGGAAATTTCAAACATAATTTCTTATAATTTTTCTTTATAATGTTTTCTTTCAACACCTTTCTTTTAATTTTACTCTTTTTTATCTTTTGTTGTATTCACATTTAATTTCAATTTCCTTTTTACTCATCAGCGACTGCAGATGATTTTGTGACCTTTTTTTTGCTCTTGTTAAAGTTGTTCATGCATTCCATCTTTTTCTGTTTTAAACGAACTGTTTTTCTTTTAAGTCAAATCTTTAAAAATGCAAACTCATATTTTTCGCTGACTTTTATTTCCGTTAGTAAATTACTAAAATTAGTTTCAGTTTGTTTTATACATTTCTCTTTATCGGTCTTTATTTAAGTTTGTAGATTATTAGGAAAATTGTTGTAGTTGTTGGTATTGAAAGGATCCCAGCGGAAAAACTAAGAAGACCTTCTAATTTCAGGCCTTATTAAAGCCCTGCTTAACAATTTTACGATTCTTATCTCACAGCTTAAGAACGCCTGATAGAAGGCCTGGGCTCTTTCGTTACAAAGACAAGATACACATTCTTCATTCCCGTTCTAAGAGAAGGGAGAAGAGAAGGAGTAACATTTTTTGTTTTTTTGCCAAAGCTAAAGTAAAATGACGATTTTTTTTTTTGATTCCATTACCATTTTTATGAAGTGCTAAAGAAGCGAGAGCGGAAGGCCTACCCTCCAATGACAATGTGTGTTAAAATGATATGAGTATGGAATGGAGCGAGCAGGTCTCGTATATCCAAAAGAAGGAGGTACAGAGGAATTCAGGGGGCCTTACTCCTCTTTTTCCCGCTGCGATTATATGGAGGAAAATAGCTCTATTTTTTTGCAGTAACAGCTTTTCTTAATCATGTATTTTTCAAAAAACCAGGCACGTTTCAGCTTAATGATGAACTGATGTGAGTAAACTAAGCACAAAAAGGAATAGTCAAAAGGATATTTGATGTCATGTAAGAAAATGACAAATGTACTATAGAAACTGGAAATGTCTTCTTTAACACGTCGGTATATAAATCTGTCAAATCGGTTAAGAAATAGCCGAGTTATGACCAAAATACTGAAATCCCAAAAATTACTCTTTTTTATAATTAAGTTTGTTTTTATACCCTTCACCGAAGGTCCTACACCCTACAGCCTTTACTTGCATGTTGCTATTTTAATGGTTGAAGGGAAAAAAGGGAATTTTTTTTAAACAAGTAGGGATTTTTTGAAATAACTTCTGGCATCACTGGTTTTAGATCAGAATTCATAACCAGCGTAGTTATTGCTTTCATCTGATGAAAGAAATGCAATCCTGTAAAAATAAATGGGTAGTAAAAATAAATAATTCAAGCTCTAGAGCGAAAACTATGAAAATCTGTGATCACTCATTTTTGATTTTGAATGCAAATCTTTAAACTTGATTTTCTCGAAAACTACAAGCGCTAAAGAAAAAACAATGAAACCGGGATCTCTCATATTTCTTGCCAAACACCGATTTTTGGGTTGATTTTGTATGCTTTAAAATGTGGGAATTTGTTTATTTTTTCTCATTCATTTTTGTTTTTGATATCTTGTCAGTTTTTTTTTTTTTTTTTTTGTGGAAATTTCAAACATAATTTCTTATAATTTTTCTTTATAATGTTTTCTTTCAACACCTTTCTTTTAATTTTACTCTTTTTTATCTTTTGTTGTATTCACATTTAATTTCAATTTCCTTTTTACTCATCAGCGACTGCAGATGATTTTGTGACCTTTTTTTTGCTCTTGTTAAAGTTGTTCATGCATTCCATCTTTTTCTGTTTTAAACGAACTGTTTTTCTTTTAAGTCAAATCTTTAAAAATGCAAACTCATATTTTTCGCTGACTTTTATTTCCGTTAGTAAATTACTAAAATTAGTTTCAGTTTGTTTTATACATTTCTCTTTATCGGTCTTTATTTAAGTTTGTAGATTATTAGGAAAATTGTTGTAGTTGTTGGTATTGAAAGGATCCCAGCGGAAAAACTAAGAAGACCTTCTAATTTCAGGCCTTATTAAAGCCCTGCTTAACAATTTTACGATTCTTATCTCACAGCTTAAGAACGCCTGATAGAAGGCCTGGGCTCTTTCGTTACAAAGACAAGATACACATTCTTCATTCCCGTTCTAAGAGAAGGGAGAAGAGAAGGAGTAACATTTTTTGTTTTTTTGCCAAAGCTAAAGTAAAATGACGATTTTTTTTTTTGATTCCATTACCATTTTTATGAAGTGCTAAAGAAGCGAGAGCGGAAGGCCTACCCTCCAATGACAATGTGTGTTAAAATGATATGAGTATGGAATGGAGCGAGCAGGTCTCGTATATCCAAAAGAAGGAGGTACAGAGGAATTCAGGGGGCCTTACTCCTCTTTTTCCCGCTGCGATTATATGGAGGAAAATAGCTCTATTTTTTTGCAGTAACAGCTTTTCTTAATCATGTATTTTTCAAAAAACCAGGCACGTTTCAGCTTAATGATGAACTGATGTGAGTAAACTAAGCACAAAAAGGAATAGTCAAAAGGATATTTGATGTCATGTAAGAAAATGACAAATGTACTATAGAAATGTGTGCGTGCGTGTGTTTATGCAAGTGTGTAAGGTATTTGGATGTGTGTGTGTGTATTATTTGTTCTTACCCTTTTTTATCTAATACTATAATTTAAAAATTTTCTATATTTCCTTTAGTATTCTTGTGTGTGCAAGTCTGTGTTTTTTAATGTTTTTGTGAAATTTATTTGAATCATTAAATTGCGACTAAGCTAAATAGATAGTTTTAAAGAAATAAACGTATATTTGTAATATTTTTCTATTTCGACTTAAAATTAATTTCCTTTAACCGTTTTATACATAAATGTAAGATTTTGTATGCGGGGCTGCGTTTTTTTGTTGTTGTTAATATTTCTATAAACTCCGAATATTGATTTTAGTTTTAATAAAATTTTCAAGAAAATTGTTTCCCTTTTTTGTTTATATTGATTTTTTTTTTAAGTTAAAATAATGTAAATAAAAATATTAAAATTTTTCATTCTAACTAATACAACTTACAAAATTTTTATTGCATAAGATTGTTGGAGTTTTTGCAACATAAACAAGTAAATATTTTCATAAAATGTTAGAAAGTAAACAAAGGAGAGTATACAGTTAAACAAGTAATAATTTTCACAGAAAATTTCATACAGCAAAAAAATTTCATAATTTTTTTTTTTTTTTTTTTTTTTTTTGAGAAGTAACGTGGCTCAGCAGCAGCTTGAAAGATGTTAAACAACTATAAATTTATTGAACAATTTGAAAGATGGATTTAACTTGTTTGACAAATATAAAGTTATTACCTGGACTTTAAGCATGCAAGTAAAAGTTCGAACAACTCAATACACTCGCTACTTTCAGCCAATCGACTTTTTTTCAATTTTTCGTCGATTATACGTATACTTTACTTGCATGTGTAAATGCTGAGTTAGTTTGAAATATGTTTGACAACTTCAAGTTCGTCTGATAACTTTAAATTTATTTGAGCACATGAAATTCGTTTGACAACATTAAATTAAACATTTAACGGTTACTTAAGCCCCTATGACACTACCTTTCTTATTCATTGAATTGATATAAAATTGATAGAAAGAAACAGTAAACGTTGCACAGTAGCGCCCGTAGAGCAAACGAGGTTGCAAAAATCAAAATTTTCATGAGCACCGACGAAGTTTTGAATAAACTCATGTTATAGGAAACTTTTCAACGATTTCAAATCTGCCACTCTTAATAATATCACATTTTTAGTTTAGAAGATATAGCCGTTCAAAGTTGACCGACTTTCGGTTTTCAAAAAAACACACAATTTTTAGTAAATTTGTTGCGATTTCAGGTGTAATATCACGAAAAATAGGTAACGAATCGCCTTATTTTTTGTTTGTATTGATTGATGCATTTATTAAATGTGTAATGATAAAAAAAAAATGAACTGTTTGCTTTGTGTTTCTCCTGGTAAATCACTATTTAAAAACTATCCGTTTTTTCACTATTTTTCAACTTTGACGGAAAATAACAAAAATCTATATTTTTCTATATTTGCCATATTTGCAAAATCTGTTCTTTGATTATTTCTTTACATAATTCAAAAATTTTATCTGCCCGTACGTGCCCGTTTGGCTTCTAGAGGTAAAAAAGGTTAAAAAGACATGGTTGCCATACTAATATTGCGGTTTAATAAAATTCTTTAATTTGGCCCCTACAGCGCGTAGGATGCTCCTAGATGGGTCAAATGTATGACCAACCCCACTTTATTATTTATTGCCGAATTTCGGTTTTTTTAGTTATTTCAATAAACTAAACCATTTTTGAGTTACGCGAATATATGCTGTGCAGCGCCTTACATTTTCGAAATAACGGTATATCTTGAAAACAAGAGCTAATTTAAAAAAACGGTTAGCACCACTGAATTCAGCGTCCCCAATTAGGGTGAAATGCCAGGTGCGCGGCATTCGAGTTATCGAGTATTCGAGTTATTCGAGTTATTGAAGAAATAAGCTCAACACATTCGGCTAATTCGGCGAAATTATGACATTTTGAGTATGACATAACTTTTGAAAAAAAAATTTTAAAATTTTTTTTCGTTCATATATGTTCCTTATAAGATAAAAGGAACATTCTCACCAAATTTCATTAAAATCGGAAGGGGTCGTGTCCCACTCTTGGTCGTTTTGACATGGAATTACCCATATACCGAAAATACAGAAAATTGAAAAAATAAATTTAAAAAAAAAAAATTTTTTTTTTTAATTTGTTGGGTAATAATTTAGAACCCTAAAGAAAAAAAAAATAAAAACAATCTAAAAATGTAAAAATAATTTTTTTTTAGGTACCATAAAATTGATTTTTCTACTAATTTTAACTTTGATAACCCATAAGTAGGCCCCTACACAGCGTAGCACCCTTTTCAAATGCACATTTCATAGGCTGAACAGTTATCTATCATATGCTGTTTAAACTGTTCAATTACCTTATTCGGTTCAAAAGATATGATTTTTGCAACGAAAAAACTCAAATGGCGCCACTGTGCGTTGGAAAGGGCAAGCTTTAAAAAATGTAAGCAAAAAAAAAATTTTTTTTTCAGTTTTGCTTTTGTTATTCATTCATATTTTATATGAATATATTCATTTTATTAAATGTTGTCATCTTTTTGTTTAGGAGAAACATAAAAACAAAACAAACAAAAAGCGGAACACCTTTTATATTTCAAGCTTGAAATGTCAATTTTAAGTTGAACAATTTTAAATTTTTTTTACATAACTTAATTTCTATCAATAACTTTTTAAAAATTGTGGACAATATGCTATTTATCTTAGTATACAAAGCTAAACGCTTTGAACTCGGTAAAATTTTCTATCACATTATATTTGCACTGTTCACCAAAACTTAAACAATGCCTTAAAAATTAAGTGTCATTAGGGCTTTAGCAAGTTACGCGACATTTAAAAAGCTGCTAGTCACCTTTAAAACAGTACGCAGAAAAATTCTAGCCATTTTTTTCAATTAAACCATTAATCAAACACAAAATCTGTTTTTATTAAAAATTTAATCAAGTGAATTAGACATTTACTTACAGCAACAAATTAAATTACTGCTAAAAATGTTGTTGACAAAAAAAAAAAAAAATTATACTATTAAATTGTTTACTGGTGCAAATTATATTATTTTTTAATAAATACAACAATTTTTTTAATTGAACTCAATTTTTTTTTTTTTTTGTGTTCAAGCTGAAGGTATTAAGTTTTTTACAATATAAGTTTAAATACATAATACTTCCATATTACTTTAAAACAGTGATAACCAAGCCCCGAACTAACCAAGCCCCGAACGCACGCACACAAAGATATTATGTACTTGGGTGCGGTCGCAGAGACTGATGATAGCCTGATGTTTTGAAACGAACAAAGTTGTTGTATACATGTGAATTGCCGACCGTGTCTGTGTGAAAACTACGATTATTGACTTACTCGCGAGCCTATGGAGTGGTTATCACTGCTTTAAAAGAATACATTAAACTGTTTTATTTTGTAACGAGTTTAATTTTCTTCATGAATTAATTTCTTTTAATACTTATACATAAACAATCAATTATATATATTTAAATGAATTTTACAAATTGGCTTTGATATATGAAATCCCGAAAAATCCCGATTCGTCCCGGGATTCCGTTTTTTAAAATTAAAAATACCGAATCCTGGGTTTAAAAAAACCTGGTCCCGTTTGGCATCCCTAGTAAACACCTATCAACCACATATCGTCTAGGTCCATTTCCTCAAATTCTGGCTATAGAAAGTCCGTTATCATCTCGCGATAGCGAACACCATTCACGGTAATTGCTTGGCCGACCTCATTTTCGAAGAAGTACGGCCCGATAACGTCGCCAGCCGCAGAACTTACTGGACAGCATGCGCATATGGTTTCCCATTTCCTACAGACCCGCTTTGCTGAAATTTGCGCACAATTCTCCTGATTGTGGAAACATTTGATCGATTATGCTGACCAAAAAAATCACGATGTGCACGAAATGCATTTTGATTGAACGCCCATTTTCGTAAAAGGATTTAACTATCTTAATGCGCTGCTCAATTGTGTACCTCTCAATGGTAGAAGTTGTCAAATACTGAAACAAAGAAAGGTCAATTTAAGTTGCGCAAAAAACTTGACGTTAATGTGTGACTCACAATTAACATCGTAGACTATAGTTTTAATAAAATGCATATTAACATTTAAAATAAATACATAGTGACATAGTTAATTTCTGGAATAAAAGGTAAATGAAGGTTGTTATCCTGAACGTTCTATAAAATTTTGTTTCCTAAGATAAAAAAAACTTTTCGAAAGGAAATTGGTACTAGGTGGTAACCCAACAAACACGAAGTCAAACCTTTGATATGAAATGACTTTGTCATTTGACATCAAACACAATTCTCAAACGTTTTTCAATTGTTTGATTTAACATTTAAATTCAAATTGATAATGATTTGAAAATAAACATTTGATATCAAAAGTTTTATCAATTTAATGTCAAATGTTTGTCAAATGTTAAATCAAATCAAAAATAAACTTGGCAATACTAAAGCGAAAAATTAATGTAATCATTAAAAATGGCGATTAAAGTTAAATTTTTTACTTTGCGGTTACATGTGTTTTACTATTAAAAATAAATTTTAATATAAAGTGAACAGCTTATTTCTTGTGAAAAATAAAAATCATTTGTGAGTAATTTCAATGATTAAAAATACGAAAAAAAGGAAAATAAAACGGGAAAGTGAAGAAAGTTTGTTGAACGATCGCGGTGCTACAATCCTCAAAATAAAAGGGAGCCAAGTTGTCTTTCCAAGAATTAGAGGACATTATTTAATCTTTAAGCTATGGTGCCGAATGTTTATCTCACAGTTTATTTAAATAAATACAGTGGACTCCCGATAATTCGTAATCGCAAGGGACCGGCCATTTCTTACGAATTATAGGGGTTTTCGATTTAGCGGGGTTTCGATTTAACGGGATTAAAATAAAATAAATACGAATTAACGGTGTTTTTCAATTTATTTACTAAAACGATAAAAACAACATCTTAAGATCTTAAGAAAATAAACACACACACACAAGCAAAAACCCACGCAAAAAAAATAGCGGTAAACAAAAAAATCATTCTTTCCATGTTTTTGTTGTTTTGATTACAAATAATAAGTGGTAGTTAGCAAACGGGCGGCATGAAATAGTCCCCCACGAAATAAGTCCCCAACAAAATTATGAAATAATTCCCCAATTTTTGGGGTCTTATTTCATATGAAATAAACCCCCAATTTTAAAACGAAATGAAACCCCAACGAAATGAAATAACTCCCCAAATCAAAATGAAATAAATTCCCAAAAATTGGGGAGTTATTTAATTGGAAATAAGTCCCCATTTCCTGAAATGAAATAAATCCCCAAAAAGTATTCAAAACATCCAATCAATTCAAAATGGGGGGGGGGTTCTATTTTACCATGGGAGGTAAGGCCATGATAGCTTTATTGCTCAATTTTGCGAAGTGAGAGTTATAGCCATATTTTTTTCCCAAATGAGAGGCAAAGCCATATTTTTCCAGAATATTGTTACGCATGGTGTAAACATTCTGTAAAAGGAAAAATCCTTAGTTATCATTGAAAAACATTTTTTTATTCTTGTGACGCACGCAGAAAAACTCATTCAGCGAAGCCACCTGCCGCGTCCTACTATAGGAAAAACCCCCTAAGCGCGGCCGCAGGCCGCCAAGCAGGAAAACTTTAGTATGCGAAGCCAGATTTCAATACTTAACTTTAGTAAAAGGGAAAATCGTTACCTCTTAATTATAAAAATAAGAAAACTATTAATTAATGTAAAATGGAAAAGTTCTTCAAAACTGAAATGAGAGATAAAGCCATTTCCTAATATAACTTATGTGTCCTAAGGCCATGATGGCTTTGTCTCCCATTCGAATGAAAAAAAAAAAAAAATAAAAGGCTTTATCTCTCTTTTGAATGAGATACCTGGATTCATTGCATCCAGAAAAAAAAAAAAATTAATTTATTTTATTCCTTACCGCAAAATTATTTCTCAAACTAACTACCTAGTAAGTATTATTTTTAATGAATGAGTGGTATTGACCATTCATTAAAACAAGTTTTGTTTACGTATTATAACGCGACATAATCTGCATTTTTGACGATTTTGGAATAAATTTGAAAATGAAAAAAGTCCCCAAAATATTTTTAGGGACTTATTTTATTTCAGATTTTTGGGGACTTATTTCATATGAAATAACTCCCCAATATAAAAATGAAATAAGTCCCCAAAAAAATGAAATAAATCCCCAAAAAACGTTGTTGTTGCCTCTCATATATTTTTTTGGGGAGTTATTTCATTTCCGTTTTGGGGACTTATTTCGTGGGGGGCTATTTCATGCCGCCAGCAAACGATTTATAAGAGGAAAAGAAGATTTTGTTTGAAAAAAATAACGAATTAGCGAGGGGACCAAAATGTATAAACATTTTACGAATTAACGAGATTTTTTCAAGGGACCGACAGTTTATTACGAATTATCGGGAATTACGATTTATCGGGGTACGAATTATCGGGATTTGACTGTAATAAATTTATATTAAAAAAAATAAAATATTTTTATTTATATTCCACATTGTATTATAATCCACATTTGAAAAACATTTGAGAATTACGTTTGAAAGCAAGTTGAAAATAAAGGCATTTTTCAATTTGAAAATAATATCCCCTTTTTGTTGAGAACGCTATGATTTTCAAATGATTTTCAAATCATTATCAAACGTTTGTCGTTTGAGAAAACGTTTGATTTCAAATCATTTTCAATTTGAAATCAAACCTTCGTGTTTGTTGGGAACTAAAAGTGGTCTCAATCTTTACACTTTTCGTTTTGCACAACAATTCTAATAGGTCATAGTTCTTATTTTATTGTATAGTACCAAAACACTAATAAGAAAGTTTTTAAATTCTGCTTTCTATTTTTTTATCATACAAACGATACAAGTACCGATACAAGTAAGTATCGATACTTTTATTTCGATACTAATTAGGTATCGATACTTTACGAGCGATACCACATCGAGTAAAAGTATCGATACCTTAGAGGTATCGTTTCATCCCTAGTATTAAGATAATAAAATAAAAAAAAAGTTAAAAACATTAGACTTCTTGTCATTAAGTTTTACGATTTAATTTCTGCGATATTTCGGTAAACTCCGCTATCAGTTTACAAGGAATATAATTTATAAATCTTGCTGACATCTAAACTGAAAGCAGTGGTTTTTCTATTCCTGGAGTTTATTTTATTAAACCAGAATTGCCAGCTAAAGGCGCCATGGTCATCACGGATTAGATTTTAAGTTGTTCTTTAAATTTTAAGTATGTTTATTCAATAAGTTTTTTACCTGCGATTAACAAGACATTTTGGCGTCAAATCGTCGATTAAAAGCCATCTTGCACGGTTGCAAAATTTTGTGAAATTAAATTAAAATTGTGTTGAAATTAAATCTTGCATTTTAATAAATAAATTAAAATGTTTTAATATATAATTTTGAGATAGGTAAATAGTAAGATTTATAAAGAGCAGGAAAGCGTTTTTTATTTTAAAAGTTTATCCCTTCTCTTCAAATAAAACTGTATTTTAATTGTAAGGAATGTGTATTTTAATGATAAGAAATGGTATTTCATTTTCTGTATTGGAAAATCACTAAGTGGTTTGGCTACTTGGCAGATATTCTAGAGATTTGTCCCACAAATCCATCCCTTAAAGTCCATAACTTTGAAGAATGTTCTCGACTTTTCATTTGGTCCAGAATCGAAAGTCGACGTTTTTAGCGCCTCTTTTTCCGCACTAATTCATAACTCCAACAAACCCAGTAATTGGAATTCTTAATATGGTATACAGCCTGAAACAAGAACAAACCAGCAACTGAATTTGGAAACTTGTAACTTTGTTTGAAAATTTGCACATAATAGATATTTAAAAAAAAAAAAATTAAATCCTCGTAACATCAGTTATCCTGTACATAAATTTAAATAAACATAGGAGTTAAAAAAAATATAAACATTTTTCATATTCTCATGCATTTAGATTGTAAGTAATAATAAGTAAATATGTACTTGAGTGTATTTCTTGAAAATCTAAATATACAGATTTTTGTCGTTTTCCCAGCTAGCATTTTGTATCACAATCGAATCTTTTAGGAATCAGCCTCAAGATCAGAATAACCGCATATGAGCTCATTTTTCAGTCATATATAATACTTTTGTTGTGAGAAAATGGTTTCCTACCGATTAAATTTCCTCAAAAAATCATTTGTGATTCAATTTGCTTATTCCTATTTGACCATATAAATGAAGCATATGTAAATCCCTTTTTTGAATAAGTCATAAATGAATCTTTCTTCAATCACTTAAGTAAGCTCTCAGTTCTTAATCATCAAAAGTGATCTAAGAAGACTCCTTTAGGTGATTTTTACCAAAAATTATCAGCCAAATGCTAACTGCGTGCATGCCAAAGAATAAAAAATTTACAAAATATAAAAAAACTCAACTTCTTTTCATGCCCTCTAACACTTTCTTAGGGCTGCAGTATTTTCATTTTTATTTATCTTCATATTTTTCTCGTTTTTTTTATTCTGTAGTGTGTTTCATTTGCAATTAGGGTTTTTTCCCGGGATTTCCCGTCCCGGGAATTCCCGGGAATTTCAATAATTATATTTCCCGCTTTCCCGGGATTTTTCATGCGGGATCCCGGGTAATAAAAAATTCCTCATAGTTTAAGAAAACAGCTATTTATACTTTGAAATTTAGTTGTCTATTCTCTTAAAATAAGCATCTGTGGATGGGTTGTCGATTAGATCAATTACAAGAAGTGAGTACATACGTAAATCAATGTCTCCTGATGCAATAAATCTACTTAAAGCAGAATAGGCAGTGCAACAGTTGATAATTAATAAATTTAGTGAAGTGAAAAGTTAATAAAGAACATTAATTCAAAATAAGATGCAGGTAGTAAAGTTAAATTGTCCCTGGACAAGTCTTAAAAATAGCAGATACCTAAACATATAGCTCCTTTATTGTAACATAGTCATATCTACAAAAACAAAAAAACGTTTAAAGTATTCAAAATGTACCGATTTAAAGATATATTTTGCTATAACTTCGGTTCAGTTTGAGATAAAATACGAGAAGGTATGAAGGAACTCTTTGCTTAAATAACTTACAATTTTTGATTTTTTGAGATATGACTATGTTGCAATGAAGGAGCGATATGTTTATAAGGTGATAAACACAAATTTTTTTAAATTTGTGTTGGTTTATATACCCTTGAAGTGCGGGGAAACCGAAATTAAAAAAAATGTTGAAACTCGTGTAAGATACTACAACATACAATTTGAAAAACACATTGTCCTTAAGAATACAGATAGACCTAATGAAATGAAAAGGTTTGTAAGAGGTCGATGCTATCTTTTGCATGAACTTTGACATACATTTGACTGCCATAGACGTTGTTTATAAAAAAAATGCTTCTTATTGTGAATCAAAAGCCTTCTACAACGGTGCACTTTTAACTATTTATCCAACCTCGGTAAAAAAAATTAACGAAATTTTTCGGAAACATGGTAATTAGTAAATAAAATAATCAATATACTTTTTGACGACTTACTAAGCCGTTAAAAAATGTTAACATATTTATTTAAAATATTTTATCTATTTTATAAATTAACTTTTTGATCTCATATCTTGAGTACCTCAATTTGTGTTTGTTTTTATTATTGTTTTATGAATTAAATTGTTATGTTTATCTTAATTTTTTATCTTGTATATAGAGCATAATAATAATACGGAATTTACATATAAAACCGTAAGGTAATAATAATTCAAGTTCCTCTTTTAATCTTCATTTAATTTTGTAGTATTTATGGATTTATTTTACTTACTTTGTAAACAAGTAACCTTACGTTTTTTTAAAAAAGTTTTTTTCATTATTTAAAAACAAATTTACTTTGTATTATTTATATGGAGCGGGATCCCGGGATCCCGGGAAATTCAAAAAAATTTCCCGCTTTCCCGGGAATCGAAAAACTCCGGGAAAAAAAAACTCTATTTGCAATAAATATTTGAAAATACTATGTCTGTTTGTGCAACACAAACATAGAAATATACTGACACACAAGTACACAAACGCACACACATACAGATGTACACTCACATATGCTAAAAGGGAAATTGTGCACTTTTCTTTTAAATTTAATATGATGCTAAATAAAGTTTTTTTTTTACAGATAAAAAAAAGTGTGGCATTGAAGAAACATTTAAATTTATGGAAAATAATGAAATTTCATAATTCTTACGAACTTACGGTTTACATACTGGTAAGAAGTGTTAGATATTTATTACGGAATACAGCCTTTGACGCTGAGAAATTATAACCATTAACTACTGATGAAATTTTTTAACGAAGTCATTGACGAGGTGGTTAACTTGAACCTTTTCAATTTAACCATAATTTTTTGTTAAAAACAAGTATTCTTTTATAACCGTTTGTTATTTAACCCATTAAGGAAGGTATTTAAATACCCAAAAACAGAGCCTTCGTAGAAAAATTCTGGCCAACTTCAGGTAAGAGGTATCGGAAATTGGTTTTTACAGATAGATAAAGAAAGGATAAGACTACTTAAACAAATTTTTGAAATTAAATTTTGTCCCCTTTAAATATAAGAAACGATATTTGAAACTAAAAAACTTAAGAATTTGTTTAATTACAAGGAAAACAAGAACTTTATATCAAAACCAGATTTCCTTAAGCATTTTAAATCGAAAAAACAATTTATGAATTCATAACTTTAATTATTATCGACCTTTTCCAAATTTTATTGTTATGTTTTTTTTAACTCTAAACGGGCTTATTTAGGCCATGTGTTTTATTGAAATAAAAAAATTATATCATAATTTTTTCTTCCAACGTTTTGCTTGAGATGCCTAACATCTTTAGGGAGATATTTTTATTGATTTGGTTATAATAATGTAAACAAACAATAGAAAAGTAATTGTTAAATAAAAACACAACAATACTGTTTCACAGGAATAATAATATAACTCACATATAATCGTCTTGTCAATTGTTTTAATGTTCTGTACTTATTTAACAAATTTAGTTTTATACACACAATATAAAACATCAATTTTTGTTAACAACACAAATTTATTAACTACACAAATGAGAAAACTATTATTATTAAAAACATTTTGTTAAATTATAAATTCTTATCAAACGATATTACAGTAGGGCAATTATCGTTATTTTTCTCCTCTTTCGTATTCAGTGCCTTCCTAACAAACGCGGAGGTTTGATTTCAAATTTCAAAAATAGAAACCGATTAATTGAACACCCTTATCAAGCCTCATGTACTTTCTGCGACCAATGTTTTGTCGCAGTAAGTTTATTGTGGGTTGTTTCATAAGAACTTATGTTCTGTTGTCGTATAAGTGAAAAAAAAACAGTTTTGTCTGTTGTTGGTGTGGGTTCAGCCTTAAAAGGTATTTTTCCACAGCTGAATTGCTTAAAGGAACAAAAAAAGGACCACAAAAAATAATAAATAGTTATCAAATTCAGATACAGATCAGTTTGTTTGGAGTAGTTTCGTTCTTAAAATTCCGTTGTTGCGCACTTTATGCATATATATACGTTTGCTGCATCTTATGCACTTCGGCTTATTACAATGCAAACGGGCATATGCAGTTTTACGCTTAAAAGCCCAACTGTTTTATGCATAAGCTTGATTAGGCAATTGTGCGAAGACATGTTAATAGCATATGTCAAACCATTTTAAACTTAAGGAACATTTTTGTTTTGTTTTATTAACCGAAAATTTTCTTTAGCATCGTACTAATTTGATCGCACATTCCGTACGGATTTGATGTATTTTGATTTTTTTTTTTTTTTTGTTGTAAATTTGAGTCTTTTCGGTATGTTTTGACAAAAGTTTAAGCTTGCTGATGCTTATTACAATTGGGCCTTTAGCCAACTACATAGCATATTTTCTGAGTAACAGGAAGTAATTATATTAGAGGTTGTGCTACGGAGATAATATAACGAAAACGCGGAGGAGTGGTAATTTTTACTCTAGCAGCATCATTTATCCGAACATGGTTTACAACGGCATTCAAAATACCAATATATCGACCCCTTTGCGCAAAATTATCGTATGTTACAAAAGCCAAATTTTACAGCAGAGCCCTTTTTCTACTTTTATCTGCTATCACTTGCAATATCAAAATGAAAATATACATTCAATTTTTGGAGCAACGAAGTGGAATTCGCCTACAATATTTTGTCAGGTGACGTCTATTTGAATGTAGAACAAGATTGCATCAAAAACTCAAAGGGGGTGGGGGGACAAGACCACTTTTGGAAAAAGAGTTGTTACCAAAAATTACGTCAGCATGGCTTGATAGCGCTCTCCATTCGCCGTAAATGCAGCTCCTTGATCATTTCGATAGGGCGTGCAACCGCACCAAAGAGTCAATTTTAATGAATTTTATGGTGATTTGTTAACGTCTTAACGATTGTCCTCGCTCAAAATTTAAATACGGCAATGTTGCTTATTTACGAAAGCAATTTACGTATAGTCTATGAAGTGCTCTATGTATTTGGCAGCATTGTGCTAGCATTAAATGATTCATAACGACTTGCCAAACCTTTCCATAGCCATTGATGTCGAAAGTTCTCATGCAGCTAAAAAAAAAAACGCTCGATATAAGAAATTAGGCGGCATGAAATAACCCCCCATAATATAATCTCCCAAAAAAATAATGAAATAACCCCCAAAAGCGTGGGGCCTTATTTCATATGCAATAAAGCCCCAATTTTTAAAATAAATTTAGCCCCCAACGAAATGAAATAACAACCCAAACATATATGAAATAATTCCCTAATTTTTGGGGGCTTATTTCATATGAAATAAAACCCCGATAGATATGATATGATATACCAAACACAAGCTTCGCCAACTAAGGCTTTTCTGCATAGCAGGCCTTCGGCCGGGCGCAATGACTTTTTCCTCTATGGTATACCAAACACCGGCTTCGCTAAATAAAGCTTCTCTGCATAGCACCAGGATTTTCTCCTCTATAGTATAAAAAAACCGACTCGACCCGGCTACGCAGGGAAGATTTAGTAAGCGAAGCCGGTGTTTGGTATACCGTAGAAGAAAAAGTCATTGCGCCCGGCCGAAGGCAGGTTATGCAGGGTAGCTTTATTTATCGAAACCGGTGTTCTACATAGCAAAGAAGATAAATCCTTGCGCCCAAAAACGTTTTCATTATAAATTTTGTTTACCTCTGGGATAGGTCTTGCTGGTTTCGGAGGTGACGTAGTGTTGGCGATGTCGCAATTGGTTGTCCCAGGAGAACACAAGAAAGATCTCTTAATGGCGTTGGCTCTATAGCGCTGTGTTAAGAAAAACCACCCTTATATTTCGTCGTTCACTGACACTCCGTATTAGTGGCTCTACACTTTCGAGACACAAGAAAAACACCTCCTTTTTTTTTCTTTATTTTTTACTCTCGTCTTATTTATTTTCTTTCTTTTTTTTAACTTTAAGTTTAGCTCACCAATTTTAGATTTTTTAATTTTTATATTTAAATTTTTACTTTACTTGGTGGCCACACGATCAAGTTTTGCCTTTCAATTCCTTTCAATTTGCAATACACTCTCAGTTTTTTACTAACACACTCACACTTTTGAAATTGACCACGAGATGGCTTTCAATTTCACCTTTCCATTTGTTTGGCAATTTACTTTCAATTTAACAGCTGAGCACACGTTTGTCTCTGTTGTTGTTGACATCTTGAAAGTAAATTGCTTACAAATTGAGTGCAGCCTACGTCACAGCTTTCAATTTATGTAAATTTTGACAAGCAGTATATGTAAAAGACTATCAAGAACAACTTGAACGTGTGGCCGCAGGGTTAGACAATTGCCGGCGTCTGGCTGGTGCGAAAGTTCACGACAAAGTACAAAAAAAGTCAAATGGTTGACATACCACCACGCTACATATTAGGTTGCCAGATGCCACCACCACATGCAGCGTGGCTCACACCAATGGATGTTCCCCATGTTCCCGTGTTTCCATGAGGCTGGACTCCCACGAGCCAGACGCCAACAAATTTGAAAATGAAATAATAATCCAAAAAATATATTGGGGCTTTACTTCATAATGATTTTTTGGGGGATAATTTCATATGAAATAATCCCCCAATTAAATAAATGAAATAACACCCCAAACTAAATGAAACAACCCCCCAAAAATCGTTTTTGTTGTTCTCTGTACAAACTTTTGGGGGGTTATTTCATGCCGCCAATAAATTAGCTTTTCATTTTACATTACAGATGGTAATACAATTATGTAATAAAAATACTGATTATAACTACCTGTCTTTCAAAACTAATCGAATGGTTCTGATCTTTTGCTTAGAGGTGTAGCTTGTTTCAGCCGAGTATTTTGTAAGTCTTAAGACTATACTTTTTTGTCGAATTTTTCCCTGTTAATATTTTGTATGGCACTAAGAAAAATGCTTGAAAGGATTGATTTCATATATATTTTATTTGAAAATGTTTAAACAGATGTCTGTCGTAGGTATAAAAACCAGCACACTTGTTAACAAAAAATTTCCCATAAATAATTCAAGTTAAGGAAGGCAGGCAGGACATTCTTTTCTCACCCAAAGATACTTTAGTACCTACAATGTAAAAAATATTACAGGTTATTTTTTATTAGATGAACAGGATTTATTATTTTTAAAATAAATAACAAATTACGATTGCCAGTGTAATTTTTACATTTATTTACTCCCTCTATTAGTTTAGATATTTAAAATTTTCTCATATTTAAATATTTTTTATTATATAGTTTGGTTTCATTTTATTTTTTAAAAAACATTCATGTGCACTCGGGGCCAGAACAAATAAATAAATTATTTTGTAACATTTATTTCGTTAAATGACATTTAACGAACTAAATTGCTGCTGTTCAAAACAATAAAAATATTTTATTATCTAAACTAAGTAAAACTAAATAAATAGTGCAGATTTGCAATTATTTTTATAAAATTCAAAATAAAAATTTAAAGAAACGAGAGATTTTAAGTTATTTGAAACCGAACAATATTTAATACCGGAAAGGGAAACACATATTTTTTTTAATGGCGGAGCTCAATACGAGCTGCCATTAATTTTTTTAGTTTAAAAATACTGGATTAAACTACATGATATTTTAGCACTTAATGTTGTTACCTTAATTTTTACAATATTTTTCAGTTTACTTTTATTTTTCATATTGCACTAAATTTTTTTGTAAATAAATTATTGTATTTTTACTGCTAACATAGTTCACATATATATACACATACACACCCTTTAATGTTGTGCAAACATTTCAAGTATTTCAGCTGCTTGTTGTAATTAATAAAGAAATATTTCAAATGGTTGAACATACTGTTGCAACAACTACAACCTAGAGTATTAAATTCCTCTTAAGTAATGATACTTGGATACTTGACTCATCGTTGCACACGATTTTACTTGTTAGTTTTGTTTTTTTTTTTGCGTTTCTGCCTTTTATTTCAGATATTCAAAGATAAGAAATATTCAGTGTGTCAGTCAACCAGCCAGTCAGTCATTTATTTTGCAACTCATTTCTGTTTTTGCAACATGCACTCCAGCACAAGAGCATTTCATTATCTTGAGATGATGTAAATAATTAAACACAAGTAATTGGATCTAGTTTTTTGAAGCAGAAACTTAAGAGATTATAAAACCATGGTGATTCTTATAAAAAAGAACCAATGAAAAAGAACTGGAAAACTAACAGCCTGTTCATCGATTTCGAACGTTAAAAAATTTTAAAATTTTGTTTTCGCTTTAAATACAATTTTCTAATTTTGATACTCGAAATCGTTAAACTGGCAGTAAATCGTCAATATTTTGTTGCTGCATTTGAAGGCGTATGAACATTACTTAAATTAACAAGACTTATACGTAAAAAAATTTATATGCAAAATATGAATGAAAACTATTGTGAGATTTTTTATTTATTGCAATTCAAAGTTAAAGTTTGTATACAACATTAAAGATTAAAAGAATACAACTGTCATTTTGCCAAAAATCAAAATATTTTTATAACAGTCACTAAAAAATTTATTTAAAGTGCAACCCTGGTATCTGCCTATAATTATAACACTGGGCAGGTGTAACATAAAGCCAGGATTTTCAACAAAAATAAATTTCAATAGTTAATTAAAAAAATATCAAACAAAACTCTTTCAATGTGTTTGTATATTATTCCCGCAAGTATGTTTTTTAACATATATAAATTTTAGCTGCACCTCTTTGCTCAAATTGTTTTGGTTATAGTTTTTTGGTGGCATGTCATAACGGCCAGTGTCAAAGTGTCCATGGACTTTTTGACACTTTTAATAGTGTCATAATGTCCATCAGAGCAGTGTCATTACGTCCGCGGACGTTATGACACCTTACAAAGTGTCATAATGTCCACAACTTAACTTATAGCCAAAAATATTAAAATATGTAAAATTTGTTTTAAAATACCGTTAAAATTTTTTACAATTCGAATCTTTGGCTTTTCATACAGACTATGAAGCAGCTTTAAGGCAGGCTTCAGAAAATGTGTTTCCTAATGCGTCATTTAAAGGTTGCTGGTTCCATTCCTGCCAAGCTCTGAGACGCAGAGGTCAAAAGCTAAATAGGTTTGGAAATTTAATAAAAAGAAATAAAGACTGTGGTAATTGGTTCCGAAAAATCCTAAATCAGCCATTACTTGGCTTCGCTAACAAAAGCTTCTCTGCACAGCCTGCCTTCGGCTGGACGCAAGGATTTTCTCCTCTATGGTATAACAAAAACCGGCTTCGCAAACTAAATCTCCTCTGTATAGACGGCCTTCGGCCGGGCGCAAGGATTTTCTCCTAAATGGTATAACAAAAACTGGCTTCGCTAACTAAAGCTTCTGTGCGTAGTCGGCCTTCGTTCGGAAACAAGGCAGATTTTAGAACCTTTACTTAGCGAAACCGGTACTACTTATACCATAAAGGAGAAAATCCTTTCGCACGGCCGAAGGCCGGCTATATAGAGAAGATTTAGTTAGCGAAGCCGGTTTTTGTTATATCATAGAGGAGAAAATCCATGCGCACCGTCAAAAGCCGGCTATGCAGAGAAGATTTAGTTAGCGAAGCCGGTTTTTGCTATATCATAGAGGAGAAAATCCATGCGCCCGGCAGAAGGCCGGTTATACAGGGAAGCTTTAGTTAGCGAAGCCGGTGTTTTTTATGTCATAGAGGAGAAAATCCTTGCGCACGGCCGAAGGCCGGCTGTGCAAGGAAGCTTTAACTAGCGAAGCCGGTATTTGTTATACCATAGAGGAGGAAGTCCTTGCGCCCAAAAGTGTTTCCGTTATATATTTAATATATACACCTAGAGAAAAAGCAGCAAAACCATTTTAAACCATATTATGTTTAATTTAACCAAATCATTGTCACCAACATCCATATTATGGTTAAGTTAGTTTCTTTATAAATAGTTTTGTTGGTTCTGACCATAATAAAACATGTTTTTCTCTGCGTGTTCGTAGATTTTTTTTTGTATTTAACTTCTTTAGTAATTATGGACCTAATGATACTTTTAAAATGTCCGCGGACATTATGACACTGGACGTTATGACATGTCACCAGTTTTTTAATGTCAAGACTCCTTCGTATGAGTGCCCCGGTAGGCTAGCTGGTGCCTGGCTAGTCTATCAGCGCGGGGGTTGTGGGTTCGATTCCCGCCAGAGACTCTGGTTTCTTTCCTGCAGACAAGCGAAAAGCTTCGCAGAATTAGCTTAGAAAATTAAAAAAAAAAAAAATTTATTGGAGATGAAGCAACATAAAACATCTACCGTGATACTCAAAGTAACACAATTAGGGATGAAACGATACGAGTAAATACAAGTACATATTCGATACTTTTATATAAGTACCAAGTATTTTTGTAATCGATACTTAGCAACCGAGTACCAAGTAGTATCGGTAAAAAAAATACTCGGTATCGGTCAAAAGTAATCGTTTCACTTTGGTATTGAAATTAATCTTAAATTTTTATTATTTACCAAAGCTGGAGCAGCAGTAACGGTATCAAGAAACCGTTTGATCAGCAAACACTAGGGATGCCGATCCCGAATACCGAAATCCCGAGATTATTCTTAAAATTTAAGTCCCGAATCCCGAGATTTTGGGCTAAGTAAAAATTAAAAAATTAAATTTTAAATCATACTGGCCATGCACCTAATTTTTAACTGGTTAAAAAAAAGTCACAAGTGAATAAATGTTACATACAATGCATTTTGACCCACGAAAACAAAATCAGAAGGTGTGGTCTTTTTTCTGATAATAGAACTGCGCACGCAAAATGCAAGTTGTACAAAAGGTGTTAAAAGCTTTAGGAGGTTCTACCAAAGGTCTTTGGACACATATTTGTTTAAGTTTATTTTATTAAATTTATACTTGCATATATATTTGAAATAAAATAAATTAAATATTGTCATATAGCATACATGTAGCTATTTATTGTGTTGAATGCGAACATTGGTCTAGGCGGCAGCATATGCAATAAAATAAGGTATCAATTACACTGTGCAAGAAATCGACATTTTTTTTGAGATATGCTGGGAACGTGGCGTTTTAACCTAATTGTTGGCAGTTTAATAAAGTTCCTAATCTTGGCCCCTGCATCGCCTAGAATGCCCCTAGATGGGTCAAATGTATGACCGACCCCACTTTATTTTTCATCCCAATCTTTTATTTCTAACACACCTACCCGCTATCTCTATTTCTTAATGGGGCTCCCATAGAAAATGTTCAATACAGACTAGAAATATATTGAAAAGTCCCATAAATGCTCAGAAGCCGCCCCTACTGGGATATGATGTACTACCGACGTTAATTAGAAAGAAGTTATTTTATAATTTTATTGCGGAGCTTCGGTTTTTTTAGTTTTTTCAATAAGCTAAAGCTTCGAAATAACGGTATATCTCGAAAACCAGAGACAACAAAAAAAAAAAAAAAAAACGGCGGGCACCCGTATTATGTTAAAACGCCATTCAACTAGCATAGAGTTATCAGACGTCGTTAATTTGTTTTAGAAGCTTTTTACAATATAAGCTTTAATACATAATACTTCCATATTACTTTAAAAGAATACATTAAACTGTTTTATTTTGTAATGAGTTTAATTTTCTTCATGAATTAATTTGTTTTAATATTTATACATAAACAATCAATTATAATTATATGAATTTTACAAATTGGCTTTTATATAAGAAATCCCGAAAAATATCGATTCGTCCCGGGATCCCGTCTTTTTGAATTAAAAATCCCGAATACCGGGTTTCAAAAAACCTGGTCCCGGGTGGCATCCATAGTAAACACCTATAAACCACATATCGTCTAGGTCCATTTCCTCAATTTCTGGCTATAGAAAGTCCGTTATCATCTCGCGATAGCGAACACCATTCACAGTTATTGCTTGGCCGACCTCATTTTCGAAGAAGTAAGGCCCGATAACGCCGCCAGCCGCAGAACTAACTGGGCAGCATGTGCATATGTTTTCCCATTTCCTACAGATACGGTTTGCTGAAATTTGACAATTCTCCCGATTGTGGAAACATTTGGTCGATTATGCTGACCAAAAAAATCACGATGTTCACGAAATGCATTTTGATTGAACACCCATTTTCGTAAAAGGCTTTAACAATCTTAACGCGCTGCACAATTGTGTACCTCTCAATGGTAGAAGTAGTCAATTACTGATACAAAAAAAGATCAATTTAAGTTGCGCAAAAAACTTGACGTTAAGGTGTGACTCACTATTATTATATATGCGTCAATCCAAAGTGTTGAACGTGACAGTCGTAGGCATTAAAAATGCAATAACATTTTACAAATATTTGTACGTTCTTTTAACCCTTAAATTAAAGCACTAAGAAAGCACTGTAATCTATGCTAAAGTTTATGGAGGGCGCGAATCTAGGTCAAAGATAATGGCAAAAGAAGTAGCGGTTCGAACGTGAAAAAAATAGAAGTAGTTTTTATGGCCATGTATAAAAAGGCGTAATTCAGCGAAACTTGGCACAATTTTTTAGTCAAACTACTTTCAGAATTTTACGTACCAATGTAACATTAAAATCTGGGTCTAAACGTGAAATTGTTTCCATAATAATTACTGAATAATGATTAAAACAAAATAACAATTTACCGTAAATCCGAATAGCATATTTCTCTTTGAACTTTTCCTTAGATTGCAGACTATGAAAGAAAATTTTTTTGGAATAATTTTTATCAAATATCACCTCTTTTAAGGAAGATAATATTAAAGAAAATATACAATAAAACATTTTCACAAATAAGAAATTACGTTTGCACAAATTTGATGTCTGATTGTTCATCTAAGTGAACAAATTTATGGGTAAATTTTTAAAATTAGTAAAATGTAAAATACATATTAACATTTAAAATAAATACATAGTGACATTGTTGATTTCTGGAATAAAAGGTGAATGAAGGTTGTCATCCTGAACGTTCGATAAAATTTTGTTTCCTAAGATAAAAAGGATTTTTCGAAAGGAAATTGGTACTAGGTGGGAACTAAAAGTGGTCTCAATCTTTACACTTCTCATTTTGCACGAAAATTCTAATAGGTCGTAGTTCTTATTTTATTGTATAGTGCTAAAACACTATTACGAAAGTTTTAAAATGCTGCTTTCTATTCTTTTATCATACAAACGATACAAGTAAGTATCGATACTTTTTTTTCGATACTAAGTAGGTATCGATACTTTACGAGCGATACCACATCGAGTAAAAGTATCGATGCCTTGGAGGTATCGTTTCATCCCTAAACACAATTAGTGGAAAATCGTTTGCAAGGAGTATTGCTTAGCACTGCGGTACAGAAATTAAATTTTACGCTTTTAAAATTCAACCGTAATTGGACCAAACACTCACGTATGAGAAGTCGATTTGCACAGGTGTAATTTCTGTAAAATTTGTATAAATATTTGATAATACTGTCATAAAATATAAAATAAAAAATTAAACACTCAAAAATTGTATAATAAGAGTTAAAGCATAAATTATATAATATATATTTAATACCATAAATTCATTAGCGTAGCTATATTTTATGCGGGGAGGGCCTTTAATATGAAATTAAAACATATGTTCTTACAAATAAGGAAATTAAAGCTGTTGCTCATTTTAATGTCAAATAAATTCAATATGCACCATTTTCCTAATAATTGTTGTACCTTTTATACAATTTTTAAGTTTAGGGATTTCTAAAAGATGGGAGCGTCCCTACACCGAATTAGAAAAAATTTAACAGACTCATTAAGCGTCTTGTGTACGGAATTAATTTAAGACGTTTTATTATTTTTTTTTACTTGTTTTGGATTTTTAAAAAAAGGAAATTTTTGAACTTGGCGTGTTCTTGATCTGATTTGGATAAAATTTGGTGAAATCATTAGTGGTGTCACATCCAAAGTTTGTAAAAAATTTCATGAAGTTCGAGCTTTTTTCCAACTTTTTTTTTTAATTTCAGGATATATGAGCAAATCCTAAAAACAGTCCACTAGCCAAAAATTTTTCAAATAAATTAAAATAAAATATAAATTTCGTTAAAAAAAAGTTGATATTCATAAGTTAAGAAATTAGTCTAAGAAATGCAATTCATAAAAATATAATTTGTTTTGTTAAAATAAATAAAATATAATAACAAAATACTACTGGATGAACTGTAGCGTGCGTTATGTAGCGTGCGTCTCAAAGGGTTCACGGCTTTTGTCAAAAAATCACAACATTTGTTGGCTGCGAATAAGTGCGTTTAGAATTCTCTTATAGTCATCTTTCTTTTAGGAATTAGATTTTGTATACCTTATCATGCCAAATTCGCTAAAAATTAGGAAAACGCACTTCAGCCTTTAAAGTTACTTTTTGTAGAGTGCGTCACAAAACTTTCTGATAAATTATTTCGCAACAAATAGTTGCTAAGAAATTATGATATATGCCATTCGTAAGTACATATTCATGTCATTAAATACTATATATAAGTTAAAGCTATCTTTTTTGAAAGACCAACAAATTTTTATATTTCAATCAGAATGTAGCGTTCGTCACGCAGGATTTGCCCATATGGGAAAAACACGAATACTTGCTCTGAAACTGCTGCATTTTTAAATTTTATTATGTTTTATCAACCTCAATATGTGTGCCAATTTTCTGTTTTCTGTACAGAAACTCCTTCTACTGTTAGTCACTCGTTATATGAAATCACGACACTGTGCAACGGGCTAAGAACTTTTATAAATTAAAAGGAAATCGCAAAACTAATGATAACAAATCCCTTAGCAAATATTTTATTATTTCCGATTTTTCTTTATTTAGAAAATACAGCACTAGCTCCCCTACACCACAGTATTAACAGGAAAATTTTCGAGAGGGGCCCATGATCCATATGGTCATTAGACTGGTCGCATCTTGTATGGGATTTTTTTTTAAATTTAATTGTTTGTGCTGCTTAAAATATGACGTTTGGTGTAAGAAATCATGATCTAATTTTTCATAAAAATTGGCCACAACAAAATGTTGTGCTGGTGGGTCCAAAATGACCAAGAGCTTCCGACGGTGCCTAGCCGTGCCGGGTAGGGCCCAAAGTTCCCCATATTATAAAAAAAAAACATATTTTCTATCAGATCTTTATAGTTATACTAGTTGAAAAATATGGCTTTGTTACGATCTTCCGCAGAGAAAGTACTTCAAGTGTGCCAAATTTCAGCTTCCTGTGTCTTCAGATGGCTTCAGAAAGTTGCGGAAAGAATAGGACATACATGCAAACATCCTGACAAACTAAGAAATTATATATTGTATAGATAGATTAACATATGTTCGCGCAACTCAAAAACGCTTTAGTTTATTGAAAAACTAAAAAAAACCGAAATTCTGCAATAAAATTTACTTTAAGAAAGGTAAAACGTTTTTCTTATATGCGCAGTCGTTTTAGAAACATAATTTTTTTCTGTGAAAAAAAATAATTTTTTTATTAAAATTTCGGAATTCATAAAAAATTGAAAAATGCAGCTATGCTTCTAATTTTATGCAGACATATAAAAAACAACATTGCAAACAAAACAAGCTATAAATGATTAAAATCTGTAAACAACTCTTGATTTTATGTATTCACAAAAGATGTGGCGGTTTAATAAAATTCTTAAATTAATTAAAATTTTTCGTCCGGCACGGCTAGGCACCGTCGGATTGACCTGAAAAATTAGATCATGATTTCTTACACCAAACCTCAGATTTTAAGCAGCTCAAACAATTAAATTAAAAAAAAAAAATTGCGACCAGTCTAATGGTCATGCTAGAACAAAATGATTCTATGAGTTTAAGATTCATATAAGTGAAATTTGTATTAAATTTGAGATTGGTGTCAACATCTTTTTAAGATTCTTTTTGTTTTTAAGTGATTTAGATGGTTCGATTTCGGAGATACTAATGGTCCTTAAAACGTGCTTTAAAAATCACACATGTGATCGAATGGTATTATGAAAATCACACCGTTCTTGTGTTTCTCGATGTGCTTTCGGCAATAGAAAATCACACCGAAAAAAACACAAAAATGGAACACCACAATATCACACGTGTAATTTTAAAAGGCAAATGTAATTTAAAATAGAGTGATTTGAATAAAAGTGATTTTCAAAACATGCCTGATAAAAGCTGTTACAAAAGTTATTTTCGCAAAGTGCAGGTCACAATTTTTGTGATAATTTGATGAAATTTGGTAAATAGATTCTAAACGACCAAGCCTATTGACAAGGAAGCGAATGGAAAAGCCCACGTACAAGCTTCTTTCCGGAAAAGGGTCATTGTGCCCATAAACCATACAAAATTTGGTCCAAACTTATTACAATCAAAATTATCTTACCAAAATTTATTGGAACCGGTATATATTTGAGAAAAGCTCCCATGCAAGAACTACTCCCGAAAATAGCTTTTAATGCCATAACTTCCTTATAAATATTAGAATTTACATAAAAATTGGCCACAACAAAATGTTGTGCTGGTGGGTCCAAAATGATCAAGAGCTTCCATATAAACGCCCTTTCTAAAATCACTTAGAGGCAAACAAATTTTATAAAGATGTAGATGATAAAAATTATTCGGCACAAAAGATTTTATATGGATCTTAAACGCAATTACATAATATTTCTCTGGTGGGTCCATTATTGCTCATAGATCCCAAAATATGAAACACTTGCAAAAATTTTTATTTATTATAATATGTATGTGTTGTAGGTTATCATACAAGTCCGACCTATACTTTCTTACCTTTTTTTTAAATTGCTATTTTTGTTCTAATATTTTATGTGTATTTTTTATTTTTGTAAATGATAAACTAAAAACTTTTATATGTTTTTTAAATTATAAGTGATATATTGGCATTCATACTTACATGCACATGCTTAATATTTGTCTGCGTATTTAAGCGAAACCTTGCAACATTTGTTTAAAAACTTCAAAACCTCAAGAGAATGTGCAAGTACCTACATGAGAATAAGTTTTCTATTAAAAAAAATATATAAAGCTTTACAACAAAGCAAAAAAAAAAAAAAAATTAATTTCAGCAAAGATGTATATAAATTTTAAAGATTTTTTCTGTCGATTTCTCTACGGTTGCTAGTGCAAATAAGGCACGTGTTATATTGGAGAAAAAAGTTGTTAAAAACAAATAGCAACGTTTTTTTTTAAATTTTATTTATAAATATTTTACAGAAACGAACGAGCATTGTTTGACTTCTTGTTTGCCATGGAAAACCATTATACCATTTGTTTTTTTAGTCCTATTTATTCCCACAACGATAACTTCAGTAAAAATATTCTTTGATTGTAGCCACACCAGGTAACGAACTCCTTCCATCAGTATTACATGTATGGGGAATAATATTTTTAACACAAATAACAAAATGAGTTAAAACGACCTACGTCACTCTGGGAAACAAGAATCTTTTCGATTTTCTATAAAAATGCAGAATAAATAAAAAGTGAAAGGACTTGAAACAATACAAAAACAAACAGAAAAACAGTTTGAAAACTTTTTTAGACTTTTTGGTTGGTCGTTAAAAAAACTTAATAAAAAATTCGGGTTGTTTTTGTAGGTTATTTTAGAAATCTTTACACAACTTTTTGAAAATTTTATGCACAGTGGGCTTTTCTGAAAATTAAATTAAAATTGTCGCAAAACTTAACAGACATTTGTTAAAATGTGCGCTAATATTATGTAAGCTTTAAATGCTTTTTGAGGACAAATAAGTAAGAAAATTTCGTGCTTCTGTACTGACGCATACTTAGGCCTAAAGCCTTTTTTTGCGGATCAATTCATATCTCCCCAGCTACAATAGTGAGATACACTAAATTTGATGTGTGTAAATCTTGGAACAAATCGCATGTTCGAACAAAATCTTTGAGGTATAGAAGGGGAGAGACGGTACTCACCAAACAAGAAATTTCTTAATTTTCTTATATCTAAATAACTACAATAGTGAGGCACACAAAATTTGATGTGCGTTACTTTTAGATTAAACTGCATGTCCCAAAATCATCTTGGTGGGAGACGGATACCCTCCATATAAAGTTTTTATTAACTTTTAAATCTCAAGAACTACATTAGTCAGCACACTAAATTTGTCGAGCGTGACGACGGGGTGGAAGGAAACCCCTATACAAAGTATTTATTATTATTTTTTATACCAGCAGATCAAAAATTGTGAGATACACTAAAATGTATGTCCGTTACTCTTAGAATGTTCCGAAAAAATCTTGGAGCTACAGGAAGGGGAGCACGGCCCCCCATAAAACAAATTTATTAATTTTCTTATGTGTGTCTGAATAACTACAATAGTGAGGCGCACTAAATTTGATGTACGTAGCTCTTAGAAAAAACCGTACGTCCCAAAAAAATCTAGGGGGGAGACTGGTACCCCTCATACAAAAAAATATTAATTAAGTAATAAAATTAATTTTTAAATCACGTTCGCCTTTCATAAAATGAGTTCGGATACGAATTACTCAAAATTTAATTTTTTTTTTATAAGGTTAAGTTGGCTCCACGAAAAGCCCCCAAATGAAATAACGCCCAAACGAGAAATGAAATATTCGCCAATTTTTTTCATACATTTTTGGGTGTTATTTCATATGAAATAACTTGGGCCGTTTTTCATTTTTTTTTTTTTTTTGGGAATTATTTCATTCCTCATTTGGGGTTTTCAAATTATGAAATAATCTCCAAATTTTTAAAATTCGGGGCTTGTTTCATATAGTGTTTAATTTGGATGTTATTGCATTTTTTATTCCGGGGTTTTTTTGGTGGTTATTTCGTTTAATTTGGGGTTTATTTCATTTGCTTAGTTTGATCTTTTTCGTTTTTTTTTTTTGAGAATTCAAGTAACTGATTTTTTAAATAACAGTGTCAACATATGAGTACAATCTGCCTTGCATGTTGAGTTGAGTTGTTGTAAAACATAAAATATTTTCAGTTGTGCAGCGAAGTTCGGACGCTTTACATATTGACTTCATGAAATCCTTGGTGAAACTGACTCTTTTATGAATTTTGGGCATAATTTCATTTTTGTTGCTGATGCGGTTTATTCCATTGGGGGTTATTTCATTTTCATCATTGGGTGTTATTTCATATGAAATAACTTTATTGGGGGTTATTTCCTGGGCGTTATTTCATTGGGGGGCTTTTCGTGGAGCCGGTTAAGTTATTTCGTGAGTGCGTGAGAATTAACTTTTTATTTTCACGCACACTAGTTTTTAAATCATTAGAAAATATAAATTTAGCCACGTACACACGTGACTCATGTGTGACTCAGGCGTGACTTGCGCGTAACAAATCACGACAATGGCACATCTTTAATAAAAACATATAAAACATTGATAACAACAACAGCAATAAAGGTATAGCAGAAGAAGTAAAGCGCTTTTTGTTGGTAAACTCAACGCGTGTGGCTACTAATTCGTACATAACTTCATAAGCGCACCATATTTTTTTCTAAAATAACGCTGATTTGTTCAGCCTTTAAAATAAAGTTAAAATCTCTGCTCAACTGGGCCTTGTAACTTGTAACCATATCAAAGCTTTAACAAAAACAACAACCAATTGCAGTGGGGAATGTAAGAAAAGATAAACTCACTGTTTATTGTTGTTGTTTTTGTTAAAGCTTTGATATGTTTACAAGTAAGGCTTTTACTTATAAGTAATTCTTATTTGCTTAACATTTTTATTTGTTTAATATTTTTGGCTTTTGCAGAATCTTTGGATGAAGTTTCATGATGATCTGTTCTAAGCAACCAGTGAAATACGCATAGGAATAGCTTATCTCTTCAACAATAAATTTCAGTGTTTTTATCAATAATCAAAATTGGGAATTAGGCACGACTAGCAAAATCTTGTAATAATCATCATATATATTATTTCTAAAGCAATTTTTTTTGTCGGTTGCAAATATCTCCCATACCACCGCATCAAATTTAATGAATGATATCTCACTTTAAAGCTTATTTCTAACACTAATGACGAAAAATAATTAGAAATTTATAATAGTCTATGATTCGCTTTTGTGCAAATTAACTTTTATTATTTTCTTTACAATTCAATTCCAAGAAACTTAAAAAAACACGTTACGTTCTGCAAATACGGAATGAAAGTCAAATATTAAAATAATTGCAGTCACCATCGCGACCAACAACTATTTAAATATTCAGTCAAACACACTTAACAACAAGCAACGACAACCATCGTCATCACGAAGCCTGTGTGCTAATTATGTTCAACTGTTGACCAGCCAAACCAACCTGCAAATACGGAATGAGCTATTCTCGTTGGTTGTTCTGCTTTTATACAAAAAGCCATGAGCTTTCGCACATGAGCTTTCAATCAAACGAACGTTTGTTCATGTACTCAAATAAGCGTCAACTCAACGAGAGAGCTTTTTCCTCTCTGCAGAGTCTTCTATCAATATTCTGTCACACATTTTAGTGTCGAACAAAAATATAGCAGTCGTTAGCAAATTTGACAAAATAACAAAATAACTAAAAATTACAAAGATAACTAAAAATGACAAAAATAATAACATTTTCAATACAAATAAAATATCATCCGCTACAGACTCCCCCTTTGGCGCACCTGACCTCGACCCGAGTGGTGCGTCAACCCTCTATATGGCGTCTTCTACTAGGCTTTTCTGGGTCGTCCACGTCTCTTCATGGGATGAACTGGCATTGGAGGCTGCTGGCTGTTGGTACCCTTGTACAATGTCAATGCGGATGCATGATAGGTACCGAGTGGAATCTTCAAATTGTCCGGTAAGGACACTTCATATGATGCTGACCCAATCTTTCTGGTTATGATATAGGGCCCATCTCGCTTAGGAACGATTTTTGATGTTATACCTCTGGGCATGTTACTTAAAACGTGAGTCGTGACCAGTACCTCAGTACCAACTTCAAATTTTGGTTGGGGTCGTCTCTGTTGATCAGCATAGACTTTGTTCTTGTCCTGCATTTTCGCTTCGGCTTCTTTTGCGTATTTGTAAATATCCGCTATCGTCTGAATATACGGTGATACCTCTGGGATGAAACTCTCGGACTCAACTATTGCTCTCACATCGTGTCCAACATCATCGAGGGTATGCAGCTCTCTACCAAAAGTGAGATAGGCTGCACTGTAACCGGTACTCTGGCATTTCGCAGTATTCATCGCAAAACGTATGGCGGCTAGACTTTGATCCCAATTATCGTGTTGATGCTGTACCAGAATTGCCAACTGGCCCTTAAGATCTCTGTTTTTCCGTTCCACTGGATTTGCCTCAGGGTGGTACACTGGTGTACATTGTTGTTGTATTCCAAGGCAAAACGTCACTTGCTGCATTACAGCCGATACGAACTGTACGCCATTGTCGGATTTGATGCGTCTAGGAAGTCCGTAGCGCAAAAAGATTTCGTCTATGAGAATTTTAGCGCACGCCTCTGCGGTCGCTTCTTGAAGTTTAAAAATTTCTATCCACCTACTGGCAACATCCTCTACAATCAATATCCAGCGATAGGCACCTGGAGTCTGGGGTAAAGGACCAAATAAGTCCACGGCAACTACTTCAAATCGTTGCCTACTACTTGTTGTCTGCAAAAGACCGGCAGGTCTCATATTTGCTGCTTTAAAGCGCTGGCACTCAATACAAGTTTTAACATATTTAGCAATTTCACCGCGCATTCCCGGCCAATAATACCTGCTAGCAATGCGAGCGATAGTTCTTTCCACGCCGTAATGCCCCGCAGTACTTTCATCATGATATGCCTTTAAAATGTTGCTACGTTCCTGGGTGGGTATAACCAGTTGTGCATCTTCACAATCGTCATTAGCATAACAGTACAAGATGCCACCGTTAAGTAGATAGCATCTGTTTATCCAACGAAGGGAGTTTTCATCTAGTGTTTCCAACGAAGTGATTATATCTTTCAAGTACTCATCCTTCATTTGCTCCTCTCGAATTTCCGTAGCGCTTCTTGCCGGCATGTCAACAAAAAATGCAAAAATTGGATTTTTATCATCCTCTTCCAGATGACGGCTTTCACATGGAGGTCTTGAAAGCATATCAGCTATAGAATTAGCTTTTCCAGGTATGTGCTCTATAGTAAAATTGTACTGTTGGAGTTGTAATCCCCATCTTGCGAGTCTCCCCGTTGGTGATTTTAAGGTGAGCAACCACTTCAGGGGTTTGTGGTCCGTTTTTAGTTTAATCTCTTCACCTTCTATGTAGCCACGAAATTTGCTACAGGCCCACACTATAGCCAGAGCCTCTCGCTCTGTAGTTGAATAGTTGCATTCTGCGCTGGTCAGTAATCGGCTAGCGTACTCTATAGGGTGCTCCTCTGGACCCTCCCCCTGAAGTAAAACTGCCCCAAGAGCGTAGGCACTTGCATCTGTTTTTATCGTATAGGGCATATTCTCAGAAGCCTGCCTTAGAACAGGTGCAGTTGTCAATGCTTTCTTTAATGTGTCAAATGCTTTGATCTCCTCCTCCTTCCATTTCCACACCACTGCTTTTCTAGTAAGATTCGTAAGTGGTCTAGCAATGTTGGCATATTGATCGATAAATCGCCTGTACCAAGAGCATGTTTGAATAAATGAAATCAACTCCTTCACGTTCCTGGGCTCCCTGCGGTCAACAATCGCCTGTATTTTGCTTGAATCCACTGCTATCCCCTCTGGTGTAAGTACATGGCCAAGAAAATTCACCCTAGAACAGAAAAATCTGCATTTACTGTTATTTAAGCGTAATTTGTATAATAAAAGACGTTCCAAGACTACATCAATGTCCATCAAATGTTGTTGAAAGTCCCCGGAACATATGGTGATGTCGTCAAGGTAGGCAAATATGCAAATTCCAGGAATACCAGATTTAAACCGATTAATCAGCCTTTGAAAGGTTGCGGGTGCGTTACGCAATCCAAATGGCATTCTCTTGAAACGATAAGTCCCAAATGGAGTTATAAGACAAGTTTTATCGCGATCTTCTTTGGCTACTTCTATTTGATAATATCCACATTGTAAATCTAAGGTAGTCATAAAGTTAGTACTCTTGGCGGAATGCAGCAAATCATCCATTCTAGGTAATGGATATCTATCGGGAACAGTTAACGAGTTCAATTTTCGGTAGTTCACACACACGCGAATGGAGCCATCTTTCTTAGGAACCATAACTACCGGTGAGGACCATGCTGACTCGCATTCCTCGATTATGTCATTCTCGAGCATACTTTCTATTTCGTTTTTAAGTTTATGAGCCTTCGCATATGACAGGCGATAATGGGGTAAGGAAATTGGCTCATGGTTGCCAGTATTTATTTTGTGTACGGCATACGGTGAAGGTGTACCCAAACCTCCAAAAACTGTTTGATGTTTAATGAGGATCTGGTCCAGCTGCTTCTTTTGATCATCGTTCAATTCCGCTCCGTCAGTTGCCTTCAGTATTTTATAATCAAATGCATATAGAGGTGTAAAAATGGACTCCTCATTATCCCTTGGTGGATTGTACACTACGCCACTAAACAGTCCTGAATCTTTTGACCTTTCGGGGGTTGTCATATCCATAGGTATAGCATCCCTAAAAATTGCCTGGATCGAATGTGGAGAGTAATCACTCTCCTTATTGTAGTCAGGACCATACGATTCGAAATCTGAGATATGCGTTCTGTAGATTCTTTTTGGTGGGGTCTTTAGCGGTTCTGCCATCACATCAGACGTTACTCTTTTGCAAGAGGTTTCTGAAACCTTTATCGTTTCAAGAAGATTCAAGTCCAAAGGCCATGAGTCGCAAAAATCAAATTGCTGGTCAGGGTAATTTTCAAAATACCAGTATCTTTGCCCCATATTCAAAACGATACCAGCTTCTTCCATAAAATCGGACCCAATCAACGTTCGATTGCTTTTGTCCCCGGGAAAAACTAAAAATTTGATGTTCAGACATCTACCACCAATAACAATTTTACATTGTGTTGTCAAGCACTCTCTGTCACAAGAGGTACCATCAGTAAGGGAAACGTTACAAATAATGGGTTTGTATTGACAGCCTCTAAAGTCCATTATTTTCTTTAAATTCGTACTGGCTACACTGGTTTTAGCACCGGAGTCAAAGTACGCTTGACCAGGAACACCAAACATTTGGACATTTACCACTGGAATCTTCCGTCCCAGGCATAAGCCCACTGAGTTGAAACTTACCGCCATCGGTGAGGCAGCATTATTTTTCCCTTTGCAATTTGGACAGTTTGCTCTTACGACGCCTGGAGTATTACATCCGTAGCATGCAAATTTTGGTTTAAGCATGACAGGGTCAATCTTTGGCGGTTGTTGTTTGGTAATAATATCCTGTTTTTTAAAACAGGTTTCAACTGTATGTCCTTTCTTTCGACAAAAAGAACAGCGCTTTGGACCGCTTTCAGAACCACTGACCATTTTGGCAACATCAGTGTTTACTGCCCCGCGTTCACTTATTACATGCTCTGCTTCGCGAGCATCTACTAATAACTCATCAAAAGTTTTTAATTTATGGCGAAAAAGACGTTCACGAATGCTAGCGTGCAACATTCCAAAGACCATATCAAGTTGGTCTGATTCCGATGGGCAACTTGTAAGTTGAGAAAACAAGGCACGTTTTTTACGAATAAAGGAATCAGTTGGCTCATTTTTCTGCTGCTTAATCTCGTTGATTTCAAGGTAAATTCTCCACGCTGGCTTTGGAGGCGAAAACGACTCACGCAATCTACGCACCACATCATCAAAACTGTTTACGTCCACACGAACACCTCGCCACCATTCTGCAGCATCACCCTCTAACAGCATCGGCATTCCATTAACCGCATCACCATCAGAAATTTTCTCAACCATTTTAAATGTCGATATAGCTGAAATAAATTCTTCCACCTTTGCTGGATTACGTTCGCCATTATACCGTGCGGAACATGTACTGAAAGAGCCACATTTCTCGTTGGGCCTACCCACTGCACTTAAAAGTTGTTCGAACTGCTCAGTTGATAAAGTAACCATTTTGTTTTTCACCGCAATGCGTTCACTTCTTCTTACAGCTCCAAAAAAATCCGCCACGTTTTTATTTAAAAAAAAAATTTCCACTGACAGTATATGTGCGTATTCACTGCCACTTTGTTGGGCGCCAATTATAATAGTCTATGATTCGCTTTTGTGCAAATTAACTTTTATTATTTTCTTTACAATTCAATTCCAAGAAACTTAAAAAAACACGTTACGTTCTGCAAATACGGAATGAAAGTCAAATATTAAAATAATTGCAGTCACCATCGCGACCAACAACTATTTAAATATTCAGTCAAACACACTTAACAACAAGCAACGACAACCATCGTCATCACGAAGCCTGTGTGCTAATTATGTTCAACTGTTGACCAGCCAAACCAACCTGCAAATACGGAATGAGCTATTCTCGTTGGTTGTTCTGCTTTTATACAAAAAGCCATGAGCTTTCGCACATGAGCTTTCAATCAAACGAACGTTTGTTCATGTACTCAAATAAGCGTCAACTCAACGAGAGAGCTTTTTCCTCTCTGCAGAGCAGTGATGTTAACCGTACGGTAATTACCCTTTTTTACTGTAATTTTGAGCCACAAAAGGTAGCAAGGTAATTTCATTTAAAATACGGTAATATCAAGATTTGGTCTTTTTGATATTTATAAAAAATTTTAATGACAACATTGTAAGATCGGACCACCGTCTGCACGAAGCTTAAATATTGACCCCCATATTCATAAAAAATATTTTTATTTTATTGGAGGTTTATTGAACGAATTTCCTATGAAAATGTGTTCAATAAACCTCTAATAAAATAAAAATATTTTTTATGAATATGGGGGTAAAACTTTTCAGTTGAAGCAAAACTATTATGTTTTAATTTTGTATTAAGGGCATATGAAGAAGAACTTTTAAACCAATCGTTTCATCATAAGAAGATGACAAAATAGCACTATATTTTACAGCGGCTAGATATGGATATTGCGTGTACATTTTTTCCAAAACGTAAAAAATAACTTTTTGAGTTAATATTCTCTTGCGATATTCGAATTTTAAAAAATTCTGTCTTAGTTGGACGATATCAACTCCGGTCCAAATTTAAACTTTTTAGCTTCAGTCGTTTATAGGCTGTGCGATGATGAATCAGTCTGTCAGTAACGTTAAAATTTTAGTTATATGATGATACAAAAATACAATAACTTTGGTTTAAAATATGTTTTAAACGAAGATTTTCATTAAAATTTTTCATAAAATACATTTAAAGTTTAAATAAATAGTTTTTAAATACTGCTGTGAATGTTCAATTAAAAAACCTTTGCGTACGGTAATTTCTTCTCAAAAACGGTAATTTTTAGAGAGCCGTACGGTAATGAAAAAATAAAAGTTAACATCACTGCTGCAGAGTCTTCTATCAATATTCTGTCACACATTTTAGTGTCGAACAAAAATATAGCAGTCGTTAGCAAATTTGACAAAATAACAAAATAACTAAAAATTACAAAGATAACTAAAAATGACAAAAATAATAACATTTTCAATACAAATAAAATATCATCCGCTACAAATTTAAAAATTAATATTTTCATTGATAAAAATTATTTATAATAAAATGTATTGAAGTTACTAAAATTTTTATTAATTATTTTCATTTTATGTTACAAAAATGACAACTAACGGTGCGAAATATTCGAACGGGTCATCTAGTAATAATAATAATAATAATAATAATAATAATAATAATAATAATAATAAGCCCTGCTTCATTAAAGTTGAACCAAAGCCGTCTCTATACTGGGCATAGGCTGTCTTTAACAGGGACCGTAACAGTTATTTCTTTTTTCATAAAAGTCAGATGAGTTTTGATTTTTATTTTTTGAACAAAAATAACTGTTATTTTTTTATTTTTATTTTTTCGATCAAAAATAACAGTTATATTTTGATTTTTATTTTTTGAACAAAAATAACTGTTATTTTTTTTATTTTTATTTTTTCGATCAAAAATAACAGTTTTTTTTTGATTTTTATTTTTTGGAACAAAAATAACTGTTATTTTTTGATTTTTACTTTTCGATCAAAAATAAAAGTTATTCTCTAAAGAAATTTAAGTGTTTTAATAATTTAGATGACTTTTAACAATTATTTTAATGTGCATAAGAAATTCCAATGCTAATTACCAAGGCAAGGAAGTTCATGCACTAAAAATCGCAAAATATGCAAAAATAAAATTAAAAAATATGCATTAAAAATATATTTATTTAACCATATTTATAAAGATAAAGTTTTGTTTATATAAATAAATAATTTTTTTTAAGTTATCAAATGTAAAACTCATTCTATTTGGTCTTAAAATAGTTTTAAACATTAAAAATGTTCGTTCGACATCAACGGATATAATAGGTGCATATTAAAAGTGGTCAACTCCTTTGTAGAATATGTATTCATTTTCTGCAATATTTTCTTTACTGGAAGCTAAATTAGAAATATTACCAATTTCTTTAACTTTTTTAAAACTGCATAAAGTTTGGCTTGTATTTTTCGCCGATTTGACCTTCAACTTTTCTTATTTTAATGACAGCGTCATCACCGTGTTCAACCGAGGTGTTCAATGATTTAAACCCCTGGAGTTCGGTTATTGTCTCGACTAGAAACCCATTGTTTAAGTGAATAAATTCTAATTGAGCCTTTATATTAGGTACGTTTAAAATATTGTTTACTTTTTTTAGCGACTGCATTATTTTCGTTAAAATTATTTACCACATCCTTAAATTCTTCAAAATTTTTGGCATAATACTCAACTGCCCGCAACCAGGTCCCCATCTTGTTATACATGCTTGAAACACGAAGGTGACTTTAAAAACTTGCATGTATGGCATGAGCTTAGCATGTGACATGTTACATTTTTGGGTAAGATACCTTTAAAAAATGTCAAGTAGAGCAACATTTTATTTTTATTAAAGTCTTCTAAAAGAGAAATTGAGTCTTTGAAAGTTCGAGCTAATGAAGCATGATTCACCTTTTCCAACTTTACAATATTAAACAAAAATTTCTGTTTACTCTGTTCTTCTTCGGCATTCAAGATCCCGACAATTACGTAGACCACGCAACGTCCTTCAGTGTCCATTGTTTCGTCAATAGACAGCCACAAATTATGTGGCTTAATCCTTTCAACAATGTCACATAGTTGTATAGTGTACAACTTGACGAGATAAGTTTTTCTAAGGGTTGTTTCCGTAGGATTGGTTTCGTTGGTATATTTGTTTAAAGAAATTCTAAATTTTTGGTTAATTAGCTTATATAAAGGTATATCTGCAGACACCAGAGCATCACACAATTCCAAAAAAATTTTACTAGTTTTATCCTCAGAAGTTGATTTTCTTGAAATTGAAGTTTGCGAAACCTTTTGATAAATCATAAATCTGTGTGTTTCTGGCTTTGAAGGTGCTGATTTACTACAAATTTTTAAATGAAACACCTTTATTGTAAACTTTGCAAAAAAGTACTTTTCCATCTATTTTGAAGACTCAAAAACACACGTATTTAAAATATTATTTTTTGATTGTTGTAGTTGTTTCTTTGGCCAGAGTGATGAATTTATGAATATTATTTTTGTCAAGCTAATAGGGCCTAAATTTCTTCAATGTAAATAAAATTCAATTTTTTAATTACAAAATATTGTAATTAAAAATTGAATTTTATTTACATTGAAGAAATTTAGGCCCTATTAGCTTGACAAAAATAATATTCATAAATTATTTTTTGATATTTTTTGCTTTTGGCATTTTTTTTTCCTTAAAAACAATTTGTTTTATCAATACTTTTTGGATTTTAGGTCATACTTACAGCGTAAATCCAAAATATTCTTTTTTTTCTTCGCCGAACGTTATTTTTATTTGCGGCTTTTTCCAGTAAAAAAAAAAAACCGTAAACAAAATGAAATGTCAAAAAATTTTTATTGTTACTTCTACAATTATGTACACAATTATACAAATTGTATAATTTTTAAAATTTGTTAAACATGGCCACAAATATGTGCTGCTTTTTAAAAGTAAAAGAAACAAGGTGAAATTATAATAAAATGTAGGTAATTCAGTACCAAACACCAACATGTTGTTGCTTTTGCTCCTTGAAAATGTCAGAGTTAGCAGATTTTCCCATACTTTTTTGACTGTTTGACAGCTTCAGGTCTGAAATAACTATAACTAGCTGATCCACTGACTACACCTTATAAAGAATTCGCCTTGAACAGAAAGATATTTCTAAACAAAAAACTAAGAAGAGAGCAATTTTTTTTTATAAATATTACAAAATTTGAAGAAAAATTTGAATTTATAACAAAATATCCCAAAATATGACGAAAAATATGCATTTATAACAAAATATGCAAAAACATGCATTTAAAGCAAAATATGCAAAAATATGCACTAACAAATTGATGCCATTTTACTGAAAACATTATGATTCACAAACAAAGATATTAACTTTAGGTGGGTCTCAGAGTAACGACAACAAACATGCATTTGCATGAAGTGCCTTGCCCTGATAATTACACATTAAAATAAAAATTTTAAGTCAACTAAATTATTAAACCACGTACAGTTCTTTAGAGAATAACTTTTATTTTTGATCGAAAAAATAAAAATCAAAAAATATCAGTTATTTTTGTTAAAAAAAATACAAATCAAAAAATAACTGTTAAGTTTGATCGAAAATATAAAAATCAATATATTTTATCATATCAGCATAAGGAACAATATGGTATACTTGAATCAGTTTTTCGACATTTACTTCAATGTGCTTTTTTTGTTTTAAAAGTCCAATATAACTGTTATTTTCGGTCCCTGGTCTTTAACCCTCCGTACATGCACATGTTTCGGTAGTCACATACATAGCGCATGTATCTGACCAGAAACACTATGTATTCCAATACATTTATATGAAAAAAAGCTATTTAAGTGATAATGTTACAATGTTATATTATTAGTTTTTTTTCTTAACCCTTGTGTTAATACCCAACTTTATCCACGTTATTTAGCACCCGGGGTACCCGGGTACCCATATACTATAGTGTATTAATAGTCCATATTTTTATGAAGTAAAATTAAATTTTTAAAAGCGTATTAAATTATATTTAAATTAAAATATGATTTTTTAACTTTGTATTGCAGAACGCCTAAAATTTTAAACTTTTTATGCAGGCCATTTTTTTTTAGTATTAGAGTTAAACATTTTTGGTCATACATAATATGTAAATGAGACTTCCCCGTATTATAATACTAACGCTTTGGAAACTAAACCTATGTAATTGAAAGGAACAGAATTTAGTTTTTTTAAATTTTTTCAGCAGTTCAAACATGTTTTCGTTGTCCCATAATGTGTAGGGTGCGCATATTGCGATGGTTAAAGTTTAAGCAAATTGTTTGGAGTATAACAGAAAAAAAAAATAAATCTAGAATCTGAATTCGCTTTCTTTTAAGTTAAATAACGACGATCCAGAAGCTTGTTTAAAAATTTAAATTCTTAATACATTTTTTTCATGTAAATATACGTAGGTGGGTACCCCGGTACCCGGGTATTAACACAAGGGTTAATACATGCTAAACCACCTACCGAGAATATAATCAACGATAAATGAAATTTTTTAATTTCAAACAAATAATGGTTTTAAAGTTTGTTTCGATTAATTTCGATTCAAAGATTATAACAGCTATAATAATGCAGAGTACAAATAAAATGATTTACGTAAACAAACGCAAAAAAAAAGTAAAAAATTCAAATAAATAACATTGTTTTTCATATAAAATACAAGTGTATCTGGCCAGATAAATGCGCTATGTATGTGATGTGTAGATGAAAAATCCACATAAATTGTTTTTGTTAATTTTTTTTCCTAAAACGATAGCTAACAATATTTGAAAAGGGTACCTGGAGACTCAAACACCTAGCTGAATTATAAATTTATTTAAATAACTGTTAAATTCTTAAAAGATCTAGCCAGATACAAGTGCATGACGGAGGGTTAAGTATTTTCCATCTCTCTCTTATCAAAGCTGTTTCACTTAATTCACCAATGTTGCTATATTCCCTCTATCCTCCTTCCCACAACCTATTTTCCTAGTTCCAACACAATGCAATGCATTAGTAGGGGTCATCCCCTGAGTGCTGGTCCTAACAGTAAAAAAAAAAAAAAAATATTGTCTTCGTTGGTTTTTTTTGTAGTGAGCTTATTTCGTTCAATATGGAACGCCTCCAAGTGATTTTTGGCCGGCCTCTCCTTCTGCTTCCTTAATTGATTAAAGATTGTCTTGCTATCTTGTGGTGGGTTACGCATAGTATGTCCTATCCATCTAAACTTTGTCTTCTGTATTTCACATTTACGTCCCTCATGTTTTTACGCATCCACAACTGTTCGTTGGTTATTCTATCCCAGTAAAAAATGGTGCTTACTGGTAAGCAGGTTTGTAAGGGAGAGAAGCACAATTCCCCCTTACAAACCTGCTTACAAGAGGCATGATTTTTATATGGCGAATTCCCACTTGGAAGCACTACTTTTTTGTTTAATCACTGCGTTTTTCATGGCTTACATTATTCCGTGAAGGAAGAGCTTCCAAAAACCGCAGCTTTCATACCTTTGATTAATTGCTTCTATACTATATGCAACAGTATAGAAGCAAAAACTTATGCAAAAGAACAAAAAGCAAAACAAACACACAACACAGTTAATATTTAATTTTTAAAATAGAACGAAACTGTACGCAAATTAAAAAGAAAACAACAACAAATCTTGTAATTGACCACACAAAAATTTGCTTGCATCCTCTCTGCTCAAAAACAATTTGCCGACTGATTGCGTAATAAAAAAGAAGTAATTTTAAGCATCTGTTGTTTTCGATTACATGACGGGAATAATCGTAAACACATTTTGAAATCATTGCAATACAACGTGCTTCCATGTAAGGGATTAACAGAAGCACTTTGAACTTTGGTCGTAAATTTTTTCTTTTAAATAATCATTTCAACTACTGACTTTCAACCTGCTTACTTATAAGGGATTATGCGAAGCTTTTAAATAATTTTCATTTACTTATATTAAAAATTTACTTCAATGGTTTTCGCTTCCCTGTTGCTTCTAAGTAGTATATAATAGCCAGCGCATATATCAGCGCTCTTGTACTTTTCTTGCTTCCGAAAACCTTAAAATTTTTTACTGGGATTAGGCCACCATATTCCCAAAATTATTCTCATGCTACGATTAACAAATGTCCGTAGACTATCTTTTATTTCCTTGGTTACACACAATGTTTCGCATCCATACAATAGCACAGCAGGACGCATGATGTTTATCTTCATTCTGAGGCTGTATACGTTGTTTTTCCATACGTTGTTTAAAGTTATGAATGCTCCAAGCGCCTTTTTGATTCTGCTTTCTACATAATTAGCAGCGCCACCATCTTCGCTTATTAGGCTACCAAGATATTGGTACTTCGTCACCCTTTCAATTTGTACATCCATTATTTTAAGGGGTTCATTTGTAGATTAGTTGATACGCATTTCTTTCGTATTTTTGGTATTTATTTTTAGCCCTTCGTTACTTGACTCCCTTACTTAATCGTTAAGCATTTCTTGTCTGCGTAGTCCAATGACTCAAGCCTAACTGTTGGGTTCAGAGGATTCCAAAGAATTCTACGAGGCTTATTTGATGCTCTCTCGATACTGCGTCAATTGCAATAACAAATAGTAGCGGTGACAGCAAACATCCTTGTCTGAATCCAGATATCGTAAAAAAGGATCAGACACTTTGCCACAATGTAGGACACTACTCTTAGCACCATTGTAGTGTACCTCATAAGTTGCCACCGCCTACCCTTAAACTACTCTTAAATCTATACATACCAACCTAAATAGAGTAGGGTAATTATGCAAGATCAAATAACGGCATTTACCAATCGACACACATTGATTGGAATGCAAGTTAATTGGGGTATGAGTATGATAAAAACAAACAAACAATTCTACTCAATAAGAATTTTTAATTGAGTGACAAATAGGAATGAGTGTAATCACAAATGTTCCTATTGGCCAAAACAATTGTAATCAGGGTTATTATGCATATGTCCAGAATATCGACAAAGACAACTACATAGAACTTTATCGATAAGTAGAATAAGTAAGAAAGGCTAAAGGCTCAGTTATGCGAGCGTTGATGTACCCGTAATGTACCGCACCGTACTGTAAGCACGTTGGTGCAGTTATAGAACGTTTAAAAACGTGTCATATGTTTTCCCGTACATGAACAAAAAGCAATAGTATACATAAAACAAAACACACAGTGATGGGAATCAAAAATGTTTAAATGGTGACCGTTGTGCAGAAAAGGTACCACTTGATTTAAATGGTATTAAAACAGTATTTTGGTTATGTAAAAAATGTTAATATTTTAAAATTTATATTATAGCTTTACGAAAAAATAATTTGTATTTTAGCATATATAAATTTTTAGCATACATATATTGTAAATGTGCGTACACCAAACAAGGTTTTAATATCATTTAAAGTCTTTTATATGTTTCACATTTCTATTGTATGTGTATATGCATTTGTTTATTTAAAACATCTAAACATATGTATATTTGGAAATATGTTGTATTGTAAGTTGTTTTGTCGCAATTCTATAGATATACTGAAAAAGTATCAAAAAAAAGAGCAAAATTACCCGCATTCAATGTTACATACAAGCCGCCCATCACTGTCTTACAAATGTCACGTAACAACGGCATGAAATTCTATTTTATACAGATTGGTACGTTGCAACTACGGTACATTGCATTTCGATAAGCTTTTGTATTGGTTTTCATATAACAAAAAGCGAACAGCTGATGGATACAGTACAGATACGGTACAGCAACGTTCGCCTAACTGAGCCTTAAGTTAAAAATTCATGTTAAGTATTTCAGTGCATGTAAATCAAAAATAAAGCAGACTTGAAATTACCACACTAATTCGGCAACAACCTGCCTTGCAGTTCCTTTGAAAGCCTTGTAAATCAGCTGAAACCCTGACAGCTACAAAAATAACCAAGGGCTATAGGGAAATAAATACACCAACACTAAATACTACACATTACACCATCATAGCTAATGCGTATTAATTTTACTATTGGAAATCCCATTTTACATAACTCTATATCTGGGAAGGGGAATCGTTTTAATTTGGTCAACACATGATCGGCCGCTATGGAAATAGGGCTAACTTTCTTTGAGGATAGTTAGGATAGGTATTGCAACAATTTCTTCCACTATTTAGCACACTTAATTATGCCAAATTTATTGCCCTAGTGATCACCTGGAATAACATAAATTTGTATACAATTATTTGGTCTACTTTTAGTACATGGCATTTAACAGAGCTTATACAGAAAAATTCTAGTTGCTAAATTAAGCTCATTTATTGTGGCAGCCATTGCGTTAAAAGTCTTATAAACAGAGGGTATTTTTATTTCGGTAAGGTACAATAATGAACCGTTGTTAATATCAAGTTAATTTAACATTTATTATAGAAAGTATTTAGATAAAAGTTTGTTGCATTTGCTTACCCTTGTTAGCCAGTGCCCTTCAAAAGGAACACTTGCAACAGAGTGTAGCGAAATGATAAACTAATTTGATGTTTTGAAGTTTCAGAGACTTTTGCTTAAAAAAATGTTCATGGTTTTAATTTTTAGAGACTTTAAAGACTTTTACTAAAACTTAAAGATACAAAATATAGAACGTAAGTCCACACTATGAGTTTTTGATTTTTTGCTTCTAAAAAACGAACTGTATTCTGCAGTAAAAAAAAACAAAATTTATTTTGTTTAAGTTTGGTTTTTTTTCATTTGTCTTTATACAACTTTTATCAACATTTTAATCTAGTCATCGTTTCACATTTATATTCACTTACCCAACCAAACATTCCATATTAATGTGGTATGCATTTATGTATATTTTTGTGTGTATGTCACTTTAGTCATCATCATTGATTATAATGAATATTAGATTGTTCTTTTTTTTTTTTTGCTAAAAGCATTTGTAATTGAATTTTCTATCGCCACAATTGATATGACGACATAAAGTGTATTTCTCTATTTTTTCGTTCTTTTTTGTGTGGGTGAGAGTGTGTTTGTGTACAAGTGTGTAAATTGCACATTTATAGGCTTTAAAATAACAGTTATGAATGGACACACATTTGTTAACATACAGAAATGTGTATGTATATATTTTTTTTTTGTGTCTTATATGTGAAGGCCCCCGTGCAATTTAAATTTCACACACATTTGTGATAACAATTTCGTCGGTTTTTTGTTATTTTGGAAATGAGCGAGATAATTTAATATTCTTCAAAGTTAAATAAGCAATTCATTTTGTTGTGTGATAATGCTTAAATTTTTATGAAATATCATGAAAAACTTTTTTTATTTTGAAGATGAAACATTTCTTTTTAATGTATCTGTTATATCGAAAATATATATTACTTAACTAATGCCCGCAATTTCTACAAAAATAAATCTAGTGTATAGATATATAGTGTAAAAGCTGCCATATTATTTTAAAAGAAGGTAAAAACACGTAGATCAAAAAAAAACTTTGAAAAAGGGACAAATAACTGTTTGGTACGAACACGACCAGCTTTATTTTTTGTAGAAATGACGAACATAAGAGTGCTACCTACTTTCATGCCTGCCGAATCTTATGTGTCCTATACTTTAGTATTCAAAGCTTTATATTTTTTGCTTTGTTTTACTTATTTCCAATGATAGCATTTTTAACGTTTTTCTTTAAAGATTGAACTAGAATTTAGGACAAAAATACTCAGTAAGTTATTTTAAAGCCAAAAAATTTAATAGTTAGTCCTAGAGTTTTTTTAGTTTTTAAATACTTTCGTTGCTTATTTAACTTTTAAAATAATTTCTAAGATTCTCTTAGGGCCATTATTACAACTTGAAGTTAGCTAAAGTTAAGATTAAATTGACAGATAATAATGTGTTATCTGTCAAAAAGCGTCTGTTAACTGTCGGATAACAGCTAACGCCAAGTTATAATAATGGCCCTTAGAGAAAACACTATCCATCGCATGTATGGGCGCTAGGAAAAATAATGTATCTATTGGGTATACTGCTATCTAGTAAGGCGGATATAGAGAAAGTATACATATTACCGAATTGTTAGTCATCATTTTCGTCAAAATCTCTTTTCTCCGGAGGGTTATATGTATGAGGACTAGCTAAAATATTGGTCACAATGATTTAAAAGCTAAATAATTGGAAATTATAAATTTTTGCTGAATAAAAAACAGTTTTGTTTTTAGATGTGAATTGCTGGGAGCCTTGCAGATGAACTTTTCTTCAAATGATGTTAATTTAAAATATGTCAGGTGACCCACAAAGTTTAGTCATTAATAGTTGGCGGTTTAACTTGTGAGCAAATTGTTTGTTTAGGTTTTTTTTTCTTAGAAAATCTTGCGCATTTTATGAACAAAGAACCAAAGTCATTCAGTTTTATATTGAAGGCCAGCATTTGTTTATTCACATACAAATATCATATCGAAATTTTTTGCATGTGCTCCAAAAATTTATTGATTTTGACTAGTCACAGCGTTCGTCCGATTAAACGGTTAAAAAATTTTTTCTTTAAGTCTTCCAAAAGGTAAGGTGTATGTCAGAAAGCCAAGAACCATCTAACAGCTTAAAGTCAATATCCAAAAAGAAGTCAGCACGCACCTAAGATTCTATGAAAAGTTATGGAAAACTTCTAGGAAAAAACGTTAGTTAATTACTCTTCAAACAAAAATTCGTTTTTCCTATTTTTGTTGCAATTGAATTTGTTATTAGAAAGTTGAGAGAAAGGAAAAAATGCACATGGTTTTTTTTTCAACAGGGTTGTAAAAAAAATTTCGTTTTTTTAACCGTACGATGCATACCCAACTTTTTCTACAAGAACCCGGGTTACTTATATAGATACCTACTAGCTTATTTTGGCTTTTTCTTATGATTATTTTATTTAAAAGCGTTAATAAATATTTTAAAACAGTTTTAGTTTTATTTCATGCAAATATTCTACATGGTTCAAAAGATATAAGCAAAAGAGTGCATGCAGGCAACTATTATTCAAGTGATAAACAAGTGTTTGCAGCATTTGGATATTCTTACGGTTGCTTTTTGATGTTGTTGCGTATTCGCCATTATTTAGCTGATCACCAATACCGAGTGCACAATATCTAACAATAATTCATAATTTTAACTTTTTAATTAAAATAATATAATTTAAACACACTATAAAATGGTTTGTTGCCTTTTATTTTGATATAAGCTGGTGTGGCACAAACATATCCCGGGTGTGTGTTTACGTAGGTGTCGACTTTGGAAGCTCGTAGCTCCTGAACCACTGATCCGAATTGCATCAAATAAGCTTTTAACAATAAGAAATTACTTATGTTTCCTAGATTCTATTCCTTAAGTTAAGCCGTTCTTGAGTTACAGCACTGCAAAGTTGCAAGTGGATACATTTGTACCAGGGTGTGTGTTCTAGGGTTAAAAAGAAAATAGGTTTTCCAGTTTGTTTTGAATGCTGCGTTTGGTCGCAGCAGTTTGTTTTTACCCGAGCACTGTTTAGGAGATCAGGAGATGTTGGGAATCGAAAATAAAATAAGACAAGTTGTTAGTTTGTTAATTCAAATTATTTCTGAGTTATTAAAATTTTTTTGTCTGTTTTATACAAAAAGTTTTGTCAATAACTGCTTAAAATACTTGTATGTTATCATATAATTATTGCATAAATATTTGTCAGTAATCGAGTTTCTTACGTTTTGGGTTTTAATAATTAATAAATTTTACATGTTGAAATTTTTTTTCTTTCATGTGATCTGGTTTTAAATTAATAAGTGTGCCAAACTTTGGCTTAAAAGTTTCAAATTAAAAGAATAAATAAATTGAAATAATGGATAATATAATTGAGTCCTTTCTGATGTAGTGCATTATGTTATGATGGGTACACTACACCAGAAATATTCATCTGGCGTAGTGCCGCCACCTGTTTATTTCACCATGTGTACTTGTGCGGATTTTCATATAAGTTGTGACAGCAATTCACGTGTAATGTTTAACAGAGTATCGGGCTTAAGCGACAACCCAAACTGAACTTAAATAATTCTAGAATTGCCAGAGCCGATAACACTGTGCAACAAAATTAGGGTCATCGGCGCCAGCCTCAACACTTGCAACGCGAAATCAAAGTAGACTACAGTAGAGCAAATCCGCCAAAGGGTTTTGAAAAGTTAGCTCGGGCTCCCGAAATAAGGCGTTTGGTATAAGTCAAAAAAATATACTAAATGTACTTCTGAGCTAAAAAATAATTCCAGCTGTCTGCAGTAGAATCGTATGGCAATTATTTTCTTTGAATTTATTAACCCTCTAACTCCCATTTTAAGGGGTCATTTATGACCTTTTTCCCAATTCTTACACAAAAGTATACTAAAACGGCACTTTTAAGGGTTAAAATGTTATACGAAGATTTTTTGCTTCAAATTTTACTAGGGGTCTTCAAAGGCCAAAAGCTCGTGCAATGTATCTAAAACGAATTCTCGAAATTTCGGGCATTGACATATTTGAATTTCTTGAAAAGGCGTTTGGTGCAAGTCAAAAAAAATATACTAAATGTACTTCTGACCTAAAAAACTATTTGAGATATCTTCAGTAGAATTGTATGGCGATTCTTTTCATAGAATATATTAACCCTCTAACACTTATTTTAAAGGTTCATTTTTGTCCTTTTTTTTACTTCTACGCTAAAACGGCACGTTAGAGGGTTAAAATGTTCTACGAACATTTTTTGCATCAAATTTCACTAGGGGTCTTCTAAGACCAAAAAGTCGTGCAATGTATTTAAAACGGGTTTTAGAAATTCCGGGGCTTGAATTTTTTTAATTTTTCGATAACCCGTTTTACATAGATTGCACCTAGTGAAATTTGATGCAAAAAATATTCGTAGAACATTTAAAAATAAATAAAAAATGTCAACTTAAATCCCTGTCACTTTCTATTTACTCAAATATTTAAGGAACTAGCAAAGTATGTCCACAAATGTTGACTAAAGTTCATAATAACTAATTATTAATTTTGTTTTATTTTTTATTTGTTGTATTTTTTTATTTGTTTAATATCTTTAGTTTTTCTAAAATCTTTGCATGAAGTTTCCTGACGATCTGGCATACGCAACCAGTGAAATGCGCAGTGATGCCAACTTAGTGCTTTTGGCACTATTTATGGTGCTTTTTGATGCCTCAAAACGCCAAAATATTATTCATAGTGCCAAACTAAAAAAAGGCACTAACTTGGAGCTTTCTCAATTTTTCGTTAGTGCCTTTAGTGTTTTTTAAAATTTGTGTTTTTTTCTTTCATTTTTTAAAACTACGATTAAATAGATGATGATTATGATATGCTTTGCTATTTGGGATACAATTTTGAGAAGGCCTGTAAGGATTTTAAGATTTCAAATGATAAAAAAAGTGATAAAAAAGAGTTGCATTCGTTTAACAAAAAACTTTATTTACGAGGTTAGAGCTAGGCTTTCTAGCAATTTGGATATTTCACGAAATGTTGCACTTTTTAGCGTTGGCAACATATTTAGGAATCGTAGTAAAAACGATGTATTTCGTTTAACATTTTTTTAAAGATGTACCACTATTTCAGAAATAGAAAATGGCTTGGAAGAAATAAGGAATTGTTAAAAAACATGCAGTCGGAAACCGTACAAAAAAAACGCAAAGACTTTAAAAACAAAAAAGAGCCGTAGCTTGGTATAAGCAAAGTGTTTAATAAATTAAAAACAGCTGACAGAAAATGCTTTGATAACGAGCGTGTGTAACCTGCCTTTTTTCATGCGCCTTAGTTTTCCGCATGTTGTGCACTTCTTCCTCTAGTGATATTGCAACAAGGTTTGACAGAATGCAAACATACATGTTTTTTCTATTTTACACCGCATGTGTATACTTTATTCAGAAGTGTACACAGGTAAAAATAATTTGATAATATCTTAACCCATTCGTTTTATTAAACTTTGTACGTTTTTTATTTAGATTTATTTAAACGGTAAAATATAAGGTTTTTTATTAAAATACAGGCTGTCATTAAGTTTTATAAACAATGGTCGGTCATTGCAAATTTTCGGTTATCGCAACAGGCCAGATTTTTTCGAGTTACGAAAATCTGTATTACTTTAAAACTGTTTTATGGCCAATTCAAACTCAGCTGATGATGATCCAAATAATTTGGATGATAATTTTTTTATTGAAGATAATAATAATACATTTAAAAATTTGTATATACAAATATATTTATTATATAATCTTAAATGAAAATGGTCCCCATCAACGCCGTCGCCTTTTTTAAATTTTGGAGGTGTGTAATATTCGGCACAGCCAAATGCAATTTGTTTTGTGTTTTATTAAATTGTAAACATTACTTAGTGCTCGAAATAGTGCTTTTTTAAAATTTTATAGTGCTTTTTGCTCTCAAAAAGTTGACATCACTGGAAATGCGCATAGGAAGAGGTTATCGCATTAACAATAAATTTCAGTGTTTTCATCAAGAATAAAAATTTAAATTTTGTATTCCCTCGAAAACTACTTTGATAATAAAAGTTTTAAGATTTTAAAATATTCTTTGTATTACACCTTTTTGTGGTTAAAATAAATAAGTTGCAAGCATTTTCTGGTTTTAAGCTAAAGCAGTACAATAACAATCCATTCACTGCTTTCTTGGGAGAAAATAGAAATGTAATCTTAATAAAATTTATTTAAAATGCCATTGGCAGCCTGTAGAAAATTGAGTGTCAATACACAGCGATAAACGATAAACAGCTTACGATTATCTGCATTGCTAAAAGGCATAAAGCAAACTTTTCTACGTTGCATAAAATATTTATAATACATTTACTAAAAAAAACTTGCAAAAATCGAAAGAAGGGACAACAATTTATATAAAAATTTTAGTTGCTTTTGTTGGCTGTTGTACTTCTTTTCAAACTCTTTTATTTGAATAGTTTTGCTGTTGTTTAGTTTTTTCTTCTTTTTCCTTTTTTATGGTAAAGATACTGTATACTTTAGTTAAGGACCCTTAGGGTTAATATACAATTTATGTCTTCATTAAATTTATAGAAATTGTTTTATTTTTTTATCTTTTTATCTATTCATTTAAGGTTTTTTCTATAAACACTATTATTTTTTTATAAAATCATAATAAAGGAATTAAAAAATAGAAAGTTTATTACGAATTTTAAATTGGTATCACTGGATGGTTATCAAATTTATTCTTATGGAAAAATAAGAATACGAAATTAAATCGTCTCTTATTAAGAATGTTGTAAATAATAAGGATTTTTTTTAAACATTTTTTAAATTTATTGTAAAAGATTTGGTAAAATTAATAAAAACACTTTTTTTCTTTTGAGCTCGAGGTCCTGGTTTTATTGTTAATTATTTTAATTTTACAATATTTAATTTGCCAATATTTAATTTTTCATTGAAAAACATCTTCTGGGCTCTAATATAGAAAAAATTAGAAACGTACAAAAACAGAAAAAATAAATTAATTCTTATAATGTTGTGTCAAAATCGTCTAATTTTACTCTTTGGTAAAATATTAATTTATTCGAAGTATTGGACATCGATAGGTATAACCTTTAAATGTCTTTCGGGACTCACCACAAAAGGATCGAGTCAAACCAATTTTAAACATCATGTTATAAACAGTGAACACCAGTAAACTTGTTAAAGATATTTGCATTTCAGACACATCATCTTTTTTAAAACACAAGTAACGGTTATTTTGGATTATCTTAAAAACTGTTATACTTTTGACAATTCGGATTCAGGGGAAAGTTTTGCATAAAGATTAGCAGTCAGAATCATTTAGTCACGACTTTGTTGAAAATTTATCACGTAGTGTAATCACCAGGCAAAGAATGCAAAGATATGTGAAAATTTCGGTGTTATTTTTTAATATGGTTTTTTTTTTTTGGATAAAATATTCATGTTAAAGAAAACTAATACAGAGCAACATTAGATATAGCCCTAGAATATTTGTAAATAAGGTTTTTCTTGAAAATAAATATTACGGATGTTATCAACAATTAAAGCGACCCATAGTGAGAAAAATAGCATTTTAGCAAACTTTGTGGGCTCAAGGCACGGCTAATAACTATGCAAACGATCTAAAATTTTTTATATATATTTTTTTTCTAATTTGGAATCATTCTAAAGGGTTTGCCAAGTGAAAATACGAAAAAAAATTGCCCATATAACTTGCGGTCACACTATTGTATATAGTACAACATGACATATGATTAATTAATATAATAAGTCTGGGATCACACTATGAAAGAAAAAGAAAAAAAGGAACAGCATGTTCTCTTCCCCTCTCACCAATAAACTCAGACTTTCTGAAAGAAAACTTTCATAGTGTGAACTTAGACTAAGCAAATAAATGTTACGCCGAAGTGGATATAATCAATGCATTTTTCTACCCTCCACCAGGGCTGTCAGATTTGGTAATTTCTCGCCAAACGTGGCAGCTTATAAGCCTAATTGGTGATATCGCTTAAGTTCTGCGATATTTGAAAAAGTAGGCGATTATTTAGCGATTTCTAAAACGCATTTTATCTTATTTTTTCTTTAAATGTTAAACTTATTTTAGATTCGCAATACAATACGGATTGTTTTGAATAAAAAATTGAGAGTATTACCTTGGAAACAACACAAAACTTTTCCTATAGGAATTTGGAGCTTTCTCACCCATTTTCCCTTACAGAAAAAATCATTTGTTCAAATATTAAAATTCATATTTCAAATTTTTTTTTTTAGGAACGTATTTCCAAATTAAATCTTCACTTAAATTTGGCGAATGCATCAAACCCTTCCATAACTTGTGGTGAAGATGTTATACTAAGTTTGTCATTTCATGTGAAACTTTTTTATATTCCTCTCAGACCACATTAATCTATTAAATGATTGATGCTAAGATGATTTAGTCATGGCCGTCTTTAAAAAACACGCTCACACTCGAACAACTCAAAAGAAAAGAATAATATTGGTATGCAATTGCTTTAAGTTATCCTAAGCAGTTTGGAATTAATCCAGCAGTAGAATAGGAGTAATGAATCCAAACATGGAACAACCACCCTAAAAAAATTGCTAATTTGGTACAAAAAGTAAAATGCATATATGTGCAGAATGCACGGATTGACTTAAGATTTGGCAAAAATTCGTCCTTAACAACTACCTGGCAAAAACTTATATTGCAAAGTAATGAGTTAAAAAGCTAATATAACGACTCTTCACTACTTATACATTGGCATTTTAACTCATTATTTTAACACGGTGATGTCATTGGATACTTACCACCCTCGCTTACAAATAGGGAGTTAAATAAGTCATTACCACATTCGCTTACAAATAGGGACTTAAATTACTTATTACTCCGATGTCACCAAAATAACAACTAACATGTCATGACTATTAAATTTCAGTACAGCATAATTTTTCATATTCAAATTTATTACAAATTGTTTTTTATTTATAATAAAAAAAAACAAATTGTAAGAACAAATATTTTAAATCAATTTGTATTAGATTTGAAAAAACTTTAACCGTAGATGCATTTTATTACGAATGAATTATAAATTTCGTTAATCAACTCATACACAAGTACTTAGGTATCAGATTATATGTCAGCCATTACCAAACTACTTCTATGTAATGCAGATGGTATGAAGTCGTCATTGAAAAGTAAGTTGTTCAGTAATGGCAAGTCATTACCAAGTTTTTGCTGGGTAGATATCAGTGTACTAAATTTTATGAATATAAGTCTTTTATTCACCATAGGCCAAATATTAAGGCAACTTTCTAAAAACAGTAAAGTATGCCCAAAACCTTAGCGAATAACACTATTGCAACAAGATTCTGTCACAGTTTTTAAAGACTACAAATCACAGTGAAGGAATTCGTGAAGATCGGTCCATATTTTACCATAGGCCCTATATAAAACCTTCTCTTGGAAAACAGAACGTCTAAAGCCCTAAAAAATAATGCTATTTTTTAAATTTTGGTTTGTCACAGTTTTATATGACTGGAACTTACACTGTCAACTATCGTGCAGATCAATCCTTAACTTACCATATGCCCCATATAAAGCATACTCTCGAAAAAAACAATAGAACGCGTAGAACCGTAAAGCTTTCAATCTATGTTCTATTATAATAACATTTGGTCAGTCAAAGTTTTATAAGACTATAAATTACTTGTTCAAATTTTGTGATGATCAGCCCATAATTTAACATATGTCCCATATAAACCCACTTCACGAAAATTGACAGCGTTATTTCTAGCCATATTAAACTGTGGCGGACCAAATTTATTACAATAGCATTATTTGTTACGTTTTTAGGCACACTAGAGCTTTTTTCCTATCGATAATTATGGACCGATTTAACGGTATGATTTTTGGTCATATGGAACGAATTTGTGCATAATCTTATATCAATATGTGCATTCCGCCACTAGTTATGTTAGTTTTTAGGGTGGTTGTTCCACATTTTAATTTATAGCACTTTTCCTACTGAACCGATTGTGCTGGACTGCAATCCCAAACTGCTTAGGTGAATTCTAAACAATTTGATGCCAATATTTATATTCCCTTTTGAGTCGTTTGAAAGTGACAACAGACGCATAGACAGACGGAGATGCCTTAATGCGTGCTTAAAGTTGTGAATTTTTACAAACAGGATTAACAAAATACTAACTAAAAATCAAAAAAAAATGTCATCTACAATCTTCAGTTCACTAAAACGATCAGGGGTGTTCTGGAAATCGAAAACGCAAAATGCAAGAATTTGGTAGTTATTTTTAATACACTTTTAATCAAAGTTTTATAATTTTTGTTATGAAATTCTGTTTAATAGAGAAATATTTGTAAAATATTTGTCATAAAATTCATTTATCACAGAAATCTTATTAAAAAACGACGTTTTAAATTCATGCGTTTCGATTTCAAGAACACCCCTATATAAAAGTAATTAAAACCGTGAACATAGACCAGAAGTTTTTAGCCAGAAAAACAAAAAGAAAAAGTAAAAAAATCTGTAAATTTTTAATTTGAGAAAGGTTTTTGTAGCGAAAATGAGCCGCTGAGAGTTCTTTGAAAATCGCTAGATTTCCCGCTTACCGCTAAAACGTATTTTTTTCCGCGATTCACATTTCAAAAACGCTAGATTTAGCGGGAAAATCTCTAAATTGGCAACAGTGCTCCTTACATTCCCCACTACAATTGATTGAAATTCTTCCAACATTAATTGTAGTTGTAAGTAGGTTAAAAAGCAAATAATAAATACAAATACAAAAAATATTTTCTTTGCACTATCAGAACTTTTATTTGTATATACATTAGACTGGTCGCAATTTTTTTTTTTAATTTAATTGTTTGCGCTGCTTGAAATATGAGGCTTGGTGTAAGAAATCATTATCTAATTTTTCAGGTCAATCCGACGGTGCCTAGCCGTGCCTAGCCAACATAAAGAAAAAAGTTTTACCTTTCTTAAAGTAAATTTTATTGCGTAATTTCGGTTTTTTAAGTTTTTCAATAAGCTAAAGCGTTTTTGAGTTGCGCGAACATATGTAAATCTATCTATACAATATATAATTTCTTATTATGTCAGGATGTTTGCATGTATGTCCCATTCTTTCCGCAACTTTCTGAAGCCATCTGATGACACAGGAAGCTGAAATTTGGCACACTTGAAGTACTTTCTCTGCGGAAGATCGTAACTTTCGGCTTTTCAACTAGTATAACTATAAAGATCTGATAGAAAAGATGTTTTTTTAATAATATGGGGAACTTTGGTCCCCACCCGGCACGGCTAGGCACCGTCGGATTGACCTGAAAAATTAGATAATGATTTCTTACACCAAGCCTCATATTTCAAGCAGCGCAAACAATTAAATTAAAAAAAAAAATTGCGACCAGTCTAATGTATATACAAATAAAAGTTCTGATAGTGCAAAGAAAATATTTTCTAGATTTCTTACACCAAACCTCATATTTGAAGCAAAGCTGCTATTTTAGTACTGACAACTAAGAAGGTTGCAAACTGAAAAAAATAAAAATATTCGAAAATGATTGAAAAAAGGCATTTAAGCAAGTAAAAGTAAAACATTAATGAATATGTTAACATAGTTAGCCCCTAAAAAGGCACTTTTGGAGTGCTTTGTTTGCATGTTAAAAGAAGCGCTTATTGTCAGCAGAAAATAGTCCTCCAAACCGGCAACACCCCATACAAAAATCAGGTATTCCATCAGCAGGTTTGAAGCAATTTAAGGTATGAATTCACACACAAAACCTGCTCCTTTTGGAGCACATTTTTTACTGGGGTTTGTTTGTAAACTTTTTATGTACATACGTAAGTATATAAAGACTGAAATATGTTTTATAAATATTTTATTGTTATTTTTTTTGTATAACACTTCGTGACAGAATTTCAACAAAGTCGTGACCAAATGAATCTGACAGCTAATCATTATGTTTTTCGCTTTTTTTCCGCTGAATCCGAATATGAAGTCAGAATTGTCAAAAGTGGAACAGTTTTTGAGATATTCCAAAATAACCGTTATTTGTATTTTTAAAAAAGATGATGTGACTGAAATGCAAATATCTTAAAAAAATTTAAACGGGGTATGTAATTCTTTCTTTCTGGTAAAAGGTTATAAAATTTCTAAAATAACCATGGATTGCTTGTGAAGATTGGTCAAGAAATGACAGAGTTACAGGGGACAAAAGTTCAAGCTTCATTGAAAATGTTATGATTTTGTTAAATTTTGCTCTATTCAAGTTATTTTTTTAAACCAATGATTTAAAAATCCTAATGTTTTATTGCATGCGACATTAGATTATTCTAATATGAACATTTTGCGCTCAACAAGACATAGATTGCTACAAAAATGTATTTAGTAAATTAGCCCACATAGAAATTCAATACTTTTAAGCAATTTTTTATATTTATTGTTACTAAAAATTTAGATTTGTATATTAATTTGTTATGGGTTAGTTCAATTAATCTTCTGTAACTTTGTCATTTTTGCACCGATTCGGATCCTATTGGGCACAAGATGTTCGTATTGAAATAGGCTAAAATTTTATTTTTTGGATATTTGCATTTCAGTCACAGCATCTTTTTTAAAAACACAAATAACGGTTATTTTGGAATATCTTAAAAACTGTTATACTTTTGACAATTCTGACTTCATATTCAGCTTCAGCGGAAAATTTTACATAGAGATTAGGTGTCAAATTCATTAGGTAAAAAAATTGTCACGTAGTGTAATCAGTTTGTTCTATTAATATGATTATAGGGAAGAATTATGTAAAATAAATCATGTATAAAGGTATATTAACTAAAATAACAAAACAATAATACAATTAAAATTTTAGCATTATTTTTTGGCAGCTTAGGATTTTTTTTGGCATTTTTTAGCATTATTTGACTGCCGATTTAGCTGTAAAATATTTTTGGATATGGCCACCCTACTAGTGGTGAGTGCAAAGAGAGGAAAATAAATTTACTCGTTTGAGGCATTAACTATGTGTGTTGTTCTTGTTTTTTGAAATTATGGCTTTTTACAATTGTTTCGTTAACCCTTCGTGTTGTGTGTGTGTCAAATTCACGAAAAGTGCTCGGCCCCCGGGGGCACAGCGTGATGACCGTTGATCTAGTTTGATTTATTAATTCATGGATTAGAACTAAAAAATATTTTTATTTTAATTAAATATTTATTTTTTTTATTTGTTTTAAATTAGCTGAATTAAATTCAAAATAGCACACTAAATTAAAACGGATTGTTCATAACAGTCGTATTTTTTCATGTCATTATTTTAAGACATATAACACTTTGTGAATCCCCCATTGTTTCTTATTATAAAAAGTCTATGTTTTTAAAATAGAATGGTTTCGTAGCATATCTCAGCTGTTTTACTTGAGGAAATTGCGCTGGAAACTGGAAACTGGATTTTATATTGTCTTTTTAAGCTACTTCCAAAGACATTTTTTTATGAAAACTTAAAATCGTTGAAATTCATCTTTCGCACTAAATATAGAGCTACCCAAATGCTATTGAATCGCAAGAAATAAATGCAAGGAAAAGTTAAAGTTTTGGTTTCTATGTTATTTGTACGCCAAAAGCGTACGTTCGTGACCCCAGGAAATGCCCATATACTAAAAGATTAAATATCAAAGTTCATGCGACTAACTGCATTTTTTAAATTTTGTATGACTAGTTGTAACATGGTTTCCAATTTTTTGAAACATTTTTGCAATTTAAAACAAAAAGAAGAAAAAAAAATTAAAACATGGCATGCTAAAAGTTAAACTGCAGACACAACCAAAGCAAACGCAAAAAATCATCAAATGTGCATGTGTATTTTGCAAACTTTTCTAACACTTGCAGGGAAAAAGGCAAACATTAATATCAATGTGCACATATGTGCAGTGTCAATTTCCATATGTATCGATTTGAAACGGTTATTTCTATTTTTGCCCATTTGCTGTTTTGCTAATGGAAAATTCAGTAACAAAAACTATAAAATAGAACTTCAATCTGGGAAACTGAGAAAAACTAACTGAAACAGCACATAGAAAAAATTAAATTGAGTATAACAAAAGTTAAAGTTGTAACTGAAGTTCGAAAGAAAAAATAAAGTTTATTTTAAATGTATTAGCAAGAATTTAAAAAAAAAAAAATTATACTCATTAAAATTTCAAGAGTATATTTCAAAGTATAATAAGACCCATTAGGGAAAGTTCATTAGGGAGAGTTGTCATTATTTACCCATGTAATATCAAATGAATTTATTTGAGTTTTGACGCATGTTTTCATTTTGTTTCCTTATTTTCTTTTGTTTGACGTTATATGGGTTTAAAAATTGAAAACAAATATTATAATGACTATGCGTTGTACTTATTCTACCATGGCATATTTCAACAAAATTCTTTCTAGGTATTTTTTTATTTTGAAAGTTTTTGGTAAAAAAAAATCATGGCAGCACATGTAAAAAAATTTATACTGAAGAAAAGAAATAAAAATAGAATAAATGACAGCAGAAGCCAAATGCGTAACTTTTGCACTAAAAATAAATTGTGTGCGTAGCATATTAATTTATTACAGACGGACAGGCTGACAGATAGAAAAACGAAACCGTTAAATTATTTCCCAAATTACTTGTGCATATAAACCACAATATTTTATAAAACATTCACATGAGAATAATTGCCAAAAGGAAAATAAAAGAAAACTAACAAGGCTGGGGAATAAGAGAATTCCTTTGATAAACTTAACTCTCTTGTTAATTCCCGACCACATTAACAAATCTAAATGGCTAGAGTTTTTAACGTTAAACTTTCCTATAATGAAATATATAAATGAAAGTTAAATATACATACAGGTTCATTCTTAATAGAATGGTTTACATACAAACCTAAAATCGAATACCAACATTCACCAAAGAAACTATAACCAGCGGTAAATATTGAAAGGACCGCAAGTGGCAGGCCTTTTTGACGGCCTCTATACTCCTTTCTAAAAGATTCGCTTCGTATGATATCCTGCCTTCAGAAGTATGCCTTCTAGAAGGTATAAACTTCTTTTTTAAAGACCTTCTGAAATATTTAGTACACATTCGCTACTCCCTTCTTTGAGAAGGGAGAAAGGATGTTGTTCAGTTTTATTTACTTTTTATTTTTAGTGACCTTCCTTACTCCCTTCTTTGGGAAGGGTTCGACGTTGTTTTTAAAGGAAGTGTGGAAGGCCTTGCGCCCAATGACAACCTGTGTAAAAAATAAATAAGTATGGAATGCGGCGAGAAGGGCTTCCGACTGCTAAATAAGGCCTTCTATTAGGCCTCTTTACTCATTCTAGTTACCGCTGGGTAAATACTATAACCAACATCAGCAACAACATATAACTGTTAACAAATACATACATAGCAAATACAGTACAACACAGGAATAACTACGGTGTTCATGCTATATGTTTTTTACAGAACTGAACAACATTGATTTTTGTATTAGTGATGTTACGCATTCTCGTATTCGTAACACTGAATATTCGCCTATTTCACGACATTAGCGAAAGTGAAATGAAACAAAAACAAGTAAGAGTTCGGATATACCGAATGTAATATACCCTTCACCATAGTGCAATAGGAACAAGAGGTTATGAAAATACCGTTCTTTTGATATATATAAAACTGTCACGCCCACTTCTTCAATGCTGGCCAAATTTGTCGAATGTTGTGTTTTGATAACCAAGTTGCTTGTAACTAATTTGGCAGCGTTGACTCTTGCGGTTCATTCAATCAATCTTTACATGTATGCGTTTGTAATGTGTAAGAAAAAAACGAAACGGTCTAGACATTTAAAAAAAAAAAAACAAACAAAAAAAAACTTATATATACATATATTCACTCCTATTCTGTGTTTCGATTCGGATCGAAATTTTCACCGTTTTTGGCAACTATGGTATTTTGTGCCCATGTTCTGTAACTCCCGCGTTGAGAAACTTTTCGATTGAAATGTGAAACAAACATGTTTTTCTCACTAAACTGTTACTGTAACATTTTTGGTGTGTAATAGCTGTAACGTAAGGAAATTACTCGTTTAGTGAGAAAAACATGTTTGTTTCAATTTATGGTATTTTTGTTTCAGTTCTCACATTTCAATCAAAAAGTTTCTCAACGCGGGAGTTGCAGAACAATGGTGCAGAATACCAAGGTTGCCAAAAACGGAGAAAATTTCGATCCGAATCGAAACGCAGAATAGGGGTCATTGTTCATTTCGGTTATCGGTATTTTGTGAAAAAAATGAGGGGCAGTCGTTAATTTTTGCTCATATTTAGCCATTTATCTAGTTGAATTTTAATAGCAAAATTTAACGGAGTAGATGTGACAGATTTATAAAACAACCATCATATCTGAAAAATCCATTTCAACGGACATATGGACGTCGTTAAATCAACTACGTTACTCATAAGGACTAAGGATATATATATATATATATATATATATATACTGAATAGAGTATAATATCAATCCCTAGGGGTAAGGGAACTAGCACCAAACTTGTCACGTTACAATTCTTAAGTGATGAGACGCTTTCAGTTCTAACACTTTGTATGAAAGGGACTTGTCACTTTAACATGGTGATGTCATATAATGGGGTTAATTAGCCTCTTTTTGACACTTTGTAACAGGTCACTGAAGTAACCTAAATAGACACATTCAAATTCGTTTCAAATAATGCCTGTCGAAGATATTGTCCCGACCGACAATATTAATATGATAGATCTCCTTTCATATGAAGTTATATATCTTCAGAATATTCAGGCGGGTGACACTGTGAAGTCTGATTTTTGATTTTCGGCCTGGGGGCGGAGGGGCGTGGCAAAATCCATAACTTGAGAACAGCTTGACCGATTTGAACGATTTTTTCTTTTAAATGATCGCCATGGTCCAACTTAGGTTTTTTGCGGAAAGAAAATTTTGCCCCGCCCACTTTTACGCCCACTTTTTTCGATTTACCTAAAATCAGAAAACGGCTCCATCGAGTTGACTAATTTTTCTTTCAAATGTTCGTATTAATCAACTTTAAGTTTTCATCGAAAGAAAAATTTACCACGCCTACTTTTACGCCCACTTTTTCTATTAAGCGCATAACTGGAGAACGGCTTGACCGATTTGGACGATTTTTTCTTTAAAATGATCGCCATGGTCTAACTTAGGTTTTGCGGAAAGAAAATGTTGCCCCGCCCACTTTTTTGAATTACCTAAAATCAGAAAACGGCTCCATCGATTTGACTAATTTTTCTTTCAAATGTTTGCATTAATCCATTTTAAGTTTTCATCGAAAGAAAAAGATACCACGCTACTTTTTCTATTTATCTAAAATCGGAAAACAGTTGCATCGATTTTGCGGAGCCCTAAGGGAATCAGTTCGAACAAAATTTCCACTGTTGATTCGACAACAAAAATATGCATACGAAACCCTTCTGAAAGCTGGGAAAGATGAAACTGGAGGGATTTTTTTCTAAACGGTCCCGGTGGAACTGGGAAAACTTTTTTAAGTTAGCTGAATATTGATCTTACCAACTAAAATCGTCTGGTAATACAACACTAATGTTTGCTTAGGGCCAGCAACGCGGACCGGGTCAGCTAGTTGCATATAAGAATATGATATAAACGACAAACATTTTATTGTAGACGAAAAACTGAGCTGGGTCACATTGACTCCACAAGACATCAAATGTATATAAAACTGTTATTTTTATGTGAACGGAACAAAATATTTTACTTTATTTTGCTATTATTTAATTATTTTTACTTCTATTTAGAACAAAATAAACTATTAGGTCCATATCGTCAACATGGAAAAAAATGATTTTATAATTGTATAATTGGCTCAAGGAATGCAGGGGTTAGTTATGTTCAGTAGTAGCATTCAACCATCGGAATGTCACAAGAATGTTTAATATATTTAGTAGTATAACGGTTTTTTTTTAACAAAAATGTGCCACTTCACCCCCTCCTAGCACATCAGCATGTTAAAGTGACAAGTCCCCTTTATATAAAGTATTAGAACGAAAACCGGTACCTTCTACTTTAGAACTGGAATTTCCCTAGAAAATGCAATTATTACATTTATACCGATTTTATTAAAAACAAAATTTTATAGACAATGTCAATAACTTTTATCCAAAATTTAGTTATAAAGTGAGAAAATTTGAAGGAACAACTTGTTGCAAAAATCAATGTATGTGTATAATTTGGGCACAACAAGTTAAATGGTTGTATTCAAAGTCTCTATTATCCGTATTTAGGAAGAGTTAAAACAGATAACAAAAATTTAATCCAAAATCGACAAAAAATATTAAAAAGTATAAACATTATGTCAATGGCGAAAAAACCACCTTTAACAGCATTGCAAAGTAGCCGGGTACCTATATTTAATTAGTATTGGAAGCTAAAATTTTGTCGAAATATATGTGAATAATCACGGAAAATAACTCTGAGACTTCAAAAAGATGTTCATTTTCAGTAAATTTTTAATTTTTGTATACGCACTGGGATATGTAACGTATTAATGCTAATATATATAAGTTTGAAGTTAGTGTAAATTTTTCCTTATGCATATCAAAGTTAGCAAATGTGAAACAAAAAACTTGTAAATATTACTCCGGTGATTTCCGTTATTGCAAAAATGCATTAGTTTAATGTTTTTATGTGTATTGTTTTAGTCTTTCTAAGATTTTGACCGAGTGAAGGTAACATTTAATGTATGAAGGTACCCGGTTACTTGCCATACCGTTAAGGGTGTAAGATAAAAACTGCTCCACCACGCCTTTTCAAAATAAAAACTTATCATTATTTAAAATTTATTAATAGTTAGGAGATCACGAGAAATTTAAATATGTGGACCATGTTTATTTAAAAAAAAAAATTAAGTTAAATATGTCAAAGGTACCCGGGCACCTTGCCATTCATATAAGGCTTAAAATTGCGTTGTATTTAATCGGACTGATGAATTTGATTGTGAAAAGAGATTTTATAACAAATTCATTATTTTCATGTCCTCAAGGCGATTTGTCATAATAATATCTATGATGATTATTGCGTACTGTCATTAAAAACATACGTTTTTTTCGAAATAAATTAACCTGTCCCCTTTAATTCTTTACACAGAAAAAAATTATTTTCATATTTGAATACGAAAATCGCATATTTGATTACAAAAATTTTTGATTTTTCTGCGATGACGATTTTTTCGGTATTGATAAAAAAAAGTTTGTAGGTATAATTGTTGAATTTTTAGCCAACAACCAAGTTTATTGAATCAATAAAAAAGTTGTTGCCCAAAATCAACAAAATGTTTACGTGATCAGGGTTGTCAGATCGATTTTGACCTTTTTCGCCAAATTCAATGTCAAACATCGCCAAAATCGCCAAAGCCTTTATTTTTAATTTTTTGACAGCAAATTATAGATGATTTAAATTATTAAAAAATATTTTTTATAAATCTTATAAAATAAATTTGTTCCAAGTCGCTAAAATCCGCCAAAAATTGTAAAAAAGTCGCCATAATATATATTCTGTTTAGTTTTTATTAAGAACCAAGTAAAAATGATTACTTAAGACAAAAAAGAACCATTGCACTATTAAATAGTTAATAGTAGTCTACTAAAAGCAGCAAAGAAAGAATTTTTGTGGTCAGTATTAAACAAATAATGGATATATGTATGTATGTATGTTGTGGAGTTCTATTATATATCTAAAACGCTATACACTTCAGCGCCAAAACTCCCTTTTTTCTTCTTTTTTGAAATACATTGTAAGTAAATTAATTTTTTTCAACGAAGGTACAAAAGAAGTGCATTATGTAGTATTAACATTCATATAGTAATTTATAACTCGTATAACTCGGAGAGTTTTAGTGAAGTTCGTTATTGAAAATACATTTTTAACACAGTCATTACTAGTTGGGTTTAGCACCATATCGACCCCTTTGCGCGAAATTATCGTATGTTACAAAAACCAAATTTTACAGGAGAGCCATTTGTATACTTTTCTCTGCTATCTCTTGCAATGTAAATATGAAAATATACATTCAATTTTTGGAGCAACGAAGTGGAATTCGCCTACAACTTTTTTGTCAGGCGACGTCTCTTTGAATGTAGAACATCAAAAACTCAATTTCAAAAAAATTGGCATATACGATAATTTCGCGCAAATGGGTCGATATAACGAACAGCCAAAGCAAGTACTTTAAAATGGTACGTACCTGACGTGTCCTAATAGCTATAGACTTTTGGCCAAAACTGATTTAAATAAGATGTAATATAATCCAATTACAAACAGTAATTTTTTCCATTGTGTTTCATAAACATCCAAAAGTCATTAATATCTTTAATAACAACGAATTTTGTTTGTGATAATAATTTGCCACATTTTATAATGGAGAAATGTTCGTAAACTTGAAATAGGTATATTCATGCTTTATTAATTTTTTTTTTAATATGAAAAATAATTTTCTTCTGCATTTTCAATATATTCGTCAGACATTTCAACAGAACATAAAAATTATGCTTTATATTTGTATGATCCTGAGTGCATCAAAACCTTTTTAATGTGATTAAATTTCATTTTGTAAGTCTTTATTGTTTATGTGTTACATTATTGTACTTATTTTATTGTTTTATAATTTTTAAATAGACAATTCCTTGAAAAAGTAGACAAACAATCGACGAAACGTCGGGAACAAAATATGTATTGTAATTAAAAATTGAATTTTATTTACATTGAAGAAATTAAGGCCCTATTAGCTTGACAAAAATAACATTCATAAATTCATCACTCTGTCCAAAGAAACAACTACAGCAATAACACAATTTAGTTTCAGATACATACTGACTATAAAAGCCTAAAATTTCATACATAAAAATAATATAATTTTTCGTATTGAATTAAACGAGTTTCAAAACAAATGCTCAAAACATGGCTCACCAAAAATAGCCAACAAAATCGCCAACTATTTTAAAATATCGCCTAAAAATCGCCAAATCGCCACGTTTGGCGAGAAATCGCAACATCTGACAACCCTGTACGTGATTTGTTAAAATAAATTGTTGGAAATGTTGAATAAATCAAACAAAATGTTTATCGAATCTTTATTTGTTTATTTATTAATTATGATGTGTTAAATTCCGAATTTTTATTCTTTGATAAATACACTAAAATGTATTGAGGGAAAGAAGGCAGTTCCTATTCGCATTTCGCTGGTCAGATCATCAGGAAACTTTTTTCTAAAGACTTTGGAAAAACTAAAGATAATATTCAACTAAAACTATAAAGCGAATGAGAATTACATATTAGCAAAAAAATACTGGCTTTACTTTGATTCAAATATTTTTTTTATTGAATATAAAGAAATATTTTATTATTTCATTGTTAAATATGTTTTATTGAGTTCTATTTTTCAAAGTGTAATTTTGATCAATTTTTTCATTGAATCAAATAAATAATTTGTGGACCTAAATTTTTATTTTTAACAAACTGTGTAGTTAAAATTTTTCTTGAGATATTTTTTTCTGTGTACGTTTCTTAATTTACGTAATTTAGATTTTTTTTGTTTAATATTATTAAGTTTTGTTTAAATGAGTTAAAGAATTCTCAAAAACAATCAGCTATTAACATTTTTTTTGAAACTTCTTTGTTACTAATGTTGTCGGCTGTTTCTTCCAGTTCATTATAATTGTGTTCTACTATACATATTTTAACATACTTAAGTATGCATTGAATGTCTTATAACGTAAAACGACTATGTAGCAGTACTAAGGCCTCATTTCTTTGCTAATAGTGGGATGTTGTTTAGATATTTTGTAAAAAATATATTTAAATATAGTATAAATAGGAACACTAAAATGCTTTACATAATAATAAATTTTCTATAAAAGAAACATAAAAACAGTTGGAAGTAAGTAAACGTCCAAAATGCAAATTTCTAGGAAATGGTAGATAATTAAAATTTAGTTCGAAAACGTGTTGTGTTAATAAATAAATTCTTTGAAAGAAAAATTTCGGTGAAATGAAATAGAAATTTCTTAAGAGAATATAAAATGTGAGTCGGATAATAATTTTATAATAATTTCTAGTGTAAATGAAATACGATTTTATTTTTCAATTGAAGATATTAACAGCATCTAATCGATTTAATTAGATTAAATTTCATTAAAACTTGTAAAGAACACGAATGCTGGTGATTGAATAATTACTTGTTCCTATTTTCTTTAAGATTAATTGCGATTTATTGAATATTAACATTTTAATCGTTAAAATGAATTAAATTAAACTTTAAAAATGGTAGTACAATATAACCCGGTTAATTACCCCACGCTTAAATGCCTTTCACGCTTATTTACCTCGAGTTTTAAGTCCCCGTTTTTTTTTTCTTTCATTTTTTAAACAAAAATCCACGTTAAATTGCCATACGCTTAATTACCCGATTCGGCTTATTGCCTTAAAAATTTAACTCCCAAAACAAAATTATACCTAAATTTCATTCGTTTAATTGCCTCAGTACTATTTGACAAAAACACAGCAAACAGGTAATGCAACCAAGTTTTACATGTTAATAATGCCTAAAAAACAAAATATGGCTTGATTAAAGGCAAAATATTCAACAAATTAATATTTGCATTAAAAGTTATGTTATGAGGTCAAGATTCATATAAGAGTTATATATTATCTAGATACACCAAATTTATTAGATATTTTGTCTCAAAGAGATCAAAGTTTGAAGTTTGCATGGGAACTATGTGATATTATAGACCGATTCTTACAATTAACATAGGTTTCATTCTTATGAAAATTAAACGTATTTACCCTATTTTATCAAATAATCTAAAAACTGCTATCTTTACCTTTCGCACAAGGTTTACATGAACATACAGCCAGCAAGATGGACGGACGGACACGAAAAGATTACTTAAACAAGTGTTTCTAATTCAATCGCTTACTAAACGATGCGTCTAGGTTTCTATGTTATAAGTTGCGAAAAACATTTATCTTCAACAAAAACTTGCTTTGGCTTAAAATTGTACAGTGAAAATTTAATGTAGGTGGCGAAATTAAAGCAACAGAAAATTCATCTGTCAACCAGAATTTTAAGGCATTTTTTTTTTTTTTTTGCTTAACATGTATTAAAATATGTTTTAAAAACTTAAAATATGTGTGCAATAAAAATGAAGCAATGGCTAAAATATGAAAATTATTTACAAACAAATCGATAACAAAATTCATTAAAAGCTCTTAACGCATAAATATATTGTTTCTGCATTCATTGTTCGCACAAGAAAAACCATGCAATTGCATATTTACGGCTTCCATGAGTAGTAGTAGGATATGACAGGACATCTCAAAAAGCACTACAGATAAAATTTAAGACAACAAATCCCATTGTTTTTTATTGCTATCTCTTAAGATTTAGCTGGTACAAGTAAAAATTACTTTCTTAAATTTTTTCATACATCAAATTTAAGTTATCTTGTAAATAAATACGTCTAATTACCTCACTGAGGTATTTAAACGAATTCGCTTAATTACCTCAATGAGGTAGTTAAACGTATTCTTATTATTACCTCAACGAGGTAGTTAAGCGTATTCGTTTAAATGCTTACCCCGCATAATTACCCAAAAATGTTGGCATTTTTGTCGAGGTAATTTTTACGTGGAATACGTAGTTTTTTAGGCTATTCTGCTTCAAATGTTAATATAAAGATATATCCCACTGCTCTGAATAATATAAATCATCAATGCCAGTTATGTAGCTCGACTAATAAACTTAAAATGGCTAAAAAGGGAGCTACGACTTTATATATGATGATGGCCAACGCGTTCCATCCATCTCCATCCTCCATGGAGTTCAGTTGTTTCTTCAAATTGTTCACTCTCGTCAGAAACATATGAATTATCGTTAGCCTCTATATATCCCATATGTTCTAATTCGGGAGCTTCTGATATTTTATCGCAAATGTTCAGCATATTTTCACATTCGTTTAATATCTCATTTATATCAGTTGCATTTAAGCGTCGATCAAGCACAAAGCCAAAGGGAAATCCCCCGATTAGTGTGTGTATTTGACATTGCAAAAACTTATATTTTACATTTCATAAAATTAATTTCTATTTATATTGTTGTATAATATAAAACTTTCGAACATATTGTATGTGGTTCCCTGTCACTCTATTAAAGGTGTTTTTTTAAACACTCACATTACGGTTAAAAAAGACATTTTATATATTTTCATTTAGTTTTTATCTAAATAAAATAACATTAATAAGTAAGTTTTAAGTTTTTTTTTAGGCATATTCATGATTTATTATGCTTATTTTAAAGCAAATTGCTTTAATTTTTTAACTGATTTTGTTTGCTCATTTTTAATGCATATAAAAACTTGCCCTAATACTAAAACATACATAAAACATTATTATCTTTAAACGTAATGGATTTTGTAGTTCTTGGCAAGAATATCATCCTCATAAATTACAATCTTTCATAATAAACTAAAACTTGTTGCCAAAAAAACTAAAAAAAAACTAAAAATAAAAATCACATTAAATAAACTGGGTAGACTTCAAAAATATACATAAAAGCTTTTGAAACTTGATACTTTTAAACAGAATAAAATGGCGAAAAAAAAAAGAAAATTATTTTTGTGTTGAAATTTAAATATAAAATCACATTATAAAAATGTTTATCAAGCCTATCAGAGAAATCAAAGCTACCGAAAGTAGAAGTAATTCCATATTTTGCTTCTACGAAAAACTAAAATTTAAGAAGCTAAAATAAATTCGGTTTAATCCACTGCGGAATTAAAACCAATGCGTGGCAGGCCTGTTTGTTGCAAATTGGTGGTTCGTAGAGTACAAGCGAAAAGATTTAAAAATATTTAGAGTTTGAAAAAAGTAAAAAAAGGAATTTAACTGCCTGTTCAACAATTTCGAATGTAAAAACGTTCGTTTAAAATTTTTTATGAAAAATATTTTTAAATCTGAGTGTTTTTCATAGAACTTTTCTATACGAATATTTAAGTTCGAAATTGATGAACAGGTAGTAAAACTTAAAACAAATAGACAAAACCTTATGAATAAATAAAAATGTTGAGAAATGAGATCGAATTCTAATAGGGTGGGTGCTCGTTTATCATTTAATTAACTTTCATTGATTCATATAAACGCAGACTTCAATACAACAATATGATAATAATTACAATAAATTACATTGAGTAACAAAACTAAATCAAACCGTTGAAAAATAACAACAACCAGAAGAGAAAAAAACCTGACACGGCTATTAAACCCCTTTGATATAAAACATTTCGAAGATAAGTTTTATAATATCGACTGGGTCATGGAAATGTTGTACTGGTAGGTCCAGAATTAACATACATAAATCCTGTTTCTTATATCGCTGTAGTACAAATCATCTCATATACAAGACATACAACTCCCTTTTGAATCTTAATTTGGTTTTACCGGGCCCTTGATTACCCATGGGTCCCAACTTTTTTACTTTTTCTAAATATTTTTTTTCCTGTTAAGGATAAAATAAAATAGTAGTTCGAAAAGTAAAATTGGGTCATATTGAACCAAGGAATGCAGAAGGGTTAATTGTTTTAAGATGTCGTTCTTTTTGCAAGACAAAGTTATCATTAACTTTTTCAATTCCAGCAAAAAGTGCAGCTGAATCAATACAATTGTTTGTAGAATTTTATCTTGAATAAGTTTCATAAGTGATGAATTTGACACGTCACGGTCAGCCAAAAAAGCTCGAAAATAATAAATAAGTGGCTTTACTATATTAAGATTGTTCTTTACTATCAAAATCATTTAGAGCAACTCAAACAGTAATTTTAAACCATGTTTCATCTAAATGCAAGGAATTTCGGTAGCACATGACTTAAGGCCCAAATACATTGATTCAAATACTCATCAAGCTTTGTGGTAGTATTAGTGAAAATGTGTTTGTATGTGTCACACCGACGATGCTGGATGAAAAATCAAAAAATTTAGATATGACGGCGAATATTACGTCCATCACAAGTACACCATGAATTCGCCCGCTAGACAGGCATTTGACAAGTTCCAGTTGGCCCCGTCTTTAAGACATCCTTGAAGACGGATGCACGACAATGTTAATTTCTGCACGACATGTGAGGGACAGCGGGAACAAATCGTCAACGACATTTTCGAACAAGTGTCGCGAAAATCGTGCACGACACAAAGAAAGACAATGTCGCCTACTTTATCATTAACGACTACCTGCATGACAATGTCGTGTATTTTGACGTCCACGATAAAAATTATTATATGGTAATCTAATTCAGACAGTTTTTTAGTATAGTTTAAACTTTAATTTCTGTTATATGTTTTATATTCAACTCCTATACGCAACTCCATGTAATCCATTTTCCCGCCCGCGAATAATTTCATCATCATTTTTGGTTTTATTGTTTAGAACTAATTTGTAAATTTTTTGTATGTATTTAAATCAACAATTAAAAAAAAAAGAATGTGAGAATTTAAAGAAAACCAAGCAAGTGATTGAATAGCATTCAAGAAAACTTTGTCGTCAGTAGCTTTTATACAAGACAACTTATAAGACAGTGTCGCTCATACTGTCCCACATAGAGTTTAATAGGCGACAACTTATAAGACAACGTCGCTCAAACAGTCGTGCACGACGATTTCCTGTAAATTGTCTTCTAGAAAACCTAAACAACGGGGGACAAGTCGTGCAAACATCATTGACGACGATGTCGTCAACGGCAATCTGGCCAACTGGGGTGTATTTGGCAAATACAAAAAAAAATAAAATAAAAAAATGTTCTTACTTTGTTGTTGCGTTTTACACGTACGGAAATTCAAGAGAAATCTTTTTATTTTGTTATTAAAGAGTTTCGATACTTTTTTATATTCTATGGTTCAAAGCGTAGAAAAAGAATTTGAGCAAAAATCCGTTCAAAAGAATAAACAAATTTTCTCAAAATTTCGTACATGTGAAATTACAAAACAACATACGAAACATATTTCTTAAGCGCCCCAATATTATTGTATAAGCTTTTCGCCACATTATTTGCGTTTTGCCCTATATTATTCAATAGTTGGCACAATGGTTTCAATTAAAATATGACTCAACTTTTGTTCAATAAAAAGGTAAATATAACCGATAGGAAAAACTTAAACAACATTGTATAATGTGCCAACATTTCACCCATTTCACTTTCTTGAAGTTGTGCAATAATAAGTTTGTTGTCAATATATTGTGCCACCTTCGAATATGTAGCGATATAATTGTACAATATGATAAATTGAACAATTATATGGCAAGTGAATGTGCCGCTTTAGGCTTTATTGACAGCTAAGTTAAGTTTGTTCCTCTCTCTCTCTCTTTTCCATTCTAGTCGTTTTTTGCACTGCTTTACAAATTTTTAATTTGGAAAAATACCAAGAACACCACATGCCTAGATAAGTTAATTGGGACCTCCTGAACACGAAAATCGCTGTAATTTTTTTTCCTATGTACCGTTTTTTAGATAACGGTACTTTTGTGTTTTTCGGTGTATGGTCCCACTCAAACCCTTGTGGAGCCCAACCAAAAAGTCCGATCGAAATAAATGGCATATCGTTGGAAAGGTAATCGAATGCCTTTTCCATCGATATGCTATCTGATAAGAAATGGCTGAGTAATGGCACCTCAAAGTTCAAAAAATGTCAATTTTTTACGTTTTTTTTCAAAAGTTTTCATTTTCATTTCGTTTTTTTACTACGTTATATTAAATATCTGGAATGTTTTATTTCTTAACCAAATACAGTAGAATCCCGATAATTCGTAATCGCAAGGGACCGGCCATTTCTTACTAATTATAGGGGTTTTCGATTTAGCGGGGTTTCGATTTAACGGGGTTAAAATAAAATAAATACGAATAAACGGGGTTTTTCAATTTATTTACTAAAACGATAAAAAAAACATAAAAAACAATTGTTTAAAATAAAGTATACAAAAATTATACATTAAAATTATGCATGTAACAAACAGATCTTAGGAAAATAAATCCACACACAAGCAAAAACCCAAGCAAAAATGGTAAGCAAAAAATCATTCTTTCCATGATTTTGTTTTTTTTATTACGAATTATAAGTGGTAGTTAGCAAACAATTACGATTTTAAAGAGGTAAAGAAGATTTTATTTGAAAAAAAAATTACGAATTATCGAGGGGACCAAAATGTATGGAAATTTTACGAATTAACGAGATTTTTTCAAGGGACCGACAGTTTATTACGAATTATCGAGAATTACGATTTATCGGGGTACGAATTATCGGGATTTGACTGTAGTATATTTAATTACCAACATTTTAAGCGTAATTTGAAAAAAATCGGATGAAAAATAAAGTTTTTATTAAGGATTTTGTGGAACGACAATATTTTCATCTCATATAAAATTCCGTGTTTTTTAAATACGTTTAAACTGATGGATTTAAAAAACACGGCATATCCAACGATATGCCATTTATTTCGATCGGACTTTTTGGTTGGGCTCCACAAGGGTTTGCGTGGGACCATACACCGAAAAACACAAAAGTACCGTTATCTAAAAAACGGTACTTAGTAAACAAAAATTACAGCGATTTTCGTGTTCAGGAGGTCCCAATTAACTTATCTGGGCATGTGGTGTTCTTGGTATTTTTTGGCTGTAAGCCAGTGTTATGATTTAAACATTTGAATAAAAAAATTTTTTTATATACTGTAATATGTGTGCGTATTTTTGAAATAGCATTTTTGGTTTACTGAACAAACGACTAGGGTTTTAGTTAGCAGAGAGTAGAGTACATCAGTTTGTTTTGTTAATTTAACAAATGACAGTAATTTTTCATTTTACGCTTCGAGAAGTAAACATTGTGGCAGGTTTATTTTGAGAAAAAAAAGTTATTTATATACACTTACATATCTTTTATTTTCCTAGGGAGTAACTGGGGTGTGTTAAGCTGTAATTATTTGCTTCTTTTATTTTTGCTAAAAGTCACACACTCTCTTGTTAAAATATATGTAAGTATGGTAGACTAAACCACAATTACCAACACACTTAATTTTTAAGTTTTCACACACTTTGTCACTTGTTTTAAGCTGTCAAGGCGTTTAAGAACTAACACTTTTTTCCGTGGAAAATTATTGTCATTCTTTTCTGTTTCGTGCAGAAAATTTTACAATTTTAATGGATGATAAGAAAATGTGATCAAACCAAGGTGAATTCATACAGGTGGCTGCTTAATGGGATAGAGTTATTCTCGCTATCACTTTTTAAAAATACTATAGCCCAATTCACAATCTTGTGCAAATGGTCTTGCATCGTAGCATTTGCAAAATGGTATAGTGAATACTGTAGTATACTTTTGGGATTATAGTAAATACTATACCATTTTTCAGATCGGCTTGGTTCACTGAGTGTTAGCTGTCGTTTTGCAATCAACTCGAGTAAATATAAACTATTGGTTTTAGGCGTTGCATATTTGCAAAAGAGTAGCAAGTGCATTGCTGTATATTTTGTTGGTGTAGAGTAAAAATATACAATACCATTTTGCAAATGCTACGATATATAGTTATGGTTTTAACCATAATCCCAAAAGTATGCTATGGTATTTACTTTTCCATTTTGCAAATGCTATGATGCAAGACCATTTGCACAATATTGTGAATTGGGCTTATGTATTTTTTTTTATTAAAACTTAGAGTGAATGTCAAAATTATTTGATAAAAATATAAAAAAATTGATTTTTTGTTTGTTTATAAAATATGTATATACAATTGTTTTAGAAGGTATTACAAATTTACTGTGGCTTTACTAAATTCTAACGCATTTTATGTCCTTCTATTTATATTTTATGTTCACTTTTTTTGTGTAACAAAGTTTAATTAAGTTTTTTATTCAATTATTTAGATTTTAATTGAATTTTAAATTTTTAATAATTTTTAGCATATACACAAATAAAGGAGCATATAGACGACATGTTTTTGTCATCTGACATGTCAAATTTCCCACTGCAAAACACATACATGTCGTGTGTTACCTTTTTAACTTTGCTTCTGTAAAAGTCAGACGCAAAGTCATCTGACAAAATTTCAATTAGAGCGTGCTCTATTTTCTTCTGACAAACCATCTGACATCAGAAATCTATGCCGGGAAGAAACTGGCAGCGGCGTCAACTATTGAAGGAATCATTAGCCGGCTGAAGTTAATATTTTACAATACCAAGATATGTATGCTCATCTCACCATTGAATAGAATTTATGTAAATATATACATAAAAACCGTTTAATTATAAAATTCTAAATTATTTTCTTTAAAATAAAAGAAAAAATTTTAAGATGGCTAAATTAGTTTACGGCGCAAATAAATATTTTCGTGGCGGCAGCAAGCTATTTTGAAACCGAGAACTACTTTGGTTTCTGCAATAACAATGCGAAAAAAAGAGAGACAATGTCAGAAGCAAATTACATGTACGTTTGTGACCGAATATTATAAACCTTATGTAAAACAGCAATTTTGACAGACATGAACAATTACATGTGACTTGAAAATTTGACATGTCATATGACAAATACATGTCGTGTACGGGCGCCTTAAATAAACAATAAACAGTTGGCTCGAAAATGTCACCTTTATGAATTCGCCTTGGATCGAACTAATTTTCAAATTTGTGTTTTACAATGAATAAGGTTTGCTTACTTAGGTTAGACATGTGACGAGAAACCTTACATAACCCTAAAGAAAATAATAATTAACGGGAGTTAACACAGTGATAATTCACTTTCGAACAATTTCCTTGAGTTAATTAAATGTAACGTGTGCTGTGTGGCATGAAGCTCACTGCTGTTGGAACCACAAGCCGGAAGGATTCAGGAATGCAAAATTAGTATGAATGTCCTTTAGCCGCTCAGAGTTAATTGAAACGCTCTGAATAACTTTATTTGTGAAGATATATGGACCAATGCTTCCACTGGTCCATAAAGCTTACCAAACATTGAGTTAAATCGGACCATGATTTAAAAATAAATTTTAACAATTTGCATACCTTTATCCAGTGTGATTCTCTTTTTTAATGAATTGAAAAGTTAAACTAACTTAACCCTCGAATCACCCTCGAAAAAACTTCCGATAGTTACCCTCGTGTGTGGCTTTTCACACAAATGCAATGTCTGTCTACTTTGCTGTATCATTTCTAGCCAAAGTCATGATTGAAGTAACATCAATGACGTATTTATCCAATTGGTAATCAACAGCAAACCATACAAAGCTTGTGTGTATTTTATGTAAGCACTCACTTTCTACAACCTACATTGCATGCAGTTTGCAACAATATCGAAAATAATCACACTTGTCGATAAGAAATTTTGTCTTTAGTGCAAAATACATATAAATTGCATATGTGTGGAAAATCACACACAAGCGTAGCTAACGTTAGTTCTGAAATATTTCCCTACTAAAAAATATTTTTTAATCGAAAAATGTGTAAGCAATTTTTTTATCGTGTAAAAATTATTCCTTTTGTGTGATTTTTCACACAAGGGTGATTTAAAGGTTAAAGATAAATAAAAACTATTAAAAGCAGTTGTCGCAGAAGATACTTCTACCAATTTCAAGTTATTCGCTATCTGATAGTGGAGCAAATTAGCTATTTTTAGTTTAGTTGAAGCGTGTGAACCACCACTTAGTTTTGCTTAAAATTTTAATATTTTATAGATTTTCTTGAGGAAACTTTAACACAAAAGTATTATTAGGGCAGCTAACAACATAAGTATGACACATAAATTTAACTAAATTTTGATGATTTTTAAAAATGTTTGCCAATTTTAATTATTATTTTATTGCTTAAGCTGTTATGATACTTGCTATTTTTTGTATTTTTTCTATATTGGAAAACAGTGCAAATATATTTGCATAGGAAAACTGACTAAGTGTAAAGACTATGATTATATCATAAAAAATCTTAAAATGTCAAACACATATACATGTGTTAAAGATAAATAATCTAAGACTGTCAAAAAAAATATAAAAATTTTTAACTTAAAATTGACATTCCAGATTAATTGTTAGCACTGTTGCCAATTTTTGTAGTTTTTGATCGAGCGTAGCGGTTTTTAACTTTTTTTGCGATTTTTAGCTTTTTTTACGGGTTTTTGTGGGAAAAAAACGATGGCAATATTGTTTTTTATGTTTACATTTTATTTTGGAATCACAAACAAATTTATTTTTTTTATACAATAAAATTTAATGCCAATAATGTAAAATATTACGAATTACATCGGGGTATACTCTTTAATTGAAAATTTATGATTTGAAATCCCATATGAAGGGCACCTGCTTCATTTCACTTATCAAAAACAAATTAGTTTCATCTGCCCAAGCTTTTACCATTTTTTTTGTTTTAGTCAAAGAAAAAAATAAACATGAGAAATGGCAATCAGAAACAATGGTTTGTTTATCAAATAGTATTTCTTGTTCTTTCTCGCATTTGTTGTTTCATTCAGTCAATCCTAAAAAAATCCAATACAAAAAATAGCAAGTATCATAACACCTTTATTATTTAATTATTTTTTCGTATAATAAAATTTTGTTCGTTGTTATCATTTATGAAGCTTTATATATCTACACTGAATAAATTCAAATAATAGACAAATATTGTTATTTAAATTATTCTTTTCTTACAATTTCTATTCATATTTTTTATTTATTTGAATAATAAATCGAACAATAGTCTAATAGTTGGCCAATAGTTTAACTGAAAATCCATCTAAATTTGATTATGTAAATGACATATTGAAAGAAACTTGATATCATATAAATCTAAAGTAAAATTGTTAAAAAAAATATATCTTTTCAAAATTGCTATTTAAATTTTTTTTTATTTTATACGAAAACAAATAGATAAAAATAAGCAAACAATAACAAAATTTTCCAAAGTTATTAAATATAGCTTCCTTTCTATAACAAAATTTTTAATATTAAATTGCAATCAAAGTAGTAAAAATGCTGTATTTTTTTACAAAAGTAAAAATGTTTGTTTGCATTTGTAAATTCATATTTCATTTTAGGCTTATTTTCTTTAATTTGCTTTATCTTAATAAATAAATTGAAACAATTTTATTTATTAGCAATTTTATGCTTTCTTTAGACAAAATTTATTTATTAAAAAAATCAAATTAAAGTATTATTGATATTAGCAAAAAAAAATTCGATTTTTGATAAAAGATTTTATATCCAAACATATGTAAGTGTGTCTGGATGTATTTATTTTTATTTAATTTCCTTGGAATTTTAATAACTTTATCTCAAAGTAGAATTTATCCTAAAAAAATAATCCGGTTTGCAAAAGAAAATAAATGTTTTTGAAAAACAGTTATTGAAAAGAACCAAACAAACTACAGTTTTATAAATAAATACTTCCAAGTTGTTTTAAAAAATTACAGTGACGGATGATTTTTATCAAACTTAAATCCATAACGAAGAGGCAGTGTGTTTTGCCATTCTTTCAAGGGGCAAATTATGGCAGCAATTTTACTTCTAATATTTTAGGTCCATACTGAACGGATAGAAATTATTTTTTTAGTGTTGTTAAGTACTTGTGTTTTCCCAACAATAAAAAAAGATAATAACGCTTGTGTTAATACCCAACTTTATCCACATTGTTTACCACCCGAGGTACCTGGGTACCCATATACTATAATGTTTTCTTTATCAATATTTTAATAAATATAATTAAATTTATAAACGTTTTAGTATAACAGTTGAACATTTTTGGTGATACATGATATGTAAATGAGACTTCCCCGTTTTATAATTCTAACGCTTTGGAAAATAAGCTTAAGAGATTAGTATGATACCGAATTTAGTTTATTGAATTTTTTGAGCAGTTAAATCTTGTTTGTGTTATCCCATAAAGTTTATTGTATTCAATTGGATACCGGGGTACCAGGGTGCGCGTATTGCGAAGGTTAAAGTTTAAGCCAATTTTTTTTGAGTATTAAAGGAGCAAAGAAATAAACCTAAAATCTGAATTCGATTTCTTTTAAGTTAAATAAAGACGATCCAGAAGCTTGTTTAAAAATTTGAATTCTTAATAAATTTTTTTCAGGTTTATATACGTAGGTACCCGGGTATTAACACAAGGGTTAAAATAGTACTAGTGCCAGGCTTGCTGTAGTTTTTACTTAAATAATTTATTTACACTATTGCTTTCCACTGTCTTATTTCCTGTTTTTTATACACTGCAACGTAGAAAAATGGGTATATATAAATTTGTCATTCCGTTTGACAATATTGATATATATATATATATATATATATATATATATTGGTTCCTTTAGTTCCTATAAGGAGCATAGGGCCTCAACAAAGTTTCGCCATTCGTTTCTACTTGGTGCAAGGTTCTTTATTTCGTTCCAGGTTTTGCCTGCTCTCAAAGCTTCTAAGTCTAGCTGTCTTCGCCAAGTGTGTGCTGGTCGTCCTCTTCTTCTACTACCCTGTGGGTTCCAGTCTATAGTATTACGGGTTACGTCATCTGGAGATCTTCGCAGTGCATGGCCAATCCAGCGCCATTTCCTTCTTAACACTTCGATTTGTATTTGTATTTGATTCTGATGAGTGCGTTCCCAGAGTTGTACATTGGATATCTTGTTGGGCCAGAAAATTTTTAATATTCTTCTCAGGCATTTGTTGACGAAGACTTGCAGGGTGTTCACATCTTTGGTAGCCATGTTCCACGTTTCCCACCCATAGAGAAGAACAGATTTCACACATGAATTGAAGATGTTGATTTTTGTGTGGGTGGAGATGACTGGGGATTTCCACACTGTGCTGAGTTGGCCGAACGCTTGTCGGGCTTTCATAGTGCGATTCAGTACATCATCAGAATATCCTCCGGTCGTTGTTATGATTCACCCAAGTAGCAAAAAGTGTTAACATCCTGGATTTGAGTGTTTTGGATGGAAAATGGCCTGTTACATGTGGAATTTATTCTCATGGCTTTTGTCTTAGGAATATTTATTTTGAGGCCTGCCTTTGCAGCTTCTGACTCTACCATTTTTAGGCTTTCTAACATGTCGGAGTGACTATGTGTTAGAAGGCATATGTCGTCGGCATATTCAAGATCGGCCAAACGCTCGCCAAGTCCCCACATTATGCCTCTGTTGTTGGCCGTTGCATTTTTCATAACGATGTCCAGCACAACGTTAAAAAGTAACGGTGACAATATGCAGCCTTGACGCACACCCGCTTTAACAGAAACTTTGTCGCTTATTGAGTTTTGGTGTAATATACGACAGTTTGCGTTTCTGTACAACTCCTGAATGATCTCAATTATTTTTCTAGCAACGCCTTTACAGGTACGTGCTTTCCAAATGGCATCGTGTGAAAGTGTGTCAAAAGCTTTTTCGAAATCTATAAAGACTAGGTAAAGGGGCGATCTCCATTCGACTGACTGCTCAATTATAATACGGAGGCTGTTATGATATGATCTAAGCAAGACTTTTGTGATCTAAAACCCGCCTGTTCACAACGAAACTCTTTGTCAAGGGAGTCAGAAAGTCTTCTATTGATAATATTAGCGATTATCTTGTTTATCATGCTTAGAAGTGTTATTCCTCTCGAGTTTCTACACTCTGGAAGATCACCTTTCTTCGGTATGTTTTTTTTTTTTTTTTTTTTTTTTTTTTTAATATCCTAAGCTAATCCCGCGAAGCTTTTCGCTTGTCTGCAGGAAAGAAACCAGAGTCTCTGGTGGGAATCGAACCCACAACCCCGGTGCTGATAGACTAGCACACTGCCAGCTAGCCTACCGGGGCTATGATGATCAGGCCCTCTTTAAATTTTGTTGGAAAGCTCATTGTTGTCCCACAATCTTTTTACCACATTCTGGAGCAGGAAGGCACTTGTTTGGGGGTCTACTTTTAACAGCTCAGGATTGATGTTGTCAGGTCCTGGAGCCTTGTGGTTTTTAAGGGCGTGTATAGCGTCAACTATTTCTTCTACTGTAGGGGTGGATACGGGTATGTCGGCCCTCTCGGTATGGGTAGTGCAATTGCATATTGGATGTGGTATGCGCATGTCCGATGACAGCATGTTGGCATAATGATGTGTCCAAATTTGAAGCTGAGTATTTTTTGAGGTGATGAGATCGCCGTTGCTGTTTCGTAGCGGTTTTGACGACAATATTGATATAAGGCCCTATTAATGCAATTCTGGGTTCTTATTAGTACTGAAATTGATTTAACGATGGCCCTCTGTCTTTTGAAATTGGTTTTACGAATATACCTAATATGATGGAGACTATGCTCTTATATATTTCTGTAAGATCAACCACGACTGCCTCTAATTTTTACCACTAAAATGCCGTGTTGTTGATGTTAATTTTTTTTATATTTTGATTTGCCGCTTAAATAGAGAAATAGCCGCGAAGCCGCTAAACCAATCTTTATCAAAATTTTACAGTGTATTACTGATGGTCTGGAACACCTAGCTGGGCTCTCACTCAAACTTCGTCAAAAAGTTACAGTATATTACTGATGGTCTGGAGCACCTAGCTGGGCTCTAACTCAAAATTCGTCAAAAAGTGGGCTTTATTGGATAAGTGGGCGTGGAAACCTCCCATTCAAATACAAGATAGAGCAGTAACAGTAAAAGTGACCAAATTTAGTACAAATAGCTTCCACACCTCCAAGAGGGCGGCCTTGGAGATATAATATAACTTTCTGTTCTAATCGCACTATGGTGAAGGGTATATAAAATTCGGCATAACCGAACTTAGCACTCTTACTTGTTTTTAAATTGAGTGGTTTTAAAACAAAGCAACATACATAAAATCATCATACTGTATGTCTCAGCTATGAAAAGTAATACAAACCGGTAATGAGGTTTTTTTTCCTTTAATTCTGTGTATGTGTATAAAAGTTTGTTTTAAAAATACCCTTCTTGTCTACACAATCTCTATCATATACAAAGCAATAACTTAAGCTATAGATACCAATAACAAATCTTAAGGCAACTAAATAGCCATAATAAAAACTGTTTCAATTTTAGATAAAATGAGAAACCCAATAGAAAATCAAACAAAAATTCATTATTTTCTTTTGCGTAGATAAAATTAAAGCAAATAAAAATAAATTTATTTAAGGTTTTTTTTTTCTTCTTAAGTTTTAGTTATTTTATAACGCCTTTTCAAGTAAATTTTTCTTTTAAGGAAAAAATATTGAGACAAAACAATCAAATATGTAGTAGGGTGTTCAATTAATCGGTTTTATTTTTGTACGATTAAATGATCATCTATATTTGGCATTTTTAACTTTTTCAATTAAACGAATAAAATTTAAAAATTAATCGATTAATCGAATAATTCTAAATCCAGAAATTTTATAAATTACGAGATGTTTTTACGATAATTTTAGAAAAAATTAGTACTGGAGTAAATAAACATTCTTTTTAAAATAAAACTTGTCAATGTAGCTCTAAATTGTTGCTTCCCTTTCGGGCACTTAGATTTCAAAAGAGTCAATATGTATAACTTTGGATTATTAAAAACTTTCACGGACATTCCATCCTCTTCTACGCTTCTGCAAATAATTTATAATAGAGAGCCGATCGAAGTATCTTGTTTAAAATAATAATAATTGTTCATTAGACCACCTGTAGCCCCCTTTGAATTCATTGGTGAAGCATGTTCTTCAACTACTATGATAAAAAACTTGATTTATCCCGAGAGTTTTTCTTTCTGTGTACTTCTTACAATATTTTTAAAACAAACTCACTCTGAAGAGAGAGTAGCATGAATTATTTTATTAAAAAATACGGGCGTGTTCTAGAAATCGAAATAAAGTGGATTTATAATCAAGCAAATTTTAAAAATGACCATGTAATAAAAGTTCATAAAGTTATTCCATTTTATCTACTTCATTCTTTAAGTATCTATAATTTTTGCAAGAACACTTAACACACCACGAAAAACTGTGGTCATTTTGTAAAAAAAAATTAAATTTAAATTTTCATCCGATTTCAATTATACTTCATTTCGATTCCTAGAACATACCCGATAAATTAATATAAAAATCTTTGAGTTAACATAGCTTTGTCGTTTTTTCTTTTGTGACATAAATATAAGCTCACTTAAAACTTAAAAAAAAATATGCATTTAACAGATAAACTATATATAATTATCATTCGATTAATCAGTATAAATTATTTGATTAATCCTTTAATCGAAATTTAATTTCTACTTCCTTTTTTTCACATAAAAAACGCACCTATTTTGTCTAATACCCTATATACCACAACAAAATTTTGACTATAAAATTGAGAGTTTACTTCCAATGGTAGAGTGAATAAATAACTATTTCTTGACAGATAAATCAAGTTTTTAACGATTGTTAAAGGAAGCAATCATTATTTGTTAAAAAACTTAATTGCCTAGAAACACTGCTTAGTACAAAGCGAATTAGTTTTTAATAAAATTATAGCTTATTTTTATTCATTCGCAAGGGCACTGCTACACGTTCATTATATTTTGTGATATTTGGCTCGCTATCCATTTTAATGTTCAATATTTATCGAGTCAGTATTTACAATATTTTGTGCTGGTCGGTTGATAATTTAAAATGCCACGAGAAAAAAAAACCGGTTTAACTAATTTGCTTGTTATACCCACACCACAATAGTAGAGAGGGTATTATGCATTTGTGGTGATGTGTGTAACGCCTTAAAATATTGGTCTTAGACCCACCTCAAAGTATACCGATCGTCTTAGAATCACTTTCTGAGTCGAACTAACGATGTCCGTCCGGCTGGCTGGCTGGCTGTCTGGCTGGCTGTCCATGAAACCTTGTGCGCAAAGTACAGGTCGCAATTTTGGAGATAATTTGATGAAATTTGGGTCATAGGTTCTTATTGGCACAAGGACCAAGCCTATTGAAAATGGGCTGAATCGTAAAACCACGAGGGAAGATAGGGGGAAATTTCTTCCTCTCAGAAACTATCAAACCGATTTCAATGATATTTAACACATAGATAGAACCATATCTATATGGACACAAAATGTATGCATTTTTTAAAAAAATAGGACCACGAGGGGATATAGGGGCAATTTCTGCCTCTCAAACCGATTTTAATGAAATTTAAAACATAGATAGATCCATATCTATATGGACACATTAGCTATACAGTTTAAAAAAATAGGACCACTAGGGGAGGTAGGGGGCAATTTCTGCCTCTCACAAACTTTCAAACCGATTTTCATGAAGTTTATAAACATAGATAAATCTATATTTATATGGACACATAAGCATGATGTGTTTTTAAATACTGTGGTGTAGGGTATCATATGGTCGGGCTTGACCGACTATACTTTCTTACTTGTTTTTTTGTTAAAGCACAAACATGTTTCACTTTCTTATTTGTTTTGATTTTCGTTTCTTACTAACGTACCTCAAATTAATATTACGAAGTTTGATTAATGTTCAATATTTTTAATTTGTTCCGCGATACAGAAAAAATGAAATTTCAAAGTCATTGGGATCAACATAAACAATAGACTTTCCTTTACTTAACGCCATAAGCAGGGAAATAGTATGCCCCGTAAACTGAAGCATTGATACATCAAATTCTGATCTTTTATGTCGAAATTACTGCTTTAGCGCTATAAATATCGGAGAATTTTGAATTGAATTATTAGATACTTTGAAGGGAAATTAGATCAAAAAACAGAATCAGAGATCCTCTTACTTAAAACAGGGGAAAATCAGATTCAGATTGTTATTTACTCAGGACCATGCATGTTTAATCTTATGTTTCTAGGTCCAACATAGCAAAAATTCAAAAATTGCCTGTTGACGAGCAAAAATGTACCAACATTTTTCATCTTATAAGTTCTTATTCACTCAGGACTCTGCACGTATAACTTTATGTTTTTTAGTTCAATATTATAAAAATTACGACTTCTAGCATGGAAAAGCCACACGCAGAAAAAAATATGGCTGCACGCAGAGAAAAACTATGGATGGGCATGGTTACGGCAACAACACTATGTTTAATGTAACAATATATTGTTGTCGTACACAAATAATTGTTATTTTTATTTAATATCAACAATATTATAGTTACTGTAAACATATCAATGTTTATCGCAATTATGAATTTGAGTATTGTTGACCGAAAAATAATTATTTTTCTAACAACTTAATTATGATAACTTTCTAAACATATTATATTTCTCACAACCATATCATGATATTTAATAGCCATAACATGATAACTTTCTATACATTTATCATATTATGTTAAAGATGCAATCAAACTATTTTTACTCTAATCATATTATGTTAGCGCCATTTGTAAAATAATTTTGAAGAAGTTGTGTCGTTTTTTTATTTGTGAGCGGTTAAACAATTAAAAGATAAAATTCCATAAAAAAAATAAGTTTAAAGAAATTAAAAAATAAAAATATTAGCGGAGTTCATTCAAGTATTAGTGATGTAATAGTGCAAATGCAAAATATCATAGTTTTTTTTTGTAAAATCCAACAACAAAACACACAGAGATTTCGTTATATTTAATAAAAGTGCTACGATATTTCATCAACATCTTAAAATCGAAAAAATGGACACACGCGGTTGCCCATGAAAACCACAGATTTTTCATTTGCTCTTTTGCAAGCCTTATATTGAACTCCGCTATTTGAATAACATTAAGAAAAATTGTAAAAAGCCACAAAATAAAAAATCGATGCAACAATATTTAAATTTTTTTTTGTATTTTTATGACAGCTATGAAAGGTGCTGTATCATAATATGATTGCTTCTAAATTTATTATGATTAACATGATGATAATATGATTACTTCTTACCTTATTATGATTAACATGACAATAATTTGATTACTTCTAAACTTAGTATGATTAACAGAATATTTAGGCATAATATGATTCAATAATGATCTTAATATGGTGACTACAATCATAATTCTTATCATAATATGTTTACCACAACCATGTTTTTTCTTTGCGTGTGGGCATGGTTACGGCAACAACACTATATTTATTGTAACAATATATTGTTGTCGTACACAAACAATTGTTATTTTTATATAATATCATATGTTTATCGCAATTATAAATTTGAGTATTGTTGACCGAAAAATAATTATTTTTCTAACAACTAAATTATGATAACTTTCAAAACATATTATATTACTCACAACCATATCATGATATTTAATAGCCATGACATGATAACTTACAATGAAACTATTTTTACTCTAATAATATTATGCTAGCGCCATTTGTAAAATAATTTTGAATCAGTTGTGTCGTTTGTTTTATATGTGAGCGGCTAAACAAGATAAATTATCATACAAAATAATAAATTTAAAGAAATTAAAATAATTAAAATATTAGCGGAGTTCAGTATTAGTGATGTAATAGTGCAAAATATCGTAGTAAAACACCAAAACACACAGAGATTTCGTTTTATTTTTAAAATATCGGAGTACAATCCAAAAACAAAACACGCAGAGATTTCGTTTTATTTTATCAAAGTGTTACAATTTTTTTCATTTACTCTTTTGCAAGCCAAATATTGAACTCCGCTATTTTATGTATATCAAGAAAAATCGTAAAAAGTCACAAAATAAAAAATCGATACATAAAAATTTTAATTTATTTTGTATTGTTATGACAGTTATTAAAGGACCTGTATCATAATATGATTGCTTCTAAATTTATTATGATTAACCTGATGATAATATGATTACTTCTTAGCTTATTATGATTAACATGACAATAATATGATTAATTTCTTAACTTATTATGATTAACAAGACAATAATATGATTCCTTCTTAACATATTATGATTAACAGAATAATAATATGATTAAGGGAAAAATATTATTATGTAATATTACGAATATATTAAGCCATAATATGATTCAATAATAATCTTAATATGGTGACTACAATCATGAATCTTATCAAAATATGTTGCTCTTAGAATATGTTTACCACAACCATGTTTTTTCTTTGCGTGCAAAGAAATAAATTTAATTTCCCGTATTGGCCGTTTTTGATATTTTTTCTGCAGTGGAAGCCCTTTATTTAATACTAGCTGACCCGATAGACGTTGTCCTGTCCAAATTAGGAAAAATGTTTGCGTTTGATTTTTAAAGTCCGTTAAAAATATACGAACATTTGAAAGAAAAATAGTCAAATCGATGGAGCCGTTTTCTGATTTTAGGTATATCAAAAAAAGTGGGCGGGGCAAAATTTTCTTTCCGTAAAAACCTAAGTTGGACCATGGCGATGATTTAAAGAAAAATTCGTCCAAATCGGTCAAGCCGTTCTCAAGTTATGCGCTAAATAGGAAAAGTGGGCGTAAAAATAGGCGTGGTAAATTTTTCTTTCGATGAGAACTTACAATGGATCAATACGAACATTTAAAAGAAAAATTTGTCAAATCGGTAAAGCAGTTTTCTGATTTTAGGTAATTCGAAAAAAGTGGGCGGGCGGGCCCACAGTGTCCATGGACACTATGACACTGGACGTTATGACATGCCACCGTTTAGGAATACTAAACTGTTTTCCGGGAGTAGGGTTTATATCGGGCCTAGGGTAAATTATGGACCAATCTTCACGACATTCCACAGTCTCATTTCTATTCCTATAAAACTGTAGTGTACCAAATTTTGTTATGATAGCTTTATTAATTATGGTTTTAGGCGTACTTAACTGTTTTAAGGGAGTAGGGTTTATATGGGGCCTAGGGTAAATTATGAATAGATCTTCGCGAAATTTTACAGTCTTATAAAACTGTGATGTGCCAAATTTTAAAATGATAGCATTGTTAATTACGGTTTTATGGACAGGTCTTCACGAAATTTCACAATGGCATTTGCAGAACTATAAAACTTCGACGTATTTATTACGGTTTTAGGCGTACAAAACTGTTTTAAGGGAGTAGGGTTTATATGGGGCCAAGGGTAAATTATAAATAGATCTTCGCGAAATTTTACAGTCTAGTTTCTAGTCTTATAAAACTGTGGCGTACCAAATTTTGTTATGATAGCTTTATTAATTATGGTTTTAGGCGTTCTAAACTGTTTTAAGGGAGTAGGGTTTATATGGGGCCTAGGGTTAATTATGAATAGATCTACGCGAAATTTTACAGTCGTGTTTCTAGTCTTATAAAACTGTGATGTGCCTAATTTTGTTATGATAGCAATATTTATTATGATTTTAGGCGAACTATACTGTTTTCCAGGAGTAGTGCTTATATGGGGCCTATTAAATTATGGACCGATCTTCACGAAATTTTACAGCGTGATTTATAGTCGAATTTTAGCAAAATCGTATATTATTATGTGCATTATTCCACCATTTATGCTAGTTTTTGTAACAAAATTGTCAATTTTTTTAGGTGGTGGTTCCACATTTTGATTCATAGCTCTGATTCTACTGAACCAATTTTGCTGGATTTCAATCCCAAGCTGCTTAGGGTAACTACAAGCAATTTGACACCAAGTTTGTTATATCTTTTGAGTTTTTCGGTTGTGAGCGTGTTTTCAACAGACGGACAGACAGATGGACATGGCTTAATCGACTTAGAATTACTCAAGGACCCAGAATATATATACTTTATGGGGTCTGAGATGAATAATAAAAAAGTTTCACACGGAATGACAAACTTAGTATACCCTCTTCACAACTAATTGAGGCGAAGGGTATAAAAAAGTCACATGAATAGGTACGATATTTACCCTTAAATTCTCTAATTTCGAAAAAGTACCAAATTTATATTCGTATTTTTTAGATAAGTTACGAATATAGTATAATCTTTTTTTCTTTGTTTAAAAGATTGATGGGGTTAAAAAGAATATCCAAAAAATAGTTATACCCTTTTACTCCCTAAAAGGCCCGAATTTCAAAAAAGTACCAGACACCGTTCCACTTATTTTTTCTAATGAACAACGATAAGCATTAAGTTTTTTTTGTATCTTCTTTAGTTTTGGAGATATGAGGTTACCGAATTCGACCGTTTTTACCCCTAATATTGTAATAAAATATTGTTTTGCCTTTGCCGATTTATATAGTTTGTTTGCACCGTAGAATTAACTTATGGGGAAAAAGTATCAGGTTTCAGCATGTTTAGTCTTTAGTTTGTGCAAGAGGCGCAAAGTTCTATAAAGAGCTGCGCTCATAGGCTTTTGACATTTGTCGTTTAAACGGGAACAAAATATGCATAGCTCTTATTTCTTTAACTGTTAAAGTTATCATATTTGCTTTTATATAAAAATCACAAAGATTAAAAAACCAATGGAAGTTAAATAGACTTCATTTTTCGTAATTTCGGCTCAACATATTGTATATCATTGTTATGGCTATTTAATCACTGAATGCTCAAACGCGGGTTTTATTGAACTAAACTTAAATTTATATGTTGCTTAAATTGAACAGCTGTAAATATGTACCCCGTATATAATACCTAGTTTCAAAAATAATATAGTGGCAGCACTACGATAAAAGTTGCCAAAATAACATGATTTTTATTGGTAGTTTATATGTACATATATATATTTAAATTTATATATATGTATGAGCAAACTTTAAACCAAACAGAGAATTTAACTTGCACAAATTTATTAGCGCTTAATGGCATTTTTCTTTCACTGAGTTTTCTAGTTTTTGTAAATTTTGTTTTTGTAAAGTATGTTATTAATTGAGCAATTCTTAGATGAAAAATTTGCTTATACTTTTTTTTTTATTTTATTAAATTTAAAAATAATATAACGCCTTAAGACGCAAGACTCAGTCTACCACCATGACCAGTTCCAACCAATAAATTGCTATCACACATTGCAAATGAATGAATGATTCGATTAATTTGGTTGAGTTTTTTTTCTCATTGTACCGTTTTGGCCATAAGGCAACGTTCGTTCAACTTTGATTATTTTTTTATAACTCACTTCTTTTCAATTTAAGCATAATTTACATTTTAACATCAATGATGGTATATTTTTTTCTTCCTAACTGATTGTGTGTTTTGCTTTTTTGCTAAAAAATATAGTTTTTATCGCAAGTCGGGTGTTCTTTTTGTTGTTGCTGTTTTTTTTTTTTTTTTTTTTTTGTAGTTAACATCAATTTAAAACGACCCCGTCTATTTATCCATCCATGAAGGCAACCGCTAACCCAGTGCGTGTTCAAAGTGATTGGTGGCAATTAGGGTGTTCAATCAATCGGGTTTTTGTTTTGTTCGATTAAATGATTAATCGATATTTTGCATTTTTGACTTATTCGATTAAACGAATACAATTTTTAAATTAATCGATTAATTGAATAATTCCAAATCCAGAAATTTTTGATATTACGAGATTTTGTTTCGATAATTTCGATAAAAAAAAAACTAAAACAAAACTAACTAAAAACGCCGATTACGTCTTGAAATGGTCCGGACGAAACGCCAATACCTTTCGTCGAGTGTGGACTGTATATATGGGTGGATTTGGGCTACAGCTCCAAAATACCAGCCAAGGATCCAAACACCTTGGTATATTCCCCGAGAGAACGCCGATTGCGTGGTCCGGGCGAAACGCCGATACGTTTCGTGGAGTGTATAGGGTGGCTTTGGGATTCAGCGCTAAACTATCCACCAAGTATCCAAGCAACTTGGTGATATTAATAAGGCTAGAAAAGAAAAGTAAAAAAAACACAGAAAGCACTTTTAACCATATAAAAACACTTTCCTCTGGTTTATTTTTCAGAACGTTATGAAATTCTATTTATTTAATGGCAAAATTTTAAATTTTCAAACAATTTAAATACATATGTACAAGTTTAACTTATACAAAAGTTTGGTTTCGTTACAATTTCATTAAAACGTAAAACTTGCAGTTTAATATATGACCGAACAATATGGAGGTAAAACAACGATTCGACTCAGAAATTTTACAAGTTAAAAACCTAAACTTAACTAATAATACATAAAAAAAAGTAAAATCCTTAATGACGGTGGCGCCTCAAGTTGTCAACTCCTTTCACATACAATACACATCTGGGATGGGAAAACCGCTGCCCTCAGTTTGGACGTAAACATCCCGCCGGCCTTGCTGTACAGCAATCCAAAAACCACACTGAAATCTTTATAAAAAAAAAAAAAATGGAAGAAAACCAAAAAAAACATAAAATAGATACATATGTTTATTCCAAGAACTTGCAAAAGTCCAATAAATTGCAGTTGGTGACAATTTTCGTCTTCTTCTCATGCTTTTCTCACGAGGCTAGCATCTGGTGTCTTTGACGACGGACTCCTGCTTAACTTGATCATTGTGTCTCTAACGGCGGCGGCGGCGAGTTCTTCGGTTCTTTACAGTGCTCAGAACCAGAGCTTAAGACGAACTAGGTCTCTCACTCTCATGCCCATTGGACGAACAAGGTCCCCTGGTGGAGCCATTAGACGAACGAGGTCTATTATGCTCTCGGCATTTGGACGAACGAGGTCCATGTTACAACGCTTGGTCTTGGCATGTTTTGACGAACTAGGTCATTTACCACTTATGCAACAGGGTGCGATGCATACCACCACCGTTTAAGCATTTGCCTGAACTCTCGCAAGTACACCAGGTATGGTCATGACTCAAGCAGCCAGCACAATACCGATCTGTTTGATTAATAAAAACTAAGACATTAAATTCGAAAAAATCTTAACAACCTCGGTGTAAAGATAGTTCAAATAAAAAATGACTAAAACCAAGTCGAAAACAAAAACATTTTAACTACGAAGAAACTCCGAATAAAAAATAAAGCTCTTCAATAAACCCATATATGGCCCCGTTGTTCGCAAAAATCAAATACCAAGCGAACACACAGAGACAAATACCTATAAAATTCAAAATAAATGATTCTACAAAATTTACAGTGTAGACAAATTTTATCACGTCACACACAAAGCTTGTTCCCCAAAAATCTAGTACACCAGAACTAATAAACTCCCCAGTTACAATAGTAATCAAAGTCAACCTTCCGTAAACTTTGATGTGACATTTTATTATGGAATATTCAGTATCCCATAGATTGCAAAAATTAAAGGGTAATTCGATTCAAATAATTGAAAAGGTATTCACTTTCTACTAAAACAAAAATAGCACTCACAATCAAGGACCGGATTTTACGAACGGAAAACACAAAATTAAATTTTATTTTTTAAATAAAAAATTTTGTGTGTGAAAGAAAGAATATTGTTTTTCTGTGTTTAAAATTTAAACGAAAAAGAAAAAAAATTTCTTTGAAAACAAAATTTATAGTTTCAAAAAAAAGCAAAAACTTTGTTTGTAAAAAAAAAAACAAATAAAAATGTTCAAAAAACTTTTTTTTTTTGTTGAAAAATATTTCTTAAAATGTTTTTTTTAGAATTTTTTCTATGTATGTATTTTTAAAAAATGAAATATATATGTACATATGTATGCATTCTCAGAAACCTCTTCATAAATTTTATTTAAATTTGTTTTGAAGAATGAAATTTTTATGACAATGCCTAATCAAGGCGAATTCATAAAGGTGATATTTTCGAGTCATCTGTTTATTGTTTATTTCCTTGTGTGTATACTGAATGTCAAGCGTTATTTACATTTTGTGAAAAAATTTGTTAAAATTTTAAATCTAAATACAAAAAAAAAAACTTATTTAAATGTAATAAAACAAAAAAAAGTGAACATAAAAACTAAACAAGATGATTTTAAAAGGCGTAAGGAATAAGTGGAGCCACAATAAATTTCCAATACAGGAAAAAGATTTACCTTCTAAAGCAATTTTGTATAGGTATTTCATAAACAAACAAATTCCCTTTTTTATATTTTCAACCAATAATTTTGACACTCACTCTAACTTTTTACAAAAACAAAATACATAGTATGTTTTAAAAGAAAGGGATAGCTAGCATAACGCTATCTCATGATGCGGTCACCTTTATGAATTCGCCTTGTGCTTAATTAATTATTTTGTTTTTTTTTTTTTAAGAAAACGCTTTATTCTAAAAACTTTATTTTATGTTTTTAAGAAAACATTTTATTTCAAAAACTTTATTTTATTTATTTTTTTCGACGGCTTTTTTTTCAAAATTATTTTAGAAATTTTTTATTTTCTGTAAAATGTAGAATTTTTTAAACTTGCACAATAAATATTTTTTTAGAAACAAAATAAAAAAAACATTTTCCGGTCCTTGCTCACAATACAAATAAACAAATATTTAAAAGAGAAAAAACAAAAAAATTCCGAAGACTGATTTAAATAATACTGTTGTTGGTGAAAATGTACTTATAATTATAGATGTCACTTTTCGTTTATTCAGTCACCAAATTGAATGACAAACATTATTCTCCCTCAAGGTTTCGGACCTTTCCTTGGTGTAAGTTAATGTGTGGTGCAAGTGCGATTTTACAAGACCCACTTATAAGAATTTAAAAAACTAAAATCGAAAAAAACTTGGCTCGCGAATTCAGCTGTTTACCTTTACATCTTTTATTTTATTTATACTGGGAATCAAATAATTTCCAACTGTCAGCAACTTTTTCAAAACTAATTTAGGTACTCTATTCAAGCACATACAAACTTTCCCCAACTTCCTTTAACAAAAACTGTAACAAAATACCTTTGTATGTAGTTACATATGCATAACCAAGCCAATATTAAAAAAAAAGGAAAACACGTACCTTTACATACAGATGTTTATTACTATTTTGACCATATCATCCTAACACCACGAATTGCAGTTCCGATTCGTATTTAACCAGGATAAAACCAATTGATTTTAGTTGCCAAATAGGTTATGTCTGTCCAGCAGAATTGGCCGGATTGCATGTACAAATGTTCCAGTTTTACTCCGAAATAACTAACGCAAAATCTTTGGTCCACATTTGTCGCCTATATTATTTGCAATTATTGTGTCCGGTTAGAGTAAACCATATTCGTTTATTTGACAGCTTCTTTGGTTGCTGGCTGTTTGGAAATCCTCTACGATGTCTGTCGCCGTACCATTTTTTAATCCGCCTTCTTGCGAAACTGTTGGTTATCCCACTTCATATTCCCGTGTATTAGATTCCGTCCGTAATACGTTTGCCCAATAGCCAAGTCAAGCTTCATCCCCCTGAGGTTCACAATGTTGAACGCGCCACTATACCATTAAATACTAAAAGTATCATCTCTTTAATTTTCACATTTCATGCAAACAAGTAATTTAAAACTACAAAAAATAAATTTTAACACACTACATTAAATTTACTCCAATTGTTTCTTCTTCTTTCTACAAAAAATTACGATGAAAATGTCAAATAAAAAATATCAGCTGCCATCAAAACAGAGTACTGCCAAATTGAAACCTTAAAATTCATTTGGTACTGATAATTATCCAAGACACAAACCTTTTTTTATCCATTCCCAACAATATGGGTTAAATACAAAGGTTCTCAAACTGTGAAATTATTCTAGCAAAATTTTGTTTATTTTGTAACCAAATGTTACAATACCAACAAAAATTAAATAAATAGAAAAATATCACCTTTTTTTCTCTAAATAATCCCAAAAGCTCTGTCCCATCCAAATATCCGGTTCGAAGGACCAATAAAAACGCCGATTACGTCTTGAAATGGTCCGGACGAAACGCCAATACCTTTCGTCGAGTGTGGACTGTATATATGGGTGGATTTGGGCTACAGCTCCAAAATACCAGCCAAGGATCCAAACACCTTGGTATATTCCCCGAGAGAACGCCGATTGCGTGGTCCGGGCGAAACGCCGATACGTTTCGTGGAGTGTATAGGGTGGCTTTGGGATTCAGCGCTAAACTATCCACCAAGTATCCAAGCAACTTGGTGATATTAATAAGGCTAGAAAAGAAAAGTAAAAAAAACACAGAAAGCACTTTTAACCATATAAAAACACTTTCCTCTGGTTTATTTTTCAGAACGTTATGAAATTCTATTTATTTAATGGCAAAAATTTTAATTTTCAAACAATTTAAATACATATGTACAAGTTTAACTTATACAAAAGTTTGGTTTCGTTACAATTTCATTAAAACGTAAAACTTGCAGTTTAATATATGACCGAACAATATGGAGGTAAAACAACGATTCGACTCAGAAATTTTACAAGTTAAAAACCTAAACTTAACTAATAATACATAAAAAAAAGTAAAATCCTTAATGACGGTGGCGCCTCAAGTTGTCAACTCCTTTCACATACAATACACATCTGGGATGGGAAAACCGCTGCCCTCAGTTTGGACGTAAACACTAACGTAACAATTCATACTAACTCATAAAACGTTTAAAACGAAAAAAAAAATCAATATTACATGTATTGAGATCATATTATTAAACATGACCAAACAATTAAACAGATCTTTTAAAATAATCTTTTAAAAATAAAATGTTGTTTAAATGTTTTACTTTAAGACGATTTTTTTCTTTTATTTTTATAAAGGCAGACAGAATTTGAAAATACTCTCTCGCTTATAGTAGAAGTTGGTGATATCGAAAGTAGTGCATAAAAAAACATGTTAAGTTTTTCCGATCTCTTCTTTGTTATTTCTAAATAGATAAAATCGTCGATTATATAATTTGAGTCTTTTTTTTTTTGGATTTTTTTAAATTTTGAATGCTTTTAATAGTTTTGTTTAACTCTGCTTTCAGACTGTCTTGACTTGAATAATCAACAGTTTTATCTATAATAGTATCATCTGATACATTCGATACGTCCAAATTAACTTCATTAGATTCAATGACAAAGAGCCTGGCAAACAATTTGTTCCCGAATTCTTTGGTTTCAGATTTTGAACAATATTTTAAAAAACTATTACCAGTAGGTATTGATCCCGAATTAAGGTACAAAATAAGTGTATTCAGAACTTTTGTTCTTCGATCATTTAAACTATACTTTAGTCTTTCAATCAAAGCATTTGCAAAAGAATTATTTGCCTTTACCAAACTGTTGATCAAGAATTTAATAATGCCTTCCAATTCAATAATTGTTGCCGCATCCTAACTTAGCTCTTTAATAGCCAAGTCCAGAGGCTTTAATGTATTGCTTAAGTTTGCCAATATTTAAATTTCGTTTTCAGTGAAACAAGCCAGGTTGAAATCAGATTAAGCGTGATTCACACATTTATATATTCGAAAAAAATTTTGAATCATGTTAGATAAAGATGACCAACGATGTTTTACGTCATGTATAAGTTTAATCTGTTTTTTTTTTTCTTGCAGTACATCATAGGTTTAAAGTTTTTGTTGCTTTTCGTTAGATTTATTATTTAATTTACAACACTTACGTACACTATTAATAACTTCACTTATTTCAATTTTCCGGTCAAATTCATCTGGTATTTCTAATTCATCAGCTTCATCAACTTGGCAGTCACTTTCATCTTCATTATCATCTACGTTTTCATCTATAGTTGTTTTATACGTTTTGTTATAGATTGTGTCAACAATCGCAAGGTGAATAGCATGATTAATGCAAAGTTAAGACTCTACTGGCATATCATTACCATACTTTCGCATTGCGGTTGCACCATCGTGTGTAGAGCCAACAATGTGTTTTTCAAAATCTATTCCAAAATCTTCTAGTTTATTTTTAATGGAACAATAAATATTTGAAGCAGTGCCCTTTTTTTTATTTGTTCTAAGCCCAAATTATAAATATTAAAAGTTACGTTCATGTATTTGATGTGGGATATGTCTGTCCACTCGTCCACTGTAATTGAAAAGCGTCCATTTCTTTCTATTATACGGTGTATCTCCTTTACAATTTCTTTCTTCTTTTTTTAATAACAATTGTTAATGTAGTTCCAAATAGTTGCTTCACTTTCGGGCATATTTAAGCCCTTAGATTTTAAAAGAGTCAATATAACTTTGGATTTTTTGAAACCTTTTACGGACATTCCATCTTCCGATATGCTTCCGCAAATTATTTCCTCAAGATAATCGATCAAAGTATCTTATTTAAAATATTTATTCATTGGACCACTTTCAGTTTCCTTTGATGTTGTTGGTGGAGCATATTCTTCAAGAATTATGGTATGGTCACTGCGTAAGTGCTTAATTAGTGAAGATGTTGAACCCCCTTTTCGTTTATACATTTTTGGAAACTTGTTACATTTAGCATTGTTATTTGTATCCTTCGAAAAATATTTTCAAACGAAACTCATTCTAAATAGATCATGATTTTGTTTAAAATTATTATAAATCCTTGAGTTAACATACCTTTGTTTTTTTTTTCTTTTGTGAAATAACATAATTACTAAATTGTGTTGATTTAATAGTATATAAGGTTTTTTAATAGCAGCAAATCAGATAGTTTGTTTGCAAAAAAGGAAAAACGTTTATTTAAAAACAGAACAAAAAACATCTGATTTAGAAGTGTAAAAAATGTGTTCGGAAACAAATGTAGCAAAAATATTTATGACAAAAAACATATATGTATGCTGAATTACTTACTAAACATGACTGTTTTATTTTTTATTTCCCAATTTTTCAGCAAAAGTTTGCATTGTAATAACTTAGCAAGGTGGCCTTAATATCACAACAATACAACGACAACAACAAGCAAGACAATAACTGTTAGCTTTTTTTGAGAACACCTTGTAAATAAATACACTTTTTATGGTAATTTTTTTATTTAGAAGTGCTACCATACTTTTTATAACCCTTTTCATATAAAACTATAAACAAGTAAGAAAGTATAGTCGGTCAAGCCCGACCATATGATATCTTACACCACAGTATTTAAAAACACATCATGCTTATGTGTCCATATAAATATAGATTTATCTATGTTTATAAGTTTGTGAGAGGCAGAAATTGCCCCTACCTCCCCTTGTGGTCCAATTTTTGAAAACCTGTATAGCTAATGTGTCCATATAGATCTATGTTTAAAATTTCATTAAAATCGGTTTGAGAGTCAGAAATTGCCCCTATCTCCCCTCGTGGTCCTTTTTTTAAAAAAATGCATACATTTGGTGTCCAAATAGATATGGTTCTATCTATGTGTTAAATTTCATTGAAATCGGTTTGATAGTTTCTGAGAGGAAGAAATTTCCCCCTATCTTCCCTCGTGGTCCGGCGATTCGGCCCATTTTCAATAGGCTTGGTCCCAAATTTCGTCAAATTATCTCCAAAATTGCGACCTGTACTTTGCGCACAAGGTTACATGGACAGCCAGCGAGCCTGCCAGCCAGCCAGCCGGACGGACATCGTTAGTTCGACTCAGAAAGTGATTCTAAGACGATCGGTATACTTTAAGGTCTAGGACCAATATTTTAAGGCGTTACACACATCAGCACAAATGCATTATACCCTCTCCACTATTGTGGTGTGGGTATAACAATTTCCTGTATTTTAATACGATTTAAGTTTTTATGAAAATTAACATAATATTGCTTTTAATTATATTTTAAAATTTGGACATTAAAAAAAAAAATTATACATTCAACAGAAAAACCATATATAATTATTATTATTCGCTTAATTGGCATAAATTCTTCGATTAATCCTTTTTTCGAAATGATCAATTTTAAATTAATCGAACAATCTTAGACGATTAATCGTTCGATAAATCGAACAAGAATTAGACGGTTGAACACCCTAGTGGCAATGATTGTAATATTTAAATATTTGGGGGATTCACAATGTTAAGAAAATTTGACTGCTGCGAGAAACCCGCATAATTAAATAAAATATTTTACACAAAACTGATAAAAAAAAAAAACAATTAAAATGATTTTATGCCAGAATGCCAAGAAAAAGCAAAAAATATTAATCCAATGGCCGGCTTGGACAAATACAGATTGAACGTTGGAATGACTGCCTTAAGTATGAAAAAACAATTTACTGCTGTTAACTTATAACAAAACAATAAACACAGCATAAAAAGTCTTATTAGTTTAGCATTTTTTTGTTTGAAACAAAACAAAATTTTTTTAAGCTATTGGAAAATCCAAATTTTTAATTAGGCTTAAGTTCATTAAATTTAATTTTCATTAAATTATTTTTATGAAGAAAGGAATTTTACAACATGAAAATTAATTAAAATTTATTGATAATTTTTCATTCTTGACTCAATCTGGGCTCGAACCCAGGTGTTTACGGACAGGTTACCCTGACATGTTTCGATTGCAACCACTCAATCTCCTCAGAGGGCTTGCCGTTTAACACTCGCAGCCATCGACGACTGCTGACGTCATTAGTCAAACATCAATCCTTAAACCAAATTGTATTCAACCTTTGGTAGATCGAAATTTGCTTTGAATGATTATCTATTTTAATTTATAATTAGTATTGTGGTTATTTTGTTGAACTATTTATGGTTTTTAATCCAAATTTTCAATATTTTTAATTAGGCTTAAGTTCATGAAATTTAATTTTTATTGAATTATTTTTGTGAAGAAAGGAATTTTACAACATGAAAATTAATTAAAATTCTTATTGATAATCTTTCATTCTTGACGTGGCTCGGGCTCGAACCCTGGCCGGCAGGTTACCATGACATGTTTCGATCGCAACCACTCGATCTCCTCAGATGGATTTGCCGTCTTACACTCGCAGCCATCGACGACTGCTGACGTCACTAGTCAAACATCAATCCTTAAACCAAATTGTATTTTAACATTTGGTAGATCGAAATTTGCTTTCCTGAATGATTATCCATTTTAATTGATTTTACATGTTTTTTCCTTTACTTCTGTTTTTTCGTACTTTCGTCAAGAATTTTTCTTGAAGTCCAAGTACATTTTTTGTTTTTTCACTTTGTCTTTCTCTTTTCTGTTGACCTTTTTCAGCACAACTTGAAGGACAAATGTACACATAGAGCTCGTGCCTTAGCTTTAACAATAATTAGTATTGTGGTTATTTTGTTGAACTATTTATGGTTTTTAATCCAAATTTTCAATATTTTTAATTTAATAAAATAATAATTTAATAAAAAAAATTAAATTTCATGAACTTAAGCCTAATTAAAAATATTGAATATTTTAATTTATTTTAACATGTTATTCCTTTACTTCTGTTTTTTCGTACTTTTGTCAAGAATTCTTCTTGAAGTTCAAAGTACATATTTTTTTTTGTTTTTTCATTTTTTGTCTTTCTTATTCTTGTTGACCTTTTCAGCACGAGCTCTATGTTTGCATTTGTCCTTCAAGTTGTGCTGAAAAGGTCAACAAGAATAAGAAAGACAAAAAATGAAAAAACAAAAAAATATGTACTTTGAACTTCAAGAAGAATTCTTGACAAAAGTACGAAAAAACAGAAGTAAAGGAATAACATGTTAAAATAAATTAAAATAGATAATCATTCAAAGCAAATTTCGATCTACCAAAGGTTGAATACAATTTGGTTTAAGGATTGATGTTTGACTAATGACGTCAGCAGTCGTCGATGGCTGCGAGTGTTAAACGGCAAGCCCTCTGAGGAGATTGAGTGGTTGCAATCGAAACATGTCAGGGTAACCTGTCCGTAAACACCTGGGTTCGAGCCCAGATTGAGTCAAGAATGAAAAATTATCAATAAATTTTAATTAATTTTCATGTTGTAAAATTCCTTTCTTCATAAAAATAATTTAATGAAAATTAAATTTAATGAACTTAAGCCTAATTAAAAATATTAAAAATTTGGATTAAAAACCATAAATAGTTCAATAAAATAACCACAATACTAATAATTGTCAAAGCTAAGGCACGAGCTCTATGTTTGCATTTGTCCTTCAAGTTGTGCTGAAAAGGTCAACAAGAATAAGAAAGACAAAAAATGAAAAAACAAAAAAATATGTACTTTGAACTTCAAGAAGAATTCTTGACAAAAGTACGAAAAAACAGAAGTAAAGGAATAACATGTTAAAATAAATTAAAATAGATAATCATTCAAAGCAAATTTCGATCTACCAAAGGTTGAATACAATTTGGTTTAAGGATTGATGTTTGACTAATGACGTCAGCAGTCGTCGATGGCTGCGAGTGTTAAACGGCAAGCCCTCTGAGGAGATTGAGTGGTTGCAATCGAAACATGTCAGGGTAACCTGTCCGTAAACACCTGGGTTCGAGCCCAGATTGAGTCAAGAATGAAAAATTATCAATAAATTTTAATTAATTTTCATGTTGTAAAATTCCTTTCTTCATAAAAATAATTTAATGAAAATTAAATTTAATGAACTTAAGCCTAATTAAAAATATTAAAAATTTGGATTAAAAACCATAAATAGTTCAATAAAATAACCACAATACTAATAATTGTCAAAGCTAAGGCACGAGCTCTATGTTTGCATTTGTCCTTCAAGTTGTGCTGAAAAGGTCAACAAGAATAAGAAAGACAAAAAATGAAAAAACAAAAAAATATGTACTTTGAACTTCAAGAAGAATTCTTGACAAAAGTACGAAAAAACAGAAGTAAAGGAATAACATGTTAAAATAAATTAAAATAGATAATCATTCAAAGCAAATTTCGATCTACCAAAGGTTGAATACAATTTGGTTTAAGGATTGATGTTTGACTAATGACGTCAGCAGTCGTCGATGGCTGCGAGTGTTAAACGGCAAGCCCTCTGAGGAGATTGAGTGGTTGCAATCGAAACATGTCAGGGTAACCTGTCCGTTAACACCTGGGTTCGAGCCCAGATTGAGTCAAGAATGAAAAATTATCAATAAATTTTAATTAATTTTCATGTTGTAAAATTCATTTCTTCATAAAAATAATTTAATGAAAATTAAATTTAATGAACTTAAGCCTAATTAAAAATATTAAAAATTTGGATTAAAAACCATAAATAGTTCAATAAAATAACCACAATACTAATAACTATTGGAAAATATTAGTTTATTATGACAATATCACTTGAAAGAATATTTTATGAATCCCCCAATTATTTTGATTATCATAAAGCAAATGTTGGCTTAAATTGATAGACCATTGAGGGTGGGAATGGTTACTTAGCACTTAATTTTATTTGGTTTGAAATATTAAACAAGGATGAACAAAATCTTAACCGTTCAAGAGAAAAAAATTAATTCACAAAAAGTCGTTAAATTTAAAAAAAAAATATGCAACCGACAGTTATAAAATAAGATGAATGGTTGGTTGGCAGTATGGTGGTTGTTGATGTTGGTGTTAGCACCGAATTAACACCAAACCAATCGATATTGGTTTAAGCTTCATTGCACTTCAATTACAAATTTCCTCTCTTTTTATTTATGCCAGAATAAAAATAATAAAGGAAGGAAATTTACTTTATTGCGTCCTTACTGCACAAAAAAAATATTGGAGACTATGAAAAGCATTTGATGTGACCAGGATTATTTGACATAAAAAAAAGCACAAAAGCATACGGTGCTTTAAATTACAAATAAAAAAGCAATTTCTCAAAACTGTTAGTACCTTGTTTTTAACCAGTCTTGCCAAAAGTTTTTCCCTACAAAAATAACTTGAAATTTTGTATCAAATATTTACTATCAAAGTAATTTTTGGGAATACAACATTTTTAATTAAAAAGATTTTGTTTGTCGTAAATAATTTCCAATTTTTATTCTTGACAAAAACACTGAAATTTATTGTTGATGGGATAACCCATTCCTATGCGCATTACACTGGTTGTTAAGGCCAGATCATCAGGAAACTTCATCCAAAGATTTTAGCACCAGTTTTATCTGTAACAATAGCAAAGCTTAAACAAAATGAACAACAATAAACAGTGAGTTTATCTTTTTTTACATTCCCCACTAAAATTGGTTGGAATTCTCCTAACATTAATTGTAGTTGTAAGCAGTGTTTAAAAATAAATATTACATTATCTAGCGCTCGGCTCACACATCCAAGAACGATATCTATATTTTTAGTGAATGTGTTGACGAACACAACCCTCAATACCGTTCGTAACTATCTTCAAAAAAGAGCCAACCATTATATAATGTTCTTTTCGTTAAAAAAAAAAAAACTATTGTTGTGTATAATGTTTTTTTTTTATTTTTATAAAGAAATTAACAAACAGAAAATGGTAGCAGCGACCGCAGCACGAACAGCTTGTGTGTGTAAAATAAGGCTGTAGCAAATATCGCCCAAAGAAAAATCGCTCAAAAAAATTGCATGTAAAATTGGGCCTGAATTCATATGAAAATTGGCCCAAAATTTTTGGGCTATTTTTCGTTATTGTTGGGTGATGTTTTATTATGGTTGCAAACAACAAAACTAATTTTCAAGAAACTAATTAAACCGTAATATGGTTGTCGGCGACAATGATTTGGTTAAATTAAACATAATATGGGTAGAATTTTTTTAAAAATGGTTTTGTACCTTTTTCTCTGGGTGTATATATTAAATATATATATATATATATATATATATATATATATATATATATATATATATATATCGAAAATAAGGATTTTCTCTTCTATGGTATAACAAATACTGGCTTCGCTAACTAAACCTTCTCTGTATAGCCGGCCTTCGGCCGGGCGCAGGATTTTCTCCTCTATGGTATAACAAAAACCGGCTTCGCTGACTAAAGCTTCTCTGTATAGACGGCCTTCGGCCGGGCGCAAGGATTTTCTCCTCTATGGTATAACAAATACCGGCTTATACAGAAGCTTTAGTTAGCGAAGCCAGTATATGTTATACCATAGATGATGAAATCCTTATTTTGGATATATATATTTAATATATACACCCGGAGTAAAAGCTATAAAAATATTTTATCCATATTATGTTTAATTTAACCAAATCATTGTCACCGACAACCATATTATGGTTAAATTAGTATCTTTAAAAAAATCACTTGAAATTTTAACCGTATTTTAAAAAAAAATTTACACATTTTTGATTATAAGTTAAGTTGCGGACGTTATGACAATTCTTCAATGGACATTATGACACTTTTAAAAGTCATGTCACCTAAATTTATATGAATAATAAACACTTTTTTGCAAATTGAGTATTTTTTTTTTTTTTTTTTTTTTTTTGGGAAAAAATTCGTTTTTGCTTTTTGGGTCATTTTTCATTTTCTTTTTGGGCCCTTTTTCGTTTTTTTTGGGCAAAATTTCATATTTACCTTTTTGGGTCATTTTTCATGTTCGCTTGGGCGATTCTTCATTTGGGCGATTTTTAATTTTTTTTTTGGGCCAATTTTCTTTGGGCGATACTTCCTACAGCCGTAAAATAATTTTGCTGGCTTTTTGTTTTTTTTTCGTATGGGTATTTTGTTTTTGCAAACAATGTTTGGTTTTTTATATTACCAGCCAAAAACGTTAATGAGCCGAACCGAACACAACGAACTTTGTGGTTTTATTAAAAAAACTGAGCGGAATTTAATTTTCTCATCTTTTGCTGAGTTGGATAAAACAGTATTATTTTTGTGTTCGAAAGATGACAAACAAGGAAACGTTTTTTTTAATGATTTACTACAAAAACCCTTTTAGCGTATGTGTTTTCCACAAATCTACCGAACCGAACACTAAGGAACGATATTAATTGTTTATTTTCGAACACTGGCCGTAACTGGGTTAAGATCAAGAAATGTAAAGTGAAATGCGCATAGAAGCTAGCTTTCCCTCAGCAATGAATTTCAGTGTATTTATCAAACATGAAAAATTGAGAATTAAGCACGTCATACGGAAATCATATTAATAAGTTGCCAGTTCAGTTTTTTTAACCCGTGCACTTGCCAGTGAATTATCAAAGTAGTTTTTGGCAATAGAAATTTGTTTTAAACATTTACTTTAAAGTTCACGTTAGTTTACCAACACACTAAACCTGGGAAGTGTATAGGATAAGAGTATTGATTAACTAACGTGAACTTAAACTGTTTTTAGCATTAGTCAGTTAGTTTATAATATAATTTTTAGAAAGTAGAATATGAGAATTTTTCATTTTTTTTTTCTTTTTAACCCTTAAATGCCCAAGGACACCGATTTTGATATAAAAAATATATGATGTGTAAAATGGTCGACAAAAATCAACTGCGTACCAATTTTGTCGAAAAAAATTTGTTTTTAAAAGTTATTTAGAAAATAGTGGTTGTATCTTAGAAGATGCACTGGGCACTCCCCCGTAAGTATTATTCATACGAAAGTACTAATATAAACCAAAGAAAACATGAGCCAGCATCTTTGAAATGACTTTACTTTAATTAAAAAATAACTAAGCAAGTATAGTCGGTCAAGCCCGACCATATGATACCCTACACCACAGTATTTAAATACACATTTTCGAGACTGCATCCTATTCGGGACCCATTAAGAATCATGCTTATGTGTCCATATAATCATGAAAGCATTTATGTTTTAAGGTTCATTAATAACGGTTTGAAACTTTGTGAGAGGCAGAATTTGCCCCCTTCCTCCCCTCGTGGTCCTATTTTTAAAAAACTGCATAGCTTATGTGTCCACATAAATATGTTTCTATTTATGTTTTTAATATCATTAAAATCGGTTTGATAGTTTCTAGGAAGCAGAAACTGCCCCCTATCTTGTTTCGTGGTCCTACTATTTGGCTATTCAATAGGCTTGGTCTTTGTGTCAATACGAGCCTATGCAATTGAGACCTGTACTTTGCGCACAAGGTTACATGGACAGCCAGCCAGCATGATGGACATCATCAGATCGACTCAGAAAGTGATTCTGAAGCGATCGATATACTTTAAGGTGGGCCAGGACCCATATTTTAAGGTGTTACACACGTAATTTTTTCCGCGGTAGAACCCTTAAATTCTTTGAACAGAACATTCATGTTTGTTCAGAGCAATTTGGTAGCTTTCAACTTCCCTTTTTATCCATCACAGTCCAATGGTCCATCATATCTAATCTAGTATTCTTCGGCGGCGCTGGTTTATTATAAGGGGACCCAGTGTACGCGAATATACTAACAAGAGTATTGTTTTATAAAAATTGTCGAAGCATACGATATAATTTTTAAATCTGGGCCCTTTGTGAATACAATGGCACAATACACAAGTTTCAGCTGAGCCACTATATGCATACTTCAAATTTGTTACCATATCCCATTGTATCGCTAAGTATAAAAAGTTTAAAGCCCCATTTTGTTGGCTTATTCGGCAAGTGCTGCTTTAAATAGCTTCCTACTTTACTGGAGTAACTTTGTTCGTCTACACATAGCCTTTTCAACTTTGGAACGGAGGCAAAAGTTGTATTGAGAGTTTGAATAAGAGGTCGTGATAGATAAAGCCTGCCAGTATTAGGATCATATTGAAAAGGCTTTTCAGTTGTATCATTAAAATTAACTACTTCAAGAATTTTATAAAAACCTCTTCCGCTTATTTGTCTTTTTATGATAGTACAGCAGCGATGATTTTTTTTCAAACCAATAGTCCCGAGAACTGGGAAGCTTTTAATAACTCATATAGAAAAAAATTCCGATTTGATCTATTTCAGAATATTTAATGGATTCTCTAACCATATGTTCCTCTAAGTAAATTTGTTATATCTTGGAGATTACCTTTGTTCCAGAAAACTCTACCAAACTCAGAAAATATTGGATTTACTTTTACCACTCTAAACATAGAAGAGCATGAATTTAAATGTGTGTCAGAAGTTTCTGAAAAAGAAATGTTATATGCAGCATAATCTGGCCATAACCTGTATCAGGAGGAAGTTCTTGATCTGCATTTTTCGTGTTGATAAAAAGTCATGTACTAATGCATCAAGGTCAATTTCATCGTCAGTGCAAGCATCCAAAACATCATTAACAATTAGATGCTTCCTGACTCCCAGTTTTTACTCTAACTGCCTCTCCTAACGAATTCTCTATCTGCAAGCTTCAACATAAAACTAAACAAACAGCAGTACATAAGTAAACAAAAACGAATTTTTAATTTGCTGGTGAGTGCACATTGTATCTTTAAAGATACAACCATTGGATAAAGCTTGAAGACGTGTCCCCGGAACCTTATTTTTTTTTAATTATTGCTAATAGCGTCTGGACATATATTCGAACCACCTTATATTTTTTCTGGACCTCAATTTCCGCTCGGATCTGGGATTTAACGTTGCAAATAAACCTTTTAATTTAGATTTTTAAAAATATAATTTTTTAAGTTTACGGCTATTTAAACATAAAAATCTAAAATTTTTTAATAAAAATAAATTTTAGATGATTTTCTAAAGATTTCTAAACATACTTGTGTTTTTTAATTTTTATTTTTATTAAAAGTAAGCCCGTGGGAATTTTTTTGATGATTGTATCTTTAAAGATACAGTGGGCATTTAAGGGAAAAAAAGTTATTTTATTATTCACCGCCTGCGTCGGTATCTTGCACAAATTGTTTTTTAGCTGTAGGATGTTGCTTATCATTTTGCTTCTTAAAAAAATTAAGATTTTAAAAAATTAAAAATCCTTGTTTTAGGAAAAATAATATTTCTGGCAACACTGACCAGAAGTGATAAGTGAGCAAATAATTTTTCAGCGCAAAATGGTTAAAAGCTGCAGGTTTAATTCTCAAAGTTCTTTAGAAAATTTTATTTTTTTTTTGCAACTGCCAACACTGTGGAATTATACCAAATGTTTCCTTATTCTCATATTTAAAATTTCTTTTTGGCGATGTGTGAAAAATAATGAATTTAACACGTAATAAAATCATAAATTTTTATCAAACATCAGCAATAATTAAATATAATAAATATAATAATGTAATTTAATGAATTTTCTTTGAGCACAAAATAAAAATAAACGAAAAATATTTAAATTTTTTAGAGATGAAAAGAATTTGAAAACTAATTCAAAATTATTTCAAATTAATTCCGATTATGGTGTCCTAAATTTATTATTTGCTTCCTGAAAATTGTGTATTATAAAAAGGAAGGCATTTTAAATAAATATTTTAAATCAGGGTTTAAAAAACTTCAGCCGAACAAAAAAAGAAAATTTGTGTACAACTTTTCGCTTTTTGAATTGGTTTGACATCGACTGTTTTCATTTAATGAATCAGAAGTAAAAGCAACAGTTTTTTTTTGGCTGTTTTTCTTTTTTGACTTCAAGTTCTTAAACGCTGTTTGATTCCTGAATTATTTAAAGGAGTTTTCTTTTCAAATTAGTCTTTTTCGCGTACATTTACATTTTAAGGGGTTTGATTTAAAAATGACTATAAATATAATTAGGAAATAGTCGAAAATTATTCAAATAGAACATGTTCACCTTCGCCATAAGCAGGCGTTGTTTATGATGATAAACTAGCTTGATAAACTTGTTTATCCATACACATTATAAACACGTTTGTAACTAGCTTTGAGACAAACAACCAGTTTTTGTTAATACAACTCTGTTCTTTCAAATTTTGTTCTGGCGAAGATATTTGTCATTTCATCGAGAATAAAAAATTATATAAAATTTATAAGAAATGTATGCTTATATTTCCATATTTACGTGCATCAACGTTTTTTTTTTTTCATATTGGGGCTAAAAATGTTTTGACTTTTTAAAGATAAACACCTTAACTGTCTAAAATGCTGATGTAAACGGCTTAGTTTATGAAAGTAACTTAGGATAATAAACTAGTTTGAAAATTACAAGTGTAAATGCACTATGAACTAACAAAAAAAGGCCCATAAATTACTAATCGATTAATCTTTTATGATCAAAAATTGAGCTCATATTCTGCTTTTTCATAGCCCTGAAGAGTAAAAAAGACTCGAATATGATTAAAAATTAAAAAAAAATGTTAGTTGGGTAAGCGTTTGTTAAAAAATTCTATATAAATGTATTGGTAACCTGCAGGCCATTTTGATCAAATGTACTACTCCCTGGACTGGTATAATGTTTTGCAAGCATTGATCATGTCGTTGTTAAAAAGAGTTTGTAGTGAAACGACATATCTTTGTTTTTAAACAAAAAGTTTTCATATTTAAACGAAGTTAAAACTAATCCTCTGGAGTATACCATGGAGTAGTTACAAAACTCATCCACTAGGAGTATACATATATGAACATGGAGTAGTTTTAAGACTACTCTGTTGTAATGAATAACTGGGTTATATCAACAAGGATCCACTCCTAGGACATCGTAATGTTAAATCGACCAGCTTTTTACCATATATTTGGAGTAGGTGTGGTAGACTCCTACTCCTTTATGGACTATTTACATGCATGTATGGACTAGTCTCATTATCTGCAGGGTACGTATGCATGTGTAGGCGTGTGTTCACTTGCTAATGGGATTTTAATTGTTATTATCTTTTAGAACTCTGGTTAAATTAATGTTTTATTTTTGAATGTTTATTTGAATTTTTTTTCTTCCAAATAACTTAAAAGCCATTAAAAGTTAAAAAAAAAAAATAAAATTTATGAGCAGAAGTAAAGAGACGATTTTATTAACACATTACCATGGCACCATTAATTGACATTAAAAAAATAAAGTTTTTGTCTTTTACTAAAATGAATGGCTGCATATAGATAATATTTAAAACAGTTGTCTCTTTTGGACAGCTTTTGCTTTAACTTTTGATAAATTCAGTGTTTGGATGTTTATTTTTTGTGTATTGATGCGAAACATTGATTGCTGGAGTACGAGCCCAAAATAAAAAACAAACCGATGACCCATAAAAATGGAAACCCGGATACGAAAATGATCCTGGATTGAACATATCACTAAACAGGCTATAAAATGGAATCCACTATGCAGCCGCTTATTGGAAGACCAGCACACACCTAGAAATGACAAATTACAATGGAAGTTTCGATTACACTCACACCTGTTGATCGAGATGCCAGATCTTATGCTTAAGTACTTCGTACTGTTCTCAGATGTTATGTGTTATGTGATCACATCTTCTAAATTTTTATATAATTTCATATATTATTATTATTTTAGAGAAACAATATATGAAATTGTATTAACATTTAAGAAATGTGATCAAAAACTTTGCAAATTTTATTTGCAGAGATAACATGCTATACACCCCTGCAAATAAAATTGGACCACCTGATCCATTTTGACAAAATTAACTTCTCCATGGACTGGTCCGATATAATGAACCATGTCATTGTTAAAAAGTGTTTGTAGTGAGACGACATGCCTTCGTTTTTTAACGACTTCAAAGCTAATCCTCTTGAGTATACCATGGAGTAGTTTTAAAACTACTCCTTAGTAGTCCAAAGGTGGGCTATGTGGTCCTCCCCTAGGACAACGCAATGTTAAATAGACCATGTTTTTTCCATACGATTGGGTAAATTTTGGACTAGTCTTGGTCCCTTGTGGGCTACTGTTTACACGCGTGTTTGGACTGGTCCTATTATTTGCAGGGACACTCATAATAAAATTTAATTTCAAAGAAAACAATGTGACAAATTGAAATTGTATCTTTCTGACAGAAAAACCACTACATAAATTTTAATTTAATCACAAAACTAAGTCAAACTGCATGCCTGATTGTTAATTTCTTTGGTCCTTTTTAAAAGACTTAAGATTTAATAGTTATTTTAAATGTTTTTTTTCTAATATTTTTTTTAGCAAATTCGGTGACAAACAAAAGGGAAGGATCTGTAAAATTTTAAAAAATATTTACTTTAGTTCCCTTGAACAAACATATAAAAAAAGTTTTCTTTTAAAAAATATATTCTTTTAGGCCCGTTTTCACAACTTACCTATAGCTAAAAGTAAACTTTAAGCGGCCTTATAAAAAGTGTTCCATTATTAAAACTTTACTTCCACCTTAAGTGCGCGATAAAGTACATTAAGATTCATCTTACCTGGCAGGTTAAAGTAAAGTTGTAATAATGGAACACTTTTTATACGGACGATAAAATCCTACCTTTTGCTATCGGTTAGTTGTGAAAACGGGCCTTAGTCCTTTAAAGATTTCATTAAAAATTTTGAAAAATTTAAACTGCATGATCTTATTTCTCTTAGTTTAGAAGGTGTGATTACAACATTTGTATACCCATTATATATGAAAAATTTTAATTTTCAAATGAAAATAATACGAATATTTCCGTATATTTACTCAATATATTGAAAATGAGATAATATTTTGAAAATTCCCTACATTTGCCTTAAAATAAAATGTCTGTACTTTTTGCCCTACGCTTGAGATTTTCCGGAAAAAGGGAAATACCCTATTATATGCATCACTGATTAAAAATCAGTCTACCTAATTTCGTGATGAACGATCCATAATTAACGATATGGCTTATAATATCTCTGCAGCAAATCATGATGTTTAGATCAAATTATGCTACAAATCACAGTCAGTAATTTAAATGATAGATCCCTTATAAATTCACCGCAGAAATATTTTAACACTCATTCGGTATAGTCGAACATACCTCTCAAACTTAAAAACTAACAAATACTTAATTTGATTAAAATCTATTGTACAACAACAAAATATTAGTTTCATACCCAATATAATTCTATATCCCATTAAATCTAGGGTCATGTTTCCAATTTTAATTCTATTATCTATTTATCAATACATATAACTACCATCATCTCTTCTGTTTGTATGTTTGTAGTTCTTAAGCAGTACATGCAACAATATTTTAGGCATATGTATATGTGGCAAGAAGCATAATTCAATTAATGTGTATTCAAATTGGTACAGAAACACACAATACAATCACGTTCATGTGTAAGTAAAATAAGACAATTGATTGGAAATTCCCTTAAGGTTTAATATTTATAATGAACTTATATTCATTATGCAAAATTTATTTTAAAGCGCAAAAATCTTTAAACAGTCTTAACTTTAGTAAATGAACTTAAGAGAACTGAGGGCCTTATTGTGTAAAACGCAAACACTTCATATTTTGTAGAGTTGAAAATTTTAAAAAACAATATGAATTTGTACAGTAGGCAACAATAATATTATAAATTATGTTTGACTTTGTGTTTGCTTTCAATGAAATTTTTGGCATGGCGTTGCGTTTTACACATTAAGGCCCTAATTTTTTAATAATATATAATAAAATTTGACTTAAACGTGGTGTGCATGTGATACTTTAAGCAAAATGTCGAATAAAATAAACTCATTTCAAAGTAAATGTTTAGCAACACATATTCACACACATATATTGTTTTTATTTAGCTCGATCTCTCTCTCTCTCTCTCTTGTGTTTTGACAAGTACTAAAGATGATAAATAGCTTGACATTGTTAATGGAAATTAATTTTCATCAGCACGAATAGACTAAACAAGTCAGTCCTCAGGGATAATTTATTTAACAAATGATAAGTTTGTCAAGTGATTGATTTAGTTTAACAATGGTACAAACAATTATAGTTTTTCTTTTCTTAACTTTTTTAAGAAATAAAATGATGAATTTTCTTATAAAAATGTCTCAATGTGCTAAATATGTATATGGGTAATTCCATGTCAAAACGACCAAGATTGGGACACAACCCCTTCCGATTTTAATGAAATTTGGTGAGAAGGTTCCTTTTATCTTATAAGGAACATATATGAACGAAAAAAAATTAAATAATTTTTTTTTTCAAAAGTTATGTCATATTCAAAATGTCATAATTTCGCCGAATTAGCCGAATGTGTTGAGCTTATTTCTTCAATATCTCGAAAACTACTAGACTTATGAAGATGATTTTGATGTCATTTTAAAGAGAATACTTGGGGCTACAAACAATATATTGAAAAAAAATATTTTTTTTGACAAATGTAATATCTGCAAAATGTTAAATTTTACAAACGGACTAAGTCAAGAACTTTTTTTTTTATTTGGCTGATTTTTTTTTGTATGATACCTCAAACTGTTCTTTAAAAATTCTGAAACTTTGAAGGAGGTGTTTTTTTTTTTTTAAGATATGATTTTTTTCCTTTCAAAACCTTTAAAAAAATAATATTAAAATTGAATTTTAATATTGGAATTTTGAGCAATAAGTACACTGTGCAAGTTGCAAAAAACAGACCAGCCGCGCACCTGGCATTTTACCATAATTTGGTACGCTGAATCCAGTGGTGCTAAGCGTTTTTTTAGGTTAGCTAGTGTTTTCAAGATACACCGTTATTTCAGCATATATTCGCGTAAGTCAAAAATAGTTTAGTTTATTGAAATAACTAAAAAAAACCGAAATTCGGCAATAAATAATAAAGTGGGGTTGGTCATACATTTGACCCATCTAGGAGCATCCTACGCGCTGCAGGGGTCAAATTAAAAATTTTATTAAGCCGCAATATTTGTGTGGTACAATTTAAAATACACAGAAAAAATTAAAAATTTTCTCTAATCACCAATTTTATACCAAACTAGCTGACCCGGTCCGCGTTGCTGGCCCTAAGCAAATATTGTTGTATTACCAGACGATTTAAATTGAGATTTAAACGAAATTTACGGCCTTTAAAATGTTCCTTCTGTAAAAACCTAAGTTGGACCATGGCGATGATTTTAAAGAAAAAATCGTCCAAATCGGCCCAGCCGTTCTCAAGTTATGCGCTTAATAGAAAAAGTGGGCGTAAAAGTAGGCGTGATACATTTTTCTTTCGATGAAAACGTAAAATGGATTAATACGAACATTTAAAAGAAAAATTAGTCAAATCGATGAAGCCTTTTTTTTTTAGGTAAATCGAAAAAAGTGGGCGTGGCAAAATTTTCTTTCCGTAAAAACCTAAGTTGGACCATGGCAATCATTTTAAAGAAAAAATCGTTTGAATCGGTAAAGCCGTTCTCAACTTATGCGCTTAATAGAAAAAGTGGGCGTAAAAGTAGGCGTGGTAAATTTTTCTTTCGATTAAAACTTAAAATGGATAAATAGGAACATTTGAAAGAAAAATGTGTCAAATCGATGGTAGCCGTTTTCTGATTTTAGGTAATTCAAAAAAAGTGGGCGTGAAAGTGGGCGGGGCAAAATGTAATTTTCGTTTAAATCTAAGTGCGACCATGGCGATCATTTTAAAGAAAAAATCGTCCAAATCGGTCAAGCCGTTCTCCAGTTATGCGCTTAATAGAAAAAGTGGGCGTAAAAGTAGGCGTGGTAATTTTTTTTCGATGAAAACTTAAAGTTGATTAATACGAACATTTGAAAGAAAAATTAGTCAAGTCGATGGAGCCGTTTTCTGATTTTAGGTAAATCGAAAAAAGTGGGCGTAAAAGTGGGCGGGGCAAAATTTTCTTTCCGTGTAGATCTAAGTTAGACCATGGCGATCATTTTAAAGAAAAAATCGTTCAAATCGGTCAAGCCGTTCTCAAGTTATGGTTTTTGCCACGCCCCTCCGCCCCCAGAGCGAAAATCAAAAATCAGACTTCCCTATGTCACCCGCCTGAATATTCTGAAGATTCCCTGAAAATTTCATCAAAATCGGCCCAGCCGTTTTGGAGTCCATACGTTACATACATACATACACACATACATACACACATCCAATTTTATATATATAGAAGATTCATAGAATCAAGCAACCCATTTGTTGATTTTGCACCTATTACCAAAATTATTATATTGATTACTAAAAATTGTAAAAATTTAATATTTTGAATATTTTTTTTTTTCAATAAATGATATTTTTAATTTTAATTAAAAAAATTATCAAAAAACTTTGCCATTTCAAACAATGTGTTGATTGATTTTGACAATTTCCAAAAACAATTTCACAAGTTTAAGTTACTTTATTTTAAACGAAATAATATTTTGTTATTCGATTATTATTTTAATTCAAAATTTATTTCAAAACAACTAAAATTAAATAAACAAATTAAATCAAAATTATATTTTTAATTTTCGTTCAACAAAAAAAAATAATTGATTCAATTATCACATTAATTAAATTTTAATACTTTTACAATAATTTTTTTAATTGATAAAAAACTACTAATCATTTTTTCTGTGTATATTCTCTACAGAAGAATAACTATAGAAGAGCCGCACAAAAAAATTGACCTGTTCAGTGCTTAAACTGCCAAGAATTTGGCCATACTAAGGCATACTGCTACTTACCCCCTGTCTGCGTAGTATGTGGTGAACTACACGGTACAGTTTCTTGCGATAAGTCTAAAACCGACCCCAACGTAAAAAACTGTAGCAACTGTGGCCGTAATCACACTGCCAATTATAGAGGATGCTCTGTATATAATATCGTCAAGCAGACGGTTGGACCGAAAACAAATGCCCCTCAAATGCAGGTTTCAAATCAAGTAAACACAAATGCAATTTAAGCCCCCCAGCCTACAGAATCTCTTACGCTAACGTCCTAAAATCAAACCATCAGCCAATGCAAGGTGCCTCGCCAAGTAATGATGAAACTCCGGTTTCTAATTTAAGTCGTTTAGAAAAAACAATGGAAACATTAGTGCAAACAGTAAATAATTTTACGAACACAATGGGTAATATGATGCAGGAAATGCTTAGAATGCAATCGATGTTATTGCAAGCTGTACTTAACAAACCATGAACTGTTTAAAAATTTTTTCTTTGAACGCAAACGGCATCCGCCAACATAAAAATGAATTAGAATACTTTCTTAAAAATAAACAAATTGATGTCATGATGACTTCTGAAACTCATTTGACCTCAAGAAATACGTTTAAAATAAATGGTTATATACTATATGATATCAAGGACCCACGAGATAGAGCTTGTGGAGGTTCTGCCATTTTAATAAAAACCCGAGTCAAACACTACCTAATGTGTGATCATCGTGAAGATTATCTCCAAGCAACGAACATTTGCGTTGAGGAATTAAATAGAAACCTAGTAATTTCATCGTTATACTCCCCGCCTAGATTTTCAATATCGGAGGACCAATATTATAAATATTTTAAATCATTAGGACCGTGTTTCCTAGCCGCTGGCGATTATAACGCTAAACATACCTTCTGGGGGTCGCGACTTATAACACCAAAGGGTCGTGTTTTATTTAACACAATTTCTAAAATGGATTTACATGTGGTAGCGAGCGGACAACCAACATATTGGCCCACTGATCATCAAATACCAGATGTCATAGATTTCGGCGTGGTTAAAAACATTCCCATTCATGTTGAAGCCTACCTAGAATTATCTTCCGACCACACACCTACAATTGTTACTATAATGAACCCCAATAGAATTGTACCTCCGACTGGTTACATAGCGCCGACAGCTACGCAAATTAATTGGTTAAAATATAAAAAATATCTCAGTACCCATTGCACAGAAAATATTTCGCTCAGTACACCGGATTATGTAGATCGCTCTATTGACAATTTTGACAGTTTTCTGAAACTAGCTGTTCAACATTCCAGCGATACCCCCAAAAAAATTAAAAATAAAAAAATATATTCTTCAGAAGTCGAGCGGCTCTTGACTGAAAAAACGAGAGTTCGAAGAGAGTGACAACTTTACAGATCCCCGCAACTTAAGATTTTATTAAAATAGTGCACAAAAAAGCTAAGAAAGTTACTGCAGATCAGAAGAAACGATATTGAAAAAGGAAATCTGTTTGTTAGTCACTTGAAAAACGTATTTACACCAAATATATTTCACAATATTGCGGTCGAGTTACCACCTGTTGCTGCTAGAGCAGCTATTCCCCTCAGATTTGAGTTAAGAGAAATCGAAAAGGCTATTTGTGACTTAAACACTACGAAGGCACCTGGTATTGATAAAATCAGTTTTAAAATGCTTTTGGAGCTACCTCCCAAAGCAAAGAAAATTATTCTTTTTTTTAATGCTATTTTACGCCTTGAATACTATCCTCAGAAATGGAAGGTTTCCTTAGTTACCATGATACCAGGTAAAGGTCATACAAAAGTTGAGTCTTATAGGCCTATTAGCTTATTATCAAATATGTCAAAGCTGTTTGAGAAATTATTAGTTTCAAAATTAACACCGATTTTAAGTGTAAATAGATGTATTCCAAACCATCAGTTCGGATTTAGAAGAAAACACAGCACAATCGAACAGACTCTTCGAATAGTAAATGTCATAAGAAAAGCATTTGAAGAAAAGAAATATTGCCCAGCACTCTTCATCGATGTTTCGCAAGCTTTTGATAAAGTCTGGCATGAAGGCTTATTACATAAATTGAAGCAAAATTTACCAGCAAACACACACAAGCTGCTAGAAAGCTACTTAGTCGGTCGCCAATTTATTATTAAAGAAGGAAATTTCTTAAGTTCACCGCAGCCCATTGCCGCTGGAGTCCCACAAGGCAGCATCCTGGGCCCCCTATTATACTTAATTTATACTTCGGACATGCCAACAAGCAACTATACACAAACTTTAACATTTGCAGACGATACAGCTTTTCTAAGCGTCCACGAAAATCGTTATGAAGCATCGCGTTACTTACAGCATCATATATTTCAACTAGAAATATGGTTACGACAATGGAGGATAATGGTCAATGAGCAAAAATGCGTACATATAACATTCACTTTGCGCCGGGAATCTTGCCCCCCTATTACAATCAATAATCAAATAATTCCTCAACATTCGCATGTAAAATATCTCGGTATACATCTGGATCGGCGATTAACGTGGAAATGCCATATAGAGGCAAAATTAACTCAAATGAAACTAAAAGCCATTCAAATTCATTGGCTTATTGGAAGAAATTCTGTCCTTAGTCTCGATTGCAAGCTTCTACTTTACAACTCTATCTTAAAGCCTATCTGGTGCTACGGTATTCAACTATGGGGAACTGCCTCGGAATCTAATATCGACAAAATTCAAAGGCGCCAAAATAAACTTCTTCGAATCATCACAGCAGCTCCCTGGTATGTTAAAAACTCAAACATTCATAAGGATCTCAATGTGCCATTAGTTAAAACTATGATTACAAAATATGCAATAAAATATTTAAAAAGGCTTGAACAACACCCAAATCCACTAGCTCGAAATATTTTAAATCATGGCGGCCACACTCGCTTAAGAAGAAGAGACACTGCAGCACTTACCCAATTAGATGGGCGATAAACACCTATAAAAGTGAACATAACCCGTGATGAAGAAAATTTTGTCTGGCACTGGCAGGACATAAAATAACGTATTAGGTTAAGATTTGATTAATTATTGTTAGTTCATATTTAATATATGAAGATTCAATAAAAAATAATGACAAAAAAAAACTTCAGAAGTAAATGAACAACATGTTAAAATAAATTAAAATAGATAATCATTCAAAGCAAATTTCGATCTACCAAAGGTTGAATACAATTTGGTTTAAGGATTGATGTTTGACTAATGACGTCAGCAGTCGTCGATGGCTGCGAGTGTTAAACAGCAAGCCCTCTGAGGAGATTGAGTGGTTGCAATCGAAACATGTCAGGGTAACCTGTCCGTAAACACCTGGGTTCGAGCCCATATTGAGTCAAGAATGAAAAATTATCAGTAAATTTTAATTGATTTTCATGTTGTAAAATTCCTTTCTTCATAAAAATAATTTAATGAAAATTAAATTTAATGAACTTAAGCCTAATTAAAAATATTAAAAATTTGGATTAAAAACCATAAATAGTTCAATAAAATAACCACAATACTAATAATTGTTAAAGCTAAGGCACGAGCTCTATGTTTGCATTTGTCCTTCAAGTTGTGCTGAAAAGGTCAACAAGAAAAAGAAAGACAAAAAAAATAAAAAAACAAAAAATATTTACTTTGAACTTCAAGAAGAATTCTTGACAAAAGTACGAAAAAACAGAAGTAAAGGAACAACATGTTAAAATAAATTAAAATAGATAATCATTCAAAGCAAATTTCGATCTACCAAAGGTTGAATACAATTTGGTTTAAGGATTTATGTTTGACTAATGGCGTCAGCAGTCGTCGATGGCTGCGAGTGTTAAACGGCAAACCCTCTGAGGAGATTGAGTGGTTGCAATCGAAACATGTCAGGGTAACCTGTCCGTAAACAGCTGGGTTCGAGCCCAGATTGAGTCAAGAATGAAAAATTATCAGTAAATTTTAATTGATTTTCATGTTGTAAAATTCCTTTCTTCATAAAAATAATTTAATGAAAATTAAATTTAATGAACTTAAGCCTAATTAAAAATATTAAAAATTTGGATTAAAAACCATAAAAAGTTCAATAAAATAACCACAATACTAATAATTTTTAAAAAAAAATATTTATTATTTAATTTAAGTCTATGGACAAATTCCTTACAGACTATCTTAATGCATTAACATAATAATTTATTTATTTAAGCAAAGAAAGAAAGATTAGAATAAACATTATTGATTTAAATATAATATGCCCAGTAAAAACAAATGTGTTGAGTAATCAGAAAAACACGAAGGCAGATCAGTCCAAAAATGGCTGAGAAATGATCCAAAAACCACATCTACCTCTAATTTTTTCCAAAAATCCCTTGTTGTTGTATTTGTATTACTTTTTTCTGTATATCTGAAGAGCGGGAAGAGCCAAAGTTTCCAAATTGGGTAGACGCAGTTAGGTTATCAATACACAGCATCCGACAAAATGTGGGCGGCATTGTAGAAGTGGGCGTGGTACCTCCCGTACAAAACATATCAAAAATTGTACAAAACATATCAAAAATTGTGTAAAAACCTGATTTTTTTAGACTGTTATATGACTTATGGTTAGCCCTTATATATCAAGAGATCGGAAATCTTTAGTAAAAAATATTTTCTCAAAAACTCGGAAAAGTCAGTTCAGATACGAAAAAGTTATGACCAAAATAAATTTTTTTTTTTTAAATACCCACCATAAATCTTCCCGAGTCCAAGATTTATAACGCAACTAAAAGCTTTTAAAGGCTTAAAATGTTTTTTACCTAATTTCAATTTCTATTTCTGTAAAAATTGTAATCGTAGGATAAATTACAACTTTTTGTCGTAACCAAGAAAAGTAGCTTTTATATTAATGAAGCATTACCCAGCGGTAAATATTGAAAGGACCGCAAGTGGCAGGCCTTTTTGAAGGCCTCTATACTCCTTTCTAAAAGATTCGCTTCGCATGATATCTGCCTTCAGAAGTATGCCTTCTAGAAGGTATAAACTTCTTTTTAAAAGACCTTCTGAAATATTTTATACACATTCGCTACTCCCTTCTTTGAGAAGGGAGAAAGGAAGGTGTTCAGTTGTATTTACTTTTTATTTTTAGTGACCTTCCTTACTCCCTTCTTTGGGAAGGGATCGATGTTGTTTTTAAAGGAAGGCCTTGCGCCCAATGACAACCTGTGTAAAAAATAAATAAGTATGGAATGCGGCGCGAAGGGCTTCTGACTGCTAAATAAGGCCTTCTTTTAGGCCTCTTTATTCCTTTTAGTTACTGCTGGGTAAACTTTAAAAATACAAACACATACAAATGCTGCTCAACGTTAATACTAACGCATTTTTTTAGTATTTATTAAATAGAAAAAATTAAATTTTCTTTTAAACTTAAATCTCTGGGGCATATAAAACAAACATGCCAAAAAATGTATTATATTTTTATATACAATGGAATTTTAATGATATTTGCTCAACTCCTTTTTTTTCTTCAACAACATTAAAAGGAAAAATACGCATTAATAATGTTGACAATTAAGACTCGAAAATGGGATGAAATAAAAAGGTAAATAAAAAAAGATATTAATGGATAAAAAATAAAACTTAAAGCTGGCAAATACGTACAGGATATATAAAAAATGTCAGAATTGCTTTAAAACAATATTTATAGAATTCTTAAAGTTTATTTACTTTAAAAGACATAAATAAAAGATATTCATAACTTTTAATTGAAAAAGATTTATGTATATTCAAAAGAGTCAAAATTTTTTTTTTTTTTAATATGAGTTTGAGTAGAAGGCATATGATATCTTTAAAGTACACAACACTGTTTTAATGATTAATTTCTTTTCACTGAAATACTGGGTTTGTTTCTTTTTAATGCATAATCTCATTTCAATAAATTGTCATCTTACTGTCAGATGAATGAATTTTGTTGTAATAGCATGAACGTCACTCATATCAGTTCGGCTGTTGCTGCTTCAACAATTGTTGATTTGTAAACAAAAGTCAAAGATATCAGTCAAAAGAGTTTTTCTATGATGCTCGTCTTCTTTTCAGTTTGGTTTAAACCTTTGTTAGTCGTCCCCCTTTTGTTAATGTTGTTAGTTTGCTTTGGATTTTTGTTTACTAAGTTATGTTCATGCGTGTGTCTTTTGGTTTATTTACCTTTTATTTCTCCATTTAAATTCTCAATCGTCCTTAACGGGGAATTATTTATTTCTCAGATTTTACTTTGTGTCTTGTATTTGTTTTGATTAAAATTCAAGTGTAAATGAGAAAGAAGAGAAAGAATAAATTTTTTTTTTTTTTTTTGAAGTGATTGCCTAGGTTTGGGATATTTTGGTTTTATTTTAAAACCACCTATTGAATTGGCATCTGTGACAATAATTTGGATTTTTTTTTGAGTTCTAAATAAAGTTTGCTGGAAAATTGTTTTGTGGTTAAATTTTAAACGACCCTTTTAATGCAAAACATTATACCAATCAAAAATATATGTTAATAAAGGGGTGAACGGGGGGTATTGAGTTAAAACACGTCAAACCATCACGAAAAAATGGCATTTTCGGCATCAGCACCTCCGATTTGAATGAAATTCAACACAAATGTTATATGTAATTGGACTTAAACAAAACATAAATTTCAGACCACACATTCTTTCGGCATCCGAAATATGACGTCATAAAAATGTGAAAAATGTTTAAAAAAACACAAAAGTCTCCTTACAAAAGGGGATAGAACTCTTGAACTACGCAAGATAATTTAGTTTTTTTGGTATCGTTTTAAAGGTGAAAGTGCACCCTTTAAAATGATATGCATATTGTGTTTTTCTAAGAAAAGGTCAAAGGTAAATTTTTGGGGTCTTGAGTTCAAAGGTCCATATCTAGAAAAGTATATTTTTTAAAATTCTTAAAAAAATATATGTTAAGTATTATACCCTCTTCAACATTTGGCAGAAAATTTAATGGTGGAGACTCGATTGGTGTCAGAGTTATATACCAGAACGTGATTCTAAGTATGTTTTGTGTTCAAAAATCCCTTGTTGTTGTTGTATTTTAATTATTTTTTTCAGTATATCTGGAGAACGGCAAGAGCCAAAGTTTCCAAATTTAGTACACAAATTTTAGTTATCAATACACACCATCCCACAAAATGTGGGCGGGACTGGAGAAGTGGGCGTGGTACCTCCCGTACAAAAAATTTAAAAAAATTTTTGTATCTGAACCGATTTTTCCGAGTTTTTCAGAGAATATTTCCTACTAAAGATTTCCGATCTTTTGATATATACGGCGTAACCATAGATCATATGACAGTCCAAAGATTCAGGTTTTTATACAATTTTTGATATTTCTTGTACGGGAGGTACCACGCCCACTTCTCCAATCCCGACCACATTTCGTGGGATGGTGTGTATTGATAACTAAAATTTGTGTACAAAATTTGGAAACTTTGGCTCTTGCCGTTCTCCAGATATACTGAAAAAAATAATTAAAATACAACAACAACAAGGGATTTTTGAACACAAAACATACTTAGAATCACGTTCTGGTATATAACTCTAACACCAATCGAGTCTCCACCTTTAAATTTTCTGCAAATGTTGAAGAGGGTATAATACTTAACATATATTTTTTTAAGAATTTTAAAAATATACTTTTCTAGATATGGAGCTTTGAACTCAAGACCCCAATAATTGAGCTTTGACCTTTTCTTAGAAAAACACAATATGCATATCATTTTAAAGGGCGCACTTTCACCTTTAAAACGATACCAATAAAACTAAATTATCTTGCGTAGTTCAAGAGTTCTATCCCCTTTTGTAAGGAGACTTTTGAGGTTTTTTCACATTTTTCTCATCTTTTATGACGTCATATTTCGGAAGCCGAAAGAATCTGGGGTCTGAAAATTTATGTTTTGTTAAAGTCCAATAACATTCAACATTTGTGTTGAATTTCATTCAAATCGGAGGTGATGATGCCGAACGACTTAACGGTTTGACATGGATTCACTCTATTATTTTAATCCGGTCGGAAGTTTAAGTTTAAAAAATTAGAACAATAAACTAAAGTTTAATAAAAAATTATTTAAATTTCAAAGGTAAATAGATGGTTTAAACATATGAAATTTATATCTGGTATTCGGGCCTTGCAGCTGTTCTTGGCGAAGCCATCCTGAGCATCTACTTTTGGGCCAATGTTTCAATCTTGGCCTCCAGTGTATCTTCTGTTTAGGGTGTATAAGCATAAACAGTTACTTTACGGTGGTCCGGAAGAATAATCAAAACGTATCAAATCGCACGTCCTTTGAAGCCAATTGACAGAAATAGATTGAAATATCTTGATGGTTGGTGTCGCCGTATGGTGTAAAGCGCCTTTGGTAGCATTCTTCAAGCGTAAAAATATTCATAATTATTTGATATAGTAAACAGATCATTAATGTCATTATTTGAATGCCGTTGGTGTTTTATAATTGCAATGCTGAAGGTCTAAAACGGGTAAGTAAATCAATCATAATAATATTCTCCTTCAGTCTCTAAGAAAAATGTAGGTAAGAATCAATCTAATTCACTTTCGGATTATTTTTAGTACGAATTCAGGATTAAATCAACTTTATATTACTTGAATCAAACGCATTTTAAAATTGATTCAATTTAAGTTTTTTCATTTTCGGATTATTTCAAGTACGAATCCGGGATTAAATTAACTTTATAGTATTTGAATCAATCTTATTTTGAGATTGATTCAATCTTAGTTTTAATTAAATCAAAACTTGAATTAATATTAATGTACTTCAATCAAGAAAATCCGTACTTACCGTACTCTTGATACCGCTTCGGATTGATTTAAGAACGGATGGATTGATATTTCTTTTCAGTGCTGGTTTTCTAAAATCAAAATATATGAAAACAGATTGATCGAGAATATATTTCATTAAATTTCAGAACAAAAATTAATCAAATGGAAAGGGAAAATAAAATAAGGAACCCGATTTGGTTTATTATACCCTTCACCGAAGGTAGAAAGGGTATATATAAGTTTGTCATTCCGTTTGTAATTTCTACAATATTGATCTAAGACCCTATAAAGTATATATATTCTGGGTCCTTATGAGGAGCGAAGTTAATTTAACCATGTGCGTCTTTCCGTCTGTCCTTTGAAATGGGTTTTCCGAAGACCCCATATATGATGGGGGCCAGGTTATTATACATTTATGTCACATATGGACCGGAATTGTTTGCTATTAAAATTCAGCAAGATCGGTCCACAAATGGCTGAGATATGAGCAAAAAACCACGACTACCTTTAATTTTTCCCAAAAATTCCTTGTGGTTGTTGTAATTTTATTACTTTTTGCTGTATATCTGGGGAACGGCAAAAGCCAAAGTTTCCAAATAAGGTACACACATTTAAGTTGCCAATACACACCATCCTACAAAATGTGGGTGGGATTGGAGAAGTGGGCGTGGTACCTCCCTTACAAAAAAATTAAAAATTGTATAAAAACCTAAATTTTAGGGCTGCCATATGTCCTATGGATATGACTTATATACCTAAATATCGGACATTTGTAGAGAGCATATTTTATAAAAAATTCGGGAAAATCGGTTCAGTTACAAAAAAGTTACGACCATAACTCAAGTAAATGGCAAATTTCTTCTTAAACACGTCGCTATATTAATCTGTCAAATCGGTTAAAACTTTGTCATTCCGTTTGTAATTTCTACAATATTGATCCTACACCCTATAAAGTATATATATTCTGGGTCCTTGTGAAAAGCGAAGTTCAAAACTGGTTGCCTCTTATTCGGGCCATATTTCATTTTAATGATATTCAAACAACGTTCGTTTATGGTTCAGTCGTCTAGGGGGTTGAGTTTAGAAACTGTTAGTCCTCTGGTTCAATTTTTCAAAGAGAATTTTTCTTTTAATTTGTATGTTCTAAAAACGATTTTAAAAAAAAATATTTACCAGTTTTATTTAGTTTTTGTCTAGTTGCTCTGTATTCTGCTCGCACAATGGTGTAGGGTATATAAGATTCGGCACAGCCGAATATAGCACTCTTACTTGTTTTTTATATTAAACGCACTGTGCTTTTGCTCATTTATTTGCTTATGGTATAGTGGCCTATAAGTTTCCAGATAATGGGGTTGTATACGATTACGGAATGTGCTACGCAAATAGTGAAAATGTCTCTAAAATTACAAAAAAATGTTAAACTAAGCGTTTATTAAGAAATTTATTTTAGAGATTTTAATATTTGTCTAATTGTTTCTATTAAAGAACTTTTGGACTTTCGTTTTCATTAATCATGTCATATACACTCAGGTCTCGTTTTATGCGATAGATGCGTTCCAAAAAAATCTCATAAATTGTATTCGCATAAAACGTAGAGTATCGTATAAAAATTTATGATTCGTTCCAAAATTCTGAAAAATCGCATAAATTCAAATTTTAATTAAAAAATCAAAAGAAAATCATATAGAAAAATCAACAAATATGTATGTGAAGCGCACAACCCAATAAAAATATTTTGTTGGAATTCCTTTATATTTGGCATAACTATTGTTCTAGTAGATATAATGTTTATTTGTCGAATTTTTTTTTGATAATAATTTCAAACTAAAAAAAATCATACAAAAAAACATTAAAGGTGCTTCTTATATAAAGTCGATTGATCGTTATGTAAAAAATTAATTAAAAAAAAAAAAAAAAATTTTTTTTCATCTGCAAAACCGGAAATGACCAATTTAAATCAATTTTTTCTAACTTAGTTCTAATATTTTTTTTTTAATTTAAATTGGCGTTTAGTGTCCTTTTCATATTGTACAAGTTTTATTATGGGAGGGTCCTCTATTAGTTTAAAAATTATGCAAATTTCTTTGCAATCGTTCATGTGGTTATTACAATGCTGTACCGTAAACGACAGGAAAGAATGAGTTAAAATTAAAATTTTTCTAACTTCCACCTAATTTTTAATTCCATTTTTGCCGAAATTAGCCTTCGTTGCAAAACTTATATTATGTGCTTGCTCTTCATGAGTTTAAAAACACTCATACATACCCAGCTAAAACTTACATTGCAAAGTAATGAGTTAAAAAGCTAATATAACGACTCTTCACTACTTATACATTGGCATTTTAACTCATTATTTTAACACGGTGATGTCATTGGAGGCAAGTACTTACCACCCTCGCTTACAAATAGGGAGTTAAATAAGTCATTACCACATTCGCTTACAAATAGGGACTTAAATAAGTTATTACTCCGATGTCACCAAAATCACAACTAACATGCCATGACTATAAAATTTCAGTACAGCATAATTTTTCATATTCAAATTTATTACAAATTGTTTTTTATTTATAATAAAAAAAAACAAATTGTAAGAACAAATATTTTAAATCAATTTGTATTAGATTTGAAAAAACTTCAACCGTAGATGCATTTTATTACGAATGAATTATAAATTTCGTTAATCAACTCATACACAAGTACTTAGGTATCAGATTATATGTCAGCCATTACCAAACTACTTCTATGTAATGCAGATGGTATGAAGTAGTCATTGAAAAGTAAGTTGTTCAGTAATGGCAAGTCATTACCAAGTTTTTGCTGGGTACGTATCGACTATGCATATAACCCAACAAACACGAAGTCAAACCTTTGATATGAAATGACTTTATCATTTGACATCAAACACAATTCTGAAACGTTTTTCAATTGTTTGATTTAACATTTAAATTCAAATTGATAATAATTTGATAATAAACTTTTGATTTCAAATGTTTTATCAATTTGATGTAAATGTTAAATTCAAATCAAAAATAAACTTGGCAATACTAAAGCGAAAAATAAATGTAATCTTTAAAAATGGCGATTAAAGTAACATTTTTTACTTTGTGGTTACATGTGTTTTACTAATTAAAATAAGTTTTAATATTTAGTAAGCAGCTTATTTCTTGTGAAAAATAAAAATTATTTGTGAGTAATTACAATGATTAAAAATACGAAAAAAGGAAAATAAAACGGAAAAGTGAAGAAAGTTTGTTGAATGATCGCGGTGCTACAATCCTCATAATAAAAGGGAGCCAAGTTGTTTATCTTTCCAAGAATAAGAGGACGGAAAGAACATTATTTCTTTATGGTGTCGAATGTTTATCTCACAGTTTAATTTAAATAAATAATGAATTTAAATTAAAAAAAATAAAATGTTTTTATTTATATTCCACACTGTATTATATTTCACATTTGAAAAACATTTGAGAATTACTTCTGAAAGCAAGTTGAAAATAAAGTCATTTTTCAATTTGAAAATAATTTCCCCTTTTTGTTGAGAACGCTATGATTTTCAAATCATTATCAAACGTTTGTCGTTTGAGAAAACGTTCGATTTCAAATCATTTTCAATTTGAAATCAAACCTCCGTGTTTGTTAAGTAAAAAACACAAAATAAAACAAACTATAACAATTATATCAGTGATGCAAACTTGTTTTAATTTAAAAGCGGTAAAAAAGCTTAAAAAACATCTAAAGTTTAAAAAAAAATCGTTAACTTAGAAATCGCAAAAATTTGAATCCGCAAAAAACGAGACCTGAGTCTATATTGTTTTGATGTTTTCCGCCTTTAGTGTCTTTACAGCGATTTTCTTTATTTAACCCTGACTTACAGTGTTGCCAATTCAGCCATTTAGTGGTATGATTTATTCATTTCGTTTAGCCTTGAAAAAAAATCAATTTTTTTAGCAAAATTTTCTTTAACTTATTTTAATGTTCTACGAAAAAATGTATCCTAAAAATTTAACGTAAATGTCTTTCAAAATAAAAAAATTAAATTTATTGATAATATGAGCCTTTCGTTATTTAAGTATATTTCTTACGTTTAGTTTTTTGTTACTAAAAATGTTTTAATTCATACAAAAAAATCTTTTTTTAATCTAAGGTTTTTGTTTATTAGTAAATAAATATTCTCTGATTTCCATATAAACATAATTTAAACAATTTTTAATATTTAAATTTCCTGCCTTAAATGTTTAATGACGTTGAAAGATTTGTAAGCATTAATTAAGGTCAAGTCTTGATCCCAAATACTTAACTTATTTCGAAAAGATAAACCATCTGCCTAACAAAGAAGGTGTTAATGTAAAAATAATTATAGATCTTAACAATAATATTTAAATAACCTCATTTGTTTTGTATACGAACACAATGTAATTTTCTATTTCCATTAAATGAAGAGATACATGTGACCACCTGTATTTATCGATATTTCATTTAACGGACAAAATAACATAATTATAATTGAAATGTCTGGCAAAAGATTTAAACCACAATATTAATGTTTCCGAAGCAATATCTATTTATATACACACATACATACATACATACATTTAAGGATATTATGACTTAAGGAAATGCTTTTATGTGTTTTAGGAAATCCTTCGTAAACTTGAATAAGCCTCTTTTATTAATAACAATTAAGAAAATTTCATAAAGAAAAAGCAAAGAAAATAGATAAACTAATAAATTAAGTAAAATTGTCATCGAAATTACTGACATTAAATTGAAATACATTTTATATTTTATCTTAAGGTTCATTAACTAAACTTGAATACAATCTACAGAAATCAAGGATAACAACTGATATCGTAATTATTACCGCTACAGCTTAAAATTATTTAAAATTGAATACGGTATTGATATCAACACCGAAATAACAAATTCTTTAATGCCGGTACCAATTCCGATTCTCGTTTCGGTTGCCCACAAAGTGCTGAAAATGTTTAGTTGTTTCTACTCTGCGACGTAGACATTTTTATAACTTTTTAGAGAAACATCCCTACGATAATTGCTACCAAGAAAAAGTGTGGCATTTAATTCGTATAGACTCCTTCAATTTTTTTAACACTCTTATTTGATTGGTTAATTAAAGTGTCAAACGATAAACCTGTAAATTCTGTACAGGTACACCGTTATCGATATAATTAAAATGCCGATATTCATACTGTATTAGTTTAAACCGATATCTAAATAACAAATATTTTAGTACCGATGCCGAACATCGTTTCGATTGCCAAACTTGACCCAAAAACATTCTTACAATAAATGGCTCTAAAATAAATAACTTCTGGAACGTAAGAACTCTCTCTCTCAAACTGGTAAACTGGCTCAAGTCGCAAGAGAAGCGTCACGCTTACAAATCGAAATTCTTGGCATCTCCGAAGCAATATGGCCAAGCTGCGGCGAGCACAAACTTACATCTGGCCAAGTTTTTATATACTCTGGACTTAACGGTCAAAATGCATCTCACCATTATGGCGTTGGATTTCTGCTCAGCCCGAACGCGTTCCAATCTCTGATCAAATGGAACCCTGTTGACGAAAGAATTATGACTGCAACCTTCCGTACCAAGGTGCGGAATACAGCCATACCCCAATGCTATGCTCCCACGGAAACTTCACATACTTAAGAACATACCACAGGGGTACATTAAAATCTTGCTTGGCGATATGAACGCCAAAGTAGGCGATAACAACGCTGACTTAATAGAAATGATGGGTAAGCATGGCTTAGGTACTATGAATGAAAATGGCGAACTCCTTACAGAAATGTGCAGTTCCTCGTTATCGGTGGTACCCTGTTCCCCCACAAACGGACCCATAAGATCACCTGGGTTTCTCCAGACGGCCGAACCGAAAATCAAATCGACCACATTTGCATAAACAAGATGTGGAGGTGCAGTTTACTAGATGTGCGAAACATACGCAGTGCAGATATTGCCTCCCACCACCACATTCTGATAGCCGAAACACGTTTAAAAATCACACCATACATCCCCAAGTTTAGATGTTCAAAATCTCAAAAGATTGAGATATTGCCAGCAACTACAGTCAAATATTGCAAACATTCAATCTGATAACAATATTGATTCGAAGTGGACTGCCATAAAGACAGATTTCCTGGACGCGTAGTACTTGGAAAGACGTAAAAATAGAAAATAATTGCTAACAAACGCAACGTGGGAGATCATCGACGAGCGGCGAAGTAAAAAAAGCTGATATTAACAGAGCGAAAACACGTGCCTCTAAAGAACTAGCACAAACCGAATACGAAATTCTAAATAACTCAGTGAAACGAATGTGCAGACACGACAAGCGATCCTGGATTAACTCCATCGCAGTAGAAGCAGAAGCAACTTAAAATTGCTATATGAATGCACCAAACGATTGTCGGCATGGTGAAAGAACGGCAATGTTCCCATAAAAGCAAAAGATGGCAAACTCCTCACTGCAGAGGCGGAACAACTTTCACGCTGGTATGAACACTTTGTCGAGCTTTTCAATGTCCCCAGTGAGACTTACGTCAACTGGACTGAATTTGTGCCAAACCTGCCGGTTCCCCAAGTAACGCGTATGAACACAGAATGTCCCAGCATCCCCGAGATTGAAGCAGCAATTCGGAGCATGAAAAGGGGCAAAGCGAGTGGAATTGACAACGTGCATGTGGAACTTTTTCAAGCGGACTCTTAGGTATCTGCACGAATTTTACACGAGCTATTCCAGAAAATCTGGGAAACCGAAACATTTCCCACCGACTGGCTACAAGGGATCATAGTAAAAATACGTAAGAAAGAAGCACTAAGCGACTGCAATAATTGGAGAGGAATCATGATTCTATGCAGCTGCCTCAAAATCTTTTGCAAAATCATACTTATTCGTATTGAAAAGAAAATTTACGATACGCTCCGGCGCCAGCAAGCCGGATTTCGCAGCCGCAAATCATGTATTGACCATATTGCTACTTTAAGAATAATCATGGAACAAATAAACGAGATGCAGGAATCGATCTACCTTGTTTTTATTGATTTCCAAAAGGCTTTCGATCTAATTAATCACCAAAGCATATGGGCAGCGATGGGCAGAAAAGGCGTTCCGTACAAGATCTGTAATCTTATCAAGTCACAGTATCAGCGTTTTGAATGTAGCGTAAAACATGGCAACAAACTATCCCCTAGTATATCTGTTAAGTCTGGAGTCAGGCAAGGATGCGTCCTGTCACCATTACTGTTCCTCATAGTCATTGACGAAATCTTAATCGGGGCAATTGACAACAACCCTAATCGTGGTGTATTGTGGCACCAACTACGCACGGAACACATGAACGACCTTGTGTTTGCTGATGACGTTGTCTTAATACCTAAGCGACAATCTGATGTTCAAAGTAAAATAAACATATCTAATAAATATGGCCTTAAGATCAATGCTGACAGAACCAAATCGCTATATATAAACACTTTACACACAGAACCACTTACTCTGTACGGCCGGGACATCGAATCAGTCACAGACTTCACTTACCTAGGCAGCCAAATTACACCAGACGGAGGTACTCGTGTTGATATACCACACAGAATCAAGAAGGTGAAAGCTGCTTTTGCTGGCCTATATAAGAACTGGCGAAGTAATCAAATCAGCACCAAAACAAAAATTCGCCTCTTCAAAAGCAATGTCCTCTCTGTACTGCTTTATGGATGCGAAACTTGGCTCACGTCTGTTGAAATTAACAACAAGTTGCAAACCTTTGTCAACAGATCTCTGCCTCATATTCTCCACATATGGTGGCCACACAACTGGGTATCAAATGAGGAGTTATACCGCAGAACCAAAATAAAACCAATTGGTGTTGAAATTCGGTTAAGGACATGGAGATGGATAGGACACGTGCTACGTAAACCAGCCAATGACGTGTGTAGAGAGGCCTTTGATTGGAATCCTCAAGGAACGCGAAGAAGAGGCAGAGCACGAGTTAGCTGGAGACGAAGTCTTGAAGAAGAGATAAATCTTCATCCGGGAAATTTATCATGGAATAGAGTAAAACGCTTAAGTTCAAATAGAAATGATTGGAATAATTTAGTATTGGCACTATGCGCCCACGATTTGGCGTAAAAGCAACAAATTATAATTATTATTATAAAATAAATAACTTAGAATCCTTCCATTTCGGTTTCTAAATAACAGTAAAATATACATTGCCATTACACTTTTACTATGGTTATCTATGGTAATTTTATAAAATTTATATGGTTCGTTGAACACCCATATCACAATGCACGTGGATTATATAAACCATAATAGTTCTATATTTTCTGCGACCGTTTTGAAGAAATTGTGCGTGTTCATAACTGCAGTGAAAAAAACTGTAGACTGCTCATTAGGGGTAAGACTTTTTTGTAACATCTATTGTGCATGGCCGTACATGGTGAGCAATGGCAAGAAATAAATAACTGCGTTTTTAGTTTTTTATTTTATTAAAAAAAAAATCCCGCACCGACCAAGATTAAAAATTGTGGGTCTAAAACTGGAATAAGAAAAAAAATTCAATTGAAAAGGCCTAAAATTTGTTTGTAATGTACAAATATTCTGTTTATTTATGAGTTCTGTTTTACTTTTTTATTTTCAAGATAAAAATATAAATCAGAATTATAGCTTGCAAATAGTTTTATTTTTTAATTTTTTCATTAGATGCAATAAATTTCAAGTTCAAAGTGCGTTCAGTTTTACAATAAGTATAGATTTCTTGAATTACTTTAATGCCTCGTTCTGCACAAATTTTGGTTCGTTTTAAATTTAGAATAGCGGAATCTTCCTCCACCCAGTGTTTAAGTCAGTGATAACCAAGCCCCAAACTAGCCATGCCCCGAACGCACGCGCACAAAGATATTATGTGCTTGGGTGCGGTCGCAGATACTGATGATTTCGAATTTTTTTGCATACGATAGACGCTGACGTATCGAATGAAAACACGATAAATGTAATGTCGAGTTACTCGATATCGAATTCAATACATTTCATTCGATATCGAGTTTCATGATACCAAAATAAATAATTTCGATCAATTTTGCTCGATATCGTATGCGGTGATTAGACCCCTGATGTTTTGAAACGAACAAAGTTCTTGTTTGCATGTGAATTGCCAACCGTGTGAAAAATATGATTATTGACTGCCTCGCGAGCCTATGGAGTGGCTATCACTGGTTTAAGTAAACATATATGAGCACTTTTGAAGGGCTTTACAGATGTTTCCAAATTTTTTAAGTTATTGTGGCGAAAACGTTGATCTGAAAACCATATATCGTACCATGCGCTGCATATAAATTGGCAAATGGTCAAAAGTTCTGTCCTGTATTCGGGTTTAAGTATAAAAGTTAAAAGTGTCAGAATGGCTCTGGAATTTCAGCAGCCGTTACTGAGTTTCTAGAACTCATTACTTTAATTTAATATATAAACATTTCTGTATAAATGCAACACATTAAATGATGAGCTCATGAACAATTGTAGACAGCAGCAGTTTGTTTAGACGATTTCTGGAATTTACCGTTACTTTGCAGTCACACAGCAAAACAAAAAGCAAAACAAATCAGAGAACGTAAGCGAGAAACCAGTGGTGGTTATGCTTGTCTTTAAGAATTTACATGTAAACTTTAATCTTAGTCGGTGCGGGACTTTTTTCTAATAAAATGAAAAACTAAAAACGCAGTTATTATTTTTTTGGCATTTCTCATCATGTACGGCCATGCATATTAAAAAAAAAAAAAAATGCAAAAGTCATATCCCTAGTGCTCATGCTTATATTTCGTTCATGTGCCTATAGATTTGTCTTAAGAACTATGTTCGCCCCGATGGCCGTTTTCTTTCTAAAACCAAACGCACAACCGAAAAAATAAACAAGCCAAAAACTTTATCGAAATAAAAATCAGAATACATATGAACATCAACGCGTATTCGCCACTTGCAAGAACATGAAGAAATTAATTCCGTTGCTCTGCCGGCGCTATATTTATGTCTTGTTTAAATCGATAGCGCATGAAGATGTGGTGAAGCGATTCATATTTTTCTCTACACACCGAAAGAAAATATGGTTGGAGGCAACCATATTCTGAGAAACATACTATGGTTGAATTTTAATAATATTTGCGTCTGTATGTCACTATGTTATTGTTTAATATATCCATAGTATTGTTAAAACTAACCGTTCTATGGTCAAAATTTACCATTTATGGTCAAAAGTATCAATAATTGCGGAAAAACTTTCCCAAGACATTGAAAAAATGGCTGAAAGAACCATAATATGGATAACATTGACCTTATATTAACCAAGTTATGGTTAATTATTTCAATAATTTAATCAATGTGGTCATCAAATGAAGTTGCAATTTTATTTCGTAATCACTGGACCCAATGGGTCAAAAAACCATCAGCTATTTAGGAAGTACTGCGAAGCAACCGCTGCGCAGAAGTAGCAAATAAAACTGTGCAAGACATTTTGCTATTATCTAAATCATTACAATTGAAAACATTTGTGTTTCATAATAAAAATATTAAAAAAAAAAATTTTCTTTTTTAAAAAATTACGTTTGGTGCGACACTTTTTTGAGTCCAAATCACCTAAAAAAGTGATATTTATTACTTGTACAATATTTGTAAAATTTGGTTATATGCCTAATGTACATACAAAGGGATTTACTCTTGTAGTCTCATGCACGAGTATCTTAATAAAAGTATAAATTGATTGACCAATACAAAAGTACTTATTATTATACATTATTGAATTTGATGTTAAAAAAATTTCAGTTTATACCATCTATATTGTTTGTCTGAGTATTAAAGCATTTTGATTATAATAAAATAATAATCTTTCATAGTTTCTTGTTGGCGTTCCTACGCTCCAGTGGGAGCTAGTGGAAGACATATACATGGTTTATCTTTACCATCTGACTTGGAAAATTAAGACCTGTTCCTACGATGATTACTTATATAAGGAAACATTTGGAGCAATAAAATTCTTGTTTTATAAAATTCAATAATTCGATTATAAAAATCTAGATTTTATTAAGTAGACTAACACCTTTAAACTTAAAGTTTAAAGTTATATTTCGAACAAACACATCATTTTGGACTTGTTTATAAGCTTATCGTAGTTAAGTTAAAATGCACGGAGGGCGTTGTTTCTAGGCAACGACAGATGGCAGCCCCATTATGCTAGGACCTGCAACAGCATACGAATAATATTTATAATTATATTAATATATGTATCACTTATATAAGCTGTAAAATGTTCATGCCTTTTGCTTCTATTTCTCTTTTTGAAAATTTCCAATCTCCGCGTGAATTGTGGAATGCCTCCGACAATCTATACATTACAGAGTTCCGTGATGGATTGACTGACTGACTCATTCATCATCGCCTAGCCCAAACCGCTGACCCTAGAAACTTGAAATTTGGACTAGTGATTGTTTATTTCGAAAATTTAATGTTTAGGGGGTTAAAAAGGTAAAAACGGGACAATTCGGTAACCTTATATCTCCAAAACTAAAAGAGATGCAAAATAAATTTAATATTTATCGTTGTTCTTTAGAAAAATAAGCGGACAGGTGTCTAGTACTTTTTTGAGATTCGGCCCTACTAGGAATAAACGGGAAAAATCTGAATTTTAGTACTTTTTTGCCACCCAAATCTATCTTTTGAACCAATAAACATAGAAACAAAGTTAATACCACGAATTTTGTACTTTACATTTAAGGGTCGAAAATCTTAACTTTTTTTTTGTACTTTTTTTTACAAAACATTTTCCTCCATTCATTGACATATTCGTACTAAATTATGTTCTTCCACTACAATACTGACATTTTTGATACTTTAATGGGGGAAAATATAGTACCCAAAATCCTAGAATTTAAACAAGTTTAAGCCTAGAAAAATAAACTTTGGCATAAAAAAAGTCCACGAAGAAAAAAGAGACGCTAACAAAGTAGCGGGTATATGCTAGTCATTATATAATTTTTTCCACCGTCATAAAAAGTGAAACTAAAACAATTAAATAACAATAATTTTACAAAAAGAAAATTGAATAAAACTACTTAAACTAATTGTAGCAGTAAAGTAATAACCATGTAATATAATTATTAAATAAATAAAAAAAAAATTTGAGAAATTCCAAGAAATAATAAGACAAATTAAACGAAAACATTAAAATCAAGATCGAAAAGGAAAAAAAAAACTTTTTTTTAGCTAGAGTAAAAACAATGTTTAACCCATTAAGGACGGATGGGTATTTAAATAACCAAAAACAGAGCCTTCGTTAAAAAAATGCTGGCTAACTTCATGTAATAGGTATCGGAAATTGGTTTTTACAGAAATATAAAGAAAGGATAGGACTACTTAAAAGCTAAATTTTTCCCCCTTTAATTGGTTAAGTTAGCGGCTTAAAGGTTAGCAATTTTTAATATTTGGAAAAAGAGAACGACAACGGCTCTGGAAAATTGGTGGAGTGGAAAATCGGAAAATCTGTTTTAGAAAAAAAATATTAGCTAAGTTGGGCCAATAACGTTGACTACAGGTTTGAATTAATGGCATGGGTATTTAATTACCCACTTCGCTGTCAGAGGGGTTTTCTTTAATTTGTTGGCAAGTAAAAATGCGTTGTTTTATGTAAAATGAACTATTTATTAGTAAAAAATAAAGAAATAAATATCACTCGTGCTCGATTATTGAGATAATTTTATCTTTTTAATGTTTTTTGGTAAGCCAGCATGAAATTGTGCAAAACAAGCCTTTGGGTGTAACTTAAATTTCCATTTTGTACAATGTGGATTGTACAATGTGTGAAACTTTCGCTTCACATTGTCCACAACAGCCACGCTTAATAATTTGGCTTATCATATGGTCAAAGTTATCCATGCGCTTTGCCATTTCTTGTGCATTTGGGACAACTTTTTCTTTTACACGAACATTATTATGAGGAATTGATACCAATGATTCAACAATGCTCACTCGAAATAAAATTGATTCATGATTGGAGATCCTTCAGCTTTTCTTAGCATGCAGTGTAATTTCCAGGCATACACTATACAAGCATCCAAAGCATTAGTAAGAAGGCCTCGGCTCTTTCGTATAAAATATAAGATACACATTCCACATTCCCTTCTTTGACAACAGAGAAGAGAAGGAGTTACAAGCACAAGCAAAAGAATAATTTTTTTTTTTTATCGCGTTACCTTTTTATGTAACTGTGAAAGAAGCGAGAGCAATGACAACGTGTGTAAAAGGATATAAGTATGGAATGGAGCGAGCAGGCCTTGTAAAGGGCCGATGTTGAATGTGAACCGCACCTACACGTCAAGTTTTTTTCTGCATTTCATTTGACATTTTTAAATTTCAGACTAACTAAATTTGAACCATGGAAAGATACACAGCGGATTCGTCAATTAGCAAAAATTGCCGTATTTGGGCGAATGATAATCCAAGAGTGATTGTCACCTACAAAGATTGACTGCTTGGAGCGGTTTTGAGCTGGCGGCATCATCGGGCCGTATTTTTTTCAAAATGAGGCCGGTCAGGCAGTTACTGTGAATGGTGTTCGCTACCGTGAGATGATAACGAACTTTTTATGGCCCGAATTGGAAGACATGGATGTGGATTATATGTGGTTTCAACAGGAGGGTGCCACTTAGCTAACGAAACTGAGGCTCTTTTGGGATACAAATTCAATGGCCGTGCAATCTCACGTGGTGGCGATGTCAATTGGCCGCCAAGATGATGAGATTTGACACCGTTGGTCTTCTTTCTTTGGGGTTATTTGAAAGAAAAGGTGTACGTCGATAAGCCAGCAACAATCAAGAGCTAAAGGATGAGATAATTCGGCACATTTACGGCATAGAACCTCAATTATGCCTTAGCGTCATCTAAAATTTGTTCCATACATAATTGAACCATACCAATATTATCATACTAAAAAGAAATGACGATAATTTTTGTTTTATTCAAAATCAACATCGGCCCTTTAAATTTAACCACTCTTTACAAAGAATACAAACCCCTTCTTGAAGTCATCCGTACTTCTTCCTTTTCCTTCCTTTCTACGTACATAGTGAAGTAAGCACACAATCACATCAATGCATGCAATAAATTAGTTTTTTTAATTTTTTTTTTTTCAAAAAATCTTGTATTTTAGAACTCTTTAAAAGCGAAGTGGGTAGAAAAATACCCATGGTCTAGGGGCCAAGGTTTGACAGGCAAAAAAAAAAAAACGCTATGTCAATATTAATGCCCATAATATCAAATGTGTGAAATTTCATCAAAATCCGACCACGAAATCGGGGGTCAGTCTTTAATGGGTTAAGAAGCAGCAACTTTTTTAATAACTTTTCTTTGTGTCTTTATCTGTATCTCTTAATATCCTGTTTTCTAAGAACAGTAGTAACTGGGGTTTTTGTGTTTGTGTTTCAATGTCTCTCTCTGTGTGGGTGTGTACTTATATCCTTTTGTAATACTTATATATGTGTGTAAAAGACATTATCAAGTTATCCTATGAGAAAAAACCATACATGTAGTTGAAAAAAAATTTTAAAAATAAATAAACGATTTACAATAATGACTTGTCAACCAATAATCTTTACTAATGCTAAAGACGCCATAAAGTTTATCGAAAAATAATTGAGAATTGGCAAATGTAATAAAACAACACTCCAATGAAATATAAAATGAAAAAATAAACTAAATTGAACACACAAATACATACATAACTACTTTTTCTAACTGATACCCAACAAGCATGCCAAACCAATTTTGTTTTCAGTTAAAAAAACTACTAAAAACATACAAAAATTCATAAATTTTTATAAACAATAACAGTTGTTCTCCAAAAGCAAACTTTGCTTCTTTGAAAACAGGTTTGAAATCAGATCATTCTCAAATAAACTGCAAACTGTTCTGTTTACTGGCATATTCAAAAAAGGTACAAAATAAAATTGTCAAGCTTCCCTCGGAGACTTTTACAAACGCTAAGACGCTTACTCTCGGTTTTACACACACGAGAACTTAAGTATTGCAAAACTTCTTTGCTTTAGTTGACATTTAATACAAATAAAAAAAATTAAGAACGAAAATACATAATCCCCAAAACAAATAAAAAAAAACTAACATTGTCAGTTAAACGTATAAGACTATACACACTTGCATTTGTCCTATATGTGTTTTCTATAAATAATTCTTATGTTTAAAAGTCAACACAACCAACCAGCCAACAAGAGTCACATGACTGGCTGTAAGTTATAAACAGCCAGGCAAGCAGTCAGGAATTCAGGCTTTAAGCAGGTAACATTTGCCTTAAAAATATTTATTTAGCATTATACTAGTTTCTTAAGCCAAATACTCTTATAAACATTAAGAAAAGCTGTTCTATAGTGTCAAAATATAACAATAATTGTATGAATGTTAAGAAAGCAAAATAACAAATAAAGAGTTCGAACAAATTCCCCACTCACACATACTCAAAACAAGAATAGAAACTAAGAAACTATAAGCTAAAAAATAAGGAAAATGAAAGGAAGCCGAAGCCAAGAAATTTAATCCCTCAAGGAACAAACACTTACTTGTACACACACTCACTAACTCACACTGACACATCGCTTTATGATTCAGTCAAGAAGCAAACATTCTTTTATTCTTTCATTCATTTATTTATTTTATCCTTAAAAAAGTAATACATATGTATTTATTTAGGATTGAAAACACTGTTTGTTTTTTTAACATCACATACCGAATAATGTATATGTTTCCTAGATATATTGATTTACAAGTATGTAGAAATAGTATTCGAAATGCGTAACGCATGCGAGGGGTGGCTTGATGATTTTATTTAAAGTTACTTTTTTATTTATTAATTTAATCACCCCTATTGTATAAGTCGAGATAGACGTCAACTTTAAGTGGATGTCACATCGAGTCGACGATAAATCCTACTAATTCTAATATACCATTTATCTTAGAAACACTTAACACTGTTTTGACTTAATTACCACTGCTTTTGTGAAAAATAAAGATATATGCTACCTTACAATTTTCCATTATCAGGCATTTAACAATAATTGCACGAACTTTTGGTCTTTGAAGACCCCTAGTGAAATTTGATGCAGAAAATATTCGTAGAACATTTTAACACTCAAAAGTGCCATTTTAGTATACTTTTGAGTTCAAAAAATTCAAAAACTTAAAAGTCCGAAGCTTCGTTAGTCCGAGCTCACCTTTCAAAACCATTTGGCAAATTTGCTCTTCCAGTAGTCTTGTTTTATTTCGCGTTGCAAGTACTGAGACTGGTTGTTTGTGTTGCACAGTGTTATTAACCAAAATTTAAGTAAATAAGAAATCCCACAGAAGTCAAAAGTTTATTTTACGTATTTAAAAAACAGGTATTTGGTAAACTTTTGGTGGAATAATTTAAGCAATTAAACTATGCCAGTCATAAATTGTAACAAGCTGGGATTCCTACCTTCACAGAAAAATGCATCTTCATATTGATGATGCCCTGACATCAGAATTGTGATATCAACGACTTTACAATTAGCAACAATGAGGCATTATTTTCATATTTAAAAAGCAAAATAAGTAGCAAAAATCCATATATTCGATTTGTTTAAACTATTTAGTTAAATACATCAAATATTTAAAGTAGCATGATTACGAAAACCATATCAGGCATGTTGCTGGTGTCTTATAATTGAGAGTTCTTTTGTTAACAAAGGGCGGAATACAACAAAAGTGAAACAAACATGCGTAAAAAGTTAGTAAATAAAATTATTCTCTCACTTTGACTTAAGTCAACCCAAATGACTCAATTTAAGGACAGTTCAAAAAACAAATAAAAAATATTTTTGATAAAATTTTCTGTTTTAACCAGTGATGGAAAATTGAAAAAAAAAATTGAGAATTGACCACCAAGCAAAAGAGTATTTTTTTCAAAATTATTGTACTTTTTAGAGTTAGTAGTGATGTTTTTGTACCGGAGTCGGATCGAAGCACCCACAAAAAATTCGCGACTCCGACTCCGACTCCAAAAATTTTCGGCATGAAAAATTTAAAAAAAAAATTTTTAAATTAATTAGTATTGTGGTTATTTTGTTGAACTATTTATGGTTTTTAATCCAAATTTTTAATATTTTTTAATTAGGCTTAAGTTCATGAAATTTAATTTCTATTAAATTATTTTTGTGAAGAAAGGAATTTTACAACATGAAAATCAATTAAAATTGTTATTGATAATCTTTCATTCTTGACGTGGCTCGGGCTCGAACCCTGGCCGGCAGGTTACCATGACATGTTTCGATCGCAACCACTCGATCTCCTCAGATGGATTTGCCGTCTTACACTCGCAGCCATCGACGACTGCTGACGTCACTAGTCAAACATCAATCCTTAAACCAAATTGTATTTCAACATTTGGTAGATCGAAATTTGCTTTCCTGAATGATTATCCATTTTATTCTTAAAATTTCCAAAATAAAAATATGTACTGCGAAATTGTCGACGCAATAATTAAAATATGGTTTCGAATTTTTACTGAATCCTTTTCTTGCTATATTTAACCATTTAAAAGGTACTCCTTAAAAAAAAAGACTTTAAAGTCAAATAACGACCAGTCTCATATATATTTAGCATTAAAGTTAGATTAGGAGTTGGAATTTCAGAGGTTGGAGTCGGAATTAGTTCCATAGCCCTAGTTGTTAATGTTAAAAAAATATCAACGCTAAATTTCTAAACAAAGAAGCATAACCAGAAAAGAGTACTAAAACGGACGTGGGGGAACCGTGGAATTTTTGAAAGGAAAAAGTACTGAAAATAGTTCCAAAGTACTGAATTTTGCATCACTGGTTTTAACATATCAAGAATGCTATTCATAAATATCAAAAACATGGGGATATACAGACAGAAAAACACTCGGGATAAATCAAGTTTTTTATGATTACTTTTAGCACGAGTCGTCCATAATAATTCAAGTACAAAAAAGACTAAAACGTACTCAAAACAATCCTAAATGAGATTACTTTCGAAAATCAATCCTGGAACTTTTTCAAATAAGTATAAAATTTAATCAAGTAAAAAAAAGATTAAACTTTTCGTTGGTGTTGCCACTCTGAGAGTAAAATTGAAAAGTGAGCGTTTTATTCTCATAAAATTTATTAGTCTCATCTCTCAGCATTGCATTCTTTATGCGTGCATACGTGTGTTTTTTCAAAGTTTTTTGTAGTTGTTAAGACAACATGCTTACGCATGTTTCGCTTTTCTATACACATTGAAAAAACGTCTTGCAAGAATCATGTGTACCACGAAGGGTTTAAAAGTAAATTTGAACTCTTGCTTCTCATTTAGTTTATATTATTGGTTAAATTTGTACGTAAGATTTTTAAAGTAAAAACAATATCGGGCATGATGTTTGTGTTTTATCGTTCTGTAATGTGTAATACGGGTAAGTAAATAAATCATAAAAACTTTTTCTTTCACGAATTCAGGATAAAATCAACTTTATAATACTTGAATCAAGCGCATTTTGAGATTGATTCAATCTTAGTTTTATTTAAATCAATCTTATTTTCTGATTATTTTAAGTACGAATTCGGTAAAAACCATTTTATTATTCTTGAATCAAGCGCATTTTGGGATTGATTCAATCTTAGTTTTAATTAAATCAATCTCCTTTTTGTGTTTTTCAAGTACGATTTCGGGTTTCGTGATCAAGCACAGCTCACGTGGGTCCATTAATTAGTTCCCGTTGTGTTACCATGTCACACCGTCTCCCATGGGTCCTATGTTGTCTGGCTGCTAGTGCTCCCACGCAGCCATCCGGTCGATTTAGTAAAGGAGTGGATCCTGTTTACACCAACATCAGAGAGACAAGTTTTGTCCCCAAGGGCTCTTCGACCAAACATTTTGAGTCTTAGGTCTCCGAATGCCGGGCAATTACAGAGAAGATGTTCCGTTGACTCTTCCTCCTCCTCCTCGCCACAACTTCTACATAAGTCATTGTTAGGGAGCCCCAGCCTCTGGGCGTGCCTCCCAATGGGCCAATGGCCGGTTATAACCGCAATCAGGTTTCTAAGATGATGTCTGGACAGCTGTAATGCCCGCCGTGTCCTTTTTTCATCTATGATGGGCTAGATTTTCCTGGTTTCCCCACAAGTAGTTTCAACGAGCCACCTCTGACTGGCGATGATATAAAACTTGTGCGCAATGAGTTGCTTACTCCTTGGGAGTGAAACACCTACATTATATGTCGAGCCGTCTCGATTCAAGGTGGTACCTGCATACGCCAACGAATCCGCCATGCAGTTCCCCGGTATGTCCCTGTGTCCGGGGACCCAATTAAGGGTGACCAGTGAATGTCTCGCTATCTCCTCCAGAGACATCCGGCATTCTCGGACAATTCTCGATGTGATGAACACAATCTCCAGGGATCTTATGGCCGCCTTGCTATCGGTAATAATGTGAATATCCCTTCCAGATATATCACCGTACCGGATGCGTCTCGCGGCTGTGTAGATGGCCATTATCTCGGCCTGGATGACACTGCAGTGGTCCGGCAGCCTTATAGGAATGCTCCAGTTTAGCTGCTCGGAGTATATGCCAGAACCGACACCACACAGTGTTTTAGACCCGTCCGTGAAAATTTGAATCGCGTTCGCGGGAATTTGTAGGTCATCATAGTGAACCACATTATCCAAAATGCTTACCGTGAAGCCAGGATCAAAGATCGGCTCGGGTGTGACATAATCAACATCCGTGTTCCAATTAATTTCGTTCAGCATGTCCGATATTGTAATCCCTCCATGCTCCGGTGGCCCTTAGTCTTACCGCCGCGTTCGCAGCCAAACTTTTCGCCAAAATGTCTGGTGGTAACCAGTTTAAAATCGTAAACAGTGCCTTAGAGGGGGTTGTTCTAATGGCACCTGTTACCGCTATCGCCACCATTCTCATTGTACGTTCAAACCTAATTTGATGACTCTTCACCTCGAGTGCCAGCCACCAAACAGCTGCCCCGTAGAATAGAATGGGTTTAATGACACATTCGTATAGCCAATATACATTTCTCGAGTTAATTCCCCAGTTTAGGCCAATGGCCCCTTTGCAGCAATATAATGCAGTTGCCACCTTATTAGTCCAGGAAATGGTGTTCATCCTCCAGTTCAGTTTGCTGTCCAATATTAGCCCAAGATACTTGGCGCTGTCAGACAGTTCCAGCGAGATCCCCTTTATCCTCGGGGTATCAAATTTGGGAATTTTGTATCTCCTTGTGAAAAGTACTAGTTCCGTTTTGGAAGGATTTACATCCAGTCCACATCCCTGGCACCATTTTGTTAGGACGTCCAATGCGGACTCCATTAGTTCAGTCAATAGTCTGGGATCTTTACCCAGAGCCACAACTGCAACGTCATCCGCATAAGCAACCGTTCTGCAGCACGTCCTTTCCATGGCCCTGAGTAGGTTATTCATATTCAGATTCCAAAGTAATGGTGAGAGTACACCTCCTTGCGGGGTGCCCCTAGTCGCAACCTTGGAGATGTTCGAGGCGCCTAAGTTGGATTCAATACGCCTGAACTGCAGAATACTGCTGACAAATTGAATAATCGCCGGGTCGATTTCCAAATGTCTCATTGCGTTAATAATTGATTTAGGTTCAACGTTGTTGAAAGCGCCCTCAATATCTAGGAATGCAACTAAGGCAAATTCCTTGTAGTGCAGGGATCTCTCTATGTGGCCCACCAATGAGTGAAGCGCAGTTTCCGTGGACCTTCCCTTCGTGTAGGCGTGTTGAGCCAGTGACAAGGAATTGTGTCCTAACGATGATCTAATATGACTATCCAAAATCCTCTCCAGTGTTTTCAGTAGAAAGGAGGATAGACTAATTGGTCTAAAGTCCTTAGCCATAGTGTGAGATGGCTTCCCACTCTTGGGGATGAAGACGATCTTATATGTTGTCCAAGTTGATGGGACATATGAGAGACTCAGACAGGCTCTAAAAATTGCCAAGAGCCATGGCATCAATATTCCCAGGTTCTTTTGTAGATCCGCTGGGATAATGCCATCCGGACCCGGAGATTTAAAGGGATGGAAGCTTTTGACCGCCCATTCCACACGATGGCGAGTTATCGGAATATTAGAGATATCCCGAGTGCCAGTAAATGTTACCTCCCTAGGCACATCATCAGTGCAACCTGGGAAGTGTGTATTCATCAGGACCTCAAGGGAGTCCCGACTGTTTGTGGTCCAGGATCCGTCCATCTTCCGTATATACGATGGAATAGCTGGTTTAGAGGATAAAATCTTACGTAGCCGACTTGTCTCCGAGGAGTTTTCCACGTCGCTGCAGAAATTCCTCCATGACTGTCTCTTGGCCTTCCTTATAAGATTTTTGAATCTATTTACTGAGGACTTGTAACTGTTCCAAACACCATTACGTTTTGCCTCATTAAAGAGTTTCCTGCTTTCTTTGCGTTTTTCAGCAATCTCCGCATTCCACCATATGGGCTTAGTTTTGCCCTTCCTGTCGATTCTTTTACAGGATTCGTTCGTTGCCTCAGTTAAGACACCAGTAAAAGACTCCACTGCGGAGTCGAGCATGGACACACTGTCTATGAGAACCGGGCTCATAGGCAGCTTGTCCTCGAGTACACTCGCATAGATAGACCAGTTGGTCCTTCTTCTATTCGTGTAGGGTTTAGCTGAATCAACTCTAAAGGAGAAATTGAAATCAATATACATGTGATCAGAGAAGGAACAGTCCTTTGACACATTCCAATCGCTAATCATATCCGCGAACTTATCACTAATAAGCGTAACATCAAGAACCCCCATTCTGTTAGTTACAATAAAGGTGGGCTCACTACCCCTATTAACTACTGTTAGTTCATTTTCTACTATGAAGTCCAAAAGCGACTCACCTCGTGGATTGACATCCGAGCTTCCCCAGATGGTATGATGTGCATTAGCATCAGCACATATTATTAGGGGGATGTTGCGCCTGCTGGCATACGACATCGCCTTCCTGGTTGTGGAGTTTGGTGGATTAGCACCCTGATCGTGTGCCATGTAGCAGCTCATAAACCAAGCTGTTCTGGTTCTGCATTCTACTGCGACAGTGCAGGTGTCCTTATCGCTAAAATCAGAAAGAATGAAAGCTTTAAGGACGTTTTTGACCATAACGCAAGCCCTGGTCTTACCTTGATCGGCTGCGTACAGAGTACTATAGCCGTCTAAACTGAGTCCGCAAACCCTGTCTCTATACAACAATGGTTCTTGGATACATATAAGCTCCTCCGTTCCTGAAGCCAATCGGAGGAGAAGGGCAGCTGACGCCGCTTTAGAGTGATGAAGGTTGATTTGTGTAACCTTCATCATAGTTCATCGCTTTGGACGACTGTGACGTTGGCATCCTCTGGGTCGTCGTCCGATTCCAGAAGGATGTCCTCATCGTCCGCCACTTCCATCTTGCCAAAGAAGTCACCCACAAGTCCACTGACCGATTGAGTGTCTTCATTGGCCGATGACGTAGCGGAATCGTCTTCCATATGCTCCGTTGATGCTGTTGCTGTTGTGGTAGTCACCGGAGCTTGAGGCTTCCCTTTGTCATCACCTTTGAAGACTCGGAGGAAGATAGTTCCAAATCCATAGAATATCTTCCCCTGTGTTTTCCGAAGTGACGGCAGAGAGTCACTGTTTATTATAACAGTGGCCTTCCTGGACTCTTCAACAGATTCAGAAACCCTCACTACTTTCCAGTCCTGTGTGGGTAGCTGGGGGTTACTGATCTGTATAATTTCCAGGATCTCCTTGGGGTCGGATGGCTCAGCGGGGATCTTGGCAATAGATCTGGGCCTTTGCGGTACATCGGCCAGAGGTATTGCCTCAATCTTAGCGCCCTGCCAAACTTCCCCCAGGGACTCCACGGCAGCCTTGTACAGCAGCGCTGAACGCTCATCCAGGGTTACCCCTTAAGACATTTAGGAACGCCCTACTAAGTGCGACGACAACCAGCTTCCAGTTCTTGGATGAAATGGTGCCGTCACTGGCGTTGCGGTCAATGATCGCCCAAATGAGGTGGTCTTTAGCCACATCTTTGTACGACCTGTTTTGCGGCCGTTGAGGCGTATATTTGGACCGTTTAGTCCCAGGAAGTGTGTCCTCCCCTGACCGTTGCCGTTTAGGCGCTACTTCGGTTGGCTTCCGTTCAGGATTGCCTTCCTCTGCAGAGGGAGGTCCACGTTTTAAACCCTCAATATGAGTTTTTGCCCACTGGAGAGAAGTTTTCTCCTGCTCAGTGAGCTCACCAATCGGTTTTTCACCAAGTCGGCTAATGATTTTGTAGGCGGAGCGCCTGGTTGGGAAGGCCCGTTTAGATGCATTTATGTGCCTTTGGGGTTTTTTGGTAGGTGCCGTAGAGGCTAAGGGAGGTGCATCAGAGAGCATCGAATCATTGTTCGTGTGCTCTCTTTGCACAGGTTTCGGCACATGGGAAACTGGATTTCTGGCAGACTGAGTCTGTACCGTCAAGCCAGCACCCGAGGAAGGGGTTTTGACAGGTTTTTCTCCCGTCCGGACCTGGGAAGCCTGATACCGACGCTGTAGTAGTAGGGTCTCCGGGGATTATAAAGCCCTTTGCCGGATACTTAGGGCATGAATTCGGACATTTCGGGGGGGGTGAATTGGGGTTGCATTTTATGCCTAACTGCCAGGCGAAAGAATACCTGCCGCTCCTCTGGAGACAGACGCAGACCATCAGCCGCTCAATATGAGAACAGACGCTGATGGATTTTATTGCGGACCGACGGCCCTCAGGAGGCCTAACAGTTGACCGTAAAGGCCAGCGGACGCATAGTCGTTAGCCGCTCCAACTAGGAGTAAACAGACGCTAATAGACAGGGGGGGTAGTTCTTGGTTCGTACTCGGTTTAGACCCTTCTGGCATGGGAGGCCCTACCGGTCTTGACTGACGTCACTACCGCCGGCATGACTCTAAACGTCCTTCTACTTAAGCCCTCGCATCGCGGCAAGATGACTACCCATTCGCGAGGGTTTAAGTGTGGAAATTTGTTTCAATTTCATTTTGTGTACATTGTGTGACATTTTTGTCATCGTTAAAAGCAATTAATTCGACAACAATAAACTTGTAAATAAGAAATAAAAATTTTTTATAGAAACACACACACAGATTAAAACAGCAATTAACTTAGACATAAATATGTTTCCTTTCATAAAGGAACAGCGGAGTAAATTTTATAATATTAGGACAAAAGTCAAAAAGACACACTTACTAAAGATGAAATTGAAACTTATAAAATTTAAGGAACTAAACATCGTATACAACGAAAACTGGTTTGTAAACTACACTAATATTAAATTTAAGCAGAAACACAAGTGGATATTATCGCTAGGGAATAAATTTGCTATACCAGTAGAAAGAAGGAATTTCAAACCAATTGGTATACTTTCGTTAACAAGATTTTTTCAAAATAATTTCACTTGAACTTTAAACTTATGGTCTTCAATACTTTTGTATATCTTGCGAACCCGTTTTTTGAAGTAATTTTGCGCAAACTTAAAACATATGTTTTTAACTTAAGGGCAGCGGGTAAATAAAGAACATTTCACAACAATAAATGAATTATGGGACAAAATGTAAAAAAAGGAATTTTATTATATGTATTGTTACGTTACTGCCTTTCAATAACGTTTTGGTTTATTTCCTTTATAATAAACCGTTTCGAGTTCTTTTATTGCAATCCAAACAAAACAAATAAACACAACACTTTTGCTACTGTTTACAATTTACACAACTTTATTTAGTACTTAGTCACTTTAACAACCGTAATTTATAATCTTCTCAGCGTGATACGTTTTTGACAAAGTCAGAATCATGCCATCTCTTGCGATCCTATTTATACTCGGGCAAATGACCATAGAACGTTCAAGTTCTAAAGTCTATATGGCTCTATAAAGTTCGCCTAATAACGGCTATTTCGTTAATTAAACTTATTCAGCTATTACTATCTATATGGCTGAATTAATTGAGTTATTAGGCATCATAAACTAAGGCATACTTTTAGGCGTTGCCATAGATTGAGATAACTTAATAAAGAACATTCTAGTTTACAGTGAGGTTGAAGTACAATTATGCACAACAATTTTAACATTACATCTGTACATTGATTTTTACACTCGAAATGTGCATAACTTATACAATAACAATTTTAACTAATAAAATAACTAACAAATACTTAATAACTAATCCATACAAGATAACACATAAATTAATCTAATTCTTAACCAATAATTACAAATAATTCTTAACTAAAGTTACTTTCGTAACACTGCCCCCCACTTAAGCCTGTTCGTCCCGAATAGGCTCAAAATCACCTCTTCCATAAGGGGCTAATCGTTCCAAATGAACAACTTTCATTTTGGCTCTTGGACTTTTATATTTCTGTATACAACATCATTTAATTTCTTTATCACCTTATATGGACCATGCCAATGTGTCTGTAATTTGGGAGATAATCCTTTCTTTCGTTGGGGATTGAAAAGCAAAACTAACTGGCCCTCCTTAAATCCTTTGGTCAGTTTCTCTTAAAATTTTGTCTTCCACCTATTGGCCCTTATAACCCTAGCCGATACAGGTTCAAATCTTTTTGCTGTTAACCAGTCTTTACTGGGCTCTACCTGCAACGAGCGACCTTCACTGACGCATACCCTTTTATCTGCCTCCGTACAGTGCCTGGCTTCCAATCTGCTAAGCTGTCTTGCATGAGCAACCGCTTTTTCCCGTTTTGCAACTTTTCTGTATGGTGACGATTCCAGACGAGTACAAGCGAGAAGCTGTCCCACACGAGCATCACTTTCATACCCAACATTCAGGGGTATTTCATAATCAAACAAATACATGATTTGTTTTCCCATATTCAGACTTATGTTATGACTAATCATAAAATCTGCGCCAATCAGTACTTCGTCTACAATGTCGGCCACAATAAACTCATGAAAATTTACAACATTGGCAAGTCTTAACACCACACGTGTTTTGCCATAGACAGTAGTAGGCTCACCTGTAACTGTTCGCAAGCTCACTCCGGTTAGTGGTTCGTCAGCTCCCGTTACCAAGTCAGGCCTTATAATTGAAAATCCTGCACCAGTGTCGATAGTCAAAATTCGCTTTTTACCATCGATGTAGCCAAATGTCGTAATCCTTTTATATCTCTTTGGCACTACTAAATTTATTACCGATTCCTCAGATGAGAAAGGTAGCACTCCCTCCATACTTAACGGTGCCTCCTGGATGACTGATGACTAGCCCGTGATATCAACGACTTTACAATTAGCAACAATGAGGCATTATTTTCATATTTAAAAAGCAAAATAAGTAGCAAAAATCCATATATTCGATTTGTTTAAACTATTTAGTTAAATACATCAAATATTTAAAGTAGCATGATTACGAAAACCATATCAGGCATGTTGCTGGTGTCTTATAATTGAGAGTTCTTTTGTTAACAAAGGGCGGAATACAACAAAAGTGAAACAAACATGCGTAAAAAGTTAGTAAATAAAATTATTCTCTCACTTTGACTTAAGTCAACCCAAATGACTCAATTTAAGGACAGTTCAAAAAACAAATAAAAAATATTTTTGATAAAATTTTCTGTTTTAACCAGTGATGGAAAATTGAAAAAAAAAATTGAGAATTGACCACCAAGCAAAAGAGTATTTTTTTCAAAATTATTGTACTTTTTAGAGTTAGTAGTGATGTTTTTGTACCGGAGTCGGATCGAAGCACCCACAAAAAATTCGCGACTCCGACTCCGACTCCAAAAATTTTCGGCATGAAAAATTTAAAAAAAAAATTTTAAAATTAATTAGTATTGTGGTTATTTTGTTGAACTATTTATGGTTTTTAATCCAAATTTTTAATATTTTTTAATTAGGCTTAAGTTCATGAAATTTAATTTCTATTAAATTATTTTTGTGAAGAAAGGAATTTTACAACATGAAAATCAATTAAAATTGTTATTGATAATCTTTCATTCTTGACGTGGCTCGGGCTCGAACCCTGGCCGGCAGGTTACCATGACATGTTTCGATCGCAACCACTCGATCTCCTCAGATGGATTTGCCGTCTTACACTCGCAGCCATCGACGACTGCTGACGTCACTAGTCAAACATCAATCCTTAAACCAAATTGTATTTCAACATTTGGTAGGTCGAAATTTGCTTTCCTGAATGATTATCCATTTTATTCTTAAAATTTCCAAAATAAAAATATGTACTGCGAAATTGTCGACGCAATAATTAAAATATGGTTTCGAATTTTTACTGAATCCTTTTCTTGCTATATTTAACCATTTAAAAGGTACTCCTTAAAAAAAAAGACTTTAAAGTCAAATAACGACCAGTCTCATATATATTTAGCATTAAAGTTAGATTAGGAGTTGGAATTTCAGAGGTTGGAGTCGGAATTAGTTCCATAGCCCTAGTTGTTAATGTTAAAAAAATATCAACGCTAAATTTCTAAACAAAGAAGCATAACCAGAAAAGAGTACTAAAACGGACGTGGGGGAACCGTGGAATTTTTGAAAGGAAAAAGTACTGAAAATAGTTCCAAAGTACTGAATTTTGCATCACTGGTTTTAACATATCAAGAATGCTATTCATAAATATCAAAAACATGGGGATATACAGACAGAAAAACACTCGGGATAAATCAAGTTTTTTATGATTACTTTTAGCACGAGTCGTCCATAATAATTCAAGTACAAAAAAGACTAAAACGTACTCAAAACAATCCTAAATGAGATTACTTTCGAAAATCAATCCTGGAACTTTTTCAAATAAGTATAAAATTTAATCAAGTAAAAAAAAGATTAAACTTTTCGTTGGTGTTGCCACTCTGAGAGTAAAATTGAAAAGTGAGCGTTTTATTCTCATAAAATTTATTAGTCTCATCTCTCAGCATTGCATTCTTTATGCGTGCATACGTGTGTTTTTTCAAAGTTTTTTGTAGTTGTTAAGACAACATGCTTACGCATGTTTCGCTTTTCTATACACATTGAAAAAACGTCTTGCAAGAATCATGTGTACCACGAAGGGTTTAAAAGTAAATTTGAACTCTTGCTTCTCATTTAGTTTATATTATTGGTTAAATTTGTACGTAAGATTTTTAAAGTAAAAACAATATCGGGCATGATGTTTGTGTTTTATCGTTCTGTAATGTGTAATACGGGTAAGTAAATAAATCATAAAAACTTTTTCTTTCACGAATTCAGGATAAAATCAACTTTATAATACTTGAATCAAGCGCATTTTGAGATTGATTCAATCTTAGTTTTATTTAAATCAATCTTATTTTCTGATTATTTTAAGTACGAATTCGGTAAAAACCATTTTATTATTCTTGAATCAAGCGCATTTTGGGATTGATTCAATCTTAGTTTTAATTAAATCAATCTCCTTTTTGTGTTTTTCAAGTACGATTTCGGGTTTCGTGATCAAGCACAGCTCACGTGGGTCCATTAATTAGTTCCCGTTGTGTTACCATGTCACACCGTCTCCCATGGGTCCTATGTTGTCTGGCTGCTAGTGCTCCCACGCAGCCATCCGGTCGATTTAGTAAAGGAGTGGATCCTGTTTACACCAACATCAGAGAGACAAGTTTTGTCCCCAAGGGCTCTTCGACCAAACATTTTGAGTCTTAGGTCTCCGAATGCCGGGCAATTACAGAGAAGATGTTCCGTTGACTCTTCCTCCTCCTCCTCGCCACAACTTCTACATAAGTCATTGTTAGGGAGCCCCAGCCTCTGGGCGTGCCTCCCAATGGGCCAATGGCCGGTTATAACCGCAATCAGGTTTCTAAGATGATGTCTGGACAGCTGTAATGCCCGCCGTGTCCTTTTTTCATCTATGATGGGCTAGATTTTCCTGGTTTCCCCACAAGTAGTTTCAACGAGCCACCTCTGACTGGCGATGATATAAAACTTGTGCGCAATGAGTTGCTTACTCCTTGGGAGTGAAACACCTACATTATATGTCGAGCCGTCTCGATTCAAGGTGGTACCTGCATACGCCAACGAATCCGCCATGCAGTTCCCCGGTATGTCCCTGTGTCCGGGGACCCAATTAAGGGTGACCAGTGAATGTCTCGCTATCTCCTCCAGAGACATCCGGCATTCTCGGACAATTCTCGATGTGATGAACACATTCTCCAGGGATCTTATGGCCGCCTTGCTATCGGTAATAATGTGAATATCCCTTCCAGATATATCACCGTACCGGATGCGTCTCGCGGCTGTGTAGATGGCCATTATCTCGGCCTGGATGACACTGCAGTGGTCCGGCAGCCTTATAGGAATGCTCCAGTTTAGCTGCTCGGAGTATATGCCAGAACCGACACCACACAGTGTTTTAGACCCGTCCGTGAAAATTTGAATCGCGTTCGCGGGAATTTGTAGGTCATCATAGTGAACCACATTATCCAAAATGCTTACCGTGAAGCCAGGATCAAAGATCGGCTCGGGTGTGACATAATCAACATCCGTGTTCCAATTAATTTCGTTCAGCATGTCCGATATTGTAATCCCTCCATGCTCCGGTGGCCCTTAGTCTTACCGCCGCGTTCGCAGCCAAACTTTTCGCCAAAATGTCTGGTGGTAACCAGTTTAAAATCGTAAACAGTGCCTTAGAGGGGGTTGTTCTAATGGCACCTGTTACCGCTATCGCCACCATTCTCATTGTACGTTCAAACCTAATTTGATGACTCTTCACCTCGAGTGCCAGCCACCAAACAGCTGCCCCGTAGAATAGAATGGGTTTAATGACACATTCGTATAGCCAATATACATTTCTCGAGTTAATTCCCCAGTTTAGGCCAATGGCCCCTTTGCAGCAATATAATGCAGTTGCCACCTTATTAGTCCAGGAAATGGTGTTCATCCTCCAGTTCAGTTTGCTGTCCAATATTAGCCCAAGATACTTGGCGCTGTCAGACAGTTCCAGCGAGATCCCCTTTATCCTCGGGGTATCAAATTTGGGAATTTTGTATCTCCTTGTGAAAAGTACTAGTTCCGTTTTGGAAGGATTTACATCCAGTCCACATCCCTGGCACCATTTTGTTAGGACGTCCAATGCGGACTCCATTAGTTCAGTCAATAGTCTGGGATCTTTACCCAGAGCCACAACTGCAACGTCATCCGCATAAGCAACCGTTCTGCAGCACGTCCTTTCCATGGCCCTGAGTAGGTTATTCATATTCAGATTCCAAAGTAATGGTGAGAGTACACCTCCTTGCGGGGTGCCCCTAGTCGCAACCTTGGAGATGTTCGAGGCGCCTAAGTTGGATTCAATACGCCTGAACTGCAGAATACTGCTGACAAATTGAATAATCGCCGGGTCGATTTCCAAATGTCTCATTGCGTTAATAATTGATTTAGGTTCAACGTTGTTGAAAGCGCCCTCAATATCTAGGAATGCAACTAAGGCAAATTCCTTGTAGTGCAGGGATCTCTCTATGTGGCCCACCAATGAGTGAAGCGCAGTTTCCGTGGACCTTCCCTTCGTGTAGGCGTGTTGAGCCAGTGACAAGGAATTGTGTCCTAACGATGATCTAATATGACTATCCAAAATCCTCTCCAGTGTTTTCAGTAGAAAGGAGGATAGACTAATTGGTCTAAAGTCCTTAGCCATAGTGTGAGATGGCTTCCCACTCTTGGGGATGAAGACGATCTTATATGTTGTCCAAGTTGATGGGACATATGAGAGACTCAGACAGGCTCTAAAAATTGCCAAGAGCCATGGCATCAATATTCCCAGGTTCTTTTGTAGATCCGCTGGGATAATGCCATCCGGACCCGGAGATTTAAAGGGATGGAAGCTTTTGACCGCCCATTCCACACGATGGCGAGTTATCGGAATATTAGAGATATCCCGAGTGCCAGTAAATGTTACCTCCCTAGGCACATCATCAGTGCAACCTGGGAAGTGTGTATTCATCAGGACCTCAAGGGAGTCCCGACTGTTTGTGGTCCAGGATCCGTCCATCTTCCGTATATACGATGGAATAGCTGGTTTAGAGGATAAAATCTTACGTAGCCGACTTGTCTCCGAGGAGTTTTCCACGTCGCTGCAGAAATTCCTCCATGACTGTCTCTTGGCCTTCCTTATAAGATTTTTGAATCTATTTACTGAGGACTTGTAACTGTTCCAAACACCATTACGTTTTGCCTCATTAAAGAGTTTCCTGCTTTCTTTGCGTTTTTCAGCAATCTCCGCATTCCACCATATGGGCTTAGTTTTGCCCTTCCTGTCGATTCTTTTACAGGATTCGTTCGTTGCCTCAGTTAAGACACCAGTAAAAGACTCCACTGCGGAGTCGAGCATGGACACACTGTCTATGAGAACCGGGCTCATAGGCAGCTTGTCCTCGAGTACACTCGCATAGATAGACCAGTTGGTCCTTCTTCTATTCGTGTAGGGTTTAGCTGAATCAACTCTAAAGGAGAAATTGAAATCAATATACATGTGATCAGAGAAGGAACAGTCCTTTGACACATTCCAATCGCTAATCATATCCGCGAACTTATCACTAATAAGCGTAACATCAAGAACCCCCATTCTGTTAGTTACAATAAAGGTGGGCTCACTACCCCTATTAACTACTGTTAGTTCATTTTCTACTATGAAGTCCAAAAGCGACTCACCTCGTGGATTGACATCCGAGCTTCCCCAGATGGTATGATGTGCATTAGCATCAGCACATATTATTAGGGGGATGTTGCGCCTGCTGGCATACGACATCGCCTTCCTGGTTGTGGAGTTTGGTGGATTAGCACCCTGATCGTGTGCCATGTAGCAGCTCATAAACCAAGCTGTTCTGGTTCTGCATTCTACTGCGACAGTGCAGGTGTCCTTATCGCTAAAATCAGAAAGAATGAAAGCTTTAAGGACGTTTTTGACCATAACGCAAGCCCTGGTCTTACCTTGATCGGCTGCGTACAGAGTACTATAGCCGTCTAAACTGAGTCCGCAAACCCTGTCTCTATACAACAATGGTTCTTGGATACATATAAGCTCCTCCGTTCCTGAAGCCAATCGGAGGAGAAGGGCAGCTGACGCCGCTTTAGAGTGATGAAGGTTGATTTGTGTAACCTTCATCATAGTTCATCGCTTTGGACGACTGTGACGTTGGCATCCTCTGGGTCGTCGTCCGATTCCAGAAGGATGTCCTCATCGTCCGCCACTTCCATCTTGCCAAAGAAGTCACCCACAAGTCCACTGACCGATTGAGTGTCTTCATTGGCCGATGACGTAGCGGAATCGTCTTCCATATGCTCCGTTGATGCTGTTGCTGTTGTGGTAGTCACCGGAGCTTGAGGCTTCCCTTTGTCATCACCTTTGAAGACTCGGAGGAAGATAGTTCCAAATCCATAGAATATCTTCCCCTGTGTTTTCCGAAGTGACGGCAGAGAGTCACTGTTTATTATAACAGTGGCCTTCCTGGACTCTTCAACAGATTCAGAAACCCTCACTACTTTCCAGTCCTGTGTGGGTAGCTGGGGGTTACTGATCTGTATAATTTCCAGGATCTCCTTGGGGTCGGATGGCTCAGCGGGGATCTTGGCAATAGATCTGGGCCTTTGCGGTACATCGGCCAGAGGTATTGCCTCAATCTTAGCGCCCTGCCAAACTTCCCCCAGGGACTCCACGGCAGCCTTGTACAGCAGCGCTGAACGCTCATCCAGGGTTACCCCTTAAGACATTTAGGAACGCCCTACTAAGTGCGACGACAACCAGCTTCCAGTTCTTGGATGAAATGGTGCCGTCACTGGCGTTGCGGTCAATGATCGCCCAAATGAGGTGGTCTTTAGCCACATCTTTGTACGACCTGTTTTGCGGCCGTTGAGGCGTATATTTGGACCGTTTAGTCCCAGGAAGTGTGTCCTCCCCTGACCGTTGCCGTTTAGGCGCTACTTCGGTTGGCTTCCGTTCAGGATTGCCTTCCTCTGCAGAGGGAGGTCCACGTTTTAAACCCTCAATATGAGTTTTTGCCCACTGGAGAGAAGTTTTCTCCTGCTCAGTGAGCTCACCAATCGGTTTTTCACCAAGTCGGCTAATGATTTTGTAGGCGGAGCGCCTGGTTGGGAAGGCCCGTTTAGATGCATTTATGTGCCTTTGGGGTTTTTTGGTAGGTGCCGTAGAGGCTAAGGGAGGTGCATCAGAGAGCATCGAATCATTGTTCGTGTGCTCTCTTTGCACAGGTTTCGGCACATGGGAAACTGGATTTCTGGCAGACTGAGTCTGTACCGTCAAGCCAGCACCCGAGGAAGGGGTTTTGACAGGTTTTTCTCCCGTCCGGACCTGGGAAGCCTGATACCGACGCTGTAGTAGTAGGGTCTCCGGGGATTATAAAGCCCTTTGCCGGATACTTAGGGCATGAATTCGGACATTTCGGGGGGGGTGAATTGGGGTTGCATTTTATGCCTAACTGCCAGGCGAAAGAATACCTGCCGCTCCTCTGGAGACAGACGCAGACCATCAGCCGCTCAATATGAGAACAGACGCTGATGGATTTTATTGCGGACCGACGGCCCTCAGGAGGCCTAACAGTTGACCGTAAAGGCCAGCGGACGCATAGTCGTTAGCCGCTCCAACTAGGAGTAAACAGACGCTAATAGACAGGGGGGGTAGTTCTTGGTTCGTACTCGGTTTAGACCCTTCTGGCATGGGAGGCCCTACCGGTCTTGACTGACGTCACTACCGCCGGCATGACTCTAAACGTCCTTCTACTTAAGCCCTCGCATCGCGGCAAGATGACTACCCATTCGCGAGGGTTTAAGTGTGGAAATTTGTTTCAATTTCATTTTGTGTACATTGTGTGACATTTTTGTCATCGTTAAAAGCAATTAATTCGACAACAATAAACTTGTAAATAAGAAATAAAAATTTTTTATAGAAACACACACACAGATTAAAACAGCAATTAACTTAGACATAAATATGTTTCCTTTCATAAAGGAACAGCGGAGTAAATTTTATAATATTAGGACAAAAGTCAAAAAGACACACTTACTAAAGATGAAATTGAAACTTATAAAATTTAAGGAACTAAACATCGTATACAACGAAAACTGGTTTGTAAACTACACTAATATTAAATTTAAGCAGAAACACAAGTGGATATTATCGCTAGGGAATAAATTTGCTATACCAGTAGAAAGAAGGAATTTCAAACCAATTGGTATACTTTCGTTAACAAGATTTTTTCAAAATAATTTCACTTGAACTTTAAACTTATGGTCTTCAATACTTTTGTATATCTTGCGAACCCTTTTTTTGAAGTAATTTTGCGCAAACTTAAAACATATGTTTTTAACTTAAGGGCAGCGGGTAAATAAAGAACATTTCACAACAATAAATGAATTATGGGACAAAATGTAAAAAAAGGAATTTTATTATATGTATTGTTACGTTACTGCCTTTCAATAACGTTTTGGTTTATTTCCTTTATAATAAACCGTTTCGAGTTCTTTTATTGCAATCCAAACAAAACAAATAAACACAACACTTTTGCTACTGTTTACAATTTACACAACTTTATTTAGTACTTAGTCACTTTAACAACCGTAATTTATAATCTTCTCAGAGTGATACGTTTTTGACAAAGTCAGAATCATGCCATCTCTTGCGATCCTATTTATACTCGGGCAAATGACCATAGAACGTTCAAGTTCTAAAGTCTATATGGCTCTATAAAGTTCGCCTAATAACGGCTATTTCGTTAATTAAACTTATTCAGCTATTACTATCTATATGGCTGAATTAATTGAGTTATTAGGCATCATAAACTAAGGCATACTTTTAGGCGTTGCCATAGATTGAGATAACTTAATAAAGAACATTCTAGTTTACAGTGAGGTTGAAGTACAATTATGCACAACAATTTTAACATTACATCTGTACATTGATTTTTACACTCGAAATGTGCATAACTTATACAATAACAATTTTAACTAATAAAATAACTAACAAATACTTAATAACTAATCCATACAAGATAACACATAAATTAATCTAATTCTTAACCAATAATTACAAATAATTCTTAACTAAAGTTACTTTCGTAACACTGCCCCCCACTTAAGCCTGTTCGTCCCGAATAGGCTCAAAATCACCTCTTCCATAAGGGGCTAATCGTTCCAAATGAACAACTTTCATTTTGGCTCTTGGACTTTTATATTTCTGTATACAACATCATTTAATTTCTTTATCACCTTATATGGACCATGCCAATGTGTCTGTAATTTGGGAGATAATCCTTTCTTTCGTTGGGGATTGAAAAGCAAAACTAACTGGCCCTCCTTAAATCCTTCCGAATTTGCCGCTCGATCGTATCTGGACAACTTTCTATGGCCACGCACGGACTTTCTATGGTCATAAGGATTTCTCCGCTCCAATAAAGATACCTGTTTATCTTCTGGTATATGTAGTGCCTTACAATTGCACTGTGGAAGCGGCGCACAAACTCTGTTTACTGTGCTCCTGGCTGCCACACGCTTTGGTCAGTTTCTCTTAAAATTTTGTCTTCCACCTATTGGCCCTTATAACCCTAGCCGATACAGGTTCAAATCTTTTTGCTGTTAACCAGTCTTTACTGGGCTCTACCTGCAACGAGCGACCTTCACTGACGCATACCCTTTTATCTGCCTCCGTACAGTGCCTGGCTTCCAATCTGCTAAGCTGTCTTGCATGAGCAACCGCTTTTTCCCGTTTTGCAACTTTTCTGTATGGTGACGATTCCAGACGAGTACAAGCGAGAAGCTGTCCCACACGAGCATCACTTTCATACCCAACATTCAGGGGTATTTCATAATCAAACAAATACATGATTTGTTTTCCCATATTCAGACTTATGTTATGACTAATCATAAAATCTGCGCCAATCAGTACTTCGTCTACAATGTCGGCCACAATAAACTCATGAAAATTTACAACATTGGCAAGTCTTAACACCACACGTGTTTTGCCATAGACAGTAGTAGGCTCACCTGTAACTGTTCGCAAGCTCACTCCGGTTAGTGGTTCGTCAGCTCCCGTTACCAAGTCAGGCCTTATAATTGAAAATCCTGCACCAGTGTCGATAGTCAAAATTCGCTTTTTACCATCGATGTAGCCAAATGTCGTAATCCTTTTATATCTCTTTGGCACTACTAAATTTATTACCGATTCCTCAGATGAGAAAGGTAGCACTCCCTCCATACTTAACGGTGCCTCCTGGATGACTGATGACTAGCCCGTTGGTTGTTTCTCGGCGGCGAAGCAGGTATCACCAGGATAAGTAAGTTGTACCAACCGCTCAATCTCCAGTGCGAAGTCCTGTAAGGTTTCGTTTGCCTTTTGCACTCTGCCATGCAACTCCATTTTGTAGATTTCCTTTTTGTGTTCACCTCCATACTTACGTTGCAGTGCTACCATAATTTCATCATAATTGTTTCTGCTACTTACTGGTACACTTTCAAGCACTTCAACCGCAGTCCTCTTTAAAGCAAGAATGAGCTCGATAGCTTTTTCCTCACTGTTCCATACATTTCTGTTGGCAACTGTATCGAACTGGAACTTAAAAACATTTAATGGGACACTACCGTCAAAGCAAGGGGCCTTAATCCTGCTAGAAACTTCTGGAATAACCCGTACTGATCCCTCTTGGTTTTGAAGACCATTTACTTTTGCTTCCAGATTGTGTAGTTTTTCATCCACTTCTATTTTAACATCAGTCAACTTTTTGTTGAACTCTATTTCCATTTCATTTACTTTTTCATTTATTTCACTGGAAATCTCCTGAAGTTTCTCATTTGTTATTCTGGAATTCTCTTGAATTTCAGCTAGGATGGTGCTAGACTTCTCCTCCATTTTTCTAGAAGTTTCATTAATTTTTCTAGAAGTTTCAACCAAGATATCGTTAGAATTTTCTTTTATCATCTGTACCATGCTTTTGGAATTATCGTCCATTTTTCTAGAAGTTGCATCTGAATTTTCTTTTATCATCATTACCATGCTTCTAGAATTATCGTCCATTTTTGCCATCATAGCAGCAAACATTGTGTTAAAATCCATACTGCTGGCAACTGCACGAGTACATAACTCTATTTCTTCTTTTTCCTCGAATTCGTAACTCGCAATGTCTATATTGCGTCGCTCGAATTCAAATAATAGTCTCTTCTGCAGCTCTGCTTTATTACCTGCAGTTGGCAGATCCAACTTGCCCAATTCTTTCTTGAGCTGTTCTACTTTAAGCTCTTCAAATTTCATTGCTGTCTATTTTTTTTTTTTAATTAATTTATTTATTTTTTTTTTATTTTTATTTTATTTATGCAATTTCACTTCTGACACCAATTGTTACGTTACTGCCTTTCAATAACGTTTTGGTTTATTTCCTTTATAATAAACCGTTTCGAGTTATTTTATTGCAATTCAAATAAAACAAATAAACTCAACACTTTTGCTACTGTTTACAATTTACACAACTTTATTTAGTACATAGTCACTTTAACAACCGTAATTTATAATCTTCTCAGCGTGATACGTTTTTGACAAAGTCAGAATCATGCCATCTCTTGCGATCCTATTTATACTCGGGCAAATGACCATAGAACGTTCAAGTTCTAAAGTCTATATGGCTCTATAAAGTTCGCCTAATAACGGCTATTTCGTTAATTAAACTTATTCAGCTATTACTATCTATATGGCTGAATTAATTGAGTTATTAGGCTTCATAAACTAAGGCATACTTTTAGGCGTTGCCATAGATTGAGATTACTTAATAAAGAACATTCTAGTTAACAGTGGGGTTGAAGTACAATTATGCACAACAATTTTAACATTACATCTGTACATTGATTTTTACACTCGAAATGTGCATAACTTATACAATAACAATTTTAACTAATAAAATAACTAACAAATACTTAATAACTAATCAATACAAGATAACACATAAATTAATTTCAAGAGATAATTAACGTAATTTATATAAGAGCTACGTTACAGAAAAGCGCTAAAAAGGGAAAAACAATACATATCGTCACCTAAAAGACGAAATAACCTATCTGCAGTTTTTAAAAGTTTACAGGAGTGGAAAAAACATTATAAAATTGGAACTGTTAACGATATTGAAACGAAAAATACACATGTTGATTAAAATGAAATTAGTAATATATGTATATCGGTTGAGAAAATTTTGTTTTTCTAATCACAGCTTATGCTATGACACTTAGGTTTTTTGGAGTTGTAAAAATCTGAAACCAAATAACCTATCTGCAGTACATACTAATTAGTATGAACAAATAAAAATTTCTTTATACACATGAATATTATAAACATTAAATAATTACAGTAGTAGTTTCTTTTACTGGTTTAAGCTAAAACAAGTACTTAATGTTTGTTTAAATTACACTATGCAACAAAATTTAACTTTTATCGTGATTTTTTACGATTTATTTTTCTCTTTTTTTGTGCGTAACGGTCCTGTAGGTACAAAAACTTTGTCATTTGTAATATTAAAAGTTCAAAATTTTGCACACATATGCGTTATGATATAGGGAATAAAAATCCATAAAACACTCAATTTCGAAATTGCAGATAGGTTATTAGGTCTTTAAGATGACGATATAGTTATTTCTATTATTAAGAATAAATAAAACTAAAATGTATATTATTTGAAAGCACCTTTTTGTTAATATTCATTTCAAAAAAAGTTATTAAGCATATGCTAAAATAATAATGAACAAGTATGAGTGCTATATTCGGCTGTGCCGAATCTTATATACCCTTCACCATTTTGCGAGCAGAATACAGAGCAACTAGACAAAGACTAAATAAAACTGGTAAATATTTTTTTTTTTAAATAAGAGACAACCGGTTTTGAACTTCGCTTTTCATAAGGGCCCAGAATATATATACTAGACTGGTCGCAATTTTTTTTTTTTTATATTTAATTGTTTGGTGTAAGAAATCATGACCTAATTTTTCAGGTCAATCCGACGTTGCCTAGCCGTGCCAGGTTCCCCATTTTATAAATAAAACATCTTTTCTATCAGATCTTTATAGTTATACTAGTTGAAAAGCCGAAAATCAAAAATATGACTACGCTACAATCTTCGGCAGAGAAAGTACTTCAAGTGTGCCAAATTTCAGCTTCCTATGTCATCAGATGGCTTCAGAAAGTTGCGGAAACAATAGGACATACATGCAAACATCCTGACATACTAAGAAATTATATATTGTATAGATATATTAAAGCAGTGATAACCACTCCATAGGCTCGCGAGTAAGTCAATAATCGTATTTTTCACACAGACACGGTCGGCAATTCACATGTATACAACAACTTTGTTCGTTTCAAAACATCACGCTATCATCAGTCTCTGCGACCGCACCCAAGTATCACTGTATTAAAGTATTTGCTGTCTAATATTTTAGTATGATACGAACGAAAGATTTTTAACTAATTCGGGGTCGCTGAATCCAGTGGTGCTAGCCGTTTTTTTAGGTTAGCTTTAGTTTTCGAGATATACCGTTATTTCGAAAATTAAGGATGTTGCACAATATATGTTCGCGTAACTCAAAAACGCTTCAGTTTATTGAAAAACAAAAAAACCGAAATTCCGCAATAAAATTTACTTTAAGAAAGTTAAAACTTTTTTCTTCATATTGGTTTTGGTTTTCGAGATATACCGTTATTTCGAAAATTAAGGAGGTTGCACAACATATGTTCGCGTAACTCAAAAACGCTTTAGCGAAATTCCGCAATAAAATTTACTTTAAGAGAGGTAAAACGTTTTTCTTATATGCGCAGTCGTTTTAGAAACATAATTTTTTTTTCTGGAAAAAAAAATAATTTTTTTATTAAAATTTCGGAATTTTTGTTTTCAAAAATTCATAAAAAATTGAAAAATGGTGCTATGCTTCTAATTTTATAGAGTCATATAAAAAACAATATTGCAAACAAAACAAGCTATAAATGATTAAAATCTGTTCAAAAGACGAAAAATTTTAATTCATTTAGGATTTTATTAAACCCCCATATTTGTAAAATTGAAATTCTTATATGTGGCCCGTGTAGTGCCTAGGATGCCTCAAGATGAGACAGATAAGCAGTACCTACTCCAAGTTGCTGAGCACTATTGTCATTTATATCCGTCCCACAACTAATCTTCTCTTTTAAATTTATCAACTTAATAAAATCAATCAAATAAATTTACACTTTTTTTTGAAATTTCGAAATTTTCATTAAACAAATTATTGTAGAAGCATAGCTGCATTTTCCAATTTTAAATGAATTTGTATGAGAGCCCCCCTAAAAAGTAAAGGCAAAGGGCAAGTATGTCTCGAGAAAATGTTTAGGACAAAAAACTAATTGAGGTCGGTCATACATTATCTTCCCCTAGGTCTGACCCCTTGGCAGTTATGGAGCTTTTTCTTCAATATATTTCTAGTCTGTAGTTAAAATTTTGAATGGGAGCCCCTTAATGAATGGAGATAGCAGGTAGGTATTTTAGAAATAAATGATGGAGATGAAAAATAAAGTGGAGTTGGTCATACATTTGACCCTTCTTGAGGCATCCTAGGCACTACACGGGCCACATATAAGATTTTCAATTATACAAATATGGCGGTTTAATAAAATTCTTACATTAATTAAAATTTTTCGTCTTTTGTGAATACATAAAATCAAAAGTTGTCAACAGATTTTAATCATTTATAGCTTGTTTTGTTTGCAATAATGTTTTTTATATGACTCTATAAAATTAGAAGCATAGCACCATTTTTCAATTTTTTATGAATTTTTGAAAACAAAAATTCCGAAATTTTAATAAAAAAATTATTTTTTTTCCAGAAAAAAAAATTATGTTTCTAAAACGACTGCGCATATAAGAAAAACGTTTTACCTTTCTTAAAGTAAATTTTATTGCGGAATTTCGGTTTTTTTTAGTTTTTCAATAAGCTAAAGCGTTTTTGAGTTACGCGAACATATGTTGTGCAACCTCCTTAATTTTCGAAATAACGGTATATCTCGAAAACCAAAGCCAATATGAAGAAAAAAGTTTTAACTTTCTTAAAGTAAATTTTATTGCGGAATTTCTGTTTTTTTTTTGTTTTTCAATAAACTAAAGCGTTTTTGAGTTACGCGAACATATGTTGTGCAACCTCCATAATTTTCGAAATAACGGTATATCTCGAAAACCAAAGCCAATATGAAGAAAGAAGTTTTAACTTTCTTAAAGTAAATTTTTTTTTCTGCCGAAGATCGTAGCGTAGTCATATTTTTGATTTTCGGCTTTTCAACTAGTATAACTATAAAGATCTGATAGAAAATATGTTTTTTTTTATAAAATGGGGAACTATGGGCCCCAGCTGGCACGGCTAGGCACCGTCGGATTGACCTGAAAAATTAGGTCATGATTTCTTACACCAAGCCTCATATTTTAAGCAGCGCAAACAATTAAATTTAAAAAATAAAAAAAATCCCATACAAGATGCGACCAGTCTAATATATACTTTATACGGTGTTTATACTTTATACGGTAGGATCAATATTATAGAAATTACAGTTATATATACCTTTTTTAACTTCGGTGAAGGGTATAAAAGCGTAATTTTCGGGAATTCAGGGGTCTAATCACAGCATTCGATACTATCGTATCGATTAAACTATTGAATTTTTTTGCAAACGATAGACACTGGCGTATCGAATGAAAACTCGATAAATGTAATGTCGAGTTACTCGATGTCGAATGCTATTATTTCAAATTCAATACATTTCATTCGATGTCGAGTTTCAAGATACCAAAATAAATAATTTCGATGAGTTTTGCTCGATATCGTATGCGGTGATCGGACCCCAGTATTTCGGTTATAACTCATACAAATTTCCGACATTTTGGTATATAAGTCATATCCGGCGCGGATTCAGGGGGGGGGGAAATAAGGAAATTTCCCCCCCGTAAATTATAAAAATATGTTTCGTTAATTTCGGTAATACAAGAATTCCCAATAAAAATATTTTTTTTAATGTACAAAATTTTTGGAAATCCCAACAAGGGTTTTTTTGTTTTTTTTTTATGGAATCTCTAACGAAATTTTCAAAAAGTATCCAAATCTTAATCCTAATAGTTATTTATTAGATATTTCCAAAGAAACATCTAGTTTACCGTATTCAAATACTTATTATTCTACATTAAATCCCAGCAGGTGCCATCTATATCCAAAGACTAAACGTTTGATATTATTTGCAATATTTATGTTTGTATGTGTTATATGAATCAGAATTCTATTCGATAATTTTTAACGAAAGCTCGGATTTGTCGAGGAAAAGCCAGATTCCTTATCTTTAAGATATTTCAACATACAACAAAAAGTTTTTAGGGAAGAATTTATTGGCTTTGTTGTAAACGCATTTGAAGAGGCTTCAAAATATATTGATGACGTTGATGTGTCAATTGATGCGAAGGCACTATCATCAATAGTTCCCAAAGCTTTGACAAATTTTGGTCCTGACCTAAAAAATTATGTAGGAGATGGAACAGATGGGTGTCCTCTGATGTCAGCAGAAAATGGAGCTGTTCAAAATTTCTGGAAAAGCGACAAATGCGAAAAAAACGCCTTGCTATTCCCATAAATCGAACAACTCAATTTATAAAAGCAATAATACAAAAAGTTGTATCATTTGTTAAAGAAACGACAACGACAACATTTTTTAAATATAATCAACCCAAGTGAAACACAGTTTTAGCAAAGAATTTGGGAGCTTAACTCTCTACAATATGCGAGACATGATGGGTGGACCGTCACGACTCAATTTAACACTTTGCAACTAGTGTACATCATATAGTAGAATCTTTGGAAAAAAATCTGAGTGGAAAGGTTGTATCTCTACCTTTATATTAAGGAACTCACATAGTACTTTTGAATTTATTTCCGAAATATACATATTAAGTGTGATACTTATTGTAACTTAGTATCATTTTACAAAAGCACGATATAGATCTTCAAAAAAGATCAAGCCTTATCAAAATTTTAATCATGTGCCTTGAAGAAAAAAGAAATAAAGCCGAAGAACAATTTAAAGCGATTTTTGAAAAAGTTAAAGTTAAAGTTAAAAGGCAAGATTTGAACGAAATAATCACATCCAAAATGTTGAAGATTACTACCGAGTTGTAGGTTACATTCCTCTTATTGAACTTATTTTAGAAGATCTCATAACAACTTTCCCAATAGATATCCCAAATGTATTGAACATACCTAAACTGCTACCTCAAAGTATAATCAAATCATATACAGATACAAAACTGTTAAAACCAAAACTAGCTGATGAGCTGATTATATTTGAGCAAAGAGATAAACACCTACTAACATCTAAACGTGAGCCTGATCTATCAGATAACGTTGTAGATGCTTTAATAAACTGTGATGAAAATATCTACCCAAATCTAAGAAAAATATTTCAAATTTTCGTTTCAATGCTCGTAAGTAAAGCTACGAGCCGGAGGTCATTTCCTACCCTGCGTCGAATAAAAACATGGCTCAGATCAACAATGACAAAAGATAGACTGTACCTTCTAAATTTGCCTCACAAGGAAATCATAACTTGCTTATTTAAAAAGATTAATGTATATTGAACTGATCTTTTATTTTATTTAACCTTTTTGTTGAGATTTTTTTAATTAGGGTAATGAATTTTTTTGGACAAAATTTCTTCATCCCACCACGCGATGTGCAATTTAGTACTAATAATGAAAATAATTTTTTTAGGTCATTTTGGCCAAAAAAGTTTCCGCACCAAATGCAGTTTCTAAAGCTCCTCAAAACAATTTTTTTTTTTAATTTCCATACACATTATATATGGTACATTTATTGTTTATATATGCTATATATTTTTATAAATACATAAAATAAGCAACTGTTTAACAAAAATGTAAAGCTATTTTTTTGGGTTTAATGAAATAAATTTTGAGTTTAAAGTGCGAGTTGATTTACATAATGGAAAAATATCTTGTGCAATTTAAGTAGCTCATTCCGCGCATATATTAGTACGCTGCTGAAAATTATCACTGTTTCGTATATCCGCCAAACAACTCATCTATCACAACATCTATCATTTGCCATTCAAATTTAGTTCTTCCGTACAAATGGTAAGATCTTATATTCATGAAGTTATTAGAAAATACTTAAAATTTTGTAATTAGATGTTAATTTTGTATAGTAAGGAAAAAAATTGGAATTCAAAACTTTCTTCACGATTGCGAAAAAGTAATACATAATTTCTTAATATTTTTTCACGGTCTATACGGCTATGCGATGAAGAATTTGATATTCGCAAAAATTGCAAAAAGCACTTACCCTAATACACATATTGTTTTTAATAAACTTTTAAAACCAAATTTTTTACTTTTTTGTATCACCAAAAATTCCCCCCCCCCCCCCCCCCCCTAAGGATCAAGCTGGATCCGCGCCTGAGTCATATACATAGGACATATGGCAGCCCTAAAATTTAGGTTTTTATAAAACGTTTGATGTTTTTTAGGCCATTTTTTGAGTATTTTGCTCATAAATTACCCATTGTCTAACCGATTTGATAGTTTTATATACCGACGTGTTAAGGTAGAATTTTACCATTTACTTAAGTTATATTTATATATAAACATTTATATAAACTTGTAAATATATATTTTAACTAAGTTAATTATAAAAAAGAGTAATTTTTGGGGATTCAGTATTTCGGTTATAACTCAGCCATTTTTTAGCCGATTTGGCAGATTTATATACCGACTGGTTGAAGAAGAAATTTACCATTTACTGTATTTAGAAAGCTTGGACTCGGGGAGATCTATGGTTCCCGAAAGTGGGTATTTAAAAAAAAATTATTTAATTTTGGTCATAACATTTTTGTATCTGAACCGATTTTCCCGAGTTTGTTCTACTAAAAATTTCCGATATTTTGATATATAAGTCATATCCATAGGACTTATGGCAGCCATAAAATTTAGGTTTTTATACAATTTTTATTTTTTTTTGTACGGGAGGTACCACGCCCACTTCTCCAATCCCGCCCATATTTTGTAGGATGGTGTGTATTGGCAACCTAAATGTGTGCACCTAATTTGGAAACTTTGGCTTTTGCCGTTCTCAAGATAAACGGAAATAAAAAAAATACAACAACAACAAAGGATTTTTGGAAAAATTTAGAGGTAGTCGTGGTTTTTTGCTCATATCTCCGTCATTTTTGGACCGATCTGGCTGAATTTCAATAGCAAACTTAAACGGAGTATATGTCCATTTCAACATACACACGGACAGACGGACAACCGGATTTGAACTTCGCTTTTCATAAGGACCCAGAATATATACTTTAAGGGTGTAGGATCAATATTGTGGAACATACAAACGGAATGACAAAGTTATATATACCCTCTTACCTTCGGTGAAGGGTATAAAAATATGGAAATTCTAAAGGAAGATATAATTTAATTTCTTTAGAGCAAAAGGGTAAAAAGGCACACTTTTACAAAAAAAAACAATATAAAAAAAAACATTAACTTGACTTGAAGACTTTGGAGCAAATAAAATTAAACCATAGACAGCAATAATATGCACATTAGAGTAAGTACTTTTTGGAATTTTTGCGAATATCAAATTCTTCATCACATAGCCGTATAGACAATGTAAAAATATTAAGAAATTATGTATTACTTTTTTGCAATCGTGGAAAAAGTTTCCGTACCAAACGCGATAAAGTTTTGAATTTAAATTTTTCTCCTTAGAATAAAAAATTAACATTTAATAACAAAATTTTAAGTATTTTCTAATAATTTCATGAATATATAATATAACAAGATCGTACCATTTGTATGGAAGAAGGGCACAAAAAAAAAATCGCGATATTGTTTTCTTTTTTAAACATAAATTTTAATTGCAAATTATAGATGTTGTATTAGATGAGTTGTTTGGCGGATATGATATGAAACAGTGATCATTTCCAGCAGCGTAGTAATATATGCGTGGAACGAGCTATTAAAGTTTCACAAGATATTTTTCCATAATGTTAATCAACTCGCACTTTAAACTTAAAATTTATTTCATTAAACCCAAAACAATAGCTTTACATTTTTGTTATACAGTTACTTATTTTATATATTTAAAATATATAGCATATACAGCATATATAAACAATAAATGTACCATATGGGCATTTCCTGGGGTCGCGAACGTACGTTCGTACTAGAGTTGTCAATTATTCGCCTTCCAACTTTGTTCGAATGATTCAAATAATTGTTTTTGTTCGTTCGAACAAACGATTAAATCTTAATAATTATTCGATTAATCGATGAGAATTACGAATTAAAAAATTATTTTTACAAAAATAATACTATGGAAAATCTTCCATTCCATCCGCTATGACTTCTTCTTTTTTTGATGCTAAACATTTTTCATCTTAACTCCATATCGTTGTATTGCTTAAATGCAGCGTAAAACCCTCAATTCCTTAATAACCCGATATTACTCTGGATTTTTGAAAAGCCTTGGCAGACGTACCATCTGCAGCCAAACTTCTGTCTACAATTTCTTCTATAGAACAGCAGCTGTCTCTCTTAATGTATTTTTCCATTGGACCAAGTTCGGCATTTCTTGATGTCGTTGGATTATCTTCCGTTTTAAATGGCAATGGTATTTTAAATAGTAATATTGTGACACGCAAATGGTAAAGATTTACGTACATATGAGGCTATAAGCGCAGAAGTGGTGTAACCCCAGACTACTTATAATGAGATAATTAGGAGTTAACACCACTCTTGCACTATAGTGCTTGGTTGTAACGACCCGTGTAAAAACTATGTTTCTAGCGCCATATATTTAGGATACAAACAGTTGGCTTACTCGACTATTGCACTGTAAAGAACTGTGCAAAAACATATCTTACATTTAATTATGGGTTACACCACTTCTGCGCCGATAGCCTCATATATAATTCTAAAAAAAAAATATAATACAATAACAACATTTTCTACTTTCAAGATATGATTTATATAAATCAATTCTTTATTTTTAAGCTCTTTGTTTATTTTTAAATTTATCACCCGAAATTGAAAAATCCCCTTCCTTGAAAACTTTTTAACGTTTGATTTAAAAATAAAACAGCTGATACAATTGAGAACGTGAGTTGCAAAACTCGTGAAGAGCTTTAGAAATTGCATTTGGTGCGGAAAGTTTTTTGGCTAAAATGGCCTAAAACAATTATTTTCATTACCAATACTTAATGGGCCATTGCGTGGTGGGATAAAGAAATGTTGTCCAAAAAAAGCCATTACCCTAATGCACGTATATATATTTATGTCTAAAAATAAGGAAGTAATTTAATGATTAGTTATATATTAAAATCCACGATGGTCGCGCAACGCCGGGTTTTAACAGCTAGTCTATTTATAAATTCTTTTATCATTCTTCCCCGTCCTGTTTTTTCATTGATATTAAATAATAAGAAGAAATTTTCTTATTAGAATTTAACAGTGCGTTATTTGTGCATAAAAATTATATAAAACTACATCCGTTTCCTTGTAATTTCTTGTAGTTTTTTAACATTGTGTATGATAAGAGACGAAGAAGTAGGATAATTGCAAACATTATAATGATGACATCGACCAAAACATTGTTGAAAGCGTAGTTAAAGAAGACGAGTGCGATTATAATGAAGCGAATAGAGACAAAACAGGGTGACAATTAACGAGACTAAGAAACCAGAATTATTATTCTCAATATAACTAGAAAACTAGAACTAGAAAAGTAACAAAATATATGTATGTAGTCGCTGAATTATAGTGTAATAACAGTAATTAAAAATCCGTTAATAATTGCCATTGAAGTTTAAGTATATAGAAGAGAAAAAAGCAGTAGAAAAAAACGACGAAACGCACAAGACGAAATAGAATAGTTTAACATGTTATATTGAATGTATTTAATATAGAAGTAAGTTAATGAAGCAGGTGTAATAAGCAATTTTTTGGCGGCTGTATTTATGTCGATGACTAAAATCTGAATAAAGTTGATTTTTATCTAAGAATTTTACAAACAAGTTTTGGGTTTACAAATGTTCTTAATAGTTACTAAACTAGAGTAAAAAAACCTTCTTGAATTGAAAAATGATGTGATTTCTTACTAACGGATTATCCCCATTGAACGCCATAAATTACCCATGGGTTTCGGTTCGGTTTTCGGTTTTGAAAATATCAAAGTTAAACTACATATGTATACGTATATATTTTTTGCATGTAAAACTATTTTTTATTTGTTTAAATTGAGGTAGTTTGATTAACCCTTTAGTGTAAACCTGGGCCTGGCAGGCATTTTTTGACCTTTTCAAGTTTTATTCATATCATTATTAAGAATATTAGAACAACACTTTATGAATTCATCAATCAAAAGGTTTTTTAGAAAATGAGAAAATTCATTAAAAATTTAAATAAATTTAAACAAAGTGGGCGCCGCAATTGGCCAAATGACAATTTTGTGCACATCGTATCCACCTGGTTCTAGCCAGACCCTGCCCTATTATATATTGACTGGTGGTAATAAAATCAAAACAAAAGGTATCAAAAAGCATACGAAACATACAAGAATTCTTTCTTTACTTTTTTTCGAAGAATTATTCTATTTGACAACAGTCAGACCCAGGGGTTAGTTAATGCGAGTTTTTTCTATAGCCACAAAAACTCCATACAAAATACTAGTGGTCCCAGCCAGGTCCAGGTGGTAGATTGTGACATACGAATGAGGTGACTACTTAAGAGTTAAAAGCTAACATTTGTTCTGCTTAGTACTTATTTTAAATTTTAAGAATTTTTAAATAACTTCCCATTGGAATGCATTGCTGCAGGCTGTTATGTATAAAGTTTTTTATATGAAGTACGAGTATTATGTATAATTTGCAATTTCTTTAAGCATAAATATATTGTTAAAGTAAAAGCTAAAACCGAGGTTTTTTTTGTCGGTTTCGGTTTTTAGGCATTAAAAACCGCGGTTTCGATTTCAGTTAAAACCGAACAGCAATCCCTAGTTTAAACTACATATAATTGCAAGTTTAGTTCAACTAAATCAGCGTTTAAGCCTTTAGTGATTTATTAGCCTAAGTGATAAAAGACCATGAGATCTTAGGTACATTTTTGTAATTGATTGTTTCATTGAATTTTGGACGGTTTGCTATCAATGGACCTGAACAGCGGAAAAAAGGTAGAAAAAATTGAATTTTCGGGAAATTTTTCACTTTTGCGGCTACCTAAACGGTGCTAAGAATCATTCCTAAGAAGTTCATATGTTTTAAAAAGTTGTTTATTGAGATCTTAGGTACATTTTTGTAGTTGACTCTTTCCTTGAATTTTGAGCGGTTTGCTACCTATGGACCTGAACTGGGCGAAAAAAGGTAAAACAAATCGAATTTTTCAAAGTTTTTTGCGATTTTGATCTTAAAGATGAAGTTTTTTTGATTTAATATGTCTACAATTTTTGTTCTTTATGGTTAGGGCTACAATTTTGTCTTTGTAAATCAAAATTCCGAACGGCTTGCAAGATATGAGCCTGTGAAAAGGATCACTTTTTTGCCAAAATGACACCGAGACCCCAAATCTTTGGGGGCCCATAAAAAAAAGTGCATGACTTTGGGAAAAACTGGTCTTTTTTTTGGTCTTTTATCACATATTTGTGTCCGTATATGGTAATTTTTCCATGACTTAAAAAATTACACACAGTGCTATGAAATGAATTCAGATAACACAACCGCAAAAATTCAGATACACAAAAATAAAAACTCCCAAAACAGACGTAATTAAATAAATCGTCTAAAAGTCATTTAACAATTCGATGCAATACATTTCCGCAATAATTTGGTATAGAAATAAAACGATTTTTGTAAGAAATAGAGTGTATTTCATTTACTAGTGTGTGTGTTCTTTTCCTTATATGTTTTTGTAAAGATGTTCATGTAATTTTCTCTAACAATTTTCTCTTAATTTATCTCTTTTTAACCACAGAAACCGCTAACAACTACGAAAATTCCTCAATTCAACAGAAATTTTCGACATTTACAGTTATTACTGCAGACACATGTACAACTTCAAGAAGAAGTATCATTATACAGACACATATTTATGTACATGCACTCGTAGTTATGTAAAGACATTTTGTAAACCACATAATCGCACGCTAATACTCACACTCATTTATCTAAATACAATAAAAGAGAATTATAATCTTTTGGTCGAATACTGCAACAAAACGACTGAATGCTGCATATGCAATTCAATACATTAAACTGAAGTATGTGGAAAATCTGAGAAGTGCTTTAGAAATAGATAACTAGCTATGTATCATGGTAAATATTTTTTTTACCATAATTTGATTTTCGGTTTTCTTTATCATCTTGAAAAAATAAAGAAAATTCTTCCATTAAATTGAGTAGCGGAATCAAACGCTTAAAACTCCCCCTATACACATTTTGCCACAGCTTATCACGTTGTTGATTTTTATAAAATTCATATAAAACATCGGTTTTCGATCTTTACTTTTGAGTTGACAGTGCCCTTTTAACAATTAAAATCTAATTTTCAGAACACTAGTTAGTAGATCGAAATTTGCTAGTAAACATAAACAAAAACAGACCATAAACTTTATATAAATCTAGTTTAGAATATTAAAAAATTAAAGCTTATCAAGGTATGAGCTTATGGAATAAACAAAATCGGTTCAAAAACAACTAAACTTTTAAACCAAGATTAGAAATGTAAAAGTGTTGTTTAGAAACGTATATATCATTCACCATATGGTGATGTATGGATACTATCGGACCGAATACTTCAATTCGGAAGGACACTTGTATGGGGGCAAGGTAAAATAATCAACCGATTTAGCTTATTTTCACATATCTGTGCCAAATTTCGTTCTGCTCATATGTTACCGGCGCTGTTTTTCTTAAGCAGTTATTTCGGGGGAAAAAACTTTGTTATTTGTCTATTAATCGGTTAGTTATGAACCTATTCTAATAATTTTTACTACCATTATCTTACTAAGTTCATTTCAGGTGAAAGTTATTAAATATAGCTTATAGGTTTTAAGAAGATTAAAAAAAGTAAAGGTTTATGGATAAGCACGAAAGATTTATTGGTAAACATAAGAGGCAGTCCTGGTTATTTGCTCATATTTCTGACATCTAAGAACCGTTTTGGCTGAATTTAATTAGCTTGTGAATATGAATAACATGTGTCTTGAATATATAGTAACAAAACCACATACAAATCACTTCAATTCACTGAATTATTTTTAAATTCATTCGAATCAGATGACAGTTTTCTTTTATTAATTTGATGATTTCTTTTTTGTTTCTTAGTGTTATATGTATATATTTGGGGGATTCACAAGGTGTACTGTCAAGTCATATTGTCGTAAATAACAAGACTTTCTTATGCTGTGTTTATTGTTTTGTCATAACTACTCAGTAGAAATCTAAATTATGAGGTTTGCTTACAGCGCAGGTTTAGAGGTATTGGCTCCCGCCCTTTAAAGTAGAAACAGTTTAGGTAGAATTAGGGGCAAAATTAATGCAGAAAAAAATCAATAACTACTCTAAGTTCTAGGTCAGCAAGTTTTATTGCTGAAATTTTAAGTTCGGAGAATAAAAAAACCGGGTATGGAAACAAAACTGATATTAGTTAATAATCCAAATTTTCATATTTTATCAGGCTTAATTTCAATAAATTGAAACTTCATTAAATTATTTTTATGTAAAAAGGAATTTCACAACGTGTTGATAATAAAAATTTATTGATAATTTTTCATTTTGACTTAACGGGAGGTAAACCCACGTTCACTTGCAGGTAAATTTGACATTAGTGTTGCCAAAAGAAGGGAAAAATTCCTACATGTAAGTGTAGGGAAAATTGGACTGATTTTTTTATATATGCCAAAATGTAGGTATTTTTTTTCTTAAATTGCGTTATATACGAAATATATGCGAAAAAACGCAATTTTTATAATGATTTAATATTTAAAGGAATGGAATTCTAAAGAGCAGAAAATGTTTTCGGAAAAAACAATTAATTTTTCTGAAATTTTGAAATTAATATATTTTAAAACATGGATTTGCAACAGTTTTGGATAAAAATAGTAATGAAAAACTGTAATAACGTTGTTGTTTTTCCAAATATATCGAAACTGGTACAGATTTTATTTGCTTTACCCAATGCAAATGCCGATGCATTTAGGCTGGGTTTTTGAGATCTCAGTTAAACTAGGTTTAGTTAATCTGAAAATTGATTTGTGCCGCCAATACCGTGTTTTAAAACAAAATGTTGCCGGAACAGCGCAGTCTTGCTTAAAATGTGGGTCTTTAATGAAATAATAGAACAAAAAATCAAATTTCACCGGAAAATCCGAGTTGCAGAGAACGTTAAACTAAGTTTAAACTTAATCCCCATCTCAAAAACCCGTCCTGAGACTACCAAAAGGCGAAACAAATTTAGCCACACAACTTTAAGTTTAATTTAACGCAAACCAGTAGAAGAGGCTGCATTAGTTTGGAATGCACTAATAGTCGCGTATATCAAATTGCTTTTTGCACCCTTAATAGGGTGAATAGGTACCTGGGTACCTGTATACGTTTTATATTACAAATTTTTTTTTTTGGGTGTAGGATTTTAAAAAATATATGAAAAGGGGAAAACCAGAGTAAAATTCTAATATTATATCATTTACCATCGATTTTTTGTACAATACAAGACAAAAAATTAGATTTCTCATACAATTTGCATGAAGGTACCCAAGTACCTATCCACCCTATAGAAGGTGCTTTTTCCACACACATAAGGGTTAATTAATACACGTTAGTTAAAATCTCATGTGCCTTTTAATACGCACGTGTGATATTGTGGCGTTCCGTTTTTGTGTTTTTTGGTGTGATTTTCAGTTGCCGAAAGCGCATCGAGAATCACAAAACAGCGTGATTATCAGAACACCAGAAAATCACACGTGTGCTTTTAAAGCGCGTGATTATCAGCACAGACCTGATATACTATTTACAAAATAACTATTGTTTTTGTACCTGAATTAAATTTAAATTGTCGTTTAAAGCATTGATAACCACTCCATAGGCTCGCGAGCCAGTCAATAATGGTATTTTTCACACAAACACGGTCGGCAATTCACATGTATATTACAACTTTGTTCGTTTCAAAACATCAGACTATCATCAGTCTGTGCGGTCGCAGATAATATCTTTGTGTGCGTGCGTTCGGGGCTTGGTTATCACTGGTTTAAAGGCTTAGTACAAAAGCAAAATAAATACAAATTTATTTTAAAAAAGCTGTTGTTTTTTCTTTGAAATTAATCATTACTTTTGTTATTAAAATTTCACTATACATATGAGAATCCAATAAGTTTTGTATAACTATTGTTATTTCTTAGATATTAATGACTAAAAGCATAGGTATTTTTGTAGGTAAATTTTGTTTAACGTGTAGGGAAAAATCGGATTTTTTTAGCACCTGTAGGTATTTTCCAAAAATCTTCTGGCAACACTGTTTGAAATTTTTCTATAGGACACACACTTGGGGTATTCACAAGGTGTGCTATCATGTTATATTGTCATAATGTTCTAACATTTTACAATGGTTTATATATATTGTTGTTGCTTTTTAAACAAAAAGTGTCTTAAATAAACAGAACTTTGCTTGCTATGTTTATTGTGCTGTCGAAATTATTCCGTTGATGGCAAACTTTTATCCGGCTGACATCCAAATTTGACCAGCGGCTAGCAATTTTTGCAACAAATCACTTGCGGCGTGTGAAAAATGGAAAATAGTAAAATTCATGGATAAGAATTAAAAAATATTTTTATTTTTGGTAAATAATTATTTATTATATTTGTTTTATCACACTGAATTATGAGGGGTTGTTCGCAACAGTCGTATTTTTTCATGTTATTATTTTAAGACATATGACTTTATGACACTGCTGAATCCCTCAACTATCTCTTCAGAAATCTTTGCTGTTTAACGCTCACCGCCACTGACGACGGCTGGCAATAGTTAATCAAACATCAATCTTCAAACCAAATGGTATTCTTACCCTGCTTTATCAAAATGTGTTTCAATTATTATTTATTTTAATTGATTTAAAAGTACTTCCTTACTTCTGTTCTTCAAACTTTTTGTCAAGAATTATACTTGGAGTCCAAAGAACATTTTTCTGTTTTTCAGGTTTTTTTTGGATTAAAAGCCATAAACAGTTCAATTAACCCATTAAGGCCCTGCGTTGCATTTTCGCAATGTTCACTTAAACCTGCCCTCAGGCATTTTGTTGTTACGTGATGTTATAAAGCACAGTGAAATAAAATTTAACTTAATGGGTAATTCCATGTCAAAACGACCAAGAGTGGGACACGACCCCTTCCGATTTTAATAAAATTTGGTAAGAATGTTCCTTTTATCTTATTAGGAACATATATGAACGAAAAAAATTTTTGAAATTTGTTTTTCGAAAGTTATGACATATTCAAAATGTCATAATTTCGCAGAATTAGCCGAATGTGTTGAGCTTATTTCTTCAATATCTCGAAAACTACTTGACATATGAAGATGATGTTGATGTCATTTTAAAGAGAATACTTGGCTACAAACCATAAATTGAAAAAAAAATATTTTTTTTGAAAAATGTAATATCTGCAAAATGTTAAATTTTAAAAACGGACTAACTCAAAAACCTATTTTTTTATTTGGCTGATTTTTTTTTTTTGTATAATACCTCAAACTGTTCTTTAAAAATCCTGAAACTTTGAAGGAGGTGTTTTTTTTCTTTTTTAAGATATGATTTTTTTCCTTTCGCAACCCTTAAAAAAATAATATTAAAATAGAATTTTTATAATGTAATTTTGAGCAATAAGTACACTGTGCTAGTTGCAAACAATAGACCAGCCGCGCACCTGGCATTTTACCCTAATTGGGGGCGCTGAATCCAGTGGTGCTAACCGCTTTTTTAGGTTAGCTCTTGTTTTTAAGATATATCGTTATTTCGAAAATGTAAGAGGTTGCACAGCATATATTCGCGTAACTCAAAAACGGTTTAGTTTATTGAAATAACTAAAAAAACCGAAATTCGGCAATAAAAAATATAGTGGGGCTGGTCATACATTTGACCCATCTAGGAGCATCCTACGCGCTGCAGGAGCCAAATTAAAGAATTTAATTAAGCCGCAATATTTGTATGGTACAGCGCGTAGGATGCTCCTAGATGGGTCAAATGTATGACCAGCCCCACTTTATTTTTTATTGCCGAATTTCGGTTTTTTTAGTTATTTCAATAAACTAAACCGTTTTTGAGTTACGCGAATATATGCTGTGCAGCCTATTACATTTTCGAAATAACGGTATATCTTGAAAACGCGAGCTAACCTAAATAAACGGTTAGCACCACTGGATTCAGCGTCCCAAATTAGGGTAAAATGCCAGGTGCGCGGCTCGTCTGTTTTTTGCAACTTGCACAGTGTACTTATTGCTCAAAACAACAATATTAAAATTCTATTTTAATATTATTTTTTTAAGGGTTGCGAAAGGAAAAAAATCATATCTTAAAAAAGAAAAAAAAACACCTCCTTCAAAGTTTCAGGATTTTTAAAGAACAGTTTGAGGTATTATACAAAAAAAAATCAGCCAAATAAAAAAATAGGTTTTTGACTTAGTCCGTTTTTAAAATTTAACATTTTGCAGATATTACATTTTTCAAAAAAAATTTTTTTTTTCAATTTATGGTTTGTAGCGCCAAGTATTCTCTTTAAAATGACATCAACATCATCTTCATATGTCAAGTAGTTTTCGAGATATTGAAGAAATAAGCTCAACACATTCGGCTAATTCTGCGAAATTATGACATTTTGAATATGACATAACTTTCGAAAAACAAATTTTAAAAATTTTTTTCGTTCATATATGTTCCTAATAAGATAAAAGGAACATTCTCACCAAATTTTATTAAAATCGGAAGGGGTCGTGTCCCACTCTTGGTCAATTTGACATGGAATTACCCTAATATCTAATCGACCTGTTTTTTGATTTGTATCATACACAAGTTTTTTTTATAAAAAATTTTAATTTAAATTTTTAATTTTTCCTGTTTTATGGGTACTTTTGAAAAAAGTTAAAAAAAAATAAAGTAATATATGATATACCTATCTGAAACTTCTGAAGGAGGTAGCTAACATACGAACATTATTATTTCTACTCAAAAATCCAATCATCGTAGAGATTTGAGACTTTTTTTATGATTGGATACATCCGTGATGCGAAAACGCAACACTGGGCCTAAACGATATACAAATTACATACAATTTTTAAATACAAACATCTTTATACAATCACTTGCTATTTAAAACAGCATAATAAAAGCATGTATGTATGTTAATTATAAGTTGTTGTTATTTATGTGTTTTGAAATTTTCGATAATTTGTTCAGCTTTTTCAAACTAATTTCAAATTTTTAAAATGCAGAATATTTCGCAGAAGGTAAATTCTCTATGACAATTCCTTTTTTTTTCTTATGCCCAAAGTGTGTTATCTTCCTAAAGGAAAGCGAACTTACACCAAAGTAGTCCTGTGATAGGTCTTTGGTGATAAGATAAGTAATATCACTTTAACATGGGGTTGTCATTGGTCAATTGACACTATTTGACCAGTCTAACATCTATTCTCAATGAACGTGTTTAGTGTTAGTTATAACAATGTTAGATTATTTCGATACAATGTAGTATTATGTCAAGAAAACAAGTCCCCGGAACTAGATTTAAGAAAGTGTCACACCATCGGTGAAGAATGTACTGTAATTCATTAGTTTTTAACCTTTTTGTTCTTAATATACCAGTTAGATGATAAGTTCTCCTTGTTCTATTTTCACAAATCCCAGGACGAGGCTGTTGGAACAATTGACACAAATTTCCCCCAGGGTTCTTCAATAGGTACAATAAGAGAAAATCGAACAAGTAATGTGAAATTATCCTCTCCCAGGATATTATCTTTTTGAACTTGTTCCATTTTCACAAATCCCAGGACCAGTCTGTTGGAACAATTGACACACATTTCCCCCAGGGTTATTCAATAGGTACAATAAGAGAAAATCGAACAATTAATGTGAAATTATCCTCTCTCAGGATATTAAAGAAAAACCAGTAAGAGCGCTATATTCGGCTATGCCAAATATTTGATACCATCCACTGACAGCGAGGATATTTCAGGAGTGGGCATTATATTGGACCTGTGGTAAATTATGAACCGATCTTTAAGAAAGTTGACAGTGTGATTTCTAGTTATTATAAAACTGTGACAGAACAAAATCTATTACAATAGAATTATTTGTTATGGTTTTATACTACTAAAGTGTTTTTCCAGAGTGTGCTTTATATGGGGCCTATGGTAAATAATGGACCAATCAATTACAAACGTGAGAAATGTGACGTAGCAGTGCACCCAAAGTGCTTTGGAACATATCATAATTGAATTGAAAATGAATTGTAAAGACGTGAATAAAAAATTTTAATTTAAAATGTTTGCAAATGCGCTTAATTTTTATATCGTTAAGGCCCAACGTTGCGTCTTCGCAACGGGGGTTATTTGGGCTCCCACGTATCCGATTTGCCCAAAATTTGTTTTCTTTCTTATTTAGGTATAAACAATAAAATTTTAAAAGTTTCGTCATTATAACTCAACGGGATCATGGCTCGGGCCTTAATGGGTTAAATAACTACAGTACTAATCATTAATAAATAATTTGAGTAAATTTGATAAAGGGTTTATATAAATGACTTATTACCCCGACCTCTTTAATTCATATTATAATGCACAGTATGTAATAACTACAAGATTCAGTTATGTGTGTGTATAGTGTTTGTGTAAATGTTCTCAAGCACTGCAGTGGTAGTATATAAAGAGTAAAGAATTATTATTATTAAATAGTTACAAAAGTACATATTCTGTATGGTTTTTGCTTAGAAAAGCAACTTTTCATTTTGTTCGATATAGTACTTTTTGTTTTACTTCTTCGTATAGCTGAACTAACAAGTTCATAAACGAGCATGAGTATAGCAGCAAAAATAAAATCTTTTATAAAGATAGTTTCAATTGAAGATAATTTTTAAAGTTAAAATTTTTTTTTTTTGCTTCCCGCTTCGTATGAAAAATTTTGTATAAATTGAAATTTTTGCAAATTATAATATTATTACATGAATACCAAAATTGGAGAGGAAATTAATATAAATAGTTATGGCCAGTTAGTTGTCATTATGATGATGATGGTTATTATTAAACTTTTAATTTTAGTAATATTAATAAAAATGTATTATTTTCTTTTAGTTATTCATTCTTTGCCATACAAATTAAAATCTTGTTAAAATCTTTGCTATAAAATTTAATTTGTTTCTTAAACTTAACAAAGTTTTCTTTTAAAACATATTTTTTTATTTATTTTCTGTCTTTGGGCATAATTAAGGATTTTTTTTTATTTTTATATTTGCACAACCATCAAGTGGCAAAACTAAATATATTTTTAAGAAAAGAAAGTTCTCGTGTGTTATGAAAAAAGACAGATCTAGGAAGAGGAATTATTCTAGACAAAAAAAAAAAAAAGTGTTTGAGAGAGTGTGTGTGTTTTAAGAACAGCGAAGCAATTTTGTTAAGGACATAAAATAAATATGATTTTTCGCCTTTTGATTTAAACTTAACTAATTGCATATTAATTTTAAATTTCAATAGCGTTTTTACTACAAATTTTAACTCAACCATTGTCTAAGAAACAGCGTATTGGGAGCTGAAAATGGGACATTAAATGGTTAAAATTTTTTGGCGGCATTAAATAACCCCCCAAAAAAATAATGAATTAACCACCCAAAGCGTGGGCCCCTATTTCATATGCAATAAAGCCCCAATTTTGAAAATGAAATAAGCCCCCAACGAAATGAAATAACGCCCCAAGCATAAATGAAATAAATCCGTAATTTTTGAGGGCTTATTTCATAAGAAATAAAACCCCAATTTCTGAAATGAAATAAAAGCCAAATAAATGTAATACAATAAATAATACAGTTTTGCTTTAAAGAATCACGCGATAGATATCATGGTATGATACACCAACTAAGGCTTTTTTGCATAGGCGGCCTTCGGCCGGGCACAATGACTTTTTCCTCTATGGTATAAGCTTATCTGCATAGCGCCAGGATTTTCTCCTGTATAGTATAAGAATACCGACTCGTCCCGGCTACGCAGAGAAGCTTTAGTTAGCGAAGCCGGTGTTTGATATACCATATAGAAGAAAACCATTGCGCCCGGCCGAAGGCCGGCTATGCAGGGCAGCTTTATTTATCGAAGCCGGTGTTCTATATACCAAAGTGGATAAATCCTTGCACCCAAAAACGTTTTCATTATAAATTTGAAAATGAATAATTTGAAAAAAAAATATTGGGGCTTTATTTCATAATGATTTTTTGGGGGATAATTTCATATGAAATAAAACGCCAATTAAAAAAATTAAGTAACACCCTAAAGAAATGTAATAACCCCCCAAAAATCATTTTTGTTGTTCTCTGTACAAACATTTGGGGGGTTATTTCATGCCGCCAAATTTTTTGTTACTTTTTCGATTTAAAAACTTATTTTAATTATAAATATGTTCAATTTCTCTAATGTTTTTTTAATTTAAATTTTATATGTAAATTAGCTTTTATAAGAACGCATTTTATTAGTAAAACATTTTTTAACAAATTTCTTGGATTGATCTTTAATTTTTTTTTTTTTTGCGTGATGTATGATGCTGCCATTCACGGTGTCTTTGCAATTTTCGTTGGTGGGAAATCCGTTTTTGAATGAGAACTTACAAAAAATTCAGGAAAATCGGTTTAGTAGCTTAGAAGTCTACAGGAAACAAACATGTACAAACGCATTTTCTCATTTATATAAGACTATAGACAACACTTCGTCACAAAATTTTAACAAAGTTGTGACCGAATGTGAAGTAAAATTGTCAAGAAATGACTACGTTGCTTTGGCCCAAGGCTCAAATTTCACAAAAATTTTAATGATTTTTTGCAATTTTGTTCTTTTCAACTTATTTTTTTTTTTAAACCAAGCAATAAATTTTTAAAGTTTTAGCATTTACGACGTTAGCTTATTTCAACATGCACATCGGCAAAAAAAATTACAAAGATTTGAAATTATTTGAAACTTTTCCACTTTTCAATTTTTATTAAATCACAAAAAACACACCAAGTAACTACACATAGCGAAATATTAAGTAACAAAAAATATTAAAAAAAAAACCTAAAACTGTTAAATTACTATGTGAGTTAATTCACTAATGGCCATTTTCTCATTAGGCAATTATCTTTTTTCCCAACGAAAAACTGCACATTAAAGAAATTTGGTTTTCTCAATGTCTCATTTGCTTCGATTTTATCGCAAAGCTAACCGGCACTCATCTGCCAATTATTTATTTTCCTATTATTTGCCGTACAGATAAATTCAATCAGCTGACTCCCAACTTTTACATGTATTTTGAGTGGCGTTGCCAGCTGAAAACTTTGTTTTTTGTCGGTATATTGAGAAACCCAAAATCGTTAACGGACAGTTTATCGGTCCAATAAATTTATGTTGACATTAAGTAACAGACAGTTTGTCGATACATTGAGAAAATGGCCATAAATCTTCTGTAGCTTTATCACTTTTGCACCAATCTATTTCTTATTGAACGCAAAATGTTCATATTGAAATAAACTAATGCCCCCATTTTTTATTGTTTGGTATAAAAAAAATAATATGAAAAGAGCCAAATTGCCCAATCTTCACCAGCAATCCATTGTTATTTTAGCATACCTAATCCGTTTAATATTTTTGAAGATATTTGCATTTAAGGAACATTTTTTTTTTTTTTCAAAAACACAAAAAACGGTTATTTTGAAATATCTGATATTTCTTTTGAGCATTCTGACTTCATATTCGGATTCAGCAGGCAATTAAATATCAACTTTTGGTGTCAAATAGATTTGGTCAAAAAACTGCCACATAGTGTTATAAAGTAAGTAAATATAAATACATAAAAACTTTTAAATGAGGCTATCAGCGCAGAAGTGGTGTTACCCACAATTTAATTTGGTTACGGTTCTGGTGTAAGATATGTTCTTTGCACTGTTCTTAACAGTGCAATAGTCGAGTAAGCCAACTGCTTGTATCCAAAACAAATGGCGCTAGAAACATAGTTTTTGCACGGGCCGTTACAACCAAGTACTATTGTGCATGTGTAGTGTTAACTCCTCATTATGTTATAATAAGTAGTCTGTGGTTTCACTACTTCAGCGCTGATAGCCTCAAATATAAATCGCCATAAATAATGTTTAATAGATTTTTATTTATTTCTTTAAAAACAAAATAATTGTTAAGCTTCAGTCACACATGACGAATAAGACGTAGCCAAAGGGCTACCTAAAATATAATTTCCTTTAATTGCAATATTTATATTGATTCTTACACTACATCTTTGCTGTGTCTGGCAGTATAATTACTTTTATTTTGTGATTTAAAGATCATGTTAAATCTCACTTATTATTACACTCAAAATATTATTACAGTAACGGACTGTAGTTAATTTAAGAAATATTCCGTTCAGTCATTTTTAAATAAGTAAACATTTAAAATTCCAAGCAAATTTATTTTAAACTGATTCTAACAGTTATTCAAAAAACTAAGTGCATATTAATACGGATTTTCAGTTGCAGTTAATATTGTGCGTTGATTGAGTTAAATTCTTCTTTATGTTCAATAAAATGAAAATGAAATTTAAAGCAACGAAAAGTTCATATCAATTTTACTTTCAAAAATTCAACCGCGAATTCCGTAAAAACAGATAAATATTCAGTTATCTTATATAAATATGCAGTTATTTTATAAAATTTGACTGTCAAAAATTCAACAACATATTCAGTAAAAACAATTAAATATTCAGTTATTTTATATAATTATACTACCAAAAATTAATTTTTACTTATCTATAAAAAATGAAATGCTTGTTTTGTGTAAGCAATACCCATTTTCTATTTGTTAAAATAATTTCGTTAAATACATCAAATTTTAAAAGTAAAATAATTGCGAAGCCATATCGGTCATGCTGCTGGTGTCTTATAATTGAGGGTTCTTCTGTAAACAACGTGGTCAGTACAACAAAAGTAAAACAAATGTGTAACAGGGTAAGTAAATAATAATATTCTCGCTTATAAGAAAAACAAGCGGAAAGGTGTCTGACTGGTATTATTTAGAAATTCGGCTCTTTTGTGGAGTAAACGAAAATTACTGAATTTAATAAAATAACTGAATATTGAATTGTTTTTACTGAATATGGGGTCAATTTTTTGACACTAAAATTTTATAAAATAACTGAATATTTAATTGTTTTTACTGAATATGGTGTTGAATTTTTGACAGTAAAAATTAAATGAACTTTTTGTTAAAAATAAATGAAAAATAAGTAGACCGGTTTTTAATTGAATTTCATTTATTTTATATTTATTAAAATTTCAGTTAATTTTACGTACAGAATATTGTGAGTGTAGCAAAAGTAGTTGATATCCTATTCCCTTATGTGAATGGCAAGGTACCCGGGTACCTTTGGCGTTATCAGTTGATTTTTTTTATAGAAACAGATGATCCATACAGGTGAAACTTCTTGAGAACTCCTAACTATTAATAAATTTGAAATGACCATTATTTTTTAGCTTAAAAATAATTTTGAAAGGGCGTGGTGGAACAATTGTCATCGTACACCCTTAACGGTATGGCAAAAACGATTTTGCAAGTATATTTTTAGGGAAATCTTCTATAAAACAATTAAAGAAAGAAGTTATGAATATTTAAGATTAAAACTTTTATTTGGTAAAAGAAAAACAAACAAAAGAAGTTACTTTTTTTCATATACATATATTTTCATAAACAAAAAAACAACCAGAAATGAACACTTATTTGCATATTGGACAATTTGTTGAATGTCTATTATCAATCGGCTTGGAGCATCTGGTGAAAGCTTTACGTGTTTATTTCTTCTTCATACGTAGTTGCAAGCACACGTCGTGATAACTCCCTAGTACGGTGGTGCGGCCGCTCTTATTATTTTTTTGCGAACCAGAAAAATTTGACTTCAAAGTCTTTCCCAAGTACACTCTGTATTACAGATTTGACTTATAATTGGGAGATAAGGAAAAAAACTGACAGTAGTTACATTTCTTCTTTACCTTTACTTTCCATGTAGAGTTTAATGCATCGCAACCCAAAGAATTATTTCTGATGTAAATTCTCATTCACCATTGTCCAAAATATCCACAAAATAAAGTAACAGCTTTACCAGTTTCAACATAACATAATTTTGAATCTGCATTGCTGCCGAAAAAACAGCAAGAAAGTCGGTTTCTGCAACTCTATTTTGTGTTGTTTAGGTTAAAAACAGTAAAGCTTAACAACAAAACATATACAGCCCAATTATGAATAAAAATTCCCCGGGAGTTTTTTCCTTTTCCCATTTTTACAATTGAATTTACATAGGAAAATTGGAAGAAGGGAGAAAACTCCCGGGGAATTTTTATTCATAATTGGGCTGATAATTTTTCACAAAAACTGATGAGTTATCACAGGTATCCAACAAAATTAAATAAAGCGCTTAAATCAAAAAATAATAAATGCAAGCAATTATTTCATACTTTTATAGGGTTTCTTTTAAATGAGATCACTTTTGTTAAAACGGGGTCTAATGACACTATTTATTTGTTTATTTCTTTACAGAGTAACTGAGTAAATAAAATACACTTAGAAAAAACGCATTTGTATAATTGTTTGTGTTTTAAATTTCCAAATCCACTTATAAAAGCTCTTACATGTTTCATCCAGCAAAAAATGTGTACAAATCTTGTATAAAAAATTTACTTCTTTACAGTTTCAGTATACATATATTTTTCATATTTTCCCTCGCTTTCAAATGTGCTTAATTTTCAGTTTAAACAACCTGTCTACCTGTTGATAACACCGGTAGAAATGTTTTTTTTGTTAAAAAAAAAACACATTCATGCAAACAACATTCACTCCCATATTCACATATTCCTTTACAACTGCTTAAATGATTGAACATCTGTTCAGATATCTACAAACACATGTATATAGACTTACTTTATACGTAAACATATATTTAAAGGTGTGTGCAATTTTTGTATATGACCATACCCTGCTAGCATATGGAAGATCGTTTTTTTTTTTTCAAATATCATCTGTAGGAGTATTTTTTAAGTACTTTTGAAAAAACTGGTTAATCCCTTACACGCTTAAAAAACGACACAAAAGTGATTCGCGCCGATGATTAAAAAGTATTTAATTAAAAATTCAATAAAAAAAAACGATTAAAAAGTCGAGAATGTCTCTTAAGTTCAGTGTTGCCACAACTTATTGAGGAAAAACTGCTAGATTTTGTAAAAAAATGCAAGAATAAATGCTAAAAAAATTCATATGAAAAATATAGAAAGATCTTAATTAAAGTAAGGGCTAATAAATATTTTAAAATATGTTGCATATTGTCCTGCACATAAACTTAAGTCGCCTCTGCTGAACATTGTAACAAATTCTTTAGAAAGGCATAGGATTGTTTTAAGTTATGCCTGAAACACATTTGTGATTAATTATTTCTGCGTGTTGCTCCAGGCCACTAATTTTAGACAATATCGCATTTGTAGTAATTGCAAAAGGTTTTTTCTTAGTCATCTGTTTATTTCGCCCATTCTTTTTACTTTAGGGGCTTGCCCCAATCTTTGCAAATCTTTTGTGAACAGGTTTTTACTATTTTTTTATTTATTGTTTTATTTTTATTTATTTACAAATTATACTTATAAGTAAATTATTAATTAGTATAATGAATGGAGAGCTATGGCAACGATGGACTTAATTAAGCTCTACTAATTTTTTAAAATGTTCTGTTTTTTTGATTTTTATTTCAGTGAAACATTAATGAGCATTTACATTGTTGCATTTTTTAGATCTAATTCAATGTTAGATTCATTCGTTTTTTCTTTTTCATATATGTATTAAACATTGTAAAAATGGAAAATATTAAAAATATCAGAAGAACAAAAAAATGCAAGGAATTTTTTAATAATGCGAAAAAAAATGGTACGTGCTAAATCAGTTGCCAAATGACTTTAAAAAATGCTAGATCTAGTATGAAATGTGCTAAATTGAAAACACGCAATAAAGACACGCACGACTTTGATATGGGTACCCAGCTACACTTTTTTTAATTTTTTTTTTCCATAAAAAATATTAATTTATGCACTTGTTTCTGAGTAGAAAGTTACTGTTCTTTCGGCAGAAAATAGTACATGACATGCGACTCTTCTGAAAGAGTATTTTATGACTTGCGCTTATGATCATTTACGACTCATTTAGGAAAAAGTTATAATATAGATCTTCTGCAAGATTAATTTATAATAGCGCTCATTCTGTAAATTTTGTTTTAAAACATGTCACTTTCTTTGCATTCAAAGGAATTATTTTTTAATCTAATTTTAAGCGCACGACAAATTATGTTTTGATCATCTAAGGCAGTCTTGAAAGAATAATGCTGACTGGGTAAAATATTTTAAAAGACACAATAAACGTAAGAAAAACTAAATCTAATATATTTTAGTATTTAATTTTCTTTTTTGCAGCTGCTTTTTCTGCTGTGTGAAACAAGACAAATAAAACATTTTTTTTTTTTGCTTTATTGTGTCTATTGTTAACAAAAAATATGAAAATAACAAAATACAATACAAAATTACAATTTGTCTTCCAATTGTACAAGATTTTAATGGCATTTTATACCACTTCCTTGATTATATAGAATACTACAGCAGTCTATGATGGGGTTTGCGTACTACTTAGTTTTCTGAAAAAGTAGTAAGGAGTATTTTATCTTTTAATAAATAACATACTGGTAATGAAAGCTTTAATTTTGAGTAGTTGTATTTAAAGAACAACATTTTCCAACTTAAAGATTGGTTTTATTTAAAAAAATTATTGATAATTTTTGCTTTAAAATTTTGTACAACAAAATAATCTAAATCTAAAGGTAAACTTCTATGACCTTTATGGTTTTGCAAACGAAATGAAGAAGCAATTAGAGTTTTCTCCATTTTTGGGTAACTGTCTAGAAATTTTAATATAATTTTCAGAAAAATTCTTTTTGAAAAAATTGTTTTTATGTTGAAAAATTACACTTGTAACCCAGAAATCTGGGAAAACAGATCTCTTGAAAAATAACTGCAACTGCAATTAAACTACAAAGTAAACACTTTTTTAACGAAAGTTTATTTTATAAAAAAATATGTTTAATTACACGCACAGAAAAAATATTGTGTTAGCGCCATTTGTAAAATAACTTTGAAGCAGTTGTGTCGTTTTTTTTATTTGTGAGCGGTTAAACAAAATAAAAGATAAAATTCCATAGTGCAAATGCAAAATATCATAGTTTTTATGTAAAATCCAACAACAAAACACGCAGATATTTCGTTATATTTTATAAAAGTGCTACGATATTCCATCAACATCTTAAAATCGAAAAAATGGACACACGCGGTTGCCCATGAAAACCACAGATTTTTCATTTGCTCTTTTGCAAGCCTTATATTGAACTCCGCTATTTGATTAACATTAAAGAAAATTGTAAAAAGCCACAAAATAAAAAATCGATGCAAACATATTTTAATTTATTTTTGACAGCTATGAAAGGTGCTGTATCATAATATGATTGCTGCTAAATTTATTATGATTAACATGATGATAATATGATTACTTCTTAGCTTATTATGATTAACATGACAATAATATGATTAATTTCTTAGCTTATTATGCTTAACATGACAATAATTTGATTACTTCTTAACTTAGTATGATTAACAGCATAATAATATGATTAAGGGAAAAATATTATGATGTAATAGTACGAGTATATTTAGTCACAATATGATTCAATAATAATCATAATGTGGTGACTACAATCATAATTCTTATCATAATATGTTGCTCTTAGAATATGTTTACCACAACCATGTTTTTTCTTTGCGTGTAGTGTTGCCGGTAGAAAAGCTTAAAGCTTTGCTCACAATGAGAGCAGCAACTTAGTTTTTTCTTCTATCTTATTTCTTCCCAAAGTATTTCATGGTGCTGTGGAATAAAGCCATAGGAAATAAAGCCATATGGCCTTATTTCTCCATGGAGTGAGAAATAAGACCATATGGCCATATAAGCTTTAGTAAGCGAAGCCGGTCTTTGTTATACTATAGAGGAGAAAATCCTTGCGCCCAGCCGAAGGCCGGCTATAGAGAGAAGCTTTACTGCCTGTTTTTAGAAAACGTAAACTAGTGAGTGAGTGAGAAATTATATTAAAAAACAAAAACACTCACTTGTTTACGTTTTCTTAAAACAGGCAGTTAGTTAGCGAAGGCGGTCTTTTTTATACCATATAGGAGAAAATTCTTGCGCCCTGCCGAAGGCCGGCTATGCTTTGGAGTTTGTAAACATGTTGTGACGGGCCCACCGCACGCCCCACGATCGCCCGCCGGACGCACTCCCCCCAAACCTACTGTACCATATATTTTCAACACTTGACAATGGCAACTCATTGTTTTGCCAATTTGTAACCATAACAATTACACTGTTATGGCGTTTTTTCCACTTTGGTTACTAAATGATTATGGCGTTATTGCACTTGGCTTTATTTCCTATGGCTTTATTGCACGGGGCCGTATTTCATATATTTTCCTTTTATTGTTCAAGCAAAAATGTAACTTAAGTTTTTTTTTTTAAAGTTGAGTCAACTTCTACTTCAGCAACAATTTGTATAAAATTTTTATAACGTTTATAATAATTTTATTTAGTTTTGAGTGTAAATTTTACCAAAATGTTCCAACAAATAATAATAAATACGTAATATTGTTCTGGGCAAAACTTGCAAACGGTTTCTTTATTAAAAATTAGTGTGGTCAAGAAAAAAATTGTTGCTCTATTATAAAAAAAAATATACTCAGCTCCATGGGTTAAAAATTTGTTGGTTTTCAATTACTTTAAAAAAGCTTTCTCGGAAAGAAATTTCGAGTAGCAAAGGCTTTTTTGCTAATGTATTGTATTAGTGTTAAAATTTAACTTAAAGCTTTGCTTTAACAAATTTTATGACAGTATGTTTTAATAATAAGCTTCATTGAGAAGTAATTTAAAGCTCACTTAGATATTTTACATTTTTTAATAAAGCGGAAAAAGCTTTTGTTAGTTAGTTTTTGTAAAATAGTTTATCTTAAAAGTTTCTTGCAAGTTTATTTTCAATTTTCAAAAATTGGATATCCAATGAAGAGCTTTGGCTGCAGGCTGGTTGTTGTCCAATCGAATTCGATATACGAAGACGAAAATGGACTTGGATTGGTCATATTCTTAGAAGACCACAAAACGATATTGCTAGAGAAGCTCTTGATTGGAACCCTCAAGGTCAACGCCGGCAAGGACGACCTCGCAACACATGGATACGTTGCACAAGAAAGGAACTTGAATCAGCACAAACAACTTGGAATCAAATCAAACTACTTGCGAGAGACAGAAATAGTTGGAGAGAATTCATTAACGCCCTATGTTCCTCGTGAACATTATATTTAAGTATGTACTTGTTATATTAAGGTATAAGTACTGTTCATATTTAAATAAATAAAGGACATATATATATATTATTTTCAATCAGGGACCGTAGCCATAATGTCATCAGAAAATAATAGTTTATTCTGAAAAATAATAAAAATTAAGAGCTTAAAAATTATATGATTTTATGAAAATAGAGTTGAAAACGACTAATATGGTTTGGCTCCCAGATATTTTGTCCTAAAATTAGTTTATTGATATTTTTTAACTTAAGTTAAATCCCAATACATTCGCTATAACCGCGATATATTAAGGTATAGGTGTCCTGAAAATTATAACAGCGTTAACACCAACAATGCACGTAGACAAAACGAAAAACAGAAAGACGTACACAACTAAATGGAGCGCGTAATTGAATTTGAAATTTAGTGTAAACATCATGGCGAGAATTTCTTTCTTCAGTTACTATTTTGTTTCCTATTTTAAACAAAATTCACTCTTAAGTATTTCTTTTTTTTATTTGAAGTCATGACGGAAAATGATCAATAGTAAAATCGTTAAATAGAATTATTGCACAAATATTTGTTGCAGCAATAGCAATTGAATGCTTATTGTAATTAATACTGGAAAAAGCAATAAAATTAAATTAGTTTCAGAAAAACTATAAGCACATATTTATCATTAAGAATTTAAGCTTTTTTGTATAGTTTTTTATAATTATTGTATTGTATATATCTTTAAAGGGGCGAAAATTCTTATACGCAGTGTGTGATTGAACAGGGTGGCACAGAATGGTTTGAATTCTGTATAACTTTTTTAATTATTATTATTTTTTCTTTATTTTTTTCAGCATTTTGTAAAGAAGACTTGGGAAACTAATTATGAATAACTACACTATAACTATATACAACGAACAAAAAAAGGAAAAATATCGATGAACCCGATTAATTATTATTAAAATTATTTTTCTTGGGTGTGTGAAATACAGTAGTGACCCAAAATAAGCTATATGGTTTGAATTCTTTATGCATTTTTTTCTTTGTTTCTTTTTCAGCATTTTGTGAAGAAGATTTGGGGAATTAATCATGAATAACTATGCAATCGAACAAAAATAATAGCGCGAGGTGGAAAATAGATATCACTAATAGGATATAGTTTTTCAACGCAAATTAAAAAAAAAATACTGTGTTTAAAAGGAAAGCCATTTAAAGCATATAGTTCATTCTGCGCCAAAAAAAAAAAAAAAAAAAAATCCCTTAACAAACAAAATTCACTTGGCACCTGAAAAAACCTTTTATACTTTACTAAAGAAATAAAGAATTGCAAAACACTGTTTTGTGATGTTTATGGTTTTTGGTTCGTTTTATATTTTTAGCACTATTGTATTTCATTCCAAACTTTTTTTTTAAAATTCAGATTCAGATTTCATATCTTTCACTATATGTATGTATATTAGAGCGACTCAAGTTGTATGGAAGCAAAATTCGTGCTCGATGTACCCTCCTAAAAATGAACCTTGGACATTTTTATATATTCCAGAGCACCGTGTAAAATGCATCAAATTTGCAAAAAACGAAACTATTTACATACAACGATGATATACTTGCCAAAAGATAAAATTTGATACCCATATTGCCCTATTTAAAACGAAGGGCTACCACCCCATTGCATTTATGCCAAAACGCGAACCAGCACGAATTTCAAAAAAAGCTGAGACACGTATTTAATTAAATCGACTAAAGTTTAAAATATGTTAATTTAGCACTTTTATTACAAACAACCCCGAACAAAAAATTCAAAAACCGTTTTTTTACAGAAAATACTTAAAAAAAGGACATGGATGATCGTCCTTGGACAAATTGTATATACAGTTGGACGCGCCTTAAAACCTATCTTACCATACCCAATTTATATAAGTTGGTAAGGAAACAGATTCTCAAATTGACAAAACATACAAAAATAGACCCTTTTTTTAACTGGTCCAGCTCACGAGAGGTCAAAGCTGGAGCCGAAAAATTTAAAATGTCATCTTAAAAAAGTCCAAGGTTAATTTTTAGGAGGGTACATCGAGCACTTTTTTTGGTGAGTCGCTCTAATGTATAGATATATAATACGCATGTGTATCTATTAGAGTTGTCAATTATTCGCCTTTCAACTTTGTTCGAATAATTCAAATAATTGTTTTTGTTCGTTCGATCAAACGATTAAATCTAAAAAAATTGATCGATTAATCGATGAGAATAACGAATAAAAAAATTATTTGTACAAAAAAATTACTATGGAAAATCTTCCAATCCATCCGCTATGACTTCTTCTTTCTTTGAAGCATAAAATTTTTTATCTTAACTTCATATCGTGGTATTACTTAAAGGCATCGTTAAACCCTTCATTCCTTAATAATCTGATATTACTCTGGATTTTCGAAAGGCGTTGGCAGACCTACCATATTCAGCAAAACTTCTGTCTACAATTTCTTCAATAGAACAGCCGCTGTCTCTCTTAATGTATTTTTCCATTGGACCAAGTTCGACATTTCTTGATGTCGTTGGATAATCTTCCAATCTTCCAAAATAATATAATTTCAACATTTTCTACTTTCAAGATTTGTTTATTTATAAATTTTTCATCCGAAATTGAAAAATCCCCTTTCTTGAGAATTTTTAAACATTTGATTTAAAAATAAAACAGCTGACACAATTGAGAAGGTGGTTTGCAAAACTCGTTTGTTGCAAAATTAAAAATACGAAATGATTCTTTCAGTTGTTTTGGCGCTTTATTAGACGAAATATTTTGATTTAAATCATGGAAGAGGACATGCACTTTTGATACAATTATTATATTTCTTCTCATTATGCGCCAAACGAACTATTAGAATCAATTGTCATCTCGTATTTTTAATTTTGTAACGAACGAGTTTTGCAACTCACCTACTCAATTGTTTGTTAGGATTTGTTTAATAAGAACATAAAATACATTTTTGAAATACACGGATTTTGCTTACTAAACATTGAGATTAATTACAACCGGTGAAATGGCAACAATATTTTTTAACTTTCCTACATTTTGTATAAAATCACTAAAAACTTAGGTGAATAAACAATATTCTAAGCTTTTATTTAATTTATTTTTTAATAAAATAAATTCGATTTATTCGTTATTCGAAAATCGTCGTTGTGAAATTATTCGAACAAGAGTTTGGTTTTGTTTGATCGATTAATCGAATTATTCTTAATCGGTTGACAACTCTAGTATCTATTTACTACTACCTGCACACATTGCACAAGAAATGTTAATATTCCCAGCGGGAAAAAGAAGGAGTACGGATGCCTTCTAGAAGCCCTCTGTACTCCTTCTTTTGGATATACTAGTCGTTCTCGCTACATTCCATACTCATATCTTTTTTACACACGTTGCCATTGCGGAGAAGGCCTTCCGCTCTCGCTTCTTTAGCAGGTATATTAGGATGGTAACGGGATCAAAAAAATAATTGACTTGCTTTTGCAAAAAATGTTCTCCCTCTCTACTCCCTTCTCATAGAAGCGAGTGTGGAAGATGTGTCTTATCTTTTACACCAAAGAGCCGAGGCCTTCTATTAGGCATTCTTAAGCAGCTAGATATAGTATAGTATATAGTATAGAATAGTAATTTAATCAAAAAAATTTTTAAGCAGGCCTATTAAAAGGCCTGAAGTAAGAAGGTCTTCTGAGTCTTACCGCTGGGTTGTTCTTATAAGTCATCGTGCAGTCTTGCATTTTTTATATCGCAGCAATTCTTGAGGTGAGAAGTTTTATGTTTATGAAACACCCAGGAAAAACTTTTTAATTTTTAGTAATAGGTGGTAGTTATTTCATACATTACCTGGTAAGTAGTTGTCATTACAATTGTCATTATTCTGAAAACTTCAATAAGTATTTACTAGTAATGACCTCAGCAACTACTTATTACTTCTGTCATTTTTACTACTGAATATTTGCTTACTGGTAACGTACTCAATGACTACTTATAAGGTCTATTAACTAGTGATTTTTTGGCTTCTGGTAAGTTTATTGTAAGTACTTACAATTCAACTTACTAGTAGTTAAATAATAACTAGGTATTTTTTGACTTCTAGTAAGTTTATTTTGGAAGTACTGAATTCTCTGGACACCTCGAACAAAAAAAAGTAGTTTTCAGCCGACAAATAAGTAGTGTTTATTTTCTCCAAGATTATTTGCAAACATACAAGGTAAGTAAAGTTTTTGCTGGACAGTTACAGAAATGGACAGCTTTCATAGAACAAATATAAGTTTTATGAAAGTAAATTTACGATTACTATGAAGTTTTCTTTGATTTGCTCAAAATCATAAATTGTTCGGCTTTTTAAAATAAACGATTCAATAAAAAGATACCTTGAAGCTTTTAACATGAGAACAGACCACCATGAAGTTTAAATAAAAATATTTGTGGACAACTTTGATATCATTGGTAATGATTTATATATTCACTTTGTCGAATCTTTGCAAATTGGAACGTTTCAGACTTGCCTAAAAACATCCTGAGTGTTACCAATATAAAAGATAAAGATGAAGAATCAGCGGATAATGATAAATAGTAAAATATGAAATAAAGATTTTAAGGATATTATCTTTTAAAATTATCAAAGTTATTTTTGTGGGAACACAAAATTTTAATTAAAAAGATTTTGTTTGTCGTGCTTTATTCCCAATTTTTATTCTTTATAAAAACACTGAAAATTATTGTTGAAGGTATAAGCTATTCCTATGCGCATTTCACAAACAAACAAATAAAACTGTTAAGCAAACAAGAATTATAAGTGTTGGCAACACTCATATAGAGTTTCGACAATATGGTAACCTGTGCCTATGTTCTGTAACTCTCGCGTCGACAAACTTTTCGATTGAAATGTGTGAAATGAAACAAAAATGCCGTCTATTGAAACAAACAGCTGTTTTTCTCACTAAACTGTGTCTGTAACTTTTGTTGGCGAGTACAAACTGTCACGTAAGGAAATTACTCGCCAATTTACAGAAAAAGTGTGTCTGTAACATTTTGGTGAGAAAAGTTCCCGCTTTGAACTGTCAAATAAACTCACGAATATAAATGGAGCGAGAAAAAATTTTAACACCAAAAAACAATTAAAAATGCAAATAATACTAATAATATTTGGTTTTTGGGACATTTTTTCATTGTTAAATTATTTTGCTTTTAACATTTTTATAAAATATATAAATGTTTTCAAAGCGCTTTTGGAAGCAACACACATTAAAGTCGCACTTTACATTATTTGGTATAGCCGACGGTTGTATTTTCGCCGCCGTCGTTGAAAAATGTTCAATTTCAGTAATTTTTGGTCGCCGTCAACGATATGTTCTCAACATCTGCAATTTCACATCGGCTTCGAGTGCAATGTTATGGCATTTATAACGTAACGACGTAATCTGTTTTGATAGTTTTCGACATGAGTTATAGACACACTTTTTTCTCACTTTTCGAGAAACGATGGAATATTTTGTTTCACGTCTTTTCGACGCGATATGTTCTCACTAAAGTTACAGAACATGGGTACTGGGCGACAACGGGATACAAAAAGTTAGACTGAAAGTAAGAATGTGTAAAATGTATTATACCTAAAGTCTTTATTGAATTAATTGAAATAAATATATATGTATGTATGAAACTGAAATCATAATATTGGCGACGAGGTAAAAAGTACTAATTGTAACACAATACAAACATAGTATAGAGTGCAAGCACCATGAATGAAAACATCAAAGTTTTGTTAGAGCTGCCGCAACTTTGATAGAGGCAATCCCTAAAGTAGAGAAAGGAAACGAATTTATTTTCGAAGCACTGGCATGTCGACCTTAACCTCACTTTCGACTCATGGTATGCGAGGTACGAAGATTTATTCGATATAGACGCAAGCAAGTTAGATGACGCCGCAAAAGTCAGACTCTTGTTACGGAAAATGAATATAATTGTTCATAACAAATACATAAACTAAATTCTTCCGAGGCATCCTAGAGATTTTAGTTTTAAAGAAACTGTGAAAAGCTAAAGCAGTTGTTTGGAAGCCAAATATCAATTTTTAATACTCGAGTGGCTACAATTAACGAAGAAACCGCAAATGGACTTCATTACGTACACAGGTTTTGTCAATAAACAATGCGAACAGTTTAAATTGAACGACCTCACTCTAGAACAGTTTAAGTGTGATGCTTGTGATGGGACTTGAGTCAACAGATGACTTTGAGGTTCGTACAAAACTTCTAAGCAAATTAGATAGTGAAGCAAACGTCATAACCCTTGATGTGTTATCAAGAGAATGTCAAAGAATTATAAATCTAAAAACGGATACTGCTCTCATTTTAATTGCACAGGGTGAAAATCAAGTACATCGGTTACAACTGGAAAAAAAAACAACAAAAGTAACAACAAACCAAATTCACCGTGCTGGTTGTGTGGTGGCATGCACATATAAAAATCACAAGTGTCAAGAGTGCAGCAAGCTGGGGCACAAAGAAAGCTATTGTTTCAAGGTGAAACACAATAAAAAGCCCCCTAAAACGACATACAACTAAGGTCCCGGGGCAAAGGGTATTTTCAAATGTAATACAATAAAAAGTACATTGAGGAAATATGTAACACTTAAAATCAATGGAATAGACGTAAAACTACAACTCGACACTGGGTCGGATATAACAATTGTCACAGAAGAAGTTTTTATTAAACTTCACATACACAACTTACAAAATGTTACACAAACTGCTCACAGTGCCACAGGGAATTTGCCACTAATAGGTCAATTTAAATGCCATGTAAAATTTTTAGAACAGGATATTGCCACAACGGGCTATGTCACACCAATTAAAAATTTAAATGTTCTTGGCATCGATTGGATAAATGCCTTACATTTAAATAACATGCCCATTATCACAATTTGTAAATCCATTAAATTTAATCAGGAAAGTTTCTTTAAAGATAATAATATATTAATGAAGCTAAAAAAGAATTTTTCAGGCCTCTTTGATAGGAAAATGGGTCTGTGCAACAAAGCAACAGCAAATCTGGTAGTGAAGCCAGACAAATAACCCGTATTTCGACCTACTCGGCCTGTTGCGTATGCAGTTCGACATCTCGTAGAAGATGAATTACACAGACTTCAAAATGCAGGTATAATTTCTCCAGTGAACTATACGGATTGGGCAGCACCAATAGTGGTAATAGGAAAAACTGATTGGCGCATTTGCTTATGTGCTCACTTCTCAACCGGTCTGAATGACGCACTGGAAATGCATCAATACCCCTTACCACACCCAAATGATATTTTTCAAAAATGGCCAACGCTCAAGTATTTAGCAACATTGATTTGGCTGATGCATTTCTTCAAGTGGAAGTAAATGAACAATCTAAACATTGTTTGACTATTAACACACACATGGGATTATACCGATATAATCGAATGGTGTTTGGCGTTAAAATATTCCGCACAATATTTCAATAGATAATGGACACAATGCTTGCAGATTTGCAGGGCACTGCTGTGTACATAGATGATAACTCAAGAAGAACATGATACAAATCTATACAAAGTTCTTAAGCGCATTTAGGAAAATCAATAAAAATGGACTAAACCAAATCCAGATCGGGCTCAAGCAATTTATAATATGCCGCAACCAGCAGACGTATCGGAGCTACGGTCATTTCTCGGGGCAATAAATTTTTATGGAAAATTCGTTTGTCAAATGCACAAGCACCAAGGCCCGTTAGATGAGTTGTTGAAAGCAAATACTCCATGGGAATGGAATGCAAAACATCATAAAAGTTTCATGACACTGAAAGAAATCATACACTCAAAATATTATGTAGGTAAAATCAACGTAAAATGTAATATAAAACAAATGAAAATACATTTAAAACCCGGTCAACTCATTTTTCATTTAAATCAGACTAAAAATACTTTTATTTTTAAATGTTAAAAAATAACTCACTAATTACAGTAGAAATGACTGATTTTAACTTTTGTTTCGAAAATTTAACTATCAAAAAAACAAACTACAATTTCCGTAAAAATTACGGATTTTAACTTTTGTTTCGAAAATTTAACTATCAAAAAAACAAACTACAATTTCCGTAAAAATTACGGATTTTAACTTTCGTTTCAAAAATTTAACTATCAAAAAAACAAACTACAATTTCCGTAAAAATTACGGATATTTACTTTTGTTTCTAATTTTTAACTATAAAGAAAACTAGTTTTTTAAAGAAAATAATTTTTTATTTTTATAGCACAAAGTATATTTACAAAAAGAACTTTTACGCTTAAAAATTATTATTGGATCTTCTTTTGAAAATTTTGTCAGCATTAGGCTGCTATTGTTTTTATATAAATCCCTTGTCAATGGTTATCCTGTTTATATTGTTAATAAATTTAATTTTTCACATTCATTAAGAAATCCGCAAATAATTTATCCTGTCAGGCATTTGGATGTTTATAAAAGGTCATTTCAAATTCGAGTATCGAGAATATGGAATGCATTGCCGAGGGAATTGAGGGAGTTTACGTATTCATATTCTGTTTTCAAATCTAAATTGCTAGAATATTCACAATTCCATGTATTGAATGTTCCGTAATATGTTCGATTTTCTTTTTGTTTCTATTTTTTAATTCTTCTCAGATTATTTGTGTTTGTTCAAATAATTTTGCTTACTAGTATTCATTATGATTTCTTTTTTTTTATTTTTAACCTACCCAGTTGGCAAAATGGTCCTAGACGCAAATGTCGTCTACGATGTCCTCAGGACAATTTAGAATTTGTCGCTTATATAACATTGATGACGAAAACTTAAGTAACAAAACGTGTATTTTGTCGTGTTTAAAATCGTATTTGCCTTAAATAATACTTTAATGAGGACAACATAAGCGACCATTGCATGCATGTTGTCGTGTTTCAAACCACATTGACGACAAAATGCATGCAATTGTCGCTCATCTTGTCTTCAATAAGACTTGATTGAGGACAACATAAGCGACCACTGCATGCATGTTGTCGTGTTTAAAACCACATTGACGACAAAATGCATGCAATTGTCGGTCATCTTGTATTCAATAAGACTTGATTGAGGACAACATAAGCGACCACTGCATGCATGTTGTCGTGTTTAAAACCACATTGGCGACAAAATGCATGCAATTGTCGGTCATCTTGTCTTCAATAAGACTTGATTGAGGACAACATAAGCGAAAAATAAAAGATGAAAGACAATACCTAAAATTTGCTTCAACTTTTTCTTAAAAATAACGGGGCAATAACGACAAAAGAAAGAAATCACAAACAAAAAAACATGTAAAATTATTTAGTTGAATTTTAAAAGTGCGTGGTAAAGGTTTAGTTTTGCTCTGTTATTTTTTAACAATTGTGATTTGCTGTTTTGTTCATTTTGTTAATTAATTTGGTAAGTATAACTAAAATGTCAACAAGAGGGTATTAACTCAAAATTTTTATTTTTTTACTTTTTAGAAAAAATCGACACGTAATATTCATGCCCATTTGGCCAAGTCTTGAAGACATCCTTGACGACGCGTGTACGACCATATAAAATCCTCGAGGACGCGTAGACGACCGTCCAGGCAAATCGTCGACGACTTTTTCAAACAAATGTCCGCCAAATCGTTCACGACTAATGAGCTATATTGTCGCCCATATGGTCGTCGACGACATAATAAGCGATATTGTCGCTCATATATCGTCAACGACAGCGTCGCCCATATGATCGTCAACGACATATGAGCGATAATGTCGCTCATTAGTCGTGAACGATTTTGCGGACATTTGTGTGAAAAAGTCGTTGACGATTTGCTTGGACGGTCGCCTACGCGTCGTCAAGGATTTTATATGGTCGTACACGCGTCGTCAATGATGTCTTCAAGACATGGCCAACTGGGTATATTAAATAAATATTATTCATATGTATTGTTATTTATTTCTTAGTATTTTTTTGTACTTAATTGTAATTTTATATAAAAGTTTACTATTTAGTAAGTAGCTTTAATTAACTGCATAAGGCCCTATAGGCTCGGTTATGTAAATGAAGAATTAATAAAAAAAAAAAAAAAAAAAAAAAAAAAAAAAAAAAATTATTAACTGGAGCGTGAAACAAGCCTGAAATCGACGAAAAAACAGTAAACTCATAAGAACTCATAATACTTATTTATTATATAGTATGTAAGTTAAAAAAAAAAGGTTATTTAAAATTAACGTATTATAATTATTAACTTATAGCCTAAGTAGCTAGTGATATATGTGTACTTATGAATACATAAAAGTCTTGTCCTTATATATATATGTATGTAATATAGACCGAACGTACCCCATGTGGTACAGTAACTTTAAAAAATCATTGTGACATAACCATTGATAATATTTTTTCTTTTTAAGTTGAAGGTATTACTTTTAAGTGTTTTTAATAAGTGAAAAATAAGAAAAAAAAAATTTATCCAGATTTGTGGAAAATTTCAGAAAAATACCCCGGCAGAAAAGTAAAAAAAAAATACAATGTCTTTCAAAAGGTAAGTTTGATCTTAATTTATCAGGAATTCTAATATTTGCATGTATAATTTAGAATAGATGACTACGTTGTATGTTAGTGCCACAAAAAAATATAGAAATTGGTATTTTAACGAGAAATATTATACTCTAAAGTAGGTGTACCTCATGTGGTCTATGCATGAGCAATATATACAAATGTTTTTTTTTTTTTGCTTTATAGCTTATAATAACGCTGCACGACATCGCCACAATTCTAGAAGAAAACTATAATTACGACAACCAGGGTAAAGATTTATATATTTTTTTACTTCCACTTAACACCGCCAATGATGACCAAACTGACTGATTCTGATTAAGAAGATTCTGTCAGCATACATAATTTACCACCAAACTTGCTTCAAGCTCCAGCAGAGATTTCTGCACATACAGACGGACAGAGTTTCAGCAGGATGATGAAGCGTGCTAGAAAGTATAATTGAAAAAAAAAAACAAGATTTGCAATCAAAGCCCGTTACTTGGCAACCTCTTTTAGATGTTTCACTTCTATGATTCTCTTTATGAGGAAAGTGCTCAAAAACGTTCTCAGAAAAGAATAATGAAAACCATTCTATTGGAGTTCCAACCATTCTATTGGAGTTCGAATAGTTATCATTATTCTTTCTGAGAACGTTTTTGTGCACTGTCCTCATAAAAAGAATCATAGCATTGCTTATTTCTTCACTGGTTTGCCTTTAGTCGATTTACTCAGGAATAGGGGTTTCCGTATAACTGGAACTATACCACTCCTGAAAAAAAAAATCTTATATTATTTAAAAACAATTTATACTTTCCAATTGATTTTGTCTATTTTTCCGGACAATTTTTAAAATAAAATTGTTTTCCTTTTAGAAGTTGATTTTTTTTCTTAGGAAAAACAAATCAAACAAACTATGTTTTTTTTTAAATAACAAAAAAAAAAAACAACTGATTATTTTAAATGAACGAAAATTTCGTTTGTCTTTTGTAATTTGTTTTCTTAACAACGTGCCTAAAAAGTTAAAAAATAATTTTCGTACTAAAATAACTATATTTTGGTTTAATTTTAACTAAACGGAAAAATGTTAAAACAAACTACAACCAGTTAATGTAAAACATTTTTGAGTGTAATGTCAGACTTACTGCTGGCCCATTATGATCCTAACAAAAATTTCATAGTAGCTGCAGACGCATCGAATTACGGATTGGGGGCATATATCTTTCATGAATTTGAAGATGAGTCGATAAATGCGATTTCACATGCATCCAGATCCCTTACAGCAGCAGAAAGATCATACAGCCAAATTGAGAAAGAAGCCTTCGCTCTTATTTTCGCAACAACCAAATTCCATAAAATGATATTTGGCAGGAAGTTAAAATTAAAAACGGACCACAAACCACTCATAGTAATTTTTGGTAAAAGGAGTGGTATAAGTGCACATCAGGCAAATCGTCTTCAAAGATGAGTAACCAAATTGTTAGCATACGGGTTTGAAATCGGTTTTGAATCAACTAATAATTTTGGCTACGCAGGTGTGTTATCACGCCTTATTAGCAAACAAGACATTTATTCAGACGAATTTGTCATCGCTTCAATACAATTTGAAAACGAAGTCAATCAAGTATTTATTACACACAGAAAACAAATTGGTTGGGAAACGGTTGCAGTAATAAAATATTGATCAAGAAATATAATTTATTATTGCAACTATTAATAATGTGTAGTTCTAACTGATTTTTAATTCTCTTGATTATTAAAACGTTATTCCAACTGAAATTTGATTGCTTCAACCCTTTTATTAGTTATGATAACTAATTTAATTTAGTTCTAAAAATTAGTACAAATGGTTAGAATCACAACCGAATTAAATACAGGGCAATACTGAATATTGGTCATTGTAATTAATAATTTGCTTTCGTCAATAAATTTTGTAATATAAATGTTAATTCATTTATAGCAGCTAATTATTGATTGTAGGAATAATTTCAATTCGGGTACAACAAATGAATTTTTGGAATTCACAACCAAATAAAAGCTAAAATTCCCAATTGTTTACTAAATTTGCTGTCAAAACATTTAATATAATAAAATAATTTATAGTTTGATATTTGAACAATATCTTTGCGGTCAAAAACGGAAAATGTGCAAAAACTTAATTAATAGGGGTAAGTAATTAACGTGTTTTTATAAGAATATAGACATATGTATGCACGTACATATGTATGTATGTATGTATGTATTATTTTTCTTATAAATACCTGCATACATTCATTCGTACATATGTACACAGCTAGCATTTTCAATCGAAAAAATCTACTGGGAATCTAATAAAGTGCGTTTTTGATCGTCGACGAGCGCAGTTTTTAATCGTAAAAGATTCCTCGCACGGAAGAAACTGTTGCACAAGATGATTCCTCGCTTTTTTTAATCGTAGAGGGATTCGTTTGAGATTTGTGTAACATCAAGAATCATATGAGACTCATGTAAGAATTCTCTTACAACTCGTGAAATGCTCAGCTATAACTGAGCCACCTAAACAAGAGCATCCAGTTTCTTCTTCATGACAAGACTATTAATTTTCATACAATGTATACGAAACAAACATTAAGATTAGGAATTCAACACCATCCTGTTGAAAAATCTAATTTGGCAGATCCTTAAAGGCTAGATTACACTATTATACTGTGTATTAATACATGTCAAAATCTCAAGTAATATGACAAAGTGTGATAGTGTGAATGCAATGTGTCACGAAAATGACAAGTGTTATGAAAAAAGTTTGACATCCCATACGACTGCATCGTTTTTTGAAAAATTTCTAAACAATAATACTTTTCATTGGATCAGGGTTGCATTTTATTTCATGTGTGAGTGTTTATACTTTGTGTAATGATGTGAACACAAACTGTCATGTTACATTAGATTTTTTGACAGTCGCAACAAAACTCATTAGATTTCTATCTCACAAAGTATTACGGAATACGTAAGACTTGTGAGATAGTGTAATCTAGGCTTAAGTGGGTTTGTTTTAATGAAATTGTATTTACAATAAAAATTTCATGTGTTAAAAACGCTCTTATTAAGGAAGGTCAGTAATTGTTTTATGACTCATAAGGAGCGTCGCAAAAGGTTCATTCCAAGATTAAAGGACAGGCGTGTCAGAAAATGTGTAAAAAACTACTTAGTAAAAAATTTTATATGTTTTTATTATTGTTACTCGTATGATAATCATCAGAAGATTCTTTTAGGAGTTGAATATTAAACACAATCGTCTAACAAACATCCTATGCTAGCTGGGTAATATCTTAGACATACATATACATATATCGAGCCATAACCGCAGAAATAGCTCAAGCGACATCATTTTCAATCTTCGTTTTTTTTTAATAAATTGGCGAAAATTGTATTATCCCCTAAAATTGTATAGTCATACAAGCTACCCTCACGGTTTTATAGCGAAAACAATTTAAGTTCAAGCGGCATTTCTAGTATGTTTTCTTTTATTTATAATATAAAAAAACCTTCTCCTGTAAAATTTTATTTTTGTCGCTTAGGCTTTTTCTTCGGTTATGGCTCGATATGTACGATACTGTATGTACATATTGTTTTTATTTTTCTCCGCGTGTACATTGGTCAAACAAATATATTACAAATACATTACATGAAAATCGCTCTGTTTTTTAATTTACAGCTTTAATCAATGTGCGTATTGTGAAAGCCACTAGACGCTAGAACAAGAAAGAAATTGCATTTAATTGCCGCCAATTATTGTTTTTGTTGGTACATTAAGTGATAAGCTTTACACCTTTGAAAATCCGTTGGATGATGTGGAAAGCTGTATGTCTGTGATTGTATATAATTAAATAATGTATAAACTATACACAAAAATATTAATAAATAAATATACTAACACAAAAATTGGAATTATTTTGATTTTATATCTAATAAATCGGGAAAATGGTTTATGTAACCGGTAAAATATATTGATAAAGACAATCAAATCTTTTGTTGCGAACACCAATTATGTATTAATTCAGTTGCATCTATCATATATTCGGGTATAAGCATGTTTTTGTTTTCTAATAATCATACTAGTAACTAACAATATCTGTTGTTATAACTGATAGTGTACTAAAATTCAAATGTTGCTATCAAAAATCTTATGCCAAGCAACGAAATTTTCAGTAATTGTAACCGAATTGTGTGAAAGTACATGCAACCGACGAAATTCGATTGGCGCCAAATTCGGTTGTGATCACGAATCTGTTTTCTCTGTGTAGTAATCTCACAAAACTCCCTATAACACATAGGATGATCAAAGAACAAACAGTAAAAGACCAGACTTTGCGTACAATAATAGAATATTGCCAAAATGGATGGCCAAACAACATCGACATGTGTCCAGAATTACGATCGTATTTCCAACGTCAAGATGCAATTAGCGTTATTAATGGCTGTGTTATGAAAGGAGAACGTGTAGTTGTGCCAAAAATATATCGCAGGCGTCTCCTAAAAGACCTTCACAAAGGCCATCCAGAAATTGAGCGAACAAAATCTATTGCCCGCAGTTATGTGTTTTGGCCTGGAATTGATCAAGATAAAAAAGCCTTTGACCAACAATGTGATCAATGTACCTCAGCCGCAAAAATGCCAACAAAAACAGCGCTTTGTCCCTGGCCTACACCTGGAGCGTATGGGAGCGCATTCATATAGATTACGCTGACCCAATCGAAGGGAATTATTTCTTGGTTGTGATCGATGCCTTTTCAAAATGGCCGGAAATAGTTCCAACTAAATCCATAACCTCTCAGCAGACAATAGACATTTTGAATGAAATATTCACCAGACATGGGCTACAGCGCACAATTGCTTCCGATATTTAAAACGCAGTTTTTTATTATATTCTCAAAACAATTCAATAAAAACTGCGTTTAAAAAAATCACAACTACAATACTACAATTTTTATTAAGTTTTTTCCTTCTCCTGTAAAGTAAGGAAAATGTTAGTAAGGGCTTTTCTATATTTAAGTAACGATATGAAACTGAAATCATAATAATAAGCAACAGTTTAACTTGTAACAATATCAAAGCTTTAACAAAATAAACAGTGAGTTTATGTTTTCTTACATTCCCCACTACAATTGGTTGGAGTTCTTCCAACATTAATTGTAGTTGTAAGTAGGTTAAGATAAAACAAAATGAAAACAAAAACAACTTGCTTTATTGTTTTCGCAAAAAATAAAGCATGCTGCCAGTTAGTCTTTTTAGTCGTGCACTTGCCAGTTTATTTTCAAAGTAATTTTTGTGGGAATACAAAATTTTAATTTAAAAAAATATCAATAAATCATGGTTTCGATATAAACAAAGCTGCGAATCCAAATTTCAAAATATATCAGAAAGTCTTATTGAAGCGTAAACAATTTTTTTTACACCATATGATTTATCGTGGAATTCCCCTTATATAAATGATAAAAGCCAAAATACTGAAAAATCGAAAATTTGCATGGTTCCGGATGATGCACTTATTTATATGAGTGGAAAGTCAGTAACGTGTGTGTATTAGACTGGTCGCATCTTGTATGGTTTTTTTTTTTTATTTAATTGTTTGCGCTGCTTAAAATATGAGGTTTGGTGTAAGAAACCATGACCTAATTTTTCAGGTCAATCCGAAGGTGCCTAGCCGTGCCGGGTGGGGCCCAAAGTTCCCCATATTATAAAAAAAACATCTTTTTTATTAGATCTTTATAGTTATACTAGTTGAAAAGCCGAAAATCAAAAATATGACTACGCTACGATCTTCCGCAGAGAAAGTACTTCAAGTGTGCCAAGTTTCAGCTTCCTATGTCATCAGATGGCGGAAAGGATAGGACACACATGCAAACATCCTGACATACTAAGAAATTATATATTGTATAGATAGATTAAAGTATTTGCAGTTTAATATTTTAGTATGATACGAACGAAAGATTTTTAACTAATTTTCACTAATTCGGGGTCGCTGAATCCAGTGGTGCTAGCCGTTTTTTTAGGTTAGCTTTAGTTTTCGAGATATACCGTTATTTCGAAAATTAAGGATGTTGCACAACATATGTTCGCGCAACTCAAAAACGCTTTAGTTTATTGAAAAACTAAAAAAAAACAAAATTCCGCAATAAAATTTACTTTAAGAAAGTTAAAACTTTTTTCTTCATATTGGCTTTGGTTTTCGAGATATACCGTTATTTCGAAAATTAAGGAGGTTGCACAACATATGTTCGCGTAACTCAAAAACGCTTTAGCTTATTGAAAAACTAAAAAAAACCGAAATTCCGCAATAAAATTTACTTTAAGAAAGGTAAAACGTTTTTCTTATATGCGCAGTCGTTTTAGAAACATAATTTTTTTTTCTGGAAAAAAAATAATTTTTTTATTAAAATTTCGGAATTTTCGTTTTTAAAAATTCATAAAAAATTGAAACTTTTGATTTTATGTATTCACAAAAGACGAAAAATTTTAATTAATTTAAGAATTTTATTAAACCGCCATATTTGTATAATTGAAATTCTTATATTTGGCCCGTGTAGTGCCTAGGATGCCTCAAGAAGGGTCAAATGTATGACCAACGTAATTTTTAATTCGAAGCTATTATTTTTAAAAAATACATTAAAAATTGGAAAATGCAGCTATGCTTCTACAACAATTTTTTTTTAATGAAAATTTCGAAAAATTATTCAACAAACTAAATAATTATCAAACCTTTAAAATGTACCACTAACAATGAAAGTAAAACAACGGTAGTTCGTATACGCACTTCATATTGTCTGTAAAAATTTTTTATATACACCACAAAACTTTTGCTCTGATTTGAAGCTGACGTTTGGATACAGATAACGGTTTTTTTTTTTCGTGGAACAATATGTGCTGCGATTGAGCTGCAGTATTCATTTATGTTTGCTATTTTTTCACAATCTTCAAGTTGTTAACGTAGCAAGAAGTGCAAATTTATAATCAATCGTTAAGTAAATAAAAAAGGCATCCTAGGCACTACACGGGCCAAATATAAGAATTTCAATTATACAAATATGGCGGTTTAATAAAATTCTTAAATTAATTAAAATTTTTCGTCTTTTGTGAATACATAAAATCAAAAGTTGTGAACAGATTTTCATCATTTATAGCTTGTTTTGTTTGCAATGTTGTTTTTTATATGACTCTATATAATTAGAAGCATACACAGAAAAAATTATTGCCGAATTATTTTCAAACAAACGCTTGTTTGAAATTTTTTTTTAATTTCTACAAATTTTTTTTACTGATTCAATTAAAATTTTTGTTTGATTTTTATTTAACCCACAAAAATGTTGACAACCATTCAAAAATATAATACACGCGTTATTGGTTTCAAGTTTTCATAATTTTGTATGAAATATTTAACGCTTTTTAATGTTGTCGTCTTTTTGCATTTTTTTATTTGATCGCTAGCAACACTTCCTAATGTGAAATATAAGAACTACAACAAAAAACACATACAGTCTATTTTTGGACACTTTAAAAAACTGCAACAGTAAGAAAGATGAAGAGGCTTGAAGTAAAAAAAAAACAAAATAATAGCAGGTAAAAAAACGTTTCACTCTTTTTAAACAACAGAAACAACAACAACATTATAAGAAACAAAATAAATTTTTGGTTGGTTTCAAAGTTGGTTAAAAAAAACATAATCCCGTATTCAATTTTTTCAAACTGTTTGCTTAAATACATCAAATACAAAAATATAATGATGACGAAAAACATATCGAGTCGGTCTGTCGCCGTTTATGGGTTACATTTCTTCTTCATTAGCAAAGGAAAGGATACAGCAACAGTGAGTGATGACGAAAAACATTGTGTGTATAAAAAAAGAACTTCGTTCAAAAATTATTCCAACAAAAAAATGTGTCTCAAAGCCAGCCGGCCGCTCTGCTCTCTCTGCCATCATCTTCTAATACAATGCCTGCTTGTGTGCGCATCATTGCTTGTGCAAAAACCATTTTTTTTTTTTTTTTATTTTGAAATTTTGTATATGAATTTCAGTAAACTTTTTGTTTGATTCAGTTAAATTATTTGTTTGAAAAAATCAGTGTTTTTTTCAATAAACAAAATGCAAATAAATTGTTTGAATATGCGAATTTGTTTACAGGACCGATTTCAGACAAAAAATTGTTTCATTCTACAAATTTTTTGTTTGAATTGGAAAAATAATTTTTTCTGTGTAGCTCCATTTTTCAATTTTTTATGAATTTTTAAAAACGAAAATTCCGAAATTTTAATAAAAAAATTATTTTTTTTTCCAGAAAAAAAATTATGTTTCTAAAACGACTGCGCATATGAGAAAAACGTTTTACCTTTCTTAAAGTAAATTTTTTTGCGGAATTTCGTTTTTTTTTAGTTTTTCAATAAGCTAAAGCGTTTTTGAGTTACGCGAACATATGTTGTGCAACCTCCCTAATTTTCGAAATAACGGTATATCTCGAAAACCAAAGCCAATATGAAGAAAAAAATTTTAACTTTCTTAAAGTAAATTTTATTGCGGAATTTCGGTTTTTTTTTTGTTTTTCAATAAACTAAAGCGTTTTTGAGTTACGCGAACATATGTTGTGCAACCTCCTTAATTTTCGAAATAACGGTATATCTCGAAAACTAAAGCTAACCTAAAAAAAACGGCTAGCACCACTGGATTCAGCGACGTTCGTATCATACTAAAATATTAAACTGCAAATACTTTAATCTATCTACACTCATAAAATTATTACAGTAACTGATTGTAGGTTATTAAATTCGTTTTCGGTACTGTTAAAATTGAATAAAAATATAGTTATTTTACGAATAAATTTATTTTTCAACATTTATGTTTGTTATTAAAAAAACAAACTACCAAAAAATAATGTTTTCCGTATTTTTTTTTGTTAATTTGTTTGATTTTTATCGGTTAAAATATATTTTTTAAAAGTAAAAACTATTCAATTTTAACGAATATGATGTTCAATAAATAAAAAACTTAGAAATTACTGAAAAAATCATTTGTTTTAAATGAAATGTAAATGATCCGTTTTTTAAATGAATTTTAATTTGTTTCAAATGAATTTTCGTTTGAATTTAACTACATAATATTTTGAGTGTATACAATATATAATTTCTTAGTATGTCAGGATGTTTGCATGTATGTCCTATTCTTTCAGCAACTTTCTGAAGCCATCTGATGACATAGGAAGCTGAAATTTGGCACACTTGAAGTACTTTCTCTGCGGAAGATCGTAGCGTAGTCATATTTTTGATTTTTGGCTTTTCAACTAGTATAACTATAAAGATCTGATAGAAAATATGTTTTTTTTTTATAAAATGGGGAACTTTGGGCCCCACCCGGCACGGCTAGGCACCGTCGGATTGACCTGAAAAATTAGGTCATGATTTCTTACACCAAACCTCATATTTTAAGCAGCGCAAACAATTAAATTTAAAAAAAAAAAATTGCGACCAGTCTTGTGTGTATATTCTTATAAAAAAACTTACCGATGATTTAAAAGGCGTCCAAAAATATTTAACAATGAACAAGCTTAAATTGAACAAGAACAAGGCCAAAGTCATGGTTATAAATAAAAAAACCAAAGAGAGAATAATGATCGATGGTAAACATATCGCAAAGTAATGGAAATGAAATATTTTGGTATCATGATTAAAGTTTGATCTGCAATGTGACAAAAAGATTTAAACAAAAAAATAGTTTTTTTGAAAAAAATTGCAGTTCAACTAAAAAGCACAATTGTTCTTAAAATAACTATGGCACAAGCTCTTGATAAACTTCAAGCGAAAAAAGACTACAAAAGCTGGTGAGGTATTCTTAAAAGCAATACGGTAAATCATAGACGAAAAATGTAAGAATCGTTACAAAAAGTGGTCAAGAACTACCTTAAATGATGGACTGCTGCAGCCAATCTAGAGGTGATAATTTTAATGATATTATATTTCGCACTTAATGGCAAGCTCTAAGCATTATAATGAAATAAAAGTGACATTCAAATCGTAGCTTTTTATTTTTCTTATTTAACTTTACTTGTGAAAAATGTTGATGAATACATGCAAATCTAAAGAATTGCCCTCTTAAGTTCACATTAGTTAACCAACACATTAAGACCATACACTTTTGCTGGACCCCAAATATATAACTTTTTATTTGTAATAAAGTTAATAAAATTTTATCCTTCAACCGTCTTCCTGTGTCGAAAAATAAGGAAAACAATTTGACTAATGGAGCCCTCATTAAAACGGAAAATGGTACTTAAGAAAATTATGCATTTTATGCTGTTGTCCAGTAACAAAACAAAATGGCACTTGTTAAGTCCTTGTGCAGCATGGAGCACCCACGAAATACAGTTACATTCATTTTGAGAATTCTTATGTTTTCATTTGTTATTGTGTTTGTGAATGCTAGTGTTTTTACAAGTGGTTTTCTTAATTTTCATTTCGGCTTTCGAATTGTTGCCTATTTTTCTTTAAGCTTAGATAATTTTGTCTATAAACCAGGTGTGTGTTTCATCCTTTAAATAGAAGTTTTGTTCAGCTCCAACTTTGCAACGACCATATTACAGAGGACTTTAGTGTGCACATTTACACAGCTATATACATACTTTTTGAATCTGTTAGCAGTAACACAGTATTGCTTGTGTGCGTTTTTGGTCCATATTCATACAGTGTCACTTCGATTAATGCAACCCTTAAATTCTTAACATTGGTGACTGTGTTAAGTCAATTTTTAAAAAAACATGAACTCAACTAACGTAACTTTACTAATGGCCAATTTCACCAATTCAATTTAAATGTCAAATGATATTTAAATATATTTTTTCATATAATTTTATTTGACATGAAAAACGAATTTCAAACATGAATTGATATTTAAATAACCTGGTGAGGGTGGCCATTAGTTTTGTTTTATCTTTTTCGTTTATCTTCAATGAGCGATCGAGAATCACAGCTCTTTAAACCATTATATTGGCCTTTAAAATGCTTCGAGAAACTGCTGATCCAAAAAATATTTAATGTAAAAAGAGCGATCGATAATTTAAAGCTTTTCGTTTTGAACATGAATTTTTAACTTGACTAAAACTGTCATTACAAGTTTACATACAATAGAACATGTATTTTTTTTATTATAATTAATAAAATAAATACATTTATTTTTTAAAATATACCTTTTACTTGGCTTGACAAGACTCTTTTATCGAAAAATAACCCTACACATTTTTGACTCGGCTAACACCAGAGCCTAAATTTCTATTGATGGCGTTAATCGAAGTTGCACTGTATATACATATATATTTGTTTGAGATAAACTGTTGTAAAATTGTTCACATTGCTTTAAAACTTCTGGCTTCTGGCTGGTCTTTGGTGTCTATATTTCACGTTGCTGTGTTTAATTGAAAATTCGCTAGAGAATTTTCAACGAGCAATCGGGAATGCAGTGTAAAACCAGCCAAGCCCTTGCAAAAAAAGCTTCATTTATTGTATTTTTTATAAAATAGTGTTTATTTTTTGTTATTTTTATTTATTTTAAGCATTTCTTTTTATTTATGAGGTCTCTCTTTGAGTTTTTTTGTGCTTTTATTTTGTTTTATTTCTTCTAAAATGTGTTTATTTTTTTATTCTGTTGTTGGTGACAATCCTTAGAGGCAGAAATGTTATTTTAGCACTTTTTAATGCTTTTTTTTTTCGAAAAAAATTCAAATGAACTTGTAATTTGCTTAATCCTCGTCCTGACACCTGCTGCTGAAAGAAAAAAATATTATTTTTTAGCTTTTTAAAAATAGTTTACCCTTCACTTAAAATGATGACATTAAGCAATAAAAAGAATTAATTAATTTCTTGAAAATACCAAAAGTGCGAAAAATTTCTTAAAAATGGCAAATTTGCGAAAAAAATTATTTTTCTGAATAGAAAATTTACAAAAAAAAAAATAAAATCCTATAGAAAGCAACTTGCAGAAAATCAAATCAAAATTTTCTAACTTAATAAATTTCCTATAAATTTTTCCATATTATTAAAAGAGAAAACTTGAGTTTATTTTGTTGATTTGAAGTGCTTACGAAATAAATGAATTAACTTTATGTTACAACAAAAACTTAAGCAAGCAAAATCTAAAAAATAAAACAATTTCAATGGTTATAAAGCACAACAAAAGGAAAGAAAAGAAAAATTAAAATCTGATATGTGTAATCAGCCCCAAGAAAGAAATTGTATTCAATTTTATTAAATGCCTTAAGGACAGTTAACAAAATTTACATATTTTTTTGCAATACTTATTTCAATACGAAATCAAACACTTATATTTACAAATTCACATTTAAAACATCATTAAAAGAATATATTATTTCAGGCAAGTAACATTTAAGGCAAACTAGAAAAGAAAATGCCTCTACCCCGATTAGAATCATATGCAGAATTTAAAATTTCCTTAAAAAAATCAGACAAATGTGTAAAGGGAGATTAAAAAAAAAGAGTATAAAAACCAAATACTATTAACTCTTTTAAAAAACAAAGAGAAAACGTGTAAAACAGCTATAAAATAAAAGCATTTAATATTTGTAGGCGAAACGATGATGTGATGCCCTCAAAAAGGATACTGCTAAAGGCGTTTTGAAGACAAACAGAAAACTGAAAAAACGAAATCACATTATGTGAAATGGATGTAAAATAATATTAATGTAATATATTTATGTGTCCTTAAATCTATCTGAAAATTGTAAAAAAAAATCATAGAAGAAATATTAAAAATTTTATATCTCAAATTTCCGAACGTAATAGACTTTTTACACTGATCAACATCAAACAAACATGTCACCATTTTTGAAAAAAACCCAGTTAGAGTGCTATATTCGGCCGTGCAAAATCTTTGATACCCTCCACCGACAGTTCGAATGTTTAAGGATGATGTCTTTTTATTATTAATTTAATTTTTTAATTAATTGGTTGCGGATTAGACATAAATTAAATAAATGACTGACAATCAGAAAGTTTTATGATTTGTTTTCGCAATTTCTACTAGCTTGATTTTAAATGATTTTCAGGAGAGCAAATTATATTGAAGCCATGGCAAGCTATGAGCCAATCATGCCAAAATTCAATGAAGCGGTGCAATTAGTTTTAGCGTTTGCAGTGAATTTCAGAAGGCTGCTAAAATGAGATTTAAGGTAAATTATGGACCGTATATCACAAAATTGCATAACATTTTTTCTGGCTATATGAAGCTAAGCTGGAAGAAAGTTTACCGCAATAGCTATATCTGCTACGGTTCTAGGAATATTTAATTATCTTACCAGAGTGGGCTTTATATGGGGCCTACGGTAAATTATAGACCGATCTTCACGAAATTTCACAGTGTTATTTCTAGTCCTACAAAACTGTGACGTACCAACTTCTATTATAATAGCATTGTTAATTACGGTTTTAGGCTTTCTAAACTGTTTTCCGGGAGTAGGGTTTATATGGGGCCTAGGGTAAATTATGAACCGATCTGCACGAAATTTCACAGTGTTATTTCTAGTCCTATTAAACTGTGACGTGCCAAAATTTGTTGTGATAGCATTGTTAATTATTTTTTAGGAGTACTTTTTTCCGGGAGTAGGGCTTATATGGGGACTAGGGTAAATTATGGACCGATTTTCACGAAATTACAGCGTGATTTCCACTCAAATAAAACGAAATTTTGCAAAATCTTATATCATTGCGTGCATTGTTCCACCAATAATGTTAGTTTTTGCAACAAAATTATAAATTTTTTTAGGTGGTGGTTCCACATTTTGATTCATAGCTCTGATCCTACTGCACCGATTTTGCTGAATTTCAATCATAAACTGCTTGGGATAACTACAAGCAATTTGACACCAAAGTTTGTTTATTTCTTTGGAGTTGTTCGAAAGTGAGATGGACAGACGGACATGGCTAAATCGGCATAGAATTACTCAAGGACCCAGAATGTATATACTTTATGGGGTCTGAGATGAATAATAAAAAATAACAAACTTAGTATACCATCTTCACAACTTATTGTGGTGGAGGGTATAAAAAATGTTTTACATTGGTTTTAGCCCTATGTATTTCTTATAGAAAGTTGTTAACATCGTCATTCTTCTATTCGCGAAGACATTCTCCGCGAATATAGGTGCATCCAATACTTGTTATTCGGCAGAAGCAAAATTTACAGAACTTCCTTTCTTCGAGAATCTGCCGAGCTTTTTTTGCGTCAGCCGCTGCCACCGATGAAATCCCACGGCGCAGGGCTCTGCATGGTCTGGCCTATACCCAAAATAGCGGAAAGGAAAATCTTATAATGTTAACATTAAGGGCTACATTTGTGTCTTGCGGGTCATCACGAATGTATAGGTGCGTTTGAAGACTCATTGTGCTCACTAGTGTTAACTAGTGAAGGTTATGTCCAGACGGTAGGTATACTATAGTATAAATTTACCAGGGCTGCGGAGTCGTCAAAAAAAATTCTAGCAACCGATAACAACTGCTGAAAGTCGTTAAGTCCAACTCCGACTCCTACTCTTACCTTGATGCTAAATATATATGATACTGGTCCTTATTTGAATTTATACTGTTTTTTTTTAATGCGAACCTCTTAAATGGTGAAATATAGCAAGACAGTGATTCTGTAATAATTTAAAATTCATATTTTTTTAACACGTGTAGAATTGAACTTTATTAAAGTAGACTTGGCATTATTTTCTGACTTAAATTTTTTCTTATTTTGAAAAATATTTTTAAATTTTGTTTTTGTGGGTACTTCAAATCCGGCTACGGTACAAAAACCCCAACTCCGACTCCGACTTCACAGCCCCATAGTTAAATTTTTCAAAAGTAAAATTTTTCGCAATATGTATTAACTATGACACAAAATATCACATTTTACACAAAAACTAAATTTTTTACACAGAAAATCACATATGTATTGCACAAAAATAACTTTTACACAAAATGTTATTACATTCAAGTGAATTTTTGTCTTAAGATGTGAAATTTTTGCAGAAAAATTCATACCTCACAATGAGTTTGACGAGTTTTTGAAGTTGAAATAAATCTCTAGTTTTCACTCACTTGCGTTTAAAAATAGTTTTATTGAATTTTTCGCTCTTCGAACACACATTTTTCAAAACAAGTGACAGTTTAGTTTAAAAAAAAAGTTCAAATAAATTAAGATAAATGTGACTCATGCGTTTTGTCGTTACTGCTTTCAGATTTTGTGAATATAATTAAGCATTTTGTACCAATGACTGCTGCTGCCATGTGTTCATTATATTCGGTTAATAGCTGGTGGTTTAACCTTTATGTCAACAGCTACATACCCGGGTATGTTTTGCGTTTTAAAACCGCTATATCATGAAAAATAATCATCGGTTCGGCGTGAAATTTCATGATATCTTTAATAAAAGTGTTCTATACCATATTTCTACACCTGGGTGAAATTGGTCAAGTTGGGGCAAAGGGAAGGACAATTTTCAATTTGTACCCCTTACGTCAACATGCTTATTGCATAAAGTTAGTAAGTAAAATTAATTTTCAAGTTAAAAATGCACAAAACTAATATTATAATTAAAGAGGAAAATTAACCAGTTGTAAATAATTAAACGTTTTTAACTGAAACTATTGCATTGCGACATATCAGTAGAATGAACTTCAAATACGGGTCTTTTGCATAATGTGCAGACCTTCATCGTTGGAAGAGGTTTTTATTCAAAATCAAAAATATAACCGTCATTGCTGCCGCTTTTTCGGTTTGCTTACGTTACTCGCGTGTATTCCCGTTATCAAAACGTATGAAGCGTCCTATTGCCCAGATATGCGATATAGCGGATGTGCGGTTGTTTTCCACAAGTCTTAAGCTGGGAGCACACGATTGCCGCAATGCACCAATTTTCACACTTTTTAATACACCAATCGTGTGACTGCACAACCAGTTGGCTCATGTTCCAATCGAAGACAATATTGTGCTTACCTTTACCAATCAAATGCAACCCTGGTGCGGCAATCGTGTGACTGTTTGCTAGCAACCGCGTGTCAATAAAAATAACAAAAATGCACCAATGTTTATTGCCTTCTTGTGCGGCAATCAAACAACACAATACGCGCCAATATTTGCCTTTTATTAAATAAATTTTACTTTTTTGTGTTTCCTTTAGCATTTTTAATTTTTTTTTTTTTTTTTTTAATTTTTTTGCGGCAATCGTGTGTTCCCAGCTTTAAGTGTGAACGTTGCCAAAACGTGTTACGCCACTCAGTAAGAGAAGACCAAAATACGAATCAAACTCGCTTTTTGTTAGAGCTTTCCATATAAAATGTTGTCGTGTAGGGATTTTTATATCCTCACGCTCATAGCATTGTTTTCCTGTCTCAAGAATAATTAAGTCACAAATTTCATCGGACATTATCAACCTGAATATTTCCATAATAGAAACCCCTTGTGTACTTCTTACTGGTTCATATGTTTGCAGACTTTAGTATGTTGTGGGAACCTGACAGTTTCTGGTGGTGCAGCAAACAAAGTTATTCCATCTTTGCGTAAAGCTGTGTCCACTTTGACACCGTATATCAGAAAGTTCGTCACTGTCATCAGTTATATCATCATCTATATTGTATTTTGGTAACTGGATTTTTTCCACATCGGAGTAATTGGGAGATACACCAGCGTCGTTCCCGTGCACAACTGCTTCGGACACTAATAAATCTTTGACGAATATGTTCCTGTTGTTTATCAAAATCAAGTGTACTTATTTGCCTTGGAGTGAGTCTTTCAACATCTGCCATTTTTATCTTGCTCTGAATTACCTGGTGTTATAACATTTGTACCAAAAATTAAGTTTGAAAACAACGAAAAAAAACTTGTGTTTGTTAAAACACCCCATTTTCCAAATATTTTAACTCACAAAACCACAAAAGTAAAATCCAAACTAAAAACCACTTTTTTTAACATTTAAACTTAAAATCGCCAACGCAAAACAGCATATAACAAAAAAAATCCCAAATAAAATATATGTGTATACCCGGGTATGCTTACTGTTGACGTAAGTATAATTGCCCAGCTCTTGACATAAAGGTTAAGTTGGTTAAATTTAATGAGCTGAATTTATTGGGAGCAAATATAAATTTACCTCACCTTTCGTTCAATCGTTCGGTCAATGTGCGGTAAGCAATTGTTCTTTACTGTAAATGAATGTTACATGCCGTAAAGTGGGCTAAGGAAAATAAACCGAGATAAAATCGAAATAAATATAACAAGAATAACAACAGTTCGGCAGCATTATCTACCGTGATATTCAAAAAGGCAAGAGCAGAGGGCAAGCCATACGTTAACCCATAAAATGTTTAAACATCTTTTTTGTGTTGTTAAAGTTGAAGCACGTCATTACGTCAATTCCGTGTTAATACCAATGCAATATAAATATAAATGCAATACACATACATATAAACATGTATGAATGTTGTAAGATACACATACTCAAGCACCCATTAACTTATTTACACACATTTAAAATCTGTCATATTGCATAACACTTATGTATATAAAGATGTGTGTAAGTACATATATGTATGTATAATGTACATTGTACATATGTAGATGGTGTTATGTTTTACTATTTTGTCTCATAAACCTATAAAAACAGTTTACGCATTTGTAACTGCACGTACACATTTTCAACAGTTGCGGTTAAATGGGGAAAAATACGTACAAAAACAACCAACAAATTGTATTTTATGCATACTCGACAGACCATACCTTCCCGTCAAGCGAACAAACAACAACGAAACCAGCCAACTGAACAGACAGACAATTAAATATGTCCAATGGTCTGCCAACACTAAAATCGGCTGTTCAGCAAAATTAAAGCAAGAATATTATATGTACAAAAATAAAAATACAACAAACAAAAAGAGAACAACGACAAAACAAAACAAAGTAGAATCGGGAAAACCAAGAGGATTTCTTTAATAACCACATATACAAACTGCCAATTAAAATTTTACAATAATACAACCATTAAGCATTTACACACAGTTACAAGCATATGTGGACATTAAACATACACATGTACGCTTAAACTAGTGATGAAACTGATTACGTTTGTTATGCCTTTCTTCCGGCTTCGCTTTTTTATTTCCTGCTATTTTTTTCCCTTTCGTTACAGCGTGTTGGTGTAAGACAATCATTTATGGCTGCTTACTTGTAGTTTAAACATAGTTGTAAACTTGTTAGTGTGTTTGTGTGATAGAGTTTGTTAGTGAGGTTGTTTGACTGTATTGAAGAGTGTGTGATGATTACTGATTTTATTTTTTTTTTTGTTTTCATGCACTCATGAATACCAGTAGGTCTTTTTTCTTAATCTCTTACGTGTTTTTGCTTTTGTCTGAATTGTTTTTATATTTTAAAGCTGGTACTTTAAAAAAATCGTAAAATCGACAAAGAAAAAAAGTTAAACATAAAAATTGTTATTACTGATTAAAATTAATGTTTATAAGAATTGTCAAACGCCGAGAGTGTGTTTTTGCCTCATTTTATTATTCAGTCAATTGATACTGTTTAAATATTTTATTATTTGATTGATTTGATTTAAGAACACATGTTGGTAAACCTAAGATTAGTTTCTAAAATTTTTTTTCCGTGATATAAAATGGTTTTTACTTTTAGTTATTAGTATATTGGTTATATCACGACATAATGATGAAAACAAATTAAAAAGAAAGAAAACAAGCGAGCCCGTTCAATAAGACTGAACCAGGCTTATTCTTTTCAGGCTCTTTATTTCCGATTTGCTTTTGTATAATTATTTAGCTAAAGAAACAATAAGAATGAAATAAAACGAAAAAGCGCAAATCGCACAGGCGCAACGATAACTGCAGCATCTATCAAAATGAAAATCAAGAGAGAATTCTGTCAGCATTTCGGATGGCTTTTTGGGTTCCCTGCAATAAGTGCAATAAGTCCCTAGAAAAAAAAAGAAATTAGACCCAACAATTTTTCATACAAATGTGGGAGTAGTTTCATTATGAAATAGCACCGAGACCTCTCGGTTTTATTTAATTTTTTTGGAAGTTATTTAATTTTAAAATAAAACCCAAAGTCCCCGAAAAAATAAACGTGGGAGTTATTTCATTTTATATTGGTTTTCGGTGTTATTTCATTTGCTGTGGAGTTATTTCATTTTCAATTATTTGCGTTTCCTTAAAATTGTTTAACATTTTAAACGGTATTTATAACGGGATACTTTAAACAGTTGCTACTCATACATTTGGAATATTTTGAAAAGGTAAAGGATGCATGTTAAAAACGTGAAAAGAGGGAGAGTGAAGAAGAAAATCCTTGAAACCGGCTGAAGAATGGATATACAAAGAAGCTTTAGTCAGCGAAGCTGGTGGTTGTTATACCATAGAGGAGATAATCCTTGTACAACCGATTGTGCCATATGAATGGGTAGTGAATCAAATGCTCTCTTTTTGCCATGCAAGCACCTAAAAACTTGCAATAGCTGCGTGCTTAAAGAAAATATTTTCTTCCTATAACTGTGTAAAAACTTTTTTGATTTAAATTTGTGAATAGTCTAAAGGCGTCAAATCGCACGATCTAGACGGCCAATTGACCGATCCTGAACGTGAAATAAAATGTTCACCGAACTCGCCTCTCAATAAGTCCATTGTTTAGCGTGCTGTGTGGCACCGTCTTGTAGAAACCACATGTCAAGCTCTTGCATTTTAGGAAAAAAAAAGTTGGATATCATCTCACGGTAGCGCTCACCATTCACAGTTACGTTACGATTCGCATCATCTTTGAAGAAGTATGGCCCAATGATGCAACCAGCCCATAAACCACACCAAACTGTGACTTTTTCTGGATGCATTGGTAGCTCTTGCAATGCTTATGGCTGCGATGACCTTTCTTAACAGAGCACGCATTTTGATAATAAAATTCAATAATTTGCAAGCGTTGTTCGTTTGTTAGACGATTCATGGTTAAATTATAAACCAAACTGAAGATGTTTGACAGTGAAACAAAACACGAAACGTGCGTCAGCTGTTAAAACCAGTGTTGCCAAAAAGATAAAAGCTAAATAGTCACTCGATAGTTTTAAAGAAAAAATATATTCTGAATATTTATCTGCAGCAAAATTGTTAAATTCAAAAAAGAAATGAAAATTTTTCCAATAGTAGCAACATTTACAAAAGCTGTAATCTATAAGGTTATACCACTTTGTGAAAATCATTCACATTTTTTCTTTGACAAAGAAAATTAATCTAAGTTCATTTATAGTAACTTTTTTATATTTTTTGGATTATTAAAAATTATATTGAACATTTCTTTACTGAGAAAATATCATAAACTTTCTTTAAATTTCAAATTCCTTTGCAAGTTAAAATTATATGTACAACGCTTCTTCTAACTTCTAAGAAAAACTTTTCCTTTACATAACCTAAAAGTTACATACTTCTATACTTTCTACAAAAGAAAATATGTTAAAATAAGAAAAGAGAAAAATTACTTTTTGTGGTTGCGCTCCATAATATTACATGCTCTTAGCGTGAATATTATAAAAATGTCATGGTCGCTCAAAGAATCGTTTAGCAACCAACTTTAACTAACACTGGCAGCTTGAGGGGCAGGCGAGTAAAAAAATCTAAACATATGCGCTTTTATAACACTTGAGTATTCATTCAAATTATGTCACGTAAATAACTTTTACATTTGCACGTGCTTTTTTATGACTTTTACAAAGACGTTATGTGATTGTCAGTGTGAATATTGCTTAGACTTCCCAACAAACCAAAACGATTTAGAAAAAACTTGCAGCAAGCTTAGTAACATAAGCATTAAGCTAAGAAACTTATTACTATTATAAAAGGCTTATTAAAAATTTAATAATAAATTTAATTATAAAAACTGCCCTCTTCAATTAATATTACTTGTCTGTAATATAATGTAAGCTAAGAAGTCTATAAATAAAATGACATTAAAGAAAAATACTTTTATATTCTATTATAAGATATCATTCTTTACGACCACTATGTTTAAATTTGTATGGCATATTTACAAAAACTTTTTTACTAATATAATATTCAATCAACTTTTTAAAATTATGCACTGTTTAAAATACTTCACTCTTCGAATAAAACACAAAGACTGAAAACTTTAGCTAGTAATAAGTAATTCTCAAAAACACTTACAAAACTATAGCGAGAATAAGTCATTTGCAATCATATTTGTTGTCATGTTGTAGGAAATCTCTTATTATAAGCATTTTCTACAACTCATTTACATTTTGCTTGGGAATGGTCTGTTGGGGTATGTTTGTGTGCTTATGTGTTTGAAAGTTTGAATTTTAGGATATGGGTGGTTTTGAAGATGTGGCCGATATTGTGGTTCAGTTTGTGTTAGATTATAGAAAGAATGGGTTAATTGGTATGGTGACCAAAATTATTGGGGTAAAAAAAAAATTGTGTCTCTAAATGCGCTTAAAATGAACTCCAACAAAGCTACTGACATAAAAATACACATATATTCTAATGCGAACAAAAAAGGACGTAAATTGAGATATGCATGCATGTATTTGTTTAAAATTAATAAGGTTACAATGACATCTATGCAAACATTTTAGGTGGTTATCTAAAACTTTGTTATACATTTTAAAAAGGACATTTTTTATTTCGTTTGTTTTATAAAAACTTCCTTCAAAAATTGTCGTTTAATCATTAAACATCATTAAACATTTTAGGTGGTTCTCTGAAACTTTGTTATACATTTTTAACCTTTATGTGCTCGGAAGTCTACATTTGTAGTAATTTTGGTTAGATTTGCGAATAAAAATTAAAAACGTCAGTCAAACAATTTGAGGTTTTTGGTAGCTTTCTTAAATCTTGTTTTAAGCAGATTGAAACGTTAGTGATGTAAAAATAATTATTTCTTAGGTGCTAAAGGGATGTTTTTACAAATGATCATCTCGTGGCCGGTAGTCTACATTTGTAGTCACTTTGTGGTTTGTATGCAAAGAAGCTTCATTTGTTGCTTATTACATTTGCACACCTTGTTTTTCTTTTATTTTTGCTAAAAAAAATAATTTTTTGCATCACGTGTATGCTGATAACGCATCAAAGTAACAACATTTCATCAAAACCAATAGAGCATAGACGAAGTGTACGTTACTTTTATGATTTTACATTGTTTTGTTTTTTTTATTCTTTGTATTGCAAAAATTAGTAAAGTGTTGCGCATCAATGTCAAAATCTCGATTCAAACAAATACTTCGATTTATTAGTTTTGATAGCCAGCGTACTAGAGCTACTCGACTACTGGAAGATAAAGCATTGCCAATCTCAACCATTTGGAACCAAATGAACCAAAATCTTAGCAGATATTATATGCCATGTGGAGAAATAACAGTGGATGAACAACTGTTTTCATATCGTGGACGACCCAAATTTACCCAGTACATACCTTGAAAGCCTGCGAAATACGGTATTAAAGTTTGGTTTGCTTGCGATGCAATATCATTTTATCCGCTCAGAAGCGAAATCTACATAGGAAAGAACCCGAATACAAGTCGATCTGCAAATGTTGGAGAGAATGTAGTAAAAAAACTGGTTTCTAACTGGGAGAATACCGAAAGAACAATGGTTTGTGACAATTTTTTCACATTGTTAAATTTGGGTAAATTTTACTCCTACTCCTTTATGGACTACTCTTTAAGGCCAGTTTACACGGTAATACAATGTATTACGACTTTGTAGAATCAAAATATTATGAAATTCTCTCCGTGTTTAAAAGAAAAAAATAAAAATCTTTTGTAAGTATAATTCATGTTTACACGTATGGTATAAGTAAAATCAAAAATAATAACAAAAAAGCAGATGGTTGCAGTTTTAAATATTTACAAAAACAACATGAAAATTTCCTGAGTTGAATTTAGTTGTTTTTGTAATTGTATAAAAATGCTATCACCTTTAACGTACTCCGTTAAAATACACCTCTGGTGTGATGAGAATACATAAGTTTCTAAAATGGTTTAGAAAAAAACCATTTACCGACCGCTTGTCAGATTTTGTATCCGTATTCTCTCTTACTCAATACATTTTGCTTTTACATGATAAGATTTTTCTCATTCAACATAATCTTTCGACATGTCGTAATACATTATATTACCGTGTAAACTGGCCTTTTCATGCATGTATGGACTAGTCTCGTTAACTGCAGGGTTGGTTGTAGAAACAACAACAATAATACGAGAAGAAAAACATGCAGTTTTAGTTGGTCTCAGAGTTGACAAATTATTTTTATGTTAAAAAATAGAATAATTCATAAAAAAATGGAAAAATTTCCGAATTCTATTTATTAAAATTATTTTGTTAAATCCATACATCAATAGTAATATTCTCCATCTCTATCTCTCTCTCTCTCTCTCTCTCTCTATTGGTTTCCAGGGGTAAGTGTTAAGCAGTGTTGCCAATGAAATTACACATGACTGTGTACCAAATTACATATTTGAAGCGAAATTACACGTACAAATCGATCAATTGATATTCCATATTTGCAATTAAATTATTAGGTTAAAAAAAGCAATGCGTACTTTTTACTGTAATAAGAAAGAACTAGATGAACATGTATAAAGGCATGAATCCACTCAAAGTACTTATTTCCGAACATACGCGGTAGCGCCGGCTTTAAAAGAGCACAAAAATGTTTTTGTACAATCCTTATTTAATTTTATCCAAATTTTCATCAAGATCGGTAGAAAAAAAGTTTTATATTAAAAAAAAAAAAAAAAATTAAAAATAAAAAACAAAAAACCTTTTTTCAAACGATTGATCAGATAGCTAAATAGCTTCCTGGGACAAATTTTGCTAGCACCAATAGGTAAAAGTTACATGAATTAGAAAGAATACCTGTTTAGCCAAAATGTCTTGATGAAAATTTGAGTCTACGCTACTATCTAATAGGAATAAAATTTCATCCATATAGGAAGACATCGATTTAAAAATTGGGTCTCTTGACCTGAAATCCCCCATATGTGAAACAATTTTTCTTCAAAAAATGTTTGAACAATTATTTCGCGATAAATATATGTATGTATGTATGATTTTGCGGTTTAAAAATGGGCATATGATGTTAGTCTGGGTTCACACTATGAAAGCCTTCTTGGTGATAGTTTATGTTTATTGTTGAAAGAGGGAAAGAGAAACATGCTATGAAAAGTGAAAAATAAGTAAGGGGTTAAAAACCAAGTAAGACTGTGATGGAAACTGAAAATAATTACCAAAACTAAATGTTCGAAAAGCGAATCTTGACTTTCAAAAATCAATGCAAAAATAGAACTTAAAGTAAAATTACACACAGATTTCACATGGAACACAATATGTGTTTTTACACATGGATTGGCAGCACTGGTGTTAAGTCTTATTATTGCTTATAAAGCAAAAACTATGTATGAAAAAAATATTGAGGAGATTAGTAAAATTTAATTTTCCTTTTAAAAGTACTATTCATGGAAATAAAGCAACTAGTTGTAAACTGTTATAAAAGTGCATAAAAATAAACTTGTTTGGTTCCTATTTCAACCAAACGTTAAATACTAGGGTGATCGATCGAATAGTATTCGACCGGTTTTAAACGGTTATTTTAGTTTTGCCCAAATCGAATATTTTAAAATGTCCATTTTTCGAATATCGAATAAACCGGTTATTTTTTTGCAATTTGACAGTATTCTTACTGCCGCTTTCAAAAAAAATAAAATAAGTTTGAAATGTGTTTTAAGCCAAAATTTTTATACAAATTTTTCTTAAAATGCATTTCAAATCCATTTTAATTTTTTATGAATACGGGGGTTAATATTCGAACTGATTTAATAGACAATGGGGCTTAAAGGGACATAAAGTGATAAGTTTCAAAGGTTCTTTAACGTCACGACTTATTAATCACCTTTAATAAGTCCGCAAGCTTGACATAAATATACGCCAAGTAAAACTTGACTCTAGTCTAAGTAGTTTTTAAGAGACTGCCAATAATACTTTACTTAAATATGCTGCCAATAATGAATGGAAACTCTTACAGCCATACCTAAAAAAGAGCGGAAAGCGTCTTCTAGCTTTCAAAAATTCTCATGCCCATACAATTTGTATGAAGCATCCCTAAATAGCGCGGCGTTAACGCTTTACAATTGGAAAATCCGATTTTGACAGAGCGATTAATAGTGAAGTTGGCCGCTTTGTTAATAAATAATGTCAATTTTGCTTTTTTTTTCGACAAAACCGCTAGTTTTTCTCTTCTTTTTTTCTATTATGTATGTGGGTTTTATTGAACAAGAAAGTTAACACTTCTGTTTGTGGCACAACGTTGATGCTCTTGCTTAGGTATGGCATATCAGCGTAAAAGCTAAGCGGAAAAAAACGTTCCGCCTTCCGCTCTTGTTTAGGTACGGCTGTTAAGTAGTTCCAGCATATTTTCATGCTTAAAACTACAACATACCGACGGAATCAACGATGTGGAAAAATTCTTCAGTTTTATTCATTAAAACACCAGGAACTTAAAACAAAATTTAAGGAATCAAAGGGGGGTGCTTTAAAACCATGGTGGATAAGGCCATTATGACATTATTGCTCAATTAATGGGAGGTAAAGCCATAATGGCCTTATTGCCCAATCATTGAGAGGTTAGGTCATATTTAAAATTTTGCGAAATGAGAGATATAGCCATATTTTTTTGGAAATGAGAGATAAAGCCATATTTTTTCAGTATATTGTTATGCATGGTGTAAACATTCTGTAAAAGGGAAAAATCCTTAGTTATCATTGAAAAACATTTTTTAATTCTTTGTGGCGCACGCTGGAAAACTTTATTCAGCGAAGCCACCTGCCGCGTCCTACTGGATAAACAAACCCCTAAGCACGCAGAAAAACTTTAGTATGCAAAGCCAGATTTCAATACTTAACTTTGGTGTCTCCGGAACTGAAATGAAAGATAAAGCCATTTTCTTATATTGCTAATGTGCGCTAAAGCCATTATGGCTTTATCTCCCATTCAAATGGAAAAAAGGCTGTATCTCCCTATTGAATGAAAGATAAAGCCATCATGGCCTTATCTCACATGGTATTAAAGCAGCCCCCAATTTAAATCCTTCCATGACATTGTTTTATTCGGGGGGGGGGGGTGCTTTGGTACCATGGTAGATAAGGCCATGATGGCTTTTTCTCTCTTATTCAATAGGGAGATAAAGCCTTTTTCTTTTTATTTGAATGGGAGATGAAGTCATCATGGCCTTAGCTCACATTAGCAATATTTGAAAATGGCTTTATCTCTCATTTCATTTCCGGAGACACTAAAGTTAAGTATTCAAAACTTGCTTCGCAAACAAAAATTTTTCTGCGTGACGGCCTGCTGAATAAAATTTTTCTGCGTGCGTCACAAGAATAAAAAAATGTTTTTCAATGATAACTAAGGATTTTCCCTTTTACAGAATGTTTACTCCATGCATATCAATATTCTGAAAAAACTATGGCTTTATCTCTCATTTGCGAAAAAAATTATGGCTATATCTCTTCGCAAAATTTTAAATATGACCTTACCTCACAATGATTGGGCAAAATACCATGATGGCTTTATCTCCCATTCAATTGAGCAATAAAGCCATCATGGCCTTATCTCACATGGTTTTAAAGATTCTATCGTCAAAGATTTGTTGGGTCTGAACACTTAAGTCATATCTATGTATTTTGTTGGTTCCTTACCTTCGTGAATTGTTTTGTTTTTTTTTTAATTACCTTTTTATTACATTGATTTTTGTATGTTTAAGTATTCGAATTAAAACCGGTTAACCGGTTATTTTTAAAATGCTTACCCGAAAACCGGGTTTTTTTAAATAGGAACTATTCGGAATATTCGAAAACCGGTTATGCAAAAAAGTCGAATAATCGATCTCCCTATTAAATACGATCGTTTTATATACGAAAAAAAGTGCAACTAGTTTAGAGTAAAAACCAACAGGTACATTTCTGACGAAATACTAGTTACTTTGCCTGCAGGGAGGGAATGCCTTTAAATATTGTATGCTAAGCAACATTGTCATTGTTGTTACCACACTAAAAGAAAAATGCTTCATAATTTAATGAATCATTTTCATAAAATAAAATTTCCTTGGGTAAATGAAAATGTTCATTGTCTTAATGGAATTTCATAGTTATAATGAAGTATTTTCGTTAAAATCGCTTCATTGGATTTCGTAATTACGTAAAAAATTTTCATTGGATATATGAAAACTTAAGTTTGTCTAAGTTAAACAAAAAATTTTAATTGGGAACATAAAAAAACAATATACAAACATAACTATATTCATAAATTAATACAAAATTATAGTTTCCTTAAAAAAATTTTTAATTGTTAATCAAAAAATGTAAGATTTAATTATTTCAAACATCTAATGTAATATGCCGCAACATAATATGCAACATATTTCAATAATTCATAAATTTAAAGTATACTATATAGTATACTATATAGTAATGAACAAACAATTTTCAATCAACGTTGTTATTGTTGTTATGAACAATTTATTCTCATATTTACGCTTTTAATTCAGTAAAAAAACATAGTTTTTTTATCCAAAAACTACTCTGCCCCGGTGGGCTAGCTGGTAGTGAGCTAGTCTATCAGCACCGAGGTTTCGCGTTCGATTCCCGCCAGAGACAGAAAAAAAAAATAAAAATAAAATAAAATAAGAAAAAAATTAAATAAAAAAAAAAAAAAATAAAAATAAATAAATTGTTTTTTACATTATTGAAAGTATTCATCCAATGAATAATATTAATAATTCTAATGTAATGTTTCATTTAATACATTTTAATGAAACAGGTTTCATTGATCTAACGAAGCGCTGCATAGGTTCCTTTTTAATGCAATTTTTCATGGGGTTAATGGCAAAATTCATTGGTATTGCGAAGATAATTCTTTCAGTGCATAACCCAGTAAAAAATGTACTTGTTTTGCGAAGCACTAATAGTTCATTTTGAAAAGTAAGCGCACATGCTTGCGCTTACTTTTCAAAATGTACTATTTCATATATTACCTTTTGAAGGAAACACTTAATAACAGCAGCGCTGGGTATTTAGATTAAGATGATTTTTTATTTTCCATAGGTAGTTCTCAAGGAGATTGATGTATACCTATCTCTAGCAAGTTTAGTTCAAGTAACTTGGTAGTTAATTCAAATACGAGAGTTAGTATGACAAGAATTTGTTTTAATTTGTTAACGTAAAAGTGCAGAACAGATCGCTTCTGGCTAGGTTGAATTCTTACAAGCAAGTGTTTAATTTTTGTATCTTTTTAAAAAATGCGCAACTTAATTTTTTGTGGTTTACTATATCTGGATAAAAGTGACATTTAGAATCTTCAACGAGTACAAAATAAATCCAGGGATGGAAACGTATGTTAAGTTAAAATAATAGAAAATCATATTCTGCAACTTTATATAAATATAATTAGGGTGTTTAATCTACATTAAACACAGTGTATGAAACTGATGGTTACATTCACAAATTTTTATGCACTGAGTAAATTGCTTTCTATGTCAAAAATGTATTCAAAGTGGGAACTCGCAATATAAAATTCATGTTTTCCGAAGGCGAATCATTTATATTTCTCCCTTACAAACCTGCTTCGTTGGAAGCTAATTTTTTTTGTGGGAATTTTTACCTGTATCTGTGTTTGTTGAGTAAGTTTACGTATTTTGTTATTGGGAAGATTGTTTTAAACCTTAACATTGTAATGCAGCATAAATATTTTTAAACCATTTAAGTGCTTACAAAAATAATATGTATGTACAATGTATACAGATATATTCGTATTATACATACATACAAACACATAATTGAATATTTGCGCCAGTGTTCGAAAATAAACACTAAATATTATTCCTTAGTGTTCGTTTCGGTAGATTTGTGGAAAACACAAACGCTTATAGTGTTTTTGCAGAAAATCATTAAAAAATAACGTTTCCCTGTTAGTCATCTTTCGAATTTAAAAATAATACTGTTTTTGTCTAACTCAACAGAAGATGAGAACATTTAATTCCGTTCGGCTTTTTTTTAATCCACAAACTTCATTGTGTGCGGTTCGGCTCGTTAGGTTTTGTCCCTTTTGGCTGGTAAAAAAACCAACCATTTTTTACAAAAACAAAATACACATACGAAAAACAACAAAAAGCCAGCAAAATAATTTTACATAAACAAAACATATACAAGCTGTTCGTAATGCAGTCGTTTCTAAGATTCTTTGTTTGTTCATTTCGTTATCAATGTAAAAAGAAGAAACATTATAGAACATTAAATATAATGTTTGTCTACAGTATCACTACAATAGTTCTGTTTTTTAACGAAGAACAGAACAATATATAATGGCTCTTTCTTGAAAAAGTTTACGAACGGTATTAAGGGTTGTGTTCGTCGACACAATTACTAAAAAAATAGATACCGTTCTTGGGTGTGTGAGCCGTACACTAAAAAATGTACAAATTAGTTTTTAATTCCCTTAGCCAAAGAAAGGTGAAAAATATATTTTTTTAAGAAAAATACGTTTTGTAATATATCGTACTTGGATCATTAAGATGATTTTAACTCAAAATTAAAAACTTTCAGTTGAGCAAAACAATTTTTAATTTATCATGAAAGGCATATGATAAATAATTCTCAAGCCAACCGTTTACCATCCCATTTTTTTCAAAATCGAAACAAATAAAAAATTTGAGTTAATGCTCTTTATGATCTCGCGCGATATAGAGAACCTATTTCTTTAAAAGTAGTTTCTTACTTATTTTGGAAAAGTGGGCTTTAAAATATTATTATTTTTAAAAAAAATTTTTTTTTGCATAAAATGTGTAGGAATGTAGTAGTGGATAAAAAGTTAAAATGAACGCATGTTGCGTAAAATTGTCTTAAGGTTATTTGGTCATTCTCACTACGACTGCCTCTTTTTTTACCCACAAATTCAAACTTTTTGGTGTTTTTTTTATTTTTTATATGCATATCTGGAGGACAAAAAAAGCTTTCAAATTAGGTGCAAGCAACATCCGACAAAATGTGGGATTCGACAAGTAGGCGAGGCACAATGTAGATTTTTATTTCTAAAGAATGGTATTTGTATAACTTGCCGTTATTATCGCACCATGGTGAAGGGTAATCAAGATTCGGCGTTACGGAATATAGCACTCTTACTTGTTTTTATAATAAAACAAAAACGTCCAACATTATTCAGTGTTTTGTTTTTTAGTACATCCAACTGCATTGTTAATTGTAAGCATAGCAAATAAAAGAGAAGTCAAGTGACAGCATTTGATGTTTCACCTGTGGCAAATTTGTTTCGGAAGAGAGAAGGATTAAAAATAGCAAATTACTTTAGTTGAATAGAATGTTTTTGTTGTGTTGCATAGTTTTCACAATAAAAGTTTTTCTTAGATTTGGCTACATTTTTTTTTTTTTTTTAGGAAAAAACAAAACGTGTCAGTTTTAGTTAGCCATCGCCAGTCTTTTTTTATCTGAGCCACAGCCACCATCATTATCCACTTCATCATCATCAGTGACTAGTTTTATATTTACAACGAACAGCCGCTCAGCTAACACAACTAAGTTTTTCTATTTTGTGTGACAAAAAATTATTTCATTTTTAATCACCAAAAAATGCAGGAGAGTATAGAAAAAATCTCACCATCCCAAAATAAAAATAGAAAACAAAAGAATAAATGAATGAAAAACGTTGTAACACTTTAAGCCTCTTATCGCAATGTTAAAAACAAGCCTTAAGCCCAGCAGCCTAGCGCAACTTTAATTTAATTGGAATTTCCCTCTTTTCAAAAGCTGGATTTTAGTAATGTTTGTGCGTAGCGAAGGGATTTAAATTGATTGTTGCTTTTGTGTTGGCAAAATAACTTTATGTTAGTTTGAATAGTTTATAGATACATTTATACATAATACAATTTCTCGATTTTTCTCCCTAATTTAATATATAAGCTACTTACACGTTAAATACGTAAAATTTAAAATACTGCTATGCAACATTAACTTTAAACAAAAACTAACTTTATTTTAAGGAAAGTCTAGGATTAAAATCTTTTGCTAGCTGTAATGTTCATTATGGGCTAAATTTTTGAAATATTAAAGACCTTTAAACAAAAATCATATTCTGTATTTAAGGTGTTATGATACTCGCTATTCTTTGTATTTTTTCTATTTTTGAGAACAGTGCAAATATTTGAAAGAAATTTGAATAGGAAAACTGGCCAAGTGTAAAGAGTATGATTATATCATAAAAAATCTTGAAATTTTAAACAAATAAATGTTTGTTATCGATAAATTTTCTAATGGCCATTTTCTCATTAGGCGATTATTTTTTTTCCCAACGAAAAACTGCACATTAAATAAATTTGGTTTCCTCAATGTCCCATTTGCTCCGATTTTATTGCAAAGCTAACCGGCACTCATCTGTCAATTATTTATTTTCCTTTTATTTGCCGTACAGATAAATTTAATCAGCTGACTCCCAACTTTTACATGTATTTTGAGTGGTGTTGCCAGCTGAAAACTTTGTTTTTTGTCGGTATATTGAGAAAACCAAAATCGTTAACGGACAGTTTATCGGTCCAATAAATTTATGTTGACATTAAGTAACAGACAGTTTTTCGATACATTGAGAAAATGGCCATATCAAAAAAAAAAAAAAAATAAAAATTCTTAACCTTAAACTGACATTTCCAGATTAAATGGAAGCACTGTTGCCGAATTTATTAGTTTTTGCTCGGTTGTAGCGGAACTTAACTTTTTTTTTTGCGATTTTTAGCTTTTTTCAAGTTCTTGTGTCAACAAAACATGGGCAATATTAAATGTTTTATTTACATTGCACATAGGGCAGCATTATTTTCCATTTTAAACTTAAGGAATTACTTAAAAAAAAAACTAGAAAATATTTAAAAATTTTATAAACACCTGCACTCAACTATTTTTTCAAGTGGACTGAAGTTTATCAACTTTAATGCTGTAATGTTAAACGGTAAATTGCAATTTACAAAAAACAAAATGCATTTGTGGTTGCTCTCTTGTGTTTGCTATTAGATTGCAACAACAAAATTATAATCGTAGCCCATGTAAAATATTTAGATTTGGCCAAAAATTATAATTTAGGATGTTTCATTCAATCGATCCTAAAAAAATCCATTACAAAAACAAGTAAGAAAGTATAGTCGGTCAAGCCCGACCATATGATACCCTACACCACAGTATTAAAAAACACATCATGCTTATGTGTCCATATTAATATGGATTTATCTATGTTAACAAACTTCATTCAAATCGGTTTGAAAGTTTGTGAGAGGCAGAAATTGCCCCCTACCTCCCCTAGTGGTCCTATTTTTGAAAAACTGTATAGCTTATGTGCCCATATAGATAGGGATCTATCTATGTTTTAAATTCATTAAAATCGGATTGTGAGGCAGAAATTGCCCCTATCTCCCCTCGTGGTCCTATTTTCTTAAAAATGCATAGCTTATGTGTCCGTACAAATATGGATCTATCTATGTTTTAAATTTTATTAAAATCGGTTTAATGGTTTCTAAGAGGAACAAATTTGCCCCTCTCTTTTTCTCGTGGTCCTACCATTCGGCCCATTTTCAATAGGCTTGGTCCCTGTTCCAATAAGAACCTATGACCCAAATTTTATCAAATTATCTGCAAAATTGCGACCTGTACTTTGCGCACAAAGTTACATGGACAGCCAGCCAGCCTACCAGCCAGCCTACCAGCCAGCCTACCAGCCAGCCGGACGGACATCGTTAGTTCGACTCAGAAAGTAATTCTAAGTCGATCGGTATACTTTAAGGTGGGTATAGGACCACTATTTTAAGGCGTTACACACATCAGCACAAATGCATAATACCCTCTCCTCTATTGTGGTGTAAGTATAAATTGCAAGTATCATAACAAGGATCATAAAATATAATTTATGCCATTCGGACAAGGTATATTTCATTTTAGTCCAACCAGCCTTCAAAGTTGATTTTTAAGTATTTTATCGTCCACCCATTTTAATGATACAGGTTTTGTTTTAAAGTTATTTGTGTGTTGATATGCACAATACAATTTATTTTTCTTAAATTTTAGAATTAAAGTGTTTAAAAAGCGTGTAATTTATCATGCAAACACGCGTACACACATGAGTGAAAACAGTGCATTTTGTTTTACTCTTAAAATGTATACGTTTTTGTTGTTTAACGCTGGGTCTCCACGTAGCAATTTTTATTGCTAAGTACAAGCAATTACGTCGGCAGAACAATGACAAAACAATGGAGCAATAATTGCTAATTATATTGCTGGAGAACACTTGAAATTGCTTTGCCATAAATTTGCAATTTTCACCGCGAGTAGACGTATAAAGTTTTTTGGCTGTAATTAACACAAATGTTTTATGTTGTGTTTTAAAGTGGTTGTTACATTTTTTTTTTAAATTAATAAATTATATTAATAAAATAATTAAAATGAACAAAGAACAACGCTAAAGGTCAACACTTTACAACTTTAAAAATAATTAATTGTAATTGTCGTAGCTGTGTTTTGTATTACTTTTTTGTTTATTTGCGTTTGCTTTTGTTGATATTGTCGTTTATTTAAAAATATAATATATAAAACTTTTTCTGTATTTTGTTGAAGAATTTTTTCACTTGGCGGCTTTTTCTTATTGCTTTTTTAATAAATAAACAACCGTACAGAGAAATGAAATGTCAGATAAATAACAACTGGTTTGACAGCAGATTGCTAAGCAATAATTGCTCAAGCAATCAGAAGAGCAATCATTGCGCAATGGATTGCCACTCATGGCAATTGGCGGTCTATACGTCGCAAATTTAATGGAGCAATCAAATTTGACGTTAGCCGCAATACGTGGAGACCAGGGGTAACGCACTGGTTCTCCCTAAAGTAAATGTCAAGTGGTCGAATTTCGGCCACCGGGCCAACCTAGTATAAATAAATACGGTGAGCTAATTCTTGTTGAAAAAATATCAATCATACGCCTTTATATACATATTTGCTAACCTTCTTATTAGGACAAGTTAACAAAGCTTTTTGCTTGTAAAATAAGTTTTCACATATTTGCATAACTTATTTATATTCATACATAGAGAGTATTAAAGATGCGGAATAGCGGACTATGGCAATCTTTCTTGTACTTGTTTTTAACGTTTATCTTTTTTATGAAGTCTTTTGGTTGAGAACTTTGAAATTGTTTGTCCAATAGTGACTTCTAAGCCAAGACAGGTTAAAACGGCCATACTTTTCGACTGAGAAAATTTTAAACTTATTTCCATAGAATAATTATCTCCAGCGATGGGGATACTCATTTTGGGCTGGCTTGACATCATCTTTTGCTTATTTGTTTAGAAGCATGAGTAGATTTAATTAAATAAAATTGTAGATTTAATTTAAAATCGTAGACTTTTCTCTTAAGAGCTTATTCTTTTCCTGAGAACTCTTTAAATTTCAACCCATTTCACTAAAACTAAAATGCATATGAATAGTTTCTATGTAAAATACATTTAATTTATTTATTAACCCATTAAGGCCCGAGCCATGATCCCGTTGAGTTATAATGACGAAACTTTTAAAATTTTATTGTTTGTACCTAAATAAGAAAGAAAACAAATTTTGGGCAAATCGGATACGTGGGAACCCAGATAACCCCCGTTGCGAAAACGCAACGTTGGGCCTTAACGATATAAAAATTAAGCGCATTTGCAAACATTTTAAATTAAAATTTTTTATTCAAGCCTTTAGGCCGCTTTAGCCGACCGTAAATGTAATTAAATGCAATGTACACTCAAAAAAAAAAATCAATCCATCCGTACTCAAATCAATCCGGAGCGGTATCAATAGTACGGTGAGTACGGATATTCTTAAATCAAGTACAAAAAGATTGATTCAAGTACGGATTATTCAATCCCAAAATTCTCACTTTATCCATATTTGATCCCGAATTCGTACTTGAAGTAAAAGTAGGATCAAATTAATCTCAAAATGCGATTGATTCAAGCATTATAAAGTTGATTTAATTCCCAATTCGTACTTGAAGTAATCCGAAAACGAGATTGATTTAAGTAGAAGTAGGATCAAATTAATCTCAAAATGCGATTGATTCAAGCATTAAAAGTTGATTTAATCCCCAATTCGTACTTGAAGTAATCCGAAAATGAGATTGATTTAAGTAAAACTAGGATCAAAGTAATCTCAAAATGCGATTGATTCAAGCATTATAAAGTTGATTTAATCCCCAATTCGTACTTGAAGTAATCCGAAAATGAGATTGATTTAAGTAAAACTAGGATCAAAATGCGCTTATATAAAGAAATCCTAACTCGATTTGTTAAATGAAAAGATTTTATTTAATATTTAAACATTTGGTTATTTATTTACTTTTTAAATTAATTTTTAAATTATCATATGCATTGATGCATACAAATGATGACAACAAAATACTTTTACAATGTTCATACGCTTGTGTATACACAATTGATGTCAAATTCATTCAATTTCATAGCACAATTGTGCTAGCTCAAAAATCACACACATTCTTACGCTCTTTCGTTTAGTCCACGAGAGTACACAATTCAGTGGTCGATTATCAAGCGACGAGTGCACATGCGGCGGATGCTTACGTGTTTTTTTATTTTTATTAGCAATTCTTGTCTCTTTATTCACTAATACTAATATAAAGCAATACAAACACAATTTTCGTTTTTGACATCACTGGTATACACTACTATACAGAAAGCAAAGCAGAGAGATTATACTTATAAGTTCTCTGAGAACAATACGCTCACTTTATAATTTAACTCTCAGAGTGGCAATACCAACGAAAAGTTCAATCTTTTTTTACTTGATTTGATAATTTTATACTTATTTTGAGAAATTCCGGGATTGATTTTCGAACATGATCCCATTTGGATTGTTTTAAGTTCGTTTGGGATTGTTTTAAGTACGTTTAACTGTTTTTCGTACTCAATTTTTTGAGCACGCCTCGTGCTAAAAGTGAGCATAAAAAGATCAATTTATCCCGAGTGTTTTTCTTTCTGTGTAAAGTACCGTAACGTACTGTAAGCACGTTTGTGCACTTATAGAACATGTAAGAACGTGTCAGCTGTTTTTCACAACCAAAAACAAAAAAGCATTTGTATACATAAAACAACACACACAGTGATGAGAATTAAAAATGTTGAAATAGTGACCGCTTTGCAGAAAAAGTACCAAGTGATTTAAATAGTATTAAAACTGTATGACTTGCATGTATAATTAAATAAATAATTTAATATTTGATATTAATATTACAGATTTACAAAAAACAAATTTATTTAGTATTATATCATATTCGTACACATGTTCTTACATTAATTTCAAAATGTGCATACACCTAAACAAGGTTTTGATACCATTAAAAACCAGACTTTGTTTGTTTGCGGATATGTATACATTTGTTAATTTTATACATCTAAGCATATGTTTGTATAAATGAAAATATGTATGGATTGTTACTTATTTTGTCAAAAGGCCACAGATATTATAACTGAAAAAGTACCAAACAAAAAGAGTGATTTTACCCGCATTGCATTTAAAATATAAGCAGCCCATCACTATCTACAGCTGTCACGTAACCTCGTAATGAAATTCTATTTTCTACAGGTTGGCACGTTACGATTAAGTGACATAACAGTCAGTTAAGCATTTGCATTGCTTTCCATATAACAGAAACGATCAGCTGTTTACATTACATTTACATTTCTACATTTACGGTCGGCTAATGGGACCTTTTAGGAAAAAAAAAAAAATTTAAAAAGATATTCATATACATTTCATTTTTATTTAAATTATGATATGTTCCAAAGCACTTTGGGTACACTTTACACGTTTGTAATTGACTGGTCCATTATTTACCATAGGCCCCATATAAAGCCCATTCTCGAAAAACACTTTAGTAGTATAACACCATAACAAATAATTCTATTGTAATAAATTTTGTTCTGTCACAGTTTTATAATGAAATCACACTGTCAACTTTCGTAAAGATCGGTTCATAATTTACCACAGGTCCAATATAATGCCCACTCCTGAAATATCCTCGCTGTCAGTGGATGGTATCAAATATTTGGCATAGCCGAATAAAGCGCTCTTACTGGTTTTTCTTTAATATCATGAGAGAGGATAATTTCACCTTAATTGTTCGATTTTCTCTTATTGTACCTATTGAAGAACCCTGGGGGAAATTTGTGTCAATTGTTCCAACAGCCTCTTCCTGGGATTTGTGAAAATAGAACAAGGAGAACTTATCATCTAACTGGTATATTAAGAACAAAAATGTTAAAAACTAATGAATTACAGTACATTCTTCACCGATGGGGTGACACTTTTTTTTGGGACCTTCTCAAATTTGATTCTTAAATGTAGTTCTGGGGACTTGTTTAATTGATGTAATACTACATTGTATCGAAATAATCTAACATTGTTATAACTAACAATAAACACGTTCATTGAGAATAGATGTTAGACTGGTCAAATAGTGTCAATTGACCAATGACAACCCCATGTTAAAGTGATATTTCTTATGTTATCACCAAAGACCTATCACGGGACTACTTTGCTGTAAGTTCGCTTTCCTTTAGGAAAATAACACACTTTGGGCATAAGAAAAAAAAGGAATTGTCATAGAGAATTTACATTCTTCAAAATATCCTGCATTTTAAAAATTGGAAATTAGTTTGAAAAAGGTGAAAAAAAATTATCGAAAATTTCAAAACACATAATTAACAACAACTTATAATTAACATACATACATACATGTTTTTATTATGCTGTTTTAAATAGCAAGTGATTGTATAAATATGTTTGTATTTCAAAATTGTATGTAATTTTTATATCGTTTAGGCCCAGTGTTGCGTTTTCGCATCACGGATGTATCCAATCATAAAAAAAGTCTCAAATCTCTACGATGATTGGATTTTTGAGTAGAAATAATAATGTTCGTATGTTAGCTACCTCCTTCAGAAGTTTCAGATAGGTATATCATATATTACTTTATTTTTTTTAACTTTTTTCAAAAGTACCCAAAAAACAGGAAAAATTAAAAATTTAAATTAAAATTTTTTTATTAAAAAAACTTGTGTATGATACAAATCCAAAAACAGGTCGATTAGATATTAAGTTAAATTTTATTTCACTGTGCTTTATAACAATATCACGTAACAACAAAATGCCTGAGGGGAGGTTTAAGTGAACGTTGCGAAAACGCAACGCAGGGCCTTAATGGGTTAATTTCTTTTGATGTTCGGAATATATCGTTGCTCTAATATTTCATTTTAAAATATATATTATACTTTATTTAAACCAATTTGTGGTGTTAAAAGCCATCATAAAACTTTTGTCTAAAACAAGAATCTACAGTAAAATGTTAAAAACTAAAAAGGAAGAAAAAACTGATAGTAGCCGAATAGAATACAAGACTTCAATTTTATATTCTACCACAATGTAAAGCTTAATGATCTTTTCAATTATGTCTGCCATCATACTGTGTCTTTCTAATACTCTGACCCTTTACTCTCATCCTTAAAGTTTGTTTGGTCAGCCGACATTTAGACACATTGTCCTTAATGTCATTGTAAAATACAACTGTTTTTAAAAAGTATGCATTTAAAATCATCTATTTATACATCTTCATATATAATATTGTAGGGAATGTATATATTTTTATATGAGTACATGTGTCAGTACAAGATGGAATTTTAGAGAATTAGTTTTACTTAAAACCAAAAGCTTTTGTTCCAATATAGAAACTTTTTTGTTACTTCTGTAATAGTTTCGTATAAAGTTTGTTTTAGTATCTCTAGTGTTAGGCTTGCCAGACGCTCTTGAGTTTTCCTAATTAACAAGAATTTTTGATGGTCTTCAAGAATCAAGAAAAATATGTTTTGTCAAAATTGTCAAGCTAAAACACATTTTATTAGCAAGGTTTTGAAAAAAATAAAATGAATTATTCATCCTTTTATTTAAGCGTGTTTGTTAAAAAATCTACCAAAACGACTTCTCTTTCGTTCAACACTAAAAATTTTAAAACACTGAAATGCTGATTTGTAACAGCATTCCATATCAACACTGGAAGTTGATATGGAAGTTTTTTTGTGAATGTCAAGAATCTGACAAATATTAAATCTGGCTAGCCTACTAGAAGTTGTTGCAGTTTTTGTTGGGTGGCATTACAGCATCTCTTCTAATGAGCAGATATTTTAAACAGAGTAAAACATAGAAGTTTTTTTTCTATTTTAAGTTCTATTACTTACAGCCAGTTCAACAATTTCGAACGTGAACGTTCGCATAAAAATTTGTATGAAACACTATGAAACACTTACAGCCTGTTCATCGATTTCGAACGTTAACGTTCGCATAGAATATTACATTTAAAACAAAAACTAATTTTCAAATTTTGTTTTCGTTTTAAATATAATTTTCTATGCGAACGATGACGTTCGACATCGTTAAACAGGCAGTTAGTTTTAAAAATATTTTTTATATGAAATTCTATGCGAACGTTTACGTTCGAAATTGTTTAACAGGCATTTTTTTTTTTTTTTTTTTGAGTTTTTGGCTCAGCAATAATCATGTACATTTTCAAAAACAGAGTTAATATTAAGAACTTAAGAATGTACTTATGTTAGCTTGAATACAAGAATTGGTTTTTTGGTTAATAAAATGCGAAAATATTTTATAAAAAATGGTAGTTATAGTACATGAAGGTTTTATTTCATGCAACATTTGTTTGATATCAATTTCATTGTGTGGCTGTGTGTGATAGTGTAAACTTTCATTGGTTTTATTACTCGTATTATTTAATTTTCTTATTTCTTTTATTTATGGTTCTATTTCGTTTCATTTGAAAAACTAAATATTGAAAAAGTTTTTGTTGCAATTTTTTATTACTTACAATGAAATAAAAAAAAAAAATCTTAAAGCAAATGTATATTAGTGTGTCCCAAAAAAAAAAAAAAAAAAATATTTTATGCCCCACTTTTTTTGGAAACCTTTTTCCGATTTTTCGGAAGAGGTTTAGAGGTCGCTAAAATCCAATTTAACCCAAAAATCGGGTTTTCTCGACTTTTTTGAATTCTGCTCGGCCCATTAGCAAGCAAATCTTCGCGTATGTATTTCATATTTAATATTTTGAAAGAATATCTTATATCTAAATATCTAACATTAAAACAAATCCGATGCATAACTGGTAAATACATTACAATAATTTTAAATTAGCAAAATGGGTACAAAACTTAAAAAGGATATAACTTTGGAACGGTAAAAGCAAATTCAATTATTTCTTTTTTAAATCACTCAGAATTAATCCAACTTTTAAACTAAATCATTAGTTTTTTTAACTTCAATATAAATTTTAATAGTTACAAAGCATTATTTTCCAAATGTATTCCAAATGAGCAAAAAAATAACCGAAACTTATAATATCTGCACAGAGAAGTAAAGTTTGGTTAGTTTTCTGTAAAAAAATTGGCTTAGTAACAAAGAAAATCTTGGTTATGGGCCGAGTAATAACCAAAATTCAAAAAAAGTCGAGAAAACCCGATTTTTGGGTTAAATTCAATTTAAGCGACCTTAAAATCACAAAATACTTAACCCTATAAGCTTTCAAAAAACGCTGGGGTACCCTTGAAAATCTAAAAAAATTTTTTTTGGGGACACACTAATGTATATTCCAATTCAGTTTAGTTTGAAAGGTTATTGTTTAACCCTAAAATCGATATTACCCTCTTGGTCTGGAAAAAAAAAATTTTTTTTTGCTTGCAATATCTTTCAAATAGGACAAAATATCAACAAAACATTCTTTCTTTCAATTAAACCATTAATCAAAAATAAAATAGATTTGATTAAAAATTTAATTAAGTGAATTAAAAGTTTACTTATTTCAACAATATTACTGAAGAAAATGTTGCAAATAGCAAAAAATATTTAATAGAGAAAATTAACTTGTTTACTGTTGCAAATTTAATTAATATTTTAATAAATATAACAAATTATTATTCTGCGTTTGAATCGAATCAAAAAATTATGCGCTAAGCTCAATTTAACTACAAAAACAAAACTCGTTTCCGCTGTGGTAGATGCGAAAAAGCAATGCGTGAAATTAAAGATTTTATTTTCGATGATTATAATGCGAAATAAAAAATGTAATAAAAAAATTATATAACAAATTCATAGAATTTTAAATAACAAGCATACGTTTAATTAAAAAATATATCTATTTACATTTTATTCAATTGGATTTTTAACTATTCTAATTGTGGTCTGCCCAAGCCATGAGAAAACCTTAGTGGTTAAAAAGTTACCTACAATCCTAGGGTTAAAGATAATTTTTTCTGGCTTATTTTCATATTCCCATACTCATTTGAATATCTTTATAAATGTTAAAAATTGCTTCAAGAAAAACTTATATTTTGTTGACTTTGAAATGCTCAAGAAACGTATAAACCGGTGTACCATAGATAATTTTTATTATTGGCAAAAAAAACTTTTTTTATAACATTTACCAGCAATTTTACAACTCTTATAGGCTAAAGTTAAAAAAGAAATTGTTTTTAATATTAGGAAATTGTTTGTGTTTTTTTTCAAAAAAAGTGCAAAGTTGTAAAATAAGAACATAAATGCTTGAATAAGCATTTTTCGCTGTTGAGCGAGCACCCGTTTCGACATCCAGTTTTTTGACTTATGCAGTCAGTGTTGCCAGATAAACGGATTTGTCTCCGAATTTGAATTTTCCACAAAAGTTCGGATCAGAATACATTGAATACATTTACTTTTCTTGTCTATGCATGAATTCAATGATTTTGCATTGCCTTTAAATTACAACAATTAACTCTTAACACTGGGACCACTTATAGTTTGTATGGAGCTTTTTGTGGCTAAAGAAAAACTCACACTAACGAGCCCCTGGGCCTGGCTGGGACTACTTTTATATGTATGGAGCTTTATGGCTATAGCACGAACATTTTGTTGTCAACAGAATAATTCTTTGAAATGAAAGTAAATAAATAATTCTTGTTGTGTTGCGTATGCTTTTTGATACGTCTCGTTTTGATTATCTTTACTACAGTACATATTAAATAGGGCAGGGCCTGGTCAGTCCCAGGTGGATACAGTATGCCCAACATTTTGATTTGGCCAATTACCACGCCCAAGGTGCTAAAATTTACACTTTTTTCTCTCATTTTCTTGTAATAAACAGTTTTATTGAGAAATACATAAGGTTTCGTTAAAATTTCATTAATTTATGTGAAAACAATTTAAAGCTCAACTTTAAAATGCATAAGCTGATAAAAGTAACTGTGCGAATAGATAGAAATCATATGTTCAAATTAAACTTTAGTATACTGTTTGTTAGATTTTATGAAACTATAATTTCCGTACGGAGTCAGATTTTTTTAATATTGTTATACCCTCCACCACAACTTAGTTGTGGAAAGGGTATACTAAGTTTGTCATTCCGTGTGAAACTTTTTTATTATTCATCTCAGACATCATAAAGTATATATGTTATGGGTCCTTGAGTAATTCTAAATCGATTTAGCCATGTCCTTCTGTCGGCTGTAGGAAATATCGCCTAAAGAAAAATGGCCCAAAAAAAAAAAATGAAAAGTCGCCCAAATGAAGAATCGCCCAAGCGAACATGAAAAATGACCCAAAAAGGTAAATATGAAATTTTGCCCAAAAAAAACGAAAAAGGGCCCAAAAAGAAAATGAAAAATGACCCAAAAAGCAAAAACGAATTTTTTCCCAAAAAAAAAAAAAAAAAAAATTACTAAATTTGCAAAAAAGTGTTTATTATTCATATAAATTTAGGTGACATGTCATAACGTCCAGTGTCGTAGTGTTCTTGGACACTTTTAAAGTGTCATAATGTCCATCGAAGACGAGGACGAGGACGTTATGACACTTTGCAACGTCCGCAACTTAACTTATAATCAAAAATGTGTAAATTTTTTTTTAAAATACCGTTAAAATTTCAAGTGATTTTTTAAAGATACTTATTTAACCATAATATGGTTGTCGGTGACAATGATTTGGTTAAATTAAACATAATATGGATAAAATATTTTTATAGCTTTTACTCCGGGTGTATATATTAAATATATACATATATCCAAAATAAGGATTTCATCTTCTATGGTATAACAAATACTGGCTTCGCTAACTAAAGCTTCTCTGTATAGCCGGCCTTCGGCCGGGCGCAAGGATTTTCTCCTCTATGGTATAACAAAGACCGGCTTCGCTAACTAAAGCTTCTCTGAATAGCCGGCCTTCGGCAGGGCGCAAGGATTTTCTCCTTTATGGTCTAACAAAAACCGGTTTCGCTAAGTAAAGCTTCGAAAAACTGCATTGTTTCCGAACAAGGCCGACTACGCAGAGAAGCTTTAGTTAGCGAAGCCGGTGTTTGTTAGACCATAAAGGAGAAAATCCTTGCGCCCGGCCGAAGGCCGCCTATTCAGAGAAGCTTTAGTTAGCGAAGCCGGTCTTTGTTATACCATAGAGGAGAAAATCCTTATTTTCGATATATATGTTTATATTTAATATATACACCCAGAGAAAAAGCTACAAAATCATTTTTAAAAAAATTCTACCGATATTATGTTTAATTTAACCAAATCATTGTCGCCGACAACCATATAATGGTTAAATTAGTTTCTTGAAAAATAGTTTTGTTGTTTGCAACCATAATAAAACATGGTTTTCTCTGCTATATAAGATTATGGTAGAATTTTAAAAATAGCCCATTTTTTTTGGGCCATTTTTCATACAACATTTTCGGGTAATTTTTATAATGAAAAATCACCCAAATTTAAAAAACGAAAAATCACCCAACAATAACGATAAATAGCCCAAAAATTTTGGGCCATTTTTCATATGAAATCAGGCCCAATTTTACATGCAATTTTTTTGGGCGATTTTTCATTTTTTTTTTTTGGCGATTTTTCTTTGGGCGATATTTCCTACAGCCCCTTCTGTCTGTCCGTCTGACCGTCTCAGAAATAACCTATTCAAGACATCTCGATTTGTATAGCTTCTGCTGAATTTCCTCGAATAATTCGTGCGATATAATCGTAAGTGCTTATTTCTGGCCTCGGCAGCTTCTTCTGACAATTGTCCAATTGGCAAGATTGCTTGCTTTATAACACTACCGCCATGAATAAGAATCTTGTGCATCGTAGGACTCATGGGGTGCCAGTTGTAAAGTTGCACATATATTTCGGCAGTTTTATGTGCATATTCCTCAAATTTCTCAATATTAATTCGGTGTCCGCTAGTTATTGCTTCCAATATTATTTTCAGGAGGTTTATTAATTCTTCATTTATTCCAGTGATTTTCGATGCAGTTGCTGGGTCCGAAAAAAAATCTTCTTGATGTGTTGCCATCACTAGTGCTACTGTATCCTGGTTTTGGATCATCTACAAGTATTCCTATCTCGTCTTTAAGTCTTTTTTGGATGAATATCTTCCTCTCTTTAACAATTGCTTTATCTTCATCGCTCCTTGCTTGCCACTTTTTAATTGGCAGCTTATATGAGAGATGAAGTATCGATTCTAAAAAGCGTATGCGTGCATGTAAAGTTGATAGTCCAAAACTCAAGGCATCACAGTTCAGACGAACATTCTTCTGCAACGTGTTAAAATCTTTCGAAGTTTGACCGCAAATGTAACACCTCATTGTCGATTTTGTGTCCGTTGCAGCATTGCATACTTTTCCGTCGACCATTGTCATTACCATCGTGTTTTTAATTTGTGCAATTTTTCCACTACACGGTACTTCGCTTTTCTTTAACAATTCAATTTGATTATTTATGTGTCCTATTTCTTGCTTCGTGATGTCAGTTGTTTCCTGCACAAAACGGATGCGGATTGGTCTACACAGCCTAGTTGAGAATGGTGTTTGATTTCGCCATATCGTTTTAATTTTTCCATTAGTATTTGTGATTAGTTTAATTGGTACACAAGTGCTTTGGAATATATAAGCGTCACTAACATCTTCGTTTTCGAATTTCTGCTTATAACATGATTGGTGCGATCCGTCACAGCCTCATTTGGTTATAAGTTCCATGAAAATTTAGCTCTTCATAGTCTAACTGCTGCAAAACCTCTTCAAGGTACATACATAAACGTGTTGCTGTATGGTCGAGGAGAGCTTGGAGCTTCACTTCCGCTAATGTTTCAGTAACGGTTATGGCATCTTCATTGGGATAACAATTGGGATAACAATTTTTTTTTTAGTAACGAGTAACATGGATACACATTTTTATTGGCATTGTATACAATTTCATATTGCTTTTTCATGAGCTCTGCATTTACAAAGAGTGCTAAAGCTCCTTCTGCTGAAAGTTTATTCACAGGGTTGACTTCAGAAGTTGTTAATGATCGCTTGCAAATTCTTGCTTTTCTTGGGGATCTCGTTATATCCATTATTAATTAAGCCGCATCATTATGTCCCGCTGCTCTTTGATGCATGGATGCAGCAAATGTGATCTCATCTGTTGTTAATTGGTGACGAACTTCTTAAGTTTTTTTCCGCTTTGTTCTATCACTAGCTTCATTCAATTCTTTTCGTGGTCGCCCTGAAGACGAACTGCCAAATACTGGTATTGTTACAGTTCCTTCCAGCCATTTAGCGATGTGCTTAAAAAGCGGTCCTCTTTTCGTTGTGCCAAAAGCCAATATCTTTTGAAACAATTTTTGAAATTTTTCAAACATTGCTTCAGTGCTAATATGTCCCCATCTCTTGACATTTTGAAATTTCGCTAAATTTTCTGACCAAAAAGTCCAATTTCTCATCCATGGTTCCAGCATTAGATTTTTTCACTATTTGGAATAGCTGTTATCTTGTGTAAACTTGTTCCATGTTGACTCTCGAAGTTACAAGACGGTTTTGATAAAAAATGGGTGCAATAACCCTTTATAAGTATTTTCAAGCGCATGCTTTTATGTCTTAATTGGATGGTAGCCTGATACCTGGGTGCCCATGTATTTTTTATGTACCTATATTTATTTTTTGTAAACTTATTTTTGTTTTTTAGAGCAGGTATATAAAAATATCTTTTATGGGGATGTGTGGGACATTCCCTTAAAACTATTTTGGATAATTAAGAATTTTTGCAATTTATAAATACATATAGGCAGGTATTAATATTGTGAAGTGTTAAAAGTGATGTGAATAACAGTTGAAAACAATAATTCAAAATACATAAAAGTTTATGACGATATAAAGGCATAAGTGCAAAATATAAAAAATGTGAAAATTTAAAAAAATCGTCAAAAATAATGGCGAAAACTTGCGCACACTTTTTTTTGGATTCTAAAATTAGAGATTCCAAATTTTATTGTGGTATCAAACATAATTCGTAGACATGCTAACCTCATCTTTAAAAACCTCTTCTTTTCCTTTTTTTGCAAAAAAAAGTGTATAATTTGTTTTTTTTTAGCTTTTGAACGAATTGTTTCAACATGAATATTCAACATATTGTTACGAAAGTTAAATTATCTTAGAATTATTTATAGTTATAGTTATAAGTTATCTTGTAAGTTATAGTTTTATGTTACTTAAAATTGTCATGTATAATTTTCAACACAACTGTTATTTTAAAAATAATTCCTATATAAATTTCCCAGTAATTTCTAGAAATGGTTATAGAACATAATAAATAGTTTTTACGGGAAGGTTCAGGAAAAATCTAGAAATAATTATGAAATATAAAAAGGGGTGACTCATGTAAAATTAGTTTAGTCTGTTTTGAAAAACGGTTCTGTTCGTAACTAACAATTGTGAACAAAATAATTAATTTCAATAAAGTTTGTTAAGTTGAATAAGTGTGTGTTTTTTTTATTCGGATTTGCAATTAAAAGAACTCAAACGCGTTTATTAAAGGAAAAACGTAACAATTGGTGTCAGAAGTGGGATTGCAATAAAAAAAAAAAAAAAAATAAAATAAAATAATAAAAAAAAAAAAAAAAATATACAAACAACAATGAAATTCGATGAGCTAAAAGTTGAACAGCTGAAGAAAGAGTTGGGCAAGTTGGATCTGCCTACTGCTGGAAATAAAGCTGAGCTGCAGAAAAGATTAATCGATGAATTTAAACGACGCAATATTGACATCGCAACTTATGAATTTGAAGAAAAAGAAGAAATAGAAGTTGCTACCCGTGCAGTAACAAGCAACATGGATCTTGGTACAATGTTTGCTGCTATGATGGAGAAAATGGAAAAAATGTCGGCAGAAACTTCTAGAAAAATGGAAGAAAATTCTAGAAAAATGGAAGAAAATTCTAGAAAAATGGAGGAAATGGTAAAAGAAAATTCGGCTGTAACCTCTAGAAAAATGGAAGAAAATTCAAAAGCTATCGTAGAAAATGCAAGCACCATCTTAGCCGAAATTCAAGAAAATTCTAAAGTGACAAACGAGAAACTTCAGGCTACTAATGAAAAACTTGAGAAGCTTCAAGAGATTTCTACTGTTATAAACGAAAGAGTAGACGATATGGAAATAGAATTGTCTGATGTAAAAACACAAGTCACTGATGTAAAAACTCAAGTCACTAATGTGAAAACACAAGTCACGGTTTTTGATGGAAAACTTCATCATCTGGAAGAAAGAGTAAATAGTCTTCAGTGCCAAGAGGGAGTGGTGCGAGTTTTTCCAGAAGTCTCGAATAGAATAAGAGCTCCAAGTTTTGACGGCAGCTCACCATTGAATGTGTTTAAGTTCCAGTTTGACACAGTTGCCAATAAAAATGCTTGGAACAATGAAGAAAAAGCCATAGAGCTGATTCTGGCTTTAAAAGGAACTGCGGCTGAAATTCTAGAAAGTGTACCAGTACGTTGCAGAAATAATTATGATGACATTATGGCAGCACTGCAACGCAAGTATGGTGGTGAACATAGAAAAGAAATATTCAGAATGGAATTACGGGGTAGAGTACAAAAGCCAAACGAGACGCTACAGGATTTCGCATTAGAGATTGAGCGCTTGGTGCAGCTTACTTATCCAGGTGAAAGTCATCCATTGCTAGATCATTTTAAGACCGAGGCATTTGTAAACGGTATACGGGATGCTGATGTAAAACTAGCGGTATGTGCATCACAGAAGCCATCATTTGCAGAAACGGTATCATTTGCCCTAGCACAAGAAACCGCTAGAATAATTTCAAAACCGCATATATGCAAGGTGCGCAAGCTCGATATAACAGCCGAAGACGAAGGAGATATTTTGAAGGAAATGAGAAGCATGAAGGAGGCAGTTTTGCAGGCTTTGGGAGAGAAGCAAAGTAAAAACAAAGTAAAATGCTATAACTGCGGTAAAACTGGCCATATTCAGCGAAACTGCAAAGCACCAAGACGACGATCGAGATCTTCCTCGCCACCAGGAAACAACCAACGTGCTAGTCACCAGGTGGCACAAGAGTCACCTTTAAACTAAAAATAGCTAGCACCGCGGGGCATGGGCTAGCTTCCACATCTGAGGGCCCCACAATCTCTATATCAGTAGTGCAAAGGAGTAACAGGAATCTTACTGCTTGTGGTTACATTAATGGTCAAAAACGCATTCTTACTGTGGACACTGGGGCATCACATTCCATTATAAGGCCCGATTTAATACAAAAATCAATCGAACCACTAAGCGGGGTAAGTCTGCGAACAGCTACAGGCGAGTCTGCCACTGTCTATGGAAAAGTAAAAGCAAAATTAAGTATGGCCAATGCAATCGCCCATCACGTATTTATTGTGGCTGATATTGTAGACGAGGTAATCATTGGCGCAGATTTCATGATTGAACATGGTATTCATTTGGATATGGGTCAGCAAATTATGTATTGGCGTGATGCGGAAATACCCCTTGAAGTTGGATACGAAACCAAGGCCCATGTAAGACAGCTAATCGCCCTTCAACGTGAAAAACTGCCACCCAAATCAGAAATCTTAGTATGGGCGCGGATGGAGGGAGATTGTGAGGACAGCAGGTTATGGGTGGTAGAGCCAGCAGAAGTTAAAGGAGATATCGTAACAGCGAATGCCCTCGTAAAACCCAGCAAGGGTCTAGTTCCTGTGAGAGTTAAATTTATCCAGCAGTGAAAAAGTCCTTACGCAGAACTTCAAGATTGGACAATGTACTTCAACAGAGGCAGTAATTAATTGCGAGCAGCATCAAGGCGTAGCCAGGAGAATTAGCAAAGACCACGAGCCACTAGAGGAACATGTGCGAAAATGGACCGAAAAGCTAACACCGCCTTGCAAAAATAAGGCCAAACAACTACTAAGAAAATATGCCTCTGCATTCGCTTTGAAAGGTCAAAACCAAGGCAGAACGTCAATCGTGAAACACGAAATCAACACAGGCGAAGCTAAGCCAATAAAACAGGCGCCAAGAAGCATTCATCTAGCAAAGCGCAATGAAGTAAAAGAGCTAGTTAGCGAGATGGAAAAGAACGGAGTTATTAAACCATCGTCAAGTCCTTGGAGCTCACCAGTGGTTTTGGTGAAAAAGAAAGATGGGAGTACCAGATTCTGCGTAGATTACAGAAAACTGAATGACGTCACGAAAAAAGATAGTTATCCATTGCCTAGAATTGATGATACCTTGGACACGTTAGCCGGAACGGAATGGTTTACTACATTGGATTTGCAGAGCGGTTATTTGCAAGGGGAAATTGCGGAAAATGATAAGGAGAAAACTGCGTTTAGCGCAAGTGATGGCTTATGGCAGTTTAATGTGATGCCATTTGGACTCTCCAATGCTCCGGCTACATTCGAGCGTTTAATGGAGCTGGTGTTAAAAGGTCTTCACCGAAAGACATGTTTGGTGTACCTTGACGACATTATTGTAATGGGGAAAACATTTGATGAACACCTGAAAAACCTAGAAGAGGTGATGAAACATATATCAATGGCAGGACTAAAACTAAATGCTAAGAAATGCTCACTGTTCCAGAAGGAAGTAAAATACCTGGGACATCGTGTAACCTCCAAAGGCATCTCAACGGACGACGATAAAATAAAAGCTGTAATGGATTGGTCACGCCCGAAAAATATTCATGAATTACGCAGTTTTCTAGGCCTTTGTACATACTACAGGCGCTTTGTGCCAAACTTTGCAAATATTGCTGCAAGTTTACACGAATTGACTAAAAAGGCGCAAAAATATATCTGGAGTGAAGCACAGGAAACAGCATTTCAGAAACTAAAGGAATTGTTGTGCTCAGCACCAATTTTGGCTTACCCCATTACTGGAGAGAAATTTGTGCTTGATACCGATGCGAGCGGATACGGAATTGGAGGTGTGCTTTCCCAAGTGGTCGATGGCGTAGAGCGAGTCGTGGGCTATTACAGCCGAATACTTTCGAAGCCTGAGAGAAATTACTGCGTGACGCGAAGAGAGCTTCTGGCAGTTCTAGAGTGCGTAAAACATTTCCACAAGTATTTGTATGGTCAACATTTTGAGTTAAGAACAGACCATTCTGCACTAAGGTGGTTGCTGCAATTCAAGAATCCGGAAGGTCAGATAGCTCGCTGGATTGAGCGCCTACAAAGTTATGATTTTACCATTGAGCACAGAAAAGGTGGAAAACATGGCAATGCGGATGCTCTATCAAGACGACCCTGCAAACTGGAATGCAAGCATTGTGTAAAGGCTGAAGGAAAGGAATACAACTGTGAAGTTCGCCTACTGCAGATAGAGTCCAACGAAGACTGGTCAATGGCACAGAAAGCTGACCCTATATTAGAGAAAGTTATGATGGCCAAAGAAGAAGGCAGAAGGCCGAATCGAAACGAAATATCATCTGAAAGTCCCCTAACAAAAGCCTACTGGGCCCTATGGAACAGCCTACAGTTGATAAATGGCTGCCTGTACCGAGCATGGGAAAGTGCCGATGGAAAATCAGTTCGTAACCTCATTGTAGTGCCATCGTCAAAAGTACATGAAGTTTTAAATGAATTCCATAATGGTCCAAGTGGTGGCCATCTTGGCGTAACAAAAACACTAGAAAAATTAAAACAACGTTTCTACTGGGTTGGGTGCCAACAAGCTGTGGCCGATTGGATATCAAATTGCACCCAATGCATTGCCGCCAAAGGACCAACAAGGAGAAGTCGGGGACCGCTTCAACAGTACAATTCGGGTGCCCCATTCGAGCGAATCGCAATGGATATAGCCGGACCTTTTCCTGTGAGTGATGCCGGCAACCGTTATGTGTTAGTTGTTATCGATTACTTTAGTAAATGGCCAGAGGTGTATGCCATCCCAAATCAAGAAGCCAAAACCGTTGTGGACGTATTTTTGAATAACTGGGTGTGCCGCTACGGAGTTTCAATAGAATTACACTCTGACCAAGGCAGAAATTTTGAATCTGCTGTGTTCAAAAAAATGTGCGAATTGTACGGAATAAGGAAAACTAGAACAACTCCTTTGCATCCACAATCCGATGGCATGGTTGAAAGATTTAACCGCGCATTAGAGGAACACTTGCGTAAAGTAGTAAGCACTCATCAGAAGGACTGGGATGAACACATTCCAAAGTTTCTGTTGGCATATAGATCAGCTGTTCATAATTCCACCTCTCGTACACCTGCCAAAATTGTCTTTGGAACGGAGCTCAGACTACCTGGAGATCTAGAATTTGGTGTTAAGCCTGGACCAACAGATGGCAGCAATGAAGGCTCTACCTCACAGGAGCAAGATGACCTCAATGAACTTCATGAGTTCGTGCGAAGTCGGATTAAGCTGTCCAGTGACAAGATGAAAGCCAGATACGATCGAGCGGCAAATTCGGAAGGTTTCAAAGAGGGCCAGTTGGTTTTACTTTTTAATCCGCAACGAAAGAAAGGACTATCTCCAAAGCTGCAGACTCATTGGGATGGCCCATATAAAGTAATAAAGAAATTGAATGACGTGGTGTATCGGATCCAGAAATATAAGAGCCCAAGATCAAAAATGAAAGTGGTACATCTAGAACGACTAGCCCATTATGGAAAAGGAGAATCTGAGCCTATTCGGGACGAACAGGCTTAAGTGGAGGGCAGTGTTACGAAAGTTAAATTATCTTAGAATTATTTATAGTTATAGTTATAAGTTATCTTGTAAGTTATAGTTTTATGTTACTTAAAATTGTCATGTATAATTTTCAACACAACTGTTATTTTAAAAATAATTCCTATATAAATTTCCCAGTAATTTCTAGAAATGGTTATAGAACATAATAAATAGTTTTTACGGGAAGGCTCAGGAAAAATCTAGAAATAATTATGAAATATAAAAAGGGGTGACTCATGTAAAATTAGTTTAGTCTGTTTTGAAAAACGGTTCTGTTCGTAACTAACAATTGTGAACAAAATAATTAATTTCAATAAAGTTTGTTAAGTTGAATAAGTGTGTGTTTTTTTTATTCGGATTTGCAATTAAAAGAACTCAAACGCGTTTATTAAAGGAAAAACGTAACAACATATTTTAAATTTTTTTTGCTGTTTTAAATAACTTCTGATCAAACCATTCAGCGAAAAAAAATCTTTGTTAAACCTTTATTCGTTAAGCCGCAAAAAAATATCATATAAACATCCAGAAACCGAAAAAAAACATTTAAATCTCATATAATTTTCTTCACTTTCCAGACTTTAGCAGGGTCTCAGAGCAATAAATCGCCACTAAAAGTCTTCAAAATTTACAATATAATGTAAAATATTGTTGTATGTCGAGCTGCGTACTTAGTTCTTAAAATTCAGTTTTACCTTTTTGGCCAGCTTTTCAGGCCAAATACTCCTCTCTGCGTCTGTTGAAAAGACGCTCACTTTCGGAAAACTAAAAAGAAACAAACAAGCTTGGTGTCAAATTGCTTGTAGTTATCCTAGGCAGTTTTGGATTGAAATCCAGCAAAATCGGCGCAGCAGGATCAGAGATATGAATCAAAATGTGGAACCACCACCTAAAAAAAAATTTATAATTTTGTTACAAAAACTAACATAAATGGTGGAAAAATGCACAGAATGATATAAGATTTTGCAAAAATTCGTTTAATTCGACTGGAAATCATGCTGTAAAATTTCGTGAAGATCCGTCCGTAGTTTACCCTAGGCCCCGTATAAGCCCTACTCCCGGAAAATAATATAGTAAGCCTAAAACCCTAATTAACAACGCTATCATGACAAACTGTTATAGGACTTGAAATGACACAGTTTAATAGAACTAAAAATAACACTGTGAAATTTCGTCAAGATTGGTCCATAATATACCCTAGGCCCCATATAAACCCTACTCCCGGAATACAGTTCGCCTAAAAAATTAATTAATAATGCTATCATAAGAAATTTTGGCTCGTCAGAGTTTAATAGGACTAGAACAGCTTAGAACGCCTTAATTAACAATGCTATTCATAATATAAATTGGTACGTCACAGCTTTGTAGGACTAGAAATGGCACTGTGTAATTTCATGAAGATCGGTCCATGATTTACCCTAGGCCCCTTAGAAAGCCCACTCTGGTAAAATAATTAAAAACGCCTAGAACCCAAGCAGATTTAGATTTTGCGGTAAACTTTCTTCCAGCTTAGCTTCATATGGCCAATAAAATATGTTATGCAATTTTGTGATATATGGTTCATAATTCACCTTAGATCCCATTTTAGCAGCCTTCTGAAATTCACTGCAAACGCTAAAACTGATTGCTCCGCTGTATTGATATTTATGTTTTTAATACTAAAAACCACTCTGCAGAATTTTGGGATGATTGGTTCATAGCTTACCATGGCTCCAATATAAATTGCTCTCCTGAAAATCAATTAAGTTCAACTTAAACTGTTACGAATCATGATATTTTACTCAAGCTATTTAAAATTAAACTTTCTGATTGTCGGTCAATAATTTTATATATGTCTAAGCCGCAACCAATTTTAATGCAGATGTCTGTTTTTATAAAGATAATAATAATAAATAGACATCATACAGATATTTCTCCTAAAACATTCGAACTGTCGGTGGAGGGTATCAAAGATTCGGCACAGCCGAATATAGCACTCTAACTTGTTTTTATTTGAAATGCATCTGAGAGGCTTTTCGTTTATTTTTAACAAGAGCGTCAGTTAGCTCACGCATATTATTATGCGCGTCAGATATTTTGTATGATTTTGAAAATTACACATGATTTTAAACTGTTATTTATATGATATTTTTCCTAATTTAGAAAAAATTTAAACTTCAAAGAAAATCGAAATATTGGAAGCAAATAAAAAGGAATTTTTATTTACAAAAGAAAAAAAAAAAACACACTGGCCTCGAGATTGACTAATATTTATTTCATTAAATTTCGAAAGGTCGAATAAGAACAACTTTGATTAACTTGAACGGAGAGCACTCCGTAATAATAACATCAAAATGGTTTACAATAAACTTAATAAGACCCTGATGATGATCTTCAAAGAAGATCGAAATATTTGAAGTAAATAAAAAAATTTTTATATACAAAAAAGCACTGGCCTCAAGCTTGACTTATTTTTATTTATTTATACGCCAAAATTTTCAAATAATTGATGCATATCATTTACTAGTTAATTAAAACTTTTCTGAAATCTTTGACACAAGAAAATTAAAAAAAAATCCAATCACTTCTTACTTATCATCACGAATGGATTTTGTTTTCGAATATAGATTTTCTATATGGTAACATTGGTTCCATTTGTAAAATCTAAAAGTAAAAAATGCACACAAAAAACTTTTTTAATAAAATTTAATATTTGTTATAAATATTAAAAATAAATCCCACCTCCTTTACACTTATACACAGTCATACATTTGCATACATTCAACCAAAAACAAATATTATTTTTCCTTAAAGAACACATTTTATTAGCAAAAACAAACAAAGAGAATTTGTGCAAAAACCGTAAACTTTTTTATTATTGTTCCTTTTTATTTTGGCAAAAATGCTTGCAGTGACTTAAAACGAAAAAGTAGCAAGTAAAATTTACCTTAAAAAAGGCACAGAACTTGGTACAGGGATTAAAGAAACTCTTTTGGTAAAAAAAAACTTAAAAAAGAGATAAAAAGCCATAATAACTAGTTTTAAAAAAAGATATTAACCTTCATAAGGTCTTCGGGTCAAAGCTGACCCATTTAAAAAAAAAGTTAAATTTTTCATATTTTATGACTTTTATTTAATTTTAAATGACAACAACGACGTTTGGTTTTCAGAAAAAAAATATTGGCGGAAAAATTATTTATAAAATTTTTTGCACTTAAGGTCTTTGGGTCATATTTGACCTGTAGCATAATTCTTGAATTTTCGTCAAAAATTTATAGTTGTTATTTATTTTTTTTCTCCTCCTGTGACTTAAGTTATTTATGCCCGTAATTTCTACAAATAGATATCTATGGTGAAACGAATTTTTCATAATGTTTATACGTATGTCTTATCTACTGATTAAACTGTAGTGTATTTTACACCATCCATTTTTGACAGTTAATTCAAAAATTAATAAAAACACAAATGTTGCCATATTTTTAAAGAAAATTTAAAGGAAAAAACACATGAACAAATTGCTGGGGGATAAACACACATACAAACGTATGTTGATTGATCCAACACAAAAACTACAAAGGACAAATAACAATATTATAATGGACTTATATAAAAAAGAATATATAAGTGGATATGATAAGAAACTATTGACATCAAATGCCGCAACGGCGCCCCGACTTTATGGACTGCCGAAAATCCATAAACCTAGTAATCCTTTTCGCCCAATTTCATCATCAGTAGGAGTTCCCTGCTATGGGTTATCAAAATATATTGAAAAACATCATACTTGACAAATTTAATATAAGAAACTCGTTAGAATTAAAGACAAAACTGGATACACTTACATTGGACGAATATGAAATTCTTGTATCATTAGACGTGGAATCGCTATTTACGAACATACCTATACACCTAGCGATAAGTAATATTATGACCAAATGGAATGTGCTACAAAATCACACTAAAATACCGAGAACACAATTTTTGAAAATTCTTAAATTTTGCTTAAATGAAAATAATTATTTTATGCATGATAGCAAATTATACTAACAGACGTACGGGATGCCAATGGGCAACCCATTGTCACCGACTGTAGCCGACATTATATTGGACCAACTTATGGAACAATGTATCGAAGAACTACAAATGAACAATATACAAATAAAACTAATCACAAAATATGTAGATGATTTATTTGCCATAATAAAATATAAAGACGAAGACATAATATTGAAAACATTTAACTCATATCATAACAAATGGTATATGAAACCAATTGCTTCTGGACGCTTAATGAATTTTCACTCAACACAACCCATCTAATTGACAAAGTTATAAAAATAAGCCACGTAAAATTTCAATCTAAGAATATGACAAGAATAAAGAATTTTCCAAAGGGGTTGATTAATTCATTACTGGCTAAAGTTAAAAATAATATTTCTTCAGGAGGAAAAACCAGAAATGACACATCTGGTAACGCCAAATACCATAGTCTACCGTTTATTCTAAGACTTACGGAGAACATCAAACTGAGAGAGATAATAAAAGACCAACAAATAATATTCGCGCATAAATCAAACAAGACAATACATAATTTATTTACACAAACAAAAACAAAGATTGAGTGCAGGGATCAAAGTGATGTTGTTTATCAAATTGAATGTGATGGCGGTGATAATGAGGAGTGTGGAAAAATCTACATTGGTACAACGAAAAGAAATTTAGGCGTGAGAATAGACGAACATAAAGCTGACATAAAAAGAGGAAAACATTCAACTGCACTTGCAGAACACTGCATTGAAAACGGACACAAGCCAAACTTTGAAAAAGTGAGAATTTTAGATAAAGAGAAAAGGGAAAATAAGAGATACACGTTGGAGAGCTTAAGAATACAACAAAAATCGACAAGTGCAATAAACACAAAAAAAGACAAAGACAATACAAATGCAAACTACACCATTGCAATACTTTAATAATAATAACAACTGTGATCTAAAAAGGACACATTTTCTGTGATAATTTTTTAATTTACATATATTTATTTTAATATTTTAAGTTTTGTGTTGTGTTGTCCATATATACAAAATACTGTGATATATTTTATAAATGATGTAAACTGACGAAAAAGATTATTGTAAGTTAATTTGTCAAAAATTAAGATTATAATTATTGTTATTATTAACTACTTTTTTACTTTGTTTTTTTACAATGTTGCCAGATTTTAATAAAACTCAATTCCTGAAGAAGTTGGAAAGAATACCAACGAAACGTCGGATTTTATTGATAATGAAATAAATAATCTTTTGTTTACATTAAATTAATGACCTTGAAAGCCTGTATATAGAAAACTATAAACAACTATTTAGAGTAATCAAAAAAGGTCGATAAATACTTATAATTACACGTAGGTAAATTTAACGTTGAAATTACCAAACTTGTTTTACCGCATAGGTAAAGATAACTGTTTGGTACGAGCACGACCAGATATCTGTTTGTTGAAATTACGGGCATTATAAGTTTACTAATAATGAAGGTAAATGTGTATTTGGTATTGATTGGACTGAAGCTGGCAACAACAAAATTTCGCATTTATTGGTTCTGTAGTTAGCTGAATTGTATATATAGATCAAATAAAACAGATTAAAAAAGCTTTCGAGAGTACTAAGTTTTGACAACAAAAATACTCTCAGTGAACGCCAAGTTTTAGAAAAGTTTGTGCCGATACGTGAGCTATAAAATTCAAAAAGCTTTCGAGAGTTCTAACTTTTGACAACAAATATACTCTTTTAGAGACGTTTGCGCCGGAATATACAATAGGAACTATCCCTGAAATAAGCAAATGTGTGCATGTAGTTCTTGATTTGACCGTTGGCTTGAAATGTCACAGTATGACTGCAGACAATGGTTTTCCATCGTACTAATTGGGACAAAAATTGCTAGGAAATCAAATTACTTACCGAGCTACCTAAATAAGAGCGGCAAGCGTCTGTTTTATGTCAAAACTAATCATTTTCATACAGTTTGTACGAAACAAACCTTTAGAACGCGAATTTAACACCACCCGGCTGAAAAATCTTATTTGATAGTTCGCTTGGTAGCTTTATTTTATTGAAAATGTATTGGAATTAGAATTTTGATGCTTAAAAAAACGCTTGCCGCTCTTGTTAAGGTAGCTCTGTTAAGTATGATCTATATGTAAAAACAAGATTGAATTGCCACGAGAGCTTTTGGCAACTAAAGGTTATCATTAACATCAGCTGAACATAGCTATAACGAAAACTTATTTGCAATCTTCAACCAAAACCTAGGAAAGAATATGTTTACCAATCAAAAATAAGTCGTTGCCAATTATGTCACAATACAGATACAACCACTTTGTTTTAAATGTACTTTTGTATTCGCAATAAATGTTAACAGTAACAACAGCTTCCATATACTGAATAAATCTAGAAGTCAAACATCAACTTTTAAAACATACCTAATTGAAAAAAGTGAGTTTTTATATACAATTTTCTATTTGGGTCAAATTTGACCCAAAAACGGTTAACGTCAGCAAATTTGAAGATCTTATGAAGGTTAAAGGGCTGAATTATTTTTTGTTATAAATTTTTTATACCCTCCACTGTTTTTTTTATAAGTTTTTATTTTAGAATCTCAAAGAAATAAATACTCAAGGTCGAAGTTATAAGTTTTTTAAATAATTTGTATTTATTTTATATACATCCAATATTTCCATATTCCTTGAATATGGTTAGTTAAATTTGTAATTAAGCCTATGGACAAACTATAACATAATAATCTATTTTATTTATGCAAAGAAAGAAAGATAAGTATAAACATTATTGATTTAAAAATAATATGACATTGCACTTTATGATATTAATGTTCAGAGAATAGTCGATAGTAATTGAACTGTCTTATTAATTTTTATTCCGCATCTAAAAAAACTGCGAATTTGAAGTATTTTAAATTGAGGAAATGGTATTGCACATATAAAATTTATCTTTGAATAAGCTTTTTTTTAAACTTTAGTAAAACTAACGTGTTTTATATCAGCTAATTTTTATTTTCCCTTTCAAAATTTGTTCGCATACTTCAATTATATAAAATTTATATGCATAAATATTTACTGCCACTATAATTTTTTAATTCATCGTCTTATAATCATAATTTGCATTGCAAATTTTTAATACATGCAGCTTAAGATTAATTCAAACTGTCATCAACATATTTTTAATTTTCTTTCACTTTTGCCTTCATGTTAATTTTTTCTTGTATAATTTCATTGTATAATAATCTTTTAATTTTATTTTTATTACAGTAAAGAGTAGTTTTAAGCATCTCGTGGCTCTGATGCTCCTTCTTATTTCAAATTTTTTTTTTTTTTCAACAACTTCTTACAATTACAAATAGTCTTTGGCTTTGCAAAACTAGTTGGTTCTAACTAGGGGTTAGTTTTCCCGGAATTAGCAGTTCCTGGGAAAGCGGGATTTATCTTTCAAGTTCCCGGGAATTTCCGACTTATATAAAATGGTGCAAACGTAATTAAACTTAATCTATTTTAGTTAACCCATCAATGCCGGATGGATAGAAAAATACCCAAAAAAAAGAGCAATTTTAGAAAAAGTATATTTAAAGTTATGTGAGACATATCGAAAATCTGGTTTAATAAACTGATAGACAAAGAATTGAGCCATGCAAAACAGGTAAACGGCATTTTTTAGCATTAAATTTTGGGGGGAAAATTAATACGTCAAAAGTAGGTAAATTTGTAATGTCAAAATTTTTTTTAAAAGGAACGGCTTTGTAAAAGAGGAGAAAGGAAAATCCCATAAATCCTATTAGGCCTACATAGCCCTATTAATGCTCTGTTATGAAAAAATATTTACTTGAGTTGCTCCCCTTTTTTGGAATATATGTAAAAAATAACGGCATGGGTATTTAAATACCCACTTCGACACTAAAGAGTTCTCAACTAATAAGTTTTAGGTAAAAAAACAATAAAGGACCAAACGATAAACAAAAAAGTACCAAAAAGTCTCCTCTTATAGTTTCTCAATAACTTTTGACTTTGCATGTTGAATTTAATTTAATATAAACGAATTTACTACATGTTTCCAGCTTTTGTTCTTTTCCTCGTCATAGTGAATTGATTTGGCGGAGGACCTCCTCCTCCCGTCCATATTTTATCTTCCACTCAGGTCCGTAAATGTTTAATTTAATTTTTTAAGTTCAATAATATAAAAAAATCAGAAAGTACCAAACGATAAACAAAAAAGTACCAAAAAGTCTCCTCTTATAGTTTCTCAATAACTTTTGACTTTGCATGTTGAATTTAATTTTTCTTGGTTCAGTTATAATAAAAATTCAATTAATACCATTTAAAGAATGAAAAAGTACCAAAATAGAATCTTTAAAAAAATGCCCACCCTACAGATTCTCATTCACTGAGGACCTTGCATGTGTAATTTTGTTTCTAGGTCCAATACAAACGAAAATTCAAAAAGTACCAGAACAAAAAAGTTCCCTCTTAACTATTCTCATCCACTCAGGATATTGCATTTTTATTTTATGGTTCTAGGTCCAATATTTACGAAAATTAAAAACAGTCCCAGTTGTAGAATATGAGAGTACCAGAACGGCCCCCCTTTCATATTCTTGTTCACTCAGGACCTGGCATGTTAAATTTTATTTCTATGTCCAATGTAACGAAAATTCCAAAAGTACCAGTTAAAGAACAAAATGTACCAACATCGGGACCTTGAGCCTATAATTTTATGTTTCTAAGTTGATAATAATAAAAAATTCAAAAATCACCACATGAAGCACGGAGAAGTAAAAGATATATCCCGTATGTCCCCTTTTTGATACTTTTTTTGTCTCCATTAAAGTATCAATAATTTCAATATTGTAGTGAAAGCCCATAATTTAATTTGACTATGTCAATGTATGGAGAAAAAGGTTTTGTAAAAAAAAGTACCAAAATAGGTACGATTTTTATTCATTAGACGTTCGAATTTTGAAAAATGAACAAATTTATGTGGTGTTTATAGAACACGAGCGCCTTACTCGTCCGTTCAACTTACATTTAAAACAAAAACAAAATTTCGAAATTTGTTTTTGTTTTAAATGTAAGTTGAACGGACGAGTAAGGCGCACGTGTTCTATAAACTATACATTATATTTGTATTTTTTAGAAAAGTTTAAAAGTGGTTTAAAAGATAGATGGGGTGACAAAGAAGTTCCAAAATACAGGTTACACCCGTTTACTCCCTAAAAGATCCAAATGTCTAAAAAGTACTTCCCATTTGTCTGCTGTGTTCTTAACTGTTTTGCCTTTGCCAATTAAAATACGTATAAGATTAAGAGTTATTAATAAATTTTTCTATTAAATATGATTTCATACAGTCGACATTGCATAGCGGAGATTATAGATTTAACTTTACCGGAGACATAAGGCTTGACTATAGCAGAGACAATGAACCATAGCTGAAATAGTTGTGATTTTGATTTACAGGAGCACCTGCCATATGGCCTTATATAATGGTTGATCTGAACCACAGGGTGAATTAATATATGTTCTTACCAAATGCCCTTGTTTATGTTAAGATAATTTTGTTAAGAAGCCTGTTATAGTTAATCCAAGAAGCTTCTGTTGAATAGCAATGGGACCTGAGATCTCCATAGGCCGAACTTTCCCTCAAGGTAGAAAAATCAGCCTTGCATGTGAAACAGTCTCTCCCTGCGATTTAAAGTACAGTCACTACGTGCTCCCCGAACGTTTCCCCTCAAAGAAGTGCAAGGCCTTCGCTTGACATTCTTCCTAAGAAAGGAACATATCTTGCGATAGCATACTAACGGACACCTCAGCCAATAGTCAGACCAGTTCCAAAGTACCGGAAGCTACGGTCACCCGTATGATCAGATGACAATAATGTACCTCGGACTCAATAAGTCCGAAAACTTCTAGAGCCCTGTCATTACGAATGTTTGTCGCATTTCAAGGTATGCATACATTTTACACATTCAAAGGTTTTCAATGTCCGAGGAGAGAATATCAACACAACAGAAAATTGTCGTGCACCTTTAGCTCGCTACCATATCTTTATTCTAAAAAAACTCCATGGAAATACGACTATGAAATGGAAAAGATATTGTTCCCATATCTGCCGACGACTTCTTCATACAGTGGTCAGCTATTCCTGATCGATTCTTCACCTTTCGGATCCAAGCAATTGCCCTTAAACCTTATTTGTCTGGGAGGATGTAACATCAAAAGGTGAAATATCCTTAAGAAAATCATGACACCCCCGGTGGGACTATAACTGAGACAATAGACTTGAGCCAAGCCAATAGACTTTATTGGGGAGAATAGACTAGACCCTAAAGCCGAGTCAATAGAGTAAGTAGACTCTAGCAAAGGCAATATAATGTTACATTTCTTCCTTTTTATAACGTTTAAGTTTATTGCCTTTAAATAAGCCTTAAGTTCTCTTCCTTCTCACTTAAAAATTGAAACAATACAACGCACTTATTCATTTTCACAACCTTAATTTTAACTTGGGATAACAACTTACTATTGTGATTTAAACTCTTCAAAGTCTGAACTATTACTTACTCCTTATGCTAGATGTATTTGTGTATTTAGAGGAAATTTTCGATTTCTAGCAACTTCTTGAATTTTCTTGTCTAAACTTAAACTATTTGAACTTAACGCTAACTTATCAAACTTAAAAAAATTGTTTTTTAAGAGATCAAAAATTGTTGTATTATGTATTTCTGCCAGTTTACGTTTATAATAACTGTTTTATTATTGAGAATTTTTAATATTTTTTGTAACACCGTCATGAAATTGTACAAAACAATGCTTTGGATGTAAATTTACATTAAATTTTGAGCAGCCGAACTCTGCCTTGCCACCACATTGTCCACAACGGCTGCGCTTTCCAATCTTATTTATTGTTTGATTAAATTTATCCGTGCGCCTTGCAATTTGTTGTGCATTTGTGAAACTTTTTTCAGAAGCACCACATCGGCTTTCTGGAATTGTTACCAATGACTCAACAACACTCAAGCGAATGTCCAATTGGCTCATTATTGTCGCACCTTCACATCTTCTACACATGCAGTGTAGTTTCGAGGCATTCACCATGGCTGCATCCATTGCATTTGTGAGCAGCGGCCAATACCATTTTTTCCCTCGAACTCGGATGCGGTAATTGTTCATGGCATTGTAGAACAAATCAACTCCACCCATTCACTGATTGTATGCGTGGACTAGATATAGTTGCTCAATATTGGCCATCTTCCGGTTTTTGCGGTCAAATCCCTTCGCACGGCACATTGGTTCCAAGCCCAAAAAATTTGACACTACAGTGACCACCTACAACAAAAGTAATACATATCGTAGTATTTTGTCTACAATATACATATATATATATATATATATATAGGATTATATAAATATTTATATACTAACCGAATTATCATTCCAACGCACTGCGATCAAATTATTGCTGTAAATTATTTCTGTAAGTTTTTTTAAGCGTGATAGTTTACGTTCCACGCGACTTAACTTCGCAACCAGCACACAAAAAATTTGTTCACTCATACGTTTTACAGATTGTGTTAATAAAAAAAGTATATTTAGAACACATTTATGCCGAAGTGGTTAGAAAAATACCCAGACACCACAGGTGCCGGTACCACAGGTAAAAAAAAAAATATAATTCCATATAAATGTAAATAGCCTAAATTCCGTGTGCGAAATTTTATCAAAATCAGACAACGAATTCGTGGGCCAGTCAGGCAGTAATGGGTTAACAAGAAAACAAATAGACAAATAAATAAAAAAGTTTATAAATGCATAAAATATAAAACACTTTAGTTCCTTAAATGCAAAAGCCACAGCATTGACAAGAAATAAAATTAGTTAAAGTAGTTCACACAAAAAATTACGACAATTCAGTTGTCACATTGAGTGCCATATTCGTCAATACAATTAACTTTTTAATTGAAAAGGCACCAACAACTTAATTTGTAAATATAAAAAATTATGTGTATTATACATATGCATTTTATTCGACCTTTTATTTAAATTATAATATGACTAAATTTTCAATTGTAGCAGATATAGTTATGGAAAAATTATTAGATTCATGTGTTGGAAAATTAATTGTAAAACCGAAGATCTTGATAAAGTATGTGGATGATTTATTTTGTATAATTCAGGAATCAGGAATAGAAAAAATGTTAGATATTTTTAATTCATTTCATTTGGACATTAAATTTACAATTGAAAGGGAATCTAATTCAAGACTTTCACATTTAGACACCTTAATAATTAAAAGAGGGGAACGGATATCAATAGATTGGTATCAAAAACCGACATCTTCTGGTAGAATTATTAATTTTTTCTCGAAACGTCCAAGGAGGATAATAATTAATACAGCTAAAAATTTTATAGAAAGAGTTCTAAAAATAAGTGATTCAGAATTTCATGGGGATAATAAAAGGAAGATTAAATATTTTAAATGATAATAGCTTTCCTAAACAATTAATAACAAATTTATTTGTACATTATAATAATTGTAGAATGAATAACAGAAATAGAATAACAGAACAGAGAATTTATAAATCTGTAACATATATACCAAAATTTTCAGAAAGATTGGAAACATCAAATATATATGATAGTAAAATATATAAAATAGCTTATGAATCTTTTAACACAGTAGGTAAACATTTACTAAAATGAAGGACAAAATAAAGAGGATGGAAATGTCAAATATTGTTTATAAAATACCTTGAAAGGGTAATGATAGTGGACAGTGTAGTAAGGTATATATAGGTACAACAAAAAATAAACTAAAAACTAGGATATCAGGACATAAATCAGATCAAAAATATAGACATATTTCATCACAAAAAAAAAACAGCTTTATCATCCCATTGTGCTAATCTAAACCATTATCCGGATTTTGAAAATACAACGGTTTTAAACACGGAAAATAACTACAAACGCAGATTTATGTTAGAAATGTTACAAATCATAAATGTGCCGACGATATCGCGAATTAATTTTAAATCGGACACTGAGAATGTTGCACAAAATTATAGACATTTAATTTATACAAATAGAAACAGAAGTTAGAAAAATTTATTTATTTTGTAATAGATCAAGTTTGATTTGAAAAATATTTTTTGTATTCAATTGGAAAATTTTTTAATTTGTCATTTTATTATATTGTTAATTTGTTTGTTAAATTGTTTTAAAGAAAAAAACTCTAAAGAAGGCACTCAAAGAAGTGCCGAAATATTGGTAGAATAAAGTTTAAGGTTTTTTATATAAAATTAAAAAAAGAACTCAAGCTTGAAAATTTAGCCATACATTATAATATAAAAAATTATTTTGTTAATTTTAATTGTTAAAATTCAACAATTACTTTCAACAATGAGTTTGTAATATTGAAATAATTAACAATATTTGTTAACAATTAAATATAATTTTTTATTGTGAGTTTGTCAAATTTACAAAATATTTTGTTGCTTACTACGTTGAATCAGAAGATGTAGTTTTTATGAATTTTTTAGTAAAATACATCCATATGTACATATATAGAAAATCACACTGCAAATAACATTAAAATTTATTTAAGCCACAAATTTAGATCTGCATGTAGCAGGATGAAATCTTGACATATTTAAAAATCTATAATCTACACTGAAAGAAAAATGCTTCATATATTTAATGAATCATTTTCATCAAAAAGTTTTCCTTGGGTAAATGAAAATTTTCATTGTCTAAATGGAATTTCATAGGTTTGATGAAGTTTTTTCGTTAAAATCGCTTCATTAGATTTCGTAATTACGTTAAAAATTTTCATTGGATATATGAAAACTTAAGTTTGTCCAAGTTAAACAAAAAATTTTAATTGGGAACTTAAAAAAACAATATACAAACATAACTATATTCATAAATTAATACAAAATTATAGTTTCCTTAAAAAAATGTTGAATTGTTAATTAAAAAATGTAAGATTTAATAATTTCATGCATCGAATGTTACATGTATGCCATTAAATTTATGAAATCAAAAAATTTTCTTATAAAAGCAACATATTTCAATAATTGCCTTCATAAATTTAAATTTTCATTATGACAATAAAAATGTCATTATAGTAATGAAACAAAAACTTTCAATCCACTTTCAATCAACGTTGTTATTGTTATTATGGACAATTTAATCTCATATTTACGGTCTTAATTGAGAAAAAAACATAGTTTTTTTATACAAAAACTACACTGCCCCGGTAGACTAGCTGGTAGTGAGCTAGTCTATCAGCACCGAGGTTACATGTTCGAATCCCACCAGAGACAGAAAAAAAAAATAAAAATAAAATAAAGTAAAATAAAATAAGAAAAAAGAAAAAAAAATAAATAAAAAAAAAAATAAAAAAAAAAAAAATTTTACTTTATTGAAAGTATTCATCCAATGAATAATATTCATGGATCTAATGTAATGTTTCATTAAGTCCTTTTAATGAAACAGGTTTCATTGATCCAACGAAGCGCTGCATAGGTTCCTTTATAATGCAATTTTTCATGGGATTAATGTCAAAATTCGTTAGTATTGCGAAGAAAATTCTTTCAGTGTATAAAGGATCCATTAAAATTTCTTTTAAATTATTAAATATTACCCAATAAAAAATTGAGCTTTAAACGACGCAGGTTTGTAAGGGAGAAATGTAGGAGTATCGCTAACAACCATCACCCTTACGGAAGGCATAAACTTTAAAAGTCGATTTCCCATTTCGAAGCAACATATTTTTGACACGAAAAGCGCTCTATTAAACGCATACAAAAACTGGTAAATGTAGCTATCAGGGAAAGCTTTTTTACATTTATTTTTTGATATTTTCCCTTATAAACCTGCTTCGCAGCTAGGGAATGCCATGGCACTTGAACTGTTATTTGGTCTTTTATACAACTTGTTAAGAGTTCCTTCACTTACTTTACTGCATCTCTGTATCAGAGAACTGCAAAATCACAATTTTTCTTGATTTATTCATACGCTAAAATTTACATTCACTCTTTGCTTGCAAAACAAAGTTCAACGTTGGTAATTTTTACATCGTTTCGTACACATTTGATTTTGCATTTATTCGTTTTTTATTGAAAGTGCTTTATTTGCATTTTTGTTGCTCACGCAATATAAAACAACTGTGTAAATTCAAAAGAACACATACTTATACTTTTGCAGTCAAGTAGTCATTGTCCTCTCGATGAGACGCTTGTTAACAATAACAACAATAACCCACTCTAATGCTTTGTTAAAATTAACAACAATAAAAACAACAATAACAAGAATACATTGTACCTACATACAGAACTACTGTACTTTTTAAGATAAAAAAAAGTCTGTTTCTATGGAAATTGTTTGTATGTATGTACCTACATATGTGCGTTTAGTTTCATTTAAATTTTTTTTTCTTGTACTACATAGTTAATGCTGAATGAATACATGAGTAATAATTGCTTCATTTCTGGCTTTTTTGTTTGTATTTTTTTTACTTTTCCAAAACAATCATTGTCGCACCGAACACACAAACATCTTTATTAAAAAACGAAGCTAACGATTGTATAAATAACAAAGCACGATGTGCAATATTTGAATGACTGCAAACCAGCAGCGAATATTTGCGGTTGCGCAAGTTTGATTGCATGACCGCAAGCGAGTGTATTTGTTGTTGTTGATTAAATGAATATTTTTTCAATCGCATAAAGCTGTTCTCTGCTCTGTATGTCTTATTGCATAGCGCATAATTGTGCGTTTATTTTGTTAAATGTACCATAAGTGCTTCGCAACATTATACAATTTATATTGGGTAACTTTACTTAACGTATACATTGATTGAATTTCGCAATAATCATCGTATCGTTTATTCTTTTAAAAATTTTAAATCGAAAATACAGACTTACAAATTTGACGCGAAATTACTTGTTTCTTTGATATGACAATTTACAAAAACGTTAATTAAGAAGATTGTTAAAAATATTACAAAAGTTTATAAAAATGTTCTTTAATTACTTTTGGCCAATTTCGCTAACTCTATTTGATTATCAATTCATATTTAAATATGGTTTTTCATATAATTTTATTTGACATGAAAAATGGATTTTAAGCACAAATTGATATTTAAATTAATTGGTAAAAGTGGCCATTAAAAACTTTTCTTATTCTTTTTTTTTTTTTTTTTGTATTAGACAAAATATTACAAAATTTTTCTTTGAAAATAGGATTTTAGTACAGAATAAACATTAAGAGAATCGTTTGATTTCTAATTTCAATTGAGAAGAGTCCTGTAAATAAGAAAATACGTTGCCTATTTTCAGATCTTTGCCTTTATAGTCAAAAGACTTTGTATAATCTCTGGACATAAAAGTTTTCTCACCACTTCCTTCGAAAGCTTGTAGTTCATTTTTTCAAGAAAATTCTTTTATTGAAAGCGTTTTTAACTTATTGCTGCATTAAAAATTATCTTAAGAAAATTATCTTCTGGAAGAAATAGTATTTTTTGCACTTTCAGAATATTATCCAAGAAAGCTTTCATGCAGCTGATCTGCATACAAAATCACTAATTTTTTTAAAGCATGTATGAACAACTTTTTTCGTTAAAAAAAAAAAAAATTGGGTCTTTAACAAATCAAAACTTCTTTAAATATTTACTCCTAATCTGTTTCTAGCTCGAAATTTCAGAGCATCACACATTAAACATTGTCTTACATATCGGATTTCAGTTCAAATCGCGCGGATTCTCTCACAAATTTCTCGTTATTTTTTCCCAAAGAATGTGCGCGGTCTCGGAACTTTTGTACTGGGAAATCCTATATGGAAAACCCTATTTTCAACGCATCTATTACTCCTACACAAATGCAAACATCCATCTACATACACATAAGGATACATTTATGCAAACTTTAAGTTAGAAGAAGTATAGTGCTGCTAGTAACAATAAAACTCTTTAATGTTCATGTGTGTGAGTTTATATGTATTAAAATGCGTAAGTGTCTGTTCAAGATATCCCTGCAAATAATAGGACCAGTCCAAACACGCGTGTAAAGAGTAGTCCACAAGGGACCAGGACTAGTCCAAAAGTAACCCAAACGTATGGAAAAAACAGGGTCTATTTAACATTACCATGTCCTAGGAGAGGACCATATAACCCACCTTTGGACCACTAAGGTGTAGTTTTAAAACTACTCCATGGTATATTCAAGAGGATTAGTTTTGAAGTCGTTTAAAAACGAAAGCATGCCGTTAAAAAACGAAGACATGTCGTCTCACTACAAACACTTTTTAACAATGGCATGGTCCATGCTTGCATTACATCGGACCAGTCCATGGAGTAGTCCACTTTATCAAAATGGATCAGGTGGTCCAATTTTATTTGCAGGGATACACCACCCCGTGCACACACATTCTTTTAATTCCTAATAGATGGTGATGATCACTTAAAACATTTTATTATATTATATTTTGAAAGTACCCAGCAGAAAAACTCAGAAGATTCTCACTCCAGGCATTTTTAAAGGCCTCCTTAAACATCTTTTTTTGTTCAATTACTATTCTTGTCTAACAGCTAAAGAATGCCTTATAGAAGGCCTCGGCTTTTGGTATCAAAGATAAGATACATCTTCCACACTCGTTTCTATGAGAAGGGAGTAGAGAACATTTCTTGTATTGTTTTTTTTGCACAAGCAAAATAATTATTTTTTTTATCACGTTACCATTCTTATGTACCTGCTAAAGAAGCGAGAGCGGAAGGCCTTTTCCGCAATAACAACGTGTGTAAAAACGTATGGAATGAAGCGAGCAGGCCTTGTTTATCCAAAAGAAGGAGTACAGAGGCCTTATAGAAGGCATCCGTACTCCTTCTTTTTACCACTGGGTATGTGCATCTAAATTGCGTGTATGTGTGTGCTATTAAAAATAAAAAGAATAATGTTTGCTGCTTTAATAAAGAAGCACTTGACTTTTAAATGTTTGGCAAAAATTCTTATTAAATGCAAACACATTCACAAGCACAAACATTTATTAAGTTGAATGCATACGCATAAAAAGTCATGCATTATAAAATAAAAGTACACCGACATTTGAATGTGTACTTAAACACAATGCGACAAAGTTATAACCAGAGAACCGTAAATTTGCAATGAAGGGAGAAGCAATATATTTGGACGTTTTAGAGATTTTTGTGAATTTGACAAGGATTTTTTGGTGAATATTTTTTTATATTTTACCCTCTTAGATATTTTTTTTTTTTTGCATTCTTTAGCTAAAAGAGTATTTCTGCATTAATAGCTCATTTTTAAGCTTTTTGAAGCATATTTTATACATAAAAAATTCTTGTAAACGCCTACAAATTCTTTCGCATTAAACAGATGGCTTTTTTTAAAGTTTTTCCAAACTGAAAACTTTTTGCATAAGCAAACATTTAGAAAAAAAGCAATTAAATACGTTTGTACTGGTGTGCGTAATACATCTTTTAGTGCACCAATTGACTCAGAATCGCTTTTTTAGGTGATCTCTCAAAGTCAGGACGTCCGTCTGGCTAGTTGCTCGTCCATTACCGTTTGCGCAAAGTATAAGTTGCAATTTTGCAGATATTTTGATAAATACCTTTTTATTGTACTAAGAATGAAGTACATAGTCTGGTAAGTATTGGTCTGTAACTTCACTTAGTCCCCATACAAACCTCTTTCCTAAATAGACTTTTTGTGCCCATAAACCATATAATTATGTTCGTATTTAGATAAAATTCGCCCTAAAAATATTTCGCTGCATATAAATTTTATTTTTGAGTCGGTTCACATCTGACCGACCACAAGTAACGTACATGAAATTTAAACTCATAACTTTACTTTGTTTTGTCGACTGACCATCGGTTCCAAAAACAATCTCGAAAATTCTTCTATAAATACTATGGTGTATGGGCTTAACGATTGTAATTTTTGACTTGTTTTTTTTTTAATGAAAATATTCTGAAATTGCTGAACATTTTGGTTTAATCTGGTCATATTAAAAATTGTGTATGTAACTCATGACAAGAACTAGCAAATTAGATAACGATACGTTATAAATGTCTTAATATTGCACATGAAGCCGATTGCAGAAGTTGAGAACGCCAGTTACACATATCGTTGATGGCGATCAAAATACTACCGTCGGCTAAACCAAATTATGTTAAGTGCTAAGTTTGTAGCTTAAAAAATAGCTTTGAAAAAATTCGTATATTTTTCTAAAATGTAAAATCCAAAATAATTCAACAATGAAAAAATGTGTTAAGAACAAAATACCGTGTTATTATTGATTGCATTTAACATTGTGAATATTGTTACGTTACTGCCTTTCAATAACGTTTTGGTTTGTTTCCTTTATAATTAACCTCTTGAGTTCTTTGATTGCAATTGAAATAAAACTAAATAAAACACAATACTTAAAACATTGTTTACAATTTACACAACTTCATTTAGTACTTAGTCACTTCAAAAATTGTAATTTATTATTGCGACCTCTTTTAATGATCTGCACACTTAAACGTTTAAAGTAAACTTGACAAAGTCGGAACTAATTCTGTCTTTTGATGCTAGCCGCCGCAAGTATTTATACTGTAATTCGGCCGTCTAGAACTTTCGACTTGTTTTTCGAAGGTTCTAGGCTTTACTATTCACCACTCTTACGTCTATTATGTTTTCTGACGGCACTTATGTTTACATAATTTCACAACTTATACTGAAGCTTTTTTAACGGTCATTTCTAGGTGTTTCTGCACATTGGGATTGAAATGTACTAAATTATAACAATTTTAAATAACAATGTAAACTAATAAAATGACGTATGAATACAAAATAACTAATCAATACAAGATAAATAATAATTACAACTTATTTTTAACTAAAGTTACATTCGTAACAATACATTTTGTTGTGTTAAGGTTTTTTCTCACACCGTTTTTATTTGTGAGTTTATTAGATAGTTCAAAGCGGGAACTTTCTTAATTTTGCAGACATACTTTTTCTGTCAATTGGCGATTAAATTCCTTACGTGACTGCCCTTACTCGCCAAAAATGTTAATGATGCAGTTAACCCTGCTTTTAAGTTTGTACCATTTTTGTAATTTTTTGTTTTCTTTTCGCTTTATTTGTGAAACGGTTGAATATGTCAACCTAAAACTTTAGCTAATGTGGTGTTTTTATATCTTATTACTTCTGCAACATTTTTAATTATAAATAATGTAAAGGAAATTAGAAAAATTACGAATCTTAGGTTTAGGACCATTTTGGTCCGTTCTTTTTTTTTATCGATTTATGGATAGGAAAAAAACAAATTTTCTCATTATATGATGAGTAAATGAACTTTCGTTTCAACTTGAATATAAATTTGTTGCTATATGATAATAAATCGTGCAGATCTTAATTTTTTCGCGATAAGCTCCTGCAAGAATTATTACAGAAATGTATGCTGTAGAAGTCTCTAGATTTCTCCATTTCTTGTCGAATTTCACCTTGCAATACTTGTTTGTATTTCAGTTATTATTAATTTGTTCTGGTATTGGAGGAAAAAAAATACAAACGAACGCAATATATCATGGCATCTGGAAACGGCAAATCGTGTTGGCCCTGATTGTGGGGATATGATATTCTTATTCCACTGTGCTGACGAATTTTATAGCATTCCATATTTTGCGACATTCAATTCTTCTACGTCACCGATAGCTGCAGCATTCTTTTCATTTTCTCAATGAGAATAATTTCTTCCGGTGATTTCATATTCAATATCCTGTCCACGCTATTACAAGTTGAAATATCAGAGTAGCTTTTATTTAGAATGTGAAAAATATCATTGCAGTTTAATTGTCGATATTCCATTATTTCAGCAAAGAAATCAGTCAAACATTAAATATAAACTGAAGTAAGACTAGAAGATATGAAAATTAACTCTTTTTGCTTGCAGACTATTAAAAAAAGTAAAAAGAATTTGTGCACTTATTAAAAAAAAACCTATATGGACCAAAATGGTCCGATACCTAAGATTCGTAAGTCTTTCTTGACCTAAAAGCAGGGTTAAGTGAGCAAAACAGTTTAAGTTTCATTTCGCACGCTGTAATTACAGAACATGGGCATTGGGGACTTACATATTTCATTAGAAAACAATTGCACATTACACAGTTTATAAAATATTAACAAATATAACAACAACGAATTCAAGGGTTGTTGTTATTCTCTATGTTTAAAAATTGGGTAAATAGTTTAATTTTGGCTTTTGTTCAGTGGGGACTTAGTTTGTACCGCCTTGCTTGGTATTTATGACCTTAATGGATTAAGGGAACAATAAAGGAAAGCATAGAAAAAGTCTTCAATATTTATATTTTTAATTCTAAATATTTCCAAGTTTTATATCTTACAAAAAATCGAATAATAATAAAAAGTATAGATCCGTTTATTTATTATCCTTTATGAAACCCATAACATTTGTTAAGGATATGAAAATTGTGTGATTTCTTTAGAAAAATTATGTAAATTCCAATTACAAATGTAAAATTAATGTTACGATACAAAACTCTTAATAATGCAACAAATTTTTTTTTGGGGGCAAAAAAGTTTATTTATAACTTTGTTATTTCACTTTTAATTTTTTTGGGAAATTTTTATTGTCTTTCATGAATGTACGAGATGTTGGTAAAAATATGGCAACTTTTTTTTAAACAGGGAAAAAGAAAATTTAACCTCAAAAACATTTAAGTGTAGCTTTTTTCATAATGAATTCTGTGGCATTTTGACAAAACATCTTAAGTCGAGTTAAGATAGCAAAAAATTTAAAAAAAAAATTTCGGTGAAAAAATCATTCTTATCAAAAAATAAAATAAACCAAAATTAAAGAAAAATTTCGTTTATAATATGAAATTTTAAAAACGTAAAAAAATGCGTTTTGAATGAAAATTCGTATGACTTACAGCATTTTTTTCTATTTTTTAAATTTGACTTAAGATGTTTTGTCAAAATGCCACAGAATTAATTCAATCTTCATATATTGAGAAATGAACAAACTATAATAAAGAAAATTTTATTCAAATTTCTTAGATTATGTCCTGCCAATGCCAGACGAAAATATTCATAATCACGGTTTCCGTTCATAGAGGTTTGTCGCGCACTTCTAATAGGATAAGTGCGGCAGTGTCTCTTTTACTTTAGCGAATATGGGCGTCATAATTTAAAATATTTCAAGCTAGTGGATGTGGGTGCAGTTCAAGCCTTTTTTGGATATTTTATTGATTGTTTTGTTATCATAGTTTTTACTGATAGCACATTAAAGTCTTTGTGAATGTTCGAGTTTTCTACGAACCTAGAAGAGGATGTAATGCTTAAAAGAATTTCGCGTTGCTGCCTTTGGAATTTTTTCTATATTGTATGCGGAGGCTGTACCCCATAACTTAATACCGTAGCATCTCTGAAGTATATAATTGAGATAAAATAGAGATATATGTAAATTTCCTTCTTTAATAATAAATTTGCAACCAACCAAGTAGATCTCCGACAGTTTTTTTTTTATTGTTAGAACCAGCACTCAGAGGATAACCCCTACTAATGCATTGCATTGTGTTTAAATCAAGGAAAATAGGTTATGGGAAGGAGGCAGGAGATAGAGGGAAATTGTGAATTAATGGGTAAGTAAAGTTTCAGTTTATATATTAAGCCTTCGTGCCACAATTTATCAAAAGCTTGGAAACATCCATGAAGAGCTCAGAACAACATATTTTTTTTTCTTTTAATGTTTCCTTATGAAGTATACAAGCTTATGTGTTTGTTTGGTAGTGCTGTATTGTTTTTGCTTCAGTATAGGGGTTAATTTATTTATAAATGTTTTCTCGAATAGTTTTGAAATGTCCGAAAGAGAGTATTCAATTGGAAAAATAAAATTTAAATGAAAAAGCTTGTTCTTATTCCTTCATAAGCATTTTGTTGCTTATTTAATCAAACAAGCAAAAGCCTTTATGATACTCCTTGTCTCCGATCTGAGTGGTAAGCTCGACTGGCGTATCGTTGGTAAATAAGGGGTGAATACATTTTTTAAATGTTTAACAAACACGTTTCTTTCTTTCCTAACATCATTTCTTGCCCACTTCCGCAAGGGGGGCTTAAAAATAACCGGTCTTTTTAGATTTTTAGTGCACGCCATAGTGAGTTGTTAGATTGTAGAGTTGCATCAAGTTCCTTAAGACATTTTTCCAATTTTTTATTTGGGCATTCCTTCAGTAGATTTTTAAGCTGAGGAAATCAGTGGAGTTGCCATTCTTTTCTAACCCTTCTTTTCCCCCAAGAGCCGCTCGACATCTGCAAAATACGTTACTCATTAGAATTTGTTTAATTTGAGCTCTTATTAAAATTGCTGTAACCCCACAAGTTCTAACTCGATAGTCCTTGGTATCATATATGGCGGTGCACAATATGACCCCAGGAAATATGGCCCCAAAAGTAAAATGAAAAACGGCACCAAAATTTAACATGAGACACAACAACACGCAATTTTGGCGCAATTTTTTTTTGTTTTTTTTGGGGTTATTTTTAATTTTTTCGTTAGGGTGTTTTTGCATTTTAAGTGGAATGAAAAATGTCCCCAATGGCTGTAGGAAATATCGCCCAAAGAAAAAAAAAATGAAAAATCGCCCAAAAAAATTGCATGTAAAATTGGGCCTGATTTCATATGAAAAATGGCCCAAAATTTTTGGGCCATTTATCGTTATTGTTGGGTGATTTTTCGTTTTTTAAATTTGGGTGATTTTTCATAATGAAAAAATGTTGTATGAAAAATGGCCCAAAAAAATGGGCTATTTTTGAAATTCTACCATAATCTTACATAGCAGAGAAAACCATGTTTTATTATGGTTGCAAACAACAACACTATTTTTCAAGAAACTAATTTAACCATTATATGGTTGTCAGCGACAATGATTTGGTTAAATTAAACATAATATCGGTAGAATTTTTTTAAAAATGGTTTTGTGGCTTTGTATATATTAAATATATACATATATATCGAAAATAAGGATTTTCTCCATAGCTATGGTATAACAATGACCGGCTTCGCTAACTAAAGCTTCTCTGTATAGCCGGCCTTCGGCCGGGCGCAAGGATTTTCTCCTCTATGGTATAACAAACGGCTGTAGGAAATATCGCCCAAAGAAAAATGGCCCAAAAAAAAAAATGAAAAATCGCCCAAATGAAGAATCGCCCAAGCGATCATGAAAAATGACCCAAAAAGGTAAATATGAAATTTTGCCCAAAAAAAACGAAAAAGGGCCCAAAAAGAAAATGAAAAATGACCCAAAAAGCATAAACGAATTTTTTCCCAAAAAATAAAAAAAAAAATACTAAATTTGCAAAAAGTGTTTATTATTCATATAAATTTAGGTGACATGTCATAACGTCCAGTGTCGTAGTGTCCTTGGACACTTTTAAAGTGTCATAATGTCCATCGAAGACGAGGGCGAGGACGTTATGACACTTTGCAACGTCCGCAATTTAACTTATAATCAAAAATGTGTAAATTTTTTTTTAAAATACCGTTAAAATTTCAAGTGATTTTTTTAAAGATACTTATTTAACCATAATATGGTTGTCGGTGACAATGATTTGGTTAAATTAAACATAATATGGATAAAATATTTTTATAGCTTTTACTCCGGGTGTATATATTAAATATATATATCCAAAATAAGGATTTCATCTTCTATGGTATAACAAATACTGGTTTCGCTAACTAAAGCTTCTCTGTATAGCCGGCCTTCGGCCGGGCGCAAGGATTTTCTCCTCTATGGTACAACAAAGACCGGCTTCGCTAACTAAAGCTTCTCTGTATAGCCGGCCTTCGGCCGGGCGCAAGGATTTTCTCCTTTATGTTCTAACAAAAACCGGTTTCGCTAAGTAAAGCTTCGAAAAACTGCCTTGTTTCCGAACAAGGCCGACTACGCAGAGAAGCATTAGTTAGCGAAGCCGGTGTTTGTTATACCATAGAGGAGAAAATCCTTGCGCCCGGCCGAAGGCCGGCTATACAGAGAAGCTTTAGTTAGCGAAGCCGGTCTTTGTTATACCATAGAGGAGAAAATCCTTGCGCCCGGCCGAAGGCCGGCGATACAGAGAAGCTTTAGTTGGCGAAGCCAGTATTTGTTATACCATAGAAGAGAAAATCCTTATTTTCGATATATATGTATATATTTAATATATACACCCAGAGAAAAAAGCTACAAAACCATTTTTAAAAAAATTCTACCGATATTATGTTTAATTTAACCAAATCATTGTCGCCGACAACCATATAATGGTTAAATTAGTTTCTTGAAAAATAGTTTTGTTGTTTGCAACCATAATAAAACATGGTTTTCTCTGCTATGTAAGATTATGGTAGAATTTTAAAAATAGCCCATTTTTTTTGGGCCATTTTTCATACAACATTTTTGGGTGATTTTTCATAATGAAAAATCACCCAAATTTAAAAAACAAAAAATCACCCAACAATAACGATAAATAGCCCAAAAATTTTGGGCCATTTTTCATATGAAATCAGGCCCAATTTTACATGCAATTTTTTTGGGCGATTTTTCATTTTTTTTTTTGGGCGATTTTTCTTTGGGCGATATTTCCTACAGCCATAACAAACACCGGCTTCGCTAACTAAAGCTTCTCTGCGTAGTCGGCCTTGTTCGGAAACAAGGCAGTTTTTCGAAGCTTTACTTAGCGAAACAGGTTTTTGTTAGAACATAAAGGAGAAAATCCTTGCGCCCGGCCAATTTGAAAAACGAAAAATCACCCAATAATAACGAAAAAAGCCCAAAAATTTTGGGTCACTTTTTATATGAATTAAGGTCCAATTTTACATGGAATTTTTTGGGTGATTTTTCGTTTTTTTTTGGCCATTTTTCTTTGGGCGATATTTCCTACAGCCGATATTTCCTACAGCCGATATTTCCTACAGCCGTCCCCAATGTCAAGGAATGGAAATATGACCCAAAAAAATAAATGAAAATTGACCCCAAATTTGGGGCTATTTTTCATAATGCAATATGGCCCTTTTTTTAATGAAAAATTACCCCAAAAAAATTAAAAATAACCCTAAAAATAAAATGACCCTAATTTGGGGTTATTTTTCATTATGAAAAATCACCTCAAAATTTATAATGAATTTGAACCCCAAAAAAGAACACAAAGAAAGTTACATTAAACATTTTCGGTGGAGTTCATATGCCCGAACCTAAAAATCACAAGTTTAGAATCCCGATTTCAAAATCAGGATAATTATACAGTTTTGGTTTTAAAAATGGTACGATTGATAGAATGGTTGGGCTTTCGGCCATGCGCAAGGATTTTTTTCTATATGGTATAACGAAAACTGGCTTTGCTTACTAAAGCTTCACGTTATAGACGGCCTGCGGCCTGGCGCAAGGATTTTGTCTTCTATGGTTTAACGAATACTGGCTTCGCTAACTTAAGCTTCTCTATATAACCGGCCTTCGGTCGGGTAAAAGAATTTTCTTCTCTTTGGTATAACGAACACTGGCTTCGCTCACTAAAGCTTCACTACATGGCCGGCCTTCGGCCTGGCTCAAGGATTTTCTTTTCTATGGTATAACGAACTCTGACTTCGCTCAGTAAAGCTTCTCTTAATAGCCCGCCTTCGGCCGGGCTCAATGATTTTTTCCTCTATGGTATAACAAACACCGGCTTCGCTAACTAAAGCATCTATGCATAACCGCCAAGGATTTTCTTTACTTTGGTATAAGAATTCGGGTTTTTATACTATCCCAAGACACTTTTACATAGAATTTTATAAAATTTGTTTAAAAATTTTTGGGGTGATTTTTTATTTCTTAAAATTTGAATTTTTTATTACATAGTAGACGAAAAATAGCCCCAAAGTAAAAATTGTGATATTTGGGGCCATTTTGCATTCCTTGATATTGGGGTCATTTTCATTCCACTTAAAATGCAAAAAAAAACAACAAAATTGCGCCAAAATTGCGTGTTATTGTGTCTCATGTAAAATTTTGGGACCGTTTTTCATTTTACTTTTGGGGTCATTTTGCGCACCGCCGAAGGTGCTTGGTGAAATTGGCCGTAAATATTTTCTATATTTATATAAAACAAATAAGAGTGCCTTATTCGGCTGTGCCGCATCTTATATACCCTTCACCATTGTGCGAGCAAAATACAGACCAACTGAATAATATTTACATATACATACATGCATATTTGCAACAGTTAAAACTTCGTTATAAATGAAATTTAACTGGTAAATATTTTTTTAAATCGTTTTTAGAACATAAAAATATAAAAAAATTTATTCTTAAAAAACCAAGATTCGAACCAGGGAACTCACAGTTTCTAACTTAATATACCCCCTAGACAACTGAACCATGAACGAACGCTGTTTAAATATCATTAAAATGAAATATGGACCGTTTACTGTTTACAACTCAACACAGTTTTTTGTTTGTTTTCTTTTTGTGAAGGCACTATTGTCATACCGTAGATTTATCTCTTTTGGCGAGTTTTTAAGTAGCAAAAAAAACGCAAAAATTGCTAGTTTCTATTTGTTAAAATTATTTCGTTAAATATATGAAATAATAAAGAAGGGTGATAACGAAAATCATATTGGGCATTATGCTAGTATATGTTAACAAATGCGAAGACACGACAACCGGATTTGAACTTCGCTTTTCATATATATACTTTATAGGGTGTAGGACCTTCGAGTAATTAAAGAGTAAAGAGTAATTTTTGGGATTTCAGTATTTTGGTCATAACTCTGCTATTTCTTAACCGATTTGACAGATTAATATACCGACGTGTTAAAGAAGAAATCTGCCAGTTATTTTGGTTATAAAACTTGGACTCGGGAAGATCTATGGCTCCCGAAAATGGGTATTTTTCAAAAAAAAAATTAATATTTTGGTCCTAACTTTTTCGTATCTAAACCGATTTTCTAATATATTCTAATATTTTCTATTCAAAATTTTCGATCTTTTGATATATAAGGCGTAACCATAGGTTATATTACAGTCAAAAAATTCTTCCACTTCTCCACTCCCGCCCACATTTTGTGGGATGGTGGGTATTTATAACCTAAATGTTTGTACGGCTCTTGCCGTTCTCCAGATATACAGAAAAAAGTAATTAAAATACAACAACCACAAGGGATTTTTTGCAAAAATTAGAGGCAGTCGTGGTTTTTTGGTCATATCTCAGCCATTGTTTGACCGATCTGGATGAATTTCAATAGCAAGAAATGGTGGACTATATGTGACATAAATAAAAAACAACCTAGCCGCTATCATGTCTGGAGTCTCCGGAAAACATATATCAAACGTACGACGGACAGACGGACGGACATCGTTCAATCAACTTCTCTCCTCATAAGGACCCAGAAAATATATACTTTATAGGGTCTAAGAACAATATTGTAGAAATTAACAACGGAATGACAAACTTATATATAGCCTTTTTGACCTGTGGTTAAGGGTATAAAAAAAAATAAACATAACTATAATTTTATATTTTGTACGACTACCTGTTTGTCATACTGTTTAAATATGTATTGGTTTCTTATCAGTGACAATACTAACTCTACACAGTTGGAATTTTTATGAGAATATCGAACCACAAATCTTTATTGAAAACTCGTTTGCATTTTATAAAATAGAAGTGATACTTATCCAGCCAAAACCACCAGAATACTTTCCCATTCGGGAGGGGGGGGGGGGGGGGGGGGGAAGATTGACGGATAGTTAGATGTTTATCCAAACGATTACAAGTTACAAATGTATTTGTATTTGTAGTTTTAGTTTTTTATCTTCTTCGTTCGAATTAGTTTTTTTTTAGTTATTATTGCTGTCCTGTTTTCTTGTTTACCTGTATGACTCCTTTAGAGAGATATAATTGGAAAAACCACAATGACGGCTGTCCAGTATTTAATATGTACTTTTAGTATTTATGTGAGTTTATTTTTTAAGGTGAGGAAAACAAGCTTAGGGTACCCAGATTAAAGAAGCAATAATAAACTAATTGATGTTGCGAAGATATTTTGTAACAAATTTGATCAAAACAATTTTGGAAAGTTTAACACAATTATTGTAGTTTTTATTCGTACACCCATGTTAAGTTACTATTCTATACAATTGGGAATAAACTTTTTTCGTTTCGCACCATATTATTATTTTTGTTAAATAGAAGTTTTATTTTTAGAATTGCGATTTGAATTGTAAGAAAACGCAAAGTTTAAGAGAAAGACATTTTCATTATTTTTTTTAAGCTAGAGATTAGACTTAAGAAAATCATTTTAAGGGTGAACTATCGTGAGACGAATTCAATTGAGAAGCTTACATACTAAAATTTCCTAAATTTTATAAAATAAAGGATCTTTTATTTGGAGAAGATCCTTGGAATAATCTATTTATTAATTAGCCCTTTGTCTTACACATGAGTCTGGTCAGCCCTTTTTAAATTTGAAATTTCATTTTTATACAGTTAATATTCAGGTAGATACTTGAAATTTCAGGTACCCTTCTACAATTCCGTTTGACATAAACATTTTATAAAGATATCTTGAAAAGGATAAATAAGGGAACTTATCCGAATATTTTCTATTGAAGATGCTGTATTCTTAAAATTTGTTCTTGCTGTTTTTAATTATTTTTGTTTATCTATTATAATGTTATGTAGTAATAATTATTATCTACACATTTTAATCTATTAAACACACAAACTAGTCACACCATCTAGTTATCAATTTGGAAAAAAAACCAATAAACACACTAACTAGTAACTTAAGTAACTCGCGTTCAGATGGTTATTTTTACATCCGAGTAGCGGAGGCTAATGGCTTAGAGTATGAGAAAAGTGCTGCGGAAAGTTATGAAATTCAACCGTTCGCAGCTTAACAGAATGGTAATGTGTATTATGTTAAAAATAAGAACAATTCATCCGACACTTAACCCTTTTATCCCCGAATTTTTTTGAGCGGTTTTTGCCTAGATATAAATAAAATTTAAAGTGTTACCTGGTTAAGGATATATAAGATGTTGCCTAAGGCAACATTGGGCAGTTCTGTGTAAACTTTAAACACATGTTGAAGATATTTGATAATTTATATATTGCAATTTTTTTATATTTTATGTATGATATAATACAAAACCATTCTTTTGTGGATTGCAGCATAAATAGCCTCGTCATTTCTTCACATCGAACGTGGAAAGCCTGTGTGACATATCCTGCATCGTTCCTTTACATTTAATTTTTTTATGGGTTCTGCTACAGCTTGCGCTGTCGGGTGGTGATGAAACTGGTGATGATGGAGAATCTAGTGATGATAGAGCTGGTGAATATGTGTCACTGCAACATCTCCGGCAACGAGATAGCTGATGAGTTGGTGAGACTAGGCTCGGAAATGGAGGGTCCTGACAGTTTGCAGGCGGTCAGGCTTCCAATGTGATTATACTTTGGAAGAATAAGGGAATGGGCGCTGAGCGGTACTAACCGGGCGTAGCGGCCCGAACGGACTGACGGCTATCGCGCACGCTGTGGCCGGTGCTAAGTAGGTCAAATTCAGATTCGCTGCTGGGCAAGAGAAGGGCCTGCGTCAGGAACATGATAGCTATTATCACAAGCCACTGTATGATAGGCAGGATGGCGGTGGGAATGAGATCTGACTTGTCGGATACATGTAGGTTGTGTGAGGACCCAGAGGAGTTGGAGACAGTTGAGCACTTTCTGTGCCACTGTCCCAGGCTACAGATCAGCAGGCTGAGGTGGCTGCGAAGCAGATTCCTGCGCGAATTAGGAGATGTCTTGAGGTGCGGACTCGAGAATCTGATTTGTAATGGGAATGACCTGGCTGCGCGGCTGAAGACCGTTTTCTGTTTAGTAGGGTTGCTGTTGGATTGTGCAGTCCGATTTTTTATCTTCCACTACTTCCTCTTTTCCTGTGTTTCTACTCTTTACTTCTCCTATTCTTTCATACTAGAATTCTTTCACTAACTAAGGCGTCACAATATACCATATCAGTCTCTGGTTGAGGGTGTGAAGTCTACTTCATGCATCATTTTCGATGTCTTCATCTCCACATTCTTCAAATTAATAATTTTTTATAATAATTGTTCACTTTGCCAAACCCCTTGCACTCATTTTTAGTGAACAAAATGTTCTTATGTAAATTATGAATATAATAGACCAATGTTGTCTATAGGCAACATGGTTTTAAAAAAAATACTGAGGACAAGAACAACTTTTTTTGTGTGTTTGTTGCTTAATATCATTAACTAACCTGTTTTAAATAGCAAATTGCATTTTTTACACAAATATTTTTTTTTAATATCAATTTCTTTAGTTTCTTTTAAAACACACTTTTTCCAAATAATTTACGTGTGGCCGCTTAAACAAACAGTTCGCAAATGAACACCACCACAGCTTATTGTATTAAATTCTGCACACACATTGGTAAGATGCATATTTACTAAGAACAGAAAACCGTTTTAAGAAAAAATTAAATTTTCGGGAGTTATAAGCGTTATAGGCAACAGTGGGGCAGAATGGGTTAAACTAATTTGATGATTCGCAGGATAATGAAGAAGAACTATGTGTACAAAATATATAACAAAACTCTGCCGATGAGTATTTCTATGCTTAAAATGGAACTATTCGCATAATCAGTACGCAGATGTTGGTAAATGCTGCGTCATAATAATATGCGTTTTGAAGATGGGTAAGGGTACAATGAGGTATTCAAGAGAAACAAGTTAAAGTATTATATTCGACTATGCCGAATCCCCTCCACCGAAAGTTCAAATGTTTTAGGAGTAATATCTGTATGATGTATATTAGGGTGGGTCGAAAAAAAAAGTTGTGCCAGTCACCCCCTAGAATGAAAGATATGTCAATGAAGTTTCTAAAACAGGAAAAAATTTTTTTTTGCCACGCCCCAAAATACAGCACTTTTGGTATTTTATATGTAGCGCTGCCATTTAAAGTCCGATCTCATCATATCGCATATCGTTGTTCATGGCTTGATATTGGCTTAATTTTTGTCTTTGGTGACTTTTCAATCCGACCTGAAATTCTTGGCGCCACTTATGCCATCTCGGATCCTTCCCTTAAATGTCCAATTTTTTTGACGGTCCAAGAAAGTCCTTATAAAACTACATATGTATAGATTTAAATATGCTCACTTTTATGCCACGCCTCCAAATTAAGCCCCTTTTTTCTTTTTCACATGCATACTACATTAAACCAAGTAGAAGCCAATACAAACCCAACAAAATTTTCATCAGTCACGCCCTAGAATAAAAGGTATATATATTAAGTTTGAAAAACTTTAAAAAAATTGTTTTGCCACGCCCTAAATTACTGCCCTTTTTGTTTTATATATACAGCATCGTCATTTAAAGTCCAATCTTATCGTATCGTATATCATTGTTAATGGCTAGAATGTGCCTTTATTTTCGTATTTAATGCTTTGTTAAACTTACTTAAAATTCTAGATGGCAATTATGATATCTCGGATCCTTCCCCTGTGATGTTTAATTTTTTCAGGTGCTAAGAAAGCCCCTCTAAAACTTAGTATATCTAGCTTTTAATATACTCGCCATGCTCCAATTTGAGTCACCTTGAGTCTAGCTAAGATTTATATACACCGACTGCCCAATTTATAATTTTTCGCATATATGTTTTGAGGCATTCATTTTTATGCATTTAAATTATTTTGTATATTTTAGAATTCTTCAGTTTCTTTATATTTTTTTAGTTCTTGTTTTAAGTCTGTATCATGGTTTCATATTTAACATTATGTTTGCTTTTTACAAATGTCTTAATTAAGATTTTTAATTTGTAGTGCTTAAATAAATAAAAAAAATACGGAAAAACAGTGCCAGTAGAGTTTCACAGTCCATCAAAAAAAATGGTACAAAATATCAAAACTGGCAAAAAAACGCTAGTAGTTCAGATGCAGAAAGCTTGTCAATAAATTCATCCGTCTCACTTTCATTAAAATATGAGTAGTCCACTTGCAAACACCGCTAAGTTAAAAAAACCAAAGGCTAAGCAACAGTTTTTAAAAATTGAAATGCCAAGCCATAGAGAGTGGTTTTCAGGATTATTGAATAATTAACCAAAAATTGCGCGTAACTTACAGAGTTTTGTACGAGATTGATTATGGTTTAGGGAGAATTTTTATTTTGCTATATGTCTAAAACAAAAAGGGCTGTAATTTAGGGCGTGGCAAACAAGTTCTTGAAAATTAATAAATATACCTATTATTCTAGGCCGTGACTGATGAAAATTTTTTTGGTTTGTATTGGCTTCTACTTGGTTTATTGTAGTATGTATGTGAAAAAGAAAAAAGGGGCTTAATTTGGAGGCGTGTCATAAAAGTACGCATATTAAAATCTATATATACGTAGTTTTATAAGGACTTTCTTGGACCGTCAAAAAAATTGGACATTAGGGGGAAGGATCCGAGATGGCATAAGTGGCGCTCAGAATTTCAGGTCGGATTGAAAAGTCACCAAAGAAAGAAATTAAGCCCCTATCAATCCATGAACAACGATATGCGATATGATGAGATCGGACTTTAAATGGCAGCGCTACATATAAAAAACCAAAAGTGCTGTATTTTGGGGCGTGGCAAAAAAAAATTTGTTCCTGTTTTAGAAACTTCATTGACATATATTTCATTCTAGGGGGTGACTGGCACAACTTTTTTTTTTGTATGGAGGTCGACCCGGTCTAATGTATATTTATTAGTATTGTCTTTACAAAAACAGAAATCTGCATCAAAATTGGTTGCGGTGTAGACCTACATTAAATTATTGACCGACAATCAGAAAGTTAAATGCTTTTCTTAGCAATTTCAAATAGCTTGAGTAAAATATCATGATTCGTAACAGTTTAAACTGAACTCACTGCCTATATCACGATGTCACTCGAACGTTTACGTTCGCACAAATAACATATAATGATTTTCAGGAGAGCAATTTATATTGGAGCCATGGTAACCTATGAACCAATCATCCCAAAATTCAATACAGCGGTGCAATTAGTTTAAGCGTGTGCAGAGAATTTCAAAAGGCTGCTAAAATGGGATCTAAGGTAAATTATGGACCGTATATCACAAAATTGCATAACATTTTTTCGGGCCATATGAAGCTAAGCTGGAAGAAAGTTTACTGCAATATCTATATCGGCTACGGTTTAAGGCGCATTTAATTATTTTACCAGAGTGGGCTTTATATGGGGCCTAGGGTAAATTATGAACCGATCTTCGCGAAATTTCACGGTGTCATTGCTAGTCCTAAAAAACTGTGACAACCAATTTCTGTTATGATAGCATTGTTAATTACGGTTTTAGGCGTACTTAACTGTTTTCCGGGAGTAGGGTTTATATGGGGCCTATGGTTAATTATAAACCGATCTTCACGAAAATTCGCAGTCTTATTTCTAGTTTAATAAAACTTTGATGTATGAAATCTTGTTATGATAGAATAATTTTTTACGATTTTACGCGTACTAAACTGTTTTCTGGAATTAGGGTTTATATGGGGCCTCGGATAAATTATGAGCCGATCTTCACGAAACTTTACAGTGGGATTAGTCCTATTAAACTGGGACGTGCCAAAATTTGTTATGATAGCATTGGTAATTATTGTTTTAGGTGTACTATACTGTTTTCCGGGAGTAGGGCTTATATGGGGCCTAGTGTAAATTATGGACGGATCTTCGCGAAATCTTACAGCATGATTTTCAGTAAAAAAAACGAATTTTTGCAAAATCTTATATCATTCTGTGGATTGTTCCACTATTTATGTTAGTTTTTGTAACAAAATTATAAATTTTTTTTAGGTGGTGGTTCCACATTTTGATTCATAGCCCTGATCCTTCTGAATCGATTTTGCTGGATTTCAATCACAAACTGCTTAGGATAACTACAAGCAATTTGACACTAAGTTAGTTAATTTCTTTTGGGGTTTTTCGAAAGTGAGCGTGTTTTCAACAGACGGACAGACTGAGATGGATAATAAAAAAGTTTTACACGGAATGACAAACTCAATATACCCTCTTCCCAACTAATTGTGGTGGAGGGTATAAAAATGGAACCGGTGATGATGATATAAAACCAAAAGTTAAAGCACGTATGACACTACATTTTTTATTCATTGAATTGATAGAAAGAAACAGCAAATGTTAGAAAGAGCAAACTATAAACAATGTAAACAACATTTTTTTCAGTGTTCCTTTTGTTATGATTATGTTTATTTTATTAAATGTTGTCAAAAACATAACAAAAAAAAAGCGGTAAATCACTGAATTTGCCCCTAAACCGTTAATTCAGCGACACTTTTAATATTTCAAGCTTGAAATGCCAATAAGTTTAACAATCTTACATTTATAAATTTTTAAAAATATTTGACAGTTTGCTATTTATCTGAATACAGCTGAACGCTTTGCACCTGGTATATTTTTCTATTACATTATATTTGCACTGTTCACTAAAACTGGAACAATGCATTAAAAATGTAGTGTCATAAGGCCTTAAGGAAGACTTGATCTCTTGACTTGATTTTGCGACAACAGTTCTCTTAGATTTTGTAGCGTTCAGACAACTTACAGAGAAGCTATGTGCTATCACCGCTTGAATGCGCGGACAGTCTGAAAATGGAAGAACGCGCGGACGTCGACTTCCTGATGATAAGACAGCACTAAATTTTCATATGAAATTTTTTGAATGACAATCATTCAAGGCGAAAATGAAATACTTCAGCTCTCAAAGCCATACTCTTATAGTATAGTAAATAAATTAAAAATTATAAAAATATACAAATAAAAAATTGTGCATATCTATACACAAATATTTTATATATATTTATCATTAAAATCGGCGGACGATAAGATAATTAAAAATCAACTTTAAAAAATTTGTTCCCGTATTAATATATAAGATTGAATAAAATATTGAACACACCATTTTTAATCGCAAGAACGGTAGCATTACTGAAAATCATGCATGCTGACTTTTGCAGAAGAAACTTGTGTATCTATTTTTTCCTTTTCGTTTAGAAAACGATTAAAGTAAACTATTATCTGAAGCAAACGTCTAGGTTTTTATTCACATTAAGAGACTTTTTATGTGTAACGAGAAAAAGATTTCGTACATTATATTATAGCTTTCCTAAACGGAGGTTGTAAAAACAAATAATTTTTTTTTATTTGAAAGATAAATTTGAAAATGATTTCGGGCATATAATAACCATGGCTGTTCTTAACGGAGCTTATTCAGCACATAGAAATTTGAGCCACTTTTTCGAGCATTGCTCTCTTTTAGGCACGATTGACTCGAATACTGTTGACCTCGTAGGATTTCATTTTTGCTGGCTTATAAGCACAAACCAGTGATTTTAAGTAACCAAGCAGTCCATAGATAGTCCTGTCAAATTTCGCGACATTTCAGGCAAATTGGCAGGTCTTTTTCTCGAAATCAACTGCAAATTTTAATTACAATTAATCAATGGTTCAAGCGTTTACAGAGCTTACAGATCAAAAATATCAAAAAGTGTGAGCAGTTTTACAGTTCTTTTGACTGCTAAGCCTTTCGGAAGTTCTTTCGGTATAAAAAAAAAAAAAAACACGCTTTCTTTGAAAGAAACATACTCGGTTAAACTATAGGTACCAGTGATGGAAAATTGAAAAATGTAGATGGTACTGACCACCAAGCAAAAGAGTAATTATGGTACTTTGTAGAGTTAGTAGTGATGTTTTTGTACCGGAGTCGGATCGAAGTACCCACAAAAAAATTCGCGACTTCGACTCCAAAATTTTTCGGGATGAAAAATTTAAAAAAAATATTCTTAGCATTTCCAAAATAAAAATATGTACTTCGAAATTGTCGATGCAATAATTAAAATATGGTTTCGAAATTTTTACTGAATCCTTTTCTTGCTATATTTAACCATTTAAAAGGTACTTCATTAAAAAAAAAGAGTTTAAGTCAAATAAGGACCAGTCTCATATATATTTAGCATTAAAGTTAGATTAGGAGTTGGAATTTCAGAGGTTGGAGTCGGAATTAGTTCCTAAATTTCTAAACAAGGAAGCATAACCAGTAAGAGTACTAAAACGGACGTGGGGGAACCGTGGTATTTTTGAAAGGAAAAAGTACTGAAAATAGTACCAAAGTACTGAATTTTCCATTACTGATAGCTACCCTTCATACACACAGAAGTGTTGTGTAAGATTCATAGTTCTTAAATAAGGATCAAATTGTTTTAGCTAAGTTTAACTAATTTTGGGGCACCTTTTGTTAAAGGACTAGAGTGCAAACGAAAATAAGGAAGCTAAAGAGATTTCATCAGAAGTCCCCCAAATTAACAACAGAAGCCCCTTTAGAGAAAAATTTTGGCAGTAGGACAATATTTGTAAATACCCAGTTAAAACTTCGCCTAGCTTTCTTCTATATAACTACTATAACTATTTCAATAAATACTTATTTTTCAGATGAATGTAGGTAAAATATAATGACTGACATTAAAATGCGTTCGTTTTGGGACATCCCTTGTAAAATTCATTAGTCCTTTCAGTAGAATTGGAAGTAGTATTTTTACTTAAGCCTAATAACTTTATACATTATTGTGTAGCCGAAGTTTTTACTTGGTACATAGGCCCATGTAAAATATTCTACAAACCCTTTAAGTATTTTCAAATCAATAGTCTCTGCAACTCATATATCTTACTTGGTTAGAAAAGTATTGTATGTCATTTTATTTTCCAAAGACTTAAAGGCGTTTATTTTTCTCATGCGTTTTACTTGATTTGCGAATTTCTTTTTTTTTTATTGAAGGCAAAAACTTTCAAAATATAGAAAAACATTTTAGTATTCATCAAAGCAAACTAAAAAAAATGTTTCAGACACCTTAACCATTTTATCCTGTTTACTTCACCTAAATTTCTATTTTACTCTCTTACTATCCTCTTTTACTCACACTAAAATTAAATGTGTATTATAGATGCAATAAGTTTTTATTGATTGTTGAAATGTCTTCGTAAACACACTTTCTCCCATACATACCCGTATGAAAGTGCCGATAAATATATAATTTATTTTTGTTAATTTTCTTTTATTGTTAAACATTTTATGGTGTAAATAAAATCACTTGCTTGAGGTACTTTATTTTTACAATTGCTGTTGTGTTTGTATGTACTTGTGCTGGGAATATATTTTTTTACTTAACTTGATTCTTATAAATGTTTCAGAGTGTATTTTGGTTTTTTATAGGTATTTGTATGTAAGAATTTTTCTAAGAAAAAGGGATGTACTAAGGAAATGTACTTAAATAACAAATTAATAGCTCACTTATGTTTATGATTCTCAATTAAGAAACTGTTTGAATAACATCTATTCTATAAACATCAACTCACTTACAAAATAGAACATACGTTAACAGATATTGAGTAAGAAGTATTTATTTATATTAAAAATAAAATTCTAGAGTAAGTAAGGGAATTTTTTCTTTGTTATAGTCAACTGCTTTTATTCTTTGGAAATATATATTATGGTGAGGCTAAAAATTTAATGAATGAAAAAAAAAGCACACGTCATAATAAAGTCTTCCTTACATATGAATTTCTTAAGTTTCGGACATAAAAAAATGTTAACAAAAATTAAAAATAATGTTCTAAATTAACGGTCTTATTTATAAACAAGCAAGGGTGGTATATTCGGCTGTGCCGTATCCTTTACACCCCCCTCACCTCCACCGACCCTTAGAATATTTCAGGCATAGGCTCTGTACGGGCTCTATAAATAATTAATTAATCTTTATAAAAGGGGAGGCAAATATTCATATTCATCGCGGCTTAGACCTACATATGTTAAATGATTGACCGACTATCAGGAAGCTTTTTGCTTTTATTTCTAGTCATATAAAACTTTATTTGACAAATATTTAGCAAAATATCATAAAAAAAAATTCTGTAGAATTCGATATTCGGGTGATTTTTTAGCTATTATCTTTTTGGCAACACTGGTTTAAACAGCTGACTCACGATTCGTGTTTTGTTTCACTGTCAAACATCTTCAGTTTGGTCTATAATTTAACCATCAATTGTCTTACAAACGACCAACACGCTTACGTAGAGTGCGAAGTGAAGAAAATATCGCAGCTGTATCGGCCAGTGTTAATGATGACCTTCAATTATCGATTCGTTGCCGTTCGCAGCAATTTGGCCTCTGTTACTCAACAACGTGAGATGATATCCAACTTTTTTGCCCAAAATGCAAGAGCTTGACTTGCACGACATGTGGTTTCAACAAGTCGGTGCCACATGCCACACAGCACGCTTAACAATGGACTTATTGAGAGGCGAGTTCGGTGAACATTTGAATTCACGTTTGGGACCGGTCAACTGGCCGCCTAGATCGTGCGATTAAACGCCTGTTAAAGCTCATGTCTATACACACGTGCCCGCTTCAATTTACGCATTGGAAGACAACATTGAAGCATTTATTCATGAGATACCGGCCGAAATGTTGGAAAGAGTATGCCAAAATTGGACTAAGCGGATGGACCATTTGAGGCGCAGTCACGGTCAATATTTGCATGAAATAATCTTCAAACATTAAATTATATGGACCGTACTAGCGATTCAAATAAAGACTTCATGCATTTTTCTGAATTGCATGTGTTTTTTTAACTTTCCTATTGCTCTTAAAAAATCACCCTATAAGTGCAATTTGTTATGGCTTCTTATAGTTTTAAAGTGGTTTTCAGAAGGCCTGCTTAATATGAGACCTAAGGTTGTTTATGCCCCGATTATTACAAAATTGCATGGTGTTATTCCTGGCCATGTGAAGCGTATTTAAATATTTTTCCAAAGTGGGCATTATATGGGCAATATGGTGAATTATGGACAACTTTTCAATACATTTTCTATTGTGACTCGAAGTCTTATGAAACTATGAAAGAACAAATTCTGCTACAAAAACTTCATTCGTTGCAGTTTTAGAAATACTTAACTGTTTTCCGAGAGAAGGCTTTATATGAGGTCTATGGTAAATTACAGACCGATCTTCACAATATTTGACAGTATGATTTCGAGTCCTATAAGATCGTGACGTGCCAAATTTTATTTCCCTAGCATTATTTTTTACGGTTTAAAGGGGGCCAATTGTAAATTATGGCCCGATATTTACGAAATTTTACAATATCGTTGTCTTAGAGTGTAAACCGGCTAACATCCTTTTAACAAATTTTACAGGAGAGACAAACAATTTTTTATTTTTCCTATTTGCTGCTTGAGAGGAAACCCAAAATTATTGTTGATTTGACACACTTCAGGACTCAAACTGAAGAAAAACTAAATGCTGGTCTCTACCATACGACATTAAAATCTCAATTTACTTAAAAAGTGGATTTAGCAGGTTTACACTCTTAGCCTACGATATCATTTAAAATCATATAGAACGAATTTGTGCCAAATCTTATATTAATCCGTGAATTTGACGCCGCAAGTGATTATACCATCAATGGCGACGGCTTACAATAACTAAAGCGGCTCAGCTCAGCCGCTCTGCGCATGTCTCTTCTGATTAGTTACGACAGTACAATAAACAGAGCAAGCAAAATTTTTTTTAATTTAAGACACTTTTTGTTTACAAAGCAACAACAATATATTTAAACAATTGTAAAATGTCAGAATATTATGAAAATATAATATGAAACTATGCACACCTTGTGAATACCCCACATATTTGTCCACTTCACAAGTTCGCAGTATCGTTGTATTCGTTGTATAATCGTCTTATTAAACAATATAGCATACTTGTTGTTGGTAATATTTATATAAAAGTGTTGTATCATTATACTATTGATTTTGAAGTGTTTTGAAACCTGTTGTATTTATGCCAGGCTAGGAAGTTATCGGTTTATTAAGTGAACCACAAATTTGTAATTTGTATTTAGAGTAAAAAGTTATGTATTTGATAAATCAATTGTGGTTGGTGACCAGGAGCAAACTTGATAGCAGGAATGCAGAAATAAAGTTATGGTGGAAATACAAATAGAGGTCGGTTTTTGTATATTGATTTAAGTGTTGATGCGGTATGAATAAAGTTATGGTGGGAATACAAAAAGAGGTCGGTTCTTGTATATTGATTTAAGTGTTGATACGGTATGAGATGTTTTGTAAGCGGCTATGATGATGGTTGGTGAGATGAATAAACGCAGAAGTTTGTCTGGTATTAGTGGACAGATTCGCTTAGGAAGAATAAATTCTTTGGGTGACCACTGAGTAGAAGTTACAGTAAGGTGGATAACTGTTGTATACGTGATAGTAAAAACTCCATGGAGAAATAAATGCATAAGCCGATAAAATAAATAAAAAGATATGCTGGTAAGTATGACGTAAACCAACAAAAGGCTATATTTTTTTTATCTTTTCACACAAGATGAATAATTTTTCTTCACACAATATGATTTGATTTTTCAAAAGATGCTAACACTCTTAGAATTAGTAATTAAGTTTGGGATGCCTAAATTTACATGGAGGGAAAAGCGGCAAGTAAACATGTTAGTTTATCCGCTAAATAATATATGTTTTTTTTTAATTTATTTCACTTTACGATTCAATGGTTTTCAAACTGTAATATTAATATTTAGAAAATTCGTTATGTTACAATTTCAAATTATAATGATATAATAATACAGAATTAAAAATACTTGGGTTAACAACAATTTTTATAAATTCTAAGTGGCCAATTAAGCCGATAATTGAGATGCACACAAATGGTCCGGCTGAAGAAGAAATAGACGCAGCGATCGCCAAGCTAAAAAATCGCAAGTCTCCGGAATCGATTAAAACATGGGAGACTGGTACTATCAAAGGAAATATTCCAACTATTCTTAAAGATTTACTCTATGCGTCAATTAATTTCCCAACAATGGAAAGACACTATCACTATATGGGACAGAGCATAGAGAAAGGGACCAGTAAGGTAAAGAGAACAGTAAAAACCAACAACACAAAACAAGAGGTAGGAACGACCTACGCGCGTTTTCAAGGTTGACCAACAAGGTTGGGAAAAAAATGGGAATTATAGCTTTTTCTTTTTCTTTTTAAACATGAAAATAATCTATATTTTTCTTCTTGTAGTGTTGTTGTTGTGTCTACAATAAACATTTATAAGCCCACGGTCACCTCCAACCAAACTATTTTTAAAGAAAATTTTAAACATATTCTGTTTAATATTTATTGTCAGCGATAACCGTATTATGGTTGAATTAGTCCTCCATCAATAATCCACAACCATATTATTGTTGCCTCCGAACGTGTTATGGTCAAAAATAACTAAAACATGTTTAACGCTTGTAATAGCATGTTTGGTTTTCAACCATAGCATGTTGCTCTTGGAAAAGAGGAAAATATTATTGTTAAGTTTAAAACAAATTATTGTCATATTTAACCATAACATGTTTAGAGGCAACCAGAATATGATTGTGGATTCTTGACGGAGGACTAATTTAACCATAATATGGTTGTCGCTGACAATTATATGGTTATATTAACCATATTATGTTTGAAATTTTCTTTTAAAATAGTTTGGTTGGAGGTGACCATATTTAAAGATGTTTTATCTCTAATTGTACACTCAAATCTTATCCGAACTTAAATTTTTGAGTACGACTTGCATAAATTAAGAAGAAAAAACAAAAATTTTGCACGAGTTCATCAAACTTGACGATATGTTATCAGCCAAGGTAAATATATCTTCAGGAGTCAGGCAGGGTGACAGCATTTGCCCAATCCGATTTAACATCATAATGGACTCCATCATAGAGAATATGAAAATAGCAGCACCTGGGTGTAGGCTGACAAGCGGCACATTTAAGATTATATGCTACGCAGATGATGTAGTTCCTGAAGTTGAAACTGAAGACAACTTGCAAAAACTTCCAAACCAATTTTAAAAGGCAGCAACATTCTTTAATATGAAAATTTCAAGGTAGAAACCTAGTCCAAGGAGCAAGGAAGATGTCAGTTATCAGTCAACAACAATCCGGTTGAATAAGTTGCAATTCAATACAAAAAAAAAAAAAATTGGAAGAACACTGTTAGCCGTGTTATCAGGATGCCTAAGCAGTGGTGTATGGCGGAACAAATATCCCAGTAAAAGCTTCGCCTACTTTTTCAAAATGAATAGCTTCTTTAACTCATTATTTTGTAGCTTTGTTCTATAACTACATCTATAACAACTTCTATAACTACTTTTTTCTGGACGTATGCAGGTAAAATAAATAATGACTTACTTTTGAATGCGTTCATTTTGGGACATGCCTAGTAGAATTCATTGGTTCTTTCAGTAGAATTGTAAGTAGTGCTCTTATGTTTTTCTGATTACTCAACACATTATTTTGTAGGCGAAGTTTTTACTGGGATATGATAGCAGTCATGTGCATAGAGAAAATGCTTTCAACTGGCTATAACATATACATTCAACACTCATGCGAGCTCCACTGTTACACAGCAAAACTCTACGAACATCCAGATAAATACCCTGCGAACCATAGGATACACGAGGTTCGACCGAAAAACTAATGAAATGGTTTGACAAGGTTGTAACATAATTGACCACGCTGACTGGAAGAAGAGTGTAAAGAGATCACAATCCTGAAAAATAGCAACCGAAATGCCCCCCTTAAAAAAAGGTGGCACGAATTCTGGACATTAGCTGAAGCTGTGTAACGTGACTGGACTGGCTTAAGTTGTGTAACGTGACGTTACAAACCTAACCTACATATATACTTAACCTTAATATTTTTAGCCTACCCTTACACTGTGAATACACTTACTGTTCCACTTACCACTTTGAATGCCCTTACTGTTTGTATTTTCTTTTCTAAAATAACTTTTTCACTTTATAATTCTCATATAGTTTATTTTATTTTTGAATAAGTAGACAAAGTTTGTTAAAAATAGACGAGATGGATACTGACACTAACACTAGTGTCCATCCTCCGCAATCATTAGTAACCGTAATATGTCCAAAATAGTTAGCCGAATGCCAAGGTTTCCGAATTCTCTTAATGTCCGAAGTATTTAAGAAGTAGATAGCCCAACGCCACGGCCTCCGAATTCTCGTGGTGTCCGAAATAGTTAACACCGTAGTTAGTCACACCATGGACGGACACCCCTCAGCCACCGACGTATCCGAGGTCGTAGTTAGCCAAATACTCGAGGTTGCGACATCCTCCTGTGCTCGAAGCGCTCGGCCCAACTTGTTGAAGTAGTAAGTCGTGTGAACAGCCAACTGGGGGCTCACCGAAAGCTCCTTACTCGGCATAGTTTCGATCGTAGAAGTAGATACTAACAAACCATAACCCTTACCCGTTTATTATCATCTTCCCTGCCAGATCGAATCATCAGTAACCTAACGCTGCCCTACGGACCGCCACCGTAAGTGCCTTATGCCAACAATATCTAGCCGTTACCAGCCGTACGTGCATGAAATTACGCTGCCTCAGCATCCGTTCCCGTCCATAGCCTCGCCGAATCAGCCGAAGGCCGTAGTAGTAATAAGTATTTAGCGTAGATTACGATTTCGTAAATAAAGCTTTGTTGAAATTATTGGAAGCAAACATACACGAAGTAATCCTGTGTTTCATTTCAAAGAAAGCAGACTTTCGAATTGATCTTGGACAGACTGAGTCATACCTCAGCTGGGAAGTAAATTGCGTTACAGTTGAGGAAAAAGAGAAGAATAAGAAGAGATTAAACGCAATTATAATGATGGGAACCTTGTGCTAGTTTCAACATTTTCAAATATCAAATTACCCATTTACTATACTCCATACATTTTTTTCCACAATTTAAAATCATTTGTTATTATTACAATAAATGTTGTTGTTTCTACTATTGCTGGATTAGTTATGATTTATATTATTGTTTAGCATTTGATAAAATAATTCCTAAATTTGTTAAAATTCATTGTCAATTAGGCTTTTATAACCACAACGATTTATTTAAAAATTAAATTTTATATTTATTACAGCGACTATGAGTTGAGGCAGAGCTGTGGACGTTCCCACTTTGTTAATTTGTATGGTGATGAATACGAATTTTATATGCCTGGCGAAGTCGATGACTGATTGACTTGAAATTTTTTGAACACAAAATACATGCTAACATTTTTGGTGGGCGTTAAAAAGGTTGAATTTTTATATGTACACATTTTTATAAAAATCTTATTATGTATGTAAATATGTTTTCATGACTTTACTGGTATTTTAAATATTACAAAAAATGATTGCCATAAATTATTTATTTCTGATTTATGTAGTGTTGAAAAGTGATTTCCCTTGAGCATTATTAGGAAAAATAGAAACACTGCGACACGTTACTAAAAAAACACAAATTAAATAAACAAAAATAAACAATTTGATTTGTTGGCAAGCGACTAAAAAAGAGAAAAAGTAAAAACCAAAAATTATGATAATATTTAATTTGTTGTTTTTGACATTTAAATATACACTAAAAACCAGTGGCGCATAACGAATATTTTTTATTTCTCAGTATTTAATATCACTCATACAACCTGTTGCCACAAATTTTAGGCAAAAGCGTGACAATTATATGCAAATCGGGAGAAAAGGTTCGCAATAAAGATTCCTAAAAATATTTAAATTTAATATATGTAAGTTTACAAAGTAAATTCTATACAACACATTTTGTTTAATAAATTTTTGTTAACATAAATAATCGTTTTTGGAATACGTGATTTATGATAATCAAATAATTGAAACTGTGTTCTTATTTGTTTATCTAATGAACACGATTTTTTTTATAGTTATGTAAATTCAAATTTTCGAATTTAGATTTTCAAATTGTGGCCTTTTTTTATTAAAGTAAATCGAGAAATGTTAGTCTTAAAGCTTTTTATTCTTTCGTTATCAACAGATTTTATTAAAGTTTATTCTCTTCATGATAATTTTCTCTTCATATTCTTTTATATCTTTCAATAAACTTGGTGCTTTTCTGAAGACATAAAACAGATAAATTTTTTTTATTAATAATAACATCGTATTGATACGTGATTTGAAGTGACTGTGTTAAATAAAATGTTAAAAGGAAATCGAAAGATTTATGATAATGGTGTGTTGTTAGCTATAAATTAAAAGAACTTCAAGCACTAAGGAAGCCCAAAAAATTATTATAGTTTTTCGGCCGTAGTCATAAAAAATAAAACTGATGAAACGGATTTTCTATAAAAATGTGCTAATTTTTAATTTTTTTTAACGCCTTTCCTCATTTCGTTGCGTGTGGGTATAAAAAGAAAAGGATTTTAATAATTCTAAGCATTTAGTTTTTATTTGGAAAGAGTTTTTTTTTTAATTACTTCATCTCCAACCGGTGTCTACTGAATTAACTATTTCTCTTGTTTAGGTTTGTATTCTACAACTCGTCTAATTTTTAGCTTATGGAAAAACCCAGTATTTTATTTTTTTGTTTTGCTTTTCATAGTTTTCATTGATTTTGCTCACACATATGAGAGTATTAACAATTTCTAACGCTTAAATATCCTAGAATACTGTAGCGATGTAAAAAAAGAAAGTTTCACATTATACTTTCTTGAAAACATAACTTTTAAATAATAACTTTTTAATTTCCTAAAGAAAAACATCTTTCCTATGTATACATTGGTTTCGTTTCCTTTTGCGTACAGAAAGATCTCGTGCAATGCGAAGTAAATTGGGAATTCCTAGGAGACATGCAGGTATTAAGAAAAAACCCGGAGTCAGCTTATTATTTTCATATTTTCAGCAGATAATTTTGCAAAGAATTTTTTGTATGTAAAACATTTTACGTTCTGGTGCCAACAAGATTTACCTTCAGATTAAAGGGCTTTCAATATTTCTTTTTTGCTTCCTAAATATTAATGGTCTAGGAACCATCTCATACACAGAAAAAATTAAAAATTGTCTCTTATCACCAAATTTATACCAAATTCATAGAAGCAACCCATATGTTGATTTTGAACCTATAACCAAAATGATTATATTGATAGTCATAATAAATACGAAAGGTCCTACAATCATTTAAAAAAAAATCATGGAAAATAAAAAAACTATATTAAATATCAACTTTTGTTATTATCACAACGATTTTTTTTTTTGGTAAGTATCATTAATAAAGCATAAATTAATGATGCTATCATTAAAAAAAACAGTTAATGTAATCATAATAGTTTGCTTTTAATTAAGTTTTTTATGAAAAATTTTTAACAATTATTATAGGCCCTTTTTTATTTTTAATGACGATATAATCTAAGCTCCACCCTATACTCGCTGCCAGAAACCTGTTCATATTTTTAAGCCCAAAGATATTTACTCTAAATGTTAATTTGTTATACAAAATATTTTTTTAATTGAAATTCTAAAGGCAAAATAGCTCTTTACTTTAAATTATCAATAGTAAAAACACTCGGACGCTTATTACAAACATTAAGCATTAAAATTAAAAAAAAAAAAAAATTTATAAATCTACTCTTGTTATGGTCACCCTAATGTTTACACGTACGTCTTTGCGGTGGTGTATTTTTAGAAACACATATTTAGGAAAACCCAATATTTTCTGAAAATATGATTTCAATAATTGTAAATGAAACTCATAAAGTAATACATAATAGCAAGAACAATAACCATATATTTTATGATTAATAAAATTGTTTTTATAGTTTACAGTTAAGAGCAAAACAAAGGCAAAGAAAAATTGTTCAAACTAATTTGCAAAGTCATAACCAAACGCATTACATTATATCATAAAAATACAAAGCAGTAAAAGAACTAATTTTTTTAGAAATATATAAAACGACTGAAAATAAATTTGGTTTCAGTACTATACGATGTTATTATTATAAGTGCAACGTACACTGGTTGGGTTTTGATTATGTTTTTTGTTTGCAGGTTACCATATCATTGGCAAATGTTACCATAATATGGTTAAAATTAAGTAATTTTCCCGAAATAAACCACAATATGGTCAACATTTACCATAATTTGGTTTAAATTAACTATATTTTTTGGTCAATATTAATATGATAATTGTAAAAACTTACGTTTTTTGTAAATTAAAAACAATATGATAAAAATTTTACAGATTCTGGACAGTAGTAACCATATTACGGTCAGAATTACAAATTATATGGTTAATGTTAACCATATTATTGTTAAATTTTTCACAAATTTTTTTCATTTGGCTTTTTAAGTATCAACTTTTACTTTCATCTTTTATTCCTGTTACGTGTTCTGGTCCACTTTTAAAAGCAAGCCATTTCAAATAATTTTCCAGCCTGTTTTCCTGGATTATATGTACTACTCGATAAAAATAATGTATTTTAATCAATAATTCGAAGAAAATAATTGAGAGCAAGTTAAGCAGTATCCCAGCGGGAAAATGGAATTAATAGGAATCGAGAAAGTAATACATATCTTTTATGATATTTGATTCCAGAATTCATTATTCTTAACACATACCATGTCCTAGGATTGTAATAAATTATTTTAATGTATCCTGCGAATGAATTAAATAATTCATTCTTTGGAATAAATTATATTATTCAAAAGTCTAATAATAAAAGTCTTCTCCAATGCCGTTTGGAATACATTTTTTAATACCTGTTTACTTTAAATAACTTTGACCCACAGACATATAATTTGTGCTTTGACCGTACGCTTTCAAACACAAACTGCGACTAAAATAAAAATTATAAGTAGGCGACATAAAGGCAGCAAAAAAATAACGGATTTTTGTTAAGGAAATATGTATGTAAAGCAAAAACACGAATAATTGTTACTAATAGAAACAATACATTCCTTGTTCTGCAAATGTGGGAATATACGTGGTAATCAGTGATTAAATTTTGTGTCTGATGAAATTACCTTCTCGATTCCAATGAATGCATTATTATTCTTTCGAAAATAATGCATTATTTTTTTAATTATTTATGTAATCAATTCCTCATTTTCCCGCCAAACAACCATAATTTTGTTTTGTTTCAAACATATAATTGGCCAATGCTCATATGGTGTTTTCTTTTCTGACAATAATGTTTCATTTATGCTACTATTCGCGCGGGTTTTTGTTTTATTCCAAAAATATATCCAAACATGTGAAAAGATGCCGTTTTCATTTCTAAATATTTTGCAAACATTTCTTACTCCCAGTTATAATTAAATGTTATATAATACCGTAGTTTGCATATGCGTTAAGTACTGTTTGTGCAAGCAAGTATTTTTTTAATAAGTTTTTCTTTTGTTTGCCTTCAATTTGTGTTGTTTTGTGATTTTTAGTTATATTGCGATGAATATAAAAACTTTTTGTTTCTCTTTTTGTATTTCTTTTGTTTTACTTTTATTTTTATTATTTCACTCTAAATATTGAAAATCAGTGTTGTTAACGCTTATTGGAATTCAAAGAAAATTTTATGTTAAAAATTGCTACAACAGCGGTGAATATCGCTTATAAGTACAAACTTTGCATTTTATAGTTAACACGCTAAATACACATTAGTGTTGAGTGTAAAACGTAGCTATTATTTTGTTCCATTGTAATTTAGAAAAATGTATCACTTTCTAAGGGTGCGTGTTATCTGGTAAATATATTACACAATTATAATGCATTATTATTTTTAAGAAAAGAAAACACCAATAGTCAAAAATAAACCCGACTTTTTCTCGAGTATACTTTAGATCAATAGTGTTTACATGCGTTTAAGGCCGGTTTTAGTTTACAGTATAAATTTGTTTGACAATGACTATGGACAATTATTTTAAATTAAAATTTAAACATGCACTCCCGTTTTCATAAACGTTTATTTAATTAAACAAACGCTTATTAAGGAAAATTTTTATAGAAAATTTGTTTTGTAAACCTTCATTAATTTTTTATGAATACGGGGACAATATTTAAAATATCATAATTTTAAACATACTATTGTTATAATTACCCATAACGTTTTTAGAGACAACCCTTATATGGTTACAGATTTTGGATGATTGAATTTTACCATAATTTGGTTGTTGATGACAATAATTTGGTTAAAGTGACCATTAGAGTGGTCCATGCTTACATAGAAAAAAAAATTTTCCAAGAAGAAGTTACGCCACCCCATAGTTTGGTTACACCTACCATTCATATTATGTCTTCAAAATTTCAGCAACTTATCTTATCTACAAGGGAGTGCTCATCGAGCTTAAAGTATTAAAATTTTATGAAAAAGTCCTGAGAAAAACTAGTAAAGATATAAAAAGAAAAAAAATTAAGGAATGTATTAAAAATAATTTTTTTATTAAGATATACATAGTATTCAAACACACAAAAAAATAATATAAATAAAGAAATACTTAAAAATAATATTAATTCCATTTTGTTCAACTTGACACTAAGCTTGTTAGCATAGTTTTGGAAGTTTCAGTAGAAATTACCTTTCTGTTCTGTTCAACGACATGAAGTAAAAGTTGTTTTTCCTCCTCAATGTTTGTAAGTATCGTACTGTAATCTTCAAATAATTTTACACCCCTCTCCGCAGTGTCGTTAACCACACGCAAATTTCTTATGCAACTTTTGTCTTGAAGATAATCAACATTGTCATCCCAAGCCTCAGGAGGTAATTGCAAGAAAGAGTCCACGATTTCTAGAACTGATCTTCAAAGCATACAGTTGTTTTGCCATCCATCGAGCATGATGTATTGGTCCCGGAGTACACCAACTATTCCTTGCTGGAGGCCTATTAGCTCATTGTAATCACCACGAACTTGTTTTTTTCTAGCTACATCAGTCGCAAGGCTCTCAAGAGTATTTTCGGCAAACTGTTTCGCGATAGTATTGAAGTCAATACAATCGTAATGATCTTTTGGTAATGTATGCCAAACATCACTAAATCTTTTGAATAATGCAATCATAGGAGACTTTGATGGCCCAAAGCACAGTGTAAATATTTTTGAAAGCATTATTCAAACACGTGATGACGACAACCAAGCCATAAAAGATCACGGCCCGTCTTTGCTTCGAGTAGACTGCACGCTCCTCCTTTGGCACCGGTATTAGAGGCAGTAGTGTTAAAGCTGATACCTCGGACTTTATTTGTAACATTCCACTGTTCCATTGTGTCAAAAACAGCATCAGACGTGTTTTTGCCCGTTCCTGCAGTAAGTTTGGGCACACTTAACAGTTTTTCCGAAACATTACCGGAGACAAGAATAGGAAGGCGTTCTACTTTCTGTTTACCTATTATATCAGGCAGTTTTTTCCCATCCCAATGTATTACAAGCGGATACTTCGGGTTGAATAGTTCTTTTATATTCGCATTGAATTCTGTCCTTGCTTTTTTTTTGCACGTCGAATTGTGCTTCGAGAGATTGGGAGTGCAGCAGGATTACAACCAAGTACTGCAGACAATGGAATAATCAGTCGCACTGCTTCTCTGTCAGTTATTTTGTTACGATCCAGAGCGCTGGTTACATCTTGTGTAAATATACCACTATTCGATGGAACAACGACACTTTTACTTAAAGGAACCTGTGTCGTTTTTGGCAAAGTAACCACAAAATCATTGGTAGTTGCACAGATTTAAGAGAACGTTCTTTGGTCTTTTCTAGCTTCTCGTCAATCGATGCCATGATCATCTTACGCTCACTTCCTTGATCTATGTGAAACTCTCTGTCTTCTGCAATTTTTATTGACATAGCGTTTGCATTGGCGAAATCAAAAAGTTTGTCTAGGACTTCTGTAAACAAATGCTCTCTATTTTTCTGTGCTTGCGAATCTCTTGTTTTATTTTTCTTTAAAAGCAGCCAGTTCTTATGAATTTTTATGAGTGTTTCAACGCAGTGACTTGGTTGCCTGGTTGGAATACCAGATTTGCTCCACACTTCTATGACTTCTTGAATAAGCATATGCGCAGAATCTTTCACATTTCTAGATTCATTTAATTTGTGGCGATAACGAAGTAGAACTTGTCAAAGAGGTGGAAGTTGGTTAATTTTTACCAATGACTCAAGATCCCGACATCCAAGTAGAAAAATATCTGCTAATTTCCAAGTTGATGAACTCTTTTTTTTGCTCTGATTCACTGAGTCTGACTTGTAATAAAACAAAATACCAAAAAAAGTAGAGTTAAACAAAGGCATTTAAAAATAAAAATCAAATTGATATTAATTCTTATTGGACCTTTGTTTTATAATTACTTTTAATTATTTAACTCAAAATTACCTTTTTTGGATACTTTAGTAATAAGAAAGGGAAATAAATTGTTAATAGATTGGTATCAAAAACCAACAGCATCAGGCAGAATTATAAATTATTATTCAGGACACAGTAAAAGAATTATTATAAATACTGCTAGAAAATTAATTACTAGGGTACTAACAATTAGTGACAAGGTTTATCACAGGAAAAACATAATTAAAATTAGAAATATATTAAGGGAAAACAATTTTCCAAATAGTTTAAGTTATGGATTAATAAATCAATATAATGATATGAGTAATGGGAATACAAGAATTACCAGTACAATAGAACCAATGATATATAAGTCATTATCATACATATCCAATGTTTCGGAAAGAATAAAATAATCGGGAATCTTTGACACTGACAAATATAAGGTAGCATACAAAGCTTATAACACATTGAACTGTTTATTTAGCAAGACAAAAGATAGAACTAGTAAATGGGATATGTCAAACATTGTTTACAAAATTCCTTGCAAGGGAAATGATAATGAAAGATGCAACCAAGTTTACATAGGTACAACGAAGAACAAATTAAGGACTAGAATTGCGGGACATAGATCCGATCAAAAATATAGGGACATTAATTCTAAAAAGACAGCATTAAGTCATCATTGTTATCAATCTAATCACTGTCCAAATTTTGAAGAAGTATCGGTTTTAAACACTGAAACTAACTACAAACGCAGATATATATTGGAAATGTTACACATAATTAATACACCAACGGCACAGAGAATAAATTTTAAAGCAGACACAGAACATTTAGCGAATAATTATAGGAATTTAGTTATTAAGGGATAGAAGATTAAGTAGATATAATAATATAAATATAGGTACCTATCGCAGCCTTGGAACAAGAGGGTTCCATTTGTTACATGAAAACCAGGACCTTCTTGTCCTTAGGTCACGACATACATATTATTTTGTAACAATGAAAATAAGGTTAATTATGTATGTAAGATAAGATAAAAATAAGTTTAGTTTTTAAAAAATTTTTATTTTATAAGAATTTTCATTAGCCAAAATATTTTTTATTATTGTAAATATGGTTTTTGAATTAGGTTTATATAGAGTTTGCTAAAAACCGTAAAAATATGAAACCGCGGTTTCGGTTCGGTTTTCGGTTTTTAAAATACCAAAGTTAAATTCATACATAAAAATATTAATTTTAATTGCATATAATACAATTTTTATTTATTCCAATTCAGGTACTTTTATTCGCCCTTAAGTGTATACCTGGGCCTGGCCAGGCATTTTTGGACTTTTTTCCAGTTTTTTTTTTATATGTATAATTATTAAGTATATTAGAACGAAACTTTATGTTTTCCTCAATTTCGCAATTGGCCAAATGAAAATTTTGTCATATTGTAACCACCTGGGCCTGGTCAGGCCCTTCCCTAAAATATATGTACTGCAGTAAATAAAATCAAAATAAAACGTTTCTAAAAGCATACACAACATAAGAATTCTTTCTTTTATGTTTTTTCGAACAATTATTTTATTTCCCTACAAAATGTTCCTGCTATAACCATAAAACTCCATACATATAAAAGTATTCCCAGCCTTGCCCAGGGGTTCGTTAGTGTGAGTTCTTTCTATAGCCACAAGATACTCCTTACAAAATTCAAGTGGCCCGGGTGGGAGTTTATGCCTCACAAATAAGGTGTGTACTTAAGAGTTATAAAAGAAAACATTTGTTCTTCTTCGTATTATTTTGAATTTTGAAATACCTTGTCATTGTTGAAGGCTGTTATGTATAAAGTTATTGTATATGAAGTACTAGTATGATGTTTAATTTGCAATTTCTTTAAGCATAAATAAATTGTTAAAGTAAAAGCTAAAACCGAGGTTTTTTTGTCGGTTTTCGGTTTCGGTTTTAAGGCATTTAAAACCGCGGTTTCGGTTTCGGTTAAAACCGAACAGCAATCCCTAGGTTTATAGATAGGAAATTTTTTCAGTTTATATGAATTGTTATACTTTAGTTAAATTTTTATTTTTTGTTATAATGGTTTTTGAAAAATTTTTTATGACAAATAGGTTTTTGAATTTAATTTCTGACAAAAATTTTTTCATTATTTTGTTATCGTTTTTTGTTATTATTAAAATTTGTTAATTTCCTGACGATGCTAACCAAAGGTTAGCGAAATATTGAAGAAAATAAATATAATTTTTTTATAAAAAAAGACCTCAAGCTTAAATAATTAAAAGTAATAATAAAAATCAAACATTTTTCTCAAATATATCAAAAACAGGACTCGATTGAGCACCCTATTCCGGTAGAGCTAGACAACTGAAATTATACAATGTTATTGCTATGGATACATGTTACAATCTGAAAATAAACAAAAAATTTTTTGGACCACTCTAGTAACCATATTATGTTTAAGTTTATGGTTGTTATTTTATTTTATTAGATATTGTTAAATTCAATCATATTTAAAGTTTCAGGTCAGGTAAACACTTTATTATTAAATATAAACAAAATATTATTAATCGTGAAAAAGTAATGCTAAAAAAAACAACAGTTTGTTTGTTGTTTTTCGGAGACCATAATATGGTTTTTCACCAAACTTTATCCATATTTTTAATTTAAGAAATATATTTTTAGTTTCGTTGCAATTCAAATACGTGCACGATAATCTGAAAAATTTCAAATCAAACTAACATTTTTAATAAATTCTTGAATTTTTAGCAATTGTAATTTAAATAAATGTGTACTGACTTTCAGCAACTTTAGTAAGGAACTTAATTTTAAGAAAATGCTTTAAACAATTTTATAAAAATTACACTACTTTCAAAATAACTTTTCAATCGTTCACGACTTTAATTACTTCTTAAATGACTTCTTACTTTTTGGCTGCTTTCATCTTATTGACATCAATCATTGTTATGGTAAATATTTAGCAACGATAACTTAACCCATTTAACACCTTATATTTACCTATTTCTTTCGCTATAAACTCTCGCTAGTTACTTTTTATATTATCTTTATTTTTTTAACTTATGTTGTTCCAACAAAGTGTTTTTATTGCTACAAAAAAAAATAATAATACCAATAAAAATTGTTTATGATTTTTTTTTTTTTGTTGAATTGTCTACAAGTTTTGTGGGGCAAATACAAGAGTCATTTAAAAAGATAAAATTGTTTCCTTAAATACGCTTTCTCTATTCTAGATTGGTTTTTTTATTAGATTTTTTTGTGTGCTCCCTACAGAAAAGTTGATTGTAGTAATATTACGCAATGCAATACCAACATAAGGTGAGTAAAATACACTCAAAATATTATGTAGTTAAATTCAAACGAAAATTCATTTCAAACAACTTAAAATTCATTTAAAAAACGGATCATCAACATTTCATTTAAAACAAATGATTTGTACATTCATTTTTAAATTTTTTATTTATTAAACAGCATATTCCGTAAAATTGAATAGTTTTTACTTCTAAAAAATATATTTTTACTGACAAAAATCAAACTACATAAAAAAATAAAAACGAAAAAACATTATTTTTTGGTAGTTTGTTTTTTGAATAACAAACATTAATGTTAAAATCAAAAAGTAATTTCAATTTTTGGGAATACAAAATTTTAATTTAAAAAGATTTTGTTGTTCGTGCTTAATTCCCAGTTTTTATTCTTGATAAAAACACTTGAAATTTATTGTTGATGGGATAAGCTATTCATATGCATTTCACTGGTTGCTTAGGCCAGATCATCAGGAAACTTCATCCATAAAGATTTTAGAAAAACTAAAGATATTAAACCAAATAAAACTGTAAAACGTATAAGACTTATAGCAACAGTTCCACTTGTAATAATATCAAAGTTTAAACAAAACACATCAACAATAAAAAAGTGGGATTATCTCATCTTACATTCCCCACTACAATTAGTTGAAATTCTCTCAACATAAATTGTAGTTGTAAGTAGGTTAAGAAAAACAAAATAAAAAATTACAACAACTTACAAAAGATGTTGTCAATTAAGTGTTTTTTAGGCCGTGCACTTGCCTGTTTATAATCAAAAAGTAATTTAAATTTTTGGGAATACAAAATTTTAATTTCAAAAGATTTTGTTATTCGTGCTTAATTCCCAGTTTTTATTCTTGATAAAAACACTTGAAATTTATTGTTGATGGGATAAGCTATTCCTATGCATTTCACTGGTTGCTTAGGCCAGATCATCAGGAAACTTCATCCATAAAGATTTTAGAAAAACTAAAGATATTAAACCAAATAAAACTGTAAAACGTATAAGAGTTATAGCAACAGTTCTACTTGTAATAATATCAAAGTTTAAACAAAACACATCAACAATAAAAAAGTGGGATTATCTCATCTTACATTCCCCACTACAATTAGTTGAAATTCTCTCAACATAAATTGTAGTTGTAAGTAGGTTAAGAAAAACAAAATAAAAAATTACAACAACTTACAAAAGATGTTGTCAATTAAGTGTTTTTTAGGCCGTGCACTTGCCTGTTTATAATCAAAAAGTAATTTAAATTTTTGCAAATACAAAATTTTAATTTCAAAAGATTTTGTTATTCGTGCTTAATTCCCAGTTTTTATTCTTGATAAAAACACTTGAAATTTATTGTTGATGGGATAAGCTATTCCTATGCATTTCACTGGTTGCTTAGGCCAGATCATCAGGAAACTTCATCCATAAAGATTTTAGAAAAACTAAAGATATTAAACCAAATAAAACTGTAAAACGTATAAGACTTATAGCAACAGTTCTACTTGTAATAATATCAAAGTTTAAACAAAACACATCAACAATAAAAAAGTGGGATTATCTCATCTTACATTCCCCACTACAATTAGTTGAAATTCTCTCAACATAAATTGTAGTTGTAAGTAGGTTAAGAAAAACACTTAATTGACAACATCTTTTGTAAGTTGTTGTAATTTTTTATTTTGTTTTTCTTAACCTACTTACAACTACAATTTATGTTGAGAGAATTTCAACTAATTGTAGTGGGGAATGTAAGATGAGATAATCCCACTTTTTTATTGTTGATGTGTTTTGTTTAAACTTTGATATTATTACAAGTAGAACTGTTGCTATAAGTCTTATACGTTTTACAGTTTTATTTGGTTTAATATCTTTAGTTTTTCTAAAATCTTTATGGATGAAGTTTCCTGATGATCTGGCCTAAGCAACCAGTGAAATGCATAGGAATAGCTTATCCCATCAACAATAAATTTCAAGTGTTTTTATCAAGAATAAAAACTGGGAATTAAGCACGAATAACAAAATCTTTTGAAATTAATGTTAAAAAATAAAATTATTAGTAAAATAACTATATTTTTATTCAATTTTAACAGTACGGAAAACGAATTTAATAACACACAATCAGTTACTGTAATAATTTTATAAGTGTAAGAATAAAAAAATTACATTGACATATTTTTCGCTCTTATATACTCCTCAGAAAATATATTAAACTTATTCTCTGAATCATAAGTATGAATCAGCCTTTTGTACACCCATATTTGTACACCGCATTCCTTGTGATCGGTGTTAAAGATAATAACGAAAGAAGGGGGCAAATATCGATTGAAATTGCAATACAATTAAAATGGAAATTTTAATTTTAATCACCGGTCGGCGAAAATTGGGCTAAGATCAATGCGAAATCTGCCACAATCATAAAAATATCGCTCCTTAATTGCAACGAAGTCATTTTTCAAAAAATCAAAAATTTTAACTTGCTTAACCTTTATGTCAACAGCTACATACCCGGGTATGTTTTGCGTTTTAAAACCGCTTTATCATAAAAAGTAATCATCGGATCGACGTGAAATTCCGTGATATGCTTAATAAAAGAGTTCTATAACATATTCCTACACCTGAGTGAAATTGGTCAAGTTGGGGCGAAGGGAAGAACAATTTTCAATTTGTACCCCTTACGTCAATAGCTGCATACCTGGATATGTATAGACAAACGTATACAAATAAAATTTATTTTACATGCTTATTGCATAAAATTACTGCCTATTTCACGATGTCACTCGAACGTTTACGTTCGCACAAATAACATGTAAACCAAAAACAAATTTTTCAATTTTGTTTTTGTTTTACATGTTATTTGTGCGAACGTAAACGTTCGAGTGACATCGTGAAATAGGCAGTTAGTAAGTAAAATTAATATTCAAGTTAAAAATGCACAAAACTAATATTATAATTAAAGATTAAAATTAACCAGTTGTAAATAATTAAACGTTTTTAACTGAAACTATTGCATTGCGACATATCAGTAGAATGAACTGCAAATATGGGTCTTTTGCATGATGTGCAGACCTTCATTGTTGGACGAGGTTTTTATTCAGCATCAAAAATATAACCGTTATTGCTGCCGCTTTTTCGGTTTGCTTACGTTACTCGCGTGTATTCCCGTTATCAAAACGTATGAAGCGTCCTATTGCCTAGAAGCGCCGTACACTTATCGCACCGCGATATAGCGGATGTGCGGTTGTTTTCCACAAGTCTTTAGTGTGAACGTTGCCAAAACGTGTGACGCCACTCTGTAAGAGAAGACCAAAATACGAATCAAACTCGCTTTTTGTTTGAGCTTTCCATATACAATGTTGTCGTGTAGGGGTTTTTATATCCTCACGCTCATAGCATTATTTTCCTGTCTCAAGAAAACTTAAGTCGCAAATTTCATCGGACATTATCAACCTGAATTTTTCCATAATAGAAACCCCTTGTGTACTTCTTACTGGTTCATAGTTGGCAGACTTTAGTATCTTGTGGGAACGGAAGCTGACAGTTTGTGGTGGTGCAGCAAACAAAATTATTCCATCAGAAAATTCGTCACTGTCTTCAGTTGCATCATCTATATTGTATTTTGGTAACTGAATTTTTTCCACATCGGAGTAATTTGGAGATACACTAGCGTCGGTTCCGTCCACTACTCCTTCGGACACTAATAAATCTTTGACGAATATGTTCTTGTTGTTTCTCATAATCAAGTGCACTTATTTGCCTTGGAGTGAGTCTTTCATCATCTGCCATTTTTATCTTTCTCTGAATTACCTTGTGTTCTAACATTTTTACCATAAATTAAGTTTGAAAACAACGAAAAAACTTTTGTTTGTTAACAAAACCCCATTTTCCAAATTTTTTAACTCACAAAAGTAAAAACCAAACTAATAACCACCTTTTTTTAATATTTCAACTCAAAATCGCCAACGCAAAACAGTATATAACAAAAAAAAATCCCATAAAAAAATATGTGTATACCCGGGTATGCTTACTGTTGACGTAAATATAATTTTTCAGCTGTTGACATATAGGTTAAAACTTAAAATTTTAACTGTCCTGATTAAAGCCGATTTTTCCCAACGTCGTCTGGTAACCCTTTATATAAAGTTTATATATTATAAACCACCTTTTTACAGGGCATTATCAACACTCTCGATTTATACGGGGCGTAAAATGCAATGCCTTATGACGTTTAAGGGTGAATTTTTTTAGAATAAAACACGCTGCCCTTTTAAGGAGCAAAGCATTTTTAAGAAACGAACACCAAATTGCATTTTTTTAAATAAAATGTTAAATTTTTTGTAGAAAAGAAAACACCATAAGACTTTTACTTGTTCTCTGTGTAATTGATAAAGAGTATTGTCTTATTAAACGAATTAAAAAAAAATTATTTGTTAATATTTATACTTATGTATTATAGTACTGACAAAAGTCAGGGATCTTGAATCCATAAAAGAGATTTAAATTTAGTAAATAAATGAGTTTAACATTTTTCTAGAAATAAATTTTTTTCTTGCAATTATTGAGAATATTTCGAAGACAATCTTAATTATCATTAAAATAATGATCATTATGAATATTTAAAATTATACTGCTACCATTGTCTAAAAATTGTTGTGAGAACCTTATCGTTTATGGCGTAAATGACTTCCATGATTATGTAAATAAATTGTTCTTTAATGACCTATTTATCCATTGACTTGAATTTCTGAAGAAAATTACTTCGTTCCATCTTTTTTTCAATCTTCTTGTCGCTATTTTACTCAAATTGTGACAATATGCCATCCGTCTACAATATATTTCCTGTTAACCTCGTTGTGAATGATAAATCAGGTTGAGTATTCTTTTTTTTTCTCGCAAAACAATAAATAAATACGAGAAATAGAAACTGTCGAATGCAGCTAAATAAGAGTTTATAAATGTACAAGAAAAATGTAGGATACAAGATAGAAACGCTTAAATGAAAAAAGAAACATGCACAAAACAATAGAAGAAAAAAGAAATCAAAACTTAATGAGTATTGTTTAGTGACAATACAATCAAATCCAAAATTTTAGTATCTGTATGTGTGTTTGTTGCCAGTTAAATGCATCCTTCACACACAAACACACATATTTACAATCGTATTTTAGAGAAAAAAAAATCAACATCATAATCTAGTTCTTATATTCTTGTCATATTATCACACTTATTATCTCTTTTATTTTAATTTTTTCTACTTTCCTTTTGTTTAGAAACTGACAATGTCGTGAAAAAAACAAGAGCTGAAAAGAATTTTTATTCGCAACAAACAACAAAATGTTGTATTATTATTATTTCTATTCTTTTCTAACAATAATTATCAGAAGCATCCTTTGATTCTGCAGTAGCAGTGGCGGCAGTAGTCATCATTAACACTCTACTTCATAACACCGCCAATCAACTATCAACTGGCAGCCATTGTACTCATATTGCAACACTTTTTAGCCATTAACAAAGTCATTAAACTACTTAATGAGCACAAAACTAAACATATTTCCCCCACAGATATACACTCACTTCTTCTGCCACTTGAAAAAAAAAAACTAAAAGAATAATAAATAGTTTTTCTGTTTTTAGATTCAGTACATTTCCTGAATTTTTCTCCATCCTATTTTTTTATATTTTTGGCTTTAACTGCTGCTGCCAATGATGATTGTTATTATCTTTATTATTTTATATGTACAAAAATACATTTTAAGGGTTTTCATGACATCGCTAAAAAGTCTCGCAATGAGTATATGCTCTCGCAAATAAACTGTCAAAATGGTTGTATGAGAATCAAAGTTTGTACCCGCTATTTCCCGCAATTCCGGCTATTCCCGGGATCTACAATTGTTTTCAATTCGCCTTTCCTTGGAAATTATTGTAAGATTCACGGGAAATTTTGAAGAAAAACTTTGTTTAAAACTTTAGTTAATCTACACACAAAAAAATTCATAGGTAAAATTACCTAAGAATATGGTATAAAATTAACTAAGCGCAAGGGTAGCATGACAGTATCTAAGTTTCTTAGGTAATAAAACGTTTAACTTAGGTAATTTCTATGTTCGAAAAAGTATCTAATAATTTTGTTAAAATTACAAAGAAACTTTGGAAATTTACCAATGATAGCAAAGTTAGTTTATATTTTTATTTTAGAAAAGTTATGTAAGTTAAATTTTGTACAAGAACATAGGTTTTAGGTAAATTTACTACATACTTTTTTTTTAATAAAAAAGCATTTTTTAAAAAAACTATATACTTTTTTAACCTTTTTAATTTCATAATATGTATTTTATTTATCAATTCATAATGTGTATCAATTAATTTACTGAAACTTTTTGTTGTTTCTTAATGTTCCGGGCTGTTTTTTGGGCTCATTTGAGGTCAAAGGATTAAAACTAATCTTGTCTTTGAAATCCATATTGATCCAGCATCGTGTCGTCCTAATTAATAATCTTCAATAAAAGTATTAAATAATAATTGGTTTTATTGTAAATATATCGACCCCTTTGCGCGAAATGATCGTATATGCCAATTTTTTTTAAATTGAGTTTTTGATGCAGTCTTGTTCTACATTCAAAGAGACGTCACCTGACAAAATATTATAGGCGAATTCCACTTCGTTACTCCAAAAATTGAATGTATATTTTAATATTGATATTGCAAGCGAAAGCAGAGAAAAGAAGAGAAAAGTGGCTGTCCTGTAAAATTTGGTTTTTGTAACATACGATAATTTCGCGCAAAGGGGTTGATATTCTGTCTTGTTTTTTTTTAAAAAGTTTAGCGGAGTTCTTTATCCTACACTGAAAGAATTTTCTTCGCAATACTAACGAATTTTGACATTAATCTCATGAAAAATTGGATCAATGAAACCTGTTTCATTAAAAGGACTTAATGAAACATTACATTAGATCCATGAATATTATTCATTGGATGAATACTTTCAATAAAGTAAATTTTTTTTTTTTTTTTATTTTTTTTTTCTTTTTTCTTATTTTATTTTACTTTATTTTATTTTTTATTTTTTTCTGTCTCTGGTGGGATTCGAACATGTAACCTCGGTGCTGATAGACTAGCTCGCTACCAGCTAGTCTACCGGGGCAGTATAGTTTTTGTATAAAAAAACTATGTTTTTTTCTCAATTAGGACCGTAAATATGAGATTAAATTGTCCATAATAACAATAACAACGTTGATTGAAAGTGGATTGAAAGTTTTTGTTTCATTACTATAATGACATTTTTATTGTCATAATGAAAATTTAAATTTATGAAGGCAATTATTGAAATATGTTGCTTTTATAAAAAAATTTTTTGATTTCATAAATTTAATGGCATACATGTAACATAAGATGTATGAACTTATTAAATCCTACATTTTTTAAATAACAATTAAACATTTTTTTAAGGAAACTATAATTTTGTATTAATTTATGAATATAGTTATGTTTGTATATTGTTTTTTTAAGTTCCCAATTAAAATTTTTTGTTTAACTTGGACAAACTTAAGTTTTCATATATCCAATGAAAATTTTTAACGTAATTAAGAAATCTAATGAAGCGATTTTAACGAAAATACTTCATCAAACCTATGAAATTCCATTTAGACAATGAAAATTTTCATTTACCCAAGGAAAACGTTTTTATGAAAATGATTCATTAAATATATGAAGCATTTTTCTTTCAGTGTATGTTAATAATACTCACTTACATGCGTTGTATTTTTATCCTTTATTGAATAGTTGGGGGTGCTTTAATACCATGTGAGATAAGGCCATGATGGCTTTATCTCTCATTCAATAGGGAGATAAATGCTTTTTTTTTTTTTTTTCATTTGAATGGGAGATAAAGCCATCATGGCCTTAGCTCACATTAGCAATATTAGAAAATGGCTTTATCTCTTATTTCAGTTCCGGAAACACTAAAGTTAAGTATTGAAATCTGGCTTCGCATACTAAACTTTTTCTGCGTGGGGTTTTTCCTCCAGTAGGGCGCGGCAGGTGGCTTCGCTGAATAAAGTTTTCCTGCGTGCGACGCAAGAATAAAAAAAGGTTTTTTAATGATAACTAAGGATTTTCCCTTTTACAGAATGTTAACACCATGCATAACAATATTCTGAAAAAATATGGCTTTATCTCTCATTTGCGAAAAAAATATGGCAAAATTTTAAATATGACCTTACCTCTCAATGATTGGGCAATAAGGCCATTATGGCTTTATCTCCCATTCAATTCAGCAATAAAGCCATAATGGCCTTATCTCACATGGTTTTAAAGCAACCCCCGAATAGTTTTTAATTTAATTTTTTTAATTTTATATTTAAAAATTCTAAATTCAAATTTATATTTGAATGTTTTTTTTCACAATTGAAAAATAAAATGAATGTTTTTTTTCACAATTGAAAAATAAAATAAACATACATACATATTATAAAAAAATTCGAAGAAGATACCTGACCCAATTAGTAATACTAACAAAAATTTTAGGCAATACTTATTGTATAAATTACCAATTATTTAAGACAATAAAACTTAGTTTTTTCTTTTTATATAAAAATAAATTACCTATGCACGCCTTGGTAAAATTACCTAAATTATTTTTTTGTGTGTATGTGAGTCTCGTGTCTTTTGTTGTTTTATCCAACTAAGTTCCACCACGATATTAAAATTTGCTTCAATTTAAGACTTATTAAGCTGATTTTTGAGAATGGGCTTTATATGATGCCTGTGGTAAATTATCGACCAATCGTCACGTTATTTTATTCCTTGTGTTAGGAAAATATAGTGGGCTTAATTTTACAACAATACTTATTATAAAGTTTTGCGGCTGAGGACGCAGTAATGTGTTTTCTGAGATTGTGTTTTATTTGGGGCATATCGAGTGATTTCTAGTCTTATGATAGCAGATTGTGAAAAAATATACCACAAAAGAATTATTCGTTACGCTTTTTGCCATACTTGCATGTTTTACGAGAGTGGTCATAAATTCTTTTCGTTTTTGTTATATGTACATATGGGGGATTTCATGTCAAGTGACCTAATTTCTAAATCGATGTCGTCCGATTTGGATGAAATTTGCACCAAGGTTAGAAATAGTTAGTAGTAGTTTTCATCAAGATCGGTCAAAAAGTTTCTGAGTTAGGTGGGTCAAAGTTTGACATTTTGCCCAATCAGTTGTTCTTTCTCATCCATGTAACTAATAATCTATTGCTGTTAGCAAAATTTGTCCCAAGCTTAGAAAGCTATCTGATCAATCGTCTGAAAAAAACATTTTTTTTTAATTTTCTTAATCCAAATTTTAATATTTTTAATCAGGCTTAAGTTCATCAAATTGAATTTTTCACTGAATTATTTTTATGAAGAAAGGAATTTTACAACATGAAAATTAATTAAAATTGTTATTTACAATTTTTCATTCTTGACTGACCTGTGATTCGAACACAGGCGGCTGGCCTGAGAATCGAACCCAGGCGGCTGGTTACCCTGACATGTTTCAATCATAACCACTTGATCTCTTCAGAGGGATTTGCCGTCTTACTGTCGCACCCATCGATGATTGCTGACGTCAATAGTCAAACATCAATCCTTAAACCAAATTGTATTTTTACCTTTGGTAGATAGAAATTTGCCTTTTTTGAAAGATTATCCATTTTAATTGATTTTACATGTTCTTCCTTACTTCTGTTTTTTATTAATAAAAAAAAATATTAAAATTTGGATTTGGAAACCATAAATAGTTCGACAAAAATAACCACAATACTGATTATTGTTAAAGCTAAGGCACGAGCTCTATGTGTACATTTGTCCTTCAAGTTGTGCTGAAAAAGGTCAACAAGAAAAAGAAAGACTAAATGATGATGATTATGACCGAAACATGTCAGGGTAACCAGCCGCCTGGGTTCGAATCTCAGGCCAGCCGCCTGTGTTCGAATCTCAGGTCAGTCAAGAATGAAAAATTATCAATAACAATTTTAATTAATTTTCATGTTGTAAAATTCCTTTCTTCATACAAATAATTTAATGGAAAATTAAATTTGATGAACTTAAGCCGGATTAAAAATATTAAAAATTTGGATTAAGAAACCGTAGTTCGACAAAAATAACTACAATACTGGTTATTTTTTAAAATTTTTTTTTTCAATTTAAAATTTTCCTACAATTTTGAGTCGTAAACTTGCGCTGTTCAATTGTGTATTTATTCAAACAGTTTTTTTGTATGCCTACCTTCGTTTTCAACAGAAAATTCAAGTGTAACAAATTACAAACAACAAATTCTTAAAATAATATGAGCACGCTAGTCTTTTGGCTTTTTTTTAACTAAATTTCACTGTTTAGACAAAAATTTTATAGTATATTAATTTAATTTTACATACTTTAATATTTTTTGTATTGACTTTTTTTGCAAAATCACATTAATTGTTCAAAAGCACACAAAAGTTAAAAAACGGGTTTCATAAAAAAAGTTCTCACAGGTTTCCCATTTGTACAAATGTCAATTTTAAGCGATTTTATAAAAAACCCTTATTATTTTTTTCTTGTTTTTCTAGATTCTTTTTTCTTGGCAATTATGACTACAAAGATTATGATGACAATGTTGATAATGATGAAGATGGCAAATAATAGTAATAACAGGAAATCCGTTACACAAAGACAAATAGCAACAACAGTTGTAGATAAAGTGGTAATAAGTTGTATTGTTATGAAAAGAAGAAGATGTTTTTTAGTTGAATTGCACCGAAGTTACAAAAGCTTTACACAGAATAAACTAGAAAAGATTTTTTTTTAGAATTTCATAAGACCAACAAATACAATAACAAATTATATTCGAAATAAATTAACCTAGCAAGAGTAACTTAGACCGTTACATTATTGTAGGGAAACATGCTAGAGTCTCTGGCAGGGATTCGACTCTAAAACTTCGCACAGACAGACCAGCTCACTACCAACTTGCCTACCATGGCGCCCTAATGGCATATCGAGCGCATATATTCACATAGTGCTATCTGTAATTTTTTCGATAGTTAATTTTTTTATAGAAACGTGCCCCCTTACTGAATTCTAATTTGTAATTTAAATTACAAAAGAAAAAAAAAAACATTTGTTTTTCAAAAAGGGTTTTTTTAATAAATTGTTTTCTGTGCAATCTAACATACACGTTAATATTAAAAAAGTGCTAACTGCATTAAAAAGTATTCGTGTATAGTAGTTGTAAAATAATAAAAATTGTTTTACAAAATAAATATTGACATACATACCAGAGAATGACAACAAGTACCCATAAGAATAATACACAGAGGTACTTACCCACGCTTTTCTTTATTGTGTATACACATATTTATAACGCAAAAAGTATGGTTATTACTTATACTTATGCACGGCAATATCTTCACGCAACCACATTCAGTAAACAAAAATACATGGATATTATGCAGATGTTATTCAATACCCATGAATGTGTTTTGGTTATCTGCCATACAAATAAAATATCCATGTTTAAAAAAATACCTTCAGTATTTTTGGCACTTCTGTGTAAAAATGAAAAAAAAAAAAAAAAATTTACCAAAAATGTGCTTTGTCACTAGGCAGGTATGGGACTATGTACATATTATTTATGATATCTAAAATAAATTTGTCCGTAACATCAGCTGTACCTATGTAAAACTACACATAAGCTATTTTAAAAAATAGGACCACGAGGGGTGGGAAGGAGCAATTTCTGCTCTCCGAAGGTATCTGACAGATTTTAATGAAATTTAAAACATAGATAAATTCATATTTATATAGACACTTGAGCTATGTATTTATTTAAAAAATAGGATAACGAGGGGAGATAGGGAGCAATTTATTCCTCTCCAAAACTAACCAACAGATTTTAATGAAATTTAAAACATAGATAGATCCATATTTACATAGACACATAAGCTATTAATTTTTAAAAAAATATGATTTAAAGGGTTATAGGGGGCAATTTCTGACTCTCCGAAACTATTTAATAGATTTCAATAAAATTTTAAAAATATAAAGGTTTTTATTTATTTGGACACAGTAGCTATGAAATTTTTCAAACTATGACCCCGAGGGGCAAATTACATATACGTTTTTGATCGAATATTAAAAAAAAAAACAATTTTTTAAACATCACATGCAACACTCATGCACAATAACATGTGACCTAAAAAGTTGACAAGTCAGATGTAAAAAGATGTCGTGTACATGTATCTTAAGCAAACGCTATAAATACATATGTGGTTGTTTCACTCTTTCTTATTAGCACAACATACAAATAAATACTTACATGCATACATAAAAACCCATATATTCTATCTCGTGTCACTTATATATGCAATGTGCGTGTGACAGCGACAAGTGGCTCTACGATATTTTTATTTTTGCATGTAAAAAACCTTTACGCATCCGCATAATTTTTTTGCACTTGTCGCTGTCACAAACACATAGTATAGGAAGACGACACGAGATGGAAGATATTGTTTTTTATGTATGCATGTAAGTATTGATTTGTATGTTGTGCTAATAAGAAAGAGTGTAACCGCCACTTAATACATTAAGCGTTTGCTGAGACGCCTTTCTGTAACGATTTAAAATTCAAACATTTCTGTTTAATAAGTTGTAAAGGACAGTTTTTCTTTAAAATTTTCAATCAGTGTGTGTATGTACACTCAAAAGAAAAATCAATCCAAACGTACTCAAATCAATCCGAAGCGGTATTGATAGTACGGTGAGTACGGATTTTCTTGAATCAAGTACAGAAAGATTGATTCAAGTACGGATTTTCAATCCCAAAATACTTAAATTATCCATATTCAATCCCGATTACGTACTTAATGTAATCCGAAAATGAGATTGGTTTAAGTAAAACTAAGATTGAATCAATCTCAAAATGCGTTTGATTCAAAAATTATAAAATTGTTTCAATCCGAACTCGTACTTAAAATTCTCCGAAAATGAGATTGATTTAAGTAAAACTAAGATTGAATTAGTCTCAAAACGCGTTTGATTTTAGTATTATAAAGTTGATTTTATCTCCAATTTGTTCTTGAAAAAAAAAAAAAAAGAAATTAGAAAGAAACAATTATTGATTACTTACCCGTTTTACACCTTAAAGAATGATAAAACACCAACATCATGCCCTATATGCTTTTTATTTTAAAAATCTTATGTACATATTTAACTAAAAATATAAACTAAATGAGACGCAATTTTCAAATTTACTTTTTAACCCTTCGTGATACACATGTGCCTGGCCGGAACTTTGTTTAATGTGTATAGATAATCAAAACATGCGTAAGCCGGAGGGTTAAACATAAAAATAATACATACATATATATATATATATATATATATATATATATATATGTGTTTTTCTTCTTCTGTTGTTTTTGTTGTTACTACAAACAAAATGCAAATCGTTTTGTTCTAACTTGTGTTGTTTTGTTGTAATTGTAAAAAAAAATTTTGAAAGACACACACGTACGCACGCATAAAAAAATGCAATGCTGAGAGATGAGACTAATAAGTTTTATGAGATAAAACCCTCATTTTGTAATTTTACTCTCAGAGCGGCACTTTCAACGAAAAGTTTAATCTTTTTTGTACTTGATTTAAGCATTTTATACTTATTTCAAGAAATATCGGGATTGATTTTTTAAAGTGATCCCATTTAGGATTGATTTAAGTACGTTTTAGTGTTATTCGTACTTGAATTTTTAAGTACGATTCGTGATTGAAGTAAGTATAAAAAGATTAATTTATCCCGAGTGTTTTTCTTTCTGTGTAGTATATAAAAAATTATAAATTTAAAGTATGGAAAATAATCAAGAAATTTTGGAGAAAATAAATAATGGAGTGTACAAGCCATTGAAAAAATCTGGAAGAAGTATTATATGGTCTTGCTTGTACGAAATCCAAAAGGATGATGGAAGTATTTTAGAGGGGATCGTATATTGCGGTACATGCACCAAACTTTTAAAATTTGTTGCTCGCCAAACGTCAAACTTGATAAAACATAAGTGTGTTCATTCACAGCCACAAGACATTGCTCCAATAAAGGTAAATAGTACAGACAAAAAGCTTTGCTTTGATGTGTTTATGGACTTTACAATAGAAGACTGTCGGCCTTTCAGTACTGTTAAAGGTTCGGGGTTTCGTAAAATGATTGAAACGTGCATAAAAATGGGCGCCAAGTACGGAGAAAACATTGATGTAGACAGTCTTATTCCCAGCGCCAGGACATTGTCCAGAAAATGTAAATTAGTGGCCGAAGAAAAAAAAAGAACTTAAGCCCCATATACAGAGACTGTTTATCAATGGCGAGCCTGCAGCTACTATTGATATGTGGTCAGATGGCTTTATTAAAAGAAGTTTTTTGTGTGCCACATTGCATTTTCAAGTAGATTTTAAACTTGTAGAGATTACTTTAGGAATGAAGTCAATGGACTTCAAAAGCAATTCATCAATTAATATAAAGACAAAATTAAGCAACCTTTTGGAAGAATTTGGTGTAACTCATTTTTCAAATACGGTATTCGTCACTGATCGTGGAAGCAATATTGTAAGCGCTCTGAAAGATATTACCAGATTAAACTGTTCTGCCCATCTCTTTTCTAATACCTTGCAAGATGCTTTCGAAGCCACAGACGAATTAAAAGGAATAATAAGTGCTTGCAAAAAAATTGTTAGATACTTAGGCTAATATGCAGCATATGCTCAACACAACTTTAAAAAACCATTGTCCAACAAGGTGGAATTCGAATTTCACAATGTTCAAGTCGATTTTTGACAATTATGGAAAAATTAATGAAATTATTTCTGGCAATGCTGAGAGACGAAATTTGTTAAACTTCAATATGTCTGTCCTGCAAGGCTTAGTTGAGATATGTAACGACTTTGAAAAATTTTTCAAAAAGCTCCAATCCAGTCAATCTCCTTCGCTTTGTTTTGTTGTTCCTTGGATCACAAAAGTTAAATCTATTTGCTCTATTCAGAATAACGAAGAACCCGATATTGCGGCCTTAAAAACGAATATTTTGACACATTTGGAGAAGTGGAATTCAAATTTGAGTGTCTTGCATAAAGTTGCATTATTTTTATATCCTCCCGCAATACCTTTACAGCTGAACGAACTAAATGATATAAAAGAGTTTTGCATCACAAAATTAACAGAAACAAGCAATACAAGTAGTCTTCAAGACATCGAGCCGTCAACCGTTTATAGTTCACCGAGTAGTTCCCTTTCCCCACAAGCGCACCAACAACTTTCCTCAATATTATTACCAAGTAGCTCATCGATAACTATATCACCGCCAGCCACTGCATATTAAAGTTTCTTTTTCCCCACTTTAACAAGCGAGTCAGAGCCCATTCTGGAAACAGGAAGAAATGAAATCGAACGTTATTGTAATGAAACCGTAAAACTAACAGAAGATACCTGCCAGCAGCGCAGCGTCCGAACGCGTTTTTTCCCTAGCTGGTAATGTTATATCCGAGAAAAGAAACCGATTAGAACCCAAGACAGTGGACAGCATTTTATTTTTAAATTCTTTGTATAAAAAGAACATTTGGTAAAATGTGTTTTTACTTAATGTATATACCATAAGAAATGATAATGAAGTTTTGTTTGTTTTTTAAATTATTTTTTACTTTGCAAAAAATTAACTTTAGTTTTAAGAAGAATATTGATAACTTTGTGTTTGTTTTTAAAAATTACTTTTATTTTTTATTTTGCAATAAATGTTGCTTAGTTTAAAGAATAATAAATAAATGTTTTACTATCTTCACTACACATTATTGAAAACATTATTGAATTAAAGTTTGATTTACAAAAATAAAAATAGCCGTTTTCCTTATAATGTAACAAAAGTAAGTGTTTTTGCCCTGGTTTGCACATAGCTACTGTGTCCAAATAAAAATATCTATCTATCTTTTAAATATCATTAAAATCTGTTGGATTAAATCCTATCTTCCTTCTAGTCCTATTTTTTAAAAAAATAAAAAGCTTAAGTTTATATGGATCTATCTATGTTTTAAATTTCATTAAGATCTGTAAGATAGTTTCGGAGAAGCAGAAATTGCCGCCAACAGCCCCTTGTTGTCCTAATAAAATAAGCTTGCCGCCTTAGTCAAATCTTAAAAAGCATTAAAATTATATTGATATTTTTCTGAATAACAACACAAAAAATTTGCTTCTAGTTTCAACATTTTTAAAATTGCATTTGCCATCTCTGCTCTCTCTCGCGCTCTGTATATTTACGTTATACTTACGGTAATACACATACTTATATGGGTATTGCAGATAGCTAACAGAAATTTTATTTATATCTGCATGTACATTCAAAAAGAAGAATGAATATGCAAATACACATTGGCAGCGTATACCTATACATATTCAACTTTAGCTTCCCAGCGGGAAAAAGAAGGAGTACGGAGGCTTTCCAGAAGGCCTCTGTACCCCTTCTTTTGGATAAACAAGGCCTTCTCGCTCCATTCCATACTCATATCTTTTTTACACGCGTTGTCATTGCGGAGAAGGCCTTCCGCTTTCCATTCTTCCCCAGAGCTTCTTAAAGGCCTTCAAATAAATGGCTCTTAGAAGGCTTTCCAGAGAATGACTTTCAAAAGGCCTTAGCAAAAAGGTTATCTTGAAGGGCTTTTAAGAAAGGTATGTTAAAAGGCCTTTCAATTAATGGCTCTTAAAAGGCCTTTCAGACCATCCTTCTACAAATGCATTAAAGGTCATATTGAAGGGCTATCAGTCTAAAACATTAAGGAATATTTCCTTACAAATGAAATTAGAAGACTGAATAGGCTTCATGTAACGTATGTTTATATATTTTATTAAACTTATTGGGGTTTAATAACACATGTGATACCTATTTTTTTATTGAAATAATCAAATTTGCTAAACATTGTAAATAAAAGTATACCTATAATAAAAAAAAACTTTTAAGCACAAGTACCTATCTTCCTTAATGGACAAAACTCAACTAAAATGATTTACATTATTGTTTTTATTTTGTATTTTAATATGCACCTACTTTGTTACTTTGTTTTTATAACGGGATCTGAAAAAAAGCAAAACAAAAAATTTTACTCTTTCTCTGTTCCACTCCAACTAAAATGATTTACAGCATATTTTACTTTGTTTTTGTAAAGAGATCTGAATTCTTTTGCTTTTGCTTGTGCAAAAAAAAACAAAACAAAAAATGTTACTCCTTCTTTTCTCGCTTCTCATACCAAAGAGCCGAGGCCTTCTATGAGGCATTCTTTAGCTGTTACGTAAGAATATGAATTAAATCAAAAAAATTTTTAAGCAGGCCTTTAAAAAGGCCTGAAGTAAGAAGGTCTTCTGAGTTTTCCCGCTGGGTTGTTATGGATATTGATATGTATGTGTATGGTTTTGAACTTTACCCATGCATGCCCATACATGTTTTCTCTCTAATATTGAAAGAGTACTTAAAATGATACTTTTGTCATTCTCTGATACATACGTAAACATATGTATGTATATAACGCTGCAATTTGTGATCCACCAACAAATTAAATTTCCTTCAATAAGTTGTAGCGATCGGTTATATTTGATATAAGACGATGGGGGTGTTCTTGTAAACGGTTTATCGAGCAGAATTCGTCACAGTTATAATTTAACAAAAGATTAACTCTAGATTCCAAGAATTACCATATTACCCATAATGTATTCTCTTGTCATAGAAAAAACCAATTTCGTTTTTCTGCCAAGAAGAAAATCCGTGTGAAAGGACTACACAATTTCGGATTTTCGACCGTATAGTTTAAGAAAAAAATTAATGTATAATTTCAAAATCTCTTACTAGTTTTTTGATGTTGTACTTTTATTACTTCCTTTGAGCAAATTACAGCATTCGATATCGATCGAAAATACAATACAGTGGAAATTTCGATCGATATCGAATGCCGTAATTTGACGCCTGATCTAATTATTTTCTGAAAAATTTTCAAAAAACAATAAAAATTTTTCATGACTGGGTTGTATTTTCTTTAAAACACGTAAGACTTGTAGTTTCAAACGGCCATGCAATGTGCGGATGATGCACAATACCGCTTCTGTTAGGGAATGTGTGAAAGAAGAGTTACCGTCATTTCACAGTGCAATGGCAGTATGATTACCGAATTGTTTTGGCCTAAAATTGCAGATTATGAACTGGACGATGTGTAGTTTCAACAAGACTGTGCAACGAGCGAAATAACACTACCAATTTTCGCTTAATTGTATGGGAAGTTTTCAGAACGCGTAATTTAAGGTTTCATCGACGTCTATTCATCAACAAGATCATGAGACTTAAAGCCGTTAGACTTTTTTGCGGGCACTCGTCAAAGACCTTGCCAACGTGGATAATCTCCTAACGATAAAGTATTTAAAAACTAACATTCGTCAAGTTATCGCCGTGTTATGCAAGTGGTCGAAAACTACATTAAAAATGATCGATTGCGGCAACCAATCTCGAGGCGGTCATTTAAAAAAACCATTTTCTTTTATTCAATCATCTATGAGATGATTAAGTCTCTGCGATTTTTATCATTTTTTACACAGAAGTAAAAAAAACGGAAACAACGCTGCTTATCCAATTTTTTTTTTTTTTATTTTTTGGAAAAAAAAATTTGGCTAGTAAAGACAACGAAAAAAGTTGACAAAAACCAAATTTTTAAGATACTAAAATCGCTGTTCGTGCTTTGTACAGGTACAATTGTTGCATACTTCATCAATGTAAATAGCAGCGTTGTTCACGTTTTTATCGGTAATATATAAAAAAGAAAAATATATAAGAAACTATATTCTCATACATAAATTAGTAGAAAGCTGAGAGTTTTTGAAACGTCCATACTCAAACATGAACCGCAATCATATCGTATCCTTGAATGCTACGCAAAATGCCGGTAAAATTTTCAAAATTAATTATTATATATTAATAATCAGTATTGTGGTTATTTTATTGAACTATTTATGGTTTTTAATCCAAATTTTTAATATTTTTAATTAGGCTTAAGTTCATCAAATTTAATTTTCATTAAATTATTTTTATGAAGAGTGGTTGCAATCGAAACATGTCAGGGTAACCTGTCCGTAAAAACGCCTGGGTTCGAGCCCAGTGCCTATGTTCTGTAACTCTCGCGTCGAGAAAGTTTTCGATTGAAATGTGTGAAATGAAACAAAAATGCCATAAATTGAAACAAACAGCTGTTTTTCTCACTTAGCTGTGTCTGTAACTTTTTTGGCGAGTACAAGCTGTCACGTAAGGAAATTACTAGCCAATTTACAGAAAAAGTGTGTCTGTAACATTTTGGTGAGAAAAGTTCCCGCTTTGAACTGTCAAATAAACTCACGAATAAAAATGGGGCGAGAAAAAATTTTAACACTAATAAACAATTAAAAATGCAAAGAATAGTAATAATAATATTGTATTTTTGGCACATTTTTCATTGTTTTATTATTTTGCTTTTAACATTTTTATAAAATATACGAATGCCTTCAAAGCTCGTTTGCAAACAACAAACATTAAAGTCGCTCTTTACACAATTTGGCATAGCCGACGGTTGTGTTTTTGCCGCCGTCGTTGAATAATTTTCAATTTAAGTAAATTTTGGTCGCCGTCAGCGATATGTGCTACTGGCGTTCTGAACGTCTGCAATGTCACATTGACTTCGAGTGCACTATTATGACATTTATAACGTAACGACGTAATCTCTTTTGATAAATTTCGACATGAGTTACAGACACACATTTTTCTCACTTTTCGAGAAACGATGGAATATTTTGTTTCACATCTTTTCGATGCAAGAAGTTCTCACTAAAGTTACAGAACATGGGTACAGATTGAGTCAAGAATGAAAAATTATCAGTAAATTTTAATTAATTTTTCATGTTGTTAAATTCCTTTCTTCATAAAAATAATTTAAAGAAAATTAAATTTGATGAACTTAAGCCTAATTAAAAATATTAATTATTATTTATTGATATAAAAACTACATATATTTTGCTACATCTTTGGTTCAGTTTGAAATATAATACGGATTTTTGTACATATAAAGAAGGTTAAAGCAGTAAATTTGCTTAATAGGTTTTATTGTCTCTATAAATCTTTTTAATACAAATTCTATATTGAATAAAATTATCCTCACATTGGTCGAACATGTAGATACTTGTATTTGCATAACAAGGCTCTTAAGTCTATCAGTTAATATCACTCTTTAATCTAATAGGCCAGTATTGATTATTAAATCATAAATATTTTATGTTACATCCAACTCATAAAGGTGTGACTAGATTACAAACCATATTGGTAGGCACGTGGTAGGTCAAGATATAAAATCAACATGTTGGTATCTAGCACATGTGTATTAGGGCGTTCCACCTTTTTTTTCTTCTAAAAATTCTCCAGAATGCGAGAATCGGTTTTAAAAATAAGATTATTAGCCATGTTTCGACAGTCGAAATCACGTTAAATTTAAATTTAAAAGATTTTCAAATAAATTTAAAAAAACATATCTTTTTCTGATTTCAAAAGCAGTCCTGGTAAAGATAATACGTCCTCAAAGTATGAGGTATACATATATAAGGAAATGTTTTTATGAACTTTTAACACAGTTTAGTCTCACTTGAAAACCAATCTTTCCAACGCTGTAATGCGTTAAAGAAATTCTCAAAAATTTCTTAGAATATTGCGACTGATATTCCACTTAAGAGTTTAAAGACAAAAGAAAACTATTTTTAGTGTAAGGCCCTAATGCATGTATGAACACAAACACACATACACTTTAGCTATGCTACTCCTAGGATTTTGAAAACTTTAGTTTTAGAAGCTGAAGCATTTTAAATACAGGTCAATATATTTATAAATTCAAAAGAGACACAACTCCATAAGAGTTTAGATTTTAAGGTAATGGAAGCACTTTAAAACATTTAAAACATATAAACATTTATATGAACTTGTTGATAAGTATCAGCAACTGTATAAATCCATGTCGTAGGGAATTTAATAATTATCGTTATTTGTATTTTATTAGTTCAGTTTACCTTTGAATTTTAAGTGGGATTAGTGTTAATGCCTTAACATGTTGACGCTCCTTTTAAAAATAGCAATAACAATAATTATAAGTATCTAAGATTAATTTATTATTAATAATACAACACCATTATAATTCTGTGAGCAAATTAACTTAAACTGATGCAAACATTCTATGTACAAACATAAGTAAGTGTGAAGGTGCAAGTTTTACTGTGGGTTCTGTAGATTTACTTCTTTAAAATATTAAAGAAAGCGAGTCCTTAATTAATGCGATTAAAGTTGTATTTTAATTAATACGATTTAAAAACAAACACATTTAAATACGTACATATTTATACGCAGACATATTTTTATATATGCTTACATATTTTTTAATACTCCTTGCCGTTCCTTTATATTGCTTTATTATCCATAATGCTTACTAACGACATTATTTTTTATAAAAGGATAATAAAAGTTTTCGTTTTATACCCTCCACCACCACTAGTGCTGTTGAGTTTGTCATTCCGTGTGAACCCTTGTTAATATTCATCTAAGACCCCATGAAGTACCCTAGAGGGAAGCGAACTGACCCAAATTAGTCCCGTGATATAGGTCTTTGGTGGTAGGGACCGGTTCTTGTTTTAACACTTTCTATGGATTAGACCTATCACTTTTACATGGGGTTGTCATTGGAGGGGGTCAATTGACACCATTTGACCAGTCACACATCTATTCTTAATGGCCGTGTTTAGACAGTGTAGTATTATTTCAATAAAACAAGACGTAGAATTGAATTCAAGAAACAAATTTTAGAAAGACCAGAAAAATTTGTCACACCACCGGTGAAGACTGTTCTGTAGTTCTTTACTTTTTCTACCTTTTTGTTCTGCATAAACCAGTTACATGATTGGTTCTCCTATCACTGGTCATGAGTTCTTTCTTTTTGTACCTGTTCTATTTTCACAACTCACAGGACCAGTCTGTTGGACCAATTGACACAAATTTCCCGCAGGGTAAATACATATATTCTGAGTCCTTGAGTAATTCGAAGTCGATTTAGTTATGTGTTACTGTCTTAGTGTCTGATGAAAACAAGCCCACTTTCAAAAGACTTCAGAGAAAGAAACGATATAAGTATCAATCTCTTTCTAGTTATCTGCCTCAGCTTGGAATTGAAATTCAGCACTACCAGTTTTGTAGGAAAAAAGTTATGAGCCCAAATAGGAAACAACAAGATTTATTTTTTTATGACAAGAAATCATGCTGCTAAATTTTGTGAAGATCAGTCCATAATTTGGCTGCAGGAAAAATCGCCCAAAGAAAAAAGGGAAAAATTACCCAATTTGCGAAAAAGTGTTTATTATTCATATAAATTTAGTAACAAACAAATGTAAGTTTTATGTAAAAAATTGCATTGTATCTTCAACAGCTACTCGGCAGTACGGACAGCAATACATTTTTGAGCCCCCCGCCAAACTTTGTGCACTCTTCACTAGCTAAATATTAATTAATCACTGCATAGTTATAATCAATTACTCAAAACAGAATATAGCTTTTTGCAAGGTGGCATGCCAAACGTCCAGTGTCGTAGTGTCCACGGACACGGGCGCAAGGACGAACGAAGTCCGACTTCGCAGAGAAGCTTTAGTTAGCGAAGCCAGTGATTGTTATACCATAGAGGATAGCCGAAGGCCGGCTACGCTGTAGTTAGCAAAGCCGCTTTTATAACATAGAGGAGAAAATCCTTGCTCCCGGCCGAAGACCGGCTGTGCAGAGAAGCTTTAGTTAGCGAAACCGGTACTTGTTTTATCAAAGAGGAGAAAATCCTTGCGCCCGGCAAAGGCCGGCTGTGCCTTATGACATGCCACCTTTTTTCAATATATCCCGTTATTTTTACAAATAACATTTAGGAATTCGACGTATAATGATAATGAATGATTTAGACAAATAGTATGTAAGATTTGGACGAAATTTTAAAAATGAAAGATGGCCCGAAGAAATGGGCTATTTTTCATACAATATTTTTGGGTGATTTTCCTTTCATAATGAAAAATCACCAAATTTAAAAAACGAAAAATCACCCAATAATAACGAAAAAAAGCCCAAAAATTGTGGGTCACTTTTCATATGAATTCAGGCCCAATTTTACATGGAATTTTTTTGGGCGATTTTTAATTTTTTTTCTTTTTGGGCCATTTTCTTTGGGCGATTTTTCCTACAGCCCATAATTTACCTATTCAGGAAAAATACTTTAGTTAACCTTAAACCGTAACGAATTATGATATAAATTACTGAGTTATTTTTCTTTGGTGTAGACAGGGGGTTAGCTGTTTTACAAATCTAATAATTGAAGGTTGGGATTACGCAGAACCCATTAATGTGTCCTCCTACAATCAACTCTATAAGTCTAATTCTTATTTAATTCATTATAGTCAAAGTAATAGCAGACAATATAATTAAAATTATTATAATTTTTTATAATAAACATGAGTGATGAGATAAATAAACATAAGTTTGTCTGTTGTCTATCCTTTTAAATTAATGTGTGAGTGTGTGTGTGTGTGTGTGTGCACTTGTTTGTGTCTAGCACATCAGTCAAGATGAATGAAGGCTCTTAAAAAAATGTTTATCGTTGTTGTACAATTATGTTACAAGTGCCGCTTTAATATATGTTTTTCTTAATACCATGTTGGTTAATGAGTTAAAATAAATTTATTTTAAGAAAATGGCTTATAATTAATTAAATTAAGTTGTTATGACACTTTTAAATTGTTAAAAAAAAGTTAATATGAAAAGATACTGTTGTCAATACATGCAAAAATCAGTTGAAATAGTTAAAATTTCAGTTGCACCAGAGTTATATTTTGCACATTTCGGGTACCCTTCTATAATTTAGTTGGCTATAAACAGTTAAAAAGATTACATGTGTCCTTCTATGACACTCTTCTTTAACCTACTAAATCGTCCGGCACTGCTTATTTAGTTCGCAGTTACCCCTCATACTGCAGAAAAGGGTTTTCACTTTCCGCAACCTGCGTAGTCCTGCAAAGGCACTCCTTAAAGGATTTAATATTCAATTTCTTAGTACGAACCATGAAACAAGGAAGGATATAAATTTCAGTATACATACATATATTAAGGCTGTATCTAAAAACCTCAACAATGCCTCAATGTTGAATGGTGTAAGAGCTTAAGGCTGATGAAAGAACGTATAAATAATTTTGTTTAAATATTTATTCAAAACGGATTTTTTTATAATTGTTGGAACAATTGTTTGTTTTTTTCGTGATTATTTTTTACAAATTGCTAGTATTTATTTCATCTTTTACAAAATTTTTTTTTTCTAGTAAATATTTTTTTAATGTGGTTTTTTAAATAAATATTAATTAAAATCAAAAATTAATAATAAAACGAAAAATTTTCTTATTGGCTTAAGATTAATTTATTCAACCAAATGTAAATAGTCCCAACCACTGACATACAACAACATTTACTTTTTTACAAAACATTTACCATTCTTTAAATAAAAATATCGTTTTTATTACTTTTCGATTCAAAAGGAACCGCAACTTTATGGTGGAATACTGTTTTAATAAAATTCATTGTTTATCCAGTGTTTAAAATTTCATTACGAAATCAGAAATACTTAAAAAGAGGGTACAAAGCTAAAATGTAATGAAATTTTTTTTTTTTTGGAGCGGAAAAAGGATTTTATTTTTCTGTAGATGTTTTTTATTATTAAAATCTGAGGTTTGTTAAAAAGTAATAAAAAAACACAGTAAAATAAAAGATATACACTTACACACACTTAACCACACGCACACACTTACTAACACGGTTCATGTGTAGGCAAAAATTTATTAATAAAGAGAGGATATGTTTGACTACAACCACAAGGATGTTTAAAAAATCTCCAGATCTACAATTAAAAAGGAAAAAACATCAAGATGTACATTGAAATGATAACTGTTGGAAAAATTTATGATGGTAAATATTTGCCTTTTTTTCTTATGGCTTGGCGTTTATCTTCAGGATTTAAATTACAAAGATATAAAATACTTCAAGTTAATAGTTTTTTTTAATAGTTCCAGTAATTTAATTAATTCCAGAAGATATTACTAAATAATATCCGTACTTATATATGTACAATGTAAATGTGTAATACGTGTTTCAGTGGAATTTCTGCATAAGAATAGCTTATCCCATCAACAATTAATTTCAACTGTTATTATCAAGAATAAAAACTGGGAATTAAGCACGAATAACAAAATCTTTTGAAATTAAAAATTTTGTATTCCCAAAAATTTAAATTACCTTTTAATTTTTTTTAATAAAATACTTTAAATACCCTAAACAACTTCATTGAGAGTCGGAAAAAGCCAACCAAAGATAAACTCACTGTTTGTTGTTGGTGTTTTGTCTAAGCTTTCATATCGTTTGCAACTAAGACTTAAACGTTTTTAGTTCTCATTTGGTTTACAGTTTTATTTGTACAATTTCTTTAATTTTTTCAAATTCTTTGAAAGAATATTAAATAGATTATTCCCAAAAATAACTTGAAAATTTTGGCTTTTCAAAAAATATTTGCCAAAAATTATTTTATAAAATAATTAATTGGTGTACTTAAATTTTTTCAATTAATTTTTTGCTTGCTGTAAATTTATTTTTAATGTTTGTTGTTGTATATTTTTTAGTTTATGCAATTAATTTTTTTATTGACTCAATTTGTTATCCGTTAACTCTTAAGTCACCCTTGGGTTGAAAAGAACAAAAAGTGAATCATTTTTACACGATAAACAAAAAAATTGTTGAGGTACACTAAAGTAACTTCTTCATTTTGTTAGCAATATCAATTTAGTACTGAAAATAAATTTTTTGATTAAAAAATATTTTATATATTAATACTCTTGTTAATCGTAAATTGAAATTAAAAAAATTTCGACCATTATTCTTTACCATATTGAGCAATTAAGATGTTTGTGGTTGATAAAAAATTGTGTTTAAAACAGCAAAAAATATATTGTTGTTATTTATATTTTCCACAACTTATTTTACATGCTGCAAAGCAAAGCAATATGAGCAGCAGCACAATGTGTATGGTGTTTTGTACTGTAACAATTTACATACATGACAACAACATGTCACAAATACAATAAACAGCAATGACAGCAAAAATAACAATAACAAGCAAAAAGCATTAAGTTATAAAAATCACAATTTCTATCTAGCTAGATACAAATTATTTGCATAAAAATTGAGAGAAAAAAAACTGTAGCTCTTCTAGCCACCTTCTGCATTTCTATTTATTTATTCGATATTATATAAATTTATTTATTTTTTTGCTGAACCCAACACACACGAAGTCAAAGCTCGGATATGAAATGTCTTTAACATTTAATATCTATCAAGCGAAATTCGCAAAACTTTTTCAATAGTTTGATTTTTACATTTGAATTCAATATGATAATGATTGGAATATGACCAATTGTTATCAAGTGTTATTCTTAAATGAAATATAAGTTGGCAACACTAAAGAGAAAAATAAATGAAATCATTTAAAAATGGCGACTTAAGTTAAATGTGTGTAACAATTGAGGAAAAATTATATATTAAATTAAGTAAATTTGCCTCTTAAACACTTTTATTGCTTGTGAAAAAATACAAATTATTTGTGAGCAAAATGAAGAAAATATTAGTTTGTTGTACGGCCGCTACGCAGAGATTTTTCAAGAGTTTGCGAAGGGAAAAAACGCTTTTTTCATCTTTCTGCAGCAGCTAAGTTGCCAAATGTTTATCTGGAAGCTTATTTAAGTAAATAATGATTTTAAATAAAAGATTGAAAATGCTACGATTTAAAAATCATTTTCAAAAGCTTGCCGTTTGATAAACAGTATGATTTCATTTTTAATTTAAAATCAAATTCCGTGTTTGCTGGGAAATAGATATACAGACATCAGACCGCAGAGGTGACAAAAATAAATAACAAAATTTTTTTGGTCGTACTAGATACATTTTGACACACACAGACATAAGAATAATTGTCCAGGCAAGTGGCACAGCAGTTAAAATCTTATAGTTTCGTTATGTTGACCAATCACAAAAGTGTCAGGGTGACATACAAATATTTACAACTAAAAAGTAGCAACGACAAATATTTATATTCGCATTTTATTTTATGCAAAATTTTCTTGCATTTGTGTTTATGTGTGAATCTATTTATGGCTGTGTGGACGGAATGTTCAAATGAGTTTTTGTGTGGATTTATATGTTCAAAATCATTTCCATAAAAACGCAGTTTTTCCCCACTTTAAACACGCTACATTGTTTTCTAAACGCAAACTTAAGCAAATTTCCTATAAAAAGTAAATTTTTACGCAAAATTTTATTCAAATGGAAAATTGTCTATAAATTGCAAATTCAACTACAATTTCTTATAAATTGAAAATTTGGGCAAATTTACTTAAAATTTTTTGAAAAAGCCCGGTGGTTCAAAATTTGCATATATAAAGCAGATTTAAGAAAAACTTCATATTAATAACAAATTAACGGAACATTTGATACAAATGACAAATGTCATATAAATAGCAAATGTATGCTAAATCTCCTACACTCACAGTATTCTGTACGTAAACTTAACGGAAATTGTAATAAAAAAATAAATGAAAATTCAATTAAAAACAGGTCTACTTATTTTTCATTTATTTTTAACAAAAAGTTCTTTTAATTTTAACTGTCAAAAATTAAACACCATATTCCGTAAAATCAAATTAATATTCAGTTATTTTGTAAAATTTTACTGTCCAAAATTCACAACCATATTCAGTAAAAGCAATTAAATATTCAGTTTTTTTTTTAATTTTACTGTCAAAAATTTAACCCCATATTCAGTAAAAACAATTCAATATTCATGTGGTTTTTTTATTTGGCCAATTTGTATTTATCTGTTTGTAGTTCCTTCTTAAGCTAATACGGCCTATAATATTTAATGTAATTAAAAACACAATTTTAATACATTTTTTTTCCCGACGTTTCGTCGATTTTTTGTCGACTTCTTCTGGGGATCGTCTATTTAATTAAAGCATGACATTAATTAACAATTATTTAGCAAATAACATTTAGAACTTACATTTTTTATATATTATTACATTAAAAAACAAACTTTAAAAACAAAAATTTTTACATTTAACATATATAATACAAAAAACATAAAAACTTCGAATTATTTTTAAACACATAATATTTAACAACAGTGATACAAGTTTATTTGATGGCTACTCTATAACTTGCACATATGTTGTTGGTATCTTCTTTCAAATTCATTGTCTTTTTTATGTTTTGCTGAATTCTCAAGCTTTCCTTCGTAAATCTCTTTCTCATATTTTCCTCCTTGTCTAATATTCTAATACGTTGAAAATCTGGTGCATGGTGTGAACTAATCATATGCCTTGCTAGTGCTGTTGTTTCTTTCTGCCGCGTTATATCCATCTTGTGTTCTCCTATCCTTGTTGATAAAGCTCTCTTTGTTGTTCCTATATACACCTGATCACAGAGTTCTTCGTTGTTTCCTTTACATCTTATTTCATAAACAACGTTATTTTGTTGTTGCTTTTCTACTGGCGCCTTTATTTTAGTGAATATTGCATTTGTTGTTTTGTTAGGCTTATACGCAAAACATATGTTATTTTGTTTCAGTGTTATTATCATGTTTCTGTTGTCAGTAAGGCCAGGGATGTATGGTACACTGTAGAATTTTTTGTTTTCCATTTCATCAGTGTTGTCAATTTTCTTATTTTCATTTAATCGTCTAAATACGTCGTCTATTAAAGAATTTATTAATTTTTTAGGGAAACTATTTTGTATCAATATTTCTTGTATTATGTTTATATTTTTGTTGTGGAATATTTCGTCACTAATTTTCAGTACCCTCTCTATTAAATTTCTCGCTGTATTTATAATCTGACTTCTGGGTTGTGTGGCGTTAAAATTCATAAGTCTGCCTAAAGCTGTTTCCTTAGAGTACCAATTAAAAATAATGTTGTGAATTTAATTTTTTGATGGTGAGAATTTAAAGTTTTAAGAATTTCGTCCTTATCGTCATTATTAATGATAGCGAAAATGTCGTCTACATATTTTGCTATGTATTTAATATTTATATTTTTATTTTTTAATTTTTTTATTGCATCGTCCAGTAAATTATCAAGAACAATATCCGCTATTGTAGGAGAGAGCGGGCTGCCCATTGGCATACCAAATATCTGATTAATTACTTTTTTACCATAAACAAAGTAATTATTGTCCGTAAGACAGAACTTCAAAATTTCTAAAAATGTCGGTCTAGGAATGTTTGTAAATTTCCTTATTGTTAGCCATTTTTCCATAATATTTTTAATGGCTGTGTGTACCGAAATATTTGCGAAAAGTGAGCAAATAACATTTAGAACTTACATTTTTTATATATTATTACATTAAAAAACAAACTTTAAAAACAAAAATTTTTACATTTAACATATATAATAAAAAAAACATAAAAACTTCGAATTATTTTTAAACACATAATATTTAACAACAGTGATACAAGTTTATTTGATGGCTACTCTATAACTTGCACATATGTTGTTGGTGTCTTCTTTCAAATTCATTGTCTTTTTTATGTTTTGCTGAATTCTCAAGCTTTCCTTCGTAAATCTCTTTCTCATATTTTCCTCCTTGTCTAATATTCTAATACGTTGAAAATCTGGTGCATGGTGTGAACTAATCATATGCCTTGCTAGTGCTGTTGTTTCTTTCTGCCGCGTTATATCCATCTTGTGTTCTCCTATCCTTGTTGATAAAGCTCTCTTTGTTGTTCCTATATACACCTGATCACAGAGTTCTTCGTTGTTTCCTTTACATCTTATTTCATAAACAACGTTATTTTGTTGTTGCTTTTCTACTGGCGCCTTTATTTTAGTGAATATTGCATTTGTTGTTTTGTTAGGCTTATACGCAAAACATATGTTATTTTGTTTCAGTGTTATTATCATGTTTCTGTTGTCAGTAAGGCCAGGGATGTATGGTACACTGTAGAATTTTTTGTTTTCCATTTCATCAGTGTTGTCAATTTTCTTATTTTCATTTAATCGTCTAAATACGTCGTCTATTAAAGAATTTATTAATTTTTTAGGGAAACTATTTTGTATCAATATTTCTTGTATTATGTTTATATTTTTGTTGTGGAATATTTCGTCACTAATTTTCAGTACCCTCTCTATTAAATTTCTCGCTGTATTTATAATCTGACTTCTGGGTTGTGTGGCGTTAAAATTCATAAGTCTGCCTAAAGCTGTTTCCTTAGAGTACCAATTAAAAATAATGTTGTGAATTTAATTTTTTGATGGTGAGAATTTAAAGTTTTAAGAATTTCGTCCTTATCGTCATTATTAATGATAGCGAAAATGTCGTCTACATATTTTGCTATGTATTTAATATTTATATTTTTATTTTTTAATTTTTTTATTGCATCGTCCAGTAAATTATCAAGAACAATATCCGCTATTGTAGGAGAGAGCGGGCTGCCCATTGGCATACCAAATATCTGATTAATTACTTTTTTACCATAAACAAAGTAATTATTGTCCGTAAGACAGAACTTCAAAATTTCTAAAAATGTCGGTCTAGGAATGTTTGTAAATTTCCTTATTGTTAGCCATTTTTCCATAATATTTTTAATGGCTGTGTGTACCGAAATATTTGCGAAAAGTGAGATGACGTCAAAAGATACTAATATATCATTAGGCTCAAGTTTTATATTACACAGATGATTTTTTAATTCAAACGAATTTTTGATGTTATATTCCCTAGATATAATATGTTTAAGGATATTTCCTAAATATTTAGATAAATTGTAACATGGTACTTGTATTGATGACACAATTGGCCTAAGAGGGGTTTCCGGTTTATGGATTTTTGGTAATCCGTATATTCTTGGGGCAACAGCCGCATGACAAGTAAGATTACGTTTTTGCCACATATCAATGAATCCATTCTTTTCTAAGTTTGATATGATGTTGTTATTTTGTTTCTGAAGTTTTTGAGTCGGGTCAGTTCTAATTGTTCTGTAGGTATCTTTGTCTTGTAGAAGATTTTCCATTTTTTGGTCATAATCCTTTTTGTACATGGCTACCGTTTTGTTGCCTTTATCTGCCTTTATTATGATAATTTCTTGGTGCTTTTTTAAAAATTGTTCAGTTTTTTCAAAAACAGTTGAAATAAATTTTTCCCTGGGAGTATTTTTAATTTTTCTTTTAAAACCAGTTATACTATTTGCTAGCTTAGTTCTTGCTATATCCTTTTCTTTGTCTGCATTTTCGTCCATGTCTTGGATGCATTGTTCTATATCCGCGATTATATTTATTGGAGAAAAATTTTTATCAGTTACTGGTAATGCAAACTTCTTTCCTAACGAGAGTATCCATTTACATTCCATAGGTATATTTATTGTTGTTTTATTTTCAAACCAATGATTATTAAAAATTAGTCCGTGTGATTTAAACTGTTTTTCTTTAAGTGTATTTAATTTAATCAGCTGTTTTGTCCTCACTTCTTCTCTTATGTGTTTTGTTCTGTCCATTTGTTTGCTAATGAAATGTTTGTAGTCATCATCTGTTACCATTTCTTCAATACCAGCACTCATGTGATAAATTTTTCTTTTTGTTAATTTAATATTTGTGGTTGTTTGTGAAATCTCCAAATTGAGAATTTTTTTATGAAAATTATGTTCAATCTTACCCAATTGGTTTACTATTGTGCGGCATTGAAATAATTGTTTAACCTGAGTTGTAGTGTTTTTTGTGTGCGTTGGAATTACACCATAACTTCTACACGATAATAAAAATGTTAACCTTTCTTGTTGTTGTGCTAATCTTCTCACTTCGTTACAATACTCCTTCATCACCCTGCATGTTCCGTCGTCGTATTTTAGTTGTATATGTTTAAAAAAACCCTTCATGTTTTGTTTGGTAAAGTTGTAATGTTCAGTATCAATTAAATAATTTATTTTCAGCTATTGTATTAAATTCAGTAATTTTCGTTTACTCCACAAAAGAGAGGAATTTCTAAAATATACCAGACAGACACCTGTCCGCTTGTTTTTTTTATAAGCGATAAAGGGAGAGAATATTATTATTTACTTACCCTGTTACACACGTTTGTTTTAATTTTGTTGTACTGACCACGTTGTTTACAGAAGAACTCTCAATTATAAGACACCAGCAGCATGACCGATATAGCTCCGCAATTATTTTCCTTTTAAAATTTGATGAATTTAACTAAATTATATTAACAAATAGAAAATGGGAATTGCTTACACCAAACAAGCAATTCATTTTTTATAGATAAGTAAAAATTAATTTTTGGTAGTTAAATTATATAAAATAACTGAATGTTCATTTGTTTTAACGGAATATGTGGTTAATTTTTAGACAGTTAATTTATATAAAATAACTGAATATTCCTTTGTTTTTTACGGAATAAAATAAAATTTTCGTAAAATGTCCTATAAATAGCTAATAAAAACTAAATTTCCTAAAATATACAGCAAGTTTTCGAAAAAATTCCTATAAATAGCATATTTAAGCAAAATTTCCTATATATAATAAATTAAGCAAAATATCCATTAAATAGAAACTTAACGTAAAATATACTTTAAGCATACATTTTACGTAAAATTTTCTATAAATTACATATTAATATAAAATTTCGCATAAATAGCATATTTATGCAAAATTAAAAAGTTCCTATAAAACTAAATTTTCGCAAAATTTCCTATAAAAAGCTAATAAAACCAAAATTTCGAATATATATAGCATATTTTCAAACCAAATCCTATAAAAATAAATTTAAACAAAATTTCCTATAACTACCAAATTTTCGGAAAATTTCCTGTAAATAGATATATTACGAAAAATTTCCTATAAATAGCTAAATTTTCTATAATTAACAAGTTTACGTAAAATTTTCTATAAATAGTGAATTTACATAAAATTTTCTATAAAAAGAAATTTTCGCAAAATAGCCTATAAAAAGCTAATAAATGCAACGTTTCCTATACATATACAGCTAATTTAAAACAAACAAAAATCCTATAAATTGCATATTGAAGCAAAATTGCCTATGTAAGTAAAATAAGTAAAATATCCATTTAGTAGAAAATTAATGAAAAAAATATACTTTAAGTATAATTTTTAACGCAAAATTTTTTTATAAATTACATATTAAAATAAAATCTATATACATATATATAAAATAGGATGTGTGTTAGACCGGGTCGACCTCCACACAAAAAAAAAAGTTGTGCCAGTCACCCCCTAGAATGAAAGATACGTCAATGAAGTTTCTAAAACAGGAAAAAAAATTTTTTTGCCACGCCCTCAAATACAGCACTGTTGGTTTTTTTTATGTAGCGCTGCCATTTAAAGTCCGATCGCATTATATCGTATATCGTTGTTCATAACTAGACAGTGGCTTCATTTTTACCTTTGGTGACTTTTTAATCCGAGCTCAAACTCTGGGCGCCACTTATGCCATCTCGGATCCTTCCCCCAAATGTCAATTTTTTTCACGTGCCAGGAAAGCCCTTCTAAAACTTAGTATGTACAACTGTTAATATGCTCACTTTTATGACACGCCTCCAAATTATTAATTCCCTTATTTCTTTTCACATACATATTACATTAAATCAGGAAGAAGCCAATAAAAACCAAAAAATTTTTATCTGTCACGCCCTATAATAAAAGGTATATTTATTAAGTTTGAAGCACCTTAAAAAAATAGTTTTCGCCACGCCCTAAATTACAGCTCTTTTTGCTATATATATGTAGCATCGTCATTTAAAGTCCAATTTCATCGTATCGTATATCATTGTTAATGGGTAGAATATGGCTTAATTTTTGTATTTAATGCTTTTTTTAAACTAACTTAAAATTAAAATAACGGATATACGATACGATGAAATTGGACTTTAAATGACGATGCTACATATATATAGCAAAAAGAGCTGTAATTTAGGACGTGGCAAAAACTATTTTTTTAAAGTGCTTCAAACTAAATAAATATACCTTTTATTATAGGGCGTGACAGATGAAAATATTTTGGTTTTTATTGGCTTCTTCCTGGTTTAATGTAATATGTATGCGAAAAGAAATAAGGGACTTAATAATTTGGAGGCGTGTCATAAAAGTGAGCATATTAACAGTTGTACATACTAAGTTTTAGAAGGGCTTTCCTGGCACGTGAAAAAAATTGACATTTGGGGGAAGGATCCGAGATGGCATAAGTGGCGCCCAGCGTTTGAGCTCGGATTAAAAAGTCACCAAAGGTTAAAATTAAGCCACTGTCAAGTTATGAACAACGATATACGATATAATGCGATCGGACTTTAAATGGCAGCGCTACATAAAAAAAACCAACAGTGCTGTATTTGGGGGCGTGGCAAAAAACATTTTTTTCCTGTTTTAGAAACTTCTTTGACGTATCTTTCATTCTAGAGGGTGACTGGCACAACTTTTTTTTCGACCCACCTTAATGTGTATATGTAACGTATGGGCTCCAAAACGGCTGGGCCGATTTTGATGAAATTTTCAGGAAATCTTCAGAATATTCAGGCGGGTGACACTGTGCGTCTGATTTTTATTTTCGGTGTGCGGGCGGAGGGGCGATGCAAAATCCAATTTTCATATTGCAATTCTCCATCGATTTGACTAATTTGTCTTTTAAATGTTCGTATTAATCCATTTTACGTTTTCGATCACTTTTTCTATTAAGCGCATAACTTGAGAACGGCTTGATCGCCATGGTCCAACTTAGGTTTTTACCGAAAGAAAATTTTTCCCCGCCCACTTTTTTCGATCTACCTAAAATCAGAAAACGGCTCCATCCTTTTGACTAATTTTTCTTTCAAATGTTCTTATCTTTTTAACGGATTTTAAAAATCGAACGCAAACATTTTTCCTAATTTGGACAGGACAACGTCTGTCGGGTCAGCTAGTTTCTCATAAATAACAAATTTATGCAAAATTTAAAAAATTGTATTTTCGTAAAATTTACTATAAAAAGCTAATATTAGCAAAATTTTCCATTACAAAATTTGTTCGAAAAAATTTCCTTTAGCCCATTTTTCGCTGACGGGTGATTATAATCACCAGCACTCTTGCTCTCTTTTTTTGTTGCAAGGTTTTTTTTCTGTCAGTTATTTAGAATCTTAATTCGATTTTATATTGTCAGTTTTCTAAGTGCGGCAAATTTGAGAAAAATTTCAATAATTAGCAAATTTACGGAAAATTTCCTGTAGATAGCAATATTATGTTAAATTTCCTATAAAAGGCAAATTAACGCAAAGTTTTCTTCAAATAGAAAATCTACGTTAATTTCCTTAAAACAGCAAATTTTAGCAAAATTTTCTAAAACTGGCAAATATTTATGCAAAATTTCTTATAAAATTTCATTTAAAGAGAAATTTCGGTCAAGCTCGACTATATGATACCCTCTCCACAGTATTTTAAAACACATTTACGAGAGTGCACCCTATTCGTAACCCATGGAGAATCGTGCTTATGTATCCATTAATATATGGATCTATCTTTGTTTTAGATTTTATTAAAATCGGTTTGATTGTTTGTGAAAAGTAAAAATTGCCTTCTAACTCCCCTTATGATCCTATTTTTGAAAAACTGCATGTCTCATGTAGCCACAAAAATATGGTTCTATCTATGTTTAAAATATCATTAAAATGTGCCAATGAGAACCTACCCAGCCAGCAAAATACTCCGACATTGTCGGAATCAGATATTTCGTGCAAATGTCTAACTTCATTCTTAGCGATTTCGTTCAGATTTCTGTCAGACATTGAATATTCTTACTGTCGGGCCGATTTCTGATCGATTTCGCTTGGATATATCGGGGGAATTTATGTACAGATATGTCCAATAGAATTCCGACGGAATTCATTCATATTTGTCTAAATAGACTTATTATTTTTTTTTAAATAATGACAATTGTCATTCAGTTGGAAATAATTTTAATTTTATTTTATTTGTTCAAGATAAAAAGCATAAAAAAGGTACTTACGTGTAAAACTTATAATTATGTACATATTTTGCAATAAAATTATTTCTTTCAGCTATCAGTTCGAAAGCAAAAAAATATCGGCTAACACATCAGAACTTCCCATGCCTTTTTAATTAGATTTCTGTTAGATATCTATCAGAAATGCCAACAAAAAACCAAAATTTCCCACGACATGTCTGTCAGAATTCGTGTCAACCACTCCATACGTTTTTGGGTCAGAAATCTGACAGAATTCGTATACGATTCCGACTTTTTTGCCGACGTTTCCCTCAGATATCTGAACGACGTCGGATTATTTTGCTGGCTGGGTATAAGCCAAATTGCATCTAGTCCAAAATTGCGAAGTGTACTAGCGACTCAGAATGTATTTCTCGGTATAACTAAAGGTGGGTCCAGGACCCACATTTTAAGGTGTTACACACATCTGCACAAATGCATAATACCCTCTCCACTAGTGTGGTGTGGGTATAATTAAATAGCGGTTTATTTCATTTGTAATTTAAACTTATAGTAAATTTAAAATATATTTAAAAACCTCCTCTAAAATTTTCGTTCGTTTTTCCTTTAATCCAAAATTTATTTTTCTACTTCAGTACACCAAAAATATGATCTATATAAATGACCTCTTTAAATTCAACAGTGAACAAAAACCGTAGAGTAACATTTGTGTCATGTCCTTAAATTATGTTTCTTTTTTACACACAGCTACAACACCGAGATTTGTATTATGGCTTTAGTTGTGTGACACTAAACTGCTAACGTTGCTAACATTTTCTATGTTTTTCATTCTCTCTATAGAAATAAACACAAGCACAATTACGTACATATGCATACATATGCAAATATATATGAATGTATTTATATCTCGAGAGCATTGTAAATCTGTCAAGCATCTCTTTTCCATACAATTTTCACTCAAACTAGTTCACATGATGCGCATTTATTTCATTATTAAAGAAAAAAGATTGTTACAATATTTTCTATTGAAAGGATTTCATTTTGTATCATATTTAGAATACAACATTCCATAATGTGAGTTGCTTCCATATGAGAAATTATAGATAAAAAAAAGTATAAAGAATTGGGGTGTTCTTTAAATGGCTTAATTAATTAATAGAATTAAAAAAACTTAATTTTAATATTTTTAAATATTTGCAAAGAGAGTAAATGTTAACAACTTGAAAATATTTCATTAAGTGCAATTTATACTTTGAGTAATTAAATATTCCTAGAAATATGATTTTAATACATTAAATAAACAAAAATAATAAATTAAAAAGAAAAACTCTTCAAAGGACTTTGAGGAAAAACCTTGAACTTTAAAGTGGAAAATTTTACACAGGTACTTAAAATAGTTGCAAAATTAAACAAGCTGAGCTGTTAAATTATTTCAGTTGTGTAAGTCACCCAGTGACTAATATGGACTATTGTGAGGCATTGGATAACAAAACAAGTCTAAGTAGCATACAATTAGTAGATGCTAATATCGGACCGAAGAATCAAAGCCTTACGAAATTAATAGTCCTACATATACTAATGCCTGTATTCATAAATATATTTTAAATTTAATAAAGGTTTATAAAACAAATTTCCTATGAAAATGTTCCTTAATAATCGTTTGTTTAATTTAATAATCGTTTATGAATACGGGGGTAAGTCTCCAGTCGACTGTCATGTTCATTACAAATCTCGAGCACACTACCCGAGAATCATCCTTTGAACCTTCTTCCCATCAATCTCAGCCTGCATTGAAAAGACTTTGTATAATACCATCAAGAACGTAGAGTGCAGATCTCAGTATCTTGTGAGGACGAACTCTGGCTGTTTGTGGAAGTGTAGTAGATCAAAGTGTTCCATATTGGATTGTATTATTTACTTGACTTTAATGTAATATTCATTATCATTTTTATCCAGGATGTATTGTTTGTAGCTACTGAATTTCTTCCCCAACGGAGGATTTTGGAGTTACAGAGGCTTAGTTATTGTCTATAACCTCTTCTGACACTGATGGCTTATCGCCATTTTTTTTCTTGTTTATATATTTATGTATATCTGCCGAATGCATTGTTGCTATTCCCCATTTCATAAATTAAATTACAGTATACAAGTCGTATAAAAAATGTATATGTAAACTAGAGTGGCCTTTAAAATTAAAAGTTCGATTTCTTTAAGACTTACCCTTCAAATCTGTTTCAACTCGTAAAACACGACTACACAGAAACTTTAAGGTCGAAAGATTTAGGCACGCCGTGTCGCGTACCGTGGTTAAAATTGAAAATCGAGATATTTCCAGAGATTAAAAAGTTTGGGGTCATTTTGATCTCAAGTGCATTTAAGGGTTAATCTTCACTTTTGCACTGTTTTCTGCCTTCATATGACTATGGGGTATATTTTTCTACAGTTTCATACAAATCGGTGCAAAAATATACAATAAAAAAATGGAACTTCCAACGAAGCAGGTTTGTAAGGGAGAAACATAAGCGTTTCGCTTACCATTGCGCTTACGGAAGACATGAATTTTATATGGCGAGTTCCCACTTTGAAGCAATACATTTGTGACACATAAAGCGCATTATTCAGCGCACATAAACATTGTTGGATGTAACGATCATATTTACACACTGAATGTTTTGATACAGTTATTTTTTAATTTTCTCCCTTACAAACCTGCTTCGTAGTAAGGGAATGCCGCACAGTGGTATTTTTTTGGCAAAAAGTCTATTTTTTACAGTAATTTTTTAGAAATCTTATGATGCAATTCTGTAGAGAAATGTTTCATTAGTAGAAAACCATGATTTGTTTTCGAAAAAAATAAAATTTTGTATAAAAAAGAGTGTGGTAAAGTTATCTAAATATTATACAACGAAAACTGATGAAAATTTTACTACATTTCAGTTGGTTATACAATAAATATGGTTTAACTACGAATAGTTTTAGAGCATTCTTATTAAAATATAGTATTTTAAATTTAATAGGAAAGAAAAATTATTTAAATTACATATATAGTTTAGAAGATCTGAGCAAATCAAAATGACTCCAAAAAATTTAGCATTTGCAGTTTTCATTAGAAAAAAAAATAAGTTAGCTCGGTCTACCTCCGTGTTAGTACTACTACTAAATTAAAGTTTGGAATGTTTTCTTTCATTTTATGTAAAAAAATTCTGCGACTTTTTGCGATCGCTGAACAAACTTATAAATTTTGTGATAAAACTCACGTATTTTTTGTGAATATTTACATTAAATTGCAATGCATATTAACAGTAAAAGGTTTTGTATACTTTTAGGCTTTAACTTTTACTTTTTAATAACTGATTGACAGCAATATCGAAAAAGTGCATAACAAAAAAAGAAAAACAAAACCATATGATTATTTGAAATAATAATATTTGCCAAAAAAAGTTTAAGAAAACTATTAAACCTAACTAATTTTTAAAATGGGTTCCTTGTGTGTTGCATATAGTGAATTGTACAAGGAACTTATAAATTGCAATAATAATGTGGATTTATTAACTGATTTCATTTTGGGTTCTATGGGCGGTGAGTGGAGGGCGTGGCCAATTTTGATTAAACTTTATATTTTTCTTAATTGAGCTAAATGAAGGCTCAGAGCAAAATTTCAAAAACTTTGGTCCAAAAAAAATTTTGGGTTCTATGGGCTGTGGGTGGAGGGCGTGGCCAATTTTGATGAAACTTTATTTTTTATTTAATTTAGCTAAATAAAGGCTCAGAGCAAAATTTCAAAAACTTTGGGCCAAAGAAAAATTTTGGGTTCTATGGGCGGTTGGTGGAGGGCGCGGCGAATTTTGATGAAACTTTATATTTTTCTTAATTGAGCTAACCAAAGGCCCAGAACAAAATTTCAACATTCTACGAGCACTCCTTATATTTTTTGCCAAACATTGTATAGACAAATCCCTCTGTGTGCCGTAGCACTTGAAATGTTATTTTTTTTTTATAAAAGTTGATTAGAGTTCTTTAACTTACTTTACTGCATTTATGTATGTCTTATTGCGTAGCGCATAATTGTGCGCTTATTTTTTAAATGTACCTTTAGTGCTTCGCAAAATGATAAATTTTTTTATTGGGCGTCTTTTAATTTGCTCTTGTTTTCGAGAAATACCGTTACTTCGAAAATGGAGGAGGTTGCACAACATATATTCGCTTAACACAAAAACGGTTTAGTTTATTAAAATTACTAAAAAACGAAATTCCGCAATAAAAAAGGTGAACTAATAGCCGTTTAATGACATTTTTAAATCTGGGCCCTGCAGCACCTAGGATGCCCCTAGATGGGTGGAATGTATGACAAACCCCACTTTATTTTTCATCTCAATCACTCTAACACTAACATACCTACCCGCTATCTCCATTCCTTAAGGGGGCTCCCATACAAAATGTTTAATGCAGACTAGAAATATATCGAAGAAAAAGTCCCATTAATGCCCAGGAGTCGCCCCTAGTCGGATATTATGTATGACTGACCACAATTAACTTTTAATCCTTAACATTTTCTCGAGACATACTTGCCCCTTATCACCACTTCTTAGTTTGGCTCCCATAAAATATTGCGTTTTATGAAATTGTTAGATTTAATTAAAATTTTTCGACTTTTGTGAATAAAATCAAAAGCTGCTAACAGATTATTATCATTTATGTCTTGTTTTGCAATTTCGTTTTTTATACGTCGTGAAAAAATAAAAGGCCCAGCTGCATGTTCCAACTTTTTATGATTTTTTTAAGAAGCAAAAATTTCGAAATTTTGATAAAATAACTAATTGTTTTTTCAAAAAAAAAAAAAATATGTTTCTAAAAAGGCTAAGCATATTATTGTATTTTTTTATTTTATTGCGGAATTTCGGTTTTTTTAGTATTTTCAATAAGCTTAAATGCCCAACCGTAATGTGCTTAAGTTGGCTTAAGCAAATATACGAATACATGTAAATCATATGATGCAAACCATATTGAATTTAAGAAAACTTTTTGTTAAGTTTTATGAAACTGTCATTTGCTTAAGCAAATGTTCGCACATTCCGTACGGAATCAAATGTTTGTTGATCTTATTTTTATTTTTTTAAATACATTTCAGAGACTTTTTGGTAATTTTTTACAGTTGGTTAAGCACGGCTATGCATTTTATGGTTGGGCCTTTAGTGTTTTTTAGTTACGCGCACATATGTTGTGCAACTTCCTCCATTTTTGAAATAACGGTATAACTCGAAAACAGGAGCTAACCTTAAAAAACGGGTAGAAGCACTGAATTCAGTGGACTCGAATTAGGTTAAAACGCCAGGTGCCCAGCTTGTCTATTTTTTCAACTAGCACATTGATTTTTCCCTAATTTTTTAAGCAAAAAAATATTTTCTATAAATTATTTTTCAAAAACCATTTCTCTTACAAAATAATGTATATTTGTTAAAAAAAATAAGTAACGATAAAAATGGGCTTCTATAAATTGATCCTTTGTAAACCTATAACTCAACCCACTGTGCGACCCCTTTGCCGTAGCATTTTCAATGTGTGTGTTATTTGCCATCAAATCGAGCATGTCATTGTGACGATTTGTTTTCATGATGTTTGCAAAGTTAACAACAAATTACTGCAGCACGAAAGAGATTTACATACACATTCCCCAAATAACCCCTGTCTTTAGTTTATTCCTCTTTAACAGTTTAAACAAATAAAGGGTGAAAACAAAGTGTAAAAAAATATAAAAAAAAAACAATATTGAAGTAAAGCAGCATAAAACTGTATTTATTTTAAATTTGTTCTTTTCTTTTATTTTTGTTGCAAAAATCTGTCTTGTGTAGCGTAATTATATATTCGTTTGAAGCGTTGACACTAATGCAAATTTTATTAAAGACAGTTGAAAAAAAACGTTGTTTGTTTGAAAGATAGAAAGCAAAAGAGCAAGAAAACAAACAAAATCTAATTTACAAAATCTTTTTTAAGATTTTTAACAATTTCCGTGTTAAAAGTTTTTAAAAGGCAAATTGCTTTAGATCAAAGTTCTTGTTTAAGATTCTTTAAAAAACAAAACTTTAGGGTTTCTACGAAAGTAAAGAATAGAGAGAGTCCTTAAATACCAAAACATTTCCAAATGATACAACAAATTGCTGAGTTAATTTGAGTTTATCTCAAATTTTTTTTAAAGCTAAGTAGTCTTCAATATAATTTTTTAAAAGCTTTTGCAGCCTTTTTGGTTAGCGTTTTAATTGTTTTAATTTTCAAAAAAAAGCTTAAAAATACCTGATGCAATTTGTTCACTGATTATCTGGGATTGAGTTCACAATCATAAGCAGAATAAAAAATGGAAGCTTATAAAAATAACAAAACAAATCTGGATTGTACCTAAATTTGTCTGGAAAAACGCAGGTGGGAAAAGAAGAGAATACAAAGAAATTGCTCTTTAAAAGATAATAACAGCAGCACGAAAATATGCAAAACTTTTTTGCTCACATTGATTCCTCGCTTCGATGCGCATTTAGTTTAGGAAAAGAAACACAAGAAACTACATCGACTAACATTCTAACACTCATACAAAAACATAATTTTAGTCTTTCATTTTATAATAAAAAAAAGTAGAATAGAAAATTTGTACAAAAGATTTTTTATACCTTTTTTGATATTTTTAAAGTTCTTCGGTAATGGCTCTGAATACGCTTGATGGTGTTGCTGGTGAATGTAAGAAAAGTGTTTTTTATGGTCGAAATTTGTTGTTGGTGCTGTATAGAAAATTGAAAATAACTTAAGATTTTTTTCATGTACTTTCTTATTTTCTCCTTTTCTTGATAAAAAAAAAAGAAGTAGGAAGGTGAATTCGGTCAAGCCCGACCATATGATACCCTGCAGCACTGTAAAAACCAATTTTTGAGAGTGTACCCTATTTGGGAGCTAGGGACAATCATGGTATAGGCAGAACAAAATTATGCTGAATTTATGACGAATATAATTTACATATCTTTTAGTATCTGAGATTTGTTTGCCTTTAAGTGATCTATGGTTCATTTTGGACCCTCTCGAACAACATTTTTTCATAACATAGCAGCTATCGTAAAAGTTATTATCGCTAATTAATTAATTAATTTGTAAATGCCAAGAATTATAAGACAGTTAGTTGTGGCATTTAAAGCTATTTTCGGGGGTCGTTTTACAAATGGAGCCAATTGGCCAAATATAGACCTATTGCAAAATAAATTTGGTAAGATGTATAAGATTGCAATAAAATAAGTTTGGACCGAATTAATCTAAATACGAACACAATAACATCCCAGTAAAAAATGGAGCTTCCAACGAAGCAGGTTTGTAAGGGAGAAACATAAGAGTTGCGCTTACCATTGCGCATACGGAAGACATGAATTTTATATGGCGAGTTCCCACTTTGAAGCAATACATTTTTGACACATGAAGCGCATTATTCAGCGCATAAAAAATTGTTGGATGTAATGATCAGCCTTACACGCTGAATGATTTGATACAGTTATTTTTTAGTACTCTCCCTTACAAACCTGCTTCGTAGTAAGGGAATGCCGCAGCACTTGAAATGTTATTTTTTTTTTTATAAAAGAGTTTTTTCACTTACTTTACTGCATTTCTGTATGTCTTATTGCGTAGCGCATAATTCTGCGCTTATTTTTTTAAATGTACCATTAGTGCTTCGCAATATGATAAAATTTTTTATTGGGATAGTTTATGGGCACGAATACCCTTTTTCGGAAAGAAGCTTGTATGGCTGCTAAGTAAAACTAAGGACTGATTCCCACCATTTTCAATAGGATTGATGCTTTTACTTATTAGATCTTACTTACCAAATTTCATTATATTTCTTCAAAATTTCAATTATCTTCAAAATTCGACCTGTAATTTGCGTACAGGGTTAACAAGGACAGCCAGCCAGCCGACCAGCCGGAAGGACATCGTTAAATCTACTTACAAAGTGATTCTGAGCCGACCGGTATACTTTAAAGTGGGCAGAGATGCAAATGAATCATTAATTTTTGATTTTAATTCATTAGGAATTAGGTAAATTTTGAATCAATTCTTTTCACACAAAAAATGAATTGAATGGAAGTTGAGTCAATTCATTTGAATTTAGCAAAATGAATTGCAAATAATTTTTAATTCAACTGTATTGGTAAAATTAATTGCAATTCATTTCCAATTCATTTGAATTGAATTGACTTTGAATTAATTCAAATGAGTTAGAAACAATGAATTGCAATTCAATTCCAATTAGTTTAAATTTATTTTGAAAAGAGACTACACTGAAAAAATTTTCTTCACAGATCCAATGAAATTTACATTAAAATGCAACCTATGTAACCTTTCATTGGATTAATGAAATGTTTCATAAAATCAATGAAAATTTTGCATTAGTTTAATGACAAACGATTATTTTATCCATTTTTTTAATGGGGATTCATAAAATCAATGAAAATTTTGTCATTGATTTTATTAATCCTTCATTAATTTTAATGTAAATTTCATTGGATCTGTGAAGAAAATTTTTTCAGTGTACTGTAAGTAAATGTGAAGAAGCATTACTCCCGTTTTGTTATCCAATTCATTTTATTATATAAGACAGCATTACACTAATTTCAGATATCACCTTGTACAAGATAATCGTCGAAAGGCATAGAAAATAATAAAAATAGAAATTCCAATGATGTACTGTATTTAGAAGGTAACGGCAGAATATGACTTGAATTAGTAGGGAGCTTTGAAAATCCTATCAGCATGAGCATTAACTCATTTGAATTAATTCAACATCAATTCAAATAAATTGGAAATGAATTGCAGTTAATTTTTTCCAACTCATTTGAATTAATTCAAAGTCAATTCAATTCAAATGAATTGCAATTCATTTTCTCAATTCATTTGAATTAAAAATAAATTTCAATTCATTTTGCCCAATTCAAATGAATTGACTCAAAATTCATTCAATCCATTTTTTTGTTTGAAAAGAATTAATTAAAAATTTGCTAATTCAGTGCATGATTGATTCACGTATTAATTCAAAAATTAGTGATCCATTCACATCTCTGAAAGTGGGTCTGAAACCAATATTTTATGGTGTTACAAACGTTAACACAAACGCATAATACCGTTTCCACTACTGTGGTGTTGGTATAAAAACAGCAAGAAAAAAGTTAATTTCCTTAACAAAAACTTTTGTAATCACATTTTACTTGAAAGAAAATTAGAAGCTAAACGCTTGACATTTACCAAAACGGGAGGTGTAGTTATTTTAAGGATATAAAAAGTTTATATACCTATATTTTTTTCAAATCCAGCCATATCCTCTAGTTTTCTATGGTGAAGTGCAAATTAAAATTTCGTTATTGTATGACGAAAAAATATGCGAAAACTTGTAAAGAATGTAAAAGGGATACATTTATTCTTCTGCCAGGTTTTATGAAAATGTAAGAAAAATTGTTTTTTACTCACACAATAACAGCAGCTAAAGAAAAAACAATAATAACGGAAAAGTACAGTTTTGTTTTTTATACTTTTTTAGTTGAAATCAAACTGAAATCGCTTAAAATTTAATACAAAATATGTAACTTTCTGAATTTGGTGGGATTTAAGAATTAGGCGGCATGAAATAACCACCCAAAATATAACCCCCCAAAAAAATAATGAAATAACACCCCAAAGCGTGGGGCCATATTTCATATGCAATAAAGCCCCAATTTGAAAATGAAATTAGCCCCCAACGAAATGAAATATCGCCCCAAACATAAATGAAATAATTCCCAAATTTTTGGGGGCTTATTTCATATGAAATAAAACCCCAATTTCTGAAATGAAATAAGAGCACAATATATGTAATACAATTAATTATACAGTTTTGCTTTAAAGAATCACGCGATAGATATCATGATATGATATACCAAACACAAGCTTCGCCAACCAATGCTTTTCTGCATAGCCGGCCTTCGGCCGGGCGCAATGACTTTTTCCTCTGTGGTATAACAAACACCGGCTTCGCTAACTAAAGCGTCTCTGCATTGCGCCAGGACTTTCTCCGCTATAGTATAATAATACCGACTCGACCCGGCTACGCAGAGAAGCTTTAGTTAGCGAAGCCGGTGTTTGTTATACCATAGAGGAAAAAGTCATTGCGCCCGGCCGAAGGCCGGTAATGCAGGGCAGCTTTATTGGTTGAAGCCGGTGTTTTGTATACCAAAGTGGATAAATCCTTGCGCCCAAAAACGTTTTCATTATAAATTTGAAAATGAAATAATCCCACAAAAAATATATTGGGGCTTTATTTCATAATGATTTTTTGGGGGATAATTTCATATGAAATAATACCACAATTAAAAAATGAAATAACTCCCCAAAGAAAATGAAATAACCCCCCAAAAATCGTTTTTGTTGTTCTCTGTACAAACTTTTGGGGGGTTATTTCATTATTTCTTTGGGGGGTTATATTTTGGGGGGTTATTTCATGCCGCCTAAGAATTAATCTCATGTTTACAACATTTACGTTACAATTGAAACACTAGGTAACTTACTTATAACAAAGTGGGATTTATTTCAATAACAATTTAATACAAACAAAAAAGGACGATTTTTAAGGCTTGGTATTATTATCTACTAGGGTGTTCATTTAATCGGACTTTGGATTTAATCGGTTAATCGCTCGATTAATTAACCGAGGTTTTGCTTTGATCGGTTTATAATCGGTTAATTTTGTTATTAATCGGTTAACCGATTAATAAAGTTTTGTTATAAATAAAGTAATTTTAATAAATAAAAATGCAAAAATTATTTATTATTATTATTATTATTATTATTATTATTATTATTATTATTATTATTTATAAACAAAACAATTATTGAACTGAAACGAGCAAATAAAAAAGTAATTCATAAATATATATCTACATATGGGCATTTCCGTCAAAAGGTCCACCGTGACCGAAAATTTAAAATTTATTAAGAGCTGATTATTTTACGATATTGTTATAGAGAAATGTTCAGATTTTACTAATTTTATAAATTCACCCATTAATTTGTTCACTTAGATGAACAATCATACTGCAAAGTTGTGCAAACGTAATATCTTATTTGTGAGAATGTTTTATTGTATGTTTTCTTTAATATTTATCTTTCTGAAAAGAGGTGATATTTGATAAAAAATATTCCAAAAAAATTTTCTTACATGGTCTGTAATCTAAGGAAGAGTTCAAAGAGAAATATGTGAGTCAGATTACCGGTAAATTTTTATTTTATTTTGATCATTATTCAGTTTTATTATTATGGAAAAAATTTCACGTTCGAAATTTCACGTATCGACCCAGATTTTCGCTTAAAAAAAAGAAAATACAGAAGATTTTGGAATCAAACCAAGACATTTTAATGTAACATTGCTACGTAAAATTCTCAAAGTTGTTTTACTAAAAAATTGGGCCAGGTTTCGCTGACTTATGCCTTTTTGTACATGGCCACAAAAACTACTTCTGTTTTTTTCACGTTCGAACCGCTACTTCTTTTGCCATTATCTTTGACCTAGAATCGCGCCCTCCATAAACTTTAGCATAGATAACAGTGCTTCCTTAGTGCTATAATTTACGGGTTAATAGAACGTAAAAATATTTTTTGCTTCAAATGTTATTGCATTTTTGATGCGTACGACTGTCACGTTCAACACTTTGGAATTACCCATGTATATCAGTTACCCCCCAAGTTCACCAAGTTTCAGTTAATGCTAACTATTACTTTAACTTGACTTAACAGCTATAACTGATAGTTAATTATAACTAAAATTGGTGAAATTGGGGGTTAATAAGAAATAAACTGTGAGATCATTTTATTAATAAATTTTTTAATTGTTTAGGGAGATCTTGTAAAATAATCTTTAATACATATAATTTGGTTTAAATGTTTAGGATATAAGCGTTTCTTTTCTTTAGTTTTGATAAAATTTGATTTGGAAAAAAAATCTTTCACTTATCGAAGATGTTGGAGAAATTGAAAGCAATCCATAATACAGTTTATCTTATTTCTCAGTTCTTTTCCTGTATTTCTCTTAACATATAAAATCTTCCATTAGGACATTAAATTCCAGTTAACATTTTTAAACACTTCTTATTGCTTCGGTTAATGCTGTGTTACAATCGAGAGTTTCTTTTATTGTCAGCTCATCATCTGACTCATCCTGGCAAGGCTCAGCATCGAACATTTTGCAAAAAATTTATTTTCGAATTCCTTAATTTTTGATTTTGTACTGTATTTAGAGAATGTATTGCTATGAGGAAACAAATATTTTTCTAAACACATACCTCTTGTTTAAGAGACAAAACAAATAATTAAAAACACAAAAAAAACTTGTTTAATTTAAAATTTTGTTACTTCGGTTAATCGGTTAACCGACTGAAATTAACCGGTTTAATCGTTAACCGAAAAAAGCCAATTTTAAATTAACCGGTCAGTTAATCGGGTTGTAATTAATCGGTTAACCGATTAACGGTTAACCGAATGAATACCCTATTATCTACACAGAAAGAATAACACTCGGGATAAATCAAGCTTTTTATGATAACTCGAAAGTCGTGCTCAAAAATTCAAGTACGAATAACACTTAAACGTGCTCAAAACAATCCTAAATGGGATTACTTTGGAAAATCAATCCAGGAATTTCTTGAAATAAGTATAAAATTCTTAAATCAAGTAAAAAAAATTTTCAACTTTTTGTTGTGTTTAACCTTCCGGCTTACGCATGTTTTGATTTTCTGTATACATTGAAAAAAGGTATTTCCAGACTCATGTGTACCACGAAGGATAAAAAGTAAATTAGATTTCTCGCTTCCCATTTAGTTTATATTTTTGGTTAAATATCGACCCCTAACAGCGAAAATAATGTAAGCGCCAAAAATCAAATTTTACAGGAGAGAGCTTTTTTGTTTTATTTCATACTAGCTGACCCGGTCCGCGTTGCTGGCCCTAAGCAAATATTGTTGTATTACCAGACGATTTAAATTGAGCTTTAAACGAAATTTACGGCCTTTAAAATGTTCCTTCTGTAAAAACCTAAGTTGGACCATGGCGATGATTTTAAAGAAAAAATCGTCCAAATCGGCCCAGCCGTTCTCAAGTTATGCGCTTAATAGAAAAAGTGGGCGTAAAAGTAGGCGTGATACATTTTTCTTTCGATGAACGTAAAATGGATTAATACGAACATTTAAAAGAAAAATTAGTCAAATCGATGAAGCCCTTTTTTTTAGGTAAATCGAAAAAAGTGGGCGTGGCAAAATTTTCTTTCCGTAAAAACCTAAGTTGGACCATGGCAATCATTTTAAAGAAAAAATCGTTTGAATCGGTCAAGCCGTTCCAACTTATGCGCTTAATAGAAAAAGTGGGCGTAAAAGTAGGCGTGGTAAATTTTTCTTTCGATTAAAACTTAAAGTTGATTAAAACGAACATTTGAAAGAAAAATAAGTCAAGTCGATGGAGCCGTTTTCTGATTTTAGGTAAATCGAAAAATGTGGGCGTAAAAGTGGGCGGGGCAAAATTTTCTTTCCATGTAAATCTAAGTTAGACCATGGCGATCATTTTAAAGAAAAAATCGTTCAAATCGGTCCAGCCGTTCTCAAGTTATGGTTTTTGCCAAGCCCCTCCGCCCCCAGACCGAAAATCAAAAATCAGACTTCCCTATGTCACCCGCCTGAATATTCTGAAGATTCCCTAAAAATTTCATCAAAATCGGCCCAGCCGTTTTGGAGTCCATACGTTACATACATACACACATACCCACACACATCCAATTTTATATATATACATAGATTAATTTTGTATGAAATTTGTCGCTTACACTAAAATAGTTTTTGCTATAAAATCGTAACGGTACATTATGTGACCATGATATTTTAGGAGATGATGCAAGTGTTGCCAATAAAGTCATTTATTAAAAAAAAAAACGAAAATTGAAAATCATGTTGCTTACGTTATTTTCGCTGTTAGGGCTCGATATGTACATAATATTTTTAAACGAAAAACCATATCGTGCATGATGTTGGTGTTTTATCATTCTGTATGGTGTAAAACGAGTAAGTAAATTAATCATAATAATTTGTTCTTTCTAATTCAAGGTAAAATCAACTTAATAATACTTGAATCAAGCGCATTTCGAGATTGATTCAATCTTAGTTTTATATAAATCAATCTCATTTTAGGATTATTTTAAGTACGAAATCGGGATTGAATATGGATAATTTAAGTATTTTGCGATTGTAAATCCGTACTTGAAACAATCTTCCTGTACATAGTTCAAGAAAACCCGTACTCACCGTAATATTAATACCGCTTAGGATTGATTTGAGCATGATACAAATAAAAATGGTAGTTCCACTTCTCTCTCACAATATTTTTTTTTGAAGTTTATCGGAATTATTTGAAATTTATTTTTTGTAAACATAAAAAAAGCGTTGCCACTTATAAAAAAAGACAATAAACTCCTTTTGGAAATTATTAGTAAAAATGTGTAATTTGTATTTTTTACCAATATCGTATTAATATTTAAGTTTGATTGTGTTAAACTATTTATTTAACACTAACCACCAAACTTATACGACACTTTTGTTAGGAAATGAAAAAATAAATTTTAAACAAAAAAGAAAGTATACTCGGTCACATTTTTTGTCTTCTTAAGGATGCTGAGAATTATTTGGCGCAGACTATAAGCATTGCACACAAATTCATTTTTAATTTTTTTCTTTATTTACATGATTCAAATTATCAAAATCAATTTTCAACCCAAAAAAAAAAAAAACCAAATACGTATTCCTCCATAAATTTTAGCAATCTTGTCTCTCCGTGGCTCCACAATAACTCTTTTTCCTTCGTTGCACTTACTTTTTAGAAAGCCGGCGAATGGGTTCCTCTTTAGATTAACAAGAGTCAATTAAGCAAAAACGTTAAGGAATTAAAAAAAAAAATCCAAAACCAAAATTTCTCTCACTCGATACAAAAGCATATTGTATATCTTGCTCATTCGCCAAATGACCGTCATTTACTCCAATTTTTACCAGGCACCTCATCAAATGGTAAACAAACGTAAGCATTGCAATTGATAAGGGTTAAACATTTGCCCGGGCCCGTATCCAATGTTACGTTTATAGCCGATTCGATGTACTTAATAATAGCGATTCGTGAAACCATACAGATTTAGATCTTTTACACACTAACACCAACAGATGAAGTTTTAAATTATAGTTCTTCGCTACCATTGAATTTGGTGTATTAATATCAATAAACGAATAAGGGATAGAATTAAATTGTTCTCGATCCGCTTTATGATTCTTTAATTCTCAAAGGCAGTAATGATCCCACAGTTGCTGCGTATAACATTACAAACATCTTCTTAAGCTGCCCCATTATGCTGTTTCTCTTACTTACAGCTTTGGCGATATTTGCCGAACAACCTCGGGTTGTTGTCGCTTTTGCTAATGGCAAAATATTTGGATATTTATGAAATATGTTTCTATGTACATAAATTTAATTTATTTTTTAACTTTAAAAAATATTAAAGCAACAATAAAAATGGGATTAATAAATGAAATATGGTAGCACAAATTCTCATAATTCCAATAAACGTCAGAACATTAATATGGCGATAAAAAGAGAGAGTGGAACTACCTTGTGTATTTGTATCATGGATTTGAGTACGGATGGATTGATTTTTCTTTTGCACCGATTGACATCAAACTTTGACAATAAATTATATAATTTTTTTTTTTATTTATGGTACGGAGTGGCTGAAATTCATAAAATATATTTATTAAACAAAAATATGTTTCCTGATAAAATTTTGACCAAACAGCTAGTTTGTTTATATGTAAGCATTTAGCTTCAATTTTGTGGATTTTTTTGTTTAACTAAGACTGATTTGTTATTTTTTAGACGTAAATCTTTTAACAGTGATTTCAATGATATAGAAATAGATCACAAAATGTTGGTATCCTCCATCAACGTGAAGCTAATGAGTCAAAAAACTAAATAGAACTACTGATTACATTTCTGTTGTTTATCAAAATGTCCGTGGCCTAAGAACAAAACTTTCAACTTTATATATGGAAAGCTTTAATATCGATCATCATGTCCTAGTGTTTACAGAAACATGGTTAAATGATAGTTTTTTAAATACTGAAATACTTTGTAGCAATTTCAATATTTTTCGCCGAGATCGTGGTAACAAAACTACTGGTGGTGGTGTTCTTCTTGCAGTTTCTAGCAACTTTTCCGCTGAGTTGGTTACTGTTGATCCAGCGCGTGATATAGAGTTAATATCAGTAGTGATAAAACTTGATAATAAACGAGTATATCTAACTTGTTCTTACGTTCTTCCAACGTCCCCGCAGAGTGTGTACACTAAACATGCCGAGTGTATTGGAGAAGTTGTTCGTTCCTCTTTAGATGGTGATTCTGTTATCGTTTTTGGAGACTTTAATATACCTCACAGTACCTGGAAATATCTTCCAGAAGATAAATACTTCGTTCAAACTAAGCACAGCGCGAACTATGATGAATGTTTTGATGTCCTGTATGATTTAAGCTTATACCAAATTAATGGTATTACGAACAGTTGTAATCGAATATTAGACTTAGTGTTCGTCAATGATTTAGATGATTGCTTCATTAGGCGCTCATCTCCTATTTCAACTCCTGAAGATATTTACCATCCTACAATTGAACTGCTCTTCTCAATTCCTTGTAATTCTGTGTCCTCATGTATTAAAAAAGAAAAGGTATATTCGTTCAAACATACTAATTATAACATGTTAAGTGAACTGTTTTCTAATACAAATTGGCACAATACTTTATCATGCTTTACTGACGTTGATCAGATGTGTACCGCATTTTACAATAAAGTTTACCATTTTATGGATATGGCTATTCCAAAAACAGTAAAAAAGGAAATAACTGGTCCACCTTGGAATAATAAACAATTGGCTCGTGCTAAAAACAAAAAGAATAAATTCTACAGAAAATTCAAACAATCCGGATCATCCGTGGATTATTTAAGATACTCTACTAGCCGCTCTGAATACACTTTGCTTAATAAATCGTGTTACGAAAATTATTTAAATTCAATGAAAAATAATTTCAGGCGTAATCCGAAATCGTTTTTTAAATTTGTTAACTCTAAGAAGAAAGCCACTGGCTTTCCTTCATCCATGAAGTTCCAACATATGGAATCCAGTGATAATGGCACAATAAGTAATTGGTTTGCCGATTTTTTCTCTACAACTTATTCGAATGCTTTTTATGACGAAACTGTAAATTATCCCTTCAAGATAAATGCGAACCAAACAACTCACATTCCATTTATTGATATCGCAACAATCGCAAAGGAATTAAAAAGTCTTAAATTCTCATTCAATTCTGGTCCTGATAATATTCCAAGTAACATTTTAATTAACTGTGCTGATAGTATTGCTATCCCTCTAACAATTTTATTTAATGTATCGATCAAGCACGGTCACTTTCCGGATCTATGGAAGAACTCGTTTATTATACCTTTGTTTAAATCGGGAAATAAATCTGAGGTTGAAAATTACCGTGGTATTGCAAAATTGAGTATTATACCTAAACTATTGGAAAAAATTGTCACCAAAATTCTTTGTTACCAAGTATCTAATTTGATTTCACCTTACCAGCATGGGTTTCAGAAAAGATGTTCTACTACAACTAATCTCCTTCATCTTACAACTGTCATACATCGAGGATTTATTCAACAACTGCAAACTGATGTTATACACTGATTTTACCAAGGCCTTTGATAAAGTTAACCATAGACTTTTGAAAGTTAAACTTAATTAACTCAGTTTTACTGATATAAGTATAAAATGGATATATTCATACCTAAGCAACAGAACACAAACGATTTGCTTTAATAACACAATTTCTAGAAGCATAGAAGTTCTGTCTGGTGTACCTCAGGGAAGCCACCTTGGGCCACTTCTTTTTACATTGTTTATTAATGACCTACCTGAGGTGATTCATTCATCCAATATTCTGATGTATGCGGATGACGTGAAAGTTTTTCTCAGCTATCGTCAAATATCTGAGCAACAACTTCTTCAAAACGACTTAAATTCTTTTTACACGTGGTGCAATGTGAATCTTATGCAACTTAATCTAAAGAAATGTAAATACATGCGTTTTGTTAGAAAGAGTCCAATACCTGCATGCTACTTTTTTGAAAGGTATCAGATGGAGTCGGTGGATAATTTCTTAGATCTTGGAATTCTGTTTGACTCGAAACTAAATTTCATCGCACACATAACAATGACAGCTAATAAAGGCAGAGGTATGATCGGTTTTGTAAAACGATGGGCTAAAGAGTTCAAGGATCCATATGTTACGAAAAGTTTGTATACTTCCCTTGTAAGACCTGTATTGGAGTATGGATCTGTAATATGGGACCCTATATATAGTAAATATTCCGACCAAATTGAATCAGTCCAAAAACAGTTTCTGACTTTTTGTCTGCGTGGGTTGAACTTTAACCAATGGAATATGCCGTCTTACTCTGCAAGACTAGCCCTTATCAAGCTGCCAACTCTTAAGAGCCGTAGAACTGTGATGAACATCTCGTTTATTTTTAACATACTTGTTGGCGACGTATGCTCTGGATGCCTAATCAATAACATAACATTTAATGTCCCTCAACGCCCATCACGTCATTTGGTTCCGTTATCAGTTCAATTTTTAAGAGCTAATTATGCTAATAGTGACCCGTTAAGAAGGATGTGTATTGAGTTCAACAAGTTTTATAACTTTATTGACTATTCTTCTAGTCCCACTGATATTAAAACTAAATTATTAATCTTTTTAAACACATAATTTTTGTAAGTTTTTTTTTTCACATATATATATGTTTTGTAAAATTTATTTTTATTTAATTAAGAAGTCTGTAAGGATTATATTCCATAGACAAATAAATAAATAAATAAATAAATAAATAAATAAATAAATAAATAAAGTAAATAAAAAAGAAGTTCCTCTTTTAAGATAATATTTATATTTTAAACATTAACAACGTTCAATTCATCAAAATCAAAATAATGATAATAAATATATTCACTTCAATAACTGCACCCATAGTTTTCTCCAGCACTGTTTATAATTCGTTGCACTTTTATGTTACGGTAAATGTTATAATTGCGGAAAATATTAATTTTAATAAAAAAATATTTGTATACATTTTTGGTAAATATTTTTTAAATAAAAACAATGGAAACAACAATAAAAAAAACCTGCAATAATTCTTATATTCATATATGTATGGATGTATGTACATAAAAATTTTTGGCAAGGTTACAAAAAAAAATTAATTTACTTTTTTGTTTTGTGCAATTTTTTACACAATTCAATAAAACAAATAAGGAATTATCAAAAAAAGAAACAAACCTAACATAAATAAATGAATGTACATATTTATATGAAATTTTAGCTTGTATGCAAATACATAAGAGACCACACACTCATTCATACTTACAAATACTTGTATGGGCATGCAACAGAAAATAGTATACATATGGCAATTAAATTGGAATTTTATGCTTAAACAAAAGTATTTAAAATGGCAGAATAAAAAATAAAATTATATAAAATCAAACCCAGTAAACAAGCGAACATTGAGATAATAAAACAAATAAACTACTGTATGGATAAACACATAAACCTACAATACTTTTGAATTTTAGTTGTGAATTTTCTATGAATTTTTTTATACACATATGGATCTTTCCTGAGGAAAGTCTTCTCTTAGTCACATTATGCCACCAAGCTTTTTAAATTGCTTCTCAAAGAATAATTTAAATATACTTTTTTTTAATTTTTTTTGTAGTTTGGGGTAAAGCGCAATTTAGTAAAAGAGAGTAAACATTTTAACAATATGGGTCCAAAATACAGATTACTTTCTTGGTAGCGTAACGTGACACTTCAGTGGAAGTGCCCATATTCTACTTATAAAACAAAATTTAAATGTATGTATTTATATAGAGAAAAAAAAACACACACTTTACTACGCTCTTATAGTCTATTTTTAGAAAGTTGCTCGTATACATACACACTTACAAATATCTAAAAAAAATGTAACAAAAACTTCTCTATTACATTAAGGGGTCCCCAAAAAATTTCTTTTTTATTTTCATGGGTGCTTAGCATAATTAAAAAGCTTAACGGACGGGTAAAGAATTTTTAAAATTTTTTGGGAAAGGTCACACAATTCGAATTTTTGCCGAAAATTGGGTTTGCCTGCCGCTGTTTCGGTTTTCTTTGTAACTTTTTCAAAAACCATGATTTTTCGTAATTTTTGATGAAACCATTTAAAAGCAAAATGGAGAGTTTTATTTTTTTTTATGCAAAAACCATAAGTTTTTGCAATGAATTTGCTGGTTAAGGTTCCCAACATCACATATTTTGTAATTTATCCATACATTTTGTAAATAACGCTTTATAACTTTTAAAATTGCATCTATGAAAAATAAAAAAAAACGATGCAGTTTAATGCCTGTATTCATAAAAACTTTTTAAATTTAATAAAGGTCTACAACACAAATTTTGTATGAAAATTTGACTTAATAAACTTTGTTAAATTTAATAATCGTTTATGAGTACGGGGTTAAAAGATCAATTTATTCTAAATAATTTAGAAATTTGAATTTTTAATTCTTTGAATTTACCATCACCGTGCTTGAGTTATAGCTTTAAATATTTTAAAGTTTCAAACAATAATTGGTATTGTGGTTATTTTGTCGGACTATTTATGGTTTTAAATCCAAATTTTTAATATTTTTAATCCGGCTTAAGTTCATCAAATTTAATTTTCCATTAAATTATTTTCATGAAGAAAGGAATTTTACAAAATGAAAATTAATTAAAATTGTTATTGATAATCTTTCATTCTTGACGTGGCTGGGGCTCGAACCCCGGCCGGCAGGTTACCATGACATGTTTCGATCGCAACCACTCGATCTCCACAGATGGATTTGCCGTCTTACACTCGCAGCCATCGACGACTGCTGACGTCAATAGTCATACATCAATCCTTAAACCAAATTGTATTCTAACATTTGGTAGATCGAAATTTGCTTTCCTGAATGATTATCCATTTTAATTGATTTTACATGTTTTTTCCTTACTTCTGTTTTTTCGTACTTTTGTCAAGAATTTTTCTTGAAGTCCAAGTACATTTTTTGTTTTTTCATTTTGTCTTTCTCTTTTCTGTTGACCTTTTTCAGCACAACTTGAAGGACAAATGTACACATAGAGCTCGTGCCTTAGCTTTAACAATAATTTGTATTGTGGTTATTTTGTTGAACTATTTATGGTTTTTAATCCAAATTTTTAATATTTTTAATTAGGCTTAAGTTCATGAAATTTAATTTTTCATTAAATTATTTTTATGAAGAAAGGAATTTTACAACATGAAAATTAATTAAAATTGTTATTGATAATATTTCATTCTTGACTGACCTGAGAATCGAAACCAGGCAGCTGGTTACCCTGACATGATTCCCTCTTCAGAGGGATTTACCGTCTTAAGCCTGATACTCTGTTCAACATTTCACGTGAAATGCTGTAAAAACGCATATGAAAAAAACATGTGCGGAATATCTATAAAATAATGTTGATAGAGTTGGACTCTGTTCATTTTGTGAAAAAGTTCCGAAATGTTTCTGGCAACATTTTTTTACAACTGCGAAATAATGTAAGCTGCACTTATTTCGGGTGGAATTTTAAGCAAAAGCAAAAAATTATGTACTGATTATTAAATTCGAAATAAAAAATTAAAATAACACAACCGGTAACAGCTTCTTATTCATATCTACTTTATTTTTTATTAAAAAAAATTATTTTTAGTAAAATTCATGTGGGGCTTGTTTACATACGCAAAACAATGTCGCATACTTTGCAGGAATAAAATCCTTAAATTGTACAAACTCGCATGATTGGTAACATTGATACATGTCAAAATTTTCGTGTGAAATAATCAATGTTGCTCAAAATTATTCACAAATTTGAACAGAGTACTAGGCTTTACACTCGCAACCATCGATGACGGCTGACGTCGATAGTCAAACATCCATCCTTAAACCAAATTGTAGAACGAAATTTGCTTTTTTTAAACAATTTCATAATTGTTTCAATTAACTGTGTTGATTGAAAAAAATATTTTGATTTGCTGGTGGTCACATTCCAGTTAAACCTATGAAAATGTGTAAATTGATATGATCAATTTGTTTGCAGGTGGAAAATCAGTACGGAATTTAATTATTAGAACAAAATTCTAACTTATATAATTCTGTGCCCACGCCCAACAAACAAATAAAAACAAACCTTTTGTTTAGCTTTTTTTTAAAAATGGCGATGTAGTTTTATGGCCTGCAATAAATTCTGAAAATCATTTTTCGAAGTTCTGATCTTCATAGACTAAAATCATTGAGAGGATCAGGGCTACCAGACTTGGGGATTTATTCCCAAAGTCGGGGATTTCATGCTAGCAAAAAGGACAAGGAAAATCATTTGGGATTATATATATATATATGTATATATGTTCCTTTTACTCCTCTGGGGAGCATAGGGCCGCAATTTGTGATTGGGGATCTTTTTTTTGGATATAAAAAAATGCGGGGATTTTTTTCCCCTTTTTTTATAATTTACGCTTATTTTTATTTGTTTCGTATAATTAATATCAGAAAAAAACAGCAAAACTTTTATCTTGCTCTTATCAACAGATTTCCATTTTTGATGAGTGTGTAAAAGGTACTTAATCAACTTATGTTATATTCGTGAGTGAGTGTTTTAAAAAAGAAGACTTTTTGATTTTTTTTAAGACAATTTTCAAGCAAATATGTCTTCCTTAAAAATAAGTATTTAATGTAAAAATACAATATAATAAAGTTTGGGACAAAGCTATGGGCATTAGTAGGTACTTATGATGCATCGAAGTATTAGATAAATGACAGATATGTTTTTTTATTGTAAATTTAAAGGATGGCTAAAACCGATTGAACAAGCTCCAAATTCTTATAAATTGGCTTAATCGTCTTCAAAAACAGCATATTATTCCGCTTGTAATTCCTCACTGAAATCGCCTAACACCAGTCGCTACAACCAAAATAAAAAAAATTATTTTTACTAAAAATATTAATTTGGGTATTTTTGGGATTTTTAAAAATTTAAATTTGGTCAGAGCCAAAAACAAAACAAAAATTAACTTTTTAAGGTTTTGTTTTTTAATTTGGGGATTTTTTTTATTGTTTGGGGGCAAGGAAAAAAGTACCTGGCAGGCCTGGGCTTACCAATATTTAATATCTTTCCTTAATATAAATAAACTCAATTCAAGCAAGCCATCTGTTTTAGAATTGTCTAGGTAAGATTGCAGCTGGCTTCGAATGCATATTTCTTAAGAATATGTAATTTTAATCATCCAACGAGGCTGGTTAATAGCTTAAATCTATCACCCAAAAATATAAGGCTCAGATGCAGCAATTCTTTATGGTCTTCTCTTGGTTTATAAAGTCGGGAAAATGACTAGTCCAATGGATTACCTCGACCTTTTCTGAAGTTTGTTCAACATTTTTTTTGTGGTGATTTGCATAGACCTATTCATTGCAACATTCATTCATTATTTGTTTTTTTACCGGTAATCGGTAAATCCATAACTTAAAAACGGGATTATCGGTAATTAACCAGTAATTTTGTTTAATGTTGAGTTTATCAGTAACCAGTAAAATAAATGTTTAAAATTTTTTTAAGAGAAAATATGTATTGTTATATTGAAAAGTAACGAAAAGTTTAATGCATTTTTCAACAAAATAATTAAAGTTAAAATGTAATTCAAAGTTTTTCTTAAGAGTAAAAATTAACTAATAAGATTTCGTTTTAATATGCTTAATTTCCAATTTGTAATCTTAAAAAACACACGGAAATTTATTGATGATGGGATAAAGCTAGTTCATTTCACTGGTTGCATGGGACAGATCATGAGGAAACCTTTTTCCAAAGACTTAAGTAAAGCTAAACATATTATATAATATCTTTTAAATAAAAAAGTTTAAATATATTATTTCATTAAAAAACATTTTAATTATTGAATGGATCTGCCTGTGTATTAAAATATGCTCGCAATGTGCAAAGTGTGTCAATTGTATGTCATAACGGCTGGTTCTTTTTATTGTGCAAATTAGCCCTGCTGCAGAAAAATCTCTTTCTGATTCTACACTCGTCGGCTTTTCTGTCAAGAGATGGTTGACGCTATCATCAGATACTTCCCACGCTTTTGTTCCTCTTCATGCATGCCGGTTTCTTTTTTAATAATAAAATACACGGAAATTGTTGATGGGATAAAGATAGTTCACAACTTCATTTCACTGGTTGCATGGGACAAATCATCAGGAAACCTTTTGCCAAAGACTTTAGAAAAGCTTAAGATATTATATAATATCTTTCATATAAAAAAGTTAAAATATATTATTTCATTAAAAGAAAATTTTAATTATTGAATGTGTATTAAAATATGCTCGCAATGTGCAAAGTGTGTCAATTGTATTGTCATTACGGCTGGTTCTTTTTATTGTGCAAATTAGCCCTGCTGCAGAAAAAGCAGCACTCGTCTACACTCGTCGGCTTTTCTGTCAAGAGATGGTTTAAGCTATCATCAGATACTTCGAACGCTTTTGTTCCTCTTCATGCCAGCCGGTTTCTTTTTCAATCATTTTCTTTTAAACTGTGGTATTGGTTACTGATGCATTGGAAATTTTATTTTGGTTTTTAATGGCCAATTGTTAACTGTCTTTCATTGTTACCTGGCTTAATTTAGGGACTTCTTCGACATCATCAGATGACTGATTTGAATCATTTGTCTAGTCACTTTCATCTCTCATGTTTAATCGTTCTATCGGGTGATTTTTTAAGAAAAAATAGATCGTGGCGGAAAATTGACCGGTTCTGAACGTGAAATAAAATGATAACCGAACTCGCCGCTCAATAAGTCCATTGTTAAGCGTGCTATGTGGCATGTGGCACCGTCTTGTTGAAACCACATGTCATGCAAGTCAAGCTCTTGCATTTTGGGCAAAAAAAAGTTGGATATAATCTCACGGTAGTGCTCCCCATTCACTGTTACGTTACGATTCGCATCATCTTTGAAGAAGTATGGTCCAATGATGCCACCAGCCCATAAACCGCACCAAACTGTTACTTTTCTGGATGCATTTGTAGCTCTTGCAATGCTTCTGGCTGATCTTCACTCCAAAATCGACAATTCTGCTTATTAACGTACCCATTGAGCCAGAAATGAGCTTCGTCGCTAAACACAATTTTTCGATAAAAAAGTGGATCTTCGGCCAACTTTTTGGTAATGAAATTCAATAATTTGCAAGCGTTGTTCGTTTGTTAGACGATTCATGGTTAAATTATAGACCAAACTGAAGATGATTGACAGTGAAACAAAACACGAAACGTGCGTCAGCTGTTTAAACCAGTGTTGCCAAAAACGTCCGAATAACTTGTACATCGCCCTTGGATGCATGAAATAAACTGACATTTTAATTTCCGGGTTAGAGCATAATTTTGTGCAGAAAATTTATCAAGGATGCCAGAAAAGTGCAGGTAACTGCACCCAAAGCTTCTACAGCAAATTTTACAGGAAGCATTGCATATGATATTATGCTAATTATATTAATTAAATCTTCTGAAAAAAAAATTTTCAATATTTAAGTCGAACAGACTCTTTTTGGTAAACGATTTCAATTGATGGAACCGTTCCACTATAGCCAGTAAGTTATTCCATTTACATCAACAATCCTTTTGAAGTAATGTTGTAGTTTATTATTAGATGATCTCACACTTGAAAATTTCTCGCTTTGATGAGACGACTCAACAGATGTGCAAGAAGTGGAAGGATCTTATTCCATTCGCTTGAAAATATTTTTTTTAGATGCTGACTTTTGAGGCGGGCATGTAAACCTCTTGTTGAACCTCCAGCTGTTTTCAATATCTTTCCGTTTCGTGTATAGAAGTCCCATACCGCCTTCTTGCTATATAAATATTATATAAATATTACTGCAACAAAAACTAAAATATTGAATGTACTATCGCTTAGCAATAGCACAAATAAAAACAAACCGTTACTTGCAAAAATTTTAAATTTTGTATTGAAATTTAATTTAATTTGGAAGGAAATAGTTATAAAAAATTACCGAAATTTCCGGTATTTTCTTTTAAATTTATCGGTAAATCCGATAATCAATATGACCGGTAAAACCGGTTAACCTTTTACCGGTAATGTAACCCCTAATTTTAAGCATCATATCCCGCAAGCAACGCGATCATTTGTCAATGCTTCATAGTTCTCAATTCTCAAAACATTTAGATCTTTTAGTATACCATCTATCCATCTTGCTCTTGTCTTCCTTTCTTTCTTTCATGATCATATTTATTGGACCATGGGTAAGAACAAATTCTTTTTTTTTTAAATTTGCTTAGAATCTATCCACCTTTGAAAGTGCGTCATAAGTTTTCATACTTTTTATAGAAAAATTAAAAGTTAAACCCCGTTTTTTTTACAGAATTTATCCAAAAATTTATATATAGTGACTTTATGGACAAAAATATTGCCGGAAATTATGGTTGATGCACATAGAATTAAAATTTGGACATTTTTCTCTAAAAATATTTTGTCAAAAATTTAAAACAAAATGGTTATTGACTAAGTTATGAATAAAGTAAGAAAACGGGCAAAAACGCTTATTTTGAATGAAAGCTCGACTTGTGCTACTTCTAAACCTTTTCCGAAAAATCTGAAAAAAATCTCAAGAATATTTTACCTATCAGATTTCAAATTATATTAGAGCCCTAAAATTTTCTTTTTTGGGACACACTAATTTACATATATGTGTATGTGTTGCATTTATGTGTATGGCATATTTAACATTGAGTGTTGAAATCGTAAAATGGTTACAGACCATAAAATTGACAAATGGTAAAATTAAATGGCATATGAAGTGTCAATTGTATGTGTTTTTATATTGTCCCATTTTATTTTTTTGATTCTTGAATTTTAAGTATTTGGAAGTGAGAGAATTATTTGTACACACTTATTTGGTTTTCAAGCCGAATGTACATACGCTGCGTTGACTGTATTTGTTTATTTCTTAAACATTTACTAAAAATATACATAAATATTAAATAAAATATATTTATTTTAATACATATTTATAATTTTAATGGATTACTAAACTCATACAATGTTAAAAAAGAACTGACATCCATAGAAACTTACTTATTTCTGTCGTCTACACCATAGTCATTGTGTAAGTAAAAATAGTCGAAGTGTGTTTTATATAAAAACAAGTAAGTGTGCTAAATTCGGCTGTGCCGAATCGTATATACCCTTCACCATTTTGAGAGCAGAATACAGAGCAACTAGACAAAAACGTAGTCGTAGTTTTTTGCTCATATCTAAGCCATTTTTGGACTGATCTGGCTGAATTTCAATAGCAAAACTATAATTAGAAAACCTGACATAAAGATACCCCAACCAAGCCCCCATCATATATGGGGGCTTCGGAAAACCCATTTCAACAGACAGACATACAGACGAACAACCGGATCTGAACTTCGCTTTTCATAAGGACCCAGAATATATATACTTTATAGGGTGTAGGATCAATATTGTAGAAATTACAAACGGAATGACAAACTTTTTACTTCTTTTTATACTTCTATGTTTCTGTTGCAATAAAGAAAAAGATCTTCCGCCTATTTTTTAAAACTATGTAGGAAAGCAATTTTAACCTGTATAAATTAGCACAAAGCTTGATTTTTTTTAATACTACATTTATTACTAATAACTTGTAACGGGTGTCTTTGAAGGTTTTATTTAAATAGTTTGAAAAGCCCTAAATTTACTTGTCAAAACCCTAATTACATTTTTTTATCGGATAAACTAACATGGTATCTTGTCAATTTAAACCGCCAAGTATAAGAAGCCATTATATTTTTACTAAGCCTTCATGGCACCCAATTAGCCTTAACTGTTTTTACTTTATTTATATATTCGTGCTAAAGTGAGCATCCCTTGCTTTAAATAAAACTGAATTGTACTAAATGCTGGGTACACACAATGCAACCTACATGCAATCTGTTTCAATGCAACCTCAAAATATCAAAGCGTTTTGATGTTGATGCAATCTAGAATGAATGAAAATGAATTTAATTCACTAGATTGCGTAAACGCGTTGCATAGTGTGTACCCAGCAAAACTGATCAATTGTATTGTCTTTTATTTCTGCCGCTATAACATATCTTTTATAATTTCTCATCAACGGAGAAATTATTAGATATGGAAATATTAACTTATTTCCAGTGCAACTACATGGTCACCATTGGCTTTACTCTATACCAGAGCTTAATTATCGTCCCTCATCTTATTAATTAAGTCCCGCTCCCATAGTTAGGGACACTGGCTCCATTCACTCAACTCTGCTGTTATGGGTATTTTTAAATATGGAGATTACAAAGGTGCCAAAAACTCCAATTTTGCTTAAGTCGACTTAAGCACTTTTTCCCTTTTGCCACAAATTTATTAACAAATGGCAGATACGTAGGCCTAACAGAAAACAATACAAATTTCAAAAACTAAAAATTAATCCCACTTCAGCTGAGCGTTTATGTTTAGATGGTCCTTTTTCTAGCGGGGCGGAAGATCGGCTCTTGTTCGCATTTGGAGTTAAAAAAGATGTCTTTAAATTTTGCTTGTATAAAGACTGCAGGGACATTAAAAGGAAATTATTCATTAACCGAAAGTAGTGAAAAATTAATTTAATTTAACTGACGAAATTTAAAAGGCGAATCAAAATTTTTTTTTAAAAAAACCCAATTTAATCATACCAACTGGATATCATCTATTTTTTTTTTAAATCACTTATCTTTGTTTCTCTTTTTTTATGAATCGCCATTAAGTTACGTCATAAATCAATTTCTTATAACTATTGTTTTAAATTTTTGGCTTTTTTTTAGTTATGAAAGATTTAATCTTAAGCTGCTCTGAAAAATCGTTGATTTTCGTCTAGCGAGAAAACTTTTTTTATGTGCTTAGTTTTAGTAAATTCAACAAAAAGTCATAACAAAGTTTTCAATGCACAAAATATATTTCTTTGCTCTTTTTCTCTAACAACAACACCAACAATAGCTAAACAAACTTGCAAAGCAAATAATTTTTTCTATCATTGGTTTTTTATTATTTTTTTTTTCTTTAAACTTAATGAAAATAGAAGCAAAAAAATTAAATCGGAAAACAATGAAAGGTGCTGATTTGTTAAAGATAACATCTTCAAAATATTTAAAAATGTAACAGAGGAAAAAAAGAGTGATCACATACACATGTATTTAACGGTAGCAAAAAGGTTTTGTTTGTTTTTCACGTTATAAAAGCTCGTATTTTTATTTTAAATCTTTGTTGTTGCTTGCAAACATTTTTATATTTCTTACAACATAATAAAAAATTTTTACTTGAAGTCATTGTTGCAAAACTTTCTCTGCGTGTACAAGCGCAATTTTCTTTTTTTTTCAGATTTATAATTCTTGAAATTGTTCATTGTTGCTGTCATTGTTGCAGCAGAAACTTAAATTGCTGAAGAAAATAAAAAAAAAAATGTTCTAAACTTAAATCTCAAAGTTTCTTGTGGCCACTTGAAGATATTTTAATGAATGCAAAGTTTACAACTTAATCAGTATAAAGAAGATGGATTCCGAAGGCGAGAAAGGAGGTGAGAATTTAGGAATTTCAAAAAGGTTTATCAAAACTCTTCGGTACTGGAAATAAATTATTACGTTATTTAGCTAAAAAATGAATTACAAATTCAATTTTAAATACAATTTCTTGACGGAAGCATAAGGACTCTTCCATTTTAAAAAACGTTTTTTAAAGTTGTTTTAATGCTTTGACTTAATAATGCAAGGTTGTGTTACTAAAAATTATGAAACAAATTCGAAGCTAAAATGTAGCTTTATATTTTATTCTTTATTGTAGTAATAACATTAATTTATTTACTTTAAGCTTTTAGTAAAGACGGATATTGTAAATGTTTAAGTTGCACATGTCTCAATTCTTCACACCTTCCTTTCCTATTTCTTAGGGCACTGCTGCAGGTTCAATATATATTGTGATAATTGTATCGTGATTCATTATAATGGATTGATGGATAACATTAAATAGGGCTTTTCTGCATATGGTTCCATTAATACTGCATGCTGCTTTGAACGAAGCAGGTTTGTAAGGGAGAAACATAAAAGTTTCGCTTACCATTGCGGTTACTGATGACATGCATTTTATTTGGCGAGTTCCTATTTTGAAGCAATACAATTTTGACACATTAATCGCATTATTCAGCGCATATAAAAATTGTTGGATGTCACGATCAGCTTTACACACTAAATGTTTCGATACAGTTTTTTTTTTAGTATTCTTCCTTACAAACCTGCTTCGTAGTAAGGGAATGCCGTAGCATTTGAAATGCTATTTTTTTTATAAAAGTTGTTTAGAGTTCTTTCACTTCCTTTACTGCATTTCTGTACTTCTAAATATATAAATTTTTTATTGGGTAATAACGCGATACTCGATCGTGGTGAACGTGTAACAGTGCCCTTCTCGTTCATGTACCCAATAAAAAATGGAGCTTCCAACGAAGCAGGTTTGTAAGGGAGAAACATAAGGGTTTCGCTTACCATTGCGCTTACGGAAGACATGAATTTTATATGGCGAGTTCCCACTTTGAAGCAATACATTTTGACACATAAAGCGCATTATTCAGCGCACATAAACATTGTTGGATGTAACGATCATCTTTACACACTGAATGTTTTGATACAGTTATTTTTTAGTATTCTCCCTTACAAACCTGCTTCGTAGTAAGGGAATGCCGTAGCATTTGAAATGTTATTTTTTTTTTAAGTTGTTGAGAGTTCATTCACTTACTTTACTGCATTTCTGTATGTGTTATTGCGTAGCGCATAATTGTGCGCTTATTTTTTATATGTACCTTTAGTGCTTCGCAAAATGATAAAATTTTTTATTGGGTGTTAACTAGACTATATAGATCAATATGTTGGCAATAAGTTCTTTAGCAAGTACGGCTGCATAGTGGAAAACAAGGTACCCTTTCTTTAACATAAATGATCAGTTGCAAGTATATTTAATATTTCAGAAGGTCTACAAAGGCAATCTGAAATCATATTTTGCTGATTTTTTTAACCTTCTAGAATGTCTTTGAAGTGTCTTTTAGAATGGCCTTTATTAAATATTTTGCAAGTTAACATTTCTAGTCCAATATATGGCTTGTCAAAATTAAAGTCTACAAATTATGTTAAAAACTACTTTTTAATTTAGAACAACTAACAGCAGCTCTTGATTTTTTAACTCCATATTATTAGCAAACAACAATTCTACTATTGTGTAGTTTATAGAACACGACCGCAAAACTTGTCCGTTTGACTTACATTTAACCCTAGAAAGATAATCATATTCTGATATACGTTAAAGATAATCATGCGTAAAATTTACGCATGCTTTTTGGAAAGCTAAATTGTGGCATTTTGTTGATTAATTTAAAATAAACTAATGTTGACTACTTTTTTCAATACAGCTAAAGTAAAAAGACCCGAGTTTTAAATATGTTTATATATATTTATTATCAGAAAAAACTAAATCAAAAAAAACAACTTCAATAATTAACAAAACTTAAAGATATTATTTCTTTGAATACTTATCACCCGTTTTTGGGCTCATAATCAGTCATTTTAGTGGATATACTAAATAAACAAAATATTTTTCATAAAGTACATATATAAAAGTTTTTAAAAATAAGTCAGATACAACTTTGGCAGATGTCAATATTATGCTCACGACAAATAACTTTTCTGCATTTATTGCACGATGTATTTGCTTTTCGCCTTAATTTTGATGGGCAGTATGTGCAGTAAATACGTTTTTTTGCTACTGGCTCTACAGTAAATTCGTCAGTGTTATCTTTTGATGAGTGTGCAGTATCTTTTGACAATAGTGTGGATATATTGCCTCGCAAATACCTCTTTAAAGTAGGTGCTTCTAGTCGCATATTTATGAAGGGTGATGTTAGTGCTATACTAAGGGTTTTCATAAAATTTTTGCGACTTAGAGCCTTATCACCTTTGCTGTTGACATTATAGCTATATATTATATAAGCATTAATGCATGCAATGTTTATTATACCATAAAAAACAGCCATAGGCCATCTATTCGTCTTCCTACTACATGACATTAGAGAACACATTTGATCTAAAGTGTCTACTCCACCTTTAGTTTGATTATAATACATAAACATTTCAGGTTTTCCGCTAGTTTCATTGACAGAAGCATCTTCGTCACAAGATGATAACACGTAAACCATTTTAGATGGCTTTGGCTTATAAGAGACAAGTGTAAGAGGTCCATCAAAACAAAATATTGATGTTCCCACGGGCCTAGATCGATAGTTTTTCATCTCTTGCGGTATTTCTCGTTTGTTAGATCGCACTGTTCCTACAAGAGTAAGTTGATACGGTTCCTTGAGTAAACTTTTTGCTAAGGGAATTGACGTGAACCAATTGTAGCACGTAATATTACGACAACTGCCATGTAAAGGCTGTGATAATTGTTTTACGTAATATTCTCCAAGCGGCAAGCCGTTCGTCTGGGTTCCTTTCCCCAAATAAGGCATGTCATTTATCATGTACTTTGTACTACTGTCACACATCATAACTATTTTTACTCCATATTTACTTTGCTTGTTAGGAATATACATTCTAAATGGACACCGTCCACGAAACCCAAGTAATTGCTCATCTATAGTGACATGAGCTCCGGGAGTGTAATTACTTATACATTGTTGTACAAAAATGTCAAATATTTTTCTGATAGGAGTAAATACATCGCTTGCTCGAGGTGCGAGGCGAATGCTTTTATCATCCGTTCGAAGACATCGTAATAAAAAATCAAATCTATCACGACTCATCACTGACACATACACCATTGACAATGATCGATCAAATAGCTCATCTGTAGTCATGTGGTTGTCCTTTCTCGCTGCTGTCATTACCAAAATCCCAATCAAAGCGCGAATTTCAACTTCGCACTTATCCCGAAATGTAGCGCTGGTCATAGATTTACTTCTTTTCAGAGATATCTCGGCATTAGTCCATTTAACGACTTCCGTAATTATCTCATCAACTAAAAACTTGTTAAAGCATGAAAGGGGATCATGCAGATTGCGACACATCCGTGTAGGACCCCTTTGAGATCTAAAAATATTCAATGCTGGGACTCGGCCGCTTCTACTTGATTTCGATGTCGACCAACAATGTCTATTCTTTCCTCTTATAGCTCTCTGTGACAAGGTTATTATTCGCCGAGATGCTGACGAAGAAGCTGGCTGCTCTACACTAACTTCGTCTATGTACTCGCCTGCGATAGGCGTCGGCTGTTCTTCGGTCTCTACATCTTCGAAAGCATCTTCAACGTCGCTCTGTACATCATCTTCGCTCTCGTTGTTTTCTATCTCGCTATCCGTTTCTTCACAAGTAATCTCGTCATCAGTCTCTAAAAGGGCGGCTAGGATAGCATCTTCATCTAAATTCCGACGTGCCATTTTTTCCAGTCAGGATAGCGACAAATCAAAAGCTACAATATAAAATTTAGCAATATATGCACAATAAGTGGTTGTAAAAAAAAAACAAACAACACAAATGTTCATAAAAATAAAAATCCTGAAAGTCACTCTAAAGATAATCATGCGTAATTTTGACTCACATACCCGTTATATTTTAAAATTAGAAATACCAACCGCAGCGACGCGTGCGTGTCATTAAACCTCTGATCAACGACTGAGATGTCTAAAGAGTACAACAGCGAATTCATTGTTATTAAAGAGAAATAACAATATTTTGAAACAGTATGCGTAAATTTTACGCAGATTATCTTTCTAGGGTTAAAACAAAAGTAAAATTTCCAAATTGTTTTAGTTTAACGGACGAGTTTTGCGCTCGTGTTCTATAAAACACACATCAGATAAGACTTAGTTCATACTTTCTTTAACAGAATGAGGTTTAAACTAGTCTATGCAGACCTATATAAAAGTGTACATTTTTTTTTTTTGATTTGCGTGCTAGAGATAAGCCCGTACATGACTTCCTAAAAACTGCTACGGCGAGCACAATGAGTAAAAAACCAGATCGCTTAGGTGTTTCCGTTCGGTTGTATTCGCCATTACAAATGAAGTGGTTCATAAGCTACGGTTTTGATGATAAAACGTTTGGCATACGTTGGAGCCATGCCTGCATATCGGAGGAGATGTAAGATTCCAAACGAATCACATTTTTCGGTTAACACTGCGGTAAAATTTAACTATGGTTCTACGTACAAAAAAATGAACAAAATGTGGTTCTTATTATTTACACACAGTTTTGGACATCTACTTATTTTTCCAATACCATCCCCATTAGGTCTTGGCGGACCTAGCCACTTAGCGCCAAAAAATCCTTGAACGTCCTACGGTTAAGAATGCCTTCTAGAAGCATTTAAAGTAAATGCATGGCAAAGAATTGATATAAAATGGCACGCCACATAAATTGGAAATTTAGTTGAAATGCGTTTGGGAGGCCTTATGTCTGCAACAAAACTTTTAGAAGGCATATATATATAGTTTTTCGTTGGCATATACTTGATAAAATATATTAATATCAATCATACGCCCTAATGCAAATAAATGCTGCTCTTTTTATAACCCCCATTGGCATTAGATACTTGTGATGCTGCACCAAAAAATATCTACCTAAGATGTCATTGGTAGATTTCTAAGCCATAAGTAGTTCTAAGTTGTTTGTGCAATATTTGTCTGGCTGTCCGTCTGTTTAGGTCAAATTTGTTCCACTTTACCAATTCAGTTTTGAAAAATAGTCATAATAGTTTCCTAAACGCATAACAAATTATTTTATATTTCTTATATTTACTATAAATCCCGTCTTTTTATTTCTTTGCAGTGATATTTTTCTTCATTTTAAGCAATAATATTATAATTCTTAGCGGAGGGCATTTTATATTTGAAATAACCGAATATTGTATTCCTACTGTTGATATACTAAGTATGTTACACACAAATCATTAGAGTTGTCTTAAAGAAGGTTAAAATGCGACACTATTTGCTTGGTGTGGAGTTGTATAAATCTCTAGTGTGTGCCGAGGATACGCAGTACCTCTTAAGCTTGTCACTTTTGATATGCATTCTTTTGAATTGAAAATTTGTTTTATACCGCTATTTAGATATTTGGGCGAATATGCTTTAATAATCGCTCCGTCGACAAACTGAACCTTAAGGAAAATATCACCGGAAAACTTTGTAGAATTTATTAGGGGAGCTAATTAATTTCAAGCAATAGCTTACAAAACTACAGTTTCTATGTAACTTCCTTTGACAATTTGTAATTAAATGATGACATAAACTAGAAATCAAACTTGATCTATCTATTAAGATATTTTCTGAAAATTTATTCCTGTTTTAAATCAAATTGGTTTTATATCCAACTTAATTTAATCGTTTACTCTACTTTCAATTGCATTTGTAGCCTCTTAAATATATTTATTATTTGAGTTTTATCGTTGCTTTTATTAAATTTTATATTGGTCACAAAGTTTCATGTATATTGTTTTTAACAAATGAACGTTTTTATCCTCGGGATTTTAATTGCGACCACAAAAACAAAACTATAGCACGCATACATTTAAACTTAATAATATAAGTACCCTGTAGGAAATGTGAACAGTTAAACTACTTTTCATTGATAATATACTATTGACTTAAGACTATTGACTTATGGGACCATATGCAGACACCCGCTTTAGTACATTTTAATAGTTCCAGTCTACATTTTTTAATGTTTTTGAAAACATTCAAATATATTTTCCTTAAAAAAGATGCTTACTCAATTTTAATACTTTGTAATTATTTCATATAAAAAGTCCGAGTTTTGGGCTTTGCGACTGTCAAGATAATTTAATTATTTTCAAAAGCTGACAGAAATATAGACGCTTTGATGACAGCGTCATCAAAAATTTACCAAGCTAATTGAAAAAGTTGTGACTTGGAGACAGTTGACAAACGATTTCTGCAGGGCTTATGCACACAAGCAAATTTATGCAATAATAAATACAACAGCTTTTATAAGGCTTGCCAGACGGTCTTGATTTACAAGAATTTTCAGTGCCCGTCAAAAATAAAAAATATATACTGTGAGCGTCAAAATAAAGTGTACAGCTTGTTTTTCAATATAAACAGTATTATTTTAAGTTAGTACAAGCAAGAGTGCTATATTCGGCTGTGCCGAATCTTATATACCCTTCACCATTGTGGGAGCAGAATACAGAGCCACTAGACAAAAACTAAATAATTTTTACATATGTATATATACATATTTATAATACTTTAAACTTCATTATAAATTAAATTTAAAAAGCGAAAACTGGTTAATATTTTTTTTAAATAGTTTTTAGAACATAAAAAAAATAAAAATTTAAAAAAAAATTTTCTTTTTAAAAAAACAAGATTTGAACCAGAGAACTCACAGTTTCTAATTTAACACACCCCCTAGAAGGAACGTTGTTTGAATCTCATTAAAATGAAATATGGCCCGTTTAATGTTCACTGTGTTGAGTTGTAATTACTTTTGATATTTTTGTTCACCACAAAAGCAAAGTTGTAAACCATAAAACTTATTTCAGTTGTGAACCGAAATATGGAAATATATTCACCAAAATAGTAGCCATTTTATAACCGATTTGACAGATTTATATACCGACGTGTTTAAGAAGAAATTAATCATTTACTTTAGCTTTAAAGCTTGGACTCGGGGAGATCTATGGTTCCCGAAAGTGGGTATTTAAAAAAAAAAAAATTTTGGTCATAACTTTTTTGTGTCTGAACCGATTTTCCCGAGTTTTTATAAAATATGTGCTACTAAAAATTTCCGATATTTTGATATATAAGTCATATCCATAGGACATACGGCAGCCCTAAAATTTAATACAAATTTTAATTATTTTGTACGGGAGGTACCACGCCCACTTCTCCAATCCCGACCACATTTTGTAGGATGGTGTGTATTGGCAACCTAAATGTGTGTACCTAATTTGGAAACTTTGGCTCCTACCGTTCTCAAGATATACAGAAATAAAACATATACAACAACAAGGGATTTTTGGAAAAATTTAGAGGTAGTCGTGGTTTTTTGCTCATATCTCCGTCATTTTTAGACCGATCTGGCTGAATTTCAATAGCAAACTTAAACGGAGTATATGTGACATAAATATACATCATCCTAGTCCACATAATTTCTGGGGTTTTCGGAAAACCCATTTCAACATACACACGGACAGACGGACAGACGGACAACCGGATTTGAACTTCGCTTTTCAAAAGGACCCAGAATATATATACTTTACAGGGTGTAGGATTAATATTGTGGAACATACAAACGGAATGACAAAGTTATATATACCCTCTTACCTTCGGTGAAGGGTATAAAAAGTTAAATTTCTACTTTGCCAAATTTCATCAGACTTCAAGCTTGCTGTCATCTGTGAAAAATACGTTGCTCCAAAAATTTACGATAGCAAGTTGGACAAAAAAAAAACGTGATAAAGTAGAAATAAGAAATTCAACGGAAAAAACAGTTTCTAAAGTGAAGCGTGTTAGGTTTGGCTTTTGGATTACGTCCTAAGACTGATGGATTAGCCCAATAGTCGCTCAATATCAACTCAATTAAACATCTGGGAACATTTGGACAGACAAATTAAAAAAAAAACATAAGCAGCAAGCACTCTCTGAATAAAATTCTGCAGGAAGAGTAGCCAAAATAGGTGGAATCGATGCCAAAGGGACAAGAGGCCGCCCTAAAAGCAAAAAAAAATCAAACAAAGTATTAGCCCCTTCACTTTTCTTAGTATTTTAAAACTGTACACTTTTTTTTGACGCGTTAAAAACAGAGTTAATTTGTTTTTTATTGTACTGTTTTTGTTGTTTTTGGAGTATTTAAAATTTTTAATTTTAAACTGTAATAACATTGTCCAAAGCTTTTTAAATGATAATAAACTTTTAAAAATTTGTATTCTTTTTTACTAAAATAACAATTTTTATGTTGGAAAACCAGTTGTACACCATATTTTGACGCTGACAGTAAATACAATATGTTTTGTCAAGATTTTTAAAAGCGCAACCAATAGCACGTTTTTTTTTAATAGTTTACAGCTGTAAAAAGCAAACTAATATTTAATCGTTTTGTTTAAGTGTATTTGATTAAAAATCTATCAAAACGAATTTTCAGCACTAATAATTTGACAACACTGAATTGCGGATTGGAATAAAATTTGCTTATTTAACCCTAGATACACTTTCTTATTTTTAATACACTACACACTTTCTTCGTCGAATCGACGAAGTCCGTTTATGATCTATCCTCAAACCCACCCAATATAAGGAAACACGAAAATTTTTGTTTAGTTTATAAAATACTTAAGTTTTGATTCATTCTAAATAGTATATTATAGTTACCTTCAAAACTTAATACTAAAAACACAACAAAAGCAAGCCAAAGCTTTTTTCGACAATACGACGAAGAAAGTGTATCTAGGTTTAAAAAAGGTTAAAAATTATACTAAAAGGCAAAATTTCTCACACTTCCATCGTCAGAGCGACGAAAACAATCAACGAAAAATCAGACTTACACACAAGCTATAAGGACGTACTTCCACACACTTCAGCAGGTCAGCAATATCTACAGCTACATAAAATTTGGAAGAGTTTCAGTGAAAAACTGCGGAGTTAAATAAGTACTTTTTAACGGTATTCGTCAATACGACGAAGAAAGTGTATCTAGGGTTAATAATTTATTTTATAATTTACAGAAGTCCATGTCCGTAATCTAAGGGTAAACAACAAAAATACTATTAACACGTTAACAGTCCACAGCCCACATATGGGATGTGAACGGAAAGTGCCTGCAGTCCACAGCCCATATGTGGGCGGTTCGTCCATACAATTTTCAAGAGCTCTAGAATTGTGAATGTTGAGTTTATTTGTCTTGAACTTTACAGGACAGACCATAAAAAAGAAAATATGTGCTGGGACATGGAGGTGGTCGGCGGCTATACAAAATACACCGTTTATTAAAAAAAAAACGGACGTGCGAGGCAATCCTCAGTGCCTGCTCTGGACTGTTAATCGTGTTAATCCTTATAAGCTTTCTTCCCACTCCTGTTAATTTAAATTTAATAAATTGTAGTTATATGGTATAATGTTTTATTGCTATGTAAAAAGAATAAAGCCATCGAATTTTACATTTTTATAATGGGAGAGACGAATAGCGTGGTCTTTTTGCCTCTCAGCAATAAACTCAGACTTTCAGAAAGAAAACTTTCAAAGCAAGAATCCAGATTAAATGTCAAGAGTTTTGCAAATTTGAATCTGGCAAGCCTAGCGTTCTCACGCTCTCACCAACACATGAACACACATACTGATACACATCCTCAGGTATATAATTCAATTTAAAACACAATGCGTAGAAACAATGAACTGTTAATTGATTTAAAATGATTCTCATAACAATTACATTTGCGTGAATTTCTGTGTTTAAGAATAAAATTCCCCCAAATTGTTTCTCCTTTTAGTTTTTAAGAAATACTTTTTCATTTTATATTTTTTTGTTCATTTAGAGAATTTAAGAAACTTGAATTATTTCTGTTTTAAAGAAACTGTACATTGTAGAAAAAGGTTATGATTAAGAAATTTTTATATAAAAAATTGAATCATGGTTTGTTCGACTGCTTAATACTTGAAAACGACTTGTCCAGACTTAGTACTTCCTTCCGCGAGGTCGTCCTTGATTGCATTGGTATAAGGAACAAAACTATTCAAATCAAAATTAATAAGAATAAAATTTCCTATAAAACAAGACTCGACTTAGGTTCCTAGAATGAATGGTTTCGGTTATAAAGGCAAGGAAATACGAATTTTAGTCAAAAATCGCTGTTTTTCCTTAATTTATTCTCAATGAGGCACATGTTAGCGTTATTCGATTAAGCTAAAACTGCATCAATCGCATTTTCTATCCTATCGGCACATATTAGGGGTGTGCCCCGACGGAAAATCTATCAGCGATTTCTGATAACCACCCTATAAGGGTCGTTACAAGATATGGTAAATTTTTTTTGCGGGCTATCTTTTGCTGCGCCCCTCTAAAATATGTCAATAGCCTAGAAAATCCGATTGAAAAAGTTTCAGCCTAATCGGATAACGCCAACACGTGCCTCATTGAGCATAAATTAGGGAAAAACTGTGATTTTTCACTAAAATTCGTATTTCTGTGGTGTTATTAAAAATCGCTGCCCTTATAACTTTTTCTTTATATTTTTCCAGTGTGTTTTTAAATAGTGGAAAATTTTTTTTTTAAGACCGTAAATAAGACGATTGCGAGCGTAGTTTTAATATATTTAAAGATTTATTTCATAATTAATCGGGTATTTTGACAAAGCATCTTAAGTCGAGATAAGATAGCAAAAAAGTTTTAAAAAAAAAACTCGAAGAAAAAATAATTTTTCGCAAATAATAAAATAAACCTAAATTAAAGAAAAGTTTTTTTTTAATGGAAATTCGTATGATTAACAACATTTTTTCAACTTTTTAAATTTGACTTAAGATGTTTTGTCAAAATGCCACAGATATGCATATTAACATTCAAATTTTTAAATAGGTAACATGTTTTTATTGTAACTTAAAATATAAAATATAAAAATGTTTAAAATTGAAATAGAAACTTAAAAAAATCTGAAATTTATGGTAATAAACATGAAATATTTTTTTAACCTTTAAAGAATGTTCAAGTTTTGCAAAATAATTATTGGAGAAAAGTTGATTTATTAGAATTTGGGTATTTTTGTTTATAATCTTATGTAATTTATTATATCCCTCCATCAGTGCTACTCCTGGATCTACTATATCGTTCACAACTCTCATAGAACGAGCTATGTCAATACCATTTACGTAACCCTCATCTTCCTCCCAATCTTCAACACTTTTCTTTATGAAATGGGATGAAATGCCCGTTATGCTAAAAAATCTAAGTGTTTTTTGAAACTAAATCTTCTAATTGTTTGCCAATTATTAGAGAGGCGTCTAATTTCCAGGCGAATGCAATAAGCTCTTCTGATAAGTACCAAAGATGACCAAAGATTTTTTGATGGCTTCAGTTCCAATCAACTCATTTACTTATGCATAATATTTTAGGTCCTTTTAAAGCTGCAGATCATTTCTAGGCGCACAAACCGCTGATGGGGTTACAAACCAATATTTAACATAAATTCTTACTGAAAATATACAAACATCTCGAATTGAGGATGCTTCGATTTTAGTTAGCTTGAATTCATTTCTAAATAAGTAAATCTTCAAACAGTAAATGGCTTTAGCCATCCATCTAACCCGGTTATGACTTCCAGGTACTCTAAAACACATTCCAGATTCGGGAATACTTCCTTGGTTAAGTAGTCAATTAAAAATTTTGAATAGAAAATTTTAACTTTTTTAAATGGTAATTATTTTATATCAAAATTGAACACAAAAATTCAATCTGTAAAAAGAAAAAGAACAAAAACTGTAGTTTCGGTTCCACAGTCTTCAAAGAACGCGTTTGTGCTTGATATAAAATCGATATGTAAGAGTTTCAGGGGGCGGGCACTTCGGAAAATTGTGAGAGACTAGGTCTCAACACGGACAGATTCTTGCTAATTTCACCCAGATCTATGATATATTAAAAGTATTTGTAGCAAATTTAAACACAATATCTTTATTATTTATAAATTCTTGCTTGTTATTTAATTTAAAATTACAATCGGAAGGACGGTCGGACAATAGTCGCTTAGTCGTCTCAGTAAATGATTCCGAAAAAAATGTTTCCCTCTTTTTGAAAATCGTTATTCATAATAGTGTGCATAAAATTCACTTTTTTAATACACGAGTAAGGCGCTCGCGTTCTATAAACCACACATAAGTAATTTCAATAAATAAAAATTAAAAATTATTTATTATTTGGAGTTTATTAGTTAAAAAAAAACAATAACATAACAAATATGACAATTCTTCAACTAAAACGAGCAAACAAAAAAAATATTCATAACATATTTTTTTATTAATTAATATCCCAGTAAAAACTTCGCCTACTTTTTCAAAACGAATAGCTTCTTTAACTCATTATTTTGTAGCTTTCTTCTCTAACTACATCTATAACAATTTCCATAACTACTTTTTTCTGGATGTATGCAGGTAAAAAGAATACCGACTTACTTTTTAATGCGTTCATTTTGGGACATCCCTTGTAAAATTCATTGGTTCTTTCAGTAGAATTGTAAGTAGTGCTTTTATGTTTTTCTGATTACTCAACACATTATTTTGTAGGCGAAGTTTTTACTGGGTACTGAAAATATTAAAATTTGATTTTCTTTTAATAAGAATAATTACATTATGCGACAAATGAAGGCTATTGAAAAAATACAAGGACTAGACAGTATATATTGGCTTTTGTATTACCACAAGTTGGTAGTAAGACCCTATACTCAGCTTGGGGATTTTGGTGACCAATTTTTTTCCACAGACTTCCAAATATTCTGAAAATTGGTTGGCCCTCAAAGAAAGGTGTCACCAGTTTTTTACCAACAGCTAATTCAGACTTTGTGATAGCGCTTAACCATATATGGAAAGAATATACCTAAGAGTCCGCTGAAAAAATTTTATTAAAACTTTTTTGTCAAAAAATAGGTTTTTCGTGAACTTTTGTTAAACACTATAGTAAAGGGCAATTTTTTTTAAAATATTTTTTTTTTTAGAATAACATATAGGCTCACCTAATTTTTCACTAACAATATTCTGCAAAACCAAAACTGTACATTTATGCAGGGTATTTCAATTGAGGTTTCTAAAATTTGGGTTTGTAATTCGACATTGTGGAACTCGGGACATATGATATATTTCGGGCATATGACCCCAACCCAAATTTCTAATATGACTTTTTTTGTGTGTTCTTTTTTTATTTTTCACTTTGGGGTAAATATTCATAAAAAAATATGATCTTTCATAAAGAAGAATCAAGCTACGGTCACACTTGTCAAATATTTGAAAAAAAAACACGGGACCAACAAGCAAACTAAATAAAAATTTTCTTTAATTCAAATATTTATTTTGATTATAATACCACACCTTACAAAAAACTGTTTTTTGCAATGTCTTGAAGTGTAAATAGCTTATTTTGTCATATTAAGACCATATTAAATCTCACTGTTTATTAACAAAAGTAGTGGTTACGCTTATTTGGTCAAATATATAATAAGCGTGACCGTAGCTTTACTCTTAATTTAGGGCTTATTTTATTTTTAGTGCTATTTTTCATTATTTTGGGGTTGCTTTTCATTCAAAAATTGTGTTCCATTGCATAGCGGAAAATATACCTAAATTTGGGGATAGTTTTCATTTCCTTTTTGGAGCGATTATTCCAGGAGACATATTCGCAACTCCCAATTCAATGGGAAAAGAAAACAACTTTCGAGAGAAATTTTACTTACAATACGGATGAATATTTTTACAAAGTCAAAAATAAAAACTGTCACGATGACTTCTTGAATGAAATTCTTGGTTTATCTCTGTTTCAAATAAATAACGTATTCAATGACTTTGGTAAGCTGCTTGATTTGGTGTTCGTAAATAATGTGGATGATTGTATTATTACTCGCTCAGAACCTATAATGTTACCTGAAGATCGTTATCACCCCTCTATTGAAGTGAGTTTTTTAATTCCATCAGAAGTCAAATTAAAGCCATTTAAGGTCGATAAAGTTTTTTTGTTTTAAAAGGACTAACTACAACTTATTGAACCAATTAATAAGTAATTCGTGCTGGAGCAACGTCCTACCTTCTCAATTAAACAACAGCTCGGACATTGATGTGATGGTTTCTATATTTTATGAAAAAATGTACGCCTTTTTTGATATTTGCATACCTAAACAATTTGTTTATACTCCAGTTGGACCGCCATGGAACTCTAAACAGCTTACTAGGCTAAAAAATCTAAAGAATAAAAACTATAAAAAATTAAAAAAGTCTGGATCATTTATTGATTACGGAAAATACTCTGTCAGTCGTTCAGAATATAATCTGCTGAATCATGCTTTATATAATCAATATATAAATAAGGTAAAAAACAATTTCGTTCGAGACCCAAAACCGTTCTTTGCATTCGTCAACTCTAAAAGAAAATCTAATGGATATCCATCCGTTATGAAATTTCGTTGCCAAGAATCTGGAGATTCTCAGGTCATATGTGATATGTTTGCCGATTTTTTTGCCACGACTTATTCTGATGCTGTATACGATGATAGTAATGGTTATCCCTTTATGCTCTCATCAAACCATGCAATCTCTTTCCCTACTTTTAATAGCAATGATATTTTGGTTAACTTAAAAAGGCTAAAGATGTATTTTAGTCATGGTCCTGATCTTGTTCCAACGTGTATTTTAAATCAATGTGCTGAATCATTAGTTACGCCATTAACTTTTATGTTTAATGCGTCGATTATATGTGGTTATTTTCCCGTATTGTGGAAAGATTCGTATATAAAACCTTTATTTAAATCTGGCAATAAATCGGTTATAACAAACTATAGAGGAATTGCCAAATTGAGTGAGATTCCAAAACTTTTTGAAAAACTAGTTACTGATTTCCTCAGTCATCACACCTCGTCCTTACTGGCAGCTTGCCAGCATGGTTTTAGAAAAGGCTGTTCAACTTCAACGAATGTACTTCATTTAACAACTTTAATTAATTGTGCATTTACACAAAAGAAACAAACTTATGCTGTTTATACTGACTTCAGTAAAGCGTTTGATAAAGTTAACCATCACCTTCTTCTTACTAAATTGGATTTATTAGGTTTATCCCGTAGAAGTTAATGCTGGTTAAGTTCTTATTTAATTGGAAGAAAGCAAAAAGTACAATTCAATAATTGTATATCCAAGTACATTTATGTTTCGTCCGGTGTTCCCCAAGGCAGTCATCTTGGCCCACTTTTATTTTCGCTGTTTATTAATGATCTGCCCAACGTTATGAAGTTCGCCAATATATTGATGTATGCTGACGATGTAAAAATTTTCCATTCTTTTAATTGCTTCGCTGATCATTTTTATCTTCAATCGGATCTTAATAACTTCTTTTTATGGTGTAATCATAATATGATGGAGCTGAATCTTGTGAAATGCAAATGTATGCGTTTTTATAGAAATAACTGTATTGCCGTTAATTATGCTTTGGGTGGCCATCAACTGGAGTTGGTTGATTCGTTTCTTGATCTTGGAGTCTTACTGGATCCTAAATTAAACTTTGTTTCTCATATAACATTAACTGTGAATAAAGCTCGAGGTGTTCTTGGCTTTATTAAGCGCTGGGCTAAAGAATTCACCGATCCATACATAACGAAGCAACTTTACGTATCACTCGTTAGACCAATCTTAGAATATGCGTCAATCATTTGGGACCCATTTTACAACATTCACAATTCTCGTATTAAATCGGTCCAAAAACAATTTTTATTATTCTGTTTGCGTGATCTACATTGGAGTTACTCGACAAACTTTCCTTCATATGCTAGTAGACTGGCATTAATAAAATTACCATCGCTCAAAAGTCGTCGTACAATGTTAAATGTTTCTTTTATGGTTAATCTTATTAATGGTAATGTTTGTTGTGATTTTTTGTTAGAGTCTGTTAAATTTAATATACCTAATCGCAATACGCGTCATTATAATCTGCTCTTTGTTAAATTTTATAGAGAAAATTATGCTTTTGCTGATCCTTTTTCAAGGTTATGTAGACAATTTAATTCTCTGTCACAATTTGTTGATTTTCCTTTATGTTTAAATTCCATAAAGCATAAAATTATTGTTTTTCTTAATTCGTAAATTTGTATTTACATATATTCTGTAAAGTGTAGTATATTTTAAAATGCTTATTGCTATTCATTAATTTTAAGTCAATATTGTTATTAGTCAGTAAGGATAATATCCATTGATTAAATAAATAAATAAATAAAAAAAAAGACAATGGACAATGCAGCGTTTTATCACCAAGAATAAATATCTACCCAGTAAAAACTTTGCCTACAAAATAATGTGTTGAGTAATCAGAAAACCATGAAGGCACTACTTACAATTCTACTGAAAGAACCAATGAATTTTGCAAGGGATGTCCCAAAATGAACGAATTTAAAGTAAGTCACTATTTTTTACTTAAATACATCCAGAAAAAAGTAGTTATAGAAGTTTTTATAGCTGTAGTTATAGAAGAAAGCTACTAAATAATGAGTTAAAGAAGCTATTCGTTTTGAAAAAGTAAGCGAAGTTTTTACTGGGTATAGATAAATCGGCAAAGTCAAAACAGTTAAGAAAACTTCCCTCCTCTGTATGTTAACCGATTTGAACAAAAAATACAATATTTGAAAGGTGTTACTTACATAAGTGCACAATATATAGTTTATTAAAATCTGTTCAATATTTGTTTTTTCCAATTACGAAATTAAAAAAATAGGGTTGTCCATTATTCGTAATTTTTTTAAACCGGTTTTCAAATATTGCAAATATAAAAATCTTATATATAAATCGTCACAGACAAACCAGCTTAAATCGCTTTCTTCCCTTGTTTGTCAAAAAATTAATACTCGAAACATGTTCATTCATACATACCTTATCATATTCACACAAACATTTATGGTCGAATTTTGGTCATTAGGCAAACACCAGTATAAATAAATTGGCAGTTTTAAAATAGACGTTCCTTAATCGCAGCTCCTTTGCGTAATGTTTTGAATTAAAACACTATAAGTGCAATAGAGACAGAATTTGGCAGAGTACGAAAACAAACAAAACGAAACTTTTGCTTTCATTTTGTTTTGTTCTTTGCAGTGAGTAAAACAAAAACAAAACCATAACAATGAGAATGATTGTGTCATTTTGTTTTGAATTATTTTTGCTCGTGAGCGCAAATTGTACATTAATATAAACGTACACAGCTGGAAAAGAAAAGAGTAAGAACAATATTGAAATATTCAGAGAAAAAACGATTGTTTCTAAGTGAAATAAAAAGAGAGGTTTTTAGGTTTTTTTGTTTTTATTAATGCTAATATTGACTACCATAGTATTTAAAAAAAAACAAATTAAATTAAATAAAAAGTAATTCAAAGAAAAAAGAATAAAAAATAACGTAACAAATCATTTTTTGGACGAGGCATTGTGGATTTTACTCTTGTTATGCCACTACAAAAAACAAACAAGAACTAAATCAATTACTCAAGCTAAACGTTTATCTATCTGTTTTGTACTCAGATGTACTATTGTAACGGTAAATTAAATAATGTAGATCAGTGGAAAGCCAATTGTTTCGTTTTCTCTCTTTGACACTTGAAAAGTTTTGGTTTTGGTTTTGCTCATGTACAATACAATTTAAAAATTTTGAATAGTTTTGTACATTTTGCAAACGTTTGCGAAATGTTTTGTTTGTTTTCATACTCTGGAATTTGGAGATTTAAGTTTGGGCACTGTCTTACCCAGTAAAAACTTCGCCTACAAAATAATGTGTTAACTAATCAGAAAGAAGTAAAAACACTACTTCCAATTCCACTGAAAGAACTTATGAATAAAGGGGATGCCACAAAATGAACGCATTTAAATGTAAGTCATTATTTTTTACCTACATACATCTAAAAAATAAGTATTTATAGAAGTAGTTATAGTAGAGTTATATAGGAGACAGCTACTAAATAATGAGAGAAGGAAGCTTTTCCTGTTAAAAATGTAGGCGAAGTTTTTACTGGGTAGTTATTTTTTTTAATATTTTTATCCTTAATATTAATATAAAGAAAATTTATATATTTTTTTTAAACAATGTAAAGATTTTATTCTAAAATGTAAAAAAAGCTTTAAAAGTATTTTAATATGACTTGATTTACTTAATATTTATGAACAACCAATAACATTTTGTAGTTGCTAAACATATTTTAAATAATCAAATAATAAAAAACCCTATTTATTCATGATAAGCATATTGCTTTTGTATTGGAATGAACATGCATGTGTGTCATCTTAAGTGTATTGTCAAGAAACCTGAAAATTGTTTCCTATAGACTTGTTGTACATTTTTTCTTTTGTGCTCTTCTTGTCGTTGCTTAGCATTTTTGATAAAAACCGAGGTAATGGAGCATAACATAAAGATAATATAATGACAATAGAAAACAAATTTTCTTACATGATTGACGTGATTCATGTTTCCATCCATCAATAATGAGTTTTGTTGAAATGACTGTTGCTTACTGTGTGTAGTGTAATCACAAATGTATCCAACCATCTCCTCTGCTTGAAATGCCAGCAGGGTAGAAAATTGTATTTTTTTAGACATACATACGTACATACATAATCAGAAAGAGTTTCATGAGAGTTTTCTAAGGAAATATAAAATTAAATTTACTTTTAACACTAAAGGTAGACAACGAAAGCTAGCTTTGGCACACACGTCGTTTTTGACACCTTAAGTCAATTTTGACACCCAAAGTAATTTTTGATACTGAATGTCAAACCGAAGACAGCTATGCAGAGAAGTTTCAGTTTGAGAAGCCGGTGTTTCTTATACCATAGAGGAGGACACCGTTTGACTTGGCCGTACACTCATAGAAAACTATATCTTGATAATGATGACGCCCTTACATCAGAATTGTCAAAATAAATCAGCGTTATGACGCATTTTCTATCAGTGAAGGCGGGGTATGCAGAGAGGTTTTAGCTATCGATTCTGGGTTTTGAAGTTTGGAATTTGCAAATTCGGGATCTTAAGTTTCGGGTATATGACCCCCTCAGAAGTAAGTATGTACATTTAAGACATTTTAACGTAAAATAATAATGGCAAGTGTTAAAAAATTTTAAGAAATTGCAAATGATTGAAAATGAAATGACTCCCACAAAAATTTTAAAGACTCCCAAGGCAAATGAAAAAACACCGAATAACAAAATAAAATGAAATAACTCCCATGTAAAATTTGTTTAAGACTTATTTCATTTGGGTATAATTTCATTATGAAATGACTCCCAGACAAAAAAAAAAATAAATACCAATTTCAAAAGATTTTGTTGTTCGTGCTTAATTCCCAGTTTTTATTCTTGACAAAAACACTTGAAATTTATTGTTGATGGGATTAGCTATTCCTATACGCATTTCACTGGTTGCTTAGGGCAGATCATCAGGAAACTTCATCCTTAAAGATTTTAGAAAAACTAAAGATATTAAACCAAATAAAACTGTTAAACGTATAAGAATTATAGCAACAGTTCTACTTGTAACAATATCAAAGTTTAAACAAAACACATTAACAATAAACAACAGTGGGTTTATCTCATCTTACATTCCCCACTACAATTAGTTGAAATTCTCTCAACATTAATTGTAGTTGTAAGTAGGTTAAGAAAAACAAAATAAAAACAACAACAACTTACAAAAGATGTTCTCAATTAAGTGTCTTTTAGGCCGTGCACTTGCCTGTTTTATCAAAAAGTAATTTCAATTTTTGGGAATACAAAATTTTAATTTCAAAAGATTTTGTTATTCGTGCTTAATTCCCAGTTTTTATTCTTGACAAAAACACTTGAAATTTATTGTTGCTGGGATTAGCTATTCCTATGCGCATTTCACTGGTTGCTTAGGGCAGATCATCAGGAAACTTCATCCATAAAGATTTTAGAAAAACTAAAGATATTAAGCCAAATAAAACTGTTAAACGTATAAGACTTATAAGCAACAGTTCTACTTGTAACAATATCAAAGTTTAAACAAAACACATCAACAATAAACAACAGTGGGTTTATCTCATCTTACATTCCCCACTACAATTAGTTGAAATTCTCTCAACATTAATTGTAGTTGTAAGTAGGTTAAGAAAAACAAAATAAAAACAACAACAACTTACAAAAGATGTTGTCAATTAAGTGTCTTTTAGGCCGTGCACTTGCCTGTTTTATCAAAAAGTAATTTCAATTTTTGGGAATACAAAATTTTAATTTCAAAAGATTTTGTTTTTCGTGCTTAATTCCCACTTTTTATTCTTGACAAAAACACTTGAAATTTATTGTTGATGGGATAAGCTGTTCCTATGCGCATTTCACTGGTTGCTTAGGCCAGATCATCAGAAAACTTCATCCATAAAAATTTTAGAAAAACTAAAGATATTAAGCTAAATAAAACTGTTAAACGTATAAGAATTATAGCAACAGTTCTACTTGTAACAATATCAAAGTTTAAACAAAACACATCAACAATAAACAACAGTGGGTTTATCTTATCTTACATTCCCCACTACAATTAGTTGAAATTCTCTCAACATTAATTGTAGTAGTAAGTAGGTTAAGAAAAACAAAATAAAAACAACAACAACTTACAAAAGATGTTGTCAATTAAGTGTATTTTAGGCCATGCACTTGCCTGTTTTATCAAAAAGTAATTTCAATTTTTGGGAATACAAAATTTTAATTTCAAAAGATTTTGTTATTCGTGCTTAATTCCCACTTTTTATTCTTGACAAAAAACACTTGAAATTTATTGTTGATGGGATAAGCTATTCCTATGCGCATTTCACTGGTTGCTTAGGCCAGATTATCAGGAAACTTCATCCATAAAGATTTTAGAAAAACTAAAGATATTAAGCCAAATAAAACTGTTAAACGTATAAGAATTATAGCAACAGTTCTACTTGTAACAATATCAAAGTTTAAACAAAACACATCAACAATAAACAACAGTGGGTTTATCTCATCTTACATTCCCCACTACAATTAGTTGAAATTCTCTCAACATTAATTGTAGTTGTAAGTAGGTTAAGAAAAACAAAATAAAAACAACAACAACTTACAAAAGATGTTGTCAATTAAGTGTCTTTTAGGCCGTGCACTTGCCTGTTTTATCAAAAAGTAATTTCAATTTTTGGGAATACAAAATTTTAATTTCAAAAGATTTTGTTGTTCGTGCTTAATTCCCAGTTTTTATTCTTGACAAAAACACTTGAAATTTATTGTTGATGGGATTAGCTATTCCTATACGCATTTCACTGGTTGCTTAGGGCAGATCATCAGGAAACTTCATCCTTAAAGATTTTAGAAAAACTAAAGATATTAAACCAAATAAAACTGTTAAACGTATAAGAATTATAGCAACAGTTCTACTTGTAACAATATCAAAGTTTAAACAAAACACATTAACAATAAACAACAGTGGGTTTATCTCATCTTACATTCCCCACTACAATTAGTTGAAATTCTCTCAACATTAATTGTAGTTGTAAGTAGGTTAAGAAAAACAAAATAAAAACAACAACAACTTACAAAAGATGTTGTCAATTAAGTGTCTTTTAGGCCGTGCACTTGCCTGTTTTATCAAAAAGTAATTTCAATTTTTGGGAATACAAAATTTTAATTTCAAAAGATTTTGTTATTCGTGCTTAATTCCCAGTTTTTATTCTTGACAAAAACACTTGAAATTTATTGTTGCTGGGATTAGCTATTCCTATGCGCATTTCACTGGTTGCTTAGGGCAGATCATCAGGAAACTTCATCCATAAAGATTTTAGAAAAACTAAAGATATTAAGCCAAATAAAACTGTTAAACGTATAAGACTTATAAGCAACAGTTCTACTTGTAACAATATCAAAGTTTAAACAAAACACATCAACAATAAACAACAGTGGGTTTATCTCATCTTACATTCCCCACTACAATTAGTTGAAATTCTCTCAACATTAATTGTAGTTGTAAGTAGGTTAAGAAAAACAAAATAAAAACAACAACAACTTACAAAAGATGTTGTCAATTAAGTGTCTTTTAGGCCGTGCACTTGCCTGTTTTATCAAAAAGTAATTTCAATTTTTGGGAATACAAAATTTTAATTTCAAAAGATTTTGTTTTTCGTGCTTAATTCCCACTTTTTATTCTTGACAAAAACACTTGAAATTTATTGTTGATGGGATAAGCTGTTCCTATGCGCATTTCACTGGTTGCTTAGGCCAGATCATCAGAAAACTTCATCCATAAAAATTTTAGAAAAACTAAAGATATTAAGCTAAATAAAACTGTTAAACGTATAAGAATTATAGCAACAGTTCTACTTGTAACAATATCAAAGTTTAAACAAAACACATCAACAATAAACAACAGTGGGTTTATCTTATCTTACATTCCCCACTACAATTAGTTGAAATTCTCTCAACATTAATTGTAGTAGTAAGTAGGTTAAGAAAAACAAAATAAAAACAACAACAACTTACAAAAGATGTTGTCAATTAAGTGTATTTTAGGCCATGCACTTGCCTGTTTTATCAAAAAGTAATTTCAATTTTTGGGAATACAAAATTTTAATTTCAAAAGATTTTGTTATTCGTGCTTAATTCCCACTTTTTATTCTTGACAAAAAACACTTGAAATTTATTGTTGATGGGATAAGCTATTCCTATGCGCATTTCACTGGTTGCTTAGGCCAGATTATCAGGAAACTTCATCCATAAAGATTTTAGAAAAACTAAAGATATTAAGCCAAATAAAACTGTTAAACGTATAAGAATTATAGCAACAGTTCTACTTGTAACAATATCAAAGTTTAAACAAAACACATCAACAATAAACAACAGTGGGTTTATCTCATCTTACATTCCCCACTACAATTAGTTGAAATTCTCTCAACATTAATTGTAGTTGTAAGTAGGTTAAGAAAAACAAAATAAAAACAACAACAACTTACAAAAGATGTTGTCAATTAAGTGTCTTTTAGGCCGTGCACTTGCCTGTTTTATCAAAAAGTAATTTCAATTTTTGGGAATACAAAATTTTAATTTCAAAAGATTTTGTTTTTCGTGCTTAATTCCCACTTTTTATTCTTGACAAAAACACTTGAAATTTATTGTTGATGGGATAAGCTGTTCCTATGCGCATTTCACTGGTTGCTTAGGCCAGATCATCAGGAAACTTCATCCATAAAAATTTTAGAAAAACTAAAGATATTAAGCCAAATAAAACTGTTAAACGTATAAGAATTATAGCAACAGTTCTACTTGTAACAATATCAAAGTTTAAACAAAACACATCAACAATAAACAACAGTGGGTTTATCTCATCTTACATTCCCCACTACAATTAGTTGAAATTCTCTCAACATTAATTGTAGTTGTAAGTAGGTTAAGAAATTCATCTATAGTTTGCAACATCGAATTTATTGCCACTTTTAAACAAAGGGATAATAAACAATTTTTTCCAATCAAAATTTTTCGTTTTATTGATGAAATTGTGTTAGTGCGCAAATTGTGTCAATGATGAAATTGCGGTTACCTAAACAGTAAGTATTAAAATATGTATGTGTGAGCATAAAATTCTGACCCAATAAACACAGAGGTTTGATTTCAAGTTGAAAATTGTTTGAAATCGAACCATTTCTCAAGCTACCAACGTTTGAAAATGATTTGAAAATCGTAGCATTCATACATGTATTTTCAACTTGCATTCAAACGTTATTCTCAAATGCTTTAAAAACGTAGATTATGAAACAATGTGGAACATATGTAAATAAAAATATTTTAAGCTGCTTCTGAAAGATGAAATAACATTATTTTCGGCCTCAAATTCTTGGAAATACGAAGTGCTTGGCTCCTTTTCATTTTTAAGATTGTCATGGCTCTGCGTAGCGCCGCGATTGTACAACACACTTTTAATTTCTTCAGTGTCCCGTTTTTTTTTATTCACATTTAAATTGTTTGTTTTTAATTCTTTACTCACAAGTAGCTTTTATATTTTTACAAGAAATTAATAAGGTTTTCAACAGGCGAATTCACTTTAATTAATGTGGAATTTTGCTTTAATTGTAAAACATATTTAACTTTAATCGCAATTTTATTATGTTTTGATTTATTTTTCATTTTAATGTTGCTAAGCGAAAATAGATTTGAGAATAACGTTTGATAACGATTTGATAAAACAGTATGTATCAAACTTTCATTATCGATTAAAATTCAAATGTTGAAATTTAACAATTAAAAATGTTCTGAAAACAGAGTAGTGTTCGAAAATGAACAGAACATAATTTAGCGTTCGGCTCAAACGCACAGGACCGATAACTATTTTTTAGTGCTTTTGCAGACGAACACAACACTTAATACCGTTCGTAACTATTTTCAAAAAGAGCCGAACATTAAATAGTGACGTGTTCTTCGTTAAATAACATATCAATTATAGTAAGACAAACATTATATTCTAATGTTCCTTAATAAATATTTATTTTTTTACATTGATAAAGAAATAAACAAACACGAAATTTTAGGAACAACCTCTATACGAACAGCTTGTGGGTGTATTGTGTATATGTTTTGTCTTTTAAATTCATTTTGCTGGCTTTATGTTTTTTTTTCGTATGTGTATTTTGTTGTTGTAAAAAATGTTTGATTTTTTTTTTAACCAGCCGAAAGGGCGCTTAACAAAAACGAACGAACACTAATGAGCTGAACACAATGGAGTTTATGGTTTTTAAAATAATCCGAACGGAATTAAATGTTCTCATCTTTTTTTGGGTTGGATAGGAACAATATAATTTTTGTGTTCGAAAGATGACAAACAGAGAAACGTTGTTGTTTTAATGATTTACTACACAAACACTTTTAGCGTTTGTGTATTCCTCAAATCTACCGTACCGAACACTAAGGAGCGATATTTAGTATTTATTTTCGAACACTGGTTCAGAGTATTAGTTTCATGCTGCCGCAATATATAACTTTTGTTGCATTTGCATTAAATTTTTAATAAGCACTAATAATGTTTTGCAAACTTAATGTATCATGTTTCTATATAATATTTCTCCTTTTCTATACTTTTTGTTTTTTTTATTTAATTCTTGCCCACCACAGAATAATTGCTATTAATTTTGTTTTCAGGTTTCCAGTAGATTTTTTTTGTTCTTGTTTTGTGGTATTTGGTTTGGATTTTTTTTTATTGGTTTGGTAAGTTTTTGGTTGTGTTGCAATTTTAATATCAGGTCATTTACAATTTTCGTTGTCTCTCTGTTTGTACATCTTGTTAAAATGTTATTTATTTTGTTTCTGTTGCTCTTGATGATAGTAGCTTTCTATTGTCCTGCCAACATTGGTTGTATGTATGAGGCCATTAAAAAACATTAACAAATTTTAAATACTCACATGCATTTCTACGATCACACAAACACAGACACTCATATATGGCATGATTTTTCAATGAAAATTTTATAATGAAAATATTCGTTTTGTTTTTTGTGAAACATTTGTTTCTCTCCTGTATTATTTTAAAATGTCAGCTACCCGCACATACATATACATAAATGCCCACCATCACACTCGTATAGAATAAAAAATAAAGCCTTTTGTCTACAGTTAAATTCTGATATTTCTCATATTTAATGAAAATCCGATATTGTGATGTCCGCGTTTTAATTCTCACTTTATCATTTTGAGGTATTTATATTTAAAAAAAGTATATAAATAAAAATCTACCTAACGACTATTTATGGTTGTTTTTGAATTTTTCAATTATATGAATTATATCAACTGTTCGCATTGGCATAAACATAATACACGCATGATACACTGCGTCAATAATTTTTTTTTTTTTTTAATATTGCTCGATATAATTAAATCATTTATTTCGAAAAGGGCTCAGGTACAAATTTTTGGAAATTTAGCTTTTTACTGTTTGCAGATATACTGTGAGAATGAAAACTTATATACCCCTTTTATAGCGGTGAAAAACAGGGAGCTTTTTAAAATGAATTTCGAAAAAGCCTAATCTCCATACTAAGTCAGAATATTTAATATGTGTGTTTTAGTTACTAATTGAAAAAAACTTGCATTTACAATTTTTACAGTGAGAGGTAAGTAAGTTTTGACTGTGTGGTCAATTTGTTATAAAAAATTTTTGGTTTTGCAATTAGATATTAAAAAATCTGAATAGTGAACACCAGTGAAAACCGTTTCAGTAAAAAAGATAAAAAAAACCACACAATTTTTGAATATCTTCATTTTGTAAATGTGTGAATGCAGTCGCTCGGGGGATAATGCCAAATTGCCGATTTTCAAAATTTGTATGAAGATATTTTGCAACTGACATCTATTTCCAGGCACATTTTAAAAGAAGTATATTTCTTATTCATATGTTTATCGTGATAAAATATTTTCGTACAGATAAAAAAGTACCGAAATGTTCCTATTATTCCTTTATTATGAAAAGTTTTCGTTGAAAATATTGTTTACACAGAAAAAATTATTTTTCCAATTCAAACAAAAAATATGTAGAAACAAACAATTTTTTGTCTGAAATCGGTCCTTTAAACAAATTTGGATATTCAAACAATTTATTTGCATTTTGTTTATTAAAAAAAACAAACACAGATTTTTTCAAACAAATAATTTAACTGAATCAAACAAAAAGTTTACTGAAATACATATAAATTTCAAACAAATAATTTTGCCGAATCAAACAAAAAAGTTTTTGCGCAAGCATTGACGTGCACGCATGCAAGCACTGTAGGAGAAAATGAAGGCAGAGCAGAGCGGCCGGTTGGCTTTGAGACACATTGTTTTGTTCGAATAATTTTTGAAGGAGTTCTTATTTATACACACACACAATGTTTTTCTTCATCACTCACTGTTGCTGTATCCTTTCCTTTGCTAAAGAAGAAAAAATGCAAACAAATACGGCAGCAGACCAACTCGGTATGTTTTTCGTCATCATTCTATTTTTGTATTTGATGTATTTAACTAAACAAACCCTGAAAATAATAGGACCAGTCCAAACACGCGTGTAAAGAGTAGTCCACAAGGGACCAGTGCTAGTCCAAAAGTAGCCCAAAAGTATGGAAAAACATGGTCTTTTTAACATAACGATGCCCTAGGGCAGGACAATATAACCCACCTTTGGACTACTAAGGAGTAGTTTTAAAACTACTCCATGGTATACTCAAGAGATTAGTTTTGAAGTCGTTGAAAAACGAAAGCATGTCTTAAAAAACGAAGACATGTTTTCTCACTAGAAACACTTTTTAACAATGACATGGTCCATGCTTGCATTACATCGGACCAGTCCATGGAGTAGTCCATTTTATAATGGATCAGGTGGTCCAATTTTATTTGCAGAAGTTTGCCAGTAAAAAATGTGCTCCAAAAGCCGGTTTTGTGTATGAATTCATACCACAAATCGCTTCAAGCCTGCTGATGGGATGCCTGATTTTTGTATGGGGTGTTCCCGGTTTGGAGGACTATTTTCTGCTGACAATTAGCGCTTCTTTTAACATGCAAACAAAGCACTCTTAAAGTGCTTTTTAGAGGCTTACTATATTAACATTTTCATTAATGTTTTGCTTTTACTTTTGTTTAAATGCCTTTTTCGAATCATTTTCGCATATTTTTATTTTTTTTTTCGGTTTGCAACCTTCATCGTTGTCAGAACTAAAATAGCAGCTTTTTTGTATATTTTATTCTATATCATTTACTGCTTTATAAAAGCTCTTTTATTGAAGCGCTCGATTATGCGCTTTTTCTCTTAGGTGCTTGAAAAAACCCAAATTTTTTTACTGGGTTTAAAAAATTGAACACGGGTTTTGATTTTTCATATTTTTTTTTACCAATTTTGAAACCAACCAAAATTTATTTTGTTTCTTATAATGTTGTTGTTGTTTCTGTTGTTTAAAAAGAGTAAAACGTTTTTTTTTTAACTGTTATTGTATTTGTTTTTACAACATACCTTGTCATGCTATCTTATCATATTTCTTATTGTTGTTAGCAATTAAAAAAAATGTCAAAAAGCGTTTGTTTGTTTTTTTAAACGTTATAGTTTATTTGAATATTTTTTTGTTTCAATAAATAAGATACACTAAAGGTATTCACGTAAATTTTGTTTACCCTTGCCACTGTGCAAAAAAGTATAGTTGCATTTATTTGACGTGAGCAACCCTGCACCTTACATTTTCAGCATTTTTGAAACGATTTTTTTAACAAAGCACCTTCCATTTGACAGTATTTCAAGATGCACGCACTTGCGATTATTTTTGAGTGGAATTTAATGATATTTAAAACGGTACGACGTAGTCTCTTTTTTGATAGTTTTTAGCATGAGTTACAGACACACTTTATTCTCACTTTTCGAGAAACGATGGAATATGTTGGGTACTTGAGAATGATAGCAGTAAAAATTTTCAAATTTAATACACAAAGTTTGTTTTTCAAAACAAAACATCTATCAAAGTGGGCTGGATTGAACAAATGAAAACTTTCAATACAAATAGGCGGTGCGCAAAATGACCCCAGGAAATATGGCCCCAAAAGGAAAATGAAAAACGGCCCCAAAATTTTTCATGAGACACAACAACACGCAGTTTGGCGCAATTTTTTTTGTTTTTTTGGGGTTATTTTTCATTTTTTCGTTAGGGTGTTTTTGCATTTTAAGTGGAATGAAAAATGACCCCAATATCAAGGAATGAAAAATGGCCCCAAATAAAATCACAATTTTTACTTTGGGGCTATTTTTCATCTACTAATAAAAAAGGCAAGTTTAAAGAAATGAAAAATCACCCCAAACATTTTTACACAAATTTTATAAAATTCTATGAAAAAGTTTCTAGGGATAACATAAAAAACCAGAGTTCTTATACCAAAGTAGAGAAAATCCTTGCTGGTTATGCAGAGATGCTTTAGTTAGCGAAGCCGGTGTTTGTTATACCATAGAGGAAAAAATCCTTGAGCCCGGCCAAAGGCCGGCTATTATGAGAAGAGTTCGTTATATTATAGAAAAGAAAATCCTTGCGCCCGGCTGAGGGCCGGCTATGTAGTGAAGTTTTAGTGAGCGAAGCCAGTGTTCGTTATTCCAAAGAGAAGAAAATCCTTTCACCCGGCCGAAGGCCGGCTATACAGAAAAGCTTTAGTTAGCGGAGCCAGTGTTTGTTATACCATAGAGAAAAAATGCTTGCGCCCGGCCGAAGGCCGTCTATAACGTAGAGCTTTAGTAAGCAAAGCCAGTGTTCGTTATACCATAGAGGAAAAAATCCTTGTGCATGGCCGAAAGCCGAACCGTGCAATCAATCGTACGATTTTTAAAAACAAAACTGTATAATTGTAGGATTGGGTTATTAACGACAGTATAGACATTGCAGGGTTAACGGACGAATGGGAATTGGGATGGATTGACAAGATAAATGACAGATGATTATGGGCGACGTGCGCGTTTGTGCAGTTGAGGTAAGAGTTGATATAGAGAGTTTGACGAAACAAGACGTAGTGCGGTTATTCATATTTTTACTATTATTTTAATACTTTTTCACCTAGACTTAAGCATACAATAAATCAAATAAAATGAACTAAATCACAAAACAACAAGTGTTTTAACTTAATAATTAATGTAGGCATAATCAAATCCTACAAATTGGGGGCTCAACCGGGATTGGCCCAGGTGAAAATAGTGTTGTGAAAATATGTAGACGAATAGATGAGAATAAAACAGTGATGAAGCTAAGAAGTTAGATGAAAATTTAAAAAACTGAAATCGTATAGGTATTAAAGATGCAAAAACCACAAAACTAAACATAATTATTAAAAATAATAAAAAAAAAAACAATTAAAATAACAAGAACAAAAAGTATGTGTAAAAAAGAAAAAACTGTCGTAAGATAAAACGTTAAAAAACTGAAATCGTGTGTAAAAGAAGCAAAAGCCGCAAAACTAAAAATAAATTAAAAAAAGCAACAAGAACTAAGGCTTCTGTGTATAGAGAAAAAAAAGCTGTCGCGTAGAAACACTAAAAAAATAACAAAACGAACCAGTGCTCGTCGTAGAAATTAAAAAAAAAAAACGTTTCAAATTAAAAAATTTGCTTTGGTGTTTTATCTTTGAGAGATCCCAGTGAAAAGAGAGTGAGATTAACACAGCAAAAATAAAAGCAAATCGAGAGAGTTAAAAGAAGAAAATTTGATCAAGTAGTTGCCGACAACATAACAACAACTCAGTGAGAGAGTTTAGATAAAAACCAGTTACGAGGTCTTATTTGTGTGAGAACAAACGAATTTTAAAAACCAAAAACAACGGTTGTTTATTTATTTTGCATGTGTGAAAAAAGCAGGCGAGTAAGTGCAGAAAAGACGTTACATTTCTTTTTTTGAAGCGAGTGAAGAAGTTGTTTACCATTGTGAGGTAATATTGCCATGTTGATGAGTGAGCGTGTTGATAAAGTTTTGCTTGTATTGAAGACGACTAGCGAGCTGTGTGCGAAAAGAGGACGTTAAATTTCGATTATTGTTATTGGAGTCAACGAAGGCGAAAATAAATAATAAGAGAAGAATATTTGTATGTATTTTAATATAATGATGTTTGTGTGCTATTAGATGAAGATGATTTTCAAAGTGAAGTTTTTTTGTGTTTAATTTGAGTATTATTTCTTTGAGTATTTTGATGTTTGATGTATAGATGTTAAAATATAAATTTTAATGTTTGAGTGCTTTAGACGTACAGCATTCTTTGTGACGTAAAGACGATTTTCTTTTGATGTTTTGAGCGTTTCAGACGTTTACATTTTTTTATGTGATGTTTTGAAGTTATTTTTTTTAGTTTTATTGTACTCAAGTTTATATTGATGGTTGAGTAATTTTGTGAAGTGATAAGCAAATATTTAAAATCTTCATCTAATAGGACAGTGAAGTAAAAGAGTGTAAAAAACATTAGAAATATTTAATAATATTTTTTATTATAAGTTTAAGATTTTTGGTTGTAAACTTTTATTATTTTGAAACGGGCTAAAGTAAACTTTTGGTATTTGAAATTTTCGAAGTCAATCGATATAAAGTAGAATATTTAAAGTAGTTTTGTTGAAACTGATGAATAATTTTGACGTTTGGGTAATATTTTATAAAACTTTTTGAATATTATAATAATTGAATTTGTATTGTTTAACTTAACTTTTATATTTTATTATTAATAATTTAATAAGCCGCTGACGGGGAAAATGGACAGAGACCAGATTTTGGGTTTGGGAGTAGAGGGTTTGAGGGCTAAATTGGACGAACTAGGGCTGGTTAAAACGGGTAACAAGGGAGTGTTACAGGACAGGCTTTTTGCTTATTTTAATTTGGGACGCGAGGTAGATGAGAGTTCCGAGTATGGTGAAGCTTCTTCTGTGGTAGTTGCAGGTAATGTTGCAATGTTACCCAATAGTATATTTACTTTAAGGGATGTACAGGATTCTGTTTCCGCTTTTTCGGGTGATAATTTGCCAGAAATAAGGCAATGGATAGATGAATTTGAAGACTGCTCATGTGCTGTGAAATGGAATGATCTTCAGAAGTTCATATACGCGAAACAGTTGCTGACGGGTGCTGCTAGGACCTTTGCTAGAAGCGAATCTGGTATAAGGGATTGGTGTTCCTTGAAGCAGGCATTGGTGAGTGAATTTGGCAGGAAGCTGTCATCACTGGAAGTCCATAAGATGTTGAGAAACCGGAAGAAGAAGTCCGGTGAGACATTACGTGAATACCTTTATAGCCTTAAGGAAATCGGAAACCCTATTGGATTAGACGACGAGAGTTTAATAGAATATTTTATAGAGGGAATTGAGGATTATAGGTCAAATAAAGCTATTTTATATCAAGCGCGAAATTTAAATGAGCTTAAGGACAAAATTGCGATATACGAGAAGATAAGATCATCTGATTCACCGAATATAAGGGGAGAGCGTCCGAAGAATGTTGTAAAGAAGGAAACGGAAACCAAAGAAGACAGACGTTGTTTTAAGTGCGGGGATAAGGGACACTTATCTAGTATGTGTAAGAGCGCCGAGGTGAAGTGTTTCAAGTGTCAGGGTTTTGGTCACAAATCATTCCAGTGTAGAGTAACCATCAAGAAAGGGAGAAACGAAATGGAAAATAGCAGCGGAAGCGGTTCAGGTTACAGGAACACCGATAATGTTCACACGATGTCTGATAGTATCATTATTCCGTCAAGAAGGATATTTAAGGAAATTAAGATTTTGGGTAAAAATATTTCTGCTTTCGTCGATACTGGTAGCGATGTTTGTGCTGTTCGTTGTGACACGTTGTTTTTCTTAGGCCGTGTTGATCTTAGCCCGGAAACTAGGACATTGGTTGGTATAGGTGGAAAGAAGATTACTACGATGGGTAATTTTACTGCGGATGTGAGCGTTGATGGCGTCGAATTGAGGTTGATGTTCCATGTTTGTAGGGAGAGCGATATTTTATACCCCATTGTTTTGGGCAATGGTATTTTCGGGCAAGTGAATTTGGTTATTGATCAGGATGGAGTGAGATTTCAACGCAGAGAGAGATCTGGACAGGTCGTTAATGTCAGTATGATGACCGAGTGGAGAAGCGAAACTGATGATAATTCTGGGTTATTAGAGTTGGGGGAAAATAGTCCAGGGGAATTGGAGAATTCGGATAGGATGAACAGGACTACCATGGAGGAGAATCTAATTGTTGGTGATGGAGTCCGTTTGGCGCAGAAGCCGAAAGAAGAAGTGAAAAGGCAGGTGGAGCAAAAGTTTTCGGGAAAGGGGATTAATATATTGGCGAACGTTAGGCGCGATTCGACAGTGGAAATACTGGATGGGAAGAATTGGGTCGATAAACCCTTAGTTAGTAATCATTTGGATCGCGTACGGACGTTGGAGAATCGTAAACCGCAGGAAAAATCCGGTATTGGACCACCTGGGTTTCCTACGGGATTGGAGAACGAAACGGTCAGGTATCGAGGTGCAGGACCCACTGTGGGTCAAATTTCGTTGCGAGAAGAGGCCAGAAGAGATACATTGCATGTTCAGCCGGATGACAAAAGAGCTTTTGATAGGGGAAAATTTTCATGCACAGAATATGAGATCGGAGGGTTGGTCGCCATTAAGCGCACGCAATTCGATGCGGATATAAAGCTGGAACCGAAATTCCTAGGTCACTACAGTGTAACGAAGAAGCTTGATCATGATCGGTATGAGGTGGAGATAGGTAGTTCGGAGGAAGATGGGAAGCATACGGTGATGGAACCACATTCGGGGCGAATGTGATGTCAGGAGGGCCGGATGTAGGATTGGGTTATTAACGACAGTATAGACATTGCAGGGTTAACGGACGAATGGGAATTGGGATGGATTGACAAGATAAATGACAGATGATTATGGGCGACGTGCGCGTTTGTGCAGTTGAGGTAAGAGTTGATATAGAGAGTTTGACGAAACAAGACGTAGTGCGGTTATTCATATTTTTACTATTATTTTAATACTTTTTCACCTAGACTTAAGCATACAATAAATCAAATAAAATGAACTAAATCACAAAACAACAAGTGTTTTAACTTAATAATTAATGTAGGCATAATCAAATCCTACGTAATTATCCGGATTTTGAAATCGGGATTCTAAATTTTGGATTTTTAGTTTTGGGCATATGAACTCCACCGAAAATGTTTAATGTCACTTTCTTTGTGTTCTTTTTTGGGGTTAAAATTCATTATAAATTTTGAGGTGATTTTTCATAATGAAGAATAACCCCAAATTTAGGGTCATATTTCATTTTATTTTTAGGGTTATTTTTCATTTTTTTGGGGTAATTTTTCGTTAAAAAAATGGGGCCATATTGCATTATGAAAAATAGCCCCAAGTTTGGGGTCAATTTTCATTTATTTATTGGGGCCATATTTCCTGGGGCCATATTTCGCAGCGCCATACAAATACCATATAGATTTTTCTATATCTGGAGAAAAGTATTAGAAAAAGTGTCGACATTTGAGTAGATTCGTTATCAGTAAAAGAAAAATAAAACCTGAAGAGGAAAATCTAGAGAGGAAAAAAAAAAATGTTTTTTTAAAATATGTTAGAAAAGAAGATGACAATTTTATATTTCTTGCAACAATTTGGTGAGGAATAAGCATATGTACATGCGAAGTCTTCAGGGACTAAAGCCTAGTGCTCTGTTCAAATTTGTGAAAAATGTTGAGCAACATTGATTACTTCAAACGAAAATTTTGACATGTATCAATGTTACCTATTTGGCGAGTATGCGACGTTGTTTTTTGCGTATGTTAACAAGCCCCACATGTATTTTACTACAAATTATTTTTTTTTATAAAAAAAAAAAAAAATATGGATAAAAAACTGTTAACGGTTGTGTTAAATATTTTAATTTTTTTCTTTTTTTATTTAATATTAAGTTCATATTTGTTTGCTTTTGCTTAAAATTCCAAGTGAAATAAATGCAGCTTACATTATTTCACTGTAAAAAAATGTTGCCAGAAACATTTCGGAACTTTTTCACAAAATAAACAGAGTAAGACTCTATGGACATTATATGCGTTTTGACAGCATTTCACGTGAAATGTTGTACAGAGTATCAGGCTTAATGTGCGAAATTAAATCGATTATGTCCTTATCCTTGTTTTTCAATGTGTCACAGTCAACAAAATGTAATAAATGTACATAAAGGTCAAACAAATTATTTATATTTCTGTAATTTTTTTGGGAATTTATAAAAATCAACACATTTGGTGTCTCATATATGTGACACTTATTTTATTCAAAACTCATGTCACTTATAAGTGACTATTACGTATTTTACAAATATGTGCCACACAGTTTCTAGTAAAAAATATTTGTTTGCAAAACTTATGTCCCATATGTGTGTCATATATTCTCTCTGTTCCTGAGTTTCTGTAGAAAACCAAAAAAATTGTAATGGGGCAAACGTGTTATGATGGTGGTTTTAAAATGCAAATTCTTTATAAATAGTTTAACAGAAAAGAAAGTGTAGTTTTTTTAAATTTGTTGCGCTAATTATTTTTTAAAATTTTGTTTAAGTAAAAAAAATTTAATTTTAAATTTCATATGCGGTTTTACAAACCGCATACAAAACACAAACAAAAGTTTCATAATGATTTGTTTTATATATTTTTTGTTTTTCTCTTTGTTTGCTCAATTTTGTTTTTTTTTTTTTTTAATTAATTATTTGCATTTACTTTAGACAAATGGGATATTATTTGTTAAATCAAACAACTTAGTAGAATAATAAAAAATTAAAAAAATAAAAACAAATTTAGATGGTTAAGAGGTAAAAAAAGTCGTTTTTATAGACAAGTACAAGTATTTTTATTCACATAAAATATTGACAAAATATTTATATCCTCTTATAACAGGGATAATATTTTCTTCTTTTGTTCATTCTACAATTAGAAAATTTGTGCAAATTTGCCAATAAATAGCAATATTGCTCCAAATTTCATATAAAATTTCATATAAAATTTTGAATTGCGCAAAATTTCCTATTAATTGCAAATTTGGGCAAAATTTTCTTTAACCTTCAAATTTGCTGCCGTTAGCGGTCTTCGGGTCAAACTTGACCCAAATAGAAAATTTTATATAAAAACTCACTTTGTTCAATTAGGTATGTTTTAAAAGTTGGTGTTTTATTTCTAGATTTATTCAGTATATTGAAGCTGTAGTTATTATTAACATTTATTGCGAATACAAAAGTACATTTAAAATAAAGTGGTTGTATCTGTTTTGTGACATAATTGGCAACGACTTATTTTTGACTGGGGTTTTTTTTCCTAGGTTTTGGTTGAAGATGGCGGCTGGTGTTCCTGCTCAGCTACTACCTGCACTTGTTTGCAATTTTTCGTGAAAATTTGTCGTCGGGTAATGTTTTTAACTGCTTGATATAGGAAGCGGCAAGTTGAAAACATAAATTTTCTAACAAATGTCGATGTATGACAAAACAGTTTTCCTTCTAACCATGTTTAGCTGATGTTAATTATAGCCTTCGGTTGCCAAAAGCTCTCGTGGCAATTCAATCTTGTTTTTACATATTGTTCATACTAAAGAAATTTGATTTTCTAGCAATTTTACGATGTAAAACCATTGTCTGCAGTCATACTGTGACATTTCAAACCAACTGTTAAATCAAGAACTACATGTACACATTTGCTTATTTCAGGGAAAGTTCCTATTCCATATTCCAGGCATAACTATTCAACCCATAGATTTTATAGCTCACGTATCGGCGTAAACTTCTCTAAGATTTGGCGTTCACTGCGATTATCCTTGTTGTCAAAACTTAGTACTTTCGAAAGCTTTTTGAATCTATTTTATTTGATCTATATATACAATTCAACAAACCAGTAAATGCAAAATATTGGTGTCGCCAACTTCAGTCCATCAATTCCAAATACGCATTTACCTTCTTTATTAGTAAACTTGAAAATAACTTATGTCACAGGAGGTGAGCAAAAAATAAACAACAAATGTAAATTTCTAATGAAAATTAAAGAATATTGCTACAGGTCAAATATGACCCAGAGACCTTAAGTGCAAAAAATTTAATAAATATTTTTCCGCCAATATTTTTTTATGAAAACCTAATGTCGTTGTTGGAATTTTTAATTAAAAAAAAGTCATAAAATATGAAAAATATAAGTCACTCACTCTTAGCGAAAATTTAACTTTTATTTTAAAATGGGTCAGATTTGACCCGAAGACCTTATAAAGGTTAAATTTAAAATTTGCGCAAAATTTTATATAAATAGGAAATTTGCTAAAAGAAAAATATCAAATTTAATCCAAATTTCCTATAATTAGCAAATTTGAGCAAAATTTCCTATTAATTTAAAATTTGAGCAAAATATAAATGTTAAAATTGCGCAAAATTTCCTACTAATAGCATATTTGGGCGAAATTTCGTATACTCTTAAAATATACTCAACATTGACTAAGTACATGTAGCAAATTTGCTCAAAATTTCCTATAAGTTTCCAGTATGCGATATATAACATCCACTTAGGAAATTTGCTCAAAATGTTCCATAATTAGTACATTTTACTAAAATTTTCAAAAAATGGCAATTTTTTCAATATATTCTAAAAAATTTAAATTTGCGAAAAATTTCCCATAATAAGAAAATTGGCGTACAAGCTTTGAAATTTACGCAAAGTTTCCCATAAATAGAAAATTAGCGAAAATTTTTCTATTATTGCCAAGTTTGCCAAAAATATTCAATACATAGCAAAGTTGCACAAAATGTACTTTAAATAACAAATTTTCTACGGAGATAAAAGTTACAACGAAATTTCTGTTAACAACAAATTCGCTCAAAATATTCTATAAGCTGAAATTTGTTTTCTAATTTCTAAGTTTTCGAAATATTTTTTTACAACAAACAAATTCAAATATTCTTATAAAAAGCAAATTTGCATACAACTATCCATAAATAACACATATAAGCAAAATTTCCTTTAAATGGAAAACTTTTGTAAAAATTTTTATAAATAAATTTTTTTTTTTTTATAAAAGAAATTTTTGCAAAATTTATTGTGAATGAGGAATTTGCTAAAATTACCGTACATTTTCCTCTAAATAGTGTAAAATCCCACAAAATTGTGCAAATTTTCCTTTAGGTAGTAAATTTTTGCATTATTTTTTATAAAAAACAATTCTTCACAAACTTTTGTATGTCCGGTGTCCTACTAATAACAGAAGCTCACATTAGGAGGAACATTTGGATAACTTTTTATTAAAAGGTAAATTTTAAATAAACATTACTGCATCTAGATTTCGATTACCGTTTCACAAACCTGCTTTGTGAGGGGTGTCTGTTACTTGTCTATTTCAAGTTAACAACAAATTGTTGTTCATGCTGGTTTTGTTTTGCCCTTCATGATAATGCATGCAATTTTTCTCGAGTCAATCTAAAGAATTTGTTTTTTTATTTATATTTTTCCCGTTTCTCTGTATGTATGTGTTTTACCATTCGTTTTCTTTATTCCTTTTACCAGATTCAGTTCGTTTTTTTTTTTTTTTTTGGTGAATAAAATTAATGTCAGCATTCACTTACAATTGATTGAACCCGTTTATTATTTTTCGTTTGGTTCAGTGCTCAAGCCAAAACTGATAAAAAAAAAAATGATTAAATCACTATTTTAATTTATACACTCATGTTTTTATCAAAAAAGCTAAAATAACAAATTGTGACCCTACACAAATACGGCTAGATAAAATTTTTTTTTAGGATATTGTTTATGTGTCTGTATATTTAATTGTTGTACAATTTTTTATTGCAATTTTTTTTGATCCTTGACGTATGCTCAGCTGCTTATACGTATGTATATCGCAAATTGTATATTTAAAATGAAAATATTTATGCATACGTATATATTTTTACCATCAATATTATTAAAATTTCAATAGTAAATTTTAACGGAGCATAACTTTCATAGATATATTGCAACCTAGTGCACATCATATCTGTGATCTTCAGAAAACCCATTTCAACACTGAAAGGAAAAATCAGTTCATACGTAATTAAATCAATCCGAAGCGTTATTAAGAGTACGGTAAGTACGGATTTTATTCAATCAAGTACAGAAAGATTGATTTAACTACGGATTATTCACCTGCGAAATAGTTAAGTTACCCATATTTATGTAACTTTATTTTATCCCGAATTCGTACTGGAAATAATTCGAGAGTGAAATAAGATTGATTCTAACCTACATTTATCTTACAAACTTTTTATTTTACTCTTTAAACATGAAAACAATTAATGTTTTTCTCTTTGTTTTGTTGTTTCTACACAAAACAAGCAAATCCTGTTCTACCTATTTGTGTGGCGCTGTATGTAGTTTCTAAAACAAAGTTTAATAAACACAAGCTTAGGCACCCCTAAAAGAATGCAATGTTGAGCGATGGGACTTATAAGTTATATGATAGCAAAACGGTCACTTAGTTGTTTTGCTCTCAGAGTGGCACTACAAGCGAAAAGTTCAATCTTTTTTTACTGGGTTTAATAAGTTTATAATTAAAATTAATCTCACTTAGGACTGTTTTAAGTACGTTTTGTTGTTCTTCGTTCTTAAATTTTTAAGTACGAATCGTAGTGAGTAGAGCTGAATCATGAATCATAATCAGGGCAAGGAAGTTCATGCACTTAAAATCGCAAAATATGCGCATAAAACATGCACTAAAAATCGCAAAATATGCAAAAATTAAATTAAAAAATATGCATTAAAAATATATTTATTTAACCATATTTGTAAAGATAAAGTTTTGTTTATATAAAAAAATACTTTTGTTTTTAAGTTATCAAATGTAAAACTCATTATATTTGGTCTTAAACAGTTTTAAGCATTAAAAATGTTCGTTCGACATCAACGGATACAATAGGTGCATATTAAAAGAGGTCAACTCCTTTGTAGAATATGTATTAATTTTCTGCAATATTTTCTTTACTGGAAGCTAAATTAAAAATATTAACAATTTCTTTAACTTTTTAAAACTGCATAAAGTTTGGTTTGTATTTTTCGCCGATTTGACCTTCTACTTTTCTTATTTGAACGACAGCATGACGCTTCAACCGTGTTCAACCGAGGTGTTCAATGATTTAATCGTCTGGAGTTCGGTTATTGTCTCGACTAGAAACCCATTGTTTAAGTGAATAAATTCGAATTGAGCCTTTATATTAGGTACGTTTAAAATGTTGTTTACTTTTTATAGCGACTGCATTATTTTCGTTAAAATTATTTACCACATCAGTAGATAGGTAATGGGGATCTTGGACTGTGTCCGGTTCCGATAATGCGAAAAGGAATGTGTGGTGTAATAGATTATCCAAGTTCAGAACCATTTCCGGTATACGAGCAGACGAGGTGAAAATGAATAACAGTTTGTCCACTTATATATAGATGACGCTGATTGTGAAGTTCAGTTTTTTAGACTTAGATGGCGCATACATTTATCTCATTTCCGATAGGATTTTAAAAATTTTGTGAAGAAAATACCAACAAAAGGTGTATTTTGAGAGGGTTTAAGCGTTGATTTGATTATTTGTTTAGAATTTTAAAAATTTTGTGAAGAAAATACCAACGAAATGGGTATTTTGAGGGGATTTAAGCGTTGATTTGAATATTTATTTAGGTTTTTAAAAATTTTGTGAAGAAAATACCAACAAAATGTGTATTTTGAGGGGATTTAAGCGTTGATTTGAATATTTATTTAGGATTTTAAAAATTTTGTGAAGAAAATACCAACAAAATGGGTATTTTGAGGGGATTTAAGCGTTGATTTGAATATTTATTTAGGATTTTAAAAATTTTGTGAAGAAAATACCAACGAAATGGGTATTTTGAGGGGATTTAAGCGTTGATTTGAATATTTATTTAGGATTTTAAAAATTTTGTGAAGAAAATACCAACGAAATGGGTATTTTGAGGGGATTTAAGCGTTGATTTGAATATTTATTTAGGGTTTTTAAAAATTTTGTGAAGAAAATACCAACAAAATGTGTATTTTGAGGGGATTTAAGCGTTAATTTGAATATTTATTTAGGGTTTTTAAAAATTTTGTGAAGAAAATACCAACAAAATGGGTATTTTGAGGGGATTTAAGCGTTGATTTGAATATTTATTTAGGATTTTAAAAATTTTGTGAAGAAAATACCAACGAAATGGGTATATTGAGGGGATTTAAGCGTTGATTTGAATATTTATTTAGGGTTTTTAAAAATTTTGTGAAGAAAATACCAACAAAATGTGTATTTTGAGGGGATTTAAGCGTTGATTTGAATATTTATTTAGGATTTTAAAAATATTGTGAAGAAAATACCAACAAAAATGGGTATTTTGATGTAAACTCTATTTTAAGTTTTATTGTAAACTCTGTTTTAAGCTCTATTTTATACAAGTTCCGAAACATTTATTTAATTTCCGAGCCATTTTATCATGTTGAAATTATTTTTTTACCATTTATCTTAGTTCCGAACCATTTGTATAATTTTGAAATTTATTTTAAGCAAGTTCTGAAGCTTTTTGGTGAGGTGAAGTTTATTTTTTTTTTAACCACTAATCCTAGTTCCGAGCCAGTTTGTTGTAAGATTTCATTTCAACAGTGATTCTAAACAGTTTAATTTTATCAAAACTATCGAAGCCAAAATCGACAAAATAGAAAATAAAAGTTCAAAATTATGGTATAACCGGTATCTTTTCACATCAATTTTATAATTCTCAAGTAAAAAACAAGTTTGCGATTCTTTTAAAACAGTTTTTAGAATTAACACAATAGTCAAAGAATTTAAATTTAGTTTTGTTTTCTTCTTTGTATTAAGAAATATTTTGTTCCCGTTTATGCTGACATTATGTTATTCTTATTTGCAGTTTGTTTTCTTTCATAATATAACGTCTCCTAAGAAGATTTAAAAAGAATTTGTATTTTGTTATAAAATGCTGACGATGTGTCTGCATGTTTGTTTACATTAATCTGATGAAGAAATCTTTTTGTTATATTTAAGAAGCATAAACATGATTGAGCGTGTTAGAATGTATAATTTGTTTATTAAACAAAACATTAATTGCAGTTTGTTTTCTTGCCCTTCTTAAAAGGCTTAGTGGTTCTAATATTGCATCACATTTCGAAAATAATTTTTAATGGCTGAACATATCCATGTATAAATAGCGTATACAATTTATTTCAACAACAAGTATATTGTGATTTATCGTGGAGTTCAAATAGTATTTTTAATAATTGCGGTTGAAATAATGAAAGAAAAAAATTTAAAATGGTTAAAGATCTAAAATCCGATTGCAATGAAGATCAGCATTTAAAACAATCTTCATTTACGCCACGCTATAGCATGACTGATATTTTCCATAGAGAAGATGAACGTTTAAAAACTTTTACATGCTGGCCATTAATGTAAAGATATTTTTGAAAACTATTGTAAAAAGTTAGAATAAAATATATACATATACATATATAAAATTAATTTGTTATCATAATTCTGAGCATACAGTGAGCACTTGTAGTGCTTTAATGTTATGTGTTAACAGATTTGTTTACCGAAATATTTGTAAAAATTTCTACCTACTTGGCCAAGTGCTCTTTAACTCTGTATACACATAAGCCAAACAATGAATTGTTTACACAAGACATGTGGCTGTATAGTACAAGTACAGGAGTACGACGATTTTTCCGGCGAACGCTTTCGCACATATTTACATCAATGTGAAGCTTGTGTTTCAACAGATGACTCGCATGTAAAAGAACGTAATCTATCGATATTTGAGAAACGAGAACAACAACGAGAACAACATCTGCTTGAGCTCGAGGCAATAGAGACGGATCACAGTAATATCAAACCGATCAAATACCTCTTGGACAATATAATCGCAAGTCGGGGTCTGTGTTCCAACAAATACAACTATCAGTTCTACAGGCAGGTGATAATAAAAGATGAAATTTTGACGAGACTATTTCACATCATTAAAATAAACAATCGCTACTACTGTGATGCCGACATAGTGGATCGGGGTAATTTTTATTTACTATTTAAAAATTTGGGATCTTGGTGGTGTAATGGATGATAAAAGAAATATTATGGAAGATAGAATAAATACTAGAGCTTGGGGTCACTTTAGAGATAGAAATGGCACTCATATGGAAATTGAATAATAATACTAATCTTTTGTTTATTACTATTGAGATAGCAGTGGTTAATAATAACACAAAAATAAAAGGCTTTTGTTTTTTATACTTATTAAAATAAATTTTATTATTTTATATGCATATATAAGATTACATCTAAATACATTTATTCTTATACAATAACCATTGAAATATATATATATTTATTAATTAGTTTCTTAAAAATAATGTGTATGTTACTGTATTTAAATTAATAATAATAATTATCTTTAAAGAAAAAAACAAGTTAAAATATAAGATTTAAAAATTAAAAAATTGTTGTTCTTATTTCAAATTAGATTTTCTCTTTCAAGTAAAATAGCATTTTTTAAAGCGCAAACTCCATAGTTGTGATAACTGCAATATGTGTTTTCTGGATACTTCTTATTAAGTTCCTTTAAATTTATACATCCAAAATCCTCTATATTTAAAACTTTTTTCTGCAGCACTTTTTCCAACCATTGGCTCTTTTCTGTTCCTTTTACATATATTTTAGAATTTTTTAAATTATTTTTTAAAAAATTACAAACACTCTTAAATGAAACTACTCCTGTATTCCAGTTAAGATGATGAAAATATTTTATTAACCAATATGCTTCTTCTTGCTCCTTTTGTGATAAACAATTGAAATCAAAAGGCGGTCTTATAATAAAATTGATATATTCCATAGAATTGAAAACAATTGCAACTTCTTTAACGATAAATTTGTTTGATTTTAATTTAAAACCTTGTAAATCAATGAAAACATGTTTACAAGACATCTTTTTTAGGATTTATAAAATTTTTCGAACTTGTCCCTTTAATGGTATATATTCAATAATACGATCGTGAATGAGAATACAATAAGCTGATGTGTTTGCTGGAACATTAGTAGCTGTTTCAAATTCAATTTTTATATCAATTGGTCCGCTGACAATAGATTCATTTTGATAACTAACATCTACTACTATTATTGGAGAATTATTTTTAAACTCTTGAGATGTGAGAAGCGGCTGGGAGTCTCGCATATAGTAGTTCTCTTGAAACCTTAGATACATATCATATAGAATTGCATAACGTTCATTCTGAAACTTTATGTTAAGGTCATCATATGGATAAGACTCTGAATTTAAATGTACTTTTAAATTAGTCAGATCGCAGTGTATAAATTTCTTTTCATGTTGGAATGCAATCAAAACAAAACGAGGGCGTTCTCTATTCGCTGCCAGCTTAACATTCCACACATGATTAGTAGACATATTTAGATGTGGATTTATATGACAATCCCAACTTCTAAATGCAATTGGTATTGAAGTACCACTGTTTATTATTTTTATCATATTTAATTTACAAAAATCTGATAGTTGTACATGGGGAATTCTCCACGATATACTTGAAATTGTTAATTTAGCCTTTTCGGTAGAAACAGTTGAATAAACAAGATTCTCATCATTTTTATTACGTAATAGAATCAATTCATGTTTTGCATTCAATAATATTTTGTTATAGTCTTCAGCGAATCCCAAAAACAATTTAAGTGGTACATAAAAATTAAAATATCCATTTACGAGATCGATGTCATCAATTTTATTCCATCCAGCATTTTGCATTCCATTACTATCTATTGGTGATAATGAAACCAAATTTTTTATAGTACTTGATGTTCCTAAATGTCTTGTTTGATCAATTTCAACACCATTTACTTCGTAACGGATTTCATCAAATAGATGTGCTACAAAATTATTTTTTAATTTAATGTTGGCTGCAGAAGATACTAATTTTGTATTGCTATCATCTTTAACAAATCCTTCTACATATATAAAACTTTCCGATGGCAAAACATACAAGTCTTGATTTTGTATTGTTATACGAATTTCATCGTTATTATTGTAAGATTGTAAATATGGGGTATACGTATGGTAGGCCTTTTTAATTATATTTTCATCGGACAAAGGTTTATCCAGAACATCTATTATTGAACTCATGGTTTCTTCAATTTTAAATATAATGATTTTAGAAATTCTTTATTTGATTGCGTTAAGTTTATATTTTTTAATGAATTCTTTGAATTTAATTTATTTTTCAATATTTTGTTAGAAGAAGAGTGTAATACTTTGTTTTTAGGTATATTCTTCTTGTAAATTATCATTACTTTGTTGGTCTTAAATGTAATCGAATTGTAATTTCCTCTCCTCGGAAATTAAGTAAATCACCGTCTTGATCAACCACTCGCAGAGTAATGGAGCTTATCTCTCGACAGTTGATTGGTAAATAAATTAGATTCCTAGGAATCTCATCTATTTTATAGCCAGGTGGGACGTTAATGGCAAACTCATGCAAAGTATGTGCTTGGGAGTTATTCATGTATGTGTTGACAGCTATATTACTCTCAATTCGTAAAAGATTTACTTTAAAAATATTAACTGGTAGATCTGAGTAATGCTCTTTATTAGGTAATAGAATATTTTCTTTAAATCCCAAAAGCTTCCCAATTGTATTTTTCTTATTAAAGTATATTGGATCATTAGAGTTTTTTATTTTAACTTGCATCGTATTATTATTAGCTTCAATATTAATTTTATTTTGAGGACTATATCGTTGATATTGTTCTTTAATATAATCAACTATATCGTTTAGTTCATAAGATCCAATGGGAATTTCAATTACTTGTTCGCCAATATGAAACATATTATTATAAACATCTACATTTGGAATACTATTGTATGAATGAAAATCTGTAAGTGCACACTCATATTTTCCGTCCAACTCAATTGGAGGAAAATAGTTAGCCGTCAACTCAGTTGAATTAGAGCTTAAAGTGAGAGTTATTGACATTTCGACTGTTGAATTGCAAATAAAGTAAAAAACATAATATTATTTATTTAAAAATAATTTATTTACATATATTTTTTTGTTCTTTTCTTATTTAATAATAACAATACATTAACTCTTACATTCTATTATTATAATTATATCTACTCTTACAAACTACAATATATCAATCTTATTAATCCAAGAATTGTGTTGATTAGAAAATCCCAACCATTTTACATATGCCATGTCTCCTTTAGTTTTAAGAATTTTTTCAACAAGGTATGTATCAGGAAATCGAGTTTTTGAAAGTTCATCATCATAGAAACCACCTTCAATTGGATTTCCTTGATAGTCATCTAGTATGTATGTTGCAGGATACGTATTTTTTACTGTTTTAATTTTAAAAATTTCTGTAGTCCAATTGGGAGTGTAACCTTTTTCAAAAATGTGTTTATATTTGCTTATGCGTACATAATCTCCAACATTAAATTTAGATTTTTTAAATATTTTTAAATGATTGTAAACGGTTTGCAATAATTTCATTTCGTTTCCAGAATTAACGTCAATTGGTGCCATTTTAATGGTGCGATGAACTTTTCTATTATATTTATTAATTAGATCTTTGTAAATATCAAGCCAATAATATGAACCATTAAAACTAAATTCTTTCCACATCATTCCTTTTAGAGTTCGATTAAATCGTTCTACTATTGAGGCTTTCATTATACTAAATGTTGAGTAGTGATTTATATTATGGTTGTGCATGAGGATATTAAATTGTTTATTGAAAAATTCTTTACCATCATCAGTCTGCAAGTTTTTGGGAACTCGACCTAATTTTAAAATACTTTTCATTGCTTGAAATACTTCAGTTGCTGTTTTTGTTTTAAGTGCAACACCCCATGCAAACTTGGAAAAAGTATCAATGATCGTTAACAAATATCGATATTTTTTATTATATGTAGAATAATTCCCCATTTCAACTAAATCAGCTTGCCAGAGATCATCTATGCCTTTCATTACAACTCTTCGACGTATAAAATTTTTTCGGGCTGGTTTATGAAGTTCATTTACTAAGTCTCTTTTTGTTGAATACATAATTATTAAGTAAGTCCTCTTTACTTAAGGGAATATTGTTATCTCCTGTTCTTTATTTTTAATATCAAGCCTGTTATATAGTTTCTGATTTAAGATTTTGAGTCTTCTTTCAAAATCTTTTTTCATTTTCTCTATTATTTGATAAACTTCATTAATATTCTTGTTTAATTGATCCATTACCTCCTTCTGTGTTTTTTCAATTTGAGATTGCAAAAACATTTTATTGACACCATCGTTTTCTTCCAAAGCATTCGACATATGTTTGATTCTTTTGTTTTGAACATCAATGTTGTTATCTGTATCCATAAAGAACCCAAGCAATTTAGGTGCATTTTTCATAGAAATTATGCCACTTGTATCGTTAATATAGTGACCAAATTTGTCGACAGACATTACTTAATGTTAATTTTATAGTTATTCAATAATGTTAGCTTCGTATAATTCTTCAATAATAGAAACAATTTCGTTATTATGATTGCTGTGGCCTGCAGCTTGTGATGCGAGCAGGAGTCTAAGTCGATCTATCAACTCATTTGGATCATCCCAGTATATATAGTTGGGTTTATTTGGATTTAAATTCATTAACCCACTTCCAATATAATTTTCATTTGTTGTTTTTATTGTATCAGATGAAGTGGGAGATTGAGGTGTTTTGGTAGATGGATTTTTAGGTTTAATCAATTTTCTGATAATGTTCTTGTATTTATATGCTCTTGTACCCCTTATATGACCATCTGAGCTATAACCTATTTTATAGGCATTTGTATTATTTAATATTTTTTTATAAATATCTAACTCAGATTTATCATAGTTTTTTGGTATTTTTTGAAACATTAATGAAAATAAACCTGGAGTGAGTGCCCATATTTGGTTTCCAACTTGAATCTTATCTTCATTAAATTGAATGTTACTATCACCAAATTTCCATTCATTATTTGAATCTTTATGTACTCCATATAGTGTGTCTAACTCATTTCTTTTTTCTAAATATAACAAATCATTAAAATTTATATGATTATTTGGATTTTCTGTTTCTGGTTGAGAATAAAAATCATCATCATCATCATCATCATCATTATAATCTTCAGAGTTACTTGCAGCAGTAGATAATATATTTTTTTCTGGTTTTATAATTGGAATATAAGAATCTGTTTTAAATTGTTCTTGTTGCTTTGATTCATTTTTAATTTTATTCTTTTCAATTTTTAAATTTACTTTGGTATTTTTCGAACTATTAATGAAATTTTTCAGGGGTTCTGTTATGGGTTTAAATGTATCTTTAAGTTGTTCACGAGTATCAGCTTCACCAATTTTTATACTGCGAAATTTCTTTTTTAAAACATTTCTTCTCTTTATCAACTCTTTTAAAACTTTTTCATTAATTTTTTTATCGGACATCAGATCAGCTATTCGTTGGTTAACAATGCGTTTTATTGTTGTAATATCTTTAAAGGTTGATGTTATACTAATAATCGTATAAAATATATTCTATAATTTATATTGTTATAAAATAATCAAACTGCTTTCTATATCTCCCATCATTTAATTCATCATCTTTACTTATAACCAAAAATCCATATTTATCTTTCCAACATTCTCCACAAATTTCATGAAACTTTTCGTAACTCATATCGCTACCAACATGATCAGCATATATATGTTTTATATTCATTTCATCTTGCTTAAACATAATAATCATATTAGCATTATCTCTTATTAAATGTTTGGGAATTCTTGTATATGTTTGACATAAGTAGAATGAATCTACATTTCTATGTCTACCCATACAAAAATATGCACGTATATTGTTTTGTTTTTCACATGCAACATCATCGAAAATCATAACTGAATTGTTTTGTGCTTCATCTGGAGGTATTACAGAATCATTATCAGAAAACGTATGAAACCCCATTCCTTTAATTGGTGTTATCAATTTTCTTAAATATTCATACTTTGGCTGAAATAGTGATTTTGAGTATAAATAGATGTTTTCAAATTTCAGTCCATTAGGACTCTCTAGTAAGCTTATCATAACGTTAGTCTTGCCACAATTTGAAGGACCTACAATAAGCGCACGAATAGAATTCGGTAATATAGAACTATGTCTACATTTTGAATTTAAATTCGTTGAAGAATCCGTATTACGAACAAAAATATTTTTATGTTGTTTTATTAAACGCATCTTTAGAACTAAATGAAATAATTAAATATTCTCTTTTTCTTATAGAATAAAATTAAATAAAATGGTAATACGTTTTAAAAACAAGATTAATTGTAATAAAGTCGTCAGAGGAGAAGGTTTAATTAATAAATTGGTAAATTCACTTCCTTTTGAACTACATCTTCCTGGTTATCAATATTGTGGTCCTGGAACGAAATTACAAAAACGTTTAGAACGAGGTGATAAAGGAATTAATCTATTAGACGGTGCATGTAAAGAACACGATATTGCTTATTCAAAAAGTAGAGATATAAATATAAGACATCAAGCTGATAAAATTCTTGAGAACAGAGCTTGGGAACGAGTACTTTCAAAAGATAGCAGTCTTCCAGAAAAATCGTTGGCATATTTGGTTACTAACGCAATGAAAGCAAAAACTAAACTCGGTATGGGGATGACTAAGCAAAACAAAAGTAATAGGAAATCAAAATCGAATAAAGTTATTGGAAGAAAACTGTTCAATTCAACGCTAAAAGCAACAACAAAAATTTTAAGAAAAGAAAAACCAACAGATCTTAACGCTGCTATCAAGATTGCACGTAAAACCATTAACAAATCCTTAAAGGGAAGGAAATCTGAAATTGTAGTACCACGTGTAATACGTGTTCCAAAAGTTGGTGGTGTTTTACCATTAATACCAATATTAACAGCTTTAGGTGTAATTGGTACCCTATCGAGTGGAGGTGCTAACATAGCAAAAGCAGTTAATGCAGCAAAGAATGCTAAACTCCAACTTGATGAAGCGACTAGACACAATAAGAATATGGAAGCAATAGCAATGGGTAAAGGACTTTACCTCAAACCATATAAGAAAGGATATGGATTAACTTATGAAGAAAAAGCAAAAAACTTCTAAACAAGCTACCCAAAAGACCATTGACTGATATTGATATACGAAAATTCTCAAAAAATATTCCACATTTTAGAGGAATTTTCATGTTAGACGCAATACCAAAACATCCCAGAAATATTGAATGTGGAGTAATTAATTTGGATTCTACAATCGGTAGTGGTACACATTGGGTAGCTTACTATAAAAACAATAAACAAATAGAATATTATGATAGTTTTGGAAATTTACAACCACCATTGGAACTAGTTGAGTACCTAGGAGGAAATATAAAATATAACTACAATCAACATCAAAACTATGATTCATTTAATTGTGGTCATTTATGTCTTGAATTTCTATATAAAATAACTGAAAAAGAAATTAATAAATAAAACAATTGAAATTATTTTAAAAAGAAAAACCATGTTTTTTTTATTTAATTATTTTAAGGTACATATTATTATTATTTTTATCGTTAAAATATAATTTAAAAACTGTTAAAGTTTGCGTATATGGGATATCTAGAATTGGCTTCAAAGATATCACCCTCCTCAAATGGCTTCAATCGCAAGTTTTTCTCCCCTTCCCTGGATATAAGATACGATCCAGATGATAAATTCTTCAAATCTTCGTCAGTTAGCGTATTGTAGCGATATGGCAAAAACAATATATTCTCCTCAAGCTCAACTTTTATTGAGCTCCCATACTTGGTATTCACTCTACTTGCATTCATAATAATGTGTTTAGAAGATATTGCAAGATCCTTAATGTGAATTAAGGATTTGCTGTAGCTCAGAGTATTAAATTTGGTTACTAAGTTTTTCGAGGGTTCCATTTTTCACAACCGATCACGTTAGTTTCTTTTTTTCAACTGAGATTAAAACCACTTCTCTAAATTGAAAAGAGCTTAACTAAATCAAAAATAATCTATTTTATTAATCAAGAAAAAGTTTATTGATATATAATCATGTGAATAAATGAGACGAAGACATACATTTCTTCCCTTTGCTCTAAAGAAAGAAATCGATATAAATAAATAAATATGGAATAACACTACCACATAAATAAGAATCAATACAGAACAAATTACCGAATAGCATTGAGAAAATTGATATAGTTTTTTCTTTCACTCTAGTTATTAAGCGAACCGAATAGTATTGAGAAAATTAATATAGTTTTCTCTTTCACTCTAGTTATTAAGTAAACCGAATAGAATTGAGAAATAAGGGAGCAAAAAGAAGCATATTGGTTAATAAAATATTTTCATCATCTTAACTGGAATACAGGAGTAGTTTCATTTAAGAGTGTTTGTAATTTTTTAAAAAATAATTTAAAAAATTCTAAAATATATGTAAAAGGAACAGAAAAGAGCCAATGGTTGGAAAAAGTGCTGCAGAAAAAAGTTTTAAATATAGAGGATTTTGGATGTATAAATTTAAAGGAACTTAATAAGAAGTATCCAGAAAACACATATTGCAGTTATCACAACTATGGAGTTTGCGCTTTAAAAAATGCTATTTTACTTGAAAGAGAAAATCTAATTTGAAATAAGAACAACAATTTTTTAATTTTTAAATCTTATATTTTAACTTGTTTTTTTCTTTAAAGATAATTATTATTATTAATTTAAATACAGTAACATACACATTATTTTTAAGAAACTAATTAATAAATATATATATATTTCAATGGTTATTGTATAAGAATAAATGTATTTAGATGTAATCTTATATATGCATATAAAATAATAAAATTTATTTTAATAAGTATAAAAAACAAAAGCCTTTTATTTTTGTGTTATTATTAACCACTGCTATCTCAATAGTAATAAACAAAAGATTAGTATTATTATTCAATTTCCATATGAGTGCCATTTCTATCTCTAAAGTGACCCCAAGCTCTAGTATTTATTCTATCTTCCATAATATTTCTTTTATCATCCATTACACCACCAAGATCCCAAATTTTTAAATAGTAAATAAAAATTACCCCGATCCACTATGTCGGCATCACAGTAGTAGCGATTGTTTATTTTAATGATGTGAAATAGTCTCGTCAAAATTTCATCTTTTATTATCACCTGCCTGTAGAACTGATAGTTGTATTTGTTGGAACACAGACCCCGACTTGCGATTATATTGTCCAAGAGGTATTTGATCGGTTTGATATTACTGTGATCCGTCTCTATTGCCTCGAGCTCAAGCAGATGTTGTTCTCGTTGTTGTTCTCGTTTCTCAAATATCGATAGATTACGTTCTTTTACATGCGAGTCATCTGTTGAAACACAAGCTTCACATTGATGTAAATATGTGCGAAAGCGTTCGCCGGAAAAATCGTCGTACTCCTGTACTTGTACTATACAGCCACATGTCTTGTGTAAACAATTCATTGTTTGGCTTATGTGTATACAGAGTTAAAGAGCACTTGGCCAAGTAGGTAGAAATTTTTACAAATATTTCGGTAAACAAATCTGTTAACACATAACATTAAAGCACTACAAGTGCTCACTGTATGCTCAGAATTATGATAACAAATTAATTTTATATATGTATATGTATATATTTTATTCTAACTTTTTACAATAGTTTTCAAAAATATCTTTACATTAATGGCCAGCATGTAAAAGTTTTTAAACGTTCATCTTCTCTATGGAAAATATCAGTCATGCTATAGCGTGGCGTAAATGAAGATTGTTTTAAATGCTGATCTTCATTGCAATCGGATTTTAGATCTTTAACCATTTTAAATTTTTTTCTTTCATTATTTCAACCGCAATTATTAAAAATACTATTTGAACTCCACGATAAATCACAATATACTTGTTGTTGAAATAAATTGTATACGCTATTTATACATGGATATGTTCAGCCATTAAAAATTATTTTCGAAATGTGATGCAATATTAGAACCACTAAGCCTTTTAAGAAGGGCAAGAAAACAAACTGCAATTAATGTTTTGTTTAATAAACAAATTATACATTCTAACACGCTCAATCATGTTTATGCTTCTTAAATATAACAAAAAGATTTCTTCATCAGATTAATGTAAACAAACATGCAGACACATCGTCAGCATTTTATAACAAAATACAAATTCTTTTTAAATCTTCTTAGGAGACGTTATATTATGAAAGAAAACAAACTGCAAATAAGAATAACATAATGTCAGCATAAACGGGAACAAAATATTTCTTAATACAAAGAAGAAAACAAAACTAAATTTAAATTCTTTGACTATTGTGTTAATTCTAAAAACTGTTTTAAAAGAATCGCAAACTTGTTTTTTACTTGAGAATTATAAAATTGATGTGAAAAGATACCGGTTATACCATAATTTTGAACTTTTATTTTCTATTTTGTCGATTTTGGCTTCGATAGTTTTGATAAAATTAAACTGTTTAGAATCACTGTTGAAATGAAATCTTACAACAAACTGGCTCGGAACTAGGATTAGTGGTTAAAAAAAAAATAAACTTCACCTCACCAAAAAGCTTCAGAACTTGCTTAAAATAAATTTCAAAATTATACAAATGGTTCGGAACTAAGATAAATGGTAAAAAAATAATTTCAACATGATAAAATGGCTCGGAAATTAAATAAATGTTTCGGAACTTGTATAAAATAGAGCTTAAAACAGAGTTTACAATAAAACTTAAAATAGAGTTTACATCAAAATACCCATTTTTGTTGGTATTTTCTTCACAATATTTTTAAAATCCTAAATAAATATTCAAATCAACGCTTAAATCCCCTCAAAATACACATTTTGTTGGTATTTTCTTCACAAAATTTTTAAAAACCCTAAATAAATATTCAAATCAACGCTTAAATCCCCTCAATATACCCATTTCGTTGGTATTTTCTTCACAAAATTTTTAAAATCCTAAATAAATATTCAAATCAACGCTTAAATCCCCTCAAAATACCCATTTTGTTGGTATTTTCTTCACAAAATTTTTAAAAACCCTAAATAAATATTCAAATCAACGCTTAAATCCCCTCAAAATACACATTTTGTTGGTATTTTCTTCACAAAATTTTTAAAAACCCTAAATAAATATTCAAATCAACGCTTAAATCCCCTCAAAATACCCATTTCGTTGGTATTTTCTTCACAAAATTTTTAAAATCCTAAATAAATATTCAAATCAACGCTTAAATCCCCTCAAAATACCCATTTCGTTGGTATTTTCTTCACAAAATTTTTAAAATCCTAAATAAATATTCAAATCAACGCTTAAATCCCCTCAAAATACCCATTTTGTTGGTATTTTCTTCACAAAATTTTTAAAATCCTAAATAAATATTCAAATCAACGCTTAAATCCCCTCAAAATACACATTTTGTTGGTATTTTCTTCACAAAATTTTTAAAAACCTAAATAAATATTCAAATCAACGCTTAAATCCCCTCAAAATACCCATTTCGTTGGTATTTTCTTCACAAAATTTTTAAAATTCTAAACAAATAATCAAATCAACGCTTAAACCCTCTCAAAATACACCTTTTGTTGGTATTTTCTTCACAAAATTTTTAAAATCCTATCGGAAATGAGATAAATGTATGCGCCATCTAAGTCTAAAAAACTGAACTTCACAATCAGCGTCATCTATATATAAGTGGACAAACTGTTATTCATTTTCACCTCGTCTGCTCGTATACCGGAAATGGTTCTGAACTTGGATAATCTATTACACCACACATTCCTTTTCGCATTATCGGAACCGGACACAGTCCAAGATCCCCATTACCTATCTACTCACATCCTTAAATTCTTCAAAATTTTTGGCATAATACTCCATCTTGTTATACATGCTTGAAACGCGAAGGTGACTTTAAAAACTTGCATGTATGGCATGAGCTTAGCATGTGACATGTTACATTGTTGGGTAAGATACCTTTAAAAAATGTCAAGTAGAGCAACATTTTATTTTTATTAAAGTCTTCTAAAAGAGAAATTGAGTCTTTGAAAGTTCGAGCTAATGAAGCATGATTCATTCACCTTTTCCAACTTTACAATATTAAACAAAAATTTGTGTCTACTCTGTTCTTCTTCGGCATTCAAGATCCCAACAATTACGTATACCACGAAACGTCCTTCAGTGTCCATTGTTTCGTCAATAGACAGCCACAAGTTATGTGGCTTAATCCTTTCAATAACGTCACATAGTTCTATAGTGTACAACTTGACGAGATAAGTTTTTCTAAGGGTTGTTTCCGTAGGTTTGGTTGGTATATTTGTTTAAAGAAATTCTAAAATTTTGGTTGATTAGCTTATATAAAGGTATATCTGCAGACACCGGAGCATCACACAATTCCAAAAAAATTTTACTAGTTTTATCCTCAGAAGTTGATTTTCTTGAAATTGAAGTTTGCGAAACGTTTTCATAAATCATAAATCTGTGTGTTTCTGGCTTTGAAGGTGCTGATTTACTACAAATTTTTAAATGAAACACCTTTTTGTAAACTTTGCAAAAAAGTACTTTTCCATCTATTTTGAAGACTCAAAAACACACGTTTTTAAAATATTATTTTTTGATATTTTTTCTTTTGGCATTTTTTTTCCTTAAAAACAATTTGTTTTATCAATACTTTTTGGATTTTAGGTCATACTTACAGCGTAAATCCAAAATATTCTGTTTAATTCTTTTTTTTTTCGTCGAACGTTATTTTTATTTGAGGCTTTTTCAAGTAAAAAAAAAACCGTAAACAAAATGAAATGTCAAAAAATTTTTATTGTTACTTCTACAATTATGTACACAATTATACAAATTGTATAATTTTTAAAATTTGTTAAACATGGCTACAAAAGGTGCTACTTTTTAAAAGTAAAAGAAACAAGGTGAAATTATAATAAAATGTAGGTAATTCAGTACCAAACACCAACATGTTGTTGCTTTTGCTCCTTGAAAATGTCAGAGTTAGCAGATTTTCCCATACTTTTTTGACTGTTTGACAGCTTCAGGGCTGAAACAACTATAACTAGCTGATCCACTGACTACACCTTATAAAGAATTCGCCTTGAACAGAAAGATATTTTCTAAACAAAAAACTAAGAAGAGAGCAATTTTTTTTTTATAAATATTACAAAATATGAAGAAAAATTTGAATTTATAACAAAATATCCCAAAATATGACGAAAAATATGCATTTATAACAAAAAATGCAAAAACATGCAATTAAAGCAAAATATGCAAAAATATGCACTAACAAATTGATGCCATTTTACTGGAAACATTGTGATTTGCAAATATATTAACTTTAGGTGGGTCTCAGAGTAACGACAACAAACATGCATTTGCATGAAGTCCCTTGCCCTGATCATAATTATCGCAATGTTCTTGAAGTTCGTATTTACTCAGAAGTTTGATTTTATAAATCGTACTCGTACTTAGCAACATTTATGTAGTGGTAGATTAAGATTCAACCTAATAAAAAATTGTATCATTCTGCGAAGCACTAATGGTACATTTAAAAAAACAAGCGCACAATTATGCGCTTTTCTATAAGACATACAGAAATGCAGTAAAGCGAGTGAAGAACTCTAAAAACTTTTATTAAAATAAAATAATATTTCAAGTGCTACGGCATTCCCTTACTACGAAGCAGGTTTGTAAGGGAGAGTACTAAAAAAAAACTGCATCAAAACATTCCGTGTGTAAGGCTGATCGTTATATCCGACAATTTTTATATGCGCTGAAAAATGCGCTTTATGTGTCAAAAATGTATTGCTTCAAAGTGGGAACTCGCCACATAAAATTCAGGCCTTCCGTAAGCACAATGGTAAGCGAAACGTTTATGTTTCTCCCTTACAAACCTGCTTCGTTGCAAGCTCCATTCTTTAATCGGAACTTAACACAGTTTGTGTAGGCGAAGCAAAATGCGCGGCTGCCAGATTTGTCCCCGAAACAGCAAAGTGATGATTTGGCAAATACAGTTTACTAAAATTATATGTATGAAGTGGACGATTTTTCGACAAATTTATCTGGCAGCGCTGATTATGAAATAGTGTGTTTGATCTGTTGTGTTAAAACTGTAAATGGATGAGCTGCATGAGTTGAATCAATATGAATATTATAATTATTTTCCTTAAAAAGGAAAAAAGTTTATGACACACACTTATTTAAAATGTTATTTTGGTATGAAAATCGATATTCAGTTTTCTCAGTAAATTGTGAATAAAATCAAAAGTTGTGCACCTACTTCAATGAAACAATGAAATGAAATTCAATGAATTTAAAAAGAAACAAAAACTGGTTTATTGTAAAAGTTTTCCTATATTTTTCTTCAAAAATTTAACGATATCTCTGAAACTACAGGGCATATTTAAAAACAATGTTAGCACGTCTTAAAGATTATATGTTGCCGAGTTTCGGATTATTTTTTTTAAACTGAATATGGTACACCGTTTTCAAGTTATTCCAATATATGTGTGAAAGTGCCTTAATTTTAAACATAACCGTATATCTCGCAAACTCGAGCTGATAGAGAAAAATGGAGACTAGATTTGAAATCAGCGACCTCAAATTATTACAAATTTGTAATGAAATTTCAAGGCGGAGACTTATTGTTCCGCAGTGTTATAAATCAATCTGAGGTCGTTTATGAGTGCGAATGCGTATTATGTCGACGTCGCACTCATATTAATTGCTCTCGTGAGTATGAGTCAGTCAGAGTAGTTGGTTTTAAACGATGTCTACACACATATGCTAAAAATTTCATGAGTCTGTAGCAGTAGCGAAAAAACGAATCATTGCTGATCCCTGTTACATATCAATACTAATGCTTTGTTATAAAGCTCAATAGCTTATATGTTTCTATGTTTGTATGATTGTAACAGGTAACCTCCGGAACTGCCAGTCCGATTTCAAAAATTTTTCCAACAAAATGACGAACGGAACTTCCTAACGGAGATAAGCTATATAAGGTTCCACTAAAGTGCTTCGGATAGTCCAGGGTCGCTAAGCCGCCTATACTCAGAAAATATTAGTTATCGTTTTACAAGAGATCTATTAAAGCAACACTTTCCGTACTCAAAAGAAAAACAAAGCCGATTTAACATTACTACGCAGTTCACCCTCCATTACGCCTCCAGTCTTCCTGTCCGCTCAACCGTCCCCTGGCCGAATGCCAAAGTGATTTTTGCGTTTGCTACGCTTTATCGGCTAAATAGCTGATTTTGATCTAATTGGAAATATAGCCTTTAAATTTTGTTCAAAACTAAGACCAAGAGGGGGATATAGGAAAAAATTGTCCCTCTCCGAACATATATATATTCGATTTTATTAAAATTTGAATCATATATAGATCAGCGTAAATTAAACACACAGGGTTCATATTTTTTTATAGATAGTCAAATTTGGTACACTAGCATAGAATAGCTTAGTTAAGAAAAATATGAATTTTTGGAGAAATCGGTCCAAGGACACGCCTACCTCCCATGTGTCCTGAAATGGAAAAATGTAATTATAGCTTCAATAATGCCCACAAAATTACAAAAAATGGTCATGCTGATGCGCACGCAACTAGCAAGGTGTGTGTTAATTTTCAATCAAATCTGAACAAGGACTCAAGGTCCTGCCATATATCCTTTTTCTTAAAAAGGCTATAACACTTGGAAAATTCGTCCAATCGTAATAAAATTTGGTGTGAAAATTTATTTTTGTTAGAATCCGATTATTAATGTAAAAAATACAAAAATATCATTTAATGAAAAATGAGTTAAAAACGCTTAAAATACTCTTGCAAAAATAACAAGTAAGAAAGTATAATTGGTCAAGCCCAACCATGTGATATCCTATAGCATACTATTTAAAAACAAAGTTCCTAGAGTGTTATCTATTTGGGACCCAAGGGCAATCATGGACACGCCAGAACAAAATTATGTTATGAGGTTAAGATTCCTTTCAAAGTTCTTTCTGCCGAATATTATTTAGATATCTTCATCTTCATCTTCATATATGAGTTTTTTGGATGAGGGTTTATATGTAACCTATGGTTTATATTGGTATGTAAATACTAATATTTTTAAGGAAGCTGGCATTAAAAGCAATTTTCGGGAGAATGATTTGTATGGGAGCTATACTCAAAAATAGAAAGATTCCAATAAAATTTGATAAGCTGATTTTGATTGCAATAAAATTAGTTTGGTTTGGACCAAATTTAATCTTACCGATGTAAAAAGATGGTTTTTGTAAAATTATGGACCGATTCGTTCCATTTTCAATAGGCTTGGTCCTTGCACCAGTCAGAGCCTCTGTGACAAATTTTATAAAATTATCTCCGAATTTGCGATCTGTATGCACAAGCTTGCATGGACAGCCAGCCGGCCGGCCGGACGGATATCGTTAGATCGACTCAGAAACTGATACTCAACCGATCTAACGAATTACTTTGAATTATTTCTTATTATATTCCTTATTTATTTTCATTAAACTAATTTATTTATAATTTACATATGTTCATATTTTTTATTTACAATAAATCATCTTCATTACTAGATTCTTCCAAAAAAATGTTGCCGCCCAACGAAACATTTGTTTCGTCATCTTTAACTAGTTTATCAACATTTTCTCTTAGTATATATTTCTCAATTTCTTCAAATAATATATTTTTTTTGTCTTTGGATTCCTTTTTGAAGACAACGACGGATCTGAGGAAAGTATTAAATAAGTCATTAAATCGTTATAAGTGTCTCTTCGTGACGTTTTTCTCGTATGGGCCAGTCTTGTTTTTCTCACGATTTTGTGGTTGGCTTCCAATGCTTCTTCGGACAAGCTCCCTGAAATTTATTTTAGTTATTAGTTACGTTTCATTATAATTACATAAAGCGACTTTAATACCTATTGGCAAATTAAAAAACTCAATAACATCAGCTCCATGGACTAAAATTTTGTGAACTGTGCTAGGCATATAGTACCACCCATAATGAATTAAATACATGTTCCTCGTTATTGTCAAAATATCTTTTAAAGCTTTTATATCAATTGGCCTCCCACAAGATAGCACCCTTAGTATAATAGCAAAATTATCAATAAGATCTTTACTAATACCTGTTATTTCGGCCGCTACAACACTATTCGAAAAAAATCGGCGGGCTGTATTGACGTCATTAGTAGTGCCAAATCCACACTTTACTTGGTCTATTATCAGACCTGTTCTCTTTTTGAACTCTTTTTGAATTCTTGTTTTGTTTTCAATAAACTTGTCTTTATTTTCTTTGCCTACTCGCCAAATTTTAAGAGGCATACGGTAGGCAATATGCAACAAACACTCAAAAAATTTTATCCAACAGTGAAGTGTTGAAAGGTAATATTGGTAATTATCGATATTTGGATCTTTCAAAAGATTTATGTTATTCATCTCTGTTGGAGCTGCTTTGCAAATAAAACATCTGCTTGTTGAATTTGTACCACTTAAGATATTTGCAACTGAACCATCTAACATTGTACAATGCATTTCGTATGACACTTCAAACATTACACCGTTGGTTTCAATGATATCGCATTCAAGATTTTTAATTTTCGCATCTATTTCATCGAAAACTTTACGGATTAGAGTTGGATTCTCCTTTTCTAAAATAAATTTAATGGGCCTGCAATACAACGTAGACGATGTTGTTTTATTAACCCACAAATGTTCCTTTGATATTCTATTGACCATTCTTCATAAACAAATTATTATTAACATTTACATATATAAATTTTCAAATAAATATTTTATGTTACCTTATTGGAGCAAATGCAATAAAAAACATAAATTCATCCGAAAGTGTTTCATTTTCAAATTTTTGTTTATACCGGCTATGACCGGAGCTACCGTCCATGCCCCATTTGCAAATTAACGAGATTTTCATCATTTTATCTTCTACTTTGCACAGTTGAATTATACTTTCTGCGGTTCTACGCATCAAAGTTTTAAGCTCCACTTCTGCAGAATTTTCAGATACCACAATAGACGGAATCAATTTTTTTTTCAGTTTGTAACGCATACAGAGACGGGAAACAATTTGGGTGTAATTCATTTATTGCCTAACGTAGCACAATATATTTTCCCTTGGTCAAATCCAAATCCATATATAGCGCCAAAGCGTTTTTTACTTGTAAGCATTTTGAATTTGATCTCGGGCTTACGTTTCTACTGCAAATTCTAGTTCTTCAAGGGAATATTTTGATACTAACTCGGTGTCAAGTTTTGACTATAGTGCTACCAAAAGCTTTCACGGGTCTACCACGTTTTTTACATCTTGGTATTGTATCGCAGTCTATATCCATTGATACAGTGACTGAAGCAACTGATGAAGATTCCGTTGCATTTGAAGCAACTGTTGTATCACATTCTGGAGTTGGAAGCAGCAAATTTTCATACGCATTTTTACTTGTGCTTGGTTGCTAAGAATTTAAATTTAATTGATTTAATAATATCTTAATTTTAGAATAACCATCAAAAATTATAAAACTTACATCATTAGCATCAAAAAAAATATTGTTTAACCAAGAAGAATGTTTGTTTTTTAAATACGTTAAGTTGTATCTGCTTTCTTTCCAAAATTTATTCATTTTGATATGGAAAAAATTAACACTTTGTAATAATTTTATTTTGTCAAAATATTTCTCGCCTATTTTTCTTTCAACATATTTATATACCACGGATTCTTTATTTTCAGAAGTTGCTTTTATCCAGCAGTCAGCTATATCTGAATTATATAAAATAAAAACCATCACAACAGATTATTTACTTTGATCTATAGCTTAATTGTTTATTGAGGCATTTGTTTACACTATGATTAGAGATGTGCACGTTCATTTATTGAACCACGCGCCCTCACTTTTACTCGTTTGTAAAAGTAAGTATTTATTAAATATATAAATTGATTTAACATTTTAATAGAAAATTTAAATTTTCTTTTAAATTGAAAACCCTGTATGCAATATTTTCGAACACTCCACAATAGAATTGTTACCAAAAAAAAACTTCTGTCACGTAACCATCTTCAATTTAAATAAAAAACAAGTTAGAGTGCTATAATCGGCTGTGCCGAATCTTTGATACCCTCCACCGACAGTTCGAATGTTTAAGTAGTAATATCTGTATGATGTCTACTTATTATTATTACCTTAAACTGTGACGAGTTGTTATTAATTATGGTTTTAGGCGACTAAACTGTTTTCCGTTAGTAGGGTTTATATGGGGCCTAGGGTAAATTATGGACCGATCATCACGAAATTTTACAGCGTCATTTCTAGTCCTCTTAAACTGTGACGTACCAATTTCTGTTATAATAGCATTATTAATTATGGTTTAAGGTGTACTTAACTGTTTTCCGGGAGTAGGGTTTCTATGCGGCCTGGTGTAAATTATGTACCGATCTTCACGAAATTTCACAGTATCATTTATAGTCCTATAAAACTGTGACGAGCCAAAATTTGTTATGATTGCATTATTTTTTACGGTTTTAGGCGTACTAAACTGTACCGGTAGTAGGGTTTATATAGGGCCTAAGGTAAATTATGGACCGATCGTCACGAAATTTCACAGTGTTATTTCTAGTCCTAAAAAACTGTGACGCACCAAATTTTGTTACGCTAGCGTTATTTTTTACGGTTTAAGGCGTACTAAACTGTTTTCCGGGAGTAGTGTTTATATGAGGCTTAGGGTAAAATATGGACGGATCTTCACCAAATTTAATAGCGTGATTTCCAGTCAAATAAAACAAATATTTGCAAAATCGTATCTCATTCCGTGCCTTGTTCCAGCATTTATGTTATTTTTTGTAACAATATTATCAATTTTTTTAGGTGGTGGTTCCACATTTTGATTCATAGCTCCGGTCCTACTGAACCGATTTTGGATTTTAATCCCAAACTGCTTAGGATAACTACAAGCAATTTGGAACCAAGTTTGTTCATTTCTTTTGAGTTGTTCGAAAGTGAGCGTGTTTTCAACAGACGGACAGACGGACAGACAGACGGACATGGCTAAATCGACTTAGAATTATTCAAGGACCCAGAATATACATATATACTTTATGGGGTCTGAGATGAATAATAAAAAAGTTTCACACGGAGTGACAAACTTAATATACCCTCTTCACAACTAATTGTGGTGGAGGGTATAATAACGGCACTAAGTCACATTTTGAAAACATTCTTTTTACGATGAAAAAACAACGTCATCTGTGAATTTAGCGTCATCTTGTATCGACAAAAAGAAACAGACACAACTGTTATACTAATTTTTTTAATTTATCTTGTCAATTTATCTAATTCAATATAGGCTCCACGAAAAGCCCCCCAATGAAATAACGCCCAAACGAGAAATGAATTATTCCCCAATTTTTTTTTTCATACATTTTTGGGTGTTATTTCATATGAAAAAACTCCCAATTTTTTTGGGCCGTTTTCCATTTTTTTTGGGAATTATTTCATTCTTCATTTGGGGTTTTCAAATTATGAAATAATCTCCAATGAAATAACACATAACACCCAACAAATTCTTAAAATTCGGGGCTTGTTTCATACCGTGTTTAAGTTGGGTGTTATTTCATTTTTAATTCGGAGGTTATTTCATTTTTAACACCAAAGTTAAGTATTGAAATCTGGCTTCGCATACTAAAGTTTTTCTGCGTGACGGCCTGCGGCCGTGCTTAGGGATTTTTTCCTCCAGTAAGACGCGGCAGGTGGCTTCGCTGAATGAAGTTTTCCTGCACTGAAAGAAAAATGCTTCATATATTTAATGAATCATTTTCATAAAAAAGTTTTCCTTGGGTAAATGAAAATTTTCATTGTCTAAATGGAATTTCATAGGTTTGATGAAGTATTTTCGTTAAAATCGCTTCATTAGATTTCGTAATTACGTTAAAAATTTTCATTGGATATATGAAAACTTAAGTTTGTCCAAGTTAAACAAAAAATTTTAATTGGGAACTTAAAAAAACAATATACAAACATAACTATATTCATAAATTAATACAAAATTATAGTTTCCTTAAAAAAATGTTTAATTGTTATTTAAAAAATGTAAGATTTAATAACTTCATACATCTAATGTTACATGTATGCCATTAAATTTATGAAATCAAAAAATTTTTTTATAAAAGCAACATATTTCAATAATTGCCTTCATAAATTTAAATTTTCATTATGACAATAAAAATGTCATTATAGTAATGAAACAAAAACTTTCAATCCACTTTCAATCAACGTTGTTATTGTTATTATGGACAATTTAATCTCATATTTACGGTCTTAATTGAGAAAAAAACATAGTTTTTTTATACAAAAACTACACTGCCCCGGTAGACTAGCTGGTAGTGAGCTAGTCTATCAGCACCGAGGTTACATGTTCGAATCCCACCAGAGACAGAAAAAAAATAAAAAATAAAATAAAGTAAAACAAAATAAGAAAAAAGAAAAAAAAAAATAAAAAAAAAAATAAAAAAAAATAAAAAATTTTTACTTTATTGAAAGTATTCATCCAATGAATAATATTCATGGATCTAATGTAATGTTTCATTAAGTCCTTTTAATGAAATAGGTTTCATTGATCCAACGAAGCGCTGCATAGATTCCTTTATAATGCAATTTTTCATGGGATTAATGTCAAAATTCGTTAGTATTGCGAAGAAAATTCTTTCAGTGTGCGTGCGTCACAAGAATAAAAAAATGTTTTTCAATGATAACTAAGGATTTTCCCTTTTACAGAACGTTGACACCATGCGTAACACTATTGTGGAAAAGTATGGCTTTGTCTCCCATTTGTGAAAAAAATATTGCTATATCTCTCATTTCGCAAAATTTTAAATATGACCTTACCTCTCAATGATTGGGCGATAAGACCATAATGGCTTTATCTCCCATTCAATTGAGCACATTAAGGCCTTAAAAAGCACCCCCCCCCCCCCCCCGTGTAAAGACCAAACGTAGAAGGCAAATTGTCTTCCGAACTGCAAAAATAGAGCAGGGCTACAAGGATCTACGGGCGGGTAAAATAACTACAGCAATATTTTTGAACCGAATACATCCTTTTTATTAAGAAGACGCCTGCGGGCCTCCACACGATTCATTTCAATAATTTTGCGACTTTGCTGTTGGTCCATATTGACTTCATGAAATCCTTGGTGAAACTGACTCTTTTATGAATTTTGGGCATAATTTCATTTTTGTTGCTGATGGGGTTAATTTCATTGGGGGTTATTTCATTTTCATCATTGGGTGTTATTTCATATGAAATAACATCAAAATATTGGGGGTTGTTTCGTTTTCGTTTTGGGGTTTATTTCATTTATTTTTCGATGTTATTTCATTCACTGCTTTTGGGTGTTATTTCCTATTTTTTGGGGATTATGTAATTGGGGGCTATTTCCTGGGCGTTATTTCATTGGGGGGCTTTTCGTGGAGCCTCAGTATATATATATTTGGATTTATTTCTTATTATGTTCCTAGTTTATTTTTTTTTTTTAACTAATTCAATTTATGAAAATTTGAGCAAAAATCACGAAAAAACAGAAAAAAACCCATAGACGGTATTTTTAATTTTTTTTTAATATTCCATCAAAGTTAAGAAATTTTTAGAGCTTAAGTAAATAATAAGCATTTTTCAAACCATTAAAAAATATGTATAGGAGCATAATTCACCTTTTTTATAGATGGTTTAGAATAAAGTAAGGTGTTACATAAAAAAATTTTAATCTCGTAATCCAGAAAATGAATTTTTTACAATTATTTTCTTGAAACAATAAAAAACCAAGGGCATTTGTGATTTCAGCGCCCTCTTATGCCGTAAAATGCAGACAAACACAACAAATTTTTTATACATATTTTGATTTTTGTTGTTTTTTATTGATTGGTATAAGTTTGGATTAATATTTCACAGTATTTGTAGTTAATTGTCTTTTAAACTCCTGAAAACTATCAAAATTTGAGCAAAAATCATGAAAATAGCCATTTAAAAAAAATTTTTTTTTTTCAAGTTGTGGTAAAAATTTTTCAATTGTTTTTCATGGAGTTATTAAAAAACAGTTTATATATTCGAAATCAGAAAAAAACCCATAGACGGTATTTTTTTTTTTTTTTTTTTTTAATATTCCATCAAATTTTTAGAGCTTAAGTAAATAATAAGCATTTTTTTAACCAATAAAAAAACACTTAAGAGGAAATAATTCAATAAAAGTTTTTTACAGTTATTTCTAAATATAGTAGACTACTACAGCAAAAATTTCAATATTGTGCTTTCAAAAACAACAGTTTTCCTGAAGCATGTAAAACTCAAGTAGTTGTTTAGCCATTTTTACTTTATCGCCCTCTATCGCCGCCAAAAAGAGTTAAATCTTAAAAATTCTTCAAAATTCATTTTAATTATTTTGTTATCTATCGATCTGTACATTTTTAAGTACAATATAAGACTTGTTTTTTTTTTTTTTTTTTTTATTTATGTCTATGGGACAAAGCACTGTGCGCCGCATACACGCCTTATAATTTAGAATAAACTGATAATTAAAGTGTCTCGAATATAGCGGGCAACTGGGTTTGATTAAACTTACGCTAAGGTATCTCGAAAACCAAATATGATAGAGAAATTCTTAACAAAAGTATACTCTGGGGTATGGATTTAACAATTTGTTGGTCTTTGTTATTAGTTGATGACAATGACCCTTTTAGCGCCTAGATACAAATTTTTAAACATTAAATATACATATGTTTCATATAAGTGCTTGAAAATATTTAACATTTCTTCCTTTTTAACCTTAAGGTCTTATTATTAATTAATATTTAATTTCTTATAATTTCACAAAATAAGTCCGACCGGAGTTTTTTCCACCAACGAAATATTAGCTTTACTCTATTTTTCTTATTATCGTCCAGAAGTGCTAAAGAAGACCAAAGCACATAATGAAAATAAAATTGGGGGTTTCACAAGATAGTCTTAAATACATATGTCAAAAATAATAACAAAAAAAAATATGGCGCTGTGAACAACCCAATTTAGATTTCTACTAAGCAGTTATGACAAAACAATAAACACAGCATAACAAGTTTTATTATTTGAGAACTTTTTTTGTTTGAAACACAACAATATTTTTTTGAAAAATTTTAGGATATGATTGATAGCAGCCCTTGCGAATCCCCCAAATAACAATGTAATTTGTTTTTGAAAAATGTGTAATAATCATCTTATAAAATAGAATATATCGGCAGGAAGTGGAAGAGGAGTGTCGTCAGGTCAAATTTAAGTTTTAAAAATCTTTATGATTACAGGTATGATGTATGTGAACGATTGTTGCAATATGGTATGAATATATGCAAGCCTGTATTCAGTAAAATATACATAATATCAAGGTTTTGTAATGGGTAGTATTTAGTTTTTGGCTTAATATTTGCATTTTTCGCAGCATTGACGGGAATTGAAGACCAGCTTAAGTTCTTTTAATATGTTAAAAATTGTTATTGTTTTGTTATAATAGAATTTTAGTTTTTCAATACAGCAGCTTTTGTGGCAGTGTTGTGAGAAGTTATAGCAGCGCCTTGTCATTAAAACTGTTGGTAGCTGCATTGATGAAGTACTAAAAATTGTTAGGAATTATGATTTGTAAAAATTGTTTTTTTTTATAACAGAACTTAACATACAAACAAAATGACAAGTAAAATTGTAAAATTTTGTTTATTTTGGTTTAAAAGTTTCCGTTTTAATGGAAATAATTGTTCCTTTACGTTTGCTTGAGGAAAACAGAAAATAACGAGTGCTAATAATATGAATTTCTTTGTTAAGCAAATAAAAATATCTGCATAGTATTTTACATTATTAAACATTGGGGAAATATTATTATTAAGAATTCTATGGTGTAAAAAGTGTATAGTAAACAGATATTAACTTATATGTGGCACAATAGGAGAAGAAAAATATTAAATAATTTTCATCTTTAATAACACAGGCTAACAAATTTTTAACCCATGGACCAGTTTGTGCCGCCATTTCAAATTTTATATACAAAATTTCGACAAAACAGCTTAGTTTTGCTTTAAATGTTGGTCTTTATTGAAAGAATAAAAAATCATATTTCGCCGGAAAAATCCGAGTTTCAGACTACGTTAAACTAAGTTTAAGCTTAATCCACATCTCAAAACCCCGGCATTAAGATTTTGATTCCACTGAATCCGAAAAATAAAAATAAAAAAATCAAGTCAAAATTATAAAAATTTCAGAAAAAAAATCCATCTGAGGAGATCGAGTGGTTGCGATCGAAACATGTCATGGTAACCTGCCGGCCAAGGTTCGAGCCCACGCCACGTCAAGAATGAAAGATTATCATTAGCAATTTTAATTAATTTATATGTTGTTTTTCATAAAAATAATTTAATGAAAATTAAATTTGAGTAACTTAAGCCTAATTATAAAAATATTAAAAATTTGGATTAAAAACCATAAATAGTTTAACAAAATAACCACAATACTGATTATCAAAAAAAAATTTCAAAAAGACCAACATAACATGAATATAGGGAAAATTCGGATTATTCAAACATCGGCTTAGATATTTCAGAGAAGGAAGAAGATATTACAAAAGTTAAACTTTACCTTTACAGGCAATTGGTTGGACTTTCAGGTGACGTTACACGCTCTATAGATCAATATTAACTCAGGCAGTTATTAAGCATAGAATAGAACGGAATGCAGGGTTATTTTAAACTTTAAGTAAGTAGAGCAGATAATCTGAGTATAGATTTGGATTAAGCGAAACTCACACCTTTAGAAAAGTAAACGGTATACCGAGACTATAGTATCACGGTTTCGGCTTTTTCATAATTTTTTCAGGCCTGTGTAATTATCATATTTTCTTGCATACCTTAAAAACTATCACAATCTTATGTTTTTTTTATATTTTTCTTTTGCTAACTTTTTGGTGATGTGCAGAAAATGCCAAAAATAAAAAAACTTTGCATTTTTATTTCCTTCCTTTTACCAGGCACTTATATTTCCGTTTGCATATTTTCTCGCAATTTTTTTAAATATGATCTAGTGGCAGCAACAGTGGAAGAAGGGGAAGATTTCGTATGGCACTAATAACAGTCTTCATAGTAATAAAACACAATGTTCAAAACGACTCGTATTGTCCCGGTGTTTGCATATAAATTATAAAATTGTATAAATTCTCATTTGGGTCGATTTACGTAACAAGGTTTTTTTTATTTTCTTTCCCCAATTTTGTTTTTATTTCATTTTTCATACCAAACTTTTCATCATCGTCTCTTTGAATTGCTGTCAGAAAATTCGTTGCAACTTGAGCTTATGAAAGTTGTAATTACCCCCTGAGGCGAAATAATGTTAAAAATAGCGAGCTAGTGAATGTTATACACTATAAATATCTTTATTATCCTTTTTTTTTTTTTTTTTGTTGGTTCGTATTTTATTTTGCGTTTTTTAATGTTACCAAACTTTTTACACTCCTCATTAAGTTTTTTTTTTGCCTTTTTATACCCTCCACCCCAACTAGTGGTGAATGAGAGTATAGTAAGTTAGTCATGTCGTATGAAACTTTTTTACTATATATCTAAGACCCCATTAAGTATATATATATTCTGTCTTCATGAGTTATTCTAAATCGATTTAGCCATGTACGTCTGTCTGTCCATCTGTTGAAAACACGCTCACTTTCGAAACACTCAAAAAAAATATATAACAAACTTAGTGTAAGATTGCTTATAGATATCCTTAGCAGTTTGCGATTGGAATCCAGCCAAATCGGTTATGTAGGATCGGAGCTTTGAATAATAATGGATAAATGCACGCAATGATAAAAGGTTTTGCATTAATTCGTTTTCTACGACTGAAATTAACCCTGTCAAATTTCGTGTTCATCGGTCCATAATTTACCATAGGCCCCGAATAAAGCCCACTAAACTAAATACGCCTTTAACCAAAGTAGATATAACTTTTACAGTAAGATTAGTTTCAACTTAGCTTCATTTGGCCAGAAGAAATGTCATAGAATTTTGTGATATACGTTCCATAATTTACCTTATAACCCATAATAAGCAGCCTTCTGAAATTCACTGTAAACGCTTAAACTAATTTCACCACTGGATTGAAATTTATTAAAATTTATGTTTTTTAATGCCAGAAATCATAAAGAGAGTTTTAAGATGATGGATAACATACCATGTGACCAATATAAATTCCCCTCCTAAACATCATTTTAGTTCGGTAAAAACTGTTACGAATCATGATATTTTACTCAAGCTATTTAAAATTTCTAAAAATAAAAGAATAAAACTTACTTTTTGCCGGTCAATAATTTAGTAAAGGCCTAAACCGCAACCAATTTTAATGCTGACATCCGTTTTTAAAAAGATTAATTAATAATTTATTGATATCATATTGATCCCAATCCTGAAATATTTGACCTGTCGGTGGTGGGTATCAAAGATGCGGCACAGCCGAATAAATCATTCTTCTTCTTTTTATTGCAGTTGTTGTTGCTGTTGGTAGTATCAGTAAAAAAATACGGTAAATGCTTGTGTTATTTGATAAATTCACATAATAGTTTTAAGAAGGTTTGAAAAAAAAAACATGAAATGTTTATACAGGAACATTCTTTTATTAATAAGTTAAATAGACGTAAAGCTTTATTTCGACAATAACAATTTATAATAAGTAAGATTAAAGAAAAATTTTAAACAATATACACGTTTGTATTGTTTTAAAAATTTTTTTTTTTTTAATTTAAAAAAACAGGCAAAAAAACTCATTTTAAAAATCGCCAAAATTAAAAACGCTTTATATAAAAAATTCGATTATGCTCACTTAATGCACCAAAATTCAAATAAAAACGAAAGTCGGAGAAATAAAAGACAAAATCTGTGAAAACTCTAAATTGAAAACAATCGACAAAATAAAAAAATAACTTTTAAATATTGCAGGCTTAATACGCAAACCTACTAACTCCTTTTCAGCACATTTTACAGGATAAATAAAAAACTTTATATTTTTCCCAATTGCAGCTTGAGATCAAAACCAAAAAATATAGTTGGCTTAACACACTTCAAGACTCAAATTGAAGAAAAACTTCATGCTAGTCAACGACCTTTCTCTACCACAAGGCATCAAAATCTCAATTAGCTTTAAAAGTTTTCCCACTAAGCCGGCGATATGTTGGCACAATACGTTGACTCTCCACACGAATTAGGATGATTTAAGTGAATATGTGGAAACCCTAGTTTAATTCGATGCGGCTGACTTCAAGGGGATGCTTTTTGACAGCTTAAAGCGTTAAAAATATAGGAGAGAACAAGTTTTTGTTAAATATAGAATTGTTTTATGCTTGTCATTGAAATTAGAGCAACAAACATTTGCATTAGTTTCTTTAACTAAACAAAGTATTTTTATTAAAAAACGCATCACAAAATTCCTTTCAAACTAAAGCTTCTTTGTTTGACACAAAAACTCATTTTAAAGAACAAAGTCAACAAAATTTTATAAAACGCTTAAATCACAATACATAACAAAATTTTTTAAATCCGGAAAATAAGCTAAACGAGAAAAAAATTGCTCAGGAGGCGAAAAGGTCATCGATAATTTACTTTACCATTTTAAAATTAGAAAGAAAATGGTAAAAAGCTAATAAAAAATTGTTCAAAAATGTTCAAAAATGATAAACAATGGTTAAAGTTTAAATCACAAAGTTTTCCAAAAATGGATTTTTAAACCAAGAAATTTGAGTATTTTTGTTCACATTTACAAAGTTTGGTGGTACATTTCTCTTCCACAAGTCAAAATCAAAAGAATGATTATTTTAAAGAAGGTACCAAATTCCAAATATAACGAGATAATTTTTTGGGCAAAGTTAATATATATTAATTCCCGTGCCCTGTGATCTATATATATAAAATTGTAACGTTACTGACTCACTGACTGACTCACTGACTCACTGATTCATCATCGCACAGCCTAAACGCCTGAAGCTAGACACTTGAAATTTGGACCAGAGATTGGTCACTCCCCAAATCGATCCACTAAGACGGGATTTTTGGAAATTCGAATGTTTAGGGGGTAAAAAAGGGTAAAAACGGGAAAATTCGGTAACCTTATATCTCCAAAACTAAAAGAGATACAAAAAAATTTAATACCTATCGTTGTTCTTTAGAAAAATAAGCGGACAGGTGTCTGGTACATTTTTGAAATTCGGCCCTATTTGGGAGTAAACGGGTAATATCTGAATTTTAGTACTTTTTTGACACCCCATCTATCTTTTGAACCAATAAACATAGAAACAAAATTAATACCACATTCGAAACCTAACAAAAATATACGAATTTAAATTTGGTACTTTTTCGAAATTCGAACATTTAAGGGGTAAAAATCGTAACTATTTTTGGTACTTTTTTTAAAAAACATTTTTCTCCATTTATTGAAATATTCGTACTAAATTATGGGCTGCCACTATTATACTGAAATTTTTTATACTTTAATGGGGGGAAAATAGTACCAAAAAGGGGAAATACGAGAAATTTGATATTTTACTTAACTTTTTGGTTCTACAACTGGTATTTTTTAAATTATCGTTTATGTTGGACCTAAAAACATAAGATTCATCATGCAATGTCCGGAATGGATAAGAATCCATAAGGGGCAGTTTTTGGTACTTTTCTGTTAATTAACTGGTACTTTTTGAATTTCCGTTAGTATTGGACCTATAAAAATAAAATTAAACATGCAATGTCCCGAATGGATGAGAATCTATAAGAGGGAACTTTTTGGTACTTTTTTGTTCATTAACTGGTACTTTTTGAATTTACGTTAATATTGGACTTAGAAACATAAAATTCAAAATTAAATGTCCTGAGTGGTTAAGAATCCATAAGGGGAAGTTTTTGGTACTTTTCTGTTCATAAAATGGTACTTTTTGAATTTCCGTTAGTATTGGACCTATAAAAATAAAATTAAACATGCAATGTCCTGAATGGATGAAAACCTATAAGAGGGAACTTTTTGGTACTTTTTTGTTCATTAACTGGTACTTTTTGAATTTCTGTTAGTATTGGACCTAGAAACATACAATTCAATATGCAATGCCCTGGATGGATGAGAATCTATAAGAGTGAACTTTTTGGTACTTTTTTAATCTTGGACTGGTACTTTTTGAATTTCCGTTGGTATTGGACATAGACAGATAAAATTAAACATGCAAGGTCCTGGGTGGATAAGAATCTAAGAGGAAAGTTTTTGGTACTTTTTTGTTCATTTACTGGTACTTTTTGAATTTCCGTCAGTATTGGACCTAGAAACATAAAATTAAACATGCACGATACTGTGTAAATGAGAATCTTTAAGTGGGATCTTATTGGTACTTTTTTATTCGTTAGCTGGTACTTTTTGAATTTCCGTTAGTATTGGACCCAGAAACATGCAATTAAACATGGAAGGTCTTGAGTGAATGACAATCTGTTAGAGAGATCTTTTTGGTGCTTTTTCGTTTTTTAACTGGTCCTTTTTTTAAATTTTCGCTAATGTTGGTCTAATGAAAATAAAATTAAACGTGCATGGTTCTGAGTGAATGAGAATCTCTAAAAGCGCTTATGGGTACTTTTTAGTTATTAAACTGGTACTTTTTGAATATCCGTTATTATTGGACTTAGAAACATAAAATTCAAGATGCAATGCCCTAAGTGGATAAGAATATATAAGAGGGAAGTTTTTGGTACTTCTTTGTTCTTTAACTGGTACTTTTTGAATTTCCGTTAGTATTGGACCTAGAAACATAAAATTAAACATGCAAGGTCCTGAGTGAATGAAAATCTGTAAGAGGGCTTTTGGTACTATTTTGTTCTTTAACTGGTACCTTTTATATATCCGTATTTATTGGAACTAGAAACATAAAATTAAACATGCAAGCTCCTGAGTGAATGAGAATCTGTAAGAGGGATTTTTTTTTAAATAAACTGGTAATTTTTTTAATTTAATATTTATTTTTGTGCATTAAATAAAAAAGCAAATTGGTGTCTGGTACTTTAACGAAATTCGGTCGTTTTAGGTAGTAAATCTAGCTTTTAAGCCAATACGTATAGAAATAAAAATTAAATAACATTTGTTACTTATCTAAAAAATACAAATGCGAATTTGGTACTTTTTCGAAATTCGAACGTTTCAGGGGTGAAAATTGTACCTATGTATATCGATCCCGCGAACCTCATACCTCCTAAACTAAAAGAGATAAAAAACATCAGCAATTCGCTAACCGTATATTTCCTAAACAAAAAGAGATACAAAAAATTTAATACTAATTATTGTTCATTAAAAAAAATAAACGGAGAGGTGTCTGGTACTTTTTTGAAGGAAGACCTTTTTGGGTTGTAAAAGGGTAAATAAATATTGTATCACATTTTTAGCTTATCTAAAAAATACAAAACAGGTTTGCCCCTTTTTTGAAATTCAAACGTTTAAGGTGTGAAAATCGTTCCTAATTTTGTTACTGTTCTCTCAACATTTTTCTCCATCTCTATCTATATATATAAAATTGTAACGTTACTGACTCACTGACTGACTCACTGACTCACTGACTCACTGATTCATCATCGCACAGCCTAAACGCCTGAAGCTAGACACTTGAAATTTGGACCAGAGATTGGTCACTCCCCAAATCGATCCACTAAGACGGGATTTTTGGAAATTCGAATGTTTAGGGGGTAAAAAAGGGTAAAAACGGGAAAATTCGGTAACCTTATATCTCCAAAACTAAAAGAGATACAAAAAAAATTTAATACCTATCGTTGTTCTTTAGAAAAATAAGCGGACAGGTGTCTGGTACTTTTTTGAAATTCGGCCCTATTTGGGAGTAAACGGGTAATATCTGAATTTTAGTACTTTTTTGACACCCCATCTATCTTTTGAACCAATAAACATAGACACAAAATTAATACCACATTCGAAACCTAACAAAAATATACGAATTTAAATTTGGTACTTTTTCGAAATTCGAACATTTAAGGGGTAAAAATCGTAACTATTTTTGGTACTTTTTTTAAAAAACATGTTTCTCCATTTATTGAAATATTCGTACTAAATTATGGGCTGCCACTATTATACTGAAATTTTTTATACTTTAATGGGGGGAAAATAGTACCAAAAAGGGGAAATACGAGAAATTTGATATTTTACTTAACTTTTTGGTTCTACAACTGGTATTTTTTAAATTATCGTTTATGTTGGACCTAAAAACATAAGATTCATCATGCAATGTCCGGAATGGATAAGAATCCATAAGGGGCAGTTTTTGGTACTTTTCTGTTAATTAACTGGTACTTTTTGAATTTCCGTTAGTATTGGACCTATAAAAATAAAATTAAACATGCAATGTCCCGAATGGATGAGAATCTATAAGAGGGAACTTTTTGGTACTTTTTTGTTCATTAACTGGTACTTTTTGAAATTACGTTAATATTGGACTTAGAAACATAAAATTCAAAATGAAATGTCCTGAGTGGTTAAGAATCCATAAGGGGAAGTTTTTGGTACTTTTCTGTTCATAAAATGGTACTTTTTGAATTTCCGTTAGTATTGGACCTATAAAAATAAAATTAAACATGCAATGTCCTGAATGGATGAAAACCTATAAGAGGGAACTTTTTGGTACTTTTTTGTTCATTAACTGGTACTTTTTGAATTTCTGTTAGTATTGGACCTAGAAACATACAATTCAATATGCAATGCCCTGGATGGATGAGAATCTATAAGAGTGAATTTTTTGGTACTTTTTTAATCTTGGACTGGTACTTTTTGAATTTCCGTTGGTATTGGACATAGACAGATAAAATTAAACATGCAAGGTCCTGGGTGGATAAGAATCTAAGAGGAAAGTTTTTGGTACTTTTTTGTTCATTTACTGGTACTTTTTGAATTTCCGTCAGTATTGGACCTAGAAACATAAAATTAAACATGCACGATACTGTGTAAATGAGAATCTTTAAGTGGGATCTTATTGGTACTTTTTTATTCGTTAGCTGGTACTTTTTGAATTTCCGTTAGTATTGGACCCAGAAACATGCAATTAAACATGGAAGGTCTTGAGTGAATGACAATCTGTTAGAGAGATCTTTTTGGTGCTTTTTCGTTTTTTAACTGGTCCTTTTTTTAAATTTTCGCTAATGTTGGTCTAATGAAAATAAAATTAAACGTGCATGGTTCTGAGTGAATGAGAATCTCTAAAAGCGCTTATAGGTACTTTTTAGTTATTAAACTGGTACTTTTTGAATATCCGTTATTATTGGACTTAGAAACATAAAATTCAAGATGCAATGCCCTAAGTGGATAAGAATATATAAGAGGGAAGTTTTTGGTACTTCTTTGTTCTTTAACTGGTACTTTTTGAATTTCCGTTAGTATTGGACCTAGAAACATAAAATTAAACATGCAAGGTCCTGATTGAATGAAAATCTGTAAGAGGGCTTTTGGTACTATTTTGTTCTTTAACTTATACCTTTTATATATCCGTATTTATTGGATCTAGAAACATAAAATTAAACATGCAAGCTCCTGAGTGGATGAGAATCTGTAAGAGGGTTTTTTTTTTAAATAAACTGGTAATTTTTTTAATTTAATATTTATTTTTGTGCATTAAATAAAAAAGCAAATTGGTGTCTGGTACTTTAACGAAATTCGGTCGTTTTAGGTAGTAAATCTAGCTTTTAAGCCAATACGTATAGAAATAAAAATTAAATAACATTTGTTACTTATCTAAAAAATACAAATGCGAATTTGGTACTTTTTCGAAATTCGAACGTTTCAGGGGTGAAAATTGTACCTATGTATATCGATCCCGCGAACCTCATACCTCCTAAACTAAAAGAGATAAAAAACATCAGCAATTCGCTAACCGTATATTTCCTAAACAAAAAGAGATACAAAAAATTTAATACTAATTATTGTTCATTAAAAAAAATAAACGGAGAGGTGTCTGGTACTTTTTTGAAGGAAGACCTTTTTGGGGTGTAAAAGGGTAAATAAATATTGTATCACATTTTTAGCTTATCTAAAAAATACAAAACAGGTTTGCCCCTTTTTTGAAATTCAAACGTTTAAGGTGTGAAAATCGTTCCTAATTTTGTTACTGTTCTCTCAACATTTTTCTCCATCTCTATATAATATAAATTTGTAAAGTAACTGACGGATTCATCATCGCACATCCTAAACTCTTGAAGCTAAAAAGCTGACTTTTGGACCGAAGGTTGTCCTCTCGCCAAATCGATTCCGCTAACCAAAAAAATCCAAAATTAAAGAGATCCAAAAAATTTAACACTTATTGTTGTTCGTTAAAAAAAATAAGGGGACAGGTGCCTGGTACTTTTTTGAAAATAAACTTTGGCATACAAATATGTCCACGAAGAAAAAGGAGACGCTAACGAAGTAGCGGGTTAAATGCTAGTATGATATAAATTTGTAAAGTAACTGACGGATTCATCATCGCACATCCTAAACTCTTGAAGCTAAAAAGCTGACTTTTGGACCGAAGGTTGTCCTCTCGCCAAATCGATTCCGCTAACCAAAAAAATCCAAAATTAAAGAGATCCAAAAAATTTAACACTTATTGTTGTTCGTTAAAAAAAATAAGGGGACAGGTGCCTGGTACTTTTTTGAAAATAAACTTTGGCATAAAAATATGTCCACGAAGAAGAAGGAGACGCTAACGAAGTAGCGGGTTAAATGCTAGTTTTCTATAAAAGGTACCTCTTTAGAGAAAATTACTTTATCCTTTCCCAAATAGTAGGGTGTTAAGTCCAGAAATTCTCGTTCGATTAATCAAACAATTTTAGACGAATAATTGTTCGAACAATGTAAAACTGCTAATTTCGATTAAAGGATTAATCGATGAATTTATACCGATTAAACTAATAATAATAATATATAGTATTTTTGTTAAATGTATAATTAATTTTAAGTCGAATAAAAAAACCAAATGTACACAGAAAAAATTATTTTTCCAATTCAAACAAAAAATTTGTAGAATCAAAAATTTTTTTGTCTGAAATCTGTCCTATAAACAAATTCGCATTTACCGATTTTTTCAAACAACTAATTTAACTGAATCAAACAAAAAGTTTACTGAAATTCATATAAATTTCAAACAAATAATTTTGCTGAATCAAACAAAAACGTTTTTGCACAAGAAATGACGCGCACACAAGCAAGCACTGTTGGAGAAGATGAAGCAGAGCAGAGCGGCTGGCTGGCTTTAAGACAAATTTTTTGTTGGAATAATTTTTGAATGACCCTGCAAAATAAAGTTGGACCACCTGATCCATTTTGATAAAATGGACTACTCCATGGACTGGTCCGATGTAATGCAAGCATGGCCCATGTCATTGTTAAAAAGTGTTTGTAGTGAGACGACATGTCTTCGTTTTTTAACGACATGCTTTCGTTTTTAAACGACGACAATTCATTAGCATTTTGTTTATTGAAAAAAAACACCGATTTTTTCAAACAAATAATTTAACTGAATCAAACAAAAAGTTTACTGAAATTCATATCAATTTCAAACAAATAATTTTACTGAATCAAATAAAAATGTTTTTGCACAATCAATGACGCGCACACAAGCAAGCACTGTAGGAGAAGATGAAGGAAGTTCAAAGCGGCCGGCGATTCTGTTTTTTTTAGCAACTTTGAAACCAACCCAAAATTTATTTTGTTTCTTATAATGTTGTTGTTGTTTCTGTTGTTTAAAAAGAGTGAAACGTTTTTTTACCTACTATTTTTTTGTTTTTTTTTACTACAAACCTCGTCACGCTATTTCTTATTGCAAGCGTCCAAAAATAGACTGTATGTGTTTTTTGTTGTAGTTCTTATATTTCACATAAAGAAGTGTTGCTTACGATAAAATAAAAAAATGCAAAAAGACGACAACATTAAAAAGCGTTAAATATTTCATACAAAATTTTGAAAACTTGAAATCATTAACGCGTATATTATATTTTTGAAAAGTTGTCAACATTTTTGTTGGTTAAATAAACATCAAACAAAAATATTAATTGAATCCGTAAAAAATTTTTTAGAAATTAAAAAAATTTTCAAACAAGCGTTTGTTTGTTTGAAAATAGTTGGGTAATAATAATTTCAAAAGATTTTGTTATTCGTGCTTAATTCCCAGTTTTTATTCTTGAAAAAAAAAAAAAAAAAAATATCCCATCAACAATAAATTTCAAGTGTTTTTTTTTCAAGAATAAAAACTGGGAATTAAGCAAGAATAACAAAATCTTTTGAAATTAAAATTTTGTATTCCCAAAAATTGAAATTACTCTTTGATAATAAACGGGCAAGTGCACGACCTAAAAAATACTTAATTGACAACATCTTTTTTAAGTTGTTGTTGTTTTTATTTTGTTTTTCTTAACCTACTTACAACTACAATTAATGTTGAGAGAATTTCAACTAATTGTAGTGGGGAATGTAAGATGAGATAAACCCACTGTTGTTTATCGTTGATGTGTTTTGTTTAAACTTTGATATTATTACAAGTAGAACTGTTGCTATAATTCTTATACGTTTAACAGTTTTATTTGGTTTAATATCTTTAGTTTTTCTAAAAATCTTTATGGATGAAGTTTCCTGATGATCTGGCCTAAGCAAACATTATCAGCCTGTTTAACGATAAAACAAAAACAAAATTCGAACATTGTTCGATGTTTGTTTTTGTTTTTAATGTAATTTTCTATGCGAACGATGACCTTCGAAATCCATGAACAGGCTGTATATAATGTTCGGTTCTTCGTTAAAAAACAGAACAATTGTAGTGATACTGTAGACAAACATTATATTTTAATGTTCTATAATATTTTTTTCATGTGTGTATTTTGTTTTTGTAAAATTGCTTTTTTTACCAGCCAAAAGGGACGAACATTAACGAGCCGAACCGAACACACTGAAGTTTGTGGATTAAAAAAAACCGAATGGAATTAAATGTTCCAATCTTTTGTTAAGTTTGATAAAACCAGTAATATTTTTGTGTTCGTAAGATTACTAACAGGGAAACGTTATCTTTGTTAATGATTTTCCACACAAACACTATTAGCGTTTGTGTTTTCCACAAATCTACCAAACCGAACATTAAAAAACGATATTTAGTGTTTATTTTCGAACACTAGTATAAATACTTCTAGCGTAGCTCTTGAGGACACTATTTGCATAAGCATCCCAGAGGATGGAATGTACGTGGAAAGTTTCAAAAAATCCATTGTAATTTTTACTCTTTTAAAATCTAAGTGCCCGAAAGTGAAGCAACAATATGGAGCTACATAGACAAGTTTAATTTAAAAAATAATCTATTTTTACTTAAATACTAAATTTTTCTAAAATTATCGAAACAAATCTTATAATTTATACAATTTCTGGATTTAGAATTATTCGATTAATCGATTAATTTTAAATTTTTACACGTTTAATCGAATAAGTAATAAGTGCCGAATGCCGAATATCTCTTAATCTTTTAATCAAACAAAAATAAAACTCATAAATAGAATACTGTACCTTATAGAGCACATATGTACGCCTGTCCTTAATAAACTATTTGTTTTTTTTTAACCCATTTCGTCCCAGCGATTTTTTTTTCGAGTAACTTTATAAAACGTGGTGGCTGATAGATAATATGGGACTAAAAAACACGAATCTGAAGTCCAAATTTTTTTCCGATTTTTTGTTTTTGAGAAAAATGGTGTTCGATTAATCGAACATTGGGCACTATTCAGCATTTTTGTTTAATTGCTCCTATATATTGTTAATATAGAAAACCTTTGTTTTTTATAAACTGAACGTAATTCATTTTATTTAAGTAAAGAAAAATAGAACAAGGCATTTATTAAAGGTGAGGTGGTCCATTCGGAACGTCGAATTTTGGGCGATTCATTCGAGCATAGCGACTAGTATTTCGCTAATAACACGAGTAATGTTAGCTTCCAAAACGTCAATCGTAGCTGACTTATTCCGGAAGACCCCAGACATTACATATTCACAGAAAAAGTAGTCTAAGGTTTGATATCGCACGATCTAGGTGGCTAATTTACCAAAGCAAATCATGAAATTAAATTAAAATGTATGGCTCAAAGTGCCGTCCTGTTGAAACAAGATCTCACCAAGATCATTCGTTTGATTTTCAGATTGCTCTACTGGATACCTGCTGCCCCTGTTATCATTTTGGCGAAAGTAAGGGAATTGCTAAAGATATTTCCCAGTCTGACAGAGTCTGACATGGTGCACTCTTGTCAAAACTTGTTGCATTTGGTGTCGGCGATAATTTCTCTCGATTAATATTGAGTTTTCTCAGAGATCGCACTATACGAGTTGTTATAGATGGAGTTTCGTCAAACGAGTTCAAAATTGGACCTCCTATGTCAAACTTCCAACCCTATCTTCTCTTTTTCTAATGACAGCAACCTTTTCCATTCGTAATCATTTGATTATAGACCAAGCGTGTCCGATGTTGGTGCTATGAGTCACAACATGAATGATACACTTGGCCGAGACCGAAACCCGTACGTTTGTTCGTAATACACGTTTTTCCTCAAAAGCCCATACTTTTGTGGTCGTACAACGCGTTACAGGGAAAATTCATTTCTTGGCAGGACTGTTCGTATATGGAATAACCTTCCTCTCACTGTCAACATGAATAAATTCAAGTGGACTGTTCACAGGTACTACTACCTCTTTTCTCCTTCCCATAACCTATTTTCCTAGTTCCAACCTGCTGCAAGGCAATAGTAGGGGTCATCCCCTAAGTGCTCTGATTTTCCTCCATTTTGAAAAATTACACTCTCAGCTACAGCTGTTATATTGACTTCACTACGTACTGGATGTGGTCTAACCGGTCGAATATCATCCACCAATGTAAACTGAGACTCAATACTGCGAATGATGTTTGCAATTGTGGTTTCAGTAGGCCGATTATGCGCACCGTAAGTTCCTCGAATCTCACGAAAAACATTTCTTACAGAGCGCTGATTGTGCATTAACTTTTTATTGATCAGCAAAAACAAAATAAATATATTTCCGTTTATTCAAATGTGTGAAAAATTTATATTATGGTAAAAACAAAAGTGCTCAATAGTGCCCAGTGTTCGAAAAATCGAACACTGCTTTTTCAAGTCAAATAACAAAAACACAATTGAAAAACGTAAAAATTTTTTTGCTGTTGCTGAAAGTTCAACCGTTTTTTAATGGAACTACATTTTCACTTTTTTAATTTTTTTATATTTTATACAAAGTTTTCAGTTTTTAAAATGATGCTAAAATTAAGGGTTTTTCTTCCCCCTTGTAATACAAGGGAGGAGTGAATTAGGTAAGAACTTTTATTTTTATATTTGTAGCTAACCACTTACAATATATAATTGTTTAAAAAAATTAGTTCTTTGTCTTACCTAAAAAGAGTAAAAAAATTACAAAAACGCGTAAAATTTACTGTTCGAAAAATCGAACATTGGGACGATATGGGTTAATATAAAGTTTATGCTATAGATAATTTCTTAATTATTCTTCCTGAAACATTAATGCAATATTCAGACTTGCAATATACATACAGATAACAATAAATCATTTATATTCAATAAGAGGAAAAGCAAATAAATTTAACACAGTTTGTAAATAAATTAAAATTTTACCAATTTACTGTGACTTCTGACTTTTAAATTTTCTATTATACTCGTACACCTGTGTTAAACAAGAAAAAAAAAAACACAAAATTTCTTTCTATTGTCTTGTGTCCTTGTTCTATATTAAAAGTAAAATTGTATTCTATAAATATTATTTAGAAAAATGTTGCTCGTAAAAATTTCTATTGTCAAGTATTTTATATTGGTTTTTTTTATATTGACTAGAATGTATACAAAATGTTGAAAGCATGCTCTACAGTTTTACGAAACAATAAAATAATTGAATACAATATTTGCAATTATTTGAACAAGAAAGTAGGAAGATAAATTTTTTATTTAGTTTAAATGTTTACTAGAAATATACTTTGTAATTTAAAATAATTGAAAATCATGAATAAATAAAACTGAAAACAACATTTTCTTTATTATTTAAAATAGTTATTAGAGATTGTTTACAATTAATTTTAAAGAGCATTTGTACAAAAACTAAACTTGTTGCTTCTTTAAGGCAGCTTAGAGCACTGAGTATCTAACAGTGGGTTGAAAGGTAGAAAAGAAGGTAGACTTAGGATTAATTCAGGGAAGCCCATTACTATTGGTATTTGTATTTTTTTTTTTTAATTATGTAGTAAAAAAAAAGATTTAAAATAATTTGTTATTTAAACCATATGACAAAAATTTTATAAACAAACAAACGGCTCCGTTCAATAACTCCCAGGTGCAATAAGTCCCAGTGCAATAACTCCCAATGAATTAAATCCCAAAATAAATGAAATAAGTCCCAAACTGGAAAAAAGAAATAAGTCCCAAAAAAAAAAAATTAAATAATTTCCAAGTCTTAAATGAAACAAACCCCAACTTTCATTATGAAATAACTCCTAAAGACATTAATGAAATAACTTCCAAAAATAGTCCATCGAAAAGAAACGAAAAAGGACCCAAAAAAAATTAAACAACTTCCAAAGAAATTTATTATATATGTGTTCGTTTTACTTGAACTAACATTGAGTCCGATATTTTGACAACAAATGGGGCATTTTATTATATCCTGACCTCCAGCAATGGCAACTTCCTGCAGTTTAAGCACGCCGGGTACAAGGATTACCTCCTCTATTGTATAACAAACATCGGCTTCGCTAACTAAAGCAAACACCGGCTTCGCTAACTAAAGCTTCTCTGCATAGCCGGCCTTCGGCCGTGCGCAAGGATCTTATACTCTATGGTATAACAAACACCGGCTTCGCCAACTAAAGCTTTTCTGCATAGCCGGCCTTTGGCCGGGCGCAAGGATTTTATACTCTATGGTATAACAAACACCGGCTTCGCTAACTAAAGCTTCTCTGCATAGCCGGCATTCGGCCGGGCACAAGGATCTTATACTCTATGGTATAACAAACACCGGCTTCGCCAACTAAAGCTTTTCTGCATAGCCGGCCTTTGGCCGTGCGCAAGGATTTTATACTCTATGGTATAACAAACACCGGCTTCGCTAACTAAAGCTTCTCTGCATAGGCGGCCTTCGGCCGGGCGCAAGGATTTTCTCCTCTATGGCATTACAAACACCGGCTTCGCTAAATAAAGCTTCACTGCATAGCCGGTAACCATAAGAAACTGCAATTGCAATTAGCAAAATTTTCTTCTCTGATAAACTTAAGTCATTGTATTCAAATAGTTTGAAATATCCCGTTATAAATACCGTTTAAAATTTTAAACAATTTTAAGAAATTGCAAATAATTGAAATTGAAAAAACTCCCACAAAAAATGAAATAACTCCCACAGCAAATGAAATAACACCGAAAACCAAAAATGAAATAACTTCCACGTTAATTTTTTCGGGGACTTATTTCTTTTGGATTTTATTTGATTATGAAATAACTCCCAGGCAAAAAATGAAATAACTTCCAAAAAAATGAAATAAAACCGAGAGGGCTGGGAGCTATTTCATAATGAAATTACTCCCACATTTGTATGAAAAATTTTTGGATCTAATTTCATTTTTTTTCTTGGGACTTATTGGGCGGTGCTCAAAATGACCTTAGGAAATATGGCCCCAAAATTAAAATGAAAAACGGCCACAAAATTTTACATGAGACACAACAACACGCAATTTTGGCGCAATTTTTTTTTTTATTTTTTGGGTTATTTTTCATTTTTTCGTTTGGAAAGGAATGAAAAATGGACCCAAATAAAATCACAATTTTTACTTTTGGGCTATTTTTCGTCTAAATGCAAAATTTAAGAAATGAAAAATCACCCCAAATATTTTTACACAAATTTTATAACATTATATGTAAAAGTTTCTAGGGATAGTATAAAAACCCCGAATTCTTATATCAAAGTAGAGAAAATCCTTGCCGGTTATGCGGAGATGCTTTAGTTAGCGAAGCCGGTGTTTGTTATACCATAGAGGAAAAAATCATTGAGCCCGGCCCAAGGCCGGCTATTAAGAGAAGCTTTACTGAGCGAAGCCAGAGTTCGTTATACCATAGAAAAGAAAATCCTTGCGCCCGGCCGAAGGCCGGCTATGTAGTGAAGCTTTAGTGAGCGAAGCCAGTGTTCGTTATACCAAAGAGAAGAAAATCCTTTCACCCGATCGAAGGCCGACTATATAGAGAAGCTTAAGTTAGCGAAGCCAGTATTCGTTATACCATAGAAGAGAAAATCCTTGCGCCAGGCCGCAGGCCGTCTATAACGTGAAGCTTTAGTAAGCAAAACCAGTTTTCGTTATACCATAGAGAAAAAAAATTCCTTGCGCATGGCCGAAAGCCCAGCCATGCTATCAATCGTACGATTTTTAGAACCAAAACTGTATAATTATCCGGATTTTGAAATCGGGTTTCTAAATTTGTGATTTTTAGTTTCGGGCATAAGATCTGCACCGAAAATGTTTAATGTAACCTTCTTTGTGTTCTTTTTTGGGGTTAAAATTCATTATAAATTTTGGGGTGATTTTTCATAATGAAGAAAAACCCCAAATTTAGGATCATATTTCATTTTATTTTTAGGGTTATTTGTCATTTTTTTGAGGTAATTTTTTATTAAAAAAATGGGGCCATATTGCATTATGAAAAAAGCCCCAAATTTGGGGTCAATTGTCATTTATTTTTTTGGGGCCATATTTCCTGGGGCCATATTTCGCAGAGCCGACTTATTGCACCTGGGAGTTATTGCACGGAGCCAAACAAACACATGTATGTAGAGTGAGCAAAAAAAACTTGTACACTTGCTAAATAAAAATAAAAACACAGAGATTAAAGTAAGCCATAAGGAAGCGAAAGCACTTAATCTATGAATCCAAGTGCAGCCAGATTTACGAAAATCTGTATGGAGAAAGTAAGGGGAAGCACTTAATCCACGAAATATTTTTCATACTGTTAAGCACGGTGGCGGCAATGTTATGGTTTGGGGGTGTATGAGTGCTAATGGAGTAGGTAACCTTGTGTGTATCGGCCGTTATTGTTGCTTTATAATACAAACAAAGTTTTGCGTCATCCTCCCCAGAGCCCGGATTTAAGTCCGATTGAGCATTTGTAGGCTCATATGAAAACAAAATTAAGAGATTACCACATATCCGTAAAATAGTCCTTAAAAAACGCTCTCAAAGATATCTGGAGTTATATTCTCCAAGAAGTTACAAAAAATTTAGTTCATTCGATGCCAAGAAACTTCTTTCTGTTAAAGAAGATAAAGGACACCATAAAAAGTACTGAAAACAAAAATATTTTTATCTTTTTTAAAGTAACGTTAAGTTTTTTGTCATGTACAATTTTTTTTTATTTATTAGTTTTAGCATATTTATGTATTTGTTGTTTTTTTTAACGTTAAAATATACAAAATGACAAAGAAGTTTTCTTTAAATTAAAATATAGATCTTAAAATTTAATTAATGTGAAATAAAAGTTATAATATGGTTTTAATTTAATCTCTGTGTTCTCTTTTAATTTAACAAGTGTACAAGTTTTTTTTGGCTCACTGTATATAAAACCGGATCCAAAAAAATAGTTGTTGGTGTACCCCCTCAAAACTAACTCTGACATGATTTATGAAGATTCACAACATATTTTGGCTCTTGCGATAATCTTCCATGAGCTTAACCGCGTTAAAAAGGGTTCAACAAATTTTAGTTTTGAAGAATAAGAAGTTCGGCAAATATTTTTCAGAGAATCTTGTTTGTTTTTTTTTTTAAGTCTCTGTTAACCGGTTTTAGTGTCTTATATTGTAAATGAGAATGTAGACGATACGTTTTGGTTAATGGTTGATGAAAATGTGTTTCTTTATACATATGTATATTAAATAGAAATAAATTAAGTAACATAAATATATTAAGTTTAATTTTTGATAAAAAATATTGGCAGAATTTTAATCTAGTACATTAATATCTTCTTAAAAAATACTGTATACATAATACAAAGTCTGCTTTTTGTAACGTAACGCCACAAGTAATTTGGTGTAAAGCGCAACTAGCTCTATATTAACCCATTACCGCCCACTGTTCCCATAAGAGTACACATGATCAAAGGCTGGCAAATCTAACTTAAACCGTTACATTTCTTAATGTAAACATACATACCATTTCTTTAGGCTTAGTTGAGTTTATAATCAGAGACACGTGTTATAAAATAAGAAGCAGTTGCAATATTTAGTGTGTTTAATTCTGTATGTTTTTCGGGTCCGCTTTGTTAAACATATTTCAGTGTTTTTACAATACTAGTGATTTAGAAATTCATTTTAATCGATCAAATATTTTGCTTAGAGAGTAAACAAGCTTGCAATTCCATTTATTCAACAAAAAAGTGAAAAAGTTATTTAAAAGGTATGGTTTTATTCGACTGTCCCCAATTGGGAACAATGGGCGATACTAATTATAAATTCACCAATTTTACAGGTTTTTTTATCGTCTTTATTATGGCGCACAGAAATCTTCTTAGAGATCAAAACAGCTTTTTGCGACTTAAAGAAGCTGTTAATTACATAATGGAAAATGATGATGATGATGATACATATGATATTTTAGTCCTGCCACCAGATCCTGCCTCTGTAAGTGATGTCGATGAAGGTAATTAAGAAGATTTATTATGTACAAATATGCCAAATGATTTGTTGCGTTGACACAACAAAATAACAATTCTACATCGGATTGGAGTGAAAGTGATGATGAGCCACTCATAAATTGTCGTAGAAAAGTGAATCAAAGTAACCTAGAAAATCCTAGGTGGAGACGTGAAGTACCAACTTATAGCACAATATATAATGCGAATGGTGCTGTTAGCAGTAAAGTTGATGATTTTGTTAAAGATTTGAACAATCATAGCCCTTCTGTTTTGTTTGAAAAGATATTCGATACCAATATTATTGATTTGATAGTCGAAAACAGCATGTTATACGCTCATCAAAAGAATAGACATAGTTTCAGTCTCGACAGTAAAGATTTAAAACGTTTTATCGGAATTATGCTACTTAGTGGATACATGCAATTACCTTCGGAACGTGCATAATGGAGTTTAGATGAAGACCTAGGGATTTCATTGGTTGCAAGGACAATGAGTAGAAATAGATTCCTAGAGATAAAACAAAACTTGCATTTTGCCGACAACAGCCTTGCCAATAATGTAACTGATAAAATGTTTAAGTTGAGACCTATCTGCAATCTAATTGAACGAAATTCTTGTCAATGGGGAATACTTCACGAGAACTTATCAATAGATGAATCCATGATAAAATATTTTGGTCGCCATTCAGCGAAACAATTTATTATGGGCAAGCCAGTGAGATTTGGCTATAGAAATTGGACAGCCACAAGTTCGGATGGATATTGTTATGTATTCGATTTTTATTGCGGTAAGCCAACGCGCGTTTCTACTGACCCCCTCGGCTCACGAGTTGTGAAATCTTTACTCACAAAAATGCCAATACTCAAAAGATCACATGATATACTTTTATAACTTTTTTACAAATTATAATTTATTGTGTGATTTAAAACAATTAGGATATAGAGCAACGGGTACAATTCGAGACAATAGAACGAAAAAATGTCCACTTGTACCCGTGAAAGAAATGAAAAAACAACCCAGAGCACAATATGATTATCGTTTTGACAGAAATAATGAAATTGCAATTGTCCGATGAAATGATAATAACGTTGTTACCTTGGCAACAAATTTCGATTTTATAGATCCCTTGCGAAAAGTAAAACGGTGGTGTAAGAATCGGAAGCAATTGTCATAGTAAATGTCGCTGGAGATGTGCACTATGTACAAAAACGCTTTGCGTTGAAAAAACTGTTTTCGGCAATTTCATACTTAGTATGCCCATTGTCCCCAGGTAAGGACACCCATTTTTCTTAAAAGTGAACTAAAATTTTTAATTTTTTTTTTATTATTTCATTTATTTTGTCGACATTAAATTAATAAATAACAATAAAAACATTTTTTTACCTGTATTTTGCTTTTGGGCGTTAATGGGTTAAGTAACAAAAGATATAGCGGTTGAACAACATGGTCCTAAAATACAACCTTCTTTGCATTCTGACGTTACATTAATTAAAAAAATATGCTTTTCGCTGCAAATGCCCATATGTACCTTAAAAAGAGCAAAGATTTTTAAATTTTATAGCTTGAAAAATAAATCTATATAAGTCCAAGGTTTACCAAAAAGGGTTTTATGCAAAACGTCTTGCTTAATTCGCAGTCTTATTCAGTTTTGTAATGCAAGTCAAAATCCACTGACGTTTTTTTAACGTCACGCCAGCACATATTTTTGCTTATATCTTCAAATCCTTAGCGTCGATTGTTGTTTTATTTTTTTTTGAATATAGTGCTAGTTTATTACTTTGTGTATATAAAAACCCTTCTTCAAAATTTGACTTTTTCATATAAGTTTTTTACATCTTGTGGAACAAATATCACGACACGTCGAAATGGAAATGCTCATATTCACCTAACAGAGTCGTTACTTTAAAACTCTATCCAAAAACATTATGTTTGTTTGTTTAAATAAACTTATGTTTGTTTATAATTAACATGTAATTTGACAACACTTTAAAATACCTGATGAAAAATAAATTTGTTTATTTAAAAATCATGCATTTTAATAAAAAAAAAAATTATATAAAAATCTTACTTATAAAAGGAAATTTATCCAAGTCACGTATCAAATTGTTTTTAACTTTTAGTTTAACAAAAAAAAAAAAAAAAAAACACATGAATAAAATTAACAGTGAATAGTGTTGTAACATTTAAAAGTTGCACTAAATGTTCTTTTTATTTATATTAACGTGTATACTAAACTTGCACACATGTATATGTCTGTCTGTCTGTATGTTTCATGTACAAGTTAAACTTTAAGTACAATAACTGTACACATATTTACGTACGTACTTATACGTTGTAACTTTTAGTTTAGCACTTCTAGTTGAATTCAAGTTGTTTGAATAATTTTAGGGAAAACGAAAAACTGAATGAAATAAAGTTTTCCATTTTTTTTTTTTTTTTAATAGGAAAAGGGCAGTTTGATAAATTTATAGAGTCAAAAATTACAGAACATTATATTATACCTTTATTTATCACACATACAACTAACGAAACGAAAAATGTAAAAATGGTATATACAAACGATGATCATGTTATGCCCCAGGGGCCGAGCACTTTTCGTGAATTTCACAAACACAACACGAATGATACCGAAACTCACTTCAAATCGCTTTGGCTGTTCAAAAACATAAACAAAACACACACTTATAAAATTATTACAGTAACTGTTTGTGAGTTATTTAATTCGTTTTCCGTACTGTTAAATTTGAATAAAAATATAGTTATTTTCCGAATAATTTTATTTTTTAACATTTTTGTTTGTTATTCAAAAAACAAACTACCAAAAAATAATGTTTTTTCGTTTTTATTTTTTATGTAGTTTGATTTTTTTCGGTTAAAATGTATTTTTTTAAATAAATAAAAAAAATTTAAAATGACTGTAAAAATCATTTGTTTTAAATGAAATGTAAATGATCCGATTTTTAAATGAGTTATAATTTGTTTAAAATGAATTTTCGTTTGAATTTAACCACATAATATTTTGAGTGCATAGTTAGTATCTCAAATTAGTAAATTTATTTTCCTCTCTTTTCCAGAATTGGTGTTTCATTGCACCTACACTGCAAATAAAAGGACTTGTCCAAGCACGCGTGTAAAATGTAGCCCACAAGGGACTAGTACTAGTCCAAAGTAAGCCAATCGAATGGAAAATACATGGTCTATTTAATATTACGATGTGCTAGGGCAGGACCATATAGCCCAGCTTTGAACTACAAAGGAGTAGTTTGAAACTACTCCATGGTATACTCAAGAGGATTAGTTTTGAAGTCGGTTAAAAACGAAAGCCTGTCGTTAAAAAACGAAGACATGTCGTCTCACTACAAACACATGGTCCATGCTTGCATTATATCGGACCAGTCCATGGTGTATTCCATTTTATCAAAATGGATCCAATATTATTTGCAGGGTATGCATTCACCACTACATACACATTTTTAACGGTCTCTTTGTGATCACCGCTGGTTATATGCATTTTTTTTTTGTTTGACAAAATCAATCAATGCGAGTACGTAATATTTTACTCATTTCTTCATTAAATATGGCGTATACGCCACCGAAATTTTAGATCTTATTTGCAAATACATACATATCGTTACTTAAATATAGAAAAGCCCTAACTAACGTTTTACTTACTTTACAGGAGAACAAAAAAATTTAATAAAAATTATTGTCATGTAGGCGCGATTTTTTTTAAACGCTTTTTTTTTTATTAAATTCTCTAAGCAATTTAATAAAAAAAACTGCCTTTAAAAAAATATGGACTATAAGACTATAATTTTTATTAAGTTTTTTCCTTCTCCTGTAAATTAAGAACAACATTAGTTAGGGCTTTTCTATATTAAAGTAACGATATATTCATCTTTGAGTCGATAAGGCTTTTCTTAAAAAACAATATAAAAAATGTAGAAAGTTAATGAAAAAATGTTTAACACAACAATTAAAAAAAAAAAAAATAGAATATATTTGAAAGTACATATTGTTAAGCGGTTCCACGTCCAAACTAATTCAAGTTTACGTATGTGTTGGTAATATTTTGTTTTACTAAGCACAGCTGAACATAAAATTAAGGAATCAGTTTCATGGTCCAAAATACCGCATATGAACTCAATTTTCTACCAATTAATCACCTCAAGCAATCATTTGTGATTTGTCAATTTTCTGGTTCCTTTTTAGTACATCCGCTTTTAATCATTAAAAGTGATCTGGAAAGACTCAATAATGTGATTTTTACAAATAATTATCAAATCAAATTTTTTCGATGCCTGATAAAACTGCTAACGTTCTTAAAAAACTTATTTCACAATAAAAGTTTACGTTATAAAGTTTTATTATTTCAAAATTATCCTTAGGTATTAAGCTTATACTTTAGCTTCTTACATACGTTATTATTCCACATATAATTGTTAAATACTTCTTCTTTAATAACAATTGCAATTGTATGGTTTAATTGTATGTAGCAAAATGTGAATACATTAAGAGATACTTGGTTGTGGAAACTGAATACTACAAATGTACTTTAGATTTACTTTAGGGTAATCTAAGAAATAATTATTGTACGCAAAATGTTAAACGTTACGGGTTTTCTATGATTTCATCTAAGATTTTTGATATAATTGTGGATTGATACTATGGAATATCTCAAAAACTGTTCTACCTTTGACAATTCTGACTTCATATTCGGATTCAGCGGAAAATTTTACATAAAGATTAGGTGTCAAATTCATTTGGTCAAAAAATTGTCACGTAGTGTAATCTGAATTAATATATGAGAGAGGAAGATAACACGCCTTTCTCCACTCACCTCTCACCAATAAGCTCCGACCTTCTGAAATAAAACTTTCATAATATGAAGCCATACTAAACGAATATGTTTCAATAATCAAGTAGTGTTAAATTTTGGTAATTTTTGGAAAATTTCAGCCAAAAAGTGCGTTTTTGGGTTACTCTATATATGTACATAACTACTATTTAAGTATTTGCAAGATTTTCTATGTAGGACACAAACTGATCAGGGCTGTCAAAATTGTTGGTACGAAAAGGCAGATTGGGTTTTGCTACGATTTACGTTGCAGGTGTAAAAACTATTCAGAACTATTACATGATAATTGCTATAAAGCTTCCCAGCGGTAACTAGAATGAGTAAAAAGGCCTAATAGAAGGCCTTATTTAGCAGTCACAAGCAGTCAGAAGCCCTTCTCGCCGCATTCCATACTTATTTATTTTTTACACAGGTTGTCATTGGGCGCAAGGCCTTCCACACTTCCTTTAAAAACAACTACGAACCCTTCCCAAAGAAGGGAGTAAGGAAGGTCACTAAAAATAAAAAGTAAATAAAACTGAACACCTTCCTTTCTCCCTTCTCAAAGAAGGGAGTAGCGAATGTGTACTGAATATTTTAGAAGGTCTTTTAAAAAGAAGTTTATACCTTCTAGAAGGCATACTTCTGAAGGCAGGATATTATGCGAAGCGAATCTTTTAGAAAGGAGTATAGAGGCCTTCAAAAAGGCCTGCCACTTGAGGTCCTTTCAATATTTACCGCTGGGTTATTTTATTTTTCGGTATTTGACAAAACATCTTAAGTCGAATTTAAAAAGTTGGAAAAAATTCTGTTGATCATATGAATTTGCTTACGTTTTTAAATGTTTTTATTATAAACGGAAGCTTTTAAAAACTTTTTTGCTATCTTATCTTAAGATGTTTTGTCAAAATGCCACAGATATATAAATGTTTATATGTATGTATTTATATGCTTAAAATGTGGAGTAGTTGTAAGTTTGTTTTTTTTCTGTTTGGCTTAGGAAAAATTATGTATGTATATAAACAAAAATGTGAATTCTATATAAACAAAAATTAAATGATGAGCGTTGTTAAGCGTATCACCGGAGAACGACTGGATCGATTTTGGTTATTTTTTTTATTAATGGTTTGAAAAAATCCGAGGATAATCTTTATGGAAGTAAAACGGAGTAACAATTTGTGCTTTTGGTACTTTTTTTTAACCCAATTTTGGTTTTCAAACGTAAAATTTTTTTTTTGGTAAAATTCTTTTTTGACCGCCTTTTACTCAATGCAAATGGATGGAACTTTGCAGGCATGCATATTCCCGATGACAATACACGAATACATGGGCGTAGCCAGGATAAAATCTAGGGGGAGGGCAAAATTTTTTTTTTAATGTTCTCTTAAACAAATTTTTTTAAAATGTTCTTATTTTTTATTATACTTAAATATTTAATGTTGCTTACATTTTATTGTTGGGTCATATTGACCCAAAGGATTACAGGAAGGGCACATATCCAAGGGAAGCAGAAGTGTTAAATAAAACTATGGAACATTTTTGGGATTATTGTCTGGGGGGTGAGAAATTCCAAGTCAGGGTGATGGTACTAGGTCAGTATAGTAAAACCCTCAAAGGGTTTGGCGTTCGTATGTGTCAGTTTTTTTTATGACATTTAAATTTTTTCCTTATCTTGATGTTTTTTCGCTTAGTTGTAACATTTTGGCAAAAACGTAGTTTAACATAACTCGAGAGCCACTTGTCCGATTTTGCTAAGACAAACTCAAAAAAATTAAGAATTACAATTTCTTTAATCCGTTCATATAACGTTTTTCTTTATAATCAACAGTTTTGCCGGTAAAAATAAATTTGTGGAGAAAAAAAAATATTTTTTGCCTAAAAATTAAAATTTTTTTTTTAAATTCATAAAAAATCCAAAACGGAAAAAAGGATCAAGTGTTATTAATTTCATGTAAAGTCACATAACCTATAAACAAAATGCGACATGGATCATAGAAATCGATTAACACGTTCTGCTTTTATTTACAATTAAGTGAAGGTATCCCATTTTGACAAGAATATTGATATTTGTTTTTATTCAAAAAAGTGTCATTTATCGCCTTTTTTATAAATTTTCCCCAATAACTCCAGACTTCTGGCCATAAACTACTAAAAAAATTAAGTAAACATTTTTATAATTTTTTTATTTTTATTTTATTTATTTATTTTTATTTATTTTAATAAATATTGCCTAGACTTTTTCGATGGTGGTTGTTCGGGATTAGTGGCACCGCATTCATCGCTATCATCAGTTTCTGAACCACACATAATGTCAATGTGTGACTCCACTGTTGGCCCTTCTGCATATCCTGAAAATTCTTTATCGTCAAGATCATCCTTGTCTTGCCACACAAGCTTACTCCACCAGCAAATTTCCCCAATTATTGCACTCGGCGACTTTTTGCCTCTATATCTGTAAGTTTTTGTTTTATTAAAATGAGTTTGAAAAAATAAAAAATCAGTATTACCTCATTTCAAATGGCATAGCAACTTGATGATAGCGTTCATCAGATTCGGTAGCCAATTGTTTGCTGAAGTAGTTCAGATGATGATGTAAATAATGGATTTTCAAGGACATGTGGACACCAATTTCCGAGAATGCTCTTAACGGCTGTAGGAAATATCGCCCAAAGAAAAATGGCCCAAAAAAAAAAAATGAAAAATCGCCCAAATGAAGAATCGCCCAAGCGAACATGAAAAATGACCCAAAGAGGTAAATATGAAATTTTGCCCAAAAAAAACGAAGAAGGGCCCAAAAAGAAAATGAAAAATGACCCAAAAAGCATAAACGAATTTTTTCCCAAAAAAATATAAAAAAAAATTATTAAATTTGCAAAAAAGTGTTTATTATTCATATAAATTTAGGTGACATGTCATAACAACGTCCGCAACTTAACTTATAATCAAAAATGTGTAAATTTTTTTTTAAAATACCGTTAAAATTGCAAGTGATTTTTTTGAAGATACTTATTTAACCATAATATGGTTGTCGGTGACAATGATTTGGTTAAATTAAACATAATATGGATAAAATATTTTTATAGCTTTTACTCCGGGTGTATATATTAAATATATATATCCAAAATAAGGATTTCATCTTCTATGGTATAACAAATACTGGCTTCGCTAACTAAAGCTTCTCTGTATAGCCGGCCTTCGGCCGGGCGCAAGGATTTTCTCCTCTATGGTATAACAAAGACCGGCTTCGCTAACTAAAGCTTCTCTGTATAGCCGGCCTTCGGCCGGGCGCAAGGATTTTCTCCTTTATGGTCTAACAAAAACCGGTTTCGCTAAGTAAAGCTTCGAAAAACTGCCTTGTTTCCGAACAAGGCCGACTACGCAGAGAAGCTTTAGTTAGCGAAGCCGGTGTTTGTTATACCATAGAGGAGAAAATCCTTGCGCCCGGCCGAAGGCCGGCTATACAGAGAAGCTTTAGTTAGCGAAGCCGGTCTTTGTTATACCATAGAGGAGAAAATCCTTGCGCCCGGCCGAAGGCCGGCGATACAGAGAAGCTTTAGTTAGCGAAGCCAGTATTTGTTATACCATAGAAGAGAAAATCCTTATTTTCGATATATATGTATATATTTAGTATACACCCAGAGAAAAAAGCTACAAAACCATTTTTAAAAAAATTCTACTGATATTATGTTTAGTTTAACCAAATCATTGTCGCCGACAACCATATAATGGTTAAATTAGTTTCTTGAAAAATAGTTTTGTTGTTTGCAACCATAATAAAACATGGTTTTCTCTGCTATGTAAGATTATGGTAGAATTTTAAAAATAGCCCATTTTTTTGGGCCATTTTTCATACAACATTTTTGGGTGATTTTTCATAATGAAAAATCACCCAAATTTAAAAAACGAAAAATCACCCAACAATAACGATAAATAGCCCAAAAATTTTGGGCCATTTTTCATATGAAATCAGGCCCAATTTTACATGCAATTTTTTTGGGCGATTTTTCATTTTTTTTTTTTTCGGGCGATTTTTCTTTGGGCGATATTTCCTACAGCCCTCTTAACATCCTTGCGACAGAAACATCGTAGTTGTTAGAACGATGCTTTCCCAACAAGCCTTCTATTACTTCTTTGATTGCCTGCCATGCATTCAATTCAGCGTCAATCAAAATATTGTTGAATGCGTCACTTTTAATCAGCTTTCGTATATCTGGACCATTTAGTACGCCTGATTGGAAAAAATTAATTTGTTAAGATGGAAAATCATGGGAAATGAATGTGATATTATAACTTACCTTCTTTAATTTTACTTTCGCTGAGTCTCGGGTAAATTAGTTTCAAACACAAGAAAACTTCATCTCTTTTGGCGACAGTTTTGATAAAATTCTTAACAATTCCAAGTTTAATATGCAGTGGAGGCAGCAATATCTTCTCCTTCGGCACTAGAGGCTCACGAATAATATTGGCCGTTTGTAACCTGCTGTGCTCTCTAAGTTTCCATCCGTGGCATGCATATTGGTCACCGGAAAATCGTGTGTCCCAATCGCACAAAAAGCACATATATTTTATATAGCCGCTTTGAAGACCGCAAAGCATTGCTACAACTTTTAAATCGCAGCATATGCGCCACATATGTTTGGCGTAGTTAACCATTCTTAAAATATTTTCCAGTGCATCAAATGTTTCTTTCGTTTCTGTACTATAGGCGATTGGAACTGAAGGTTTTTTATTGGTGTTATGCAGTAAAACCGCCTTCAAGCTGAGTTTTGAACTGTCAATAAATAATCTCCAGTCATCTGCTTCATATTTTATTTCCATTGCGTCCATAAATTTTCCTACATCCGGGCAATATGCAGAAGTTGTTTCATCATTCACAAGGAATAAACTTTGGAGTGTTGCTTGACGACTTCGATAAGCTGTGACCTTCACACCGGGTGCCAACAAATTGTTTGATTTCAAAATGGAAGCCAGCTCTTCCGATTTAAGCTGTGTTAATTCCAACTTGGCAACAATTGAATCAAGCTTATTTTGATTTATTAAAATTGGCTCATTGGATACTGATGGCTCATATGGGGGATCATCACGTGCATGATATGTCGGAGCAGTCGTAGAAGAGAAAATATCTGGGCTAGAAGCTTTTGGCACAGGAATGTGGTCCGAATGAGGCAATGGTGTTGCGGCACTTGCAACACCAACGTAATTATACGATTTTCTTATCCTTTTTGCGGCTCCTTTATTCGCACATGCATAGCAATTCAATGGATTGTGACCTTCGCCAGGATTAGTCCAAGTCATTGGGATACCGAATGGCATACTTTCACGTCTTCTATTTTTCCAATCCATTAGACGGTTGTAGCAGCTTTTGCACACTATATTTGGTACCCAATTTTCGTTCACTATAACATTTTGGTTGAAGTACATCTCGTATGTTTGAACAAAATCAGTACTGAAATTTCCCTTTTTTTTATGTGTTGAGACATATTGACCACAGCAGTAGCAAAAGCTATTTATATCTGGCTTGCACAGTTCCATATTCTGTTCTCTTTTGTTCACTTTTAAAAAACTGGAGAAAAATCACTTTTACTGTTCGCGTTCGTCGGCACTTGTTGAATGACAAAAATCGATAAATGAACACCTATAAATACTGCGTATTTTTCAATATTTTACTGACAGGTACGTTCCAAAACTTGAGCACTAATAGATGTGGGTGGAATTTCTGTAAAAAAATCATACAGGTAGCCAATGGAAAACCCCAAATAATTAAAAAAGTGCACTTTCCTTTTTTCCTTTCAATTGTCCACTCACATTTATTACCGCTTATTACTTTGCTACCGCAATCATAAAAATCAAATAACCTTTGTGCATATCTCGAGCAAATTTTTGAAATGCATACCTTCACTTAATTGTTAATAAAAGCGAAACGCGTTTATCGATTTTCATGATTTATGTCTCATTTATTTCATAGGCTATGCGACTTCACGTGAAAGTAATAGGACTTGAAACTTTTTTTTACAGTTTTGGATTTTTTATGAATTAAAAGTAAAAAATTTAAATTTTTAGGGCAAAAAATATTTTTTTTCTTCACACATTCATTTTTAACTTCGAAAGTGTTGCACATATAGGAAAACGGTATAGAAACAGATTAGAGAAATTGTAATTCTTAATTTTTCTAAATCTGTTTCATCAAAATAGGACAAGTGGTTCTCGAGTTATGTTAAACTACGTTTTTGACAAAATGTTACAACTAAGCGAAAAAACATCAAGATAAGGAAAAAATTTAAAATGTCATAAAAAAAAAACTGACACATACGAACGCCAAACCCTTTGAGGGTTTTACTATACTGACCTAGTACCATCACCCTGACTTGGAATTTCTCACCCCCCAGATTGGCTGTTGTACTGTGTAATTTTTCAATCTTCAAATTAAAAGTTAAATTTTCTTTAAATTCTATAAATACCATAGCATGTTACAAAAAAGTACATTTTAAAAGACGGCGTTTAAGTAGAAGTAGAATTTTTGGTACTTTTTAATCCACCTCATTTAGGCTCCAAAATTTTAGAAGTTTAATTATTTTCATGAATTTATTGTGATAAGAAATATAGATTTGAAAAATTTTAACTAAAGATGGGCAAACCCGCTTAGAATTCCGCACATTTGGAGGGTACATTTTTTAACACGTTTTTTTAAATAATTTGGTATACTTAACCTTCATTAGGTCTTCGGGTCAAATCTGTCCGATTTAAAAATAAAAGTTACATTTTTTCTAAAAGTGAGTGACTAATATTTTTCATATCTTATGACTTTTATTTAATTTTAAATGCCAACAACAACGTTAGGTTTTCAGAAAAAAATATTGGCGGAAAATATATTTATAAAATTTTTTGCACTTAAGATCTTTGCGTCATATTTGACCTGTAGCATAATTCTTGAATTTTCGTTAGAACTTTACAGTTGTTATTTATTTTTTTTCTCCTCCTGTGACTTAAGTATTTAGAAGTTTACTTATAATGAAGGTAAATGTGTATTTTGTATTGATTGGACTGAAGTTGGCGACACGAAAATATCACATTTATCGGTTCTCTAGTTAGCTGAATTGTATATAAAGATCAAATAAACCAGATTCAAAAAGCTTTCGAGAGTACTAAGTTTTGACAACAAGTATACTCGCAGTGAACGCCAAATTTAAGGGAAGTTTGCGCCGATACGTGAGCTTTAGAATCTATGGATTTATTAGTTATGCCTGGAATATACAATAGAAACTTTGCCTGCAATAAACAAATGTGTTCATGTAGTTCTTGATTTGAAAGTTGGTTTGAAATATCACAGTATGACTGCAGACAATGGTTTAACATCGTACTAATTGGGACAAAAATTGCTAGAAAATTTAATTACTTTAGTATCAACTATATGTAAAAACATTATCATCATTAACATCAGCTACATCAGCCAAACATGGCTAGAACGAAAACAATTTTGCAAAACATCGACATTTCTTAGAAAATGTAGATTTCAAATTGCCGCTCCCTATGTCAAGCAGCCAAAAACATTCCCCAAAGACTAATTTTCACGAAAAAAAGTGCATGTAGTAGCCGAGCAGGAACACCACCCGCCATCTTCAACCAAAACCTAGGAAAAAATATGTTTACCATTCCAAAATAGGTCGTTGTCAATCATGTCACAAAACAGATACAACCACTTAATTTTAAATGTACTTTTGTAATCACAATAAATTTTAACAATAACTACAGCTTCAATATACTGAATAAATCTAGAAAGACCGTTAACGTCAGCAAATTTGAAGACCTTATGAAGGTTAATTAACAATAATTGTTTGTATGAATAAATATCATAATAAGAATTTTCAAAAAAGTTGCCTTTTAGGAGACCAAACCGGAACAAAGGAGAATTTCTGGGAATTTTTGAGTAAAACATGCAATTTTTGGTGATTTTTAAATAACTCGATTTATAATGCAAAGTTTAAATAGTTTAATTAGTTTTATGCTAAATCTAGCACCAGAGATATAGATATAAAACATTTTAACTTTAAGAAGCGAAAAAGGGTGAAAATTAGTACTTTTGGTACTTTATGTAAACACTTTTTAAGCTTAATTTGCGATCCTAAATCAATAACACTGATTTACAAATTTTTAATTTGAAAAAAAAAAAATACCAAGAACGCCACATGCCTAGATAAGTTAATTGGGAGCTCCTGAACACGAAAAACGCTGTAATTTTTTATTTTTTTTTTTCTAAGTACCGTTTTTTAGATAACGGTACTTTTGTGTTTTTCGGTGTATGGTAGCACTCAAACCCTTGTGGAGCCCAACCAAAAAGTCCGATTTAAGTAAATGGCATATCGTTGGAAAGGTAATTGAATGCCTTTTTTGTCGATATGCTGAAAATTTCTATCTGATAAGAAATTACTGAGTAATGGATGAAAATATTGTCGTTCCACAAAATCCTTAATTAAAACTTTTTTTTTCATCCGGTTTTTTTTTTAATTGCGCTTAAAATGTTGTTAATTAAATAAACTATTTGGTTAAAAAATAAAACATTCCAGATATATGAAAAATTTTGAAAAAAAACGTTAAAAACGTTAAAAAAAATTTTCGACGGAAAAAGCATTCAATTACCTTTCCAACGATATGCCATTTATTTCGATCGGACTTTTTGGTTGGGCTCCACAAGGGTTTGAGTGGGACCATACACCGAAAACACACAAAAGTTCCGTTATCTAAAAAACGGTACTTAGAAACAAAATTACAGCGTTTTTCGTGTTCAGGAGGTCCCAATCAATTTATCTAGGCATGTGGCGTTCTTGGTATTTTTTGGCTGTAAGCCAGTGTAATTTTTGTTTATTTACATTTTTATTTGCCACGTCAGCAAGTCCAAAAAAATTACATTTAGTAAAAGTAAAAAGCCGCAATGAAAGGCAGATAAAAAACTTAGGAAACGTGAAAGAATAATGGCGGTCGGATTCACATTGAACCCCTCCAGAAACCACTAGCGAAATTAACAGCTGCACATTAGAATGTCAAGAAAGGATTGGCAAAAAAGCAGAAAATAAAGGCGAAAGATAGGAGAAATGAAAGATTGGATATTTGAAAATTTGCAAAACCTAACCACTTCATCAGTTAAAATAAATTAAGTGTAAAACTAGTCATGATAAACCAGAATCTAATGTGATTAAGATTCAATTTTATTAAATAATTCATCTTTATTGTTATTATAATTATATATTATTAATATAATTATTATTACAAATAAATAAAAAAAATTTATTTGTCAACATTTCAGAAAAAAAGCTATTTTATTCTTGGGATTTACATATTGTGGGTATTGCAGTATCGAAGGTATAAAATGCTATTTAGGTATGTAACATAGTTTGTCTAGTTTTATTGTTAAGGTTTAAGAATCACTTACGCACAAATATGAACAAATTCAAAATGCTATAGAATATGATAAATATTGAAAACCCCTCGTCTGGAGTTCGAAATTATTTTTTTTTTATATACATATCGCACTTGCAGCACACTAAGCGCCCAAAACTACCTTAAAGGAAAAGACATAAGCTTTCTTTTGAGCAAAAAAAAAAAAAATATATTAAAAAGCTTTAAATATAAAAAAGCTTAAAGAAAAAGCTACCTAATTTGTTTGGGCCAAATTTTGCTAACACCAATAGGTAATAAATTACGTGGATGAGATAGAACACCTGTTTGACTAAAATGTAAAATTTTGACCCCCCTCTAACTTAGAAACCTTTTTAACCGTTATTGTTGAAAATTTGTGCCTTAGCTACCTACTATTCAATAGGACTACCCTTGGTGTAAATTTCATCCAAATCTGATGACATCGATTTTAAAGAAGGGTCCCTTGACATGAAATCCTCCTTTTATATTTGCCTAATTCACAAGTTTGCGTTAACGTCGTATTCGATGTAAAAGCACAAAACTATACAAAGTTGTATTGTTGTTGCTAGTAATTTTCAAACAAAAGTGTGTTATTATTATATAATTGAATTTTATATGTATCAAACATTTTTTATTCATACCAAACCTGAATATCTTGAATTTGTTTGGTGAATTTCTAAAAATCTTTTTTGGATTTGATAACTTACAATACAAATGTAATTATGTTTGATAGTTAATATATATGAAGTTCATTTCAGTTTATTTTTTAAACGATTATAATTAAAATTGCTTATCAATTAATATTTGTTACCATTTCACCCAAATTTAAAATGACAGTTCTGGTTTAATTACATTGTATCAAATAATCGGCCATGTTCTGACAATCGCACGATTTGAAATCGCAAAACGCAAGATTTATTTTATGGTGTTCTTGAACTCGTGCGTTTAGCTTGCGATATGCCACAGTTTTTTTTACAAATATTTTAGTTCTCTTTTGCAATTTTAAGTCGCAAAACTTCTTGCTATTGCGATTTACAGGACACCTTATTTGCGATTTTCAGTCAGTATCGCGAATGTTCAGCCGCTTGCAATTGTCAGAACATGCCCGAATGTGAATGTCAACATTAGAAATACGATAAAGTTACAATACAACAAAACAAATATGTCTGTTCACAAGTGCAAAAAAAAGATATTTTTTTGTTTAACGATAGGCCATAGGACAGAGCTTGTGAATTGGTTGTTCAAAAGGTATGTTGTATTTTAATACATATCTATTGTTTTTGTTGCTGTTGTATTGAGGTAGAGACATGAAGAAACATTTTAGCTTACTACATTGGTTTAAGAACATTATTCCCACTCACATTACTACAACAACAATCATTTATGCATCTAAAACAACAATCTCACCAAGACTTAACTCTGTTTAACTTTTTAAGTGTATGAGAGTGTTTGTCTGTGTGTTATGCTATACATATCTTTCGTTGCATTTTCTTTTTTCTACATGATATTCTTTCTACTAAAAGCCAGAAAATTATTTCCGTTTTTCTTGAGTTTTGCTAATTTAAGAGCAAAATAAAAGTAAATGGTGTACATTTTCGCAATCTCTCCTCCCTTTAATGATTTTGTTCCTTTACTACTTCATACATACTCAGCATAGTAAATAATCTCCAAAAGAGCCAGCCAGCAGGACAAACATCGTTAATTCGACTCAGAAAGTGATTCTGAGTCAATCGGTATACGTAAAGGTAGGCTTAGGACTATTTTGTTAAAGTGTTACAAACATAAGCACAAACGCATCGTACCCTCTCCACTATTGTGCTGCTGGCATAAATATTTTATTGAACAAATCGAATTAACGGTTGTTTAATGTATCCTTTTTTTCTCAAATTACTTTAAACGATGTTTACTTGGGTAAATAACCTTTCTACTTCATCATTAGACCTTGCAAGTGAGAGCAACTATATAGTCCATTCTGAAATTTCTAAAATTTTTTTTTGTCGCCTGCATCTCTTTATTGCAATACTTGCAACCAGAAAGAAACACCGATATTTGTGTTGATCCATTTGATAAATTTTATATTGGACTACTATTGCTTTATTTTGAAAGATGTTTCCTTATCATGGTTTAAAGCAATTTCCAAAATTTGAAAAAGTTGTGATTTAAACGAAATGAGTTTGAATTGTTTAAAATGTTTATTTACCTTTAATACATTTTTATAAGAAATTGAAAATTATTATTTTAAAAGAAAAAAATGGCTTATGGCTAAACTCATAAATGGCTAAATTGGCAACACTGGACGCTGGTCTTAAATTTTTCATTTCTTTACTCCTGGTTAAATATTATAAGATATAATTTAAATTTAGTGAAAAATGTTATTTTTATACCAGTTAATAATCATTGTAAATAGTTTGAAATTAAAATTAAGATCTCCAGAATTAACATGATTCTCCTTTCGTTCTACTCTTTTGATGGTTGATGGTCGGTTGGCTGGTGCTTATTTTCTTTCTGATTTTTACTTATGACTACATTATAATAAAACTTATTAATTATTATTTACAAAAGCATTATGAATTTTTCATTATAACTTTAAGTAGACTAAGGATGCTAAGGAGGGATTTTTTCGTGATAGTTATTATTTAGCACTTAGTCAGTTTTTAGGGTTAGAGTTAAAGAGAATAGACAACAAAAAATTTTTTTTTCTTGGTTAATATTTAATGCTAGTCCTTTAAATAAAATAAATTTTTAACAAATAATTCAATTCCATCAGTCCAAGAGTATAAATATTTGTTCAAAGCATTTGTTGCAGTTAATTTGTTGGCTAGGAACAACTTAATTTATTTATTAGTTAAAATGAGTCATTTGTTAAGCGTTTGAGTTACTTTTACAACATACTTATTTAAAACTATTGCGTTTTGATTTGGCACATTGAATTCGTTAAATTTTAAAATTAACATCCATTTAAGTGTTTAATTTTGATACGAGTATAAACTTTGCTTTTAATTACAGTTTTTTGCCCAAATTATGTTAAATTCAAAATTCGTTTTAACTGCAGCAAATACCACTGTTGTCAAAAGTGTACTTGTTTTAGAGTTTGCTAAAAACCGTAAAAATGTGAAACCGCGGTTTCGGTTTTAAAATTATTAAAACCGGTCGGTTTCGGTTCGGTTTTCGGTTTTCACACACACTCACACACTCGTTTTTTTAATTATTTTAATAACTCCATTTTTCATTTCATTCATTAATTGAGACACATGAGGCAATTAAAGGGTTGTTTTCATTCAGGTACTTTTATTCGCCCTTAAGGGTATACCTGCGCCTGGCCAGGCATTTTTTGACTTTTTTCCAGTTTTTTTTATATAATTATTAAGTATATTAGAACGAAACTTTATGTATTCCTCAATTCCGAAAATGAAAATTTTGTGCATATTGTATCCACATGGGCCTGGTCAGGTCCTTCCCTATAATATATGTTCTGCAGTAAATAAAATCAAAATGAAACGTTTCAAAAAGCATACACAACACATAAGAATTCTTTCTTTTCCGTTTTTTTCGCAAAATTATTTTATTTCCCAAAAAATGTTCATGCTATAGCCATAAAACTCCATATATATAAAAGTAGTCCCAGCCTTGCCCAGGGGTTCGTTAGTGTGAGTTTTTTCTATAGCCACAAGAAACTCCATACAAAATTCAGTTTATGCCTCACAAATAAGATGTGTACTTAAGAGTTATAAAGATAACATTTGTTCTCCTTAGTACTTATTTTAAATTTTAAGAATTTTGAAATACCTTGTCATTGTTGAAGGCTGTTATGTATAAAGTTTTTGTACACTGAAAGGAAAATGCTTTATATATTTAATGAATCATTTTCATAAAAAAATTTTCCTTGGGTAAATGAAAGTTTTCATTGTCTAAATGGAATTTCATAGTTATAATGAAGTATTTTCGTTAAAATCGCTTCATTGGATTTCGTAATGACGTTAAAAATTTTCATTGGATATATGAAAACTTAAGTTTGTCCAAGTTAAACAAAAAGCTTTAATTGGGAACATAAAAAAACAATATACAACCATAACTATATTCATAAATTAATACAAAATTATAGTTTCCTTAAAAAAAATGTTTAATTGTTAATCAAATAATGTAAGATTTCATTATTTCATGCATCTAATGTAATATGCCATTAAATTTATGAAATCAAAAATTTTTTTATTAAAGCAACATATTTCAATAATTGCCTTCATAAATGTAAATTTTCATTATGACACTGAAAAATGTCATTATAGTAATGAAACAAAAACTTTCTATCAACATTGTTATTGTTGTTATTGACAATTTAATCTCATATTTACGCTCTTAATTGAGTAAAAAACATGGTTTTTTTATCCAAAAACTACACTGCCCCGGTAGGCTAGCTGGTAGTGAGCTAGTCTATCAGCACCGAGGTTTCGCGATCGATTCCCGCCAGAGACAGAAAAAAAATAAAAAATAAAAAAAAAATAAAAAAAAATTAAAAAAAGAATTTTTTTTTTACTTTATTAAAAGTATTTATCCAATGAATAATATTCATAATTCTAATGTAATGTTTCATTAAATACATTTTATGAAACAGGGTTCATTGATCCAACGAAGCTCTGCATAGGTTCCTTTCTAATGCAATTTTTCATGGGATTAATGTCAAAATTCATTGGTATTGCGAAGAAAATTCTTTCAGTGTATATGAAGTACGAGTATGATGTTTAATTTGCAATTTCTTCAAGCATAAAAACATTGTTAAAGTAAAATCTAAAACCGAGGTTTTTTTGGCGGTTTTCGGTTTCGGTTTTTAGGCATTTAAAACCGCAGTTTCGGTTTTGGTTAAAACCGAACAGCAATCTCTAACTTGTTTGGCCATGAAACCCGTTAAAAATGTGGATGTTAAAATAATATATGGCTTTAATAAATTAAATTAAAATATGACGACAGAATTTAAGTACGTTAGGTCACGTGAATATAAGGGTAAGATGAACACAATTATTTTTAAATATATAAATATAATCAGTATAGTCTAAAAATAATAAAGAATAGACTTACTTAACGCTACAAACTTATTGAAATATACTTTAAAAATAACTTATCGGTTCGCACAACTTCTTGATTTTAATTTACGGGCTAACAAAATTGGGGCATTTGAAGAAAGACCAATCTACAAGAGACCTCTTTCTTACATGTTCAAACTTTTAATTTCATAAGTATAAAAGTAATTTTCTTGATCACACCATTAGTTTTGGAATTATACTACAAGAACAAAAATGAGCATACGTTTTGAAGGCCTTATAGGAGCCAAAGGAACTAATATACATTTATTTATATAAATACCAGAGCGACTCAAGTTGTATGGAAGCAAAATTCGTGCTCGATGACATTTTAAATTTTTCGGCTCCAGTTTTGACCTCTCGTGAGCTGTACCAGTTTGAAAAAGGGTATATTTTTGCATGTTTTGGTAATTTAAGAATCTGTTTCCTTTCCAACATATACAAATTGGGTATCGAAGGAAAGGTTTTTTTAAGGCGCGTCCAACTGTATATACAATTTGTCCAAGGATGATCATCCATGTTCTTTTTTTTAAGGATTTTCTGTAAAAAAACGCTTTTTGAATTTTTTGTTTGGGGTTGTTTGTACTAAAAGTGCCAAATTGACATATTTTAATCTTTAATCGATTTAATTAAATACGTGTCTTAGCTTTTTTTGAAATTCGTGATAGTTCGCGTTTTGACAAAAATCCAATGGGGTGGTAACCCTTCGTTTTAAATAAGGCAATATGGGTATCAAATTTTATCTTTTGGCAAGTGTATCATCTTGGTCCAGCTCACGAGAGGTCAAAGCTGGAGCCGAAAAATTGAAAATGTCATCTTAAAAAAGTTCAATGTTAATTTTTAGGAGGGTACATCGAGCACTTTTTTTGGTGAGTCGCTCTTATATACACATATTAAGCACGTTTTCATATTAAGCCGACGATATATATCGAGCCCTAACCGCGAAAATAACGTAAGCGACATGATTTTCAATTTTCGTTTTTTTTTAATAAATGACTTTATTGGCAACAATTGCATCATCTCCTATAATGTCATGGTCACAAAAGGTACCGTTACGATTTTATAGCATAAACAATATTATTGTAAGCGACAAATTTCAAACAAAATTAATATGAAATAAAATAAAAAAGCTCTCTCCTGTAAAATTTGATTTTTGTCGCTTACGTTATTTTCGCGGTTAGGGTCCATATACATATATCCACTTTTTAAGTTAATTGAGATTTTGTTGTCGTGTGGTAGAAAAAGATACTCCTCGTCGACCAGCATGTAGTTTTTCGTCAATTTGAAACTTGAAGTGTGTAGAGCCAACTATATTTTTCGTTTTCTTCTTAACCCTTAACAACTCACAAGTGTCTCGCGGACACATTTTTCAATTCCGTCGCTTATAAAAGCCAAAGTATTTATTTTTGAGAAACCCCGTTTTACTTATTCTACCCCGATGATCTTGAGAATAGAAATGCGCAATAAAAATATATGAAGCATAAATAGTTTATTACTTATTATCAATAAACGAAAATAGCAGCGCATCAACCCACAAGTATCCAATAGACACATTAATATTTTATTTGTATCGAGTCGCCCAAGTTTCATACAAGTGACCGCCGTTCTGAAACAGTCTAGTCGGCGTTGAAGTCATTGCTTCTTCTTGATTCTCTAAACAGGTTGTTTTTTTTTTTTCTTTTATAATAAATGAATCAATCGCAGATTACATTTTGTCACAATATTAGTTTACAAACATAGCACAGGGAGAAATTGAACGAGCCCTTTCTGAAAGTGACAATGAAGATATTTGTTTAAAAAATAACTAATTAAAGTTAAATAAACAAAAAGTTAAATTAAATTATTATAATAATAATATCAATAAAACATTCTTTTTAATGTATACTGTCTTTGTTTTCTTTAAGTATCATTCATTTCCGTTGGACACTACTGGTCAGTTACGTTACAAAAGCATACTGGGTAGTTAAGGGTTAAACTGCAAAAATTAATTATAAAAAGGTTTTCGCTTTCCTGTTAAATGTCCTGAAAGGGGCAAAACAAAAAAGAAGAAACAAAGAAAGAAAAATTATCGTTTTGTGTTGGAATAAAAAAAAAAAAACTTCTCTTGTGTTTCTTGCCATTCTGAATTTCAAAACAAGAATGTCAATAAAAGTTTTGAAACTGTACAATTGCATTATCAATTTATAAATTTGTGCAAGTATGTTCACACTTAACAAATGTTTGCATTAACTATACTTCATTTCTAAAAGAAAACGTAGTAGAGCGCAATAAGAAAGTTTTAATTGATGTTTGATCTAGGAAGCGTTTGTGAAATCAAAGAAATTTTTGATAAAAAAAAAATAGAGGTTCAAATAGAGCGTCAAATATTTGTAAGGTTTGACTGCTGAAAAGCCCATATAATGGTTATGCAATATAAAATCGATAAATTACAAATTTCTTTAAAACTGAACCAGTCTGCATCTTCTCTGATTACTAGATTATTAACTGAAACACAATGTAATCAAGTTGTCGTCTGTGGTATACTTTCGAACATAAAAGTTTCAGAGCAAGCGGATTGCCGAATATTTTTTCATCTGCAGTATCATTTTTTTTTAAGATATTTGCCGTAAAAGAGATTTGAAAGACTATTTAACCTTCACCGTACCAAAGATCTTTATGTTCTTCGTTTACCAATACCCACCCAGGTGTTATTGCATGTTTATAAGCGACGAGAACAAGTTTTCGTCACAAAAATTTTTTTTTTAGTTTTTTTTTTTAGAAGTTTTTGTCACGCAAACATTTTTCAGTTTTTTTTTTATGGAAAAAAATTTGTTCAGTGAGTAAAAATTTCCTTTTAACTGAAGCAAATTAAAGAAAGTTATTAAAGTAAGCAATCCGAAATGGTCACCCGTGGTGTAAGTTAGGCGAAGGTTAAACTTGAATTGGGCATTACTGATATTCCATCTAAATTCTTAACGTCAAGAAAAGTTTAATATATTGGGACTTTTCGTTTCGCTGCCCGGCCTACATTACTGTGTTTCATTCCCTTTTGTAAAAATATTCTAGCCCGCTCTGCACGGAATTGCTCATTAATGTTCCATTTTACTTTTGCAGATCGCATAGAACAGAAAGGAGAACTTTTGTATGTTAAAGAAGAACATTTTTTTGAAGAGTTTAATTTATTCTTCAAGAAAGGGGAAGGGAAAAAGTAAAAATGGATAAATTTACACATTATTTAAAACTGCGATTCATTATGGTAAATTTTTAAATCTTTCTTGTTAGCTATTACCGGCTAAAAAATGATGATCCCTGAATGGTTTTCCTCTATAACAACTTGCATTACATTTATGAAATTGAGATTTAACTTTGATAATGAGGTTGGTGTGAGATCACTGGTTGGTATGAACTTAACTTTTCAAGATTTTTTCCTTAACCCTTATATCATCCTTGCGTGAAAAACAATACAAAATAAATAATTTTATCACGATAAACAAAAAAAATTGTTGAGGTACACTAAAGAAACTTCTTGACTTTAATTAATTGAGTCGTTTAATTTGAAAGTGGTTTAAGTCAACTTTTTTTAAAAAAAGTTGTTAATGATAACAATAATCGCAATCCTATATAATCTTTTTTTTTATAAACAATTTAAGGGTAGTATCATTAAAATCGCTATGATTTTGGGCACATGAAAATTAGTTAGCTAACGAAATCAAAAAAAAAACTATTTTGAAACCAGTTTAAGTCCACAAATTTTTAATAGCTAAAATGAAACGCAAAGACTTTTTTTAAAAAACCTCAGGAAAAAGCAATTCATAAAAGACCATGGTCAACAAAATAAAATTAATACCATTATACAAAAATGTGTGTCCCATTTCAACTCCTAAGCATAAGGATATGATGGAGTTACTAAGGTATATACTGGAGTTGTCAATTATTCGCCTTTCAACTTTATTCGAATAATTCAAATAATTGTTTTTGGTCGTTCGATCAAACGATTAAATCTAAAAAATTATTCGATTAATCGATGAGAATAATGAATAAAAAAATTATTTTAACAACAAAATTACTATGGAAAATCTTCCATTCCATCCGCTATGACTTCTTCTTTTTTTGATGCATAAAATTTTTCATCTTAACTCCACATCGTTGTATTACTTTAAGGCATCGAAAAACCCTTAATTGCTTGATAATCCGATATTACTCTGGACTTTCGAACGGCGTTGGAGGACCTACCATCTTCAGCCAAACTTCTGTCTACAATTTCTTCTATCGGCAGCCGCTGTCTTAATGTATTTTTCCATTGGACCAATTTCGGCATTTATTGATGTCGTTGGATTATCTTCCACTACATCGTTTTGAATGGTAGTATTGTGGCACTTACAAATTTTAAAGATATACATATATAATTTAAAAAATTGTATTATAATACAATAACAACAATTTTTACTTTCAATATATGATTTAAATGAACCAATTCTTTATTTTTAAGCTTTTATTTAATTTATTTTTTAATAAAAAAAGGTTATTCGATTAATCGAAATTAATTAATCGATTTATTCGTTATTCGCAAATCGGCGTTTTGAATTTTTCGAACAAGAATTTGGTTTTGTTTGATCGATTAATCGAATTATTCTTAATCGGTTGACAACTCTGACACCTACCCAGCGGTAACTAGAATGAGTAAAGAGGCCTAATAGAAGGCCTTATTTAGCAGTCACAAGCAGTCAGAAGCCCTTCTCGCCGCATTCCATACTTATTTATTTTTTACACAGGTTGTCATTGGGCGCAAGGCCTTCCACACTTCCTTTAAAAACAACTTCGATCCCTTCCCAAAGAAGGGAGTAAGGAAGGTCACTAAAAATAAAAAGTAAAAAAAACTGAACACCTTCCTTTCTCCCTTCTCAAAGAAGGGAGTAGCGAATGTGTACTGAATATTTCAGAAGGCCTTTTAAAAAGAAGGATATACCTTCTAGAAGGCATACTTCTGAAGGCAGGATATCATGCGAAGCGAATCTTTTAGAAAGGAGTAAAGAGGCCTTCAAAAAGGCCTGCCACTTGCGGTCCTTTCAATATTTACCGCTGGGTATGCACCATGAATATTTTAACTAAACCTCACACATAATCAAAATGAGGAGAAATAATATGGCAAAATCTTAAATATTATCTTTAATAAATTAATGTAAATTTAATTTTTTAATAAATAAATTCATGTTTATTTTTAAAAACATTTTTTTAGTTGCATAAATAAAAATCTGTATTTTAATTGAAAGCTTCCCTATATATTTTAAAGCAATTACATTCATCTACATCAAACATTTCTATTGCTTAATTTCTTTAAAATAAGTGGACTTATTCCTTTTCACAAACAAAAAAGTCATTTTATTAATTTTGGTTCTGAAACACAGCTTATTTTTCTAGTAAAGTTAACAAAACGTATTACGTTATATATTCTACCATGTTTAAGGTCACAAAGCTTAAAAAAAAATTAATACCACAAACAATATTTTTAAAACAAATCAAACACAAACCCTTAAAAATCTCAATATAAGAAAAAATGGACTTTAACCACTTTCAAAATAAACGACTCAATTAATTAATAAAGTACTGAAAATACATTTTTTGATTAAAAAATATATTTTGGTAACAAAATATTTTGGAACTTACTTAAGTGTCCCTCTTGTGTGGTTTTCCACAAATATGTAGCTTCTATGTTATTTGCACTAGAGATAAAATTTGCTGTCGGCATGTGGAAAATGTTTTGATATTATTGCGAACTAGCGGTATAAAGATATCATTAATGTTACTTCATTCATGACTTTCATTAACGTTTGTTTTTTTGGGGGTGATTTGAGGGTTAAAGAGGTTCTAAAAGTGTTTTAAGTCAAATTAAAAACAAGTTAGAGTGCTTTATTCGGCTGTGCCGAATCTTTGAAACCCTCCACCGACAGTTTGAAAGTTTAAGGAGTAATATCTATATGATGTCTATTTATTATTAATTCATCTTTATAGAAATAGACATCTGCATTAAAATTGGTTGCGGTTTAGACCTATATTAAATTATTGACCGACAATCAGAAAGTTGTACGCTTTTTTTAACAATTTTTACTAGCTTGAGTAAAATATCATGATTCGTAACAGTTTTAGTCGAACTTAAATGATTTTCAGAAGGGGAATTTATACTGGAGCCATGGTTAGCTATAAACCAATCATCCCAAAATTCTGCGAGTGATTTCTGGTATTAAAAAACATAAATTTCGATACAGCAGAGCAATTAGTTGTAGCGTTTGCAATGATTTTCAGAAGGCTGCTGAAATGGGATATAAGGTAAATTATGGACAGAAAGAAACTGGGAATTATTTCCTTCCGAAGGTTACATTATATTATATTCAACATTTTTAATTTTTCGAATTTATTCTGTGAGCTAAATTTCAGTTATGTATTTTATAAAGCTTTTTTGTAATAGTTCTATTCCTTAAATTTTTCAGAAAATACAATATAATAGTCTGGTAGTGTATAAAGTCATTTCTGAAAAATTAAAGGAATAGAACTATTACAAAAAAGCTTTATAAAATACATAACTCAAATTTAGCTCATAGAATAAATTCGAAAAATTAAAAATGTTGAATGTAAATTATGACCGTATATCACAAAATTGCATAACATTTTTTCTAGCGATATCAAGCTAAGCTGGAAGAAAGTTTATTTAATTTTATATTTAATTATTTTACCAGAGTGGGCTTAATAGTGGAAGGCCAATGTACGCGGCATGCGGCTGCGGGCGGCGATCAGCTGTTTAGATTTTCGCTTGAAATTTTTTTGTAAGGAAAATGAAAGCGGCACATTTTAAAGCGGCAAATGTTCAATCTATAAAAAAATGATTTATTTGAACATAATAAGAATTTACTTATCAAATTGGATTTTTTTTCCACTTCATTTGTAATGTTTTTTAAATTTCTTTTGTTAAATGATTATGTGTGTGTATGGCAACGTCTACTTCACGCGGCTTAAAACAAAAGTTGAAAAAATTCAACTTTGCCGCGCGGCATCTTTTCTAAGTAATACCAAGTCTTAATTTTTGTGATGTGTCTTTTTTTTGTATGAACATTTTTGTCAACAATGCTAACATTTTTACAATGGCAATGCTATTATCGCCCGCAGCCGCATGACGCGTACATTGGCCTTCCACTATAATATGGGGCCTACGGTAAATTATAGACCGATCTTCACGAAATTTCACAGTGTCATTTCTAGTCCTATAAAACTGTGACGTACCAATTTCTAGTATGATAGCATTGTTAATTACGGTTTTAGGCGTAGTGAACTGTTTTCCAGTAGTATGGTTTATATGGGGCCTATGGTAAATTAAGGACCGTTTTTCACAAAATATTACAATCTTATTTCTTGTTCAATAAAACTGTGATGTACCAAATTTTGTTATGATAGCATTTTTTTATGGTTTTAGGCGTAGCGTTTATATGGGGCCCAGGGTAAATTATTGACCGATTTAAGTGAAATTTTACAGCGTGATTTCCAGTCGAATAAAACGAACTTTAACAAAATTCTATACCATTCTGTGCATTTTTCCACCATTTATGTTAGTTTTTGTAACAAAATTATCAATTTTTTTAGGTGGTGGTTCCACATTTTGTTTCATAGCTCTGATCCTACTGAACCAATTTTGCTTGATTTCAATCCCAAACTGCCTACGATAACTAGAAGCAATTTGACATCACCGCTGTTTATTTATTTTGAGTTTTTCGAAAGTGCGCGTGTTTTCAGCGGAATGACGAACAGACGGTCAGACGGACAGACAGACGGACATAGCTAAATCGACTTAGAATTACTCAAGGGCCGAGAATATATATATACTTTATGGGATCTGAGATGAATAATAAAAAAGTTTCACACGGTATAACAAACTTGGTATACCCCCTTCACAACTAATTGTGGTGGAGGGAATATAAAATCTGAATTACCATATTTGTTATTGTTGTCGTTAACTAAGTCCCACTGTACTATGTTTGTAACTTGACCAGCATTCTATAATTTATATTCAAATGTCATGTCTTAAATGAAAAAACCCTCAGTCGTTGATGCAGCACATGCAATATAATTTTTCTAAAAACTTTCTTCAAAAAATATTTTAATATAAATGTTAATAACTTTCTAATCTAATTTAAGTTGCAAAGATTTTGTTTAAATAAAAACTAAACTTGTATATAATTTTTTCATTTAATTTAAAAAGGTGTTTTCGAAAGATTTTGATAGACAAAAATATGAATAAAAACACGCACCAACAAATTTTTCCATTAGGACAGACTTTTTTAAAATGAAAATTAGTTAAATCTGTAGCAAAGCGTATTTCTTAAATTAGCATTTTATTAAAAAGAAGAAGATAATAAAAAAAAAGAAAAGCTTATGTTCTCTTTTACTTTATAAAAAAGTTTTTTTTTTCATTTCTAATTAAATAAATTATATTTGCTTGGCCAGCAAAAAATGTTCAACGAAAAGTTTAAAAAGGCGCAATAAAGGATTCTTAAGGTCAATTGTGTCTAGGTGGTCAACGCATCAGTGCTTTTTCTTTGTAGCCTTTTTAAGGTCATTCTGTATATCACTCCTACGTTTTTAACGGTTATGATGCATCGTTTGAAAAAACATGAACAGAAAAAGGCTTATTTAAGAAAAATTATATTCTAAGAAATTATTAACAAAACTTTGCTTTAAATAATCTTATTATTAAGTGATAAGTTTTTTTTTTTCTTTTACGGGAAAGTGAAAGGAAAAGATTCTTCTTAAAACTGTCTATGTAATTAAGACACTAGTTTAATTAAATTTCTGAAAAAAATAAAAGCTTTAGTAAATTAAAAAATACCCAAAAATTTTAGTTTACAAAATAAACTTAAAATGAGTGTAATTAGAGGCTTAACTAGGAAGGTCGAACGGTGATTATTTGACTGGTTAAAATCGGTTTTTTTGGTTTTGCTCAAGCCCGTTATTTTTAGGTCTCCATTTTTCGAATATCGCATTAACTAAAATAAACCGGTTTTTTTTAAAAATGTGTAAATTTTATACGTTGTTCTTACTTTTGTTGTAAATGTACCTTAATTAATCTTTTAATAAATAATGTCAAAGCAAATTATAGCAAAAGTTAAGAAATATAATGAACGATGTAAACCGCTTATAAACGCGCGTGTTTTTGTCAAACAAACCAACAAAAAAAAAAAAAAAAATAATACAAAAAACGAGTACAGTTAAAAAGTAAATAGTTATCTGTGCGAGAGTAATCTTACGAAAAAAACGTAACCAACAGTAAAAGTAAAATATAACTTTTAAATTTCAATATTTATATAAATCGACCCTTTACGCGAAATTATCGTACATATATGCCAATTTTTTTGAAATTGAATTTTTAATGCAATCTTGTTCCACATTCAAAGATACGTCACCTGACAAAATATTGTAGGCGAATTCCAAAAAGCACATGTATATTTTCATTTTGATATTTCAAAGGAAAGCAGAGACAAATAGAAAAATGACAGTCCTGTAAAATTTGGTTTTTGTAACATACGATAATTTCGCGCAAAGGAGTCGAATACCACATCTTAGTCTTTATCCATACTAAGAAACATTTGCTGCAAGTTTATGCACAGGCACATGCAATTATATTATCAAAGTTATTTTCGGGAATACAAAGTTTATCATTAATACGATATCCGCATGGCGTGCTAAAAATACATACAACATACATACAACAACTGCTTGTACATGAAACAAATTACACTTTCCATTCGTCTTTCCCCTTTTATCAGCAAACTCAGATGTTTCGCAGCAAATGTTTATAATATGGATTGGGACTTATAAAAAAAAAATACTTTATTGCAGTATAAATTATTGACAAATTTAGTGGTTACGCTTATTTGGTCAAATATTTACAAGTGTGACCATTGGTAAAGTAAAGAGATAGTTTTTTCGTCAACTAAGATTGTTCCAACGAATAAGGAGATTTTGCTTACAAAACACAAGCATATAGCACCCATATATACACCAAATAAATAATTGTTGTTTTGCTTATTAAGCTTAAAATATTTAATTTAGGCCTAAATTTACTGTCATTAGTTAATTACACAGTGCAGCACTTAAATCTTGAACCCATTGAGACCCCCAAAATCTGAAAGCTTATGATGGAAGAAGAAAAACCCTAGCTGGATTTTGCATTATTAGCTAAGGTTTTTTTTTAATTCATGTTTGAAGTTTTCGACTGGGGGTGTATTTAAGTAAAATTTTCAAAAACATGTACTGATTCTTAAGTCTATATCTCGGGAACTATTCGAGTTATCGCTTGTCTCTCTTCGGCAAATTTTAAGCTTCATCAGATCTAAAAATTTTACCTTTAGATAAAATCGAAAAAAAAAAACAACAACATCTTACTCAAAACGGCAAAACTGTCAAAAGCTTCGAAAAATTGATGATTTTGAACGTAAAGAATGAAAAAAAGGACACTTCAAATCTTTTTAAATATATATTTTTAACTTTAGTCGTCGCTTTCGGAGCTAGTCTCATTATCTGAAAACATGTTCCCGACCGTTTCGCTTGCACACCTGTTTTAAGCAAAAAAAAAAGCACAAAAAATTAAGAGAATAAAAATTTTAGGAGAATAGTTAACAAGTACGTTACCGGCTTTAATTTTTTGATCATTGAGTCTTATCAAACTATGTATATCAAATGTCAAAAAATTTACATTGTTTTGATTGCACGTTCGAATTAAATAAATTTGGGGAATTTAATTATTGCGGCATACATTGTAGAAAAAAAAGTTGATATGGAAAAGTGTTGGAAGCTGAACTTGTTTTGCTAAGTTTGTGGTATTTATTAAAGGGCTGCGCAAAATATTCTTAATGTTCTATGTTCTACTTCACACAACTATCAATTATATTATTTCACTGTAAACATACATAGCAAAACAAACATAACAACACATTACTTCCACCAAAACAAAACAAGCATAACTTGAAAAGTTTTTCTCTTCTGCTTTGTTAGTGCTTGTATTATCAAAACAAACAGAATATCAACACAAAAACAGACAATGAAATAAAGAAACGGTAAATTATAGTAAAAGCATCGAGTGCACTAGAACATTAAAAAAAATAAAAAAAATTTATATTTTTGAATTATTTCCTAAATGTACAAATATTTTATTTTAGTCGACCTTTATTATTATATTATGTATAACTAAATTATCAAGCTTGAGGTCTTGTTTTATTTTTATATAAAACTTTAAACGCTTATTTAACCAATATTTCTAATTCTAGTTAAATAATTATTAATATTTTGTTGCTATCAATTTTCCCAAAAAATTGTGAAACACACCATTAGATTTTATTTTTTATATCTATGAAAATAATGAATTCTTCTTAATTTTATTTAAATATTAGACCTAAGTACCTTTATATGTATGTAAATAATAAACAATTAATTTTTGCAAATAAAAATTAATATTACATATAAACTTTTTTAAGCTTTTTCATATTCATTACAAAACGAAAATGTTTCTCACTTTGCAATTCTCTTTGGTATATGTTTACAATCAAAACATTCAAACATGCTTGGAATGTTCTATTTCTGTTTTAATGTTCTACTTCATCTTTGTTCTAATTCAGCTTTATTTTAGTTCAGCATTGTTCTAGTGCAGTTTTGTTCTATTCTTCTATATTTTGATCGTAAAACAAAACAATTGTTTTTGGAAGTATGTGTTTTGTAATGAGAGAGTAATAAACACACACTATCTAAATTCAATGAAATTGCTTGTAAGCAATATTTCTTGTGCTTGTGCATCTCTTTAGTATTTATGTTCCCAAATGTTCAATGAAAACACAAAAAACTAATTTTACTGCTGAATTTAGAAATGGGTACCTCTTATATTATTCTGACCAGTTGGACTTATTCGATTTTTCGTCAATTTGCAAAACTTTTTGTTCCACAGAACTATTTAATTTGATAAGTGATAAGTTGAAATTGATAAGTGAAATTTGCAAAGTCTTTGCAATTTTTATATTCTATTTTCAATTTCTGTTCCACGTACGTTCTCTTGTGCAAAGTGCAAAGTTATTATTGCAAAGTGTAATTTGCAAAGACTTTGCAAATAATTATGCTGTTTCGTTCCACAAAAACTGTAAATTCTATTTTTGCAAAGCAAATTTTGATAAGTTTGTCAAAAATTTGCAAGGTAAACGATCTCTTTGCAAATTTATATTGTTATAGCTAGTGAAGCTTTCAAAATGTTAAGACGCGAGGTTTTGTTCTACAATAGTGGAGACGTAGGCATAATAAGAAATTATAGGGCCCGAATTAATTTTTCGGGACTACAAAATTTTAATTGATTTAAGTTGATTTTCTTTTAAATAAAATTAAAGAAGAATTAGAGCACAATTAAAAGATTGGGCTTTTTTCAAAACTTCCTCCCAGGAAGCCTGTTTTAATAATTTGTTAACCTTTAAAATGAAATGTTAAAGCTTTCTTGCAATAGTCCTATTCCTTTAATAATTCACATACTTTATGCTTAAGCCATCCTTTGGTAAAAATTTAAGCTATAGGTATATACAGTAGGGTGGGTCGAAAATATTTTTTTTCTCTTATCGACTTCTAATAGCGTAAATATGTTGTATTTTTGTCTGCACTAGACCCGTGTAAAATATTATTAATTTATTTTTAAATTTAATTTATTTTGTTAAATTTTGATTATAACAACAAAAGCATTGTATTAAATTCAAAATGTTTTCTGCTTTTGCGCGGGCTGAAGATTTTTTTACTTTTTTTTTGCAGTTTTTATTTGTTTTGACGTAAGACAAAAAAATATTGCTATTAGAATATGATTCGAGAACTTTTTTTTTTCTCATACATCAGTGACCCACTCTAATATACATATTATTAGGAATTATGAAATCTATACACTACTAGAATTTATTGTACCTTCATGTTACATACTTTTTTTAACTACCCTTTATTTAGCAATGAAGTAAATTTTGTGTATACATTTTTACAATTATAAGACAACAACAGAATGTGTATAGATATACTTAATACATTTAATGTATTATTTCTTTTTATAAGTTTATTTTATACCTATGTACATATGCATGTACATAGGTATCTATAGCTTTAATGTTAAGCAAAGGTTTGCATAAGCATAAATATGTGAACAAATGAAGGAATAAGACTATTACAAGGATGCTTTATAAATTGAAATTTGATTCATTGAACACATTCGAAAATAAAATTGGTTAATATAATAAAAATAACTTTTAAAAAGAAATAATTCTCATATGCTATTTACATTAATTTTATAAAAAAAAAGTTACTAGAAAATAAAACATCTTTTTTTGTCTTAAATAACGTAACACTGCAAGTATATTTTCCATTTGTACTTTTAAGCTCATTTTAATAATTTATATTAAGCAATGCAAAGTGAAAAGTGATAAGACAGAAATGCAAAGATGATTAAATCCTTTGTGGAACACTTTGCAGATTCACTTTGCAAAAGAGCGCAAAGACTTTGCAAGAGAGCGCAAAGACTTTGCAAAGAGAGCAAAGTTTTTGCAAAGAGAGCAAAGTCTTTGCAAAAACTAGATAAGTGCAAAGTGAGATTTGCAAAGAATGTTGTGGAACAGAAACACTTATCACTTTGCAAAAAAATGCAATTTGATAAGCGCAAAGTGTAAAGTTGATAAGTTGTTTTGTGGAATAGGGCCCTGATGAAGAGCTTAAAATTTGTCGAAGAGAGACAAGCGATAACTCGAATAGTTCACGAGATATAGACTTAAGAATCAGTACATGTTTTTGCAAATTGTACTAAAATACACCCCCAGTCGAAAACTTCAAACATGAATTAAAAAAAAAGCTTAGCTAATAATGCAAAACCCACCTAGGGGTTTTCTACTACCAACATAAGCTTTCAGATTTTGGGGGTCTCAATTGGTTCACGATTATGAAGTTAAAAAATGTGCTACTGTGTTATTAGTCAACTAAAATTATAACTATTGGTTTAAGGCTGGTATTCACAATTCTACACAATCGTACGATTCATTCACACGAAAAGCTGGTGGAATTCTATCAGACATCAAAAAATTTCTTCAAATTCTGCTGTCAATGAGACACTATCCGACAAAAATGATGCCAACTCAAATGACTCAGCTCCTTTACAAGAAAATGCAACTCTGATCGCATATAAGCTATAATTTTATGAAAATTTTTATAAACATTTGCAAGTCGGACAGACTTATCTTTATTTCCACACACGATTTTTTTTTACAAATCGTACGACTAAATAGGATAGTACCGCCGGCTTAACTAACATTTCATATTTACAGTATATTGGTTAACTAAAAGTTTTTGTGAGAGCAAAATCTTTTAGCTCTATCAAGACACAAAATTTTAATGTGGGTAGCAGTGATTTTGTTTATTTTTTATTATTTCTATAAATGAAAAAAAAACGGAAATAATGTAAAAACTACAAAAAAAAATATTATTCTAAACAAAAAGAAGATGCGTGGCAGCGTCTGTGAACAATTTCTAGTAGTCATTTTGTTTACCAAAAATATTTCATGGCCTTACTAATGGCTAACAAAAAGCTAAAAATAATAATATTTTATTAGTTAAACCATTGATATTAGCCAACTAATGACTGTAAATATGAGCATTTAATTAATTTAATTTGACTCATACACTGATATTTGATGATGCCCTAACATCATATTGATGATGCCCTAACATCAGAACTGTGGCATCAATGTTATTACAAATGGCATCAATGATGCAAAAAGTAACAGCAATCCAATGACTGACGCCTTCGTAGAATTTTGTAATTTTTTACGTGTCATCTATTTCATGATTATAGTGACATCAATTCGATGGCACATTTTGTAAATTATTAACATTATTTTCATGATTACAATGTATTATAAGAAGCAAACATTCCTATATTCTATTTTTTTAAATTATTTACTTAAATACATCAAATTTTTAAAGTAGAATGATTATGAAAACCATATGGGGCATGGTGCTGGTGTCTTATTATTGAGAGTTCTGCTGTAAACAAAGGACGGAATGCAACAAAAGTGAAACAAACATGTGTAATGGGTTAGTAAATAATAATATTCTCTCACTTTGACTTAAATCAATTCCAATGACTTTGAATTAATGACAAACTGTCATTAAATTGATGCTAATGCACTGAGGATATGTTTTTCATTTTTATGATGCCGATGTGTCATCCCATTTATGACATAATTCAATTTTGACCCTGATGACACTTTGGCCAAGTGATGTTAAGGTTGACATCACCATGATGAAAAGTGTCATAGGGTCAAAACCGAAGACACTTGTCATAATGCTGATGTCAAAATACATCAGCGTTATGACGCCTTTTCTATCAGTGTCATATATATTATTTCTAATGCACTTTTTTTGTCGGTTGCAAATATCTCACATACCACCGCATCAAATTTAATGAATGATATCTCATTTTAAAGCTTATTTCTAACACTAATGACGAAAAATAATTAGAAATTGAAAAATTAATATTTTCATTGATAAAAATTACGGTGCGAAATATTCGCACGGGTCATCTAGTACATTTATATTTACGATATTTATTTGTTTTCAAGTTATACAAATCTCTAATGCTCTTATTCCGCATAATGAAGATAAATATTTATTTTTTTCTTCAATTCTTTCTACTTTAAATTAAAATTATTTGTTTTAATGATCTTAAAATTGAAATGTTTTTTTTTATATAAGTGGGTTATTTATAATTTTAATTTAATGATTATTCGGTAGGTTTTAAATTTTAATTCGATTTGATGTAACAGAGAAGATGTTTTTGTTTTAGTTTTAACATATTTTGATACCTAGACAAATAAAGTAAGAAAAACCGTAGAATAGAATTTCAAATTCCCAGCCACCACTACCATAATAAAACATTCACAATTATTGACACATTTTGTACTAAAATAATATTGTTTTGCGCGGTTTTATTACCGCAACTTTAATTTAAAGTGGTGTGGAGGTATTTTATATTTTAGTAAGCTTTGGGGATTATAAGAGTTTTAATATCAATAACTTAAGTCTTTAATATTAACAATTTACGAATATGTTGTTCTCTTAAAAGTTTCGAAATAAAAATAACTTTTTAAAATAAATATTAAACAGAAAGGAATGAAGAAGGTGAAATTTTTTTCTAAATCCCTAAAAATAAATATTATATTTAAATAACACTGTACAACACAAAAAAAAAATTTAAAGGTCCGGCCTATAAATTTTGATACAGGAGACAAAAAAAGAGACGCGTGTATCGGCGTTTTTAAAGTTTACATCTGAATTTCATTTGAGTGAGGTTTAAAATTTCCCAGCTCTGGCGCATTGTTATTGTTAATCGGCGTAAGTAACCATGTGACCCTTACATTTTAGGTATAAAATGTGTTCAGAAAATTTATGTAGGATGTTACGGAGACCATTCTAACCCGCTAACTCCTCAAGGTATGGGTCTTTTTTGTCCTTCTTTTAAAAAAGAGCAAAAACACCATTAAAACAGTGATTTAAGGGGTGAGAATCAGCAATTTTAGCTGTAGACTTAAAAAGTCTTCATCCACTTGAACCTGGTGTCAATGCTACCAGCTTTTGTAAGCGTCAATAACAGCTTTCTGCCGTTGTTTTAAGTAATAAATGATTACACGTTTGCTAATTGCAACGATAATAAAGGAATAATGAATGCAATGCATTTTGAGTATAACCACGAGGACTGGCGTATATTTATTGATTCATCTAAGAAGAGTTTTAAAGCAGTACTTCTGTATTACGATAATACCAAAAATCCTATTCCAATTGCCTATGGAATGAATATTAAAGAAAGCTATGATCCTATAAAATTAATACTGGACTCCGTAAAATATGAAAACCATAAGTGGCGGATCTGTTGTGACTTAAAAGTCGTAAGTTTCCTTTCAGGTAAGCAGGCTGGATACGTTAAGTGCGGATGCTTTTTATGCACTTGGGAGAGTACAATATCATCAAGAATATCAAGAATTGGTACCAACGAAATTCTCTTACCCCCATTGCATATCAAACTTGGTGTGGTAAACAACTTTGTTAAATGTCTGAATACTAATGAATCAGCACTTAATATTCTAAACACAATGTTTCCAAAATTAAGCGAAGCAAAGATTAAATAAGGTACATATGTATGTGTTCTTCACTTGAGCTTGATGCAAAAATCGTTCACCTACTACTCGATTATACGTAGACACCATGCTTAGAGCTTTTGAAAAACTAGGCGTTCATATGTCAACAAAAATTAATTTTTTAATTTCCAATATGGATTACTTTGAGAACCAGTTGTCAGCAGAATCTGATGAGCATGGTGACAAATTTCATCAGACATGCGCACCCATTGAAGAACGCCATAAAGGCAAAAGCATTCATTCGCTTATCTCTGAAATATGCTGGACATTGTATGATAATGAAGTGGAATTGCCAAGAGCTAAAAAGATGTAATTAATGAATACATACAATCCAAATTTGTTATCGAAGGTAACATAATAGAGTTAATAGTGATTTTTAGTTAAATTTGAACTACTTTTTACATGGTTAATTTATTGGGTAAACGAAAATTCTTAATCAATGAAATTTTGACCCTTAGCACTCTTTTGTGTCTTATTTCTGACTTTCTGGTTGAATTTTCCGTTTTGGTGTATTCAAGGACTTATAATAAAATTTTACGGATAATACTTTTGCGGAACATTTTAAACCCTAAAATCCCTCTTTTAATGGTGTTTTTTGCTCTTTTTTAAAAGAAGGACAAAAAACACCCATACCTTGAGGAGTTAGAGGGTTAACATATTCTACAAAAAAAGTTCTCCGCAATATTCTACATAAATTTGCTGATCACATTTTATACCTAAAGTGTAAGGGTCACATAGTTTCTTATGACGATTAACAAAAATAATGTGCCAAGGCTGGGAAACTTTAACCCCCCCTTAAATACAATTCAAAGTTTATATGCCGGACCTTGTAATTTTGGAAAAAAATTGATTTTGTTGTACAGTGTAATTAAAAAACTTCTACTTTCTTTAAACGAACCATTATCTATTGGTAATTAGAACTTTTAATAAAAAATTAAAATTCCCCTAATAATAATAGAAACTGACCCTGGGGAAATACAAATGAAACTTGATAACTTTCTCACATATTTTTTTCAAGGCTTAGTATTTATTTACGAACATTTGTCTGTCTGGGGAAATGTTCTTGAATAGACCTGTAAACAACAATACCACAAGAAAAACAACTTTAACACAACAGAAGACAAAAGAAAAAACGTACTTAATTCCTTGCCCAGCAACAATAAAAATACTAAGAACAATAAAGCAAAATAATGAAAAAAAGACCTTGTAAAATAATACCTACATACATATTTATTAAAAAAAAAAATATATGTATTTATATTAGGGTGGGTCAATTATCAATCGATTTTTCGAAAGCTTTTGGCATGAGGAAAAAAAGGAACTAAATTTAAATTGTTCGACTTTTTCTTAACTTTTATTTTACAGGTTTTTTAAGTAGGTATAAAAAAACAAATGGGCTTATTTAATTATTTTTCCAAAGTGAAATTGTGCGCTACAAACGATGGCGATAGCAGTTTTTTCAAAATTTGGAAATTTTGTCGCCTCGAAAATGATTTCTTTGGTATGTCGTCCTTACAGATCATCCCACCCTAATTAGAATTCTCCAAAATTGCATGGATGAAAAAAAATTTTAAGGTACTAGGGGGCGGCAATAGCTGGAAATAAATGTATTTTAACACTTGTTTTATGCACCTTCAAATTCCAGCGTTGTTGCGGTGCCAGTTAACGTTATCCTATTATCCTCATACTTTACACAACGTTAATCTACAATCCATGGAAATATTCCAGGGGGCGGTTGGTAAAAATTCGCAAGTCAATTTTTTTGGAGCGCTCTTATATACATAGAGAAATATAAAACAAAACAAAATAGAAAAATATAGAGAACGTTGTCGGCCATAAAAAACTTTAACTTTAAGTGCCAGTGGTCATAAAAAGCCAATTATTCCCTTTTGGGCGAACAATGAACGAGGCCATTTTAGGAGACAGACAACAGCAGTAAACAACTACCAAAAACGGCGAAAGTATGTCACTGCCAGGATATTATACGTAAGAACGATGAACAAGTGACACATGGAACAAAAGTAAAAACAGGAACAACGAAGTACTAAAGACAAACACAAAAATAAAGATAGAGTCAGGCCGACTGCATGACTGGGCAAACAACAAACGGCCTACACATAAACCTATAAACACTTTTTGTCTATCCGCTTTATTTGTGCCAACGTGGGTTCTAATAATGAGATACTTAAGTACATAGTAGTAGTAGTGCTTGTTTTAAGTGTATCAAAGTACACTAGCAGAGCGCACAGCACACTTATAAACATTAACAAAATTCGAGTTACACACTAAGTCCCCGTCCACACTATGACACATTTGCTACGAAACATTTGCGTTTGATGATGTTAGGGGAGGAGCAAGTCGAAAGTATCCTTCGTTTGATGTACATGCAGTTAAAAAAAGTTAGTTATTTAAAAAAGGAAGAAGAATGAAAAGACTTTCAAAATACTTAAAATGCTGCGAAACAAAAGTTTCATTGTATGAGAGAATAATGAAAAAATTGCAACAAATTTTTCATAATCTGAACGAGAACTTTATGTTTAAATTTGCCTTAATTTACATGATATGAACAGAATTTTTAATTAAGTTTAATGGAAGCTATGCAAAGAAATTAGTTACAATACAGACAAAACATTGAAAAAGGGGGAAAAAAGCAGCAATTTACTACATCATCATGATGTTCTATTTTTTATTTTTCATATTCTTTTTTGATATGTAGCAAACAAACAAACAAAAAAAAAAAGAATTCAACAAAACAAAATTAAATATCCATTTGGAAAAAAATCACAGTTTAATGGTAGTTTAACAAGAATGGCTGTCAAAAGTAATTGCATCGCTTGTCAGTCATGTGTCAATAACACAATTTCTCATTTTACGATTTTTTTTCGAAAAAGTCTAAACAATTTTTTTATCCCGAAAAATAATGCAGTTAATTGAAAATTTATAATACCTTTAGGTTTGGATGCAAAATAGCTGCAAAAAAATAGTTAGGTTGAAACGTATTGAAACAAGAGGGAAGTTTTTTGTTATTAAATACTAAAAATTTAAATAATAAACTTAACTTATACGATAAAAAAAGATATTATTTTCTTAATTGAAATAAATTGTTAAAAATTAATAATATAGATAATAAAAAAGGAAATATAGAGACAACCCATAGGACCAAGATAAAATTATTTGAATCATGACATCATCATCAAAACTCGAATATATGCAAAGTCCTCAATGTGCCATCATTAAAAACAATGATCATAAAATACTCAATGCAATAATTAAAAAGGCTTGACAAATCTTCGAGCTCAATATATGATATGATGGTAACCATATTTGCCTAAGGAGGAGAGTTATCGCACGACTAATCCGAATGGAAGAGCTCTAAACACCTTTGTAAAACAAAAACCGAAAACAAATTTTTGTTCGGGCATGGACAGGACATTTGGGCAACTCCCAGAAAGAGGGCACAATTTAAATTGTTCCACTTTTTTTTAACTTTTATTTTACTCAATGCAATAATTAAAAAGGCTTGACAAATCTTCGAGCTCAATATATGATATGATGGTAACCATATTTGCCTAAGGAGGAGAGTTATCGCACGACTAATCCGAATGGAAGAACTCTAAACACCTTTGTAAAACAAAAACCGAAAAAAAAAATTTTTGTTTGGGCATTGACAGGACATTTGGGCAACTCCCAGAAAGAGGGCACAAACCAAAAATTTTTCAAATTAATCCAATTACAATTTTTTTTAATGGAGCTCATCATCATAATTAATAGGCAAGTTGATTTCTTGTGCTCCCTTTTACGACTATACTATTAATTGGATTTTAACAAATGATACATCATTCGAAAGATATTTTTTGGTAGAAGTGCACAGAAATCGATTCAGTATTTTAGGAGTTAAAGGCGTTAGAAAGTGTTACTAAAAAATAGAAAATAATGTAAACAAATAACGGAAACACATACACAGTGTTATGTTTTTTTTTTTTGCGTTAATACATAGTACAAAAAACAACAACATACGATTTCTCTTCTATGCACAGTGGTTTAAGTTTCTAAGGAAGGCGATCATACGTAGTTTACTCAGCTATAGTCATCAAAATTAATATAAATATTTGTGTTTACGGTATTTATGGGCCAATTAGGGTAAAAAAAGAAAAAGATGTTTACAGGAGAAGGTTTTTTTAAATTAACTTTTCTTCAAGTCTAGGGTTTCGTTTGAAATTGCTTTTGCTCTTATTTCGTAACGGTACTTTCCAGAGATGTCAGATTTTTAAAGATGATGCAAATGATCAAAAATTATCGATTTTCATCAAAAAACAAAAATCTAAAATGTTGTTGGGTACATAATTTTCGCTATAAGGGCTCGATATGTATGAATCTAGTCGTAGAGACGAATACCCTCTGTACCATGCACATTCGCAAGCAAACGCGGATAAATTCTTTTTAAATTAAAAGCACAGATATGGAGTAACATTTTGATATGTAACTTGAAAGCGTCATAAGACGGCAACATAGTTAATACCTTAAGGAAAAAACGTCGTAAAAAATATATCGCACCCTAAATACTAAAAAGTATTAACTCAAAATTTTAAAATTTTCAGTAGAAGCAATATAATTTTTAAATTTTCATAACAGGCATATGAAAAATAATTTTTAAACCAAACTTTTCATTACCAAAAAGTAGACAAAATAGCATGATATTTTTACAGCGGGTATATATGAATATTATGTGTCTATTTCTTTCTAAAAGTGAAAAAATGAAAATTTTGAGTTAATACCCTTTAGTATTTAGGGTGCGATATGTGAAAATTGATTTGTCGTGGAACCGCTTTCCGCAAAATACGGTTTGCTTAAAAAATTATTAAATACATAATAATAACGGTAAACACCTTCCACTAAAATATCCATTTTAAAACAATAAGTCAAAAATGTTTTTTTCTTTCAAAAACACGCACTAGAAATTAACTTTATTAGCACTGCTGAAAAAGATAAGGAAAGTTGTTTTGATTTATTCACTTCCGATTAACAATAGTAGATGTAAAAAAACAACTGATTGCAAATCTTTTTGCATGTTTTAGTAGTACCACTAATAGTGAGTATTAGAGCGAACTAACGGTGAAAAAATCAACATCTTCATTCGACCACTATGTTCTACTACTGAACCACTGTGCTATGCCTTAAATTGGAGAACAATAGAAAATAAGAAAAAAGAGACAGACAATTTCAATTGTTTTGTTTTGTTTTTGTAAGAGTTGTTATATTAAAATGTTGCCGTTGATTTTTGCATATGAATAATTTTAAATGTTACCGTTGATTTCTAGAATTTTGTGCATATGAATAATTTCAATTATAATTTGTAAGAGGGGGGGGGGAGGGTGCTGTAAAACCTTGCGAGATAAGGCAATGATGGCTTTATTGCTTTATTTAATGGGAGATAAAGTCATAATGGCCTTATTGCCCAATCATTGAGAGGTATGGTCATATTTAAAATTTTGCGAAATGACAGATATAGCAATATTTTTTTCGCAAATGCTATGCATGGTGTAAACATTCGGTAAAAGGGAAAATCCTTAGTTATCATTGAAAAACATTTTTTTATTCTTGTGACGCACACAGTAAAACTTTATTCAGCGAAGCGACCTGCCGCGTCCTACTGGAGGAAAAAATCCCTAAGCACGGCCACAGGCCGCCACGCAGAAAACTTTAGTTTGCGAAGCGAGATTTCAATACTTAACTTTTGTGTCTCCGGAACTGAAATGAGAGATAAAGCCATTTTCTAATATTGCTAATGTGAACTAAGACCATGATGGCTTTATCTCCCATTGAAATAAAAAAAAGGCTTTATCTCCCTATTGAATGAGAGGTAAAGCCATCATGGCCTTATCTCACATGGTAAAAAAAACACCCCCCCATTGGTAACAATGTAAAGAATGGGTATATTATATATTTTTTTTTTAACAATTCGCCACCGAACTACTTCACTATTTTTTTAAAATATTTTTTGGTATTACTTTAAATTATGTAGTTTAGACTTGATTTTAGTAAGTATTTATTATCTAAATTTATAATTGTATGAAATAATATAATTTAAAATTTAAAGTGACAATGTTTTATACAAAATGCCTTGCCGTTGTAACTATACGAATGGGGTTGATAGGCTTCGAAGAAAACATTCCACAATATTACGAAATATACAACGCAGTCCTCAACCAATCTGACATCTGTTCGACATTTTTACTGCATTAAAAGCTTTTTTCTGGAGTGGTTTTTATATGGGAGCTATGGAAAATTTCAAGAAAATCTTGTAAGATAAATTGAGTTTCAATACAATAAATGTGGGTTGAGTTCAATCTAAATAACAACATAATTAGACGGTACAAAGCTTGATTCCGGAGAGAATTTTGTATGAGGGTTATGTGGAATCATGGTCCGATTTTCAATATTTGAAATAGGCAAAAAATTTTATTCCGCTCTTACGCATAACATCCTGTAAAAAAACATCAACTCTGCTATTTACAATTATTCGATTGTACTAATGTGTGTCAATAAATAAAACTGTTGATCATGCCCAATCACGAATTTCTGAAATGAGGTTAAGATTCAAATAAAATTAATCTGTGCCGAATTTTGTCTAGATATCTACATCTATGTGTATGAGATTTTTTTGGCTTAAAGTGATTAAAGGGAGGGGGTTTATATGGGACCGATTGTTTAAATGGACGCACCAATACGCAGTTCACATAGTACCTGTTATAAAAGTTATCATTGCCAAATTTTATATTATACCAACATTTCTAAGGAAGTTATATCATTTGTACAAAAAATTCTAAGGAAGTTATATCATTTGTGGTATTTGTATGGGAGCTATGGTCACATATGGATCGATTCCAATAAAATTTGGTAATATTATTTAGGTTGCAATAAAATATTTTTGGTTAAAATTTAATGTAAATAAAAATATAATTTGATAGTTAATGGGCATAATCTTAAATTCCAGAAAGATTTTTGTATGGGGGTAATGTGTAATTTTGGACCAATTCTTACAATTAATAATAAGCACCATTTCTGTTCAGCACAAACGCATACATTTGGTGGTGAGGGTAGAAAAACGAATATTCCAAAAAGAAAATTAAAAATTATTACTATCTTTCTGTTCTAATACACACACTACCATAGATAGAGAGGATATTATGCTATTGTACTGAAGTATGTAACAGATAAAAACAAATTTGTTTTGAACCCCCCCTTTAGTGTACCAATCGATTAAGTCCGTTTGGCTGGATGGCATACACCAAAAAAAGTCTTTATTTCTAGATTGTAGTCGATTGTGTCGACTGCTGGCCCATACTAGTAATACTTGATGTATAATTTAATTTTTCTGATCATTAACCCTCCATTACTAACCTCAGGGTCGAATCGACCCAGACACGCAAACTTTTTAAATTAAAAAAAAACAAGACGATATTTTAACTCAAGATTTATGTGTAATCTAAATTTGTTCATATTAGAACGTTTATAAACAATAAACATAAGGAATATTTATGATATTATGCATATTAAATTATTTAAAATAACAGCCTGGGTCGACTAGACCCATGGTTAGCAATAATGTAACAAAGATTAATTATACCGTTATACAAAAGATTAATTTTAGTCATACCAACTTTTCTTTCTTACATTTTACTATTATATTTCAGGTTTCAAATGCACTTTATTTGACGTCAATATCTTAAAAACTCATAATTTTAAGCGCAATTCGGCTGGATAACTTTTTTTTTACTTGTTTTTAGCGATGTTGTAATGAATACAAACTTAATTGCAATTTAAATATATAAGTTTTTTAACACACCATTGCATATTAAAATTTAACAATAAAAGACTAAAATCTACCAATAGAAGTATACGTTTTATCATTCTATAAGTTGAGATGATTTAAATGGATAATTCAATTGATGGGCCGATAAGACCCATGGTTAGTAACTATGCGACATAATTTAAGGTAAGTAATGCAGGTTTAATACAATAATTTTTGCCAAATCCTACCCCACCCCTGAACTCTTAATATTATACATGCATGTAATATTATTTTAGGTGCTTTAACTGCTTAAAATAGAACTAACAGAAGACTCATCAAAATATAAATTGCGTTAAAAAAATTGATATTTATTCACACATTCATTAATTAACACAAACTAAGTTTAAGAAATGCAATTTAAACTAAATTAAAAGTAAAAAACCTTTTTAGAAAACGAGCTTTTATTTGAATGCACTAAAAAGAAAATAAATAATTTTTTGCTTTAAAATTTTTACTATCAAATTATAACGTCATTATATCAACTTATAACGTCATTACACAATTTATATAATATAAAAGCTTGTCGCGAGATTTCAATATTTATATTTACTTATTTTGAAAATTTTAAAAGCTAAAATCAAGTTAATAATTAACTTGCTTTTCTGCACAAGTTAATCTCGCGACAAGCTTTTATATTATATAAATTGTGTAATGACGTTATAATTTGATAGTAAAAGTTTTAAAGCAAAAAATTATTTTTTTTTCTTTTTAGCGCATTCAAATAAAAGCTTGTTTTCTAAAAAGGTTTTTTAATTTTAATTTATTTTTTACTTTTTTGCGCATTTGAATAATAATTACTTTTTAAAAAAGAATTTTTACTTTTAATTGTTTTTAAAACTTGCATACGTATTCTCATTGTATCTAGAGTGACCACTTTATTTTTCGAGTTATTCTTAGCAAACCCTTTAATTTGATACCCATATTGTAAAAGTGCATTAAAAATAACTAGTCCGCCATCTTGGTTGTAGCGCCATATTTGATTTAGAGTGACCACTTTATTTTTCGAGATATTCCTTTAATACCGATTTTGTAGAAGTGCATTAAGAATAACTAGTTCGCCATATTGTGTGTGCCCACCATATTTGATTTAGAGTGTCCACTTTATTTTTCGAGATATTCCTAGCAAGCTCTTTCATTTAATAACCATTTTGTAGAAGTGCATTAAAAATAACTAGTCCGCCATGTTGTGTGTAGCCGCCATATTGGATTTAGAGTGACTACTTTATTATTCGAGTTGTTTTTAGCAAGCCCCTTGATTTGCTACCCATATTGTTGAAGTGCTTTAAAAATAACTAGTCCGCAATGTTATGTGTGACCGCCATATTGGATTAAGAGTGATCACTTTATTTTTCGAGTTGTTCTTAACATGCCCTTTCATTTGAAACCCATATTGAAGAAGTGCATTAAAAATAACTAGTCCGCCATGTTGTGTGTAGCTACCGTATTGGATTTACAGTGACCACTTTATTTTTTGAGTTGTTATTAACATGCCCTTTCATTTGATACCCATATTGTAGAAGTGCATTAAAAATAACTAGTCCGCCATGTTGTGAGTGGCCGCCATATTGAATTGAGAATGACGTCACACAGTTTACCATGCATTGTCATCCAAACCGAACGTGTCTACAAAATTTCAGCTCAATCGGTTGAAGATAACTGCTTCAAAATTGAGTTGCTAGATTCCACCCGAACAAACATGCATTCATACATTGTAAGTTAAAAAAAAGCTTTTAAAAATAAAGTTTGTTTTGTTAAAATAAAAATTTGGGTTTATCATATTGAGGGTTCAAAGCTGAACCGAACCAAGTCATAAAATAAAATGCATATATGTATTTCAAAACTGGTGTGAAATTCTTCGCAAGGTTTAACTTTATCGAGTTTTGTAACGGACTAAATCAAAAAGTTTTTCGTTCCAAAGGTAACGGTAATAAACCCATGTCAATGGCTCCAGAAATTAATGGAAATTCACTTGCTCAAACTCAAAATATTATCGAATTTTCATTTTTGACTTGGTTCACTTCAGCTCTGAGCCCTCCATATACTACTGGAAAAACTGTAGCAAGCGTTGTGAGGCGTGCGTGACAAAGGGTTCAAGGCTTTTATCAAGAAATTACAAAACTTTTTGGCTGCGAATAAGTGATTTAAGAATTCTCTTATATTCATCTTCCTTTTAGGAAGATGATGATGCAAAAATTAGGAAAACACACTTGAACTGTAAAAATTACTTCCACTTTTTGTGGCGTGCGTCACAAGATTTTGTGATCAATAATTTCGTAACAAATACCTGCTAAGAAATTATGATATATGCCATTCGTAAATACATATTAATGTCACTTAATACTATATATCAGTTGAAGCTATCTCTTTTGAAAGACCAAAAAATGTTTATATATCACTTAGATAACGCGTGCGTATATAGCGCTCATTACGCAGGATTTGCCCATACACATAAAATATTAGGAATAATAATTTTTTACAAGGTTATATTTATTTTGTTGGGATCAAGATTTGTCGCTCATTCTCCGTTTTCTACTCTGCTCACCTTTCGTACAATGAAATAAGCCTCGTTTTATTCGAAATATGTTAAGCTTAATGTTTTTAGACCAAAACTGTGATTTTTGTCGCAATTTTTTTATGAATTTTTAAAGAACAAACAATTTTTTTTTTCCAAAATATAAACTTTTTTCAAAAATTCAACGATATCTCTGAAACTACAGGGTATATTTAAAAATAATGTAAGCACGGTTTAGAGATAGTATTGTTGCCAAGTTTGGGATTTTGTTTTTAACTGATTACGGTCAACCGTTTTAAAGTTATTAAAATATATGTTGTGAAAGTGCCTTAAATTTGGACATAACGGTATATCTCGAAAAGTAGAGCTGTTAGAGAAAAATGGAGATTAAATTGAAATCGGCGACCTCAAATTAGTAAAACATTGCAATTAAATTTCATACCGCACAAAAAAATTTCAAATTTGTTGTACTGTGAAATCATTAAAAAGATCATAAAAAACGAAAATATCACATTTTTAAATTCTTTTAATTTAGTTATTATCGCACTTTTATAAAAATGAATGGTCAAGCTAGTAAATTTTCGTTTATTTTCTTATAGGATTTTTATATCTTATCCGAATTCAGCTCATAATAGCTTAAAATTATAAAACTATGAATTTTGTTATTAGTTGTGGTACAAACATCTTCTTAAGAGACAATAATTGGTGAAAATTATTGTCAAAGTAATTTTTGGGAATATATAATTTTTAAATAAAAGATTTTGATTTTCGTGATTTATTCCCAATTTGCTTTCTTGATTAATACACTGAAACTTATTGTTGGAGGATAAGCTGATTGCTATGCTCATTTCACTGGTTGCTTAGGCCAGATTATCAGGAACTCTACACCCAAAAACTTTAGAAAAGCTAAAAATATATGACATGGGCAGTTCCAGCGAAAAGTCTACTTTTTTTCACGTAACGCCAGAAGTAATTATAATTGTTTCTCAAACAATTTTATATGTATAGTTTACTTTTTTATATTCTGGTGTTCTAGCTCTACATTTTGTTACGAAAGGGATAACAATGGAAAAACATGGTCCTAAAATACAACCTTCTTTGCATTTTGACGTTACATTAAAAAAATATGCTTTTCGCTGAAAATGCCCATATGTACCTTTAAACGAGCAAAGATTTTTAAATTTGGTAGCTTGAAAAATAAATCTATATAAGTCCAAATCTTACTAAAAAAGGTTTTATACAAAACGTCTTGCTCAATTCGCTTATTCAGTTTTGTTCAGTCTTATTCAGTTTTGTTCAGTCTTATTCAGTTTTGTAATACAAGTTAAAATCCACTTCCGTTTTTTAACGTCACGCCAGCGCATGTATTTGCTTATATCTGCAAATCCTTAGCGTCGATTGCTGTAATTTTTTTTCTGAATATAGTGCTACTTCATTACTTCGTATATATAATCACCTTTTTTACAAATTTGACTTCTTCATATAATTTTTTAAAATTTTGTGGTACAAATATCACGATACGTCAAAATTGAAATGCCCATATGCAAACAAAACCGTGTAGTTAATGAGAATTACAAACACTAAAAATTTTTTAGCCTAAGCTGTAGGGAGTTCATTTGTTTGGTTGATCACGAATTGTAACGTAGTGTATATACTTATGTTTATATACATAAGAATGTAAGCATCAGAGAACTGCAAAATCACAATGTTTCTTGATTTATTCATATGCTCAAATTTACACATTTGATTTTTGCATTGATTCGTTTTTTATTGAAAGTGCTTTGTTTGCATTTTTGTTGCGCTCGCAATATAACACGATTGTGTAAATTCAAATGGCACACATTCTTATACTTTTGCATTCAAGTAGTCATTGTCCACTCGATGAGACGCTTTGTTAACATTAACAACAATAAACCACTCGATGAGACGCTTTGTTAAAATTAACAACAATAACAAGAATACATTGTACATACATACAGAACTACAGCTGCAAATAACAGGACCAGTCCAAACACGCGTGTAAAGAGTAGTCCACAAGGGACCAGGACTAGTCCAAAACTAACCCAAACGTATGGAAAAACCTGGTCTATTTAACATTACGATGTCCTAGGAGAGGACCATATAACCCACCTTTGGACCACTTAGGAGTAGTTTTAAAACTACTCCATGGTATACTCGATAGGATTAGTTTTGAAGTCGTTTAAAAACGAAAGCATGTCGTTAAAAAAAGAAGACATGTCGTCTCACTTCAAACGCTTTTTAACAATGACATGGTCCATGCTTGCATTACATCGGACTAGTCCATGGAGTAGTCCATTTTATCAAAATTTTATTTGCAAGGACTGTACTTTTTAAGATGAAAAAAAGTCTGTTTCTATGGAAATTGCTTGTACCTACATATGTATGTGCATTTAGTTTCATTTCCATTTTTTTTTCTTGTACTACGCATAGTTACTGCTGAATGTCTTCATGAGAATTAATTGCTTGATTTCTGGCTTTTTTGTTTGCATTTTTTTTTTCTTTACCAAAACAATCATTGTCGCACCGAACACACAAACATCTTTATTAAAAGACGAAGCTAACGATGGTATAAATAACAAAGCACGATGTGCATTATTTGAATGACTGCAAAACAGCAGCGAATGTTTGCGGTTGCGCAAGTTTGATTGTATGACCGCAAGCGAGTGTATTTGTTCATGTTCATTTAATGCGATTTTTTTGCAATTGCACAAAGCCGTTCTCTGGTAAGTATTTACATACATATTTTGTTAAACAGTTTTTATTATATACACATATTAATATTTTTAATGTAGATACCACTTTTTTACTAACAAAACAACACACTCATTAGATAACACAACAAACAATTTTTTAAATATTGTTTATTAAAAAAAAATGCAGTTTGTTAAAAATAAAGTTTGGGAAATAATATGATTCTTCTAAATAATATGACAGATGACAATTCAGTCAGTGAACAGGTTTCTATAGAAAACTCATTTATTAAAACCAACGTTTTGGAAATAATTTTCGAAAAAATTGCAGATAGCACTATTCGAATATAAGTCCTCTAGATGGTATACACCAAGAATGATAGAAATAAAGATTACGACATCAGGCAGATATAAAAAGTTTTTTTTCTGCGCATGTAGGAACTGTGACGTTACACAACCTTCGTTCTCATTGGCTAATAATTTTTAACCTTCAAACTATTATGTTTATGTGTAAAAATGACAGTGGCACAATTTATTATTTTTCGATTTAAATTATTTGAAAACTGAAAATTTTTTATAAGAAGTTCCTTTTTTCTTCATAATTTCATTATTAACTTACATAAATATATATTAGCTATAGTTTAAAATATAGTCATTCAATTAAAAGGACGCAACACGTTAGTTTTTCGCACAATTTCCCGATTTGATTCTTTGCGGCTAATTTGTTGGCATTTGCCCCCTGCACACTTTATGTTTTTTCTCTTTTCTGCTCTCTTCTATTTTTATTTAGATTTTATTTTTCTTAATTATGCTACTTTAAACACACGTTTTAATACTTTTTAAAATTGTATTTATTGTAACAATATTTTTAATATAAAATATTAAGCAAAATTCTTAGTTTTTTGACAATTAATATGTATTTTTTAACTGATCAAATTAATTGCAGGGTTGCCAACTATCACGTAAAACATACATTTTTTGTAAAAAATTAATATTTTCACATATAAAAGAGACTTGGTAATCTTATCAAGGAAACTGCTGCGTCATCAAACGGTAAAACATGCGCAAGGCGTAATCTTTATTTCTATCATTCCTGCTATACACATACTCCTATGCGTATGATTTATATTTATATTTTTAAATCATACGCCCAATAACACTTAGCACCATACAAATTAAAGTACATGCATATTGTTATACATATATTTAAAACGTTGCATACTTTTTGGGTTATTATTTTTTTTTTAATAAAATAAAATTTCATAAATTTCATTTTTAATATGCGCCCCAACAAAAATTTCGAAATTAAATTTCAAAGAAAATTTCTCAATATGTTATGCATGCCAAAGAGTAAATAATTTCCAATAAACCTTTTTAGAAGATAATAGAATAATATTTTATTGGCCATCGCTTCTCGGTGAATATCAAAAGAAATTCCCGCATAATACTAAGATACCAATTCTACATCGTATGCAAATATTTTCTAAAGAATTTTCATGTGATATAAATTGTATTTATACATTTCTGTTATTTGAATTTCATTCTATGCAAAAATAGCAGGAATATTTGAGAAGATACAGGTATAAGCACAGCAACAAACACATAAAAAAAATATTTAACACATCCCTTCCCTCCAAGCAATTGGCAGAGTAATTTTCGATTATCAACAAAATCTGAACTACTTCGTTACATTTGGTAGTTAAACAATAGATTTTGCGGGATTTAGCAACAACAAAATACGTAAGAATCGAATAATGAGTTCTAAAATTATACTTTTTCGTCACTTTAAAAAGTTGTTCAGATAATTGTAACAGTTATTAAATTGCAACAACAGCGAAAGTGAACATTGCCCATGTAATATTGACTTCTTCGCAACGATTTGCAGTAAAAAGTGAAAATCAAGCACAAAAGCAATTTGCCTAAGTTATGGCAGTTTTTACTTAAATCTCTATTTGATAGGTGGTGCTTGAGTGTGACATAGCATAAAGCTGTAAAACAAAGTTAAATTTTAAATATTTAAAAATTAAAGGCCTGTTCGTCGATAGCGAATGAAGACTTCGTTCGCTTAAATAACATTTAAAACAAAAACAAATTATAAAATATTGTTTTTGTTTTGCATGTAAGCTAAGCGAACGAAGTCTTCATTCGCTATCGACGAACAGGCCATAAATTCTTATATTGTTCTGAAAGTTAAGAACCCACTGGATCCAAAAGTTACAGCACGTTCTAGTACACAAAATTATTAAATGACTGCACAAAACAGCCCAAACTCACTGTCAATCAGTAAAGTCGTTTTGATTAACATAATACGGTGTCATGTGAAAAAAAAATTTAAAATTTAAATTGAATTGAAAATTAAGTCGTTATAAAATTTTACAAGAAAAAAAAAATAAAATGATTTTTAAAAAAATAGAACAACAATAATTTGGTGGTTTTTGTATAGAACAAAAATATAATAAACAAAATGCCGAACGACAAGTTTCAAGTCGTGGAAAATACACCGTTATATATGTCAACGACGCCATTTTTTAATGTGAAAGCACGAAATGTTGCTACGGAATGGGCCAACTGGAGTAAGCAGTTTAAGATATTTCTATTGGCTTCGAGTTTGGAAAAGGAATCTGAACAAAGAAAAGTTGCGCTACTGTTGCATCATAAAGGGCCGGCGTGCCTGCATATTTTCAATTCGTTTAACGTCAATATGGACACAATAAAATAAAAAGCAAGTCATTAGCTTAAGTTATTTGAAGCTTATTTTATTCCTAAAACTAACATTGCCATGGAACGACATGCGTTTTTTACGCGACAGCAGAAAAATGAGGAATCCATTGGGCAGTATGCGACAACTTTAGAGAATTTGAGTAATTCTTGTGAGTTTGGTTCGTTGCGTGAAAGCTTGGTAAAGGATATTTTTATTTGTGGGCTGTCACAAAACAATAAAAATATCAAAGAACGTTTGTTGAGTGAATGAAATATCGATTGGAAGAAAGCTTTGGAGATTGTCAAAAGTATAGAGATGGCGAAGGAAAATTTAACCAGTATACAAAATGAACAAAAGGAGGAAGAGCCAGTGGTAGCAGCAATACAACATTTACATGAGAAGCAAACATATCAAAAACAACAACAACGGCAATATCAGAAGCAGCCGTATCAAACACAAATATATCAAAAGCAATCGTATCAACAGCAGCAAAAACATCAAGTGTCGACCATTTGTAAAAAATGTGGCCAAAAACACAACAACAAGTACCCGGCTGAAGGCGTTACATGCAATGCATGTGGCAGATTAAATCACCATGCGAGGATGTGTTTTTCAAGAACTTCTGGTGATTCAAACAGGAACAAATATGTAAGGAATGTTTTTGATAATACTGAAGAAGATGAAGAAAGTCTATTTGTTGGAACCATTGGTGAGAAGCTTAGTACAAATATTTGGAACGTCAGCGTAGAATTAAATGGGAAAGCAGTAGTTTGCCAGGTGGATACGGGGCCCAAGCGAATCTGATGTCAATCAACACTTTCAATGCCTTAGGTATCAGTAGATAACAAGGTATATAATAATATATTTACGTTTAGTGGGGAAAAGTTACCCGTAGTTGGGCAGGGTTTTGTCGATTTTTTATAAAGTAACGTGGCTTATACTGCATCTTTCTATATTGTGAATATGAAATGTAACAATATAATTGGTCTTGAAATGGCCACTACAATGAATTTAGTTAAAAAAGTAAATAAAATAAATTGTGAGACAATTATGGAAAAGTACAGAGGGATTTTTCATCGTTTAGGTCAGCTTAAGAAAGAGTGTCATTTGCTAATTAAAGAAAATTGTCCACCGGTAATAGATCCTCCGCGTCGTGTACCGTTTAGCCTTCATGAACCATTAAGACATGAAATTTAAAGAATGATTAAATTAAATGTTATCACTGATGCTAAAGAACCTACAGATTCGGTTTATTCAATAGTCCTAGTAACAAAATCAAATGGTAATTTGAGATTGTGTTGGGATCCGCGGAATTTAAATAAGGTTATTGTGCGACCCAGATTTGATATGCCTACAATAGATGAATGCAAATCTCGTATGAGTGGTTCAAAAATTTTTAGTTTGCTAGATGCTAATTCTGGTTTTTTGATGATTCGTCTTGATGATGACTCATCTAGGTTATGTAATTTTAATACCCCATTTGGAAGAAATCGTTTCTTACGTTTGCCATTTGATAGAACTTTTTGGTGATATTTCAGGTTTAGTAATATATACGGACGATTTTTTAATACATGCATCTATTGTGGAGAGGTATAACGAAATTTAAAGGCAGGTCCTGGAAAGGGGAAATAAAGTGGGTCTAAGATTTAATAAAACAAAGTCATAAATTTTCAGAACTGAAATAAAGTTTATTGGGCATATTTTTAGTGGGCTGGGTGTAAGACCCGATGACAAAAGAATATAATCTTTTATTGACAATTTGTCACATAAGAACAAACATTTGAGGGATCTTTTGAAAAATTATTCTGTATGAAGGTGGAACAGTGAACAGCAGACTGAACTCGAAAATGTAAAAAAAGAAATTACAAAAGCTCCGGTTTTAACGTACTACGATGTAAATAAACCAATTACAATATCAGTGAATACTTCGAAGTTTGCTGTGGGCGCGGTTATAATGCATGGCAAAAACCCTGTAGCGTATGCATCTGCATGCCTGACAGACTGTCAGAGGAATTATGAACAAATTGAAAAGGAACTGTTTGCTATATTTTTTGGGTGTACACGTTTCCATCAATATATTTATGGTAAAAATGTTACTGTTGAAACAGATCACAAACCTCTTGTTCCACTGTTTAATAAACCTCTATATTCCAACGCGCCTTCAAAGATTCATGTTGAGATTGTTATCGTATAATTTAACTGAAGTGTATAAACCAGGTAAGGATCTTTTTATTGCCGATACCTTGTCTAGGGCACCACTTAGGGAGAAAATTATTTCTAATTTAGACAAAGATATTGATTTACAATGAAACTCGTTATTATGCCAATTGGAACTACCGGAAAATAAAATTGAGCAAACTAAACTGGAGACTGGGAATGATCAAGTTTTTAGGAAAATTATGGACTATGTGAGAGACGGTTGGCCGGTTAATAAGAGACAGGTAGATGGAAAGGTAAAACAAGTTTATCCAATTAAAGATGAGATAAGTGTGGTGAAGGGTACTTTGTTCAAAAACAAACTTATTTTAGTGCCAAAAAGCTTAAGATCGAAAATGTTACAGTATGTACATGAGGGTAATATGGGAAGTCAAGGTTGCCAGACTTTGGCAAGGGCTTCAGTTTATTGGCCCAACATAAATAATGATATGTTTAACAAGGTATACAATTGCAGCATTTGTTTAAAATACAGAAATGCTAATCCTAAAGAGAATTTGAAAACTCATGATATATATAACCTTGGTACAAAGTCGGATGTGATTTATTTGAATTTGATAGGAGAATGTGTTTGATAGTCGTAGACCATTATTCAAAGTTTTTTGAAGTCGAAGTTTTGAGTTCTGGTTATTCTTCTATACAGGTGATAACGAAACTAAAATCAAATTTTGCTAGACAAGGTATTCCTACTATTTTAATTTCGGATAACGGGCCGCCTTTCAATTCAAAGGATTTTAGACAATTTTGTATTGACTGGGGTATTGACAGTATTACATCGAGTTTATATTTATCTCGTTCAAATGGTCTTGCGGAAAGATCTATTCAAACAATTAAGAATATTTTGTATAAATGCAGGGATTCTGGTACAGATCCATATATTGCTTTTTTACAGCATCGAACAACATCAAAAAATGATATGCCAAGTCCTTCTGAATTGCTAATGAGCAGAAACTTACGTACGAAATTGCCTTCGTTTTCGAATGATTTAAAGCCAAAATTAGTAAATCTGAAAGAGGTTAGCGAACAATTTAGACAAAGACAATTAAAGGCCTCTCGGAATTACAATAAGAATTCAGTTAACCCATTAAGGCCCGAGCCATGATCCCATTGAGCTACAATGATGAAACTTTTAAAATTTTATTGTTTATACCTAAATATGAAAGAAAACAAAATTTTGGGCAAATCGGATACGTGGGAGCCCAGATAACCGCCGTTGTGAAAACGTAACGCTGGGCCTTAACGATATAAAAATTAAGCGCATTTGCAAACATTTTAAATTAAAATTTTTTATTCACGTCTTTAGGAAACAAAAATTAAAAAAGATATTTATATACATTTCATTTTTAATTAAATTATGATATGCTCCAAAGCACTTTGGGTGCACTGCTACGTCACATTTCTCACATTTGTAATTGATCGGTTCATAATTTACCATAGGCCCCATATAAAGCACACTCTGGAAAAACACTTTAGTAGGCCTAAAACCATAACAAATAATTCTATTGTAATAAATTTTGTTCTGACAGGTCCAATATAATTCCCACTCCTGAAATATCCTAGCTGTCAGTGGATGGTATCAGATATTTGGCACAGCCGAATATAGCCCTCTTACTGGTTTTTCTTTAATATCCTGGGAGAGGATAATTTCACATTACTTGTTCGATTTTCTCTTACTGTACCTATTGAAGTAACCCTTGGGGGAAATTTTTGTCAATTGTTACAGCAGACTGGTCCTCGGATTTGTGAAAATAGAACAAGTTCAAAAAGATGAATTTATGACAAGTGAAAGGAGAACTTATCATCTAACTAGTATATTAGGAATAAAAAGCGTAAAAAATTACAGTTCAGTCTTCACCGAAGGTGTTACACTTTTTTTGGGACTTGTTTTATTGAAATATGACAACCACATGTTAAAGTGATATGTAGGTCTTATTCATATAAAGTGTTAGAACTAGAACCGGTCTCTATCACCAAAGACCTATCACGAGACTACTTTGGTGTAAGTTCGCTTCCTTCTAGGAAAATAATACACTTTGGGCATAAGAAAAAAAAGAATTGTCATAGAGAATTTACCTACTGCGAAATATCCTGCATTTTTCAAATTGGCCATTAGTTTGAAAAAGGTAAAAAAATTATCGAAAATTTCAAAACACATAAATAACAACAACTGAGGAGGTCCATAACAAAACGCAATAATTACACCATAAGATATTTTTGGATAAACGACAAAATGTAATTTAAGTAAGTAGCACATAATTTTTTTAAAAAACAATTATTGAAGTATTATTGTCTACAAAAAATAATATTAATCACAAATTAATTATTTTATCTGACAGTTTGTTTTAAAGTTATTTCGATAACAAATTTGGAAAATATTGCGTTTTGGTCCGAATCCATAGTATTTATTTCATTTTGCTATGAATTGTACGAAAATATTACTCACAATCAACATAACAAAAGCAAAAGATATTAACTAAACAAAAATTCCTTACGTTTTACAGTTATCTCAGAGTTACCACCAGAGCATAATTTATTTATCAAGTTGACTTTTTTTAAATTTCTTGTAAAGATTTATTGCAAAGATGTGTAATTATTGCATTTTGCTCTGAACCAGTATATTTGATATTGATCTGCAGTGTAGTTATTGAGTTTTGGAATGCTTTATAATGAAGGTAATATAGATTTCAATGTGTAGAATGGGATTCAATCAAAAAATCAAAAAACTTGAAAAATGTAATTATTGCGTTTTGTTATGGACCTCCTCAACTTATAATTAACATATATACAAGTTTTTATTTTGTTGTTTTAAATAGCAAATGATTGTACAAATATATTTGATTTGATAATTTTATGTAATTTGTATATGGTATATGCCCAGTGTTGCGTTTTCGCATCACGGATATATCCAATCATAAAAAAAGTCTCAAATGTCTACGATGATTGGATTTTTCAGTAGAATTAATATTGTTCGTATGTTAGCTACCTCCTTCAGAAGTTTCAGATAGGTATATTATATGTTACTTTATTTTTTTTTTAGCTTTTTTCAAAAGTACCCAAAAAACAGGAAAAATTAAACATTTAAATTAAAAATTTTTATAAAAAAAACTTATGTATGATACAAATCCAAAAACAGGTCGATTAGATATAAAGTTAAATTTTATTTCACTGTACTTTATAACAATATCACGTAACAACAAAATGCCTGAGGGAAGGTTTAAGTGAACGTTGCGAAAAAGCCACTCAGGGCCTTAATGGGTTAACCTAAAACCAATTGAGGTGGATAAACAGGTTTATTTTAAGAAAAATCTAACATCAAAATGTAAACGTAAGGAGCCTAGATCATTTTTAGTAAGGGATGAAAATGGTCGGGTTTATAGAAGAAACAGACAACACATTTTGAAAATAGGACGAAAATCGGACAATATGGCAAAGGGAAAAAAAGGGAGGACAGAAATCTGATAGTGACGAGAATGTCTATTAAGATTTTGTTGTAAGGGGTGATAACAGCTATTTGGTTATGAATAATGATAATGTTTATACTGATCATAATGTTGAAAATGTTAGTGCAAATCGTAATAATGAAAATGTTAATGTTAGAAACTTGGAAAATGTAAATGATGGAATTGATACTAATAGGAACGATAACGATATGTATACATCAAAATATGGTAGAAAAATAATACCGCCTAATAGATTAAATTTATGAAGTATTTTTATGTATCATAAATTTAGTAATTTTTGTATCATATTTATCTTTATAAAAAAGGGGGATATTATGATAGTAAGTCCTATATGGTAACCCTTAAATGTATTTAAAGTAATTGATAATTATAAGTAACCATAAGTTCTACTATAAGCAATTATAATTGTATTATTATAATAAAGACAGTCAATCAGTAAAGTCGTTTTGATTATCATAATAATGACTTTAATAATTTTTGTTGAAAATTAGTGTAAATTTTTTTCTAGTGAAAATAAATGAAAACAAATTTTTAAAATTATTTTTGCAAAGCTTTAAAAAGGTTAGTGTTAAAAAAAAATGTGTGACTTTCTGCAAATTTCTTTAAAAAAAATTTGTCCACATTAGGTTTTTAATTTTAAAACATTAATGGCCAAATTCATTAATTTATGTAAAAATATGTTTTTTAAATCCAATTAAACAAATTTATATGAAAAACTATGTATATTTAAAAAAAGAATTTATATTTAAAAAGAATTGGTGAAATTGGCCAAAACAATTGTTATACCTAATATACTGTAGATGTGAGTTTCTGCTCAATTGTTTTTTATTTTACTCAGACTCGTCTAACAAAAACAAAGAAAGTTAACAGTAAAATGTCCCATTCTTTATTATTAAGAACAATAAGAAAAAATCAACTTCAAAAGACTACTTTTTACAGCCAAAAACGATACTACTAAATTCAATTGATATTCAACTACCAAAGCGCTCTAATTCGTCATAAAATATAGTCACTGAGTAGATTCTTAATGGAAAAATTACCATAGTGGGACACTTCTTCCCGAACGATGTTACTACATCAATAAGAATTGAATAGCAGAAGCGATAGATTTTTACTAAATGGGTAAACTATTTAGATTATTTTTCGATCGAAATTGTTTGCAGGGTTGTAAATATGTGTATGCATGTGGTTTACAGTATAGACATGGTTTTACTTTCAACGGCAATTGGATTGAAATACGCAAATTCTTGACGACTCTTTTTTTGTGGCAATATAAATAATTGAAATAAAGTAAAATGTATATGGCTGAAAACTTTATTTTATTTATTAAACCCCATATTCATAATTTTTTTTATTTTTTGAATTATTAAAGGTTTATTGAACAAATTTTCATAGAAAATTCATTTCATTTACCTTTTATAAACCTGAAATGTTTCTATGAATATGTGGGGTAATTGTATTTATATTTATTTTAAGGTAAGAAACTATATAATTTTTTTTTTTTTATGAAGATTTTTTTCGACATGCATTTAACTTAAACAAAATATCTCCGCTTTAACCTGCAACTCGTAGCCGGATACGCGACTATCGAAACTTCGGAAATAAAAACAAACAGTGTGTGTGGCACAAACGAAATCTCGCCATTTGGCTATATTTGATACAAGTTGTTTGAGTTCTCTCCAGCGGATGTTGTTTCGAAAAGTTGATGAATCAAGTTTGCATCTGAAGGTGTGCGAAACACGCCCAACTCTGTGTGTTTTACAACGAATATTCCAATTTCTAGCAGTTTTGGTTATTTCTTTATGTGGTCGTCGAAGCTTGTGACCAATCCAGCGCCATTTAAGGCCAGATTATTCTTAATCTACTGCGATGCTGTTTTTCAGGATTCGCAGGCGTAAAAGAGAGCAGAATTAAAACTGCTGATCTCAGACCTCCTCGAGATGACAGTGAACTTCCATACAGGTCGTTATATACAAAACGACATTATATGCCTTTGAAATTGCCAGCTTTCGTAAGTGTGCTGCCAAGGTAACAGAATCTATTTGTTACCAATGAATTTTGACATTAATCTATGCAGCGCTTCGTTGGATCGATGAAACCTGTTTCATTAAAAGGATTTAATGAAACATTACATTTGATCTATGAATATTATTCATTGGATGAATACTTCAAATAAAGTAAACATTTTTTTTTATTTTTTTTAATTTTTTATATATTTTTATTTTTTTTAATTATTTTTTTTTATCTTTTCTTTTTTTTTTATTTTACTTTATTTTATTTTTAATTTGTTTCTGTCTCTGGCGGGATTCGATCGTGCAACCTCGGTGCTGATAGACTAGCTCGCTACCAGCTAGTCTACCGGGGCAGTGTAGTTTTTGTATTAAAAAACTATGTTTTTTACTCAATTAAGAGCGTAAATATGAGATTAAATTGTCCATAATAACAATAACAACGTTGATTAAAAGTGGATTGAAAGTTTTTGTTTCATTACTATAATGACACTTTTATTGTCATAATGAAAATTTAAATTTATTTATTTATTGAAATATGTTGCTTTTATAAAAAAAATTTTTTGATTTCATAAATTTAATGGCATACATGTAACATTCGATGTATGAAATTATTAAATCTTACATTTTTTAATTAAAAATTAAACATTTTTTTAAGGAAACTATAATTTTGTATTAATTTATTAATATAGTTATGTTTGTATATTGTTTTTTTATGTTCCCAATTAAAATTTTTTGTTTAACTTGGACAAACTTAAGTTTTCATATTTTTAACGTAATTACGAAATCCAATGAAGCGATTTTAACGAAAATACTTCATTATAACTATGCAATTCCATTTAGACAATGAACATTTTCATTTACCCAAGGAAAGTTTTTTTATGAAAATGATTCATTAAATATATGAAGAATTTTTCTTTCAGTGTACTAACTTTTTTTAGCTTAACACTTTATATTCGGAATTAGTTTTTGTTAGGAGTATTGTAGCGCATTAGATAACTCTTCAATGTTTATTTTTAAGCCGGCGCTTAACAATTCTGCACCCCTTGGATATGTGCCCTTTTTATGATCCTTTGGGTCAATACGACCCAACAATAAAATGTAAACAACATTTCGTCCCCTTAATATAACAATAGCGTATGTGCTCATACGCTATTATTTTTTTATTGCATATTTAGAATCTCCATCATTGAGTTTATGTCTGGTCAAAATTTCGTCAAATTCTACTTCAAAAAGGTGGGTCAAAATGTCGTTGGAAAAAATAGTGTATAAATTCCTGTTCAAAATTTTACTTCAATAAGTGTGTAAGCTCTTATGCGCTATTTTACTTGAAATTTCCACTCCAAAGTTGTTAAAAGAACAATAGTGTATACGCATTATACTCCATTTTAGGCTGTAGAAAAAAATATAATTTACTTTAAATCATAAAATAGCTTATAATTATATACACTATTGTTTGAGAAATAGTTTCATTCCGGCCATCGAAAGCTGCATGATCTCCAAAATTTGTGCAAGAAGAATGTTATTCCTCGTGGCTCGCAGTCATTTTTATTTAACTTGCAAGGTGGAAAGAAGCGAAATTGTTTAGATGAGCCAGATGTAGCAGAGGAGGAGAAAGAAGACGAATGAACTTCTAGTTACTTATGATTTACGCAATGTATTCCTTAATTTGTCATAATGTTTTGTAGATAATTACCCAAATTGGAAAGTAATGAATATGTGCCACTGAATTAACCAAACTATGAATTAATCACTGTTTTATAATGTTACAAATTGATATTTTTGAGATCAAATATTTTAATAAAAACACCGTAAAATTATTGAATCAAACAGCGTATACTGTACAAAATAAAATAGTCTATCGGAATTCCTTAAAAAATAAAAAAGCCTATATGGAGGACTTGCACTTTGAATGACATAATTATGGTCTTAAAGGATGCGTAGAATAAAAAAAAATTGGTCAATTTAAAGACAAGAAACGGTATTATATATTCGTCGAAAAATCCAATATGAAGAATTTTTATTTACCGCGATATTGAGGTTTAAATAGACATCCGATTTGATAAAAACTTTAAACACGATTTTCTCAAAAGCCGAAAAAATTATACGCTATTGTTATATTGAGGGGACGATTTCATATTTAAGTGTAATAAAAAATAAAAGCGATTTTATTGATTATTTGACTGAACAAATTATTGATCGATGATTCTGTGAAGATGAACTCAATTCAATAGGAACAAAATTTTAAAGTGGAATTAAACTTGTTGGGTCATATTGACCCAAAGGATATTAAATGTGTGCAAACCATGTTTTTTGGAGGTGGGGAGGACAAATTTAGATTTTATTATTTTCATTTAAATTTATAATTTTCGTCCCTGTCATGGATAAATTAAAGTTTCTCATCCATATCGTATATTTAAAAAAACAAATTTTGCGTTTTAAAACCAAAATTGGGTCAAATTGACCCAAGGAGTGAAGAAGGGTTAAAGCTTCGCTTTTAACGCATTCGATTTTAGCTGCCATATGGCGATAACTAAAAGACGGCAGGCAGATATCCTCTCAATATTTCAGGAGCATTAGATATTAATTGAACCTCTATCTTATACCGCTATTCGGTGAAGAAGCACAACGTACGATGATATCAAGTATGATATGAAATAAAAGGGTAGATAGTAAACATCATTGCCGGATAACAGTTACCATGTTTAAACTGTTAGATTATGTGTTGCTGTGGAAAACTTAGCATTTAATATCTTTTACAAAGATTCTATATTTACAGGCTAGTGTGTTCCATAATGCTTCGAGGCTCAGGTTGTCGAACGCACAGAAGGGTGAAATCGCAAAAAATGGAGATTATTTAAACTACTTATCCAATTTTAAAAATTCTTTCACTATTAGAATGGTACGTTAACACTGAGTGACATAGGCTACACATCTTTTGGAAAAGTGCCACTCCCCCTACTAAAAATCGCACTAGCGGCCATAGTAATAGACCGATTGTCATGAAACTTTTCCAATGTTGTACTGTTGACCTGCTTATAGTCTTTGGATAAACTTGGTTATGATTGGATAAAGGGGCGTGGCACGCCCATATAACCTGAAATTTAGAACGGATATATCTCATGAACTATCAGAGGTATGAAGATGAGATTTGGTATATATGTTGATCGTACAATATGAATTAAATCCAAGGTGGAATAGGGCGGTGTCACGCCCCCTCTTAAAAAATAGCTCTAGCTCAGTTGGATTTTTTTTTTTTTTTTTTTTTGGAAAAAAAGTAATAAAATTTTTACATAGTAATCAATTAATTTTTAATTTATTATGTAGACGAACACAGAAAAAATTATTTTTCCAATTCAAACAAAAAATTTGTAGAATCAAACAATTTTTTGTCTGAAATCGGTCCTATAAACAAATTCGCATATTCAAACAATTTATTTGCATTTTGTTTATTGAAAAAAACACTGATTTTTTTAAACAAATAATTTAACTGAATCAAACAAAAAGTTTACTGAAATTCATATACTAAATTTCAAAATCAAAAAAAAAGGTTTTTGCACAAGCAATGATGCGCACACAAGCAGGCACAGCGCTGTCAGGTTTTTGGGGATTTATCCCCAAAAAAATCCCCAAATCGGCTTTGGCTTACCATAACTTCTGTTCTAATATTTGAATATTTTCAATTTTGGACTTTTTTAATTCTTTAACATCTGCTTTACAAAAATATTCCAGAAACCTATTTTTTTCATGAAATTAAAATTTTTGCATCATAAATTCTATTGTTATATCGAACAGATTTTTTTTTTAGCAGAAAGGTAACACAAGTAACGCTCTATACCACAAAAGTCTTTAACTCTGCTTCAAGTTTTGTAAGACAATCTAATAAAGAAAATGTTCAGAATTTGAAATTGACTAAATTTGCGAATATTCGACTTTTATCAAAGAAGTTATAAGGAGTTAAAGTAGATTTTGGGGATTTTTTTTTTGGGGATAAATCCAAAATAAAAAACCTGACAGCGCTGAGCAAGCACTTTATTAGAAGATGATGGCAGAGAGAGCAGAGCGGCCGGCTGGCTTTGAGACACATTTTTTTGTTGGAATAATTTTTGAACGAAGTCTTTTTTTATACACACAATGTTTTTTGTCATCACTCGCTGTTGCTGTATCCTTTCCTTTGCTAATGAAGAAGAAATGTAACCCAAAAACGGCGACAGGCCGACTCGATATGTTTTTCGTCATCATTATATTTTTGTATTTGATGTATTTAAGCAAACAGTTTGAAAAAATTGAATACGGGATTTTGGATTTTTTTAACCAACTTTATATATAATGTTGTTGTTGTTTCTGTTGTTTAAAAAGAGTGAAACGTTTTTTTACCTGCTATTTTTTTGTTTTTTTACTTCAAACCTCTTCATCTTTCTTACTGTTGTACTTTTGTAAAGTGTCCAAAAATAGACTGTATGTGTTTTTTTTTTTTTTTTTTTTTGTAGTTCTTATATTTCTCATTAGGAAGTGTTGCTTACGATCAAATAAAAAAATGCAAAAAGACGACAACATTAAAAAGCGTTAAATATTTCATACAAAATTATGAAAACTGGAAACTAATAACGCGTGTATTATATTTTTGAATGGTTGTCAACATTTTTGTTGGTTAAATAAAAATCAAACAAAAATTTTAATTGAATCAGTAAAAAAATTTGTAGAAATTAAAAAAAATTTCAAGCAAGCGTTTGTTTGAAAATAATTCGGCAATAATTTTTTCTGTGAAGGAGGATTATTGTATCATATATGTAACTAAATTCAGGACTCAAAGCAGTATAAAATTTTTCGAACGTGTACGGATGTGTCTGGTGTGCGTTTTGTTCAAAAATATAAATAGCTTCTATATATTTATTATAAGACATGTGTTTCAGACCTGCTATTTTAAAAATTATGCTCGTCGTCATCTGTATCATGATTTGTGGCTTCTGGTGCCACGTTCTTCTACTGATTTTGGATGTTGATGGAATTTTTTTTTTTTTTGACAATTTTATTTTACCAGATAGGATTGGATCTGAAGTTAGTAGGAACCTATTTTATATGTCTCGATTTTAATCCTCCCGACTACATTTGCTAGAAAAATTTTCTCTGTAGTTTTTAAAATCTTTGTTTTGGGCTTCCTGGGCTTCCTCAGACAGTTCACCGATCGGTAATAGCGCATGCGAAATGATTTCTGGGCCATGTACTAAAAACTTATGCAAGGTTGGAGGCATGTTAAACCACTGATACTTCAAAAAAAAAGTCGAGCTGTATTCTGAGCAAATACTCTATATTGTTCTAACAAAATTTTCGTAACACACAGTTGCCAACTATGTACAAAAACAACAATTATAACAACGAAAACGAAGACAAAGCAAACAAAAGACAAGAACTGGTGTTCTTTGCTTGAGTGACTATGTTCTAGGGTATTCATTTAATCGGGCTTTTGCTTTAATCGGTTAATCGCTCGATTAATTAACCGAGGTTTTGGTTTAATCGGTTAATATTGCTATTGATCGGTTAACCGATTAATAAAGTTTTGTTATAAATTAAGTCATTTCAATAAATAAAAATGCAAAAATTATTTATTATTTGGAGTTTATTAGTGAAAAAAAACAATAACATAACAAACAAAACAATTCTTGGACTAAAATGAGCAAACAAAGAAAATTCAATACTAATTAATACATATGGGCATTCCCACAGAATGTTCTACCAGGATGAAAGAATAGAATGTTGGTAAGCATCGTCTTTCATTGTTTATTATTATAAAAAAAAATCTATGTTTTTTATAAAAGAATGGTTTTTATAGCACTGGAAAACTTTATATTTTTTAAAGCTACATCCAAGGCGAATTAACTACAGGTGGTGTCGAAACGGCATCTGATTTTGACAGTTCGGGCTTATTTGTTTTGATTTGTTAGTGTTTTGCTAATTATGGTTGACATTTCGAGCTAATGGCACTAACAATACAATGCAAAAAACCCTATGTTGTTTCTGTTGTTTTTGGATTGTTGTAGTTCCGACAACACCTGTAGTTGAATTCGCCTTGGCTACATCTAAAGACATTTTTATATAATTATTATACATGCAAAAAAAAAATGTTATGTTTGGACTTTTTCTTCACAATCTCTCCATTACAATCAATTGTAAATTGAGTATTAGTTTTTTGTTAAGGAAATTTTAAGATATTTTTGGGAAAATTCATGGTTATAATAATAAAAAAACATATGGAAAAATCGTAAGTTCGCGATCCCGTACGTTCGAAAAATAATTTGGTTTAAATGTTTAGCATTTAAGCGATTATTTTCTTTAGATTTGTTAAATCTTGACTTGGAGAAAAATTCTTGCATTTATCGAAGATGTTAGAGAAATCCAAAGCAATCCATAATACAGAATATCTACATAATTTCTCAGTCTTTTTCCTGGATTTCTCTAAATATATAAAATCTTCCATTATGCCATTATAGTACTGTTTTAATTTTTTAAAATTTGGATCACTTCTAATTGTTTCGGTTACTATCGAGAGTTTCTTCTGTTGTCAGGCCATCATCTGGCATAGCTCAGCACCGCACATTCTGCAAAAAAGTTTATTTCCGAATCCCTTAGTTTCTGTTTTTGTACTGTATCTTAAGAATGTATTGCTGGAAGAAAATATATTGTATGAAAAAATATTTTCTGAACACATACCTTTTGAATATGTGACGAAACAAATAATAAAAAACACAAACAAATTTGTTATAATACTACACAAAACTCAAAATTTTGTTATATCGGTTAATCGGTTAATCGACTGAAATTAACCGGTTTAATCGTTAATCGAAAAAACGCAATTTTAAATTAACCGATCAGTTAATCGGGTAGTAATTAATCGGTTAACCGGTTAACGGTTAACCGAATGAATACCCTACTATTTTCACAATTAATTTAATAAAAAAAAATTCGCGCAAAAACGCGCAACATGTTATTACTGTAGTAACTGTAGTTTCTTAACAAATTAATATTCTAACGCCAACTAACATCATTCATATTTAAATATCCACAAATATTTTGAAAATTGCCAAAATTGAGACATATTTTAAGAAAATTTCTAAAAATACTTCTACACAACTTTTGTTAACACAATTTTTATAGAACAACGCTAAAATACCTGAGGTTAATGGTTCCATAGTAAAAGTATTAATTTTGACTTGCGAAAAACTATATATTAAGCGTCGAAATATACCGAATTTTAATTAACAATATTGTGCGTGAATAGCTCAAAAATTACTTAACTTTAATACAATGCAGCTTGACAAGTAAACAACATATGACATTGAAATTTTCAGTTGTGATGTAGAATTTTATATACTGTAATCGGTTACTAAATATTTTTCAAAAAAACAAATTTAAATTTTTCAATTTATATCCATTTTTTGCGATTTCACCCCTCTGTGGAACGCCTTTCAAGAGATTTAAGCATAATATTTGGAATATTTGTTTTTCAAACTATAAAAATATTAAATTAACGTGACTTAAATTAACCCTTATACGGTCTTCGAATGAAATTTCACCCATTTTATATTTTTTTAAAAATATAATTGCATTAATCAGTATGGGTGCAAGTTATTTTAACCCGGCGCCGGGGGGGTGGATTTTAGCTTCAAGGACATGGGGGTTGGGTCATAATGACCCACTTATTAAACTCGAGGTTTTTTGCTATATTTACGAAAAAATATATACAATTTAGATTGAATCTAACCTTATTAAGGAAATAAAACATGACTTTGTTAAAAAATAACATATTTACTTTTATTTTTAAACAAAAAACATTTCATATTAAAAAAGTTAACAAAGGAGGCTTCTTCTAGCTTAAATATATTAAACACTTATTTTTTTATTAGTCTTTAAATTAAATTGACATTTTTATGCCTTTATGACTAATTAATGCTTATAAAAAATAAGAAAAAATCATTTTGAAGGATCATCGTAGTATTTGATATGCAAGATACATAAAATACAAATGGCGCAAAATAGCTACGTTGACTGTGGGGATGGGTCATATTTACCTTTTTTAACTTTGAGCACGTGTTACTCGAAGTACAATCGTCATGCAACTGATTTGAAATTTATAACATTCAGAGAGATTCAATATCACCAGCTACTGAGAAGAGCGTAGAGAAGAGAAGTACATTTTTAAAACCACAATCCATTCGAAAAGTGACGGGTAATTTTGACCCATCCCCCCCGACGCCGGGTTAAGGAACGTAAGAGGGACGTGTAAGCTACCTACAGTCGATTGAATATAATGGATGATTTAAGTAACAATCAAAGTTCATATTATAATTTAAAGATCTAATCTACTTCCATTAATAACTCTGTCTAAACATGATTAATTTCTTTTACCAAAAACCGTTTTAATGAACAAATACATACATACATACTTTTAAACCTAAAGCCTTGACGGTTCTTAGCATTCACTGAGCCGTTTCGTTGTTTTTTTGACAGTATGTTGTTTTGTTATTAAAAGTAGGCACCCAGACAAAATGAAATTAAATAAATCTTATTAAGCTTTAGAAATTATAAGAAACAAATTGATTTCGTAAGATATTAAAAGTCGTTAGCGAACTTATCAAACTAAAATAAACTCGTAAAACTGACATTAACAAAAAAAAAAAAAAAAAAATTAGAAAATTATATTAAATAAATAGCATTTGGATTTATCTTGTTTCATAAAGTCGAAACACAATGTTGTTAACTAATTAAGCGTAATGGAATGAAACGCAGCTATTTCAACCACTTGATTGTCATCATCATTATCGCCATCATTATTAACTTTTATAATTTAAAAAGTAAATTTTCTATGAAGCATTTCTTCTAGAGCGCTTTCATTTGCATTGTATAAAATGTATTTTAATTATAAAAGTATCTCTTAAATAAATCTCATTAATTGCTGAAGAGCTGATATTGTTGCTTAACAACAACAAGAGCTTGTTAAAATTTACAAACACAAAACAAAAATAGAAAAAAAAAAAATTAAGAAAGGAGGAAAGCGAAAGAGGCAAACATTTAAAAAAAAAGTATGCAAACATCAAGTGTTCTTACAGCGTAAATGTATACAAATGTTTTTGGAGAAGTTGTAGTAGTAGGTTTGTCTGCATAAACTTACTTACACGTAGCTTTAATCAAGCAATACATACAAGTCTGTCAGTTTTTGAAAGAGCAGATTCCGTTATTACTTTTTTTACCTCTTTAAAATAGAGTTTATGTTGTCTCGTGCTGTAGTACTCCTTCCTTAAAATGTGTCGCTTCATATTCTTTACTTAAGTGGGCATAAAGAGGACATTAATTTAGGCAATAGCAATGTCCTTGGAAAATCAGAAACATGAATGATGATTACACTATAAGTAAATGCAACAGTTGTATTTTGAAGTGTGTCTGCTCTGCCTGTTTGTGCGTTCAGAGTCAAGTAACATTTTAAAGGGTCCTTGTTATTTAATGCAAAGTATTCGTCAATAGACATAATTTCAAATTTTAAACATCATGAAAATGAATTTTTTATATTTTTGTTGCTTTTGTTGATTTTAATAACCACAATGAAGAAGAAAAAAACGCGTTTGTTAAGTTGTTTTTCTCTTCTCTTTTAAGTCACAAAAATATTCAAGGCTTTAGTAGCTCTGTTGACTAACATTCAAGTACTTAAGAGCTAAATAGCAAATTTGTAGTTAAAAGTTAAACTGCATTAAAATGTACAACAACCAAGTCGTATGAATATACCCTTAAGGGTAATTAAAGATCAAAATTGTTACAGTAAACTTTCATTTCGCAAAATATATAATTGACACACATAAAATTTTAAAAAGCCGAAAAAGATTTCTTGTGAACCTTAAGTAAGCAGTGAAGAAATTTAAAGTTCATATAAGGGCCGTTTTCGTAATGAAGTTTTATTACGAGTTACAGATTAAAAAACTTTTTTGTCTTTCTTTCTTTCGTTGACCTTTTCGAGCACAAATTGGAGAACAAATGTAAACATAGAGCTTGTGCCTTAGCTTTTTGACAAAAATTCACTATCAGCCGTGTCACAGAGTACAATTTCGTTCGGAAACGGAATTCATTCCATTTTTTGATTGAAACCATTTTTCATAGACGGAATGGGTGTTTTCTGTATCTGAAAGGCCAAAAAAGCTATCAAAATACACCTCTATCAATAAACAAATATGTTTTCTTCGATTCCGAACGGAATCATTCCGAACAAAATTGTACTCTGTGACATGGTATCATGATAGTTCTAATGATAGTTATAATGATTACCGCAATCATTTGATGATTAAATGTTTTTTGTATCATTTTAAACACAAAAGAAACTGTTTTAATGAAGAGTTTTTTTTTAAGAAACGTATCCTCTATTTTGGATCTTGTTTTTTTTTTTGTAAATGTACCTTTAAAGCAGTGAAGGGCACACACATACTATCACATTTATGCTTGCGTTGACGAAATAACAACAAAGCAATAGCCGAACGTACATTGTCACAGAGTACACAAAGAAGTTTATAGTGTACATGTGTCGACGTCGCAAAAGCAGCATTTTTATTCCTATGCACGCGTACATAGGATTTGCAAATGTGCCCGTCACTGCTTTATAGAGTGTCTTTCTAAAAATATACATTTTATAAAAACTATTTTTTGAAATGTTTAAGGCACAACTTTAATATGCTTAAGTTGGCTTAAGCAATTGTGCGAATACATGTTAAACTTAAGAAAACTTTTTGTTTTTGATTTTATTTTGGTTTTTTTTAAATGCTTTTCAGAGGCTTTTTGTAAATTTATGACAGTAGCTTAAGCCAGCTTATGCATGATATAGTTGAGCCTTTACCTTAAAGAAGATTGTTTTTGAAAGAAGCATTGTCAGTTCTCATATTGTTGACAAAGTATAGTGGTGAAAAACATAAATTTTCAATAATAAATACGAGACTGACAGACCCCTTTCACTCCCGGCAAGTTACTTGCGCAAGTTTCTTGTGCAACTCTTGGTTTACTGACATCAGCAGTAAGGTCGGGATAAGGAAAAAAAAATTTGTACACACTTTGTTGTACTCGGCATGTAACTGGCGGAACAAACTTGCCGAGTCTGAAAGGGGTCATACACTGCTTTTTTACTTGTGTAAAACGAAACGAAAACGAACGAAATGTTGTTTATGGCTACGGTGACCATCCGCTCTGTATTAATTTGTACAATACTGTATTAAACCACTTTGTTTGAAGTAATTTTTTGTTTTTTTTTTATTAATAAAAATAAAATAATTTTGTATTTTATTTCGGGCTCGGTAATTTTGGGGCCAAATTACGGCATTCGATATCGATCGATAATTTGATTGAAAGATCCGCTCGATATTGAATGCCGTAATTTGCCCCCTGTATTTAAAGAAGTACAACTTTTTACTTTGTGTGTAATTTCTGTTTAAACTCTTAATTTAATATGAATATGTCTATTTTAATAAACTTGATGTTCACATTTTTATAAAAACGGAAAGGACATTCAATAATTTTTAATATCTAACTAGCAGTTTGGTAACAAACCTTTTACTTAAGACGATAAAAACACATGGCTTTATATATGTTTATAAAAAAAAATCGATGTTATCTTTCAATACGCCGCCACACGTACATTTTTTGCGGTTCTTTTACCAGAATTAATTACACAGTGCAACAAAATTCGTGGCATCACCGCTAGCCTCAATAGCTCAATACTTGCAACGCGAAATAACACTAGACTACAGGTAGAGCAAATCTGCCAAGAGGTTTTCAAAATTTTGGCCCCTTAAGATTTTAAAGATTTTGACAAAGCGTTTGGAATAAGTAAAAAAAATATACTAAATGTATTTCTAAGCTAAACAATTATTTCAGATGTCTTCAATAGAATTGTATAGCGTTTCTTTTCTTAGAATATTTTAACCCTGTAACTCTCATTTTAAGGAGACATTTTCGTCCTTTTTTAAAGTACGGATAAGAGTATACTAAAACGGCACTTTAGAGGGTGGGTTAAAATGTTCTACAAATATTTTTTGCATCAAATTTCACTAGAGGCCTTCTAAGATCAAAAGTTCGTGTAATGTATGTAAAAGGCTTAATAAAGGAAAATTATAAAGTAGCATACATTTTTATTTTTTCAATAGCAGTGGTAATTAAGTCAAAGCAATGTAAAGCATTTCTCAGCTAAATGGCATATAAGGATTTATAAAAGCCACTCTTGGCATTTTTTTTTTGGAAAAGTTAACCCTATATTTTAATTTTATGGGGTCTTATTTGTCCTGTTAAAAAAATATTAAAACTTGTACAATAAATATGCATAATATGTTCTACTAATATTTTGCAAAACAAGCTGAACGAGCTTTGTTTCCGTAAAAAATATTAAAAACTATGTGAAAATTTTGGCAATAATCGCTATCAGCATATGATCCCAAATCAGAAGTAATCTTTACTTCTGCTTCTGTCTCTGATGTACGTGAATATTTTTCTATTCTAATATTCACATATTTTCTCTTCAAACAAGTAACCTTTCAAATCCATTTGGTACACGCAAAGAAAAAACATGGTTGTGGTAAACATATTCTAAGAGCAACATATTATGATAAGAATTATGATTGTAGTCACCATATTAAGATTATTACTGAATCATATTATGACTAAATATACTCGTACTATTACATCATAATATTTTCCCTTAATCATATTATTATTCTGTTAATCATACTAAGTTAAGAAGTAATCAAATTATTGTCATGTTAATCATAATAAGCTAAGCAATTAATCATATTATTGTGATGTTAATCATAATAAGCTAAGAAGTAATCATATTATCATCATGTTAATCATAATAAATTTAGAAGCAATCTTATTATGATATAGCACCTTTCATAGCTGTCATAAAAATACATAATAAATTTAACTATTTTTGAATCGATTTTTTATTTTGTGGCTTTTTACAATTTTTCTTAATGTTAATGAAATAGCGGAGTTCAATATAAGGCTTGCAAAAGAGCAAATGAAAAATCTGTGGTTTCATGGGCAACCGCGTGTGTCCATTTTTTCGAATTTAAGATGTTGATGCCATATTGCCTAATTTTGAACACTCTTTAAATTTTTTTGAAAAAAGATGGATCAATTCCGATTTTTTAACGTAATGACAAAGTTTAAAATGTGCAGTACCTAGCCCATAGTTTGATCTCGAATGGTTTTTCGGCTTTCCTGAACAATTTGTTTTAAGACATACGCAATTGCCCATGAAAACCAAAGAAATATCGTAGCACTTTTATAAAATATAACGAAATCTCTGTGTGTTTTATTGTTCGATTTTTCAAAAAAACTATGATATTTTGCATTTGCACTGTTACATCACTAATACTTGAATGAACTCCGCTAATATATTAATTTTTTAATTTCTTTAAACTTATTTTTTTATGGAATTTTATCTTTTAATTGTTTAACCGCTCACGAATAAAAAAACGACACAATTGCTTCAAAATTATTTTACAAATGGCGCTAACATAATATGATTAGAGTAAAAATAGTTTGATTGCATCTTTAACATAATATGATAAATGTATAGAAAGTTATCATGTTATGGCTACTAAATATCATGATATGGTTGTGAGAAATATAATATGTTTAGAAAGTTATCATAATTAAGTTATTAGAAAAATAATTATTTTTCGGTCAACAATACTCAAATTTATAATTGCGATAAACATTGATAGGTTTACAGTAACTATAATATTGTTGATATTAAATAAAAATAACAATTATTTGTGTACGACAACAATATATTGTTACATTTAACATAGTGTTGTTGCCGTAACCATGCCCAATCATGCCAACCCGTTGTATAGATTCATTTCGCATTGCAAGTATGGAGGCTGGTTTTTTTTTTTTTTTTGTTGCACAGTGTTAACAGAACCCCGTTATTCTTGTATTATATTTGTTAATTGTTATTTTTATCTATAAATATCATCGTGGATATCAAAACATTTGATGTCTCAAAAAATTTGCATGTCAAGAAAAAATTTGTGGATTTTCACCAAGAACAAATTTTTTGTTGGGCTACTACTATGAAATGGGATACTCTATGTCACTTTAATTACATTTCTTCACTCGAATTTAATTTGTTGCCATACAAATTTGGGGACAGTGAAGAAAATGGAGAAGGCTTTGCCCAATATGTCGTTGGACTTTAAAAGCAGTTTCAAGGTAGATGGAAGCCTGCTGTGCTTGCAAATTACCGTTGGAGCCTTTTTAAATATACCCCTGAATCCCAATACTAACAGAAGCCAGTCACTCCAAACAAACCAAAAGAAAAATAAAAAGAATTCTTTAATTAATTCCTGATTTCAAATATGGCTTTTATGGAAATTGAGATGTGATAGAAAGTCTTCATTCAATTATTTTATTATATCAGCTAAAAGGAAGAAATAATCGCATTATGCGACATTAGATAAAAATAAGAGTTTGAAATTTGTTAAGTTGGGTTATTTTAAAGAAAGAAATTTTAATATATATTTTTTAGAAAAGGAAGCATACGGGTGAGTTTTAGAATCCGAATCCACTCGAAAGTGGATTACTTTAGCATTCTTGGTGTTCTGCATTTCATATCCACAAGTTTTTATTCGTTTTCAATTAGAGTAGTAATGGGTTGGTGAAAGTAAAACGAATCGACTTTTATTTTAATATTTGATAACATTTTTAACAAAAAAATAAATTTTGTTTTTAGCTTCAAATCTTCTTAATCCAATTTAATCAAAAATATATCGTTATCTAAAATGCAAAAGTCTCTAACTTACACTAAATTTAAAATCGACTTTTTCATTATTTTGATGTAAATACAGCTTATTTTTTCAACGATTTTTATGTTATTTTCTGACAATTTGTTTTTTTTTTATCGATTAAGCGATCTCAAGTTTGTTTAAAATTTTGCGATTTTCACGAATTTTAGCCATGTTCGCGATAGAAGCGATTTGTTTCAGTAAGTTTTCTGATTCTTTACAGCTTTAACGATTTATAATAAAAAGTAGACTTTGCTATCATGCCGATGTTAGCAATTTTTGCGAATTTCCGCGAATTTAGTAATTTTTACCTAATTTTTGCCAATCCTTATAGTTTCAGGGACTTTTAATCAATTATATGGCTGGTTTGAAATATTAAAAATTTACGCGATTTTTGCAATTTTTTTGTTATTTTCCAAAATTTTGTTTTTTTTACCGATTTAGCGATTTAAAATAAATTTTAGTGTTTGTTTAAAAGTTTGCAATTTTTCGCGAATTTTAGTCATGTTTGCGATAGAAGCAATTTTTTCCTGTGATTATTTACAGCTTTCAGGATTTTAAAAAATTTTAAACATTGCTATCATTAGCGATTTTTAGTCTAAAAAAGTTTTTTCGAACAAAAACTTCGAATACACAAAAACATGCGGATTTGAGAACACCAATTTATGAATTATGCGGATTTAAAAAATTTTTCGTTTTCAATTCGAGTCGAAACCTAGAACATACCTGATAATAAAGTATTTTCATTAGAGCTACAAAATCTTTGAAACAATTTGTATCTTCCTTTCGCTGCAGGATATTAATAAAAAACAATAATATATTTTAATAGATATTTTAATAGATATTTTAAAAGATTTTTAACATTTTCATTTATTCCATTTAATTCAGTAAGATTACTTTTGTTGTTATTTACTTAAGGATAAAGTTATTTAAAAAAACTGCTTCTTACCCAAGATATTCTTTGCTCTGTGACATAGTAAAAAGAAAAAATTTCATTAGGTTAATGTTACGTAAATAAAACGTTTAAAACCCTTTTCGGGTTTTTTAAAGATTTTTGGTACTAAAATAAGCTCCAGCAAAAAATATTGTTTAAAAATGGGGTTGTTGGTGTAAAGGAATATTCAAAGTAGGGGAAACTTTTACAAATTTAATATTACAATGTTAATTTAATAAAAACAAAATAGCTAATTACAAAATATGGCAAAAAAACTGAAAACAAGGGGATAATTTAGACTTTAAAATATTATTTATTGAGTTGAATTTTTAATGAAAAAGAAATTGTTTTTTTTCTAATAATCTTTTATATTAAAAATTGCTTTACGTTTCTTTATAAAAATGAATAAAAATACTACTTTTTTAAATAAACTAAAAATAAGCGTTCATTCAATTTAATATAAAACCCCTGCGGGAAATTTGTGTCAATTGGTACAATAGACTGGTCCTGGGAGTTGTGAAAATAGAACAGGTACAAAAATAAAGAACTCATGACCAGTGAAAAGATAACCAATCATGTAACTGGTATCTGACGAACAAAAAGGTAGAAAAAGTAACGAATTACAGTACAGTCGTCACCGGTGGTGTGATACATTTTTTGGGACTTTCTAAAATTTGGCTCTTGAATTTAATTCTAGGACTTGTTTTATTGAAATAATACTACATCGTATTGAAATAATACCACATTTTAGTAACTGTCACTAAACACGTCCATTGATAATAGATTTGTGACTGGTCAAATGGTGTCAATTGACCCTCTCCAATGACAACCCCATGTAAAAGTGATAGGTCTTATTCATAGAAAGTGTTAAAACTTGAACCGGTCTCTACCACCAAAGACCTATCACGGGACTACTTTGGTGTTAGTTCGCTTCCCTCTAGGGAATTTACGGTTGAAAGCTCTTGTTAAATAGAATCTATTTTATTTTGAGAGCGTTTATCTTATTCTCTCATATAAAAACGCATGTTCTTTATAACAATACCATACAACATAAAAAATTACATTTGAAAAGCCTCGATATTCCCTTTCTACGAAGCAGGTTTGTAAGGGAAAATATTAAAGACTAACGGTAACAAAAAATTCAGTGTGTTCAGCTGATCTTAAGCATTTTTTGAGTCGAAATGAATTGCTTCCATGTTTGAACTCGCCATATTAAATCCATTCTTCCGTAGCACATTGTTGTTTTTTGCCAATCTAGCCGGACATTAAGCAAAAAATTAAATTTAAGAAATGGAAAAATTTAAGTACTCAGCTCGACAGACAACAAAGTTCTGCATCGTATAGTGAATTTTCAAGTCTTTTGCTTGTTTTGGGACACTGTTAAAACCAGGAAAGTTGATTAAATTGCATGCGTGTTCATTGACTTTTTACGGTTTTGGGAGGTTTACAAAATATTTTTTTGTAGATAAACGAATAAAGATTTTACATTGATTTTTTTTTCTGTGAAAGACTATATAAACAGTTAGTTATGAAAATTTTTAGAAAAATTTTATTAGAAGTTTTTATGATAAAAAAATTAGTTCGAAATTATAAAAAAAAACGATTTTTTTGCTCACTTTTTTGTAAAAAAAAAAAAAATTAAAAGGTTTTTGAAGGTGAAGCCCTCTGAGTTCTTAAAAATGTTATACATCACAATAAAATTTGAAATCTCTACTTTTAACTTAAAAAAAAAAACGTTGCGCGTTGTTGCGCCATTTTTTTAATGATTTTTTGAAAATTTCACTTTTTTCTGATTTTGCTCATCTTGCATAGGTACATTAGGCTGACCGTTAAAATCAAAAGTTGGATTCATTTAGGTCTCACTCGCCAATTTGGTGGCTATTGATAAAAAAACAACTCCAAAAAATTTTTAGGACGATCGGCGAAGGCTAAGCCGTCCCTCAAGCCCGCCAAAGTTTGAGAAAAATCGTAAAGTCCGACTTGTATGACTTATATTTGGGAAAATATTAATTTTACATAAAAATCGTTTTCCAAGAAGTTGTTGTTAGTAGAGTTTCCAACAACTTTTGCCCTAACAAGTTTTCTCTAAAACTCATATTGAACAAAACCTAATTAAAATAAAAAGTAAACAGCAGCATTGATGCGAATTTTTTGTTTAGAACTGTTTTTTCTTACACACGTCAATTTAGCTTTAATATTTGTGTTTAAGTGCGTTTGCTTAAAAAAAAAATAGTCAAACGGATATCATTTGTTTCTAACGTACCACGGTTGATAAAGTTGGTGCAATTGTACTTTTGTACACCTCCATACGATGGTCCAAATATTCGATGACCCTGAGGCATAATGGAGGTTCTTTGCCGTTAATGTGCCGAATTATCTCATCCTTTAGCTCTTGAATTGTTGCTGGCTTATCGACGTACACCTTTTCTTTGAAATAACCCCAAAGAAAAAAGTCCAACGGTGTCAAATCACATGATCTTGGCGGCCAATTGACATCGCCATTACGTGAGATAACACGGCCATGGAATTTGTTGCGCAAAAGAGCCATTGTTTCGTTAGCTGTGTGGCAAGTGGCACCGTTCTGCTGAAACCACATATCGTCCACATCCATATCTTCCAATTCGGGCCATAAAAAGTTCGTTATCATCTCACGATAGCGAACACCATTCACAGTAACTGCCTGACCGGCCTCATTTTGGAAAAAATACGGCCCGATGATGCCGCCAGCCCATAAACCGCACTAAACAGTCACTCTTTGTGGGTGCATTGGTTTTTCGACAATCACTCTTGGATTCTCATTCGCCCAAATGCGGCAATTCTGTTTATTGACGAATCCACTGAGGTGAAAATGTGCCTCATCACTGAAGATGATTTTCTTCGAAAATTGATCATCCACTGTTGCCATTTCTTGGATAACTTTAACACGTTGTTGGATTGTGTATCTCTCCATGGTTCAAATTGAGTAAGTCTGAAATAGAGAAATGTCAAATAAAATTCGGAAAAAAACAATTCAAACCCAAAAAGTACGGTGGTACCCCCGTGACTCATTTGGTACTATTTCCAAATTGTTCAAACCTAAATATTTATAATTGATATAAAATGGCAACTCGTATTTACTGTCCAATGAATATAAACGGATTTCAGTGTTTGGTGCAAATGGTTTTGCCAAAGTGCAAATGCAAAATTAAGTAGCGTTTTTATGAAATCTTAAGGAAACTCTGTGTATTTTGTTGTTGGATTTAACAAAACAGCTATGATATTTTGCATTTGCTCTTTGCAAGACCATTTGCACCAAACACTAAACTTCGCTATTGTGAATAGATTTTTGCACTTGATCATTGGACGATTGCATATGCCACATTCTAAATCAAGTATCAGCGGCAGCATATAAGCCTTCATGGCAAAATATTATAAAAACAAAGGAACGAAATAGACCGTATGTACCAATGGTTTCAAGTGTAACCGAAACAAAAGTCTTTTTCTTTTATAAAAAAAAAAATGATTTATTACTATTGGGGTCGAAAAAGTACGATTGCAGAAGTTCGTAAGTACGATATTGGTTTTCTCATTTATCATCCCTGTAACATACCTGCACGCTTGTTTTATTCTTTAAGGGTGCTCCCATATAAAATTGTCAACACAGACTAGAAATATATTGAAGAAAAAGCCCCAGAACTGCCAAGGAATCGCCCCAAGGGGGATTTAATATATGACGGACCTTCATTAGTTTTTTGTGCTTAACATTTTCTTAAAACATAATTGCCTTGTATCTCCACCCTTTAGGGGGGGCTCCCATACCAATATTCCGGTTTAATATTATTCTTAAATTTGGCCACTGCAGCGCCAATATTGCCCTTAGTTGGGTCAAATGTATGACCAACCTCACATAATTTGTTTTATCCCCATTGCCAAAAAAAATTTGGTTTCTAAAACGACTACGCATGTTAGAAAAACCTATAACAATGGTTAAAGGTAATATTATTGTGGAATTTAGTTTTTTTAGTTTATTTTATAAACTAAACCGTTTTTGAGTTACGCTGTGCAACCTCCTCCGTTTTCGAAATTTTGAAAACAAGAGCTAACCTAAAAACGGTTAGCACCGAATTAGGGTAAAACGCCAGGTGCCCGGCTGGTCGGTTTTTTTTTTAAATAAATAATAAAAATGTTTTTCAACAAAACTAATTCATAGAAAATGCGTTTCTTTAATGAATTAAAAATTAGATTTTTTAGTGGCTTATTCGATATTTAAGTTTATTTTGTTTAATAAGAGATAAAGAAAAACTTGTGAACAAATTTTCTACAAAATTAATATTTTCTAAGAATTTTACATGAAAAATTATAAATTTTCTCAAACTTTGGTGTTCTTGAGGGACGGCTTAGCCTTCGCCGATCGTCCTAAAAATTTTTGAGTTGTTTTTTTATCAATACCCACCAAATTGGCTAGTGAGACCTAAATAAATCCAACTTTTGATTTTAACGGCCACCCTAGGGTACTACCGTACTTTTTGGATTTGAATTGTATCAAAAAAGTACAATTGCACCAACTTTATGAACCGTGGTACGTTAGAAACAAATGATATGCGTTTGACTATTTTTTTTTTTAAGCAAACGCACACAAACACAAATATTAAAGCTGCATTGACGTGTGTAAGAAAAAACAGTTCTTAAGAAACAATTTACTTCTTATTTTAATTAGGTTTTGCTCAATATGAGTTTTAGAGAAAACTTTTTAAGGCAAAAGTTTTTGGAAACTTTACTAACAACAACTTCTTAGAAAACGATTTTTATGTAAAACTACTATTTTCGTAAATATAAGTCATACAAGTCGGACTTTACGATTTTTCTCAAACTTTGGTGTTCTTGAGGGACGGCTTAGCCTTCGCCGATCGTCCTAAAAATTTTTGAGTTGTTTTTTTATCAATACCCACCAAATTGGCTAGTGAGACCTAAATAAATCCAACTTTTGATTTTAACGGTCACCCTAGAATACCACCGTACTTTTTGGCTTGGAATTGTATCAAAAAAGTACATTTGCACCAACTTTATCAACCGTGGTACGTTAGAAACAAATGATATGCGTTTGACTTTTTTTTAAGCAAACGCACACAAACACAAATATTGAAGCTGAATTGACGTGTGTAAGAAAAAACAGTTCTAAAGAAAAAATTCGCATCAATGCTGCTGTTTACTTTTTATTTTAATTAGGTTTTGTTCAATATGAGTTTTAGAGAAAACTTGTTAAGGCAAAAGTTGTTGGAAACTTTACTAACAACAACTTCTTAGAAAACGATTTTTATGTAAAAATAATATTTTCCTAAATATAAGTCATACAAGTCGGACTTTACGATTTTTCTCAAACTTTGGCGGGCTTGAGGGACGGCTTAGCCTTCGCCGATCGTCCTTAAAATTTTTTTGAGTTGTTTTTTTTATCATTTCCCACCGAATTGGGGGGTTAGAGCATGGAAAAATAGAAAAAAAATTTGATCCATACAGTTAACGACCACCCTAAGGTACATATGATAGAAACCCTTTCGTCAGTCATAAAATGTTTTGGTTGTACGTAGATGTTTTTTATCTAAATTATTACATCTAAGACAAATATTACCTGTGTAAAAAAGGGATGTGCGAAACAGTAAGTAACGGGTTTTAACCACCTGTGCGGCCGCTAAATGACGTTATTTTATGGAGCAAAATAAATGTACCTGTTTTGCATAACTTTTAAAATCATTAACAACAAAAATAATATATAATAAAAAATCAAATCTAGGCTCTAGTTTTTAGTTTTTTTTAATATAAAAAAAAGTAATTTCAATTTTTGGGAATAAAAAATTTTAATTTCAAAAGATTTTGTTATTTGTGCTTAATTCCCAGTTTTTATTCTTGATAAAAACACTTGAAATTTATTGTTGATGGGATAAGCTATTCCTATGCATTTCACTGGTTGCTTAGGCCAGATCATCAGGAAACTTCATCCATAAAGATTTTAGACAAACTAAAGATATTAAACCAAATAAAACTGTTAAACGTATAAGACTTATAGCAACAGTTTTACCTGTAACAATATCAAAGCTTGAACAAAATACATCAACAATAAAAAAGTGGGTTTATCTCGTCTTACACTCCCCACTACAATTAATGTTGAAAGAATTTCAACTAATTGTAGTGGGGAGTGTAAGACGAGATAAACCCACTTTTTTATTGTTGATGTATTTTGTTCAAGCTTTGATATTGTTACAGGTAAAACTGTTGCTATAAGTCTTATACGTTTAACAGTTTTATTTGGTTTAATATCTTTAGTTTGTCTAAAATCTTTATGGATGAAGTTTCCTGATGATCTGGCCTAAGCAACCAGTGAAATGCATAGGAATAGCTTATCCCATCAACAATAAATTTCAAGTGTTTTTATCAAGAATAAAAACTGGGAATTAAGCACAAATAACAAAATCTTTTGAAATTTTTTAATATATATTGTGGTTATAGCATAAAATTGTTATCAGAACCATTTGGAAGCTTTGAGAGTAAATGTAATGTAAATGTAATGTAATGAGTGAGGCATTGTTGCATATCGGGCTATTATCAGAAGAAGCGTCTGAGGCTCGAAATAAACAGGCAGAACTTTGCTAGAAAGTTTTCGAAGGTTCAGTGTAACGAAGATGTTATAAATAGACTTTTGCTCAGTTCTGACCCACTGATTACTAGTATAAGACCAACTCCAAAAAAAAAGTCATTACCCTTTACGAAAGAAGCAATTTCTTTTATGCTACCAACTGTACTTGGCTCTGAAGAGAATTCAGATTCAGAAGAGGATTTTGAAGAAGCAGACGAAGAAGAACCATGGCACTCAACATCATCTTAGTGCAAAAGAGAAGTTATTTTAAATAAAATTTGCTGTTACTATTATAAATAAGTTATATTTACGAACATTTTAATTATTTTCAGATAAATTAAATACTATAAAATACATAAAATTTTAAAAATTAATATGTTTTGGAAATTAGCAAAAAAAAATTGTTTTTACAGGGTCGTTCCGGGGGAGGGGGGGTGGGTTTGGAGGTATACATCCCCCTACCCATAAAAGTTCAAAAATTTAATTTTTATAGTATTAGGGCGTTAGTAATCTATTTCTTTTAATATTTAAATTTTTTTTTAAATATTATTTTATGTAACCGCCCTCAAAAGGGGGCGGGGGCGAAAAGTGTAATTTTATGATCTCGTGGGTCTAATTTTAGGTTTTTTAACTTTTGCCGACGTTAAAAGTTGCATTTGCCAAACAAAAGTATGGGAAAACTTAAAAAAATTTGCATTTTTCAAAGGTTGGATTAGTTCTTCAAGGGGGAACCTTTTCCTCCTTGGTCCGATTTTATTTATTTTTGAGGTTTACCTGCCTATGACAATATCACATATTTCTGCCAAGTTTCATCGATCTAGGGGCACTGAATAACTTTTAAGAAGCAATATAAGCTAAAACAAAAAGTAATGTCCGGCTAGATTGGCAAAAAAGCCCTATGTGCGTAGGTGAGATGGTAAGCGAAAATTTTACGGTTACCGCTTACAAACCTGCTTCGTTAGAAACTCCATTTCTTATTGCGTACAGTCTAGATTATCCATCCAAACAATATTTTGTGCACACATGAATTTGGATAGTGTTGTTGTCGATGTTTTCTTCTTGTTAAAAGAGCGTTGTTTAAACATTTGCTCGCACAGTTGTGTCCAAAATCACTGTACTATTGCTATATAAAGAAACGCCAACTTGTTATTGTTAGTTTTTAAATGGGTTGGCTTGCCATATGTATTCCCCATATCACAGAAGTCGAAAATGTTTTTGCTAAATAGAAAACCTCAAGATCCGAATTAAAATTTTCCTCAATCAATGTTAACAGTATATCTTAATTGGCTTATAGATTGAAATTTTTTTTATGTTAAATTTACCCTGATGTTAGGTTAGAAAAAACTTACGAATGTAAGGTTAATGGACCATTTGGCCCATATAAACAGCTAATGTTAAAAACAAGTATGGAATATCCATTTTATGCTTTTTTATCAACATAGATTAAATATGTTAAACATAATTGAGGAATGCCCCGTTTCTGAGTTTTGTTGTCAAGAAACACAAATATTTGCAGTTCAGTTTGTGTGCTGTGGTCAATAGTTCAGACATGAACTGTGCGACCGTTGGAAATTACAATTGTCACGAAAACGTAACAATTAATAATAAATTTGTTGCATTCAACATAAAAACCAGAAAACAAAAATTAAATTTTGTCCTACAGTTTCCGAGTTACACTATTTTTATAGTTTGTACCTTAAAACTGGTGATACTTTTTTCGTTATAATTATTGTATATTTCCATTAATTTTTATAGTTACGCTTTAACTGTCATTAACTTCTGACATTTATTGATGTCAGAAGTCATTTTCACTTTCTATTTTATGTGTGCTCCAGGAGCTATCAATCGGGCTCGCTAGATAATCAAAATTATATATTCTTTGAAAATATGCATTTTTCGAAACCAGTTGCATTCTTATATAGACAAATCAACAGTTGATGCCTTGCTTGAATCTAGTTCATTTATTTTAAGAATAAATATCAAATATTGGTATCTCTGCCTGTGCCCTCGATACGCTCCTCTCAATGATCTGAGTCATTAAAGGTATTGCATAGTTATAAAATTATTAAGAAAGCAGTTTCAAAAGCCTCGCTTTAACTTTTCTAGGTCATCAGTGGTACTTTACTCCGAAATTGGCTGCCCCAGCGTTTTTTGATGAACATATCGACACCAAAACTAAGCACTTAATGACAAAAAAAAACTTGCAGATACTCCATGCAGCGATTATGAAGTAGCAAATGTAACTTTAACAGAAGAAAACTTTAGAAATAAAGAAATTCAACAATATGCAAATCAGAAAGAAAAAAATTTTTGGGACATCCTAGTGTACGTGTAGTAAAAACAAACAAATATATTTATATGTGTGTACCCAGCTAACATTTGAGTGATAATTTTTTGTAAAAACTTTTGATGATTAAAAATTGATTTACTACTTGAGCGATCAAAAACGGTTTCATATATAATTCATTCAGAGGTTCAAATAATAATTTCGATCTACCAAATGTTAAAATACAATTTGGTTTAAGGATTGATGTTTGACTAGTGACGTCAGCAGTCGTCGATGGCTGCGAGTGTAAGACGGCAAATCCATCTGAGGAGATCGAGTGGTTGCGATCGAAACATGTCATGGTAACCTGCCGGCCAGGGTTCGAGCCCGAGCCACGTCAAGAATGAAAGATTATCAATAACAATTTTAATTGATTTTCATGTTGTAAAATTCCTTTCTTCATAAAAATAATTTAATGAAAATTAAATTTCATGAACTTAAGCCTAATTAAAAATATTAAAAATTTGGATTAAAAACCATAAATAGTTCAACAAAATAGCCACAATACTAATGATTTCTAATGTTTTGAATTAAGAATTGTATCACAAATGATTTTTTGAGGTGATTCATCGGTAGGGTACCATTTTCACACAACGAGAGAATCATTTATGATCGAAAAATTTGCTCAAATGCGGTTATTTTGCTCTTTAAACTGTTTCTTAAAAAATTCGATTATGAGACAAAATGCTAGATAGGTATGTATATCGTTACCAGAAACTCAAAAGGCCCTAACTAACTAAAAATTAAAAAGCTTCTTTTTCATTGATTCTGATGTATTGCAATAATACAAATGTTCACAAAAAAATTGGATTCTTTCGACCCAAATTTTGTGATTTAGCAATAAACAAAAGGCCCTATCTACAAAAGATTACACTTAGGTCTTGTTTTATGCGATACATGCGTTCCAAAAAAAATCGCATAAATTTAGTTCGCATAAAACGATACTCTAGCTTCGTATAAAAATTAATGATATTTTGTTGGAATTCCTTTACATTTGGCATAACTATTGTTCTAGTAGATATGAATAAGTGAAATATTTTTCTATGATGTTTATTTGTCGAGTGACGGGGTGGTAAAGTGTTGCCGTTTCCAAAAAAAAAAAATTTTTTAATTATTATTTCAAACTAACAACTAATCAAACCAAAAAAATTTTAGGCGATTCTTATAGAAAATCGATTGATCTTTAAGTAAAAAAAAAAAAAATAATTTGAAAATAATCATCTGCAAAACGGGAAATTACCAATTTAAATCAAAATTTTTTTAACCTTAATTAGCCTATTGTGCCTTATTATATTGTAAAAGTTTTACTGTGGGACCTCTTTTAGCTTTAAAGTTATTTAAATTCTTTACACTCGTACATGTGGTTATTGCATTGTGGTACCGTATAAGACAGGACTTCAGAACGACTTCAAATTTAAATTTGTCTAACTTCGACATAATTTTTTTATTTTGTTTTTACCAAAATTAGCCTTCGGTGTACTTATTATACCGTAAAACTTTTATTATGTTATCTTAATAAGTGTGAAAACACTCATATAAACGTTTCGGCTATGCATAGAAAAAACTCAAAATAAAACAAACAAAAACAATTGGTTTAATTGTAAAACGGTGAAAAAGCTTAAAAAACATCTAATATTTCAAAATATGTAAAATTTATAAAAAAAATTCCTTAATTTAAAAATCGCATAAATTTGAATCGGCATAAAACGAGACCTGTACCCATATTCTGTAACTTTAGTGAGAACTTTTTGCATCGAAAAGATGTAAAATAAAATATTCCATCGTTTCTCGAAAAGTGAGTGAAAAGTGTGTCTGTAAATCATGTCGAAGACTATCAAAAGAAATTATGTCGTTACGTTATAAATGTCATAATCAGGGCAAGGAAGTTCATGCACTTAAAATCGCAAAATATGCGCATAAAACATGCACTAAAAATCGTAAAATATGCAAAAATAAAAGTAAAAAATATGCATTAAAAATATATTTATTTAACCATATTTAACAAAAAAAAACATAAATACATTTCATCCAGTTTTAAAAACTTAAAACATAGTTTAAAAAGTAGTAGTAGGTCAAGATATATTTACATATATAAATAAATAAGTTTTTTTTTAAGTTATCAAATGTAAAACTCATTCTATTTGGTCTTCAAACAGTTTTAAGCATTGAAAGTGTTCGTTCGACATCAACGGATGTAATAGGTGGATATTTAAAAGTGGTCATTTTAAATATTGTCTACAATTTTTTCTTTACTGGAAGGTAAATTAAAAATATTCTTTTTTAAAACTGCATAAATTTTGGCTTTTATTTTTTCGCCGATTTGACCTTCTACTTTTCTTATTTTAATGACAGCGTCATCAACGAGTTTAACCGAGATGTTCAATGATTTAAACCCCTGAAGTTGGGTTATTGTCTCGACTAGAAACCCATTGTTTGAGTGTATAAATTCTAATTGAGCCTTTATATTAGGTACATTTAAAATATTGTTTCCTTTTTTATCGCGACTGCATTATTTTCATTAAAATTATTTACCACATCTTTAAATTCTTCAAAATTTTTGGCATAATACTCAACTGCCTGCAACCAGGTACCCCATCTTGTTATACATGGTTGAAACGCAAAGGTGACTTTAAAAACTTTCATGCATGGCATGAGCTTAGCATGTGACATGTAACATTTTTGAGTAAGATATCTTAAAAAAAAGGGCAAGTAGAGCAAAATTTTATTTTTATTAAAGGATTCTAAAAGAGAAATTGAATCTTTGAAAGTTCGAGCTATTGAAGCATGATCCACCTTTTCCAACTTTACAATATTTAACAAAAATTTGTGTTTACTCTGTTCTTCTTCTGCATTCAAGATCTTCTTCTGCATTCAAGATCCCAATCACGTAGACAACGAAACGTCCTTCAGTGTCCATTGCTTCGTCAATAGACAGCCACAAATTATGTAACTTAATTCTTTCAACAACGTCACATAGTTGTATAGTGTACAACTTGGCGATATAAGTTTTTATAAGGGTTGTTTCCGTAGGAATGGTTTCATTGTTATACCTGCAGACACCAGAGCATTATACAATTCAAAACTAAATTTGCTAGTCTTATCCCCAAAAGTTGATTTTCTTTGCGTTTCAGGCTTTGAAGGTGCTGATTTACTTGAAATTTTTAAATGAAACACCTTTTTGTAAACTTTGCAAAAAAGTACTTTTCCCTCTATTTTGAAGACTCAAAAAAACACTTATTTAAAAGATTATTTTTTGATATTTTTTCTTTTGGCATTTTTTTTCCTTAAAAACAATTTATTTTTTTTTAATACTTTTTAGATTTTAGGTCATACTTCTTACACCGTAAATCAAAAATATTATGTTGAGTTCTATTTTTTCTTCTCCGAACATTATTTTTATTTGCTGCTTCTTCAAGTAAAAAAAACCGCGAACAAAATGAAATGTCAAAAACTGTTTTATTGTTACTTCTACAATTATGTGCACATTTATACAAATTGTAAAATTTTTGTATGTGCTACTTTTTAAAAGTAAAAGAAACAAGGTGAATTTATAATAAAATGTAGGTAGTTCAGTACCAAACACCAACATGTTGTTTTTGCTCCTTGAAAATATCGAAGTTAGCAGATTTTCCCATACTGTTTTGACTGTTTCAGGGCTGAAACAACTATAGCCAGCTGATTCACTGACTACACCTTATTAGGAATTCGCCTTGAACAGAAAGATATTTCTAAACAAAAAACTAAGAAAAGAGCAATTTTTTTTTTATAAATATAACAAAATATGACGAAAAATGTGAATTTATAACGAAATATGACGAAAAATATGCATTTATATCAAAATATGCAAAAACATGCATTTAAAGCAAAATATGCAAAAATATGCACTAACAAATTGATGCCATTTTACTGGAAATATTGTGATTCGCAAAGATATTAACTTTAGGTGGGTCTCAGAGTGCCGACAACAAACATGCATTTGCATGAAGTCCCTTGCCCTGGTCATAATATTGCACTCGAAGCCGATGTGACATTGCAGACGTTCAGAAGCCAGTAACACATATCGTTGACGGCGACCAAATTTTTCTGTAAATTGGCGAGTAATTTTCTTACGTGACAGCTTGTACTCGCCAAAAAAAGTTACAGACACAGTTAAGTGAGAAAAACAGCTGTTTGTTTCAATTTATGGCATTTTGTTTCATATCACACATTTCAATCGAAAACTCTCTCGACGCGAGAGTTACATAACATGGGCACTGGTGCCTAATTTTGGCAGTCGTGATCGAGTACTTTCTGTCTGTCCGTCTGTCTGTTGAAATGGGTTTTCTGAAGCCCGCAGATATGATGGGGGCTTGGTTGGGGTATCTTTATGTTAGGTGTTATTTATTATAATTTTGCTATTGAAATTCAGCCAGATCGGTCCAAAAATGGCTGAGATATGAGCAAAAAACCACGACTACCTCTAATTATTCCAAAAATCGCTTGTTGTTGTTGTAATTTTATTACTTTTTTCTGTATATCTAGAGAACGGCATTAGGTACCAACATTTAGGTTATTTCAACAGACAGACGGACAGCAGGACAACCGGATTTGAACTTCGCTTTTCATAAGGACCCAGAATATATATACTTTATAGGGTGTAGGATCAATACTGAAGGGTATAAAAACAACTTATTATTTTAAATAGTTTTTGCTTCTCCTGTAAAATTTTCAAAAGGTTAGATAGGGCCTTTTGCGTTTCAGGTGACGATATGTTTGTGTGATTTACAGCAAAAGTTTTAAAATAATGTACTTGTTTAAAAACATTTGTTATTTTATTTGTCGTCTTAATACCATTTGTCAATAGACATTATTATTGCTTAATAATATTAAATACTTAACATTTTTTAGATATTTTTTATGCAGACAGGCATTTAATGTGATTAATTATCTTCTTATTTTGTATTAAATGTGGACACAGCAGATGAATAATTGAAATAATAGATACAAGAGGAATATTTGGAAAAATATGACTGCTGTTGCTGCCGTCTAATGCTAAGCAACTGTGCTTATGGATAAATTAATCGGTAACTGACAGAAGCAGCAACAAAGTTACTGCTGTTGACTCGCACGAGTCTAAAAAACAATTGTTTGTCAAATTGTGTGTGTGTGTATAGAGATTAATTTTATTTAATCATAATATTAAATTGTCTAATGTCTGAGAATATTTTTAAGGTTAAATTTCGTATTTTGCAACAACAATAAAATAAGTCCTGAATAAATTCCTGTTAGAAAACAAAAAGATTTTTTTGTGTCTGTTTGTCGATCCGTCCATCAGTCTGGCTAAAGTTTTTGTATTTTATGATGTCTGTTGAATAAATTATTGTAAGTATTTTATTAAAATGTCTATTAGATGTGACAAAATTACAAACGAACTTCGCTATAATGAAGCTGCTTGGACCTAGGAAATCACTTTATTATATAGAAATAATGAAATTTTTTTTCGTTTATTTAAAATAATCTGGTTTTTTTGCTTGGATTGCATTCTTCCAAGTGGGCCTTCATTAATATGCTCAAAAAGGCATTTATAAATTAAATTATTTACAAAGTGCCAGAAAATAAACTGTAAAGCTTTATTTTGTATATTTTTTGATAATCCTTCTTAAGTTTTATTAAATAAAAATAATATTTTTTTTAGGAGAAAAGCTTCTTTGATGCTATATTTCACTTTGTACTATGTACATAGCGTGTTAGTGTGCGCAACAGAAATTTTTTTTTAAATTATTCTTTATATGGAGAGAATTTTGTAAATGAGTTAAATATCTATTAAAAAAATTTGTTAAGAAAATTCATTGTATGAAAAAGCTAAATTTTTAAAATCAATAAATAGAAGCGAGCGCTTTATTGGAAAGGAGTTCACTTTAGAGAAGCTCCACTGTACTTTTTTACTACAATCATTAAAGTCTGTAAAAATTTATTAAATATTTAAATATGTTTATTTAAATTAAAATTATGACATTTCATTTAATATTTTATTATATTGAAAAATGTTTTTTGTTTATAATGTAAAAACTTTAGTGTTTTAATTAAATTTTAATTGAACAATATAATGAGGTTTAAAGTGTTGAATGTTATGAAAAAAATATTTTTCTAAATTTTTTCATTATTCAAAACATATTTTTAATGTGTTTCGCTTTCATGCGAGTTGAAGTAGAGAAAACTTAGAAGTTTGACCATAATGCACACTACACTGCTTAATCCTACGGTCAATAACCAACAAAATATACTTTAGTCAAAAACCGAGTACCCCGGTACACCTTTGCAGGTTTTTGCACTTTTACATTAGAAAATATTGTTTTTCGTCTAATCACATATTGATAGTGTTACAAAATAAGCCAATAATTATTTTTCGTGTATAAAAATAATCAAATCATGTAAATTTTTGTTTTAAATCGTTACGCTTCACTTTGTCGTCTTAAAGCCATTTGTAGCTATAAAAAAGTCGCTAAAGTAAACACATTGTTAAAATTGTTATAGCTTTTAAATAGTTAAAGCATTTGCTTGTTGCTCATACATATGCATGTAGGTCGGTTTATAGAAGTATCGCTTCTAGCCTTGTAGGTATAATAAAGAAATAATTGAGAGCGTTTCAGCAGAACATTTTATAGAGGTTGTGGAGTTTTTATTTAAGATCTGCCAAACATTTATCAGATGAAAAAAAGCTAAATATAACTGATCTATTTTTAACGATATCGCGGATGATGAACAGTTGTCTGAAACAGTAGACGGTGAAACACCATATACTGGAAATATAATCTGTCTAAAGCTGATATTTATGATGATTCTTCAGTTGAAAGTTATGCCGAAGTAAATATTTTGCCGTGTGGCAAAAGCACAATTTCTACGGAAACGTTGTGGGCCTGCACGATTAACGGAATTGCTTTCAAAAGCTCAAACTTGAGAGTAAATATGGTGGACGTCAGACAAACAAAAAAATCAGATCCCACATATGCAGTCTATATTGGAACTAACTCAACAAAACCACGACTTAATTTGGAATATGTAACAGTAAATGAAATATATGCCTTTACTGACATTTCAATAATGCAAGGTGCACATCATTCATGTAATGATAATTTGAAAGATTTATGTGCCATCACATCTTATTCTCTATGTCGAGTAACAATGGCCATTACCAGATTCTGGTCACTGCGACGTTTCCTACGATTTGACGATCTAAACATCCAGTGAATTCGAATCAGACAAATTAGGGATTAAAGTTTTGTGGATTTGTGATGCAAAAAACTCCTTACCGGTCGATGGCCAACTATATACCCGGAAATCACCAATGAATCCTGAGATACGACAAGAAAAAGGAGTGGTAAAGGATCTAACAGGTCCTTTACATGATAGTTGGCGCACCACCACAATTGATAATTTTTTTACCACTCTTGATCTAGCGGAACATTCCAATTAGTCGCCACTTTTCATCACGATCTGTTATTTAATGCTGTCAACGCAAGCCGATACCCACAAATATAACATTTGAACAATTAAAAAGTTGTTAAAAAAACAAATTTATATGTTTTATCGATCAAATTCAAAATAACTGTGGTAATTTATAAGGAAAAACAAAAAAAAAAAACTTGTGGGGGTACCGCGGTACCCGGTCATTGACTCGCGTAGGTGTCAAATGTTAAACGGTTTTAAACATGAATTATAATTAAAACTGAATTACAAATACAATATATATATTTTTTTTTCTTTTATAATGTTATAAGTCCTAAATAGCGACGATTTGGAGTTTCATCGCCACATCTTCATTGTGAAAGATTTGCGAGCATTTTTAAGTTGAAAAAGTTACCCGGGTACCCGGTTATTGACAGTAGGGTTAGGCATTTATAGATGAATTGCATTAACTGCGATTCCCTTAGTAACCTTAAACAAAATTGTATACATGCAATGTTTTGTTCAATAAAGCCCTACCACTATAGTTGCATGTACACGACATGTTTTTACATCTGACTAGTCAAAGTTTCCACTGCAAAATACATACATGTCGTGTGTTACCTTTATAGCATTGCTTCTGTAAAAGTCAGATGCAGAGTCATCTAACAAAATTTCAATTAGAGCGTGCTCTATTTTCTTCTGACAAACCATCTGACATCAGCTGTGTCAGAAATCTATGCCGCGATGAAACCGATAGCGGCGGTAAATTTTTGATGGAATCATTATCCGGCTGAGGTTAACACATAACAATACCGATATATCTTTGATAATTTCACCAATAAAAAGAAGTTATGCACATATACATATATATAAAAAATGTTTGATTATAATATCTTAAAGTTTAGAGAAAAAAAAACTTTAAAATGGCTGAACTATTTACGGCGCAAATAAAAATTTTTGTGGCGGCAACACTGCTACTGTGGTTTCTGCAATAAATTTGCGAAAAGACAGAGACAACATCAGAAGCAAATTAAATTTACGTTTGTGACCAAATATTTTAACCTTATGTAAAACGGGAATTTTGACATATTGACTGGTATTTTTGTTATCCTCATAACTATAAATTCTCAAGATCTATGGCAGTAGTAATTATTTGGGAGCTGCTGTTTGTAAAGCTTAATTATAATTATTCGAATTGCGATATACATATATACTGATCAGAAACTTAGTATAAGCACACACAGACAATGGGCCGATTAAATCAGAAAGTGAACGCAATTTTCAAGCGTTGAGATCACTACACTGAAAAAATTTTCTTCACAGATCCAATGAAATTTACATTAAAATTCAACCTATGTAACCTTTCATTGGATTAATGAAATATTTCATCAAATCAATGAAAATTTTGCATTAGTTTAATGACAAACGTTTATTTTATCCATTTTTTCAATGAGGATTCATAAGATCAATGAATATTTTGTCATTGATTTTATTAATCCTTCATTAATCCAATGAAAGGTTACATAGGTTGAATTTTAATGTAAATTTCATTGGATCTGTGAAGAAAATTTTTTCAGTGTACGTCAGCCTTTTTGAAAAGTGCAATTTCAGATTCCAGAAGTAAAATTTCTACTGGGCCTTATAACTTATGACTTAAAACCTTAAAAAAAAGAAACAAAAATAAAACTTTTTTATTTTAATACATCTTTTGTTATAAGCGGTATTAAGGAATAATAACAATTTACCATAAGTAACAAAAAAAGCTTAATAAATCACAAAAATTCATTGGCAAACATGTAAAAATTTTACATAAGCACCAATAGTTCGTGTTGTTAATTGGAGTGTTTGCTGTTTGGTCCAATATTTGAATCATGTTTGTAGTTATATTAAAAACTGTTAATATTTGGCAGGCATGTTGTATATTTGTCAAACTTTTTGTGGTTTCTAGTGCCAAATGTTATCATTTCAGTTCTTCAGAGTAAAGATCTGGAAGAAGAAGCGAATCGTTTTCAGTCGTAAATTCTTATTTTTCAAGCAGCACTGTGCGCCACAAAATCACTCTGTGCTTAAACCAGTATATACTCCAAACTCGTTTCCCTTATTTTCTATTTCTCCTCCGTTTTATAAAAAAAGCGAGCAAAACTGGCACAGCACTATTATCGTCTGCATTCACTAAAAACAAAACAGAAATGAAAAATTAATGTTTGTATGATATACATATGTTTGTCTTGTTAATTGGCGAACACACAACGAAAACAAAAAGTGTGTTTGCCAAGCCATTTGTGCCGTTTATTTTGCCCTTAAATTATCAAATGTCAAAATAAAAATGACAGCCAGAGTGTAAATGAAATGCATACATGGTGTTGTCATACATACAAATAGAAACTGACACATAAACTCTGTCGCAATTTATACACATATTCTCTGCAAAAAGTATAGAAAAGTAAAAAAAAAATATTTTTGTTGACAATACCACGTAAAATATTGTTTGCGTGAGTTTAAGTCCCAACATTCTTTATAAAATTCTTTTCTATTACTTTGGCATGCTAGGAAAAATGTGAGATGTCTTTTTGCTATTTTTCTTATAAGCTACGAAATATTTCGCCTTCTTTTTTCTGAAAGTCACAAAAAATATTTGGTTTATTCATATTTCTGTAGGATTTCCATATGCATACATAACTAAACAGAAAAATCGCCGACATGCTGCAAAAAGAACTCAAGTCCGCTTTTTTGTAAAATGAATTTAAAGATTCAAACATGTCCCAAAAGTCAAATGGGTGTATTCATAAAAAAAATCTAAATTTAATAAAGGTTTAAAGAACAAATTATCGTTTATGAATACGGGGGAAAGTATATGCCCTGTTAAAATATTGCATATCTATTGAAAGTAGTTATGGTTGCTTTTGTAACAAAACTATTCATTATTTGTCCCATTTTCCTCTTTTTTGTGCAAAAAAAGTTCAAGTCCTTATATTCAAAGAAAATAGACAAAAAGATTTAATTTCGAAAAGTATCGAGAAGAAAAAGGGTTAACATCATATATTGAAACAAGCAGCTGTTTTTTCCTGTTTCTTTTTTTTTTTGCAGGTACTTGCTGTCACGTAACGAAATTGCTAGCCAATTCACGGAAAATTTCTCTGAGAAAGTTCCCGCTTTGAACTGCCAAATAAACTCACGAATAAAAATGGGTTCAGACAAAATTTTAACACTAAAAACAATTGCAAAATGCGAACAATAATAATAATAATATTTTGTTCTTGGCACATTTTTTCATTGTTTAATTATTTTGCTTTTAAAATTTTTATTAAATAATACGAATTTTTTCAAAGCTCGTTTGCAAACTACAAACATTTAAATCGCACTTTATAATATTTGGTATAATATATAGTATTTTCAGCGCCGTCGGTGAACAATTTTCAATTTTAGTATGTTTTGGTTGCCGTCAGCGATATTTGTGACTGGCGTATTCAACGCTTGCAATGTAATGACTTTTATAGCTTTACGACGTTATCTCTTTTGATAGTTTTCGATATGAGTTACAGACAAACTTTTTTCTCGCTTTTCGAGAAACGATGTAATATTTTGTTTCACATATTTTTGATGCGAGAATTTTTCACTAAAGTTACAGAACATGGGTACAGATCAAGACTAATGGCCATTTGCTCAATGTATCGACAAACTGTCTGTTACTTAATGTCAACATAAATTAATTGGACCGATAAACTGTCCGTTAACGATTTTGGGTTTCTCAATATACCGACAAAAAACAAAGTTTTCAGCTGGCAACGCCACTCAAAATACATGTAAAAGTTGAGAGTCAGCTGATTGCATTTATCTGTACGGAAAATGAAAGGAAAATAAATAATTGGCAGATGAGTGCCGGTTAGCCTTGCGATAAAATCGAAGCAAATAAGACATTGAGAAAGCCAAATTTCTTTAATGCGCAGTTTTTCGTTGGGAAAAAAGATAATCGCCTAATGAGAAAATGGCCATAAGAAATTTAAAACAAAAATTAAAAATAAAACATTTTGATAAAAAAAATTCCATGTCCATAAAAAAATATTTTTTAAAGCAAAAAATATTCATTTTATTTTTGTAAAAAAAAAAAAATATAATTTAAATTAAATTTTTTTTTTTTTTTTTTTTTGTTTCATCTTATTTATAAATTCCTTAACTATTAGATTTTTTTTATCGATTTTCAAATCGAAACTATTAAACGATTTTCTTAAGCGAAACATTCAATATTCAGTAACTGAGAAATAAAATTATGTGACTTATGCTCTTTTTGCAGCATACCGACGAAATAAGCAGGTGCATTAACAAAAGTTTTAGGCTGAAAAAATATGAAATAAAACTAGATAAAATAAAGCACAAAAAAATAGAAAAGAGAAACGGTTGATTTTACTGAATTTGTCTTTTGAGGTTTTTTAAGAAAAAGATGAGAAGGATTAGAAAATGTATACAAGCAAATACTTGTCATAGTCGTCATATTTTATCCACAAAGAATTCAAAGAAGAAATTCTATATAGCAGGAAGGCACACTTAGAGAAAAAACATGTTTAATTATGGTCACCTCTAACAAAACTATTTGTAAAAAAAAGTTTTAAACATATTGATGTGGTGTTTATAGAACACGAGCGCCTTACTCGTCCGTTCAACTTACATTTAAAACAAAAACAAATATCGAAATTTTGTTCTATAAACTACACATAAGTTTAATTTAACCTTATTATTCTCACTGACAACCATATTATGGATAAATTAGACCTCCTTCAAGAAGCCACAACCATACAGTGGTTGACGACGATCATGTTAGGTCAATAATAACTTAAAAATGTTAAGTCTTATAATAGCATACTTGTTTTTCATCTATGACATGTTGTTTATAGACATGTGGAAAATACTATTGTTAATTTGAAAACAAATTATTGTAATATGAAACCGTAACATGTAAGGAGGCAAGCATAATATGGTTGTGGCTTCTTTGATGGAGGACTATTGTAACAATAATATGATTGTCGGTGGCAGTTATATGGTTATATTAAACATAATAGGTTTAAAATTATCTTTTGTTAGAGGTGACCATGTTTTTTCTCAGCGTGCATAGCACAAAAGATATATGTATAAGTATATATTTGTATTTATATAAAATTATTCTGTGTATATAAATATATACTTTCTTATTATTGCGAAAATAGGAATATCATAAAGGCTCTAAACTAGTTATAAAAACAAATTTGTAATTTTGAAAAACCTTTTAATATTGATAATTTGGGAAACCAAAGTTTTATTTAAGTTTTATAATTAACTCTTAATTCTAGACACAAAGAATCCATCCTGTCAATATACCAGTAGAAGACTAATGTAAGTCCATTTATTCATATAGGGCTAACAATTTACTGGTTTCAAAATTGCCGGTCTGGCAAGGGTGTCAGCTCTAAAATATCTGTCATCTGAAATGTCATTTATTTAGTGAAGAAGAAGAACGCGTCAAAATAGCTAAATCTACTGTTTAAGGAATTGACAAGAATTTTGAAGAGATTGGAAGCATAAAGCATATATTGCTTCTGTTGGTGAAAGTATGGCAAACAATCCGACTTTATATCAATAAGACCAATCACTTTTACATGGGGTTGTTATTGGAGGGGGCCATTTGACACCATTTGACCGTAACACATCTATTCTCAATGAACGTGTTTAGTGTCAGTTAATACAATGTTGTATTATTTCAATAAAACAAGTCCTAGAATAAAATTCAATAACCAAATTTTAGAAAGTCCCAAAAAATGTGTCTCACCACCGCACAGTGGCTGAAAATTTTATTTCATTGGCCAAAAGTCCAATTTTTGTCTGCCACCGACTTCAAAAATTTTAATTTGATTTAATAGTAAACATATTAAAACTAAGGTAGCCAAAAAATTAGGTCAAAATATTGGTAATTGTGGTTGTGCCATGTTGTTAAACACAACTTTTTTTTTTTTAATTCAGAAAAAAGTGTTTTTTTTTTTAATATTTAATCCGAAAGAAATTATCATTGCACAAAAACTATCAGCGATAATGACCTGCTTGCTTTTTTGCTAGGTTGGTAGTCTTGTTAGCTTTAAAAAGGTAATATTTGCGACTGTTAGGACATATTTTCTAAACTACTATATTTTTGTCAAATTTCAACTTTAGTAGAACAGAACTTTTGCGGCCCAACAGGGACCAAGAAGGTGAAACCACTGATAGAAAGGTGAAAGTGTTTTCTTTTACCCTGTAGTACCCGTTTGGACCCATTTATTTAACACTTTTTTAATTTTAATGAAATTACTCAAAAAAAATTTCTAAACTACTATATGTTTGTCATATTTCAACTTTAGAAGAATATAACTTTTGCGGCCCAAAAGGGATTAAGAAGGTAAAACCACTGATAGAAAGGTAATTTTAATGAAATTACTCAGAAAAAAAAAATTTTTTTTAAATTGTTTTTTACAATTTTTTTTATTCCGCAAAAATGTTTGCAGAAGTAACAGAAATCATGTGCTATTGTCTTCAAAAAAATTTTATGATATAGGGTGAAAAAACAAACAAAAATGTACTTGGACTTCAAGAAAAATTCTTGACGAAAGTACGAAAAAACAGAAGTAAAGGAAAAAACATGTAAAATCAATTAAAATGGATAATCATTCAGGAAAGCAAATTTCGATCTACCAAATGTTAAAATACAATTTGGTTTAAGGATTGATGTTTGACTAGTGACGTCAGCAGTCGTCGATGGCTGCGAGTGTAAGACGGCAAATCCATCTGAGGAGATCGAGTGGTTGCGATCGAAACATGTCATGGTAACCTGCCGGCCAGGGTTCGAGCCCGAGCCACGTCAAGAATGAAAGATTATCAATAACAATTTTAATTAATTTTCATGTTGTAAAATTCCTTTCTTCATAAAAATAATTTAATAAAAATTAAATTTCATGAACTTAAGCCTAATTAAAAATATTAAAAATTTGGATTAAAAACCATAAATAGTTGAACAAAACAACCACAATACTAATCATTGTTAAAGCTAAGGCACGAGCTCTATGTGTACATTTGTCCTTCAAGTTGTGCTGAAAAAGGTCAACAGAAAAGAGAAAGACAAAGTGAAAAAAAAAAACAAAAAATGTACTTGGACTTCAAGAAAAATTCTTGACGAAAGTACGAAAAAACAGAAGTAAAGGAAAAAAAATGTAAAATCAATTAAAATGGATAATCATTCAGGAAAGCAAATTTCGATCTACCAAATGTTAAAACACAATTTGGTTTAAGGATTGATGTTTGACTAGTGACGTCAGCAGTCGTCGATGGCTGCGAGTGTAAGACGGCAAATCCATCTGAGGAGATCGAGTGGTTGCGATCGAAACATGTCATGGTAACCTGCCGGCCAGGGTTCGAGCCCGAGCCACGTCAAGAATGAAAGATTATCAATAACAATTTTAATTAATTTTCATGTTGTAAAATTCCTTTCTTCATAAAAATAATTTAATAAAAATTAAATTTCATGAACTTAAGCCTAATTAAAAATATTAAAAATTTGGATTAAAAACCATAAATACACACAGAAAACAAATTGGTTGGGAAACGGTTGCAGTAATAAAATATTGATCAAGTAACATGATTTATTATTGCAACTATTAAAAACTTATAGTTCTAACTGATTTTTAATTCTGCTGATTATAAAAATGATGTTCCAACTGAAATATGATTCCTTCAATTCTTTTATTAGTTATGATAACTAATTTAATTAAGTTCTTAAAACTAGTACAAATGGTCAGAATCACAACCGAATTTAATATAGGGCAATGCTGAATATTGGTCATTGCAATCAATAATTTGCTTTCGTCAATAAATTTTGTAATATAAATGATTATTCATTTATTGCAGCTAATTATTGATTGTTGGAATAGATTCAATTCGAGTACAACAAATGAAAATATAATTATTCGGAATTCACAACCAAAAAATAGTTAAAAGCCCCAATTGCTTACTAAATTTTCTGTCAAAACATTTGATAGATAAAATTAATAAATTTAATATTATATTTAAAAAATATATTTGCGGTCAAAAATGGAAAATGTGAAAAACTTAATAAATAGGGGTAAGTAATTTACGTATTCTTATAGTTATGAACATATACACGTACATACATATGTATGTATTAATGTATGTATTATTTTTTATAGCCTGCAAATTATATTGGACTTCTTGATCCATTTTGATCCTGGACTGGTCCAATGTAGTGCAAGTATGGACCATGTCTTTATTAAGAAGAGCTTGCAGTGAAACGACATGTCTTCGTTTTTTAACGACATGTTTTCGTTTTGAAACGATTTCAAAGCTAATCCTCTGGAGTATACCATGGAGTAGTTTTAAGACTTCCCCTTTGTAATGCAAGCTGGGTTATATGGTCCTGCCCTAGGACATCGTACTGTAAAATAACCCATTTTTTCCATTCATTGAGATTACCTTTGGACAAGTCCTTGCCCTTTATGGGCTAGATTTGACCGGTTAAAAAAAATATATTGATAACGACAATCAAATCTCTTGTTATGAACACCAATTATGTTTTAATTCAGTTGCACCTATCATTTATTCGGGTATAAGCACAATTTTGTTTCTAATAATCATACTAACAACTAACAATATCTGTTGTTATGACTGATAGTGTACTAAAATTCAAATGTTGCTATCAAACTTATTATGCTAAGCAACGAAATTTTCAGTAATTGGAACCGAATTGTGTGATAGTACATGCAACCGACGAAATTCGATTGGCGCCAAATTCGGTTGTGATAACGTGTCTGTTTTCTCTGTGTAGTTCAACAAAATAACCACAATACTAATTATTGTTAAAGCTAAGGCACGAGCTCTATGTGTACATTTGTCCTTCAAGTTGTGCTGAAAAAGGTCAACAGAAAAGAGAAAGACAAAGTGAAAAAACAAAAAATGTACTTAGACTTCAAGAAAAATTCTTGACGAAAGTGCGAAAAAACAGAAGTAAAGGAAAAAACATGTAAAATCAATTAAAATGGATAATCATTCAGGAAAGCAAATTTCGATCTATCAAATGTTAAAATACAATTTGGTTTAAGGATTGATGTTTGACTAGTGACGTCAGCAGTCGTCGATGGCTGCGAGTGTAAGACGGCAAATCCATCTGAGGAGATCGAGTGGTTGCGATCGAAACATGTCATGGTAACCTGCCGGCCAGGGTTCGAGCCCGAGCCACGTCAAGAATGAAAGATTATCAATAACAATTTTAATTAATTTTCATGTTGTAAAATTCCTTTCTTCATAAAAATAATTTAATAAAAATTAAATTTCATGAACTTAAGCCTAATTAAAAATATTAAAAATTTGGATTAAAAACCATAAATAGTTCAACAAAATAACCACAATACTAATTATTGATATAGGGAAAATTGATCGTGATCGAACATAATACAGGTAGTACATATAAAAAATTTTATTAATGTTACACAATCAGAAAAACGTATAGCTACCCTGATTCATCCTTATCCGTTACACTACGTTCACACTAGCGTATTCTATAGTAGAATAAAGAGCTTATACACGCGTTTACGCTAAGCAGGTATATTGTGACTACCACCTTAGAAGGGCCTTTTAAATTTTGTTTGGTCTTTTTATTTTATCTGTTTTTATGACTCTAATAATAGTCCATGACCCTATATCTATGCAATGCGTTGTTAAATTTGTGTCAGGTATTTTATAGCATATACATAAAAGGATTTTAAGTTTTTTAATCCTTTTTATTCTACCTGTACTTGGTATGAAAAAAAGTATGAAAAGGTTTAAAAGCAAGTGACATTCGGATGCAAACTCAGTGGATATAATATATCTGAGCAATAACAACGTTTTTTATAAACATGGAGAGCTTCAGCTATAAAGAATTGGCCGGAGAGTATTTTAGAAACAAAAACGAGGAAGATGTTAAAAATTACATTCGAAAAAAAGGAAACTTAAATTGAAATACAATCGGACTTAGAAAATAAATTATATGTTTTCATCAAACATTTAAAACAGCGATACAGGAAAGTTGAATACAGCAAAGATAGATTTTATAAGAGCTTTGCAAACTGGTTAGAGAACGAACTTTCTGTCCAGATCGCTTCAGAAACTTCAAATCAAAACACACGTGGGAGACCACAAAAATCGCTGGACAACTGTAGCGATAGATCCAAGAGGATCTAAGGATATAAATGAAGAAATCGGATATGAAAATATTCAAGATACTTTCCTACATCAATTGCGATCACAGAAACAATTGACAAAAGTGGATTTCATTGAAAAAGTTTTTAAAGCTAGTCCATTGAGAATAAAACGGATTCTTAAAAGTATACCAACTCCAAGCGATGCAAAACAATTCACAAATGAGGAGGCATTAGCATTATTTCTGGATTTGAAATTAACAAAACAGCAATATATACAGCTCAGATTGCGTGCGATTGAAAAAGGCTCAAATCTGTATCCAGCATATCATCACATAACATCTGCTAAAATGGACTGTTTGCCATTAAAGGCCACTATTACAATCACATCAATTTCGGCAGAGGTACAACTACAATCTCTACTTGATCACACATCCGAACGCTTGCTACAATCAATAAAAGGAAATGAGTTAAAGAAATATGGAAACACAAAGTTAATTCTTTTTTGTAAACGGGGATGTGATGGTTCTTCCGGACAAAAACAATACAAACAAGTAGTATGTGAACATATTTCGGACTCAGATATGTTCATGGTATCATTTGTACCATTGCGATTAAAAAAGATTTTGGAAGATCCAGAGCCTTCGACAAGTACAACGCAAACAAAGAATATTTGGAAAAATGAGACACCATCTTCAACGAAATATTGCAGACCTATAAAATTTGAATTCAAAAAAGAAACTCATGATGCCATTAATAAAGAAGTTAGTGATATCAAGGCCCAAATTGCAATGCTACAGCCATTACAGTTAGATTAAGATGGGCAGCAAATTGAAGTTAGCTACCAATTAGTGCTAACAATGATAGATGGAAAAGTAGGCCAGGCTTTGACTAACACGAAGGCTGCATCCAGCTGCATCATATGCCATGCAACATCAAGCCAATTAAACCAAGTCCCGACAAAATCATTAGATAATACTGATGCATATGAATTTGGATTATCACCACTACATGCAAGAATACGACTTATGGAACACATTCTTAAAATCAGTTATGATTTGGATTTCGGATCTACAGGATCAATAAGAAACAACGAAACCAACAAGGAGTTAAGAAGTTCAAAAAGGAAACATGTTCAAGATGAATATCGCAAATTTGGGTTGATTATAGATCAGCCGAAACAAGGGTCAGGCAATACAAATGATGGCAATACCGCAAGAAGATTCTTTTCAGATCCAGAAACAGCATCTGAAATAACAGGTGTTGATTTTAACCTAATTTTTAGATTTAAAATAATCCTAGAAGTACTTGCGTGCAATGAAGAAATTGACTCTAGAAAATTTGGAGATTTTGCTAAGGAAACTGCAAAAATATATACAACCAAGTACCCATGGAGAAATATTTCTGCTACAGTTTACAAAATCCTTTATCATGGAGAAGATGTCATTAAATATCAGTTGGTGCCACTTGGAGATTTATCAGAGGAAGCTCAGGAAAAAAGGATTAAGGATTACAGATTTTATAGAGAGCACAATACTAGAAAAATTTCACGAAATTCCACTAATAAAGATCTATTTAATATATTATTGGCAACGTCAGATCCGTTTATCTCCAGTATTCGAACTCAATGGAAAGTGAAACATCGGGATTTAGATGAAGAAGTCAAAAAACTACTTAAGAACAGAAATAACACAGAACAAAATATAGAATATTTGCAATCAATCTTTCAATTAAATGAACAATAATTATAATTCATTAGATCAAAGACAGACATTGTATTAGTTAAAAAATAATAATAAATAGAAGCTCACGTTGTTACAAAAGCTATTAAAATCTATTGCTGCTATTATTCATACATTATCCACATATGTATGAAATGTTTTAATAAATAAGAATAAATAAGTGTAAACAAATTTGAAAGCAAAAAATTGTTTATTTTTCAGCAATAATAGCAAAATTTCCAGTGGATTTTACTATTTTTTTTTATGTTAAAATTTTTTTTATAGTAAGCATTTAATTTTTTGAGTGTCTTATTATTACAAAAAATGTTAATGATTATTATTTAAATCAAAAAATTACATTTTTAAATAAATAAAAGAATTAAAAAAAACCTTATTGCACGCTAAATTTAAAAAAAAATTTCCTTAAATTCCTCAATAACTACTCAACCGATTTTAATGAAATTTAAAGTGAAGAAATTTTAAGAATCTAACTGTCGATTAAAAAAAATGTCACTAAAATATCTCCTTCGGTTCAAAAGTTACAGATTTTTGGCCAATGAAAAACGATTTTCAGCCAATGTGCACCGGTGAATACTATACTGTAATTCATTACTTTTTCTAACTTTTTGTTCTTCATAAACCAGTTAAATGATTGGTTTTTCCTTTCACTGCTCATAAGTTCTTTTTTTTTGTACTTGTTCTATTTTGACAACTCCCAGGACCAGTTGAACATAATTGACATAAATTTCCCGCAGGTTAACTTTTCTTTCGAAACCGAAAAATAAATAATGCGGTACCTTCAGTTTAACTATTTGTTTATGAAAATCACGCTCAGTCTAAATGAATCAATTTAACAAATTTATTTTCGTTTGTACGAACAGACCCACAAATTGCTGCTTAGTATTTTGTAGGCCATAATTTTCATTTTAAAACTAACTAAGCTGGAAGCCATTGTTGTGTGCTCGTGTGTGGGAGTGTTCATATCCTCATGGATGTGCCATTGTTACAAGACAGTGTTCACAATTCCAGATTTAGAGGGTACGTGAATCTTTAATTGCTTAAAAGTACAAACAAGCACAGACGTGTCTTTGTTACTCATAACCACATACAGACTCATTAAAACCGACAAGAGTGGGTGTCTATTTGTAGAGGACGAATAAAAAAAGTTTAGAAGTTCAGTTAGAGATGTTCATTTCAGTAAGATCAAGATGTGGAATGTGCTTAATGAAAATATAATAAAAACAATATTAGCAATGTATACGAATTTGACACTTTTTCTTAAAAAACTTCTTGACTTTATTTTACACACATATTTTTTATATAGTTAAACAAAAAAAAAACAGTAACAATTCTTGTTTATTCTATGTTTTATAAGTCAAAACAAAACACCGCAACATTAACTACCAACATGTGCCTCATAGACACTGAAGCAGGGTGTAGCAGATATGAAGGGCTCAGAGCTGAAGCGAAAACAAGTCAAAAAAGAAAATTCGATAATATTTTGAGTTTGAGTTAGTGAATTGTCATTAATTTCTGGAGCCATTGACTTGGGTTTAGTTCCGTTACCTTAGGAACGAAACACTTTTTAATTTGGTCCGTTACATGACTGGGTAAAGTTAAACTTTGCCAAGAATTTCACACCAGCTTTAAAATACATATATGCATTTTATTTAATGCTTGGTTCGGTTCAGCTCTTAACCCTCCATATATATTTTCAAACTCAAATACTAAACGTTATAATTGACACAAAGTTTTATTAAGAGCATTGAACGATAGAATGGAAATGCAGATTTAATTTTTTAAATAGTATGTCATTCAGATATCTTCCAACGAGTTGAGTTCAAAACAGAGCCTGGCACAGCTGGCAGCTTTGGCAAAATGAATTCCGAGAAGCCTCGCCTCGGGAATTTAAAAAAAATGGCCCAATTATCTCATGCGTGGAAAAGGCACACCAAATAGTTACCTTTGGGCAGTGCAATGGGTTTTGTTGTTTCGATCGAGGGTTGCGGGTTCTTGGAGACCAGTAACGGCAGTTTTGCTTGTTGACGTGACCGTTTAAGTGAAAATGAGCCTCGTCGCTTCACAAATGGGATACATCAAAGTTACTTTCTTTTAGTTCTTGAACGATTTGAAGTTTAAAAGGATGAAACTTTAGATTATTTCATGAATAATCGCTCTTGGAAGTCCTAGTGAGGCTGCTCTTTTCCTTATTGAAAGTCGCAGATTTTCACGTAAACTACTTTCAACCAGTTCAATGTTTTCGGGAGTGCCTGAAGATCGACAGGATCCTGGCCGTGGGACATTCATAGCCGATGCAGTTGCGCGGAATCTCTGCACCCACGAACGAATTTAATTTTGATCTCGTCCATCACGTATTCGCCGAATACCGAGCTTTGAACAAGATTGTCGATGAGCAATTACGTAGGAATCATTAACCTAAAGAAATGTTTCCACAGCAAACGCGCGTTGCTCATCCGACCACTGCGATATCGTGACTAATAAATCCGCACAATCGATAATTCCAACGGCGCCACCCTCCCTCGTAATCGTATTTAAAAATATAAATTTGCCACCAGACACCCTGTACGTAATGCTACATAAATAAATTATATCGGCCTACAGTTCAGTGAATGCAGGAAGCTTTTTTCTTAAATTTTTCACGCGTGTGTCTTATAGTGCATTTACACCTACGCCATAAACAGGTTATAATTTGTTTATGATGATAAACTAGTTTGAGAAACTTGTTTATCCGTACAAATTATAAACACGTTTGTAACTAGCTTTTGAGATAAACTAGTTATAAACAACCAGTTTTTGTTAATGCAACTCTGTTTTTCAAATTTTGTTCTGGCAATGCTAGTGATATTTGACATTTCCTCAAAAATAAAAAAAATCAAGTAAAAAGAATTTACTTTTATCTGTAAAAAAAAGCCAAAACAATAGTAAGAAAAATAAAATAAACAAAAATGTTTAAAAAAATTCCAAATTTATAAGAAATTTTAGTTTTTTACATATTTTCTTTTAGATGGACAACGGAATAAAATGTTTGTTTATATGTTCGTATGTATGTGCATCAACGTTTTTTTTTTTTATTATTGGGGCTAAGAACTTGTCCAAGATAAACAACTTAACTGTCAAAAATGCACTTATAAAATTATTACAGTAACTGATTGTGGGTTATTAAATTCGTTTTCCGTACTGTTAAATTTGAATAAAAATATAGTTATTTTACGAATAATTTTATTTTTTCACATTTATGTTTGTTATTCAAAAAACGAACCACCAAAAAATATTGTTTTTTTGCTTTTATTTTTTTATGTAGTTTGATTTTTGTCGGTTAAAATGTATTTTTTAAAAGAAAAAACTATTCAATTTTAAGGAATATGCTGTTTAATTAAAAAAAAATTTAAAAATGACTGTACAAATCATTTGTTTTAAATGAAATGTAAATGGTCCGTTTTTTAAATGAATTTTAATTTGTTTAAAATGAATTTTCGTTTGAATTTAACTACATAATATTTTGAGTGTGCTGATGTAAACGGTATAGTTTATGAAAGTAGTTTACGATTGTAAACTAGTTTGAAAATTACAAGTGTAAATGCACTAGAAGAGCCTGTTGGAAGTACTTGAAATATTTTATTTCGGTATGATTATGTTCAAAGTATACAATTTATTACAAGTACATGCAAGTGATCAGCTGTTCAGTTGTTTTATTTTCGATAGTGTCAAAATTTGCTTACATTTTAGAACGCCATGATTTTTTTTTTTTTTGTTTGTTTTCTTTATGTTTGGCTGTTTGACAGTATCAAATGTTTTTACACAAACAAAATGAATGTTGTTTTTTTTATTGTTGATTTGTTGTAGACTTGCATGTACTTGGTACAAAATATACTTTGATTATTAATCCAAATTTTTAATATTTTTAATTAGGCTTAAGTTCATGAAATTTAATTTTTCATTAAATTATTTTTATGAAGAAAGGAATTTTACAACATGAAAATTAATTAAAATTGTTATTGATAATCTTTCATTCTTGACGTGGCTGGGGCTCGAACCCCGGCCGGCAGGTTACCATGACATGTTTCGGTCGCAACCACTCGATCTCCTCAGATGGATTTGCCGTCTTACACTCGCAGCCATCGACGACTGCTGATGTCAATAGTCAAACATCAATCCTTAAACCAAATTGTATTCTAACATTTGGTAGATCGAAATTTGCTTTCCTGAATGATTATCCATTTTAATTGATTTTACATGTTTTGGTTATGTTTAACACAAATTTTATTAGTAGAATTTTTTTTTTATTTTGACTTTCATATATTTTCAATATTTTTCTACATATAGAACAAGGCGAATTAACTTCAGGTGGCGGCAAGACTACAACAAGTCAACAACACAAAAAACAACATATATTTCGTTTTTATTTTTCGGTCATGTAAAGTTTGAAACAAGGGAAAAGAAACTTATGTTCAAGGCGAATTCATACAAGGTAATAAAATTAAAAAAAAAAAAATTTTACTTTATTGACTTTGTGTAACTATATATTTTTATAAAAATTTTAAGTATAAAAAAAACATATTATTTTTTAGATTTTAATAGGCTAAATTACAAAGGATTACTTTTGGGACATCTCGAACAAAAATAAGTACTTTTTCTAGTAGAAAAGTAGGTAGTCGGCTCGTCAAATTCTCATTATATTTCTGCTTATTTTGTAAGCAAAGTTTTTGCTGGGTAGGTAGTTCTTTTGTACGGCTGAGCATTTCACGAGTTGTAAAATAATTCCTGCATGAAACTCATGCGAATATTGACATGCTTTCTGAAAGACTCGTGAGATAATCTTTACACACATCTCAAACGCCTAATATAAGCGTATTTCTCTGTGTTGTAGAAGTATCTCACAGAGGAAAGTGAATGTGCAACAGATTCTCCCGTGCGAGGAATCTTTTACGATTTAAAAATGAGCTCTTCGACGATGAAAAACGCTATGCATGAGATTCCTAGTAGACTCTTCCACAATTAAAAATGCTGGCCGGGATGATACCAACTCCACTATTGTGATGAGGGTATAAACATAACTCTTTTTCCATTGAGTTCTTAAAACTATGTAGGCTTAAAACTTTTACTCGTGAAAACAATGAAACCTTATCAGAAAAAGATTCCATTAGCAATCGGTCTGTTTCATCTGCACTTTTTTTTAAATAAAAAAATCAAAACTTCTTTCAAATAAGGTTTTCTAAGCACACATTTTTAAATTATTGCATTCCACAAAACAAAAATTAAAATTAAAAACAAAATGAAATATGACAGCATATATTTTTGACACACAGCTAATTTGTTTACTACAGTGTTGTATAATTTTAACACAATGTTAAAGTAATTTACAGTGTTGTATCCATTTCCAAAATAAGACCACCTTGTATGAATTCGCCTTGGTTATGTTATTTTAATAGGGCTTAAGGTGCTATCATACGGGATGTATTTTACATATGTACAGTTGTACACATCATGTGATACATATGAAACTTTGCATGTGTAAAATACATGTGGAAATACATATGTAATTTTTTCGATTAGAACACGCTCTATTTTTCTGTGGCAAACATAAACAAAACAGCACGTTAAAAAGTCAGCTTTTGTTTACATTTACAGGTTATGTCATAAGGAAAAACATACGCAGGTGTGATAGCAAAAATTATGAATCGTATGTAAAATGGAAATTTTGACATACATACGGAATTACATATGGGTAAGAAAAGTGACAGTACATATGTAAAATACATCTCGTCTGATAGTACCTTTAGAAAATTATTCAAAAGAGATAAAAAAAAAAGGTTTTAAAAAATTGGGGAAAAAAAATTTGTCAAAAAAAAAACAAGTAAGAAAGTATAGTCGGTCAATCCCGACCGTATGATACCCTACACCACATTTTATTAAAACATTTTTGCGAGTGTTCCCGATTTGGGACCCATGGGTAAAATCATGGACGCTCCAGAACAAAATTTTGTAAGGAGGTTCAGATTCATGTTAAAGTTTTTTGTGCCAAATTTTATTTTGATACCTTCATCTATATGAGAATTTAGAATGGGGGTTTATATGGGATCTATGGTTAATTTTGGACCTACAAAACCAAAATTTTGCCAAGATTTTGTTATAATCGTAAATTTACAAAAAAAAAAAAAAAAAAAAATTTAATTAAAATCTATTTTCAAAAGTTATATTTGTATGGAAGCTATGGTCAAATATGTGCTGATATCAGTAATAAAAGAAATTTGGACCAAATTTTATCTAGATACCAACATAACAAGATGTTTTATGGTCACAAAGACCCTATTCCGGAAAGAAGCTTGTATGGGGGCTATGTGAAATTATGGACCGAATCGCCCCTATTTTTTCAGTAGGGTCGTCCTTGTGCAAATGTTCCAAATTTCAGTATGTTCAAAATTTCATTAACTTTTCTCAAAAAGGCATTCCGGAGTCTATACTAAGGAAAGCGTAAACGAAGCAGAACCAGATTCCGGTGAAAGCAACAAGTTAAAAATAACCTAAAAATCCTTTGTGAATCAAACTGACAACTCATTAAAAAATCAAGGCACATGGAGAACATTTCTTAAGCAGGCTAAGATGAACAATTGGTTGTAGTGTAATCTAAGTAAGTAAGCTTAAAGAGTGATTTCTGTTAGCTTTTATTGGCTATGTTAAATAAACAATCCACTTAAATAAATCAAGCTCTTATCAGAAATTTTGTTTGTAATTTAATCCTAAAAAATGGTTTAAAGCAAACTGCAGCTACTTTTTATATTGCAACATAAATTTGATTTAAACTGGTAATGAAGCTTAGATTTTCTTTAAAATTATTTAAGTATCATCATTTTAAATTTTGTGCTTGTATCTTAACACATTTACCATTTTTTCTGCTTTATTAAAGGCCGTGTGTGTGAGTTTTTCACATCCAACAACTGTTTGATAAGAGCATAATAATTTCTTGTGCTAATGTCAGCAATATTTGTTGCTTGCTTATGTTTATTATCATTCAAGTTTATGTTGCGAGTCTTGCTACACTAACCATACACTATTTACCAAATCCAGTTCACACATATACAATGTATATTATACATGCAAAGAAGAACAAACAAAATACAATTGCACTACGGAAGTTAGTGGATAATAGTACTTAGGATGAACCATAAGAAATTAAAAAGAAAAAAAGATTTACCTCTTGATTGAGGATTTATGGCAATAATAGCTATGCACTGCAGAAGTATGTTAAATTTTTAGAATTTGCTAGAATAAATTTTTTTAAATATATACATATCTATTTTGGGTTGCCCTAAGGTTCGTATACTTTGTTATATTTATGCAAACGTTCAAACGTATACAGTTGATAACCTATTAAAGAGTAACGCTATCATTAGTGATGCTGTAACATGACAGATTTTTCTTCTTCTTTTTTTCCACAGGCAGCTGCATTGCAGATGACACGCATATTCACATCCAGTGGTAGAGCTGGTATAACAATGAAAAATGTTCTTAAAGTAGCAGGAATAAAATGAAACAATGTAGAAGTAAATTATGAATTAATTGAGTCCGAAAGAAGAATTGAATTGCAAGAACTTAAAGGACGAAAGCAAAAATTAAATAAGCATATTAAATCAAATATTTAACTTTAAATTATTCAGTTTAATTTAAGGAAAGTCCAGGGATAGTTTGTATTGGTATCAATGTTTTTTAACGTAAAAAAATTAATGAAAAACTCCAGTAAAGCTCAAAGAGTTAAAAGAATATGGCAAAATAAAATGCAAAATAAGAACCCAATAAAAAGTGAAGCTTCCAACGAAGCAGGTTTGGAAGGGAGAAACGTAAAAGTTTCGCTTACCATAACGCTTACGGAAGACTGTTATTCTTTAATATTCTCCCTTCGTAGTAAGATAATGAATGTTTTGGGAATGCACTGATCCATACTTCTAGAGTTAGGACAGTGCAATCTTAACTTCTACAGCAGACCAATCATCTACTTAGCGGGAACAACAATTGACGAACTGATAAGAGGCAAAATAACTATACTGAATGGATTGATATACCAATAACAAGAACAGTGGAATCTTATACGCGAAAACAACTGCAACAAGTCATGTAAGATGAAGAAGCTTTATGAAAGCCATATGCTCCCAACGGGGGATCCCCGATTCTATATCAAAATACAAGTACCTAAACCATAAAATTAGTTTAAGAACCAAACAACCACAAAGTCTGTTAATCGTCATAAGGAAAGCATTTTAAGAAAGACAATATTGCTGAATACTCTTAGATGATATTCCTCAGGCTTTTGATATTAAGCTTAATACATATCTGTGGCATTTTGATAAAACATCTTAAGTCGAAATAAGATAGCAAAAAAGTTTTTAAAAAAACTCGTTGAAAAATCGTTTTTAGCAAATAATAAAATAAACCGAAATTAAAGAAAAACGTTAGCGAAAATGTTTTTTTAATGAAAATTCGTACGATTAGAGCATTTTTTCAACTTTTTAAATTAAATAAGATGTTTTGTCAAAATGCCATAGATATATCTGTGGCTTGGTGCTAAAAGAGCCAATGCCAATATTTTTCTGTTTTGAGTTAATCGTTGCATTAAGAGTTTTCTCTTAACATCTTATTTTTTTTTTCTTTTTTTTTTTTGATGGAACAGCCAAAGATTTAAGCCCAGAACAGCTGTTGAAAAGTAACAATGACTTCCGACAAATAAACAACCAACCAGATCCAAACTTTAAGTTTTGCTAATGATACAGCTTTTTTCAGCGAAAATGAAAACCATTATCTCCAAACTTACGGTATCATGTATTTTAATTGGAAATATCACTAAAACAATAGAAAATAAACGCCGATGATCAAAAATGTAATTAAGTAATACACTCAAAATAATTTGTAGTTAAATTTAGAGTGTTCAATTAATCGGTTGTTATTTTTGTTCGATTAAACGAACAAAATTAATTAAAATTAATCGAATAATTCTTAATCCAGAAATTTTATAATTTTTTTTTTTTTTTAATTTTAGAAAAATTAGTACTTGAGTAAATGAACATAAAACTTTTCAATGTAGCTTTAAATTGTTGCTTCGTTTTCGGGCACTTAGATTTTAAAAGTCAATATAACTTTTTGAAACTTTTCACGGACATTCCATCCTCTGCTATGCTTCTGCAAATAATTTCCCCTAGAGAATTGATCGAAGTATCTTGCTTAAAATAATTATTCATTGCACCACTTGATATTTTTGGTGGAGCATCTTCTTTAAGTACTATAGTACATATATGTTATATATATATATGTTACTGTATAAGGGATAATTTAGTGAAGTTGTTGAAGAACATTTGCGTTAATACATTTTTGGATATCTGTTACATTTAGCATTATTAGATCTATCCATCGTACACTATTTTTAAAGCAAACTCATTCTAAAGAGAGAAACGCGTAAACTATTTTGGTAAAAAAAACGGGCGTGTTCCAGAAATCGAAAAACAACCGTGTATTGAAAGTTCAAAAAAATAGTAAATTTTATCTACTTCATTCTTTAAGTATCTATTATTTTTACAAGAACAACACTAAAAACCACGAAAAACTACTAATTATTAATCTAATTATTGTTAGATTTCAATTTCACTTCATTTCGATTAATGGAACATACCCGATAAATTAATATAAATGTTTGAGTTAACATACCTTTGTCATTTTTTCTTTTGTGGGATGAATTATTAAATTGTGTTGAGAAAATTTAACAAAAATATAAGGTAAATTATTTACTTAACATGCCCTTTTTTTAATTCCAATGGACTCATGCATTTGGTTTGTTTACTCGACCTGAACCTTTTAAAAATGATGCATTAAACAGATATGCAATATATTATTTTCTGTAATAAAAGAATTTTATGACAAATATTATACAAATATGTCTCTATTAAATAGTATTTTATAACAAAAATTTTAAAAATTAGTTTTAAAGTGTATTAATTTCAGCTTTCAAATTTTAGAGTTTTGCGATTTCCGTTCAAGAAATTCCCTTTGTCCTAACTTTTGAATGTTATATCTCCGTATACACACGGATCGACGCAAAGTCGCTCTTAATCGTTTTTCATCGGTCAAAAGTTGCAGAGTTCGTATAACGTATTTTTTTTTTTTTTTTTGTTTGATAAAGAAATGATTTCTTGAATTTTTCTCCAGATTAAATTTTATTTAAATATGGTTGCAGCAGTGTTTGAAAATAAAAATATAATAGTGTTCGGAACGGTAGAAATATGGAAATAACAAATGCTTATAGTGTGCGTATAGTAAATACCTTAAAAAAACTTTTCTCTGTTTGTGATCTTCATACACAATTAAAAAATGTTGGTCTATGAAATTAAACTCTGAGCCACTGTGCGACGTTTAACATGGAAATAACATACAGAGGCAAAATTTACTCAAATGAAAATCAAATTAATTGGATTCTAGGTAGAAGTTTGGTCCTTAATGCGGATTTTAAGCTTTTACTCTACTCCTCTATCTTTAAAGCCAATCTGGTACTAGAGTGTTTATGGTAGTGCATCAGCCTCCAATATCCAAAAAATCCACAGGTACAAAATAAACTAATTCAAATAATCACAGCCGACCCTGGTATTTTAAAAACTTGAATATTTCCAAGGATCTCAATGTGCCATTAATAAAAGCTATGATCAGGAAGTATTCGTAAAATATTTTAATAGGCTTGGATTCCACCCAATATCCTAGCTCAAAATATATAAAGTGATGATGGCCACAACCGCCAAAGAAAAATAGATTACACAACAACATTTGTGAACAGAAACTGTGATGTGAAAACTTTTTATCCGGAACTGGAAGGAAAAAAGCTACAGAATTATAATAAAATTTCATTAATTATTGTTGGTTCATATATCGGGTGATTTTTTATCTATTATCTTTTTGGCAACACTGGTTTAAACAGCTGACGCTAGTGCTGGGAAACTATCGATAGACTATCGATATTATTGATAGTCTTAAAATATCGAAAATATCGATAGGAAAAATAAAAATATCGATATTTTTATTATTTTAAATACAGCTATGAAGACATCTAACAGCAGCTATACACACACAGTTTTTTGTCGCAAATTTTGAATTGCTATTATTAATTCGCGCTGAGTTACAGCAATGAATACAAATAACAAGAATGGCAAGTGGTATGGATTGCTTAGCAGTGCTTTTTACGGGTAATTAAAGGCCTTTAAGTCGAAATTTGAACATGTTTATATAGGGACTGAAATGTCAAATATTTTTGTAATGTTGTAAAAAAAATGCAAATCCAAATGCAAATGCAATTGCGAGCATAAAACAAAACAATAAACGACCATTAGAGGATTAGAATTTAGAAAATTTTTTAAAGTTGCAATGGAATAGCTTATAGTCCCTGTTACTTCGGTTCCTTCAGAAAGGTACTAATCAATTTTTAAAAAACTACTATCTAAAATAACGTGCGTATATACAAACGTCTCATACATTCAATAAAGTTATAAAAACAACGGACTGTAGCCTTATAAAAAAATAATTAATGTTTTCCTGCACAAGTACAAACATTCAGTCGATTGTTATATCGATATATCGATAGTGAAATCTTAACTGATAAATATCGATAGTAGAAAATATCGATAGTATTCCAGCACTAGTTGACGTCCGTTTCGTGTTTTGTTTCACTGTCAAACAGCTTCAGTTTGGTCTATAATTAAACCATGAATCGTCTTACAAACGAACAACGCTTGCAAATCATTGAATTTTATTATCAAAATGAGTGCTCTGTTTAGTTCATCGCGCGCTTCTTGTGTTCAGCGATGAAGCTCATTTTTGGCTCAATGGCTACGTTAATAAGCAGAATTGGCGATTTTGGAGTGAGGATCAGCCAGAAGCATTGCAAGAGCTACCAATGCATCCAGAAAAAGTCACAGTTTGGTGCGGTTTATGGGCTGGTGGCATCATTGGACCGTACTTCTTCAAAGATGGCGAGCGCTACCGTGAGATGATATCCAACTTGTTTTGCCCAAAATGCAAGAGCGGCGAGTTCGATGAACATTTTTTTTCACGTTCGGGACCGGTCAATTGGTTGCCTAAATCGTGCGATTTATCGCCTTTATACTATTTTTTGTGGGGCTATGTTAAAGCTCATGTCTATACACACATACCCGCTTCAATTGACGCATTGGAAGACGACATTGAAGCATTTATTCATGAGATACCGGCCAAAATGTAGGAAAGAGTATGCCAAAATTGGACTAAGCGGATGGACCATTTGAGGCGCAGTCTCAGCTCTTAAAATTTTTATTGAAAATTAAATTTCTATTACAAAATATTAAATCACGGAAAGCTCAAACAAATTAAATATTAAAAATAATGGTGCCTATTATGAACTAAATTCGATTTTCGACAGCAGTCGAATTGGCTGATCGAACGAATTTTCTTTTGGTATTATGGCGCGCATTCGATAAAAATTTACTATTGTGATTTTGTTAATTCACAGTAGTACATTTTCGATCAGCTGTCACTTAAAATAAAAAATTTTTGTTTACAAATTTAAAAAATAAAATTAAAGTTAAACGTGATTACGGCGAATTATGGTTGTTTTCAAATAATTAAGCTTCAGTGGGGTTTCATCCCATTTTTTTACATGCTGAACTTTGCTGCAAATCATTTGGTGAAAAAAGAATTTTGTTCCATAAGGAATATGAGCGCTTCCAATTGCTGTTTACGACGTTGGACTTGCATAAAATGAACAGAACAGATTAAGAATATTGCATTTGGTATACGAACACCAAAAAATTTACAAATAGTTAAATTTTCAACAAGTTTTTTACATTTATTTGCACAGTCGAAAGCAAATTTGTTTTCGTTAAAAAATTCGATGCACAACGAAACTTTCGACAGTGCTGCCAACTCATAATACCAAATTAAGATTCGATAGTCGATGTTCGATAGCCAGCGAAAATCGTTTATCGAATGTAACTCATAATAGGGGTCAATATATTTTAGATGCCTGCCGCCAGCATCTTCGCAAGCTGCTGTTGAACGTGGTCCATAACTGAAGCCGAAACTGGTTGATCAATCGCAATAATTTAATTTATTATAGTGTATTTTAGTTGTTGCAGTCCTTGCGGTTTTTTGGCGTATACACGATCTTTTAAATATCCCCACAAAAAGAAATTTGGTGGTGTAAAGTCGGTCGACCCCGATGGCCAATTGACATTTCCAAATCTTGAAACGATACGGTTAACAAAAACCGTTCGCGGCAAATTCATTGTTTCCCTTGCGGTACGGCACGTAGCTCCGTCGTGTTGAAACCACATTTCTTGAGTATTTTCAAAGTTCAGGAAAAAAAAATCTAATATAGCCCTGTAACGCTCACCATTTAATGTCAATACATTGCCATTTTCGTCTTGGAACAAGTGCGGGCCGTAGATCTAGTGTTCTCACACTCCGTACCAAACTGTGACTCTAAGTGGATGCAATGGACGCTGTAGAATTAGTCTTGGGTTTTCAGTGCCCCAGATCTTGAAATTTTGCTTATTTACATAACCATTTAAATGGAAATGCGCATCATCGGTCATTAAAATTTCGAAATTTTCTTTGCGTTTCAATTACGGAATTTTGACTAACAAAATAAAACAGTTTTTGCTCGTTCCTAAATTGTATACATGGCTACTGAAGCTCCTAACGTTGGTAATAATACTTAAAAATAAAAAAAGAAAAAATATACAAAGTTAAAAATTATTAAAAATACAATGTATATCGTCGGCTTAATATGCAAAACTGCTAACTCCCTTCCAGTAAAATTTACAAGAGAGACAAAGGCTTCTTATGTTTCATATTTGCAGCTTAACCCTACGGTCAATAACCAACAAAATATACGTTAGTCAATAACCGGGTACCCCGGTACCCCTTTGTAGATTTTTGCACTTTTATATTAGAAAATATTGTTTTTAGTCCAATTACATATAGATAGTTTTGCAAAATAGGCCAATAATAAATTTCCGTATATAAAAATAATCAAATTATAAAGATTTTTGTTTTAAATCGCTACGCTTTACTTTGTCTTCTGTCGCAAAGCCATTTGAAGTTATTAAAAGAAGTCGCTAAAGTAAACACATAGCAATTTTTTGTTCTTCTTTGAAAACGGTGCTTCTTTAAAATGGTTGTAGCTTTTAAATACTTTAAGCATTTGCTTCTTGCTCTTACATATGCATGTAGGTCGGTTTATAGAAGTATCGCTACTACCCTTGTACACATAGAGAAAAAATATGGTTGGGCATGGTTACGGCAACAGCACTATGTTTAATGTAACAATATATTGTTGTCGTAAACAAATAATTGTTATTTTTATTTAATATCAACAATATTTTAGTTACTGTAAACATATCAATGTTTATCGCAATTATGAATTTGAGTATTGTTGACCGAAAAATAATTATTTTTCTAACAATTTAATTATGATAACTTTCTAAACATATTATATTTCTCACAACCATATCATGATATTTAATAGCCATAACATGATAACTTTCTATACATTTATCATATTATGTTAAAGATGCAATCAAACTATTTTTACTCTAATCATATTATGTTAGCGCCATTTGTAAAATAATTTTGAAGAAGTTGTGTCGTTTTTTTTTTATGAGCGGTTAAGCAATTAAAAGATAAAATTCCATAAAAAATAAGTTTAAAGAAATTAAAAAATTAAAATATTAGCGGTGTTCATTCAAGTATTAGTGATGTAATAGTGCAAATGCAATATATCATAGTTTTTTTGTAAAATCCAACAACAAAACACACAGAGATTTCGTTATATTTTATAAAAGTGCTACAATATTTCATCAACATCTTAAAATCGAAAAAATGGACACACGCGGTTGCCCATGAAAACCACAGATTTTTCATTTGCTCTTTTGCAAGCTTTATATTGAACTCCGCTATTCGATTAACATTAAGAAAAATTGTAAAAAGCCACAAAATTAAAAAAATTATGCAAAAATATTTAAATTTATTTTGTATTTTTATGACAGCTATGAAAGGTGCTGTATCATAATATGATTGATTCTAAATTTATTATGATTAACATGATGATAATATGATTGCTTCTTAACTTATTATGATTAACATGACAATAATTTGATTACTTCTTAACTTAGTATGATTAACAGAATAATAATATGATTAAGGGAAAAATATTATGATGTAATATTACGAATATATTTAGCCATTATATGATTCAGTAATAATCTTAATATGGTGACTACAATCATGAATCTTATCATAATATGTTGCCCTTAGAATATGTTAACCACAACCATGTTTTTTCTTTGCGTGTAGGTATAATAATTTTTAATAAAAAATTAGGTAAGAATGTCGCGTAAGGTGAAGTTTCCAAAATAAAGCAAATACAAACATTTATCAGATGAAAAAAAGCTAAATATAACTGATCTATTTTTGACGATATCGTGGATGATGATCAGTTGTCTTAAAGAGTAGACGGTGAAACACCATATACTGGAAATATAATATGTCTAATGCTAATATTTACGATGAGTCTTCAGTTGAAAGTGATGCCGGAGTTAATAATTTGCCGTGTGGAAAAAGCACAATTTGTTATCCCATCAAAACTAGAAGTCTTAATATTCTACGGCAACGTTGTGGGCCTGCAAGATCAACGGTATTGCTTTCAAAAGCTTAAACTTGAGAGTAGATATTGTGGACATAATAGTGCGTCAGACAATCAAAAAAGCAGATGCCACATATGCAGTCTACATTGGGACTTACCCAACAAAACCACGACTTAATTGGAAATACGTAACATTAAATGAAATGTATGCCTTTACTGAGATTTTAATAATAAGGGTCTTCATGATGTTGCTTAAAATTACCATTTGTGCAAATGGGTAAACTTGCGAGACTCGTTTCATGAAGATCCTTTTTAAGTTTTGTGTAATTTTAAACAATTAATGTCATTTCAAACAGAAACGTCAATAAAAAATATATTAAAAAAAAAATAATCAAAAATATAATAAAAAACTTGGAATTTGTAAATTATAAATGAAATTTGTTTTTAAACATGCATAAAGAAAGCCAAAAGACTAATATGCTTATATTATTACAAGAATTTATTGTTTGTGATTTATTTACACTTGAAGTTTTCATTGAAAACGGCGTTAAGCATTAAAAAAATTTGTCTGTATAAATGCACAATTGAACTGCGTAAGTTTACGAGTCAAAATTGTTGGGCAAATTTAAGCAGTTTGTGTAAATGAATTCTCATACAATTTTTGACAGTTCATTTACGAGGGCGTAAGAATGCACAGTTTGTACAGTTTACGAGACTTATAAACGATATCATGAGGACCCTTAAAGATTCATTCATGTAATGATAATACGAAAGATTTACGTGCCTTCGCATCTTATCCTATATATCGAATAACAATGGCCATTAGCAGATTCTGGTCACTGCGGCGTTTTATACGATTTGACGATGTTAACATCCAGCGAATGCGAATGCGAATCCAGCAAAATTGGGGAATATAGTTTTGTAGATTTTAATGTAAAAAACTGCTATCCGCTCGATGAGCAAGTACATACCGGAAAATCACCAATGGGTCGAGAGAACCGACAAGGAAAAAGAGTCGTTAAGGATCTAACAGGTCCTTTCCATGGTAGTTGGCGCCCCATCACAATAAATAATTTTTTTGCCACTCATGATTTAGCGGAACATTCCAATATGCCGATACCAACAAATATAACATTTGAACAATAAAAGAGTTGTTAAAAAAACAAATTCATATGTTTTTTCAATCAAAGTCAAAATAGCCGTGCTAATTTGCAGAGAAAAACAAATAAAACTTGTAGGGGTACCGCGGTACCCGGTCATTGACTCGCGTAGGTGTCGAATGTTAAACGGTTTTAAACAAAGATCAGGCTATATATATATATATTTTTTTTTTCTTTCATAATGTTTTTTAAGTCCTAAATAGCGACGATTTGGAGTTTCATCGCCACATCTTCATTGTGAAAGAATTGCGAGCATTTCTAAGTTGAAAAAGTTACCCGGGTACCCGGTTATTGACCGTAGGGTGAAGAGTAAAACAAAAATAAAGCTAGTTTTACACACTTCAAGACTCCAATTGAAGAAAAACTACATGCTGGTCGACGAGGCATATCTTTCTCTACCACACGGCATCAAAATTCAATAAATAAATATTGTAAAATAATCCAAGCAGAGCAGCACAGATTCTGACATGGAAAGCAATATCTTCTAGCACTGGTTTTGTAGTTTTGACCGAAATAGCGGATATAAATGTCTTGTGAATTTCTGGTAAGTGTCCTATTTTAGACTGGCTGTATATTACTTTAATCAAAAAACATTTTTTATATTTTTGTGAAATTTATTTTCTATTTGTTGAAATTTATTTTTGTAATCCATAATATATTCTTTACTTAAGGCTTATTAAATTACAACACTTTTGCTCTAAGAACTTTGCAATCAAATTTTGTTTATTTTCTACATTTTTATTCGTTCAGTAATCCAAACTTGTGTTGTTATTTTTCATCACTTGAAAATACACATGAAAAGAACCTCATTAAATTAAGCCTGCCTTCTAGCATAAAGTATTTATGATTATTTTTTTCCACGAAAGAACTGTTACAAAGCAAAAAAAAAAACAACACTAAAATATTGTAAAATATTTAATCTAATCAAAAGTCACTTGCACACACATTTCGCTACAAACTTTTTTTGCACGTCTGTTTTTGGTTTTATTGGTTAAAAGATTAACACAGAACGAATTTGTAGCATTTCGGGAAAAGTTATTTTTGCAACACAACCTTTGCCGTCAACAAACGCTACTACAACTGCTTACGACTTAGAATAAAATAAACTGATTTCCTTGCCTTCTGTAATCTTCAGTAATTTCCTTAAACATTTTGCAATAATTTTAATAGAAAAATATGTATGTGTATTTTGCCCGTACACAAATTTACAAAGAAGTTGCACATGTGTCTCTATTGTATTTTTACCCAGAAGAACTTTTCTTTAGTACTTCCCCATGTTTTTTCTAAAGGATAAACCATAAATTTGAAATTTTATTGCATAAATTCACATAATTTACCACATTATTATTGTGACTTCCTTTCCGGTGTGGCAAGCACGGGGTAGTGAATTAAAGTAAAGTGATAACTGTTTACAATTTTAAAAATATGTGTATGTTTGTAAGTGTGTATATGTATTGAAGTTGCTTAAGTAAAACACTTTAACACCTGACTATGTAATTCTCTCATAACGATTCGATATCAGATGATATTTGTACGCATTGCCTGTGATTTTATTTTGGGCAAAATTTGCTGCCGAGAACATAAAAAGAAGAAATATTACTAATAATATTTAATGGTTTGTTTGTTCAGCAGTGTGAAAGTGGCACCATGTTGTATGCAACCTTTTTTCGGTTAATATTTGAGCCGTTTATTTTGAAAGTGGCATAAGTCATTTTGTTTTTAAGTCGAGATATTTAAGGTTTTGCGTTTTAACACGTTTAAAAATATGGATGCTAACTTTCGAGAAGATTCACTTGTATTTGATATATATCATGATACTGATATTTTTGTCAGTATTTATTATTATTATTATTATTTATTATTACATATTTATTATTGACTCGATTTTTTGAAAAAGTGGCTTATGCCACTTTCAAAATAAACGGCTCATTTTTGAGTTTATTTTCATGATTTCTGCTATATTTGTTTACATATAAAATATATCTGAGAAAATATATTTAAATTTAATGATTTCATTCTTCATGTTTTTCAATTTTGTTTAGCAAATTAAGTTTAAGGATCTTTCTGTAAAAAAATAAATAAATTAGTAAACTTTAAACTTTTAAATTAGTATATTATAAGTATACTTATTGATACGTTTAAAATTTGTTTACTTTAAAGTCCTTCAAGAAGAGTGCGCATATTTCAGGATTAGGCATTATATGGGATCTACAAATTATGAACCAGTCTTTACAATAACTTTAGCGTTTTAATGACGATTTAACAAAGTATGCTTTATTTGGGGCATGGGACAGATGGTAAATCTCTGCATAGATCTTCACGAAACTTTGCAGTGTGATTTTAAGACTCATTAAAGTATGACAGGCCAAGTTTTGCTTAAATAGCATTACTCATGACGTGAACTAATGTTTTTTCCGAGGGTGGGCTTTTTATAGGGCCTATTGTCGGGTACCCTTGGGGAAAGGGAAACAACACCAAACTAGTCACGTGATAGTTCTAAAAGTTCTAGTTTCTAGGAGGGGAATAATTGTTACCTTTTTGACACTTTGTAACAGGTCACTGAAATAACTTTAATGCACACATTCAATTTCATTTAAAATAATGTCTGTCGCAGATATTTCCCGAGTAAATACTGTTAATACAATAAATATCCTTCATATAAAGTAATATAACCAAAAAGCTCAGCCTGTACAAAAATCAGTCACATGACTAGTTTTGTGCCAATTATATTTCCTCTGGAGTAACTACACTTTAAACCAATGTTCCAAAATAAACACTAAATATCTCTACTTAGTGTTCGGTTCGGTAGATTTGTGGTAGATGTAGATGGTTTTTCCCTTTTGGCTGGTAAAAAAAAAAAACAAAAAGACCGCAATACACAATACACACACAAGCTGGTTGTACTGCAGTCGTTGCAAAAAATTTTTTGTTTGTTCATTTCATTGTCAATGTAAAAAAAAGAAACATTATAGAACATTAAAATACAATGTTTGTCTACAGTATCACTTCCTTTGCTCTGTTTTTTTTTTAACGAATAACAGAACACTTTAAAATGTTCGGCTCTTTCTTGAAAATAGTTACGAACTGTATTAAGAGTTGTGTTCGTCTACACAGTCACTAAAAATATAGATATCGTTCTTGAGTGTGTGAGCCAAACGCTAAGTAATGAACTGTTTATTTTCGAACGCTGCTTTAAACACTTCATCAGTAGTTTCGTGATATGTTGTTCACTATCACAATTCGTTATATCGATATTTTACTGACGATACCATTTTTATAGTTTTTGTTGAAAAAACCACTTAATTTTCAATGCTTATTTTTTTAAAATAACTAAAAGCAATAACACATTTAATTCAATTAATTCTTAAGCTGGAGGTCGGTCCACACCGCGTGTTTTATGCTTATGTTTCTTTTTTTACCTTTTATCAATACGCATGCTAAGGTAGAAAGTGGTCTTACTTCATGCTTTCGAAAAGTATATGCATTCTACGCCTTTGCTGTGTAACTTGTCAATACAATTTTGCACTACTACTTTTGGTACAGATGCATAAACCCATGGAACGCTTGATGTGAATATGCAGCTTAAGCTGTTTTGCTTTGCATTATAATAGTAAAATGTTCTCTCATTGATAAATCTTGTATGTATTTGTACCTTTATGATTTTCTGCTAATTTTAATTATATTTGTGAGAATAAAAATCATTTTACTACAAATTTTGATTATATGTACTTTATGGTATCTTGGATAAATGTTTAAAAAGTTGAAATAGAAAGACGCACTTAGTATTACCTTATTTGTCAGCATAAACAGTGTATGTATAAAACAAATGTCACTGAATGCCGTTCAGTCTTTAGCTCGCATAGACGTGCTCTTTCTAAAACTATTTCCATGACTTTTTAAAAGATTTCGCTTGAATTACTTCTCAAGTACAACAAATTAAAACTCTGCTCGGTAATTTGAATTAAATATAATTTGTTGTTGTATTTGTAACATATCGCCCTTGATCATAAAGTTAACTCAAAGTATTTATTTTTCAGTTTTTTGAAGTTATATTCATATATTCCCGCTGTTAAAATATGATTTGAAAGTTCTTTTTCATATGCCTTTTAAGCTCAATGAAAAATCTGTTTGCCTCTACTGCAAATTTTAAAATTTTAAGTTAATACCCTCTTTATGATCAATTGCAGTATAATTTATTAATAAATACAAATATGTTTATATTCTAAACATCACTACTATTTAAGTTACGTAAATTTACACTTCATTAAAAAAAATGTATATAGATTTAATTCTTATTGTAAATTAAATGAAAATTAAAAAAAAAACAATCATCGATACTGATATGTTCAAAATATGCAAATATTGACTTATTTTAAACAAAAAAATTTAATGAATATATATTAACATGTAAACATACTATAGATTACATTGTCGAATATTATCCCAGCGGTAACTAGAATGAGTAAAGAGGCCTAATAGAAGGCCTTATTTAGCAGTCACAAGCAGTCAGAAGCCATTCTCGCCGCATTCCATATTTATTTATTTTTTACACAGGTTGTCATTGGGCGCAAGGCCTTCCACACTTCCTTTAAAAACAACTTCGATTCCTTCCCAAAGAAGGGAGCAAGGAAGGTCACTCAAAATAAAAAGTAAATAAAAGTGAACACCTTCCTTTCTCCCTTCTCAAAGAAGGGAGAAGCGAATGTGTACTGAATATTTCAGAAGGTCTTTTAAAAAGAAGTTTACGCCTTCTAGAAGGCAGGATATCATGCGAAGCGAATCTTTTAGAAAGGAGTATAGAGGCCTTCAAAAAGGCCTGCCACTTGCGGTCCTTTCAATATTTACCGCTGGGATTATATTAATTAAACAATATATGTATGGGGGATTTCATGTCAAGTCACCCAATTTTGAAATCGATGTCTTCCGATTTGGTTTAGACACAAATTTAAGAAAAAAAAAATTTTAATTTAAAAAAAAAAAATTTGTTAAAAAGATTGATCAAATAGCTATAGAAGCTACTTGTGACAAATTTTGCTAGCACCAATAGGTAATAAGTTACATGGATGAGAAAGAACACCTGAATGGACAAAATTTCAAACTTTGACCCCCTCTAACTCAGAAACTTTTTGACCGATCTTGTTGAAAATTTGTGTCTATACTACTATCCAATAGGACTAACCAAAGCGGAAGACATCGATTTCAAAATTGGGTCACTTGAAACTTTCACGTCACACGTGAAATCCCCCGTATGTATAAATGTTTTTTATTTGTTAATTTACGGCCTGATTCGTAAAAAAAAACGAACAAAATCAGATTCAGGGTTTTATAAAATAAAAACCAAAATGTACGAACAAAGTGACCCCAGTACTACAACAATGAAACAATAAAAAAAAAACAACAGGCATTTTGTTGCTAGAATTGAGACGGCAAGTGTCAAAATGCCTTATAAAAAATAGTAAATAAACAATAAAAGTGACGACTAACGTCACACACGAAGAAAATCACTGCAAACAGCTGCGCTTGTGAGGTCACTTTATTAGTACATTCAGTTTAAAACATGTCGGGTGAGTGACAAAATTAGCTTTACTGCCTGTTTTTCAAACTTAAATAAAAATTTTCGATTGGCAATTTATATTGAAAACAAGAACAAATTTGAGTTTTTTCATTGTTGTTTCAATATAAATTCCCAAGCGAAAATTTTTATTTTATTATAAAAAAAGGCAGTTCATTTTTTTCTGCATATTTTTGGTTTTATAAAATGAACATCTTTGTAATAAATAAAAGCAGAATTGAAAAGAATACGATAAGATAAATGGGCTCCACGAAAAGCCCCCCAATGAAATAACGCCCAGGAAATAACCCCCAATGAAATAAGCCCCAAAAAATAGGAAATAACACCCAAAAGCAGTGAATGAAATAACATCGAAAAATAAATTAAATAAACCCCAAAACGAAAACGAAACAACCCCCAATATTTGGAAGTTATTTCATATAAGGGGCTTAAAGCACAAGGGGTTCAAGTGACTTATTTTAAATAATGAGACTGAAGCGGTTGTTTCGCTTGTGCTGCAAAGGAAGCAGGTATTTTAATGTCAAGTGCTTGAATTTATCACTATTTCTAGCGTCCAGATGAGAATCCTACATTCACCTCTTGTGCTCTGAACAACTTCTCCGAAATATACCTATTATTCCATATGTAAGCTCAATTTTGGAAAAAGGCACTTAAACCCCTTGTGCTCTAAGCCCCTCATATGAAATAACACCCAATGACGAAAATGAAATAACCCCCAATGAAATAAACCCCATCAGCAACAAAAATGAAATTATGACCAAAATTCATAAAAGAGTCAGTTTCACCAAGGATTTCATAAAGTCAGTATGGACCAACAGCAAATTCGCAAAATTATTCAAATGAATCGTGTGGAGGCCCGCAGGCGTCTTCTTCATAGTAAGGATATATTCGGTTCAAAAATATTGGCGCAGTTATTTGACCCGCCCGTAGATCCTTGTAGCCCTGCCCTATTTTTGCAGTTCGGAAGACAATTTGCCTTTTACGTTTGGCCTTTACACAACTACCTCCGCTGTTTAAATATAATTGTTTTTCACTTAAAGAATATAGAAAATTGCTATTTCTTCGTTTTCCACCAACAATTTCGAATGCCATTTTTTTAAATATTAACACGAGATGATGTAAAGCGTCCGAATTCGATGCACATCTGAAAATATTTTATGTTTTACAACAACTCAACTCAACATGCAAAGCAGATTGTACTCATATGTTGACACTGTTATTTCAAAAAACAGTTACTTGAATTCTCAAAAAAAAGGAAAAAGATCAAACTAAGCAAATGAAATAAACACCAAAAACAAACAGCTTTAAAAATGAAATAACTCCCGAATAAAAAATGAAATAACACCCAAATTAAACATGCTATGAAACAAGCCCCGAATTTTAAAAATTTGTTGGGAGTTACTTCATTGGAGATTATTTCATAATTTGACAACCCCAAATGAAGAATGAAATAATTCCCAAAAAAATGAAAAAACGGCCCAAAAAATGTATGGAAAAATATTGGGGATTGCTTCATTTCACGTTTGGGCTTTATTTCATTGGGGGGCTTTTCGTGGAGCCGATAAATGGATTCGTTTGAAAAACAAATCACAAAAAAATGTTAAATAACTGCAATATTTAAAAAAAAACAAACCTTAAAAACTAATATTTACTATTTTAAAATATTCTATAAAGGTTCATTTATAATAACATAAATATGTATTTACAGATTCAAAAAATTCTACACTCAAAATATTATGTAGTTAAATTCAAACGAAAATTCATTTTAAACAAATTAAAATTCAGTTAAAAAACGGATCATTTACATTTCATTTAAAACAAATGATTTTTTCATTAATTTCTAAGTTTTTTATTTATTGAACATCATATTCGTTAAAATTTACTTTTAAAAAATTTATTTTAACCGACAAAAATCAAACAAATTAACAAAAAAAAAAAATACAGAAAAACATTATTTTTTGGTAGTTTGTGTTTTTAATAACAAACATAAATGTTGAAAAATAAAATTATTCGTAAAATTACTATATTTTTATTCAATTTTAACAGTACCTAAAACGAATTTAATAACCTACAATCAGTTACTGTAATCATTTTATGAGTGTAGAAACAATGGAACTACGTACGGCCAAAAATGTGTATGCATGTACATGTTGCCACGCCCCCATATATAGCCTTACCTAAATACCTAATTATACCTTTTATTCAAGGGCGTCAATGATGGAATTTTTTTTTTTTTTTATTTCTATCTGGTTAATTGTAAGATGTATGTGGAAGAGAAAAAAAGGCCATAATTTTGAGGCATGTCATAAAAGTGAGTATATGTAAAGCTAAACAAACTAAATTTTAGAAGAACTTTCATGGCACATAAAAAAATTGGGCCTATGAAATAAGTCCCACTTTTAAAAACGAAATAAGTCCCACCAAAAATTGCTTAAAAAATGAAATAACTCCCACGAAATAAGTCCCACTTTTGAAAGCGAAATAAGTCCCACCAAAATGAAATGATTTAAAAATTTACTTGAAATGAAATAACTCCCACTCAAAATGAAAAAACTCCCCCTTGAATAATATATTTCTTAAATGAATTAAGTCCCACTTTCATAAACGAAATAAGTCCCACTTTTTCACTGTTTAATGCGATTTCAAATAAAAAGTATTTGGCTCTTCGAAAAAAACACGTCGAATAATATGAATAATCAAAGCAGAGGAATAATAAAGAAAAATCGTATGCAAGCTTGCAGAAGGCTTCTTAATGGAATGGATATTACGAATTTTGATAGAGTTCCAGAATTTATTATTAATTCTTTTTTCGGTCAAGGAACGTATAGAGAACGCCTACCAGTAACAACGTTTGGATTCGTAAATGGATTAAGTACAGATCAATTGTTCTTATTATTAAGATGGAAACCGTTTCGGAAGCACCATCAGATTAAAATTATCGACCTTTATAAATGGCTTGAAGATCCAGTGCATGGTAGACGGTATTATAGTTTTAACGTGGCATTGGGATTAGTTGTATTTTGTAGTGGTGATATTAGAAAACATGGAACACGAATTCCAATTTCCTACTAAAAATATAATAAAACACATACATACGTAATTACGTCAACAATTTTTTTTAATATTGTTTTTCCAGTAGTTAAGTTCGGTACCTATTTGTACACATTTCTTTAAATTTTTTTTATTATAGTAAGTGTAAAGTAATTAATAACAAAAAAAGGAGAGCCATGAGAGATAAGGACAAAAAATTATAGTTGTCCCTTTTACGAAATGTCCAAATATAACTTTTTGCATAAGAAAAAAATGAGAAATAAAGCCATAATGGCCTTATATTTCATGGCTCTATCGCACTCCTCCATAAAAAAATCATTTATTTATCAGATAAATATTTGAAGGGTTTCATGAACTTCTGCACGACAGAATGGACATACTAGTTTACTGGTTTGATCAATTTTGTGAGTTTGCATTGTAAGACAGCATTCACTGCAAATTTTCAAGTGCTTACAAGGAAAAAATAAGATATTTGGCTGCTTTATGAAACAAACCACGCACATATTATTATTAATTGTATTCTGGTTGGTTTCAATATGGTTTAACGACTCGTCTTCAATGTCCTCTTCCAAATATGATAATTATTCAAAAAGATCTTCATCAGGCTCCATTTGTACAATTAAATTATTTTTTGATAACACCAGTTGGTCAAGGAATTTAGAAGGAGTTATAGTACCTTGTAAGAGATCATTCTTGAATTTCGAAATCATATCTTTTTTCCCACACTACCATTGGAATTCATCAATAGTTCAAAATTTCTTACTTTTTCAAATTCTTGCATCTGTAAAAATGCTACAAATTTGAAAAAAGTTGCCCACCAAAATATGAATTTAGGGGTATGAAATAACTCCCACTTTACAAAACGAATTTATTCCCACTCAAAACGAAATAAGTCCCACTTAAAATAAAAACGCGTAACGAAATAAGTCCCATCAATTGACGAAATAAGTCCCACTTTTAAAAACGAAATAACTCCCACTTTCAAAACAGCAATTTTTTGTGGGACTTATTTCGTTTTTAAAAGTGGGACTTATTTCGTGGGAGTTATTTCATAGACCCAAAAAAATTTGGAAAATTTGGGGAAGGATCCAAGATGGCATAAGTGACACCCAGAATTTGATGTCTGATTAAAAAGTCACCAAAGGCAAAAATAAAGCCTCTGTCAAGACATGAACACCGATATGCGATATGATGAGATCGGACTTTAACTGCTAGTTAAAGTGTATTTGGAGACGTGGTGTCCTGTTTTCGAAACTTCATTGACATTCTTTTGTTATAGGGGGGGGGGGGGGGGGGGCTGGCACAACTTTTTTTCGACCCACCTTAATGTTCATATAGTGTAGTATATAATGTTATGACACCCTTCTTCCGAAAGTTCCAAGAACACTAGTGCTATCACGCAAATATCTTCTACATATCTATATGTTGATGAGCAGCAAACACTTTTTATAAAATATTTTGTTTTTAAATTTTATTTTAATTTTGTTGTTGCTTTCCGTACGGAATCAGATGTTTTTTTGATTTTGTTTTTTTAAATGCATTTGAGAGGTTAAACAGAGTTGATCGGTTGAGCTCGTAACTAACAGAAGTGGATAAATTAAATGAAGTTTATAATTGGATACTAAAAAGTTTGTTAAGGTGAATAAATGCGTAAATTCATTTTGATTTGCAATTTAAAGAACTAAAAGGTTTATTATAAAGGGAATACATTTCCAACAACAAAAAAAAATTTTAAAAGGCGTTTCTATTAACAATATTAACAATTACGGAATTGGTGCAAACCCAACTCTGGTAATAAAACTACAATTTAATGTTTTTTGGGATTTTCCAAACAGGCTTTCAAGGTCTAATTATTTCCTATATGTAAATAAAAGATTTATTTCATATTTTCCTCCGGCGTTTCGTAGGCTGTTTTCCTACCTCTTCAGGGATTATTTTTATTGAAATCTGGCAACAACAAATTATAAAAAGCAGTAATATTTAGTACATTAACATCAAAAAAGACAATAACATTTAAAGAACAATTTAACTTACATTAAATCTTGAATTTGTATTTACATTTCCATTTTAATTTAAATGTGGTTTTAAACAATACACGCAGTACAATTAAACACACACATAAAACAAAAATATAAATGTATAATTAATAAAAAATATCACAGTTTAAACTTTTCCTAATGCCAGTATCACAGTTGAAAATGGACCTAATTATAATATTGCAATCGTGTAATTTGCATTCGTTCGGTCTTTGTCATCTTTTTTGTTTACAGCTGTATTAAGTCTCTCCTATATTCGTAGGCTTTCCAGTGTAAATCTTCTGTTTACCCTCCGCTCTACGTCTAGTACTTTAACATCGTTTAAGGTCCCATTAGCCGACCGTAAATGTAGAAATGTAAATGTAATGTAAACAGCTGATCGTTTCTGTTATATGTTGTTGATAGTGATGGGCTGCTTATATTTTAAATGCAATGCGGGTAAAATCACTCTTTTTGTTTGGTACTTTTTCAGTTATAATATCTGTGGACTTTTGACAAAATAAGTAACAATCCATGTGTACATATTTTCATTTATATAAATTTATGCTTAGATTTATAAAATTATCAAATGTATACATATCCACAAACAAACAAAGTCTGGTTTTTAATGGTATCAAAACCTTGTTTAGGTGTATGCACATGTTGAAATTAATGTAAGAACATGTGTACGAATATGATATAATACATATTTGTTTTTTGTAAATCTGTAATATTAATATTAAATTATTTATTTATTTATACATGCAAGAAATACAGTTTTAATACTATTTAAATCACTTGGTACTTTTTCTGCAAAGCGGTCACTATTTCAAAATTTTTAATTCTCATCACTGTGTGTGTTGTTTTATGTATACTAATGCTTTTTTGTTATTGGTTGTGAAAAGCAGCTGACACGTTCTTACATGTTCTATAAATGCACAAACGAGCTTACAGTACGTTACGGTACTTTACATTGCATTTAATTACATTTACGGTCGGCTAAAGCGGTCTTTAGATTTGGTGTATGCTTATTATCAATGCTATGTAGGGCTAAAGCTGTTGAGTATTTTAATTTGTCAATGTCTGCTTTATGTTCGTTTATCCTAGTAGCTAAATTTCTTTTGGTTATTCCAACATACACTTTACCGCACGTTTCGTCATTATTACCCACACATTTAATTTCTTACACAACATTGCTACGATCATATTTTTCAATTTTGGTTTTTGTTTGTGTAAATAGTGTGCTAATTGTTTTATTGGGTTTATGAGCTAATGATATTGTTTCATCTTCTATTATCTCCTTCATTTGTTTGCTCTCTGTCAGTTTTGGTATATATGAGAGACTGTAAAATCGTTTGGTGATGCCAGATGTATTATTTATAGTTTGTTCCCGAGTTTCTTCATTTGTTGCTTTGGTAATTAGGTTATTTATAATATTCATTGGATAATTTTTAAGGTCTAGTTAAAGTTTGGTTCCTTTATACAAAAACTTACAGTTTTCGTTGGAGTGTGTGTTAATTGAGCGTGTTTTAGAAAATACCTGCATGTACATATTGATATATCTCATTGTACTTTGATTTAATGTAAAAATGTGTACCCAAAGGATAATTAATTTAGTCGCTAGCTCGAAAAAAGGCAACAAAAAAGGATATAACCTTAAACACAGCCAACACACATTCACACTTACGCTTACAGAACCATTCATGAACATTAAAAAAAAAATTATTTTTTGGTTTTCGTTTACATCGAGGAACTTGGAAATTACCTAAATTTACACGATTTTTTAATTTTAATACTTTTTCTCAGAAAATATATACTGAACAATTATTAAAAAAAGTTATTTTATAGCGATAAGATAAACTTAGATGAATTATTAAGCTTTTACTGAGTACATCAAATTGACGAATATTTAAGTATGGTAGGGAGTTTAACGTTTTTATATTCAAAAACACAAGAAGTTTGGTATATTTTGCAATCAGAAAAATAAAAATATTTGTGTAAGTGGTTTTTGCAGAATATGTATGGTATAATTTAGTTTAAAGTTTTTACAATGCCGAAAAATATTAATAAAACCAAGCAAAAAGAAATGTTATATCTTTAGAAAGCAAAATCAGATTTTAGATACACTATATAAAGGAGACAGAAAAAAACAATTTCTAAATTTTTTTCCATTCATTAGCGATAAAAAGATCTATAAAAAAAACTTTTTTAAATATAATCAGGAAAAAAGTAGCAGATGGCACTAAAACAAGTCTGAATACAACTTCCATGTATTGCGGTCGCTGATTTTATCGACTAAATTCATTATATGTATATTTATCCCAGATGCAAAATGGTATTTAAACGAAAAGTGGTTGCCATTTGACAGCGCTCCTGGACATCCACAAAACTAGCAACATGAGAATGTGCAAGTTATATTTCTCATATAAAAATTTTCCATTTCGATTTAAATGACTTTTTCGGGAACGCATCTATCAAGTTAATCAAATGACTTAAGAAAAATATGTATGAACCCAGCCAGCAAAATACTCAGACTTTGTCTAAATCAGACATTTCTTGCAAATGTCTAACTTTATTCTTAGGGACTTCGTTCAGATTTCTATCAGAGATTGCATATACATACGTACAGTCTGGCCGCTTTCTGATCGATTTCACAGGGATATATCGGGGGGAATTTATGTACCGATATGTCTAATAGATATCTAACGGAATTTATATAGATGTGTCTAACGGTACTTAGTTTTTTTTTTTTTTTGGAAAAATATTGAGAATTGTCATTAAGTTGAAAATAATTTTAATATTATTTTATTATAATTCAGTACGTACATGTAAAATTTGTAATTATATACTTTTTTTGCAATAGAATTATAGCTTTCGAATTTTTTTTTAATGTAGGAAGAGATCTCTTTGATTGTCTTAGCTAGAAAAGGCGCAAAAGAGGCTAAAAAGCTGTTAATCTATAACAAATTAATCAATTTTGTGTGTAAAAGTAAAACGTCTGTTCTTTTATAAAAAAATTAATAAAAAAATAATATATTAAAGACTCGTTTTACTTTTAATCATATTTTGTAGGACATCCCTTAGATTTCTGTAAGAAGTCTGTGCGATATGTCGATCAGTTATGTTTCAGAAAACATTAAGAATGTCGGCTAATATACCCGAATTTCCCATGCCTAGATTTCTGTCGGATATCTATCAGAAATGCCGGAAAAAACCAGAACTTCCCACGACATGTCTGTCAGAATTCGTGTCAACCACTTCACACATTTTTGGGTCAGAAATCTGACAGAATTCGTATACGATTCCGAGTCCTTTGCCGACGTGTCTGTTAGATATATGGAAGACGTCGGACTATTTTGTTTGCTGGGAAGAATCATGTGTAAGTGTATTTTATCTGAGTTTTTGTAACTTAAGTATGTGTGTAAGCTTGTTATTGCATGTCGTGTTGTTCTCTTACGGCCAGGCCAATATTGCCTGAAAAGCAACTTAAGACAAACAGAAGATTAATTGAATTTAGAAAACTTAAGCAAAACGTTTACTCATTTACTACTATAAAAAATAATGTTAAAATTCAAGCCAACCATAAAGAAAAAATCAGAAAGACTACAAAAGAAATTTGTATTTTGGTATGATTTAAAAGTTCAGCCACGGTTATCACCAAATTTAAGGTTTTTAAGTTTTATTATAGAAATATTATCGAAGTTTAAAAAAATATAAGTATTTTTTAAAATTAAGTAAACTGTTTCTGATTTACTGCAAGTTTTTGCTTACTGAAAATTTGCTGGTTACTGATATATTTTTCGGTAAGCAGTTAATCTTTACTGATAACTGCTCACAAACATGCATTATAAATATAATGCAGAGTGCATGTCATTAAAATCTAGTCTAATCATTTTTGTATGTACTTAAATACTATTTCTTAAATTCTTAAACAATATTTTTCTATCAAAGTTATTTTTGGGTATACAAAATTTATTATTAATAAGATTTCTGTATGACGAGAAAACATAAACTCACTGTTTATTGTTGGTGTTTTGTTTAAGCTTTGATATTGGTACAAGTAAGACTTATTCGCTTTTAGGATTTTATTTGTATAATATTTTTGGCTTTTCTAAAATCCTTGGAAAAGGTTTCCTGATGAGCTGGCCTAATTAACCAGTGAAATGCGCATAGAAGCTAGCTTTCCCTCAACAATAAATCTCAGTGTATTTATCAAATATGAAAAATTGGGAACTTAGCACGTTATACAGAAATCTTATTAATAATAAATTTTGTATTCCCAAAAATAACTTTGAAATAATCCTTGCATGTGCCCATGCAAAAAAAAACTGAACTGGCAAATAGTTTTTTTGTTGTTTTCTTACGAAGACAATAAAATGAAGCAATTTGTTTTTTCTTTTTACCCACTTACAACTACAATTCGAGTCGGAAAAAAGCCAACCAATTGTAGGGAAATGTAAGAAAAGATAAACTCACTATTGATTGTTGGTGTTTAGTTTAAGCTTTGATATTGGTACAAGACTTATTCGCTTTTAGGGTTTTATTTGTATAATATTTTTAGCTTTTCTAAAATCTTTGGAAAAGTTTCCCTGATGAGCTGGCCTAAGCAACCAGTGAAATGCTCATAGAAGCTAGCTTTCCCTCAACAATAAATCTCAGTGTATTTATCAAATATGAAAAATTGGGAACTTAGCACGTCATACAGAAATCTTATTTATATTTTTCTATTTTAACTTTTTCCGACAACATTTTAAAAACTATATCATTAAGCTCTAAAATCATTAATATGTTTTTCTTCATTCTTATCTGTAAATACACACAAAAAAATAGTTTAGGTAGTTTTACCAATGTGTTCATAGGCAATTTATTTTTATATGTAAAGAAAAAACTAAGTTTTATTGTCTTAAATAATTGGTTATTTATACAATAAGAACTGCCTAAAAATTTTGTCGATATTACTAATTGGGTTAGGTATCTTCTTCGAATTTTTTTTATAATACGTATGTATGTCTGTTTATTTTATTTTTCAATTGTGAAAAAAACATTCAAATATAAATTTGAATTTACAATTTTTAAATATAAATTAGAAACTGTTCAATAAAGAATAAAAATACAACGAAGGTAAGTGAGAATTATTAACATAAGATAAAGAACTCCGCTGAACTTTTTAAAAACAAGACAGAATATCTGTGGTTTTCATAGGCAACCGCGTATGTCTATTTTTTCGATTTTGAATTGTTGATGCCATTTTGCTAAATTTAAAGCGCTCTTAATATTTTTTTAAAAATTATTTAAAACAGATAGACCCATTTCGATGTTTAAACTCAATTACAAATTCAAAAGGTGCAATATCTAACCCATAGTTTGCTCTAGAATGGTTTTTCGGCTCTCCTGAAAAATTTTTTTTTTTTAGACATACGCGGTTGCCCATGAAAACCGCAGATATATTAACAATAAAACCAATAATTATTTATAACTTTTATTCAAGATTATTAAATTGGACGACACGATGCTGGATCAATATGGATTTTATAGACGAGATTAGTTGTAATCCTTTGACCTCAAATGAGCACCAAAAAAGCGCCCGGAACTTAAGGCAGCCTCAAAACAAATTTGTCAATGTCACTCTAATTTTTTTTATTTGTACAGATATGAATTGATAAATAAAATACATATAATGAAATTAAAAATGTTAAAAAAGTATAAAGAGTTTTTTTAAAAGCTTTTTTATTAAAAAAAGTAGTAAATTTACCTAAAACCTATGTTCTGGTACAAAATTTAACTTAGATAACTTTTCTTAAATAAAAATATAAACCAACTTTGCTATCATTGGTAAATTTTCAAAGTTACTTTGAAATTTTAACAAAATTATTAGATACTTTTTCGAACATAGAAATTACCTAAGTTAAACGTTTTATTACCTAAGAAACTAAGATACTGCCATGCTACCTTTGCGCTTAGTTAATTTTATACCATATTTTTAGGTAATTTTTTTTGTGTGTATATTGATTAAATTTTTATGTTTTTAATAATTATAAAAGCCATTAGTTCTAATTGTGAATTTTTTTTTTTTTTTAACCAAACACAAATTTAACTATCCTTTTTTTAGATGTGAACATCATTTTGAGTTTTACGCGTATAAAACACATGAGCAATATTAACATTTGTAAATTATTAGCGCAATGCATAAATAAACCTCCCTCACATACGTCTTAGTTACCTACGAGTATATATTCAAATGAGTTCAGCAGAAGGGAAAAGACTTACAAAAGCATATAATAATGGATAACTAAAGATCCTTGAAAGTAAAAGCAAGAAAAAAAGAAACTACATAAAAAATTTGATGTTGCACATTAATGAGATGTTAAACAGTTTTTTTTATAACCTATAAATTCGAGGGGCAAGCGAGCATTATTGGGATATGAATATTTTTTTCACATGAAATTTACTTATCTGTTTATATGCTGTTTGTCCGTTTGTATTTATTTGCTAAAACAAAACTATAAATCATGCATTATCAGCCTTCCCTTGTATAACCTTCATACTTACTGCCTGTTTAACGGTTTCGAACGTTAACGTTAACGATGAACAGGCTGTTAATATACATCTATGTGTACACAAGTATTTATGAACTCTCCAACGATTTGTTATCGCAGAAGTTAGGAAAAAGAGTTGTCATCCAAATAACTTTATATCTAATCATATCATCTAACCATTATGATGCTGACTGACATTTCGTTCGCTTATTTTTATTTGTATTTTTAATCAGATTTTTTTTTCAAATACTTCCATGGAATTCCATAAATTGCAATTTATGTCTTACAAACAGTCTTCGAAAGTAAACAGAATATTATTTATTTGCATCACACATCCAAAAACTATATATATTTTTTTCGTGTACCCAACTCTTTATACTGTTTATAACTACTATAACGAACATTATATAGTGTTCTGTTTTTCATTATATTGTTCTATAGTTTGGTTTTTTAACATTGATAAAGGGATAAGCAAACAAAAAATGTTAACAACGCTCCTCACTAGTATTTGTATAAGTAGTTACTTGGCAATTTGCGCGACCACAGCACAAATAGCTTGTGTGTGTGTTATGTACAGGTTTTTTTGTGTGAAACTTTAGCTGGATTTTGTTTTTTTTTTCGTATATGTGTTTTGTTTTTGTAAAATATATTTTTTTTTTTTTCAAAAGCCTGCTTATCACGACTGAAACGAACGAACATTAATGTGCTTAACAGAACAAAACAAAGTTTATGGTTAAAAAAAAAACAGAACATCAAATTTAATTTTCATTAAATTATTTTTAAGAAGAAAGGAATTTTACAACATGAAAATTAATTAAAATTGTTATTGATAATCTTTCATTCTTGACCGCGGCCGGGGCCATGTAAAATCAATTAAAATAGATAATCATTCAGAAAAGCAAATTTCGATCTACCAAAGGTTAAAATACAATTTGGTTTCAGGATTGACGTCAGCAGTCATCGATGGCTGCGACTGTAAGACGGCAAATCCATCTGAGGAGATCGAGTGGTTGCGATCGAAACATGTCATGGTAACCTGCCGGCCGGGGTTCGACCCCCGGCCACGGTCAAGAATGAATAATTATCAATAACAATTTTAATTAATTTCATGTTGTAAAATTCCTTTCTTCATAAAAATAATTTAATGAAAATTAAATTTGATGATTTTAAGCCTAATTAAAAATACTTAAAATTTGGATTAAAACCATAAATAGTTCAACAAAATAACCACAATACTAATTATTAAAAACAGAACATTTTATTAAATGTTCTCTTCTTTGTGTTAAGTTGGATAAATACGGTATTATTTTTATGTTTTTTTTTTGTTGATTTACTACACTATTAGTGTTTGTGTTCTCCATATATCTACCGTACCGAACGCTAAATAGCAGTATTTTCAAACTTGTTTTTATGTAGAAAATTAAAAAATTCATTGTCGATAGGAATGTATTTTGTTTTTGAAAATAGAACAGAAGTGAAACTAATGGTGTTTTCTTTTCTGACAATAATGTTCCATATATGCTACCATTTGTGCGAGTTTTTGTTCCATTCTAAAAATATATGCAAAAATGTGAGAAGTTGTCGTTTTCCTTTCTAAACATGTTGCAACAATAAATGGCAAATTTGTTCCATTTCTTACCCGCAGTTATAACTGAGTGTGAGATAATACCCTTTTTTTGCATCTGCGTAAAGTACTTTTTTATGTAAGCAAGTATTATTTTTCTTGCGTTTGCGGACAATTTGCGTTATATTGTGATTTTTAGTTATATTGTGATGGATATAAAAACTTTTTGTTTTTCGTTTGTTTTACTTTAATTAAATAGTTATATTTTTTTTTGTCGCAACATTTTTAACAACAGCTGACTTTAATTATTGAAAATCAGTGCTGTTAACGCTTATTGGAATTGTAAGAAAATGTAATGTTTAAAATTGCTACAAGCGTGGTGGCAAATGTATTTTGTTGTTTTAAAAAAAAAATCTTTAAAATCCGTGTTCAAAAATAAATACTAAATATCGCTCCTTAGTGTTCGGCTTGTTAGATTTGTAGAAATCACAAACGCTAATAGTGTTTGTGTAGAAAATCATAAAAAAAATAACGTTTCCCTGTTTGTCATCTTTCGAACACAAAAATAATGCTGTTTTTATCCAACTAAACAAAAGATAAGAATATTTAATTCCGTTAGGTTTTTTTAAGAAAACTAAAGAATTCATTGTGTTCGGTTTGGTTCATAAATGTTTGTCCCTTTTGGCTGGTAAAAAAACTAAAAAATTTTTTACAAAAACAAAATACACATACGAAAAAAAAACAAAAATACAGCAATACACAATACACACACAAGCTGTTCGTGTTGCGGTCGTTGCTAAAATTTTTGTTGGTGCATTACTTTATCAATGTAAAAAAAAGAAACATTATAGAATATTGAAATATAATGTTTGTCTACACCCAGTAAAAAATGGTGCTTACTGGTAAGCAGGTTTGTAAGGGAGAGAAGCACAATTCCCCCTTACAAACCTGCTTACAAGAGGCATGATTTTTATATGGCGAGTTCCCACTTGGAAGCACTACTTTTTTGTAAAATCACTGCGTTTTTCATGGCTTACATTATTCCGTGAAGGAAAAGGTTCCAAAAACCGCAGCTTTCATACCTTTGATTAATTGTTTTTATACTGTATACAACAGTATAGAAGCAAAAACTTATGCAAAAGAACAAAAAGCAAAACAAACACAGTTAATATGTAATTTTTAAAATAGAACGAAACTGTACGCAAATTAAAAAGAAAACAACAACAAATCTTGTAATTGACCACACAAAAATTTGCTTGCGTCCTCTCTGCTCAAAAACAATTTGCCGACTGATTGCGTAATAAAAAAGAAGTAATTTTAAGCATCTGTTGTTTTCGATTATATGTCGGGAATAATCGTAAACACATTTTGAAATCATTGCAATACAACGTGCTTCCATGTAAGGGATTAACGGAAGCACTTTGAACTTTGGTCGTAAATTTTTTCTTTTAAATAATCATTTCAACTACTCCCTTACAACCTGCTTACTTATAAGGGATTATGCGAAGCTATTAAATAATTTTCATTTACTTATATTAAAAATTGACTTCAATGGTATTCGCTTCCCTGTTACTTCTAAGTAGTATGTAATAGCCAGCGCATATATAAGCGCTCTTGTACTTTTCTTGCTTCCGAAAACCTTAAAATTTTTTACTGGGCAGTATCACTACAATTGAACACTATATAATCTTGGGCTCTTTCTTGAAAATAGTTACTAGCGGTATTAAGGGTTGTGTTCTTCTACCCAAAACCAAAAACCAAAAATGGATATCTTTCTTGGTGTGTGAGCCGAACGATAAATAATGTACTGTTTATTTTCGAATACTGGTTTAAACACCTTCTTTCAATCGTCCGGAAGTGGAGAAAAATTGTCGCCCGCTTACTATTATCTCCTTAAAATCATTTAAATGCTTGCAGGGTAATTGTTTGTATGACTGCGTCAGAATATACGGGAAAATAAGAAATAAGTTTTCAAATAAAGACACCTGGCAGGTTATTAAATTTCTTACAGTTGCGGAGCTAAAAGTACTTTTGGTTGTTTTATCACACACTTGTATTATTGAGAACTTCTACACGTTTCATTGAAAAATGCAAATGAGATTATCAAGATGGAATTTTAAAAGTTTATTTTAATGCATGTGTAACTGTGTGTGGGATAATAAATTTTTTCAATTTCCATAATACTTGTACAAATATTGGCATTGTGTGATCTGTAAAAGTTTAAAGTTGAATATTTCCACCATTTTCTTTTAATAACTTTCTTTTGTTATTTAAGCAAGGGGGGAAGCCAAAAAAAAGTTCAAGAAAATTTACTCGATTATTTTAAATTGTTATTGGCATCTTGTTGAAAACTCCTCTAATATACATAAAATCTCAAACACACACACAATTAGAAAAATGCTAATTGCGGTTCTAATATTGTTTGGTAATTAGTTTCTAAACAAACAAATAATGTTAATGCTTTTTTTCTGTTTTGTTTCGGTTATATGAGATATTTTTCCGTCATCGTTTTTAATTTGTAAGTGAATGAAATTTAATTTGTTTTTCTTTAAGCTGATTAATGTGCTGTTTTCACAACACAAGTGACTGCACGTGTAGTGAAATTTATATGAAAAGCACTCAGTTTTTTTAGTGTTTTCCATACAAATTTTACCACATGTTCAGTCACTTGTGTTGTGAAAACAGCACATAAATGCCAGGCTATAGTTTTTGTTGTTGTGAACAACTTATTTCCAGTTTTCATTTATTTGTTAAACATTTGTTTCTTTCCGTTCATTTCTTTTCGTTTTCTTTTACCAAAAGCAGTTTCTTACAATATTTTTTAAATTTAAAATAATTTTTAGTTTTTAAACACGTTCTTCAAATTTGTATCCAATACCTCTTTATTTAGATCATTATTGGAATTGTTGTTGTTGTTGCTGCTGTTGTTGTTTGCAAAAAAAGAAATTAAGAACGTGACTGTATTGCAATTTAATGTTTTTCATCTATATTTCTTTTGGCACTTAACTACACCCACTCAAACCCTGACCAATAATTGAGCACTCCCATCCCAGCAAACACAAATTTTAAGTGGATTTATATCAAAACTTATAAAAACAATTATTTGTCTCTTATTTCATTCTTTAGTAATTTTTTTTATATACACACCACAATAGTGAAGGGGGTATTATGATTTTGTACTGACGTTTGTCACACCTTCAAATATTGTTCTTTTAGTATACAGATCGACTCAGAATAAAGTGTCCGTGCTCCCGTCTAGCAGTTTTAAAGATAATATCATGAAGTTTGGTACAATGGCTCTAATTTTTACAATAGGTCATAGCCTATTGAAAATGGTGAAAATCGGTCCATAATTTTACATAGCCTTTATACATGCATCTTCGGAATAGTGACTTTGTGCCTATACACCATGTACTAATGATGGTATTTCGATAAAATTTTGGCCTAAACTTATTTTATTGCGATATAAATCATTTTACTGAATATAATTGCAATCGGTCCATATGCGAACATTTTTCTCATACAAATACTAATCCCCCACTCAAAATAAAAATCAATTTATCCGTACTTAAATCAATCCGAAGCGTCATTAATAGTACGGTGAGTACGGTTTCTCTTGAATCAAGTACATAAAGATTGAAATGCGCTTGATTTAAGGATTATAAGGTTGACAATCCGAAAATGTAATTTAAAGGAGTATTTTAATATGATTGATTTACTTACCGTTTAACACCTTACAGAATTTCCATTATAAAACACTTTCATCATTCCAGATATGGTTTTTACTTTAAAAACTTAATGTACATATATAACTGAAAATATAAACTAAATGAGAAGCAAGAGTTCTCATTTTTACTTTCTAAAGGCTAGTTTACACTATTATACTGTGTTTTAATACATGTCAAAAACTCAAGTAATATGACAAATTGTGATAGTATGAATGCAATGTGTCACGAAAAGACAAGTATTATGAAAAAAGTTTGATATCCCATACGACTTCATCGTTTTTTGAAAAATTTCTAAATAAGAAATTAATTACGCGTTCTTACGGACAGGTTACCCTGACATGTTTCGATTGCAACCACTCAATCTCCTCAGAGGGCTTGCCGTTTAACACTCGCAGCCATCGACGACTGCTGACGTCAATAGTCAAACATCAATCCTTAAACCAAATTGTATTTAACCCTTGGTAGATCGAAATTTGCTTTGAATGATTATCTATTTTAATTTATTTTACATGTTCTTCCTTACTTCTGTTTTTTCGTTCTTTTGTCAAGAATTCTTCTTGAAGTTCAAAGTACATTTTTTGTTCTTGTTTTTCATTCCTTTGTCTTCCTTTTTCTTGTTGATCTTTTTCAGCACAACCTGTCCGTAAGAACGCCTGGGTTCGAGCCCAGCTTCAGTCAAGAATGAAAAATTATCAATAAATTTTAATTAATTTCATGTTGTATTGTAAACTTCATTTTTCATAAAAATAATTTTATGAAAATTAAATTTGATGGACTATAGCCTAATTAAGAATATTAAAAAAAATTTGGATTAAAACCCATAAATAGTGCAACAAAAAAACCACAATACTGATTTCTAAACAATAATACTTTGCATTGGATCAGGGTTGCATTTTATTTTATATGTGAATGCTTATACTTTGTGTGATGGTGTGAACACAAACTGTAAATTTTTAGACATTCGCAACAAAACTCATAAGATTTTTATTTCACAATATATTAACTATGGAATAGGTAAGACTTGTGAGATAGTGAAAACTAGCCTTAAACATGAAAGTAATGAATTTTCATCTTTTTCTGCTGTTTTTGTTGTTTCTTCACACAACAAGAAAATCATTTTTTAGGTACTTGTGTGGTGTTTTCGTTGTGTCTACAACAAACTTTAATAAGTTAAAAGAGATTAAAACGCTCTCTTCGTAATTTTACTTTCAGAGTGGCACTACTAAAGAAAAGTTAAACCTTTTTTTACTTGGTTAAAGCATTTTGTACTAATCTTCAGAAACTTCGTGATTGATTTTCGAAAGTTATCGTAGGAAGAATTGTTTTAAGTACTTTAAAATGTTATTCGTACTTGAATTTCTGATTACGACTCCTTTTAGTACGAGTATAAAAAACTTAATTTATCCCGAGTGTTTTTCTTTCTGTGTGAAAATATCTTTTAATGCCATACATTTCTTATAAAAATTGCCATTGACAAACCATTTGGCGACAAAAACTGTTACGACAACTGCTATGACATGCCATAATATTGTTATGGGCCGAAAATTAATCATGGGCCCTAAAAAAGCCCACTACCTGAAACCGCTTAAAAGCAACAAATCTCATATAAATGGATACATCTTTATAATATTCGGCACAAAGAATTATAACATTAATTAAAACTGCAGTCAAAACCACGTCCCATATTCTTTAACTACGGGATTTTTTTTAAAGTTTCAGTCTGTCAAACCAAGCACTTCCGAAAATGTCAACAGTCGATGTTCTTTGTTGTGTACAACTTTTCGTGTTTTTGCTTTTGCCTTGACTACGACTCTTTTCATTTAATGAACCAAAAGTAAAGGCAACAGTTTATTTTTATCCAATGACAAATGAAGAAGTCGAAGTCGAATCTTAGGACTTTTACTTTCTCAACTGCAGCTTTTTAAACACCGCATTTATCTTATCCTCATAAAATGGTTTTATTCTGGCGGTTCCAATGTGCCCCAAATAAGGTGCACTTTCTAAAATATATTTTTAAATATTGTGATATATACGTTTTGATGTATGTAATACATAGAAATCTGAACCAATCTCTTAGTATACCGATCGATTTAGAATCGCTTTTAAAGTGATCTGGCTGGTTGTCTGTCCATGTTAATTTTGTGCGCAAAGCACAAGTTGCAATCTTGTAGATAATTTGATCAAATTTGATTAAATATATTTTAATTGTACTAAGGACGATTTCCGTGTAAATGGTGAGAAAAGGTCTATAATTTAACATATTCCCCATCAAAACTTCTTACCAAATTATACTCTTTGTGTCCGTAAACCATCTAATTATGTTGGTATTTTGATTAAATTCGCCCAAAAATATTTTACTGCAAATTAAATTCTCTTCGAATGAGTTCACATTTGCCGAAAGCTTTCATCTACAAATAGCGTTAACTTCGTTTTAAATCAGTGACGGGAACATTTGCAAATCCTATGTACGCGTGCATAGGAATAAAAATGCTGTTGTGCGACGTCGACACATGTACACCATAAACTTCTTTGTGTGTCTGTGACAATGTACGTTCGGCTGCCCAGCTAGCATTCGGAAGATTATTTGACGAGCGCGATCATTCCGCGACTCTTATTTTAATCGTGCATACGATTGTTGGTGCTCGTCCAAATGATGCTTTTGCGATTCATTTTGAAGATTGTTAAACGAGTTAATCGTCGTTTACAAATTTTGGCGACCTTTGAACGATTGTTATTTCTCCGTTATCGTATATAACTCTTGTAAATTATGATTTTGCGATCATTATGATGATTGTTGGATTGCTGTTTTTTTATGTTTTTCCACAATCGTTGGTTTATTATTCTGACGATCATTGAACGATTTTTTTTTTTATCGTAATCACATATTACTCTTTTTTTTTGCAAATCTTTTTGTTGCTTATGTATCTTTAAAATCGTCTTATACGCATTCTGACGGTATTTAGGCGAATTTAACCGTTATATTTTTTAAAATTTTGGCAAAAATAAGTTATTTACTCATTTAAAATAAGTTTTTGATAAAAGCAGACGTGAAGAGTGAGAAAAAAGTGTTTTTTAATTAAAGTGTTTTCTTGTAAATAAAAGTGTAAACTAAAGCGAATTTATCAAAGTTATTTTCGGGAATACAAAGTTTATTATTAATACGATTTCCGTATGACGTGCTAAATTCCCAGTTTTTCATATTTGATAAATACACTGAAATTTATTGTTGAGGGAAAGCTAGCTTCTGAATTTAATAATTTTCTTAGTTGTTTTTTATTGCGTGTGTTTTTTTTAAGTTTAGTTTAGACTTTATTTAGAATTATACATACTTTTGAATCTTGTTCGGAATCTGTTAGAGAATTTATCAATTCTTCTACATTTATTCCTTTTTCTCGAGACCCCTGCGATTGATTTTTTAACCATTTCTTTATTTAATTGGATTAACTTGTTTAGTTTTCTGCCAATTTGTATTTCAATTTTCGGTTTCTTATTTTCAATATATTCAGCTTTTGAAAGATTTCTAAGTTCTCCCTGTGGGAAATGTGTGACAAGTGTTCTTAAAGCAATTAAACCGTGACCTGAAACACAATATAAACAGCAAAGAATTGTGAAAGGTGGAAACAAGACATACAATCGGTTAACTGTTGATATTATGGTTAAAGAGTAGTTGACACAAAATTAGGCATGTGACTGGATTTTGTACTGGTTATGGCTGATTCTATCTGGTTCTGTTACTTTATACGAAGGGGATCTATCATATTAGCCAACACCATGGCCTAGAAGATGGTAAATTGTAGGGAGATCGATCGAATAGTATTCGACCGGTTTTAACCGGTTATTATACTTTTGCCCAAGTCGAATAATTTAAAATGTCTTTTTTTTTTGAATATCAAATAAACCGGTTATTTTGGTAAAATTAACCGGTTATTTTTGTAATGTGTAATAAGTATACATTTGCCTTACTTTTGTTTTAAGTTTACCCGTAATTTTAGTGTTTTCTACTTGAATATTGGGTAAACTTGAACTCTTTATAAAGAATGTCAAAACAAAGTGTAACAAAAGTAAAAAAAAACATTACGAGCATTGTAAATAAAAATCGCTTATAAAAGCGTGTGTTCTTGTAAAAAAAAAAACCAAAAACAATTCAAAATACTACAAAAAAATATTCAGCTTAAAAAGCAATTAGCAATTTGACAGTATTCTAAATACTATGTATATATATATATATACATATTTATCAACATATTATCTCAGTGATATATCAAAGTTATTTTAAAGACAAAGGTGTTTAAAGGGCCCTCAAATGATAAGTTGCAAAAGTTCTACAACGTCACGACTTATTAATCACCGTTAATTAGTCCACAAGCTTGACATAAATAAACGCCAAGTAAAACTTAACTCTGCTCAAACTGAACAACCTAAACAAAAGCGGCAAGCGTTTTTTAAAAATGAAAATTTTATTTAAATACTATTTCAATAAAACAAGCCGACATAGCGATCTGTCAAATAAGATTTATCAGCCGGGTGGTTTTTAATTCGCATTCTAATGGTTTGTTTCGTATAAATTGTATGCAAATGAGAAGTTTTGACATACAAAAAACGCTTCCGCTCTTATTTAGGTAGCTCAGTAAGTAGTTTTTAAGAGACTGCAAATAATACTTTACCAAAATATGCTGCCAATAAAGAATGAAAAACTTTTACAGCCATACCTAAACAAGAGCGAAAAACGTATTCTAGCTGTCAATAATTCTCATGCCAATACAATTTGTATGAAGCATCCCTAAATAGCGCGGCGTCAACGCTTTACAATGGGAAAATCCGATTTTGACAGCGCGTTTAATAGTGAAGGCCGCTTTGTTAATAAATAATGTAAATTTAGCTATTTTTTAGTCAATCTATCGGTTTTTTCTCTTTATTTTATTTCTATTATGTGCGTTTTATTAATCAAGAACACTAATGTTTGGGGCACAACGTTGCTGCTCTTGTTTGGGTATGGCATATCAGCGTAAGCGGATGAAAACGTCCCACCTTCCGTATTGTGTTTTTTTTTTTGTCTTTTCCTTAGAAAGCTGCCCTTTTAAAATTTTTTTTGCTGATTACCCAATTTGTGTTAAAAGTAGCGGCCTGTTTTTACACGTTTTCTTTCTCTTTCTTCGAAAGCTGCCCTCGCAAATGATTTAGGCATTTTTCATACGTCACTTTTTTCATCTCTGTATGCTTTGTGGTACGGCTGTTAAGAAGTTCTAGCATAACTTCATGCTAAAAACTACAACATACCGGCGAAATCAACGATGTGGAAAAATTCTTAAGTTTTATTTATTTTAAATTACCAAGAACTTAAAGAAAAATTTAAGGAATCAAACAATCTCATGGAAGGCTTTAAATTGTGATGGACGAATTGACAGATATTTCGTACAAAAAGCATATTCATATTACTATTCGTTTTTATACTGTTGAAATAAAATAATTTAAAATATATAATCCTGGATAAGAGCACGCAAAGAAAAAACATGGTTGTGGTAAACATATTCTAAGATCAACATATTATGATACAAATTATGATTGTAGTCACCATATTAAGATTACTATTGAATCATATTATGACTAAATATACTCGTAATATGTCATCATAATATTTTTCCCTTAATCATATTATTATTCTGTTAATCATACTAAGTTAAGAAGTAATCAAATTATTGTTATGTTAATCATAATAAGCTAAGAAATTAATCATATTATTGTGATGTTAATCATAATAAGCTAAGAAGTAATCATATTATCATTATGTTAATCATAATAAATTTAGAAGCAATTATATTATGATACAGAACCTTTCATAGCTGTCATAAAAATTATATAAATAAATTTAACTATTTTTGAATCGATTTTTTATTTTGTGGCTTTTTACAATTTTTCTTAATGTTAATCAAATAGCGGAGTTCAATAAAAGGCTTGCAAAAGAGCAAATGAAAAATCTGTGGTTTTTATGGGCAACCGCGTGTGTCCATTTTTTCGATTATAAGATGTTGATGCCATATTGCCTAATTTTGAACGCTCTTTACATTTTTTTGAAAAAAGATGGATCAATTCCGATTTGTTAACGTAATCACAAAGTTTAAAATGGCAATACCTAGCCCATAGTTTGATTTAGAATGGTTTTTCGGCTTTCCTGAACAATTTGTTTTAAGACATACGCGGTTGCCCATGAAAATCACAGAAATATCGTAGCACTTTTATAAAATATAATGAAATGTGTGTTTTGTTGTTGGATTTTTCAAAAAAAACCGTGATATTTTGCATTTGCACTATTACATCACTAATACTTGAATGAACTCCGCTAATATTTTAATTTTTTAACTTCTTTAAACTTATTTTTTTATGGAATTTTATCTTTTAATTGTTTAACCGCTCACAAATAAAAAAAACGACAAAACTGCTTCAAAATTTTTTTACAAATGGCGCTAACATAATATTATTAGAGTAAAAATAGTTTGATTGCATCTTTAACATAATATGATAAATGTATAGAAAGTTATCATGTTATGGCTATTAAATATCATGATATGGTTGTGAGAAATATAATATGTTTAGAAAGTTATCATAATTAAGTTGTTAGAAAAATAATTATTTTTCGGTCAACAAAACTCAAATTCATAATTGCGATAAACATTGATATGTGTACAGTTACTATAATATTGTTGATATTAAATAAAAATAACAATTATTTGTGTACGACAACAATATATTGTTACAATAAACATAGTGTTGTTGCCCAACCATATATTTTCTCTGCGTGAGGTTTTGTTTGCAACTTTTCAAAAATATGTTTGAAGTCTACTGATTTATATAGACATGCTTAACTACCATGAAATAAAACTCATTTAAAAGAAATTTGGGGGAATATCTCAAAAAATAAATTTATTAAATTCCTATAATATCTTAAAACCAAAGTGTTTCAAAACTTCTACAGCTATGTTCACACCTATTAAATATTTGATGTCTACCACGTCACTACTAGTTTTCTTAAAGAATTGTTTGCTTTTGCAAAACGTTAGGCTAGTGCAAACATTATTTAACAGTTTCTAAATTAAATTATACAATTATAATCTTAGGAATAAAGTTTAGTAAATAAACAGAAATTATTTAAAATAAAGCCAAAGTTTGATCAATTTACTGGTCACGCTTTGTTGGAGTCTTTTGTCAAATATTTGTTACGTCTGAACAAACCTTAAGTCATATCTATGTATTTTGTTGGTTCCTTACCTTCGTGAATTGCTTTGTTATACCCTCCACCACAATTAGTTGTGAAGAGGGTATATTCAGTTTGTCATTCCGTGTGAAACTTTTTTACTATTCATCTCAGACCCTATAAAGTGTATATATTCTGGGTCCTTGAGTAATTTTAAGTCGATTTAGCCATGTCCGTCTGTCTGTCCGTCTGTCCGTCTGTTGAAAACACGCTCACTTTCGAAAAACTCAAAAGAAATCAACAAACTTGGTGTCAAATTGCTTGTAGTTATCCTAAGCAGTTTGGGATTGAAATTCAGCAAAATCGGTTCAATAGGATCTGAGCTATGAATCAAAATGTGGAACCACCACCTAAAAAAAATTGATAATTTTGTTACAAAAACTAACATAAATGGTGGAAAAATGCACAGAATGATATAAGATTTCGCAACAATTCGTTTTATTCAACTGGAAATCACGCTGTGAAATTTCGTGAAGATCCGTCAATAATTTACCCTAGGCCCCATATAAGCCCTACTCCCGGAAAACAGTATATTAAGCCTAAAACCCTAACTAACAATGCTATCATTACAAATTTTGGCAAGTCACAGTTACATAGGACTAGAAAATAAACTGTTAAGTTTCGTGAAGATCGGTCCATAATTTACCATAGGCCCCATATAAAACCTACTTCCGGAAAACAACTTAGTACGCCTAAAAACGTAAAAAATAATGCTATCATAACAAAATTTGGTACATCAAAGTTTTATAGAACTAAAAATAAATCTTTGAAATTTCATGAAGATCGGTTCATAATTTACCATAGGCCCCATATAAACTTTACTCCCGGAAAACAGCTTAGTACGCCTAAAAACGTAAAAAATAATGCTATCATAACAAAATTTGGTACATCAAAGTTTTATTGGACAAGAAATAAAATTGTGTTATTTCGTAAAGATCGGTCCATAACTTACCCTGGGCCCCATATAAACCTTACACCCGGAAAACAGTTTAGTACGCCTAAATCCGTAAAAAATAATGCTATCATAACAAAATTTGGTACATCAAAGTTTTATAGGACAAGAAATAAAACTGTGTAATTTCGTGAAGATCGGTCCATAATTTACCCTGGGCCCCATATAAACCCTACTCCCGGAAAACAGTTTAGTACGCCTAAATCCGTAAAAAATAATGCTATCATAACAAAATTTGGTACATCAAAGTTTTATAGAACTGGGAAAAAGACTGTGAAATTTCGTGAAGATCGGTCCATAATTTACCCTAGGCCCCATATAAACCCTACTACCGGAAAACAGTTTAGTCGCCTAAACCCATAATTAATAACAAATCGCCACAGTTTAAGATAATAATAACATCATACAGATATTACTCCTTAAACATTCGAAATGTCGTTGGAGGGTATCAAAGATTCGGCACAGCCGAATATAGCACTCTAACTTGTTTTTATTTTAATAAAGTTTTTATTAGAAAATCTAATTTGATTTTTGTATTTTTATGTATTCGAATTAAAACCGGTTAAACGGTTAGTTCTAAAATGCTTAACCGAAAACCTGGTTTTTTAAAATAGCAACTATTCGGAATATTCGAAAACCGGTTATTGAAAAAAGTCGAATAATCGATCACCCTAGTAAATTGACAAATATTTAGCTTTTTGTGATGGACCACATAGTACAATTTAATGTGTTTATTTATGTTATTTTAGTGACCTGTTACAAAGTGTCAAAAAGATCCAAATTAAAGCCGTTCTAGGTCATCGCCATGTTTTAAAACTATCACGTTACAAGCTCGTATTTTTTCAACTTTGCATGCTTTTTTAACTTTGACTGAAGTCAGAGTGTTTGCTGTGCTATTTTTCAAACAGTGCTGAGGGTTTTGTGAGTTAAGAAATTACCTTTATCGTTATTTATGATGGCGTTAAATAAAATGAAAAGGGTCTCCAAAATTGAGTCCTGCGAATGTATGTAAAAACGACTGTGCATATATATAAATTTCTAACCCCTTTTTCAACCTTGAGTAGTTTTTTTTTGCCATTTGCTTTTTTGATTAGCTTTTTTTTATTTATTTGGTTTTTATTATTGACATCTTGTCATGCATTTTTAATGATCAACCATTAAGATAAATGGAATCGTAATATGGAAAAACGTTAATAAAAAACAAACACAGAACAAGTAAGCACAAATACTTTACCAAAAAAGGCGGGATTTCTATCAACAAATTTGTTGGTGTGTCTGTCAAACTGTAACTGGGTCTGAGTGTGTGTGCCTGTACATTAAAAGGGTAAAAAGGTAATAAAAAATGCGAGTTCATGATCTCATAAAAATAAGCACAAATACCAAACAAATTTCTTTAAGCACCACAATAAACCATTTTTGTATGCCCCCCACCAATAGTGGTAAATGAGGGTATAATAAGCTTGTCAGTCCTTGTGAAACATTTTTTAATATTCATCTAAGACCCTATAAAGTATATATGTACATCCTGGGTACTTTAACAATTCTAAGTCGATTTTGCTATGCCCATCGGTCATTCCGTTTGTTTAAATCACGCCTACTTTCAAATGACTCATACAATTAAATTTCGGGAACACCTGTCTATAATTTACTATACATCCCATATATGGTCAACTCTTGGAAATCACTTCAGTACACTTAAAACTCAACGAATAATGATAACGTAGTATAATTTGGTCTGAAATTGTTTTATAAAACAGGAAATCGCACTGCCAAATTTCGTGAAGATCGGTCCATAATCTCTGGAAAATCAATGAACCTTTATGTGCTCGGGATTGTAAGCTTACGTTGGCGGTCGGAAGTCAACATTTGTAGCATATGTGAATTTGTATGGAAGTCGATGTCAACATATGAAAAAAACACTAGAGAAACAGAGTATTATACTTGAATGCATATGTATTAAGAAAAAGAAAGAAAAGCTTTATAAAATACATAACTGAAATTTAGCTCATAGAATAAATTCGAAAAATAAAAAAAAATTTTGAATATAATATAAAGTAACCTTCGGAAGGAAATAACTCCCAGTTTCTATTTGAAAAATATAATATTTAAAAATACAAAGTTAAAATGGAAATGTTTTAATTAAATACAGCATTTACCCAAAGTATATGTAGTGGCATGTGCGTCACACAGAGGTTTTCTACACCCACTGCAAATCTTGCGTGTAATTTAACGCTTTCCAACTTTAAAGTATAGACAACGAACAGGGTGCATGAGCTGTATGTCGGTAGAAATATCAGGCAATTAATTCATACTAGTGCCTAGCAAGACGTGTTGGAACATGACCTTATGCTCTTGGATTTTTGGAGCGCTGTTTAATTGCTGACATGAAGAGCTGTTTTGCAAGGCCTCACAGGAACTTTCGCCGTTTGTCTGTTTAGTGGATGTGGTCATTGTTTTCCGTATATAATGAATGCGGCTAGAGCGCTTATATCTAGCATGTTAAAAAACATTGCCAAAGGCCAGCGCAAAGTTTTACGTTTAGTTGAATATGCAGAAAACATTTGGTATATAGAATCGACGCCTTCTTCTCAGGTACAAAAGCATTTGTCAAAGGCTTGCCGGAAAGTAGTACAACTGCTTTTCCCTTCTTTTGGGCATGTAGGACAGCAATGCAAACTTTGATTCGAGAAAACCAAAAACTGTAAACTCTTCTGCTCGCTTGCAGTCTGCTTTCATTTCATTTGGCACAAATGTTTTGTGTTTACGAACAGTATCAAGAAGAGCGATATTTACCCAGATTCTTCCGGTGTTTTCCCAAGGATAGACCAGTCTTTTCACAACGTTCTCTATAACATTGATTGCACGAGTTGCATTTGAACTCTTTATACATAAATCTCGCTGTTTAGAGGATGATGCGAACAAGACTTTTATGTCATACTTTGCAGGCTTTGATTGGATGCACTGCGTTAATATAGTTCTTCCGCGATATGCAAATTATTGTTCGTCAACTGTTATTTCTCCCGATGGTTGAAAGTACCTGCGAAGATTGTTGTTCATTTGAGTCCATAATATGGAAATTGGAGCAGCCCTATCGTTAACCAGTCGACCACCTCTATGTAGTATGCTCACTATCAAACCGAATGAACAGCAAAATGTCCTTGAATCGAGATTTCGGCATAACTGCACCGTAATAACGAACTGCTTCCGTACTCCACAATACATCTGTATCTTCATCGTTTGATTTATTAACGCCTGCCAAAAATAAGAGCCAAATGAATGCTCTCAATTCAGTATTTGTCACCCTTTTACACACTCTCTTCTTTGTGGTGCGGTTTTGTTTTCTCGGCTATTGCGTTAGTTTCAAAAAGAACTTGTTTGAGGATCGAAAGGGTGAAAATCAAATCAAAAACTGCTTCCTCCTGCTTCGAACAATACGCCTTGCATCTGCTCATCGGCTCGATAATTGTCTTCTTCAAGTATCATTTCGTTTTCGGCATCAGATTCCTCAGGATTTACACCAATTGGACCTCTTGCAGTAGCACTAGAAGCATCACTTGAACAGGAACTTGTATGGTGTTCAGGTGGTACGTATCATCAGTCGAATCATCCAAATCTAGGCTCTCATTTGCTTCTTCATCAACCTCGCTCAATATGCTTTGAAGCTCTTCGTACCTTAGCCTATAATTACAATTTTCATTTTTATCATCCGTATCAGAGAAAAATATACACCTGCCGTTTAACAACTCGTTTCGGACGGTTTGAGGCATGTCCAGACATGTTAATTGTTGTTCTTGATTAAGCAACTCGAAATGAACAAATATTTGCAATCAGCTTGAGCAGCAAAGCAAAACTGATCACTACAATATGAATATTGAACTAGAATATTGCACAAGAAAGCAAAGTAAAAAGAAAAACTAAATGACATGTTCGACATGCCGCATTCAAAAAAAATTCGAATTGAGTAAAAGAGTTATGTGAATTTCCATACGTTTTTTATGGTGGCTACATTAGTAGACTACCGGCCAGGAGATGTTAGTTTTTAAAAGTAGGGTCTGGGGGGTACTGTTAATTATTTTTTAAAGTGTTAGTAATCAAAAATGCTTAGAATTGATTTGTAGGAAGCTACTGAAAATTTCGGACCCTGTTGTTGTGGAAATATTTTTTATTCAAATTTTTCTGGAAAAATATGCTACAGATGTAGACTACTGAGCACATAAAGGTAAAATTCGCCTAAAGCCTTAGAAAATAGAGAAAATGTGGTAAAATTAGGGCCAACTTAGCTTTATATGGTCAGAAATTTTTTCAGTTTTATAAAGACTTACATATCCCATATATATTACATATAGAGCCTTCACCTAAAATATTCAGACTGTGGGTAGAAGGTGTCAACGATTCCACACAGCCGAACATGGCACGCTAACATCTTTTATTTACTTATTTTCATACACATTCAATAATACACAAAGAAAGTAATACTTTACAAGAATTTAAAACATTTATAAAACACATGGGAACAAGAAAAAACGTTCATGACACTCACATATTTAAAATATTATTTTTGAATGAAAATCGATATTCAGTTTTCTTAGTAAAATGTGAATAAAATCAAAAGTTGTGCACCAATTACAATTAAAGAAGCCTCATTTCATTCAAAATTGTTTGTTAAATGATCAAAAAATTTAGTTTTTTTTCTCAAAATCTTCCTTTTTTCTTCAAAAAATCAACCATATCTCTGAAACTACAGGGCAAATTTAAAAATAATGTAAGCACGGCTTAAGGACTTAAACTTAAACTGTTGCCTAGTTTCGAATTTTTTTATTAACTGAATTTGGTCAACCGTTTTTAAGTTTTTCCAATATATGTAGTGAAAGTGCCTTAATTTTGGACATAACGGTATATCTCGAAAGGTAGAGCTGAAAGAGAAAAATGGAGATTAGATTTGAAATCAGCGACGTCAAATTAGTAAAAGTCTCCATTCAAATTCCAGACCGCAAAAATGTCTGTTCCGCAGTGTCATTCTCTTATTAAAAAAAATTAGAGTTTGGGTTACAATTCATTTCTTTTGTTTTTTTTTTTTTTTTTGAAGCAACAAACAGAAAAACTGAACAAAAATACATACATAATTATTTATTACATTATAATGTCATCAATTTTCCATGACATATTGATTAAACATTATCTTAAACTTCATTAAAAAAGCAAGTAAAAAAGAAAAACATAATAGAAAATAAATCATGAGTTATATGATTGAAATCGACATGTGGGTATTGAACCAAAATAAATCAACTTATAAAGTTATAGTCGACCAAGTTTGTTTATGATAGAAGTGGAGACTATTAGCAACAGTTTGGGAGTTATAAAAGTGTTTCTTATCATGGTAAGAAGGGAATAAGATTACATAAAATACATACTTACAGTGTGGCCCAAAAGAAGCGAAACAAAAATGGTATTCAATATTGTTACGAAAGTAACTTTAGTTAAGAATTAGTTGTAATTTTTGGATAAGAATTAGATTAATTTATGTGCTATTTTGTATTGGTTTGTTATTAAGTATTTGTAAGTTATTTTATTAGCTAAAATTTTTACTGTTTAAGTTATGCACACTTCTAGTGTAAAAACCAATGTATAATTGTACTTCAACCCCACTGTAAATACTCGAATTTTCGTTATTAAGTTATCTCAATTTATGGTAACGCCTAAAACTATGCCTTAATTTATTATGGCTATCTAGACGTTACTAGTATCATCTACACGTCTGGGCTAGAGTATAAATACTTGCGGCGGCTAGCATAATGCGATCATTCTAAGTTCAGACTTTGTCAAAAACGTAACACGCTGACAAAATTATAGTTGGTTGTGAATAAAAGCTATAAATTACGGTTGTTAAAGTGACTAAGTACTAAATAAAGTTGTGTAAATTATAAACAGTGTTTAAAGTGTTGTGATTATTTTTTTTTTATTTAAAGTGCAATAAAGAACTCGAACCGGTTTATTATAAAGGAAATAAACCAAAACGTTATTGAAAGGCAGGAACGTAACAATATTATCAATTTAATACTTTTATACTTTTTCAGTTTTTCAGATTGTAGGTTCTCGGCAGGGTTGTCAGATGTGGCGATTTCTCGCCAATCGTGGCGATTTTCAAACATGTTTGGCGACCTAATTTTTGATTTGGCGACATGTCGATTTATAAAATAGTTAAAAACGCCAACTGGCTATTTTTGATAACCTATGAATTTGTTTGGAAATTTGTAAATTCAATACTTTAAAATAATTATATTATTTTAATTCTGGTATTTTTATGAATGAAATTTCAGGCAATATGTATGAAAGGTATTTGAAGGTATGTTCAAATGGCTGATGAATCTTCTAGAAAAGTGTTTTTTATATTTAAAATTGCTCTTGAAAAAATCAATTAATAGAATTCTTTAAAACATTAATATGTTTTAAGTCTATAAACATTTTCACATTATGTTTGTGGCAATTTATTATCACAGATAAAATACGTTGTTGTTAGTGGTATTTTAAAGATTTTTATGACTCCTATCATACCTTTAGACATTTATGAAACACAATGAAAAAAATTAGCGTTGGTTAATTGGAAAGATAACAAAAGAAGCTTAGGCCAACATTTTAAGGCTAGAAGGATACGACAGGTACGTACAATTTCAAGCACTTTACTTTGGCTGTAGTTTTTATGCGGTTATTACAACTAGTAATGCCTGTGTTTAAACTTTGAACTCCACTAAAACTCGCCTTCGAATTAGAATGCAATACGAACTTCTAGACGAGTTATTAGGAGTTATAAGTTATATGAATGGGAATAGTACATGTTGCACTTCTTTTGTATTTTCGTTGAATAAATGTTAGACCCTCACAATGTATTCCAAATTAGAAGACAAATAGCGAGTCTTGACGGTGAAGCGTTTAAGATATATAATAAAACTGCAACTATTGCATATAGTGCATTTCTATTATTTGTTTAGTACCAACCGCAAAAATTTTTTTTTTGTTGCTTTAAGTAGACTACTATAAATTATTTTATAGTAAACATCGTACCTTTTTTGTGTGCACTAACTAAGTATTTTTATTTCGCCCTAAATCAAAATTAAACAAGTAAAAGTATAATCGGTCAAGCCCGACCATATGATACCCTATACCACAGTATTTAAAAACACATCATGCTTATGTGTCCATGTAAATATGGATTTATCTATGTTTATAAACTTCATGAAAATCGGTTTGAAAGTTTGTGAGAGGCAGAAATTGACCACTGCCTCCCCTTGTGGTCTTATTTTTTAAAAACTGTATAGCTAATGTGTCCCTATAGATATGGAAATATCTATGTTTTGAATTTCATTAAAATCGGTTTGAGAGGCAGATATTGCCCCTATCTCCCCTCGTGGTCCGATTTTTTTTAAAAATTTATACATTTTGTGTCCATATATATATGTTCTATCTATGCTTTAAATTTAACTAAAATCGATTTGACAGTTTCTGAGAGGAAGAAATTTTCCCCTATCTTCCCTCGTGGTCCTACGAGTCTCCAAAATTGCGACCTGTACTTTGCGCACAAGGTTACATGGACAGCCAGCCAGCCGGACGGACATCGTTACTTCGACTCAGAAAGTGATTCTGAGTAGATCGGTATACTTTAAGGTGGGTCTAGGACCACTATTTTAAGGCGTTACACACATCAGCACAAATGCATAATACCCTCTCCACTATTGTTTTGTGGGTATAACAAAATATATATCGACCCCTAACCGCGAAAATAAGGTAAGCGCCAAAAATAAAATTTTACAGGAGAGAGCTTTTTTGTTTTGTTTCATATTAATTTTGTATGAAATTTGTCGCTTACACTAAAATTGTTTTGCTATAAAATCTTAACGGTACATTATGTGACCATGATATTTTAGGAGATGATGCAAGTGTTGCCAATAAAGTCATTTATTAAAAAAACGAAAATTGAAAATCATGTCGCCTTCGTTATTTTCGCTGTTAGGGCTCGATATTATGGCGACTTTTTTTTATTTTTTGGCGTATTTTAGCGATACGGAACTAATTTATTTTTTAGGATTTATAAAAAATATTTTTAATAATTTAAAAAATATGTATTTTATTGTCAAAAACTTGTAAACAAAGGCTTTGGCGATTTTAGCGATTTTTGACATTGAATTTGGCGAAAAAGGTTGAAATTAATCTGACAACCCTGGTTCTCGGTAGGTTTGTTTTTTTTCGCAAACTGCATGTTTTATTAGTTTAAAAAAGAGGTAGTTTTTAACAGAAAGTAATCTTTTGAGCCGGAAACGTCCAATACATTAATAATGCTTTCCATCAGCTGTAGGCGATAATTTGGCATTTTACTTTCAAAACCTGCTTCTTTTGCAGAATATCGCTCATTCACTTCTATAGTGACATAACACAAAAAATCCATTTTGTGATAAACGCGTTTACAATTTTTAATTTGCTCTAACCACCTAAAAAAATAACGACACATTATCTTTAAACGAGTAAAGTATTTAAGATATAGAGATGAATTTTATACACAACAGGGTTGATAAATTTGGGACACTTGTAGTTTTTTTGGTACAATCCAAAACTAAAAAGTATGCTGGTACCCTCGTGACTCATTTGGTACTATTTCCATATTTTTCAAACCTACATATTTATAATTGATATATTATGGCAACTCGTACTGACGGTCCAATGAATATAAGCGGAGTTTAGTGTTGTGCAAATAGAAAATGCAAAATGTCGTAGCTTTTTTATGAAATCTAAGGGAAACTCAATTTTTTGTTGTTGGATTTAACAAAACAGCTATGATATTTTGTATTTGCTCTTTTGCAAGACCATTTGCCCCAGACACTGAACTCCGCTATTGTGAATAGATTTTTGCACTTGTTCATTATATGATTGCTTATGCCACATTCTAAATTTATTATCAGCGGAAGCATTTAAGTGCATTTTCTGATGATATTGACAAGTTTTTAAAAGATATAACAAAGCACTTGTGCAAAAGATCTACATAGTAGAAAAGACGACTTCCTCTCAATTCTAGATTATTTTGGAACGAATTGATGGTTGTCACGTCAAGAAGTAAAAATTTTACCCATCCTATTATTATGTATAATAAATGTACAAATGAATTATAAGTACTTTTTTATTTTGTTGTATCAAATTATTGTTTTTAAAAATAAAAAAAAAATTACAAAAATTATTTAGTACTAATGGGACCGAAAATGAGCGATTTTAACAGTTCGTTGGTACGATATTGGTTTTCTCATCTATCATCCCTGATACACAATATAAAGGAAAACATAGCGAAAAATTTGAAAAATTTAGTTTTTTGAGTAAAAGAGTGATATTTTCTTCTGGAATGTTATAAAAGAAGTATTTCCATTCATATTTAAAAAAACGTAACAGCAAGTCAGTATTTTTTAGACGATTATTTCAAGTCAGGTTCGGTTTTATGCAGATTCAACTGATGGAGTTGAGTAAAATTCATAACGAACAGACATCAATTTGAATTTAAATAGTTACGTAGGAGTTCATGTGGGGTAAATAAGAGTTTAAGTACCCATCGTTTTCAAAATTCAAAGTCATGATTGCTAACCCAAGCAAAAAACAAAAATTAAATCATCGTTACTAAGAATTGCAAATAGTCACCCTTGGTCGTAAAAGAGCCAAGTCCAAATTAATTTATTTTACAGGAGGAAGAGAAAAATTCCTTAATTTTTTAGTTCTTAATAAAGTTTGAATCCGTGAATGTAGTTTAGTTTTATTTTGATTAATCTTATATAACATATTTAAAAGTTTACAACCAACAAATGTTAATATTTATACCCACACCACAATAGTGCAGAGGGTATAATGCATTTGTGCTGATGTGTGTAACGCCTTAAAATATAGGTCCTAGACCCACCTTAAAGTATACCGATGGACTCAGATTCACTTTCTAAGTCGAACTTACAATGTCCGTCCGGCTGGCTGGCTTTCTGGCTGTCCATGTAACATTGTGCGCAAAGTACAGGTCGCAATTTTGGAGATAATTTGATAAAATTTGGGAAATAGGTTTATTATTATTATTATTATTATTGACACATGGACCAAGCCTATTGAAAATGGGCCAAATCGTAGGACCACGAGAGAAGATAGAGGGAAATTTCTTCCTCTCAGAATCTATCAAACCGATTTTAATGAAATTTAAAACATACATAGAACCATATCTTTATGGATACAAAAGGGATGCATTTTTTAAAAACTAGGACCGCGAGGGGAGATAGGTCCAATTTCTGCCTCTCAAACCGATTTAAATGAAATTCAAAACATAGATAGATCAATATCTATATGTTCACATAAGCTATACAGTTTTTCAAAATAGGACCACAAGGGGTGGTAGGGGGCAATTTCTGCCTCTCACAAACTTTTAACCCGATTTTAATGACTTTTATAAACATAGATAAATCCATATTTATAAGAACATATAAGCATGATGTATTTTTTAATACTGTGGTGTAGGGTATCGTATGGTCGGGCTTGACCGACAATACTTTCTTACTTGTTTTTATTAAATTTCATTTTAAAAGGGAACTTTCCACTTCCTGATTATTATTATTGGACTACTTTGAACTATAAATGGATCCTATAAAATGGTATACTTTTTCTCCACTGCAATGCATCAAAAACTGAAATTTCAAAAAATGTGCACTTAGCTAATTTACATCGAGAGGTAACAAAATTCGTTTCATAAATCTAAAGGGTTTCTTACGGCGAATTTGACCAAGTTCAGTTATATGTTACTATTACTATAACTGCCGGCTAACAATATGTTTTTTAACAGTTTTTTTTTCATAACTCAACTAGGGGAAATTGGCAGTTAAACGAATACACTCACAATGAATAAGCCGTTAAAAAAGCAAACGAGTTTATTTAATATTCTACTAGCTTAACCCGGTGCGCTTCGCTAAATTGTTTTAACCACTTTATCGGTTGAGAGATATTTAATATATGAATCCTATGGAAGGTATGGAAGTGGAGCACACCATAAGAGTGACTTCTGCAAATTTTGAACGATATTAAACATTGGCGTCCTATGGGGTGCAACACTTCCCCCGCTGCTATTTTATTTCAATTGTTGGGCTCAGAGGATCCTCCTACTAAAAGTTCAACAAAATACGTGCAGCGGCTCCTTTTAATATTTCTATCTATGAGGGGAACTCCTCCTCCTCTGTGTACTCCGCCCATTACTATATTAAAATTTAAAGTTTGCCATAATAGTAGCTTAAACCACGTTTGATGACTTTCCCTTTAATAGTTCTTCAGTTAAGCGATATTTAATATATGCATCCTTTGAGAGGTATTTCCCCCCCAGCGCCTACCCGCTTTATTTTTATTTTCAATAGTGTTGTATACCATAAGAGTGACTTCTACAAAGTTTGAACATTCTCACTATAACAGTTCTTAAGATATGCGATATTAAACATTGTAGTCCTATGGAGGAAACCACTTCCCCCGCTGCTACTTTATTTCAATTTTGGGGCTCAGAACATCCTACTACCAAAAGTTAAACAAAATGCGTGAAGCGGCTCTTAAGATATACGATATTTAATATTAGCATCCAATGGGGGTACCAATTCCCCTGCCCCTATCGCAAAATTAAGTAGCCTATTTTATTTTTAGGGCTCACGTTATGCTACTGTAAAAATTTCAGGAAAATCCGTTCAGCTGTTTAGGAGTCTATAAGCCAACATACAAACAAACAAACAAACATTTTTCATTTTTATATATCGATACCTTCCCGTAAGAATGTATTAAGCGACATTTCTAAAATTGTGTAGGAACCGAAAAAAACGTTTCATTTAGTTATTTATTTTTCGGATTTTATTGAAAGAAACACATTTGGAAAGCGATTTTCAGAATACAAAACATATTTAAAAATGTGGCTTAGCATAGTTTCTTTGGCGGATAATACAAATTACAGGGTGCCACATTATTCCAGTGAGAAAACTTGACGGTTGATACAATTTTATTTTCACCCTAGTTTCCTTTGCATCCATGATAGGGCAGCGAAACCCAGGCCAAAATGTGGCGCTTAATTTCTAGTATAGTTCCACATCAAAAAGTCATTTTCGAAAAAAGTGTCGCTTAATACATACTTACGGGAAAGTATCGATATATAGATTTAAGAATCTTTACTATATTTTTGTTTTAATTTTTATGTTTGACATTTTGCCCTTTTGCTATTATTTATTTTGACCTTTTTTCGATTTATGGTTTCCATTTTACATTATTTTCACTTTGTCGGCATTAGTGTATTTATTCATATTTGTCAGTAGTTGGTTTAATTATTTTCGGAGTTACTGTACAAAATTTTTTAAGGATCTTAATCTATAAAGTTTTTGAACGTAGCAACAATGTTCAGCTTATCTTTCTTCTTGCTTTCAATAATTTTCTTAAATTATCCGTTAAATAAATAAAGTCAAATTTAAAAAAATATATATATACACAGAAAAAATTATTTTTCCAATTCAAACAAAAAATTTGTAGAATCAAACAATTTTTTGTCTAAAATCGGTCCTACAAACAAATTCGCATATTCAAACAATTTGTTTGCATTTTGTTTATTAAAAAAACGCCGATTTTTTCAAACAAATAATTTTACAGAATCAAACAAAAAGTTTACTGAAACTCATATAAATTTCAAACAAATAATTTTGCTGAATCAAACAAAAAAGTTTTAACACAAGCAATGACGCGCGCACAAGCAAGCACTGTTGGCGAAGATGAAGCAGAGCAGAGCGGCCGGCTGGCTTTGAGACACATTTTTTTGTTGGAATAATTTTTGAACGAAGTCATATTTATACTCACAGTGTTTTTCTTCATCATTCACTGTTGCTTTATCCTTTGCTAATGAAGAAGAAATGTAACCAAAAACGGCGGCAGACCGACTCGATATGTTTTCCGCCATCATTCTATTTTTGTATTTGATGTATTTAAACAAACTATTTGAAAAAATTGAATACGGGATTTTGTTTTTTTTTTTACCAACTTTGAAACCAACCAAAAATTTATTTTGTTTCTTATAATGTGTTTTTTCTATTGTTTAAAAAAAATGAAACGTTTTTTTTACCTGCTATTGTTTTTGTTGTTTTTTTTACTACAAACCTCGTCACGCTATTTTATCATTTTTCTTATTGCTGTACTTTTTTAAAGCGTCCAAAAGTAGACTACATGTGTTTTTTGTTGTAGTTCTTATATTTCACATAAAGAAGTGTTGCTTAAAATCAATAAAAAAATGCAAAAAGACGACAACATTAAAGAGCGTTAAATATTTCATACAAAATTATGAAAACTTCAAACCAATAGCGCGCTTATTAAATTTTTGAAGAGTTGACCACATTTTTGTTGGTTAAATAAAAATCAAACAAAAATATTGATTGAATGAGTAAAAAAATTTGTAGAAATCAAAAAAAAATTTCAAACAAGCGTTTGTTTGAAAATAATTCGGCAATAATTTTTTCTGTGTATTCTTTTTTTTTTGTTAAAATACAATTTCTAGCAATTTTTTTTTATTAATTTTTTTTAGTTTTAGTTTCGAAACGAACTCTATTCTAAATTTTTTTTATGTTTATTAAATTTTTCAGCAATATATTGCGGGAAACATGACCTGAAAGTATTTGTATTACTGCAAAAATTTTCTAACAATTTTTTATTTAAAATTTTAATGCGCGTGTTAAACTGAATTCACCCATTGTTTCCTCACAATATTTTTCCGCACAAATTTTTTTTTTTTTTTTTTTTTGAGAGTTCTTATCAACACGATAGATACACCCATTTCGAACAATTTGTGTGTAATAACAAAGCTACGGTATAAAATGCGTATGTAAATGAGCCGTATTATTTTTACAAGGTGGCAGCACAGCGGCAGTGTCAAACACATATTTTTGATTGTTTAATAAACAAGTTCTAAGTTAATAAAAAAAACATAATATTAAAGTCAAGTGGTTCTTCTAATATCTTCAATCCTTTTTACACTTGCATACATTTCGGAGCGACGCATGGAAAAAATAGTGCCAAAATTTTAAAAGAAACCACCAAAATGCAACATGATGGTAGATGAAAGCTATTGACAAGTGTGAATAGTGTGAATTTTATCGCAAAATTTTAATCGCAAAACTCCACATTCAATTTTTTTCTATTTTGAGTTGTTGTTATTGGTTTTTTTTTTAAAAGGCTGAAAATCAAGGCGAATTCATAAAGATGATCGCATCATGAGAAAGAGTTATGCTAGCTATCCCTTTTTTTTAAATACTATTTTTGTAGAAGTTAAAGTGAATGTAAAAATTATTTCTTGAAAATATAAGAAAGGAAATTTTTTTTGCTTATAAAATATACACAATTTCTTTATAAAGTAACCACCATATTCATAAAAAATATTATTGATTAAGCTGAAAAATTTTTTATGAATAAGGCCATAAATCTTTTTCCTCAATTGAAAATTAATTTTGGCTCCACTTATTCCTTACGCATTTTTAATTCCTTGTGTTTATATTTTATGTTCACTTTTTGTGTTTTATAAAATTTAAATAAGTCTTTTTTTTCAAGTATTAAGATTTTTATTGAATTTTAAATTTGAATAAATTCGTTCACAAAATGTAAACAAAGCTTGTTTTTCAGTATACACACAAAAGAATAAACAATAAACAGATGACCCGAAAATGTCCCCTGTATGAATTCGCCTTGCTGAAAATGCTCCAAACAAAATTTTGTTCGGAAATAATGCGTGAAACTAGCTTAAGTTTTCAAACCTATTACTTTGTTAAATTATTTATATATGTGTATGAAAAGTCTTTTTCAACAAGAACTTTGTTTTCTAAAACAATATTAAACAAACAATTCAGATGAAGATGATTCTAATTTTTTAATCACCTTTTGGTAAAATGGCGGGTCTATTTCGTTAATCACATCACGGATTTTGAGTTTTAAGGCTGCAATCGATAAGATTGGCTCCGTATAGACTCTGTCCTTAACATAGCCCCACAAAAAAATAATCCAGTTTTGTAAAATCACACGATCTGGGGTCTAATCACCGCATACGATATCGAGCAAAATTGCTCGAAATTATTAATTTTGGTATCATGGAACTCGATATCGAATGAAATGTATTGAATTTGAAATAATAGCATTAAATATCGAGTAACTCGACATTGCATTTATCGCGTTTTCATTCGATACGTTAGTGTCTATCGGATGCAAAAAAATTCGATAGTTTATTCGATACGAAAGTATCCAATGCGGTGATTAGACCCTAGGCTGGCCACTTAACATCTGATGTTGTTGGTGTTGGCACATTTTGTATCGAGCCTGTCGACTAAAATTTTACGACAAAATTCTAAAAAGCGGTCTCAGAAGGACGATTATGTTGTTCGAAAATATCACGACTTTTACGAAATGTAACTTTAACAGAGCCACCATTTTCATAGTAGATTTCAAATATTTTAATGCGATTTTCAAGCGAAATGAATTCATTGTAATTATTTCCAAAGCATCTACTACGAATACCCCAAAAAACTGAATGTCAATACTACTATCATGTTGTGTGGGTGTTGCCACAATTAAAAATCAAAGTTCTTGTTGAAAAACCCGATACACATTTTCCTGTTGTGCTTGAGTTTGTGTGAATATTTTTTTTATTAATCATTTTTATTTGTTTATGGCACACAGGGTTGATAAAGTTGGTACAATTGTACTTTTTTTGGTACAATTCAAAACTAAAAAGTACGCTGGTACCCCCGTAACTCATTTGGTACTATTTCCAAATTTTTCAAACCTACATATTTATAATTGATATAAAATTGCAACTCGTATTAACTGTCCAATGAATATAAGCGGAGTGTTTGGTGCAGATAGTCTTGCGAAAATGCAAATTGTCGTAGCTTTTTTATGAAATCTAAGGAAAACTCAATTTTTTGTTGTAGGATTTAACAAAACAGCTATGATTTTTTTTTCATTTGCTCTTTTGCAAGACCATTTGCAACAAACAATGAACTCCGCTGCTGTGAATAGATATTTGCACTTGTTCGTTGAACGATTGCTTATGCCACATTCTAAATTTAGTATGATGATATTGACAAGTTGACTCACTATTATTTTACTCAGAATTATTTTGAAGGAGATTTTACAAGCGCTAAATTAAATTTTATTATATTCGGACTTTCTATTCCTTTCCTATTTCTGCTGTACATATTGAAAATTAAAAACACAATAAATTTGGAAATGCCATCCGAAGATGCTCGTATGCACATATTTTTAGAACGCTTAAAAATTTTATTTTTGCTTAAAACTCGAGATTGCATTTTAAGAAATATTCGTAAATTTTCCACAAAAAAGACGATCAATTCTAAAAAGTGTATGAAAACGCTTTCAGGCGACAATCAAAAATAAAAATTAATGGATTTCTCGCATGATACAGGTCTGGCTAGATCAAATACAATTTGTTTGCCTCTTTTCTTGAATATTTTGGAAAACTAACTATTTTGAAAAATCCGCGGCTCGAAATTAATTTTTGACCATGGTTTCTTTAGCAAAGTTTCTTGGAATGACTTATAGAACTAGAATCGCGATGTGCTTTTGACGCGAAAAATTTTTACCCACCCTATTATTATGTATATTTAATGTACAAATGAATTTTAAGTACCTGTTGTTTTTGTTGTATTAAATTTTGGTTTTTAAAAATAAAATAAATAAAAAAGTATACAAAAGTACTATTGGGGGCGAAAAAGAAAGATTTTAAAAGTTCGTTGGTACGATATAGGTTTTCTCATTTATCATCCCTGATGGCACAACATATTTTTACAGCTTCTACTGCTGGTGCTCGTTTCTATTTAAGCCTGTTATTTATCTAGTTAAACAACAACTAAATTTAGCCATATTTATGTTGCTATTATGGCCATTGCTAAATCCTGCAAAACCAAACAGAATAAAGCCAGCGGCTGCAAAAACATCGAAAATAAACTTGAAAAAAAAAAAAAATAAAACAATAATAATAATAGAAAAAGAAACAAAAGAAAATTATTTTAAATTTATTTTTGTGCTTTGGCTTTTGTATGATGTGTCTAATAAATTTTGATAGAAAAATATTGTAAAACTGCGAATTAAATTTGCATATCTTTTTATCTAGTGAGAGCACTATTTTAAATTATTATGAAAACATTTTAAAGTTTCTTGCATTTAATTTCATATTATGATTTGTTACAATTGTTGCAAATTTTATTTAATCATAGAAATAATTAAATGGTTTTTTTTCGTGAAAAAAAACTACTAAATACTGAACATTTTTAAATTAAATTTTTTTGGTGCTACCAAAGATTCATTTTAACATTGTTGGTTTTTATCATTGCTTTTTATTTTATTGTTTCATTTACCTCTTTCCATTTTTTTTTTGTTCTTCAAGTGTTTTTCACTTAAAGAAATACAATAAATATTTTTTCCGCTTTTTTTTTGCGAAAACGGTACAAACTTAAAGCAAGCAAGAGTGCTTCATTCGTTTATGCCGAATCTTAAATACCTTTCATCATGGTGTGATAAGCACAGAAAGTTATATAAACAAATATGTATACATTAGACTACCCGAATAATGTATGGGATGCCAATGCAGTTTTTTTTTATTCGCTTGACCGACTACTTCCGATTTACTGACCAAAAAAATCCCATGAGTTCAAAAATGCGCTGAACGCGTGCAAACTGTTTATGCGCATTGCATTTTTCATACACATCTTCCCTTGAAACCCTCTTGGGTTTCTTCAAATATGGCATTTTTCGGAAAATTTTGATCTAATAGCTGTACCTAAAGAAGAGCGGAAAGCGTTTTCTAGCTGTCAAAAATCCTCATGCCCATAAAATTTGTATGAAGCATCCCTGAACAGCGCGGCGTCAACGCTTTGCGATTGGAAAATCCGTTATTGACAGCGCGTTTGATAGTGAAGTTGGCCGCTATAAATAAAACAAATAATGGCAATTTAGCGTTTTTGTCAATCTAGCGGTTTTTTCTCATCTTTTTATTTCTATTATGTAGTTTTATTAAAAAAGAAACTCAACACTACTGTTTGTGATACAACGTTTACGCTCTTGTTTAGGTATGGCATATCAGCGTAAAAGCTAAGCGGAAGAAAACGTTCCGCCTTCCGCTCTTGTTTAGGTACGGCTGTAACTAGTATTGGCAACCCAGCGATGTGAAACAAATTCGTATAATTTTTTCTCCTACCGTTCTACAGATATAATTAAATGTACATATTTCTGCCGCGCTAACGTCTCAAGCTCCATATATATTTTAGAGAGGTTGTTTATTTTTAGCACAGATGTATCAAATTTGGACAATTTTATTTTACCGGTCTGGATATATAAGTAAATCTTTTTTGTGCCCACTTTACGCCCACTTTTCTAATCATGCCCATATTTTGATATACAAAATGCTAGTACGTAATTTGGAATTAAGCTGTTGCCGTTTTCCAGATATACTGAAAGCAAAAGTGTCTTTGTATTTGAAGTGCCACGACTAGCTATCCAATCCCGCCCATTTGGCTTATAGAGTTTGTGGTTTGATAACCAAGATGATTGTACCTAACTTTGGATGTTGCCGTTCTCCAGATATACAGAAAAAGAAATAAAAAAAACCACAAAAAGGAATTTATGTGTAAAATTAGAAGCAATCGTGGTTCTGGCTTATATCTCAGCCATCTATACACCGATCTGGCTAGATCTCAATAGCAATCTTAAACGGAGTATATGTAGTATATATGAGTAGGTGAGATGCAAAACTCGTTCGTTACACCTTTTTAATATTTTGGGAAAATGCAAAAAACATATAGCGCCGGATTAAATGGACCAAATTAAGTGAACTTTTTTGATTTTGAAGTGTAATGCCATTCTTGATTAATAACTCAACAGTAGAAAAATTTAAGCTAACTGAAATATAGAAAAAATAGATTTAATTTTGGAACGAACGAGTTTTGCTACGAATTTTCAAAAGAAACGAGTTTTGCTACAAACCATATGGAATCGAACCAGTTTTGCAAAGCATTGTTGCCCACCAAGACAATTAATAATTCAACTTCACTGTATTGTTATAGTTATATCAGTTTATTAAAATTATGGACAAAATGGTAAAGAATTTAAAAGCTAATTTTAAAAAGTTAAAGGAACAAAAATGAATTTTTAAACAGATAAAGAAAATAATTCATCTTCAGCGTACTCCTCATTGTTTTCTTCTACGCCATGATCAACATTGGTATTGTCCAAGACGGAAACATAAAACTGCAAATCTTTGTTATTTTTCCAATTTACCCCAAAGTGGTTTGATAACAGCTTTTCAACATCTTTTTTCTTTTCAGGCTTAATTTCCACATTGATTGGAAGTTCTTCTGGATTAATATCCTTAATTTTTTTTCCTTGTTTCAAGAATGGTTTAGGCTGGCAAGAATTAATTATGTAATTCATTTCTCCTTGAAGAGTCATTAATCTTTTCCCTGTTTTTTCTATTATAATTCGCTTTGAGGCTTTAAATTGGAAATGAAGTTGCCCTGGTGCTGTCAGCACAGAAGCGACAGCAGTTTTCCAGTCATATACAGGCACTTCACTCCCAACTTTTCGAACCGTACAGAATTCATTAAATAAATCCCAGTATTCGCTAGGCTTTATTATCGTATCTTTTTTCTTAATTTTTTTTTCAATCCTCCCGAACACCCTATCGGGTGGAATGAATGAGTGCCCTACTTCAGGATAAGTTATTGTAATTTTTTTGCAACTTCGTGATTCAGACAAAAACTTGGTCAGCATTCCTAAAACGGTGATATTTTTATTTTGGCCTGGGCAACCATCACAAAACAATTGTACTTCCTGAATGTCTGTCAAGTTTTTATTCTTTAAGTGGTAGTATAAAATAGAGGAGATTTCATTGAATCCTTTATGTCTTTCGTTTTCACACCATGTATATGAAAACACTGATCCAGGATTTTGCTCACTAGTAGAATTTCCCTCGCAGATTGTGAAATTAAACAAATAGAGTTGTCTACTATAATATGCGGATTGGTCCGGGATACGCGGCAACAGTAGGTTTTTTTGGCAGTCAAATGAGAGCTTAAGGACCGATGAACCCTCTTCTTTTTTTAGCATTGTGTAAAACGCACTAGATTTTTGCTTATGCACAGTATATTGAGCCATGACTTCAACCTTCGTTGGTCCTGAAGGCATTTCTTTTATTTGTGATTTTAAACGAATACATTGAGAACAAGCATCTGTCGCTGGAGATATGAAGCTAATGTTAAAGTCATAGTTGAAAATATGTAGAAAATAGGAATACTTGACTTGTAAATTAAGAGGAGTAGCAAACCGGTTATACTCCTTCCATAAATCTTTGACAGTGCAATCGCTTGGTAAATACTGCCTGTAGGATTTTTCCCGAGTATAGTGGGAATCTAAAAAGTGCAAGGATTTTAAAAAATTGGTTACTCCTTCCTTCTTAAATTGAAATTTTTGCGATGTTCTATCACCTCCTCTTCGTTCTTTTGGAGACTTCTGATCAATAAGATAGGTTTTACCAATATTTTGAACGCGAAATTTTGATATATTAAGTATACCAAGAAATGCTTTCGAACACACTTGCAGCATGCCATTTAAGCGACTTTTTACAAAATATTTAATGGTTATAGAGCTGCTTCTTTTCTTATTGGGTAGCTGCCTTTCATAATTTTTGCGAACTCTTCGTTTACCTGGAATTTTCTGAGACGTATGTTTCAAAATAAAATGATCTTGTTGTATCTTATTACTCGTATTGTAAAAAGCTTATGAAAGCGCCTTACATCCTGTGGGGTAAGCTGTAAGCAAGAAAAATTTTTTTTTGAATGACTGCACGTAGGAATTGATGGAAATCCTTTGGCTCTATGCCTAAAAAATGTAACACACGCCAAATTACTTACGTATATGTTTAAATTATATACATACTTATGTAGATATTTATAAAAATTATTGTATATCATTACGTACCTATCCAATTTAGCAAGTTCCGTTTTCCAACTGTTTTTATTAACTTTTCTTTTTTTTGCTCTACTAGGTGTAATATAATTGTCATCCATTTCGCAACTTCAATAAAATTAAGAAAATTAGTGTCCGGAGAAAAAAGTCCTTTTTGCTCTTAACTTTGAATAAAACTTTAAAATTTCTTAATATTTTAACTATTTGATTTCACTACAATGTTATTGGGTTAAAATATATTCAACTTAATCGTGTAAAAGTTAAAGAACAAGTAACTTCTTATTATAAAAAGTTATTCAAACGGTGTTTGTTTTATCTCGGTGCACAAAACCACATTTTTTTTGCATAAAGTTTTGATGCGTGTCGCGCTTAACGGTATTTACATATGTTTGTTGTTGGTAGATGCATATTCAAACACAATAATTGTATTTAGTTGTTATTGTAATAAGTTTTTCTAAACTGCGATATTAATTTTGTCAAATTACACAGTGAACAAGCGACTTTTGCTACAGATCATGTAACGAGATAGTTTTGAAAATGACTGCTAAATGGAACAAACCAGTTTTGCTACAAACTGGAATTTTAGGTCATAAAAAAACATCGAAATATAAATGTTTTAAGTCGATAAGTATATACCTTCTCATTAGGCTTTAAAAGAACTATAAGAATCAATTGTCATCTCGTTTTTTTTAATTTTTGTAACGAACGAGTTTTGCATCTCACCTACTCATATATAATATAACGACATTGTCCCCATCATTTCTAAGGTCTTCGGAAACCCCATTTCAACATACCCATTGACAGTTTCACAGACCAAAATCGTTTAATAAACTCCGCTATTCATAAGGATCCAGAATATATATACTTGATGAGGTCTATGACCACTATTGTATAAATTACAAACGGAATGACAAAGTTATATAAAACCTTTTACCTTTGGTGAAGTGGCCAAAACACAGGGAAAGCGGAGAATAATTGGAAAGAAACACAAATCTAAGCACAAAAAGTTAGAGAATTTTTTTGTTTAGAAGTTTTACGACAATAAAGCGTAGAAGGGAAAAAATAGTGAAATATGGTAAAGTTTATATTTGCATTTCCTTTTGACCTATGACCTTGAACAAAACCAAGTAAGAAAAGTTAAGCTAAAAAGAAAAGTTAATTTGTAATGTTTTTTGAATAAAGAGTTTTGATTGTCATTCAGAAATGGATTCTGACATTGCTTTAAACTTATAACACATTTAAAAAACGATCGTTTTGAAATGAATCGTCTTAAAAAAAAGAATCAAGAATTTTACAATCATATGATTTTAAGAAAATTAAGTTGAATTGCTTATTTCAAAAACCCATCAAGTTAAATTTTCTTAAAATGAAAGCAAAAACTTGGACCGAGAGAGTAAATTAAATATTTACCTAATTTTTCTCACATTTACTCAAAAAACTTAAAAAAAGCAAATGAACGCTTTACCGGCAAACATAAGCAAGATCTTTTACTTCCTTAATTTCCTAAATTCCTAAATTTAAGAAAAAAACAAATATATTTTTATTATTGAACAATTTTTGATTTAAAAATTATGACTTCGCAGATAAGCTTTAGTTATAGAAGCCAGTATTTGTTATACCATAGAGGAGAAAATCCTTGCGCCTGGCCGATGGCCGGTTGGGCAGAGAAGTTTTAGTTAGCGAAGCCGGTTTTTGTTATACCATAGAGGAGAAAATCCTTGCCCCCGGCCGAAGGCCGGCTGTGTTAGCGAAGCCGGTACTTGTTTTTATCAACGAGGAGAAAATCCTAGCGCACGGCAATTTAAAAAAGGAAAAATTACTCAATAGTGACGAAAAATAGCCCAACAATTTTGGGTCTCTTTTCATATGAATTCGGCCCAATTTTACATGGAATTTTTTTGGGCGATTTTTCATTTATTTTTTTGGACCATTTTTCTTTGGGCGATTTTTCCTAGAGCCAAATATTGAACTTTCAACAACAACAAACCCAGCATTAAAATAATGGGAAGAAGCTATTACAAGCACTACTAAGCAGGGTTTAAAAAACTGCAGTCGAAACCAAAACTGTCAAACAAAAAGAAAATTTGTGTACAACTTTTCGATTTTTGAGCTGGTTTGACAGACAGCGACTGTTTACATTTAATCAATCAGAAGCAAAAATTTTTTTTTTTTTTGGCGAACGACAACTGAAATAGTTTTTTTACTTTGGCATCAGTTTTTAAAATTTTTAGAAGGAGGGAAAAATCAAAGCAGTTGAAAGCTAAGTCTCTTGTGAACACTTTTTCCCAAGAAGAGTTAACATTTGCTGCTGAATGTAGGCTTTTTAAAGCAGTCAAAAGAGTTGCAGCCGACGTTGTTAGAACCATAGATGTTTCTCCAAAAAATAAAAAATGGTTAAATACGTCATACGTGAAGAAGCGCTGGCGATTTACATTGATGGTAAATACTCGAAAAGGTCGTATATTTCTATGCGCGTAGGCGCCAAAAATGTAATGCTGATATATATCCAGCTTATAAGTTTACACAGCGGAACAAAATTGAACTTTAGAAAATAAAAAAAATGGTTAAATCACCATAAGTGAAAAAGCGCTGGCAATTTACATTGATGGTAAATACTCAAAAAGGTCGTATGTTTCTATGCGTGCAGGCGCCAAAAAATGTAATGCTGATATATATCCAGCTTATAAGTTTACACAGCGGAACAAAATTGAACTTTTTTTGTGTTGATTAAGAATTGAATGTTGTTTTTATTTTTAAGGTTATTTGGAACGCTGAAATTTTAGTTTTTATGCATTTTGAAAAAACAAATGTTTTTTAACTTCAGCGATATCTCTGAAACTACTGGTCAAATTTAGAACCAATGTAAGCGCGACCTTAAGATAATATTGTTGACGTTTAAATTTTTTTTGAACTTAATATGGTGATCCATTTTCAAGTTATTTCAATGTAATGTAGCGGAAGTACCTTAATTTTGGCCATAGCGGTATATCTGGAAAAGTCGAGCTGATAGAAAAAAAACTAAGTGCAGTTTTGGATTAAGCGTCCCAAATTACGTCAAAAACAACATTTAGTTCTTAAACACCAAAAACCTTGTTCCCTTGTATTAGAAAATGATTTTGTAGGTTTTATGTCAGTTAATTTTATATGGAAAGCGCCACACCAACGCAATCGGATCCGTCAATTTTTGGCGTAAGATCGTGCCATACCAAGTCAATTGTTCGTACAAATTGTAATTCTTATATTTTATTTTTTTTTTTGTCATTATTTTTTATTGAATCTTCATATATTAAATATGAACTAACAATAATTAATCAAATCTTAACCTAATACGTTATTTTATGTCCTGCCAGTGCCAGACAAAATTTTCTTCATCACGGGTTTTATTCACTTATAAAGGTGTTTATCGCTCATCTAATTGGGTAAGTGCTGCAGTGTCTCTTCTTCTTAAGCGAGTGTGGCCGCCATGATTTAAAATATTTCGAGCTAGTGGATTTGGGTGTTGTTCAAGCCTTTTTAATTATGTTATTGCATATTTTGTAATCATAGATTTAACTAATGGCACATTGAGATCCTTATGAATGTTTGAGTTATTAACATACCAGGGAGCGGCTGTGATTATCCAAGAAGTTTATTTTGGCGCCTTTGAATTTTGTCGATATTAGAGGCCGAGGCAGTGCCCCATAGTTGAATACCGTAGCACCAGATAGGCTTTAAGATAGAGTTGTAAAGTAGAAGCTTGCAATCGAGACTAAGGACAGAATTTCTTCCAATAAGCCAATGAATTTTAATGGCTTTTAGTTTCATTTGAGTTAATTTTGCCTCTGTATGGCGTTTCCACGTTAATCGCCGATCCGTGTGTATACCGAGATGTTTTACATGCGAATGTTGAGGAATTATTTGATTATTGATTGTAATAGGGGGGCAAGATTCCCGGCGCAAAGTGAATGTTATATGTACGCATTTTTGCTCATTGACCATTACCCTCCATTGTCTTAACCATATTTCTAGTTGAAATATATGATGCTGTAAGTAACGCGATGCTTCATAACGATTTTCGTGGACTCTTAGAAAACCTGTATCGTCTGCTTATGTTGAAGTTTGTGTGTAGTTGCTTGTTGGCATGACCGAAGTATAAATTAAGTATAATAGGGGGCCCAGGATGCTGCCTTGTGGGACTCCAGCGGCAATGGGCTGAGGTGAACTTAAGAAATTTCCTTCTTTAATAATAAATTGACGACTGACTAAGTAGCTTTCTAGCAGCTTGTGTGTGTTTGCTGGTAAATTTTGCTTCAATTTATGTAATAAGCCTTCATGCCAGACTTTGTCAAAAGCTTGCGAAACATCGATCAAGAGTGCTGAGCAGTATTTCTTTTCTTCAAATGCTTTTCTTATGACATTTACTACTCGATGAGTCTGTTCGATTGTGCTGTGTTTTCTTCTAAATCCGAACTGATGGTTTGGAATACATCTATTTTCACTTAAAATCGGTGTTAATTTTGAAACTAATAATTTCTCAAACAGCTTTGACATATTTGATAATAAGCTAATAGGCCTATAAGACTCAACTTTTGTATGATATTTACCTGGCTTAGGTATCATGGTAACTAAGGAAACCATTCCATTTTTGAGGATAGTATTCTAGGCGTAAAATAGCATTAAAAATAAAAAGAATAATTTTCTTTGCTATGCGAGGTAGCTCCAAAAGCATTTTATTACTGATTTTATCAATATCAGGTGCCTTCTAAGTATTTAAGTCACAAATAGCCTTTTCGATTTCTCTTATCTCAAATCTGATGGGAATAGCTGCTCTAGCAGCAACAGGTGGTAACGCTACCGCAATATTGATTTCCTTTTTCAATATCGTTTCTTGCCCAACTACCATTCAAGTTTCTTAATGGTGGCTTAGATATAACTGGCCTTTTTAGATTTCTAGCTGCACACCATAATGAGTAGTCAGATTGTGGAGCTGCATCAAGTTCCTTAAGATATTTTTCTAGAGAAGCCGTTTTTTGATTCTGCAGTAACTTTCTTAGCCTTTTTGTGCACTCTTTTAATAAAATCTTAAGTTGCGGGGATCTGTAAAGTTGCCACTCTCTTCGAACTCTCCTTTTTTCAGTCAAGAGCCGCTCGCTAAGTAACCTGACGGAAATACAATTCTATTTGGGTTTGATATAGTAACAATTGTATGTGTGTGGTCGGATGATAATTCTAAGGAAGCTTCAACATGAATCGTTTCCGTGGGGATGTTTTTAACCACGCCAAAGTCGATAACATCTGGAATTTTTTGCTGATCAGTAGGCCAATATGTTGGTTGCCCGCTCGCGACCACATTTAAACCCATTTTAGAGATTGTGTTAAACAAAACACGACCTTTTGGGGTTATAAGTCGTGACCCCCAGAAGGTATGTTTAGCGTTATAATCGCCAGCGGCCAGGAAACAGGGTCCTAATGATTTATAATATTTATAATATTGGCCTTCTGATATGGAAAATCTAGGTGGAGAGTATAAAGAAGAAATTACTATGTTTCGATTTAGCTCTTCAACACAAATAGTCGTTGCTTGCAGATAGTCTTCACGGTGATCACACATAAGGTAGTGTTTGACTCGGGTTTTTATCAAAATGGCAGAACCTCCACAAGCTCTATCTCGAGGGTCCTTGGTGTCATATAGTATGTAACCATTAACTTTAAATGTGTTTCTTGAGGTCAGATGAGTTTCAGAAACCATCATAACATCAATTTGTTTATTTTTAAGAAAGTATTCTAGTTCATTTTTAGTAATTCTTATATGTACTTATAAAATAGAATTATGAGTTTTTTCGCTCTAAATTTGCCATTGGGACCACTGTGACACGTGGATAAAATAAAAAGCGATATTTGCAATAGTTGCAATGATCTATCCAAATAATACTTTTACACTAACAAAATCGGAAAGAAAATATTATTGCAACCAATTCTGGCTTGATGTGAACCTAAAATTAGAATATAAAATTAAAGGGGTCTACAGCTCCTATATAAGACACACTCCAGAAAAGTACTCAAGTACAAGAAAAGTACTCAAGTGCAAAGTGAATCATCAGTATCATTTGTCAGCGTAACAGTGTTTCTAGCACACTAAAATTATTATATAACCATTTTTTTTTATTAAATAATTTAAAATTTGCATCTTATTTATAACTTTTCTTTAAAACTCCTTAAATTAACTATAATAAAACGTTTGTTATGAATATTTTAGAAATTTATTTGGCTGTTTTAAGTCTTTTTGGTAATTTTTCATCGTACAAATTGGCAAATATATTTATTATTCCAGAAAAACTTTATACAAATCAAATATTACTAAAAAAACTAAATTCGTATTAACTTTAAACATTTTAATTTAATTTTTTACTCTAGCAATTACTCTTGAATGTATTCATTCGCTGTGGATGTAGAATAAATGAATTTCGTTTTTGAATTAATTTCCCTTTTTCCTTAATCCATTATTCCTGGTTGCTGTGCTGCTAATGCCAGAACGGCAGAAATGCACTGATTTCCTTTTTTCCGTATTTAAACTAAATTTAGAGCAGGGAACAAAAAGAAAGAATTAATTAGTTTAATAAAAGAGACTAATTGTGGTGTAACTGTGAAATCCCATTCATATTTGTCACCCACACAATCGCCTTAAATCCACAAAAAAATTTAAAAGAAAAAATTGCAAAAAATAAGTGGCAATATCGCAAAACAGTTGATACACAAGCTGCAAAAGTAACAGTCGCGGTTGCAGTATGAAAAACTATTTCAATATGCAAAATAAATACAGTTGCAAGAAAACTATTGCCATGAAACAATGAGCCAAACTAGTGGCGCCAAGCGTTTGTGTGGGAGTGTGTGAGTAACAAAGTGTGGCATTTAACCAACATTCAAGCATGTTCATTTATTCTGCCTGTCAGTGTTTAAGCGTGAGTGTGTGTGTGTGGGTGAGCGGGTGTGTGCGCTTTTTTATGCATTGAAAATCTGTTTAACATCAACAACACTTCTTGAAGAATATATTACTTTGACTGGCATTTGTGGTAAACCCCGAATGTACTTGATTTTTATGGTTGTAAGAGATTTCTACATCCTCTTGTTTTTGTTATAACTTTTTTGTTGGAGCTTTCTTTTACTTCATACTTCATTGAGATTGTCTTTTTTGATGTTTGCATAAAAAACGCCATGTTCGGTTGTTGAATCGTTTAATGTTTCTAGTTGTTGTTTTTTTATTTTATTTCTTGCTTTCTATTTTCTTCATTTCCTTGAACTATGGAAATATATTGAAATTGTTTTAAACCGCGTAAACCTACACAACCATCACCTAGAATACCAGCACCATAAACACCCACACCACCAGCATCTTTTTTTTTAACATTTTCGACTTTAAATAACCCACCACCAACACTTTTGTTTCCTTCCTTTTTCAATTGTGTCTCCCCTAACAGTAAGCAGCGCATATTATAGAAAAACAGTTGTATATAAATTTGCTGTGATTGTTTCCGTTTTTACTTAAGAGCCATTAGTGGTATGAAAATCTCTCACAAAAAAGCTGGAAAACCAAATGGCACAACGAAATTTCAATTTATATTTAAAACACTTACAAAGTTACACATTTAGAGGGGGATGTGGGGATATAACGAGAAACGTTATCAAGCACCTCTTATGCCTTAAACTCGTTTATTTTTCATTGTCTCTCTTTTGTCTGTACTTTACTTTTTTTCGTTGCCAAAGTCATGCTTTAGTTACTTGATCAAATAATTTCCGCTTGTTATACAATAAAAGAAGGGACACCCTTAAAGTTGTCAAATAAAAGTTTATCTTAAGCCAACTAAATATTAAAAACAAAATTTACTTTTCATTTTTAACCCTAGAACGTCATACTTCGTCGAATCGACGATGCATGTTTTTATTTAGTAATTATTTTTCTGTATTTAGCTCGTTTTAACCCATTAAGGCCCGAGCCATGATCCCATTGAGCTATAATGATGAAACTTTTAAAATTTTATTGTTTATACTTAAATATGAAAGAAAACAAATTTTGGGCAAATCGGATACGCGGGAGCCCATATAACCCCCGTTGCAAAACTCCCCGGCTACTCTCGAAAAACACTTTAGTACGCCTAAAACCATAACAAATTATTCTATTGTAATAAATTTTGTTCTGTCACATATATATATGACTAGAAATCATACTGTCAACTTTCGTAAAGATCGGTTCATAATTTAGCACAGGTTCAATGTAATGCCCACTCTTGGGATATCCTAGCTGTCAGTGGCTGGTACCAAATATTTGGCATAGCCGAATATAGCACTCTTACTGGTTTTATTTAATATCCTGGGAGAAGATAATTTCACACTACTCTTTTGATTTTCTCTTAATCCTTATGTGTGTGGACAGGTACCTGTGTACCTATTGCGTTTTCAAATCGAAATTTTTTATATAAGATTTTAGTCTACAAATCTACAATTTCATGAGAACTCCTAACTTTTTGTTATTACTACATTTTCATAGGTGTTTATATACAATATCAGTTGGGTGGGGCGTGGCATATCAATTTGCTTTTTGCACCCTTAATAGGGTGAATAGGTACCTGGGTACCTGTATACGTTTTATATTACAAATTTTTTTTGGGTGTAGGATTTTAAAAAATATATGAAAAGGGGAAAACCAGAGTAAAATTCTAATATTATATCATTAACCATAGATTTTTTGTACAATACAAGACAAAAAATTAGATTTCTCATATAATTTGCATAAAGGTACCCAGGTACCTATCCACCCTATAGCAGGTGTTTTATATTACAAATTTTTTTTTTGGGTGTAGGATTTTAAAAATTATATGAAAATGGGAAAACCAGAGTAAAATTCTAATATTATATCATTAACCATCGATTTTTTGTACAATACAAGACAAAAAATTAGATTTCTCATACAATTTGCATGAAGTTACCCAGGTACCTATCCACCCTATAGAAGGTGTTTTTTTTCCACACACATAAGGGTTAATGTACCTATTGAAGTAACCCTGGGGGAACTTTGTGTCAATTATTCCAACAGAATGGTCCTGGGATTTGTGAAAATAGAACAAGTTCAAAAAGATAGAATTCATGACCAGTGAATGGATAACTTACCATCTAACTGGTATATTAAGAACAAAAAGGGTAAAAAAGTAATGAATTACGTGAAGACTGTACTTCACCGATGGTGTGACACTTTTTTTGGGACTTGTTTTATTGAAATATGACAACCCCATGTTAAAGTGATAGGTCTTAAGCTACGTTCACACCTATTAAATATTTGACGTCCTACACGTAACCCCTAGCTTTATCAAAGAATTATTTGCTTTTGCTAAACGTTTGGCTTGATTAAAATCCATTAAGTAGTTTCTAAATTACACTAAACAATTCTCTTCTTACAAATAAAGAATAGTAAGTGAATAGAACTTGTCAAAAATAAAGCTAAAGTTTGTTCAATTTCGTCAAATATTTGTTAGGTCTGAACATACCTTTATTCATATAAAGTGTTAGAACTCTATCACCAAAGACCTATCACGGGACTTCTTTTGTGTAAGTTCGCTTCCTTCTAGGAAAATAATACACTTTTGGCAGAAGAAAAAAAAATTGACATAGAGAATTTACCTACTGCGAAATATCCTGCATTTTAAAAATTGGCCATTAGTTTGAAAAAGGTGAAAAAATTATCGAAAATTTCAAAACACATTAATAAAAACAAGCTTTTATTTTATTGTTTCAAATAGCAAGTGATTGTATAAATATATTTGATTTGATAATTTTATGTAATTTGTATATGGTATATGCCCAGTGTTGCGTTTTTGCATCACGGTTATATCCAATTAAAAAAAAAAGTCTCAAATGTCTACGATGATTGGATTTTTCAGTAGAATTAATATTGTTCGTTTGTTAGCTACCTCCTTCAGAAGTTTCAGAAAGTACCCAAAAAACAGGAAAAATTAAAAATTTAAATTCAAAATTTTTATAAAAAAAACTTATGTATGATACAAATCCAAAAGCAGGTCGATTAGATATTAAGTTTAATTTTATTTCACTGTGCTTTATAACAATATCACGTAATAACAACGTTAATATACTCTTGATGTGTGCGCATGTATATGTTTCTACGCATTGGCTAAATAGGTTTTCTATGCATACGCATCGTCGAAACGACAAAGTAACTTTTACTATAAATTTCCAGTGTATAGTTTTTTTCAGGCAAATTTAATGGATTTTATATTTTTAGGTTAACTATTTTCATGAATTTTTTTTTCTTATGTTTTGAAAAACCATCCAAACAAAGTAGTTCCCTGAATCCTTCTGTTTTTATTATATAATATTAAATAAGAGTATGTATTAATTAATTTTATTTTATTAATATCAATAACAAGTTATTGAACAAGCGAAATATCAATTATATCTCGTAAGTATTTTATCCCTTTAGCTCTCTTGACGAAGTATGACGTTTACGTCATAAAAATAAGTATGAAATTCTAGGGCTAATTTTTCATTTTTATATGATCTTTACTATCAGTACAGAAAGATTTAAAGAGTAAGTGAATCGTAAAATAATTTTAATCTAATCATTATTAAAATAACTGCCAATTTCACGAAATAAATTTGGAACAAAAACAATGTTTTTAGAATTTGTTTTTGTTTTATATGTAGTTGTTCGAAAGATCCCTTCTAATTTCAGGCCTTTTGAAAGGCATGCTTAAAAATTGTTTGATTCAATTACCATTCTTATCTTACTGCTAAAGAATGTCTCATAGAAAACCTTAGCTCTTTCGTGTAACGGACAAGGTGCACATTCCACATTCTCTTCTATGAGAAGGGAGTAGAGTAGGAGTAACATTTTTTGTATTTTTTATTTTTTTCTACTCAAGCAAAAGTAAAATAATTATTTTTTGATCCCGTTACCATTCGTATGGACCTGTTAAAGAAGCGAGAGCGGAAGGCCAACTCGGCAATGACAACATGTGTTAAAAAAGATATGAGTATGGAATGGAGCCAGCAGGCCTTGCACATCTAAAATAAGGTGTACAGAGGCATTATCCGTACTCCGTAGAGAGGCTTTCTAAAAGGCTTCGATACTCCTTCTTTTTCCGGCTGGGAAAGAGTTGCTTCGCATATAGTTAAGTAGGCAGTAGGCGATTCAAGAGAAATAAATTATTTGTTCATGCTCACCCAACTTTTGTTTGTGTAATTGCTTGCCTTGAAATTAATATCGTTCCCTAGCTAAGGACTTACGATTTTCGATTAAAGTATTTTTGGTCTACTAGGGTAATCCTACAGAATATTGGCAGCCATGTGCGAGAAATCTTACCGAAAATATATCTTAAATCTACATATATATAAATCGGCAAAGCTAAAACAGTAAAGAACACTTTCCTCCTCTGTAGGTCAACCGATTTGAACAAAATATACACCATTTCTTATATTTTCTTACAAAAGTGCACAATATATTTTTTAAAAAAATCTGTTCAATACTTTCAGAGTTATAAGCGTTAAAATTAGCTACTAACACATATTAGGAACACATACATATCTAAATACTATTTTTTTTTTTCAATTGTCAAATAATTAAAAAAAACCGGTTTTCGAATATTTCGACTGTATAAATCTTATATATAAATCGGCACAAGCATAACAGTTAAGGAAGCTTTTTTCCCCTTGTTTGTCAACCGAACCTCAATAAGGAGAAAAAAGAATCATAGTTGCGGGTTCAAATAAAATTTCTTTCTTTGACTATTGACGGCAGCAGTCGTCGACGGCTGAGAGTGGAAGACTGTAAATCCCTCTGAGGAGATCGAGTGGTAGCGATGGAAACATGTCAGGGTAACCAGCCGCCTGGGTTCGAATCTCAGGTCAGTCAAGAATGAATAATTATCAATAACAATTTTAAATAATTTTCATGTTGTAAAATTCCTTTCTTCATAAAAATAATTTAATAAAAATTAAATTTGATGAACTTAAGATTGATATTATATACAAAAAGAACTCGTATAACCACTAAGCAATTTTCCTTGCGCTTTAAAACATTTTTATGCATTGAAAGTGGAAAATTGGTTGATGAAAGAACTAAAGCCGAGATACATGAAACGATGATTTCGTATTTCGAAATAACTGCTTAAAGGAACCCAAACATTTGCAATATTATTGAATACCTTTTTGCTTTTGTTTTTGTTGGTTTACTCTACATTGTTTAATAGGCTGTAGGAAATATCGCCCAAAGAAAAATGGCCCAAAAAAAATGAAAAATCGCCCAAATAAAGAATCGCCCAAGCGAACATGAAAAATGACCCAAAAAGGTATATATGAAATTTTGCCCAAAAAAAAACGAAAAAGGGCCCAAAAAGAAAATGAAAAATGACCCAAAAAGCAAAAACGATTTTTTTCCCAAAAAAAAAAAAAAAAAATTACTAAATTTGCAAAAAAGTGTTTATTATTCATATAAATTTAGGTGACATGTCATAACGTCCAGTGTCGTAGTGTCCTTGGACACTTTTAAAGTGTCATAATGTCCATCGAAGACGATGACGAGGACGTTATGACACTTTGCAACGTCCGCAACTTAACTTATAATCAAAAATGTGTAAATTTTTTATTAAAATACCGTTAAAATTTCAAGTGATTTTTTTAAAGATACTTATTTAACCATAATATGGTTGTCGGTGACAATGATTTGGTTAAATTAAACATAATATGGATAAAATATTTGTATAGCTTTTACTCCGGGTGTATATATTAAATATATATATCCAAAATAAGGATTTCATCTTCTATGGTATAGCAAATACTGGCTTCGCTAACTAAAGCTTCTCTGTATACATAATAAAACATGTTTTCTCTGCTATGTAAGATTATGGTAGAATTTTAAAAATAGCCCATTTTTTGGGCCATTTTTCATACAACATTTTTAAGTGATTTTTCATTATGAAAATTTATTATGAAATTTAAAAAACGAAAAATCACCCAACAATAACGATAAATAGCCCAAAAATTTTGGGCCATTTTTCATATGAAATCAGGCCCAATTTTACATGCAATTTTTTTGGGCGATTTTTCATTTTTTTTTTTTTTGGCGATATTTCTTTGGGCGATATTTCCTACAGCCTGTTTAATAAGTTGGGCAACATAAAAAACAAATATTTAGCACAATTTTTATTGAATACATCTTAGTGTAGAAATAGCCAAGGCACACATGTGTGTATTGTACAATATTGTCAACACATTACAATATATTTCTTTTTGCCCATTATAAATAAAAAGTCTTTTGATTTTATCTAATATATTGTATTGTATCTTTGCTGAAATAATTATTGGTCGTACAAAAAAAAAAAAAAAAAAAAAAAATGTTAAATAATAGTAAAAATATGTGTGATAGAGTTGGACAATTTGTTCCAAAGCAAAAGAATTGGTTAAGGATATAGCAGAACTATAATCTGCGGAAAATTCCAAACAGATGTGCCGAAGAAATTATTGTTAAAAAAATCAAAGTATTTTAAATCAAGCACAAATTGTCAAAACCTTCTTTTTTTACCCAAAGTAAAAAGGAGGAAAAGCCGTTAAATCTGCTCACCACATCTGCTTAAAATTTTTGTCGATATCGATTAACATTTACGAAAGTGCAATGCAAAACAGATAGAAAGTTTGTCGTTTACGTTATTTTCGACTACGACAACGACACTCATAATATGGTCGATTATTTCTATTAAAAATTTCGAGCCTACATGTATGCTTAGACCTAACACATATTTGACTAAAAATCAAAAAAAGGCGTGACCAGTTAATTGATCAAACTTTAGCTTTATTTTTAATAATTTCTATTGGTCTATTAAACTTTATTTGTAAGAAGATAATTATACAACGTAGTTAAGAAACTCCTAAATTATGTTTGATCTAGCCAAACATTTTTAACCCTTATGTGAATGGCAAATAAAACATCTTTAACAGCATTGCAAGGTATCCGGGTACCTATATGGAAATAACATTGGAAACTAATTTTTTTCGTCGAAAATATGTGCATTATCACAGAAAAGAACTCTGAGACTTACAATAGATGTTCATTTACAGTCAAATTTCAATATTTTGTAAACGCCGTGGGTTATGCAACGTTATCTCTAATATTTCTCTATGCATATTAAAGTTAATAAATGTGAAACAAAAAAATTGTAAATATTACACCGGTGATTTCATTTATTGCAAAGATGTACCCATAAAGAGAAGAAAATATTAACGACTTCAACACAAACAGAGGCAGAGCCATTTCTTGTAGAACAATTAGATGCTGGCGTCCACAAGTGAAATAGAGAAGACGTAACAGAGTTGCGGAAACCTACTCGCTTGCCCTTTTTTAAGCAGCAATGTCTATCTGCAGATTGAAAATTATGTTACAGTGCATACGTTTTGATAATGATGAAACCCGCTTATTACGAGCAGAAACTGGCAAAGCTGCTACTCTATTTTTGGATATTAAGACAATAGTGAATGAGAACTTTCATCAGAGTTAGAAACCTTCTTTGGCTTGCGATGCACTAAACTCTTAATAACGAAATAACGGTTTTAGATCTGTATTTTCCATACAAAAACTTAGAAATAAAAATGTAACTACTGTCACTTTTTTCCTTATCTCTCAAGCAAAAGTCAAATCTGTAATACACAGTGTGTTTGGGAAAGATTTTTAAGTCAAACTTTTCTGGTTCGCAAAAAATAATAAGAGCGGCCGCACCACCGTACTAGGGAGTTATCACGACGTGTGCTTGCAACTACGTATGAAGAAGAAAAAAACACGTAAAGCTTGCACCAGATGCTCCAAGCCGATTGATAACAGGCATTCAACAAATTGTCCAATATGTAGCTTAGTGTTCATTTCTGTTTTTTATATATGAAAAAAAAAATAATTTTATTTTGTTTGTTTTTCTTTTAACAAATAAAAGTTTTACAGCCAGGCCCACGATGTCACACGTTAACGTTCGCATAGAAAATTACATTTAAAACAAAAACAAATTTTAGAAATTGTTTTTGTTTTAACCCTAGAACACACACCCGGGTACAAATGTATCCCCTTGCAACTTTGCAGTGCTGTAAATCAGAATGGGCTATACTTAAGGAATAGAGATTTCGGATCTAGGAAACATACATAAGTAATTTCTAATTGTTAAAAGGTTATTTGATGCAATTCGGATCAGTGGTTCAGGAGCTACGAGCTTCCAAAGTCGACACCTACGTAAACACCCCCGGGATACGTTTGTGCCACACCAGTTTATATCAAAATAAAAGGCAACAAACCATTTTATAGTGTGTTTAAATTATATTATTTTTTTTGAAAAATGAAAATTATGAATTATTGTTACATATTGTGCACTCGGTATTGGTGATCAGCTAAATAATGGCGAATGCACAACAACATCAAAAAGCCACCGTTAAAATATCCAAATACTACAAACACTTGTTTATCACTTGAATAATAGTTGCCTGCATGCACTCTTTTGCTTGTATCTTTTGAACCATGTAGAATATTCGCAAGAAACAAAACTGAAACATTTTTAAAATATTTATTTACGCTTAAAAAAAAATAAAAATTAAATCGGACCATTTAAACATAAGAAAAAGCCAAAATAAGCTAGTAGGTACAAACGTATCCCGGGTGTGTGTTCTCGTAGAAAAAGTTGGGTATGCACGTACGGTTTAATCTAATTTTCTATGTGAACGTTAACGTGTGACATCGTGGTCCTGGCTGTTAATCTGAAATATTCATAACGACTTACTTTAATTGGATTTAAGTTGCTTTCACTAAAATTATACTTGCAGAAATCATATTTTGATATTAAATGTTTGAAGGTACCCGGGTACCTTGCCATACCGTTAAAGGTGTACGATGAAAATAGGTCCGCCACGCCCTTTCGAAATTATGTTTAAGCTTAAAAATAATGATAATCAAGAAGTTTCATCTATACACAGAGAAAACAGATTCGTAATCACAACCGAAATTGACGCCAATCGAATTGCGTCGGTTGCATGTACTATCACACAATTCGGTTCCAATTACTGCACATTTCGTTGCTTAGCATAATAGGTTTGATAGCAACATTTGAATTTAGTACACTATCAGTCATAACAACAGATATTTTTAGTTGTTAGTATGATTATTAGAAACAAAATTGTGCGTATACCCGAATAAATGAGAGGTGCAACTGAATTAACACATAATTGGTGTTCATAACAAGAGATTTTATTGTCGTTATCAATATATTTTTTTAACCGGTCAAATGCAGCCCATAAGGGGCAAGGACTTGTCCAAAGGTAATCTCAATGAATGGAAAAAATGGATTATTTTACAGTACGATGTCCTAGGGCAGGACCATATAACCCAGCTTGCATTACAAAGGGGAAGTCTTAAAACTACTCCATGGTATACTTTTAGCTTTGAAAATCGTTTCAAAACGAAACCATGTCGGTAAAAAATGAAGACATGTCGTTTCACTGCAATCTCGTTTGAATAATGACATGGTCCATACTTGCACTACATTGGACCAGTCCAGGATCAAAATGGATCAAGAAGTCCAATATAATTTGCAGGGTATACAAAATAATACATGCAATCATACATACATACATATGTATGTACGTGCATATGTTCATACCTATAAGAAAACGTAAATTACTTACCCCTATTTATTAAGATTTTCACATTATCCATTTTTGTCCGCAAAGATATTTTTTAAATAAAATATTAAAAATTAATTTAATCTATCAAATGTTTTGACAGAAAATTTAGTAAGCAATTGGGGCTTTTAACTATTTTTTGGTTGTGAATTCCGAATAATTATATTTTCATTTGTTGTACTCGAATTGAATCTATTCCAACAATCAATAATTAGCTGCAATAAATGAATAATCATTTATATTACAAAATTTATTGACGAAAGCAAATTATTGATTGCCAATGACCAATATTCAGTATTGCCCTATAGTGATTCTGACCATTTGTACTAATTAGTTATCATAACTAATAAAAGAATTGAAGGAATCATATTTCAGTTGGAACATCATTTTTATAATCAAGAGAATTAAAAATCAGTTAGAACTGTACATTTTTAATAGTTGCAATAATAAATCATGTTACTTGATCAATATTTTATTACTGCAACCGTTTCCCAACCAATTTGTTTTCTGTGTGTATAGATCATCTGTTTCTATAAACAAAATTTAACTGAAAATCCCAAACTTGGGTATCTTGCAATTCACATAAGGGTTAAATAAAATTTGTGGTTTCGTCTAGGACCTCAAAGTGTGAACATAGCTTAATTGTATGCATGCCAATTTTTCTAAAAATGGGACCTTTTAATAGAGAACTAAGACCATTCAGAACATTTAATAAGATAAATTTCTCCTTTTTTCAAACTGTGGCAGTACTTAAGGGAGTCCCTTATATATTGCTTTTCAGCCATGTTTTTTTTTTGCCATCTATTAATTTGTCATTGAAGATTAAACGAATGGGGGTTTAAAGACGATCCCACTTTAAGTTCTTATAAAATTACCAAATAATTTTGTTTTTATTTAAACCATGTTTCTTGAATTCAAAACGAAGAACAAAACAAAAGCAGAGAATATTATTTATTTATAACAAAATATTGTATATAAAAAGAAAGCTGTAAAGAAAAGAAAATAAGAATAGTGGTTTGTAACCATACACTCTTGGCATGAAAGTGATTTATTGTTAAATTTACAAAAAAAAAAAAATTTGTCTATTTGTTTCCCATGAAATTTTTATATGTGACATTTAGGAAAATATTTCAAATCTTTACATTATTGGCAATTGTTTTGCGGCTGTATCTGTATGAGTAGACACAATATGCGTATACACATTTAATCTTAAATTGTTTAATATGGAAAGGAGTTGCTCATTGTTTTATGGCGTACGAATCTTTTTGCTGCGAAAGTTAAAAAGCATATGTATCCCTTTATTTCGTACATTGAGTTAATAATCATTTGAATCTTTCAATACAAAAACTAAAAAAAAAAAAAAAAAAAAAAACAAATGAAAACGATACGTTGGTATGCAATGTATACTATACATGTTTAAAACAAAGTCATACGTACATGTATTTGTAGAATCAGAATGTGTGTTTTGCGGAAGTAAGTTTTTTATTCGTTGCGGCTTGAGGGGGTTCATTAAAACAGTATAAATATCGTGTGTAAAATATTCAGAGACAATATAAAAGTTTTGAAAAACTTCTACTTTTAAACTATCTATTTATCTATGTCTATTTGTGTGTGTCTATATGTATACATTTGTATATGTGCTTGGCAAATAGTCAAAATTATTTTATGAACTACTGCAAGAACTTTCTCTCTTTGCACACAAAATTCATTTATAGCAAGTAAGATGTCTATATACTTTTGAATATTTTGTATAATATACTATGCCATAATTCTCGATTTTATTTCAAAGTTTTGTTTAAAGTTGGCAAACACATCAACAGTAAATCTTAAAATAAGCGTTTCTTCAGCATAGAGAGACACAGCCAGAACATGATGCCTGCGTTTTTAAGCCCCTGGGTGTTTTGTTGTATCAAGAGGACATTACTTGAAGTATTGTGTTGTTAGAAACTCGCAATAGTTTGAAACGGAGGGGGAAAAGTTTCGGTTTGTGTGAAAAGTTCAATAAATAAAGTTATTGATAGAAAACTTCTTTTTCAAAGACAATGAGTTTTCTTTGTAGGAAACATTATGTTGGGTGTATTGTACATATTTAAAAGTTAAAACACATAAAAATTTCTACCATTTTATTTTATTCAAGAAAAGCCACCACTTTAGAACTTTTTTAAAAATTGATTTTTTTACCAAAGTTTTTGGGATCAATTTTGAGAAAAATAAGAACCATATATTGCTTTTAAAATAATAAGCAAAATAAAATAAATTACTAAACATGTGTTAATTAAAATAAAAATGCAAATTCTTGAATACATAATAGAGTTGTCAACCGATTAAGAATAATTCCATTAATCGATCAAACAAACCCTAACTCTTGTTCGAATAATTTTAAAATGGCGATTTTCGAATAACGAATAAATCGATAAATTAACGTTGATTAATCGAACAATTTTTTTATAAAAAAATAAATTAAATAAAAGCTTATTTAGTGATTTTATACAAAATGTAGGACAGTTAAAAAATATTAATTTCAATGTTTATTAAGCAAAACCCCTGTTGAGCACTCATAGTATTTCAAAAATGTATTTTATGTTCTTATAAAACAAATCTTTGACAAACAATTGTATCAACTGTTCTCTTTTTAACTCAAACGTGTGAAATAGAATAGAAATAAACTAAACGCTAAAAAATTAAAGACTTGATTTACATACAGTTGCATTTCCGTTTTGACGTGACGTGAGGACAAATTTGCAAAAAGGGTTTTTATAAATGCAAAGTAATGAAGTAGCACTATAGTCAGCAAAAAAAATTACAACAATCGAGTTGCAGATAAAAGCAAAAATATGCGCTGACCATGTTGTTCAACCGTTCTCCGTTACTCTGTTACTAAATGTAGAGCTAGTTGCGCTTTACACAAAACAAGTTAGAGTACTATATTCGGCTGTGCCGAATCTTTGATACCCTCCACCGACAGTTCGAATGTTTAAGGAGTAATATCTGTATGATGTTATTATTATCTTAAACTGTGACGATTTGTTATTAATTATGGTTTAAGGCGACTAAACTGTTTTCCGGTAGTAGGGTTTATATGGGGCCTAAGGTAAATTATGGACCGATCATCACGAAATTTCGCAGCGTCATTTCAAGTCCTTTAGAACTGTGACGTACCAAATTTTGTTACTCTAGCGCTATTTTTTACGGTTTTAGGCGTACTAAACTGTTTTCCGGGAGTATTGTTTATATGGGGCTTAGCGTAAATTATGGACGGATCTTCACGAAATTTAGGAGCGTGATTTCCAGTCAAATAAAACAAATTTTTGCAAAATCTTATCTCATTCGGTGCCTCATTCCAGCATTTATGTTATTTTTTGTAACAAAATTATCAATTTTTTTAGGTGGTGGTTCCACATTTTGATTCATAGCTCTGGTCCTGCTGAACCGATTTTGCTGGATTTCAATCTCAAACTGCTTAGGATTCCTACAAGAAAGTTGGCACCAAGTTTGTTAATTTCTTTTGAATTGTTCGAAAGTAAGCGTGTTTTCAACAGACGGACATGGCTAAATCGACTTAGAAGGCCAACGCCAAAGTAATATCTGACTATTAAAGAATTAAGGGACAATGCCTTTAAGCAATACAACGATAAAAAGTTTAACGTTAAAAAAAGAAGAATTCATAGCAGATTTGAGAAAAAAATAAAGAAAATAATGAAGATTTTCCATAGTTGTAGAATAATTTTTTTTATTCGTTATTCTAATCGATTAATCAAATAATTTAATAGATTTAATCGTTTGATCGAACGAACAAAAACATTTATTTGAATTATTCGAACAAAGTTGAAATGCGAATAATTGACAACTCTAATACATAAACTAAAGTTATAAAAAATAAGGTTTCTTCAAGGTTTCTTAACATTTTGTAAATTCTAGTAACAAAGCTTAAAATCTCAGTTTCTTTTGAAATTCTATTTATTAAACTTCAATTTGTAATTCTCTCTCATTTCATTCTTATTCTATTGTTCTGGTATTTCTTTGTGTACAAAATGTATGCAAAATGCACCGTTGTGATACTAAAGTATCAATTTGACCTTTTTTCGACGGTGTTGATACCTTTTATGACCCTCTTTTTAAATTATACTTTTGTATCATTATCACCTATTTTGGACACTTTTTGACCCTTTTTTGAAAATAGCTCTCACATTTTGTTTTTTGTCAACACTGCGGAACAGAAGTGCTAAACAAATGTTTTCGAAATAAGCATTGCTTAATATGGAACAGACTCAAAGTATAAACTTACAATTCCATGCTTTCTTCTCCTTGAATTTTGAAAGTAAAGTACAATTTCCCTAAAAGCAAACACAACTCATATACATATTTGTTATTTTTTACGTTGGTTTCTTTTAAAAAAAAAATTTTACATTTTATTAAAAAAAATGCAATTTGGTGTCTTGCTCTCTTAAATAGTAGCATGTTTTATTCAAAAAAATTCGCCCTTAATAATGGCAAAAGGTATTGAACTTTTCGCCCCCTTTTGAATCGACTGTGTTGAGAGTGCCCTAACAGCAGCCGTATTCTGTAATTCGCTTAGCTTAAGCTAAATCTCGATCGCTAAAATGCCTTAGAGAATACAAAAGTTGAAAATTTTAGCGATGACATTAAAAGCTTAAATTGTTGCGAATTCGAATTTTATGGCATTGCAAAATTTAGCAATGCACGTTACAGAGCTGTATTCGTAGCCAAAAATCGCTAAATCAACTTTATAGATTTTAAGCGATAGAGATTTAGCTTTAGCGAATTACAGAATACGGCTGCAGGAATGAAAACAAGAGGTAAACATTGCTAAATTAGCGGAAATTCCCAAATATTTGGTAACAGCGGTATGATAGCAAAGTCTTATATTTTTTAAAAATCGTAAAAGCTTTAAAAAATCTGAAACTTCAGGAAAAAATCACTTTAATCGAGAAAATGGTTACAATTCGCGAACGATTGCAAAATTTAAATCAAACACTAAAATTTATTTGACATTGCTAAATCGGAAAATTACATACAAAGTATTAAAAAATTAGCTATAATGATAAAAAATAAACTTTTTGTCTTCCCATCCTCATGGAAGAGGTCTATAATTCTTATGATTCCCAAGCCATGAAAAGATGCTAGCCAGGTTGCGTCGTACAGACCGATAAGCTTATTGTCAATCCTATCGAAGCTTTTCGAAAAAATATTCGTTTTAAGTATAACTCCTCATCTAAATGAACACGACATCATCCCGGATCACCAGTTCGGATTCAGAGCGAAACATGGTACAATAGAACAAGTGCATAGAATTGTCACCCTTATTAGATCGGCGTTTGAGAAAAAGCAATACTGCTCAGCCCTGTTTATAGACATTTCCCAAGCATTTGACAAAGTTTGGCATGATGGGCTACTCATCAAAATAACACGAATGCTTCCTCAAAACACTCACAAGCTTCTGGAGAGCTATCTAACAGGCAGAACATTCATAGTAAGGTCGCAAGATAAATACTCCCTCCTCAAGAAAATTACTGTTGGTGTCCCACAAGGCAGCATATTAGGACCGCTTCTATATATAATATACACAGCGGATATGCCAACAAACCTGAGCACGCATACCTCTACATTTGCAGACGACACAGCATTTATTAGCGTTAACCATGACCCAAAAGTCGCATCGCAAAATCTGCAGTCCCACATCAATGAACTAGAGGCCTGAAAAATGGAGAATAAAGGTTAACTCGGCTAAATGTGCTCACTTAACTTTCACGCTCAGAAGACAAACGTGCACAGCTGTAAAAATAAATAACATCACTGTTCCGGTAGAAAACCATGTTAAGTACTTGGGTATTCATATACATAGATAGACGCTTGACCTGGTCGCGTCATATTGAAGCGAAAATAACGGCTATGAAGCTTAAAGCAGCTCAACTACATTGGCTTCTCGGTCGCAACCAAAACTTGTCCTTAGACAACAAAATTCTCTTATGCAAGTCCATCATAAAACCAATATGGACATATGGCATCCAATTATGGGGTACTGCATGCGCATCTAAAATCTAAAAGCTTCAAAGAAGACGGTCTAGAATATTACGACAAATTGTCTGCGCCCCATGGTATATACGTAATGATATTATCCACAGAGATCTCAACGTCCCCACTATCCAGGAGGAAATTAAAAAATATTCAATAAGTTACATCGATAAACTAATGGCCCACCCTAACTACCTCGCTCGGGGTCTGCTTCAGTTCGAAGGCCACCAGAGGCTAAAAAGAACCGATACCTTGAGCCTAACTAGAAAATATTTTTAAAATTTGAATACAGCAGTTAGTGGTTACACTGGTTACAACTAATAAACAACAAGTAGAATTAAGATTTGAATACATATTGTAAATTTCGATAAGAAAGATTCAATAATAAAAATAAAATTAAAAAAAAAAAAAAAAGTGTTTAAAACAGGACAGAGTATTTTTTTTGAGCTCTTCCTACCTGAAATATTATTTTTTTGTTTAATTATAAAAAAACTTGGTCTTATTCTGTTCATTTAAATGGGAAATACTGCTTATAAAAACATGACCCTTTTTTTTTATTTTAATACCCTTTTTTTGACCCCTTTTGCTGGAAAATCCCCTTTTTGTGACCCTTTTCCAAAATTACCAACGGTAAACCTGGCCGCAACAATCAACACAAATGGCGTGATCAAAACAAAAATAACAAAACACAAACCACGTTAAACAAATGCATTAGTTCAACAAACGTTGTTTTTTGTGCAAAAAAATGTATTTAGTAATAATGTTTTGTGTTATTATGTTATTTACTTACTTAAATATTATTTACTCGTGTTGTGGTGAACTTAAAAGTTAATTTTTACAACAGTTTTGTAAATAAATCTTAACTAAATAAATTTGTGTTCATTGTATTGCGGCATAGAATATGATGAAAAGAGAAATGCAAAAGGGCAGCTTTCTTTGAAAGAGACAAAAAAAAAACGCAAAATCTTCCGTCTCGTGACAGTTCTGTGTATACTGTGCTAGGTAAGAACTTATTTAATTGCTTGAGAGTAATACTCCATCAATTAAATAAACTTAGCAAAGAGACTCTGGTTCTGCTAGCATTGCCTTAAAGTGGTTTAAGAGTCCTCCGAATCTGATTGCCTGGGTGATACTCCTTCAGAGCGTTGGTCACTAGGTACGTGGAAGATTCTAGGGTTATAATCGGTCTTCCATCGCCACCCAGTTATCTTGTACACTCCGGTCGCACGGCTGTTAAGTGTTGTATTTGTATTGACGAATTAATCTTGTATTGTTAAATAAAGTACGGCTTAACGTGTATTGTTCAATACAGTACGGTTTGTAACGTTTCACGAATACCTGTGTTTCTTTTGGAAGAAAGTGAACCCTGGGACCGAGAACCTACCCCAGCAACCAGTGAAGAATCACGTCGTTACAATGGCGCCCTAGCAGGGACAATAACAGATTGTCAACCAGGAGAAAAAAAGAATAAAACGAATTAATAAAAGACAGTGCATAAAAGGAAAAAAAATAAAGTGGACAACAAGGCTTCAGGTGTCACTCATGCCACCAAGCTAACCGATGAAAACACAACCACCGAAACTCGGGAACCCCCTTTGGAGGGCGACAACACTGAGGCTTGCCAACCTCCCAACAATAATTATCCAGGGTAAATTAATAACTTCAACAATAGACACGGGTGCAACCCGGAATTTTATGAGAGCTGACTTTGGGGAGCAATTTAAAAGGTGAAGTAAAGAAGGTCAGAGAGGACCTTGAAGTAATCATAGCGGATGAAACACGGAAACAGATCACAGAGGCGGTTCAAGTAGATGCCACTTTCGGCAACAAAACTAAACGATGTACGTTTAATCTCATGGCTGAATTCTTTGAAGAAGCGTTGTTGAGTCTGGAATTTTTACGAGCCTTTGATACTACTATACAATGTGCTGGCTTATCCCTTAACTGTGGGGCCGAAGGCGTATGTTATGTGGTTCAAGAGATTAGCGATATACGTTGGTATATAAATCTGTCAAATCGGTTAAAAAATGGCTGAGTTATAACCGAAATACTGAATCCCCAAAAATTACTCTTTTTATACCCTTCACCGAAGGTAAAAAGGGTATATATAAGTAATTTCGGTTATAACTCAGCATACAAAATTGTAGATTGTTAGGCACACCCATTTAAAAGTAAATTAATTAAAAGGGAGCGAAGCTAGTCGAAACGTCGACCATTAGTACTCTAGGGTTAACTAAAACAGATTTTTTTATTTTTAACTTTAAAAATCGTTCCGCTAGAATTTATTTTTTAAAAAGTTCGTCGATTCGACGAAGATTTACCTTAATTTACTACAATGAAGACTAACCTTCCAGGGTTAACAAAAATTAAAAAAACAACACTAAAAAAATAAAATATTTTTACAATTACAAAATAATTTGCATCGATATTTCTGATATTTACGCTTAATTGTTTTTGAATCTTTATAACTTTTAGATTATATAAAAGCAGAATATTATTTTATTTTATTCTACGAAAATGTTTTTGGATAATAAAATTATTTATACCATGATCTAGTTTAACATACAACCCTAATCTCTAAATAAATACAATACAAAGATAAAATAAAAAATTAATAATCATTGAAAGTACAGTGTAAATTCGATAATTCGGACTCCACTAATCCGGAATATTCGGTAATCCGGATAGAATTTTGCAGCTTATTGCATATTCTATAATCCGGATTGATTGCAACACTATAATCCGGATTGAATAACACCCGTTTTTATTTATTTTTTTTTATTCAAATCACAGCAGGCTTTGAAAAATATAGTCCGGATTGAATGACACTTTAATTAATATTATTTATTGTTAAGTATGTATGTATGTATGTATGTATGTATGTATGTATGTATGTATGTAAATTTGTATTTTTTTATTTTAACTGAACTGTACAATTTATATTAATGTTTTTATGTTTAATTTTGCTATGAATTATTATAATTTTTAATAAATACATACATTCGGTAATCCGGATAATTCGCTACTCCGGATTGGGGTCTGCAATCAATTATCCAGATCGAATTTTTACTGTATTAGATATAATGCTAAAAGACCACATGATTCAATCAATATACAACAATTGCATAAGTTAGATTTTTTAACATTTTTTATTTATGCAGCAAATCTTTTCATTCATGACTTGCATTTCATATCTTCTATTGTGATTTTTAGCTCTTAAATGTTTTCTGTGTTACACCCTGCAACTTTTTTTTCAAATTCAATAAATGATTGAAACTAGAAAACATACTTTATTAAACGGCATTATCGGTTTTTTGTGATCAGAAAATTCTTTCTTAAAACAAAAACATCTGTTTCTTTTTACAGGGCTGTGGAGTCGTCAAGAAATTGTTCTTTCTCCGTCTCTGACTCCAACCGCTTAAATTTTTTGAGTATGACTATGACTCCAACTCCTATTTTAACATTGATGCTAAACGAGCTAAGTGAGACGTATCCTTATTTGGCTTTAAACTCTGTTTTAAATGGGTAAATATATCAAAAAATATATTCTCTAAAAAATCGATATTTTAAATAGTCCAACGCCAGTTTCAAAGAAGTTTTATTTTGGAAAATATTTGAAATAAATTTAAATGTTTTATGCCGAAAAATGTTGGAGTCGGAGTCGCTAGTTTTTGTGGGTCCTTGACTTCAGTACAAAAACCTGAACTCCAACTTTTCAACTCTAATTCCGCCTTCAAATCAAAGTTAGAAATTTGTCATAAATATATGTTTTTAATTAAGATTTTGGAGGACTCGTTTTAATCCTTATCCATAATTTAAGAACTTCATTAAAAATTAAATATGTTGTCCCCTCAATATAACCATAGCGTAACCATAACTATTTTGAGGTTTTGAGAAAATCGTGTTTAAAGTTTTTGTCAAATCGGATGTCTATTAAAACCTCAATATCGCGGTAAATAAAAATTCTTCATATTGGATTTTTCGACGAATACATAACACCGTTTCTTGTCTTTAAATTGACCAATTTTTTTATTCTACGCATTCTTTAAGACCATAATTATGTCATTCAAAGTGCAAGTCCTCCATATAGGCTATTATAGTTTTTAAGGAATTGTTTTATGATGTATCTGATACACTATTTAATTTTGTATGGTATACGCTGTTTTATTCAATAATTTTACCGTATTTTTATTAAAATATTTGATCTCAAAAATATCAATTTGTAACATTATAAAACAGTGATTAATTCATAGTTTTGTTAATACAATGGCATTGACAAATTAAACGGTGCGATCGTGCATGGTCGCGCGGTGTAAGAATGCTCTTGGTGAACTCATAGAGGCATTCAATGTAAGGCCGTGTTGGGTACCTGGGCACTGCATGGTTGATTGAAATGAGGTGGCTGACAAACTTGCGAGGGGGGTTCGGATCTGGACTTAGCGGTAAGGGGCAGGGGGGTTAAGCCCGCCCCCTATGTTACTACTATGGGGTGATACGGGAGAAATTCCGTGATGACGTTAACCGATCCTGGAGAGACAGAACGGATTGCAGGGTGTCCAGGGCACTATGGCCCAGATTGGACGCGGGGGCAACCAGGGTTCTACTGGGATTGGACAGGGGAAGTCTTAGAACACTTATAGGGTTCTTGACGGATCATTGTCCTGTCAGGGCTTTTGCGGGCAGATGGGACAACGCTATACCGGACTTCTGCAGATTGTGCGATAATTCAGAGGAGCTGGAGACGATCGAGCATGTACTGTGCCATTTTCCCAGGACGCAGGGTCTCAGGCTGAAGTGGCTAGGAGATAGGTTTCACGACGAACTGGGGAGCATCGCTGGATGTAGTCCGGCTGATCTACTGGGGTTTCCAGGGAAATAGTGCGGCTGTTTCTGTTGAGGGGACTGTACAGAGGGCAATAGTTCTACACGATATCTTCTAACTTTCTATCTTTCTTGTTTCTATCCATCTCATACTTCTTTTCTTTACTGTCTTTTCTTTTTTCTTTTAATTGAAGGGATTCACAATGGACCATATTGGTCTCCGAGTGGAAGTGTGCCCTTGGGCGCATAATCCTTCTTAACCTAACCTAACCTAATTCGGTGGCACATATTCATTACTTTCCAATTTGGGTTATTATAAACAAAAAATTATGACAAATTAAGGTATACATTGCGTAAATCAAAAATAACTAGAAGTTTATTCGTCTTCTTTCTCTGCTGCATCTGGCTCATCTAAACAATTTCGCTTCTTTCCATCTCGTAAGTTAAAAAAAAAAATGACTGCGAGCCACGAGGAAGTGCATTCTTCTTGCACAAATGTTGGAGATCATAGAGCTTTCGATGGTGGGAATGAAACTTTTTCTCAAACAATAGTGTTAATAATTATAAGCTATATGAGTTAAAGTTTTCATAAATTGTATTTTTCTACAGGCTAAAATGGAGTATAATGCTTTTACACTATTATTCTTTTAACAACTTTGGAGAGGCAATTTCAAGTAAAATAGCGCATATGAGCTTAAACACTTATTAAAGGAAAATTTTGAAAAGGAAATTATACACTTTTTTCCAACGACATTTTGACCCACTTCTTGGAAGTAGAATTTGACGAAATTTTGACCAGACATAAAATCAATGATGCACATACGCTATTGTTATATTAAGGGGACAATGTTATAGTTTTAAAAACTTCAACGTTCTTTTTAAAGGGAATAAGATGTGACCATTCATTTTTTTTACTTCTTTCATGTGTAAAATTTGCAATTGCAGGGTATTATATGTGTAAATAATTTTATTGAAATTGTACGCCTATTGCTGTAAGTAGCAGCAGGATGTTGGCTAAGAAAAAAGAAACGCGGATTAGCAAAAAATAGCATAAACTATGATATTAAATGAATTGAAAAAATGTAAAAATTATTGAGTGTTAATACATCAATAGTAAAAAATATAAAGCCAATGAGGACCACCTCTGTTTCATGACTAAGGCATGAACAATAAAAATAACAATGTTTCTCCCCCGTTTCCACATGCAAGTGCAAGTTCGAAAAACTCAATACAGTCACACTTTTTCACTATCAATCACATAATTTTTGTACTTTCAGCCAAAACTTAAATATGTAAAAATACACGATCAAAATGGGTAACGAATTGTTCAGCTTGAATAAAGAAGGGAGTAGAAAATGTTTGAATTGGAGTTAAACTAGACTTTTATTTATAAATTTTCATACTATTCGAATGTGTATTCTAAGTCAAATTACAAACCTCAAAAACTTTTATTTTTACTTTTATAGTCTTATTCCTTCAATATTTTTCAGAAATATTTTCTATGTACTATCAGAATTTTTGTTTGTACATTTCTGTTACGAGGCTTACTTTAGCTGTCCTTTGGTTAGCAAGGGAGTAAATTGTAAAGAAAATGTATACAACTATTAGATATCAGCAGAATGTTATGCATTTGCTGGACTGCTATGGCCTTCGTCAGTATTCTTTGTAGCACAATATATTTTACACCATGATCATACTGCTGATTTTGAAAACGTCAAAATATTAGATTAAGAGAATGTTGAAAGAAACAGATATGTGACAGCGCATAGAGAAAGGGACCAGTAAGGTAAAGGGAACAGTATAAACCAACTACACAAAACAAGAGGTAGGGACGACCTACCCGCGTTTTCAAGGTTGAGCAACACGCTCCTGACGTCATGAGATGTGTCGCTTTCAAATGAGACCAATACCAACACGCTCAGTGATGGAACACCAAAGATACACGTATTTAAATAAAATAAAATGGATCTCCTGAACAAAACCCTCAGGTCCCATTCTATTTTGCGCGTCACATATACGATTGAAAGTCTACGAATCCAACAGAAAATAAATAAGACGATGAATCTGAAAGAAGACACAGACAACATCAACACCAATTACAGGGTTGTTTTAAATTGATAAACAAATTAAAAAAAAAAATTCACTGTGATATTAGAATAGGATGTGTATGGAAGGTGTTTATTTTGTTAATTTCAAAAAACGTTTAGAATAAAATCAAATATTTTAGATATTTAATATAATCAAAAAATTTTTAAGTTATATTTTTGAGTTAACAAAAAAATATTATATTGTAATGTAAGTTTTTAACACTTATTTAAATAGACGCGCCCCTGAAGAAGTATAAAAATACTCTACGAAACGTTGGGAAAACTGTTTAAAAAAAATTGATGTTTTATTTGCCTTGAAGCTCCAGGCCTAACAAGGCTAACAATAAGAAATTAATTTAAAATTTTGCAATTGGCCAACTTAAGTTAGTACATACACTTCTTTTGTTTTGCAGTCAGAAACTAGGTGCAGTGAGCTTGAACAAGGGGAGCATGCTCACCATGATTAAATGAAAATTGAGAGAAATTATCAAGGATTTTGGGACAAAATCATGCAGGGATAGCTGGATAGCATAGCTGGACTCTAAAACTCGAAACCAGCAAAATACAAACGACGTTCAAATAACGCCATTCACTTTTGAAAATTCATTGATATTTAAATAAACTAATGATTTTTTATGTACAAAACAAATAAAAACATATTTTTTGTATCTGGAAAACCTGACGTGAGATAGAAAAACCAATTACAGATTCGAATTCTGCCCACCAAATTACTTTAGGAAAGATATTTGGTTGCTCTTTAAATGTAAGAAAAAGAAACACAAAAGGTTATCACCAATGAATTTATACTTGTACTCAAAATATTTTCCATATAAAAACTTCACAGCATTAACCCAGGGATTACTGTATTGGTCCAGCCAAACCAAATTTGTGTTTTGCTTGCAATATTTTTCGAATATAACAAAAAATCAAAAAACCAGGGACGTGAATTCTATAAATGATATGTGCTAAATCGAACGAAACTAATTTAGGTTCGGTTGGAGCAAATTAGTGGGGTGAAATTCCATTTTTATGTAAAAGTATATTAAATTACCCTCTTGGCGAGACCAATTTTTTATTTTTTTTTTTTTTTTGCTTGCAATGTCTTTCAAGCAGAACAAAATATTAAAACAACAGAAACGTGAATTCTTTAAATGATATGTTCTGAATCGAATGAATCAAATTTGAAACAATTCAGAAAACTACAGCCCATTATGCGCTTTGTTTAAGTCAACTACAAAAACCAAACGCGAAACTCATTTCAGCTGTGGTTGATGCGAAGAAACAATGTGCGAAATTAGTGACTACATTTTCGATGACTTGCATGTGGCATAAAATAATGCAATAATAAAATTATATAATAATAAATATAATACGAGTTCAAGTGTCGACTTTGTACGAGTACCAAACAATACAATCATCTCATCATCATCCATAATAAAGAAGACATTCTTGTTGCATATATTTTTTTGGATTAAACTACACCCACTCTCTCAAACAAAAATATTAATTGCTACAATATTTCAACATACTAATACAGCAACTCATTAACACATCCAAGTTTTTGATTAAAAACATTTGAAGCACCGCTATTAGCGGTTTTAAGTAAGTTTCTGTTTATGTATCTGTTAGATTATTGGAATAAACTAGAAACACAGTGGTAAAAAGAATGAGAAAAGAAGTATAACAGAAGGCCTTGCCAAACACACATGAGTTGCGAATGTGTAAAGAATATTTTGAAAGGTCCTTCTATTAGGCCTGCTTCTGAAGACAGGATATCATAAGAAACGAATCTGTTTCTAGCCAATACGTAGGGAATGCGGCGAGGAGTGCTTAATTCTGCTAAATAGGGCCTTCTATTAGGTCTATTTAGTCGATCTTTTTATCGCTGTGGTGTTTTTCTGATGCATATTTTTTTATAATTGGCTTGTTTTAAAAATGACAACCGATCATCTAACACATTTGTGTAAAGCATTGCAAAAGATTTTTCTTGGCTATGTCAGTCATTTTGTATTTGTTTTTATTAATATTTCACTGTGTGTTTGCATAAGTATTTATATAATTATCGGCCATGTTCTGACAATCGCACGATTTGAAATCGCAAAACGCCAAATTTATTTAATGATGTTCCTTAACTCGTGCGTTTAGTTTGCGATCTGCTATAGTTTTTTACAAATATTCTAGTTCCCTTTTGTAATTTTAAGTCGCCAAACTTCTTGCTGTTGCGATTTACAGAACATCTTATTTGCGATTTTAAGTCAGAATCGCCAATGTTAAGCGTTTTGCGATTGTCAGAACATGCCCGTATGTATGTGTGTGCGTTCGCTTTAATTAACAAAATGTTTTTCAAGGTTTCAATTGCAAATTTAAATGGCTTTTCTGATTGAAATAGCCATGAACTTATAAATATAGCTCTTACATTTTAGGAGTCGCAGTGAATGAAAAAAATGTTTGTGGGCTTAAGTAAGTTAAGATAAAATTAATATATAATAAGATGCATAGTATATAATAAGATGCAGGTGTGTTTCATTGTTACGATAACCCAGCATTACAATTTTATTATTTGACCAAGGATTCTTTAGCTGTCTTATATATTTTTTATGAGAAATTATATAAAATGTAATAATGATAAAATAGTGTTAAATTTTCTTGTGTACACGATAAAAATGAGACATGGAAAAACTTAGCGTATACTTGATTTAAAAAAAATAATCATACGTCATGATATGCATTTCTTGCCCAATATGGTTCATTTTGACGCCTTAGTAAGTAAAACAATTTTAATATTAAAGAAGAGGAGAAGTAACGAGTGAAAGCCGCACAGCCAGGTCATTTCCATTACAAATCCCACCAGATTCTCGAGCCCGCAGCCCTAGACATCTCCCAATTCGCGCAGGAATCTGCTTCCCAGCCAGCTCTGCCTGCTGTTCTGCAGCCTAGGACAGTCTCACAGAGAGTGCTCAATTGTTTCCAACTCCTTTGAGTCCTCACACAGTCTTCATATATCCGACCAGTCAGATCCCATTCTCACCACCATCCAGCCTTTCATACAGTGGCCCGTGAAAGTTCCTATCATGGTCCTGATTAGAGTTGTCAATTATTCGCCTTTTAGCTTTGTTCGAATAAATCAAATAATTGTTTTTGTTTGTTCGATCAAACGATTAAATCTGAATTATTATTCGATTAATCAATGAGAGTAACGAATAAAAAAAATTTTAAAAAAAAATTACATTTCTTAAATGGATGTCCATTAATTAACAACTATGCCAAATCTTCCATTTTCTTATTTTTTTCTCAAATCCACTATGACTTCTCATATTTTTGATGCGTACAACTTTTCATCTTAACTCCATAAAGGGGTTGCAGACCTTCCATCTTCAGCCAAACTTCTGCGAACAATTTCTTCTATATAACAACCGCTGTCTGTCTTAATGTATTTTTCCATTGGAACAAGTTCGGTATTTTTTGATGTCGTTGGATTATCTTATACTACATCTTGTTCAATGATAATATTGTATAACTTATACTATGTTCACACTTGGATTCTTAAACGCGTTTATGTAACTCGAACGTGATTAAGTTCGTATCACATCAACATCGAGATGATTAACCATATATTGAAGTGCTTTGTTAATCACTTCAAATTAACATGATAACAACTAAATCACTTCATTAATCACATCGAATCAATCGGTCACCATAAACGTACTCCTCACGTGTACAACTGACCCCGATCTCGTCTTAATGTTTTTATTTTTCCCTACATAATTCATAAATTTTGACAATTGCAGCATGTTTAAAATAATCTTCTGATAACTTTGTAAAAGTATGTATTTGTATCCATTTTTAAAACTTTAAAGAAATATAAATTTGTTTGTTGTGTTTATTTTTAATCAACTGTCCTCTTTATCGTCTCAAATGTAATATGAGCGGATCTGATTAACTTAATCAAAATTTTGCTGAAACGCGTTTAAAAACTCAAGTGTGAACATAACATTGCGCAAATGGCAAAGTTTTATATAATTTACAAAATATATATGTATAATACAATAACAGCTATGTATTTTTTAGCTTTTATTATTTCACCCGAGAGTGAAATTTCCCATTTCTTGAAAATTGTTTGATTTAAAAAGAAAACAGCTGTAGCAATTGTTGGTCAAAGATTTGTTTAATAAGAGCATAAATTACATTTTTGAAATACTATTGTTGACGTCTGGCTGCTCAGCTGTGCTTTAACGCCACCAGCAAAATGAATTCTTGATCACTGCTTTACAAAAAACCAAACCAGTCAGACGCCGGCAAATAATTAAACAAAAGAAATTGTGAAATAAGTAAAAGAAATTGTGAAAAAAGAAATAAGCCCTAGCCTTAAAGAGCACAAAATTAAATAAAAGAAAAAGAGTGATTTTTTTTAAATATAAAAGAGCCACAAGCTAAAGTGCCATTGAGCCACAAAAAATAAGGGTGGGTTTTTCTAGTGTGTGAAGTGAGTGAGTGTGTGTGCGCCAGCCGATAACTGACCTGTCTCAACAAACCACATGAGTGAGATTCCCGGCCACTTTGTAATTCCGGACAACGTACCCAAGCAACAGGTAACCAGCCCCATTTACACCCCAACAACTATGAATATCAACACGGTTTTTGCTTACTAAACATTGAGATTAATTACAATCAGGACTATATCTACAATATTTTTTACCTTTCCTACATTTTGTATAAAATTGCTAAAAACGTATGAGCATAAATCATTCTAAGCTGTTATTTCTTATAAGTCTTTTATTATAAATTTATGTTTTAATAAAAAAAATTGTTCGATTAATCGATATAATTTAATCGATTTATTCTTTATTCGAAAATCGGCATTTAAAAATTATTTGAAGATGAGTTTGTTTTTGTTTGATCGATTAATCGAATTATTCTTAATCGGTTGACAATGCAGGCCCTACTCTTGCCCAGCAGCGTAACCGAATTTGACCTACTAAGCACCGAATACGGCGTTCGCGATACCCGTTCCCTAATTCTTTCAAAGTAGAAGCCAATTGGAGGCCTGACCGCCTGCAAACTGTCAGGATCCTCCATTTCCGAGCACAGTCTCGGCAACTCATAAGCTATCTCGTGATCCGGTACCCTGCACAACCTCACCACATAATTCCCTAAGATTTCTCCCAGAGCCCTTCTGTAATCATCTACTAGCCTGGAGTTGACATAACAGCCCATCAGAGCCGCCTGGCTTTCCACATATAGTGACCTCCGAACACCAGGCAAGAATAGAGCCTAAGTGCCCAAAAATCTTTTGATTATGTCGGTATTGAATAAAATGTGGTACACGAATATTTGATTAGAAGTTAGCAAATTTTTTGCCAATAAGTCTATGATTTACCTTCATTTAAATAATAATTCAAAAATCACTTGCAATGCGCGAAAAATTTAATACAGATACATCTAATAGCGCTAATTAGGGACTCCTTAGTGTAGGGCATTCTATGGTCGGGCTCGCCCAAATATACTTACATACGTGTATCTTATTTAAGATGTCTAAAATATCAATTAATAAGAAAAAGGGATTTTAAAAAATCTTTGTAATTCAAGAAAGATAACATAAGACACAATCGTTTTAATCTTAGACTTTCATGTATATTTCCTTAATTAAACGCAAAAGGATAGATTACTTTTGATATTCAAAAACACGCACAAACATATACACAGCATACACAGACATAAAACATAAATTTATTAGTTGTTAACAGGAATTTTGTTAAAAATTTAATAAGCAATATAATCTAACATTTCGTTTTATTGTTTGAAAATTTTACACACATGACTTAAGCTTTTCAGTTAAAGAATATTTTTTTCTTTTTGTCTGTTTCTATGAATTTGAAGGGACTTTGGTGTGGGAAGGATGTTTGTTGAATTAAATTATATGTACTTGTGCTTGTATATCTACAAAATATATATATGAAAACAAATTATATCTTAACATAAACACATTCAAATATTCTATATGTGTAAGAACACAACTTACTGTATGTTTATTTCGTTACAAGGATAAATGTTTGTACGCTTATTAATTCAATTCTTTTCTTATTACAGTCATAGACCCTGATTTTTGCTGTTGCCTTTTTTGTTGCAGGTATTTTTAAAATTTGTTCAAGTGCAAAGAAAAAGGAATAAAAAAACTTAGGATGTTTAAGAACAACTCACACTCATGAATATATTGAAATTGAATGAATGTGGAAAAGAAAAAGGAAACAAATATTTTCATATTCATACACACATAAGGTTTGCAATTATACGTATATCCTTGTTGCTTTCAATTTTTTTTAAAAAAATTTATTTTTTACTCGCCTTTTTCTAGTTTCTAGTCCCACTTGTGTTGTTGTCATCGTTTTGTGAGTTTTTTTGTTTTGAATTTTTTTCAAAGCGTTTATATGAGAGTATATCAGGGGAGTTTTGTATTAAGTGGGACAGGATAAAAATTTTCAATTTAGCCAATTTGTAAATTCTGCTTGAAATCCTTGATAGTTGTTGATACCATAAGCTCGGTATTATTTACTTTTTTTCATACTTATACTATGTTCGCACGACAACGTTTATTTTTTTTTTGGAATTCTTTCTCTCACTCGTAATTCACAGCTTAATTATGATGCAAATTACATAATTCGTCTTACAAAGTTTAGAGAGTGAATTATGTCGTTTGTTTGTAATTAATCTTGAAATACCATGCCAACTACAAACAAATCATTGTCATCACTAATTTTTATCGAAGGCTGTAAAAAAACAAAATCAAGGCGAATTCATGTAATATGAATTTGCCTTGCATAAAATTATGAAAATTAGGAACTATTAAAAAACGAGACGTTTTAAATTGTTGCTTGCTTTTGTATTAATTTTCAAAGCAAAACAATTTTCATAAATCTAAGAAAAAGACTTGTTGAATTGAGAAGATGCCGTGTGAACAGCGGTTTTCGTAATTCAAAAAGCAAACAAAGTAATTCAAGCTGCCGTGCGAACATAGCATTAGGTTTATAGTGAAATTGTTACAACAGATCATTGAAAAGAATCTTTTGGAAATTCTTATTCAAATTTTATTTAACACTTAACAGTTTTAATTGACCCTTTCGCGGACACCATTTTTGGAAAGTGGTTTCGCGTGGGACACTTGCTGTATCTCCGTTATTAGGCAAGGTAGGAAAATTCTGAAAACAACAAACTGCTAGATTATTAAGTTAAACACTAACTAATTAAAAACTGACTTAAGAAAGCAAACTCATTTTACACAACGCTTTGTACATTTGTACTGGTCGGCAAAAAACAAAAAAAAAAAAAAAAAATCAAAGCAAGAACTTTGTTATGTGATTGTAAATGACTTAAGCGTGAATTTTTTTCCAAATTTAACAAAACGCTCTAAAGTTATGATAAATCTATTAGCACAAACGCTATATTTCGATATATTCTGAGTTATGTTCGTAATTTTTTTGTCCTAATAATTTTTTTTAAGAATATTTCAAAACAAAAAATAGTACTTATTTTGCATGAAAAATAAAATTTATCGCAACTAATTTCTGAAACCTCCGAAACAGTTGCAAATATAAAAAATGTTTTTTAGATAAGACTAGCTGACCCGACAGACGTTGTCCTGTCCAAATTAGGAAAAATGTTTGCGTTTGAATTTTAAAGTCCGTTAAAAAGATACGAACAAATGGATTAGTAAGAATATTTAACAGAAAAATTAGTCAAATCGATGAAGCCGTTTTCTTATTTAAGGTTAATCGGAAAAAGTGGGCGGGGCAAAATTTTCTTTCCGTAAAAACCTAAGTTGGACCATGGCAATAATTTTAAAGAAAAAATCGTCCAAATCGGTCAAGCCTTTCTCAAGTTATACGCTTAATAGAAAAAGTGGGCGTAAAAATAGGGGTGTTTTTTTTTTCTTTCTATGAAAACTTAAAATGGATCAATACGAACATTTGAAAGAAAAATTTGTCAAATCGATGGAGCCGTTTTCTAATTTTAGGTAATTCAAAAAAAGTGGGCGTAAAAGTGGGTGGGGCAAAATGTTATTTTCGTATAAATCAAAATTGGACCATGGCAATCATTTTAAAGAAAAAATCGTTCAAATTATATAAGTAGATGTTATTGGTGGTGCAATATGAAAATTGGATTTTGCCACGCCCCTCCACCCGCAGACCGAAAATCAAAAATCAGACTCCACAGTGTTACCCTGCTGAATATTCTGAAGATTCCCTGAAAATTTCATCAAAATCGGCCCAGCCGTTACATAAATACATAAATACATACATACATACATACATACATACATACATACATACATACATACATACATACATACATACATACATACATACATACATACATACATACATACATACATACATACATACATACATACATACATACATACATACATACATACATACATACATACATACATACATACATACATACATACATACATACATACATACATACATACATACATACATACATACATACATACATACATACATACATACATACATACATACATACATACATACATACATACATACATACATACATACATACATACATACATACATACATACATACATACATACATACATACGTACATACATACACACACATCCTGTTTTATATATATAGAAGATAGAAGAAGATAAGGTTATGTTTTTTTTGTAATTTTTAAGTATTTTGATCAAAATCTGGGAAATCTTTCTCAAGTTTTGATGAAATGTATTAGTGGAACACACCCATAAAAAAACCTAGCAGTGTTAGAAAAAAACTGCAAATGGATATAAATTTAGCGCTGTTCTTTAGATATAAATTAATCAACTTTGGGTCACACCCACTTGTACAATCCGGCCAACAGTTCAAGTGGTCAAGTGTTTTGTATTGATAACCTAGATGCCTGTACTTTATTTGGACCCTTAAGCTTTTGATGTGCTCCTCATTTACAAAAATCTAAATTGTTTTTATATGACAAGTGCCACGCCCACTTTTCCAATTCCGCTCACATTTTGTAGGATGGTGTGTATTGGCCACCTAAATATGTGTACCTAATTTGGAAACTTTGGCTCTTGCCGTTCCCCAGATATACAGCAAAAAGTAATAAAAATACAACAACCACAAGGGATTTTTGGGAAAAATTAGAGGTAGTCGTGGTTTTTTGCTCATATCTCAGCCATTTGTGGACCGATCTTGCAGAATTTCAATAGCAAACGATTCCGGACCATATGTGACATAAATGTATAATAACCTGGCCCCCATCATATATGAGGTCTTCGGAAAACCCATTTCAACGGACAGACGGACATGGTTAAATCAACTTCGCTCCTCATAAGGACCCAGAATATATATACTTTATAGGGTCTTAGATCAATATTGCAGAAATTACAAACGGAATGACAAACTTATATATACCCTTTCTATCTTCGGTGAAGGGTATAAAAACAACAACAGCAATGGCTTTCGGGTAAAATTAGAGGCAGTCGTTGTTTTTTGCTTATATCTCAGCCATTTGCAAACCGATCTAGTAGAATTTGAATAGCCAACAATACTGGACTATATTTGGCATTAATATATAACAGCCAGGTCCCCGTCATATCTGCAGTCATCGGAAACCCTATTTAAGCAGACACGCAGATATACATTTAGGCGGACATCGATAAATCATCTTCGCTTCTTATATGGACCTAGAATATATATACTTTTACAAACGGAATGACAATCTTTAACATTCGGTGAAGAAAGTTTCCTTAAAAAGTTATAAACCTAAGAAACCATTTTAAAAATCTCTAAAATTACAAGAAAAAAAGTTTAAAAAACAATTTTTGGAAATCTGGGGTCTTATCACCGCATACGATATCGAGCAAAACTGATCGAAATTATTTAGTTTGGTATCATGAAACTCGATATCGAATGAAATGTATTAAATTTGAAATAATAGCATTCGATATCGAGTAACTCGACATTACATTCATCGAGTTTTCATTTGATACGTCAGTGTCTATCGTATGCAAAACATTTCGATAGTTTATTCGATACGATAGTAATAAATGTGGTTATTAGACCCCTGAATATATTTTTTTAGAATTTTAATTAAAAACAAGTAAGAGTGGTATATTCGGCTGTTCCGAATCTTTGATACACTCCACCGACAATTCGAATGTTTTAGGAGTAATATCTGTATGATATCTGGGTAATTCCATGTCAAAACGACCAAGAGTGGGACACGACCCCTTCCGATTTTAATGAAATTTGGAGAGAAGGTTCCCTTTATCTTATTAGGAACATATATGAACGAAAAAAATTTTAAAATTTGTTTTTCGAAAGTTATGGCATATTCAAAATGTCATAATTTCGCAGAATTAGCCGAATGTGTTGAGCTTATTTCTTCAATATCTCGAAAACTACTTGACATACGCAGATGATTTTAATGTCATTTTTAAGAGAATACTTGGGGCTACAAATCATATATTGAAAAAAAAATTTTTTTTTTGAAAAATGGTATATCTGCAAAATGTTAAATTTTAAAAACGGACTAAGTCAAAAACCTATTTTTTTATTTGGCTGATTTTTTTTTTGTATAATACCTCAAACTGTTGTTTAAAAAGTCTGAAACTTTGAAGGAGGTGTTTTTTTTTTTTTTCTTTTTTAAGATATGATTTTTTTTCTTTAGCAACCTTTAAAAAAATAATATTAAAATAGAATTTTAATATTGTAATTTTGAGCAATAAGTACACTATGTAAGTTGCAAACAACAGACCAGCCGCGCACCTGGCATTTTACCCTAATGGTGGGCGCTGAATCCAGTGGTGCTAACCGTTTTTTAGGTAAGCTCTTGTTTTCAAGATATAGCGTTATTTCGAAAATGTAAGATATTGCACAGCAAATATTCGCATAACTCAAAAACGGTTCAGTTTATTGAAATAACTAAAAAAACCAAAATTCGGCAACAAATAATAATGAGGGGTTGGTCATACATTTGACCCATCTAGGAGCACCCTACGCGCCGCAGGGGCCAAATTAAAGAATTTTATAAGGCCGCAATATTTGTATGGTACAGCGCGTAGGATGCTCCTAGATGGGTCAAATGTATGACCAACCCCACTTTATTATTTATTGCCGAATTTCGGTTTTTTTAGTTATTTCAATAAACTAAACCGTTTTTGAGTTACGCGATTATATGCTGTGCAGCCTCTTACATTTTCGAAATAACGGTATATCTTGAAAACACGAGCTAACCTAAAAAAACGCTTAGCACGCTTAGAAAGGAAAAAAATCATATCTTAAAAAAGAAAAAAAAAACACCTCCTTCAAAGTTTCAGAATTTTTAAACAACAGTTTGAGGTATTATAAAAAAAAAATCAGCCAAATGAAAAAATAGGTTTTTGGCTTAGTCCGTTTTTAAAATTTAACATTTTGCAGATATTACATTTGTCGAATAAAAACAGACATCTGCATTAAAATTGGCTGCGGTTTAGACACATATTAAATTATTGACCGACAATCAGACAGTTCTATGCTTTTTTTTTAGCAATTTTAAATAGCTTGAGTACAGTAGCATGATTCGAAACAGTTTAAGCCGAACTTAAATGATTTTCAGGAGGGGAATTTATATTGAAGCCATGGCAACCTATGAACCAATCATTCCAAAATTCTGCAGAGTGATTTCTGGTATTGAAAGACATAAATTTTAATACAGCGGAGAAATAAGTTTTAGCGTTTGCCGTAAATTTTAGAAGGCTGCTTTAAATGGATCTAAGGGTTATTATGGACCGTATATCACAAAATTACATAACATTTTTTCTGACCATATGAAGCTAAAATGGAAGAATGTTTACCGCAATATCTATATCTGCTACGGTTTTTTGGCGTATTTGATTATTTTACCAGAGTGGGTGATTTTTAGTAATATAATACTATGAAGTTTAAATTTTATTCCGATAGTATTATTTTGTACTGTTTTACGGGAGAAGGGTTTATATGGGGCCTATGGTAAATTATGGCCCGATCTTCACGAAATTTTAAAGCCTTGTTTCTAGTACTACAATGACAGCATTATTATTTAGGGTTTTAGGCGTACTATACAGCGGCCTAATCACCGCATTCGATACTATCGTATCGAATAAACTATCGATGTTTTTTGCATACGATAGACACTGACGTATCGAATGAAAACTCGATTAATGTAATGTCGAGTTATTAGATATCGAATGCTATTATTTCTAATTGAATACATTTCATTCGTATCGAGTTTCATGATACTAAAATAAATAATTTCGATCAATTTTGCTCGATATCGTATGCGGTGATTCAACCCCTGTTTTCCGGGAGAAGGGTTTATATGGGGCCTAGTGTAAATAATGAACGGATCTTCGCGAAATTGTACAGCGTGATTTCCAGTCGAATAAAATGAATTTTTTTTTAATCTTTATCATTCCGTGCATTTTTCCACCATTTATGTTAATTTTTGTAACAAAATTATCAATTTAGGTGGTAGGAACCATATTTTAATTCATAGCTCTGATCCTACCGAACCATTTTGCTGGATTTCAATCCCAAGCTACTTAGGATAACTACAAGCAATTTGACACAAAGTTTTTGTATTTCTTTTTAGTTTTTTGAAACTGAGCATGTTTTCAACAGACGGGCATATCGACAGACAGACGGACATGGCTAAATCGACTTAGAACTACTTAAGGACCCAGAATATATATACTTTATGGGGTCTGAGATGAATAATAAAAACGTTTCACACGGAATGACAAACTTAGTATACCCTCTTCACAACTTATTGTTGTGGAGGGTATAAAAAAATGTATTGTAAGATTTGGAAAATATTTTAAATGCATTATTTTCTCAACCCCTTTAGAACAAATTTAAAATGTTGTTTTATATCAAAGTAATATTTGGGAATACAAAATTTTTAATCAATAAGATTTTCTTTGTCGTGCTTAAATCTGCAAGTGCACGTGCATAAAAACTGAACTGGAAAGTTGTTTTATTTTGATTTTCTTGCGAAAACAATAATGTTAGAAGAATTCGAACCAATTGTTGTGTTGAACGTAAGGTAAGAAAAGATAAACTTACTGTGTATTGTTGTATATTGTTTAGGCTTTGACATGTTTGTAAATAAGACTTTTTGAGTATTTGTAATTCTCATTCACTCTGCAGTTTTATTAACTTATATCTTTGGCTTTTCTAAAAATATTTTGGGAGAATGTTTCCTGATGATCTGGCCAAAGCAACCAGTGAAATGCACATAACAACACGACAAACTAAATCTTATTAATAATAAGATTTCTGTATGACGTGCTAAATTCCCAATTTTTCATATTTGATAAATACACTGAAATTTATTTTTGAGGGAAAGATTTAGTTTTTTTTTATCAAAACGTTTTAACGTTATCTTTAATATCACATTTGTAATTGAAATATAAAATATTCGAAGGAATCTTTTATATAGCACTGCCGTTTGGATGTTTTGGTAACATTGTGCCATGCAAATATGGAAGCCCCCTTATAAAAGTTGGTGTATATGATTTCTTATTTTTTTTATTTAGTGTCATGTCAAGTTTAACAAAAATTTAACTACCATGTAGAACACAATATCTTTCCGTTACGCTATATTATGTTCCTGTACATACTCTTCGTTTAATATTTCTGTTTTTTTTTTTTTTAATTTTTGCCTGTTACGGGTGTATTTTTTCTTTCTCTCTTTTTTATTGTTGTTTAGTTCAGGAAAATTGTTACGTTGTTACATGTTGTTAATGTCATTGTTGTTATTATCTGTTATTGTCTGTTGCTGCTGCTGTTCTACTGTGTTGTTGCTGATAATGTTACCGGATGTTGCTCCAGCACCAGCTCCTGCTATTTGATAGTGCTATGAACCCATATCAAATTAATGCTTCGCTAATTTAGGGATTTTTGTTTTTTTGTTTGTAATTTTCTTTATTTGTTTGCATTTTGCTTTATTTAGAAAGAAATTTGTTAATCTTTTCAAACATGAAGCAGCAAATCTCTTTTTAGACTTTTGGTCCTTTGAAAGAAATTGTTTAGTTTGTCTTTGTGATTTTCCCTACTCCCTGTCCTGGCTTAAATCTTTTTTTATTTTATTTTTTTATACACTATTTAGGTCCCCCAGGTAAATGGTAAAATTAGTTAGTTTATTTTTGCTAGCAGTTTGTTGATTTTGATAACTTATCAAATCCTAAGTTTTTTCAGACTTTGTATATTTTTTTGGGATAAAACTTTAGGTACAAATGTTTCAAACTAATAGAATTAATTAAATAAAACTTAAATCCTTAAATCTCCTTGTATTTGATTTGTTTTAATTAAAATAAAATGGTTTTGATGTAAGTAAGTGCTAAGTCAAAATTGTAACTTTATTTATAACTTTGTCTGTGTATGCATTTCTCTTGAAAGTATTTATTTCCTGCTGTTGCTGGAATTTTTGTTAAATATTCTGTAATTTATTTGTATGTGCAAGTGGTTTTTATTACGTTTAAGAATAATCTTTCACACTTAATTACAGGCTAGAATTTTAATATCATTTGTTCCCATAATGATGGTAGTCATTATTATGATAATTATTACATCAGCTCTGACTGAATATGGAACAAACACAAGCACGCGTTAGCCAAGTTTTCGTATGACAATTATTATAATGATGGTGGCGATGTTGATGATAATGATATTAAGTTAAACACTGCATGCAAGTTCATAATTATCGTTTAATGACACCGTTACATAGGTGATAATTGCCATGTAAAATAGAAACAAATGGTGCTCATAACACACATGGGCACAAAGAAGGTTATAATTAATTTAAATTATAACTTAAATATTATCTATTAATTATACAAAAAAAATAAAGGTTTAGGTTTTATATAGAATAAAGACGGCTTGTTTTGATTATAAGTATATATTTTGTATCCTTTTAAACTTTTTTAACGATCAAAACTACAAAAACTACCTGTGGGGTAATTCTGTAACTTTTTAACGACAAAAATTTGTCGTTAAGTAAAAAATTTTTACTTAAAAATACTTTGAATTTACTACATAACTACAAATTTTTGTCGTTCAAAAGTAACAGAATTCCCCCACTGAATATCAAATCAAATGCCAGTAAAAACTTACTATAATAAGACTTTAGACAAACTAACTTTATTAATGAATCCTTACCAATTAACTATTTTGACAAAGCCAAGTTGAATACAGATTCATATTAGCAATGACCCATTTTATAATAATTGACAACAACGACTGGTAAATCAGGTACGTTAACCCTTATGTGAGTGAGAAAAAACACCTTTAACAGAGTGACAGGGTACCCGGGTACCACATACTATAAATACGAACATTATACATTATATTACAATATATATAAGAAAATTCATTTAACAAAATGTAAAATATAAGTTTTTGCAATGTCTAACATAAACACGAATCGTGCGATTTCCCTTTGGCTTTGTGGTTGATCGACAAGTTCATCTACTTGCTACTGCTTTCATACATTACGAAGTTCATACATGAATAAGTTCGGTGACCGCAAGAAGAAGGTAAAGTGTAATACATTGGCTTCTTGTTTTAAACAAGCACGCTTAGATTCCACCGATATAAATGAGATATAAAACGAATGTGGACATATTCTGAACATTTGCGATATAATATCAGAAGCATCTGATGCAGAACATATGAGATAAATAGAGGACAACGAGGATTCATATGATTCTGGCGAGAGTGAAGAAACAACTGAAGTCTATGGCAAGGATGGTTCGCATTGGCGTCTTGATCCCTATCTTGAATACCAATACATCAACAGAAATTACGACAACGCAGAGGTCCTGATCCTGGCTTATATATAGGGACACCTAAGGACATATTCGAAACTATATTATCCAGTGAGTAATTTTGCGTGAAAGTAATAGTAATTTCAGAGTTGTCGGCAGTTGCTCTATGTGCAAAAAAAAATAGAAAAACTGGGAGGGCGTGCGCAAGTTGTAACGAACATTCAATTTACTATCCCCTGTGTGAATCCTTCTTCCAAGGATCTCAGTACACTATTTTTTTCTGATTTATAGTGAAGTGTATATAAATTCAATTTTTTTTTTGTGCTTTCTTCAGTCTTTTGTTTGAATAAACAATATAAACGAAATATACAAAATAACTAACACTGTCTTTTTATTTTAAATTTTAAACTTTCATTCATGTGAAAAGTAAAAAATATTCCAGTTTATTCAATTCAACATGCTTTTAAGCTGATTTTCATTACAATAAAGTAAACAATACTAAAAAATAAATGTTATTTTAAATATTTTCGTTAAGGTACCCGGGTATCCTGTCACCCCGTTAAGGGTGAAAAATATAAATTGACCCACAGAACCCTCTCAAATTAAAAAACTAAGCTAATGTTTATTTAAATATATTTAAAACACAATTATAAGAGTTCTTAAGAGGTTCTACTTCGTTAAGAAACTTTAAACAAACAAAAAATGCAATTAAAGTTTAAAAAGTTACCCGGGTACCCTGTCACTCACATAAGGGTTAAGTGTGTTAACACTAAACAAATATTTAAGATCACATTAATGGTTAAATTTAAAGGGCCGATGTTGATTTTGAACAAAACGAAAATTATTAAGAACATTTTTTTCATTTCTTTTTATTATGATAATATTGGTATGGGGCAATTTTTTATGAAACAAAATATCGGTCAAATCACCGCCACGACCTCAGTGGTACAACTCCATCCGTTGGTCCAAATTTTCGATGTCGCTGAGGCATAATTGAGGTTCTATGCAGTTAATGTGCCGAATTATCTTATCCTTTAGCTCTTGAATTGTTGGTGGCTTATCAACGTACACCTTTTCTTTCAAATAACCCCAAAGAAAGAAGTCCAATTATAATTATGTAACAAAATATCGGCCAAATGGCCGCCGCGACTTTTGCGGCACACGCCCACCCTGGTCCTACTTTTCAATGACGCTGAGGCATAATTGAGGTTCTATGTCGTTAATGTGCCGAATTGTTTCATCCTTTAGCAATGCTGATGGCTTATCGACGTACACATTTTCTTTCAAATAACCCTTAAGAAAGAAGTCCAACGGTGTCAAATCACATGATCTTGGCGGTCAACTGACATTGCCACCACGTGAGATAACACGGCCATTGAATTTGTCGCGCAAAAGAGCCATTGTTTCGTGTGCGGCACCATCCTGTTGAAACCACATATTGTCCACGTCCATATCTACCAATTTGGGACATAAAAAGTTGCTTATCATCTCACGATAACGAACAGCATTCACAGTAACTGCCTGAACAGCCTTATTTTTAAAAAAAATGGCCCGATGATACCGCCAGCCCATAAACCTCACCAAACAGTCACTATTTGAGGGTGCATTGGCTTTTCGACAAACACTCTAACAATATCATTCGCCCAAATGCGGCCATTCTGCTTATTGACGAATCCACTGAGGTGAAAATTTTACTCATCACTGAAGATGATTTTCTTCGAAAATGTATCATCCAGTGTTGCCATTTCTTGCCACAATTCTGACCATTGACGACGTTTGGTATGGTCAAGAGGCTTTAGTTCTTGAGTCAATTGCTCCTTGTAAGCGTGTAAACGTTTTGCTCATAGCAAGTGGCGGATTTAGGCCTGCTTCCTCCCTAGGCACTCTTTAAATATGCCGCCCTTTTTGATTATAATCACTCATCCAAAAAAAAAAAAAAAAATTAAATACTTAAATTATTGTGTATTCATTTTTATTAATTAATATACATTCAAATTAGGGTGCTTCAAAATCGTCTGAAGAAGTCCGATTTATAGTGTTCAGCTGAATCATTGCGTATGAACCACACCAACATGTTTCAAATTTAAGCGAAATCGAATGACGTTTTAAGATCTTTTAAAATTGCAATTTTTCGAATTTTTTGTATGGAAAAAACGAATGGCATATCCAGTTGGAACAAAGGGCCAGGACTGTTTTTATTAATCATTTTGTTTCGGATGAGTGGGAGATTAACCCTCTGCATCCAAGGCTGGTGTTGGGGCTGCCAACTTATTACCTCCAGCCCGACAGCTTCGTTGCTCACACTAGCTAGTACCATAACGGATGTAATAATACCATTGCCCGGTGTCCACCTGCCCCTAAGGGTCGGAGGTCGTGAGTCTTCTTAGTTGGTTGCAAGAGCAAGGATTGGTTCTGGACTTTACCAAGTTAATGACGATCAGTTCCGTTACCTTGTATGCCCAACTCTGAACACCAATGAGTTATATAACCTTCTTTTTAACAAATTTTTAGATAATGACTTGATTTTTTTTAATTTTAACACGTTGTCGGAAATAAACTTCATACAAGCAGATAACGTTTTTTGGGAGAGTGGAAATTCTACGGAGTAAAAGTTTTATAATACAAGTCGACAACCTGCTAAACTTTACAAAAAAAAAACAAGTTTTGAATCCGCTTTATCACAAAATCCGCTATTTTATTTAAAAATTTGACTTCATAATTGCAATTATCGCTAACATATTTTACAGATTTTGTGTATGGTGTTCTATAAAGTAAAAAAAACCCCTTTTTCAAAAAGATTATTTTCAATTAAAACAACTTTTGGTCCATGTTTAAGAATTGTATTTTTAGAACAGTTTTTTTCCATGACATCCGATCATTTTCCCATATGATAGTTCTCAGGTTTTACTAAATCGGCCGCTAAGTGCTAAGCTTATTGATGGCTTCACTCGCCTGCAAAATACCCGTCCTTTGGCTCTTATGGTTTTATCCTTAGCTTAAGTAACCCCTTTGTTTTAGGATTCTAAAACCACCTTTTACTTCTGTAAATGTTTAAAAAACATTACTTCCATTCAACTAGACCTAGATCAGAATACTCACATACATATATAAAAAAAACCATTTGCGAGGTGGTGTGAGTTACAACATGGATTACATTCGTCGCTTTTCAAAAAAATACCGAAAATCTATAACACAGCCAAATTTTTCTAATCCAATTATTTCTATTTATTATTATCTCTGTACCAAATTCGTTGTTAGTGAAGTCATTTGAGCAATTTAATTTGGTTTGCCACAAGAAAGCCACTTTCCCGATAGGCATCACATGACAGCAAATCATGACAAGGACATTACAAATCTCCATTGATGGTTGTCTGCTTTAAGTATTTTATTATTTCATCGTTGATAAAATAGAAAACCAAAAACAAATCTATCGTATACTGTCTTTTGTACAAATGTATGTTACATACATAATTGAGTGAGTATAAATTGAAGATTTTGGTTTATGCCCCTGATGTTGTATTGTAATAAACTTGATTTCCTTTTGAATTGCTACCATGAAATATAACTTTCAACCACAAGTTCGTTGTATGTATGTGTGAAGTATAGTTATGTGTAGTATGTGTCAATAAATCGATTTGTTATTTAGTTCTGTGACCACTGACAACAATAGCATTATTATCGGCAACAATGTCAAATTAATGTTGTCTCCATTAAGGTCTAGTTAAAGCTACAACATTAAGCTCTCAGATAATTATCTTATTTAGAATTTATTTAATTTATATCTGATTGAAAAAGATTTAATATTATAATTTTTGAGGTCGACATGCAAGGTCTTATTAAATATTTTTTTTAATTTAAACAGTTCGCGAGAATTTGTTTGATATTTGGATATGAAAATTTTTTATTTGCATTATTTTTATCGCTTACTTATTATTTGCTACACTTTAATATTTTCAATGTCATTTATCATATTGTGATTAAAGAATAATTAAATACAGAATTAAAATCTTCTCTAAGCATTCAGTGCAGGCACGACTTCGCAAAAAGCATAACAGAAAAATATTAAAAAAAATATTATTTAATTGAAACAAAAAAAACGAAATGAAAATAATAAAATATTGAAACGAATGAATATTGTAATGAAATGAAACTCATGCTGTGAAATGCTTCTAGCATTTGCTTTTACTCAACTGATCTCATCTTTCATTTCATTTTTTTATTACAAGAACACAAAAATTAAAAGAAACTCTAGGAAAAAATGTGCCAAGAACAATTGTCACCCTTAAATACAACAAAAACAAAACCAAAAAAAAATCTTTTTGAAAAATTATCAACAACAGTGTGAACAAGCAACGCAAATCATCGAATCATTAACAAAACCGTTAAAGCAACAGTACATATATTAAATAATTCTACTACTGGTAGCAGCAGTAGCAGTAGTCGTAGTGTAAGAAACAAACGTAGCTGGTATTATAGTAGTCGTCGTATTATTTGTTTATAGTCAGCCCTCTTAGTTGTTGCTTATTTTTTACTTTGTTTCTGCTACTGTTGTTCGTAGTAGAAGGGTGAAAGCAAAGGATTCTGATTTTCACTAATTAAAACAATCTTTTTATGATGAAAATAAAAAACAAAATATTTTACGGCAGCTACAACAAAATAACAAAGACTCGTGTACATACAAACACACTCTTGCAACAATATACAACTTACAGATTTTTGTTGGCATTTTTAATTAAATTAAATACATTGTATATTGTTTGATATTAAAACAAAACAAAATATAGTAATAAAAATCAGAAACAGAAACAGAAAATAACAACAAAAAGGCAACATATCACATCTCTATCCCATATTTCACAAAAAAAAAGGAAAACAAAAATTATAATTTGAACAAAAAGAGGCCTTGTGGAAAACAGTGAATCAGAGAAACTATTAATTACGAAAAGTTTTGTTCTTTGATTTTAGATGGAATGCGGGATTTTAGAAAGTTAAGAGCGTTTATTGTAAAATTTTGGTAAAATAAACAATTATTTTAATGTGTTGACAATCGGAGCCCATGAACTTAAAAGAACTGCTAATTTTTTGAGGCGGAACGAAAGGGGAATTCCAGCTTAAAATGATTTGCGTCGATCGAAGCAAATAGTAGTCGTACCGGGCAGCTTCATGTCTATGGGGGGTGTGCTGGAAATCGCAAACGTAAATCGCAAGAACTTGGAGGCTGTTTATAATACACTTTTTATCAAATTTTTATAACTTTTGTTATAAAATTCAGTTTAATAGAGAAATGTTTGTATAATAATTGTCATAAAATTCTTTTATTACAGAAATCTTACTAAAAAACGACTTTTAAAATTCTTGCGTTTTGCGTTTGCGATTTCCAGCACACCCCTGTATATTATTATACAGAGAGAAAAGCACTCGGGATAAATCAAGTATTTCATGATTGCTTTAAGTACGAGTCGTACTCAATCCGGAATGGGGTTACTTTCGAAAATCCATCCCGGAATTTCTTGAAATAAATATTAAATTCTTAAATTAAGTAAAAAAAAGATTTAACTTTTCGTTGTGTTTAAGCCTCCGGCTTACGCATGTTTTGATTTTCTATACACATTGAAAAAAAGTCTGGCCAGCCTCATGTGTACCACGAAGGGTTAAAAAGTAAATTTGAACTCCTGCTTCTCATTTAGTTTATATTTTTCGTGAAATGTGTACATAAGAATTCTAAAGTAAAAACCATAACGGGCATGATGTTGGTGTTTTATCATTCTTTAAGCTGTAATACGGGTAAGTAAATCAAAACTAAAATTCGAGTTCATATTTGTATTTTAATACTGCTTCTTAAATTTGATTTCAAATCATTAAACAATGTTAAAATGCAAAATGCTAATATTTTCTACTCACAAGAACGAGTAACAAGCTCGTTCTTATGCGCCCAATGTGGTGCAAGTGTAGGAACTAGTACGCAGAAAGTAAAACACTCGCGATAAATTAAGTTTGTTATACTTTACGAGTCGTACTCAAAAATTCGACTTGAAACAATCCTAAATGGGATAACTTTAGCAAATCATTTCTGGAATTTCTTATAATAAGTTTAAAATTCTTAAACCAAATTAAAAAAGTTTTAACTTTTCGTTGTTAGTGCCACTCTGAGAGTAAAATTACAAAGTGAGCGCTTTAATCTCCCTTAACTTATCAAAGTTTGCTGTAGACACTACAACAACACCACACAAGTAGTAAAAAAACGATTTGCTTGTTGTGTGTAGAAACAACAGAAAAAGACGCAAAACATTATTTTCTTGTTTAAAAGCTTAAACTGAGAACTCTTGATTCTCATTTAGTTTAAATATTCAGTAACCGAAATTCTGTAAGGTGTAAATAAAAAAAATCAATCATAAAAAAAACTCCTTCTAATTTTACTTTTGGTTTATTTCAAATACGAATTCGGGATAAAATAAACTATATAATACTTGAATGCAGCGCATTTCGAGATTGTTTCAATCTTAGTTTAACTTAAATCAATCTCATTTTCAGGTTATTTCAAGTACGAACTCGGGATTCAATATTGATAAGTTAAGTAATTCGCGATCAAAAATACGTGCTTGAATCAATCTTTTTTTGTACATGTTCAAGAGATCCGTACTCACCGTACTATCTGCTTCGGATTAATTTAGGTACGAGCGAATCGATTTTACTTTTAATTGTACCGGCTATTTTTGTACCTCCGGACGGATTTCGTGACCCATCACATATCTGTCTTTTTTCTAGCTGCATGAGCACTACACATATCTTACCACCTTATCATGCTACGTAAAATTAAATACGAAATTGTACGCTTTTTCTTTTCTTATACTTAGCTACTATTTCTAGTAAGGTAGCATATAACAGAGGAAGTAGACAAAATTCACAATATAATGCTAATAACTAAACTAAAGTCACCTGTCGTGCGATTCACTAACTTTTAACGAATCGACAATCGTTATATTTGTCCACAAATATATTCGCTTGCAGTAACGATAGTGTGATTCTGAAACTTTTTTTAAAGATAGTAAAAAGCTGTATTTTTGTAACATCTCTGTCTTAAAAATGTTAAAAAAAAAACGAAAAGCACAAAAGAGAATAAAATAAAAACAAATAAAATTGTTCTTAACCCCCCGTGTTACACATGTTTTTTCATTCAAAATGAATTGAAAAAGGTCTGGCCAGACTCATTATATATATATTTTTTTTTTTTGTGAATTTTACATTTACAGTTTTGTTTTTTTTTTTTAATTTAGGATTTGGTTTTTGTTCAAACATATACTTATGGAAATATCTTTGTATGTATGTAAGCTATTTTTAACATAAAATACTTTGTATCGATTAAATAAACACAACCTAAATTATTGTCGCTAGAATAACGGCAAAAAAAACTGCTTAAAGTAACAGCTGAGTTTAAATGACAGCGAATATCGTTAAAAATTTTACTGAATAGCATATTCGATAAATTTTCGTTATATTTATTTTAACGATTCGATTAACGTTGAAAAAGTTAGTGAATCGCACTACTGGGCCCAATTTTATTTCTGTTTTCATCCACAAAATGCTAACAGAACTGTAAAAAGTGACGTGTGAAAAAGGCCCAAATCAGTTGCGAGGGCAGCTTTCGAAGAAAGAGACAGAAAGCTTTTTTGGTAGTGAAGTGGCAAAGTGTAAAAACAGGCCGCAACGATCAACACAAATGGCGTGATCAAAACAAAAATAACAAAACACAAACCACGTTAAACAAATGCATTAGTTCAACAAACGTTGTTTTTGTGCAAAAAAAAAATGTATTTAGTAATATTGTTTTGTTTTATGATGTTATTCACTTACTTAAATATTATTTACTCGTGTTGTGGTGAAATTAAAAGTTAATTTTTACAACAGTTTTGCAAAAAAAACTTAACAAAATAAATTTGTGTTCTTTGTATTGCGGCATAGTAGATGACGAAAAGAAAAATGCAAAATCTTCCGTCTAGTGATAGTTCTGTTAATATTCTGTGATTTCATCAAGGATTTGCCTGAAGCAATAAATTATTCTAATATACTGATTTTCGCAGACGATGTCAAAATATTTTTAAGCCTTAAGCATTCACCAGATCATAGTAATCTTCAAAAAGTAACATTAATTTAATGGAACTTAACTTCAAAAAATGCAAGCACATGTCTTCTTCGAGAAGGCGTGACGGCCTTGGTCACTATTATATCAGTGGTCATAAACTGGAGTCAGTAAGCGTTATTATGGGTCTTGGTGTTTTGTTAGATGGAAAATTAAACTTTGTACAAAATATCACGATGGCTGGCTGTTAAAAAAGCTCGAGAAATCTGGATTTAATCAAACGATGGGCAAAAGGATATAAGGACCCCTTTATCACCAAAAAATTATTCACGTCACTTATAAGACCGATTTTAGAGTATGCCTCAATAGTACGGGACCCCTACTATAAAGTTCACATTAATCTTATCGGATCTGTTTTAATTTTTTGTTTAAGAGATGTTTATCAAGGATATTCTGCGCTTCCATCATTTTCATCACGACTTGCTTTGATTCGACTGCCAACATTAAAATCCCGAAGAATTATGCTTAACGTTTCTATTCTTGTAAATCTTTTAAACGGAAATGTATTATCAGATTTTCTTTTAAGAAAAGTATCATTGAATGTACCGTAGGGCTGCCAGATGTTTGAACCTATCAACTAGGACACATGGTAAAAATTGGATAAAAATTATACCAACAGAAAAGTTTTTTTAATACATATGGGCAAATCCCAGAAACAGTTCACCAACCAAAAATGTTTCAAATTTTTTTTTTAATCGAATATAAGACTAGATGTATAATTTCATTTTTATATTAAACAATATGTATTTCAATGATCATTAATGCAATAATTTTTACCAAATCCTACCCCACTGCTGATTTCTTAATGTTATACGTGAATTTAGCATTATTTTAGGTGATTTTTATGCTTAAAATAGTACTTACAGCAGACTTATCAAAATATAAATTTCGTTAAAACAAAAAGTTAAGAAATTAGTTTAAGAAATGTAATTCATAAAAATTTAATTTGTTTTGTTAAAATAAATAAAATATAATAATAAAATACTACTTGAAAAACGGTAGCGTGCTTTATGTAGCGTGCGTCACAAAGGGTTCACGGCTTTTGTCAAAAAATCACAACATTTTTTGGCTGCGAATAAGTGCGTTTAGAATTCTTTTATAGTCATCTTTCTTTTAGGAATTAAATTTTGTATACCTTATCATGCCAAATTCGATCAAAATTAGGCAAACGCACTTCAACCTTTGAAGTTACTTCCACTTTTTGTAGCGTGCGTCACAAAACTTTGTGATCAATTATTTCGCAACAAGTACTTGCTAAGAAATTATGATATATACCATTCGTAAGTACATATTAATGTCACTAAATACTATCAGCCGTATTCATAATGAAAATTTGGCATAAATTTATCAAAAAGTTTATTCAAATTATATTAACCAAACTCTGGCTAACGATTTGCTAAACTCTTGTTAACGAACTGCCAAACGTTTGCCAACTTGTGAAAAACAGCCGTTTAATGTCAAACAATTTTGTAGGTTTTTTTTAATTGACTGATTTTTTTTTTAATTTGCTGTCTTTTACTTCATTTATTTTAATTTTAAAATTTTTATATGTGAAGGGAAAAACAAAAAAAGAGAAAATATTACAAATTCAGCGATGATTAATGCAAAACGTGTTGCATTTCTGAGTAATACAATGTGGCATCACACAAATTCAGAGTTGATTTATTAAAAGTTGGCAGATGGAGAAAAGTTCGTTATGAATTAACTCTGTGCCAACAAGCTGATAAGCTTAATCGGCATTCTAGTTAGCAGCACATTGTGCGTAGTGTACAAACTGTGGCTAACTTTTTGTTATGAATACGGCTGTATATCGTCACCTAAAAGACGAAATAACCTATCTACAGTTTTCAAAAGTTTACAGGAGAGGGAAAAAACGTTATAAAATTGGAACTATTAACAATATTGAAACGAAAATTACACATTTTGATAATAATGAAACCAGTAATATATATCGGTTGAGAAAATTTTGTTTTTCTAATCACAGCTTATGTTATGTCCCTTAGGTTTTTTGGAATTGTAAAAATCTGAAACCAAATAACCTATCTGCAGTACTAATTAGTATGAATAAATAAAAATTTCTTTATACACATGAATATTATTTACATTAAATAATTACAGTAGTAGTTTCTTTTACTGGTTTAAGCAAAAAGAAGTACTTAATGTTTGTTTAAATTACACTATGCAACAAAATTTAACTTTTATCGTGATTTTTGATCATTTATTTTTCTCTTTTTTTGTGCGTAGGTACAAAAACTTTGTCATTTGTAATATTACATGTTCAAAATTTGGCACACATATCCGTTATGAAATTTGAAATTTTTGCAGATAGGTTATTAGGTCTTTAAGATGACGATATATAAGTTGAAGCTATCATTTTTGAGAGACCAAAAAATGTTTATATTTCAATCAGAAAACGCGTGCGAATATAGCGTTCGTCATGCAGGATTTGCCCATATGTGTGTAGTATATCGCACCCTAAATACTAAAGGGTCACAACTCAAAATTTTTCAAAAATGACTTTTTTCATAAATTAATTATCAAAAGGCATAGCAAAACTTTCTTCAAATTGGACTTTTTTAATAAGGGAACAAATTTTTTTTTTTAATATTAGCAGCATTTTTACATAAACAGTTTTTGGCTCTCCTGAAAATTTAAAAATTTTGAGTTGTTACCTTTTAGTATTTAGGGTGCGATATGTAAAAACCATCCCGTTTTTTTTAAGTCCAACAATATATAGAAAAAAAATTAACGTGTACTTCATGTACATAAAAACGATGAAAAATAATAAAAAGTTGAGCTTAAAATGTTCTAAACTAAAATAATTTTCAGAAGATTGCACTTTTTCTAGAACTGCATTTCGGTCTTTGATATAGTTATACAACAGGCAGCATGTCATATTAAAATAGAACTTACATTGAGTAATACTCTCCAGTGTTTCAGTCTTTAACAAGTTTCTTTCCCTTGTCCATTGAGCAGCCTAAGTACTCAACTTGAAAAAAATCAAACTAATCAACTAATCGCACTAATTTCGCACTTTGCTTAAGCAAATTACAGTTTCATAAAATTTAACAAAAAGTTCCCTTAAGTTCAACATGGTTTTATGTAGTAGTAAGATTTTGACAACGGCGGGGAATTTTACACAAACAAAATGCCTCTTGTTTTTTGTATTGTTGTATTGTTGTAGAAGTAAGCAGACCTATTGGATAGGCCTTGGAAACGGGTATGGGCTGCCTTAGAGAAAGCAATTTGTTATCGGTTTTCGATTACTTATAAAAGTTGTTTACACGGAATAACTTTTAACAGCCACAAGTTGAAACAAAATTTGAAAGAGGATTGACTATTATCTAATATTATTAAAAGATTTTACCAGCCTTACACCAGATAAGAGTTGAATTTAATTAAAATTCTTTATACAATTACCTTATGTTAGCAGTGTTATAACAGAAATCCTAACCTTTGTTAACAATTTAAGCCAGCAATAAAACTTATTTGTCTGTCTTGACCTGTACAAAAAACCAGTAGAATTTAATAGTGGACCAGGACACCAGGACAAGTAGTCTAAAACCAGGACAATCCTGGAAAACCAGGACGTATGGCAGGCCTAATGTACCGCAACGCACATTACGATTCAATCACCCAAAATCCGTTTAAACTTTTCGAACATACTACGGGATGGCAGATCAGTTTACGAAATTATGTTGTTGTTGTTGTTTGAATAAAATGTTTGATTTTATAGATTTTTTTTTTTTTTTTTTAAATGTTGATGTTAATAAACGCAATATTATTTTAAGTTTAAACATGTAACTGCAGTTATATTAAGAAAAAATTGATAAGTTTAATATTAAGTCTGTAAGGATTGTATCCATAGACTTAATTAAGTAAATAAATATTGCACTTGTTAGTTTTCCTTTTTATTGTTTAATGCTAATTTCTATTTAAATACGCTTTGCTTACAAGAGGCTAGCTCTAATACATATAAATTGAGTACTTTCACTTTAGCTCGTTTGCATTGCTACTTCCACTTTTAGATATTCAAACACTGATTTCTTTCTTGTATTTGTGTAGTTTTATATTCTAATTATTGATCATTTAAAGAAATTATTTTATGCCTTGCAATATAAAGACGTTAATTCCATACACAGAAATATTTTAGTCACTTCTTCTGCACAGTCTGGATGGAATTAAAATAATGTCAAGACACCAGCAAGCAATGAAAATATCTAAATGTAAGTTTTTTACCTTGTTTTTTTCTGTTAGCTGCTACTAATTTAGCTGCTCTTAATAAACAAAAAGCTACATATAAAAAGTTAATGACTATTAACTTGTCTTTTTCATATCTTCAGATCAAAATGGTTTTTTGCAATTTCCTTTGATCGAATCTCTTTATATTGACTTATAGTTATTGCCATCTGCTCTACTGATGCGGTACACACACTTTAACATATATATGACATTAAAAATCACAGCACTTCTTTTACATTGTTCATAATATAAAAATATTATTTATTCTTCATAACAAGTTTTGATTTAAATAACTCCTCTGGGAATTCGTTAACCATAAAAAGTTCCATCTGTTTTGTTTTCTTTTTTGCTTTTACATTTTAAAACAAAATGCAACGAAGAAATCATTTCGAAAAAAATAGTGAAAATATTAAAAAAGAGAAAAGTATGCAAAAATCTTTGTTTTATAAATTAAACAGAGACTCCCTTAATAAACAAAATACAAACTCAAATTAAATATTAAACTCTCCAAAGAGTTTCTACTGTCTACACAGAAGACAAGCAATACAAAACGCAACCGAACCAAATAAAATCCAACCAAAGAATAAACATTTTACTAAATATTACTATGGGTTGGCAACTGAGATAACGAGAATATAATTTATGAACAATGGACATTTAATGGAAGCCAAACGAAAAAAAAAAAGTTTAAAATGAAAACAAAATCAAAATACGTACAACCTCTAGCTCATACAACAGTAAGGAATGAATGTGTTTAAATTAAAATTGAGCAAAAATATGATAGATTGCTATACTTGACTCTGCCAGATCTTTGATACCGTCCACTGACAGTTAGAATATTTAAGGAGTGGGCTTTATATGAGCCCTATGGTAAACTATGGACCGATCTTTACCAAAGCTAACAGTGCGATTTAAAGGCTTTTTAAACTGTGGCAGATAGTAAATTATTGATCGATCTTCACGAAATTTTGTGGTATAATTTCCAGTCGTTTGGAACGCATTTGTGCAATATTATGCTTATTTCTCCACTATTTACGTTAGCTTTTGTAACAAAATTATAAATTGTTTGGTGTGGTGGTTCCAAATTTGGATTTATAACTCCAAACCAATTTGTGCTGAATTTCAATCCCAAACTCTAGGGATAACTAGAAACAGCTTGAGACCAATATTGTTCTTTTCTTTTAGTTTTAAGATAGTGGCCGTGTTTTCAATAGACGGACAGACAGATGGATATGGCTTAAACGACTCAAAATTAAAAAAGCGCCTTTATGGGTTCTTGGATGAATATTAAAAAAGTTTCACACGGAATGAAAAACTTAGTATACCCTTTTCAAAACTAGTTGTGGAGGGTATAAAAAGGAAATTGTTCAAAAATGAATGTGAATACACTTTGATTCCAGAAAAGTTGTTTGCAAATTTTTAATTTAAGATTTATGTACGGTCAAGTAATATCCGTATGTTGAGGTTAAACAAAAATTCAATTTGTTTTAATTTAATTTGTTTATTAAACGTATTCTTTTTCTTTTTGTTTAGTATATATCGGGTGATTTTTTAGCTATTATCTTTTTGGCAACACTGGTTTAAACAGCTGACGCACGTTTCGTGTTTTGTTTTACTGTCAAACATCTTCAGTTTGGTCTATAATTTAACCATGAATCGTCTTACAAACAAACAACGCTTGCAAATTATTGAATTTTATTATCAAAATGCGTGCTCTGTTAAGAAAGTTCATCGCGCGCTTCTTCCATTTTATGGTCAGTTTAATCGACCCACTGAAGCGGCTATTCGGTACGTTAATAAGCAGAAATGTCGATTTTGGAGTGAAGATCAGCCAGAAGCATTGCAAGAGCTACCAATGCATCCAGAAAAAGTCACAGTTTGGTGCGGTTTATCAGCTGGTGGCATCATTGGACCGTACTTCTTCAAAGATGATGCGAATCGTAACGTAGCTGTGAATGGTGAGCGCTACCGTGAGATGATATCCAACTTTTTTTTTGCCCAAAATGCAAGAGCTTGACTTGCATGACATGTGGTTTCAACAAAACGGTGCCACATGACACACAGCACGCTTAACAATGGACCTTTTGAGAGGCGAGTTCGTTGAACATTTTATTTCACGTTCGGGACCGGTCAATTGGCCGCCTAGATCGTGCGATTTAAAGCCTTTAGACTATTTATCGTGGGGCTACGTTAAAGCTCATGTCCATACACACATGCCCTTTTCAATTGACGTATTGGAAGACAACATTGAAGCATTTATTCATGAGATACCGGCCGAAATGTTGGAAAGAGTATGCCAAAATTGGACTAAACGGATAGACCACTTAAGGCGCAGTCACGGTCAACATTTGCTTGAAATAATCTCCAAACAATAAATTAAAGGGACCGTAGTATCGATTAAATAAAGATTTCATGCATTTTTCTGAATTTTACGTGTTTTTTTTAAAGCTCTCCTATAGCTCTTAAAAATCACCCATACTTTATACTGGGCAAATATAAAATAAAAAAATAATAACGTTCAAAAATGTATCATTTTATTTTTTAGCATATGAAGCTTTTATAGTCCATACATCCAGAAATATAGCAATTCTGATCATCTGTAGTTTTAAATAAATGTTGACTTTGTTTCAATATTTAAATCATTAATGGTTAGAATTTTTTTGCATATAAGGAAATCTTTATGCGACATTAAATTTCCTTCGAAACGTCCCATTGTTCATTATTTAAAACCCCAATTTTTCTTCTAACTAATAACACTGTGCTGAAAAGCTGGCCCCTACTAGTGAAGCTAATTCAAATACACTAAATTCAATTTTGGTTAACAAGATTTTTGATTAAACACAAATTCTGATCATAAAAAAGCAAAGAAAATTAGCTATATTTGTTAGAGCTTTTTTGCAATATCGTCTTTTTTTTTAGTTATTTTTGCAATATCGGATTTTTTTTTTACTGATTTTGCCATTTTAAGTTAATTTTTCATACGAAAAAAAAAAATATGTGGTGATTATATTTTGTGCTTCCCTTGAACAATATCATCCCAACCACCTATATTATCTATGTATGTTATTATAACCACACCACAGGAGGGGAGAGGGTATTATGCATTTGTGCTGATATATGTAACACCTTAAAATATTGGTCCTAAAGTATACGATGTCCGTCCAACTGGCTGGCTGTCCATGAAACCTTGTGCGCAAAGTACAGGTCGCATTTTTGAAGAAAATTTAATGAAATTTGGTACATAGGTTCTAATTGGCACAAGGGCGAATCGGTCCATAACTTCGTATTACCCCCATGCAACCTACTTTTCGCAATAGGGTCTTTGTGGCCACTATCAAACCAATTTTAATGAAATTTAAAATAAATGTAGATAGTAAATCCATATTTATATGAACACATAAAAAATTGGATCACGAGAGGAGATAGGGGGCAATTTCTGCCCATCAGAAACTATCAAACCGATTTTAATGAAATTTAAAACATAGATAGATCTCTATTTATACAGCCATACCCTCTCGAAAATTTGTTTATAAATACCGTGGTGTTGGGCTTGACCGACTATACTTTCTTACTTGATTTTTATGTTACTCTGTCTAAGCGGTACTGTACCGTACTTTGTATATTGTTGTATATATTTTTTATGTGTTTCAGTTTTGAGTATTAAGCATTTTTATCTCGAAAATTCGATAGCTGTATTCTAAAGATTAAATTCCTCAGTCACACAGTCAATTCACACAATAATACTCTTTCTGTAACAACTTTTTGCCATCGTAGTTTGTAACGTCTTATTTATTATTAAATTATAAATTTTTTTGCTTGTTTAATAAAGTTTTAGCTATAAAGAATTTCAATAATTAGTATTGTGGTTATTTTGTTGAACTATTTATGGTTTTTAATCCAAATTTTTAATATTCTTTAATTAGTCTTAAGTTCATCAAATTTAATTTTCATTAAATAATTTTTATGAAGAAAGGAATTTTACAACATGAAAATTAATTAAAAGTTACTGATAATTTTTCATTCTTGACTCAATCTGGGCTCGAACCCAGGCGTTTTTACGGACAGGTTACCCTGACATGTTTCGATTACAACCACTCAATCTCCTCAGAGGGCTTGCCGTTTAACAATCGCAGCAATCGACGACTGCTGACGTCATTAGTCAAACATCAAACCAAAGAATTTCTCTGAATATCTATCTTCCTCTTCTATATATATAAAACAGGATGTGTGTATGTATGTAACGTATGGACTCCAAAACGGCTGGGCCGATTTTGATGAAATTTTCAGGCAATCTTCAGAATATTCTAAGAATACGGGTGACACTTTGAAGTCTGATTTTTGATTTCGGTCTGCGGGCGGAGGTGCGTGGCAAAATCCAATTTTCATATCGCACCATCAATGACATCTATATAATTTGGACGATTTTTTCTTTAAAATTATCGCCATGTTCTAACTTAGATTTATACGAAAAGAAAATTTTGCCCCGCCCACTTTTACGCCCATTTTTTTCGAATTACCTAAAATCCATCGATTTGACAAATTTTTCCTTCAAATGTTCGTATTAATCCATTTTAAGTTTTCATCGAAAGAAAAATTTACCACGCCTACTTTTACGCCCACTTTTTCTATTTAGCGCATAACTTGAGAACGGCTTGACCGATTTGGACGATTTTTTCTTTAAAATCATCGCCATGGTCCAACTTAGGTTTGTACGTAAAGAAAATTTTGCCCCGCCCACTTTTCGATTTACCTAAAATCAGAAAACGGCTCCATCGATTTGACTAATTTTTCTTTCAAATGTTCGTATCTTTCTAACGGATTTTTAAAATCGAACGCAAAAATTTTTCCAAATTTGGACAGGACAACGTCTGTCAGGTCAGCTAGTATTGCAAATTTTGGGTTTCTACACGAAGTTCTAACAAAATTGGAAATAAAAAAGAATAATGTCCGGTGTTCCAGGGGATATAGGAGACAAAAAATTTAAATCAGTTTTATTAAAAAATTAAGGATTTTCGGTACAAAAATATACTGGGAATATTTTGGAAGGCAAGCGCATTGTGAGTCCAATCGTATAAAATATATTCAGAGCAAATACTCAATTTTAAAAATGCTCCCTTAACATCTGTAGACGTAGAAAGATACTTTTCTATGAACAAGAACGTGCTGACTCCAAAAAGACAGACTTTTCTTTTCGAAGTGGCAATAAATTTAAATTGGTTTTTTTTAATTTTAGCAGCTTATTTTCATGTTTTTAAAAGCTTTTTTAAAGAGCCTACAACTATTTTTTAGTGCTTTTTTTTTGTTGCCCTAGTGATAACCGTTTTTCGAAGTAAGCGATAGTATTTGCGATTTATTGTTTATACCTTTGGGATCATTGTTTAAGTCAATTCAACTCGCTTTCCTGATGATCTGGCCTAGGCAACCAGTGAAATACACATACACCCAGAGAAAAATCATATTTAATATGGTCAGCTCCAACAAAACTATTGTTAAAGAAAATTTTAAACATATTGGCCCATAACTATAGTCATAAACAAAGCCTACTTTAAGAGTTCTAAAGTAAAGTTTTATAAAACATATGTTTTTGATCTACTATAGACAAGCAAAAGCATACTTTACACGTTAAAACCGGTGTTAATTTTAAAACTAGCTGAAGTTGTTTTTAACTCATTTAACAACAGCATCAGCTGTTTTCGTCAAATAAAAAAGTTCTTGCCAAAAGTTAAGAATGTTTATGTTACAAGATATTGGGCGATATTTTCCAATTATTATTGATTTGGAGGATATTTTTTATCTTTTAACACAAAATACATATCTATGTATAGGCCCTAATTGTGTTAAACGCAATGCCAAAAATTACAATGCAAGCAAAACAAAGTCCAAAATATTTTGTAATTTTGTTGTTGCTTTCTACATAAATTCACATTGCATTTTTAAAATTTTCAACGCTACAAGGTATGCAGTGTTTTATTTATATTTAAATTGGCAATGTCAGCTGCTTAGAGTTGCCACTTGCTTATATTTTCTTGTATGTTGTATGAAAAAATTACCTACATTTGAGGTGGCACCCAGTTAAAGTCGGTTCAATTTAAAACATACTTTAATTTCGACTATAGTAGCAAAATAATTAAAAGAATGTTTTTCTTTTAAAGTTGTTTTTAAAAAGAACCGACTTTAGTGTTTGACTATGATTATGGGCCACTATGGTAACTTTAACCTTATTTTTGTCACCAACAACCATATTATGCTTAAATTAGTCCTTTATCAAGAAGCCACAACCATATTATGATTGCCTCCGAACATGTTATGGTTAGTAAGTCTTAATTCAGTAAAATGGTTGACATTTGAATACCCTCCACGTATCACATACGGTATAACTTTTTTAATATTCATCTAAGATCCAATCAGGGGTCCTTAAGTAATCTTTACACACAGAAAAAAATACCAATGTAAAATTAACATGGAAAAATGTTGATTGAGAATCATAGTAAATTTTAGCAAAAGTATGCACTTACTTAAATTTATCATTATTTCAAATTAATTTTAAATGAAAAATATTAAAATAACCCTAAATTACGTTTATTTAATATTATTCACTGTTAAAAAAATAAAAAAAAATATTAATATATAAATAAATATGGATTCAATATTGAATCCATAAAAATCTGTTTCATATTAAAATCAAAAGTTTATCTTGTTAAATTAACATGCATACATACTTAAGTATGTACATTTTTTATTTTCATTTTTAATATATGTTATAAAAAGAAGACAATTCCCGTATTCTTTTAATTAAAATTATTTAGTTAAATAGTACATCAAGTTTTCAAAGTGGAATGATGACGAAAACCATATCGGGCGATTCTGCTGATGCTTCTGTTAACAAAGGAGAATACAAAATAAGTGAAACATGTGTTACAGGGTAAGTGTTTTGAATTATGCTTAAATAAATGCATATGTTGTCTCTGAAGCTTCTTCACACTGTTAAAACACACCCAAACCAATTTGATTCTACATGAAATTCACGTTGTTTCAACTTGAAATAACTTTCATTCAACGTGATTCCGATTGTTATTTCAATATAAACTACATTTTGCTCTAACTTTACTGCAATGTTAAATTGACATGAATTATAGTTATTTCAAAAGAAAAAAAATGTTGTTCGCAGTTATTGTAAAATCAGGTTGAATTAACATGAAAAACGTATGAAGCAAAATTACCACCGAACAATTTTAAATCAACCTTGTTTTCTACGTTTTTAACTTGATTTTTTTCTGTGTGTAGTAGACTTAGCCATGTCTGTCTTTTGTCTATCTTTCAGTCTGTTGAAACGACTCAAAATAAAAGAACAAAATTGGTGTCAAATTGTGTCAAATTGTCGTCCTAAGCAGTTCGATATTTATATCAAGTAAAATCGGTTCAATAAAATAAGAGTTATCAATCCAAATGTGGAACCACCATCCTTAAAAATGGACAATTTTGTTACAAGACTAAGCTAAATATTGGCGGAACACCCACATTAATATAAGACTTTACACAAATTTGTTCTATTAGTTTAGAAATCATACCACAAAAGTTTTTGAAGATCAGCTAATAATTTACCATAACCTCCAGCCGTAACGAGTAATGCTATTGAAATTATATAAATTTTGCTCTCAGAAAACCTACGATAATAAAATTGGGTATGTCACAATTTTATGAGACTACAAATCACACTGTCAAAATTGTATTCTAAAAATTAAATTAAGGAATTTCCTCCCGAAATTGAAAGTACAATTCATTTTTAATTTTCAATGTTGTTTCCAACAGCAGATTTTTATCTTAAGTCGTTCCTCTTCGTTTTGTAGCTTTTCAATAATTCAGTTACTTTTAAGTTAATTTATATGATTTTTGCAAAATTTTGTTATTCATTTCCCGGTCTTTCCGATTTTTCTACCACAAAAAAAAAAGTATTTGGAAAACTATGCATATTAAAAATCGTTTACAAATTGAAATTAAATAAAACAAAAACTAAACAAAACGAATACAACAACTAAACAGAATAGTATCCAATAGGAAATTTTGCGGGAAATTAAGTGCAAAACAATTTGTATTCAAGTTCCAATTTCAAGTTTCAAGGGGTGAGATATACTTTTGTTTCACCCAATACGAAATTTTGCTGGAAATCAAGTGCAAAACAGTTGGTATTCAAGTTCCAATTTCAAGTTTCAAGGGCTGAGATATACTTTTGTTTCACTTTATTTCAATAGAATTCTCCAGTAAAATGGGAATTTGAAATCAAGTGAATATTAGTGAAATATTTTGAAATTTGAATAGCATTTTAAAATACGTTTGAACTACTTAAGTTTATTTCCAGTTAAATTTTAAACACTTGCGCCTGTATTTATAAAAAAATTTAAATTGAATAAAGGTTTACAAAACAAATTTTGTATTAAAATTCTCCTTAATAAACGTATGTTAAATTTAATAATCGTTTATAAATACGGGGGTTGAAATTTATTTTTTTTTAATGCTTGTAGGGATATTGTTTCCATTTATAAAAAAAAAATACAATTCACAGTACAGTGTGTTATACACATGTACTCGTATGTATGAGTGTACGTACATGTGAAGACGATTGGCAAAAAATATTCGTTGCAGACAATATTTGTTGGTTGGTCATTTATGTTTGTTGTCATGTTATAGTTGTTGCTTTTGTTATTCAGAGATCTGAGCTGTATTCTGTGATGTGTCCTGGACTACTTCTGCTATTTTTATGTTATTAAATAACGCTTGAGGATATTTTACATGCACCAAATAGGGCGCGGCTTCTATTTTATTTTTACATCTCTCTTCATTGTTTTGCTGGTGTAAAATTTTAGTTTTATTTAATTAAATTTGGTTTTCTTTTTTCAGGTCTATTAAAGCATCTTAATTTAACTCTTAAGCGAACGCCAGGTCCTGGACAGGAGTTTTTTTAAATATAATTATTAAATATATTAGAACGAAACTTTATGTTTTCCTCAATCAAAGTGATTTTTACAAGAAAATGAGAAAAAAGTGTAAATTTAAACACCGTGGGCGTGGCAAATGGCCAAATAAAAATGTTGTGCATATTGTATCTACCAGGGCCTGGTCAGGCCCAACCCTGTCATATTTATACTGTAGTAAATAAAATCAAAACGAAACATATTAACCCTTCGTCTTACTCATGAGTCCGGCCAGACCTTTTTCAATTTTAAATGTAAGTTTAGTATATTTAAAACTCAGGTAGAGACTTGAAATTTCAGGTACCCTTCTAGAATGTAGTTTACTATAAAAAGCTGAAAAAATATATCCTGGAAAGGATATATAAGGAAACTTATTCAAATATTTTACTGCACACATCACATTCGTAACACATGTGGTCTGGCCAGACCCATATATATTTTGTATAGAAAATGCCGCATTTTTAACTTTCTTTCTTGCTTTTTTTAATTAGTTTTTGTTAAATTATCTATTTTTTATTTAATTTTATTAAACACACAAACTAGTAGCTCCATCTAGTTCTCAATTTGAAAAAATCTAACAAGCCCAGTATCTAGTAACGTTCACAAGCTGATTTTTACATGTGCAAAGGAGGCTTATGACTTAGAACATAATACAGCTGCTGAGGAAGGTTATAAATTCACCCGTTCACAGCTAAACAGAATGATGATGTGGATTACTTTCCAAATAAGAACGATTCATCCGGTACTGAAAATAATTTGGTCATAAAACCAAATGAATCGTTTGCTTCTAAGGACGATGAAGAAGAACCACATGTACAAACTTGTCAAAAATACACTACCCATGATTATTTCTATGGTAAATATTGACCAAAATGGAATAAGCAGCAACTTGATGTTTGTATATGCTGCGTCAAAATAATATGCGTTTAGGAGTTGGGCCCTACTCTCTCTACTCCAATTCAGGCGCTCAAGAGATTTTGCACACCAAATATTACATTTATCATCATAACAAAAACAAATTGTTTTCGTGTATTTGCTTGAAAAGTAACGATGTTTGAAAATTTGCAAACGAATTGGTTCTGTTTAAAATTGAAAATGGAATGTTCATATACTCCGAAAAGTTTTTTGTTCAAAGTGTTCAGATTGCCAGCAACATTCTAAAATTAAAATTAGATGTTTCAGTTGCTAAGGAAATCCATAGTGCTAATGCATTTATTTTATATCTCTTTTTTATTACAAATAAATAGCATTGCATATTATAAACATGTTATATACATTTTATGATATAAAACGATCTTATTTTTCAGTTTTTAGAAATATTTTGATAAATCAAAATATGTTAATTTGTATATTTTAATTAAAAGTAACATGAATATGTACGCATATTATTTCATATAATGAATTTCATATTTTATTGAAATTATAAATGTGTATAATATAACATTTAGATAAAGAAAATTGTTTTTTTTATTCAAAAGTTGGTTGGGTCTGGCTAGACTCATGCGTTACGAATATGAAAATAAAAACATGTGTAAGACCGAGGGTTAAAAAGCATACGCAACACATTAGAATCCATTATTTACTTTTTTTTCGAAAAATTGTTCTATTTGACAACAAAATGTTCCTGCTATAGCCATAAAACTCCATACATGTAAATGTAGTCCCAGCCAAGCCCAGGGGTTCGTTAGCCACAAAAAGCTCCATACAAAATACAAGAAGTCCCAGCCAGGCCCTGGGGTTCATTTGTATAAAATCCTTTTGGTGTTTGCTTAAGGGTTTAATAAAATTAAAAAGAATAGTCGTGCGAAACCGACCATTTGATTCCCTACAACATAATATACAAAGACACATTTTGGAGATTTTACCTTATTTGGTACCCATGGTATGAGATTTAGATTCATATTACAGTAATTTGTGTCAAATATAATTAAAATATCAACATCTATATGATATTTTTTCGTCTTTAAGCGATTTTGGAGATGGGGTTTATATTGGCCTATAATCAATTTTGGAACAACTAGTGCAAACTTTTGCCTTTATAACCGTTATTACGTCATGTCAATAGTTATCTTTGCCATATTTTATATCAATATCAGCATTTTTAGGTAGTTATGGCACTTTAAGCTATTTTCTGCAGTATGATGGTGTGGTCAAATATATACCAATTTTAATGAGATACATTTGGAACAAATTTAATCTTATTACCAACATAATAAGATATAATTCCGAAAAAAAGTTTCCAGGGAGCTCAGTGAAATTAAAGACCGATTCTTACTAATTCCAATAGGATTCGTCCTTATGACAATTGAAACGTATGTACTCAGTGTCATCAAATTATCTTTAAAATTGCGAACTGAAGGTACTTTGGTTATATGGACAGACAACCAGCCGGACGGACATTGTAATATCGGCTCAAAAGTGATTCTTGGTCTATTGGTTTACTTAAAGATGGTACTTGAACCAAAATTTCTTTAGTGTTGCACACATCAGGACACACGCGTATAATCCTGACCACTATTGTAGTGTGGGTATAAAAATAGTTACTAACAAATATATAGAAAGTAAGACTGAGAGATGGACAAGCAAAATAAATTATTTTTTAGATCAGCTTTTACAAATTTATTTTGCATTTATGAGCAAAGTTTTAAAAATTTGTTATATCGTAAATGAAACACTTGAGCCAAATGGGGCAAAATAATAGTTGCATGTAAACGATTAAAGAGCAGAATATTTTTCGTTACAACTGGCTTTCAAACTTCTTTACGATGAGCTGCTATTATGTCCATTGTAGCTTGTAGAATTGGGCTGCTGGTTAATTTTATCTTTTCTGGTTAATTTATTTTAAAATCAACTCTTTCACTGGCAAATAAGCCAAATTAGGATAAATCAAGAAATCGATTCAATGCATACCTAGATTTTAAAAATTCAAATTATAATGACTTATCTTAATTTTAATTAACATGAATGTTATTGTGCTTATTAATTAAATAAAAATGTAAAAAACGGGATCTGTAAATTAACTGCGGGAAATTTGTGTCAATTGTTCCAACAAACTGGTCCAGGGATTTGTGAAAATAGAACAAGTACCAAAAGAAAGAACTCATGACCAATGAAAGAACAAAACGGTAGAAAATGTAATGAATTACAGTATAGTCTGTACTGGTGGTGTGACTAATTTTTTTGGGACTTTCCTAAATTTGGTTCTTAAATTCTAGGATTTGTTTTATTGAAAAAATACTACATTGTAATAACTAACACTACACACGTTCGTGGGGTTATGGAAAAGTGACGCGAATACAAATGAGTAATCATATTGTACACACAGCCAATCCTTTTCAAATGACAACCTCACCCTCTGTCCAGAAAGGACTTGGTGACCCCTGTTTTTGACAAACGAGGCCCTGTCGACCGATCTTAGGCGGTATAACTTTAACAACCGCACAGAGGAAATTCTGTTGCCAACCTGGAGTGTCAGCGAACCCTGAATGGCCAAAGTGCGTCTCAGGAAGTAGGAGATCGCGAATGCTGGATCCTCTGAAATACTGGCTCCAAAACACAGCACGTTTGGGTGCTTAGATAGCAGCCCTATCACCAAACTAGGGAACGAAGGCTAGCAACCTACGTTTCTGAACTTAAATTGCTAACGAATCGCTAAAAATTAATCAAAATAAACCGAATTACTCGATGACGACATTTGGCTATCGTATACGGACTATGATTGGATTCTGGAACGTAAGAACCCTGAGAGACAACGACAACATCAACCCAAATATGAATTCCAAATTCCTACAAGTTGAGCGCGAAATGCTAAGATATCGCATATCTATTCTGGGTCTCAGCGAAGTACGCTGGAATGGTGCAGGTGAATATAAGCCACCCACAGGTGACACTATATTCCTATATTCTGGTAAAGAAGTTGGAAGTAACCATGAATCCGGTGTTGGATTACTGCTAACTACCAAATCCCACCGAAGTCTTATGTCGTGGAAACCAATTTCCGACAGAATTATCACCGCCCGTTTTAAATCTAAGGTCAGAAATGTATCCCTGATACAATGCTACAGAAGGCGCATCAGAAGAGATGAAGGACCGCTTTTATGGTCAGTTTAATGCGGTCTGTGATACCATACCTCGTGGTGATATTATATGCGTATTGGGGGACCTTAATGCAAAGGTTGGTTCTGATAATGCCTCACTTAAGCACGTAATGAGTACTCATGGCTTGGGCACTCGCAATGATAATGGTGAACGTTTTGTAGAATTCTGCAACGCAAGGAGAATGGTTATAGGTGGAACACTTTTTCAGCACAAGGACTGCCACAAGGTGACTTGGCGATCCAGTGATCAATATGGAACTGCCAATCAGATTGATCATTTTGCCATAAGTAGAAGATTTCAGAAATGTCTGTTAGACGTCCGAAGCAAAACTGGTGCTGATATTGGTCAAGCTAAAGACCATTTCTTAGTAATAGCAAAAATCCGTCTACGCACATCTGCTATTCTTAAGAAAGCAAAAGCAGTTCGCCCAACAAAACTTGCTGTTGAACGCCAAAGAATGGCACCATTAGGTCAAACTTTAGTTCTCAGCTACGTGAAGCTGTTAACCAAAATTATATAACAGCTCAGGTCTGCGTCACTGCCAAGTGGAATGCTTTAAAAGACACCATTGTAAATTGTGCAAATGTCTCTATACGACCGGAACCAAAAGGCAGACAACCGTGGATGACAAATAACACATGGGATACTATACAGGAGCGTATTGATATTAAATCAAAATTGTCGGCAACTGAACATCTTACGCCCGAAACTAAGACGCTCTTGAAGGCAAAATATAAATCCATGCACAAAATTGTGCAGCGTGCTGTCCGAAGAGACAAACGACGACATACCGATCTATTGGCTAGTGAATCTGAAAATGCTGCACAGGAAGGGGACACCCGTACTGTCTACAAGATCACCAAACAACTAGTCGACAGAAACATGACCATACAACATCCTGTCAAAGACAAAAATGGAAATCTTCTTAACACCGATGAAGAACAGTTGGCCCGATGTAGGCAACACTTCTCCGATCTGCTTAATACCGTGATTGATCCCACACATTATCAAGATCATCTACAAAACCACCAGGCAAATGCTAGAATCCGAACATCAACACCAAGCATCTCAGAAATAAGCGCTGCTATCAAACAGCTACCTAATGGGAAAGCTCGATGGTATTCCGTCTGAAATATATAAGGCCGATTCTACTCTTAGTGCTGAAATTATTTTTCCATTGATCACCCAGGTGTGGGAGCAGGAGTCTTTTCCGAGCGAATGGAAGGACGGCATAATGGTGAAGATTGCGAAAAAAGGAAATTTGAAAGATTGCAACAATTGGCGGGGCATATGTGTTTTACCAGCAATTTCAAAGATTATAACAAAAATAATACTCAATCGCATAAAGGAACACCTTGAAAACACAATTACCTCGGCCCAAGCCGGCTTCCGTAGTGGTTTCTCGTGCGCAGAACACATAAACACCATTCTAATTATCATTGAACAGTGTGTCGAACATAATTCAACTCTTTATCTACTTTTCATTGATTTTGAAAAAGCGTTCGACAGCATCAATCGTAATTGCATTTGGAACGCTCTTCGTAAGAGAGGTATCCCGTCAAAACTAATAGCATTAATAAAGGAGAGCTATAATGATGCTAACTGCTATGTGTTACATAAGGGGAAGTTGTCTGAACCTTTCCAGGTACTAAGTGGAGTGCGGCAAGGATGCATACTATCGCCACTTCTGTTCTTGCTTGTCATTGAGGACGTATTGACATCAACCTCATTTCAGCGTAGGGGTGTTCAATGGCGTATAGATAACTCCTTTTTAAACTACCTTGCATATGTAGATGACATATGCCTTCTTTCGCATAGAGTTCGTGATCTGGAGATGTCGATGGTTGACCTCCAGTCAAAGTTGGATGGTACAGGTCTAAAAATAAACACAACAAAAACAAAAGGTCTCTCCATACAAGATAACTCTCCGGCATCTATTAATGTAGGTGATAACAACTATGCCATTGTCAACGAACTTTGTTATTTGGGTAGCATGATTACCGCTGATGGAGGTACTGAGATTGACGTGGAGGCAAAAATCAGTAGAGCTAGAGCAGCATTTGGAATTCTAGCACCAATATGGCAAAACAACAACATTAGTCTTCGAACAAAACTGCGAATTTTTGAATCCAATGTAAAATCAGTTCTTTTGTACGGATGCACAACATGGAAGGTGACCAGTTTAATTACAAGTCGTTTGCAAACTTTCGTCAATCGCTGCCTCAGACGAATACTTCGAATCTTTTGGCCAAATGTTATATCGAATAGTGAGCTACTTCGTAAATCAAATCAGATAGATGTGGCTACTGAGATTCGAAAACGAAAATGGCAATGGATTGGTCACACACTTCGACGTCCAGATGAGAATATCGCCAAGCATGCGTTACGTTGGAACCCGTTTCATCAAGCAGGACGAAGAGTTGGAAGGCCTAAAATTACTTGGAGACGTTCCACCGAAGCCGAAATGAGATCTGTGGGTTTAACATGGAACGAAGCTAGAAATGTAGCCCAAAACCGAGTACGGTGGAGAACGACTATTGTTGGCGCCCTATGCTCCAGTGGGAGTTAAAGGAACATATATATACACACGTTCGTTGAGAATAGATGTGTGACTGGACAAATGGTGTCAATTGACCCCTTCCGATGACAACCCCATGTAAAAGTGATACGTCCTATTCATATTAAGTGCTAGAACTAGAATCGGTCTCAACCACCAAGGACCTATGACGGGACTACTTTGGTGTCAATACGCTTCCGTCTAGGGTATTAACACTTTCTATTTGATGGGTAATCTTTTATTTTTTTCATTACATTTAACAGCTCATAAGATTTTGTAATGTGTTTGCAAATTGAAAGTATTTTATTCTTTCAATTAAAATTGCTTGTAATAAAAAATTATTGCTTTAATTAAATTAACTTTTTACTTAAATTTCTTTAAAAGACTTCTGTCTGACGTGCTAAGTTCCCAATTTTTTCATATTTGATAAATACACTGAGATTTATTTTTTAGGGAAAGCTAGCTTTTATGCGCATTTCAGTGGTTGCTTAGGCCAGCTCATCAGGAAACCTTTTGCAAAGATTTTAGAAAAAATAAAAAAAATAATATACAAATACGACCTAAAAGCGAATAAGTCTTTTTACAAGAAACAAGAAGAAGCAACTAATAAATTAAAAGATTTAATCTAGATATTGAAGAAGAGTTTATTAAATAAAAATATTTATTCGCGGTGGATCGTTTTTATTGTATTTCTTTGTAACTGAAATGAAATAAAGCTAATGGAATTTGTGTAATAAAAGTTTAAAACTTGTTTAACCCTAGGATTACCCTCTTGGTCTAGCTAGACCAAATTTGCTTTTTGCTTTTAATATTTTTCGAATATAAAAAAAAAAAAACAGAAAGATGAATTGAAAAAAATTATATGTTCTGAATGGAATTGAAAAAATTATCGCCCATTATGCGCTTAGTGTAATTTCACTACAAAACCAAAACGCAAAAGTGAACCAAATTTGCAATCATGTAAAATAAAATATTGGAATAATAAAATTATATAATAAATTCGTATAACTTAAAATAAAAAGAATACGTTTAATAAAAAATAAAGTGCCCTGTAAAAAAGGTGGTATATGATCTTTTTATATTGTGTTTATTTATGTATAGGATTTTTTTTAATAACGGCGACTTTTGCCTCAAAGAGCAGCAGAGTATTCGCGAAAATGTTTAATGTTTCAAACAAGCCATAATATTAATTAAAAGGCCCTAAAAATCGACAAACATTGCTAAACTAGATGACCCGTGCGAATATTTCGCACCGTTAGTTGTCATTTTTGTAACATAAAATGAAAATAATTAATAGAAATTTTAGTCACTTCAATACATTTAAAAATATAATTTTTAACAATGAAAATATTAATTTTTCAATTTCTAATTATTTTTCGTCATTAGTGATAGAAATAAGCTTTAAAATGAGACATCATTCATTAAATTTGATGCAGTGGTATGGGAGATATTTGCAACCGACAAAAAAAAGTGCTTTAGAAATAATATATATGATAGCGGAAATTTGCAAAAATTTACTAACAGTGGCATGATAGCAGAGTTACACATTTATTAAATCGCTTCTTTCGCGAACATAGATAAAATTCGCGAAAAATTGAAACATTAAAAACAAACCCAAAAATTATTTGTAGTCAGCTAAAAAACAAAATGTTGTAGGAACAATTTGTTGTCAGGTGATAAAATCAAGGTATTTCACTTTTGTTCTCGTCAAATATTAAATAGCATTATTACAGGGTTGGCAAGATTTTTTATGCATACACCTTTTCTGAAGGTAATATTTTTTCTGTGGAAAAGAAAACACCATTACTTTTTGTTCAGTTGGGTTTTTTAGATATTCTATTTGTCGTCAGGCCAGAGCAAAAGGAGAAATTAGTGGTCAAAATTTATTGACAATTCTAGGGTAAATATTGAAAATGAGAAAAAAAATCGAATCGTTAACACTAGGGTTACTAATCCCTAGTGTTATTGTCAGGAGGATAAAAATAATTCAACAAACATTTTTTTACAACAAAGTTCAATACATAAAGAAATGTTAGTTGCAGATTCTTATTTAAAAAAATTAAACACAGATTACCTTAAAAACATTCAATGCATTTAAAACGTTCTTTTTAATAAGTGTTTTATTTCTTTAAATAAGAATATGCAACTAACAGGTTATCGGCCCAGACTTACGCGTTTAATATCGTTATAAATAATTTGTACTTTTTAAATAAAAAAATCGCCAGTAAATTAATAAAATAGAATGAGTGCAACTAATATGCAATTTCCCAAACTTTCAAACTCTAACTATCATACTTGGAAATTCAATATGGAGCTGTTATTGTTGGAAAGAGAACTATGGGATATTATTACTGCAAACACTACAGTTTATCCTGACTAAAAGTGGATTTTACGTGATGGAAAGGCGAGAGCTACTATTGGTCTTGCTATTGAAGAATCCCAGAAGGTGCACATCAAGAAGCTGAAGAATGCGGCTGTAATAAATATCGCCCAAAGAAAAATGGCCCAAAAAAAAATGAAAAATCGCTCAAATGAAGAATCGCCCAAAAGAACATGAAAAATTACCCAAAAAGTTATATATGAAATTTTGCCCAAAATAAAAATGAAAAATGACCCAAAAAGAAAAAACGAATTTTTTCCAAAAAAAAAAAAAATTAAAAATAACCCAATTTGCAAAACAGTGTTTATTATTTATATAAATTAAGTAACTTACAAATGTAAGAGAAAAATAAGTTTATTAAACATATAACGAAAACACTTTTGGGCGCAAGGATTTTCTCCCCTATGTTGTAACAAATACCGGCTGCGCTTACTAAAGCGTCTCGGCAAAGCCGGCCTTCGGCCGGGCGCAAGGTTTTTCTACACTATGGTATAACAAAAACCGGCTTCGCTAACTAAAGCTTCTCTGCATAGACGGCCTTCGGCCGGGCGCAAGGATTTTTTCCTCTATGTTATAACAAAGACCGGCTTCGCTGACTAAAGCTTCTCTGCGCAGACGGCCTTTGGGCGGGCGCAAGGATTTTTTCCTTTATGGTATAACAAGTACCGGTTTCGCTAAGTATGCGTATCCATAAGCACACGTCAATAAACAAAAACGAAGAAAGTTAGATGATGTTGCAGTAAAATGCTGTTTGGTCGGTTATTGTGAGGAATCAAAAGCTTTCGACTAGTAAATGTGAACAATATCAATTTTATCATCAGTAGAGATGTTGAGTTTATTGAGCCAAATAAATCTTCCATAAATGTCTGTTACGAGAAAGAAAAACCATCTGCTGATAATATAGTTGATTTCTTTATACAAAATCAAATTAATGAAGATAAGCGTCGGAAACACCGCAGTATGCAGAATCATCAATGTCTGAAGATTGTATTGAATTCGAATCGGCTGAGGAATGTCCTTCATCTTCTGTATCCAAAACCGAACTTTCATCATCCACACTTGAATTGCCATGTGAAAATTATGTACAAAAATGTTCCTCCTAAACGATATGGTTTTAAAGTCGGTGCAAGTATAGATCCTGTTACATATAAAGAAGCTTTGCCAAGGCCATATAGTGAGAATTGGGTGTTAGCCATGAAAGATGAAGTGAAATCCATATAGGATTATCAAACGTGGGAGCTTGTGGAAATGCCTGCAAGTGCTAAGTTAGTTGGCTATAAGTGGGTGTTTTAAAAGAAGAGATCTGCAGATGAAGATAAAAAATACAAAGCAAGATTTGTTGCTAAATGATTTTCTCAGTAATATGGAGAAGATTACGATGAAGTTTTTGCACCGGTGGTTAAACAATCAACTTTAAGAATACTGCTGGCAATCGCCATGAAGGTGGAAAATGTAAATATGAAAACAGCGTTCCTTAATGGTGAGTTAGGTACTGAAATTTATATACGTCAACCGGAAGGATTTGTAGAACTTGGTAAAGAAAACATAGTTTGCAAATTAAATTTATGGTTTAAAATAGTTAGCACGATGCTGGAATCTTCGAATTAATGAAGTTTTAATTAATTTAGTATTCAGAAGGGGAAAATTTGAACAATTTCTTTACGTTAAGACTGTTGGAAATTCAAAAGTCTACATATTAATTTACATAGATGATATAATAATTTCAAGAACAGATAACGTTTTAATCAAAAACGAAATAAGTAATTTAAAATGCAATTTTGATATAACAAAACTAGGTGATCTAAAACTATATTTAGGTCTTGAGATACATCGTTATGAAGAAGGAATATTTTATTTATCTCAAGAAAATTATATAAATAAAATTATAAATAAATTTGTGTTTTTTGATGCCAAATATTCTTCAGTTCCAATGGATCCAGGTTATTTAAAAGATTGCAATGATAGTTTTGTGCTAGTAAACAACAATTTATATAGGAAAGCTGTTGGATCTTTATTATATCTTTCTAACAACACAGAAACGTCTCAAGAAATGTTGTGCGTCTTACAAATCTTAGAAGAGTTTGAAATAAGAGTATCAAAACATATTATTTTTGAAGATAATCAAAGTTGTCTTAAGATAACACAAGAAGAGAAAATTAATCCAAGAAGCAAACATACTGACGTTAAATAATATTTTGTAAGGGACTTATAAAGAGAAAATAGAATTATTTATAAATACTGTCCAACTGATCAGATGTTAGCAGATTTATTTACTAAGCCTTTGCAAAGAATTAAAATTTGTAAATTTAGAGAATTAATAGTACTAGCTTAGCTTAATATTTTTTTTTAATATTATGTACAATATTTATTACATTGAGAAGGAGTGTTAATATATTGTACATTAAACTGTTTATTAACAAGAAATTACACAATAATAATGAAAACAGTGGTTGCAACTATTCGACTGATGCAAAAAGACGAACAAATATCCGACTCATACCGCTGCCACAACGTTTACAATCTTAGAATATGTGTCACTTAAAACGAAAATACGTTGTTGCATCTGAACTGCGTTAACAGTGATTCGTACGATCCAAAAAAAAATTTGTATACAAAGATTTTAAATTATATTCTTATCCGATCAAGTGATATATATTAACATGAAAAAATAAAAAGACGTTAATGGCGATGGATTAACCACACGTTAAGAAGATCAAGGTACGACATAACAAGAAATGCCATAGACTGGAACCTGCAAAGAAGTCGAAGAAGAGAACGGCCAGCACATACGTGGAAAAAGCAAATTAATGTAGAAGTTGCCGGAATGGGTTAAACCAGGGGCGAAGTGAAAGCGTTGGCACAAGACAGGAATTTGTTCAACTTATGCTCCTATGGCCCTATGCTCCTTGTAGGATCAATATATATATAAATGTTTTTAAACCAAAATTTTGATTTATGTTGCATTTCTATTCTTTTATGAATTTTAAAAGAACGAACACACATATTTTTAATGTTTTGTTTTAATCTTCAACGATATCTCTTAAACTACTGAGCAAATTAAAAACCAATGTAAGAAAGGCTTAAAAAAATATCGTTGACGAATTTTTAAATTTTTTTTAACTGTTATTCCAATATGTAGCGGAAGTTCGTTAATTTATTACACAAGGGTATATCTTAAAACAACATTCAGTTTTAATCAACAAAAACCTGGTTCGCTTGTGTAACCCTGCCTTTACACATGCAAGTAATGGCATGCCACTGTTGTATACATATTATCAAAGAAAATTTGTTCGAAATAGTCGAATCTCATGCCATTAACTTTTGTGATTACACATGCCACTACGAGTTTATTTTCAAAATGTCGTAGAAGCGTCAACTTGAGCAATTTCGTTTACTTCTCAAATTAAAAAAAAGTACCAGAAAACAAAAAAGAGTTACGGAGTTAATCATCATTGCAAATTTTTCGAAAATTTTTTCATTTATTTATATTTACATTATTTTAACGATATTTATGCTCTATTATTAACAAACTTGCTTTTATTTATGCGCGTTTTAAAAAAATTAATCATAATAATTCTTTGTTAAGTTAAAACTTCAATAACAATTTGACAACAATCCAGTAAATGTGAATTAAATTTTTAACAGGGTAACATTGCTTATCGTTTTTACATTTAGTGGCATGCAAGTGCCAAATTTTCACTCGCATGCAATTTTTGCTGCCACTGGAGCTGCCATTGCGAAAAATGTGAGTGTATTAGTAAAAAAGTGTGAGTGTATTGAGTTTTTCGAACTGGCAGTGGCAAGTGAAAATGCTAGGTAATTCAGAAAGTAGCAACGCTGAGCATACATAATATTTAATTTAATATTATTCATACGTATTATTACACTATTTCCAAATTCAATGCAGCTTAACATACTTAATATAGTATCGGAAATATCTCGTTAAGACCAAAATTCATTATTCAAAATTAAGATTTTGCAACATTTCCTAGCACTAATAGATCATCGGCTTCCATTGGGCCACAAACAGCATGCTGATTAAAACGTTATTTTTTTAAAAACCTCTAATTTGTGATAAGTTTGTTAATGTCCAGACTTGCAATATTTGTTGCTCCAATTCCTGAGCTTATTAGTGAGAGAAGTGAGAATATTTTAGAGGGGCAATCATGTCACCAATCATATCTAGAATTGCTGCAACAAAAATTTAAGTCTGGACGATGAAAATGCAACAAAAACATAATTATATATCATATAAATTCTGTATGAATGTTGTCGCTTACGATAAAATAGTTTTTGTGACCATAACATTTTAAGAGATGAACTAAGTTATTTAAAAAAACAACGAAAATTGAAAATGATGTAAATTTTTTGCGGTAATACCTCGTTGTCATGAAATTTTTTTTTTTTTTTTTGTTTTACATTAAACCTAATTCTTAATTAAAAAAATAAAGTGTGGTTTTTTGTAGGTCAACTTTGCCCAATAAAGAAAGTTCATCCATCTTTTATTTGTTTATTCTGTTTTACATTCAATGCAGGGCTGTCAGATATGGCGATTTCTCGCCAAACGTGGCGATGAGATTTTTCATTTGGCGACTGGGGACTTTTGTGGCGATTTCTGATATAACTGGCGATTAACTTGGCTATTTTTACCATTTATATTATTTCGGCGATTTTGTTTAACAGCTTGTTATTTTTTGTTACCATTACTAAGTCTGTGTACATACGGCTCATGTCTTATTGACATGATTGCTACTTTATAGGCGAGAGGGACGAGGGGAAAAGAAACGAGTACACAGATGCATGTACTGTCTTTACGTTTTGCTTTCTTATTCGTTGCTTACTTTTGTTTTTGCTTTCAATATCAAATAAAACAAAATAAAAAACATGTCGTCAACATGACATGAATCATTATTGTTGAGGTTTTTTTTTTGTTTTCCTCACGGGCTAATACGATCAATCGTTTTTTTTACCAAATGTAATTAAAAAACATTTATGGTTAATTTATTTTCTTTTCCCAACGTTTCATTTGAACACCAATTCATGTTCAAAGAAAACAAGGGAAGAATCTTGCCAATAAGACAATACGATCTCCATTTTATGTTATTAAAAAAAAAAATTACAGAAACAAAACAAAATTTACTTTCGCCGAATTTTTATTATTTTTTCTCAGTTTTTGGCGATTTTTGACTCACATATTTTACTAGCGTTTTTTGTATGCAAAATTTAATTAAGAAAAAAAAAATATTACAAAAACTGAACCAAATTGACTTTTGGCGATTTTTGGCTATTTCTGACATCCGGTTTGGCGATAGAGCTCAAAAAAATCTGACAACCCTGATTCAATGTGAATTTCGGAATGATTTTTTGAAATAATTTTATTGCATGCCGTAAATCTTAGTGTTGACTTATATAGTGTTGGGCAATTTCGACACATGTTTCACAAAGTGTGTTACTTTTTTTGTACCGTCATTACGAAAAAACCTTGAAATAAAAATAACTATACATATAGTTATTTAAAAAAAAATCATTGACTAGAAATAAATACTAATATTAAGCAATAAAACCTGTTTGGGCAATTTGACCCATGAATATAGGATAAGGATTAAAAACCGAAATTTCTACAAAAAGCATGTCCTTTATATTGGCCTAAATTCTAAAAAAAAACTTTATATTTAAACACGGGCTTCTAACTGCAATAGTAAGTATTTTTAGTTTGTTGAAACGTTGCCTGCTTATTTTGAGAATTGTCTCCCTCACAGTTGAAGCAGTGCAAAAAATAAGGTAAATTAAGAGAGAAAACACACACAAGCATACTTAATGTATAAAAGAAAATGACAGAAAAGCACAGAGCAAAGTGAAAACATTATAAGCTGAAGATTACTTTATGTCGCCAGCAGGTGACAAACAGTCAAAAGTGGCAAAAAGCAAAGTGTACCTCTTGAGTCAACAACAAACGTTATTTGAATTTTAAAACAGCTTAAATGGAAAAAATACATACATACAAGCACTTGTGCTTATACAAACAAACACACACACACACCGGAATAAATATTTTTCGCCTTTCTGTGTGTCAGTGTTTGTGTGTGTGTGTGCTTATATATTTTAATGCATTTAACTTAAAGGACTTAAGCCAAGTTGCAAAAATTATTAGAAAAACAGCGTGCAAACATTCATTCTTTCAAACTACAAATGTTCAAGTTAGTTTTATACAGAAGTGTAAAATAGAAATGCATTCAAAATTTAAAAATTGTTAGACAAACATGCAAGAAAAGAGAACCACACGAAAAAATGAAACGTGTTGGAAATACTTATTAAAATATTTTTCAAGGAAAATAAAACTTTTCTATTTTTCTTTTATAAAATTCAAGACTTTAATCAGGGTTTTTCTTAAAATTTTTTAGTAAAGAAATCTGAAGTGGTAGAAGGAACTGTTTTATTTTTGTTATGATGTACGTATTTATGATGAACGTATTGCCATCATTAATAACAGGGTAATTGTCGTAATGGAGACGCAGTTATATAATGACAATTAAACAAAAATCAGATAAAAAAGAAAACATCAAAGAAACACATGCACACTAGACTGGTCGCAATTTTTTTTTAAATTTAATTGTTTGCGCTGCTTAAAATATGAGGTTTGGTGTAAGAAATCATGATCTAATTTTTCAGGTCAATCCGACGGTGCCTAGCCGTGCCGGGTGGGGCGCAAAGTTCCCCATATTATAAAAAAAAACATTTTTTCGTTGGGAAAAGAGATAATCGTACAATGAGAAAACGGCCATTAGTATGTCAGGATGTTTGCATGTATGTCCTATTCTTTCCGCAACTTTCTGAAGCCATCTGATGACATAGGAAGCTGAAATTTGGCACACTTAAAGTACTTTCTCTGCGGAAGATCGTAACGAAGCCATATTTTTGATTTTCGGCTTTTTAACTAGTATAACTATAAAGATCTGATAGAAAAGATGTTTTTTTTTTATAATATGGGGAACTTTGGGCCCCACCCGGCACGGCTAGGCACCGTCGGATTGACCTGAAAAATTAAATCATGATTTCTTACACCAAACCTCATATTTAAAGCAGCGCAAACAATTAAATTTAAAAAAAAAAAAACAAAAAAAATTGCGACCAGTCTAGTGACCATATTAAAACAAGTTTTTTCTCTGCGTAACCGTAGAATGCATAACCAAACAATTCCACACAAACGCTTAACCAGGGTACCCGTGTACCCCATTACAATTTTTAGCCATTAACAGCCTGTTCATTGATTTCGAACATTCACGTTTGCATAGAAATTTATATTTAAAACAAAAACAAAATTCGAAAATTTGTTTTTGTTTTAAATGTATAAAACAGCTCTTTACTCGCTCTTTTTTTCATATAAAAACTATTGGGTACATGGGTACCCCGACTATGGGTTTGCTTAGGATTCATCTATGGAAGCTAATAGTTATGGGTGAACCGAATTTCATAAATGGTCCGAAGTTTCAATACTTTATTCGTGTATTAGTTTTGCAGCAAGAAACCTTTGAAGTTGCTAGTGGACACACGGGTACCCGGTTATGCATTCCACGGTTAAGGGCATGGTGAAATAAACAGGTGGCAGCACTACGCCAGATGACGATTTTTTGCTCTTGCATTGTTTGTCTAGGTTTATGTTAAAGTTTTGTTTATGTTTACAAAAAGTCCACGTTTTGTGCAGTGATTATAGTATTTTATTAAAGTGTTTGATAATTTTAAATTTAAATAAATAAGATATTGACCACAGTTAAATAAAAATTGGCTAAAAATTTATTTATTTCATCCCGTTCAGCGGCACGCTTTGATTTTTGTTTAAAGTATTTTTTTGACGTAAACGGTGATATAATTTCCATTTTTGTTGTAATGTTGTATTTGTTGCCGTAACGATGCCATCTGCTTATTCCACCATGGTTAAATAAAATAATAATTAATAATTTACAAGTTCGAACAATTTGAGACGATAGCAGAGTTGTATTTACGAACAAGTTTGATGAAAAGTTCTTATACGAAACAGAGAGTTGATGTTTTGAACGGAATTTATTGTTTTTGATAAAAGGTGTGTTCTATGGTAGCAAAGTTCTATGGTGAAATGAAATTGGTTTGTGGTAGAAAATTTTCATATTTGTGCTGTGTGAAATTGTAACATTTTTGACAACGTAAAATTTTGACATGAAGAAAAAAACAATAACTGATAGTTTTGTGAAAATGAATAAATTAAACATACGTTTACCAATAATCATTTCAATTATGTTGGAAATGAGATCGTAACAACTATTTGACGAATTCGTTCTGATATATTAACAACTTTCACAAAAAAGTGGGGGCAAAAAAGCTTATACATATTTAAATATTTACATCTTGTATAATTCTTTTTAATTTTTTTTTGCCACTGGTCCTGCTTCCATATTATTTTTCTACAAAAATTTCTACACTAATGTCAAAATTTATATCAGCCCCTAGGGCTAGTGAAATTTTATTCACCTCAATAGTGTCAAAATTTTACTTCCATGAGTACTTTGCTACCGTTTCACACACACCCAAAGTATAAAAAACTTGCGTTAATTTGAAATAAATAGTGCGAAAATCGTAATACACAGTAAACATTGCTCGAACTTGTAAATTTTTTCTTTCGAATCGAAATACACGTAAATACAAACAAATGTAAATCGCGTCAAACTACTTCGAGACGTTAATATTTCTTTAAAATCTCCACTAATAAAAATAATTATCCATATAATTAACTCGACCACAAAATATAACCTCCCTTTATTAAAATTTTTGAATATTGCTTTTTTTTTATTTTTTGCTATATTTTTTTAAGTTATAAATTTAACAGTTTAATAAAAGAGCACAAGACTTGATCTCCATCCACTGCTGCCACAGTGTGACTGAACATATATAACAACCAAAAAAGAAAGAGCGAATGGGAACAATGTTACTTTCAAAACCTCATTTGCTAACCGAAACGTAATAATTTCAAGGTTGAGCAACGCAGCAGGAGATTCTCCTTTGTGTTTTAGGCATTTAGTTCCATATTTTAGGTAGTAATTAAAATTAATGAAAAATATTTAACAAGGCAATTTAAGGGATTAAATATCCAATAAATAGAAACAAATGTTTGCATTAATTTTTGTTTGTGCAAGAAATTGTTGATTCACTTTGCATTATTAACGGTATAAAATAAATTTTACTTACAAAAAAATCAATTCATGAAAAAAAATATATTAAAAATAAAACCCTATGCTTTCTGTTAAAACGTTTAAAGTTGTCTTTTATTTATTAAATGAATAATAGGCAATGGCCAGTTTTTTGCGGACGAGTAAATAAAAAAATTAGGACTTTCTTTTATAATATCTAAACTTATAATACAAGAGAACACTGTGTGTGAAAAATTGGTATAGTGATTATTTTATTATAAGTGCTGTATTTTTTCAAACATCGAACCTCGTTACTGTTCGTATTATTATCAAAATTGGTATTATGTGCGGTAAAATTGATTAAATTAATTGATAACATTTATTGAAGTTCACTTCCGATATAAAAATGTTTTATCTTCTTCAAACCGCTCGTTAAGAAACTCCAACAAAAAAAATTTATTCAAACAATCCATTTTATGTCTATCACATTCATATTATGGTTGTCCACAACCATTTACATTTTAAATAAACCGATTTAAAATTTAAATTTAACAATAACATTTTTCTATTTTACAACATAAAGATCCGTTTTCACAACTTACCGATAGCTAAAGGTAGCATTTGATCGGCCGAAAAAAAATGTTCCATTATTACAACTTTCTTTTACAAACCAGGTATGAACCTTAATCTAATTTATCGCTCACTTTAGGTTAACGTAAAGTTTTAATAAAAAAACACTTTTTTAAGGCCGGTTAAAGTCTACTTCAAGCTATTCGATAGTAACCACACAATCTCTTCAGAGGGGTTTAATCAATTTTTAAACCAAAAGGTATTTTAACTTTGGTAGATCGAAAATTTTTTTTGAATGATTACACAGGCCAACACTCAATTTAAAATAAATAAAATAAATAACACAGCCCGACAAAATTAAAAAAAAATTTTGCTTCTTTGAATTTGATTCTAGTTAATTTTGGTGAGCTGAATTCAAATCTGTAATCAGTTTGTCTCTATCAGCTCTAGTTTTCATGATATAGCTTATTTGTGTTTTTAAAAAAGATGATGTGACTGAAATGCAAATATCTTCAATAATTTTAAAGGGATTATGTAATTCTTTTTTTCTAGTGAAAGGTAATAATATTTGTAAAATAACCATGGATTGTTTGTGAAGATTAGTCAAGAATTGTCAGAGCTACAGGATCATTTTGAAGCAGTTGAAGCAGTCCACTGTAACTCTGTCATTTCTTGACCAATGTTTACAAATGACCCATGGTTATCTTAGAAATTTTATAACCTTTCACTAGAAAAAAAGAATTAAAAGAATTTTTTTAATTTTGTCGGGCTGTGTTATTTATTTTATATGATTTACAAGTTCTTCCTTACTTCTGTATTTTAGTTCTTTTCTATCTGTCTATATTTATGTATATATTTTTTCATATTTGATTGGCAACAATTTTTTTCTTGCAACTGTACAAATTATTGTGGTTAATATATAAAAATATTGACAACCATTAGAATTGTGGTTTTATGATGGTCCGTGGGTTCATTCCCACTCTCAGTGAGGTGAAAGATTATCAATGAATTTTAATTCACTTCATGTTGGTAAATTCCTTTCTTCATTAAAATAATTAAATGAAAATTAAATTTGATGAACTTGAACCTTAAGAAGTAACTTTAATATGTATGATATTTTTTTTTTTTTACCACAATAGTTAAGTTATCCGTTATCAAATGAAAAATTATTTTTCTACGTGTAATCGAAGGTACTGATAGTTTAACTTTTTGCAGACTATCGATAGTGTTCTTTCACTATATATATATATGTATATTTATTTATTTATTCTTCTATGAAATTAATCCTTACAGACTATTTATACGATATAAATGTTTACAACTCAAATAAAATAATTAATTCTGAACTTAACAAATTATTGTTTTACTTTTACTTACACTAGTGTTCGCCTTATGGTCAAAACTCGACCATAAATTTTTTTGTACATATGAAGAAAACATAATTCATCTAAGTATATATTTTTCCTTCAAAGTGAATCGGTTTGGCGAGGGACCAACCTCCGGTTCATATTTTATCTTCTACGTGAGTTAATTTTAATTTGTAAGTTCAATATAAAAAATACCAATTGAAAAAAAAAAAAAAGTATCAAAAAGTCTCCTTTATATATTGTCATCCACTTAGGACGTTGCACACGCAAAGAAAAAACATGGTTGTGGTAAACATATTCTAAGAGCAACATATTATGATAAGAATTATGATTGTAGTCACCATATTAAGATTATTATTGAATCATATTATGACTAAATATACTCGTACTATTACATCATAATATTTTCCCTTAATCATATTATTATTCTGTTAATCGTACTAAGTTAAGAAGTAATCAAATTATTGTCATGTTAATCATAATAAGCTAAGAATTTAATCATATTATTGTCATGTTAATCATAATAAGCTAAGGAGTAATCATATTATCATCATGTTAATCATAATAAATTTAGAAGCAATCATATTATGATACAACATATTATGATAAATTAAAATATTTTTGCATCGATTTTTTATTTTGTGGCTTTTTACAATTTTTCTTTATGTTAATAGCGGAGTTCAATAAAAGGCTTGCAAAAGAGCAAATGAAAAATCTGTGATTTTCATGGGCAACCGCGTATGTCCATTTTTTCGATTTTAAGATGTTGATGCCATATTGCCTAATTTTGAACGCTTTTTACATTTTTTTGAAAAAAAAAGATGGATTAATTCCGATTTTTTAACGTAATGACAAAGTTTAAAAAGTGCAATACCTAGCCCATAGTTTGATCTAGAATGGGTTTTCGGCTTGCCTATGAAAACCACAGAAATATCGTAGCACTTTTATAAAATATAACGAAATCTCTGTGTGTTTTGTTGTTGGATTTTACAAAAAAACTATGATATTAAATCACTAATACTTGAATGAACTCCGCTAATATTTTAATTTTTATATATCTTTAAACTTATTTTTTTATGGAATTTTATATTTTAATTAATTAACCGCTCACAAATAAAAAAACCACACAACTGCTTCAAAATTATTTTACAAATGGCGCTAACATAATATGATTAGGGTAAAAATAGTTTGATTGCATCTTTAACATAATATGATAAATATATAGCAAGTTATCATGTTATGGCTACTAAATATCATGATATGGTTGTGAGAAATATAATATGTTTAGAAAGTTATCATAATTAAGTTATTAGAAAAATAATTATTTTTCGGTCAACAATACTCGAATTCATAATTGCGATAAACATTGATATGTTTACAGTAACTGTAATATTGCTGATATTAAATAAAAATAACAATTATTTGTGTACGACAACAATATATTGTTACATTAAACGTAGTGTTGTTGCCGTAACCATGCCCAACCATATTTTTTCTCTGCGTGCTCGTTTAATTTTATGTTTATATGTCTAATATTAACGAAAATTAAGTACCAGCTGTTGAACGAAAAATTATCAAAAATCTCTCTTTACATGTTCTTGTTCATCCAGTTTAATGTATAATTTTATCTTTATAGGTCGAATATTAACGAAAATTCAAAAAAGTTCCAGATGAAAAACAAAAAATACCAGCAAATTTTATCTTATAGGTTATCACCCACTCAGGACCCTACACCTATAATATTATGTTTCTGAGTTCAATATTATAGAAAATTTAAAAATTATCATATGAAGCACGGAATAGTAAAAGAAAGAGGTTAAGTTTCCCGTATTTCCCCTTTTTTCTCCCCATAGAGGTTCGGATGACAAACAAAGGAAGATAGCGTTCTTAACTGTTTTGCCTGGCCTGATTTATACATAAGTTTTATATAGTCGAAATATTCGAAAACCGGTTTCTGAAAAATTTCGAATAATCGATCACCCTAATTTTTTGTTATTTGATAATTGAAAAAAAAATTTTATTTATTTATTTTGCATTTGTGTTAGTAGCATCAGATTTTTAATAAAATATATATAGTGCACTTCGGTGAGTAAATACCTTTCAATTGGTGTATATTTTGTTCAAATCGGTTTAAATATAGATGAGGAAAGTGTTCTTAACTGTTTTGCCTTAGCCGATTTATGTATAGATATATAGATTAGTATTAAAAAAAAAATCTATAAATCATTAAATTGAATACACATTCTCTTGAGGGGGTCAGTTTTTGCATAATTAGCTCTTAAAAACTGAACGGATAATGGTGAGAAGTGAGTGTTGGTCGTTGAGGAATGTTTAATGAAACATTGTTGATCAGAACAAACATCACCGTTAATAATATTCGTTAGAAATAATACATTTAAATCGTCGGGCTTTTAAGATTGGCAGCTTAACAAGGGCGAGTCTGTTGGTATATGATGGAAGATTTAATGGGTTCTTCTTCGTAGAACAGAACAACAGGAATTTTGCACAGATTCAATGCTGTCGATCATCACTATATTTGTTGATTTAATCATACGCTCAAATTTACGTTAACTCCATCCCTGCAAAACAAAGTTCAAAGTTGGTAACTTTAACATCGTTTTGTACACATTTGATTTGTGCATTTGTGAGTTTTTTATTGAAAGTGCTTTGTTTGCATTTTTTGTTGCGCACGCAATATAACACAATTGTGGAAAGTCAAAAGGCACACATTCTTATACTTTTGCATTCAAGTAGTCATTGACCACACGATGAGACGCTTTATTAACATTAACAACAATAACAATACACTGTACATACAGAAATCGCTTACGCTCTTTTATTTTCCGAGCGTAAAATAAAATTGTTTACTGAGAAACACTCTCATTCAGCGGGAAATATCGCAAGGCCTGTTTTGAGGCCTCTAAAGAGAAATAATATATTTATAATTGTGCAAGGCGAATAATTACAGGTGGTCTTAAAAGCTCTGCTGATAACTTTTTTTAGCTTTATCGTTGTTGGATGTCAAAATTTTGTTTATTATCTTTGTTTCTGTTTTGTTTTATTTTTGTTTTCTTTAGAAAAGATCAGTAATTAGACCTCACAATAGGCCTCGCAACCGCACATTTCACCCGCTGGGAATGTAAGAGATAAAAGTTATCTCACCAACACAATCATAATTGACACCACTGGTTTAGTTTCATATCAATTTTTTTTTTTTTTTTTTTTTTCTTGTACTAAATGGCAAGTGCTGAATGCCTACATGAGTAATAATTGCTTGATTTCTGGCTTTTTTGTTTGTATTTTTTTTTTTTTTTTTTGCCAAAACAATCATTGTCGGACCAAACACACAAACATCTTAATTGACAAACGAAGCTTAACGATGGTATAAAAAACAAAGCACGATGTGCATTATTTGAATGGCTGCAAACAAGCAGCAAATGTTTGCGGTTGCGCAAGTTTGATTGTATGACAGCAAGCGAGTTTATTTGTTGGTGTTCATTTAATGCGATTTTTTTGCAATCGCACAAAGCCGATCTCTGGTACATACGGTCCAAAATTATGGAAGCATACTCCAAAATAGGTCAGCCGACTATCAAAAGTTGTGTAGCTCGAGCGTGTAATGCCCCAACTAGCTGACAGTAACAATAACGCTGCAAATCTTTTGCTTCATTTTGTTGAATGTTAAGGAATTAGAACGATTAAAGTAACAGAAAGATGTTACTTAACCGTAACATTTAAATCTGTAGAAATTAGGTATTACTTACTTTTCTACTGCACGGTTATATAACTGTTACAGCTAACTAGCGGTCACGAATAACACAAACATTTTCGCCTTAAAGGCATTATTTGTTGCTGGTTTATCAGTATAATCCGTTTACGCAGATCCACAGGAAAAAATCGAGTTGTGTATAATCGCACAAACTCGGGGGCCAATTGGCGGTCCATTTTTCGGAATCAAATTTTGATTTCTATAATTACCTGGTCGCTGTCACCGTATGGCATATAGCGCCATCCTTTTTAATCCACATCTCGCTAGGATAATACAGTAACAATCTTAATTGACCGAAACGCGAGATCTGGCTTTAGTTTTAAGGAAATAAGGTAGCATGTGCGTCCAGGGTCTAAACAGCACCAAATGTTATGGAGTCAAAAAGTGAACATAGCAAGCTAGTTTGTTTTATAGCAGTGATAACCAAGCAACAAACAAAGTTTTTGTATACATATAAATTGCCGACATTGTCTGTGTAAAAAATACAATTATTGACTGCTCGCGAGCCTATGGAGTGGTTATGACTGTTTTATAGCTAACCATTTCATCCATTTCATTTCGCTGCAACTTTTGACGGTTCTTATTTTAAATTGTTTTTAAATTGTGAAATTTTAAACGCAGAAACTTTTTCTGTGTGACCGAACTTAAATATGTATTTTGTCAGATGAGAGTACACTCGCTTGTGTACCCCTTTAAATTCATGTCTTCCCTCTCGACAATTTATTAAGAATCGCAGCAACAAAAATCGCAAGATGTAAACGGGCACTAAGCAAACAAACAAAATTTCAACATCTATTTTATCAAATTTCAACTGCATTAACAAAAATTTAATCAACACCGTGGATACTACATAGATGTTGTATTTAAATAATTTACTTATGACCACCTCTTGGTTAGAATAACCAACTTCAATTCTATATGGTTATTTTTGCTAATTAGCTTTAATAAAGGTTTACTTTTAAATGTTTATCAAACAAGTTTTTAGATTTGGATTGACCCATTTCAAGTTAAAAAATATCCAAGGACCCTAAATAATAATTATGCTCATTTTCAGGTACCTTAAAATTGTCCACTTTTAAGAAATATTCTAAAAAATTGCTCATAATTATTATGTATAATGAAAATAAATATTTGTTAAACATAACTATTATATCCAATTAATATATTTTTACATACACATTAAAATTAGTTATAACTGTTATGTTAGCCAGCAAAAACTTACATTGCAAAGTAATGAGTTAAAAAGCTAATATAACGACTCTTCACTACTTATACATTGGCATCTTAACTCATTATTTTAACACGGTGATGTCATTGGAGGCAAGTACTTACCACCCTCGCTTACAAATAGGCAGTTAAATAAGTCATTACCACATTTGCTTACAAATAGGGACTTAAATAACTTATTACTCCGATGTCACCAAAATTACAACTAACATGTAAGACTTTAAAAAAAAATTTTTTTTATTATTTTTTTTAATTATTTTTTTTCTAGTTTTTCTTATTTTATTTTACTTTATTTTATGTTTTTTTTCTATTTTTTCTTATTTTATTTTACTTTGTTTTATTTTTTTTCTGTCTCTGGTGGGATTCGATCGCGCAACCTCGGTGCTGATAGATTAGCTCACTACCAGCTTGTCTACTGGGGCAGTGTAGTTTTTGCATAAAAAAAACTATGTTTTTTACTCAATTAAGAGCGTAAATATGAGATTAAATTGTCCATAATAACAATAAAAACGTTGATTGAAAGTGGATTGAATGTTTTTGTTTCATTACTATAATGACATTTTTATTGTCATAATGAAAATTTAAATTTATGAAGGCAATTATTGAAATATGTTGCTTTTATAAAAAAATTTTTTTAATTCATAAAATTAATGGCACACATGTAACATTAGATGTATAAAATCATTAAATCTTACATTTTTTAATTAACAATTAAACATTTTTTTAAGAAAACTATAATTTTGTATTAATTTATGAATATAGTTATGTTTGTATATTGTTTTTTTATGTTCCCAAATAAAATTTTTTGTTTAACTTGGACAAACTTAAGTTTTCATATATCCAATGAAAATTTTTAACGTAATTACGAAATCCAATGAAGCGATTTTAACGAAAATACTTCATTATAACCATTAAGTTCCATTTAGACAATGAAAATTTTCATTTACCCAAGGAAAATTTTTTTATGAAAATGATTCATTAAATATATGAAGCATTTTTCTTTCAGTGTAATAAAAAAAAACAAACAAATTGTAAGAATAAATATTTAAAACCAATTTGTATCAGATTTGAAAAAAATTAAACCGCACGCAAGGAAAAAACATGGTTGATACAATCAGAATCGCAAACTATCATTAATGTTTGTGGTTATGATTGTGTCAAACACGTCTTAAGTAACAATATATGTTCAGAATAATGTTATAGCTAATTATTGTCTCAAACATATTATTATGTTCAGAAGAAAAACGCAAACGATTATTCAAACCATGTTTCTATATTTCCTAACACCATGCAACATGTCTATTTTAACATGTTATATGGTTGTCACAATAAAACCAATAAAATGTTCAATATCAAGAATATATTTTTTATTAAAAACACATATATAATTCAAATACATATAAAATATATACATATATTAAAAAATAACATTAAGTACATCATTTTAGCACTTGTAAAAATAAAGTAAAGACAAACTTACATTTTTTCTATTAAAAAATCCACTATTTTAATACACTCTGGAACAGCAATTGAAATAATTTCCAAGACGGCTTTAATGTTGTAGGTTTTCTTGGCTGTTAGAAAGGCAACGTTATTTCATATTTATACTTGATTATAATTTTATATTAATAACTTACCTGTTTCAATAAACTAATTTATTTTGTAAGTTTTGCATCGCAGCATGGCCTTTTTCTCCCGAAAAGCTTCTTAATTATTTTGTAATCATCCATGTTTGCCGATTAACTGATGCTCGCGGACGGAAGAAATTTGGTTTCTTTATAAACACACACTGTTGGTTCTAACAATAAATGTTTGTTCATTTAGATAATGTATTTTAAAGCAAACAAAAATTATGGTATTAAACATACCTTTTGTGTGCAACTAGTATTATGATTTTAAATGTATAGTTGAAAATATATTTATTATAGCAGCAAACCTTTCCCATAATTTAATATGTTTAGCTAGATCAGAGTAATTTTTTAAATGTAAAACACCATATAATATGATTAGAGTGATTTTAAAAATGTTAAGGACAAAAAATATTTTTTCAAATTATATTAGGACTATAATAAAATTATTAGGGTAAACATATAAGGCAAATATGAATAAAAATGGTCGTAGTGACCACTCAGTAATCATGATTTTTCTCTGCGTGCGTAGATGCATTTTATTATGAATGAATTATGAATTTCGTTAATCAACTCATTCACAAGTACTTAGGTATCAGATTATATGTCAGCCATTACTAAACTACTTTTAAACTACTTCTAAGTAAGTAATAATAGCAAGTCATTACCAAGTTTTTACTGGGTATGTTTGAGAAATACTTTTATTTGATACCCATAATAGTTATAATCAATTTTAAAAATAAAAATTTCAAATAATAATTATTCTTAATAAATAAAATATAAATTTATTCGTAACTATTTTTCGCAATTTTTATCGAATAAAAGTTATAACTATTAAGTCCTTGAAAATATCACCTAAAACTGAATTATTTTTTTTATTTTATTATTTAAAGTTAAAGATTTCTTGGAGCAATATATTAATTGTTAAATGTTTAAGTAGAGGATGATTTCGGTGTGATATCAAATCAGAAAATTACTTTTTTTTAATTTAAAAGTTTGAACAAATTTGCTGCATCTTCAACGTTTTCGAACGTTTTGGTTCGTATAGAATTTTATTTAGGAAATATTTTTAAGCCTGAATGTTTTTCATAGAAATTTTCTATGCGAACGTTAACGTTCGAAATAGTTGAATATGCAGTAAAGCATTTTCGTAGAAATAACTACAAAGAAATTTAGTTTTAAACCTACTGAATATAAATGTTTTAATAATAATTTAAGCAGGCTTAACGGAATATATATTTCTCTAGTATATAAAAGGATTCTCACTGGAAACATCTCATTGTAGTTTTATTCTATTTATCACAATCAACGCAAAATAATCAATAGTGTTCCTGTATCCTTTTTCTCACTTTTCTTCACATTTATTTAAAATGTCCATTCAGAAAATACAAATTAAAGTAATCCAATAATTTTCTTAAAATTTTATCAAATTTTCCTGAATTGGCATGTCCAGTTTCGTAGTCCACGTTCTGTTTTAATTCTCAAATCAATTAAATTTAATTGAATTTTATATTTTAATAAAATATATGCAAATGAAATTTAATTTTAAGGATTATTTTTCAATAATTTCATACGTGGATAAAGTGTGAAAAAATATGAATTTATTTGCCACGTTTGTCTATTGCTCTTTTTTTCTCCTGCTTTCTCTTCCAATTTTTATGTCTCTTTCAGTTTTGTACTAATTCTATTGCTGTAAGTTGAGTAATAACCCAACAAACCAAAGGGACGAACTTTTGAAAGACTCATTTGTTGTTAGGAATTGATCTTATAGCTGATGTTATCAGGTTTTTTAAGCATCTAGGTTTGTGTACAAATTGATGACGATTTTAATAGTTTTTGCTCTAATTTAAAACGACACAGTTGAATCTCAAGTTTTCTTGAACCAATCTATAATTTAAAAAATAATGCATTTTCTGAAATTATATGAAATAATTATTTACAAAGTTTGAAAAAAAATTATTTTTGAATTTTGCTTTTTCAAACTTCATTACTTTTTATATACGAACATGAGCATAATGAATTTGGGTGAACAAATTTTTCTAAAGTGTGTGAATTGGCAAATAATTTTGATTTAGAATTGTTTTGAATTCTAACTCAAAATTAAACTATTTCTGGTAACTATTCCGAGAAACACAGATGCTCGATTTAAAATTAAAAATTATTATATATTAAAGCTTTTCCCCATTCTTTTAAAAATATTTTAGTAAAGCTTAAAATCGATGAAAGTATGCGTTGTTTATCAAACTATTTAAATTGTGTTTGCTGGGTTGGGACATGGTTATGATATAAGTGTGTATAAATGTGTGATGAATAAAACCTTTTGAATTAAAATTCAATTAAATATTTTTACGTACAATAAAACAAATTCTCTATTTTTATTTAATACAAACTTGCTTTTAGAGATTTTTTTCATATTTCATTTCACACGATGTTTTTTATTTCTCAAATGAATATTATTAACTTTAAATAGGAGTTGAAAAAACGTTAATCGAATAAAAAGATGCGCTACATATAAAACAAAGATTAATCTAGATTTTACGAAAACTATGTTTCAAATCCAAGGACTGGAAATTAAAATTAAAGACGATTTTAAACCCGTCTTTAATATTTTAATTTGTTGCAAATTTTTCACCAGATTTAAAATACCTGTTAAATAAATATGAGAACTATTTAATAATTAATTCATAAAAAATATAGAATAAAGATATGTGAAATGAAAAATGTGTTAATTTAAATAACTGAAAAAATACAAAATGGAAATAAATTCAAACCAGACAAGCTACATATTAAATATTTTTGATTTGTTTTAATAATATTTGTTTGTTAAAAATAATTAAAGGTTAAAAAACATAAATATTTTTCAATTGAATAACAATAAATGCTCTTAATATTCGATTAAATTCCGTATCAATTAATGTTATTTTATAACTTAGCAATATAAAAACATGGTGTTGTATAAAATACTTGTAACTATAAAGAAAAAGGGAAATTAAAACAAGTAAGAATGTATATTTGGTCAAGCGTTTTTATTTGATACCCTACAACACAGTATATCGTTACTTTAATATAGAAAAGCCCTAACTAATATTTTCCTTACTTTACAGGAGAAGGAAAAAACTTGAAAAAAATTATAGACTTGTAGTCGTTTTTTAAACGCAGTTTATTATAAACTCTCTAAACAATTTAATAAAAAACTGCGTTTAAAGAAAATCGCAACTACGATACAACAATTTTTATTAAGTCTGTTTTCTTCTGCTGTAAAGTAAGGAAAATGTTAGTTAGGGCTTTTCTATATTAAAGTAACGATATGCAGACAAGTTTTCGAGTGATAAACCGATTTGGGATCCATGGGCAATCATAGACCTGGCAAAACAAAATTATGTTATGCCGAAAGTGGCAAAGCAATGCAATTTCGAAAAAAGCTTCTATTAGACCTATGTGAAATTATGGCATGAATCTCTCATTCGACGAGTTGTTATGTCACGTTAACCAACAAAACAACAGCCACGGTTAAAAAATAAAAAAATCCTTATTTTTTTTTTTTTTTTTTTCATTTTATTATTGTTATAAAAAACCCATAATAACATACTTAGTTAATTTTTTACTCCAAAACAAAAAAAAAAAAAAACAGCGGATTTGTTTAGAATTAGTTACAAATTATTCATAAAATTGTAATAGCATTACCCTTTCCTTTGACATTTAAAGATTGTAAATATTTCAAAGGCACTTAATATTTCGGACATACTCCGAAGCAAAAAAGTACTTAATCATATCAAATTAAAATAAATATATATTGCTAAAATTTTTTGTACCTAAATAACTTATGATCCTCGATATCATAACAACAACAGCAAAATTTTTATAAAAATTCAAACATGTGTAAAATTTCTCGCTTGGCTATACATACAAGCAGATCAAATACACTCTGTTTTTCTTGGCACTAGAGTTTTTTTTTTCCCGGAGTTTTTCGATTCCCGGGAAAGCGGGAAAAATTTTTAAATTTCCCGGGATCCCGGGATCCCGCTCCATACAAATAATACAAAGTAAACTTGTTTAAAGTATCGAAATATTATCTTAACACAATACTACTAATTATTAAAATTATTTGAGCTTTTTTAAAGTATTCTATACTTTTTAATTAGGTTTGATTATAATTACTTTCATCCTTTTTATAGCCAATCAGACACACAACATTATGTTATGTCTTATTATGATTTTTATTATTATTTTTATTTAATTTTAAGCTCTTTGTTATTTTTTAAGTTTGTTTAAAATTTTATAAATAATAAAATCATTCATTCATTCATTCATTCATTCAAGTAAACTTGGTTTTATTAATGAAAAAAACTTTTATAAACAAACGTGAGGGAACTTGTCTACAAAGTAATTAAAATAAATGCTTAAATACTACAAAAATAATTGAAGATTGAAAGCGGAACTTGAATTAGTATTACCTTTGGCTATTATAAGTAAATTCCGTATTATGATGATCTAGTACAAGATAAAATAAACATAACAATTGAGGTACTCAAGATGTGAGACCAAAAAGTAAATTCATAAAATATATAAAATATTTTAATAAATATATTAACATTTTTTAACGGCGTAGGAAATTACTTTCTGACACACTCAAAGCGTTTAGTGAGTCGCCAAAGAGTATATTTCTGATTTTGTTTACTGATTACCATGTTTCCGAAAAATTTCATTTACTTTTTTACCGAGGTTGGACAAATAAATAAAAGTGCACCGTTGTTGCATGCTTCTGATGTCAAGGTTGATGCAAAAAATAGCATCATCCGGACTACTTCTTACAAACTATTTCTTTTCATTAGGTCCATCTGTAATCTTTAGGACAATGTATTTTTCAATTTGTATGTTTTAGTAACCGACACGAGTTTCATTATTTTTTTATTTCGGTTTCCCCGCACTTCCCGGATATATTACCAAGCTAGATTTTTTTTTTTTTTTTTTTTTTTTTTGTAGATACGACTATGTTGCAATAACGGAGCGATATGTTTATGTATATCCTATTTTTAAGACTTGTCCATGGACAATGAGAATTTACTGCCTGCATCTTATTTTGAATTTATGTTCTTTATCAATTCATCACTTCACTTAATTTATTAATTATCAACTGTTGCACTGCCCATTCTGCTTTTAATAGATTTATTGCCGCAGGAGACATTAATTTACGTTTGTACACATTTCTTATAATTGATCTAATCGACAACCCATCCACAGATGCTAATTTTTAGAGAAAAGAAAACTAAATTTCAGAGTAAAAATAGCTGTTTTCTGAAACTATGAAGAACTTTTTATTTCCCGGGATCCCGCAACAAAAATCCCGGGAAAACGGGAAATATAATAAGTGAAATTCCCTACTTGGCACGCTACAACAAAGCCTGAGTTTGAAAATAAAAACAAAAGAAATATCGGTAGCAAAATAATGGCATTCGAGTTTAATCGAAATTACTTCTGAATTTTATTATAATTATACCGACATAAAATATTTCAAATCCTATCAACATGTATCTCACCTATCAAATATTTGACGCCCTTCAGGTAAACACTAGTTTTACATAAAAATTTTTTGCTTTTGCAAAAGGTTTGCTAGATCCAGTGTTGCCAATTTAGCCATTAGTGGCTAGATTTAGCCATTTTGCACCCTGTTTAGCCATTAAAAAATGAGTTTAGCCATTTTTCAACTTGTTTAGCCATAAAATTTTTTTGACGATTTTCTTTTAAAAGAATAATTTTTATTTTTTTATAAAAATTTGTAAAAGTAAAATAAACATTTTGAACAATTAAAACGTCTTAAATTTAAATCACAACTTTTACAAATGTTGAAAATCGCTATAAACTTTGACGCTGAAACATCTTTCAAAATAAAGGAACAGTATTCCACTATTAAATTTATAAAATGGACCGACACAAACATCGCTGTTTCTTTCTGGTTGCAAGTATTTCAATAAAGGGATGCAGGCGGTAAAAAAAATTGTTTTAGAAACTTCAGAATTGACTAAAAAGCTGCTCTCACTTCCATGGTCTAATGCTGAAGTAGAGAGGGTGTTTAGCCAAGTAAACATCGTTAAAAGCAATTTGCGATATAGGTTACATTAAGCAACCGTTAATTCGATTTTATCAATTAGGTAAATATTTTTACCATAACAATGCGATATTTATACCACCACTACAATAGTGGAGAGGGTACTATGCGTTTGTGCTGATGTCTGTAACACCTTTACGTATACCGATTAACTCAGAATCACTTTCTGAGTAGAATAAACGATGTTTGTCCCTCTGGCTGGCTGTCCATGTAAGCCTTACGCGCAAAGTACAGGTCGCAATTTAGAGACTATTTGATCAAATCTGGTACAAAGGTTCTTATGTGGTGTAGAGTATCATAAAGAGTCGGGCTTAACCGACTATACTTTCAAACTTGTTTTTTATTGTAGATCTGGACTCAAAAGGCTGGATGAATGTTGTCGTGATTATGATTATTTAAAACTTGATTCCTATGAGATGAACAATATCGACATCGAATTTTTCGATGATTTGATTTTTTAATATTAATTTATTTTAATATTATTTATTCTTATTAAACATATTGATCTTACGTCACAATTTCATCGTAAACAACTTTAAATGAATTATTTCTGTTTTGTTACTGAATTTTTATGTGTTTAAAAAAAAAAAAAAAAGCTTTTAGCCATTTTTGAGGCTATTTTTGTCCGTAAATTAAGCTATTTTTGGTAACCAAGTTTTGGCAACACTGGCTAGATCAAACAGCACTAAATATTACATTTTACAATTATCTTCTTACAAATAAAGTTTGGTAAATCAATTTTAATTTTTTAAATTAAAGCTAAAGTTTGATCAATTTACTGGTCACGTTTGTTTTAGATTTGTTCTTCAATTACACAGCCCGAAAAAATTAAAAAAGATTTTTGCTTCTTTGAATTTATCAACTGATTCTAGTTAATTTAGGTGCGCTGAATTCAAAACTGTCAACACTCAATTTGCTTCTTTGAATTTATCAACTGACTGTAATCAGTTTGTCTCTATCAGCTCTAGTTTTATTAAATATAGCTTTTTTATACCCTGCACTTATGACCTCCAATTACTAATTACCCAAAAAAAATCCCATATTTTTTAAGCATTTTTTTTATTTTAATAAATCTGTATGAAACAGTTTTACTTCTTTTTTTTTAAATTCTTATGGAAAAGTTTTACTTTTTAAATACTTAAAAAAATTTGGGATTTTTTTTTTTTTTTTTTTTGGCAATAACTATAACAGTAAATAAAAAGTTTTGATAAAAAAAAAATTTTTGGGTAATTGGTAATTGGAGGTCATAAGTGGAGGGTATAAAAAGTTATATCATGAAACTAGAGCTGATAGAGACAAACTGATTACAGTTTTGAATTCAGCGCACCCAAATTAACTAGAATCATTTGATAAATTCAAAGATGCAAATTGAGTGTTGGCCTGTGTTATTTGTGAGGTCTGAACATATCTTAACACACTTACGTGAAGAAAAAAGTTTAAATTAAAGGCATGCAAAAAATTGTATACCATCTTCATTACAAATATTATTATAAAATTTTTGTTAGCATTGTTTAACTATACGAGTTTTTTAGGATCTCAAATAAAACATCTTTTGCTTTAATTTGTAGCCCAAAAAGTGTCCTGCATGCACTCAAATATATCGCGACCTTAGGACAACAAGGTTCTATTTGCACCTTAACTACATGTAAGATAGAACCTTGCTGTCCTAAGGTCGCGATATATGGGCCGCTGTAATTAATTTTGTGACCTTTGGCGTATTTGAGGACGAATAAGTGCTTCAGTGTCTATTAAGAATTTTAACTTTTTTTTTTATTAAACTATACAAAATATACATACATACACAGAAAAAATTATTTTTCCAATTCAAACAAAAAATTTGTAGAATCAAACAATTTTTTGTCTGAAATCGGTCCTATGAACAAATTTGCATATTCCAACAATTTTTTTGCATTTTGTTTATTGAAAAAAAAAAACACTGATTTTTTCAAACAAATAATTTAACTGAGTCAAACAAAAAGTTTACTGAAATTCATAAACTAAATTTCAAAATCAAAAAAAAAAAAGTTTTTGCACAAGCAATGAAGCGCACACAAGAAAGCACTGTATGAGAAGATGACGGCAGAGCAGAGCCGCCGGGCTGGCTTTGAGACACATTTTTTTTGTTGGAATAATTTTTGAACGAAGTTTTATTTATACACATAACACAATGTTTTTCTTTATCACTCTCTGTTGCTGTATCCTTTCCTTTGCTTAAGAAGAAATGTAACCAAAAACGGCAGCAGACCGACTCGATATGTTTTTCGTCATCATTCTAATTTTGTATTTAATGTATTTAACCAAACAGTTTTAAAAAATTGAATACGGGATTTTGTTTCTTGTAATGTTGTTTCTGCCATTTTTTTTCTTATAGTTGCACTTTTTTAAAGCGTTCAAAAATAGACTGTTTGTGTTTTTTGTTGCTGTTCTTATATTTCACATAAAGAAGTGTTGCTTACGATCAAATAAAAAAATGCAAAAAGACGACAACATTAAAAAGCGTTAAATATTTCATACAAAATTATGAAAACTTGACACCAATAACGCGTTTATTATATTTTTGAAGAGTTGTCCACATTTTTGTTGGTTAAATAAAAATCAAACAAAAATATTGTTTGAATCAGTAAACAAATTTATAGAAATTAAAAAAATTTTCAAACAAGCGTTTGTTTGAAAATAATTCGGCAATAATTTTTTCTGTGTACATGAATTAAAAGTCAAAAAGTTTGGTTGCGATATGCCGAATATTTGCATTACTGCAATAAACTCAACATCAAAATGTGTCTCACAGATTGATGGTAAGATTAGAGTTAAAAGGAAATTTTTGATATTCTTTAATTAGGCTTGAGTTCATCAAATTTAATTTTCATTAAATTATTTTCCCTGAGGGAAGGAATTTTACAACTTGGAATTTTTATTAAAATTTATTGTTAGTGTTTGTTGGCTGAGCGGGGATTTGAACGCGGGTTGATCTTTTCATGTTTCAAGAATCACCACATTCTATCCTCAGAAGATCTTTTGAGTTCTACCCACTGCACGACTGCGGTGCCCGTTAGCCAACAGGCAAATATCAATTTTTAACTAGTAGTACTGGTGGTTCGAAATTTGCTGTTATTATCACATAAATTTCAAATTACATGTTGCTTCCTTTCCTCTGTTTTGTCGACGAAAGTGGACAAAAAAACATTATAAACAAATGTATTCAGGTTTCAAGACAAAGTCTTGACAGAAAGAACCCTTTTTGGTAATTTCTAAGCAAAATTGATAGTGTAGAGATGCAAATATTTTTTTTTCTTTTGATTACTTTTGTCTTAAAAAAATAATACATGTGAGTATTTTTTATTTTTCTTGATACATTTTTAAATTTATTAACTGTTTTCATTACGCTTGTTCTTAACACAAATTATATGTACTCCGAAAATGATCGAAATTAATTTCACAAAGCCCCTAAAAATAACCTTCTTTCCGGAATAAGATCTTTGTGCCCATAAACCAACTTATTAAGTTGGTGTTTAGATTAAATTTGGTCCAAACTTATCTGATAGTTTTAATTCCCTAACTACCTTTTAATTTTAGTATTGGTATAAAAATTTGCCATAATAACTTTTACAATATTTGCTATGTCACGACAAAATGTTGTCCTATAAACTTTCATATAGATGAAGATATCTAAATAATATTTGGCACAAAGAACTTTGACATAAATATTAACCTCAGAGCATCATTTTGTTAAGGCGGGCGGCCCATGTTTGCCTATGGGTTCCAAATAGGGTATACTAGCAAAAATTGTTTTTATATACTGTGGTGTCGGATATTATATGGTGGGGCTTGATAGACTATACTTTCTTTCTTGTTTTTGTTATATTTCATAAAACTTTTGAACGAAGGTTGGTCCTTCCCTTCAAATAAAATTGGACCACCTGATCCATTTTGATAAAATGGACTACTCCATGGACTGGTCCGATGTAATGCAAGCATGGACCATGTCATTGTTAAAAAGTGTTTGTAGTGAGACGACATGTCTTCGTTTTTTAACGACATGCTTTCGTTTTTAAACGACCTCAAAACTAATCCTCTTGAGTATACCATGGAGTAGTTTTAAAACTACTCCTTAGTGGTCCAAAGGTGGGTTATATGGTCCTCTCCTAGGACATCGTAATGTTAAATAGACCAGGTTTTTTCCATACGTTTGGGTAAGTTTTGGACTAGTCCTGGTCACTTGTGGACTACTCTTTACACGCGTGTTTGGACTGGTTCTATTATTTGCAGGGTTGTGCTAAAATAATTCTTTCTATAAAACCATAACGCTTCCTTATTTGACCATGTCATTTAAGGATATGATGCAAGTGTTGCCAATAAAGTCATTTATTAATAAAACGAAAATTTAAAATAATGTCGCTTAAGTTATTTTTGCGGTAAGGGCTCGAAATATTAAATTAAAATTCAAAATTTTATAAAAAAATGTTTATTGCAAAAAGTCATGCAACTTTAATTTATTTTGTTATTCATTTTTGTTTTATTATTCATTTCGTGCATAATTTTAATGAGTTTTTGTCTTCATAATTCGCACATGTTTCACAGCCAGACATCAAAAATATCCAATAATTATTTCTGTTCATGTTGCTAAGCAGACATAGGATTTAAAAGTATACACATTGAAATAATAAAACTTAAAAAGTAATACAAAGTTAAATTATTACACAGACAGGTGTGTGTGTAATATCCAGGTTGGCCTTGCGTGTCTATGTGGGTGTTATGGTGTTTAATTGGGACATAATTCAAAACTTTTATTAAGGGCAGTAAATTTAATGTTGGGCCAAAAATTTGTCTGCCCCCTACTTAATTTACGAGTATTTTTTTTTTGTATGTATAATTTCTTTAAATGTTAAACAAAATGAAAAAAACTCATTAGAAACTTAGAAATATTTATTAAATTTATTAATTAAGAGATAAATGTATATATATAATGATGGTTTGTAACCAGAGCCCCGAAAACTTTTTATTTTCATATCATATAAATATCTTTGTTGATTTAAATTATTTTCATTTATTAAAAAAAAAAATAAAAATTAAACATTGATATTTGTTTTTAAATATAAATATCCATCATGATGAAAAATAAAAATCCTTTAAAGATTTAAATTTTTTAAATCTTAAATCCATATTTTTCAAAACAAAAAATTCTTATAAATGTAAAGCAAATATAATCTTAAATTATACAAGAATCTGCATCGTTGTTAGCAGTTTTCAAAAATAAACCGACCATTATTTTGCGTTCGGCTCACATACCCAGGAACGATATCTTTTTTTTAGTGTTTGTGTAGACGAACACAACCCTTTATAACGTTCGTAACTATTTTCAAGAAAGAGCCTAACAGCAAAATTGTAGTGATACTGTAGACAAATTATCAAAGTTATTTCCGGGAATACAAAATTTATTATTAAGATTTTTGTATGACGTGCTAAATTCCCAATTTTTCATATTTGATAAATACACTGAAATTTATTGTTGAGGAAAAGCTAGCTTCTATGCGCATTTCACTGGTTGCTTAGGCCAGATCATATTTTAATGTCTATAATGTTTCTTTTATTTACATTGGCTCAACACAAACGAACGAACATTAATGAGCTGTTCGAAAGATGACAAACAGGGAAACGTTATTTTTTTAACCCATCTTCTGCCACCGGTCGATTTTTCGACCAATACCTTTTTTAACGTATATCTTAGAAGCTTACTATAATTTTTTTGATCTGTTTTCACAAAATTTAAATCTGGAATGATTTCTAATATATCAGTAATAAATTTATTTTCTAAAGACTTCATAAAATATTTGGGTAAGAGGATTAATAAAAGCCAATTTTTAACACTTTTTTCCAATTAAAAAATATATTAAAAAATGGAAAATAAAATTTTTATTTTGCATTATTTTTAAAGCATAAATAGTATACTATAACACTGGTTTAAACAGCTGATGCACGTTTCGTGTTTTGTTTCACTGTCAAACATCTTTAGTTTGGTCTATAATTTAACCTATATAACTATTGAATTTTATTATCACAATGAGTGTTCTGTTAAGAAAGTTCATCGCGTGCTTCTTGTGTTCAACGACGAAGCTCATTTTTGGCTCAATGGGTACGTTTATAAGTAGAATTGTCGATTTTGGAGTGACGATCAGCCAGAAGCATTGCAAGAGCTACCAATGCATCCAGAAGAAGTCACAGTTTGGTGCGGTTTATGGGCTGGTGGCATCATTGGACCGTACTTCCTCAAAGATGATGCGAATCGTAACGTAACTGTGAATGGTGAGCGCTACCGTGAGATGAAATGCAAGAGCTTGACTTGCATGACATGTGGTTTCAACAAGACGGTGCCACATGCCACACAGCACGCTTAACAATGTACTTATTGAGAGGCGAGTTCGGTGAACATTTTATTTCACATTCGGGACCGGTCAATTGGCCGCCTATATCGTGCGATTTAACGCCTTAAGACTATTTTTTGTGGGGCTATGTAAAAGCTAATATCTATACACACATGCCCGCTTCAATTGACGCATTGGAAGACAACATTGAAGCATTTATTCATGAGATACCGGCCGAAATGTTGGAAAGAGTATGCCAAAATTGGACTAAGCGGATGGACCATTTGAGGCGCAGTCACGGTCTACATTTGCATGAAATAATCTTCAAACATTAAATTATATGGACCGTACTATCGATTCAAATAAAGATTTCATGCATTTTTCTGAATTTTATGTGTTTTTTTTTTAACTTTCCTATAGCTCTTAAAAAATCACCCATTATTTTCAACAACCGTACCGAACACTAATGGGCGAGCACCGCAAAAAAAGAGGGATGTCACAAGTTTGCAGTGTTCATCTGTGTATGATTGTGTGAATCTATAAATCTGTCCGTTCCATCGTAAAGTTAAAACGGCTGGACCGAATTTGATTTTATTATGTTTGTTTAAAAGCTTGCGATCAAGAGTTTTCTTAACTTTGAAAAAAATCGGTAAAACCGATTAGAATTTATCTCCTTTTCCCTTTTTTGATAATTTTATTTTAATATACAAATAATATGGAAACAACATACATAGAAATAATATTTATCGGCATCGAATTACTATTGAATTCTTATAGAAAAATGTTGTCTTATTGAAATAATGTGGAAAAGTTTTTTAAATTAAATTTTTTATTTAAAAATAAAATTGAAACAATATTGAATTAAGAATGAAACAACTTAAAAATAAGGTTATTCAGCTTTGATTTAATATTGAAGTGTTATAAAATTTAAAATTAGCAATATTCATAGCAGGTCAAAAATATATTGAATTGATGTTAGTATTTATTAAGATTTTTTAACCATTTGAAGATGATACTTCGACTACACGGGTAAGACTTCTGCATTGCCCCCGTCTTCCTATTTCAGACTTGAGTGAGTCTGCGTCTTTTTTGATTCCAAAATAATAATAATTAAAAACAAAATGCAAATATTTTACTTCAAAATCAATCCGGTAGATTTAAAGGACAACACCCATACTTTCCATTCTTCATACAAAGAGCTTGCTGCGGAACTGTCCGCTGTTTTCTACGATTGGAATAGCTTCCCTTTAATCCTCTCTGCCTAACTATTGCAGGCTTTAACAAAACTAAACTTGGCGTCTACAGTCGAATAATAACACCTGAGTCTTTACCATAGCCAAAAAGCAAACTTAGCCTCTTCCACCCGTTCGATTAATTTTTTGGTATCTTCTTCATTTGCCGATGGGTTACTCATATTTTAAACTAAATTGTTTCACTTGCTGATGTCTCAGAGCTTTAGAATTTAAAACGTGTACACATTTAACTTCATAAAAAGCTAATGCATTCTACAAAATGCTTTCATAGAGGACAATGTAACCCGAAGGTGGATGGTTACACCTTATTAAATTTCACTGACATTTGCTTAAAAGCATCTACACCAAACAAAATTTCACAACCTAATAAAGAGGGAAATCACCTGATATAATTTACATATATATTAATTTAAAATGTTGCCGTACAGATTTTAAAATCTTTCTTATTTATTCAATTCTTTGCAATTAATTAAGAAATTCATGACATAAATGCCTTAAAATAGCATGATTCACCTTTTAAGCAATGTTGATTCAATTATTCCTAAGAAATAGACAGAAACTACAGTAATTCAAAGTAAATAATCATTAAATTAATGTATTTCAATTTAATTTTTCTATTATATTGAATATTATTCAATGAATATTATGCGTTCTGTTTTTAAGTTGTAGCTTTTCCATGATTGTACTCGTATTTAAATCTTTTTAAATTTTCTGGAAAAGTGGAATGGGAATCCTGAGACAGGAAGTCCCTTGGGGCATTCCTTTTTAATCATTTCATCCATATTTATGAGTCCGTATGTGGTTTATTTGTTTACTTACTTTGTAATGCATAATAAAAATACATAAAAATTCTTTGATTTTATGCTCGATATAATTTTAACACTTTTCTGTTCTTTTTGTTCATTCTTCCTTCTTAAATTTAATTAAAACATGCCTTTTAACATCTTAAGTTAATGAGACACTCTTCATCCTTTTTTTTTTGTGGTGAAGTTGTGTGTGAGTGGGTGCGTTTGACAGTTTTCGAGAATGTATGCTTGTTTTTACGTTTTATTCAAAAGCGTGTTCATACACACACACATGGTCCAATACTCTCTTACGTACGTACTATAGCAACATTATATTGTATTAATTTTAGCTGGAATTTTCTGCACGCAGACGTTTTATAGAAAGAAATTTTTCGCAAGAAAAAAGTTTACTGCATGATGTAAAAAGAACATCAACCAGGAGAAAAATAATAACGATAATAACATTGAAGAAAAAAGAAAAAATAATAATTTAAGCAATTTAATCACCAGTAATAACAAACATCATGCAAAAAAAGTTGTTCATAATGTAATAAACATGCAACATTATATGTTGCAATATGGAATGCGCACTGCACTGGGTAACCTGAGTTTTTGCGTATGACGTGAAAGTTAAGTAGATGATATAATAAAGTAAATTTAATATGTTGTAGTCATGTACATAAAAGAAAAGTTTTGTATACATGAAGGCAATTTCATAATGAAAGCATACAACTTAACTGAAGTAAGAATTAATTGTATTTTGGTTTAGCTGCAATTATTAACGCTTTATAGAACTAATGGGCAAATATTAAGGGAAATCACGATGGGTAGTTCAAAGTGTGCAAATAATGCAAATGCGTACAAAAATACACACATTTGCACAACACAACAACAAAATGTACGTATTTGCAATTTGCTCTTCGTTTGCACTAAAAAAACCATTAGCAAAACTAGTAGTGCCTATTTGCTAAGTTGAAAACAAATGTAAGCAATTAAATTTGAAATATTAAGCGCCATATTGGTTTTAAGAAAACTTATATATTGAACATTTTCGTGGGTTTTAACATAAAATGGATAATTCAACTTAAAAAGAAAAAATTTCTTTTAATATGCAAGTGTATAATTGTAAACAAATGCAGATTTTTTACAGTGCTGTCAGAAGCTTTTGTGTCGCCAGAATAAATTTTTAGAAAAATAGCACATTTGCACAAAAAATAAAGGTGGTATGCTAACGGTCAATCATAATATGCACTGCCAATTTACAAAATCCAAATTTGCACAGTTACCATCGTGATTACCCTTATTATTTATAAAACATTTTTAATCGATTTTTAATTTTTGAAACTTCTAGATTGATCGAAAAAAACTTTTAACATAATCGAGTACCAGCAATATTTCAAATAATTTTATGCAAACGGAAAAATATACATCACTATTTCTTTTGATACTTTTGTTATATTAACAAACAGGAAAAAATAAAACCAAAATTTAGTCAAACAATAAACACTTACCCCCATATTCATAAAAAATATTATCGATTTATAAGAGGTTTATTAAACAGATTTCCATAAGAAATTCGTTTAATAAACCTGTTATTAACCTGAAATATTTTTTATGAATAAGGTCATTAAGGTATAATTCATTTGTACTACGGTATAGTTTTTAACGCACTAAAAATACCGAAACAAGATTAAGGAAACAGAATATAAATAAACTATAAACGAAATTTTACGATTATTAATTGTCGCGAATGTATGCGGGCCGAAAGACCACTGATGTAATCAATATATAAACGATTTGATTTCTAGGCATGCTCTCATTTAAAAGACATTAATATAAAAGTAAAAAGACATTAAAGACCAGTTTATTTCTTTCATTTTACAGTTAATCCAAAATTCTTAAGTGTAAATTTAGCTGCAAAAATGCTTAAATGGTCACACTGGTACTTATACTTTAATACTTTCAACTTCGTTTTTCTCATTCTTCTTACGGTTTAACTTACTGCCTGTACGAACGATTATGTTCGAATTCTTTAAACAGGCAGTTTTAGTAAGTCAGTGTCGCTTGTGATTAAATATTTTCGGAGATGCCACCTATGTCAGTGGTTTTTCACATATTAAATTTATTGGGGGATTCACGAGGTGTCATAAAGTCATAAGTCTTAAAATAAGAACATGAAAAAATACGACTGTTGCGAACAACTCCTCATAATTTAGTGTGCTATTTTGAATTTAAATCAGCTGATTTAAAACAAATATAAAAAATTAATATTTACCTAACATCAAAGTATTTTTCAATTCTTATCCACGAATTAATGAATTAAATTAATAAATTAAATTTTAGACGCAAATCACATATACATTTTATTTTGTTTGTTTACCAAACATCAGAGTCCTAAGCCGATATAATTTGACGCCGCAAGTGTTTTGTTCCACAAATTGCTAGCCGCAGGTTAAATTCGGATATTATCCAGATAAAACTATACCATCACCGGCTACAAAAGCTAATGCGGTTCGGCTCAGCCGCTCAGCGCAGGTCTCTTCTGATTAATTAAGACAACACAATTAACATATCAAGCAAAGTTCTAATTATTTAAGACACTTTTTGTTTACAAAGCAACAACAATATTTTTAAACTATTGTAAAATGTTAGAACATTATGACAATATAACATGATAGCACACCTTGTGAATACCCCATATGTTTTTTTATGTATCTTAACCTTATTTTCACAGTGTCTAATAATGGATATCAAACTATTTAGCTTGCCACCTTTAATGATTGTAAAACAAGTAGAATAACAATAACTCTCTGCCTTTCCTTAAATGTATCATGTATTTCGGTCATATTTTTTAATTTTTTGCCGAAGGATGATATAATTTGTTCAATCCACTACAGCGAACGTATTTAAAATTTGTCCAAGAAAAAGGTTTTTTTAATTAAAAACTATTAAAAATTTATATTTTTTCATTTTATGTGTTTTAAACCATATAACCCTTTTTTAGTTTTTATTATTTTTTTCATATAATTATTAAATTAATTTACAACGAAACTTTATTTATTCCTTAATCGAAGCGAGACCAAAGTGCAAATTTAAACACCGCGGACGTGGCAATTGGCCTAAAGAAAATTTTGTGCAAATTGTATTCAGCTGGGCCTAGCCAGGCCCTGCCCAATTATAAATGAACCGTAGTAAATAAAATCAAAACAAAACGTATCAAAAAGAATAAAAGTAGTCTCAGCCAGGCCCTGGAGTTCGTTTGTGTGAGTTTTTCCAATAGCAACTAAAAACTCAATACAAAATAAAAGTAGTCTCAGCCAGGCCACACAAATTTGGTGTCTACTTAAGGGGTAATAAGCAAACAAACTTCTTACCGGATTAGGGTGTTTGTGCCCATAAACCATCTGATTATGTTGGTTTTAAGATGAAATTTGGTCCAAACTTTTTTTATTGCAATCAAAATCATATTACCAAATTTAATTGGAAACAGTACATATTCAACCATAGCTCCCATACAAATTATACTCCTTAAAATAGCTTTTAAAGCCATAACTACTTTTTCATGACCAAATGTTGTGCTTATAGGTACTATGCCGTTTCAAGACATTCGTTTGTTTTAAATGCTGATTGTCGATTGCTCTTTGCTAACGAATCAAATGTTGTGAAAAGCACACAAAGAGCACGGAATATACTCCACACAACCAGTGTTGTTATGCTTTTTTGTTAAAAAATCGTCAAAAGTTTTAACAAAATTCGTCAAAATCGTCAGATATTTAAATTTTATAAATCAGAGGCAATTTATTGCACTGATTCTTTATTGATTGGTTCAAAAATATAAATATTTAGCAAGAAATTCTATTAATGATAAAAAAAAGGTGAAATGGTTACGTTTTATTCTAATTATTTTAGCAAGTGGGCTTAGATATTATAACAAATAAGTAAAAATACATTTATCATTTGAAAATAAATAAATAAGAAAAACAAACATTTATTTATATCATTTATCCATATTCACAAAAACATTAATAAAAAAATAGAATCTCAATTGCCATAAACTCAAGCTGTCGCTGTTGCAAATAGTTTTTACCTGTTGAGGGTAGTGCTGGGATACTATCGATATTTTCAACTATCGATATATATCGATAGTTCAGATTTCACTATCGATATATCGATATTACTATCGACTGAATGTTTGTACTTGTGCAGGAAAACATTAATTATTTTTTAAAAGGCTACAGTTCGTTGTTTTTATCATTTTATTGAACCTATGATATATATACGTATATACGCACGTTATTTTAGATGGCAATTTTTTAAAAATTGATAAGTACCTTTCTGAAGGAACCGAAGCAGGGACTATAAGATATTCCATTGCAATTTTAAAAATTTTTCTAAATTCTAAACCCAAAAAGGTAATTAATCCTATACTTGCAATTGCATTTGCATTTTTTTTACAACATTACAAAAATATTGGACATTTCAGTCCCTTTGTAAACATGTAAAAATTTCAACTTAAAGGCCTTTAATAAGCAGTAAAAAGCACTGCTAATCAATCCATACCTCTTGCCATTCTTGTTGTTTGCATTCATTGCTGTAATTCAGCGCGATTTAATAATAGCAAGTAAAAATTTGCGGCAATAAACTGTGTGTATACCTGCTGTTAGACGTCTTCATATCTGTATTTTAAATAATAAAAATATCGATATTTATATTTTTCCTATCGATATTTTAAGACTATCGATAATATCGATATACTATCGATAGTTTCCCAGCACTAGTTGAGGGTGCTAAGCCAAGGGCTCTGCCTATGTATGTTAACAGCCTTTTTACCCGGCTTAAAGCGTTTTATTACGTCGAATGTTAGTTCCAAACTAATGCAATTTTTTTCTTTGCACTAATTTTTCCACACATCTTCTTATTAGGAACTAGCTGCTTACTTCCTTACACGCAACTACTATGCTTAGAATAACTAGCCTAACAGAATTAAATGGGAATTCGCCGTTTTACACGCAAATATAAAAATTTTCCACATGTGATTATGACTTCAGTGAAAAAATCCCATTGTATGTAGCGACGCCAATCGGAATTATCACAACGCAAAGAGGATTTAACCAATTTTTAAAAAGCGACACAAATCGAAACGACGCAAATAGGACCGACGAAAATCGGGGCTCTAGCGTATATCTTTTTCAGTATCGATGGCATTCATATAATTGTAGAATTTGAGTTACTAATGCTTCTAATGAAAGCCACCTGGTTTGTGATGGGGAAAGAATTTTTTTTTTTTTTTTTTTTTTTTTAATTTTCCATAATTTATTTATTTCGAAAAATTTATTGTTACGTTTTGGACTCTTCCCAATATAACAGTTTATATTTCTTGTAAGGGTTTTAGTGACGCCAGAAAATCATCATTACACTATTACTTTTAGTAAAAAAATCGTCAATCGTCATTTTACTGTATTTTTTAAAAAAATCGTCAAAATGACGAAAAAACGTCACATCTAACAACCCTGCACAACGAACCAAACGAATCACACTAACTACCCTGCAAATAAAATTGGACCACCTGATCCATTTGGATAAAATGGACTACTCCATGGACTGGTCCGATGTAATGCAAGCATGAACCATGTCATTGTTAAAAAGTGTTTGAAGTGAGACGACATGTTTTCGTTTTTTAACGACATGCTTTCGTTTTTAAACGACCTCAAAACTAATCCTCTTGTGTATACCATGGATTAGTTTTAAAACTACTCCTAAGTAGTCCAAAGGTGGGTTATATGTTCCTGCCCTAGGAAATCGTAATGTTAAATAGACCATGATTTTTTCATACGTTTGGGTTACTTTTGGACTAGTCCTGGTCCGTTGTGAGCTACTCTTTACAAGCGTGTTTGGACTGGTCCTATTATTTGCTAGGTACACCAAATGACACCAATCGCACCAAGCAACAGTAACTGCTTACTTTTACAACAAGACAAAAAAACTACAGACATTTTGTTTGTGTAAAATTCCTCGTCGTTGTCAATATATTACTACAAAATAGGCGAAACAAAAGGAAAAATGTGTTTTGTGTGCATGTATGTGTGGCAGATCACAAAGTGTGTATTGCAAAGTTGACCGTACATAACTGTGTTATAGATTTACAATTGTTGAGTTTTGTGTTTTCGTATACATCAAATTATACATTGAGTTGATTTGTTTAAATCAAACTACTGCTTAACACCGAGTTTTTTGAAACCAACTACAGTTTTAACATTGATTTGGTTTTTCGTAATGTATCATTCGAACTGATTTAAAAAAAAACAGTATTTCACACAACAACAACTTGGTGTGGAGAACTGTGAAAAAGAAACAAATGCATTCGTGCAGGGCTTTAGTGGGTACCATTGGGTTAACCTTAGGTTAACTTTTAATTATGTTGAAAAGAAAAAAATCAGAAATATTAAATTCCGGTAATAACAGATATTTTTCCCATAATAAAGCTCAAAAATATTTTAGCAAAATCTAGTCCATCACAATCAAAATGATATACTGTACCTTGTTTAAGATATTTTCACTTAAGTTTTTCTTCTGTTACTTTTCGTATTCCAAAAAAATTGTGTTTACAGTCCCTGGCAATTAATCCAAAAAAACGTTTGAACAACCAATAATTTTAAAAATTTCTTTGTCTAGACTTAAGAGATTTTACTGTTTCTATTTTTCTAGAGTACTTAGAAATTTTACTATTTATTACGTAAAAGTTTAAGTGAAAATAAAGTTTTTTTTTATCAAAATTCTATTTAAAGTTTAACAACGTAAATGTCCAAAAAAATCATTTTGCAGCGCAAACCAGCAAAAGCGCTAACAGCTTTTTTTTAAGGATTTTTGTAAAATTGTATATTTCTGAAGTGAGAAATCCAATTTCCAGACAACTTGTTTATTTATTTCTTCTTTAAATAAAAGAAGAATAAAGAACATAATTTTTCGCTTTAAATAAGAACACATGAAATAACAGCATGTGGCTCTTAGCATGAATTTTATATTTGCTGCAAACATTATTTTTTTTTTTTTTTTGGAAAATGAAAAAAGTTTTGCATATTAAATTTTGTTCTTATATTTCTTTCATTTTCTCTGTCTTCTCTTTGTTTTACTTTTAACAAGTATTTTCTTTGTTATGAATGTTCCACGTTGAACTCTGAATGTACTTAAAAAATTAATTTATACTTTAAACAAACAATCAATTCTAATTTTTGTTTAATAAAAATCTATAGTACACTAAAAAACAGCTTTCTAGGGTGCGTAATATTCTTCATAAATATATCAAGAGGCTGTTTGATGGTTATAACTAGTGAAATGGGCGATATGATGTAAAAAGTTTTTTATGCACATTAAATATGCAGTAAAAACTTGCAAATATACCTCAAAAGCTTTAAAAACTTATTTAAAAACGATGCGTTCAACAATTTCTTAATGTTTGCATAAATGCAACAAGTAAAAGAGTATAATAGGTTATGCCCGACTATATGATACCCTACACCACATTATTACCAGACAAATATCTAAATACCTTTTTTGGGACCCATGGGTAGTTACGGACACCACATAACAGCATTATGTGGTAAGATTAATAATAATACAAGAGTTGTTTGTGATGAATGTTATCTAGATGTAAACATCTACTATGTATTCTTTAAGTGAATTTATGGAGACTGGGTTTATATAAATAATAAAACACAAATTATTTAGGAAAATTATTGTCAATTCTTTTTATTATGGTAGTATTGGTATGGTTTAATTATGTACAAAATAACGGGCAAATGGCTGCTGGGACCTCGGCGGCACACCTCCATCCAATGGTCCAAATTTTCGATTACGCTGAGGCATAATTGAGGTTTTATGCCGTTAATGTACCGAATTATCTCATCCATTAGCTCTTCAATTATTGCTGGCTTATCGACGTACACCTTTTCTTTCAAATAATCCTAAAGAAAGAAGTCCAACGGTGTCAATTCACATGATCTTGGTAGCCAATTGACATCGCCAGCACGTGAGATAACACGGTCATTGAATTTGTCGCGCAAAAGAGCCATTGTTTCGTGAGCTGTGTGGCAAATGCCACCGTCCTGTTAAAACCACATATCGTCCGCATCCATATCTTCCAATCCGGGCAACAAAAAAGTTGGTTATCATCTCACGATAACGAACACCATTCACAGTAACTGCCTGACCGGCCTCATTTTAGAAAAAATACGGCCCGATGATGCCGCCAGCCCATAAACCGCACCAAACAGTCACTCATTGTAGGTGCATTGGTTTTTCGACAATCACTCTTGGATTATCATTCGCCGAAATGCTTATTCAAGAATCCATAGAGGTGAAAATGTGCTTCATCACAGATGATTTTCTTCGTTGCCATTTCTTCCCACCATTCTGACCACTGACGACGTTTGGATTGGTCAACAGGCTTTAGTTCTTGAGTCAATCGCAACTTATAAGATTGTTAATGCAAGTCTTGATGCATAGTATTCATCAACGACGACCGGGAGAGGTGCAATTTTTGGGCACGACGACGAGTTGAGGTGGACGGCTCTGCAGCCACACTATCGCGAACAGCAGCAATATTTTCTATAGTACGAGCTGTACGAGCATCGCTGGTGTTTTTACACCTCCTACAGTCCCGGTATGCTCAAATTCTTGCACGATTTTTACGATTGTAAGCACATTTGGACGATTAAATTGACCGAAAAAATCACGAAGTGCACGATATGCATTTTGATTTAAATGCCCATTTTCATAATAAGCCTGAATAACTTTAACGTATTGCTCGATTGTGTATCTTTCCATGGACCAAATTGAGCTAGTCTGAAATTGAGAAATGTCAAATGAGATGCAGAAAAGAACTTGACGTTAAGGTGTGGTTCACATTCAACATCGGCTCTTAAAATTTAACCACCCTTTATTCTACGCTTTTTCGATACTAGGCAGTTGTCAAAAAAGTAAGTGCTGTGTTGTTTAACGTGGCAAGTTACATGCACAAAAGGGTTGGACGTTTTGAGGTTTTGAGTGCGAAAAGTAGGTTTACTTTCTACTTTTGTGGGCGTCACAAGTAGCCATCGAAAAAATCAGCTGATTTTGACAAATAAAGATGTTATTTCACTTGTGGTATGAAAAATATACAATGCATGGATGCGAAAACGTGTGGTGAAGACCTCCAGCTTAAGATCATGCTAAGCAACTTTTTTAAACTTCACAATTACTTCATAAAAATATTCCATGGTTTATTTTTGGCATACATATATAAAAATTAAAATGTAATAGAATGGTTTTAAAAATTCATATATTTTGTTTGTTTTCTAACCCAGATATGCCAACAGGCATACTATCGGAACAATCTTCGTAGTATTCCAACATAGCTTTATTCTGACAGATTATATTACAAAACTGAACAAAGAATAAAAAAAATATTTTTTAACTTGGATTTTGAGTCCGTACTACATGTAGTACGCTCGGCACATATGGGAACAAAAGACTGTATTTTCTTGTGATTTAATTCAAGTCGTTTATTATTCAGAAACTTTTGTGTACATAAGTAAGGAAAAACAAATTAATAAAACAACAATTATTTGGTTTGGTCACATTTAATACAGTGTATAGTGGTCTTATTGTGGAAATGATTACAACGTCGCACGATGATCCTGATGGAAGCGTTGCTGGGGGTTTCCCATAAGTTGATATTAGCAATGTCTATGCAGTTGCCACGCATTTTACTCTGCAAGATCAATGAGGTGTGTGAATATTGGAAAATACCACTTTTTACACCGAATAGATACACGGTACAAGCTTATATTTTCATCTGCTCGAACCACGCCACCCATGTCGCGATTACATTCATGAATAAGGCCTGGTTGGTTAAATATATATATACGTTTTTTCTCTTTTCGAGACCAACGTGAAATACTTTTTTTAAGGTTCAACTGGATGCACGTTTGAGGCAACCTTTACTGCACTGCTGTCATTCCAACAACATACAATTATATTGTTGGTATATATCTTACAATGGTCATACCACCCTTTCTCTTTTTTCTGCAGATCTTTTTTGTAGCAAAGAGCTGTTGCCTTACCGATTGTGACGCGTCGTTCTTCTAACTCAGTCAATAAGTTAACTGTTTTAAATAAATTATCAAAATACAATCGGTGAGCAATGTCGGGTTGGCTTTGTGACAATATGTCGCAATAGGTTACGACTACGCTTAAACCAAGTCCCATTTCTTTGTAGGTATTAGTTGGAAAAGTCCCTGCACCCTGGTACGGCTCGAAGCAAATGTAGGCTTTATAGGTTGCTCCAACCCAAAATTTATAGCCATATCTTATAGGCTTTCCATGGATATAGTGCTTACATCCACGACTACCATAGTATGAAACCATTTGTTCGTCCACTGAATGCTTTCCGTATTTATACTTTTCGGAGCATTACTTTGGAAACTCTTGTTCAAAATTTGGACAAGTGGCCTAACTCAAATCGATCCCTTCTCATTGCGTTCGACACAGTTTTGTAGCCACTCAGTCACAAAATTCCAATAAAGCACCTGATTTCGTCTGGAGCTATATTTCCAGTTGCATTTTTTTTGGACGCTTAGCCATTTGAGTATTGCGAAATAAGTTGCAGCAAGTCACAATCAAAAAATTTTTCGAACAACTCCAGAGTTGTAGGTAAAATTTCCTGTGCACATACTGTAACAGTAACAGTTTCTTCCAGATCGTGCTTAACCCATTTTACAGACGACTTAAAAGTTTTGCGATTCTTGGCCTGTTTCAATAACGCAAGTGGAATATCGTCTTCACTATCCGAATCAGTAGAATACGAATTTCGAAAAAGCGCAGCCTCAGCATTTAATAATTGGGGTGGTAAGTTTTCAAAGCCCTATGCTCCTTATAGGATCGTCGGGAACATATATATATATATAAGTTTTCAAAGTTCACTTCATATTCTTCTCCAGAATCTTCATCTGTGACGTAGTTGTTCGCACCTTGAGTGGGCAGAATTGAGATGTCGTAAGAATTTTGCATAAACTTTTCATCGCTTTACTCTTAGGCATTTATTATTTCATTTAATGTTAAAATTCGTTTTTGCCATTTTTGCACACTAATGCCGAACGCACTCCATCTAGAACGTCAACAAATACATCAACTTAAATCACATATAATATTTTGTTCACATATACTTTAGCATCGTATTAGCTTTTACAACTATAACAATTAAAAAACATAGAAATGCAACAATAATAAAATATGCATACAAGAATTTTTCTCACCGATTACGTGCCATCTTCACACTTTTGATAATTTCACAAAACGGAAATCTCTGATCCAAGAAAATACACATAACCAATTACCCTAGAACAGCGATCATCACGCTATGCCCCCGGGGGCCGAGCACTTTTCGTCAATTTCACACACACAGAACACGAAGGTTAACGAACCAATTGTAAAAAGCCATAATTTTAAAAAACAAGAACAAAACACATAGTAAATGTCTCAAACGAGTAAATTTATGTTCCTCTCTCTGCGCTCACCACTACATATACATTTTTAACTGTCTCTCTTTGTGATGATCACTGCCCTAGACAAAAGATATCAATGCATGGTTTGTTGACCGTTATATTCTATAGCACAGCAACAAGTAGATCAGAAAATTTAAAGCACAGTAAACACAGAAAGCTGAACATATGAAGTGTACTACATGCAGTACGGTTGGCATATCTGGGCTAATAATTGTTTTTCCTATTATTATATTTGCTTGATTAATGGCCTTTTTTTCATTTTTCTCCCAACGAAAAACTGCACATTAAAGAAATTTGGTTTTCTCAATGTCTCATTTGCTACGATTTTATCGCAAAACTAACCGGCACTCATCTGCCAATTATTTATTTTGCTTTTATTTGCCGTACAGATAAATTCAATCAGCTGACTCGCATCTTTTACATGTATTTTGAGTGGCGTTGCCAGCTGAAAACAATGTTTTTTGTCGGTGTATTGCGAAACCCAAAATCGTTAACGGACAGTTTATCGGTCCAATAAATTTATGTTGACATTAAGTAACAGACAGTTTGTCGATACATTGAGAAAATGGCCATAAGAATTCTTTATCAAATTTAAACTTTAAATCAGTGTTCGAAAATAAACAGTACATTATTTAACGTTCGGCTCACACACCCAGGAACGATATCTATTTTTTTAGTGATTGTGTAGACATAAACAACGCTTAATACCGTTCGTAATTATTTTCGGGAAAGAACCGAACATTATGTAATGTTCGGTTCTTCGTTAAAAAACAGAACAATTGTAGTGATACTGTAGAAAAACATTATATTTTAATGTACTATAATGTTTTTTTCGTGTGTGTATTTTGTTTTTGTAAAAATGTTTTTTTTACCAGCCAAAAGGGACGAACATTAACGAGCCGAACCGAACGCATTGAAGTTTGTGGATTTTCAAAAAAAACCGAACGGAATTAAATGTTCACATCTTTTGTTGAGTTTGATAAAAACAGTAATATTTTTGTGTTCGAAAGATGACTAACAGGGAAACGTTATTTTTGATAATGATTTTCTACACAAACACTATTAGCGTTTGTGTTTTCCACAAATCTACCGAACCCAACATTAAAAAACGATATTTAGTGTTTATTTTCGAACACTGCTTTAAATAAGTACATTTATTAAATATTTCCGTATTTATCAGGATTTATTGGTATACACTAAGGAGAACAGCTATTCTGTTTTCTGCTCTTTTAATGTGTTATTTCTCTCAGTTGCTATGCAAAAACTATGCATTGAAAATTAAATTGTTGAATCAAAAATACTTCAAAAAATTATATAAAAAGTTTCTCAGTACCGACAGAAAAATATCGCCGATTCCGATATATCGGAAAATCTAAAGTATCGCCGATATATCGGAATCACTATCAGTATTCGTTATATCCCTAGTTGAATTATTGTTTTCTTAAAACAGATAATTATAATCCCAATTTTGATATTTTAATTAGGCTTAAGTTCATCAAAATTAATTTTCATTATATTATTCTTATGAAGAAACGAATTTTACAACATGAAATTAATTAAAATTTATTGATAATTTTTCATTCTTGAATGCCGTTGGGCTCGAACCCGGTCGAACGGACAGGTTACCCTTACATGTTTCAACTGTAACCAGTCAATCTCTTCGGAGGGTTTTGCCGTTTAGCACTCACGGCCATCGACGACAATGGCACTCAATAGTCAAACATCAATCTTTAATGTTACTTATGCAAGTTTAAGCGCAAATTAGTTTTGTTCAAATAATGCTATCTGCTAATGATGATGCAACTTTAACTTGTAAAAAAATCGAACATATAAGCGCGAACAACTGGAATAAATAAAAAGTTAACATATAAAGTTTTAAACGTTGGTTTTAAATAACGAAAAAATAGTTTTTTCGCTCTCCTGTAAAATTGTGATTTGGCATATGGGCAACTTCAAATTTTTTGAGCACCTGCTGAAACCGATATACTATGGCTCTTATTTCGTTAAGTTTTATGAAATAAAAAAAACGTTGTACAGGGTTTGGATGACTATACTTGAAGGATATGACGTGCAAAGTTTTACGTTGAAAAGTCCTCACCTTAAGAATTGGTGGTCATCTAAAACTCGAAAAATTAAAAAAACGACTTGAAACTTGCAAGAGTTTTTTCATTCATTCCGTTTTCTTTGTAATAGTTTTAAGCTTTCAGATCCAAACCCATACAAAATTTAGTCACTAGACTTGGAGGATATGTCCACTAAAAAAAAAAATTTTGATATCGCTGCTGGGTGAAAAGTTGCATGGTGTTTTAAAGTGAAACCAAAATTTTCCGAATTTTGAAATTTTTGAAGGTTTTACATAGAGTTTTTGCGCCGTTTAATAAAAATGAGTTTAAAGCGCAGAATTAAAAAAACTGCGTAATTTTATAAAGTTTGAGGTGTATCAAGTTGGTGTCAGCGCACTAATAACGTATCACGGACATCACAAACTTAAAAGAAATTACCGTAAATTTTTTAAAAATGTATCTTTTTTGCGTCTGACAATCTGAATTGCCTTTTAAGTTGGCTAGTGTATTGCGTGATGTGAGTAACTTCGTAAAGGGCACCTCCGAGGCGAAAACGCACTTTAAAATTTTTAAACGCAAAAATTTGATGAACTTTTGAAAAATTTTGCAAAAAAACAATTTATTTTTAAGCTTTTTTTATATCAAAACATGTCATGGAAACATGTTTAGGTATCTAAATAGATTCTTCGCGACGGACTAAACTGATAAAGTGCAAAAAAAAATAATTTTTTTCAACCGTGGCGCGTGCAGCGGCAGTTTTTTCCAAACACATTTCGCCTTGTGACAACTGAAGCGCTGTATCAATTCCGCTCAAACGTACATCGAATAGAAGACTTTACTGAGCTTGATACTAAAATTGAAAACGCACCAAAAAATTTTAAGGATTTAAAAATTTATGGAGGAAACAAAATGTTTCTAACCTCAAAAAGCATCCTTGTATGAAATATTTGATTAGCGATAGCCAAATAGTTTTTTTCCCAAAATATTGCAAATTATGTCTGATACTAGCCGTAATTTTGTAAAATGTTTAACAATTTTAAATAAATTTTTTATATGCATACACGATCAAAAAAAAATTGTTTATATTTTTTTCCAGTGTATTTTAAAAAGTATTCAAGCTTTTACAAATATTTTAGTGTGCTAAGAAACCCCTAAGGGGTATTATCCACACGCGTTATCCTTTTTCAATTTTAACAAAAACTTGAATTTTTATATTTTTTTTTTTAATTTTTAACTTTAAACCGCAGTAAAATTTTCGCCGTGTAATTAAAATGATTAACGCTAACGGATTTCACATGCTCAAATATCGGTTTATACACACGCAAATCAACATTGATGTCAGACAAAAAAAAAAAAATTTAAAAAAAAATGTCTAGGTGTCGTAAATTTTTGAAGTTGCTCATATATCACTTTTTTAAATAAAAATCCTTGATATCGTTCATTTATTTTTGTGTTTAATTTAAATTCATAGAATATTCTATATAGAATAAATTTATAATGTTTTTGAATATATGTAGCACATTCACACAATTACACATTTGTTCGTTCGTAAAAACTGGGCTGTAATCTCCTATCCTTAAATTTACGTCCTTTATATCTTTCAAAAAGTAACCACAGCGAAATAAAGTGACAGCAATAGGAACATCGGCAACAATATGAATCTGAATAAAGAGGAGGAACAGCAAGAATAATTTGGTAATAATAAGAAAAACTTTATGCCAAGCTAAGTTTACCATAAATATAAATTACTAAACATGAATATTTGTGGGATAGCCAAAGAATACTTGAACTCACTTAAACTTAACTTTAGGGTAGTAGAAATTCTATTTTATAAAATAAATAAACAAAAAATTTATAAATTTATTCATATTTACGTGCGTTTTTAATGTAAGAATACATTAAATGAGTCCAAGTCAGCACACGTAAACACAATCACAGTCATAAACAAATATTTCAAAGTTTATGTTAATAAAATGTATGTTAAAGAAAGAGGAGTAAATAAAATTAACGCAATAAATAAATATTAAGTTAAACTCTGTGGGGTATATGAAATTGAAAATTTTGGATTTTAAACAAACCAGCGGTAACAAGAATGAGTAGAGACTCCTGATAGAAGGCCTTATTTAGCAGACACAAGGTCACTAAAAACAAAATTGAAGAACTTCCTTTCTCCCTTATTAAAGAAGAGAGTAGCCAATTTTTACTAAATATTTTCGAAAATCTTTCAAAAAGAAATTGGTACCTTCTAGAAGGCATACTTCTGAAAGCTGGATGGCCTTGAAAAGGTCTGCCACTTGCGGTCCTTCCAATATTTAGCGCTGGAAACCGATACTTTCAAAGACATGCAACTTTAAACTACTTTTTTATTGGAATAGTTTACAGTATTTATCGGGTGTCCAAAAATTAACGCAAGATTTGTATTTGGCGCCATTTGTGCAAAAGATGCTGGCAGTCCTAAAGAAAAAATTCGACGCTATAGAGTGCTTCTTAAAATTTGCAATTCGTGTCCACTACGCCGAAGTGAGGTTCCTGGATTGTCACGGACACTCTCAAGCACTGCTTCAATATTGACATTTGAACGATTGGTTTTTAAGCGGCCAGTCTGTTTAGAGTCTCCAACGGATCCAGTCTCCATTAATTTTTTAATTTATCTCTTCACAGTGGATGAAGTTAAAACACTATTCCGACCATACTTTGTATGAAATTTTTCAAACTACAGCAGCCAAGCCATTATTATTTTTGAAATATTGTTCAATAGTGAAGACACGTTGTTTTATCGTTTAACGCTGCATTTTTACTAACCCTAAACAGTCGATTTGTTTAGGATTTTCCACACTTAACTGCAAAAGTAGCGACAAATTTAATTTCTGTGTTTTTTTTCGGACACGCTTTATTATATAGCATGTACGATTCGTAAGATTCGTACGTAACTGTACAAGAATTGCAAATCCCAATAAAAAATGGAGCTTCCGGAAGACATGAATTTTCTATGGCGAGTTCTCACTTTGAAGCAATGCATTTTTGACACATAAAGCGCATTATTCAGCGCATATAAAAATTGTTGGATGTATTTGAAATTTTATTTTTTTTTATAAAAGTTGTTGAGAGTTCTTTCTTACTGCATTTCTGTATGTCTTATAGCGTAGAGCATAATTGTGCGCTTATTTTTTTAAATTTACCATTAGTGCTTCGCAAAATTATAAAATTTATTTATGTGGATAAATGTTGCTTTTTAAAATGATATAGTAAAATGTAAACTGCCTTTTGTCGCTTCTCGTAAAAGTTCACCTCTATTTAATATTTGATTAACGTCCTATAATGAACCAAACTTGTTCAATTATTCAATCTGCAAACTAATATGATTTAGAACATTTTTATTTAAATTAATTTTAGACTAATTAGGAGTGCTCTAGTTGGCTTTGCCGTATCTTTTTAAGTTAAGTCAATAACCAAAGTAATAAAAATCTAATTTTGTCAGTGTTTAAGTTTTATGTTTTGGAAGATATTTATTTTTAGAATATAAGCGTAAAATTACCGCTTGTAAATATTTTAATAAGTTTAATTACGGCACAATTCTTCATTCGGGAGTGAAAACTAATAAATAATGCAGGCATCGAAAATCGGCCAATTGTCCAAAAAGAAAATAAATCGTCAAATTGACCAATTAAATCATCATAGTAAAATAACACTAATTTTTGTTAGTTCTTGAATACATACATCTGTATTTCTTTTCCAAAAATTCTAAAAAAAAAACCAAAAATTCAGCTCTATAAAAATCTGAAAAAGGAAAATAGTTCAAATAATTAATTCTCGCAGCTCATTAACAGATACCTTAGTTAGTCCTGTGTTGTTTAGGATGTCATATTTCCGAATATGTTGCAAAAGTTTAAGAATACAGACATAGAGATATGACTCGAATAATAAATGGCTCAAAATCACCAAGGTGCAGAATTGGTTTTGCTAGCAATTTAATGTACTAAATCTTGACATTATTGAAAGAAGAAAATTTATAAATTAAAAACAATAATTTTAATTTAAGAAGCAATTTTTTAACTAAGTCAATATACACGCAGAGATCCTAATTACAATCTTCAACAACAAGTCCAACATATTAATGAAAAATTTAAAGTATTTAACACCATTCATAACTAAATACACCGTAATTATTATACAAAATCTAGGGTTGAAAAGGATACTAAAGCATTATGTATTTCTTATTATAAAAATGCAAAAATAGTTTGTCCGACAGTGCACAAGTCATGCCAGTGAACGCATCGATAATCAAAAAATAATTGTTTTAAGTGAACATAGCCATCAGGTGTTAAACGGCAGTAGAAGAAGAAAACAATAAAAAAGCCAACTGCCAATGCATTTATCGTCAAATAAGTTAAATTAAAGTGGTAAGTAACTTTCAATTCATTATTCGTAGAGCGTACATCAAAAGTCTGTCATTTCGTGAACGTGTTGATTAAATGTAATTAGTGATGAAATTCTACTTTACGACATGAAATAATAAAGTAGCCCCAAATATTTTACTTTTGAGAAAGTCAGGTCGCAATTAAACTGGCTGCTGTATAAGCAAGTTGCGCATTTATTTGAAATCGTCATTTCGTGAACGGTCATTTCGGGAATGTTTCCGTATATTATGGCACGTTCCCGAAAGGACTGTTGCGTTCTCGGAATGATAATTATTGCTTCCTAGGGCGACTCCCTTGCAATTTTTTATGGATAAGATGACTGAACTACAGAAGGCGCTTAAATGGCAACATCTCTTCGTCAGCAGAATAAACAATTGCTTAAAATAGAAAAAAAATTTAAAATATTATTTTTTTGATGTTTTTTTTTTATTTGTTTTGTATTTTTTAATATTTTTTTTGCTAACTTATCTTCAAAATAAATAACTTTTATATTTAAGCCGTTGCTTACAATTTAAATATTTCCTTACTTATACCTTATGATATCACTATCATCATTTCGGTAACAGTTTTGTAATTCCGGGGACATTAATATTTTTTAATAAAATACGCGTAAATTGAGCTTTTTTTAGAAAATACAAAGTTTATTTTATAACAGAATTTTATTCTGTTTATCCCTTTGCCTGTCCCCATACAAAAAAAAATTTTATGCCGTACGTCCAAAATTTTAATTTAGTTTAAAACTGTTTTTATGCACTGCTTGTTGTTTCTTTAATTATATTATGTAATTAAAATAATGTAGAAACCGTTTTTCTTTAAACAAAAGTGTGAATCATATGTGATGCACAGACATTTTTTTATCATAGTTTTTAACCAGACGTTCTGTGCATCACATATGATTTACATAATTTACTAAAAAAAGCAAATAACAATGATTTCACAGAAAGGAAGACTCCTATTCCAACAATATAATCCTGGAAAAGCTCATAAATATGGCATTAAAATATTTAAACTGTGCGAGATGAGTGACTATATTTGGAATTTCTCGATATATTGTGGTAAGAGATCATCTGAAAAAAATTCCAGAACTTGAATATTCTGGCCCCATTGTTGCTTCACTAGTCGAGGATTTATTGAATGAGGGAAGACTTCTAGTGGTAGTTTTTAATAAATAAAAGTGGATTTCCTATTTTTTCGTTATTAAAAAAACCGTCCTCTTTATTTCCATATAACTTCTAAAGTAAAAAAGTCAGGCATGTGGGGACTTGACACAATATAAAATAATGCCATCTTCACACGTTTAGTTTATTAAATTCATTATTTCTCTCACGTCCATTAAAGTAAAAACCTTAAAAAAAAATACCATTTGTGAATCACATGTGATGCACAAGCGTTAGAAAGCAACTTATATATATATATGCATCATATGTGATGCACAGGACAGGGAAAGGGTTATATAACGTTAATTGATCATAAGAGTTTTGAATATTTTAATTTTTCTATAATTTTATGCACGATAATAGCAACTTCTTTCATTTTTTGGCGTATTTTACTTGAAAAGGATTTTGTATGTATTGGTTTTACTTATGTTTATATAATCTAGATTCATAAAAAACCCGTGTTATTAAACGATGTTTAAATTATGTACTTTGTATTGTTTTTGTTAATTTAATCAAACTTGGAAAAACGATCCCGAAATTATGGTTTTCTGAAAGATATCCACTAAAAAGCAGTTTTATAAAAAAAGTTTAGAATTGTGTGCGCTGCCCTGTCAAAGTTTAATAATATACAAATTTTGCAAAAGTATAAACTAAAGCTGGGATCACACGATTGCCTCAAATGCACCAATATGACACAATTTTGATTGTGCTTTATTGACGCACAATAAAGAAATTGCGCCAATCAAATATTCTGAAATCACACGATTGCCCTGTTTTATACAAATATAATTGCCGCTAGTTGGTACAAAGTGAAATGGGTACAATAATTGCACACGGTTGTTATTACTTGACAACTGCGAAAACAGCTGATGTGGTAGCTTTTTTATTTGTTTGGAAGTTCTAGTTGGTATGTTCATTAAAAACGAAAAATTTGTTCATAGATACTCTACAATTTTTTGTTGAAAAGTTTTATTTGAAATATTTTAAGAAATATTTATAAAATTCCAAAAATTAGTTCAACAATTTCGAATGTTAACGTTAGCATAGAAAATTTTTATGAAATAATATTATTTAAATATCAGAAACTAAATCCTGTAACTGTATTAATTTAACTACCGATATCGTTTAGTATAGAGAAGTCTCGGCAACTTTAACAAATTTTTTATTCTCGTTTTCAAGGTAACAAATATTTTCTTTAAGAAATATCAACGACATAAAAATATACGCACTGAACAGTTAATAACAAAAATTTAAATGCATAATAAATAAATACATATTTATCTTCATTGCTTGCTAAAGGAAACACAAAAACGTAAAATTTATTAAAAAAAAGGCAAATATTGGCGCGTATTATGTTGTTTGATTGCCGCACAAGAAGGCAATAAATATTGGTGCATTTTTGTTATTTTTATTGACGCGCGGTTGCATAGCAAACAGTCACACGATTGCCGCACCAGGGTTGCATTTGATTGGTAAAAGTAAGCACAATATTGTCATCGATTGGTACATGAGCCAATTGGTTGGGCAGTCACACGATTGGTGTATTAAAAAGTGTGAAAATTGGTGCATTGCGGTAATCGTGTGATCCCAGCTTAAGAGCCATCATTATAGCTTAAAATTTTTCTGGCTTAAAAGCAATCTTGAAATTTACGACCTTGGTGATTTTGAGCCAAATATATTTAATCATTCATAAAAAAGTACGAAAATTGAGTGGCACATAAACTAAGAGATATCGAACACCAATTTTGCTCATCAGAAATTCTGTTTCAGTGCTTAAAAAATGGATCTACCACAAGAATCCCAAGCGTAACCTATTATATTTAAATGTATTACGAACAGTTTACATGGGACAATTACTGTCAACCCAATTAACGAAAGTACCCAATAAGGTATTCAAAATACGAAATAATACTTAAAACTTTTATGAATTATTGCAAAACTTGTCATTATAAAAATTGTCAAATTGAGGGTATAAATCCTGAAATCGTAAATGGGCCACCTTTGGACCTCAACATTATCAAAATGACGATAAATCGTCAAATCTGGAAGTCGTGAACGCAAGATATCACACCAAAATTTTTTAGATTATGTCCATCGTTTCTGGTTCAATTGAGAGATATGATTTTTCTAGCAGCACTTGTTGAAAAGACATGGTAGATAGTGATATTTAATATTTGCACAATGTACACCATTTTTTATTATTCGCTTAATACATATTTCACGTACGACCGCACAATCCTAAAAGTTTGTTATGGATTCTTATACTACATTTTCATTTGAGTAGAGTCACATTGCTGAGTATAGCAGGATATTTTTCTTGTATTGGAAGGATGCTTAAAATTACGATTTTTAGGAAGTCCCTAAAACTTTGTAAAACCCAATTTGTCCCCTTATTGTTTAATGTATGTAAACATTAGACATTTTTATCCGGTTTTCTTAATACATATTTAAAATATTAATATTAATTAATTTTCCATATTATTCGAATGTGTGTTCTACACAGAAAAAAAATAACAACAGTTATTAAGTAATAAATGATATTTTTTTAAAGTTTTTCAAATATATTTAACAATTTTCTTAATTAACATGTTTGTAAATTGTCATATTAACAAAATATTTACATACAATAAAATTTATTTTGTGTCAAAAAAAAAAATTAAAATCAAAATTTTTTAATACAGTGAACTCGCGATAACGTGAACTAATTTTTACCATGGCGTTTCACGTTTTCGAGATTGTTCACGTTATCGAATGCCAAAAATTTAAAAAAATAATAACCCTATTTAAAAATAAATAGATAAACAAGTACATATGTGTATTAAACGAACATTTTATTTATTTTTAATAACAAAAATATATGTATGTGCAATAATTCAGTTGATACATTAAAAAAATATATTTCTTATGAATATCATAAAAAAAAATACACATAAAAGTAACAAAAACGAAAAGAAATATTTTTTTGTTTAAAGAATGTTTATAAGGGGAAAAAATACACAGGAAAAAAAGGTCATCTTTTTTTATAAGTTTTTTGTTTGATCATCTTTAACAAAGCTTTTTCTTTAAGTTTTCTTAACACGCTGATTTCAATTTGGTCGGCCATCTCATTTTTAGCCAATATTAAAGCCTTATAAGAGCTTCTATTTCCTATTTTTGCCTCTAAATGGAACAAACTGTTGATTTAGCAACACCATCTTTTCTAACCAAGCCACTGACACTATAAACCTTTTGCAATAATTCAAGAATATTTACTTTATCTTTCAAAGATAACACTTTCGGGGTTTTTAATGACATTTTTCACTTTCACGAATAACGAATAACGTAGCGATGTTAAAAAACAGCTAACATGTCAGCGTATTACATACATGGAAGCAATTAAGAAAAAAGAACGCTGTAACATCAACCAATAAGTGAACTCAATTCGGGGATTTCCCAATTCAAAAAACATTTTAAAAAGGAAACACTTTCACGTTTTAGAGCTTCCAGCTTTTGTTCACGTTTTAGAATAGCCTGTGTAAAAATAAATTGGTTCACGTTTCTGAGACGTTCACCCTTTTGAGTGTTCACGTTTTCGCGAGTTCACGTATAACTAAAAGGCGAAAAGATAGGCAGATTATTGAAAAACTGAATCAATCTTTGGGGTAAGTAAAGATGCGGTTTAAATAGTTTAGAGATTTTAACAGGTCTTTCGTTTATTTTAGTTTTCAAATACTAGTCGATAATTGTGTCAAGATTCCCTTTTAGCAGATCGTCAGCTCATTACTGTTTTGACCTACCGACCATTTTTAAAAAAAATGAGTTACGTATGAGGAATATATTGTTTTAATACCCTCTTTCTAAATCAAAAACCTGTTTCGCGAAAATTTTTATGGTTTCTAAGATATAAAGCATTAATTTTGCTGCATATCAACTGTTTCAAAATTTTTTAAGTACTGTTTTGCTTGGTTTTGTTTGGCGATTGAAGCAAATTCTTCATACAAAAACGTACAAAATAAATTTTACTGTTGCTTTGCTGCATTGCCGTAAGAAAAAAAAGTAGTTAAAGCAAAAGCAAAGTAAAATGACAACAAGAAAATAAATTTGTGAAAAATAGTTTCATAATGGACCCAACCAAGTGTACGGTTTGCTATTATTTGTGTTTTTAGCCTACCTAAGGGAAATGCTTCAAAATTTTACTACAAACGAAAATTAAATATGTTTAATCTTACAGCAACCTTTATTCTGTCATATATACCAACTTTTACTTATTGTGCCTTTACGACGGAAGCTCATACTGGTCGGAGTGGTAACAATATTGCTAGTGCTTAAATTAAAATTTTAAATGAATAAATAAAAGATTGTCCACTTATTAAAACTTTGACATTATGGAGCAATTCTTGCGTACCTTAAAATAAAAATCAAATTAACGCAACAGCAATCAAAATGTTCTTTAAACAAACTAATATTGATGCTGTAATACAAAAGTCTTCAGAACCAGAACATTCTTTAATTCAAGAAGTGGACTGTGTCCATGGTGTTATTGACCGGTACTTAAAGAATATTGAAATTCATAGTCCTCTTCATTTACTAAATTTGCTTGAAACAATGCCAATGGAAATGCTTCCGGAAAATTTTCGCACATACTCGTTGGAAGCAAATAAAATGGACTTTCGAAAAGTCCCTTTTGCTAAAATTAAAGCACTTCTATTCAGTTTCAATACTGATTTATGTATATATTATAAAACTTCTACCAATGTGGAAAAATATAAAAATGCAATTTTGGTTAAGTCTGCATCAAAAAATTGTTTGAAAACTCCTGATAATTTGTTGACGAATGTTTTGAAAATTTCGAAACCATCATTTATTTCCAGCGATAAAAATAGGGACATAAAAGACTTGCTTATATTTCTTCCACGTGTTGATAAAGCTTATTATAAAAATTTACTCAATATTAAGTTTAAAATTTTCTTTTTACTTTTGCATTATTTAAGTTGTTTTATTTGTGGCTTTTTATGTAACTTTTCATAACAGTAGAACTCTTTTTTCTGTTTTTGTAAAGTAAAATCAAATAAAAAAACTATAAAAAATAATTCATCTCAACAACAAGTTACTCAATACACAGCAATAAGTATACGTATGCAGCACAAAAAGCCACTTTTTTAATATTTTTTAAAGAAAAGTGGCGTATGCGGCACAAAACAATATATTTCATTTTCAAAAAAATACTATTAAATTCTAACTTTGTTCATGAAAGTGCGCAAAAATTTGCATTTTTTCAAAACATATACCGGAAGCAGTGGTAAAAATTTAAAAAAATTCTTTCGGGTACAATTTGAGGAATTTTCATGTAAATCTTCTTTGTCGTTTTTCTCCACTCCGACTTTTTGGCATATGCGCCAAACCAATTCTGAGCTGACGAGATATTAAAACATTATTGTGCATCCAGTTCTCAGTCTGATTAAGTATGCTTAAATAATTGTTCACGGTGCTTGTGATGAAGTTTTTAATATATATTTCAATAAAAAGTGAATCAAATAAATAAGTTAAATGCATTTCATTCTTTCAAAAGGCAATTTTCTAGTTCCTAACAAAATATTTTATTAATATGACAAACTCGTAATTAAATGTTAACAACTATTTTATTCAATATTATAATTTCGTTGTTAAAAATATTTGTTGAATATCAACAATTTGAATTAACAAAGGTATTTTTTATATTTACAAATTCGGTTGTTAGTGCCTTTTCAATTAAAAAATTAATTGTAATGACGAATTTGGTATTCAATATGAGAATTGATTTTTCGTAATTTTTTTCTGTGTACGGCAAATTACAATCCTCAAAAGCTTTTATACGTTAATAGGCTTATTCTTTCAATATTTTCCAGGAATATTTTCTATGTACTATCAGAATTTTCGTTTGTATGTTTCTGCTACGAGGCTTACTTTAGCTATCCCTTGGCCAGAATTTGTTGCTTCCTTTTCCTTGAGGTTCTAGTTGAATTTCTCGTTTTATATCCTATTAGATTTGATTTGTTTTAGTTAACAATAGTCCATATACCCAACTTTTGCTAAGAGAACGTATACCGAAGTACAGGTGTGGCCAGTAAATTTTTTTCTCTTTCTTTATATTTTCAAAGAAATATAAACTTTTTTAATGGTATTTTGTAGCTAAATATATATTTACGAACATTTTTAGTGATCATAATGTGATCGGGATAACGTCAAAAGTCTATTAAGTCATCATCATCATAAAAAGTCAAAACTTTTTTATTGACAGTGTGAACTCTAAAATGTCAACCAAATCACAATAAGATGGACAAAATTGTAATAAATAACTCTGTACTCGAAATTTACACTTTTTTTTAGAAAAGCTGGGCACATGGCGTTTTAGCATAATTCGGGGACGCTGAATCCATTGGTAAAATTTCCAAAGGGTTTTTTTTAATATGAGCAGTCGTTTCAGAAACATATCTTTTTTTTTTGGGGAAAAAAAATTTTATTAACAAAATTTCGAAATTTTAGTTTTTTAAAAATTCATAAAAAAAATTGGAAAATGCAGCTAGGCTTCTAATTTTTTGCAGACATATAAAAAACGAAGCTGCAGACAAAACAAGCCATAAATCTGTTGACAACTGATTTTATTCACAAAAGTCGAATTTCATAAAACGCAATATTTGTATGGGAGCCTCCCAAGAAGTGGAGATAAGGGGAAAGTATTTCTCGAGAAAATGTTAAAACCAAAATCTAAATGAGGTCGGTCATACATTTTATCCCACTAGGGGAAACTCCTGGGCATTTATGGGACTTTTTCTTCAACATATCTCTAGTCTGCATTGAACATTTTGTATGGGAGCCCCCTTAAGAAATAAAGTGGGGTTGGTCATACATTTGACCCATCTAGGGGCATCCTAGGCGCTGCAGGGACCAAATTTAAGCATTTTATAAAACAGTCTGTATGGTTGAAATTTTACTTTTCTTAGAGGAAATTTTATTGCGGAATTTCGGTTTTTTTAGTAATTTCAATAAACAAAACCGTTTTTGTGTAACGCGAATATATGTTGTACAACCTCCTTCATTTTCGAATAACGGTATATCTCGAAAACAAGAGCTAACCTAAAAAAACGGTGGGCACCATTGGATTCAGCGTACCCGAATTATGCTAAAACGACATGTGCCCGTCTTGTCTAATTTTGCAACTAGCACAGTGTAATTATTGTAATATTAATGTTATTATTATCTTCTATCTTCTATATAAATAAAAATGAAAAATGTTTGTTTGTTTGTTTGTTTGTTTGTTTGTTTGTTTGTTTGTTTGTTTGTTTGTTTGTTTGTTTGTTTGTTTGTTTGTTTGTTTGTTTGTTTGTTTGTTTGTTTGTTTGTTTGTTTGTTTGTTTGTTTGTTTGTTTGTTTGTTTGTTTGTTTGTTTGTTTGTGTGTTTGTTTGTTTGTTGGCTTATAGACTCCTAAACTACTGAATCGATTTTCCTGAAGTTTTTATAGAAGCATCACGTGAGCCCTAAAAATAAAATAAGCTTCTTATTTTTTCGATAGGGGCAGGGGAATTGGTACCCCCATTGGATGCCAATATTAAATATCGCATACACTATTGAAAACAAAAATAAAGCGGGTAGGCGCAGGGGGTAAATACCTCCCATAGGATGCATATATTAAATATAGCCCAAATTTAGAACTATAAAAGGGAGAGTTTTCAACGTGGTTAAAGCTACTATTATGGCAAACTTTAAATTTCAATTAAAAATTGGCGGGGTAGACACATAAGGAGCAGTTCCCCTCATAGATAGAAGAAAAAGGAAGAATCTTGTCAATAAGACATGAGCCGTATGAACTCAGACTAAGTCAGGAATTGTTTTCATGAGTTAACTATTCGCAAATAAAAATTTTAATCACTGTTTATGCGGCAATATTCTCTACTTGCAATATATTTATTTGCGAATAAGTGGTGCGTATAAACGTAGTAATAGATGACTATACAAAAATATGCAATAAGTATTATTAAAAACAATCCTTCAAATGTTATTGCATAAACGAAAGAGTAGCAGCGCCTGTAGCTGAAATTCAATATAAAATTGTTGCAAGTGGGTTAGAAAAAAAATATTCTTTGTGCTAGTTTTGGTAAATCATTTCTTGTAGGAAAGTCTATGGCAGGCCGATGGTTAGACACTGAAAGCAAAATTAACATTTTATCTACATTAAAGTGCTGCTTCATTAATATTCTTTACTTTCTTCCATTCCCACTTTTCATATTGGCATCATTTAATATAAAACATTAACTTTTTATTCTTACCTATTTTCTATAGGAAATTAAGAAGAAGAGTATGAGCCGTATTAATTTCGTTAACATTTTATACAAAAAATATGGTCTTGTATCTGTTGCCAACTGCCATTATTCTTAAAATTCATTTCCACTTCATTAATTGTAATGTTACATTTATTGAGTCATTTTTTAATTTGTTTTCTTTTTAAGATTGTTTTTTCTCTTTCAAAGTCAGAGTCAATGTAAAAGGTTTTTTTATTTATAAATATTTTCATGTCATGCCGCAAATAACTTTGGTTGAAAGCGTTTTTGGTATTAACATATATTCGAGCAGGGGTAGATAGCAAACCTTATGATGTTAATACACAAGATACTTGGCACTTTTTGTGTTTATCTCAAATAAAAATGTGAAAATAAATCAAAAATAGCAAAATACATAAATAAGTAAGTGTATGTGCTATAAATGTAGTAGGTCTATTAAACATATCACAGATTTTTTACGCCTCATTATCTATTTGTTCGAAATTATTGAATTAAGACATGTTTGTAGATATTTTAAGGCATTAACTCGTGTATTACAATCAAGTCATATTAGGGAAATATTCAAAGCATTTTTCAAGTAAATATAAGGTTTTGAAATAACCTATCTTTCTTAAAGTGGGAAAATTTGTTACTTATTAATTGAAAATATTTGTTGTTAGAAAATTTTGCGCAAATTTATTTGCTTTAGAAAAGCTTACGCAAATTTTTGATCCTTCGGAAATTTTGGTTCAAATTTGGTCCAAATGTGCTACTTTTGTGAAATCAATTTTGCATGTGCTATGAAAAGGAATATCACATTATTTTTAAAAAGGATTTAAAATTAAATAAATAAACTATGGTAATGAAATATAAAGGGGTCTTATTCAGCAATTGTGCTTTGCTATAGTCCAAAGCTGACGGAAATATCAATGGTTATTTTCGATAACTTAACAACGGCTTGCTTATTTTAGAACATATTTAAATTTTTTTAATCCAAGTAATTCTTACCCTGTAGTAAATAAAATAGTCAGTTGCAAAAAACACCAACTATAAATTAACTATTTTTCAAATGACTACAAATTGGTTTAAATCTCATGCAGATATCAACCAAAAAGGCACACGTAAAACACAAATAAAAGCAAAATAAGTAAAACAAGCATGCCATGAAGTCAAATGAAAAAAATATATACAAACATTTTAAAATAATTGAAAATTAAATCGATACAAATCTGTTTATGTACTAGCAATTATGTGGCGTATTTATTTCAGGACTATTATACATCATCATGTAGGGCAGTTTAATGCAAAATGTTCATAAATAATTATTTCTATATCAAAATATATAAAGATATACATATGTATGCATGTTCATATGTACATATGTATATATTTTTTGACAAGAATTATTTAAAATTTAAATAATTAAAAACTGATAATACTTTTAATTAATTACAAATAGGTTGAAAAATAAGTAGTTAGTAGTCAGTTAAAAAGTCATGCAAAGATGACCAATTGACTATTGCCTATGACATGCCTATGTTAAAATAATGAGTCGTCGACAAGGAAAAAAGTCACTTAATCAACTAGATGTGGTTATAAAAAAACCAGTTTGAAGTTAGTTATAAATGTGTTTGACTTCCTACAGGGTAGGAACACAAATTTTTTCATTAATAAAATTTTGTTTTGTTTTTATTCTTAATACATACATATATACAAAAAAATTCAACACTGAAATTTGTTGTTGGGGATTATCCAGTTTCTATGCGCATTTCACTGATTGCTTAGGCCAAATCATCCGGAAACCTTTCCCAAAAAACTTTAGAAAAGCTAGAGATAATTGGGGGATTCACATGTGCTATTAAGTCATATCGTCATAATGTCCTAAATAATATTTTACAATTATTTAAAAAAAAAACGGTTGTGTTTCAAACAAAACAAAAATTTTAATGCTGTGTTCATTGATTCGTCATAACTGTACAGCAAAAATCTAAATTATAAGCGGTTGCCAGCAGCAGTCATATATATTTCTTGTAATTATTTTAAGACATATGACTTTACAACTTTAAGCCTACCTTGTGAATCCCCCAAATATGTTAATAAAATTGCAGGGTAAATAAGAATTTCAAACACGCAAGTCCTATATGCAGTGTTGCCAATTTATACATTAAGTGAGTAGATTTAGCCATTTTTCACCTTGTTAAGCCATTTAAAAATTAGTTTAGGCACTGTTTAGCGAAGAAATTTTTTTCCGTGTTTCTTTTGAAATAATAATTTTTATTTTCTTATTAAAATTAATAAAATTGCTAGAAGTAAAATAAACATTTTTAACAATTAAAAGGCATTATATATATGTCATAACTTTTACAACTGTTGATAATCGCCATTAACGATAATGATTAATCATATTTAAATTAAAAGAGCCGTATTCTAATATTAAATTTCTAAAATGGATCAATACAAGCAACACTGTTTCTTTGGGAAGTATTTCAACATAGAGATGCTGGCGGCAAAAAACTTTTAGAAATTTTAGAATTTACTATAAAGTTGCTCTCACTTCCATTGTATAATGCTGAAGTAGAGAGGGTACTTACACACCACCACAATAGTGGAGAGGGTATAATGCATTTGTGCTGAACTTGGTAACACCATAAAATATTGGACTTAGACCCACCTTTTAGTATACCGATCGACTCAGAGTCATTTTCTAAGTTCTAGCCGGAACTTTGTAAAGATTTTGATGAAACTTGCCATAAAGACCAAGCCTACTGAAAATAGGGTGAATCAATCTGTAATTTGTGTCCATAAACCATCTTATTATGTTGGTATTTTACTAAAGTAAATTTACTAAAGTAAATTTAGTCCAAACTGATTTGAATATAATTAAAATCATCTTAAGAAATTTAATTTGAATCGGACCATATTTGACCATAGCTCCCATTCAGATAATATTCTAATTATGAAGTAAACGATAATAAATGTGAATATTTCAGGTCTCTTTTAATAAAAATATTCCGCTGCAATGTCTGGTTTGTGCATGCATTGAAAAATCGTGGTAAAAAAAACAGAGTTCAGAGAAATTCATATGTGAACGCTCATATTCAACCATTCTTGAATTTTTTTTGTAAATGAAAAATGTAAAATATGTAACTTTTTTCACAGTCATAAATGAATTGTAAATATTTCGCCAAATCCATTTATGTGTTTGAGGAAAAATCCAATTTGCCTTTCTTCAGTCATGAAGAAAGAGAAAAAAAAAGTTTTAGAAACGATCCTCACTAGTAATGTTGCTGTTCCTCGACAGTTTGCCTGACCACAGCTCGAAATGCCTGTGTGTGTATTTGTTTGTAAAAACCCTGCAAATAAAATTGGACCACCTGATCCATTATGATAAAATGTACTACTCCATGGACTGGTAACGATCATCCTTACACACTGAATGTTTTGATACAGTTATTTTTTAGTTTTCTCCCTTACAAACCTTATTCGTAGTAAGGGAATGCCATAGCACTTGAAATTTTTTTTTTTTTTTTTATAAAAGTTGTTGAGAGTTTTTTCACTTACTTTACTGCATTTCTGTATGTCTTATTGCGTAGCGCATAATTGTGCGCTTATTTTTTTAAATGTGCCATTAGTGCTTCGCAAAATGATAAAATTTTTTATTGGGAAGCCAGCAAAATAATTTTACAAAAACCAAATATAAACTTTATACACACACAACCGTTCGTGATGCGGTCGTTGCTAAAATTTTTTGTTTGTTCATTTTCTTATCAATGGTCAAAAAGAAACATTATAGAACATTAGAACATACAATTGTTCTCTTTTTTAATGAAGAAGAGAACACTATATAATGTTTGGCTCTTTCTTGAAAACAGTTACGTACGGTATTACAGTTTGTGTTCGTCTACATAAACACTAAAAAAATAGATATTGTTCCTGGGTGTGTGAACCGAACGCTAAATAGTATTCTGTATATTTTCGAACACTGGTTTAAGGACTAATTTAAAACTACAAATTTGGAAAATCCTTGCAATTCAAGTTAGATATCCTTAAATGCTTACAAATTATTTATAGATTATAAATTTGTAATTATGTTAATATTTCTAGGGTTTATCGTAAAATATTAACCCTATAGTACGAACCATATTTTACGTACTTTGTTACGAATGATCGTCGTTTCGAACATGTTATTTGTAAACTGTCGTTTCAATAAATGTTATTAATCATTGCGGCACCTCATCTTGAGGTCTACATAAAGACTAAGAAAAGTAAATCATCTACTAACAGCATACAAAATTTTAGAGCGTTAGCTACGCCCATTTAAAAGAGAGCGTTGCACGTCGAATCATCGACTATAGAATTAAGCAAATAATACTGTTACGAAAGTTAAATTATCTAAGAATTATTTATAGTTATAGTTATAAGTTATCTTGTAAGTAATAGTTTTATGTTACTTAAAATTGTCATGTATAATTTTCAGCACAACTGTTATTTTAAAAATAATTCCTATATAAATTTCCCAGTAATTTCTAAAAATGGTTATAGAACATAATAAATAGTTTTTACGGGAAGGTTCAGGAAAAATCTAGAAATAATTATGAAATATAAAAAGGGGTGACTCATGTAAAATTAGTTTAGTCTGTTTTGAAAAACGGTTCTGTTCGTAACTAAAACAATTGTGAGCAAAATAATTAATTTCAATAAAGTTTGTTAAGTTGAATAATTGTGTGTTTTTATTCGGATTTGCAATTAAAAGAACTCAAACGCGTTTATTAAAGGAAAAACGTAACAATTGGTGTCAGAAGTGAAATTGCAATAAAAAAAAAATAAAAATAAAACTATACAAACAACAATGAAATTCGAGGAGCTAAAAGTTGAACAGCTCAAGAGAGAGTTGTGCAAGTTGGATCTGCCTACTGCAGGAAATAAAGCTGAGCTGCAGAAAAGATTAATCGATGAATTTAAGCGACGCAATATTAACATCGCAACTTATGAATTTGAAGAAAAAGAAGAAATAGAAGTTGCTACCCGTGCAGTAACAAGCAGCATGGATCTTGGTACAATGTTGGCTGCTATGGTGGAGAAAATGGAAAAAATGTCGGCAGACAATTCTAGAAAAATGGAGGAAAATATGGAGAAAATGGTAAAAGAAAATTCGGTGGAAATTTCTAGAAAAATGGTGGAAATGGTAAAAGAAAATTCGGCTGAAACTTCTAGAAAAATGGAGGAAAATATGGAGAGAATGGTAAAAGAAGAACTTCTAGAAAAATGGAAGAAAATTCTAGAAAAATGGAAGAAAACTCAAACACCATTTTAGCCGAAATTCAACAAAATTCCAGATTGACAAATGAAAAACTTGAGAAGCTTCAAGAGATTTCTACTGCTATAAATGAAAGAGTAGACGATATGGAGATAGAATTCAACCAGAAGCTGTTTGATGTTAAAACACAAGTCACTGTTTTTGATGGAAAACTACATCATTTGGAAGAAAAAGTAAATAGTCTTCAGTGCCAAGAGGGAGTGGTGCGAGTTTTTCCAGAAGTCTCAAATAGAATAAGAGCTCCAAGTTTTGACGGCAGTTCACCATTTAGTGTTTTTAAGTTCCAGTTTGACACAGTTGCCAACAAAAATGCATGGAACAATGAAGAAAAAGCCATAGAGCTGATTCTGGCTTTAAAAGGATCTGCGGCTGAAATTCTAGAAAGTGTACCAGTAAGTTGCAGAAACAATTACGATGACATTATGGTAGCATTGCAGCGCAAGTATGGTGGTGAACACAGAAAGGAAATATTCAGAATTATTTGAAACTATAAATACTAGAAAAAACCCCATCATAACCAGCACCAACCAAAAACAATGGATAAAAGTCTGAAAAATCTTTGTGTGTTGCCCTGTGTAATTTATTTCTTTGTATTGACTGCCTTCAAATTTTATTGTAAATATTATTGGAGTGTAAATTCCAGTAATTATAAAAACTTTTTTTTATAACAAATCTTACCTTAATAGTACTTCTTTTGCTTTTAGCCATAAGATAAACAAAAAGTTAAAAATTAAGTAAATAAAAAACAACAACAAAGTTGGTCTTTTGCTTTCAAAGTAATAATAATAAATGAAAAAATAACAATGAGAAAACTTCAGTTTCAATTTAAACAGAGACTTAACTTAGAAAAATTTTAAATTAAAATTTGCTAGAGTTTTATAACCAAAAATATTAAAACGACAAAAAATTGACTGGCTGACATGAGAACTAAGTCATATTCAAGGAAATTTGCATCATTTTGCTTTAAATCCCTGATTATTACAAGTTTATACACAGCAAGCTTTCTTCACAACTATTAAATGTACAAAAGAGACAAAAACATTATTAGATTGCATTCTGCTTTTAGTTCAAGAAAATTTGTCCTAAGTCATTTTATCGCTCAAAACATTTGCATATTAAGCGAACAACTGTCCTGTATCGATTTATAAAGTCCTTTGGCAAAAGATTTTAACCCTTATGTGAATGGCAAAAAAAAAACACCCTTAACAGCATTGCAAGGTACCCGGGTACCTATATTGATATAATATTGGAAACTTAAATTTTTTGTCGAAAATATGTGCATAAACACGAAAAATAGCTCTGAGACTTACAATAGAAGTTAATTTTCAGTAAAATTTCAATATCTTGTAAGCGCCCTGGGTTAATTAACGTTTTACTGCTATTATACGCAAGTTTGCAATTTAGCTTTAATATTTCTCTATGCATAACAAAATTAGCAAATGTGAAACAAAAAAAAATTTAAATATTATTCCGGTGATTTCGCTTGTTGCAAATATACACAAGTTGAACTTTTTTGTGAAACGCTTTTATGGGGATTGTTATTCACGCTGGCGTTCACAAATCAAATAGAAAACACATAACAGAGTTGTGGAAACCTACTCACTTGCCATTGTCTGCAGATTCAAAATGATGCTACAATTCAAAAGTTTTGACAATGATGAAACCCGCATATTACGAACAGGACAGATAATGCATTTTTCGACATTATTTTGACAATGTTGAATGAGAATCAGAAAGCCTAATGTAGAATCTACTTTTGCTGCTTAACCTGAAAGTTTATCATTTTTCAATAAAACCAAATGGAGAGTTAACAATACAGGCAAACTAATAGGCGCATATTCCCGAAAACGCAGAGCGAATCGATTTTATAGTACTATAGACAGCATTAGCATCTTATATCATTTATATATGAAAAACCATTCACAATTGCGTTCCACAGACCGTCGTAGACAATTTTTAAAGTGATCAGCTTTAAAGTGTGTTAGTAAAATGTTCAACAATGCATCATAAACCCAAAAGATATCTCAGTCAAGTCTGCAATACCAACTTTGCTGGAGAAGGATTTTAATGTATCCATGTCAAACATATTCGGTTTGCAAAATAAAAAAGGAACGTACTTCCGTAGTAGGGAATTGTCGCGTGTGCTCGCAATTACGTATGAAGTAGGGAATGGTAAATGGATACCAAAATCGATTTTCGATTTTTCGATCGACTTTTTTATTACGCTTTTTGAAATCGATTAATCGAACCTCAAAATCGATTTTAAAATCGATTTCAAAATCGTTTAAGATAAATTTGCAAACTCATACCTTATATCTCAAAGGGTGTACACCAGCATTTTTTTTTTTTTTGGAAAGCTGCTAGATAAATTTAACTGAGATTTTTACAGTGTGTAGATATAACTACTTTTTCTAATTTTCCTGCAAAAAGTGAAAATGTGTAAATTTTTAGATCGCCTTTAGAGGAACAAGTATATGGGCTACTTCAAATTTTTTGAGCACCTGCTGAAACCGACATACTATGGCTCCTATTTCGTTAAGTTTTATGAATTCAAAAAAACGTTGTACAGTGTTTGGATGACTATACTTGAAGGATATGACATGCAAAGTTTTACGTTGAAAAGTCCTCACCTTAAGAATTGGTGGTCATCTAAAATTCGAAAAATTAAAAAAACGACTTGAAACTTCCAATAGTTTTTGCATTCATTCCGTTTTCTTTGTAATAGTTTTAAGCTTTTAGATCCAAACCCATACAAAATTTAGTCACTAGACTTGGAGGATATGTCCACTAAAAAAAAAAATTTTGATATCGCTGCTGCGTGAAAAGTTGCATGGTGCTTTAAAGTGAAACCAAAATTTTCCGAATTTAGAAATTTTTGAAGATTTTGCATAGAGTTTTTGCGCCGTTTAATAAAAATGAGTTTTAAGCGCAGAATTAAAAAAACTGCGTAATTTTATAAAGTTTGAGGTGTATCAAGTTGGTGTCAGCGCACCAATAACGTATCACGGACATCACAAACTTAAAAGAAATTAGCGTAAATTTTTTAAAAATTTATCTTTTTTGCGTCTGACAATCTGAATTGCCTTTTAAGTTGGCTAGTGTATTGCGTGATGTGAGTAACTTCGTAAAGGGCACCTCCGAGGCGAAAACGCACTTTAAAATTTTTAAACGCAAAAATTTTATGAACTTTTGAAAATTTTTGCAAAAAAACAATTAATTTTAAGCTTTTTTTTATATGAAAACATGTCATGGGCACATGTTAAGGTATCTAAATAGATTCTTCGCGACGGACTAAACCTATAAAGTGCAAAAAAAAATAATTTTTTTCAACCCTGGCGCGTGCAGCGGCAGTTTTTTCCAAACACATTTCGCTTTGTGACAACTGAAGCGCTGTATCAATTCCGCTCAAACGTACATCGAATAGAAGACTTTACTGAGCTTGATACTAAAATTGAAAACGCACCAAAAAATTTTAAGGATTTAAAATTTTATGGAGAAACAAAATGTTTCTAACCTCAAAAAGCATCCTTGTATGAAATATTTGATTTGGTTTCAGAATATACATTTTAAAATTTCTAAAATTCGTTAAAAAAAAACTGAGAAGCGAAACAAATTATGATCATAGTAGCTTTTGCTGAGTGCTTCTAAGAATAAATATTTGAGTATTACTGATCTAAATATATAATTTGGTAAAAAAATCATGAGTGGTAAAGTTTAAATATTGCAAATTATAGTATAAGACAACTAGCCGTAATTTTGTAAAATGTTTAACAATTTTAAATAAATTTTTATATGCATACACGATCAAAAAAAATTTGTTTATATTTTTTTCCAGTGTATTTTAAAAAGTATTCAAGCTTTTACAAATATTTTAGTGTGCTAAGAAAGCCCTTAAGGGGTATTATCCACTCGCGTTATCCTTTTTCAATTTTAACAAAAACTGTAATTTTTATATTTTTTTTTAATTTTTAACTTTAAACCGCAGTAAAATTTGCGCCGTGTAATAAAAATGATTAACGCGAACGGATTTCACATGCTCAAATATCGGTTTATACACACGCAAATCAACATTGATGTCAGACAAAAAAAAAAAATTAAAAAAAAAATGTCTAGGTGTCGTAAATTTTTGAAGTTGCTCATATGTACATTTTACATATTAAAATTGTGTTCTTCTGAAGACAATCAGGCCTGTCACATAAATTAATTCCGATCGAAAGTGGAAGTGATTTCGTATCTTGCTTCACATTAAACGAAATCACTTTTGATCGGATTTAATTCTGTGACAAGACTGAATGTATGGATAGTATTTCAAAGGATTATGACAGTAGTTCCTGATCGGTGGCGACTGTTTCTTTGCTAAGTTACTATTAAGGTAGTTTAAAAAAAACACGTTTGAATGTCATTGATGCATTGATGTATTTGTTAGGATAAATTACATACTTTTTGTTTTTTTTTACTCTGCTTATAACTTGATTTTAATATCGCTCACAGAGCCCTTATATTAAACTTGGAAGTATATCAAGAATACTAATAGGTAAATACGTAAAATTACAACTTTAGACTGGGAAACTGCATAAGCATAACTACAGAAGTATGTACGCACAAACAAAATAAGTTCTATTGTGCATGCCCATAATTTATCGATTTAATTAAGATTAAAATTAAAAATTGCCAAAATTTTGATAAAAATAAAAAAATCGATTTAAAAAGTGCAATAATCGATTTCAGTATAAAATCGATTTTTTGTAAATTCGATTGCAAAAAATCGATTTTTTTTTACCACAAAATCGATTTTCGATTGGAATCGAAATCGATTTACCAATCCCAAGTATGAAGTACATAAAAACAAGCAAAGCTTGCACAAAACGTTCCAAGCCAATATGAAATGAGCATTCAATTCAACAAACTGTCCAATATGAACAAATCGTTCGCGAAGCGATCAATGAAAATTTATTTGTAGCTAAGTGTTCATTTCTGGTGATTTTTTATTTATCTACATATGTATAATTTTTTGTTTGTTTTTCTTTTACCAAATAAAAGTTTTAATCTAAAATATTCATAGCGACTTCCTTTAATATTATTTTAGTAAAACTTCACTAAAAATATACTTGCAATAATCGTTTTTTGATACTTAATGTATGAAGTTACCCGGGTAACTGCCGTACCGTTAAGGGTGTAGGATAAAATTTGGTACACTAAGCAATTCCAAAATGAGTTTTTAGCTAAAAAATAATGATAAGTTAAAATTTATTAATAGTTAGGAGTTCTCAAGAAGTTTCAGCTATGTGGATCATCTCCTTCTATAAAAAAAATTAATCTTAAAACAGTGACGTCCAAAATTTAATTGTGGTTGTATTGCTTTTTATTAGTATTAGTGAATAAAGAGACAAATATTCTTAATAAAAATACAAAAAGTATGTAAGCATCCGCCGCATGTGCACTCGTCGCTTGGTAATCGAAAGTGTGACCATATCAGCTTTTTTCGATCTAAATTTAGCTTTATTTTTTCCTTTTTAGCTTGAGATATTTCATTTAGCTTTAAGCTTTTTTTTTAGCTTTTTTCAACAATGCATTTAGCTTTTCCTAGCCTTTTTTAATTTCAATTTCGTGTTTATTTATATTTTAAATATATATAAAAGAATTTATCCGAATAAACTTATGTGTGATTTAGTTAAAAGGGTGATAGTCTGGCAACGCAGAAGAAATCGCTGTTGCAGATTTGATTTACATACATAACAGTGCTGCGAGGGGAAGAATATAAAAGTTAAGTTATTTTCCAAAAAAATTAAGAATTGTTGTCAAAAGTTACACTTCGAAAAATTTCTTGAATTTATGTGATTTATAAGAACAAAAAACATACATATTTCTATTCCATATTTCAGTGATAATAGCAAGACCACAAATCAATTATTGAACAAAAGCAAAGATTAGAGTAAGTTTTATGCCTATTGCATGAGAATTTAAAAATAAGGTTTAAGTATACAGTACATTTCGTTTATAGTCACTACAGTTTTAGACACTTTAGCGATATATTACAATTTATCGGTTTTTCTGCCGTTATAAGTAAATTCAATATAAAGAATTTACGTGATAGTCCATTTAGCGATGAAAGCATATTTGCAACATACTTATTTCATCTATAAGCAGGCATCAAGAGCAAAAGTAAGTAGAATTATTGGCCTTATAGTTACATTAGCAAAACGTTCTACGTTCGTTTTAATTTTCGAAGACTCAAGCCATTAAAAGAACTAAGAATTAAATCGCTTATTTTTTTTTATCATGAAAAAAATTAGTTTTTGGCTTAGGTATCAGGGAAAAATGTCTTGTTTGACCTTCTTATGAGTGTTGTTGTCGTGGTCGAAATATAGTCGTTTTTAAAAGTTGGTATTATGATTGACACAAACGACATATGTACGGCGAACTTTTTACTTATGTGTTTTACATTGTCGTTGTCGTGATATCGATTTTCAAACGGCTGCGACTTATATCACGACAACGACTTCCGTCAACTATTTTTTGAAAATTTCTGCTAGTAAAAACTTTACTAGTTAAGTTATGTTCATACCTATTAAATATTTGGCGTCCCTTGTTTTAATAAAAAAATTATTTACTTTACAAAACAAAATTTACAAAACGTTTAGCTAGATCAAACATCATTATACAGTTTCTTAATTACATTTACAATTATCTTCTTACAAATAAAGTTAAGCAAATCCATAGAAATTGTTAAAAAATTTTATCAATTACTGGTCAAGCATTTTTTGGACTTTTTTTCGTTTATTTATATAATTATTCTCAGCTATAATTACATAAGCAATACTTAATCTATGAAAAATATCGAAATAATTAAAACTTACTACAAGAACCTATAAAAAAAATTTAGCTTTATTTTTTGGCTTTAAATTTCCTTCTTTAGCTTTTTTTTAACACTATTTCAAACATGATTTAGCTTTATATTTTTAAAAAATCTGGTCATACTGGTAATCGACGACTGAATTGTGTACTCTCGTGGACTAAATGAAAGAGCGTAAGAATGCGTGTGAAGAATGTGTGTGAATTATTTCCACAATTGTGGTATGGGCTGGACACCAATGTCTTAAAACGCCAAAGGTACCCGGGTACCTTGCCATTCACATAAGGGTTAACTAGATAGGAATCTGGTAGATGCCGCTAAATCAGATTAAAAAAAAACCTTTTTTACGAACTCATAAGACATTTTGGATTTGATTCTACCTAAATTTATTCTGCACTTCTGTCTGTTTTTTTTATTTTTTAAATTTACATAAATCAATATTGAAATTTTTAATATCTAGTTAGGCTTGAGTTCATCAAATTTAATTTCCATTATATTATATATGGAATTTTACAACATGAAATCAATTAAAATTTATTGATAATTTTTATTATTGGCTGATCTGAGGCTCGAACTCGGGTTGAATTTACGTTTGGAGAATAACAACATTCTCAGCAACAGAATTCTCAATATTTTAATACGGAAATTAGTTTTTAAAAGTTCTTATTGCAGTAGTTAAGTAAATTATAATATTTTTTGTATTTACTTAACCCTTGTGCTAATACCCAATTTTATCCACATTGTTTAGCACCCGGGGTACCCGGGTACCCATATACTATAATGTATGAATAATCCATATTTTTATGAAATAAAATTCAATTTTTAAACTTCTTAAAAGCGTATTAAATAATATTTATATTAAAATGTGATTTTTTTTTAACTTTGTACTGCATAACGGCTAAAACTTAAAATTTTTTATACAGGACAGTATTTTCTAGTGTAACAGTTGAACATTTTTTGTCGTACATGATATGTAAATGAGACTTTCCCGTATTTTAATACTTACGCTTTGGAAACTAAACTAATGTAATTGTGTGAAACAGAATTAAAGGAAGAACATGTAAAATAAATTAAAATAGATAATCATTCAAAGCTAATTTCGATCTACCAAAGGTTAAATACAATTTGGTTTAAGGATTGATGTTTGACTAATGACGTCAGCAGTCGTCGATGGCTGCGAGTGTTAAACGGCAAGCCCTCTGAGGAGATTGAGTGGTTGCAATCGAAACATGTCAGGGTAACCTGTCCGTAAAAACACCTGGGTTCGAGCCCAGATTGAGTCAAGAATGAAAATTATCAGTAAATTTTAATTAATTTTCATGTTGTAAAATTCCTTTCTTCATAAAAATAATTTAATGAAAATTAAATTTGATGAACTTAAGCCTAATTAAAAATATTAAAAAAAAAAAAAAAAAAAAAAAAAGAATGTGGTTTTATTAATTTTTTGAGCAGTTCAAACGTGCAAAACAATAAATCCGGAATCGGAATTCGCTTTCTTTTAATTTAAATGACGACGATCCAGAAGCTTGTTTAAAAATTTTAATTCTTAATACATTTTTTTCATGTAAATATACGTAGGTGGGTACCGTGGTACCCGGGTATTAACACAAGGGTTAAAAGGTATTCGGCGTCAGCCTTTATCTTAATTATGTTCTTTTTAAATTTGTGCAAAATACACTAAGTTGCTGCTTTTTCAAGTTTAATTTTGGTTTTGAACCCAAAATGTGTAGGCAACTACAACAATAATAAACATTTAATACGATAAAACATTTAACTCAATTCAAACACTTAAGATGATTTCCCCATTTTCTTAATAGTTATTTATCTATTTCATTGCCCCAATCACTCAAGTTAATTACATGATTTTAACAAAAAGATTTTTGCCAAAAACCAAAGAAAATAAAGTTTGGCTTTTGTTGTGCTATCTTGAACGTGTCAATTGCTTAAATACTTTTTATCATAGCATATAACAACTTATGACAATCTCACAACAATAATATACAATTTTATATGATGAAGAATTGATAATGATGTTAAACGTTTTATAACACCTCTGGGTGTAACTAAAGACATTTATATGTTATTGTTCAAAACTTGCTCAAAATGTAATAATCTGAAAATTTATTTGCCATTTGTGCTAAAACCGTACGAGAAAATGAATATGTAACAAGTTTTGTTGAAACGCATACACGCACATGCTATTACTCTTAAACTTTCCGTGTTTATAAGTTGTAAAATAAAAATACAACTACGAGAAATAAAATCAAATCAATACTCATAAACTTAATTTTATGTTTCATTCATTGTGTAAAATATGAAAGCAGTTATTTCAGGAATTGGTTAAAACAACTACAAACATTTGTTATTTTTTTTAAAAAACATGAAAAGTAAGAAAACAAAACTTAGTATGGTTGTACTAACAAAGTGCAACACGAAAAAAAAAAGACACCACTACATGATAAAATACCAAAAAAAAAAAAGACCCGTGTCTGCCAGTTTTGCCCAAAGTCATTAACTTTGTTTATAGGCCCCCAAAGGTTTGGGGCCTGGGTGTCATTTGTGCAAAAAGTGGTCATTTTCTCAGGCTCATATCTTGCAAACCGTTCGGAATTTTGATTTACCCTCTGAGACAAAGTGGTAACTCTTGGCATAAAAAACCACTGCGAACATATAAAATCAAAAAATCTTCATCTTCAAGATCAAAAATACCTTTTTTCCCTCTTCAGGTCCATAGGTAGCAAACCGTTCAAAATGCAAGGAAACAATCATATACAAAAATATAACTAAGATCTCAATAAACAACTTTCTAGAGCATATGAACTTCCTAGGAATGATTCTTAACACCGTTTAGGTAGGGCTAAGGTAGCTGCAAAAGTGGAAAATTTCCCGAAATTTTTTTAATATCTTTTGTTTTTTCTTTACATCAACATTGAGATACTATGCTATCTATTAAAATAAATATTCGTATAATGTCTATAATGTTGATGGCCCTGGACCTGCAAATCGCATTCTCTTAAGTTATGGATCCAAATCATCGTCCGAATCCGGCTCTGATTTAGAATTTATGGCAACCACAGGCACTTTGCTTCCAGACTGCCCTCCACCATCAGCTTTTTCTTCTTCAAATACTTCATTAACATCACACAGGGTAGTCTTGTGACTCCACCAACATAACTGAAATGAATTAGAAAAGAAATCAAACAAGTTAGGGTGCTATATTCGGCTGTGCCGAATCTTTGATACCCTCCACCGACAGTTCGAAAATTTTGGGAGTGATATCTATTTGATGTCTATTTGTTATTAATTTGTCTTTATAGAAATAATACAGCCAATTGCTTTGGTATGTGCTCGCCAGGCTCGTAAGAAATTGTGTTTGCATCATACGAGCCTTTAGTAAACGCAATGAAATTTATATGAGTTCTGTACCCATGTTCTGTAACTTGAGTGAGAACTTCTTGCATCGAAAAGATGTGAAACAAAATATTCCATCGTTTCTCGAAAAGTGAGAAAAATGTGTGTCTGTAACTCAAGTCGAAAACTATCAAAAGAGATTACATCGTTACGTTATAAATGTCATAATATTGCACTCGCAGCCGATGTGACATTGCAGACGTTCAGAACGCCTGTAACACATATCGTTGACGGCGACCAAAATTTACTAAAATTGAACATTTTTCAACGACGGCGGCAATAATACAACCGTTGGCTATACCAAATTGTGTAAAGAGCGACTTTAATGTTTGTTGTTTGCAAACGAGCTTTGAAGACATTCATATATTTTATTAAAATGTTAAAAGCAAAATAATAAAACAATGAAAAATTTGCCAAGAACAAAATATTATTATTATTATTATTCTTTGCATTTTGCATTTTTAATAGTTTTTTTATTGTTAAAAGTTTTTTCTCGCCCCATTTTTATTCGTGAGTTTTTTGACAGTTCAAAGTGGGAACTTTTCTCACCAAAATGTTACAGACACACTTTTTCTGTAAATTGGCGAGTAATTTCCTTACGTGACAGCTTGTACTCGCCAAAAAAGTTACAGACACAGTTAAGTGAGTAAAACAGCTGTTTGTTTCAATTTATGGCATTTTTGTTTCATTTCACACATTTCAAACAAAAACTTTCTCGACGCGAGAGTTACAGCACATGGGCACTGTTTTGCATTGTTTCGTAAATTTATTTCATCAACATTCGGCAATAGCATTCGTACTTCTGATAAATCAACTAATTTTCTCTCTTTTATTCAATGTTCTCTATCTGCTCTTCGCTGACCTAGAGTTATAATTGCCTGAGTGCACAAGTGTTTACTCGCAGCATTCGTCATTTGAAGTAATACTTAAAGAAGCGCTGCCAGATGGTTTAGGAAAATAGCAATGATCGTATATTTAAGTAAACATGCAGGGCAAAATTCATTATGAAATAAAATTAATTTAAAAGTTATTATAAGAAAAATTTTCGTGGAAAATTTTAATTAAAATATGTATATAACGAATGCGACAGGCTTTTGAATCACAATTTTTTATACGCCAATTTCATTTATATGTAAATATTTTTACAAAAATATTGACCAGTGGCAACGCAGCGCAGTACGTTATTTCATTGTGCGACGTAGACACAGAAGTCATTGGATAGTTTATTGTTTTTAAATCCATTTTTTTTTTTAATTTTCCACAAAATATTACCTAAAATGATTTTTATTATTTTATAAAAAATAAGTTTGAATTAAATTTGGTTTCTTTTTTTCATAAGCTTGAAATGTAATTTTTAATTTAATGTATGTAAAAATGTAATTTTATAGATAATAATAAATAAAATACTTTAAAAAAGCATTACTAGTTTACATACATACATAAAATAAATAGCAAAACATACATTAAATCATTTAAACGCCTAAAATCATCTAACCTACGACAAATTATAAAATCTGGCAGCCATGTTTTCACTTAATGATGCATTTTAAATACACGAGCATATACTAAATGAATATGCCGTGAATGTTGTTGTTACGAGCTGGTCGTAACATTTAAGTCGTGTAAGTTAAATACAAAGAAGTAACCGTATATGAAAATAGAAAAACACGAAACTTTGCTTTGAGTGGTTGTGACATTGTTCATAATGGGCTCTTACTTCTTTATGTAAAAAGTTATTGTGTAATATTTCATGCATGAAGCTCGCTTTGTATGAAGAACGAGCCAACGAGCCAACATATCAGTAAAAGCGAGTGCTTAAAAGTATTCGAGACTAAAAATGATTTAGTAAACAGCGAGTGCGCTCGCGAGTATTATGTATTGTTGCAGTTCTCTGATCTGCATTAAAATTGGTTGCGGTTTAACCCATTAGAGGTCAAACAAAAAATGGCCACAATTATATAAATTCAACTTTATTTATTGATTAAAAGAAGTATTAAACAAGAAGTATTAATATATTCATTAATGTTTTGCTTTTACTTGCTTAAATGCCTTTTTCATTAATTTTCGTAAACCATTATATATTCTTTTTTTTTTTGGTTTTAAAAGTTCTTCGTCGTCAGAACTAATATAGTTTATTTTTTGTATATTTTTTTCTTTATTATTTACTGCTGTATAAGAGCTCTCTTTTTGAAGCGCTCGATTATGCGCTTTTTCTCTGTAGTGCTTCAAAAAACCCTAATTTTTTTTACTTCTTATACTGCCAACGAGCTCCACTATGACAAAAAATGGAGCGCAAATGGTTTTGCTGGTTATTAGGATAGTCTCCAGCTACATCTTGAAATTAATCTGCAAACATTGACCCAGGTGTTACTCTAAATTTCAACGATCAACATAAAGATTGTATCTAAAAAAAGTTTTAGAACACACGATAATTTCGTGCAGTACAGTTCAACTACTGCAACAAATTTTTAACAACACGTGAAACAAATGGATCAGAAGATTCCACATGCAATTTTTTTTGGAGTACAAATCTAACTGGCAGCAAAATTTAGGTGCCACGGTTCTTCATCACTATCGTCAACGACGTCATTGTCAATGATTCCCAGACTAACGTAAACTTCAATAGTACCAGTGGTGCGATTCACTAACTTTTAACGATCCGACAATCGTAATATTTGTCGACATTTATATTCGCTTGCAGTAACGATAGTGTGATTCTGTAATTTTTTTAACGATAGTACACAGCTGTTTTTTTTTGTAACATCTCTCTCTACAAAATGTTAAAAAAAAACGAAAAGCACAAAAGAGAATAAAATAAAAACATATGAAATTGTTCTTAACCCCCCTTGTTACACATATTTTTTCAATTAAAATGCACTGAAAAAGGTCTGGCCAGACTCATAAGTAAGACGAAGGGTTAATTTGTGGTTTTATATTTTTTTTTTTGTGAACTTTACATTTAGAATTTTATTTTTGTTCTTAATTTGCTTTCTTTTTGCAAATTTTAAATTTATTATTTTGTTTTTGTTCATACATATACATACATATGAATATATCTTTGTATGTATGTAAGCTATTTTAAACATAAAAAACATTTTATCGATAAAATAAACACAAACTAAATTATTGTCGCTAAGATAACGACAAAAAATTGCTTAAAGTAACAGCTGACTTTAAACGACAGCGAATATCGTTAAAAATTTTACAGAATAGCATATTCGATAAATTTTCGTTATACTTATTTTAACGATTCGATTATCGTTATAAAAGTTAGTGAATCGCACTACAGGTTTGTCTTTTGGTAGGTTTGAAATCGTTAAATGTTCCTAAGCACCTCCTTCTTAATCACATGATATGCCATTAACAGCTTTTGATTACTTTTGGGCCGTACAATGTTCTCCACTCATAGTTAAAATCTAAAAAAAAAACTTAATTTTTACCTATGCATGTTGTCAGTGTACTTAAACGAGTACAGTCAATGTTATACTGTTCTATTTTTTTTATGCAATTAATTTGTTTTTGTCTGTGAGTTATTCTGATACAATTTTAATTATAAAAATTAAAAATTATCAAAAAAAATTCAATATTGTTTTCAATATTATCAAAATAGTGTTCATACCTTAACACTGTTTTCGTGACGCAAATCAGACTTGTACTTTTGTACCCAAAAATAAAAGAGAAACACAAATTCTTTTTTTGCTACTGTAAGTATTATTGTTGTAAACATAAATAACGGTACAACGATTAAAAATTCTTTGTTTTTGCTTGAAAGCTTGTAAAATGGTAGGTGTACTCCTTTGAGTACAGTGACCTCTAATGGGTTAAACCTATATTCAATTATTGACCGACAAGAGGAAAGTCTTTTGCTTTTTCAAGCAATTTTAAATAGCTTGAGTAAATTATCATTATTTCTAACAGTTAAAGCCGAACTTAAATGATTTAAAGGATGGAGCCATGCTAAGCTATGAAATTAGTTTTAGCGTTTGCCGTGAATTTCAGAAGACTGCTTAAAATGGATCTAAGGTTTATTATGGACCGTACATCACAAAATTGCTTAAATTTTTTCTGGTCATATGAAGCTAAGTTTAAAGAAAGTTTACCGCAATATCTGGCACAAAAAATGGAGCGCAAATGGTTTTGCTGGTTATTAGGATAGTCTCCAGCTACATCTTGAAATTAATCTGCAAACATTGACCCAGGTGTTACTCTAAATTTCAACGATCAACATAAAGATTGTATCTAAAAAAAGTTTTAGAACACACGATAATTTCGTGCAGTACAGTTCAACTACTGCAACAAATTTTTAACAACACGTGAAACAAATGGATCAGAAGATTCCACATGCAATTTTTTTGGAGTACAAATCTAACTGGCAGCAAAATTTAGGTGCCACGGTTCTTCATCACTATCGTCAACGACGTCATTGTCAATGATTCCCAGACTAACGTAAACTTCAATAGTACCAGTGGTGCGATTCACTAACTTTTAACGATCCGACAATCGTAATATTTGTCGACATTTATATTCGCTTGCAGTAACGATAGTGTGATTCTGTAATTTTTTTAACGATAGTACACAGCTGTTTTTTTTTGTAACATCTCTCTCTACAAAATGTTAAAAAAAAAACGAAAAGCACAAAAGAGAATAAAATAAAAACATATGAAATTGTTCTTAACCCCCCTTGTTACACATATTTTTTCAATTAAAATGCACTGAAAAAGGTCTGGCCAGACTCATAAGTAAGACGAAGGGTTAATTTGTGGTTTTATATTTTTTTTTTTGTGAACTTTACATTTAGAATTTTATTTTTGTTCTTAATTTGCTTTCTTTTTGCAAATTTTAAATTTATTATTTTGTTTTTGTTCATACATATACATACATATGAATATATCTTTGTATGTATGTAAGCTATTTTAAACATAAAAAACATTTTATCGATAAAATAAACACAAACTAAATTATTGTCGCTAAGATAACGACAAAAAATTGCTTAAAGTAACAGCTGACTTTAAACGACAGCGAATATCGTTAAAAATTTTACAGAATAGCATATTCGATAAATTTTCGTTATACTTATTTTAACGATTCGATTATCGTTATAAAAGTTAGTGAATCGCACTACAGGTTTGTCTTTTGGTAGGTTTGAAATCGTTAAATGTTCCTAAGCACCTCCTTCTTAATCACATGATATGCCATTAACAGCTTTTGATTACTTTTGGGCCGTACAATGTTCTCCACTCATAGTTAAAATCTAAAAAAAAAACTTAATTTTTACCTATGCATGTTGTCAGTGTACTTAAACGAGTACAGTCAATGTTATACTGTTCTATTTTTTTTATGCAATTAATTTGTTTTTGTCTGTGAGTTATTCTGATACAATTTTAATTATAAAAATTAAAAATTATCAAAAAAAATTCAATATTGTTTTCAATATTATCAAAATAGTGTTCATACCTTAACACTGTTTTCGTGACGCAAATCAGACTTGTACTTTTGTACCCAAAAATAAAAGAGAAACACAAATTCTTTTTTTGCTACTGTAAGTATTATTGTTGTAAACATAAATAACGGTACAACGATTAAAAATTCTTTGTTTTTGCTTGAAAGCTTGTAAAATGGTAGGTGTACTCCTTTGAGTACAGTGACCTCTAATGGGTTAAACCTATATTCAATTATTGACCGACAAGAGGAAAGTCTTTTGCTTTTTCAAGCAATTTTAAATAGCTTGAGTAAATTATCATTATTTCTAACAGTTAAAGCCGAACTTAAATGATTTAAAGGATGGAGCCATGCTAAGCTATGAAATTAGTTTTAGCGTTTGCCGTGAATTTCAGAAGACTGCTTAAAATGGATCTAAGGTTTATTATGGACCGTACATCACAAAATTGCTTAAATTTTTTCTGGTCATATGAAGCTAAGTTTAAAGAAAGTTTACCGCAATATCTGGCACGGTTTTAGGCGTATCGTAAATTATGGACCGATCATCACGGAATTTATTAGTTTATTGGATTTCTAGTCATATAAAACTGTGATGTACCTCATTTTATTATTATAGCATTATTTTTTACGGTTTAAGCCGTACTAAACTGTTTTCCGGTAGTAGGGTTTATATGGGGCCTAGGGCAAATTACAGACCGATCTTCACGAAATATTATAGTCTTATTTCATGTCTTCTAAAACTGTGATGTACCAAATTTTGTTATGAAAGCCTTATTTTTGACGGTTTAAGGCGAACTCAACTGTTTTCCGGGAGTAGGGTTTACATGGGGCCTAGAGTAGATTATGGACCGATCCGCACTAAATTTCACAGTGTTGTTTCTAGTCTTATAAAACTGTGACGGAGCCAAAATTTGTTATGATAGCATTATTAGTTATGGTTTTAGGCGTACTAAACTCTTTTCCGGGTGTAGGGTTTATATGGGCCCTAGAGTAAATTATGGACCGATCGAAATTTCACAGCGTGATTTCCAGTCGAATAAAACGAATTTTTGCAAAATCTTATAGCATTCCGTGCATTGTTCCACCATTTAAGCTAGCTTTTGTAACAAAATGATAAATTTTATTTAGGGGGTGGTTCCACATTTTGATTCATAGCTCTAGTCCTACTGAACCGATTTTGCTGGATTTCAATCCCAAACCTGCTTAGCATAACTACAAGCAATTTGACACCAAGTTTTTTCATTTCGTATGAGTTTTTTGAAAGTGAGCGTCTTTCGACAGACGGAAATGGCGAAATCGGCGTAGAATTACTTAAGGACTCAGAATATATATACTTTATGGGGTCTGAGATGAATAATAAAAAAGTTTCACACGGAATGACAAACTTAGTGTACCCTCTTCAGAACTAAATGGGGTGAAGGGTATAAAAAAGCAATAGTACGAGTGTCAAGTTTTTTTTTCAAGATCAGGTTTTGTTGGTTCATGTCAAGCTTTTTGGCAAATTGGATCTGGCAGGCCTACTTTAAAGAATTTGAATAGCCTTTAAATACATTCAAAAATTCCTTTTTTTTAACAATAATAAGTTTTATAGTTGCAATATGTTTGTGTTTATTTACATATTCAGTGAACCATAAATAAACCATTATTTAAAAGCCAAACCAGAGCTATTTCAACCAATATTTAACAAATATATTAATTCATCCCTCCATTCCATTCGGCCATTAACCCGCTTAATAAAACCATTCATTGAGTTTTTTCCATCCAAATGAGTAAACCATTTGGTTTGCTTTCATTGAACTGTTGATATTGCCCTTCCCCTTATGATTTTTTTTATCCCTGCGTATGACAGAATTTTTTAAATTATGCTGACACTGTTTAAAATTTATTTAATTAATTTTGTTAACCAACACAAAACAAATCGATTATTTTATTCAATTAATTTACAATGGATTTTTTTATTGGTATATGATGGAACTTGTTTAAAAAACATACCACACATTTTGTAATTGTTGGTGATTATATAAAATAACTTTTTTTAGAATTCAATGTTTATTATAATTAAATCATTATTGTTATTATATGTATGTATATTTATTTATTGTTAATTATTAACATTAAGGCCCAAATTTAGAAGCATTGCTTAGATTAAAGCAATGGTTTAACCACACGCAGAGTTGATAGAAAAGATGTTTTTTTTATAATATGGGGAACTTTCGGCCCCACCCGGCACGGCTAGGCACCGTCGGATTGACTTGAAAAATTAGATCATGATTTCTTACTCCACACCTCATATTTTAAGCAGCGCAAACAATTAAATTTAAAAAAAAAATCCCATACAAGATGCGACCAGTCTGATACCCATTTAACCTAACCTAACCAATATACTGTAGATATGAAATATTAGTTAACCAATAGTTATCATTTTAGTTTTTTTTTTTTTTTTTTTTTTTTTTTTTTCTCATTATTTATTTATTGAATCTTCATATATTAAATATGAACTAACAATAATTAATCAAATCTTAACCTAATACGTTATTTTTTGTCCTGCCAGTGCCAGACAAAAATTTTCTTCATCGCGGGTTCTGTTCACTTTTATAGTGTTTATCGCTCATCTAATTGGATAAGTGCTGCAGTGTCTCTTCTTCTTAAGCGAGTGTGGCCGCTATCATTTAAAATATTTCGTGCTAGTGGGTTTGGGTGCGATTCGAGCCTTTTTAAGTATTTTACTGCATATTTCGTAATCATAGTTTTAACTAATGGAACATTAAGATCCTTGTGAATATTTGAGTTTTTAACATACCAAGGGGCAGCTGTGATTATTCGAAGTAGTTTATTTTGGCGCCTTTGAATTTTTTCGATATTAGAGGCCGAGGCAGTGCCCCATAACTGAATACCATAGCACCAGATTGGCTTTAAGATGGAGTTGTAAAGAAGAAGTTTGCAGTCGAGACTAAGGACAGAGTTTCTTCCAATAAGCCAATGAATTTGGATGGCTTTTAGTTTCATTTGAGTTAATTTTGCCTCTATATGGCTTTTCCACGTTAAACGGCGATCTAGATGAATACCGAGGTATTTTACATGCGAATTTTGAGGTATTATTTGATTATTGATTTTAATAGGGGGGCATGATTCCCGACGCAAGGTGAATGTTATATGTACGCATTTTTGCTCATTGACCTCTATCCTCCATTGCTTTAACCATAGTTCGAGTTGAAATATATGATCCTGTAGGTATCGAGATGCTTCTTGACGGTTTTCGTGCACGCTCAAAAAAGCTGTATCATCAGCAAATGTTGAAGTTTGTGTGTAGTTGTTTGTTGGCATGTCCGAGGTATATATTAAGTATAAAAGTGGGCCCAGGATGCTTCCCTGTGGGACTCCAGCGTCAATTTGCTGAGGAGAGCTTAAATAATCACCTTCTTTAATAATAAATTTTCGACCGACTAAGTAGCTTTCTAACAGCTTGTGTGTGTTTACTGGTAAGTTGAGCTTCAATTTATGTAATAAGCCTTCATGCCAGACTTTATCAAAAGCTTGAGAAACATCGATGAAGAGAGCGGAGCAATATTTTTTTTTCTTCAAAGGCTTTTCTTATTGCGTTTACTATACGATGGGTTTGCTCAATTGTGCTGTGTTCTCTTCTAAAGCCGAATTGGTGGTTAGGAATACATCTATTTTCATTTAAAATTGGGGTTAATTTTGACGCTAACAGCTTCTCAAACAGCTTTGATATATTAGAAAGTAAGCTTATAGGCCTATATGACTCAACTTTTGTGTGATCCTTTCCAGGTTTAGGTATCATGGTGACTAAGGAGACCTTCCACTTTTGAGGATAGTATTCAAGGCGTAAAATAGCATTAAAAATTAAAAGAATAATTTTCTTTGCTATGCTGGGTAGCTCATTTTAGTTAACTAATAATTAACTAATGACTTTCAATTTAAGCCTAAATTAATATTGTAAAACATAACTATTATTTGCAGAGTTTATAAGTTTTTAGATGAGAGTAGATAAAAAAATCACTAAAAAATGCTGAATTTCTCTGCTTTTTTTAATGAAATTTAACAGAAATTCTATGTATTTTGTTATTTGATTTAACAACACAGCTATGATATTTTGCATTTGCTCTTTTGCAAAAGCATTTGCCCCAAACACTGAACTCCGCTATTATTAAACTAAAAAGATAGAAACAAATTTTGCTATTTATATTCATAAAATTTTATTCTTTATATGTAGATAAATTGCACAAATATTCTTTCCTATTTTTTGAAACATGGTGCAAAACTTTACACTTTACAGAAAATTTTGCACAAATTTGCTTTTAGTTGAAAACTTTGTACAATTTCACTTTTAAAGTATTTTTTTGCACAAATTTAAATGAATACAAAATTTTGCACAAACCTTTTTTTTTAAGAAAATTTCACCATTTCCTTTTAAGAAAAATATTGCACAATTTTGCTTTTAATAAAAATTTTTGTATAAATTTGCTTGTAAGGGAAAATTTTGACCCTAAAATAAAACTTTATGCAAATTTTCCTTTAAGATAAATTCATAATAAAAAATTTAACACAAATTTACTTAAAATAAAAAGTTTGCACAAATTATATTTATTATTTTTTTTTTTTTTTTTTTTTTGAGAAGTTTTACAAATATTAGCTTTTTATTGACAAATTTAGCACACAATTTATTCTAGAAGAAATTTTGAACAAATTTGATTTCTACAGAAAATTATTCACAAGTTCTTTTTTTATTGAAAATTTTGCAATTTGCTTTTAAAAAATATATTGCGCAATTTTTCCTTATAAATGTAACTTTCTTAATATTGTTGCTTCTAAACGAAAATTTGCACAAATTTGCTTTTTAAAGACTATTTGAGCAAATTGGTTTTTTTTCAAATAAGAAATTTCCACAAATATTGCTGTTCGTAGGAAAATCCAAACAATTTATTTTTTGAAAAAAATTTTACACATATTTGCTTTTGAGGTTATGGTGTACATTAGACTGGTCGCAATTTTTTTTTTTAATTAATTGTTTGCGCTGCTTAAAATATGAGGTTTGGTGTAAGAAATCATGATCTAATTTTTCAGGTCAATCCGACGATGCCTAGCCGTGCCGGGTGGGGCCCAAAGTTCCCTATATTAAAAAAAACATCTTTTCTATCAGATCTTTAAGTTATACAGTTGAAAAGCCGAAAATCAAAAATATGGCTTCGTTACGATCTTCCGCAGAGAAAGTACTTCAAGTGTGCCAAATTTCAGCTTCCTATGTCATCAGATGGCTTTAGAAAGTTGCGGAAAGAATAGGACATACATGCAAACATCCTGACATACTAAGAAATTATAAATTGTATAGATAGATTAACATATGTTCGCGCAACTCAAAAACGCTTTAGCTTATTGAAAAACTAAAAAAAACCGAAATTACGCAATAAAATTTACTTTAAGAAAGTTAAAACTTGTTTCTTTATGTTGGCTTTGGTTTTCGAGATATACCGTTATTTCGAAAATTAAGGAGGTTGCACAACATATGTTCGCGTAACTCAAAAACGCTTTAGTTTATTGAAAAACTAAAAAAAGCCGAAACTCCGCAATAAAATTTACTTTAAGAAAGGTAAAACGTTTTTCTTATATGCGCAGTCGTTTTAGAAACATAATTTTTTTTCTGAAAAAAAAATAATTTTTTTATTAAAATTTCGGAATTTTTGTTTTTAAAAATTCATAAAAAATTTAAAAATGTAGCTATGCTTCTAATTTTATGCAGACATATAAAAAACAACATTGCAAACAAAACAAGCTATAAATGATTAAAATCTGTTAACAACTTTTGATTTTATGTATTTTTCAATAAGATAAGGCGTTTTTGAGTTGCGCGAACATATGTTAATCTATCTATACAATATATAATTTCTTAGTATGTCAGGATGTTTGCATGTATGTCCTATTATTTCCGCAACTTTCTGAAGCCATCTGATGACATAGGAAGCTGAAATTTGGCACACTTGAAGTACTTTCTCTGCGGAAGATCGTAACGAAGCCATATTTTTGATTTTCAGCTTTTCAACTAGTATCACTATAAAGATCAACTAGTATAACTAAAAGATCTGATAGAAAAGATGTTTTTTTTTATAATATGGGGAACCCGGCGCGGCTACGCACCGTCGGATTGACCTGAAAAATTAGATCATGATTTCTAACACCACACCTCATATTTTAAGCAGCGCAAACAATTAAATTTAAAAAAAAAATCCCATACAAGATGCGACCAGTCTACTACCCATTTAACCTAACCTAACCAATATACTGTAGATATGAAATATTAGTTAACCAATAGTTATCATTTTAGTTAACTAATAATTAACTAATGACTTTCAATTTAAGCCTAAATTAATATTGTAAAAACATAACTATTATTTGCAGAGTTTATCTGTTTTTAGATGAGAGTAGATAAAAAAATCATTAAGAAATGCTGAATTTCTCTGCTTTTTTTAATGAAATTTAACAGAAATTCTATGTATTTTGCTATTGGATTTAACAACACAGCTATGATATTTTGCATTTGCACCAAACACCGAACTCCGCTATTATAAAACTAAAAAGATAGAAAAAAAAATTTGCTATTTATATGCATACAATTTTATTCTTTATATGTAGAAAAATTGCACAAATATTCTTTCCTATTTTTTGGAAAATGGTGCAAAACTTTACACTTTACATAAAATTTTGCACAAATTTGCTTTTAGTTGAAAATTTTGTACAATTTTACTTTTCAGGTATTTTTTTTTTGCACAAATTTAAATTAATACAAAATTTTACACAAACCTTATTTTTTAAGAAAATATCACCAAGTGTCCTTTTAAGAAAAATATTGCACAGTTTTGGTTTTAATAAAAATTTTTGTGCAAATTTTCCTTTAAGAGAAATTTTTTGTAGTAGGGAATTTTATAATAAAAAATTTAACACAAATTTACTTAAAATAAAAAGTTTGCACAAATTGTATTTATTATTTTTTTTTTTTTTTAGAAATTTTACAAATATTAGCTTTTTATTGACAAATTTAGCACAAAATTTATTCTACAAGAAATTTTTAACAAATTTGATTTCTACCGAAAATTATTCACAAGTTCTTTTTTTATTGAAAATTTTGCAATTTGCTTTTAAAAAATATATTGCACAATTTTTCCTTATAAATGTAACTTTTTTAATATTGTTGCTTCTAAACGAAAATTTGCCCAAATTTGCTTTTTAAAGACAATTTGAACAAATTTGCTTTTTTCAAATAAGAAATTTCAAACAATTTATTTTTTGAAAAAAATTTTACACATATTTGCTTTTGAGGTTATAGTGTACATTAGACTGGTCGCAATTTTTTGCGCTGCTTAAAATATGAGAAAAACGTTTTACCTTTCTTAAAGTAAATTTTATTGCGTAATTCCGTTTTTTTTTTTAGTTTTTCAATAAGCTAAAGCGTTTTTGAGTTGCGCGAACATATGTTAATCTATCTATACAATATATAATTTCTTAGTATGTCAGGATGTTTGCATGTATGTCCTATTCTTTCCGCAACTTTCTGAAGCCATCTGATGACATAGGAAGCTGAAATTTGGCACACTTGAAGTACTTTCTCTGTGGAAGATCGTAACGAAGCCATATTTTTGATTTTCGGCTTTTCAACAAGTATAACTATAAAGATCTGATAGAAAAGATGTTTTTTTTTATAATATGGGGAACTTTGGGCCCCACCCGGCACGGCTAGGCACCGTCGGATTGACCTATACATCTTAAACCAGTGTTCGAAAATAAACACTAAATATCGTTCTTTAACGTTCGGTTCGGTAGATTTATGGAAAACACAAACGCTAATAGTGTTTGTGTAGAAATTCATTAAAAAAAATAACGTTTCCCTGTTTGTCATCTTTCGAACACAAAAATAATGCTGTTTTCATCATACTCAACAAATGATGAGAACATTAAATTCCGTTCGGTTTTTTTTGAAAATCCACGAACTTCAATGTGTTCGGTTCGGCTCGTTAATGTTCGTCGCTTTTTGCTGATAAAAAAAAAACCAAAAATTTTTTACAAAAACAAAATACACACACGAAAAAAACATTATAGAACATTAAAATATAATGTTTTTCTACAGTATCACTACAATTGTTCTGTTTTTTAACGAAAAACCGAACATTATATAATGTTCGGTTCTTTCTTGAAAATAGTTACGAACGGTATTAAGGTTTGTGTATGTTTACACAAACACTAAAAAAATAGATATCGTTCTTCGGTGTGTGAGCCGAACGCTAAATAATGTACTGTTTATTTTCGAACACTGTCTTAAACTATTTATCATCATAAACGACTTTTTTAATGTGTTTTTTCTAAGAAATATTTTTGAAAAACAATTTTCACAAAAGCTTTACCAAATAAATTTTAAAAACATGTCTGGCTACTCATTTAGTATTTTAAATATATTAAATTATGCAGATTGATAATTCATATGAATTTATATATGTGTGCATGTATTAACAATGTAAATAAAAATATTTGCAATATAATAAATAGTTTATTTGATTTTGTTTTATTCAAAAACAAGCTAAACCCGGTGCGCTTTGACCCGTTGTACCAAATTAAGACTTTACTCAATAAAAAATTGAGCTTCATACGAAACATGTTTGTAAGGGAGAAATGTAAGAGTTTCGCTTACAACTCGGTTACGGAAAGCATGAATTTTATATGGTGAGTTCCCACTTTGAAGCAATACATTTTTGACACAAACAGCGCTTTATTCAATGCCTATAAAAACTAGTGAGTGTAGCTATTAGATATACTCACCGAACGTTTTTTACAGTTAAGGCTCAACTATAATGTGCATAGTCTTGCTTAACCTACTGTCAAAAATTAAGAAAATTCTCTCAAATGTATTTAAGAAAACAAAAACAAAATAAAATACATTTGATTCCGTACGGAATATGCGATTAGATTTGCACCTTGCTTAAGCAAATGACAGTTTCATTAAACTTAGCAAAAAGTTCAATATTGTTTGCCTCATATAATTTTCATTTATTCCCTCATTCGCTTAAGCCAACTTAAGCACATTGTGGTTGGGCCTTATTCTTTAATATGCTCCCTTACAAACCTGCTTCATGGTAACAGAATTGGTGGCTCTTTAAATTATATATATATTTTTTTTTATTCTGTATTCTTTAACTTACCTTAATGCTTCTCTGTATGTCTTACTGTGTAGCGCATTAATGTGCGCTTACTTTTTAAAATGTGCAATTAGTGCTTTGCAAAATAAGAAAATATTTTATTGGGAAAGTTACACACTTTTACTCTTACCGTTCCCCATATATATAGAAATCTTTTTCTTTACATGAGAGGTGCCACGACCACTTATCTAACCCAGTCCAATTGTTTACATATGTATGTTGTATATTGATAACCAAGCTATTTGTAACAAATTTGGAAAATTTTGCCCTAACCGTTCTCAAGATATACAAAAATCTATTTTGTACCCCGCCCACTTTTCCAATCACGCCCATTTTTTCCATATGCGGTATATTGATACCGAAGCTATTTGTACCTAACTCGGAATTATAACTGTTCTCCAGATAAACATAAATCTTTTTGTATTTACATGTGAAGTGACATGCCCATACATCCTATATCAGCTACTTTTTGACATATGCTGTGTATTAATAACCATTTTTTTCTCTAAATTACCCCGTTTGGGTGTATAAGGCTTCCACAAAACATGTCTTCCTTACAATAACTTCAGATATACAGAATTTTGTTTTAGGCCGTGCCCACTTATATAATCCTGCCCATTGTTTGAGCGGTGTTGCGTGTTGATAACCTGGATATTTGTACCAAACTTGGAACCTTTAGTTATTGTAGTTCTCCAGATATACAAAGTTATATTTTGTGCCACGCCTACTTCTGCAACACCGAACAGATCAATTCAGATATTGTGTGTTGATAACCAAGATATTTGTACCGAATTTGGCTCCTGCCGTTTTTTAAATATACAGAAATCTAAAATGTCATTCTACAGGAGAAGCCACACTTACTTCTCTAACCTCGGCTATGCTTTTAAAGAGGTGCACCAAATTTTGACTTTTTTTCTCCTACCACTCTCCAGATATAAAAAAATATGTTTTCTGCCACGCCTTCTTCTCCAATCCCAACCTAATTTTGTCGGATGTTGTGTATGAATAGCCAAGTTATTTGTTATTTAGAAACTTTTGCTTTTGCCGTTTATTAGATATACATTAGACTATATTGTATTTGCATTAAATATTTGCACCAACAAAATATATAACCTGTAGCACCTCCCTGAACAGAAGTCACACTCTGTAAACGTTTTATAAGCATCGGTTCAGTGGTTACAAAGGCAATCATTGTGGTAATCTATACAAACAAACATACATACATTTCCTCTTTATTATATTAGTATCGACTTATAACACTTCATATAATAATTCATTTATTTATTCATTTTTAAAACGAAAATTTTCATATGAGGGGCTTAAAGCACAAGGGGTTCAAGTGAGTTTTGTTAAATAATGAGAAAAAAGCGGTTAAAGTTAAACTGCAATAAAAAATTAAGATGCTATTTGGAATATTACTTTTTGATTAATAGCGATCCTGAGATATATTTTAATCTTACAAGATTTTTAAATACCGTCTTTTGCATGTTCAAATACCCAAAAATGACCTTTGAAGTACGGAAAGTCACACTTATACCCCTTGTGCTTTAACTTTTTGTAAATTTTCTTAACAAATGAACTTGTAGCTCAAAAAAAATAAAACTGCAGAGACGAAATTTTTTACTTTATTAAGCTTTTATAGTTCTTTGATGGTCATATTCAGTTTCTATTTCATCGTCAAGCCCAACTTCATCTTCATCCTCACCTTGACTTTCAATTCTTTCCGGAATGTTTTCGTGGGGAAGTGTTTTCAACTATTCATGGTAAATTGTTGGTATATAGCAAAGATCCTGTGGGTTTTTAAATTTCTCAAACTTTATTGATTTGACGATGTTTTTAGAGGAAGTTGGGGGAGTAACTGCATGGCTCAGTCAACATTTCGAGCTTTTATGTTATCTGTGGTGAAGTTTTTCTTTGTGATTTACTTTATGAATGTGAGTATTAGGAATAACATACATCCAAAACTTAACAATGTAATGACTCTTATCGTTGCCACCACAGTTATCGCTATAAGATGTAATGTGAGTCACATTCTGAGGTAAAGAGTTAATAAATTTCCACAGGCAAGAACTTATTTCTTGGCAGCCACGTGAATTTTGGTTTTCATTCCACATATACATATTGGCGTCTCCCGTTGACAAATTGTGGACCCAAAAGTTGTACGTCCAAAGTTTACGGGCATAGTATATTTGAGAACATGGCAGTACAGGAATTGGCAAGATTTTTTGCAAGTTTGTCTCATGAATTTCCCATGTTGGATCTACATCACTGTTATATACAAAAGTATTCACAGGTGATAAGTCCAGTTTCAAAAATAAGTAATAAAAGGTAAAATATTTTAAAATTACCAGATTCACTAATTTTTGTTGATTTTACGTACTCAAAAAAACTAGCAATCAACAATTATTAATATACTCGATTGCATTATTTTATTTTACTTTTTCTTTTTTGGCAAATAAACCACAAAGTGCACTTAGGAATTTTGAAACAGATGTTTTGAAAACAAGTGATACAATTGCTCTAAGTCTGAATTAACTCACTCAGTCCATTTAAAAAAAATTAATTTTAATATTTGCATAGAGCACAAGGGGTTTAAGTGCTCATATACCCCTTGTGCTCCAAGCGAAACAGGTATTTTAATAACAACTGCTAAAATTGGTCGCCATATCTCGCTAACGGATGAGAATCGTACACTCACCTCTTGTGCTCTGAAATTCTCTGAACTTCACCAACTAATTCCATATGTAAAATAAATTTCAGAAAAAAGGCACTTAAACCCCTTGTGCTCTAAGCCCCTCATATATAAATCATAATTTATATTAAACAAAGTACTCATTACAAAAAGTGTAAATTCCATTTCATTATTTTCTGTGAAAAGTTTTTTTTTTGTAGTGAATACTATTTAGTATAATTTAAATATATAAAAAATTGCAATTTAAACAATGCAATTTTGTCACTTCAGTGTAGCCCTTTTTAAGTATGTTTAAGGCGAAAAAAGATTTAGACCTAAGCTAAAAAAGCGCTGTAATTCGCTATATATGACCCTTACCAAAGCCCGTAATTAGCCGAAGAATAAGCTTAAGCTCCATCTTGTTGAAATCATAATGCTAGATGGTACTCCATACAGGACCTAACAGCCATGTTCAACATAGAACGATATGCACCACCGTTGATAGATATCCAATTACCTCTTTGGAAAATAAGCCGCACCAAAAAGTACGATAAAGTTGTTGTAGCTGTCGTTGATGACTTGGTCTTGGATTTTCCGGAGTCCAAGTCATGCAGTTTTGCTTGTTGTCTTACCCCAATATTCATAAACAAATTTTATGATTTATAAAAGGTTTATTGAACAAATTTTCATGGAAAATTCATTTCAAAAACATTTTATAAACCTGAAATGTTTTTTATGAATATGGGGAATAGTCACCAAGTAGGATATGGGCTTTAACGCTCCCAATCGAATTGTTAATAAAGTCTGGAGTCTTATCACCGCTTATAATATTGAGCAAACAAACACTCGATATCGAATGAAATGAATCGTAAATTAAGATTTTATCATTCGATATCTAGTAACCAAAGACATTACATCCCTCGAGTTTTCATTCGATACGTCAGTGTCTACTAGGGTGCACCGAAATTTCCACTTTCGCACTTTTCGCAAATGCCCAGGCGGAATATTGTTCCGATTAGTCTAAAATATAACTGGTAAAAATTTCAGCAATATTAGACCACTTAAAAATGTCAAAGGTCAAATTTAAGTGAATTCTATATTTTCATTAGGAATTTTCTTGGTTGTTCTTGGATTGGCACGAACATTTTTCATTAATTTTATGAAGGGTGGTTAGAATATTTTGTGAATATTTTTTGGAAAAATTAACCCATCGGAGCTTATAAGGGGCAAAATTACACGATTTCTTAAAAGCATACAAAACTTTATATTCAGCAAGTTCTTTTAAAAAATTTAAGAATATTAGCCCATTTTATATTGGGTTAAAATTAATGATAATTTTTTTATTTTTAATAATGGGTAAATTACATAATTTAGTGCAATGCTATGCAAATGTTGATAAAAATTATTTAGAACTAGCAAAAAGTCGCAGGATGGATTTTTGGCAGGATCGTCATATTCAAAATTCAATGAAATTTTAAATGGTAACTGAGATAACATTTTAAGATTTGCAAAAGAGAAACTGTTAGAAGACTTACCACGCAATGACTATAAAGAATTTTTAGAACTGATAATAATATTATAATAATATTCTTAGGAGGAAGTCCGCCAAAGGGCATTTAATCTACGAACCTGGAGCTACGCATTTAGCCAAACGAAAACAATTTCCTGCGGTAACCGAAATTGAAGTTTAAGATTTAACCAAAGCTGCTGGATTTGTTGTAAAGTGCTATTCGCAATTCTGGTTAATGCTGATAAAGCAGACCAAGTTCCTTTAAACGACATTGAATTCTTGAGAAATTTGTAAAATTACAAAAAATTAACCAAAATATTGCAGATAAAGCAATAACAAAATTTCTTAACCATCTTTACTATTTGAATGAAGAATGTGTAGGTTTTTCGTTTTTCGATGATAGAATAGATTTTTAAACTAAAGCCAAGTTTGTTACGAAGATGGAAGTTAATGTCTCAGAAGATAATCTGAATAAAGATGAAGAAATTCCGAAAAAACTTATTAATTCTGGAGGAATTGTTTTCAAAAAATACTAGCAAACTTTTCAAATTTCTACAGATCAAAATAATTTTTGGGAATACAAAATTTTTAATTTAAAAGGTAAGGAGAGATAAACTCACTGTTTATTGTTGATGTTTTTGTTTAATCTTTGATATTGTTACAAGTGGAACTTGCTTACACAGAGCAAAAATGTTTGCGCCAGTAAAAGAATTAATCAAAATAAAATCAGTTTTAATTAAATATTTAATCAGGTGAATTAAACTTTTAATCATTAAACTAAAATTATGAATCGTATTTGTTCGTTAAATTGAGCACAGAAAAATATTTTATTTCGGTTTGTCAATAGTATGAAATGGGAATTTAGCACATTATAACGAAACCTTGAAAATATTTTTTGTTCGCTATATAAGGTACTCAAAGGAGCAAACTTGTGTGTTCGTTTAATGCGATGTTCGCAGAATCGAAGGTTCGTTAAACAGGAATACTACTGTATTTCAATTAAACGTCAAGTTCACTTGATTAAATGTTTAATTGATTAAATATTTAATTAAAACTGATTTTATTTTCGATTCTTATACGTTTGACAGTTTTATTTGGTTTAATATCTTTAGTTTTTCTAAAATCTTTATGGGTGAAGTTTCTTGACGATCTGGCCTAAGCAACCAGTGAAATGCGCATAGGAATAGCCTATCCCATCACCAATAAATATCAGTGTTTTTATCAAGAATAAAAATTGGGAATTAAGCGCGAATAACAAAACCATTTCTACAGATTTGTTTAAAAACAGAGTTAAGTTTATGGAATACTTTACGCGAATATCGAAGGGCAAAATATATAATTGGGAACTTAAAAATAAAAAACGACTGCCCCGAAAGATGATTTAAGCTTTGCAAGATTAACATGAAAAAATCACCAAAGATGGGAATCAGAGGAAACATCTATTCAAAGAAATACAAATTTTGTTGTATTTTAAACTAAAGTTTAAGATTTAACACAAACTTGTTTTTGAAATTTAAGAAGCGGTGATTACTAAAGTATCCCTAAAATTACATAATTTATTAATTTAGCAAATTACATGCTTATAATATAATAATGCTTTTAATATTTGCATTAGCCAACAATGCTTTATGAAAACATTTTTTAATTCATATTTAGTTCAATATGCAATATGTATGTGTCATTTTATCTTCAACAAGAGTGAAGGGTTGATGCTTTTATCACAAAAAGTTTATTTACATATTTCAGGTTATTTAAAACAAACTGTTTGTAACAAATATAAAACCATGGTTTGTTTGATCCACAGGACATGTGAGGATTAATTTTTTCAAAAGTTTTTCTGAATATTCTTATCACACGAAGGAATAAATTTTACAAATTTCACCCCGAGCCAGAAAGAAACAGCCAAAATTCTATATAAATACTTTATGAAAATATGGAATTTACTGAAATTTGACCTTTGACCACTTTGGGCCAGCACTTAAAGTTCTCCGATTTCGCTCAAACTTTTTATATTTATTGTCTAGACCGATTAGCATAATATTCCAACTGGGCTTCTTAAAAATTCAGCAACAAAATTTCTTTGATACACTTCAGTGCCACCCTAGTGTCTATAGTATACAGAAAAATACGATAGTTTTCTCGATACGATAGCTTACTTAAACCGGATATGGGGATTAGACCCCTGGACGTTGCTCTTTTTTTCACGGAAACGAATGACACATTCAAGCCGTTGCTGGTAGTCTGTGTAAATATTTGTAAATTAAGCTCAAATAAGATGTGACATAACCATAACAAAACTGTATTACCATCACCTCTGTATTACCAAAACGACATCAACATACCATACAAACCAATTCAATTATGGTTTCTACCGTCATCGTTACGGCAATGGCATTATATTATAATTTGACTTTTATTCCCCAAGACTTCTCCAAGATAAAATGCTGAAAAAAACATAAAATAGTTTATTTTTAATAATTCGTTTCAATCCAATGATTTTTTAAATGGTGGTGGAAAATTAGATCGCACAAATGGATAGATACATTTATGGCAAAATAAAGCAATTAAAACAAGTTTATTTAGCAACAATAATATGCAATATCAGCAATATATGCAAAAATATGCATTTAAAGCAACATATGCAAAAATATGCACTAGCAAAGCGATGCCATTTTACTGCAAATTTCTTGATTCGCAAAGATATTTTGTATATGGTAATCTCCGACTGACGAGAACAAATATGCATTTGCATGGAAATCCGGGCCTTGGTTATTATTAAAAGAAAATTTTACGTAAATAAGCTATTTAAATGAAATCTTTGGCAAATTTGTGTTTATAGGAAGTTTTGCACGAATATAAAGGATATTTTTAAAAATTTGGTTTTTTATAGAATATTTTGCGAAATTTATAGCAGATTTTTTCCGAGTTTGCTTTTTCTATAAATTTTCTATTTGTAAAAAATATGTTTTGTATAGAATATTTTGCGAAAAATATGCTTCTTAAAAAATTTTGAGCATACATAATTTTATTTGCATAAGGAATGTTCACTCGTGCAAGCGCAAACATTTTGCTTGTTGAAATAAATGTTATTTTTCTGTGAATATGTGTGAACGCAATTAAGTCGTAAGAAATGTGAAGTTTGATAAAAAAAAAAAAAATACATAATTTGCAAAGATTCTTCAAGCGTGTATCTATCCATGCCTACAAGTATATTGCATTGCCTGATGTCTCAAACTATGGCAAAATTAAGAAATCCATTATTCAAAGGAAGTCTACTTTTTAAGAAAATGTTCACTATTTAGATCAAATTTATTACATATGACTTTCTCTTTTATTTATAACATATCCAGAAATCTAGAATCTGTTTAAATTTAAGAACTTACGAAAATGAAATTTCTCCTTGCACCCCAGTAAAAACTTCGCCTACAAAATAATGTGTTGATTAATCAGAAAAATATGAAGGCACTACTTACTATTCAACTGAAAGAACCAATGAACTTTACAAGGGATGTCCCAAAATGAACGCATTTTAGAGTAAGTCATTATTTTTTTACTTTAATACATCCAGAAAAAAGTAGTTATAGAAGTTGTTATAGATAAAGTTATAGAAGAGAGCTACTTTATAATGAGTTAAAGAAGCTATTCATTTTGAAAAAGTAAGCGAAGTTTTTACTGGGACGTTTTTTGAAGGAATTTAATTCTACATTTTTTAGTAATTTCGAACAGAATTTAATCACATTTTCTTTAAATCTATTAAAAGTGTTCGAGCAAAACAAAATACCACATCAGTAGATGACAGAGAAGGCTAAAGATGTTTAACATGACATTTTGCAGATATTAAAAAAAAAAAAATTTTAAATTATCAGAAGCTTTAAAAAAAAGAAGTGAAATATAATTTGAAAATTTATTTCGGCAAAAAAAAAAATAGAAAAATTTTTAGTTTTTTTTTTTTTTGAAAATGACTGAAATTATTAAATTAGTCATTCCATCTAAAGTAATGTTCACATAATATGTATTTGTCATGTGGATAATCAATTTTTCACATGTTAAATTTGTACATATTGCCGGAACGCATTCTAACAATATCATGTGTTTTTTCTCTGTACAATACATATGACATTTTTGATTTGGAGCAAGTTTTAGTAACGGTTCACATACGTCAAGTTTGACTCGTCAAGTCTTGAGCTTTTAGGAGAGAAAGGAAAATAGGATGCCATTTCTTTCCTCCTCTCTCCTAAAAACTCAAGGCTTGGCAAGTCAATCTTGACGTGTGTGAACCGGTACCCAATTTCAAGTGATAAAGCATCTGGCATCAGCTGTTTTTAATAACAAAATTGTATGTGGCGGCAAAAATTAATTTTATTTTAAAAAATATATATTATAATACTAAATAAATAATACAAAAAATACACAAATTTATTATTTTAAATGGAGGGAAAAATTTACCTTAAAACTCAAATTTCATACAACTAAAATCACATGTATGTAGAAAAGTGGAATTCCACATGGCAAAAACACATAATATGAACAAAGCTTTATTGTCTAATGATATTTATGGACATGGGTATGAGAAAATGTACTTTGAAAAGCATTAAGCAACTGCCCATTTACTTAAAATGATTTTGTCGCTGCAACTCGGTAGCCTATTTTTTAAAATTGCTTTTGTGTTAACATTGTGCAATTTTCTGTGCGACCGAACTTAAATACATTTTTCGCCATATGAGAAAACAATGAGCGAGTAAAACGGGCCGAAAAGTTCCGTCACTTGTCTACGCTCTTTAGAATCGCACAGTGTAACCGGGCACTAAGTTTCTTAATTATTTTTATATGCATACATTTTAACTTATTTAACTTTAAGCACTTTGGTGTTTAATGTTCGATTTAAAATTGTTTGGCATTATCAAACATTCTATAGGTATTTATTTTTGGCAACATCCAAATCTGTTTTAACTTGTTTGATTATTTAGTTTTATAAATATTTTTAATTCCTTCAATTTGTTTCGGTTTACACCTGATACTTAACCGCCACCAGCAACAGCAATATAACCGCACTGTTAGTTGTGTAATAAAAACTGACTGAAAAAAAAACATATTTGTTCAGCTTTTTGTTTGCCGAGAATAAAATGTTTTTTGTGTTTATATAAAAACGTTTTAAATTTTCTATGGTTTTCTAGCAAAATGGTATTTTGTAAATTAAAACTAAAAAGCCACAATAACAAATCGCATTGTGTGTTTTTGAACAATTGAAATAAATTTTAAATTATCGTAAGCAAAAAAGTTGTAATGGCAAATACGTAAAGTTAAATACATTTTTAAACTTTGTTAGTATAACTTGACCAAATATCGCACTTAAAAAAATTGATAAGTTATATTTTTAAATAATAATTTTAGTAAATAAATTAATAAAACAAAATTTCCTTCCCCGTAAATCCATGTTTGTTATTTATTGACTTTTTAATTTTTATAACTGATGTGGTCTTATTACACAAACAAATTGAGAATGCAAAATATATAATCGATGATTTTTTTCGGGTTACTGAAATTATACGTTTTTATATTTAATAGCTTCGCCCTGTGTTCGAAATTCGACTACTTACATGTACGTATGTATTAGAGTGGCCCTTAAACGACAGAAATTTTATTTCTGAAAAATTTGATACGCATACCCTCATTTTTTTATTCGCAAAATATCATCTCCCTTAAATAACTTTATATGAAATATATGATTTTTATATTCAACCACTTTTGTATATCTCATTCCAAAGCGATTTATTAAAAAGAATTAGTGTTTGTTGTCCTCAAGAACAATACTATTTTAAACACAAGTGCGTTTTTAAAAATTTTCTCTCAAGATATCGGGACACACAACGTAGGCTGTTGCCGTCGATAACTCAAATTTAGAGCTTAAAAAAGATATTTTCAGAGCCAACCACCGAGCTCTGTGTATTGCACCAGGTTGTCTAATTTTTGGTTGTTTTCTTTCGAAATCACCACTTAGTTATAGACAAGAGAGTTCTATCAATTCTCTTTAGGCATTTCTAATAAAATTTTCGAAAAACTTATGTGTAGTTTATAGAACACGAGCGCCTTACTCGTCCGTTCAAATTACACTTAAAACAAAAACAAATTTCGAAATTTTGTTTTTGTTTTAGATGTAAGTTGAACGGACGAGTAAGGCGCTCGTGTTCTATAAACCACACATTAGATTTGTAAAAAGCTATGATAAAGGCGACTTCGGAGCTCTTTAAATGTTAGTTCACCAGCTTTTCGCCAGATTGAATTTAATTTGGATTAAAAGTTTTTCAATTATCCCTTTAATTATCCATATTCAATCCTGATTTCGTACTTAAAGTAATCCGGAAATGAGATTGATTTAAGTAAAACTAAGATTGAATCAATCTCAAAATGCGCTTGATTCAAGTATTATAAAGTTGATTTTATCTCCAATTTGTGCTTAAAAAAAACCAAAAAAGAAATTAGAAAGAAAAAATTATTATGGTTGATTTACTTACCCGTTTTACACCTTAAAGAATGATAAAACACCAACATCATGCCCGATATGGTTTTTACTTTAAAAATCTTATGTACATATTTAACTAAAAATATAAACTAAATGAGACGCAAATTTCAAATTTACTTTTTAACCCTTCGTGGTACACATGAGTCTGGCCAGACCTTTGTTTAATGTGTATATGTAATCAAAACATGCGTAAGCCGGAGGGTTAAACATAAAAATAATACATACATATATATGTATATGTTTTTCTTCTTGTTCTGTTGTTTTTGTTGTTACCACAAACAAAAAGCAAATCGTTTTGTTCGAACTTGTGTTGTGTTGTTGTAATTGTACAACAAATTTTGAAAAACACACACGTACGAACGCATAAAAGAATGCAATGCTGAGAGATGAGACTAATAAGTTTTATGAGATAAAACCCTAATTATGTAATTTTACTCTCAGAGTGGCATTATCAACGAAAAGTTTAATCCTTTTTGTACTTGATTTAAACATTTTATACTTAATTTCAAAAGATTTTGTTATTCGTGCTTAATTCCCAGTTTTTATTCTTGACAAAAACACTTGAAATTTATTGTTGATGGGATAAGCTATTCCTATGCGCATTTCACTGGTTGCTTAGGCCAGATCATCAGGAAACTTCATCCATAAAGATTTTAGAAAAACTAAAGATATTAAACCAAATAAAACTGTTAAACGTATAAGAATTATAGCAACAGTTCTACTTGTAATAATATCAAAGTTTAAACAAAACACATCAACAATAAACAACAGTGGGTCTATCTCATTCCCCACTACATTTAGTTGAAATTCTCTCAACATTAACTGTAGTTGTAAGTAGGTTAAGAAAAACAAAATAAAAACAACAACAACTTACAAAAGATGTTGTCAATTACGTGTTTTTTAGGCCGTGCACTTGCCTGTTTTATCAAAAAGTAATTTCTATTTTTGGGAATATAAAATTTTAATTTCAAAAGATTTTGTTATTCGTGCTTAATTCCCAGTTTTTATTCTTGACAAAAACACTTGAAATTTATTGTTGATGGGATAAGCTATTCCTATGCGCATTTCACTGGTTGCTTAGGCCAGATCATCAGGAAACTTCATCCATAAAGACTTTAGAAAATCTAAAGATATTAAACCAAATAAAACTGTTAAACGTATAAGAATTATAGCAACAGTTCTACTTGTAATAATATCAAAGTTTAAACAAAACACATCAACAATAAACAACAGTGGGTCTATCTCATCTTACATTCCCCACTACAATTAGTTGAAATTCTCTCAACATTAATTGTAGTTGTAAGTAGGTTAAGAAACTTATTTCAAGAAATACCGGGATTGATTTTTTAAAGTAATCCCATTTAGGATTGATTTAAGAACGTTTTAATGTTATTCGTACTTAAATTTTTAAGTAAGATTCGTGATTGAAGTAAGTATAAAAAGATTAATTTATCCCGAGTGTTTTTCTTTCTGTGTATCCATATACTATGTAAAAATGGATTTATCTATGTTTATATGCTTCATGAAAATCGGTTTGAAAGTTTGTGAGAGGCAGAAATTGCCCCCTTCCTCCCCTTTTGGTCCTATATTTGAAAAATTGTGTAGCTTATGTGTCCATATAGATATGGATCTATCCATGTTTTAAATTTCATTAAAATCGGTTTGATAGTTTCTGAGAGTAAGAAATTTCCCACTATCTTCCCTCGTGGTCCTACAATTCGGCCCACTTTCAATGGGATTGGTCTATGTTCCAATAATAACCTATGTCGATAATTGTATCAAATGATCTCCAAAATTGCGACCTGTACTTTGCGCACAAGGTTACATGGGCAGCCAGCCAGCACAAAGTATACAGAGATGAAAAAAGTGACGTATGAAAAATTCCTAAATCATTTGCGAGGGCAGCTTTCGAAGAAAGAGAAAGAAAACGTTTTTTGTTAGTGAAGTGACAATGCGTAAAAACATGCCGCTACTATCTAGACAAATTGCATAATCAAAACAAAAAACGCAAAAAGGGCAGCTTTCGAAGAAAAAGACATAAAAAAACACAATATTTTCTGTCTCGTGACGCCTCTGTATACTCTGTGCAGCCAGCCGGACCGACATCGTTAGTTAGACTCAGAAAGTGATTCTGAGTGGATCGGTATACTTTAAGGTGGGGGTCGGACTAATATTTAAAGGCGTTACACACATCAGCACAAATGCATAATAACCTCTCCACTATTGTGGTGTGGGTATAAAAAGCTGAAATTATATTGCAAAAACTAAAATAAACAACAAAATATATCTATGTACATATATACGGACAAGTTAATTTCAAGTTAAGTTAAATAGAACAAAATCCAAATTAATAGGAAATGTTTATGTTAAATTTAAAATCATTTTAGTTATAAAGCACTACAACTTTTTATATTCACGTATCAGAACAAATTCTATTGTAAAACTTTGTTGCAAGACTATTTGTTTTTGTTTGCATTAATTAGTAAATGATACTAAAAAAATGCAGCAAATGAAAAATTTTCAAAACAAAAAATTCTTTTTAAATTTAAATAAAAAGTATAAAAGTCAACGCAGTGCAGGCGACTATTGCTGTTAATATGATTTCATAAAATAATTTTTATTTTTTCAATTTAATAAAAAAATGTTTGTAATTCTTAAGAAAAGTAAATCAATTACTTAAATTAATTTATTATTGCTTTTAAGAAAACTTTCGAATTTCTATTATCACAACACGAGGGTGGACTTATAAATAATTTTGAAATATTTATCATTGTAAAATCTACTCAATTTTTTAGAAGACATACAAATTTTAAAATTTAATAAAACTTTCTTGGTAAAAGTACATTTATTTAGGTTTGCCTTCTAAATTATTTCAAGGCCTTTTTTTCACCTTGTTGTATTATGTGTAAAGTGAATTTATTTTTTGCTATTTACCTAATGTAAATAGCGCTGTTGTTGTACATAATAACAATTTAAACAGACTTGTTCTTTTTGTGGGTGCTTTTGTCCTCATTAAATTTTTGTATTTCATTTCCATTAGCTATTTTGTTGCTGTTGTCTTTACTTATTTTTCACTGGTGCACAAATGCTAAAAGCTTTTCTTTATTAAATTAGTTGAAGTTCAATTAATGTCATTAGTGCACAAGCAATTGAGTTTATTTTCTAAAAAAAATATTATTACTTTGTTTTTATTTTCGATTTTTAAATAATTTGAGTGAATATTTGAGCGAGTTGATTAATTTTTTTTGTATACCTGCACATTTTTCATATTTTTGGGCAGCTTTAAAATATTTTCATACAAAACATCAAAGTTAGCTGCACACATAAAAATATATGGTGGCCACTTTTTCATATAAATATCCAATTTAAGCTGTTTATATAAATATAAATCGCAATTATTTTGTTTTTTTATGTTTTATGTTCTTTGTGAATTCTCATTGTTTTAATGTTTCTTTTATATTAAATAAACATACTACATACATACATGTATAAAGCGATCTGTTATTTCCCAGATAGCATAGGCTGTTTGTTAGACGATTATGTTTAATATACAACTCCTAAAAGAATCTTCTGATGATTATCTGACGAGTAACAAAAACATCTAAATCTTTTTTAATTTATTTTTTTTTGACACGCTCGTCTTTAAATCTTGGAATGAACCTTTTGGGACTCTCTGTAAGAGTCGTATTACAATTACTGAACAGGGCTGTCAGATTTTTTTAAGCTCCATCGCCAAACCGGACGTCAGAAATCGCCAAACGTCGATTTTGTTCAGTTTTTGTAAAATTTTTTTTTTTTAATTAAATTTTGCAAACAAAAAATGCTAGTTTAATTTTTCAGTCAAAAATCGCCAAAAACTTTTTTTTTTTTTTTTTTTTTTAATAATTTATTTTTTATTATTGAATCTTTCTTGTCGAAATTTACAATATGTATTCAAATCTTAATTCTACTTGTTGTTTATTAGTTGTTACCTGTGTAACCACTAACTGCTGTATTCAAATTTTTAAGACTGTCTTCTAGTAAGGCTCAAAGTATCGGTTCTTTTTAGCCTCTGGTGACCTTCGAACTGAAGCAAACCCCGAGCGAGGTAGTTAGGGTGAACCATTAGTTTATCGATGTAGCTTATTGAATATTTTTTAATTTCCTCCTGGATAGTGGGGACGTTGAGATCTCTGTGGATAATATCATTACGTATATACCATGGGGCGCAGACAATTTGTCGTAATATTCTAGACTGTCTTCTTTGAAGCTTTTGGATGTTAGATGCGCATGCAGTACCCCATAATTGGATGCCATATGTCCATATTGGTTTTATGATGGACTTGTATAGAAGAACTTTGTTGTCTAAAGACAAGTTTGAGTTTCTACCGAGAAGCCAATGTAGTTGAGCTGCTTTAAGTTTCATAGCCGTTATTTTCGCTTCGATATGACGAGACCAGGTCAAACGTCTATCTATATGAACTCCCAAGTACTTTACATGGTTTTCTACCGGAACAGTGATGTTATTTATTTTTACTGCTGGGCACGTTTGTCTTCTGAGCGTGAAAGTTAAGTGAGCACATTTAGCCGGGTTAACCTTTATTCTCCATTTTTCTAGCCATGCCTCTAGTTCATTGATGTGGGACTGCAGATTTTGCGATGCGACTTTTGGGTCATGGTTAACGCTAATAAATGCTGTGTCGTCTGCAAATGTAGAGGTATGCGTACTCAGGTTTGTTGGCATATCCGCTGTGTATATTATATATAGAAGCGGTCCTAATATGCTGCCTTGGGGAACACCAGCAGTAATTTTCTTGAGGGGGGAGTATTTATCTTGCGACCTTACTATGAATGTTCTGCCTGTTAGATAGCTCTCCAGAAGCTTGTGAGTGTTTTGAGGAAGCATTCGTGTTATTTTGATGAGTAGCCCATCATGCCAAACTTTGTCAAATGCTTGGGAAATGTCTATAAACAGGGCTGAGCAGTATTGCTTTTTCTCAAACGCCGATCTAATAAGGGTGACAATTCTATGCACTTGCTCTATTGTACCATGTTTCGCTCTGAATCCGAACTGGTGATCCGGGATGATGTCGTGTTCATTTAGATGAGGAGTTATACTTAAAATGAATATTTTTTCGAAAAGCTTTGATAGGATTGATAATAAGCTTATCGGTCTGTACGACGCAACCTGGCTAGCATCTTTTCCTGGCTTGGGAATCATAACAATTATAGACTTCTTCCATGAGGATGGGAAGTATCCGACTCTTAATATAGCGTTAAAAATGAACAGCAAGATTCTGGAAGCAGACGAAGGTAAGTTTCTTATCATTGACCCTGTGATACGGTCAAGTCCGGGAGATTTTCTAATATTCACTTTTTCTATTGCAGATTTTACTTGAGTAATGTTAAATTTTAATGGATGGTTTACCTTATCAGGAATGGTTGGACGACAGGAACAAGTATGTGTATCATGTGGCGTGAAAACTTTCTCAAGATGGCCCGCGAAAGCGTTTAATTTTTCATCTGTGTTTTTCGCCCAAGTGCGGTTTTCCAGTCTTAATGGAGATTCTTGGGTTATAGGGCATTTCATATGCCGTACAGCCTTCCATAAGCTATAATTGGAGTTTTTTGTGGCATCTAGGCTGTTTAGGTAGCCTTCTATTGCAGACTCGTGGTTCTGTCTCAATTTGTTGCGAAGAGTTGTCAGGCATAATTGTAGTTGGGCCTTAGTGGTTGGGGAACGACTGTTTTGCCATTGTCTTCTTAACTTCCTTTTTTCTCTGATAAGGGTCTCTATATCCGTCGATGTATTGTAAGGAGCACGTTTAATTGTCCGCTTGATTGGGGTTGCATTTCTTGCTGCAGCATCCAAGACTTCTGTAAATCGGTCGACAGCTATTTGGATGTCAGATGAATTTTTTAGGGGAATGCACTGTGATAGGTGAGAGCTCACATACATTTTATACTTTAACCAATTTGTGTTTCTGTTTGGATAGGAAAACCAGTTTGCAGCTGCGGCGTCAGAGTTACATTTTAAAATGAGGATTGAAGGTGAATGATCAGACGAAAGATCATAGGAGGAACTAACTAGTACCTGATCGCGCTTGATGTTTTTGATTACAGCAAAGTCAATAAGGTCTGGTAGCTTGTTGAAGTCGGTTGGCCAATAGGTAGGCTCACCACTCGATACCACATCAAAGTTATTTGCAGTTACGGTATTATATAGCTGATTACCTCTAGGACTAATAAGTCTGGAGCCCCAATATGTATGTTTAGCGTTGTAGTCGCCAGCAGCAATGAATTTCTGGCCCAATGTGGAGAAGAAGTTGAGAAATTTATCGTGTAGAATTTTGTGCCTCGGGGGACAATAAACGGATGTTAACGTTAGTTTGAAATCAGTCAGATTTATAGATGTGGCCTGGATACAATCTTCTTCGAACTCTGGCAATGGTAAGTGTCTGATGTGTTTGTGCACAATTATGGCTGTGCCACCACAAGCTCGTCCGCTGGGATGTTTTGTGTCATACGTAAGGTAACCATTTACCCTAAAGCAGTTTTTATGAGTAAAGTGTGTTTCAGAGACAAGAAGTACGTCGATTTCATGCCTATGAAGAAAGTTTGCAACTTCGTGTTTATGTTGGGATAACCCGTTTGCATTCCAGAAACATATTTTTAACTGGTTCATTTTTTGTTGAGTAGAACTTGCAGGAGCATGTTCTGGTTTCGCATCATTTCCTGAAACATGCTCTGCATAGTGGCCATGAAGTTATTCATAGTTTGAATTAAATTTTCAATTGAGGTAGGCATTTGTAGACCTTCCCTAGGAACATTAGCGTATGGAGGTTGCTTTGCGTTGGAAGTACTCGGGGGATTTTTCGCATTAGGGTTTCCTTTTAGGACTTGGGCATATGATTGGTTTTGTTTGTTTGTTTGTGTAGTACTAGCAATAGAGCCAGCGGCTTGGCTGGGCGCATGTGATGGACCATATTGGGAGTGAGTATATTTTTGAACTAAAGCTGGTTTTTTTAAATGCAAGAAGACTTTACAACCCCTATAGTTTGCCGTGTGATTTTCGCCACAGTTGCTGCATTTCTTGACATTTGGGTCAACTTTAGAACGATTACATTCGGCGGTTTTATGAGCGTCGCCACAAACCACACATACGTGAGGCAATTTACAATATGATTTTGTATGCCCATATTCCTGACAGTTTGTGCATTGGGAGGGACCCTTTCGTTTTATTGGCTCCTCAACAGTTATTCTTCTGTTGAGTAGGTAGCGCAAGTTGTATATGGGATGAACTGAATTTTTGGTTTTGAGAACCGATGAATCAAACGATATCTCAATGCGGTGCAGTGGTTGGGGAACTTTGTTCCTGTTCAAAATGTTATGAACAGATTTTACCTCGTACCCCTCTTGCTCTACGGCAGATTTTATTTCATCTGTAGGAACGGAACTATCTATGCCTTTTATGACAATAATCAGTCCCTTAGCACTTTTTAATTGGTATGTATATTAGCTTTTATTTTCTGCGTCCAGGTGTCTTGATATAATACGAAAGTTCGTTTCTGTACTGGCTTGAATTTTGGTCTCTTGAATTTGTCCGCGTCGTATAGAAACGACGTAGAAATTGTTCTTACCTACAAGTTGAGTCAACATGTTGACTATGCTATTTGATGTTTGCTCCCGCAGATAGATAGGTGGCGGTTTAACTTCTTTAGTGGCTGTCCCATTAGCTAATTCTGCTTCTTCATCGTCAGGTATGGATAGTACAGAGAATCTGTTACCATTTGTTGGCAAAGAGACTACGTTAGAGCCTTTGTATTGTTTGGCCACGCGTTCCTGTTGGGTGGACCTAGGGCTAGCCTTTCTCTTAGTTATTGTTATATATCTGTCCATGCCTGTTTGCACTTTAGTACTTTTTGGTACAGCTCCTGTATTTGTTAATGCAAATCGTGATGTTCCAGGTTTTTCGTTATTATTCCTCTGGTCAGACGGCTTCACACTTTGAACCACATTTACGGTCGGATCAACACACTTGCTCAGGTTGGGCACACTTGAACTTAAATTTCTGTATGGAAAACCAGTTGCGCTGGCAATTTTTGCACTTAAAAGATGTTTGTTTAATTCAGGGTATCGAATGTTTTCATTGCTCACGCTCGGGGAGCTTACCACAATATACGCATTTCTGCTATTTGTGCTGGGCCTACTCTCCTTATTGGGAGTATTTGTGAGGCTCATTCACAAATCTCTTCGGGCACACTAGTTATTGTTCTTTTTTTTTTCACCTATTACAAATATTTTTTTTTCACCTACGGTAAATATTTTTTCACTTTTTTTTTTTTTTTTTATTATATTATTTTTTTTTTTTTTTTTTTTTGTATTTTTGTTACTCACTGATACACGTCCGTACTCGTCAAGAGCTAGTTCGCAACTGAGGTCGCCAAAAACTGAGAAAAAATACAAAAAAGTCGCCGAAGTAAATTTTGTTATGTTTCTGTAATTTTTGTTTTAAATAACATAAAATGGAGATCATATATGTATTCAGTTAAAAACTTAAATTAAGTACACAAGTCTATAAGATCGTACACTTCAGCCTCACCGTTTTCATTACTGGAGTTTTGACCTACATACTATTAGAATTAAATAGTGACTGAATATCAAAATCACTTAATATTATTATATTAGTAATGATAACAAAAAATGACAAGTTGTTAAACAAAATCGCCGAAATAAATCTGAGTTCATACGGCTCATGTCTTATTGACAAGATTCTTCCTTTTTCTTCTTTGAACATGAATTGGCGTTCAAATGAGTCATGTCATGTTGACGACATGTGCTTTTTTGATATTGAAAACAATAACAATATTAAACAATAAATGAAAAAGCAAAACGTAAATACAGTACATGCATCTGTGTACTCGTTTCTTTTCCCCTCGTCCCTCTCGCCTATAAAGTAGCAATCTTATCAATAAAACATGAGCCGTATGAACTCAGACTAATATAAATAGTAAAAATAGCCAAGTTAATCGCCAGTTATATCAGAAATCGCCATAAAAGTCGCCAGTCGCCAAATGGGAAATCCCATCGCCAAACATGTTTCAAAATCGCCACGTTTGGCGAGAAATCGCCATATCTGACAGCCCTGTTACTGAACTACCTAAATAAGACCGTTTTTGAAGTATGAAAATGCTAATTCCAATACAATTTTAATAAAACAAACCGGCCTAAGGATCTGTAAAAAAGAATTTTCCTACAGGATGGTGTTGATTTCGCGACCTTAAGGTTTGTTTTATAGAAATTGTATGAACATTAGAAGTTTTGGCATGAAAAATACGGATGATGCCCTTATTTAGGTAGCTTAGTCACACGGCTGAGCAATGCACGAGTTGTAAAATAATCCCTATATGAGTCTCATACGACTCTTGGCATGCTTTTTGAACGACTCGTTAGATAATCTCAACATACATACATCATAAACGATTCCCTTTACGATTAATATAAGTGTTTTTCGCTGCGTTATGGAAGAATCTCTCATACGAATCAGCTCGTGTAAGTTTCTCCCTTGCGAGGAATAGTCTGCAATTGAAAAATGAGCTCGTCGACGATCAATAATACTCTTTGTGAGATTCCCAGTAAGCTCCTAGACGATTGAAAATGCTAGCTGGATTGAAATAAAATTTTAATAAAATATTTTTTTTTTTTTTTTTAAATTAAGTTTTATTATTGAATCTTTCTTATCGAAATTTACAATATGTATTCAAATCTTAATTCTATTTGTTGTTTATTAGTTGTTACCAGTGTAACCACTAACTGCTGTATTCAAATTTTAAAAATGTCTTCTAGTTAGGCTCAAAGTATCGGTTCTTTTAAGCCTCTGGTGACCTTCGAACTGAAGCAGACCCCGAGCGAGGTAGTTAGGGTGGGCCATTAGTTTATCGATGTTACTTATTGAATATTTTTTAATTTCCTCCTGGATAGTGGGGACGTTGAGATCTCTGTGGATAATATCATTACGTATATACCATGGGGCGCAGACAATTTGTCGTAATATTCTAGACTGTCTTTTTTGAAGCTTTTGGATGTTAGATGCACATGCAGTACCCCATAATTGGATGCCATATGTCCATATTGGTTTTATGATGGACTTGTATAAAAGAATTTTGTTGTCTAAAGACAAGTTTGAGTTTCCACCGAGAAGCCAATGTAGTTGAGCTGCTTTAAGTTTCATAGCCGTTATTTTCGCTTCAATATGACGAGACCAGGTCAAGCGTCTATCTATATGAATTCCCAAGTACTTAACATGGTTTTCTATCGGAACAGTGATGTTATTTATTTTTACAGCTGCGCACGTTTGTCTTCTGAGCGTGAAAGTTAAGTGAGCACATTTAGCCGGGTTAACCTTTATTCTCCATTTTTCTACCCAGGCCTCTAGTTCATTGATGTGGGACTGCAGATTTTGCGATGCGACTTTTGGATCATGGTATGCGTATGCGTGCTCAGGTTTGTTGGCATATCCGCTGTGTATATTATATATAGAAGCGGTCCTAATATGCTGCCTTGGGGGATACCAGCAGTAATTTTCTTGAGGGGGGAGTATTTATCTTGCGACCTTACTATGAATGTTCTGCCTGTTAGATAGCTCTCCAGAAGCTTGTGAGTGTTTTGAGGAAGCATTCGTGTTATTTTGATGAGTAGCCCATCATGCCAAACTTTGTCAAATGCTTGGGAAATGTCTATAAACAGGGCTGAGCAGTATTGCTTTTTCTCAAACGCCGATCTTATAAGGGTGACAATTCTATGCACTTGTTCTATTGTACCATGTTTCGCTCTGAATCCGAACTGGTGATGCGGGATGATGTCGTGTTCATTTAGATGAGGAGTTATACATAAAACGAATATTTTTTCGAAAAGCTTCGATAGGATTGACAATAAGCTTATCGGTCTGTACGACGCAACCTGGCTAGCATATTTTCCTGGCTTGGGAATCATAACAATTATTGACCTCTTCCATGAGGATGGGAAGTATCCGACTCTTAATATAGCGTTAAAAATGAGCAGCAAGATTCTGGAAGCAGACGATGGTAGGTTTCTTATCATTGACCCTGTGATGCGGTCAGGTCCGGGAGATTTTCTAATATTCACTTTTTCTATTGCAGATTTTACTTGAATTATGTTAAATTTTAATGGATGGTTTACCTTATCAGGAATGATTGGACGACAGGAACAAGTATGTGCATTATGTGGCGTAAAAACTTTCTCAAGGTGACCCGCGAAAGCGTTTAATTTTTCATTTGTGTTTTTGGCCCAAGTGCAGTTTTCCAGTCTTAATGGAGATTCTTGGGTTATAGGGAATTTCATTAATAAAATATAAATATATGTTTTTATTTATTCTACTTTTAAATAAAACATTTTACTTTAGCTGCACTTTTGTGCAGGTAACCACAATTGTGTACCTGCACATTAAGGCAGGTAAATGCATTTAAGATAGCTGCATTTTTGATTTACCTGCACAAAAAATCGTGCAAAGGAGATTGTGCAGCTAAGTCAAAACTACAGTAGTTATAAATGAAATGATAGCTTATTACCTTACTAGAAAATTAAAGCTTGCTTTCAGTTTATTAACCTTTAGATCGATTAAAGATAGTTTATTATGTTAATGAAGCTTATAAACGTAAACTCACATATTTTTTTATTCCATTATTTAAGTCCATCAAAATTTATTTTAAGTTTTTATAACCTCAATTTAAAATTTTTTTTTGGATAAATGTGATGCACAACAAACAAAAATCTGGGGGATCATTTTACTAAAATTTCTTTTATAGCAAAAGTGGATTAGTTTTTTCAGTTTGCGCTCTGGAAAATAGTAGCATTAGGATCAATTCACAATAAATGTAATATATAAATGTCTTCACTTAATAACTAGTATTTTTAACTCTGATGTGCTTAAAAAGGGTGCCAGAGAAGAATAAGTAGCAATATTTAAAAAGTATATTTAACCGTCATAAGGTCTTCAAATTTGCTGACGTTAACTCACATTTTTCAATTAAGTATGTTTTTAAAGTTGATATTTTATTAATATATTTATTCAGTATATTGAAGCTGTATTTATTTTTAACATTTATTGCGAATACAAAAGAAAATTTAGCATAAAGCGGTTCTATTTGTTTTGTGACATAATTGGCAACGACTTATTTTTGACAGCTTAACCTATTTTCCTAGGTTTTGGTTGATGATGACGGGTGCTGTTCCTGCTCAGCTACTACATGCACTTTTTTACAATTTTTCGTGAAAATTTGTCTTTGGGTAATGTTTTTGGCTGCTTGGTATCGGGCGCGGCAAGTAGAAAACCTAAATTTTCTAAGAAATGTCGACGTTGGCAAAACAGTTTTCGTTCTAGCCAAATTTATCCGATGTTAATGATAGCCTTTAGTTGCCAAAAAGCTTTCGTTGCAAATCAATCTTGTTTTTAACCCTGCTGTTAGGTTAGGACCATTTTGGTCATTTTTTGTTTTCTTTTCGCTTTATTTATGGAACGGTTGAATATATCAACCTAAAACTTTAGCTTATGTGGTGTTTTTATATCTAATTACTTCTGCAAAATTTTTAATTATGAATAATGTAAAGGAAATTAGAAAAATTAAAAATTACGAATATTAGGTTTAGGACCATTTTGGTACGTTCTTTTTTACCGATTTATGGATAGGAAAAAAAACAAATTTTCTCATTATATGATGAGTAAATGAACTTCCGTTACAACTTGAATATACATTTGTTGCTATATGATAATAAATCATGCAGATCTTAATTTTTTCGAGATAAATTCCTGCAAGAATTATTACAGAAATGTATGCAATAGAAGTCTCTAGACCTCTCCATTTATTGACAAATCTTAACTTGCAATACTTGCTTGTATTTCAGCTATTTTTAGTTTTTTCTGGTGTTGGGGAAAAAAATAATAAAAACGAACGCAATATATCATGGCATCTGGACACGGCAAATCATGTTGTCCCTGATTGTGGGGATATGATATTCTTATACCACTGTGCAGTGGAGACGAATTTTATAGCATTCCATTTTTTGCGACATTCAATTCTTCTACGTCACCGATAGTTGCAGCATTCTCTTTATTTTCTGAATGAGAATAATTTCTTCCGGTGATTTCATATTCCATATCATGTCCACAATACTACAAGTTGAAATATCTTTTTTTAGAATGTCAACAATATCATTGCAAGTTACTCGTCGATTTAAATTATTTCAGTATGAAAATTAACTCTATTTGTTTGCAGACTATTAAAAAACGTAAAAAAAAAATTGTGCACTTGTTCACACAGAAAAATATACTAATGTTAAAATAACATGGCGAAATGTTGATTGAGAATCATGGTAAATTTCTGCAAAAGTATGCCCTTAATTTAAATTTATCATTATCTCATATTAATTTTAAATGAGAAATATTAAAATAACCTTAACTCACGATTATTTAATATTTTTCACTGTTAAAATAACATTGTTCAATATTGAATCCATAAAAACCTGTTTTATATTAAAATCAAAAGTTTATCTTGTTAAATTAACATGCATACACACTTAAGTATGTAAATTTTTTTATTTATATGTTTAAAATATGTTATAAAAAGAAGACAATTCCCGTATTCTTTTAATTAAAATTACTTAGTTAAATAGTACATCAAGTTTTCAAATTAGAATGATGACGAAAACCATATCGGACCATTCTGCTAATGTTTCTGTTAACAAAGGAGAAACAAAATAAGTGAAACATGTGTTACAGCGGTAAGTGTTTTGAATTATCCTTAAATAAATGCATATGTTGTCTTCACACTGTTATATCACACTTCAAACAATTTGATTCTACATGCAATTCACGTTGTTTCAACTTGAAATAACATTCATTCAACGTGATTCGGATTGTTATTTCAATATAAATGACATTTTGCTTTAACTTTACTGCAATGTTTAATTAAATTAATTTAATATTTTACAACTTACAACTCTAACAAATAGAGCTTTTAAGGATGGCCAACTTATGGAAGTTATTTATACTGATTTCAGCAAAGTTTTTGATAAAATCAAACATAGCCTACTTCTAACTTAGCTGAATTTATTAGGGTTTACTAGCAACGCTTTGTGCTGGTTACGGTTGTACCTAACCCGCAGGACACACTGTGTTCTTTTTGATAATAGCACATCCCAAGAAATTTCTGTTAGCTCTGGTGTCCCCCAAGGAAGTCACGATTTGCCGCTTGACATGAAGCATTGCAATGTGTTAATGTACGCTGATGATGTTAAGATGTTTCTCAGTTACAAATTATCTTCAGATGGGGCGTATTTTTAGCAGGATTTAAATAGTTTTTATACATGGTGTAAATATAACCAAATGGAGCTAAACTTAAAAAAATGCAAGCACATGCGAGTTTCTAGAAATTGGACATCAATGCTACACTATTTCCTGGACGGGTATTAACTAGAGTTAGTTGGAGAATTTCTGGATCTTGGTATTCTACATGATCCTAAGCTAGATTTCTGCAAACATATAACAATGACGATTAATAAAGCTCGTGGTGTGCTTGGTTATATAAAACGATGGTCTAAAGAGTTTACAGATCCTAATGTAACGAAACAACTATACACATCCCTTGTAAGGCCAATTTTGGAGTATAGGTCTATTGTCTGGGATCCTGAAATTAATATGCACATAGGCCGAATTGAATCTGTTCAAAAGCAATTCTGTTATTCTGCCTGAGGAGCTCATTTGATCGTTATGCTGGATATCTTCCTTCGTATACTGCGAGGTAATCAATAATTAAGCTACCTACTTAAAAAAAGCCGAAGGACTATGCTAAATGTGGCATTTCTAATTTATTTGATTAATGGCTATGTCCTCTACGACTTCCTTCTTCGTAACATAAATTTTAATATTCCACGAGGTTGTACCTGACACCTAATACCTCTGCACCTTCCTTTTGTTCAAACAAATTATGCTGATGCTGATCCTTTGAGGAGAATATGCAAAAATTTCAGAGAATTATTACGCAATATTATCGTGTTTTTAAATACTTAATATGTCTTAACAAAATTTGTTCGTTAATAATAACTTTATATAAAACTTTGTAATATATAGTAGTCTGTAAGGATTCATATCCATAGATTTCCATCGGTAACTAGAATGAGTAAAGAGGCCTAATAGAAGGCCTTATTTAGCAGTCACGAGCAGTCAGAAGCCCTTCTCGCCGCACTCCATACTTATTTATTTTTTACACAGGTTGTCATTGGGCGCAAGGCCTTCCACACTTCCTTTAAAAAGAACTTCGATCCCTTCGCAAAGAAGGGAGTAAGGAAGGTCAGTCACTAAAAATAAAAAGTAAATAAAACTGATCACCTTCCTTTCTACCTTCTCAAAGAAGGGAGTAGCGAATGTGTACTAAATATTTCAGAAGGTCTTTTAAAAAGAAGTTTATACCTTCTAGAAGTCATACTTCTGAAGGCAGGATATCATGCGAAGCGAATCTTTTAGAAAGGCCTGCCACTTGCGGTCCATTCCATATTTACTGCTGGGATTTAATCAAATTAATAAATATAATAAATATATTCCAGGCATAACTAATCAACCCATAGATTACGTAGCTCACGTATCTGCGCAAACTTGTCTAAAATTTGGCGTTCACTGTGAGTATCCTTTTTGTCAAATCTTAGTACTCTCGAAAGGTTTTTGAAACTGTTTTATTTGATTTATATATTCAATTCAGCTAACTAGAAAACCAATAAATGCGAAATTTTGGTGTAGCCAAATTCAGCCCAATCAATACCAAATACACATTTACCTTCATTATAAGGTGGTGAAAAAAAATAAATAACAACTGTAAAATTCTAACAAAAATTCAAGAATTTTGCTACAGGTCAAATATGACCCAAAGACCTTAAGTGCAAAAAATGTTATAAATATTTTTTCCGCCAATATTTTTTTCGGAAAAGCTAACGTAGTTGTTGGTATTTAAAATTAAATAAAAGTCAAAAAACATTAGGCACTCACTCTTAGAAAAAATTAAGCTTTTATTTTAAAATGGGTCAGATTTGACCCGAAGACCTTATGAAGGTTAAACTAGTTTAATTTAAGTTTTCCATATACATAATTATATGCAAGTTTATATCTAATCATTAACTTAAAGACTTATGTATAGTTAGATGTTAGTATGTGTAAGTGGTTTCTATGTCCTGTTATATAGAGATAAAAATATGGTTTCATCGCAGTAAATTACCATACAGTAAGTAACCAAAAGAATAGACTTAAAGCAAAAAAAAAAAAAAAAAAAAAAATGAAGAGAAAAGGCTGATGTAGTGCAGCTCGTAAATCTTAAACAACAATGTAAACAAAGGCGTTTGACATTCCCCAGAGTTTTTGAATAAGTTGCGAGCCACAACAGCAACAATTCAAATTGTCAAAAGAAGCGAACAATATATAAACACTACAATAACAATGAAAGTAATAGTACAAAATTGAAAGTAAAAATACAACTGCAAAACAGCAAAACAACTTTAGCAATATAACACAATGCTACCACAAGGGATCGCAACAGCATTATAATACAATAACAGTAAGTAAACAATACACCACAACAGCAACACTAGAACCCAAAAAGTCAGGCTAAAACAGTATATTTTTGTGCAGCCGAAGACAACAAATAAATGCTGAGAAATTTTAAAATATTTTAAGACCAACTACTAAAGTGATTATAAATCAAAATTATAAGAAAAACCTAACATAAACAAGTCAGACTGCTATATTCGGTATTGCAAAATCTTTGATACTCTCCACAGACATTTAGAAATATTTCAGGAGTAGACTCAATATGGCATATATAAGTTATTACCTAATAAAAACTGAATAAATTGCATGGTGTTATTTTTGGCCATATAAAGCAAAATTGGAGCAAATGTTACCACAATATCTATATAATATATTTGTTACGGTTTTAGTAGTACCCTAGAGGCAAGCAGAGGTGCTAAAGACCAGTTCTATTTGATTGAGACCTATCACTTTTACATGGGGTTGTTATTAGAGGGGTCAATTGACACCATTTTACCAGTCACACATCTATTCTCAATGAACGTGTTTAGCGTTAGTTAGTACAATTTAGTATTATTTCAATACAATAAAGTTTTAATTCACTTAAAGATGTCCTAGAAATAAATTTAAGAAAAAATTTTTAGAAAGTCCCAAAAAATGTGCCACATCACCGGTGAAAACTATAATGTAATTCAGAACTTTTTATACCTTTTTGTTCTTCATAACCAGTTAAATGATTGGTTCTCCTTTAACTGGTCATGAGCTCTTTCTTTTTGTACTTGTTCTATTTTTACAAATCCCAGAACCAGTCTGTTGGAACAATTGATATAAATTTCCCGCAAGGTATTTAAACGATTTTCCAGAGTAGGCTTTAATATGGAGCCTATGGTAAATTATGGACCGATCCTCATAAAATTTCAAAGCGTGATACCTTGTCAAAGAACTAAGGTAGAACAAATTTTACTTCAATAGAGGGAAGCGAACTGGCACTTAAGTATTCCCGCTATAGGTTTTCTGGCGGTAGAGACCGGTCCTAGTTCTAACACTTTATATGAATGGAACGTATCACATTTACATGGGGTTGTCATTACAAGGGGTTAATTGACACCGATTAGCTACCATTTGACCAGCCACGCATCTATTCTCAATGAACGTGTTAAGTATAAGTTACTACAATGCTTGTCCTTGGTTCCAGTTAAATGCAAATAAACAAGTCTTAGAACTATTTTAAGAAACAAATTTTTAAATAGTCCTATAGAAATATATCACACCACTGGTGAACACTCAGGCTTTTACAAAAACAGTCCTTACACTTAATCAGTGTTCGAAAATAAACAGAACATTATTTAGAATTCGGCTCACACACCCAAGAACGATATCTATATTTTTGGTGTTTGTGTAGACGAACACAACCCATACTACCGTTGGTAATTATTTTCAAGAAAGAGCCGAACATTATAAAGTGTTCTGTTCTTCGTTTAAAAACAGAACAATTGTACTGATACTGTAGACAAACATTATATTTAAATGTTCTATTATGTTTCTATTTTTACATTGATAAAGAAATTTTAGCAACGACTGCAATTTTTATACCCTTCACCACAGGTGGAAATGGGTATATATAAGTGTGTCATTCCGTTTGTAATTTCTACAATATTGATCTTAGACCCTATAAAGTATATATATTCTGGGTCCTTATGAGGAGAGAAGTTGATTTAACGATATCCGTCCGTCCGTCTGTCCGTCTTACGTTTGATATGTGTTTTCCGGAGACTCCAGACATGATAGCGGCTACGTTGTTTTACATTTATGTCACATATAGTCCACCATTTTTTGCTATTGAAATTCAGCCAGATCGGTCCAACAATGGCTGAGATATGACCAAAAAAACACGACTGCCTCTTATTTTTCCAAAAAATCCCTTCTGGTTGTTGTATTTGTATTACTTTTTTCTGTATATCTGGAGAACGGCAAGAGCCAAAGCTTTGAAATAAGGTACAAACATTTAGGTTATAAATATACACCATCCTACAAAATGTTGGCGGGATTGGAGAAGTAGGCGCGGTACCTCTCATACAAAAAGTATTAAAAATTTTATAAAAAACCTGAATTTTTTGACTGTTATATGACCTATGGTTACGCCTTATATATCAGAGGATCGGAAATTTTTAATAGAAAATATTTTCTGAAAAACTCGGGAAAATCGGTTCAGATACAAAAAAGTTATGACCAAAATATTAATTTTTTTTTAAATACCCATTTTCAGGAACCATAGATCTTCCCGAGTCCACGTTTTATAGCTAAAATAACTGGAAAATTTCTTCTTTAATACGTCGGTATATAAATCTGTCAAATCGGTTAAGAAATAGCAGAGTTATGACCAAAATACTGAAATCCCAAAAATTACTCTTTTTTATAATTAAGATTGTTTTTTATACCCTTCACCGAAGGTCCTACACCCTATAAAGTATAATGCCCAATATGATTTTCGTTATCACCCTTCTTTATTATTTCATAATAAAAAATATTTACCAGTTATCGCTTTTTAAATTTCAATTATGTATAATGAAGTTGTAAGTATTGTAAATATGTATGTATATGTATATGTAAAAATTATTTAGTTGCTCTCTATTCTACTCGCACAATGGTGAAGGGTATATAAGATTCGGCACAGCGGAATATAGCACTCTTACTTGTTTTTTTTAAATTGTTGGTGTTTTACCAGCCAAAAGGGACGAAGATTAATGCGCGGAACCAAACAGAATGAAGTTTGTGGATTTAAAAAACACGATCGGAATTAAATGTTATCATCTTTTGTTGGGGTTGATAAAAACTGTATTATTTTTGTGTTCGAAAGATACCACAGGTAAACGTTATTTTGCTTAATGATTTTCTACACAAACACTAGCGTTTGTGTTTTCCACAAATCTACCGAACCGAATAGTAAGGAGCGATATTTTGTGTAATTAATAGAGAATCCATTTTTACATTTTGTATATAAAAAATTTATTAAAACCAGAGACCTTAAACGCTAAATATCACAAACAAAAAAAAAAATTGTCAAATAATTATTTTCTTTAAATTTTTCAAATCTTACATTAAAAATTTTGTTCAAAACAAAAATTTTCAAAGATATAAAGCATTTAAAATTAGTAAATTATAGCAGAACCACAATCTTTTTTAACACCGAGATGCCGATCGATTTGAAAAAAAAGATCGGGAAAACTGATTAGAAGTTATATCCTCTTTTCTAGCGGTATCCTCTTGAATATGTGCGTCTGTTGTTGCCAAATGCCTATATCGATTTAAATTTAGTATTTGTTGTTTGAATTGTGGCCTTATCTAAAATCTTATTCCGTTAAATTATCGCTCACTTTACCTTAAAGTAAAGTTGTAAAAACGGAACATTTTTTGCACGACCTTTAAAATTCTACATTAAGCTATATTGTTGTGAAAATGGGCTTAAATGTACACATAAACATTCTTTTATCTTACTGTTTTCCTTATATAAATTTTAACTTACAAAACTTTTTTATTATATTTTTTTTATCCGATGAAAAATTATGAAAATAATTTTCAACTTTTGTGATAAATATCATAAACGATTCTTATTTATTTTTTTTCGTAAAAAGAAAATTCGGATAAACAAAATTTTTAAATCAAATTTTTTTCTATTTTTATATAAAAAACAAGTAAGAAAGTATAGTCGGTCAAGCCCGACCATTTGGTACTCTACACCACAGTATATAAAAACATATCATGCTTATGTGTCCATATTATTATGGATTTATCTTTGTTTTTAAGCTTCATTAAAATCGGTTTAATAGTTTCTGAGAGGAAGAACTTTCCCCCTATCTTCCCTCGTGATCCTACGATTTCGCCCATTTTCAATAGGCTTGGTCCTTGTGCCCCAAATTTTATCAAATTATCTCTAAAACTGCGACCTGTACTTTGCGCACAATGTTACATGGACAGCCAGCCAGCCAGCCGGACGGACATCGTTAGTTCGGTTCAGAAAATGATTCTTAGTCGATCGGTATACGTTAACGTGGATCTAGGACCAATATTTTAAGGCGTTACACACATCAGCACAAATGCATAATAGCCTCTCCACTATTGTGGTGTGGGTATAAAAACAAAAAAGATTGCTTTAAAAGTATTTAAATATGGTCTCTGATTAAAACTTAATAAATACAAAATTTAGTAAATTAAAAAATTTAATTCAAACCGTTTTATAAGTAAGAATTTACAAAAATATACATACATGTTAAAATACATTTTACATTTTTTTGTTGTTACGTTATATGTATATCAGTTGAGTGATAAGTGCTTCTTTATTTATGTTCTCAGTCTATTTTCACAAATCTCAGGACAAGTTATGTTTGGACAATTAACACAAATTTTCCGCAGGGAAGTCTTCACGAACTTTTGTTCTGTGATTTAAAGTCTTATGAATCACTGACACACCAAATTCAGGTGAAATAAGGTTAGGTTAGGTTCAATTGGCAGTCGTCACGACGACGCACAGAGGGATTTGTCCATACAATGTTTGGCAAAAAATATAAGGAGTGCTCGTAGAATGTTGAAATTTTGCTCTGAGCCTTTGGTTAGCTCAATTAAGAAAAATATAAAGTTTCATCAAAATTCGCCACGCCCTCCAACCACCGCCCATAGAACCCAAAATTTTTTTTTGGCCCAAAGTTTTTGAAATTTTGCTCTGAGCCTTTATTTAGCTCAATTAAATTAAAAAGTAAAGTTTCATCAAAATTGGCCACGCCCTCCACCCACCACCCATAGAACCCAACATTTTTTTTTTGGCCCAAAGTTTTTGAAATTTTGCTCTGAGCCTTTATTTAGCTCAATTAAGAAAAATATAAGTTTGAATCAAAATTGGCCACGCCCTCAACCCACCGCCCATAGAACCCAAAATGAAATCAGTTAATAAATTCACATTTTTATTGCAATTTATAAGTTCCTTCACTATATGAAACACAAAAGGAACCCATTTTAAAAATTAGTTAGGTTTAATAGTTTTTTTAAACTTTTTTTGCAAATATTATTATTTCAAATAATCATATGGTTTTGTTTTTCTTTTTTTGCTATGCACTTTTTCGATATTGCTGTCAATCAGTTATTAAAAAGTAAAAGTAAAAGCCTAAAAGTATACAAAACCTTTTACTGTAAATATGCATTGCAATTTATTGTAAATATGCACAAAAAATACGTGAGGTTTATCACAAAATTTATAAAGGTGCTATCAGACGGGATGTATTTTACATATGTACTGTCAAATTTTCCATTTGTAAAAGTTGTACACATCGTGTGATACATATGAAACTTTGCATGTGTAAAAAAAATGTGGAAATACATATGTAACTTTTTCGATTAGAACACGCTCTATTTTCCTGTGGCAAACATAAACAAAACAGCTGGTTTGTTTTGAAACGTAAACAAAAGTCAGCTTTTGTTTACATATATAGGTTATGCCATAAGGAAAAACATAAGCAGGTGTGATAGCAAAAATTATGAATCGTATGTAAAATGGAAATTTTGACATACATACGGAATTACATATGGGTAAGAAAAGTGACAGTACATATGTAAAATACATCCCGTCTGATAGCACCATAAGTTTGTTCAGCGATCGCAAAAAGTCGCAGAATTTTTTTACATAAAATGGAAGAAAACATTCCAAACTTTAATTTAGTAGTAGTACTAACCACAGACATAAGCAGATATGGCAACTTTGACGTATAAAAATCGTGTTATCATGTGTGATTACCACGATTTTCTAAGCGAGAGGGGAAAAAACACAAAACCATCATGGCAATGAAAAAGAAGTATACGCTATACATTACCTTTCATGTAAACAAAAAAAATAAATAAACAAACATTCAAAATATAAAATTTGTTAAAAATGTTTTATTTTTGTTATTTATTTTAATATAAATTAATAATTAACCATAAAACTATACAGATTTTTTAATGCTGCATGGGTAAGTACAAGCTGAAAAGATAAATATGTATTAAAGTTAGTTTTTTTTACCTTAAAATTTTTTCTTCTTCCAGGCAGAAATCGCTATGCATCTACCCCAGAATTGCTCAACATGCACAAAACAATTGATTTTCCGTCAAAGATTTAGGTATTTTTCCCTTTTACTACCTGGAAATATAAAAAAAAAATAAAATATTAAAACTTTTTAATGGTTTTATTGTTTTTTAGTTTGTCGGTTTGGTCAAATGAGTTGGATAAATTTTGTGGTATACTAACCTGTGGAAATACAATCAAGTTGACGAATTCTTTCCAGGTCATTGGTAAGTGCCCTCAAGTGCCTGAAATTATAAAGATATTAAACATTTTTATTGTTTTAATGCTTATTTTGTCTTTTTAGTCTGTCGTTTTCTTGTCCATACTAAACGTTTTACAATTATGCCAAAAGGCATCCAATTCGCCAAACTTATTCGTGGCGAATGTGCTTTGATTAATTATTACAGGAGCAGGCTTCAACTCACATGTGCTTTCAAAATCACACTGGTGATTTTGTGGTGTTCTAAAAATCAAACAGTTTTTGTGTTTCGGTGGAATTTTCAATATGCGAAAGCACAAGTATTTCAAGCCGCTGTTAGCAAATTAGCGAACTAAAAAAAAACCTTAAATCACAACAGAAGTCGCAAAAGCAGATATCATTTTTGTAGTGTCATCGAATTTTCTTAATTATACCCACACCACAATAGTGGAGAGGGTATTATGCATTTGTGCTGATGTGTGTAACGCCTTAAAATAGTAGTCCTATAACCACCTTAAAGTATACCGATCTACTCAGAATCACTTTCTGAGTCGAACTAACGATGTCCGTCCGGTTGGCTGGCTGGCTGTCCATGTAACCTTGTGCGGAAAGTACAGGTCGCAATTTTGGAGATAATTAATATAATATCTATATGGACACAAAATGTATGCATTTTTAAAAAAAATAGGACCACGAGGGGAGATAGGGGCAACCGATTTTAATGAAATTTAAAACATAGATAGATCCATATCTATATGGACACATTAGCTATACAGTTTTTCAAAAATAGGACCACAAGGGGAGGTAGGGGGCAATTTCTGCCTCTCACAAACTTTCAAACCGATTTTCATGAAGTTTATAAACATAGATAAATCCATATTTACATGGACACATAAGCATGATGTGTTTTTAAATACTGTGGTGTAGGGTATCATATGGTCGGGCTTGACCGACTATAATTTCTTACTTATTTTAAATGGTTTGTTGTAAATAAAATAGCTTATTATATAAAAAATTAATAACCAACACATTGAATATTTTATTTAAGTAATTTATTATGACGGGCATGTTAGAATAGTAGCAAAAATAAAAAAGGTTATTACGTAGCTGAACGTTTTGAAATCACAAAATAATATGCCCAGAACACCTTTCTTGTGTTTTCAAATCACTTTCATAACATGTGATTTTCAGATCAGGCGTGTACATATATATTCAGGTATGTGATGAAAATCGATCGATTTCAAAACGAACGTTTTTAAAAGTTGTGATGAATTTCGAAAGATTTTAAAATCTATTATTAAAGCAGCGAAATAAGTTTTACTTATATATTTGCAAGAAAATCTGGATTATTTTAACCCTTCTGCATCCCTTGGATATGTGCCCTTCCTATGATCCTTTGGGTCAATATGACCCAACAATAAAATGTTAACAGCATTTCATATTTAAGTATAATAAAAACAAAAGCGATTCTATTGATTATTTGACCGAAAAAATTATTGATCGATGATTCTGAATGAAGATGAACTCAATTCAATAGAAAACAAATTTTAAAGTGGAATTAAACTTGCAATATCGCTTGTTGGGTCATATTGACTAAACATCTGCATGAAACTTAATAATGATGTTCATGAAACCTTCATTATAATTTTGTGTTCGCTTCATTCGTATTCAGTAAGATGAAACACTATGAAATGAAAGCAATGAACACTCGATATTTAAGAGACGAAAAAGAAGAAATTAGTTTATTTGCTTATAAAAGAGAATATGAACATTAACAACCATGAAACAGAACAACCATTGAACAAATCTCGAATAAGTTCATGGAAAAACAGTATGATTTAAATGTCAGTGTTGCCAGTTGTAGAAAAATAAAAACATAAGAAATTAAAAATAAATAGAAATAACCATGAGGGGTAAATGCAACAAGTTTAAGAGACCCATTAATATTGAAATAAAAACTCAAATTTATTTTTGTTTTCAATGTAAATTTTCAATAAAATTAAATATATTTAATTTTACTTTTATAAACATTCACTAACATTAAAAAATGTCTGCAATATTTTTTTCTTAAACAGAAAAAAGTAGATAGCTAATAAATGCTTAACAATCTACAGATATTATTATAATCAGAACTAAAAAATGAGATAATTCATGGTTTAAATAAAGGTGATAAAATCTAGGCAAAAAAGTGTCATATACATCATCCAGCACGATCAACATCCATCGTTTTCATATTATGATGTAAATACATAATTTGTTCGACTGACGCTGTATTCCACCCAATGACGCAACGTTTTTCGCAAAGTAAATTTCTACATACTATCGAGACAAACGTGAACCGTTATTAATTATATTTACTTACATTCATTTTCAAGTCTTTAATATATTTCGAAAAAAAAAAAAACAACCACGTGGTCAGACTCCTAAGACACTTACAAAACTAACAATTAAATTTCTCATAAACTCATTCCTCCTTTTGTTTTTCATCTTTCAGCTAAAAATGTGTGTGTTTTTTATGAGTTCGTTTCATTTCAGGGCCGTGTACAGTACATCACAAGACAATAAAATCTTGCCATGTTTCAAAGATTTGTATTATTCAAAAATGCAAATGAAAAAAAAAAAAAATCATATTTTGCATTTTATTTATTGTTTATATTCCAAATATGTATACTATACATACTATATGTATACTATAAATATGTATACTATACATACTATATGTATACTATAAATATGTATACTATACATATATGTATATAGGTATATCTACATATGTGTTAAAATTTAAATTACACATGGGCAACGAATGCAAATAATTACATGAATTTACTGAAGTGGCAACATTGCTATTGAGTATTAATAAAAATAAATGAGAGAGAATGAAAACTATGAAACAAACCCCGTTTCATTGAACAACCTCTGTGTGTTTGCGATATGAAACGAAATGTGTTCATAGCAGCATGAATAAAACAACAGTTTGTTCGGTAATCTCAATTTTATTCGAACACGACTTTCAGTGAATACGCATTTCAGTATGTTTATGAAAGAAGTTGTTCATGCAGCCCTTTAATATTGACCCAAAGGATATTAAATGTGTGTAAATCGTGTTTTTTGGAGGGGGAAGGAAAAACTAAAATTTTATTATTTTCATTTAAATTTATAATTTTTGTCCCTGTAATGGATAAATTGAAGTTTCACGTCCATATCTTATATTTAAAGGGACAAATTTTGCGTTTGAAAACTGGGTCAAATTGACCCAAGGAGTGCAGAAGGGTTAAAGGAAAGTTAAAACCGAGTTAATTTCAAACCGGTTTTTTGTACAGACCGATTTTGATAAAAAAAAAGGCGTAAAAAGCGTTTTAGAATAAACAAATTTTGTAACATGCGAATTTGTAAGAAAACGAAACCGGGTTTAAAAATATAAACGCATTAATCCGGTTATTATAAAAAGCCAATAAAAATGAAAGGGCTATAAAGAACAAGTGTTTGTGCTGGTTCACACAGGTCAAGTTTACTTGAACAGTTTTATTTAAATTTTCTTTTGAACTTGCGTTCACGTTCATGCACAAAATTAATTTTTGTTTTCTTTTCCTTCAACTTTGTAGCTTTTTATTATATTACGGATGAAAAAAGAAAAGAAAAATACAAAACTGACTGGTACGGTCAAGTATGTACCCCTTTCCATTCTCTTTACCCCTCTCTCCTAAAAGCTCGAGACTTGAAGAGTCAAACTTGACCTGTGTGAACCAGCACTTTGTAAGACACTTATAAACAAGTAAGAAAGTAAAGTCGTCAAGCCCGACTATATGATACCTAAACCCCACTGTATATAAGCTGAATGTTTTCAAGTGTATGCTTTAGATACCTTCATCTGTATGAAATTTGTTTGCCTCTTAGAGATTTTAGGAAGGGGGATTTATATTTAACATATTGGTAATTTTGGAATCACCAGCACAACATTTAATAATGACATAGTAGCTATCGTAAATGTTATTATCGCCAATTTTTTTTGTTAATACCAACATTTATAATGAAGATATGGCATCAAAAGATATTTCCGGGAGTAGTATTTCTATGGGAGCTATTGTAAAATATAGACCGATTCCAATAAAATTTTGATGGATGATTTTGATTGCAATAAAGTTTGGACCAAATAAGATGGGCACAAATACTCTATTCCGGAAAGGAGCTTGCATAGGGGCTATGGTCAATAGGATGTGCCAATTAGGGCCTATGTTCCAAATTTCATCTTAAATGGACAGCCAGCCAGGTATTAACAAAAACATAATTGGTGATAACTTTTACGATAGCCACTATGTCATGATAAAATATGCTGTTGGGTCCAACATTAGCCGTAGGTACCATATTAATCCCAGGTCCAAAAATCTCATATAGATATCAATAATATTTGACACAAAGAACTTTTACATGAAACTTAACTTTACAGCATAATTTCATTCAGGCTGGTCCATGATTGCCTATTGGTCCTAAATAGGGTACACTCGCAAAAATTGTTTTTATATACTGTGGTCTAGGGTATCATATGGTCTGTATTGACCGACTACACTTTCTTACTTGTTTTATACTGGGATAAACAAGTTTTAATAAATCTTATATTTTAAAGAATTTCTTACTTACAATTACAGATTCTTCTATGGGTAAAAATTTACGATTTTCTCCAATAACAATTAAAAAATTCCATTTTTGGAAAACTTCAGAGGTACATAACACGAAAACTATATGTTTGCTCCACTTTCTTAGGCATTTGTCATGTATGTTCATATGTCTATCGGTGACAAAATCTGCAAACTTTTAAAACATATTTAAAAAAAGCAAAAAAAAAAAAAAGACTTACCTAAATGTATCACTGGGAAATTTATGAATCTTCTCTCCTGGTAGAGAGCCCATAACACGTTTGCAAATCCTAAGAACCAATAAAATATTTAATGAAAGAAAAATTTTTGGAACAAAATTTTTATACTTACATTCTTTCTATCTGCATATATTTTTTCCGGCACTAAAAAAAACTTATCCACACACATGTACCATCCACTACAAAATGGCTCTACAAAATTGCGCCAAAACGATCATAATTTTCCTTAAAATTGGAGAAAATTATGATTTTGCGCCAAAATTATAAAAAAAACACAATTGAAAAATTTTACAAATGTAAACAAAAAATATGTTATTACCAAGATAATATGAAAAAGACAGTTGTATATGAAAAAAACAAAATTTGCTGTCCCTTTCACATTATCGTGGTAATTTGGCCACACTTTTTTTCCCGTGTCGAGTCTATTCATAGTCTATGGTACTAACACGGAGGTAGACCGAGCTAACTTATTTCTTTTCTAATGAAAACTACAAATGCTAAATTTGTTGGAGTCATTTTGATTTGCTCAGATCTCTTAAACTATATATGTAATTGAAATAATTTTTCTTTCCTACTAAATTTAAAATACTATATTTTAATAAGAATGCTCTAAAACTATGCGTAGTTAAACCATATTTATTGTATAAACAATTCTTATACAAAATTTTATTTTTTTCGAAAACAAATCATGGTTTTCTACTAATGAAACATTTCTCTACAGAATTGCATCATAAGATTTCTAAAAAATAACTGTAAAAAATAGACTTTTTGCCAAAAAAAATACCACTGTGCGACGGCTCACTTGGGTCCTTATAGCGTTCCCTTTGTGATACCCTTAGTCAGTGACAAGAGTCAGTCAGTGTCAACCAGACCATTCCACAGAGGTCACTTAAGCCTCGAACAACCCCGATTCCCTGCAGAACAGAGAGATCGACTTCAGTCCCACATTAGACACATCGTCCAGACATGGCAGTTCCGGTCTCCCAAAATGCCTAAACCTAATGTCCCACAGACTGGGGCATTGGCAGAGAAAGTGAAACACCGTATCCTCCTCCTCATCATCATGACAACCTCTGCAGTAGTCACTGTAATCAATACTCATCCTCCTAGCATGAGTCCCTATCACCCAGTGACCCGTAATGACCGATGTCACTGTCCTCATCTGGTCCATACCGAGACCAGGTAGCACGCGAGTTCTTGCCGCGTCATAGCCAGGACATCTCCCCTGAGCCCTCCTGTATGACTTCGTTTGATGAGAGTCTTGCAGCAGGCCATTGAGATGCCAATCAGGCCATCGACGAACATGTCGTCCAAGAAACAGCCCTGTTTGGCCAGACCGTCCGCAGTTTGGTCACCCAGGCATCCACTGTGGCCTGGTGCCCATGTCAGCATTACACTGGAATGTTCCGCGTTCTCATTTAGAGACATCCGGCATTTCACACAGGTGAACTAAACTTTTCCGGGAATAGGATTCTCCACGAAATTTGTTAAGTGTGATTTCTGGTATTATAAATTTTTTTACTAATGCATGTGCTCCTAAAACTCAAGAGCCGCTGAATCGATTGACATCAAACTTAACAATAAATTATTTTAGTCGGGAGCAAGGTTTCTCTTAAGTTTAATCCCGATAGGAAAAAATAATTTTCCTGATTTAATTTTGATCCGGTAGATAGCGCTATGGTCAAGTTATTAACAAAATTATCTAGAATTTAGTTTTATGATTTAGTAGTATGATTTCTAGTCATGTAAAACGGATTTGTGCATAATCTTCTATCAGTCCATGCATTTCGCCACAATTTATTTTAGTTTTGTAACAATATTACCAATATTTTAGGGTAGTACTTCCAGCTTTGGACTCCTAGCTCTTATCCTACACGCAGAGAAAAAATATGGTTGGCGATTGTTACGGCAACTACACTATGCTTATTGTTACAATATATTGTTGTCGTACACAAATAATTGTTATTTTTATTTAATATCAGCAATATTATAGTTACTGTAAACATTTCAATCTTTATCGCAATGATAAACTTGAGTATTGTTGACAGAAAAATAATTATTTTTCAAATAACTAAATAATGATAACTTTGAAAACATACTCAAATTCTTACAACCATAACATGATAAGATCCAATACGTTTAGTCATAGTATGCTTAAGAAGCAAACAAAATATCTTTTCTCTAATAATATTTTGTTAGCGCCGTTTGTAAAATAATTTTGAATCAGTTTGTTTAAAATATGCCATCGAATTATTTGTTAGTGAGCGTTTAAACAATTTAAAGAAAAATTCCCATAAAAACAAAATAAGTTAAAAGCAATTACAAAATAAGGATATTAGCGGAGTTCAGTATAACCTTGCAATAGTGCAAATACAACAAAACACACAGATATTTCGTTAGATTTTACTTAAGTGTTACGATATTTGCATTTGCTCTTTTGCAAACCAAAACTTGAACGCCGCTATTGTATTTACATTTAGAAAAATTGAGAAGTGCCACAAAATAAAAAATCGATGCAAAAAAATTTTTAATTAATTTTTATTGTTATGAAAGGTGAGGTATCATAATATGATTACTTCTTAATTTATTAAGATTAACATGATAAGAATATGATTAAGGGAAAAATATTATGATGTATTATTACGAATATATTTGGTCATAATATGATTCAATAATAATCGTTATATGGTGACTACAATCATGAATCTTATCAAAATAGGTTGCTCTTAGAATATGTTTACCACAACCATATATTTTCTTTTCGTGTACTCAGCCGATTTTGCTGGAATTGTATTCCAAACTTCTTGGAAAAACTAGAAATAATTTGGCCCACTATTTTTTTTTTTTTTTTTTCTTTTGAGTCGTTTGAAAGTCAGTGTAGTTTCAACAGACAGACGTAACTAAATCGACTTAAAGCCCAACCACAATGTGCTTAAGTTGGCTTAAGCGAATGAGAATACATGTAAATTATATGAGGCAAACCATATTGAACTAAAGGAAACTTTTTGCTAAGTTTAATGAAACTATCATTTGCTTAACATTCCGTACGGAATCAAATGTTTTTTTATTTTGTTTTCTTAAATACATTTGAGAGACTTTTTGTTAATTTTTGACAGTAGGTTAAGCAAGACTATGCATATTATGGTTGAGCCTTTAGAATTACCCAAGAGCCCAGAATATATATAACTTTTGGGGTCTTAGATGAATATTAAAAAAGTTTCAAACAAAATGACAAACATAGTATACTCTCATTCACCACTAGTGGTGGAGGGTATACAAAGCAAAAAGCTAAGATTGTAATGAGGAATTGGGTTTTGTTAAAAACTGATTTGCAAACAACATAATATTTAAATACAGAACTTTTTAACAAACTTTAGATTTTCTTGCCTTTTCTTCCTTCTTACAATTTAAAAACTCAATAGCTTCCTTCTCACTGATAGCATTTGGTTAGTTATACATCCTTGATTTGTGGTTGGTTTGGTCTTGGTTTCATGTACGATTTCAATTTCATGTTTGAAAAGCATGAAGAAGTTGAAAGATTTATAAATTTAACATGTCATCTGCTTGCATCTGTATTGGTTGCTAAAGTGCATTGCTTAGAAACTGCATTCGTAGCTCAGCTCTCCTGTTCTTCGGCTTTATCTAAAGAAAAATGAACTTTTCTTTTCTTTTACTATTTTATCCTCTTCTACATTTATCACTTTCGAAGGAAAGAAGTCTTAAGAAAAACTTTTTGGAAGACACAAATACACATAGACGAACATTTGCTCTTGCACCGACTCAAAAACACACACACTTTTACAAACTCTCTTATGAAATACTTTAAATCCTTAGAGATTATAATTCTGCTATAAATTTTTTTGACAAAGTGCTTTAAGGTACAGGACATACAGTTTTTAAGAATCAAATCAATATTTTTTTCTTATTTTACTTTTAATAAGGATGAGCTGAAAAAAGAATATAATTTTAAATAAATCAAATAATTTATTAAAAATTCGCTTTAAATTTGCGCTATTAGGTTTATTGTTTGATTGATGTTTTACATGATGTTAAGGAAATGAGGGAGTGAAAAGAGGAATACATCTGTTTGTCTTATTTAAGACACAAGCATAAACTAAATCTCTTCTTTTGAAGAGGAAGCGCGCTAATTTAATAAGTACAATGCACTATGAATATAGGAAAAGTTTAAAAACTAGAATGTAGATTAACTATGGAACTTATTTCAAAGCGAATTTAAACTGGTAGACCCTTAACCTTCCCGCAAAACATCATGCTGACTCAAATATGGCCGGTAACATGGATGTTTCAACAAGATAATGATCCAAAACCTCCTGCTGCACAAGTTAAGCAGTGGTCTTATTGAATATGATATCATACAGCCGCCATCGCAACGCATTTGAGAATGTGTGGCGAATCAAAAAATAAAAATATAAACTCACTGTTTATTGTTGGTGTTTTGTTTAAGCTATGATATTGTTAAATTTTGAGTCTTAATAATACCTATTCGCTTTAAGTTTTATTTATTATCTTATATTTTTAGCTTTTATATAATCTTTGGAAAAAGTTTTCCTGGTGATCTGGCCTAAGCAACCAGTGAAATGAGCATAAAAACTATCTTTCTCTCAACAATCAATTTCAGTGTATTTATCAAAAATAGAAAATACAGAAATCATATAAATTAGCTTAAAAGGGGTTAAAAATCCGTCCCATGTACGGTATATGAGTAATTAATTATTATTAATTATTAAAAAAGGATTGGATAAAAAAAAGTTTATAAAAAAAATAACCTTTTGAATAATTATATGCACGCCTCTATTTAAAGTTTTGGTAAAAATAAATCCAGGCTTATTTTATTTTGCCAGGAAACCTTTGAATTTCCATGCACAAAGTATAAACATTTATTTTATGTAAACAAAACAAATTTGTTTATAATTTTTGTACCATTACACTATGTTTCAAACACCTGTTTTTTTCGTGCGAAATTCAAATTTGGAAACTATCCATATTACTTTTTTTTTTTTGTCAAAAAGTTACAAATACTCCTATTAAAACAAATTGATACTTTTTTTTTTTTGAAAAGTACAAAATACTGTTTGACAGCGCGCAGCCAAAGTCATTGTTTCCATTCGTGTTGAACAATTTTTGTAAAATATCACTTTTTTATCGAAAGTTTGAGCATTTTTGTGAAAAGTGTGTTAAAATTCTTTAAAAAGTTTGTAATGGATAATAATCTGTTATGTAAGTACTACAGATTTGTTTCATAAATTCTTGAAAATTTTTTTGGGAAAAATTAAATTTTTAACATAACCTTTAAAATGGGATTTTTTTCAAAAGTTTGATTTCATGTAAGCTTTTCAAAAAATGTCAACGTTTGGCAAACCAAATGTAAGCATATTTCAATACACTAAAGTGTGGTTCATTTACTAAGATTTATCTCAAAACTCAAAAAATGATATCCTTGTACAATATGTCTTCACTGTAAAAAATTTTAGACTGATTTTAATACCGAGGGGGTGTGTATAAGTAGTATGTTTGTGTATGTTCTAATGCACTTTTTTCATACAAAGTTGGGAGCAAGCCATTAGGGTGTTCACAGTTTGTAGTTGGATACATGCCATTAGGGGTGTTCACAGTTTGTAGTTGGATACATGCCATTAGGGGTGTTCACAGTTTGTAGTTGGATACATGCCACTAGGGGTGTTCACAGTTTGTAATTGGATACATATCAATAGAGGTGTTCACAGTTTGTGATTTTATTTTCACCCTACAGTCGGTTGGTTTACTTAATAAGATATTCGTAAGGTTCGCAGCATTGGAGAGATAATATTTTTTATATATTTTATATAAATATATATATATATTTTTTTTTTAAACCCTTTCCAAAGTTTCGTTAACAAATGGTTAACATTATCATTTGATTTTGTTAGTTCAATTACCATTCATATAAATCCAACCTTAAGTGTTGGACCCTAACAATCGTTATTCCAAATCTTTACATATTGCATACTCTTCCACAAGAATATCCATTTTGATAGCTATAATATATAGATAATTCACTTTTTGTGTAATAAATTAAAAAATTAACATATAACATGAATTTAAAGTCGCTTATGCCAACTAAATAATTAATCTAATTCAAGGATTTTAAAAATTTTGTGAATAAAATACCAACAAAATGGGTATTTCGAGGGTATTTAAGGGTGGATTTGAATATTTATTTAGGATTTTAATAATTTTGTGAAGAAAATACCAATAAAATGGGTATTTCGAGGGTATTTAAGGGTTGATTTGAATATTTATTTAAGATTTTAACAATTTTGTGAATAAAATACCAACAAAATGGATATTTTGAGGGTATTTAAGGGTTGATTTGAATATTTATTTAAGATTTTAATAAGTTTGTGAAGAAAATATCAATAAAATGGATATTTTGAGGGGATTTAAGCGTTAATTTGAATATTTATTTAAGATTTTAACAATTTTGTGAAGAAAATACCAACAAAATGGATATTTTGAGGGTATTTAAGCGTTGATTTCAATATTTATTTAAGATTTTAATAATTTCGTGAATAAAATACCAACAGAATGGGTATTTTGAGGGTATTTAAGGGTTGATTTGAATATTTATTTAGGATTTTAATAAGTTTGTGAAGAAAATACCAATAAAATGGGTATTTCGAGGGTATTTAAGGGTTGATTTGAATATTTATTTAAGATTTTAATAATTTCGTGAATAAAATACCAACAGAATGGGTATTTTGAGGGTATTTAAGGGTTGATTTGAATATTTATTTAGGATTTTAATAATTTCGTGAATAAAATACCAACAGAATGGGTATTTTGAGGGTATTTAAAGGTTGATTTGAATATTTATTTAGGATTTTAATAAGTTTGTGAAGAAAATACCAATAAAATGGATATTTTGAGAGGATTTAAGCGTTGATTTGAATATAAATTAAAAAATTAACGTTTAACATGAATTTAAAGTCGCTTATACCAACTAAATAATTAATCTGATACATTTTTAACTTTTTTCTTTGATATACGTAGGTATATTAATATACGTATGTATTATATTAACGAACTCGTAGTGTTTAATTAATACATATATAGTTAATTTGATATTCTACAATATAAGTTTAGTGAAGAATTTAATTCGATCTATGCTTATATTACATATAGACCTTTAACCTGTTGATATAGTATAGATTTAAACCTTATACATGTTGATGCAATAAAATTTATATTTAAATAACCATAGAATATGGTTTATTTAATGATTTGATAACATTAAGTAAAAGTTTATATATGGTATAAACTTGAAGTTGACTATACCATTAGAATTAAATATTATTGAGAAAAAAAACTAAAATCATATAACAAAATCAATAAAGATGTTTTAAAAAAGAGGATAACATAGGGTTTTTGAATGCTTGATAAGGAAAAACCTAAAATATATGCGCACAATGTATTATTATAACCACTTTATATTTTTTTTTTCTAGTTTAATAATAAACCATAAACCCATTCCATAACAACCCATAGAATATTATACAATACCAACTATTTATATAATTAAAAACCACAAAAAACAAAATCGCAAACTATTCTTATGTATATAATTCACTTTTTATATTATATATTAAAAAATTAATGTATAACATAAACTTAAAGTCGCTTATGCCAACTAAATAATTAATCTAATACATGTTTAACTTTTTTCTTTAAATTATGTGTGTGCGTTGCTAAAAATTTCATTTGTTTGTATTAACTAACTCGTAGTGTTTGTTTAATATATCGTATTACATTTCTTCAAAAATTAAAATTATACAAACTAGATATTTATAATTATGTATAATCAATTAATCCAACAATTGTTTATATATGTATGTATGTAACGCTGAATTAGCATTATTTTTAAAGTTTTTTTGTTTTGTTGTTACTTTATTTAAAGATTTCACATTATGATGAAATTCTTATAACCCTTAATAATAATCCTTATCTACAGCAACTTAACATATACATTAATAAAGATGACTCAACTAACCAAACAAAACCAAACCAAACATGTTTGGTTTTCTAAAATTCTTTTATTCTACTGAAATAAGCCCCGCCCCTTATTTATAAGTGTAAGGCTAAATAAGGCTAAACAATAATAACGTGACTACATCAAATATAATTAGTTGCGAAAAATTTTAGTATAAATACCGCTGCTATTTCTCAATTGAAATCAGTCTTGTTTGATTCATCCAGTATACATTAAATTTTTATTAAATAAAAAAAAAATCAAATTATAAAATAAAATGGCTCTTTATATTTGTGAATATTGTAAAAAAGAATTTACACAAAACAGAAATTTAAATCGTCACATTAGATTGTATCATGACGGTCCGTCCTCATCGTGGAAGTGTTTAACATGTAGCTTAAAATTTTCAAATCACAATGAGTTTTTAAAACATGCACATCTTACAGAACACATTAAAGAAATGGATAAAGCTAATGATGTTTATTGCGATGCATGTAATAAACATATTCCAAAATTAAATTATCATTATCATTTGAGAACAAATGACCATAAATTTAATTGTGACAAATCTACTGATACTAATAGTGTGAAATGTATTAAATCAGCCTTAAAAAATCGCATCGCTACATATATATTACAGAATGATAATAAAGGAAACTTAATACCAGAAACATATTTATGTGAACAGAAATCCAAAATAGGCCAATTGTTGATGAATATTATTCAAAAATATTCATCAATAAAATTCAACATTGAACTATTTTGTGAATATATATTGGTAAAGGAAGAAGAAGACTCGTGCACTATCGAAGTCAAGTCTCATCAAACGAAAATGGTCATCCTAAGTACAGCAACAACAATAGATGAGATTAACCAGATTTATGATAACCATTGTAATATCGTTGTGAAAAAGATGAGCGAATTTCAAGAGCGTGACAGTGGATGGGCGTTAATTAAGATTTCTCATCTCGAAATCAATATTAACCAATATAATTCCATCAAAGGATCGCAATACATTCCTTTACCAGCATCAATAATGAAGAAAAAAGCATGTGTCAACGTACAAAATCGAGACGAGTACTGCTTCAAGTGGGCTATAATATCTGCGATTTATCCAGTTAATATTGATACACAAAGATATTCATCATACAAAATTAAAGTTATTGAAGAGGACGTAATTGTATTGAATAATGGAATCAAATTAAATTTCACCAATTTAAATTTCCCTTTAGCAGTTAATAAAATAAGAGATTTTGAGCTAATGAATCCTGAAATTAGTGTGAATGTGTTTGGATTAGAAGGTGATGTTGTAGTGGGGCCATACTACTTCACCAAAGAAGAAAAGTCTAAACATATTAACTTATTACTGCTAGAGGACGGTGAAAGATTCCATTATGTATGGATCAAAAATATTTCTAGGTATGTTCATAATATTTACAAAACTATTTATATATGTACATTCAAAAATTATATTTATTTAAATAATTTCATTTTTCCTTTTAATTACAGATTGATACATAGCCAAATTACTAAACATACACGTCAACTTTTCATCTGCAATACATGTTTGATTCATTTTCATACTGAGTCATCATTAAAACAGCACCAAGATGAATGCAATAAAATGGTAACAAGGATGCCTTCTCTAGAAAAAAGTATTGTAAGCTATAAAAATTTTAAAAAGCAAATGGATGTGCCTTTTGTTGTATACGCTGATTTTGAATGTATACTGGAAACAGTTAACATTCAAAATTCTAAGTACGTAAAATCAACACAAAAACATATTCCATTTGCTTATAGTTATTACATTAAATGTTCATTTGACTCAAGTTTAGATATATTTAGAATTTATAGTGGTGATAATTCACCAAGTCATTTTTTTAATAGTTTAGTTAAGGATAGCATAGAAATTTACAATACTTATTTAAATATAGTCAAGCCAATGAATTCCTTGACAATACTTCAACAGATAAGACAAAATGAAGATATAAATTGTCATATTTGTAACGAATTTTTAACTGTTGAAGATAGAGTAGCTGATCATTGTCATCTAACTGGCGATTATAGAGGTCCTGCTCATAATAAATGTAATTTAGAGTATCAAATCGCCAGTTTCATACCAATATTTTTTCATAATCTCTCGGCATATGATTGTCATTTGTTTGTAAGAGAACTGTCATCTATTGAAGGAGATATAAATATAATTCCTTTAAATAAGGAATTATATATTTCAATATCCAAAAAAATATCGGTCAATGAAAAGAAAACCATTGAATTGCGTTTTCTTGATTCGTTTAGATTCATGGATTCTAGTTTAGACAAATTATCGAGCTATTTAACCGATGATGATTTTAATATTATAAAATCTAATTATACCAATGACAATGAATTTAGTTTAATGAAACGTAAAGGTGTCTTTCCGTATGACTATTTAAATTCTGTGAATCGTCTCCAAGAGACTCAATTACCGCCCCTTTCAGTATTTTTCAATAAACTTACTAATGAATCGTGTAGTGAGGATGATTACAAACATGCCGAAATGGTTTGGTCTACATTTCAATGTAAAACCTTAATGGATTATTTGCTTTTATATTTAAAAGTAGATGTTCTCTTGTTATGTGATATTTTTGAAAATTTCCGTAAAGTTTGTAAAACCATATATAATTTAGATCCTTGTCAATATTATACAATCCCTGGTCTATCATGGGATGCAATGTTAAAAACAACTAAAATTGAGTTGGAATTGTTAACTGATATTAACATGTATAATTTTGTTTTCCGGGGTATTAGAGGAGGTATTGTACAATGCAGTAAACGTCATTCTATTGCTAACAATAAATATATTAGTGATTATGATTCCACCAAGGAATCAAATTATCTTATGTATTTAGATGTAAATAATTTATATGGATATGCAATGTCTCAATACCTCCCCTATAAAAATTTTAAATGGGTTGAAGACATAGAAAATTTTAATGTCACTAACATTGAAGAAGATTCCGATTTAGGATATATATTGGAAGTAGATTTAGAATATCCATCCACATTACACGATTATCATAATGATTTACCGTTTTGTGTTGAAAATAAAAAAATAGAAACAATGAAACAAATAAAATTAATTGCAGACTTAAATAACAAAACAAACTATATAATACATTACAGAACATTACAACAATGCCTTCAACATGGATTGATTTTAAAGAAAATTCATAGAATTCTTCAATTTAATCAATCCAATTGGTTGAAGATATACATTGACTTAAATAATCACCATAGGACGTTAGCAAAAAACTCTTTTCAACAAAATTTCTTTAAATTATTAAATAATGCCGTATACGGTAAAACTATGGAAAACGTTGATAAACGTAAGGATATTAAAATTGTATGTGAATGGGAAAGCAGGGGTAAGAGATTAGGTGCTAGAGCTCTTATAGCTAAACCCAATTTCCATAGTTCCCTTACAATTCATGAAGATATGGTTGCTATTGAGTTGGGAAGAGTAAAGACTGTATACAATAAACCAATTTACATCGGATTTTCGGTCTTAGAATTATCAAAATGGAAAATGTATAATTTCCATTATGACTATATGAAACCGAAATACCTCGATAATATTAGTTTGAACTATATGGATACCGATTCCTTTATTTATGACGTTACAACAAATGACATGTATGATGATATTCGAAATGATATAAGAACCCATTTCGATACATCAGCATATCCGCGAGATAATGCTTTTAACATACCATTGTTAAATAAAAAAGTATTGGGTATGATGAAGGATGAGTGCAATGGTAAAGTTATAAAGGAATTCATTGGCTTAAGAGCAAAAATGTATTCAGTTAAAATAGATAGGGATGATAAAGAAATTAAAAGAATAAAAGGTGTTAAACACTCAGCAACTAATAAATTAAATATAAGTGATTTTAGAAAATGTTTAGTTGATAAGGAATTAATTTATGATTATATGTATGTATTTAAATCTAAAATACATGAAATTTATACACAACATATTAGGAAGTTAGTTTTAAGTTATTTAGATGATAAGCGTTATATAAGAGAAGGTGGTGTTGATACTTATGCATGGGGACATTATCAAATAAATAAACCTTCATCACCACCATCAACAAATTTAAGTTTGCATAAGGATCATATGGAATATGACGATGATAATGATATTCTACTTAAAGAAGATATTAATTATCCCCCATCAACATCATCAAATATTTATAATGAATTGATGGAAGTTGATAATTAAATTCTATAAATATAAATTAAGTAGTTTATAAGAATATAAATATAGAAAAGGAGTTTTAAAGAGTCAAATAAACATTTAATATAAATGAAATAGTTTATAAGAACTTAACCATTGTAATTTAGATTATAAGTATATAAATGTATATTAAATAGTTTCTAAGATTCAACCATTGTTATTTAGATTATAAGATTGTCATATGAAAAAACAAAAAAAAAATAAATAAATTACAATTTTAAATATAAAAAATTTAAACAATCAATTTTTATTTGATTTAGAGATAGAATTATCGCACATATGAAAATTGAATAATAATAATATTTTTTTGTTTATTGCTATTGAGATGAGAGTGGTTAATAATAATATAAAAATAAAAGGCTTTTATATTTATATATATTAAAATAATTTTTTATTTTAAAAATATATATATGATTAGATCTTAATACATTTATTCTTATATACTAACCATTAAAATATAAATATTCATTTATTAATTAGTTTCTTAAAAATAATGTTGCTATAACTATAATTAAATCAATAATAACTAAATTTTAAGAAAAAAAAAAATATATTAATAAAGTTAAAATATAGGATTTTAAAAATCAAAAATTTTAAAAATGATTATTCTTATTTCAAATTAAATTTTCTCTTTATACGTTTTTATCTTATGAGGATGTTGACACATATCCCTGTGGATAAATTTTTATTAATTTTTGATAGAGATCCTGGGATTTTGTAAAAATAGAATAAGTATAAAAAGGATAAATTTATAATTAGTGAAAAGAGAATCAATCGTTTAACTGGTTTATTAAGAATATAAAAAAAAAAAATATATAAAATATATAAAATATTATTTATAAGGGTTGTGATAATAAATAGAAGTATAATTTATCGTAACGACTTCAGTGAAGAAGTAAATCGTAAAACGAGTAGACGCGTTACATTATATAATTTTTATACAGCTTTTATTTAACATATTTAGAAAAAATAACCACCGTAACCACTACACCATTTGTCAACATTTGGAATATTACGGTGTATTATTCCAATAACTTTATACCCTGTAGATATTTCATTGGTATACAAGTTTAAATAAAGTTCCCGATAGTATATCATTTTATTATGATTAAACGTTATATAAATATTTTGAATGTATTCCGTATATCTATTTAATAGAAATTTCTTATAACATGTTTCTATTAAATCGTTTAATGATTTTTCAAAATACATAATGTTATATTTTTTATTTATAACAAATGCCGTATTAAACCTATTCAATCTAACACGTCTACTCGTTTCACGATTTATTTTGAGATGGTGAAATTGAATTAACAGAATTTTGAAAAAAAAAATTTTATTTTCTGCTAAAGCTCTTATAAACTTAAAAAATAATGTAAAAATGTTGGGGTAATTAAATTATACACAAAAAATGCTTCAAACGGTAAAATATATACAAAGAAATCGATGACAAAATTCTTAAAAGATCCTAAAACGGATAAATATATTGTTTAGCTTACATTGGTCGCACAAGGAAAAACATGCAATTGTATATTTATATTTTTCCTTGTGATGATCTATCAGATTCATATAAGAGTCCACTATTATTACGTAGTGTTTCAGCGTAAGAATCTATATCAATTTAACTTTCCATAGTTTTGAGCTTATTTTTAGATCTTCAATTTTTATATTTAATGTAAAGTTTACCGTTTGGATTTATGCGTTCATGATTAAATATATAAAATAGTACTCCTTTTGGAAAGGAAAGAAACATTTTACTATACATTTAGTATACGAATTAAAAATATTAGATATCTCAACATCTGTTTCATTTGGGAAAATATTTATAATATCCTTAATTAGCACAGGAAAATCTTTCGCCTGTAGATTGATATCATTATTGATAACTTCTTCTACTAAGCTGTTTATCAAATCATTCCTTTATTCGTTAGTCAAATTTGGGTTTGCTTGTAAAACTCTTGGATATTTTTTATTCTTGACAATTTATTTAGAAGAACACTCAAAACTTTATTCATCAACTTTACACATATTGATAAATTTGTGAATGTAAAGTTTAAGGAAGTGTTTTTTCAGACTTTAGATGTTATTGATACAGTTTCATCATCTATTTCAAAATTATAAAAAACATTAAACATTTTTATGTTTAAATTTATAACAGAACAAGAATTTTTACCTGTTTTTTTTTTTTACCAAGCGAATAACTTTCAGCTAAACTCCATGTATAGTGGGGAATATCTTCCTGCATGTCTACTCTTTGTATAACCTTAAGGCTTTTATAAGTCGCTTGTTTAGCTTGAATATAACTCAATATTAAAAAAAAAAATATTATACATATATCTAATATAAAATACTTACCCTTTAAATACATAAAAATTGATTCCATATTGATTTCCTTCAATAGTTTTTTAAATCTTCCTCGTCCTGGTTCTTGGTAGCATCTAAAAGATTATAACCATTCGAATATTTTAATGGAATATTATAGATTTCCTTTTAATAAGTTTATAATTCAAAGTACGTTTCGCTTTTAATTGTTTTATTTTATGCAATCTGTTTTCATTGATTGTAAACCTTTCTTAAATTGTTACATTCATCTAATTATCTGCTGCGCTTTCATTAACATCAACTATTACAGAGCTTTCCATTGTTCTCAATTAAAATTTTGGATTTTTTTTTAATTATTGTTAATACTTTTCACTAAACTATATACACACGTTTAAGATAATATAAATACTATAAGAAATAATCGTATTCAGATTAATATAGATATATTAGACTTATTTTAAGATCTGTTAGTCTTAAAGTAAGAATTATATTCTTAATATAATCTAAAATCAGGAATTTTCTTCTTAGTTTAAGAATATTAAATTTATTTTAAGAATTAAAAATTTTAAAATAAGAATTGCACTCTTGATATAATCTAAAATTAAGAAAATTATTCTTAATTCAAAACTTTTTTTCTTGTTTTAAGATTTTTATTTTGTTTTAAGGTTATTGTTCTTATTTTAAAGTTTTTTCAAGACTTTATTCTCCTTTCAATTACACAGTTCTAAAATCCAGTATGGTATAGCTTAATTTTAGATTACAGCTTTTTTCTTAAGGTACATCCAGACTGATGAAATATTTAATAGTAAACATCAAATATTTCATTAACGTAGTCTGAATACAAAATATTTTTAAGTGTTAAATAAAATACCAGCTAATTTTAAGCAAATAAAAGTATTTGCCGGCAAACAAATATTTGTCTAAATTGAATATAGTGTGAACATAAAAAAAAAAATCAAATATTTTAATAGTTTTTGATACCTATTATAAAAAATTGTAAGAGTTAACAACGACAAATAATTTTAGTCATGTTACCGATATAAGCAATTTTTCCTGTAAGTTTTCAGATTCTTTACAGTTTTAAATTAAATTTCCGCTAATTTAACAATTGTTATAGAATTTTTGCCATTCCTTATAGTTTTAGACCCTTTTAATAAATTTTATGGCTTGTTTGAAATGTTAAAATTGTTCGCTAATTTTAGCTATTTTTTCCCCCGATATTTTGTTTTTAACTGATTAAGCGATTTCGAATATATATATTTTAGGGTTTGTATCCAAGTTTGCAATTTTTCACAAATTTTAGTTATGTTCCCGTGAACCATTGTCTTCCAGTTTTTTTCTTTTACATTATCCTGTTCTAAAGCTACGGTCACATTTATTAAATATTTGACCAAATAAGCGTAACCACAACTTTTGTTAATAGTTAGGGATATTTAACATGGTCTAAATATCACAAAATAAACTAAATATACTACTAGACATAGCAAAAGACTATTCTTTGCAAGATATGGTACTATAATCCAAATAAATATTGGAATTAAAGGAAATGTTTATTTGGTTTTCCTGTTTGTCCCGTTTTTTCCGTCAAATATTTGACAAGTGTGACCGTAGCTTAACACTATAAGCTGCTCCACAGTATAAAACAAATAAATCTATCGCACTCATTTTTACTATTTGTGAAATATAGTTTTCATTTTTAAACACTTTTATTAAATAATTATTTAATGTAAATATTTGTTTAAGTCTAAACGCGTGGCAAACATGATTTAATTTATTTTATTTTATTTGACACTATTTGACAACTGTTTTAACAAACAAAAAATGTCAAATATTTGAGCTTAGTTTGAACATTAAACAAAATATTTTTTTTTTATTTCACACAGTTTGAAGCAAAATATCAGAACAAATATATTTGTCAAATATTTCATTAGTCTGAACATACCTTTAGCATACCGATTGTTAAACGATAAATAAATTTATATAAATCCGCTGAGCTCATATGATTATATTTATAAAAATTTTTAAATTTAATAAAGGTTTATAAAACAGATTTTGTATGAAAATTTGGTTTAATAAACGTTTAATAAATTAAATAATCGCTTATAAATACAGGGGATAGACTATAAAAATAAAAATTAACACATCACACCTTTTTTCTATCCTTATTTAAAATATTCTGAAGCTAGCGATTCACTTTTCACTTAATATAATAATCGATTTTAATTTTTATTTAAATAAATTCATAAATTCTTTAAATCTATAACCCCACGAAGTTATTGGCTTGTCTATACTTACATGTTTTTTCTTTTTAAATTATGTTGTTGTTTATGGTTAATATTATTATTATAATGTTTTTTTTTTGTTTCTAAACAAATTTTTAAATTTTTCAAATTTATAAATAATAATTAAATTTTTTTTGTTGTTGCTATGTTTTATAAATTAATTTATTGTAGTTGACTTCTAGTTGAGAGTTCCGTTAGTAAACTAAAAACTTTATTTCATTCTTGATTTAATTTGATTGTTAGAAAACATAACATAAACAAAATATTTTTTCTTAATTCCATACATTGAATATCGTTGCTTAACATAACTGCAGCATAGACAAAATGTTGGATAAACAAAATCAATATTCGATCATTTCATACATTGAAATAAAATTGTTAAACAAAGATGCAACATTGTAGAATAAACAAACAAACTTAATATTAAATACAAAAAAATGAAAAATAAAACTTAAGTGATTAACTTATGGGTTTTATTTTTACCACTTATTTTTATAGTTTTATTCTAGGAATTTACTATTTCTTTCGGATTATGATACAAAGTGATTTAAGCATATTTTATAGTTTATGAACGTACTTTGGTGTGATCACCCACAAAATATTAGACTAAAATATTTTAAAATAAATTAAGTGCATTTAAATATGTATGCTAAGTACGTATGTATGTTTGTGCTCGTTAATGTTGACAAACATTTATAAGTTTTTTTTTTTTTTTAATTCCCTATGCTAATCCTATGCTATTATTTTACATTAATATTCTATTAGGGGTTGTCGTTACTCTAATAGTTATGTAATCTTTATTAATGAATATTCTAAAATGTTGTAAATAGGGATTATAAGGATGAATATTAAGGGTTATAAGAATTTCATCATAATGTAAAATCTTAAAATTAAGTAACAATAAAACAAAAAACTTTAAAAAATAATGCTAAATCAGCATTACAAACATGCATATATAAACAATTGTTGGTTTAATTGATTGTACATAATTATAAATATCCAGTTTGTATAATTTTAATTTTTGAAGAAATGTAATACGATATATTAAACAAACACTACGAGTTAGTTAATACAAACAAATGAAATTTTTAGCAACGCACACACATAATTTAAAGAAAAAAGTTAAACATGTATTAGATTAATTATTTAGTTGGCATAAGCGACTTTAAGTTTATGTTATACATTAATTTTTTAATATATAATATAAAAAGTGAATTATATACATAAGAATAGTTTGCGATTTTGTTTTTTGTGGTTTTTAATTATATAAATAGTTGCTATTGTATAATATTCTATGGGTTGTTATGGAATGGGTTTATGGTTTATTATTAAACTAGAAAAAAAAATATAAAGTGGTTATAATAATACATTGTGCGCATATATTTTAGGTTTTTCCTTATCAAGCATTCAAAAACCCTATGTTATCCTCTTTTTTAAAACATCTTTATTGATTTTGTTATATGATTTTAGTTTTTTTTCTCAATAATATTTAATTCTAATGGTATAGTCAACTTCAAGTTTATACCATATATAAACTTTTACTTAATGTTATCAAATCATTAAATAAACCATATTCTATGGTTATTTAAATATAAATTTTATTGCATCAACATGTATAAGGTTTAAATCTATACTATATCAACAGGTTAAAGGTCTATATGTAATATAAGCATAGATCGAATTAAATTCTTCACTAAACTTATATTGTAGAATATCAAATTAACTATATATGTATTAATTAAACACTACGAGTTCGTTAATATAATACATACGTATATTAATATACCTACGTATATCAAAGAAAAAAGTTAAAAATGTATCAGATTAATTATTTAGTTGGTATAAGCGACTTTAAATTCATGTTAAACGTTAATTTTTTAATTTATATTCAAATCAACGCTTAAATCCTCTCAAAATATCCATTTTATTGGTATTTTCTTCACAAACTTATTAAAATCCTAAATAAATATTCAAATCAACCTTTAAATACCCTCAAAATACCCATTCTGTTGGTATTTTATTCACGAAATTATTAAAATCCTAAATAAATATTCAAATCAACCCTTAAATACCCTCAAAATACCCATTTTGTTGGTATTTTCTTCACAAACTTATTAAAATCCTAAATAAATATTCAAATCAACGCTTAAATCCTCTCAAAATATCCATTTTATTGGTATTTTATTTACAAACTTATTAAAATCTTAAATAAATATTCAAATCAACCCTTAAATACCCTCGAAATACCCATTTTATTGGTATTTTCTTCACAAACTTATTAAAATCCTAAATAAATATTCAAATCAACCCTTAAATACCCTCAAAATACCCATTCTGTTGGTATTTTATTCACGAAATTATTAAAATCTTAAATAAATATTCAAATCAACCCTTAAATACCCTCGAAATACCCATTTTATTGGTATTTTCTTCACAAACTTATTAAAATCCTAAATAAATATTCAAATCAACCCTTAAATACCCTCAAAATACCCATTCTGTTGGTATTTTATTCACGAAATTATTAAAATCTTAAATAAATATTGAAATCAACGCTTAAATCCTCTCAAAATATCCATTTTATTGGTATTTTCTTCACAAACTTATTAAAATCCTAAATAAATATTCAAATCAACCTTTAAATACCCTCAAAATACCCATTCTGTTGGTATTTTATTCACGAAATTATTAAAATCTTAAATAAATATTCAAATCAACCCTTAAATACCCTCGAAATACCCATTTTATTGGTATTTTCTTCACAAACTTATTAAAATCCTAAATAAATATTCAAATCAACCCTTAAATACCCTCAAAATACCCATTCTGTTGGTATTTTATTCACGAAATTATTAAAATCTTAAATAAATATTGAAATCAACGCTTAAATACCCTCAAAATATCCATTTTGTTGGTATTTTCTTCACAAAATTGTTAAAATCTTAAATAAATATTCAAATTAACGCTTAAATCCCCTCAAAATATCCATTTTATTGATATTTTCTTCACAAACTTATTAAAATCTTAAATAAATATTCAAATCAACCCTTAAATACCCTCAAAATACCCATTCTGTTGGTATTTTATTCACGAAATTATTAAAATCTTAAATAAATATTCAAATCAACCCTTAAATACCCTCGAAATACCCATTTTATTGGTATTTTCTTCACAAACTTATTAAAATCCTAAATAAATATTCAAATCAACCCTTAAATACCCTCAAAATATCCATTTTGTTGGTATTTTATTCACAAAATTGTTAAAATCTTAAATAAATATTCAAATCAACCCTTAAATACCCTCGAAATACCCATTTTATTGGTATTTTCTTCACAAAATTATTAAAATCCTAAATAAATATTCAAATCCACCCTTAAATACCCTCGAAATACCCATTTTGTTGGTATTTTATTCACAAAATTTTTAAAATCCTTGAATTAGATTAATTATTTAGTTGGCATAAGCGACTTTAAATTCATGTTATATGTTAATTTTTTAATTTATTACACAAAAAGTGAATTATCTATATATTATAGCTATCAAAATGGATATTCTTGTGGAAGAGTATGCAATATGTAAAGATTTGGAATAACGATTGTTAGGGTCCAACACTTAAGGTTGGATTTATATGAATGGTAATTGAACTAACAAAATCAAATGATAATGTTAACCATTTGTTAACGAAACTTTGGAAAGGGTTTAAAAAAAAAATATATATATATATTTATATAAAATATATAAAAAATATTATCTCTCCAATGCTGCGAACCTTACGAATATCTTATTAAGTAAACCAACCGACTGTAGGGTGAAAATAAAATCACAAACTGTGAACACCTCTATTGATATGTATCCAATTACAAACTGTGAACACCCCTAGTGGCATGTATCCAACTACAAACTGTGAACACCCCTAATGGCATGTATCCAACTACAAACTGTGAACACCCCTAATGGCATGTATCCAACTACAAACTGTGAACACCCTAATGGCTTGCTCCCAACTTTGTATGAAAAAAGTGCATTAGAACATACACAAACATACTACTTGTATATATAACAATTACAAAAAAGAATTAAGTTTATCGTACTATGGTATACTTTGCATCAGTAGCAGCTGGTGTTTTATAAAAAAAAAAAACACAAAAGAGAACCATAAGGTCAGATGTGGCCAGATTGTTGGCGGCGCTGGCATGCTGGCGTAAGTCCGGCTAGAGCTCGCCGTATTGGGGTGGTTCTTGCCAACCAATCAAGCACTTGGCTACTACAAAAAGAATCATGCCAGCCAATTTGGGACAAAATAAAAACAAATGTTAAATAAAAAGGAACCCGAAAGTGAACGAAGAAAAAAAAACTCATCTATTGTCAGTATTAACCAGTTTTACACCGTGTACTCACCTGTTGCACCTCTCACCTGAGAGTTGAGTTGGCGGGTGTCATGCCAACTTCTGCCCTCCCACCTGAAATCCATTCGGACTTCACCGTGATGACCTGAAACAAAAATTTGATCATCCCAAAGTCTACCATTTATCTCACCATCACCCTCCTATTGGCTTCACCCTAATGAGTTTATCTACTCATTATTTTTAAAATAAAAACGCATTTAAAATCCTATTTTCAAATTCATTATAAAATATATAACTGTTTTATTGAACAAATTTTAGGGTTCAGAATTATTTTGTATTACATATCAAAAGTTAAAAATAAAATGATTTACAAAATAAAAAAAAAATGAACTATAAAAGGCTATTAAAAGCTGTTTTACTTGTGAAACCAATGAAAAAATTTGAAAAATAAAAAAACTTTAAATTTTCACCAAAAAATTAATTTGCAGATAAAACTAATTAATATTTTGTTCTCTCTTTCGTTATTTTTCAGAAGAAACTGGATGACAGGAACTGCCGTCGGTCCGTAAAGTGTCCTAACTAAAAGTTGTTGTACGGGGTAAGTACGTCCTATTTCAACAAAAAAAACCAATACATATAAAAGTTTATTTCCCACAGGATAAGGAAAACAACTATTACCTCCTGGGCAACTACCCTTCGACGACTAGCAGGCCTGAGCTCAAACCCTAGATATGACGCGCACCTGGGCAAATACGCCCCAGGGACTGATTCGAAAGGTAACAAATGTAAAATATGTTTTCCCTATTAAAAAAAACTAATATATATATATATATATATATTTATAATTCGTCCGTTTAGTTGTCCGTAGTATAGTCCGTGTCAAAACAAATGGCAGAATACCTGACCCCTGGAACTGTGATGTTGGGCTGATCGATTCCTGTTCCCACGATGGATGTGGCAGCGAAGATGTGGTGGCTTTATTATGTGTACTTTTAGTTTTAAGTTTACGTTTAAAAGTTTTGTATTTTTGGGTTTCTCTTTTCTTTTTTTTTTCTCGTTTTAACAAATTATAGTTTCAAGTTTTTTTAGAATTTAACAAATGGTTGTTCTACTTTATGTTTTATGTTTTATTTTTATAACTTTTAGATCTAAAATTATTTTTGCAAGTCTTAAATTGCGTGAATCAAACTTTGTAGCTTCAATTTTTAGGTTTTAATAATTGAATTCTTTCTTTACTTTTAATTTTAACCATTAAGTCCTTTAAATGTTCACTTTATCTCAAAACTTTGTTTTCTTCTTGGCATTGTTGCCTATTTGATATATTTTAATCTTAACAAAATATACGTCATTATAACACTTTTTTATTTTTCGTAATAAACAAAACTTTCACTCAAAACTTTTTCCCAAATTCGTATTTTATTTCCAACTTTCTATTTGCAGATTAAGCCACCCACCACTTACCACATCATTTCTCGGCTTCAGAAGAAAAGAAAATAGGCCGACATTTTGCTCTTTGGCGACCAAGAAACCTCGGTCGAGCAAAATGTCGTCCAATACCATTTTTCAACCAAAAAACTTTCAGCAATCTGCTTTTTATTTTGTTTGTTTGATTGTGTACTCATTTGTTTACCTTTCTTCCTCTTGTTGCAATTTTCATTCTGTCCCTTTCTCTACCCTACGCTTGTCCCTTTCTATCCATATTCGGCGTTGCCAACCTTTACTTCCATTAACCCTCTAAAGGGTACACACGACAACTTATAAAGAAAGACAATGAGAGAGATATAAATAATTTTACCTTATTTCCCAGAGCGTAAAACTTACCAATTTATACTATTTTGTATTAACTTTCGGTGTTAGACTAAAACCAAAATATTAAAATTTAACAAGGAACAAGCATATAAATTTGCTCAATAAAGAATTAATTTAATACCCACTTGATAACTTAAATACCAAGATAAAGTTATTTTTAATGCAAATTAGAATTCTATTAATAATGTGAGGATTAAATTGTATTCTTAAACTGGCGTAATTTTCAATACCTCACTGGATTACTTTTACGCTTTACGGGTGTTGCCTTTAATCTAGCCAGGGCTCAAATCTATTCACTTCCAAAAGTATATTAAATAAAAATGCATTGATTAATTTTTTTTATCATTTATTTTACATATCAGGGGCCTGATTCTGGCAGTCGTGATCGAGTACTTTCTCGATTCGAAAGCAATTTAATATCTAATTATTTCAGTCAATACTGAACGAATCTGAGTTATTTTTTCGGTGTTTTAAAGCATTAACTTGAGTTTCACAATACTGCAAAAACAATTTCGATTCGTTCAGTATCGAATGAAATAAAATTGCTTTCGAATCGAGAAAGTACTCGATCACGAGTGCCAGAATTAGGCCCCAGCTTAAACTATGCAATGGAATTATACTTATTGTGGTTGAACATCGGGTGTTAATATGTATTCTTTTGAGTTAATCATATATCGTTCACATGGCCTTAAAAATTCTAGTTCCTTAACATTAAACATTTTTGAAAAATTTTGAGAGGTTATTTCATATGAGTTTAAGATTATATCTAGTTGTTTACTTATATACATATCTAAGAGGAAATAAGGTTCTTCATTGCTACATATATTTCTTGAATTTTACCAAACATGAAAAATGTGTTTTCTTTTTTTATATATAAAACGAATGATGGTCTATAATTGTAACCATACTTGAATTCAAATTTATTAGTAGCAAATACTTTCGATGCTTCAGATAGGTTCAATGGTTTTATTTCTGGTTTACCCGTCAACAACTTACGTCTCTTCGCGTTTAAATTTTTCAGTTTTGCTACTAAGTAACCAGTGTTAGTTTAAGGGTTAAAAAACAAATCCTAAAATAGTTAAATAAAGAGTAAAAAAACAACAATTGCGAAAACAATATTATTCTTACAATGCCACCACAATTGTTTCCTACTTTATATGATGGAAACAGATGCTAGAGAAATCTTGTCCTCACGCTTCGGATAATTGCCACTACGTTGCCGCAAAAAATTAACTGATTCGCTTACTAAACAACGTCGGGAAGTATCACTTAGGGGTTGCTTTGCAGAATACTCATTGAATATTGCAGAATAATCACCAGCTCTTAGATACAATTCCAATTCCTGCAATATGTGTATGTTCCATAATAAGACAAAACTCGAATAAAGAGGTTTTTACTTACCTTATTAATTTTAGTACTGTTGGGTGATATTTCATCTAAACAAAACTCTACAAAAAAGCCGCTACAGCATCTATATTGACAAATGATTCCCGCGAGCTCATTAAAATCAATGTCAGCACCGTCTCGTTCTTTGAACTGCAGTTCTCTGCTCTCTAGATCTAAAGTCAGCTTATTAAAAACTAAAGTTCAATAAAAATATTTTTTTTAATTTAAGTTAGACTTGGCTTGGAAGAGTGGAAATTTCAGCATAGAGCATTACCATAGAAAATAACTTAAATATCTTGATAGGCTCAAGACAGATTTTATAGTCTTTACAAGATATAATCGAAGAACAAGCTTAAAGTCAATACTTACTTGAAATTACTATTCCATTTGAAGTAAAATCCTCACTTTCTGGATCAAAAATTTTTACAATGAAGAACTTTCCACCACTTTTTACTTTTACATACATCTTTATCTGCTAAAATAAGCGTCGGGAACAAAATATTGTAATTAAAAATTGAATTTTATTTACATTGAAGAAATTAAGGCCCTATTAGCTTGACAAAAATAATATTCAAGCTTCTTCTTACTTTGAAGCCGCATGGTTTTAAAATGCATTAGCTTAACACCGCTATCGGTATTAATTGTAAGATACAGCGATAGTTTTAATTATTTTTTGGTGTTGTTAATAAGCAACATCAAGCATGCTCATGTTTCTTTTATGTTTTTCTCTCACATACAGATGTTCTTAATTCCTTATTGAGTGTTGTTTTTAAACTTCAAGGAATAAAATTATTAAAAGAGAGAATTCTAAAACATTCAGGTGTAATAAATAAACTTGAAGCATTAAATAAAAAAGAGAGAAATTGTTGATGCTTGTTTCAGTATTAAATTAAATCTATCAGGAATAATTTTTTTAAAGGGAAATTTAAATAAAAATTTTTGGTGTCATTTCTATTCCAAGTGGTCATTAAAAAAATCGCACAATATCATTTTTGGTTTAACATTTATACTATATCAGAATTAAAATAAAATTTAAATCCAAAATAGTTTAAAATTCAACCCCTTCAGTTTTAAAATTAAACTATGACTTTTTACCGTGTTAAATAAAGTTGATGCGTCTGAGATTGACGATGCGTGCGAGAAATTATGGGTGGAGAAGGTACGCCTGCAAGTATCTAGAAACAAAATGGATAAAAAGTGGAAGAAGAGAAAATCAGTTTCGAAATGAAAACTTTTCATGGCTTAATAGCGAGATATCTTTCCAAATTAAAAAAGCAGCTATTAAAACTACTTCATCCACTGTGGGACGTCCAAAGATTCCATTTTGCAAAAAGTCGGAATATGGGAAAAGTAGAGCAGCAGCGGAGCTTTCAATGGCTTTATTAGGGCAAGCTGATTTACTAGTAAAAGCAGCAGCAACCTCTGCTAGGAAGGAAGGAAATGCTAACTTAGCTGCAGTTCTAAAAGCAACCATAGCAAGTCCAATAATACCTTCCAAAATTAAAAAGTTGTACTCAGAAAGACAACCTAAACCAATTCCTCTTTCTGCAGATGAAGCGTTAGCTTTTTTCATAGAAACCAGATTCATAACACGCAATACGTCGTGAAAGTAAATCGAGAAACTGTGACATATGTATATCCTCACTATAACCAAATGCCAGCTGCAAAATCAAAATGCCGACCAGAAGGTATCAAAGTAACCGAGACCGTAGCAAGAGCTCCTTTAGAATCTGTTGTAATACATACTTCCAATAGAATTGTTGAAATGCAAAAGGAGGTTTTTGAAGCCGTAATGGAATCTGAAAATTCTGATCAATGTGAGTTAATTTTTAGCTTCGGATTTGACAGTAGCACAGGCCAAGCGCAATATAAGCAGATGTTTCATACAACAGACTCTTCCAATAATTCTGACGCTTCGCTTCTAGCCACAACAATTATACCACTGAGACCCGTACTCTTCTGGAACACCTATTTGAAATAATAATACGCCCAGTCAACAAGGTTTTGTCAGCCAATTAAGTTGGAATTCGTTTAGGAAACGAAGGATTCTATTTTGAGAAAAGAATTGGACTTAAGAAAAGAAATTGATGCTTTACAAAATTCACTTATACATATTGGCAATGGAAAACCGGTACAGATATCGTTCAAGCTATATCTAACATTAATAGATGGAAAAGTTTTAAATATTTTGACGGGTACTAAATCGACTCAAGCTTGTCCTATCTGTGGTGCGACGCCAACGGACTCAGTATAACTGATTATTCATGTGAAAGATTTCGTGCAAAAGAGTCAAACATCAAATTTGGGCTAAGTCCCTGACATTGTTGGATCCGTTTTTTTGAGTTCATTTTACATTTAGGCTATAAATGTAAAGTAGAAAAATGGCAAATACGGTCAGAGGATCACAAACTTAAAGTTTCAAAGAGAAAATAATAAATTCAAAATGCTTTTTGGAAGGAGCTGGGTCTTCGTGTGGATATGCCTAAAGTTGGTGGCTTCGGAAGCTCCAACGACGGAAATACAGCTCGTCGAGCTTTCTCTAGTTTTTCGGTTAAAAATTATATTAATCTGTTTATCGTGCAACTTTCCTATAAAGCCAAACAAGTTTGAAAAATACTGCTTCCGCACAGCAAAAACGATACAAGATTTGTATCGTTGGCTACCAATGACCTCCACTGTTCACAAGGTGTTAATTCATTCGAAGCAGGTTGTAGAGAACGCTATACTGCCAATTGGTGTTTTGGGCGAATCGGCAGCTGAATCGCGCCACAAGATTTATAAATCCGACCGATTGCATCATGCTCGCAAAAACAGCAGAACTAACAATCTTTTGGATGTTTTCAACAGAGCTTTAGATACATCCGATCCAATTGTTTTCTACAAAATACTTAAGCAGGCGCATGCAACAACATAAGCCTTTAAACCTTTCTCATGAAGTTATCGAGCTTCTAAGTTGCAATGATATAAACGAAAATGTGGATGAAGAAAACCACTACGAAGAAGGCGAATTTTTATCCCCTATTTCAATAAATATTTTCAGTCAAATGTGTCTAGAAAATGAATTGTAGCTAACGGATACAATCAATTTGACTGAAAACTTAAGTAAAATTTTTTTTTGTTTTTTAAATTAAAATAAAAATAACTAACCTGTGATTTAATTTTTAAGTTTGTGTTTAATTAAATTTTTCATGTTTAATGTTTTTTAGGTTTGTCTACAACAAATCTAATTTGATAATAAAATAAATTGTCACCAATGGGTTCATTTTTTCTTAGATTTATCCAAAATGCCTGTGTTTAGCTTCCCTCTCAATGTGGCTCCAACAAGTTTAATATTTTAAAAGTTATTAATTTCGCACGGAAAAAGTAGGTGTTTGAAACATAGTGCATTAGTAAAAAATTTTCGAGGTGTTCCTTATTGTTTGAACGTATATGCACGCAGAAAAAAATATGGTTGGAGGTAACCATATTGTAAGAGCAACCATATTATGGTTAAATATAAACACAATATGGTTCAAATCAACAAAAATTTTCTCGATATCCACCATAAAATGGTCAAAATTAACCATATTTTGGTCAATATTAACAATATTAATGGTCAAATTAAACATATTATGATTGAAATTAACCATATGGACAAATTTTCCAAAATCTGGACAAGAGTAACCATATTATGGTCAGAAAATCATAATAATATGGCCAATGTTAATCATAATATGGTTATTTATTTCTTCTATTTTTTTCAATTTGTTTACTTCCCAGGGGTAACTATTGAAAGGACCGCAAGTGGCAGGCCTTTTTGAAGGCCTCTATACTCCTTTCTAAAAGATTCGCTTCGCATGATATCCTGCCTTCAGAAGTATGCCTTCTAGAAGGTATAAACTTCTTTTTAAAAGGCCTTCTGAAATATTCAGTACACATTCGCTACTCCCTTCTTTGAGAAGGGAGAAAGGAAGGTGTTCAGTTTTATTTACTTTTTATTTTTAGTGACCTTCCATACTCCCTTCTTTGGGAAGGGATCGAAGTTGTTTTTAAAGGAAGTGTGGAAGGCATTGCGCCCAATGACAACCTGTGTTAAAAATAAATAAGTATGGAATGCGGCGAGAAGGGCTTCTGACTGCTAAATAAGGCCTTCTATTAGGCCTCTTTACTCATTCTAGTTACCGCTTGGTTAGTTCAAGTAATAATTTATTTCACTTTTATAAGCAATTACATTAAATCATATTTCATACTTTAAAAACCTTCATAAGCACTCCTTCTGTTTTACATGCATACTACTGCTTAAATTTATGGGTGTTTCCAAAGTAACGGCCGTTACCGATTTTCGGAGTTTTTTTTAAATAAAATTCCAGCCTACGCAAATATGCCACGAGGATTGCTCAATTTTGTACTATCGAAAGTTCACTGTTACGGAAAGGTAACTCTCGTTATTTTTTATTACATCATGTATTGTAAAATTTTGCACAGGATATGTCAAGTAAAATATCTGATTAAATTCTTTGAAATATTTTTTTTAAGGAATGGTTTTATTTTCAAACCAAATAAATTTTTTACCAAAAAAAACTTTTTTTTACATTATACATTACAAAAAGTTTCTTGTGTCTAAATTCATTTATTATGGGTCACAAAAAAAAATATTTTTGTTTGCATAAAGAAAATTAAAGTTAATCTTTCTGAAAATGACAGATACATTTATTTTGTATAAAATTAGCCGAAAAAAAAATGCAAAATAATAATTTAATTTTTGACCTATAAGGGGTCATTTTCTGTGGAAACACCCTTATATATTTTATTCAATAATTAAAATAAAATGAATGAGAATTTCAATTGAAAAGCATTCAACTATTGTAGAGAGCAACCGAACATAATGTTATCGCATTTCAAACATATTATTTTGAATTTCAACATGCAATGTTTTAAAATATTTTGAGACAACCATAATATGGTTATAGCTTCTGGATGGATGACTTTAACCATAATATGATTACCGTGACACTAATATGGTTAGAGTAATCATCATATATTTAATGGTTGTAGTTTTAGTTTATTAAAACATTATATTGCTGATTTAAACCATATTTGAAATTTTCACAAACGAACATTTTCAAAGAAAATATGTTTGGTAACCTAAATTCTATTAGGGCCATTATTACAGCTTGAAGTAACTTGAAGTTAGCTAAAGTAAAGATTAAATTGACAGATAATAATGTGTTATCTGTCAAAAAGCGTCTGCTAACTGTCGGATAACAGCTAACGCCAAGTTATAATAATGGCCCTTAAAAATATTTTTATTAATACGGCAGTTAAACTCTACGATTATTACACGAAAACAATGTGACTGCGAAAAATTCTAAGTCATTTCGTCATCCATGAAAAACAAAAAAGTAGAATTGCTGTGAGAGCCCCTGCATATTTTTTCCCACAACTTGTACAACCGTTTTATTAATAGCGTAACAAAATTGTTTAAAACGTTGTCGTATTTTAATTTTTAGCAATTTTTATGTCAATGAAGCAGCTGTTATAGACCAATTTTCAAAAGTCGTCCCAAAAGTTTAGGGATGAGCATCAACAAATTAATGTTTCTTCACAACCCTTTTTTTAATTTTATGCAAATACACAAACAAATATTAATAGCTGAATTCACTATTCACTAAGTAAATGTTTAAGGCTCAGTTAGCCGGGAGTTACAGTAACGTAGCAAATCAGCTGCTTCATTTTGTTGTTTGTATAGCAATTAGAACGATTATAGTTAGCAGTAAGATGTTACGTCTCAATCTGTAATAAATAGATTGGTCTTATTTTTTACTGTAAGGTTAAGTTACTGTAACTCCCGGCTAACTGAACCTTAAGCCTTTAAATAAGTACAATTTTAAATACTTAATAATATTAAGCTTTTATTTATAAAAACTTTTGTTGGTTAAAGAAAATATAAAATTTAGAAATTTTTTGTGCCAATTCGATTTGATTTAACTAGAAAGAGAAAATTGGTCTTCGCTTTACCGAGTTTAAATAGAAGTAAGTAAAAGTGCTATCATTGGTTGGGCTAATTCTTTTATACCCTCCATTATGCTTAGCAATATTTATGGAGTGGGCTTTATATCGCCTCGCTGTGCATTACGGGGGCTCTTTACATTACTCCAACAGAAGTTGGATGTTATGTTTCATTCTACCACCTTGGTAGAGAAAGAGATGGCTACAAGGACGGTATCCTCCTTAAAATTATAAAGCAGTTTGTGGAACTAGCGTGAACTTCTACAAGGTTGGCTCTTGTTCACGAGAAAGAGTGAGCTTCGGAGTAGACTCAAGGAAACTCAAACTCAATTTATCGCGAAGGCTTTCAGATTACTGTAACGGTCTCCAGACGGAGATACTTGCGATCAAGGAAGCTGTTGACTGGCTTGGACCGTCCGCTGTGTCGACGAACGCCGCACAGTGCTTTGGCCCATAGACATAAATCAAAAAAAAAACAAGTCTTATATTGTGCTTAAAAATGTACAGATCGATAGATAACAAAATAATTAAAATGAATTTTGAAGAATTTTTAAGATATAACTCTTTTTGGCGGCGCTAGAGGGCGCCAAAGTTTGAGAATTTATAGTAAAAATGGCCAAACAACTACTTGAGTTTTACATGCTCTAGGAAAACTGTTGTAAAACTGTTGTTTTTTAAAGCACGAGATTGAAATTTTTTTCTGTAGTAGCTTACTATATTTAGAACTAACTGTAAAAAATTTTTATTGATTTATTTTCTCATAAGTGTTTTTTTATTGGTTTGAAAAATGCTTATTATTTACTTAAGCTCTAAAAATTTTCTAACTTTGATGGAATATTAAAAAAAAAAGAAAAATATGGTCTATGGGTTTTTTTCTGATTTCGAATATTTAGACTGTTTTCTAATAACTACAAAAAAAAAAATTGAAAAAATTTTACCACAACTTGAAAAAAAAAAACTTTTTTTAAATGGCTATTTTCATGATTTTTGATCAAATTTTGATAGTTTTCAGGAGTTTAAAAGACAATTAACTACAAATACTGTGAAATATTAATTCAAACTTATACCATTCAATAAAAAACAACAAAAATCAAAATATGTATAAAAAATTGTTTGTGTTTGTCTGCATTTTACGGCATAAGAGGGCGCTGAAATCACAAATGCCCTTGGTTTTTTATTGTTTCAAGAAAATAATTGTTAAAAATTAATTTTTTGAATTACGAGATTCAAATTTTTTTCTGTAACAGCTAACTATATTCTAAACCATCTATAAAAAATTTTTACTGGAATTATGCTCCTATACATATTTTTTAATGGTTTGAAAAATGCTTATTATTTAGTTAAGCTCTAAAAATTTCTTAACTTTGATGGAATATTAAAAAAAAAAGAAAAATATGGTCTATGGGTTTTTTTCTGATTTCGAATATTTAGACCGTTTTCTAATAACTACAAAAAAAAAAATTGAAAAAATTTTACCACAACTTAAAAAAAAATTTATTTAAAAAAAATGCTTTTTTCGTGATTTTTGCTCAAACTTTCATAGATTGAATTAGTTAAAAAAAAATAAACTAGGAACATAATAAGAAAAAAATCCAAATATATATACTATTGAATTAGAAAAATTGACAAGATAAATTAAAAAAAATTAGTATAACAGTTGTGTCTGTTTCTTTTTGTCGACACAAGATGGCGCTAAATTCCCAGATGACGTTGGTTTTTCATCGTATAAAGAATATTTTCAAAATGTGACTTAGTGCCGTTATTTTTTATTTAAATTGAAGATGGTTACGTGACAGAAGTTTTTTTTTGGTAACAGCCTTTGTTTGTAGTAAGAGCAATTCTATTATGGAGTGTTCGAAAATATTGCATACAGGGTTTTAAATTTAAAAGAAAATAAAAATTTTCTATTAAAATGTTAAATCAATTTATATATTTAATAAATACTTACTTTTACAAACGAGTAAAAGTGAGGGCGCGTGGTTCAAAAAATGAACGTGCACATCTCTAATCAATTTTATTGCAATCAAAATCAGCTTATCAAATTTTATTGGAATCTTTCTATTTTTAAACATAGCTCCCATACAAATCATTCTCCCGAAAATAGCTTTTAATGCCAGCTTCCTTAAAAATATATGTAGTAACATACCAATATAAACCATAGGTTACATATAAACCCTCATCCAAAAAACCCATATATGAAGATGAAGATATCTAAATAATATTCGGCAGAAAGAACTTTGAAACGAATCTTAACCTCATAACATAATTTTGTTCTGGTGGGTCCATGATTGCCCATGGGTCCCAAATAGATTACAATCTAGGAACTTTGTTTTTAAATACTATGCTATAGGATATCACATGGTCGGGCTTGACCGATTATACTTTCTTACTTGTTATTTTTGCACGAGCATTTTAAGCGTTTTTCACTCATTTTTTATTAAATGATGTTTTTGTATTTTTCACATTTATAATCCGATTCTACCAAAATTTGGCACACATATATATCTAACAAATAAAAATTTTCATACCAAATTTTATTACGATCGGATAATTTTTGGAAGTGTTATAACATTTTTAAGAAAAAGGATATATGGCAGGACCTTGAATCCTTGTTCAGATTTAAGTGAAAATTTGCACATACGTTGCTAGTTGTGTGTGTATTAGTATGACAATTTTTTGTAGTTTTGTGGGCATTATTGAAGCTAAAATTACATTTTTCCATTTCAGGACACATGGGAGGTAGGCGTGTCCTTGGACCGATTTGTCCAAAAATTCACATTTTTCTTAACTAAGCTATTCTATGCTTGTGTACCAAATTTCAAAAATTTCTGACAACTCCTTCTATTTATGTCCCTTCGTTATATGGGGACAAAGCACTGTGCGCCGTCGATTCATTCCCTCCGCTGAAAACGAGAAAAGCCATTGACTGCTACTTGTTACTAAACGAGGTGGCTGAGAAGTTGGATATGAGGACCATTTTGGTCCCAGGGTACAGGGAAATACTGAACCTTACGGGTTCCACTGGATTTGGAAGGCGTTGGGCTTCTTCCAGGAAAGTCAGAATTCGGCAATCGATATTGCAAGTGACAGATCGGCAGCTAGCACTGGATGCAAGATTTCCAGGCAATTGAGGACCGCATGGATGACGTACGAACCATGTCTCTACTGTCGATGACCAAACTGAACGTATTTTGATATCTATTATAACGGGACACTGTTTTATACATAGGCAAGCATAGCATCTGGTAGCTTTTTACTATGATAACCATCGCGAGAAGTCGACTGGCCGAAATGGGATCTGCCCCCTTTGACGGGTTGTAGGATATCTCTGGCGTTGAACTGGATCGCATTTTAAACTGCGTAAGCAGTTTGGGTTGGTTCTAAGATGGGTGTTCTGTTAAGTAAAACTTATGTTGTCGCAATCGATCATTAAGGTATAGGTGTGTCAGATTGGTACTAAATGCCATTTCTACTTCACCTAACCTTTAATAAATAATAAATAATGGTCTGATCACAACAAAGATTTATGATTTTATTTCAAGTCTTATTAAACTTAACTGGATCAAATATAGATAAAATATCATGATTCCGAGAGCTGACTTTATACAAAGCCTATGGACTTTGGACCGATATTCACAAAACAAACTGCCTGTCCGACGATTCCGAACGAAAACTTCATTTGCCTTACCTACAAATTTAAAGTCATATAAAATGATTTTTTCTAACAAATATAATCATTTTTTAGAGTAGTTGTTCCACAATTGTTCTGGTCTTAAATTAGGAAAACTTTGACACAAAAAATTTTTCATTTCTGTTGAATCTTTCGAAAGTGGCCGTGATTTCAATAGGCGAACAGATAGACAGACGGACATAACTAAATTGTTTTTTCCTTAGATGAAAGTTTTCACACGAAATGACAAACTTTAAAACGCTTTCTCATTGACAAGCTGTAACGAGCTACGAATTAAACAGATACTGAGTTGGTGTGAACTCAACTAATGTGAAGTTTTTTTTGTCAGCAACAGACATTAAAGCGTTTTTTTAAACTTTTGGCCTTTTTCCGCTTTTACTAAAAACTAATTTTTTTTTTTGTTATTATTGCAGTTGTATGTTGTGTTCGCGTATTTAAAGAAAACGTCCTGGGGCGAAATTTTAATCTGTATGTAAATTTTCCTTTTTATCTCTAGCGCAACACAGCTGAATATTTTTCTGCTGTAAATTATGCAAATCATTTTAAATAAGGAAGCAAACACTTTTCAAAGTCATCTTAGCCAACAGTTATTAAAATATCAGTTACCAAAACATTATTGTATTAAACAAGTGGTTGAAAACTTTTTATTTTTTTCCATTTTTAATGAAAAAAAAAAAAACAGAAAAAGAAAATGAAAACACAAAAGAAAAACAAAAAATATTATTAAAGTTTTTATGATGTAAAAAGAAATAATAAAAAGCCAAACAAGTCACAAACATAAAAGCGGAAAGACTGAAAAAGCGTTTATTTAATATCAGATAAATTATTATTTGCAAACGGGAACAATTTTATGATTAAGTCTAAATTATACACTTTATTTTATAAGTCATATTTTTAATATGTGAGCGTAAATATGTCCCAACAAACCAAAACGATTTAGAAAGAACTTGTAGCAAGCTTAATAACAAAAGCTTTAAGCTTAGAAAAGTGTTGTGATTACTATTATAAAAAGCTTATTAAACATTGTTAATTTATGAAAAATTATCCATAACGAGAATATTTCTTGCTAAGCTAAGAAATCAATTTGTAGAAAAAGCTTACTGAAAAATACTTTTTTAATCCATAACAAGATTACATTCTTTACGAACACTCTGTTTGAATTTATATGGCATATTTACAAAAAGTTTTTTACTTATGCAATATTTATGGCCTGTTCGTCGATAGCGAATGAAGACTTCGTTCGCTTAACTAACATGCAAAACAAAAACAACATTTTATAATTTGTTTTTGTTTTAAATGTAATTTAAGCGAACGAAGACTTCATTCGCTATCGACGAACAGGCCATTAATAACGTTTTTTTTAATTGAGCACTCCTTAACGCACTTTTAAACACTTCACTGTTCGAACAAAACACACAGCCTAAAATCTTTAACTAATAATACAGAACTTGGGCACGTGTGAAATAACAGGACAAAACTATAGCGATAATAAGTCATTTGCAATCATATTTATTGGCATGTTGTAGGAAATCTCTTATGATAAGCTTACTCATTTACATTTTGCTTTGTTTTGGTCTGTTGGGGTATGATGGTTTCCTACAAGTGTGTAAAAGCCTAGCCATAATATGCATAGCCTTGCTTAACCTACTGTCAAAAAGTCTCTCAAATGTATGTAAAAAAACAAAATAAATAATATTTGATTCCGTACGGAATTTGCGATTAGATTCGCACCTTGCTTAAGCAAATTTTTTTTTTTATTTTTTAATTTATTTTTATTATTGAATCTTTCTTATCGAAATTTACAATATGTATTCAAATCTTAATTCTACTTGTTGTTTATTAGTTGTTACCAGTGTAACCACTAACTGCTGTATTCAAATTTTAAAAATGTCTTCTAGTTAGGCTCAAAGTATCGGTTCTTTTTAGCCTCTGGTGACCTTCGAACTGAAGCAGACCCCGAGCGAATGACAGTTTCATTAAACTTATTAAAAATTTTCCTTAAGTTCAATATGGTTTGCCTCATATAATTAACATGTATTCTTACATTTGCTTAAGCCAAGTTAAGCAAATTATGGTTTGGCCCTAATTGTTGATGATTATTATTTAACAGTGTGATATAATAAGTAAGAACATTGCTAAAAAGTACAGTGTTGGCTACATTTATAGTTCTAAATGGTTCTACAATAGACTGGTCGCATCTTGTATGGGATTTTTTTTTTTTAATTTAATTCTTTGCGCTGCCTAAAATATGAGGTTTGGTGTAAGAAATCATGATCTAATTTTTCAGGTCAATCCGACAGTGCCTAGCCGTGCCTAGTGGGGCCCAAAGTTCCCCATATTATAAAAAAAACATCTTTTCAATCAGATCTTTATAGTGATACTAGTTGAAAAGCCGAAAATCAAAAATATGGCTTCGTTACGATCTTCCGCAGAGAAAGTACTTCAAGTGTCATCAGATGGCTTCAGAAAGTTGCGGAAAAGTTAGGACATAGATGCAAACATCCTGACATACTAAGGAATTATATATTGTATAGATAGATTAAAGTATTTGCTGTTTAATATTTTAGTATGATACGAACGAAAGATTTTTAACCTAACTCGGGGTCGCTGAATCCAGTGGTGCTAGCCGTTTTTTTTTAGGTTAGCTTTGGTTTTCGAGATATACCGTCATTTCGAAAATTAAGGATGTTGCACAACATATGTTCGCGTAACTCAAACCGCTTTAGCTTATTGAAAAACTAAAAAAAAAACCGAAACTAAGCAATAAAATTTACTTTAAGAAAGTTAAAACTTTTTTCTTTATGTTGGCTTTGGTTTTCGAGATATACAGTTATTTAGAAAATTAAGGAGGTTGCACAACATATGTCCGCGTAACTAAAAAACGCTTTAGCTTATTGAAAAACTGTTAAAATCTGTTAACAACTTTTGATTTTATGTATTCACAAAAGACGAAAAATTTTAATTAATTTAAGAATTTTTTAAACCGCCATATTTGTATAATTGAAATTCTTATATTTGGCCCGTGTAGTGCCTACGATTAGCTTAGTTTTTCAATAAGCCAAAGCGTGTTTGAGTTACGCGAACATATGTTGTGCAACATCCTTAATTTTCGAAATAACGGTGTATCTGAAAACAAAGATAACCTAAAAAAACGGCACCACTGGATTCAGTGACCCCGAATTAGGTTAAACATCTTTCGTTCGTATCATACTAAAATACTAAACAGCAAATACTTTAATCCAGTGTTCGAAAATAAACAGTACATTATTTAACGTTCGGCACACACACCCAGGAACGATATCTATTTTTTAGTGATTGTGTAGACATACACAACCCTTAATACCGTTCGTAACTATTTTCAAGAAAGAACTGAACATTATATAATGTTCGGTTCTTCGTTAAAAAACAGAACAATTGTAGTGATACTGTAAACAAACATTATATTTGAATGTTCTATAATGTTTTTTTCGTGTGTGCATTTTGTTTTTGTAAAAAATGTTTGGTCTTTTTTTTACCAGCCAAAAGGGACGAACATTAACGAGCCGAACCGAACACATTGAAGTTTGTGGATTTTCCAAAGAAACCGAAAGGAATTAAATGTTCACATCTTTTGTTGAGTTTGATTAAAACAGTAATATTTTTGTGTTCGAAAGATGACTAACAGGGAAACATTATTTTTTTTAATGACTTTCTACACAAACACTATTAGCGTTTGTGTTTTCTACAAATCTACCGAACCGAACATTAAAAAACGATATTTAGTGTTTATTTTCGAACACTGCTTTAATCTATCTATACAATATATAATTTCTTAGTATGTCAGGATGTTTGCATCTATGTCCTAACTTTTCCGCAACTTTCTGAAGCCATCTGATGACATAGGAAGCTGAAATTTGGCACACTTGAAGTACATTCTCTGCGGATGATCGTAACGAAGCCATATTTTTGATTTTCGGCTTTTCAACTAGTATAACTATAAAGATCTGATTGAAAAGATGTTTTTTTTATAATATGGGGAACTTTGGACCCCACTAGGCACTGCCAGACACCGTCGTTTTACCCATTTAAGTTATGAATACTGAAAAATCAAAAAGGACGGTATGGGACTACTATAGACGAAATGGAAAAGATACGGCCAAATGCAACAAATGCAATAAGATATTAAAAACAGCAGGAGGTTCAACTAGTGCCAACCTTAAAAGCCAGCATCAAATAAATGTTTTAAAACGGATGGGAGAAGATCCTTCCTTTTCTTCCACATCTGTTGAATCATCTCATCAAAGAGAGAATTTTTCAAGTGTGTGTTTATCTAATAATACCCTACAACATTACTTCAAAAGGACAGTTGATGACTTCTTTTCAGCGGTAATTGCCAGAATGGTTGCAAGAGACGGATTGGCATTTCAAAAATTGTCCACGTCTTTCGACTTACGAAGTCTTTTAACCGCTAAAGGCTATGTGGTGCCTAAATCTCCAATGTCTATAAAAATGATGTTCATGGAGTACGGATCTAAAATTCGGAATGAAATTCGTGCAAATATTTCAGATAAAATAAAGAAAGGTGCCAAATTTAGCCTTACGTTTGATGAGTGGACATCGCTTAAAAATCGAAGGTATATGAACATAAATGTTCATACGACCGGAAACATTTTTTGGAACCTAGGTCTTACAAGGGCACGTGGGTGCATGAATACTGATAGATGTATGCAGCTAGTTGAAACTAAATTGGAAGAATTCAGGCTTAATTTTAAGAATATAGTTTATATAACCACAGACAGTGCGGCTGTGATGAAAAAGTTGGGTACAACCGTAGACACACACCATCAGCTATGTTTAGCACATGGAATACAGCTAGCTGTTATAGAAGTTTTCTATAAAACTAACAGAGTGCATTTACAAGCTAGTAATGAGTATGTGGATGCAGATGATGATACGGATGCCGATGAAAATGACCTGACTGACGGGTTCAGCTTAGAAGTTCACATGGAGATTGAAACTGATGTTTTATACGAATCAATTGTAACAATTTTCACTAAAATTCGACGAACAGTAAAACTCTTTCGACGCTCACCCACAAAAAATGAAGTTCTACAAAGGCACGTCAAAAATGAGTTTGGGAAAGAAATCCCTTTGATTTTTGATATTAAAACTAGATGGAACAGCTTAATGACTATGGTGGAACGGTTCCATCAATTAAAATCGTGTACCAGAAAGAGTCGGATTGACTTAAATATTGAAATTTCGTTTGCAGAAGATGAAATTAACTTAATTAGCAAATGCACTGCTTCCTGTGAAATTGGCTGTAGAAGCTTTGGGTGCAGTGGACTGCACATTGCTGATAAGCGATGTCACTCTAAAGTTCATGCTTGATGAATTATCTGCACAAAATAATGCTCTCAGCCGGGAATTAAAATGTCTATTAATTTTACGCATCCAAGAGCGACGCACAAGTTATTCGAGACTCTATTATGCTGTAAAAGAGTGACGAAGGCCACCTTTTTGATTGCATAGCATTTGTTCCATGAAATAGAAACCCCACCTTTTGTTTGGTTTTAAAATAATATCGTATCTGGTTTTCCATTACTACTAAAGCTGTTGTTCTTTGTGGATAATACAAATACAGAATTTGATTTTCTTTATGTGTATGAATACATAGTGTCATTTCCCTGGAAGGCAAGTTTGGAAGATCCAACAGCAACTTTTTTATCCTTCATTATATCAGGAACGTAAAGATTATTTTTTCACAACGTTCCCACCATTGTCAATTTTTTTGATAGTAAATATTCCGCCAAACTAATGGTTGTAAAGAAATAATCTTTTGTGATGTTGCGTACACTTCCATGAAAATGGCCTGATAGATTCTAAACTACTCTTCTTCTTGTCGAATCTCCCGATCCATTGCTGTTTTCCCGGATAAAAGATGCCTTTCGAGCAGATAGGAGTTTTTTGCATCACAAGGGTTTGATGATATGTATAGTGTGAATTAAGTTCTGCAGAAGTATGGGAAGGTCTATTCGTCGATTGGAAGATTCTCGCTGGGTTACATGAACTGTCAAATTTATGTTGAGAATTATCTATACAGAGCAGCTTTATTGCATGGTCAAAGTGTATAAAATAAGGTAGTGACGGGAATCTTTTAATGGGTATAGAGGTTAATATGTGTGGGCTCATAAAAAACTAATGCAGGATTATTAAATTTGAATGTTTCTATATATGTACGTTGCTTAAAAATAAAATATCTAAAAAAGGGAACCGGGGTACCCGGTTATTGACTAACGTGTATATTATTGGTTAAATACTTAATGGGAAAGAACACATGAAAGCTCACAAAACTTTCCGTTTTCCAATTCTATTTTTTATAGTCCCTTCACATCATCCTTTGTCTTGATTCATTTATTCCCTCAGAAGATGAACAGTCCACATTATTTAAACTATTTTCTACTAAAGTTGTGTACTTTTATTCTGTATGGTTGCTTTTTTAAAAACGCGAAGTTTTTCAATGAAGAATATATTTTGCAAAATATACAAGCATTAAGGTTCTTCCAAAGAAAAACTTTCAAAGACTTTTTGTTTTAATAAAATTTTCTTCCAGATGCTAAGTTCTTTTTTGTATTAATTTTTTGTACAAAACTTTTTTATTCTAAAAGTAAATTTTTCAAAATATGCTACCTATCCCTCGATTTACGCGCTAGTTGCGTTCCTGAAAAAATCGAAGGTAAAAAATTTTTATGAGAAATTGTTTAAATAGAAAATAAGTAAATTAAGTTCGATTCGTCTACATTTAAGACTAAATCAGGCGTGTGTGAATTGGCAGCAATAATTTAAATTTTTTTTTTAATATTCGTATACTGCAGAAGTTTGGATGCATAAAAGCGTAAAATGCTTATAACCAGTTTGCAGTTAGGCGATAAACATTGTATTGAATTTCCTAATATATTATGCTAGTGTATGTGAATAAAAAACGGGACACTCCCTTTTTATATCAATTACTAGTGATACCATACGAATATACAAGTTTGGATATATACGTTAAAGCTTCGTTCACAATAGACAGCCACATTTTTACTGGTGTTCATAATATAGCAAACATTTTTTTTGCGACCACATACATTTGAAATAAAGAACTCGTTTGCAAGCTTTGCCCAGAGCAATATTACGAATTTATTATTATTTATTGGAACATTTTGTTAAAATTTTCATTTAAAACTAAAAAAAATAAAAAAAAATTATAGACATCATAAATAGGGATGAGATTTTCATGCACTAAAAAATCGAAAATATGCGCATAAAACATGCACTAAAAATTCCAAAATATGCATTAAAAAAATAAAAAAAATGTGCACTAAAAACTTGACCATTTTCAATCAAAAAGCGTTTTTTTTATTTTATTTAAAACAAAACAAATTAAAAAATTCTATTGTTGTTTTTATTCTATTGTTATTCAAAGATATAATATTTTTTAGAACTAACCCCCTGTTCATCAATTTCAAACGAAGACTTCGTTCGCTTAACTTTAATGTAAAACAAAAACAATGTGCTATAATTTGTTTTTGTTTTAAATGTAAGTTATGCGAACGAGATCTTCGTTCTGAAATAGATCAACAGGCAGTTAACTTAAATAACTACACCATTTAAATTTTTGCTTGCATAGTCAAATAAATACTTTTTATATTATGAAAAGCATCTGTTAAAAAGCTTTTGTACATGGAAAATGATCTCTAAACGTCAACCGAAGTTGAGGCATACTTTAAGGATGCCAATTCATTTGAAGAATATTAATTTTCTAATTTAGATCCCACATTTGATTCTAGATCAAAAATATTTGAAATTTATTTTATTTTTTGAAATCCTGTATTTTTTTTTGCAACAGTTTTTGGATTTTTTTTTAATTTGTCGGGCTATTTTTCCATTCATATGTTAATGTTACTTTCTGCCATATCAATTAATTTGAGTTGACTATTAAGTGAACTAACTCCCGTATGAAACCAATAAATCAATATTATCGAATTGGCTTCTAATTTCCTCTGCAACTCGGTGTAACCCATGTGCCAATCAAGTAACATGTAACAGTTTTGGATAAATGGTTTTAGGACAATCGGCGGCCTTAACCATGTAAGGTGCTGCATCGGTTAACGTTTAAGGATCTTTTGTCGAAATCTTGTATTTTAAGCAGAGTTCCAAAAAATGTATTATTTCATTTTAAAATACATTTTTTAAGGGTTTTTTTTTATAAAATTTGGAAATTTTTCGAAGATTTTCTTTATATAATATGGAAATTTAAAAAAATATATCACTCATCACACTAAAATATGCATAAATATGCATTAAAAACCAAAACATGCAAAAATATGCATTTTCACCAAAATATGCAACAATATGCAAAAACAAATCGATGCCATTTTAACGCAAATTTAATGATTCAGAAAGATAATTGTTCGACATCGATTTTAGACTATCGACAAAAAACATGCATTTGCATGGAAATCGCATCCCTAATCATTAACAATTTCATACAAGTTATTGCTTAAGTAGAAGTTGACTCAACTTTTTAAAAAAAAACTTTAGTTATAATTTTGTTTGAAAAATTAAAGGAAAATAGGTGATATACTTTGGGAAGAAAAAAGGTAGAAGAAAAAACTAAATTGTTGTCCTCATTGTGAACAAAGCTTAATATTAAGTACTGTGTAAAGCTTGATGTGAAGAAGCTAAGTGTGTAAGCGTATATGTTGTCGTAATAAAATGACTATTTTTGATAATTGTGCAGGATATATTTTCTGAAAAAAAATTTTAAACATAAAATATCATGTAAATTGTGGTAAATTTCAAATACCTCGATGTAAAGAAAATCAAAAAATTCGTGTAAAAGTGAAATTATTATATAAATCGAGGTATAGGTGTATTAAATTTAACAAATTTTTTCTTAGTGAAATATACATAGAAAATTTGTCAAGTAAGCCTTTATTAAATTAAAAATATTTTTATACATACGGTATCAAAAACATATATTCCCAAAAGCACCCTTTTTTAATAGAAGTAAAAAAAATATATTTTGTCAAATGATTTTTTTCCACATCAATTCTTTTCAAGAAATTATCTTTTTAAAGTAATTCTTATTTAAAATGGTATCTTTTTAATGGTTCACTTTTCATCAAGCCTTTATTAAAAAATTAATTAATTAAAAGCAAAAAAAAAACAATATTTATATACAATATTAGTTTTAAAAAAGTATCTTTTTCACAAGGGTACTTTTAATAGAGTTAACCCTTTTTTGGGAAAAACGTTTCACCTACCTAATATAACAAATGTACACAGAAAAAAATAATTTTCATATTTGAATACGAAAATCGCATATTTGATGAAAAAAATGTTTGAATTTTCTGCGATGACCATTTTTGCATTATTGATAAAAAAGTTTGTAGGTTTGAATTTTAAGTCAACAACCAAGTTTATTGAATCAATAAAAAAAGCTGTTGCCCAAAATAATTTTTTTCAACAAAATGTTTGCGTGATTTGTTAAAATAAATTGTTGGAAATGTTGACTAAATCAAATAAAATGTTTATCGAATCTTTACTTATTAATTATGACGTGCTTAATTCCCAAGTTTTTTCCTTTTTAAATAAATACACAAAAATTTATTATGGGGAAATAAGCTAGTTCCTATGTGCATTTCGTTGGTTGCTTAAGCGAGATCATCAGGAAACCTTTTTCTAAAGACTTTGGCAAAACTAAAGACTGTTAAGCGAATGAGAATTATGACCTATTATAAAATGGACAAGAGTTGTAAAAATACTGTTTTAACGTTGATTCAAATATTTGTTTTATTGAATATCAAGAAATATTTAAATATTTCATTATTAAATATGTTTTATTGAGTGCTATTTTGCAAAGCGTATATTTTATAAATTTTTTCATTGAATTAAACGAAAAGTTTTTTGAACAAAAATTATATTTTTAACAAACTGTGTTGTTAAAAATTTTCTTGAGATATTTTTTTCTGTGTAAATAATTATAATTTATAAAAATGCATAGCATTAACCCAACACTCGCATTAGCACTGAACAACACAACAACAAAGAAAAACAAGTAAGAAAGTATAGTCGGTCAAGCCCGACCATGTGATACCCTACACCACAGTATTATGCTTATATGCACAGAAAAAAATAATTTTCATATTTGAATACGAAAATCGCATATTTGATAAAGAAAAATTTTGAATTATCTGCGATGACGATTTTTGCATTATTGATAAAAAAGTTTGTAGGTATAGTTATTGAATTTTTAGTTAACAACCAAGTTTATTGAATCAATAAAAAATGTTGTTGCCCAAAATAATTTTTTTCAACAAAATGTTTACGTGATTTGTTAAAATCAATTGTTGGAAATGTTGAATAAATCAAATAATATGTTTATCGAATTTTTTTTTTTGTTTATTTATTAATGATGATGTGCTAAATTCCCAATTTTTTTTTTTTTTATAAATACACTAAAAATTTTTATTGGGGGATAAGCTAGTTCCTATGCGCATTTCGCTGGTTGCTTAGGCCAGATCATCCGGAAACCTTTTTCTAAAGATATTTAACCAAAGAAAACTGTTAAGCGAATGAGACTTCTGACCTATTATAAAATGGACAAGAGTTGTAAAAATACTGTTTTGACTTTGATTCCAATATTTGTTTTATTGAATATCAAGAAATATTTAAATATTTCATTATTTAATATGTTTTATTGAGTGCTATTTTGCAAAGTGTATATTTGATAAACTTTTTTATTGAATCGAATAAAAAGTTTGTTGAACAAAAATCATATTTTTAACAAACTGTGTTGTTAAAAATTTTCTTGAGATATTTTTTCTGTGTGTCCATATAAATATGGATTTAATAATAAATTATTTTATAAACTTCACTAAAATCGGTTTGAAAGTTTGTGAGATGCAGAAATTGCCCCCTACCTCCCCTTGTGGTCCTAGTTTTGAAAACCTGTATAGCTTATGTGTCCATATAGATATGGAAATATCTATGTTCAACATTTTTTATTATTCAAATTTATTCTATGAGCTAAATTTCAGTTATGTATTTTATAAAGCTTTTTTTGTAATAGTTCTATTCCTTCAATTTTTTAGAAATGACTTTATACACTACCAGACTACTATATTGTATTTTCTTTTTACATTTTACCTTTGGACAGCAATGACACAAATAATACTGACGAAGGCCGTAGCGGGCCAGAAAATTCATTACATTCTGCTGGTGTCTAATAATTATAAATTTTTCTGTACATACAATATACCTCTTTGCTGTCGAAAAGAAGGCTAAGCTAAAATGTAAAAAGAAAATACAATATAGTAGTCTGGTAGTTTATAAAGTCATTTCTAAAAAATTGAAGGAATAGAACTATTACAAAAAAGGCTTTATAAAATACAAACCTGAAATTTAGCTCATAGAATAAATTCAAAAAAATAAAAATGTTGGATATAATATAAAGTAACCTTCGGCGGGAAATAATTCCCAGTTTCTATTTGTTGAAATATCTATGTTTTAAATTGCATTCAAATCGGTTTTAGAGGCAGAAATTGCCCCTATTCCCCCTCGTGGTCCTATTTTTTAAAAAATGCATCCCTTTTGTGTCCATAAAGATATGGTTCCATCTATATTTTAAATTTCATTAAAATCGGTTTGATAGTTTCTGAGAGGAAGAAATTTCCCCCCATCATCCCTCGTGGTCCGACGATTTGGCCCATTTTCAATAGGCTTGGTCCTTGTGTCAATGAGAACCTATGTCCAAATCTTATCAAATAATCTCCAAAACCTTGTACTTTGCGCACAAGGTAACATGGACAGCCAGCCAGCAAGCCAGCCGGACGGACATCATTAAAAATAATTCTGAGTCTATCGGTATACTTTAAGGTGGGTCTAGAACCAATATTTTAAGGCGTTACACACACCAGCACAAATGCATAATGCCCTCTCCACTATTGTGGTGCGGGTATAAAAAATTAAAAAAATCTTTTCTAATAAAGACTTTGCTAACGAAAATAATAACATTAATGTTTGATTTCTATATGTTCACAAACAAACAAATACAAGCACATTATTGTGGCAGTGTAAACATCCATGTTTAAATGTGTTAAATAGTGTAGTAAACACAAACATAAATAAAAACAAGTAAGAGTGGTATATTCGGCTGTTCCGAATCTTTGATACCATCCACCGACAGTTCGAATGTTTTAGGAGTAATATCTGTATGATGTTATTATTGTCTTAAACTGTGACGATTTGTTATTAATTATGGTCTTAGGCGACTAAACTGTTTTGCGGTAGTAGGGTTTATATGGGGCCTAGGGTAAATTATGGACCGATCATCACGAAATTTTACATTGTCATTTCTAGTCCTTCAAAACTGTGACGCACCAATTTCTGTTATGATAGCATTATTAATTATGGTTTTAGGTGTACTAAACTGTTTTCCGGGAGTAGGGTTTCTATTGGACCTAGGGTAAATTATGTACCGATCTTCACGAAATTTTACAGTATCATTTATAGCCCTATAAAACTATGACGAGCCAAAATTTGTTATGATTGCATTATTTTTTACGGTTTTAGGCGTACTTAACTGTTTTCCCGGGAGTATTGTTTATATGCGGCTTAGGGTAAATTATGGACGGATCTCAACGAAATTTAACAGCGTGATTTCAAGTCAAATAAAACAAATTTTTGCAAAATCTTATCTCATTCCGTGATTTTTTCCAGCATTTATGTTATTTTTTGTAACAAAATTATCAATTTTTTTAGGTGGTGGTTCCACATTTTGATTCATAGCTTTTATGCTACTGAACCGATTTTGCTGGATTTCAATCCCAAACTGTTTTGTTATCCTAAACAAGCAATTCGACACCCAGTTTGTTTAGTTCTTTTGTGTTTTTCGAAAGTGAGCGTGTTTTCAACAGACGGACAGACAGACTTAGAATTACTCAAGGAGCCAGAATATATATACTTACTTAAGGGGGTCTGAGATGAATTATAAAAAAGTTTCACACGGAATTACAAACTTAGTATACCCTCTTCACAATTAGTTGTGGTGGAGGGTATAAAAACTCTATAGTTCCTTTAGCTCAAGAATAGTTTAATATCTGAATAGACACAGCCATAAACATCCATACAAACATGTGTTGTGAAAACATGTGCATAAGCACATAAATATAATACATGTGTTCGCATTTCTAGTCTTTAGTCTTTATTAAGAAATAACAAATGAAATGAAATGGAAACAATTGTGGGTTGTTTATGGCAAAATACTCGTACTGTTTAATGAATGAGGATATATTGTATATGTGAGCATAAATGTTTTTATATTTATTTACTTAAGAATTTCGTTTAGAATAGAACGAAGTGAATTCAAAATATTGCACATAAATTATGTATTAAACGTTAATTTCTCATTTTCCTCTTCTCACTGTTTGCTTTCTTTGCGTCTATTCATGTCAAACTCAATCGTTATGTTTGTAACTTTAGCAACTGCTACGAGTAGCAGCAGTATATAAGGACTTAAAGATTTTTTTAAAACTTTCCTTTTTATTTTCTACAAAAAAAAAAAAAAAAAAATTAAAACGTCTTGCTATTAAATGTGTTTTTTACATCGTTGAATTTAGCAAGTGGTTTTTAGTAGTTTTGTTTTTATTTGAATTCAAAAAAGATTTCGCAAAATGCTAAATAAAGTTAACAACCCACAATTTGCAGCACTTAACATTAAATCGCTTTTAAGTAAAATTTTATTTGATATAAAAAATCTCTAAACTAGATTTTAGTAGAAAAAAATTAAAAAAAAATAAAATCTATTTTATAACAATTACATGTTATTCTAAACGAAAAACACGTATTAATTGTTTTTAGCTGATTTGTATATTTCATTTATAATTAAATATAAAAATCAATTATCAATATTCCTTAAAGTCTAATGCTCATACAAGTGTAAGATACTGTGTACAAGTGTAAGATACTGTTTTAATCTATCTATCTATCTATATACATATATAAAAGAGTTGTGTGAGTGACTGACTGACTTATTCATCATCGCTCAGCCCAAACCGCTGACCCTAGAAACTTGAAATTTAGACTAGCGATTGGTCACTCCCCAAATCGATCCAATTTTTCGAAATTTGAATGTTTAGGGGGTAAAAAGGGTAAAAACGGGAAAATTCGGTAACCTTATATCTCCAAAACTAAAAGAGATGCAAAATTAATGTAATAAATACCGTTGTTCTTTAGAAAAATAAGCGGACAGGTGTCTGGTGCTTTTTTGAAATTCGGGCCTATTGAAGAGTAAACGGGTAAAACATGAATTTTAGTTCATTATTGACACCCCATCTATCTTTTGAACCAATAAACATAGAAACAAAGTTTATACCACATTCGAAACTTATCAAAAAAATACGAATACGAATTTGATACTTTTTCGAAATTCGAACATTTAAGGGTTGAAAATCGTAACTATTTTTGGTACTGTTTTTAAAAAACATTTTTCTCCATTCATTGACATATTCGTACTAAATTATTGAACCCCACTACAATACTGCAATTTTTGATATTTTAATGGGAGAAAAATAGTACCAAAATGGGAAATACGGGAAATTTAATATCTTTCTTCAGCTTTTTGGTTCTACAACTGGTATTTTTTAAATTATGGTTAATATTAAACCTTTAAACATAAGATTCCACATGCAATGTCATGAGTGGACCTAGAAACATAAAATTCAACATGTAATGTCCTGAGTAGATAAGAATCTATGAAGGAACTTTTTGGTCTTTAACTGGTGCTTTTTAAATTTCCATTAGCATTGGACCTAGAAACATAAAATTATTGATGCAATGTCCTGAGTGGATAAGAATCTATAAGAGGGAAGTTTTTTGTAATTTTTTGTTCATAACTCTCAGTGTCGTTCTAACATTAAATTAATTTTGGTGCTACTTACTGCCTGACGCTTAGGAAGTAGGGGGTCAAATGCTAGTATTATATATTTTAATTTCTCTCTGCAATTAAGCCGACTAAAATAATAAAATACTCTATATACTGTTGGAAAGATAATTGTGGTTTTGTTGTTGTAAGTAAGGGCTTGTTAAGACTATTATACTTTATATTAAAACATGTCAAAAACTCAAGTAATATGTAAAAGTCTGAGAGTGTGAATGTATGTGTGATGAAAATGACAAGTATTATGAAAAAAAGTTTGACATCCCATACGACTTCATCGTTTAAAAACTTTCTAAACATTGGATCAGGGTTGCATTTTGTTTCATGTGTGAGTGTTTATACTTTGGTTGATGATGTGAACACAAACTGTTATGTTAAATTAGATTTATTGACATTCGTAATAAAACTCATTAGATTTCTATCTCACAAAGTATTATGGAATACGTAAGACTTGTGAGATAGTGAAAACTAGCCTTAAGGATGATCGAATTAATGGTATTCCTTAGAGAATTGGATTTATTTATTTTATTTAATTATAAGTAAGGTTGTATTCATAAAATAGATCGAAAAGCTAATCAAAAGCATATATAAGCCAGATCAGAAGCAGATATAAAGCATATCAGCAGAGCAGAGCAATATGCGAATAGTTAAACAAACGAAACAAATTGTTATTAGAAATGCTGATGATGAAAAATAAAAAAGCTAAAATTGTACATAGCACAATATTACCAAACACAATAAGAGCGTTAATTGTTGGACCATCAAACTGTGGTAAGACTAATGTAATGATTAGTCTTATAGAAAGTCCTAATGTTCTTTGTTTCAAAAACATATACATATATTTAAAATCTATTTTCATTCTCGGAAAATGAAAAAGTTTTAAGTCCAGCTAAAGCAAACCCACACTCTATAATAATATTCGATGATGTTATTTGTGGTAATAATATAAATTTATTCAATTATAAGTAAAATTTTGTATAAAACAGATCGAAAGCTAATATAAAGCAGATCAAAAGCAGATCAGAAGCAGATATTAAGCAGATCGTTAATAATTTAAAATACAAACACATGCATACAGCAATCATGAGTAAAAATAATGAATTGTGAAAAGATATTGTAGAAACCAGAGCGGTATTAAAGGAAAAATTTAAAAATATTAAACTTAATGAAATAGAGAAAGTTAATATGTTAGAAGAAACCTTTAAGCCTATAACAAACCCTTTAAAACATATAATAAAAAAACTTGATAAGACAAAAACATCTTCTGGAACAGTACGATCGCCATCATATCAATCACTATATACACCATCTTCTCTATCACTATATAGATCTAATTTAAATCAGAATCTTTCTTATATGGATTATGATGATGATGATAATAACGAAGCTGGTTTTGCTGGTTTTAATGAAGAAAATAGATCTAATTCCAATATGGTTTATGATGGCGATGATTTTGATAATGTACCCTAGAGGGAAGCGAACTGACACCAAAGTAGTCCCGTGAAAGGTCTTTGGTGGTAGAGACCGGTTCTAGTTTGAACACTTTCTATGAATAAGACCTATCACTTTGACATGGGGTTGTCATTGGAGGGGGTCAATTGACACCATTTGACCAGTCACAAATCTATTCTCAATGGACGTGTTTAGTGACAGTTACTAAAATGTAGTATTATTTCAATACGATGTAGTATTATTTCAATAAAACAAGTCCTAGAATTTAATTCAAGAGCCAAATTTTAGAAAGCCACAAAAAATGTATCACACCACCGGTGAAGACTGTACTGTAATTCATTACTTTTTCTACCTTTTTGTTCTTCGTAAACCAGTTACATGATTGGTTCTCCTTTCACTGGTCATGAGTTCTTTCTTTTTGTACCTGTTCTATTTTCACAACTCCCAGGACCAGTCTGTGGGACCAATTGACACTAATTTCCTGCAGGGTATCTAGTTTGGTGAGGTTAAATGAAGAAAATAAATCTAATAATAATATGGATTATGGTAATGATGAAGATATCGATAATAACGAAGCTGGTTTTAATGAAGAAATAGATATAATTCCAATATGGATTATGATGATGATATTGATAATGTATCTACTTTGATGAGGTTAAATGAAGAAAATAAATCCAATTATGATATGGATATTGATGATGATGACCATTGCAATGAAGATAATAATGATAACAAAGTCCAATACCTAAACAACTTAAAAAGAATAAAAACATTTAGCAATAACACATCTACTCTACCTAATATAAAGGGAAAGAAAAATAATATGAAAATTTTACAATCAACAGAAACAACGAAATCATCAAAACCTAACAGTACTAAAAAGCATATTTCACTAAAAACAACAACAACAACATCCACAGCACAATCGAAGAATGATAAAAACCAAAAAAATCTAAAACGAAAGAATTATTCATTGCTTTCAAATTTCGATGAAGATGGTGATAGAAAACGCAACAAAATCACACATTTATTTTCCAAACGTAACAGTAAAACACAATTAAATACCGATAAGAAACGAATTAAATTAAGTAATTCTAAATCAAATGAATCACTTCTTTATGAGAATATTATGTTGTTAATAAATAATAAAATGATTGATAGAATCTATGGATTTAATATAGATCATGCTGGAAATTGGCGATATGAAACTAGGGTAGCCAGATTTTAAATTCGGAAAAACAGTACATTGAATTCAAAAAAACAGTACAATCAAGAAAAAAACAGTACATTTTTTTGACGAAAACATAACTATTTATTTAAATTATTAACCCCCAATTTCACCAAGTTCAGTTATAATTAACTATCAGTTATAGCTGTCAAAACATATTGTTAACTGGAAGTTAAAGTAAATGTTAGTTTTAACTGAACTTGGTGAAATTTGGGGTAAATATTTTAAACTTTTGATTGAATATTCATCAACAATTATATTAAGAAATACACTTAAATTGTGTAACGTCAAAGGAATGATTTCCATTTTATGGCATATCATAAGTATACGAAATTACTTCATTTGCGCTTAAAACGAAAACACCACAAACAAGCAATTGGCCAGGAATATCATTACATTGCTTTAAGCCATATAAGAAAGGAGAAAAGCCTAACTTATCTTAAAAAAATTAACTCAGCGATTTTCTAAACATATTCGTATTTAAAGCAATTTTCACCACACACATATTTGCACAAATCATATAGAATTTGAGAAAATATTTGCTTCCTTAATTAATTTTCCAATTTCAAACAATTTTTAAATTATTTACGGACAATTTTAAAAAGTTCAGCTATAATTAACTATTACTATAACAATAGGTTTTTGACATTTATAATAATAGTTAATTATACCTTAACTTGGTGAAATTGGCCATTAATCTATAAAATCCAAAAAACATAATTAGGTTTATTTTTATTTTACAAAATCTGAAAATAGTAAAAAACAAGTTTCAATTAAATTCAAAACAAAAATTTCTGTCTGTAAAAGAATCAAGTGCAATTGAAAACGATGAATATTTTCAATAACATTTTTGTAAAAATTAACTTATCTTTTTCTTATTTCAAAAGTAGTTTAGGTCAAGGAAAGTGGTCCTCAACAGTATTTGGTATTTTTATAAATTTTGAACTCGGTGAATTTTCCAAATTTGTTCATTATCAATTTCATGTGATTTCGATTTCCAGAATATGCCCAAAAATTAAAAAAGATATAAAAATTAAAGATAATTGTGTTAAAATAACTTTTTATATAGTATTTAAAAAAAAATTGATTTTACTTTTGTCTTTCTCAGGAAGGGGTAGCCATAAATTTCAATGTCTTAAAAATAACAACATGAAAATAAACTACTGCTGCGACCCACCCATTATAATTTAGATTTCTACTGTGTATTTATGAGAATGACCACAGCGTAAAAACTCTTAATGTTTTAGAACTTTTTTGTTTAGGACACAACAAAATTTTTTTAAGCTATGTACTGTTAAATATTAGGATATTATAAAAATATGACTTTAGCAGGGTTTTTTTAATATCTTCAAAAAATCAGTACATGTACTGCTAAAAACAGTTTGTATGGCAACCCTATATGGAACAAACAAACTAAAATTTAATAACGATAACACTTTATATATAGGCGATAAAAAATTGAAATTGACACCAGGATTATTTGAACTATTATTCCACATAAAACCTTTACATTATAATAAAATAGATTTAAAAATATATAAAGATATTCTTATTAATAAAGGGTGGTTAAATTGTAAGGGCCGATGTTGAATTTGAACCACACCTAAACGCCAAGTTTTTTTCCAAATTTTATTTGACATTTCTCCGTTTCAGACTTATTCAATTTGAACCATGGAGAGATACACAATCCAACAACGTGTTAAAGTTATCCAGACTTATTATGAAAATGGGCGTTCAAATCAAAATGCATATCTTGCACTTCGTGATTTTTTTGGTCAATTTGATCGTCCAAATGTGCGTACAATCGCAAAAATCGTGGAAAAATTCGAGCAAACCAGGTCTGTAGAAGATGTGAGAACACCAGTGCATGCTCGTACAGCTCGTACTGCAGAAAATATTGCTGCTGTTCGCGATAGTGTGGCTGAAGAGCCGTCCACCTCAACTCGTCGTCGTGCCCAACAATTGCACCTCTCACACTCGTCGTTGATGAACATTATGCATAAAGACTTGCATTTACACGCTTACAAGGTGCAATTGGCTCAAGAACTAAAGCCTCTTGACCATTCCAAACGTCGTGAATGGGCAGAATGGTGGCAAGAAATGGCAACAGTGGATGATCAATTTTCGAAGAAAATCATCTTCAGTGATGAGGCACATTTTCACCTCAGTGGATTCGTCAATAAACAGAATTGCCGCATTTGGGCGAATGAGAATCCAAGAGTGATTGTCGAAAAACCAATGCACCCACAAAGAGTGACTGTTTGGTGCGGTTTATGGGCTGGCGGCATCATCGGGCCGTATTTTTTCCAAAATGAGGCCGGTCAGGCAGTTACTGTGAATGGTGTTCGCTATCGTGAGATGATAACGAACTTTTTATGGCCCGAATTGGAAGATATGGATGTGGACGATATGTGGTTTCAGCAGGACGGTGCCACTTGCCACACAGCTAACGAAACAATGGCTCTTTTGCGCAACAAATTCAATGGCCGTGTTATCTCACGTAATGGCGATGTCAATTGGCCGCCAAGATCATGTGATTTGACACCGTTGGACTTTTTTCTTTGGGGTTATTTGAAAGAAAAGGTGTACGTCGATAAGCCAGCAACAATTCAAGAGCTAAAGGATGAGATAATTCGGCACATTAACGGCATAGAGCCTCCATTATGCCTCAGGGTCATCGAATATTTGGACCATCGGATGGAGGTGTGCCGCCGTGGTCGCGGCGCCCATTTGGTCGATATTTTGTTCCATACATAATTGAGTAATACCAATATATCATAATAAAATAAAATTACAATAATTTCCTAAATAGTTTGTGTTTTATTCAAAATCAACATCGGCCCTAAAAATTTAAATTTTACAAATGTACACAGACGTAACTATCAGTAAAATAAACAAATTAAAGCAACTAAAGCATTTAAATATGAACGCATTACAAAAAAATTATTCAATACAAAGAGTAATATTCTTAGTAAAGGTAGTGGATTATCCTTAAAATTAGTAGAAAAACGTAAACCAAACTATATTTATTGGGATGATCCTATTGAATTAGTCGATAGATTACGTTTACTCCTTTCATCGGAAGGTGGTGGTCATAATAACCATAAAAACGAGATAATTTCAATTATTGAGGAACTTACAGAGGCTAATATAATTTATTAAAAACATGAGTTTTATAAATAAATTTGGAGGAAGCTCAACACCTAAGTATAAATTTAAAGATTCAAAACTAAGACCAATTCTATTGGTCTTGGTGTAAGCAATCATGTTTTTGATATGCATAAAAAAAGAATATCTGGAGGATAGAAATAAATTGCAAACAATAACTAATCGATATGGTGAACATTACAAAAATTATGCTTGATCAGATGAAAATAGTACGTGTGATCTAGATACTTGTTCCTGTTCCCCGCTTTAAGAAAACAAAAGAATCTGTCTTAGAAGAAGCTAAAGAAATCATGGAATATTATAATAATAATGTATATAACTTAACTAAATGTAAAAATTATACTTTTAATAAAATGAAAACATAAACATAAACATCTATCAAACTATTTGTTTTATTTTCTAATTCACAAACAGTTTCTTTTTTTATAAAATCATATTTCCATACAAACATAAAATAAATGTATCATGTACAAATAAAAAGGGTTTATATTACAAAAAAAGACAATTATGAAAAGGAACAATCAGCAGATTCTTGAATATATTTATTTTGTTATTTTTTTTTTCTTATTTTAAAGTTTTGCATTAGTTTATTTCATTTAATCAAACATCTGTACACCTGCATATATTACTCAAATTTTTTTTGTTTTTACAAGAATTTTGAGATTAGAATTAATTTAAAAAAAAACTTTATGAAATTGAAAATTCGAAAAATAAAAAGGTTTCATATTACACAAAAAAGATAATTATGAAAAGGAGCAATTAGCTGACTCTATAAAATATTTATTAAGTTATTTTTTTGTTTTGTTTTTTTAAGAATTCTAAACACCTACACATCTACATATTACTCAAATTTCTTTGTATTTCCAAGAATTTTGAGACTTTATGAAACTTAAATTTGTTACGTATGTACAATTCATTTGAAAAACAAAAAATATAAGATCCGACATGGTTGCATCTACACACACCCTACTCTTTACGAACATCTAACTAAAGGTTTTGAAAAAGTTAGATGGTTAAAAGAACTATTTGGAGGAGAAATCGAAATATATATAATAAATTTAGATTATTTGAATTGTCCAAATAACAAGACTTTATATAAAAATATTCCTAATATTAATATTTGTAAGAAACATACTAATTTTAATCAAATATGTGCTGAAGAGAATGTAATTTTATTAAGAAATTATGTGAATTTATATTTAAAATAAAGAAAAACCTTACTAATCAATAAAACATTTGAAGTTGATCATTTAATTTTAAGTTGACTCTAAGTCTTTAAACAGAGTACATCCCTAGTACGATTTAACTCAAAAATGATATCATCAGCTGAATTGGAAGAATTATTGACAAAACATAGTAACCAGATTGATAAGGAACATATGGATTTATTTATGAAACTTATAGATGAATTAAGAATTTATAATTATGTAAATAGTCCATTTATTTGTATAAATAATATCATACATAGATATTATTGTGAAAATGTTTATTCCCAATCCTTTAACATTTGTCGATGTCAAACACTTTATAAACAACATTTGTTAACACTTAAGCTTCTTAATCTTTATAAACGTATTTTTAATTTTGAATCTGTAAAATCTGAAAAAAGAAATTCCTAATAAAATTTAAAATAACACAACATAACATAATATTGTTTTTATTTATAGGTTTCATATTACATAAAAATAGATAATTATGAAAAGAAACAATCAGCAGACTTTATAAAATATTTATTTTTTTTTTAAGAATTCTAAACACCTACACATCTGCTCAACTAATACTCAAATTTCTTTGTATTTCCAAGAATTTGAGACTTTATGAAACTTAAATTTGTCACGTATGTACAATTCATTTGAAAAATAAAAAGGTTTCATATTACATAAAAAAGATCATCCGACATGGTTGTATCTACACACACCCTACTCTAAACGAACATCCAACAAAGACCCCGCTTAGGGTTGCCAGACGGACACATTTACACACACACACACACACACACAACCACTTCAGTCACATTTACGCACACACAAACATACACAGACAATAAAAGTGGTGGAGCTTGCAAATCAGAAACCGCAAACCACTACACGATAAAGTCACAACAATATACACACATACACGGCTCAGTGTAGCGTATCAATCGATGAACTTATTAAGTTAACCAACCGACTGTAGGGTGAAAATAAAATTTTGATCGCGAATGCTCACTACGATATCGCCTCCAAGATAAGAAGGGGATAGATAGGGGATAGTTTTTACATGAAATTGCTTGCTGGGTTATACCATGATCCCAAATTTGTATGGAAAAAGTGGTACCGAACCCCTCTAAACATACTACTCAGTTAAAGAACAAAAAAACACCAAAAAGTTCCTTCATAGATTCGTATCTACTCAGGACATTACATGTTGAAATTTATGTTTCTAGGTCCAATAATAAAGAAAATTTAAAAAGTACCAGTTAAAGAAAACAAAAGTACCAAAAGGCCCTCTTACAGATTTTCATTCACTCAGGACCTTGCATACTTAAATTTATCTTTCTAGGTCCAATACCAACGGAAATTCAAAAAGTACCAGTCAAAGAATAAAAAAGTACCAAAAAGTTCACTCTTATATATTCTCATCCACCCAGGACATTGAATCTTGAATTTTATGTTTCTACGTCCAATACTGATGGAAATTCAAAAAGTACCAGTTAAAGAACAAAAAAGTACCAAAAAGTTTCCTTATAGATTATTATCCACTCATGACATTGCATGTTGAATCTTATGTGTAAAGGTTTAATATTAACCATAATTTAAAAAATAAGTCTATAAGCAAACAAACAAACAAACATACAAGCATTTTTCATTTTTATATATATATATTGGCGCCTCCAAATATCCAATGCTAAAGGTTAAAGGGCAGCAGCTTTAACTTTTGTTGTAGAAAGGTGAAACTTACATTTGCTGTAACAGTTTTCTACAAAATATCTGGAGGCGTGAATCAAATGATGATGAAGCGGCAAAGGAACTGCGTTATCTTCGCCCAGGAAGGCTAGCAGCCCTAGCAGCTGGGATTGGATTCTATAGGCTAATAACCTGTTGATCTGAAAATCAAATCTATTCAAGAAAACTCAGAAAAAAGTAAAGAACAAACACTCGAACTCTCGGCAACGACATATCGCAAACGTCCCTGGACTATGATCGCAACGTGGAACATTCGTACTTTAAACGAACCAACCAAATTGGCACAAGTCGTAAAGGAAATGAGGAAATATAAAATACCTATATTAGGATTATGCGAAGTAAGGCTGAAAAATTCTGGCGAACTCCAAACTGACGATGGATACAGACTAATTTACTCCGGGAATGCCGATATGCATAAAAATGGTGTCGGATTCCTCTTATCTCCAACTGCAAAAAATTCCATTTTGAGCTGGGAACCCATATCGGATAGAATAATTCGTATACGACTCAAATCCAAGAGTAGAAATATAACGTTTATTCAGTGCTACGCACCTACAGAACCTGCCGCTTCATCAGAAAAGGATAACTTTTACCAACAACTCGTTAAAACACTAAACGACTCAAACCGAAGAGATATTAAGCTTATATTAGGCGATATGAATGCCAAAGTCTGCTCGACATCAAATATCACCCCACATATTGTGGGAAACCATAGTTTCGAAAAGCGCTGCAACGATAATGGGGAAAGATTGTTAGATTTTTGTGCAATGCACGGTTTCACTATTGGTGGAACAAGGTATCCTCATAAGGAAATTCACAAATATACTTGGGTGTCCCCAGGAGGACGGTACCGATCGCAAATTGATCACATTCTTATAGAAAGTAAATGGCTTAACCTTTTAGCCGATGTCCGAAATAAGCGCGGAGCAGATGTCTTCTCCGACCACATCCTAGTTGTTGGAAAAATATGCCTGCAAATTAAATACAAGAAGAAACTGCAACAAATCAAACGTATTAAGTACAACATAGAAAAACAAACTACTGAAGATACTAGAACGAATTTCCTTTCATCCGTGGAAACTTGCCTTGATGCAAATACAAACCAAAATATATTAGAATCTAACAACAGAACGGAAAAATCCTGGTCTGCACTAGAGAAAGCCGTTGGAGAATCCGCCCATCATATCCTGGGCACCAAGCCACCAAATAGAAGGGAATGGATCAGTCAACTCACATGGCTGAAAATAGAAGAACGAAAGGAGACGCTGTCAAAGATAAATAGCTCAATACAAGGATCCCATGAAGTCGACGAATTAAGAAGGAAATATTCATCATTAAACAAAGAAGTTAAACGTTTAGCACGCAGCGATAAGAGAAAATACATATCTCATCACCTAACCGAAGCAGAAACAGCAGCACGCCACAACAACTTGCGAAAAACATACAAATCGATAACTGCTATTACCAACAGCCGTCCTTCTGCTTCACCTCCACTCTTCTCTATTGACCGGAAACTAATAACTGACCAGGAACTGCAACTAACTAGATGGAAGCAACATTTCGAAAGCCTAGCTCATGACACAGTGACAACGCCACAAACTGTCTCAACACCAAACATTACGCAAAACCACAATATCTCAGAAACTCCTCCATCAATACAGGAAATCCGTTCAGCAATATCTAAACTGAAAAACAATAAATCACCTGGAACGGACAACATAGTGCCAGAACTAATTAAAACCGACCCCGCCTATTTTTCCTCGGTACTTACACCTATCATCGAGGATGTTTGGGCCCAGGGTACTATTCCGAAAAAATGGACAGAAGGACTTATAATTCCTCTCCCAAAAAAAGGCGATCTCCGCCACTGTAATCATTGGCGTGGAATAACGCTACTAAATACAATACAAAAAATCATCGCATTGGTATTGTTAGATCGCTTGTCCCCGCTCGCAATCAAGATAAGAGATGAACAAGCCGGTTTTAGAGAGGGAAGATCTTGTGCGGATCATATCGCAACGCTCAGAATCATCGTCGAGCAAGCGAAAGAACTGGACTCACCACTCTATGCACTTTTCATTGATTTTGAGCGTGCTTTTGACACTGTACATAGAGATAGTATATGGGATATACTTCGAAGGAACAATGTCCCGGAAAATCTTATAGGCATTATGCAAAGCATGTACGAAGATGCGCCTAACTATGTATACTACAAGGGTAAATTCTCTGAAGTGCTTAAGATAAAGCAGGGCGTTCGGCAGGGATGCGTTCTTTCACCACTATTATTTTTACTTGTTCTTGATGAAGTTATGAAAGCAACCAATAATCAGGCACCCCATGGGATCCAATGGACACCATTTTCAAAATTAAATGACCTGGCATATGCAGATGATCTCTGTCTATTGGCCCACAATTTCGAAAGCATAGAAAGTAAACTAACTGCACTAAGATCAAATGCCCTAAAAGTTGGTTTAAAAATCAATATAAAAAAGACCAAGCTTATGCGTATAGCTACTACAAACACAAACAACCTATACATAAATGGAACAGCTATCGAAAACGTAGTTTCCTTCTGTTATCTCGGATGCATTGTTTCGAAAGATAACGGTGCTAGCGATGATGTTGACAATAGAATTAATAAATCCCGAAATGCTATGTCGAAATTGCAAAGTATATGGCAGTCAAACGAACTATCTCAACGCACAAAGATTAAGATATATAATGCGTGTGTCAAATCGGTTCTTTTGTATGGTTGCGAAACGTGGGGCCTTACAAAATCCCAGATAAGAAAACTGCAAACATTTGAAAATCGATGTCTTCGCAGAATAATACGATGTTTTTGGCCGAATACTATTAGTAATGCCGATTTATTAAGCCAAACCAACCAAAAATCGATCACCTATGAAATAAAAAAGCGGAAATATGGGTGGATCGGTCATATACTAAGGTCAAACAACACCATTGCCAAAATAGCTCTACAGTACAACCCCCAAGGTCAAAGGAGGGTAGGCAGACCTAAAAATACATGGCGCAAAACCGTTGAAAGAGAGTTACAACCGATTGGCTATTCATGGGCAGATGCGATACGAACAGCACCAAACAGAACGAGTTGGAGACTATTAACTGAGGCCGTTTGCTCCCAAGCTGGAGATTAGCGGATATATATATACAGAAGAAGATACGAATTTTTTCAAAGCTCGTTTGCAAACAGCAAACATTAAAGTCGCACTTTACATTATTTGGTATAGCCGACGGTTGTATTTTCGCCGCCGTCGTTAAAAATGTTTCATTTTTGGTAAATTTTGGCACGATATGTGTAACTGGCGTTCTCAACACATGCAATGTCACATCGGCTTCGAGTACAATGTTATGACATTATAACGTAACGACGTATTCTAGAATAAAATTTTTCGACATCAGTTGCAGACACACTTTTTCCTCACTTTTCGAGAAACGATTCACCTCTTTCGGTGCGAGAAGTTCTCACTGGAGTAACAGAACATGAGTACAGTGTTATTTTCTTACTAGTGACTGTCGCAATTTTCATTTAAAAGTTATAAAATTTTCAAAAACCCTCATTTGAAGTTTATTGCTAATAGGAATAGGAAAGTAAACTTTAATTAAATTTTTATTATTAAGAGAAAAAGAAAGGAAGTGACAACCTTGTAAAACGAAAAACATAACTATTTATTATCAAAGTTATTTTCGGGAATACAAAGTTTATTATTAATACGATTTCCGTATGACGTGCTAAATTCCCAATTTTTCATATTTGATAAATACACTGAAATTTATTGTTGAGGGAAAGCTGTAAGCAAAGATAAACTCACTGTTTATTGTTGGTGTTTTGTTTAAGCTTTGATATTGTTACAAGTAAGACTTAGAGTGTTTATAATTCTTATTCGCTTTAGGGTTTTATTTCTTTAATATTTTTAGCTTTTCTTAAATTAATAAATTTCAATGTATTTATCAAATATGAAAAATTGGGAGTTTAGCACGTCATACGGAAATCATAACTATTTAACTTGTGTTGTAAATAGGGATCAAAAATGTTTACACGCAAAAGTCTTATCATACATAAAATTTGTATAAACGCAAAAATGGGTGTCAAGGTTAAATTTTTTTTCCCAATATAAACCTTTTTCTAGACAATTTCTGTTTAAGGCAAAAACTTTTAAGCCCAAAAACCGAATTCATTAACACAAAAAGCTTTTTATTTAACATAAAAGTCTTTTACACGAAAAAGGTTTTCCTTCATAGTACCTTTTCAAAAAAATAATATTTTTTTAGTTTTATAAGAAAAAGCTCCCTTTTGCACAAAAAAATTCACAAAAGAGTTTTTTTTAACATTAAAGCTTTCCTGATAAAAAAAAGCGTTCTTAACAAAAAAACTTGGTTTTTAACAAAAAAAAAAATTTTTTTCTTCCCCCATTTTTCAATGTTAATTCAATTGTAAAAATGAGAAAATGTAAAAAACTCCAGGGGAATTTTTATTTATTTATAATTGGGCTGAACTAAAAAGCTAACTTTTCTTCTTCCTACAAAAAAGCTTTGCTTATCAAAAAAGCTTTTTTAACAAAAAGCTTTTCTATGACTTAACCTATATACATCACCTAAGCATTTTCGATATTATTTTTCAATAATGGATACTTTATAATTAAATTGGTTGCAATAATAAATAAAATAAAATAGGTAATAAAAAATTTGGCTACACATTTGTTTTTTTTTATATTGCCCGTCTTTTTGAATAATGTGGAGCAAATCGACAATAATAACAACAATAAAGTTCTCAATAGTATTTTATGATAATAATGTATGGGTTCCTTTATTCACAAAAGCAGTTGTTCTGCTTACAAAAAAGCTTTTTACGTCAAGAGTAAAAGTTATATACTCAGCCATTATTTTTAAAAAATAAAAGCTTTTCTTCACAAAAACTTTCGTTTTGAGAAGAAAAATTTTAACTTATAACAAAAGCTTAATTCTGGCTAAATTATAAAATAAATTTATTCATTTGAATTAAACCATAATAATCACCGTTAAAGTGATTATTGATGGGCTTCAGAAATAATGAAAATTATTTCTTGAATTTTAAAGGTTTAAAATATTAATGCTTTTGCTTTCGTTATAATTATGAACGTAATAATAATCTACATCTCTCGTTTTGTCATAACAACCAGATAAGATTTGCAATCAATTGTTATCCCATCTTAGACAAGGGGGATAAATTTACTAAATACGTTTACAAACTCGAGAAAAAAAATTCCTACATACATACAGCCATGCATAAATATAGCTTTAAAATTGTAAAGACAATAAAGTCAACACTTGAGCAACGTCATGATGTTACGGTTGGTGTACTTAAAATTTTGTTTTTCATTCCAGTTATTCCCTAAACTCGTTGCAAGAAAAACAAGAAAAGTATTGCACTAAACTTGCAACAAAAACAAGAAGAAGTATTTTAGACACAAGTAAAGTTAGTACTGCTATTACAAGCAACTACAAATACTTCTAGCTTGAGGTAAAATGTATGTACAACCATAAACTAAAAGAAATCAAAGGATCTTTACAGATACGTATGTATTCTAGTGCATAGTAATAGTAAAAGCATACAAATCCTAATAACAAGTTGAACTAAGTCAAGTCGAGTAGAGTGCATAACAATGAACTATAGATGATATTGACTTGAGTTTGAATTATTTCTCTGTATTTCCTTCCTTTAGTCATCTTTTCATTTTGTAGTTTTTATTACCAGACAAAGCAAGAAATAATAGGAACAAAATTGTCGTAAATTTTAAAAGTTACAACTGCAGTTCGATTTTTTTATTTTTTTTTTGTTCACCCAGTTAGTAGCTGCAGTGTGGGAATACATGAATAAATACATAACTTCAAGTTTTAGTGTTTTCCCCTTTCTTATACTCTTTTAGCTCTTCTGCATGTCTCACTATTATCAAGTCTAGTAAAAATATAAAATCACAAGAAAATTTATGGAAATACATGTTTTATTGAGAAAATATCACTTTACAAAAGGGAATGCTGCAGTAACATAAAAGGAAACAAATCATAATGATAAACAATCGAACAAAAATTGGTATAAATACTTTACTTGAGCGCACACATATTTAGTCCGTGAGGAAACAACTTTATTGCCCAGTGTACAAAGAAAACGTTGAATTAAATTTCTTAAATATAAGAAACAAATTCCAAAATATTTTACTTAAATGTGTTTTGAAAAGCTTTTGCAACGAGCTTTTAAAAAATATTCTTTTTTATCGAAAATACAATTATTTTTCAACAAAGTAAATTTAGATTAAAGGCTCAGTTAGCCGGGAGTAATAGTAACAGTAACCTTACCGTAAAAATGTAAGACCAATCTATTTCTTACAGAATGAGACGTAACATCTTACTGCTAACTGTAATCGTTCTAATTGCTTTACATACAACAAAATGAATCAGCTGACTTTCAACGTTACTGTTACTCCCGGCTAACTGAGCCTTAAAACCCTTCAAAGCGACGTACTAACGATGTACTTACGTTAATTTTTTAATCCTTTGTTCTTCCAAAATATATTTTATTTTTAAAGCTTTTGTCTTAAGCACACTGTTTTGTTCCAAAAAAATTAAATGAAATTGTGCTTTTTTGATTAGAAACGATTACACAACGTGACAGTTTTTTAAACAAATGTATCTGACACCTTATCTTAATGTAAAATTTTCCGCGGCATCTTTCTTTTTAGAGAAAGATAATAATTAATGGTGTTTTCTTTTCTACAAAAAATGTGACATTTTATTTAAAAAACTGCAATTTAGTGTCTGTTTCTTAAAAATTTAGCTCCCGAAAAGGGTGAGTTTTTTAGAATAAAACCAGCCACCCTTTTCGTGACAAAAATTTTTAAGAAACAGACACCAAATTGCATTTATTTAAAATGTGTTGTTTGTGAGATAAATCAAGAAATGCCAGAGTTACAGTGGACAAAATTTCACAGTTCCTGAAAAATTTAATTACAAAATACTGTGATAACATTTATAAATGATGTAAACTGGCGAAAAATATTATTGTAAGTTAATTTGTCACTTAAAGTGTTAATCAAGGACTTTGTGTGTGTTTGGAGGAAGCATTCGTGTTATTTTGATGAGTCGCCAAACATGAAAAACTTTGTCAAAAGTTTGGGAAATGTCTATAAACAATGCTGAACAATTTTCCTTTATGTCAAACGCTGATCTTATTTGGGTAACAACTCTGCACTTGTTCGATTGTATCATGCCTTGCTCGGAGTTCGAACTGATGATCCGGAATGATTGCGTGTTCATCTTGTTAGGGAGTTATACTTAAAAGCAAAATATATTTTCGAATAGCTTTGATAAGATTGATAGTAAGCTGATTGGCCTGTACGACGTAATTTGACTAACGCCTTTTCCTGACTTATGAATCCCAACAATTGTAGAGGTCTTCCAAGAGGATGGGAAGTAGCCAACTCGTAATATCGCATTAAAGATGAGCAGCAAGATTCTTGAAGCAGACGTAGGTAAGTTTCTTAACATTGAGCCTGTGATGCCATCAGGTCCGCGAGATTTTCTTATGTTGACATTTTCTATCGCTGACTTTACTTGAGCTAATTAAAATTTTATTGGATCGTTAACTGTATCAGGAATAATAAGACGACAGGAACAAGCATGTGCATCATGTGGCGAGAACACTTTCTCCAAGTAGCTTGCAAAGGCGTTTATTTTTTCATTTGTGTTTTTACCCCAGGAATCTAAGTGGAGATTCGTGGGTTATAGGGCATTGCATATATCTTGCAGCCTTCCAAAAGCTGTAATTGGAGTTTTTGTGGCATCTAGGCTGTTTAAGTAAAATTAAATTCATTAAATTAATGAACATAAAAGCCTGAATAAAGGAAACTATAAACTATTCAGAAAATCTAAAGAATTTTCTAAAATAAGTGCACAATATCTCTTAACCAAGAGGTGGTAGAAAAACCTTATATTAAATACGTAATCAGCGTATATCTATCTAAATACATATATAAAACAGGATGTGTGTATGTATGTAACTTAGGGACTCCAAAACCGCTGCGCCGATTTTGATGAAATTTTCAGGGAATCTTCAGAATAATCAGGCGGGTGACACTGTGAAGTCTGATTTTTGATTTCCGGTCTCCTCCGCCCGGGGCGTTGCAAAATCCAATTTTCATATTGCACCACCAATGAATGACATCTATATAATTTGGACGATTTTTTCTTTAAAATGTCCAACTTAGATTTATACGAAAAGAAAATTTTGCCCCGCCCACTTTTACGCCCACTTTTTTCGAATTACCTAAAATCAGAAAAAAATCGATGGAGCCGATTTGACAAATTTTTTTTCAAATGATCGTATTAATCCATTTTAAGTTTTCATCGAAAGAAAAATTTACCACGCCTACTTTAACGCCCACTTTTTCTGTTAAGCGCATAAATTGAGAAAGGCTTGAGCAATTGTGGCAATTTTTTCTTTAAAATTTTTGCCATGGTCCAACTTAGGTTTTTACGGAAAGAAAATTTTGCCCCGCCCACTTTTTTCGATTTACCTAAAATCAAAAAACGGCTCCATCGATGTGACTAATTTTTCTTTTAAATGTTCGTATTAATCCATTTTACGTTTTCATCCAAAGAAAAATGTACCACGCCTACTTTTACACCCACTTTTTCTATTGAGCGCATAACTTGAGAACGGGTTGACCGATTTGGACGATTTTTTCTTTTAAATCATCGCCATGGTCAAACCTTAACGCCCACTTTTTTCGATTAACCTAAAATCAGAAAACGGCTCTATCGATTTGACTAATTTTTCTTTCAAATGTTCGTATCTTTTTAACGGATTTTAAAAATCGAACGCAAAAAATTTTCCTAATTTGGACAGGACAACGTCTGTCGGGTCAGCTAGTAATAAATACATAAGGATTAGTTTTTATGATTTCATAATGAAACGTAAAAAATGTTTAAGAACTTCACCAAAAATACAAGAATTGTAAAGTTTTTGGAAGCCCGTCAGATGCCGTATATATTTAATAATGTGACCCTACTCTACGTTTTGGAGACCGTTTGCGAAATACTGACCGAATAATATAGAAATTGTATAAAAAAGTAGAGCTGATAGCAAAAAAATTAAAAGCAGATCGATGTACAAAAGAATAAGTAATTTTAAATTAAGCAGCATTTTAAAAGCTCCATTTTGTGATGTGTTGTACATTAGGGCTTGAAGCTAATGAATGGGGAAAAATAAAAGTTATTTAACCACATTCCAATAGCAATATTATGTTCTTTACGCCTAAGCTAATAATTATAAATAAATTGGTAATAAAATGTTAAATTAAGTCTTGTTTTTAGCCCACGCCTTACATTCTTAGACCTTAGCATTTTCAAAGGAAACAACTTTTGTTTTTTTACACTTAAAATCAATTAATAATATATTGGCCTGTAGAAGGAAAGATTGTGAGATCGCACTGTCCTAGTTTTTGGAGTATCGATAAGTCTATTGTTATTTTATTTGTATCAGTTTCGATAACACTACGTGACAGTTTTTTGACCAAATGAATCCGAATATGAAGTCAGAATTGTCAAAAGTAGAACAGTTTTTGAGATATTCCAAAATAACCGTTATTTGTGTTTTTAAAAAAGATGATGTGACTGAAATGCAAATATCTTAAAAAATTTCAAACGGATTATGTATTTCTTTCTTTTTAGTGAAGAGAAGTCAATAAATGGCAGTTATAGTAGACAAAATTTTATAATTAAACTAGCGAACCCCTGCACACTTCGTAGTGCAAAAAAGAAAATAAGAAATCCATTCGAATTCATTTAAATCAGTGAGTACTTGTTTTTATTGTAATGCTCTGTGGTACACAACATTTCTTGTTTCCCATTTTCGGTGTAAATATACAAAACCGATGGTGTGACAACGCGCGAACAGGCTGCATACAACTGTCCATGTAAGAAAACTGGATACTCTAATTTCACTCCACAAATTCCTAATGCTTGGCCTTGCGCCTTATCAATAGTAACCGCAACCCAAGCCGAACAGACACCTGAAGTCGTTTGAATTCAAATGGCACATCAGACGGAGTCATTTGGAGGCGTGGAATAAATAGATCTTCGCTTTTGAATTTTCCAGTTAAAATATTAGCTTCAATAACATAAGTCCTAAACCTTTTAAAAGCAAGTCTTGTGCCATTACACAAACGGGGTTGATTGATATTGCAAAGTAAAATAAAAGTGACTCCAACTTTCAATTGGAGATTATGCGGATCCAACGAATTCAAAAACTCTGTTAGTTAATGCACAACATTGGTAACAGTATCCACAGACTTGTACGAAACCAATTCGCCAGCAATCTTTGATTGTATAGCCATATAAATTCACTAACATCTTTGCCGCTAAAATTGCTCTGTCACTCAAATATGTACGGCATGTATATTTTTGTGATATGTTAGGGAACACAACGTTCAAACAATTCCTATGTTGACTGTACGAAATATCAAAAATCATTTGGCAATGTTATCAATCCAGTTTCGCTAACTTATCAACAGATGGATCATTCTGGAACTGAACATAAACGTTAGTAGTGAGTTTCAGTATTTTTACAAATCTCCATAGGCGTGAGGACTTATAGCAAACGTTAATTTCATCGGCAGCTGTCGATCTATAAAATCAAGGCAGCATCAAACAACTCTGAATTACCTCGAAGGTCTTTCATTGTTTTTTCCAATGCTAATGATACCGCAACGTTTCAATAATTTTGCCGTTTCAGATCTTTTTGAAACGTTACATGTGGGAGTTTTATTAACTTGGTAATTCAATGGCAATTCCAAAGCAGAATATGCTGTGCGACCACCATCTAACAAAGTGGCTGCAATGCCAGAAGACGCCTTTCAGTTTCCCAAAATATTAAATTTGCAAAAACTTAAATTTGCAATATTTCCATGCACGAAAAAATACGTGTTTCGAAATGAAACCAGTGTTTACTTAAATGGCTATAACTCATGAAACAATACACATTTGAAGACCGTTGATACATAAAAACCTTGGTATTGACGTCACCTTCCACGCGAACTTTGCAGAAACAAAATTGGTTCACGCATTACAGAGAACATCAATTACTAACAGAATGCAACTTATTTGTATATATATAGATAATTTTTTTTAAGCTTTATCACTTACGACATTAGCCTATTTGAATACGAACAGTTTGTGCCCAATAGGATCCAGATCGGTGCAAAAATGACAAAGTTACAGAAGATTAATTGAATTAACCCACTTTTTGATTTATATCAAATCAAAGTAAAACGCAACAAATAAATCATAAACAAAATCATAAAATTTTCAATAAAGCTTTATTTTGTGTCTCCTGTAAGTCTGTCATTTCTTGACCAATCTTTACTAGCAATCCATGGTTATTTTAGAAATTTTATAACCTTTTAATAAAAAGAAAGAAATACATAATCCGTTTTGAAAATATTTGCACACATCATCTTTTTTAAAAACACAAATAACGGTTATTTGGAAATATCTCAAAAACTGTTCTCATTTTACATAAAGCTGTCAGATTCATTTGGTGACGACTTTGTTGAAATTTTGTCACGTAGTGTAATGAGTTGTTGTTCCAGCTAAGTAAATAATTGGCCTTGCCTAGAACAACACACTCCGTATTTTTTGGTGTAGTTGTGGGAAACCTTGCTTATCTTTGATTCCTACCTTTTTACGCAAGGAATGTTCTGCCTGACGTTTTACCATGCTGTTATCCTCTTTTCCAGGGGGTGGGTCGGGCAGGGGCTTCTTGGATGGGTTATTAGGAGTGGGATTGAAGCTACATAAATTTGAAAACTCGAAAGTAATGATGAAAATCGTTCGTCCCTTACTAGGCACTTTTACCACTATACCACGCCGCTTTTTAATTAAGATTACAGCACGACATATATTCCCTATTAGAAGGCGATATGAGAGAAACAATTTTTTTGGCCCTCCCTATTACATACATACACTTTTAGAATCACTACATTTTAGTTGTATCATATTAGTCCGTACCTAACAATTATAAACATTTAGTGGTTTTTGCTCTTAATTTTCAGATCGTATTGCACTTAAAGCTACAAAATCAAGATTAAATCTAATAGCATCTCAAATGTAGGAACAGTAATTATTTTAATTGTAATAATAGAAATATAGAAAATACCAACAACATGTTAACAAACTTTTAATCTACACTTCAGTATTTCCATAACCTACAACAAGCAAGCAAACTAGCAAGCAACCAATTTAATCCAAATTCAAACAAACAACCAGCCAGCAGGCGAGGCAACTATGCAATCAACCACCGTGCTGTGCTGTACAATCAACAATCATCATTCACAATGAATGTAGTAAATGGTGCAAATTAATACAATTATTGATAATTATATGGAGAGTACTTTGGTGCTTTTATACACATCATCTATTTAGTTTATTCCAATACACTTGAACACGAATTACTTATCAAAATGAGAGCTTTCGAAAACTTTCTACTTTTGTGAAATTAAACTGAAAAACCAGACTAGGGGAAAACAATTTTTCAACTTGATTTTAGTTTTATTTGTTTTTTTTTTTTTTTTGTTTTTGTTATATAATGCTTTGTTTTCTATATTCCTCTCATTTCTGCGATTCATTTCATATTACATTGTGGTGTGGTTTTCACTACTGAGTTTAAGCAGAAAAAAATGGAGTTGGTAAAATTGTAAAATGAAAAAAAAAACGTGAACTTGCCATATGACTTGATGTTGAGATGTGATGAAACGTAAAATACTTGAAACTTTTCAATAGTTTAAAATATTCCCGTTGTATAAATAAACGAACATATTGTTGTAAAAGTACCATGAAATGGCCACAGGTGTATTTAAACAACAATTTTGATTTTTGTTTTCTTAACGATTATTTTTTACGTATTTGACTTTTGCCTTTAGTAAGAATTTGTTATTGTTTTTTATACCCACACCACATAAGTGCTGATGTGTGTAACGGCTGGCTGGCAGGCTGGCTGGCTGGCTGGCTGGCTGGCTTGCTGTCCATGTAACCTTGTGCGCAAAGTACAGGTCGCAATTATGGAGATAATTTGATGAAATTTGGGTCATAGGTTTTTATTGGTACAAGGACCAAGCCTATTGAAAATGGGCCGAATCGTAGGACCACGAGGGAAGATAGGGGGAAATTTCTTCCTCTCACAAACTATCAAACCGATTTTAATAAAATTTAAAACATAGATAGAACCATGTCTATATGGACACAAAATGTAGACATTTTTAAAAGAATTGGACCACGAGGGGAGAAAGGGGCAATTTCTGCCTCTCAAACCGATTTTAATGAAATTTAAATCATAAATAGATCCATATCTATAGGGACACATTAGCTATACAGTTTTTGAAAAATAGGACCACAAGGGGAGGTAGGGGGCAATTTCTGCCTCTCACAAACTTTCAAGCCGATTTTCATGAAGTTTATAAACATAGATAAATCCATATTTACATGGACACATAAGCATGATGTGTTTTTAAATACTGTTGTGTAGGGTATCATATGGTCGAGCTTGACCGACTATACTTTCTTACTTGTTTTATAGTAAAGAAATTTTCTCAACTGTAATTGTGAAATATACATTATATCGATAAAATGTTTTTTTTTTTTGTCAATAGTTTAATAATTGACATACTAATTGGTTGTACATTGTTCCCATAAGCTTAAAGGAAATTCTGGCACAATCTGTCACAAAAATAAACCTTTTTATAAACATAAATCCAAAAATTTCTTAAGAAACAAATAAGAGGGTAAATTAAAAAGGTCGATCTTCACGATATTTGACAAAGCGATTTATTGTTTTATAAAACTATGACTAAATAAATTTTAAGCATTATTTGTAACGGTTTTAGGCGTACTAAAAAACTTTTTTAAGAGTGGGCTTAATATGGGGCCAATGCTAAACTATGAACCGATATTCACGAAATTTTGGTATGATTTCTAATTTTAAAATTTGCGCGATATCTTATATCCATATGTACATTCCGCGACTATTTATGTACGCGTTTGTTACAAAATATGCAATATTTTAGGGATGGGGTTCAGCTTAAGATTCATAACTCTTTATCCATGATTGCAATACCAAACTGTTTAGGAGAACCCAAAACAATTTGACACCAATATTGTTCTTTTCTTTTAAGTCATTCGAAAGTGATCGTGATTTTAACAGATCGATAGTCGGACATACGGACATGCCTAAACCAACTTAGAACTACTGAAGGGTCCATAATAAATATACTTAATGGGGTGTTAGATGAATATTAAAAAACTTTTTTTCACGGAATGACACACTTAGTTAACCCTTATACACCACTAGGAGTGGTAGAGAGTATAAAAATCATTCCATTAAAAGCTGTGTTTAAATGGCTTAAAACACCTTTTAGAAAAACGTTTTCAAAAAAATTGCCAAAAATGCTTTTAAAATGTGGTTCTTTGAAAAAAAAAATGTTTTTCAAAATGGTTTTTATAATAAGTGCTTTTAAACATTTTTGAATAATCATTTTCCTAAATTAACTTAAATTTAAAGGCATGTCCTTAACTTAAACCTAAAATTTATTTTAATCGGACTAACCGCTTGCAAAATCCAGAACTATTTTAATTTTTTTACAAAATCTCCCAGTGTGTTAAGGGGCAATCTTGAGTTTGGCCGTTTTCTGCTGTATGTTTTGAGTTCTGGGCCTTGTCGCGTTATGGCAAGTAAAATAACATGGCCAATATTTTTTTGTAAAACAGTCCAAACTCGCACTCGCTATCCTTAGAGATTTTTTTACGATTTGTTAGAATAAAGCCAAAAATTACAGGTATGAAGGCGAGTTAGAGGATTAATAAGTTCCACAAAAATATTTGCCGTAAACTTTTCAACAAAGTCCCTGCACATACCTGTTACCTCAGACATCGAAAACATCGAGAAAAGTTTTATATACCGATATGCTTTATGAACAAGCAAAAACGGGTGAAACTTCAAACAAGCCTAAAATGAAATAGTATTATTAACTTTTAAAAATTACAACACACGTGTATTTGTTTTGTATTTCGGAAAAAGTTCGAAATTGTTGTACAGGGTTATTAAAGATACAAAAGGTCGATACGCTTATAATATGAAATATAAAATATTCTTTTTATTAAAAACTCAACATTTTTGTATACGAATTAAATACATTTATTAGATAAATATTCATTTATTACATTATTTTAGTTGTTTCATTATTTGCCCTGCAATACTAAAATATTAAGCTGTTTATTTATTTTCTAATAATCATTTTGTAATCACAAGTCATAAATAAATAAAACTAAAACCAAAGCACTGAAAAGAACAAATGCAAAATCCAACACAAAAATTATGAATTACAATAAATTTGGCTGGAACCACAAAAACAGAAAAATAAACAAAAAAAAAAATATGAAACTGAAAACTACACAGAAAACCAAGTAAAACAATAGAAACAAAAATAATGGCAATAATTTGTATAAATATTTCTACTTCCTTTGGCTTGTCACAATTGGCCAACTCTTAAGTTTAATTTTTTAATTCTTTTTTGTGGAGAGTTTCTTGTTTCAGAGTTATGACCAACAACAGTAGGTGTATATTAAACTATAAATTTTAATACAACTGTTGGCTGCTCGGTTGGGTGGTTAGCTAAACTTTAGTTTACTTAAAGGACGACGCAATACTTCAGCAACTGCTGCCACTTACTTCACTTAACTGCAACTACCCCAAAAAGAACTTGTGCATTTAACCATGTATTTATAAAACCCTCGCCCCTTCTGCCCAAATTTTCATATTGTAAATAATTTTTCATTTTTTTCTACACTTGACAATTTTGTATATTGCTCGACAATGTTGCAGCAACAAATTCTCTGCTGCATTTCCATACGGTGTTGGATTTTTAATATTTTGTTTTGAAAAAAAAAAATACTTTGAGCATAACCAGAGAAGAAAGTATGCGACTAGAAATTGCAAGAATTGTTTACCAATGACTATTATGAATTTCAATCTGTTGTTTTTATTCTTTGGAACAACGAGTTTCTATCTTTAGCTCTTTTTGCTTAGTACTTGCAGTACGAGGGAGATTTTAAATTTTGAAAATGAAAAATATTATTAACATTTTATATTATGCAACAAATAAGAATGATTTCCAAAACAAAATCCAAAATAAAAATATTTTTAAAATAAAACCTTTAAAATTATTAAAAATTAAACTATTTAAAAATAATATGAACAAAAGGTGCATAATTCTTTTTTCAGATACAACTTCTTATGTTAACTTATTTATATTTATGATCCTTTTAATTGACAGTTCTATTTTCGATTACGCCTAAATTAACTAAAGCCAAACTGCTTTAAAATGTTGTTAGTAATACTAGACAAATTTAATAATAACCAGGGATGCAGTTGCATGTTTTTCCTTGTAAAACCAATGAAGGCACAACGAATATATTTATCAGTTTTAGAGACTTTTAAGAAATTTGGAATGAATTTGTAAGTGCATATTTTACAGTTTGCAGCATTTTTGCGCATAATTTAGTTAAACGAGCATATTTTTAGCATTTTTTAAGTTTAAAGCCCATATTTTGCCTGTTTAAGGCATATTTGGATACATTTAAATTTTTTTAGATGCGTAAAAAAGCTTTCGCAACAAATAAACATCTTTTTTTCGTAATTCTGGTTAACAGATATGGCTTTTCTGTTTTATATATCGATCTGTATACCCAACGTGTTGCTTAAATGTCGCCATCTACATTTAATTTGTGCTCTTATCTTTTAAGAAAAAGCAGGTTGTCATTACATATACTTGTTATGCGATGTCTATAAAACATAGAAATCTAGACCAATCTTTAAGTATACCGATCGGCTCAGAATCACTTTTTAAAATGCTCTTTCGATGTCCATCCGTCCGTCTGGCTGGTTGTTTGTCCATGTTAACCTTGTGCGCAGTACCAGTTCCAATTTTGTAGATAACTTAATCAAATATGCACGAAGTTTATGAAAATAGTAAGAATCGGTCTATAATTTCACATATTCCCTATAAAAACTTATTTCCAAATCAGACTCTTTGTGTCTGTAAACCATCTAATTATGTTGGTATTTAAATTAAATTTGCCACAAAAATATTTAACTGCGAATTAAATTAATTTCGAATCGGTTCACATTTTCCCAAAGGTTCCTTCCTCAAATAGCTTTAACTTCTTTTTAAATGTAAGCATTAATTAAGAATTTAGCAACCGTCCCTTAAATCCCTTTGAGATAAAAATATCATATGGATGTTAATATCTAGATAATATTCGGTACAAATAACTCTTATATGAAGTTTAACCTCTTAACCCGGAAGTTCGCAGTGTCACCTCATAAGATTTGTGATAGCGATAATGAAAATACCAGAGGCTGGAGATGAACCTGGCGACATCATACTGTATCGATATAAATGATGGAGAGGTGCAGACAGTAATTTATTTATTTATTTTCTTAAGTCTATGGAAAAATCCTTACATACTATTACAAATGGAAAAATTTTGTAAATATAAAAAATACCAGCTTTAGCAATTACATATAATCAAACGATAAGTTTAACGAATTTAAATATGATATAATATCACTCTTTATGATTTTAATGTTTTTGTTAATGTCAATATATTTATATAACTTATTGAAATCATCGCAGACTCTACGAAATGGATCAAACTGAGCAAAGTTTGTAGTATAATATTTAATACTCAGAATGCTATAATATCTTGATAGACGAACAGATACGTTAAGGTTAATTTTTTCCAGAAGGTATTGAGAATTAACGCTTCCGTTTATTAGCTTAAGTAAATAAAGAGCATTTAACATTTTCCGACGACTTCTTAAAGTTGGTAACCTAATAAGTGCCAGACGGTTAACATACAATGCTAACCTTATATGAGGGTCCCAACCCAATCCGCGAAGACAGAATAATAAAAACTGGATTTGAACTGACTCGATTTTGTTAGAGTGAACTGAGTACTGTGGATCCCATATCACCGATCCATATTCAAGAATCGGTCGAACCAAAGTAGTAAACAGTTGCTTGGTAACATAAGGATCTGAAAACTCTTTATACCACCTTTTTATAAATCCAGGGACACCAGTAGCTTTGTTAGTGGTTAACGTGATGTGATTCTTGAAATCCAACTTTCTGTCAAAATGTACTCCTAAATCATTGATGGAATCAACCAATTCAAGTAAAGAAGCATTCATAGTATATAGGCCATTATTTGGTGACATTCTTGAGAATATCATATATTTAAATTTTTTTACATTTAGTTCCATTAAGTTATCACTACAATAAGATGTCAAGTAATTAATATCATCTTGCAGAAGTATTTGTTGATCAATGTTGTTGAATGTAATTAACATTTTAACATCGTCTGCATACATCAGTGTGTTGGAATTTTTCACAACAGAAGGAAGATCATTTATAAATAGAGTAAATAAGAGATGACTGCCCTGAGGCACTCCAGAAAAGCCATCTATGTAGTTAGAATACGTGTTACGGAACTTTACACATTGCTTTGTATTCGTTAAATAAGACTCAATCCATTTCATTATCGAAGTGCTAAATCCTAATCGGTTAAGCCTATGAACGAGTAAGTTATGATTTACTTTGTTGAACGCTTTCCTAAAATTAATGTAAATGACGTCGGTTTGTGTGCCAGCTATAAATCCTTCGGTAACTAAAGTTGTAAATTCTAGAAGATTTGTGATTGTTGATCGTGATTTAGAGTAACCGTGTTGGAATGGAGATAAAACAGATAACGCCGGATAAAATCACTTTCGATCACTTTCTTAGACGAATGTAAAAAAATTGTTAATTATGTCAGTGTCACCTCTAAGTGACACCCCTTAAAACCGGAATTATTAATATTTTTTTTAAGTTTGATTTTTTACTTAAATTATTTGAAAGAAAAATCAGCATTGTTTGCATTACTGAAGGTATAAGAATTGCCAGGTTAACATAACTTTGTTTTGTGACCCGATGACTGCTTAACGTTTCCAAATAGGATAAAATCTCGAAAATTCAAATGAGCAATTTTGGATATTTTTTAATGCATATTTTTAAAACTTTTAGGGCATATTTTTCAGCTTTTACTGCATATTAAATGCGCGTAAAACGCTTTTTTTAACGCATATTTCTGGTTTCTCTGATAATAACTTTTAATTTCCTAATTATATGTACCTGGAGCTTCGTTTAAATCAAAAGGTTGGTGATAGCAAAATTATATAAAATATTGAAGGAATAGGAATTTTAGCAAATGTTTAAAGCGGCCCATATACTTGCAATATTATTGTATATGATATTCGCCATATTATTTCACTTTATTTTTTTATTTATTATTTCACGCACTATGGTTTCATTCATTCAATAAGGCCCGTTTTCACAACTTACCGATAGCTAAAAGTAGACTTTAACCGGCCTTATAAAAAGTGTTCCATTATTAAAACTTAACTTAAACCTAAAGTGAGCGATAAAGTAAATTAAGGTTCATCCTACCTGGTAGGTTAAAGTAATGTTGTAATAATAGAACACCCTTTATAAGGCCGATAAAATCCTACCTTTAGCTATCGGTAAGTTGTGAAAACAGGCCTAAAAAGTGAACATAACCTAAAGAAATAACATAAACAGCATTGTGCAATCTTGCCAACACACTTCATTTTCGTTTCGTTATGCAATAAATATCAAAATATAATTGCACAATACGTAAAATTGAACAATTTTATTGCAAGTGTATGAGCCGCTTAATAAATTACAATTTGACGCAGGTTGTACATTACAAAGATTTTAAAAACTCTAAAAATTATTGCTTATACGCTACAGGTGATACTTCAGAATTATTTTATAATACATATAGGTAGTATCATGTGACGTATGAAGAATATTTATTTAAAAGAATCTTACAGATACTTTGATAATATTGATATTGAAATTGACAATCGATACTGGAGTCTAAAAATCAACGAAAGCGGAATTTGCAGCTTAACTTTTTACTTTATTTGTCGAAAATTTATTTTTAAAGAAGAACGCTGGTTATGTTCTCCTCAGCATAATAATGCTGGAGTCCCACAGGAAAGTAATCTGGGATCTCTATTTTACCTGATATATACTTCAACATCAAACCAACAATTGCACCCAAATATCAACCAACCTTAGCTTATGACACAGATTCTCTAAGCGTCCACGAAAACCACTATGAAGCATTTAAAATAAGCAGTGGAAAATAAAAAATGTGTACATATAACAATTACTTTTCTTCATGCCAGCATTGGCAAACGTAAACTGCAGAATACGATTAAGATCTATGTAATGTTGTTTGTTCATATTTTATATTAACGATACATTCTCTTCGAATGGGGAAAGCATAAATGATATAAATATTAATTTTTTGCAAAACATAAAGAAAACCAAGCGAAAAAGTCTACATCACTATCACAAAAACGAACTGTAATGCCGAGCTCAGTTTATAACACTAATGATCAGTATACTCTGACAAATAATCATAAAAAGATTCATTCTTGAACCACGCTACCAAATTATCCAAAATTACTTTATAGACGACTTCGCAATTTTCATGGCGCCCAACACATATCTGAACGGGTTTGTTAAGAAACAAATTTGCCGCATAAAGAGGGATACCAAAACACAACAAAACCTTCAGACCATTTAATGCGGTTTGAACGTATCATGCGACATGATTTATTAAAAAATAAATCCGAAACTCGCGTTACGGTTAATGGAGATCGTCACCGTATCATCATCCATGATGTTTTGTTTGAAAATTTAGATGATATTGATACGGGTAAATTGTGGTGCTGTTTAAACATAATGCATTACAAATTTTAAATTCACTGCAATAAACAGTTAAAATTTTACTGTTTTTTGTAAAAATTTTCCGTAACCAGTAAAATTTCAGTCCCCAGTAATATTTTAAAAATTCAGTAACAATTAACATTTTATTGGTTACTGCATAAATCGCAGTATTAAGTTTTTTTACTGATCACTGAAATAATGCAGAAATCTGTTAGTTTTTACTTATTACTGAAACAAAAGCAAACGAAATATATTTTATCTGCAAATTACGTAAAAAATTAACTGATAATGTTTTCAATAAAAATTTCAAAAGATTTTGTTATTCGTGCTTAATTCCCAGTTTTTATTCTTGACAAAAACACTTGAAATTTATTGTTGATGGGATAAGCTATTCCATCTATTCCATCTATTTTCAATAAAAGTTTTTTTTTATTAAAATTATCGTACAAAGTGAGTACTGATTTTTTCAGTAATCAGTAAAAACTGAAATTTTTTTCAGTAAGCAGTAAACCTTCACAAGATACTGCTTTACATAATGGGGTTAAAATATAATTCATCACACCGATGTATGGTTTTAGCACAATGGCGTTACGTGCCATATCGCGACGCCAACCATCGACTTATCGAACTCAACACATGGCGATAATTAGTTTCCGAGTAACCAACCTGTCAACGCGTATAGAGCCAAAAAAATGTGTAATGTGTACGTTTTTATTCGCATTCACATATCTTAAAGCTTAATTGTTTAAGAAACATTATAAAACTACATAAAATTTTAAAGAAATATCGAGACCATAAAACAACAACGATCTAGTATTGTGGTTATTTTGTTGAACTATTTATGGTTTTTAATCCAAATTTTAAATATTTTTAATTAGGCTTAAGTTCATGAAATTTAATTTTTATTAAATTATTTTTATGAAGAAAGGAATTTTACAACTTGAAAATTAATCAAAATTGTTATTGATAATCTTTCATTCTTGACGTGGCTCGGGCTCGAACCCTGGCCGCCAGGCCACCATGACATGTTTCGATCGCAACCACTCGATCTCCTCAGATGGATTTGCCGTCTTACACTCGCAGCCATCGACGACTGCTGACGTCACTAGTCAAACATCAATCCTTAAACCAAATTGTATTTTAACATTTGGTAGATCGAAATTTGCTTTCCTGAATGATTATCCATTTTAATTGATTTTACATGTTTTTTCCTTTACTTCTGTTTTTTCGTACTTTCATCAAGAATTTTTCTTGAAGTCCAAGTACATTTTTCTATATTGCATGTACTTTAGTTACAAATGTAACCTTTTTGTCGCGATATTTTTAAAGGAAATTGTAGCAGAGTGAATTGAAAGACATGAAAGTATTGTAGAAAAACTTAGAAGATTTGTTTTCGTTAGGACATCTTATCAATTTTCGATGAAGAATTACCTCACACCGCTTGAGTATTTAAGGAAAAAAATATTTTAGAGTGACTTAGTTAGAAATGCTTTTCTCTATAAAGTGAGAAAAACATTCTACATTTTAAACCATAACCCTCGTAATAACTACACTTCTGCATAGTGTCAATGTTAGAGAGTCCCATTGTTTAACGGAAAAAATTCGAGGATATTTATACAAAACAATAAAGAAATTTTATGGAGAAAAAAGTAATAAAATACCACAAAAAATATATTTACTTCTTGTATTTGTTTTCGAGTGGTGAATCTAATACCAAATACGAATAATAATAAAATATGACTACACAAATTCAAAAACAACCGCACAACAACAGCTCAACGCTATGGGTCGAGTGGTTGCTTGTTGAACTTTGTGACACAACGTTTTAGGAATTTTTGCATGAAGAGAAATGAAAATTTTTTGTATAAATTAAGTTGAATTTTAAGTAGGCCCTGAGATTAAAAAGAAACATGGTGAGTGTTCAGTATAATCTCTTTAATTTTCATCTTTTATTTAAAAGAGTATTTTATTAACACTATAGAATTGAGTTTTCAAAATAGAACATTATTAACAGAAAAAAATAAATTTAAATGTTAATAACTACCCCAACAGGTTGTTTCCTTTTTCTTCATATTTTTTAATTTTAAAAATTTGTTTCGGTCAGCTTAAATCTAAGGCTCCGTGACATTAGATCGTACTTATCGCTGGTTATTCCATGTGAAAAAACGATTTTTCAATCCTGCTGACTAAAAATAAGCAATTTCAGCGAAACTTTTTGAAATGAAAGCATGAAAAAGTTAACAATTTCACAAAGAAAATTTAACGGATATCCGCAGTAAGGGCCAGAATTAACCCTTATCTTGTACTAAAAATATTAAAAATATAGTTGTGGGTCAATATTGCCGAAAATATCAAGTTAATTCATTTGTTAATTAAATATGTATATAAATACAAGTTTGGGAATGATTTCTATACACATTTCTTACATGCCGTACATTTGTTTGAAAATTTGTTATTGACTTCATAGTGTTGGTCAATTTTCAGCCATGTGTACAAAATGCGTAACTTTTTTGGTATAGACATTACAAAAAAGCATTAAAATTAAATATTTTATATTGTATATTAGAGTTTACCATCAATTGAAGGGAAAATTTAAATAGTTATCTGTTTCATAAAAGTAGACCAGTTTTGTGCCAGGTTAGGGTAAACAAAATTTGGTAAAAATATGAGCTCGATCGGTTGAAAATTGCCGTGCCGCACGCGTATTAAAACCTGTTAGGATGAAATTCGGGCTAAATTGAGAGAAAAACGCCCGTTACTACTGAGAAGTCACCTCTTGAGATGTAAAATTTATGAGCAATCCTCATTATTTTTTGCATGCCCAATATTTCTCTACAACAAACTTATCCTCCATCTCCAACCCTTCATCTGGTCCCCACACGAAAAATTTAATTTTCTCGAAAACCGACTCCAGAACAGACGGGCGGACAGCCAGACGGACATGACCCCAAGTTTAAAAAACGGAATTGGATTGGATTACATGCAATTCGGTTTCGTTTTTTTTTAATTTTGGACTTCATGTCCGTCTGGCTGTCTGGTTTTTGGGAAAATTAAATGTTTCGCATGGGGACCATATGAAGGGTTGGAGATAGAGGATAAGTTTGTTCTAGAGAAATATTGGGGATGTTCATACATATTACATCTCGAGGGGTGACTCCTCAGTAGTAAAGGGCATTTTTATCTCCATTAAGCCCGAATTTCATTCTTATATCAAATTCCGTTTTTTGTTAAATACTGATGGACGCCGAATATAGTGTGTGAGCAATGAAGATGAAAATATAGTCGTTTCACAAAATCCTTAATAAAAACTTTATTTTTCATCCGATTTTTTTCAAATCACGCTTAAAATGTTGGTAATTAAATATACACAAGATTTACTAAATCATTATCGTTTGGCAAGAAGAGCAGTTCTATTTAAAATAAGACAAGATAAACTAACATACTATGGTAATAAATTTCAGACCGCATTCAACACTAAACAAAAATGGAAGCAAATTCGTGAAATTGGTATAGTTGGTACACGCGCTAATGTTAGTTTGATTGATGTTAATGCATTGAATCAAAAATGTACTAACATTCTGCAACCACCGGTACAACTTGATTTTTATGACGATATTGCTTTAAGTGATTCTGTAAACCAGTTTAGCTTTCAATGTTTAAATGTTTTAAATTTTTAGCCGTTGAGTCAAATTCTGTCGGTCTAGATGACATTCAACCTCGTTTTATTAGACTTATTTTACCATGGATAATTCGTGACGTAAACCACATTTTTAATACGGCAGTCACCACAAGTACTTTTCCATCTGGCTGGAAGTGTGCGAAAATTATTCCTATACCCAAAGATGGTAAGGAATACAGGTCAATTGCCATTCTTCCCTTCCTTTCTAAAGTTTTCGAACGCCTCCTACATAAGCAGATCTCAAAACACATATATGATAATAATCTTTAAACGGACCGTCAATCTGGATTTAGACTTTAGCATAGCTGTACTACAGCCTTAACCGAAGTTGTTGAAAACATCCGATGTAGTTTGGATGATAACAAGATAGCGTTCTTGATTCTACTCGACCACTCTAAGGCCTTTGACACCGTTTAACACAAGATGTTAACTATGAAACTTGCAAGAATGTTTAACTTTTCAGAAACTGCAACAAAATTAGTTGCTTCATATCTAGGTGATAGATCCCAGATAGTTGCCAACAATGGTACCTTTTCTAGGCCTTTGAGTACATTGAGAGGTGTTTCCCAGGCCCACTTTTGTACTCGTTATATGCTAATGATCTTCCCTTGCAAATAAAATACTTGTGTATACAAATGTATGCGGACGATGTCCAACTTTATTTGAGCTGTAACAGAACATCAATTCGTCATGTAGTGAATAAACTTAATTACGATCTGTACATGATTTTTCAATGGGCATCCGCAAATGGATTACGACTAAATCCAAACAAGTCAAAATGTCTTATAATCGGTGCGAGGTCTAACACTGACATTATAAATGACATTAATGTTAATATTGATGGTACTCGAATCGAACTAGTACATACAGTAAAAAACTTGGGTGTTACTTTTAATCGTACGCTTACTTGGTCGGATCATATTAACCAAGTATGTGGAAGAACGTATGCCATGCTTAGAAGCCTTTGGTGTAGTCAACATTTTACTCCACAGAGGATAAGAATAATGCTAGCCAAATCGTATTTAATACCAACACTTTTGTATTGCTGCGAAGTCTTTGCTGCTTGCAATGCCACTGACAACGGTAAGCTTGTTACAACATTTAATAACATCACTCGTTACATTTTCGGCTTACAGAGATTTGATCATGTATCTCCATATTCCAAACGTGTTTTTGGCATGCGCTTTGATGACTTTCTCAAGTTAAAAAGTTTAGTCTTTTTGCATAAAATAATAGTAACAAAAGAGCCTAAATATCTATACAACAAGTTAACATTCACCTCATCCTTAAGAAACAATAGCATCCGCACCTTTAGATTTCGCAAGAGTGCTTCTTATAACCAATTTTATATATCCACAATATACCTCTGGAACCATCTTCCCACTAAAATACAACTCACCCGCAACGCATTAAAATTCAAAAAATTGTTAACAACTCACTTTGCTAATAACCAGAACATTTAGGACGTAGATATAAGTTTGTTTTAAATTTTGTGTTTGATTATTTTTATTTCTTAAATCATAAATAATTTAAATGTTAAATGTTTATTTATAATGTTAAATGCTAAGTTTAAAAATTGTTTATGCAAACCATGCCCTATAACGTATCTGATTCTAATGCTGTAATTTAGAAGATATTGTATCTTGTTGTGTTAGAAAAGCAAATAATAAATACAAATACAAATACTATTTGGTTAAAAAATAAAACATTCCAGATCTTTCATGTGCTATTTATCGTAGCAATTTTATTCATGATTTTTATACTCTCCACCCCAATTAGTTGTGAAAAGGGTATATTAAGTTTGTCTTTCCGTGTGAAACTTTTTTATTATTCATCTCAGACCCCATAAAGTATATATATTCTGGGTCCTTCAGTAATTCTAAGTCGATTTAGCCATGTCCGTCTGTCTGTCCGTCTGTTGAAAACACGCTCACTTTTGAACAACTCAAAAGAAATGAACAACTTTGGTGCCAAATTGCTTGTAGTTATCCTAAGCAGTTTGGAATTGAAATCCAGCAAAATCGGTTCAGTAGGACCAGAGCTATGAATCAAAATGTGGTACCACCACCAAAAAAAATTGATAATTTTGTTACAAAAAATAACATAAATGCCGGAACAAGGCACGGAATGAGATAAGTTTTTGCAAAAATTTGTTTTATTTGACTGGAAATCACGCTGTTAAATTTCGTGAAGATCCGTCCATAATTTACCCTAAGCCCCATATAAACGCTACTCCCGGAAAAAAGTTCAGTACGCCTCAAACCGTAAAAAATAACGCTAGCGAAACAAAATTTGGTACGTCACAGTTTTTTAGGACTAGAAATAACACTGTAAAATTTCTTCACGATCCGTCCATAATTTACCTTAGGCCCCATATCAACCCTACTACCAGAAAACAGTTTAGTACGCCTAAAACTGTAAAAAATAATGCAATAATAACAAATTTTGGCTCATCACAGTTTTATAGGACTAGAAATGACGCTGTGCAATTTCGTGATGATCGGTCCATAATTTACCCTAGGCCCCATAGAAACCCTACTACCGGAAAACAGTTTAGTCGCCTAAAACCATAATTAATAACAAATCATCACAGTTTAAGATAATAATAACATCATACAGATATTACTCCTTAAACATTCGAGCTGTGGGTGGAGGGTTTCAAAGATTTGGCACAGCCGAATATAGCACTCTAACTTGTTTTTGTTTGCATTTGTTGAGTGTGAAAATATTGTCGTTCCACAAAATCCTTAATAAAAACTTTATTTTTCATCCGTTTTTTTTTTTCAATATAACGTAGAATAAAAAAACGAAATAAAAATGAAAAATTTTGAAAAAAAAACGTAAAAAATAGGCAAAATGTTCAGCATATTAACGGAAAAGGCATTCAATTACCTTTCCAACGATGTGCCATTTATTTCGATCGGACTTTTTGGTTGGGCTCCAGAAGGGTTTGAGTGGCACCATACACCGAAAAACACAAAAGTACCGTTATATAAAAAAGGGTACTTAGGAAAAAAAATTACAGTGTTTTTCGTGTTCAGGAGGTCCCAATTAACTTATCTAGGCATGTGGCGTTCTTGGTACTTTTCCAAACTAAAAATTTGTAAAGCAGTGTTATTAATGGTAAGAGCTGTTTCGCTATTGCGCATTATTTTGTTGGTAGTTTATGGATGCATAAATATGTTAACAATTATGTGGTCTCGTAGTCAGTAGAGCATTGTTACAAAAGTTCAATGCTTCGTTGTTACTGTGTGCTTTTTCCGAACATAATAATGGTAATATAAATAACGATATGTATGTATATGTAATGGGGTATTCATTTAAACGGGCTTTTGCTTTAATCGGTTAATCATTTGATTATTTAACCGAGGTTTTGGTTTAATCGGTTAATAATCGGTAAATTTTGTTTTTGATCGGTTAACCGAGTAATACATTTTTTTTTTTTTTTTAAATAAATTAAGTAATTTAAGTTAATAAAAATGCATAAATTATTTATTCAGTTATGTGATGGAAATCGATTTTAAAAACGAAACGATTTGAAATCGAAAATACCGTTCTCAGTATCTTTTAAAACGGATTTTATTTTTAGTCTTAGTTCTTAATATACGTTAACTGAAGTGTATTCTGAACGAATATTTTAGAAATGGATTTTTAAATCCCTCGAAATTCATCACACCTTTTAAAAGCGTTCGTTTTGAAATCGATCGATTTTTATCACATACCTGATTATTTAGAGTTTATTAGTAAAAAAAACAATAACATAACAAATCTTTAGCTAAAATAGGCAAACAGGAAAGGCAAACAGAAAAATAGTTAATAAATAGGTAATACATATCATTTAATATGTAATACATATTATTTACGTGAAATCATTTTATTAGTTATTTTAATAATTTTAGGAGATTTAAAAAAATAATCTTTCATAAAAGTAATTTGGTTTGGATTTTTTTTTTTTTTTTTGCTTTAGTTTTGACAAAGCTTAACTTGGAGAATTTGTTTTCACTTATCGAAGATATTGGAGAAATCGAAAGCAACCCGTAATACTGAATATCTAATTTCTCAGTACTTTTCCAGGATTTCTCTAAACATATAAAAGTTTCCATTATGCCATAGAGTCCTGTTTTTTTTTTTTTTTCAACACTTCTAATTGTTTCGATGAATTCTGTTAAAAGACTGATATAAGAAGAAATGTAAAGAAACAAATTACGAAACACATACTTATTAAAAGTACGTGGCAGTAAACACTTATTTAACCCATTTTTCGCCTTTTACTGTTGATCGAAAAAAATTGAAGGAAGGATCTTGTAATTTTAGTCACCGGTCGTCAAAAAATTATTTTAAAATGAAGATCATTGAACACCTTCTCTATTTGTGTAAAAAAATATATTCTTAGCAAATACCTTTTGTATATACATAATACGAAACAAATAATATCAAACACAAAAAATTTGTTATAATACTTAAAAAGATTTAAACATTTTGTTACGTCGGTTAATCGACTGAAATTAACCGGCTTAATTGTTAATTGTAAAAAGCTAATTTTAAATTAACCGGTCAGGTAATCGGGTAGTAATTAATCAGTTAACCGATTGACGGTTATGGGATAGTAGTACATTTTGAAATAAAATCTGATGAAGTTAGTTGCTATGCTGACTTATAATACGGGTAATTATAAATGATTTAAAAAAAAGTCTATCAATGATATAAGAAATACAGAAAACATAAGACACATTGAAACATCGAAGATGATTTAAATAATTTGGAAAAAACAATGAAAAGAAAAGAAAAACCTAATATGTTTATTAATGCTATTTGAAATGTATCGCCAACGTCAAAAACTTATAAAAGGGATTTCTGTTTTATTAAAAATAAGAAAAAGAATCGTCTACAAGCTAAAAAAAACTTGATTGTCTATGATAACATGAACAAATTAACTAAATATTCTTTAATGTAGGTACATAATATAAATTTCATATCGTTCATTTACTTAAATAGCGACATAACTCAAAAAAATAAATTGGGTAAAACATATATATTATTACATATCATTTGTGCAATGGCAAGACCGATTTGGATTTGGCGGTTTAACGAGTCTTTTTTATAATCAATAAATCAAAATCAAAATTTGCAATAGAATGCTGTATGAGTAATAAGAAGCGCCTTTAAGAATAAATACACACTTTAAAAATAATGCAGCTAGCTGTGACAAATTTGTTCAGTCATCTTAAAACCATTTTTTAAACAGACAACATATAAAACAAAATTGCGTTGGCGGATGATTCAGAAGGTTTTGATTCCCTAGTTTTTGAAATGATAAGTATTGACGCATCATTATTTTTTTTTATTTTTGTTTTGCTTTTTTACGTTACCTTTGTTACATTATATACATGTGTACGTAGATAAATACATATGTTGAACTCAAAGAATAAATAATAATAAAATAAATAATATTATTTTTAATAACGTAAAACAAATGGATTTATATTAATAAATCAATCAATGTATATCAAATTAAAACGTTACTCACTAATCATCATCGCACAGCTTAAACGCCTGAAGCTAAAAACTTGAAATTTTGACCAAATCGATCCACTAAGACGGGCATTTTGAAATTCGTAAGTTAAGGGGGTAAAAAAGAGTAAAAACGGTAAAAGTCGGTAACCTTATATTTCCAAAACTAAAAGATATAAAAAAAATGTAATACCTATCGTTGATCTTTAGAAAAATAAGTGGACAGGTGTCTGGTAGCTTCTTGAAATTCGGCCCTATTAGGGAGTAAACTCGTAAAGCCTGAATTTTGACACCAAATCTATCCTTTGAACTTATAAACATAGAAACTAAGTAAATACGACATTCAAAACTTATCAAAAAAAATAAGAATATGAATTAGGTGCTTTTTCGAAATTCGAACATTTAAGGGGTGAAAATCGTAACTATTTTTGGTACTATTTTTACAAAACAAGTTTCTCCATGCATTGATATATTCATACTAAATTATGGGCTGCCACTACAATATACAATTTATACCCTTCACCACAGGTAGAAAAGGGTATATATGTATAAGTTTGTCATTCCGTTTGTAATTTCTACAATATTGATCTAAGACCCTATAAAGAATATATATTGTGGGTCCTTATGAGAAGAGAACTTGATGTAACCATGTAATGTCCCTCTGCCCCGCCCCCCTTTCAATTGTTTACATATACTAGCATAATGCCCAATATGATTTTCGTTATCACCCTTCTTTATTTTTTCATATATTTAACGAAATAATTTTAACAAATAGAAACTAGGAATTTTTGTGTTTTTTCCTACTTAAAAACTTGCCAAAAAAGATAAAAGAAAACAAACAAACACACATCCATGGCACAAACTATTTTGGTGAATATATTTCCCTATTGCGGTTCACAACTCAAATAAGTTGATTTGCAATTTTTTTATTATGGTTTACAACTTTGCTATTGCGGTAAACAAAAACATCAAAAGTAATTACAACTCAACCGTGTTGAATTTTGTGAACAGTAAACGTGCCATATTTCATTTTAATGATATTCAATTAACGTTCCTTCATGGTTCAGTTGTCTAGGGGGTGTGTTAAGTTAGAAACTGAAGGTTCCCTGGTTCGAATCTTGGTTTTTTAAAAAGAAAATTTTATTTTTTTAATATATTTATTTTTTTATGTTCTAAAAACGATTTAAAAAAAATATTTACCAGTTTTCGCTTTTTAAATATTATTAATAATGAAGTTTTAGGTATTGTAAATATGTATGTATAGGTATGTAAAAATGATATAGTTTTTGTCTAGTTGCTCTGTATTCTGCTCGCACAATGGTGAAGGGTATATAAGATTCGGCACAGCCGAATATAGCACTCTTACTTGTTTTAATTATCGTTAATATTGGACCTTAAAACATAAGATTCAACATGTTTGGTACTTTTTGTTCTTTAACTGGTACTTTTTGAATTTCCGTTAGTATTGGACCTAGAAAGATAAAATTTAACAGGCAAGGTCCTGAGTGAATGAGAAAATAAACTTTGGCATACAGATATATCCACGAAGAAAAAGGTGATGCTAACGAAGACGCTTATATGTATGCATATATTTCTTTTGATAGAAAATTATGTATTTTATTTTGAAGGAAATGCAAGGATTTTTGGGGGTAAGAAAATAGCTGTTTTGGGGATGAGAAATCGCAAATTGGTGATAAAGCTTAAAATAAAACTTGGAACCCTGCATAGATATATCCCAGTAAAAACTTCGCCTACAAAATAATGCGTTGAGTAATCAGAAAAACATTAGAGCACTACTTACAATTCTACTGAAAGAACCAATTAATTTTACATGAGATGTCCCAAAATGAGCGCATTCAAAAGTAAGCCATTATTTTTTTACTTAAACACATCTAGAAAAAAGTAGTTGTAGAAGTTCTTATAGATGTAGTTATAGAAGAAAGCTACTTAATAATGAGTTAAAGAAGCTATTCTTTTTGAAAAAGTAGGCGAAGTTTTTACTGGGATAGAGCAGCTCACCGTATAAGCAATGTACAATAATCACTGTTAATTAAACATTCATTATACGCCACATGCGACTACAAAAATGATTATACTGACATAGAGCAATTCCATATGAAAGCGATCACCTTTTGGACGACCCCTCTCCGATTTTAAAATAAATAGTCTCAATCGATTGCCCAGCAAAAAATAATGTACCTACATATTTTTTTTTTTTATAGTGACTGGTTTAGTGGTGGTGTACACCACTGTCATGTGACAAAATTGAAGAATTCTTCATAAGGGACCTCATTGAAAGTTGTTTTAAAAAAAAACTACTAAAGCGATCGCAACGAGTGATAGCCCGTTGGAAAGGTATTGAATCAGGCTTTAATTGAAAAATAAAATTTTCCTAATTTTTCTTAGAAATTTACCTTTAAATTTTCCCATGAAAATTAAATTTTCCGATTTTCCACAGAAGCTCCTAAATTTTCCGCCTAATTTTTTTTTTTTTTTGGATTCCTCATAATTTTTTCTTTAAGAATCAGCAATAAAAAATGGGCCCCGACTCCTTGTTTGGACAGGAGAAGAGCATTTAAGAGACCACCTTGTTAAAAATACATTTTAAAAATTATTTTACAGTTAAAAATACATTTATGAAGAAAACATCTTTCTTATTTTGCTGCTTATACTTAATTACAATATTTATTAAAAATTTCAATTGTCTTGGCATCATTATAAAATTAAAGTAACTTTAAATTTAGCACGTCGGCAGACGAAGAGTACCGCTTTACATTAATTGACATATCAGAAATATTTGGTATGAAGCAATGAAACTTTTGCGTTCCAGTTATAGTTTTGACATTATTATATCTGTTTTGAATTCGTCGCTCCATGGCATCGTGTTCTTTTTGAGTGCATAAAACTGTGTTAATGGCAATTTCCTTGCTTTGAATCCACGAAAACAAATGTTGTACATTTAAGATCTGGTTAGTATATGGCCTTTGCAAACTTGCCTTAGTCGCCATGCGTTTTAGGGTTCCCCCTAACGCATCGCATGGGCCCTTACCGTGGGACGTCGCGAAAAAGTGCCACTCGACCTTGCAGTTTTGTTCTTCTTCAATTATGCAAAGATTGTAAAAATTTTTTTTATTCTTGTACTGAGAAGCCCAAAAAATGCCAAAAATAATTGCCGGTCTGAGAAAAACGTTACTTTGTCGATTGCATCGAATTTTGATCTTAAGAATTCAAACAGTTTCATTTGAAATAAATAAACGGACACATAATTATGAGCTAAACTCTCCGCGACAACAACAAGGCTTACGGTCTGTAGTTCGTTATCTTCATTTTGGGCTAATTTCTCCTTACTTTCCTTTAGAAATTTCGATTGCATCTCGGATATGAAATGGTGCGCCTTCAGTTCATTCAACTTGAATCCGAATTCCTCGATGAATTCCGGAATCTGCTTTACCACATCTCAAGGCAACATCTGCCGCTGCTAATTATCCACTGTTTGAAATACACCTCCTGAATTAACAGCTGTTCAAACTTTTCCGCCAAATATTGCTCTAGCTCGTCAATCTTCGGACAATTGTCGCATTTGGACAGATGACAATTTTCCGTGGGGTATGCGCACAACGACTTCGACAGGAGGTCCCTATATGTTTCAATTTCACCGTGAAATACTTTCAATTTCTTGCATGGAAAGAAAATTAATTTGATGTTTTGATGAAACATGCAAACGCAGACTGAATGCGTTCCGTGCCTGTCTAATGCCAGCACGCATTCTTTTGGTCGTAGGATGGCAAACTTAGAAAATCCCACTTTTTCTGCTGGGTATTTCTCATTGAACTGATGGTATGCTTCGGATAGATTGCATAATAATAATCTGCGCTGCTTGTGTACTTTTTCTCCATCTTCACGTGTGATAACATAGTCACGTGTACCTGGGCAGGCGCGGCTGTTGTCATCATTGCAGTAAAAATCTTGAATCAATTTCACCGTTGCTTCGCTGAGGGTCCTTGAGCCAAGTTTCTTGGTGGGAGTCGCTAATATGCCCTTCTGTCGAACTAATTCTTTGCTTCTTCTCGCGATGTAAAAAGATGTTTGAAACTGTTCAGAAATCTTGCGTATAGACCATGATTGAGGTAGCACAGATAAAATGAGATATTTCTCCGGAAAAGTGGTCGCTAAATTGAATTTTCTTTTCAACTGCTCAATCATTTGTTTGCCGTCATCAACGTCATCTGCTTGACTGCATTCGTTATCAGAGCCTTCATCAAATATTGTCGCGATTGCACTCATAACAGTAGTATGTTATTGCCCGTCCTACGGCACTTTTTCCATACAAATTTGGGATCATCCCTAGATGGGAGTATGTACACATTTCTAATAAGAGGAGGTATAAATATGTTGTATTTGGATCGATAGAAAATATGATTTATGCCTGGATTTGAGTAAGTAGTTCTAATTGTGTAAGCAAAATAATTTTTATTTATCCGTCTGTCCGTTTGAATGGCTGGTTTAAAAATAAAATAATTTGTGTTTGCATCTTTAAAATTTTTTTTGTATGTAACAAATGAGAATAAGTTAAACCCGTGTTTCCATCCCTGGGATGAAACTTTTTTTTTGTAATTAAACCTTTTTAATTTTCGAATGTGGGATGATGCCTACGCTACGTTGGTTTGAGTCGGCATATATGATCGGTTGGTCGGTTTGCTACGGTCGAGTTAATTAAGGTCATTAATTCATCTTTTGCTATATGTGTGAATGTTAATGCAACACTAAAATGTTTAAGTCAATTTCTTATTGGAATCATCCCAGCACTACATTATATGTCTTATGAGATGACTGAGCCGTATATGTGTGTATATTAGACTACCTGATCCATTTTAATTAAATGGACTACTCCCTGGACTGGTTCCAATGTAATGCAAGCATGGACCATATCATTCTTAAAAATTGTTTGTAGTAAGACGACATGTCTTCGATTTTTAACTACTTGTAATCCACAGCTGGGTTATATGGTCCTGCCACAGGACATCGTAATGTTAAATAGACCATGTTTTTACCTACGTTGGGGTTTCTTTTGGACTAGTCCTAGTCCCTTATGAGGCTTTATTTTACACGCGAGTTTGAACTAGTCCTATCATTTGCAGGGTTGCAATTTGTTAGCACTTCCACTTCTATTGTCTGTGTATGTGTGTGCGTGAATGTGGTTAACGTGGCTGTGTGTGTGTGTGTGTGTGTATATATGCAACTGTCGTGGTTGAGGTGCAGGGTGTTTGTTAGATGTTCGTAAAGAGTAGGGTGTGTGTAGATACAACCATGTCGGATGGTACATTTTTTGTAATATGAAACCCTTTTATTTTTCAAATAAATTGTACATACGTGACAAATTGAAATTTCATAAAGATTTTTTTTATAAAGTCCTTATTTCAAAATTCTTGGAAAAAACAAAGAAATTTGAGTATTAGTTGAGCAGATGTGTAGGTGTTGTAATTTTTCATTATATGAAATAAAATAATGCAAGAATTAAAACTAAGAAAAACAATAAATAAATATTTTTTAAAACCTGCTGATTATATCTTTTTATAATTGTCTTTTTTTGTAATATGAAACATTTTTATTTTTCGAATGAATTCTTCATTTGAACGTGATAAATTTAAATTTCATAAAGCTTTTTTTTATAACCGTCCTAATTAGGGTTTCCAATTTCCCGGGATTTTTCTATTCCCGGGAAACGAGACAAAAAAATCTTATTCCCGGGATTCTAAGAATAAAACAATAGTTTTATTAAATGAGTTCAAGACAATTCAAAGGCTTTATAAAATTTTTTAGAATTTGATATAGCCTTTTCAAGATGATCTTTAAAGATAGTAGATGATCATCATCTGGTGTTGGTGTGTCGTGTACATTTTTATTTTCGACTTTAAGAAGCTTTTTCATCATGAATTAAAAAGGACTATTGATTTATTGGTGTAGGGAAAGAAGTTTGATTTGTAAGCACTATTGAGTAAAGAATATATTGTTATTGATCGTTTTTGATGTTATCGATGATAAGTTTCAAATTAAAATTTCAAAAAATTTAATTTGAAATTCCCGAAAATTTCAGGAACATAATTTACAACCCCCCCGGCGGGATTTATTTAAAAAAGTCCCAGGATTCTTTCCCGCGTAGAAACTCTAGTCCTAATCTCAAAGTTCTTGGAAAAATAATGAAATATGAGTCATGCATATGCAGATGTTTACAATTCTTGGAAAAACAAAGAAACCGCTGATGCTGCGGTTTTTGATTATATGAAATAAACTAATGCAATAATTTAAACTAAGAAAAAATTAAATAAATATTTTAAAAAATCTGCTAATTTTTTGTAATATAAAACCTTTTTATTTTTCGAATGAATTCTACATATGTACGGACAAATTTAAATTTCATAAATCTTTTTTTTGAATGAGTCCTCATCTCAAAATTCTTGGAAAAACAATGAAATATGAGACATGCAAGTGCAGCTGTTTAGAATTCTTGGAAAAAACAAAGAAACCGCTGATGCTGCGGTTTTTGATTAGGACTGTAGTCTCAAAATTCTCAGAAAAACAAATTCTCGGAAAAACAAAGGAATATGAGACATGCAGATGTTTAGAATTCTTGGAAAAACAAAGAAACCGCTGATGTTGCGGTTTTTGATTATGTTTTTCATCTTTATTAATTTTTGAGCTTTTGATTATATAAACTTATGTGACACTTACCCCTAACTTATTACTCCCCTCATCAACAATTTTGGATATAAATACGACTACTCCTGAGGAGACAGAATCATTCTTGTTCTGATAGTTAAATCAGTGTGTTCTATACTTAAAAAGTGAAATGGCTGGCGGTTTTATTTGTGAGTTTTGTGATAAAGTATTCACTTTGAATACAAATTTAAGAAGACATGTTCGATTGCATCATGATGGACCATCATCATCGTTTAAATGCCAAACATGTAATTTACATTTTTCGGATCGTAAGGAATGGCACCGACACACACATTCTAATACAAAAGGTGACGACAATGATGAAGAAACTAATATTTACTGTGAAGATTGTGAAAAATATATAAAAAAAACAAGTTGGCATTACCATATAAGATCAAATGCACATAAACTTAACTGTGCTGGGAAAGCAGATAATAATAGTGATGTTAAATGCATAAAATCATCATTTAACAATAGAATTGTCACATTTTTAATTGAAAACAACAATAAAAATAATTTAATACCTGAAAATTTAATAAATTAATAAAATTATTAACAGACACCATGCAAAAACACGGAAACATAAAATTTAATATGGAACTGTATGGTGAATATGTGCTGATTAAGGAAGCTGAAGATTCTTGTATGGTGGATATAAAATCCCATCAGACTAAAATGAACATTCTTACTATGCTTTCAACAAGAGATGATATCCTAAATGTTTACAACGAACAATGTAATATTATAATAAAAAAGATGAGTGAATTTCAGGAGCGTGATAGTGGTTGGGCATTAATTGATATAACACGTTTGGAGATGAATATAAATCAATATAAGTGTATCAGAGGATCACAATACCTTCCTTTACCAGCAAAAATAATGCAGAAAAAAGCATGTGTCAACGTACAAAATCGAGACGAGTACTGCTTCAAGTGGGCTATAATATCAGCACTATACCCAGTCGATCCTGATTATACAAAGAGATGTTCATCGTATAAAATAAATAATATTGAAGATGACATCATTTTGCTGAATAATGGAATCAAATTAAATTTCACCAACTTAAATTTCCCTCTACCGATTAATCAAATAAAAGATTTCGAGATTATGAATCCTGAAATAAGTGTGAATGTATTTGGACTAGAAGATGATGTTGTAGTGGGACCATACTACTTTACCAAAGAAGAAAAGTCCAAACACATCAACTTATTACTGCTAGAGGATGGTGAAAGATTCCATTATGTATGGATCAAAAATATTTCAAAGTAGGTTCACAATATTTATATTCTATTTATATATGAATATATTATATTAATTTAAATCATTTTCTTTTTTCCTATTATTTCCTATTAATTACAGATTGCTAAGTAGTCAACTTACAAAACATGGAGATCAAGTATACATCTGCAATACATGCTTAATCCATTTTCATACAGATACGTCGTTAATAAAACATAAAGAGGAATGTAATAAAATGGTTACAAGGATGCCTAGTATAGATAAAAGTAAGCTTAGTTTTAAAAATTTTAAAAAGCAAATGGATGTGCCTTTTGTTGTATACGCTGATTTTGAATGTATTCTGGAAACAGTAAACATTCAAAATTCTAAGAACGTAAAATCAACACAAAAGCATATTCCATTTGCTTATAGTTATTTTATTAATTGTTCGTATAACTCAGACTTAGATATTTTTAGAATTTATACTGGAACTGATGCGCCACGACATTTTTTTAAAACTTTAGTTGACGACATTTTAGCTATTTACACTAGTCATCTAAGTGTTATTAAACCAATGAATTCCTTAACACCCCTGCAACAGATACAACATTATGAAAGCAAGACTTGTTATATTTGTACGAAATCTTTATCTAGTGAAGATAAAGTAGCTGACCATTGTCATCTAACTGGTCAATATAGGGGTGCTGCTCATAATCAATGTAATTTAGAATATCAAATTGCAAATTTCATCCCTATATTCTTTCATAATCTTTCGGCATATGATTGCCATCTGTTTGTAAGAGAGCTTTCAACAATTGAAGGCGATATAAATATTATACCTTTAAATAAGGAGCTTTATGTGTCTATATCAAAAAGAATTTCTATAAATGAAAAAGATACAATTGAGTTACGTTTTCTCGATTCATTTAGGTTTATGCCATCGAGTATAGCAAAATTAGCAAGTTATTTGTCCGACAGTGATTTAACGGTAGTAAAATCAAGCTATCCAAATGATGAAGAATTTAATTTAATGAAACGTAAGGGTGTCTTTCCGTATGATTATTTAGATTCGATGAATCGTCTTGAAGAAATTCAATTACCACCTCGGTCAATATTTTTCAATAAATTAAATAATGAGTCGTGTAGTGTGGAGGATTATGAACATACACAAAAAGTATGGAAAACATTTAAATGTAGAACATTAAAAGATTATCTACTTTTATATTTAAAAGTAGATATTCTTTTACTTTGCGATATATTTGAAAATTTCCGTAAAGTTTGTGCAAACATTTATAATTTAGATCCATGTCAATATTATACTACCCCAGGTTTATCCTGGGATGCAATGTTGAAAACAACTGCAATAGAATTGGAGTTGTTGACTGATATTAATATATATAATTTTGTCCTTCGGGGCATTAGGGGAGGTATTGTTCAATGTTCTAATCGACATTCAATTGCTAATAACAAATATATTACTGATTATGATTCTAACAAAGAATCAAACTACTTAATATATTTAGATGTTAATAACTTGTATGGCTATGCAATGTCACAATACCTCCCCTATAAAAATTTTAAATGGGTTGAAAATTATAACCATTTCAACGTTAATATTATATCAAAAGATTCTCCATTAGGATATATATTAGAGGTAGATCTAGAATATCCATCTACATTACACGACTATCATAATGATTTACCATTTTGTGCTGAGAATAAAAAAATTGAAACCATGAAACAAAAGAAACTAATAACTGACTTAAATAGTAGAACTAATTACATAATACATTATCGAAATCTTCAGCAATGTATTCAACATGGTTTAGTTTTAAAGAAAATACATAGAATTCTTCAATTTGACCAATCAAATTGGTTACAAAAATATATTGATTTAAATAACCATCACAGAACACTAGCAAAAAATTCATTTGAACAAAATTTTTTTAAATTGTTGAATAATGCAGTATACAGGAAAACTATGGAAAATGTTGATAAGAGGAAAGACATTAAAATAGTATGTCAATGGGAGAATAGAGGTAAACGTTTAGGAGCCCGTGCTCTTATAGCTAAACCAAATTTCCATAGTTCACTTCAAATTCATGAAGATATGCATGCTATCCAAATGAATAGAATTAAAACTGAATACAACAAACCTATTTATGTTGGATTTGCAGTCTTAGAAATATCCAAATTTAAAATGTATAGTTTTCATTATGATTACATAAAGCCTAAATATCGTGAAAACATTAAACTCAATTATATGGATACTGATTCCTTTATTTACGACATTAAAACAGATGATCTATACAGAGATATTAAAAATGACATAAATACTCATTTTGATACATCTGCATATCCGATAGATAATGTCTAAAATATCCCACTTCTTAATAAAAAAGTTTTAGGGATGATGAAGGATGAGTGTAATGGTAAAATTATTAAGGAATTCATTGGGTTAAGAGCTAAAATGTACTCAGTGAAAATTGATAGAGAAGATAAGGAAATTAAAAGAATTAAGGGCGTTAAGCATTGTGTAACCAGTAAATTAAGTATAAATGACTTTAGAAAATGTCTTTTAGAAAAAAAATTATACTATAATTCAATGTATATATTTAGATCTAAGATACATCAAATTTATACTCAAAATATAAGAAAACTAACATTAAGTTATTTAGATGATAAGAGATTTATTAGAGATAATGGCGTTGATACTTTTGCATGGGGTCATTATAGAATAAATTACTATTCTGGACCTATGGAAGAGGATAACGACATTCTTCTCAATGTAAATATAGATTTTAATTAATTTTAAGTTTTTTAGATAATAAAAAAAATTGTAAATAAAAAAATTATGAAAAAAGAAGATATTAAAATGTTGTTTTTATTTCAAACCATATTTATTTAATAAAAATATTAAACAAAAAAAAAAAAACCACAACTAACTCTAATCTTACCCTAAAAAAGCCTTGTTGTTGTTTTTATTTGTTTTTCTGTATATCTGGAGAACGGCAAGTGCCAAAGTTTCCAAATTAGATACAAAATATAGGTTTTATTACACCTAATCTGCTTTCGATCTGCTTTTAATCAGCTTTTGATCAGCTTTTGATCTGCTTTCGACCTGCTTTTGATCTGCTTTTGATCAGCTTTTGATCTGCTTTTGATCTGCTTTGTATCTGCTTTTGATCTGCTTTGTATCTGCTTTTGATCTGCTTTGTATCTGCTTTTGATCTGCTTTTGATCTGCTTTGTATCTGCTTTTGATCTGCTTTGTATCTGCTTTTGATCTGCTTTGTATCTGCTTTTGATCTGCTTTGCATCTGCTTTTGATCTGCTTTATATCTGCTTTCGATCTGTTTTATATATAATCTTACTTATAATTGAATAAAATTATTAAATTCCTTTCTATAACGACCACCATTAATTGGATCTTCCATACTACCATCAATAAAACCATAATTATCTTTCCAACATTCCTTACAAATTGTTATAAACTGTTTAAATGACATATCACTGATAACATGATTATTAAATATATGCTTTAAATTCATTTCATCTTGTTTAAATATTATCATATTTGCATTATCACGTATCAAATGTTTAGGAATTTTCGTAGATGTTTGACATAATACAATCTATATGTTTATATCTACCCATACAAAAGTAATCTCTTACAGTGTCTTGTATACCACAAATTACATCATCGAATGTTATTATAGAGTGTGGATTTGCTTTAGCTGGACTTAAAACTTTTTCATTTTCCGAGAATGTAAATAGATTTTGAATATATGTATATGTTTTTCAAAACAATCCCTTCCATTGGAAGGTGGTCGCTAAATTGAAAAGTGGTCGCTAAATTGAATTTTCTTTTCAACTGCTCAATCATTTGTTTGCCGTCATCAACGTCATCTGCTTGACTGCATTCGTTATCACAGCCTTCATCAAATATTGTCGCGATTGCACTCATAACCTTGCCTTTTTTCTCTTTCCTGTATGTTTCACTTCGCAACTTTCTTTTTCTAATAGGCGTTTCACCTAAAGTGGTAATAGCCTCATTTAAAGGACTCAAAGACATATTGACCATCGGAATGTCTGCGTCACTATCAGATGAAACATTTTGTTCACTTGTCATTTCACTCTCGGATTGTGGCTGCATTTGTTTCAATGCATTTGCTTGTTGAGACAAATCGATTTTACACTTGGGGCAAATGAATTCTGCTTCTTCACCGTATTGTATATTTAATTCATTCATGTATCGCTTCGAAACACCAGTTAATTTTAATACTTTTATCTTTTTCGAACGATGTCCACTCTTGTTAAACGGATTGCAGCAAAATTTATTCATTTTACTTTAAATTGTCTTTACAGCTTCACTCTTTACTTTACAAAAAAAAAAAAAAAAACACTTTAACACTTTCACGTTTACTATTCAACTGAAATTTGACTCAGAGTGTGTGAAGTATTTATATTTATTTTTTGGTAAAAAATAGGTAAAAAAAAAATGCAATATTTGCTTTTCTTTAATAGGAAAATTTGCGTGAACTACTGGTCATAAAATGTTTTTTAAAGAGGGACTTAATTGGTTACTGCCAATAAGCCGACCACAGGTCATAAAATGTTTTGCAAATTTTTTAAATTACCAGGTAATAAATATTTCGCCATATTTATGGAAAATCCGTGTTTTATGACTTGTTTCTGCACGTGTCATTTTAGGCGAAATATTTATTACCTGGTAATTTAAAAAATTTACAAAACATTCTATGACCTGTAGCCTCAGTCGGGTTTGGTGTGCCATTACATGCCACTGCTGCTATTATCCATGGATTTATGGCCGATCTTGTGAAGGCAGGCAGACCATATTCACTACACACTCAACTTGGGGCTCTTAAAAAAAAAATTGATTTTTTCTTCATAAATGTATTTTTAACTGTAAAATAATTTTTAAAATGTATTTTTAACAAGGTGGTCTCTTAAATGCTCTTCTCCTGTCCAAACAAGGAGTCGGGGCCCATTTTTTTATTGCTGATTCTTAAAGCAAAAATTATGAGGAATCCAAAAAAAAAAAAATTAGCCGGAAAATTTAGGAGCTTCTGTGGAAAATCGGAAAATTTAATTTTCATGGGAAAATTTAAAGGTAAATTTCTAAGAAAAATTAGGAAAATTTTATTTTTCAATTAAAGCCTGATTCAATACCTTTCAAACGAGCTATCACTCGTTGCGATCGCTTTAGTAGTTTTTTTTAAAACAACTTTCAATGAGGTCCCTTATGAAGAATTCTTCAATTTTGTCACATGACAGTGGTGTACACCACCACTAAACCAGTCACTATAAAAAAAAAAACAAAAATATGTAGGTACATTATTTTTTGCTGGGCAATCGATTGAGACTATTTATTTTAAAATCGGAGAGGGGTCGTCCAAAAATGTGCCAATTTTGATCGTTTTCATATGGAATTGCTCCATAACGTTCTGGTTCTTCCGTGACTACCGTAACTACGAAATTCGGTTTTGGACCCTTAAACGTTAATGCGTGTCCATAGGGGGTTAATTTCTAAGACCGACCCCAACTATTTTTGTGTAACCAAAATTTATACAAACCGTAAACTGTATGGGAAAAAAATTAAATTTGTCGAAAATTTGTTATTTTTGAAATTTTTCGAAAACAAACATTTTCACGGTGGATTCACAGCATATAATATTGGAGATAGAGAAATTGGGGTTCCTGATTAAATTTTTCAACAAAAATAATAAAATAAAAATAAGTCAAAGACTTAATTTAATTTGCAAATTGCCGTTTGCACTTAAACCCGTAAGCGACAACTTTGACTTCAGTTACTTGAGGGGTATAAATGCAAAGACTGCAATGTCCACATTTATAGTTTTCGTAATAAATAGTAAAAACCTCTTGCTCAATGTATATACATATTTTTGTATTGTATATCTGCTATTCAGTAAATAAGAATATGATGAAGATATGACGCTAGTTTCAACCAAATCGATATAGCGGTTTGCTGGCAATTATAATAATAAAATTGAAGATTGCTGTGTTTGCTCTAATCAAATGGACATTGCTGCTTTTTTAGCATTGGCAAGTACTTAAAACAATCAGTAGTTATAAAATTCTTAAACTTAACAAAGGCTTTGTTTTTTCTTGATTGATTTGGAGGAACTTCATAACAACTTAGCTCCATAATTACGACTAATGACAAAGTTATAAAATGAATGAATAAAATTAATGAATAAAACTAACTAATTTGTTATATTTTTAAATTACTTTTTAGTTTTGTTTTGCAAAAAAGAAACAAAATAAAAAAATAGCATGCAGTTTCGAAAATAGTTGAGAGAAAAAGAGCTTAACAAATTGTGATCAATGCAAAAACGACAATCTCCAATGGACATTGCCGTTTTTGCATCAATTCTTAAATTTTTAACATCCTTTTTTATGGGATAAAAGTGTTTCTGGTAATGTAATATTAACTAATTGGAAGCATTCATTAAATACAACTTAGAGGTATTACTAGTTACGTTTGTGAAAAAAGTGGACTTTGCAGTCTTTGCATCTATACCCCTCACTTGTAAGTAAATTTTTTTTATCAAAAAATGTTTCTACACCCTTATGAGAATCGCAAAGGCATTGTTTTCTGAAACATATATTTTTATGTTAAGTTTTTTTTCGTATTCTGAAAAATGAATTGTTGGCGCGACGGTGTTTATGTTAGTATTCGAATGTGCATATACATAAATGTTATTGACAAAGGTACTTTGAGACATCTATTTTGCAGTGGATTTGCCAGATGTAAAATCTATCGGCGATGTTCTAAAAATCGCGCGATTTGAAAACGTAAAACGCCAGATTTATTTTATGGCGTTCTGAAACTAAAAATAGTTTAATTCCCTTGAGCATAATTTTGCAACTTAAAGTCGCCAAACTTCTTGCGACAGAACAGGCAACATGTAAATGCACATGTTGTCTTTCAAAATTTACAAATACAGAAGGTATATTGTTTTGCTTTCACAGGTCGGTTTTAGTTTCATCTGACAAAACCTTATGTCAATCACAACAGAAAATTATATACTAATTTTTATTGCTGTTCGTTTTTTTTTTTTTTTTTTTTTATTTCAGTTTATTAAAAATTTTGTTTCTTTAAAAAATATGTGTAAATAAATAGATATTAGTATATATTTCCCACTTCAAACAAATTACTTGCAGAACAGCTGCTGTCGGAGGTTTGTAAGTTCAAAAAGTACACTGCTAAATACATGTTGCCTAAAACCATCTGACGTAAATGTTATTGTACTTTTAGCACTAGCAAAAAAATCCTTCTATGTTTTTAATATGCTTATTTACCAAAATTATTTCAAGTATTTCTATACAAATTTATAATTTGTTTCCTTAATGGTATGGATATAGATATTTAAATCTCTATTTGTTTATAGGAATGTTGAAAAAAACAGTTTGAAGGCATTGGAAAACCTACATAATAATTAAAGTTTTTTGATGTTAAAACACGAACTTTTTTAAAAAAATGTTGGTTGTTGGGCCAACCTGCCTGAAATACTTAAAAAAGCTTTTTAACCAATTTTTGTCAAAATTTTGGGCATATATGTGCAAAAAGCAAAAGAAAATGTACAACATTAAGAAAAGGTAAATTAAAGCTAATTAATTTAAAATTGCCCAAAACAATAAATTTTCAACATTACTTTTTTTTATTAAGGAGAAAAAATATTTACACAAAATCAACCACAAAAAAGCAATTAATTTAAAACGTACCTCACAAGATTTTTAATGAATTTAAAAATTGCTTTTCAAAGACGATTATATTGATTTTGTTATTCTGTTTGTAACACATTGAACTTATCATTAAAAACCCTATAATGAACTATAAATTTTATTAATTACACTACGTCACAAATTTCCAACAAAGTCGTGACCAAATGAATCTGCAACCTTTATGTAAAATTTTCCACTGAATCCGAATATGAAGTCAGAATTGTCAAAAGTAGTTTATGAGATAATCCAAAACAACCGTTATTTGTGTTTTTAAAAAAGATGATGTGACGTAAATGCAAATGTCTTCAAAAATTTAAAACGTATTATGCATTTCTTTTTTTTTTAGATAAAGATAATAAAATTACTAAAATAACCATGGCTCGTTTGTGAAGATTAGTCAAGAAATGAAAGAGTTACGGTGGACAAAAGTTCAAACTTCATAAAAAATTTGATGATTTTGTTAAATTTTGCTCCTTTCTGACATTTCTGACTTCATATTCAGATTCAGCGTACAGTTTTACATATAGGTGTCAGATTCATTTGGTCAAAAAACTGTCACGTACACAGATAATGTTATTGCCAAGTTATTTTCAAACAAACGCTTGTTTGAAAATTTTTTGATTTCTAAAAATTATTTTACTGCTTCAATTAATATTTTTGTTTGATTTTTATTTAACCAACAAAAATGTTGACAACTATACAAAAATATAATATACGCGTTATTGGTTTCAAGTTTTCATAATTTTGTATGCAATTTTTAACGCTCCTTAGTCTGGGTTCACACTATGAAAGTTTTCTTTCAGAAAGTCTGAGTTTATTGGTGAGAGGGGAAGAGAACATGCTGTTCCTTTACTCAGACTTTCTGAAAGAAAACTTTCATCGTGTGATCCCAGACTTAATGTTGTCGTTTTTTAAATTTTTTTATTTGATCATAAGCAACACTTCTTTATGTGAAATATAGGAACTGCAACAAAAAACGCATACAGTCTACATTTGAACACTTTAAAAAAGTACAACAATAAGAAAGACGATAAAATAGCATGACGAGGTTTGTAGTAAAAAACAACAAAAACAATAACAGGTAAAAAAACGTTCCACTCTTTTTAAATAACAGAAACAAAAACCACTTTATAAGAAACAAAATAAATTTTTGGTTGGTTTCAAAGTTGGTAAAAAAAAAACAAAATCCCGTATTCAATTTTTTCAAACTGTTTAGTTAAATACATCAAATACAAAAATAGAATGATGACGAAAAACATATCGAGTCGGTCTGCCGCCGTTTTTGGTTACATTTCTTTTTCTTAGCAAAGGCAAGGATTCAGCAACAGTGAGTGATGAAGAAAAACATTGTGTGTGGGTATAAATAAGACTTCGTTCAACAATTATGCCAACAAAAAAATGTGTCTCAAAGCCAGCCGGCCGCTCTGCTTTGCTTCATCTTCACCAACAATGCTTGCTTGTGTGCGAGTCACTGCTTGTCCAAAAACTTTTTTGTTTGATTCAGCAAACTTTATTTTTTTTTTTTTTTGGAATTGAAATGAATTTCAGTAAACTTTTTGTTTGATTCAGTTAAATTATTTGTTTGGAAAAAATCGGTGTTTTTTTCAATAAACAAAATGCAAATAAATTGTTTGAATATGCGAATTTGTTTATAGGACCGATTTCAGACAAAAAATTGTTTGATTCTACAAATTTTCTGTTTGAATTGGAAAAATAATTTTTTCTGTGTAGTGTTATTCAAAACGATTAGAAGGATAAAATTTAGTAAAGATGATTTCTGCGCGAAATTTTCGTTTTGGCCAAATCAAATATTTCACCTAGTCATCATGCAAAAGTCCTCCGTGATGAGATATGTGCCTTTACAGCCATACGGGATGCCCTAAAGCTACCAAATTTAGCATTAATACTTAAGTATATGATACAATTAATGCTTGGTAGCAAAAATTTGACAATTTGGTCCCGCGATTTCAACTTGCCTCTATAAAAATTTTTAATTTAGATATTTCCTTTAGGTGTTGTTTAAATTTAAGACCTTTTACAAGAACTTATGACGCAGGGTAACACAGATTCGGCACCGCCTGCTTACTGGTTTAAATTTAAAACTTTTTTCTATTACAAAGTAAAAATTTGTGTTGGTGTACTATGCAACATGCATCATAATGAAACTTCTTTTTTTTCTTCAGATTTTCGTCTTTTTTCCACTCGTCTTCATCTTGCAGTTTGTAAGAGTTCCTAAAGCCAAAAAACCAACAATAAGAAAATAGAATAACTAAAATACTGAAAATCTTTTACAGTAAAAACAGCAACAACAGCAGCTTAAATCTGCTGCTGTTACTGTTATTTGAAGTAATAAAAAAGAGTTTTTATAAAACACGCTTTGAAAAAACTATTGAAGTGTTCTCGCCTGGTTTTGTTTGCTTTAAGCCATGCCATGAAACGCTTTAAGAAAGTTAAAAAGCAACAAAGTAAACAACGAGCTAGTATTTTAGAGAAAGCTAGACTGCTGCCAAGATTCCCACAGCCAGCCATTTGGTACTTTAATAAAAAGGGTTCTCAAGTGTCAATTGTTCTTCGTTTTGGTTTAAAGTAACGACACACTTTACTGGAGGGTATAAAATGTTTTGTCTTGAATGTTTTCGTTATTCTTACTGTTGTCCAGTGTTGCTAATTTAGCCACTAAGTAGCTAGATTTTGTCGTTTTTTCATAATGCTTAGCTGTGAAAAAAAAATTTCGTTCTAAGCCATGTTAATTAGGTAAGATTTCATTTAAGTTTTTTATAATTGTAAAACAATAAATGTAATTTGTTCTGCTCTAATTGTAACGACTTTATTTTGGGGTATACTCAGCCTTGTCCAGGTCCGTTACAAGAAAATATGACACGTGTTGAGTTTTATTTAATTTTTAATAAATTCAATAATTTTATTAGTACTATTAGGATTATAATTTACAAGTTATGAAAATAATTAAGTTGCGTTGTGTTCCGCTTTTATCGCCTTAGCACTCCTTCCGTGGTATGTCCTCTCTTGCCTCGTTGCTGTTGACACTTGGTTGCTTAAGCTGGTATAAATTCCAGTGTTTGAAGCTTTGTTGTGCCGCTTGTTACGGGGAACTTTTGGAGAAGAAAACACTTATGGGGTTGTCACTACGGGATTCTTCGGGTTGTACTTAATCTCGCTCTACTGGTTATTTTGTTTGGTGTTAGGAAAACACGCTGGGAAATTTGTCTACTGGGTATTTTGTTTGTTTACCGAATATCACTCTGTGTTAGAAAAACCACGCGGTGAAATTGTCTACTGGGTTGTGTTTACTAGATTTTCACTCCGTGTTAGAAAACCACTCGGTGAAATTGTCTACTGGGTTGTTTTACTAGAATTTCACTCCGTGTTAGAAAACCACTCGGCGAAATTGTCTACTGGGTTGTTTTACTAGAATTTCACTCCGTGTTAGAAAACCACTCGGTGGAATTGTCTACTGGGTTGTTTTACTAGAATTTCACTCCGTGTTAGAAAACCACTCGGTGAAATTGTCTTCTGGGTTGTTTTACTAGAATTTCACTCCGTGTTAGAAAACCACTCGGTGAAATTGTTTACTAGGTTGTTTTACTAGAATTTCACTCCGTGTTAGAGAACCATTCGGTGAAATTGTCTACTGGGTTGTTCTACTAGAATTTCACTCCGTGTTAGAAAACCACTCCGTGAAATTGTTTACTGGGTTGTTTTACTAGAATTTCACTCCGTGTTAGAGAACCACTCGGTGAAATTGTCTACTGGGTTGTTTTACTAGAATTTCACTCCGTGTTAGAAAACCACTCGGTGAAATTGTCTACTGGGTTGTTTTACTAGAATTTCACTCCGTGTTAGAAAACCACTCGGCGAAATTGTCTACTGGGTTGTTTTACTAGAATTTCACTCCGTGTTAGAAAACCACTCGGCGAAATTGTCTACTGGGTTGTTTTACTAGAATTTCACTCCGTGTTAGAAAACCACTCGGTGAAATTGTTTACTGGGTTGTTTTACTAGAATTTCACTCCGTGTTAGAGAACCACTCGGCGAAATTGTCTACTGGGTTGTATTACTAGAATTTCACTCCGTGTTAGGAAACCACTCGGCGAAATTGTCTACTGGGTTGAATTACTAGAATTTCACTCCGTGTTAGAAAACCACTCGGTGAAATTGTCTACTGGGTTGTGTTTACTAGAATTCCACTCCGTGTTAGAAAACCACTCGATGGAATTGTCTACTGCGTTGTTTTACTAGAATTCCACTCCGTGTTAGAAAACCACTCGGTGGAATTGTCTACTGGGTTGTTTCACTAGAATTCTACTTTGCCATTTCTTACCTGATGTGTTCTCGAGCTCGGCTGGATAACAAGTCATAGTTCAAAGTTTATGTTGCCCTTTTTATACTAAATTCGGACTAATATTTTACACTAATAACAATCAGCCTGTATTTGTTGTTATGTCTCTTTACTTGTCCTATGTATATTTTGTTGCTTGTTGTTTACATGTTTAAAACTGCTTGCTTTGTTATTGTTACTTGTTTGCTTGTGTCTGTTGTTAGTGTTATTTGTTTACTTGTTTGTCGCGCTTGTATGTTTGTTGTTGGTTGTTATTTTACCATTCGCATTCCTGCCCGTTAGATACAGTGTGTTACAAAAGTTTTACGACCAACGGTAGTGATCACAGTGTGAGGCAAAGTGTAGTTGATTCAAAGAAAAAAAAAACCCTAAGAAGCCCAACAGGGTGTGACCGAGTTTTGTCCCACAAAACTTGTCGTCACACTCCTCCCTTTCTTCCGGAAAAAAACTATTAAGCAACACCATATAAATATTTTTTTTCAGTTGTTTCCTGCTTAGCTGGCGATGCTGCTTTCCCGTGTGTCCGCTCCAATTGCTCAAGCCGTAACAATTCATCGGGTTGGTGATCACTGCCTTTGATAAATTCCGAAAAACGTCGTCGTATTTCTTCCTCTGTGCCGCTCGAGTCTAACCCGAATTCTTCGGCATAGGCTACCAGCTCTTCTTTTCTCAGACTGTACACCCAGTTCATCTTTACCATCTTGCCTCTTTGTTACTTTCTGTGTTATTTTCTTGTTGAAGTCCCTGCTCGGGCGCCACTTGTAACGACTTTATTTTGGGGTATACTCAGCCTTGTCCAGGTCCGTTACAAGAAAATATGACACGTGTTGAGTTTTATTTAATTTTTAATAAATTCAATAATTTTATTAGTACTATTAGGATTATAATTTACAAGTTATGAAAATAATTAAGTTGCGTTGTGTTCCGCTTTTATCGCCTTAGCACTCCTTTCGTGGTATGTCCTCTCTTGCCTCGTTGCTGTTGACACTTGGTTGCTTAAGCTGGTATAAATTCCAGTGTTTGAAGCTTTGTTGTGCCGCTTGTTACGGGGAACTTTTGGAGAAGAAAACACTTATGGGGTTGTCACTACGGGATTCTTCGGGTTGTACTTAATCTCGCTCTACTGGTTATTTTGTTTGGTGTTAGGAAAACACGCTGGGAAATTTGTCTACTGGGTATTTTGTTTGTTTACCGAATATCACTCTGTGTTAGAAAAACCACGCGGTGAAATTGTCTACTGGGTTGTGTTTACTAGATTTTCACTCCGTGTTAGAAAACCACTCGGTGAAATTGTCTACTGGGTTGTTTTACTAGAATTTCACTCCGTGTTAGAAAACCACTCGGCGAAATTGTCTACTGGGTTGTTTTACTAGAATTTCACTCCGTGTTAGAAAACCACTCGGTGGAATTGTCTACTGGGTTGTTTTACTAGAATTTCACTCCGTGTTAGAAAACCACTCGGTGAAATTGTCTTCTGGGTTGTTTTACTAGAATTTCACTGCGTGTTAGAAAACCACTCGGTGAAATTGTTTACTAGGTTGTTTTACTAGAATTTCACTCCGTGTTAGAGAACCATTCGGTGAAATTGTCTACTGGGTTGTTCTACTAGAATTTCACTCCGTGTTAGAAAACCACTCGGTGAAATTGTTTACTGGGTTGTTTTACTAGAATTTCACTCCGTGTTAGAGAACCACTCGGTGAAATTGTCTACTGGGTTGTTTTACTAGAATTTCACTCCGTGTTAGAAAACCACTCGGTGAAATTGTCTACTGGGTTGTTTTACTAGAATTTCACTCCGTGTTAGAAAACCACTCGGCGAAATTGTCTACTGGGTTGTTTTACTAGAATTTCACTCCGTGTTAGAAAACCACTCGGCGAAATTGTCTACTGGGTTGTTTTACTAGAATTTCACTCCGTGTTAGAAAACCACTCGGTGAAATTGTTTACTGGGTTGTTTTACTAGAATTTCACTCCGTGTTAGAGAACCACTCGGCGAAATTGTCTACTGGGTTGTATTACTAGAATTTCACTCCGTGTTAGGAAACCACTCGGCGAAATTGTCTACTGGGTTGAATTACTAGAATTTCACTCCGTGTTAGAAAACCACTCGGTGAAATTGTCTACTGGGTTGTGTTTACTAGAATTCCACTCCGTGTTAGAAAACCACTCGATGGAATTGTCTACTGCGTTGTTTTACTAGAATTCCACTCCGTGTTAGAAAACCACTCGGTGGAATTGTCTACTGGGTTGTTTCACTAGAATTCTACTTTGCCATTTCTTACCTGATGTGTTCTCGAGCTCGGCTGGATAACAAGTCATAGTTCAAAGTTTATGTTGCCCTTTTTATACTAAATTCGGACTAATATTTTACACTAATAACAATCAGCCTGTATTTGTTGTTATGTCTCTTTACTTGTCCTATGTATATTTTGTTGCTTGTTGTTTACATGTTTAAAACTGCTTGCTTTGTTATTGTTACTTGTTTGCTTGTGTCTGTTGTTAGTGTTATTTGTTTACTTGTTTGTCGCGCTTGTATGTTTGTTGTTGGTTGTTATTTTACCATTCGCATTCCTGCCCGTTAGATACAGTGTGTTACAAAAGTTTTACGACCAACGGTAGTGATCACAGTGTGAGGCAAAGTGTAGTTGATTCAAAGAAAAAAAAAACCCTAAGAAGCCCAACAGGGTGTGACCGAGTTTTGTCCCACAAAACTTGTCGTCAGATAATTATGATGCAATAAAAAATATATCTAAACTTATGTTCAGAAGCGACTTAAGCCTGTTTCACACTATGCGACATGACACACAGAAATATTTTGTGAAACAGAAGAAAGGGTGTAGGCAGGCTTGCGAGATAAACAATATCATTGTGCTTTTTATTATGATAATAACTTTCGAAATTAAAAAGTTCAATTGGAATTTAATACTTTAACAGCAAATTGTAGCTTTCAAAAAACGTTACATCTGAACGTACACGAGTTTGCCCAGAGAAACCGACGGTAAATACGTATATTTTTGCATAGATTTGTCGATGAGTATGAATAAACAATTGTTATATTGACGAATAAACTGTCTGTTCAACAATTTCGAACAAAAACGGGTGTATACACTGAGAAAAAAAGTGCGCTTTAAAATTAAATGTGAACACTTTAAAATTTTATTTAAGGAGCCTCAGTCTATAGGTTTTAATGGGGGTCACAAAAAAAATATTTTGTAAAAGTGCTAATTTTAAGTTTTTAAAGTGTTTACTCGTAATTTAAAAGTTAAAATTTTTGTTTTTAATGTAAAATTCTGAAATTTAAAAATGTTGCCTTTATTCTATAGAATTTTATATGGAAAATATTAAAAAAAAGCGTTTTTCATAGAAATTTTCGAAAAAAAACACTGAAATTTCTTGTTGAAAGGATAAGCTATTCCTATGCGAATTTCACTTGTTGCGTAGGCAAGATCGTTTGGAAACTTCATCCAAAGATTTTAGAAAAACAAAAGATATTAAGCAAATAAAACTGTTAGGAGAATAAGAATAATAAGTAACAGTTTTACTTGTAACAATATCAAAGCTTAAACCAAAACAACAACAATAAACAATTGGTTGGAATTCTTCCAACATTAATTGAGGCTTTCAGCGCAGAATTAGTGTAACCAACAATTTAATTTGGTTACTGTTCTGGTGTAATATATGTTCTTTGCTCTGTTCTTTACAGTGCAATAGTCGAGTAAGCCAACTGTTTGTATCCAAAATAGATGGCGCTAGCAACATAGTTTTTGGACGGGCCGTTACCATCAGGTACTATAGTGCAGGAGTAGTGTTAACTCCTCATTATTTCATAATAAGTAGTCTGGGGTTACACCACTTCTGCGCTGATATCCTCAATTGTAGTTTTAAGTAGGTTAAGAAAAAACAAAATGAACACAAAAACAACTTGCTTTATTGTTCTCGCAAAAAATAAAGCTTGTTGCCAGTTTAGTTTTTTTAGCCGTGCACTTGCCAGTTTATTATCAAAGTAATTGGGAATTAAGCACGACAAACAAAATCTTGTAAATTAAAAATTTTGTATTCCCAAAAAAATTACTTTGATAAGAAATTTGCTATATGAAAATTTGCGTCCGAAATTCTTGAACCGGCAGTTTATTTTACGCTATCCAAACATTTCACGTATGTATGGTTTTTATCGTTATATGTTATTGTATTAATTCTTATGTATTTTAAAGTAATTTTTACAATCAATTTTTTATGAACAATAATAGTTGTTATAATAGTATTAATTAATAGTTTAAAAATAAATATTTTTTATTTAATTTTCATATTAAAAATTGACAAGCAATTTTTGCTCAAAATTTAGACAATTTTAGTAATGAAAATTTGGCAACACAAAATTATTCGTCTTTTTTACCCTCCACCACTAGTGGTGAATGAGGGTATACTTAGTTTGACATTCCATGTGAAACGTTTTTATTATTATTATTATTCATCTCAGACCGCATAAAGTACATATCTGTGGCCGTATGGAAAAACTAGTTAACTCCACTTTTTGCGAAAATTAAGATAACACCAAAAATAGAAAGTGAGTTTCATTTACTATCACTCTGTCAGATCGAAATTTTGATATTGTTTCTCATTTAATAGTTATTTGAAAAACAAAAATCCGAAAATATCAATTTTTATGTAAAAACTAGATAACTCCATGCATTTTTTTAAAAAAACAAGTTAACTCCATAGTCTCTTAGAAAACAGAAAAATTAGAAGTTTTAAACTGTGTTGTCTCGAAAACTAAGAGACAAAAAGCGATATAGAACAAATTCGGGTCAAAATGTTGAGCCTAAAAATTGCAACTCTAGAGAATTCAAAGAATATATTTATGCATTCTTTATATGCATATTACATCTTTTGTACCCGAAATCTTTCCAAGTAATAGTTTTTAGCCCATATAGATCTACCGTACCCTATGTGGAACAGCAACTTTGAAAAATGTTTTAACATACTTATTTTTATTTGTTTCTGTTGCAAAGATAATAAATAGTAAGGTGTTTTTACGTACAAAAATAATAAAAACTATTTTTATCCAGTTTTTTTTTTTCTAAGAATAAATTTTTTGAATCTGGAAGAAAAACAAACTTTATTAAAAAATGGAGTTACCTAGTTTTTATATACGGCCACAGTTTTCTTAAAATAAGAACAAATTAACTGCCTGTCCCATGATGTCGACAAGAACATTTCTTTCGTGTATTTATATTGAAAACAAAAAGAATTTTAGTTTTCTATTATTGTTTTAAATATAAATATGCGAAAGAAATGTTCTTATCGACATTGTGAGCCTGGTTGTAAATTTCTTTATTTTTAAATTAATCTAAGAACATTTTCATATTTTTTACACTTTACGATATTTAATACTAATAAAATTTTAATATTGAGCAATTCCATATGAAAACGATCAAAATTGGCAAATTTTTGGACGACCCCTCTCCGATTTTAAAATAAATAGTCTCAATCGATTGCCCAGCAAAAAATAATGTACCTACATATTTTTTTTTTTATAGTGACTGGTTAAGTGGTGGTGTACACCACTGTCATGTGACAAAATTGAAGAATTCTTCATAAGGGACCTCATTGAAAGTTGTTTTAAAACTACTAAAACGATCGCAACGAGTGATAGCTCATTGGAAAGGTATTGAATCAGGCTTTAATTGAAAAATAAAATTTTCCTAATTTTTCTTAGAAATTTAACTTTAAATTTTCCCATGAAAATTAAATTTTCCGATTTTCCACAGAAGCTCCTAAATTTTCCGGCTAATTTTTTTTTTTTTGATTCCTCATAATTTTTGCTTTAAGAATCAGCAATAAAAAAATGGGCCCCGACTCCTTGTTTGGACAGGAGAAGAGCATTTAAGAGACCACCTTGTTAAAAATACATTTTAAAAATTATTTTACAGTTAAAAATACATTTATGAAGAAAAAATCAATTTTTTTTTTAAGAGCCCCAAGTTGAGTGTGTAGTGAATATGGTCTGCCTGCCTTCACAAGACCGGCCATAAATCCATGGATAATAGCAGCAGTGGCATGTAATGGCACACCAAACCCGACTGAGGCTACAGGTCATAAAATGTTTTGTAAATTTTTTAAATTACCAGGTAATAAATATTTCGCCTAAAATGACACGTGCAGAAACAAGTCATAAAACACGGATTTTCCATAAATATGGCGAAATATTTATTACCTGGTAATTTAAAAAATTTGCAAAACATTTTATGACCTGTGGTCGGCTTATTTGCAGTAACCAATTAAGTCCCTCTTTAAAAAACATTTTATGACCAGTAGTTCACGCAAATTTTCCTATTAAAGAAAAGCAAATATCGCTTATTGTTTTCACCTATTTTTTACCAAAAAATAAATATAAATACTTCACACACTCTGAGTCAAATTTCAGTTGAATACTAAACGTGAAAGTGTTTTTTTTTTTGTAAAGTAAAGAGTGAAGCTGTAAAGACAATTTAAAGTAAAATGAATAAATTTTGCTGCAATCCGTTTAACAAGAGTGGACATCGTTTGAAAAAGATAAAAGTATTAAAATTAACTGGTGTTTCGAAGCGATACATGAATGAATTAAATATACAATACGGTGAAGAAGCAGAATTCATTTGCCCCAAGTGTAAAATCGATTTGTCTCAACAAGCAAATGCATTGAAACAAATGCAGCCACAATCCGAGAGTGAAATGACAAGTGAACAAAATGTTTCATGTGATAGTGAGGCAGATATTCCGATGGTCAATATGTCTTTGAGTCCTTTGAATGAGGCTATTACCACTTTAGGTGAAACGCCTATTAGAAAAAGAAAGTTGCGAAGTGAAACATACAGGAAAGAGAAAAAAGGCAAGGTTATGAGTGCAATCGCGACAATATTTGATGAAGGCTCTGATAACGAATGCAGTCAAGCAGATGACGTTGATAACGGCAAACAAATGATTGAGCAGTTGAAAAGAAAATTCAAGTTAGCGACCACTTTTCCGGAGAAATATCTCATTTTATCTGTGCTGCCTCAATCATGGTTTATACGCAAGATTTCTGAACAGTTTCAAACATCTTTTTACATCGCGAGAAGAAGCAAAGAATTAGTTCGACAGAAGGGCATATTGGCGACTCCCACCAAGAAATTTGGCTCAAGGACCCTCAGCGAAGCAACGGTGAAATTGATCCAAGATTTTTACTGCAATGATGACAACAGCCGTGCCTGCCCAGGTACACGTGACTATGTTATCACACGTGAAGATGGAGAAAAAGTACACAAGCAGCGCAGATTATTATTATGTAATCTATCCGAAGCATACCATCAGTTCAATGAGAAATACCCAGCAGAAAAAGTGGGATTTTCTAAGTTTGCCATCCTACGACCAAAAGAATGCGTGCTGGCATTAGACAGGCACGGAACGCATTCAGTCTGCGTTTGCATGTTTCATCAAAACATCAAATTAATTTTCTTTCCATGCAAGAAATTGAAAGTATTTCACGGTGAAATTGAAACATATAGGGACCTCCTGTCGAAGTCGTTGTGCGCATACCCCACGGAAAATTGTCATCTGTCCAAATGCGACAATTGTCCGAAGATTGACGAGCTAGAGCAATATTTGGCGGAAAAGTTTGAACAGCTGTTAATTCAGGAGGTGCATTTCAAACAGTGGATAATTAGCAGCGGCAGATGTTCCCTTGAGACCGTGGTAAAGCAGATTCCGGAATTCATCGAGGAATTCGGATTCAAGTTGAATGAACTGAAGGCGCACCATTTCATATCCGAGATGCAATCGAAATTTCTAAAGGAAAGTAAGGAGAAATTAGCCCAAAATGAATTCATTGTGAGAATTACACTTTTCTCGTTCAGGATGAAATTCAGGCTTATCACTGGGCAAACGACCAGTGCACGGTGCATCCTTTTTGCATTTATTTCAAAAACGAAGATAACGAACTACAGACCGTAAGCCTTGTTGTTGTCGCGGAGAGTTTAGCTCATAATTATGTGTCCGTTTATTTATTTCAAATGAAACTGTTTGAATTCTTAAGATCAAAATTCGATGCAATCGACAAAGTAACGTTTTTCTCAGACGGCGCGGCTTCTCAGTACAAGAATAAAAAAAATTTTTACAATCTTTGCATAATTGAAGAAGAACAAAACTGCAAGGTCGAGTGGCACTTTTTCGCGACGTCCCACGGTAAGGGCCTATGCGATGCGTTAGGGGGAACCCTAAAACGCATGGCGACTAAGGCAAGTTTGCAAAGGCCATATACTGACCAGATCTTAAATGTACAACATTTGTTTTCGTGGATTCAAAGCAAGGAAATTGCCATTAACACAGTTTTATGCACTCAAAAAGAACACGATGCCATGGAGCGACGAATTCAAAACAGATATAATAATGTCAAAACTATAACTGGAACGCAAAAGTTTCATTGCTTCATACCAAATGTTTCTGATATGTCAATTAATGTAAAGCGGTACTCTTCGTCTGCCGACGTGCTAAATTTAAAGTTACTTTAATTTTATAATGATGCCAAGACAATTGAAATTTTTAATAAATATTGTAATTAAGTAAAAGCAGCAAAATAAGAAAGATTTTTTCTTCATAAACGTATTTTTAACTGTAAAATAGTTTTTAAAATGTATTTTTAACAAGGTGGTCTCTTAAATGCTCTTCTCCTGTCCAAACGAGGAGTCGGGGCCCATTTTTTTATTACTGATTCTTAAAGCAAAAATTAAGAGGAATCCAAAAAAAAAAATTTGCCGGAAAATTTAGGAGCTTCTGTGGAAAATCGGAAAATTTAATTTTCATTGGAAAATTTAAAGGTAAATTTTTAAGAAAAATTAGGAAAATTTTATTTTTCAATTAAGGCCTGATTCAATACCTTTCCAACGAGCTATCACTCGTTGCGATCGCTTTAGTAGTTTTTTAAAAACAACTTTCAATGAGGTCCCTTATGAAGAATTCTTCAATTTTGTCACATGACAGTGGTGTACACCACCACTAAACCAGTCACTATAAAAAAAAAAAAAAAATATGTAGGTACATTATTTTTTGCTGGGCAATCGATTGAGACTATTTATTTTAAAATCGGAGAGGGGTCCTCCAAAAGGTAATCGCTTTCGTATGGAATTGCTCTATTATAAAATTATTTTTCTGCAACCTTGACGATCTTCACAATGTTAAATGTTCATCAATAAAACTTCTCCTGAGCTTTTTCCGACTTGATTTCAGTTTGTTTTCTGAAGTAGTTATTTCTTAATTTACGAGTTCTTTGTCCGATTGCTCGATCACGTTTTGCTTTCTTTTATTTTCTTTTGTGCTGCCTTGTGGAATAATTTCCTCCAACTTAGTCTGTATTTGCATGAGGTCAAGGTCTGGATCTAAGTTTATGTTAGTCGGTCGCATTGTTGATTTTCTTGGGTTGATTTTAATATTTTTTGCACTCACGTGTAACTATTACGTTTATTTTTATCAAAAACATAAAAAACAAAGTAGAAGTGTAAGACATTGTTTTTAAACTAAAAAGCTAAAAACGATCTTATTACCAAGTTTAGTATACAAATTTAACGGAACACCTTTCGTTTATAATTTTAATATGTATTAAAATAAAATTAACCACAAAGTCAATAGCTCTTTTTCAGGTTCAACCTATGTTAAGCCGATTATAAAGTTATTCAGCGTCCTTAAAACTGGCCAATTCATTTCATAAAATCAAGAAAGGTAAATCTTTCAATTATGTTTATGCATAAAAACAGACAAAAACTCAGCATATTTTTTGATGTATAAGCATAAAGAGAAAAAAATATTTTTTGGAAAAACTGGATAAATGGAGTATTTGTTCGTAGAAAAAACGGGTAAATTAACGTGTTGAGTCAAAAAGTTAATTTTTTTCCACAAATCATTACTTAAGTTGCCTTAATTCCATAAAATACTAATATAATTTAAGAAAAAAAAATTTTTTCGGAAAAACTAGATAACTCCATTTTTCGAAAAAACAAGATGAGTGTTTAATGGTACCAGAAATCTTTAACTGAATCTAAAATATTGTTTTGTTTAATGCGCATGCATAATAACATAAATTCATATGAAATAATGTGCGAAATAGGTTTAAAACTTTAAATGTGTTTTTCTCGTGTTTTCAAAAACTGGAGTTATCTAGTTTTTCCATACGGCCACAGATATATATTCTGGTTCTTTAAGTAATTCTTAGTCGATTTAGCCACGTCCGCCTGTATGTAGGCCTGTTAAAAACATGAAAAGAACACTATTGGTGTCAACCTATTTCTAGTTAGCCTAAGCAGCTTGGGATTGAAATCCAGCAAAATCGGTTCAGAAGAATTAGATTTATGAATCCAAATGTGGAACCATTATGCAAAAAATATCATAAACAGTGGCATTCCCTAATTAACCATAGTCCCAATATAAAGCCAACTCTCGGAAGTTACTTTAGTTTGAAACCTTAACGAATAATACTTTTATTACATTTTGGTCTGCCACAGTTGTATAGGACTAGAAATCACACTGTAAAATTTCGAGGAAATCAGTTCATAGTTACGCCTAAAAAGCCCACTACGGAAATATTCTAACTGTCGGTGTAAAGTACTGTTACATGTTCCCTTTTTAACATAAACGTTGAGAAAATCTTTAAGGCAAATAAAACCATTAAATTAGCATAACTTTTGTAACAAATAGGACACCACATACACACATTATCCACGGCACTTTTTAGCATGCAAAAATTTTGTTTATTCAAAATATTTAAACACATACTTATTTAAAGGTTTTATAAATTTCCCTAAAAGAAAGGATGTGGCAGGAGAAGGAAATAAAACAAAATTAAATAATTTTAATATCCTAAAGTCAAGCAAGAACTTGGGAAAACAACAAAAATGTGTACATGAGAGATTTTTATTTGTTAGCGTACTTAAGAGAGTACAACTTACATATTGACTATATGTAAGGGAGTGTTTGGATTTATTAGTACTTTTGCCTGTGTGTAGCTTTAATTTTACATTTTTTAAATGATGTTTATCTTTATTAGCTTATAAGAAAACTAAGAGTTGTTAATTAGTTAAAATAATCCTTTTATTAGTTTACATCTATACATACAAAAGATGGTTGATGGAAGATTTCCGAAAGTTTTTTTAATGCTACATATCTGTATACGTATGTACATTAGGGAGGGCCGAATTGTAAAGACAAAATTTTGTCGATATTCTGACTCGAAAACGATTTTTTTTTTTTAATTTGTCGTAGTGGAACTTTTTTTTCCTAGTGCAAAAAGCTATTGAAAAGTCGTTGGCACAATATAGATTCCTAAATCGAACCATCCTAATATACAGTGCCTCGCCTTATACTAAGATATGATAAGAAGTTGTTGTAATAATGAGAAGGGAAATTGTGTATTGTCAAAAACTTTTTAAGGCTTTCAATTAAAAGTAACTTGGTTTAAAATCTACTCCTACAATCAAAGAACATCCTAAAGTTTGTTCAAATTAGCATTTTTTTATAAACATAGGGGTAAATATCAATAATATCTTTCGGATTAGTATTTGAACAAAAACAAATATAAAAAATTATGCAAAAATATCATTTAAGTTCATTAATTATAAAGCACTGACCCACACTGCTTTGCGTTTTTGAAAAATATAAAAGGAGTCATACCCTTAACAAAACTATTGTTAATGAAAATTTTTTTAACATATTATGGTTACTTAAGCCATATAATTTTCACCGCAACCATTTCGGGTATATTCTCCACTAAAAAGTCACAATCATATTATGGGTGCGTCCGAACAAGCTTTTATAAATAACGACAATAATAAGTCAGAGGTGAACATACCCATACATGTCAAGATTAACATAAGTTAGAATGGCATTATAATTAATTAAGTAAAGTTTAAATATCCCTTGCAATAACAAGCCATTTATCCAAGGATATATGATTGCATGTGCTTTACAAATCGCTTTTCTAAGAAAAGCTTTTACAGCCAACGAGAGAACTTTAACTCCTCTTCTATCACAGTCATGATTTGCTGTTACAACTTGTTGTTAAAACACATGCATTAACAACGGTGTTAAAATATAAGAAACACTCTAACATAATAGGTCTTTACTTAACACTTAGGCCCAGAACAGACGGTAAAATGCAACTGCAACGAAACCCTTAGAAATTATTGTTTTGAAACCAGTTTCAATCGTTTTCCACACACCCTGCAACCTAAATTGTACCAGAATGTAATGAAATTATCACAATCATTTCGATTTTCTTTGAAAACAGATGAAACGCAAACACGAGTTTCCTTCACGCCGGTTTCAATGCAACTGATTTCCAATGCATTTCAAACCGGTCTCAAAATGGTCGCGTCGTGTGTGGTATCTCAAAGGAGTCTATGGCATAAACTCAAATGAAACTCGAAAATAACTAGAAGTTGCAGTTTCGTTGCAGTTGCGTTTCACCGTCTGTTCTGGGCTTTATTTGTGTTAATCTTAAGCAATTCATGTCTTTTTGTAGACTGGTTGTAACGAAAAACAAGTAAGAGTGCTATATTCGGCAGAAACAAAAAAATATATAAAAACCGTTCTTTAGATATAAGTAAATCTATTTTATTCGACGCCTATTTCTACAATCCTGCCAACATTTAATCGAACGTTATGTATTGAGAAAATAAATGCTCTTACCTACTTTGGAAATTTGGCTCTTGCCATTCTCAAGATATGTATATAGAACTCTATTACGCCTTTGTACTAGGGTGATCGATTATTCGACTTTTTTCAATAACCGGTTTTCGAATATTCCGAATAGTTGCTATTTTAAAAAACCAGGTTTTCTGTTAAGCATTTTAAAAATAACCGGTTTTAGTTCGAATACATAAAAATACAAATATCAAATTAGATTTTGTAATAAAAACTTAATTAAAATAAAAACAATGCAATTCACGAAGGTAAGGAACCAACAAAATACATGGATATGACTTAAGGTTTGTTCAGACCAAGGCGAATTTATAAAGGTGACCGCATCATAAGAAAGAGTTATGCTAGCTATCCCTTTATTTGAAAAATACTATGTATTTTGTTTTTGTAAAAAGTTAGAGTGAATGTCAAAAATATTTCTTGATATAATATATATAAAAAAGGAAATTTTTTTGTTAATAAAATATGAATACACAATTGTTAAAGAAACTCCGCAATTGCAAATTAATTGTAGCTCCACTTATTCCTTACGCATTTTTAATTTCTTGTGTTAATATTTTTTTAACTTTTTTTTTTGTTTTATTAAATTTAAATAAGTTTTTCTTTAAATTATTTAAATTTTTATTGAATTTTAAATTTGAAGTAATTTTTTCACAAAATGTAAACAAAGCTTGACATTCAGTATACACACAAAAAAATATACAATAAACATATGACTGGAAAATGTCACCTTTATGAATTCGCCTTGGTTCAGACCTAACAAATTTTTGACAATAAAATCCAAAAAAGCGTGAACAGTAAATTGATCAAACTTTGGTTTTATTTTAAATAATTTCTGTTTGTTTACTTAACTTTATTCCCAAAATTATAATTGTATAATGAAATTTATAAACTGTTAAATAATGTTTGCACTAGGCAAACGTTTTGCAAAAGCAAACAATTCTTTAAGAAAACTAGTGGTGACGTGTAAGACATTAAATATTTAATAGGTGTGAACATAGCTGTAGAAGTTTTGAAACACTTTGGTTGTAAGAAATTTTAGGAATTTAATAAATTTATTATTTAAGATATTCCCCCAGATTTATTTTAAATGAGTTTAAATTGATGGTGGTTAAAGTTGCAAAAAAAAAATTCTACTCCAGGATTATATATTTTAATTGTTTTGTTTCAGCAGTATAAAAACGAATAGTAATATCAATATGGGCATTTCCATTTTGACGTGTCGAGATATTTGTACCACAAAATGTAAAAAAATTAAATAAAGAAGTCAAATTTGTAAAAAGGGTTTTTATATATATAAAGTAATGAAGTAGCACTGTATTCAGAAAAAAAATTACAGCAATCGACGGTAAGGTTTTGCAGATATAAGCAAAAATATGCGCTGGCGGGACGTTAAAAAAACGGAAGTGGATTTTGACTTGCATTACAAAACTTAATTAGACTGCGAATTGAGCAAGACGTTTTGAATAAAACCTTTTTAGTAAGCTTTGGACTTATTAAGATTTATTTTTTAGGCTATTAGATTTAAAATTATGTGCTCATTTAAAGGCACATATGGGCATTTTGATCGAAAAGTCGACTTTTTTTTAATGTAACGCCAGAATGCAAATAAGTTTGTATTAGGACCATGTTGTTCTAACGGTCGAACGTTTTTTGCTGGTGAAGTGGCAATGTGTTAAAACAGGCCGCTACTTTCAACACAAATTGCGTAATCAAAACAAAAAATGTTAAAAGGGCAGCTTTCGAAGGAAAAGGCAGTAAAATACAATATTTTCTGTCTCGTGCCGCCTCTGTGTACTCTGTGGCCGTAACAAGAGAGGAAGGTGGGACGTTTTCACCCGCTTACGGTGATATGCTATACCCAAACAAGAACATCAACTTTGTGCCGCAAACAGTAGTGTTACCTTTCTTGTTTAATAAAACCCACATAAAAGAAATAAAAATAAGAGAAAAAAACCTATAGATTGACGAAAAAAATAGCTAAATTGACATTATTTCTTAACAAAGCGGCCAACCTCACTATTAAACGCGCTGTCAAAACCGGATTTTCCAATTGTAAAGAGTTAACGCCGCGCCATTTAGGAATGCTTCATACAAATTGTATGGGCATGCGAATTTTTGACAGCTAGAATACGCTTTACACTCTTGCTTATGTATGGCTGTAAGAGTTTTTCATTCTTTATTGGCAGCATATTTTAGTAAAGTATTATTTGCAGTCTTTTCAAAACTACTTAGAGCAGAGTTAAGTTTTACTTGGCGTTTATTAATGTCAAGTTTGTGGACTAATTATAGGTGAATAATAAGTCGAGACGTTGAAGAACTTTTGCAACTTATCATTTGAGGGCCCTTTAACCACCTTTGTCTTTAAAATAACTTCGCTATATCAGTGAGATGATATCTTTATAAATACATAGTATTTAGAATACTGTCAAATTGCAAATAGTTTTTTAAGCTGAATAGTTTTTTGTAGCATTTTGAATTGTTTTTGGTTTTAACAAGAACAGACGCTTTTATAAGCGATTTGTATTAACATTGCTCATAATGTTTTTTTTTTTTTTTTTTTACTTTTGTTACACTTTGTTTTGACATTCTTTATAAAAAGTTTAAGTTTGCCCAATATTCAAGTAGAAAAACACTTAAATTACGGGTAAATTAATAACAAAAGTAAGGAAAATGTATATAAATTACACATTACAAAAATAACCGGTTTATTTGACCAAAATAACCGGGTTATTCGATATTTGAAAAATAGACATTTTAAACTATTCGACTTGGGCAAAACTAAAATAACCGGTTAAAACCGGTCGAATACTATTCGATCGATCTCCATACGTTGTACTAATCCCAATAGATAATATTCGACACAAAGGATTCTTGATTGTCAGAATTTTTTGCGAATTTCGAAGAGCAATAAAACTTTCGGATACATAACACTGGTTTACAGCCAAAAAATACCAAGAACGCCACATGCCTAGATAAGTTAATTGGGACCTCCTGAACACGAAAAACGCTGTAATTTTTTTTTTTTTTTTTTTTGAAAGTACCGCTTTTTAGATAACGGTACTTTTGTGTTTTTCGGTGTATGGTCCCACTCAAACCCTTGTGGAGCCCAACCGAAGAGCCCGATCGAGATGAATGGCATATCGTGTTTTTTAAATCCATCAGTTTTAACGTATTTAAAAAACAAGGAATTTTATATGAGATGAAAATATTGTCGTTTCACAAAATCCTTAATAAAAACTTTATTTTTATCCGATTTTTTTCAAATTACGCATAAAATGTTGGTAATTAAATAAAATATTTGGCTAAAAAATAAAACATTCCAGATAATTATTGTAACGTAGAAAAAAAAAACGAAATAAAAAAGAAAAATTTTTAAAAAAACGTAAAAAATAGGCAAATTTCGAACTTTGAGGTGCCATAACTCAGCTATTTCTTATCAGATATTTGGAGCATATCGGTGGAAAAAGCATTCAATTATCTTTCCAACGATATGCCATTCATCTCGATCGGGCTCTTCGGTTGGGCTCCACAAGGGTTTGAGTGGGACCATACACCGAAAAACACAAAAGTACCGTTATCTAAAAAACGGTACTTTCAAAAAAAAATTACAGCGTTTTTCGTGTTCAGGAGGTCCCAATTAACTTATCTAGGCATGTGGCGCTCTTGGTATTTTTCCAAATTAAAAATTTGTAAAGTAGTGTAATTAAAAATAACGAAAAAGTTATTGCGACATACTTTTAGTCTTCTATCGCAGCATTAAGACTTTTAATATGATATCAAATCATACATTTTTGAAACTACATATGGAGCCATACCCTCAAAAAAACGCTTAAGCGGCTTAAGGTTTTTTTTTATATTTTGTATAAAGGTTGCCGATTGAGATAAAATTGTTTATGCTTTAAACCCGTAACGGTACATTATGTGAACATGATATTTTACGAGATGATGCAAGTGCTGCCACTAAAGTAATTTATTAAAAAAAAAAAAAACGAAAATTGAAAATGATGTCGCTTAAGCTTTTTTTGCGGTAAGTGCTCGGTGTGATACAAAAAGTTTAATTTTTTATAGTTGTTGTTACTCAAAATAACCACTATTGTTATACATGAAAGGTCAAATTACAGTCAAACTTAGGAAGAAGTTATGAGACCAACCTTGAAATTCCAAACTATTTGTATTATCTTGAATAAAAAACATCTAAGCTTATCCGAATGCACTGCCCACGAATATAAAATTAATTTAATTTTCCTCTTGCGCGTTTTGACAATATTTTGGAAAATAAGTGTTTACTAGATGACCCGTGCGAATATTTCGCACCGTTAGTTGTCATTTTTGTAACATAAAATTAAAATAATTAATAGAAATTTTAGTAACTTCAATACATTGTATTAAAAGTATAAAAATATTAGAAATCATAATATAAGTATATCATACATATTTACATACATACATACAAATGTTTAAATGCTTTTATAATACTTCTTTGAATACAATGTTAGAGGTAATGACATGATCATCGTTAACTTTTTGCCCGTACGAATCCTTAATACAAACAAAAATATATTTCTAATTATTTTTCGTCATTAGTGTTAGAAATAAGCTTTAAAATGAGATATCATTCATTAAATTTGATGCGGTGGTATGGGAGATATTTGCAACCGACAAAAAAAGGGCTTTAGAAATAATATATATGATGATGTTTTTTCCGAAATTAAAAAAAAGTACAAAAAAAAAAAAATCTTACACCTAAATACCCAACAAAAATTTAGCTTCCAACGTAGCAGAAATATAAAAGTTTCGCTTACCATTGCGCTTAAGAAGACATGAATTTTATATGGCGAGTCCCAACTTTGAATCAATAAATTTTTAACACATAAAGCGCAATATTCAGCGCATATAAAAATTGTTGGATGTAACGATCAGCTTAACAGACTGATGGCCATTTTCTCATTAGGCGATTATCTTTTATCCCAACGAAAAACTGCACATTAAAGAAATTTGGTTTTCTCAATGTCTCATTTGCTTCGATTTAATCGCAAAGCTAACCGGCACTCATCTGCTAATTATTTATTTTCCTTTTGTTTGCCGTACAGATAAATTCAAACAGCTGACTCCCATCTTTTACATGTATTTTGAGTGGCGTTGCCAGCTGAAAACTTTGTTTTTTGTCGGTATATTAAGAAACCCAAAATCGTTAACGGACAGTTTATCGGTCCAATAAATTTATGTTGACATTAAGTAGCAGAGAGTTTGTCGATACATTGAGAAAATGGCCATGAATGTTTTGATACAGCTATTTTTTAGTATTCTACTTTACAAACCTGCATTTCTGTATGTCTTTTTGCGTGGGGCATAATTGTGCGCTTATTTTTTTAAATGTACCATAAGTGTTTCGCAAAATTATAAAATTTTTTATTGGGTAGTTGATTGGATAGAAATGTATTGAGTTCATAGATGGGGGCTGTGCACTTATTTAGCACTTTCTACTCAAACCTAGATGATGAATAGAAAATTAGCATCCACACTAAACATGAGTGATTGTGAGTTTAAAAATTAGGGGGTTGCTTTTTAACCATGGGAGGTAAGGCCATGATGGCTTTATTACTCAATTGAATGGGAGATAAAGCCGTAATGGTCTTATTGCCCAATCATTGAGAGGTAAGGTCATATGTCAAATTTTGCGAAGTGAGATATATAGCCATATTTTTTTTCGCAAATGAGAGATAATGACATATTTTTTCAGAAAATTGTTATGCATGGTGTAAACATTCTGTAAAAGGGAAATCCTTAGTTATCATTAAAAAACATTCTTGTATTCTTGTGACGCACGCAGGAAAACTTTATTCAGCGAAGCCACCTGCTGCGTCCTACTGGAGGAAAAAACCCCTAAGCACGGCCGCAGGCCGCCAAGCAGAAAAACTTTAGTATGCGAAGCCAGATTTCAATACTTAACTTTAGTTAAAGGGAAAATCATTACCTCTTAATTATAAAAATAAGAAAACTATTAATCAATGTGAAATGGAAAACTTCTTCAAAACTGAGATGAGAGAAAAAGCCATTTCCTAATATTACTAATGTGTCCTACGGCCATGATGGCTTTGCCTCCCATTCGAATGAAAAAAAATAAAAGGCTTTATCTCTCTTTTGAATGGCAGATAAAGCCATCATAAAGCCATGGTATAAAAGCACCCCCCAAAAATTACGCATCAAAAAAACCTTTGTTTTAAAAAATCCATAATCAGTTTATCCTTCAATAATTTGAGTGCAACTAACACTTTTGCACTAAATATAAAAACAAAAATCTTGTTTTTCATAATTTTCTTACCTTATTCATATCATCACAAATATTAGAAAGCATGAGAGTATGTTTATATGCATTTCTTTTATTGCAAGTTAAAATTTTGCACAATATGAATTGAGTGCAAATTATAATCAATTTTTAGTGCACCACCCCCAATTATGATTGAGTTCCAGATTTTAATAGCTTCAAATAGTTCTTTTTTCGCCGTTTTCTCAAAAACTATCATTTAAAGTTGCTTCACTAAACACAGTAGATTTTTTTAGAGCTGTAATATAAAGATAATTTTTTAACGATCACATTATGTAAAATTTCAAAGCTTAGATAAAAATTAAGAAAGTTATTTTATTTATAAAATAAAACACACATTTCCAAGTAACCAAGTGAAAAGAACCCACTATCAATATATATAAAATTGTAACGTTACTGACTGACTCACTGACTCACGGACTGATTCATCATCGCACAGCCTAAACGCCTGAAGCTAAAAACTTGAAATTTAGACCAGAGATTGGTCACCCTCCAAATCGATCCACTAAGACGGGATTTTTGGAAATTCAAATGTTTAGGGGGTAAAAAAAGGGTAAAAACGGGAAAATACGGTAACCTTATATCTCCAAAACTAAAAGAGATAAAAAAAAAAATGTAACACTTATCGTTGTTCTTTAGAAAAATAAGCGGGCAGGTGTCTGGTACTTTTTTGAAATTCGGCCCTTTTATGAAGCAAACGGGTAAAACCTGAATTTTGGTACTTTTTTGACACCCCGTCTATCTTTTGAACCAATAAACATAGAATCAAAGTTTATACCACATTCTAAACTTATCAAAAAAAACACGAATATGGATTTGGTACTTTTTCGAAATTCGAACATTTAAGGGATGAAAATCGTAACTATTTTTGGTACTTTTTTCACTAAACATTTTCCCCCATTCTTTGACATATTCGTACTAAATTATGGGCTTCCACTACAATACTGAAATTTTTGATACTTTAATGGGGGGAAAAATAGTACCAAAAAAGGAAATACGGGAAATTTTATATTTTTGTTTAGCTTTTTGGTTCTACAACTGGAATTTTTTTAGTTATCGTTAATATTGGACCTAGAAACATAAAATTTAAAATGAATGTCCTGAGTCGATAAGAATCTATGAGGGAACTTTTTGGTACTTTTTTGTTCTTTAACTGGTACTTTTTGAATTTCCGTTAGTATTGGACCTAGAAACATAAAATTCAAGATGTAGTGTCCTGAGTGGATAAGAATCTATAAGGTGAAGTTGTTGGTACTTTTTTGTTCATTACCTGGTACTTTTTGATTATCCGTTAGTATTGGACCTATAAACATAAAATTAAACATGCAATGTCCTGAGTGGATGAGAATCTATAAGAGGGAATTTTTGGTACTTTTTTATTCATTAACTGGTACTCTTTGAAGTTCGGTTAGTATCGGACCTAGAAAGATACAATTAAACATGCAAGGTTCTGAGTGAATGAGAATCTGTAAGAGGAATCATTTTGGTAATTTTGCGTTCTTTAACTGGTACTTTTTTAAATTTTCGTTAATATTGGTCTTCTGAACATTAAATTTAACCTTCAAGGTCCTGAGTGAATAATAATCTGTAAAAGCGCTTTTTGGTACTTCTTTGTTTTTTAACTGGTACTTTTTGAATTTCCGTTATTATTGGAACTAGAAACATAAAATTCAATATGCAATGTAATAAGTGGCTAGGAATCTATAAGAGGGAAGTTCTTGGTACTTTTTTGTTCTTTAGCTGGTACTTTTTTAATTTCCATTATTATTGAACCTATAAACTTAAAACTAAACATGTAAGGTCCTGAGTGAATGAGAATCTGTAAGAGGGCTTTTTGCTACTTTTTTGTTCATTAACTTGTACTTTTTGAATTTCCGTTGGTATTGGACCTAGAAACATGAAATTAAACATGCAAGGTCTTGAGTGAATGACAATCTGTTAGAGGGATCTTTTTGGTACTTTTTCATTTTTTAAATGGTACTTTTTTTAAATTTTCGCATATATTGGTCTTATAAACATAAAATTAAACCTGCAAAGTCCTGAGTAAATTAGAATCTCTAAAAGCGTTTGTTGGTACTTTTTAGTTCTTAAATTGGTACTTTTTGAATATCCGTTATTATTGGACTTAGAAACATAAAATTCAAGATGCAATGCCCTAAGTGGATAAGAATCTGTAAGAGGGCTTTTTGTTCATTAACTGTTATTTTTTGAATTTCCGTTAGTATTGGACCTAGAAACATGAAATTAAACATGCAAGGTCTTGAGTGGATGAGAATGTATAAGAGTGAACTTTTTGGTACTTTTTTGTTCATTAATGGAACTTTTTGAATTTCCGTTGGTATTGGATCTAGAAAGATAAAATCAAACATGCAAGGTCCTGAGTGAATGATTATCTATAAGATGGAAGTTTTTGGTACTTTTTTGTTCATTAACTGGTATTTTTTTAATTTTCGTTAATATTGGTATTATGAACATAAAATTTAACTTTCAACGTCCTGACTGAAGAAGAATCTTGAAAAGCGCTTTTTGGTACTTCTTTTTTTTAACTGGTACTCTTTGAATTTCCGTTATTATTGGAACTAGAAACATAAAATTCAATATGCAATGTAATGAGTGAATGAAAATCTGCAAGACAGATTTTTGGTACTTTTTCGTTCTTTGACTGTTACTTTTTGAATTTCCGATAATATTGAACCTAGAATAATAAAATTCAATATGCAATGTCCTGGGTGGATGAGAATCTATAAGAGGGAAATGTTTGGTACTTTTTTTCATTAACAGGTACTTTTATATTTTCCGTTAGTATTGGACCCAGAAAGATAAAATAAAACATGCTAGGTCCTGAGTGAATGAGAATCTGTAAGAGGGGTTTTGGAACTGTTTTGTTCTTTAACTGTTACCTTTTTAATTTCCGCATTTATTGGATTCTAAACTGGTACTTTTTTTAATTTAATATTTATTTTTGTGCAATAAATAAAAAATAGTAAATAATTGTCTGGTACTTTTACGAAATTCGGCCGTTTAAGGGATGAAAATTGTACCTGTGTTTGTTACATTTTTCAAAAGATTATTTCTCCATCTATTTATCTTTCATCGCAGAGCCTTAACGTCTGAAGCTAAAAGGTATACATTTGGACCGGAGGCTGGCCGCTCGCCAACTCGATCCCGCTAACCTCAAAAATCCAAAACTAAAAGAGATACAAAAAATTTAACACTTACTGTTGTAAAAATAAGAGGATAGGTGTCTGGTACTTTTTCGAAATTTGGTCCTTTTGGGGAGTAAGCGCGTAAAACCTGTTCATACTTTGGAACCTTTTTGTAACGCCATCTAACTTTTAAACCAAAAAATTTGTTTCCCCCTATGACAAAAACGTACTAAATTATAGGCTCCCACTACAACATTGAAATTTTTGATACATAAATGGGGAGAAAAAAGTATCAAAAAGGATAGTACGCGAAATTAATTTTCTTTGATTCACTTTTGTGTTCTACGAGTCGCACTTTTTGAATTTTCCATAATATTTAACTTGGAAGCACTAAATTAATATCAACCTATGAGATAAAAAATGTTGGAACTATTTTGCTAAAACCTATTTACATATACTATGGCATATAAATATGTTCATGAAAGAAAAGGCGTGATTACAAAGTAGCGGGTTAAATGCTAAAATTTAAACAAGAATGTCCATGAAGAAAAAGAAGGAAAAGAAGGCGCTAACGAAGTAGCGGGTTAAATCAGACTCTTGGAGGCCTATTGTACCTAATGACCTACGACATAGAGTTATTTATTCTGCTCATGATACGCCGAATTCTGCGCATAGTGGCATTGCCAAGACTTTGGAAAGAATAAGATGATACTTCTTTTGGCCAGAACTAGTGACTGACGTAAAGACTTATATACTGAATTGTGATATGTGTAAGACTTCAAAGACTCTGACATCGACTTCAAGAGCACCATTGGGTAGGATGGTATCGACCGAAAAACCGTTTCAGCGTTTGTTTATTGATTTAATCGGACCCTTACCCGGACTAAGTCTGGACATATCGGCATTTTAATTACTTTGGACCATTTTTCTAAATTTACTTTTTTGAAACCACTAAAAAGGTTCGTTTCGAAACATATTATTGACTACTTGCGGACGGAAATTTTTTGCAGCTACGGTGTTCCTGAAACAATAGTTTCTGATAACGGATCCCAATTTAGGAGCAAGGACTTTGAGAAGTTTTTGGATAAATACGGTATTGAGCATATGTTGACGGCTGTATACAGTCCCCAAGCTAACGCTAGTAAACGAGTAAACCGCTCAATAAACGAGGCTTTGAGGAGTTATATAAGAAATGACCAAAGAGAGTGGGATTTGTATGTACCCAGCATTAATTGCTTATTGCGGGACAGTATACACCAATCGGTTGGCAGGACACCGTATCAGATAGTTTTTGGACAGAGTATGTTGACTCACGGTAAGGACTTTGAGGTTTTACGTAAACTGAAAATTTTGGCGGACGCAGATTCTTTTGTGAAGACAGGACCAATTTTATTTGATAAGGAGCAAAATTAATGATTATTTACGCAAGGCATATGACAGAAAAAGATTTTGCATTGGGACAGGATGTGTTCCGACGGACATTTACACAAAGCTCAAAAGCGCAGTATTTTAACTCGAAACTTGCTCTAGTGATAGTAAAAGCTAAGGTTTGCGAAGAATTGGCAATCTGTATTATGAGCTAGAGGACCTTGATTCTGGTAACAAAGGTACATATCATGCAAAGGACATCTGGTCATGATAAGTGTATATCTCACTGCTATTGATTTTGCCTTTTTCAGCTTCAGTTTTGGAAGATAATATTCTTAAACTGTATCTGTTTTGTGAGCCATCGTTCTCATTTTTTTTAATTGAAAATTTAATATTTTTTTCCATTGCATTAGTTTTGAAATTTATATAAGAAAATTTTGTGAACATTTAATTTAATTTTCATTGTCTTGATTGAATTTCGTTTTAACACATCACCTGCGATTGAAGATTTTGTTTGTGGGAATTCGTTAATAATATTCGAATTTTTTTCATAGGTAAGAAAATAGAAATGTATAAGATTTTTTTTTGTTTAAATCTGGACTATTCTTTCTTCGTCATAGGATCTCTTGATTAGAGAATTGAGCTTTTAAACCATCTGTGATTGAGGGTATTGTTTACCGAAATTACTGCGGAAACTTTTAGGAGGAAGAAAAAAAGAACACATAAGAAGGAGAAACAGAGAACATTCTCAAGATATTGTAACAACAGAACGTATTTTTTTTGCAAAAAGGCTCTGAAAAGTCAAAATATTGAATTATTTGTTCGTCTTTAACAAGTTTTTTTTTCTTAATTATACGACTACAAACAGTTTATAAATATTTTCATAAAATTTCTTTGCCTAGATAGGAGAGTAATACTTAATAATATTCTGGTGGTCTGCTGGGAGAAGGGAGTACATGCTCCAAAATTTGATTAATAAGGATAATTTGTTCTTAAAATTAATATTTAATTAATTCTGACTTTTTTTTAATATCGATAATTTTAAATAATCTATATTAGGGTGGTCCTTAACTGTATGGATCAAATGTTTTTCTATTTTACCATGCTCTCACCCCCCAATTCGGTGGGTATTGATAAAAAAAACAACTCAAACAATTTTTTAGGACAATCGGCGAAGGCTTAGCCGTCCCTCAAGCACGCCAAAGTTTGAGAAAAATCGTAAAGTCCGACTTGTATGACTTATATTTAGGAAAATATTAATTTTACATAAAAATCGTTTTCTAAGAAGTTGTTGTTAGTAAAGTTTGCAACAACTTTTGCCTTAACATGTTTTCTCTAAAACTCATATTGAACATACCCAAATTAAAATAAAAAGTAAACAGCAGCATTGATGCGAATTTTTTCTTTAGACAGTTTTTTCTTACACACGTCAATTCAGCTTTAATATTTGTGTTAAAAATAGTCAAAAGCATATCATTTGCTTCTAACGTACCACGGTTGATAAAGTTGGTGAAATTGTACTTTTTGATATAATTCAAAGCCAAAGAGTACGGTGGTACCCTAGGGTGACCGTTTAAATCAATTGGACTTATTTCCCAGTAAAAAAAATTTGGGTATTTTGAAGCACTACAGAGAAAAAGCGCATACTCGAGCGCTTCAATTAGAGAGCTCTTATAAAGCAGTAAATGATAACGAATAAAACATACAAAAAAGCTGCTATTTTAGTGCTGATAGCAAAGAGGGTTTGTAAGCGAAAAAAAAATATATTATGGTTTACGAAAATGATTGAAAAAAGGCATTTAAACAAGTTAAGGCAAAACATTAATGAATATGTTTATATAGTTAGCCCTTAAAAAAGCACTCTAGGAGCGCTTTGTTCGCATGTTAAGAGAAGCGCTTATTGTCAGCAGAAAATAGTCCTCCAAACCGGGAACACCCCATACAAAAATCAGGCATCCTATCAGCAGGTTTGAAGCGATTTGAGGTATGAATTCATACAAAAAACCTGCTCCTTTTGGAGCACGTTTTTTACTGGGTTAGGTCTCACTCGCCAATTTGGTGGGTATTGATAAAAAAAAAAAAACTTAAAAATTGTTTAGGACAATCGGCGACGGCAAAGCCGTCCCTCAAGCCCACCAAAATTTGAGAAAAGTTATAATTTTACATGAAATCTGACTTTTATGTTTAATAACTTAAGCTTCGTACAGACGATGCACATTGGGGCCAAATGAATGAAAAGTGGCGATTAATTCAAAATATGAACTTTAAAATTCATGATCGTGTTTGGTACCGGGTGAAAGTGGATAAAATTCTGCATCACTAATTGCAAAAATTATACTTTTAAGTTGTTTGCTTTAGTTGAAGTGAGCACTTAAAGTTGAATAATTGTTATTTTTTTTTTGTGCATATTGAAAAAAAGTGAAAATTTTGATATTTCAATTGATAATTTTTTCTATTAATACTTCTAAAAGTTAAATTTTTATAATGGAACCGTCAACTTCAGGTAGTTTACTATATAGTACATGTTTTTTTGTTTAAATAAATGTTTTAAAAATATTAAATGTTTATTAGTATTGTGGTTATTTTATTGAACTATTTATGGTTTTTAATCCAAATTTTTAATATTTTTAATTAGGCTTAAGTTCATTAAATTTAATTTTCATTAAATTATTTTTATGAAGAAAGGAATTTTACAACATGAAAATTAATTAAAATTTATTGACAATTTTTCATTCTTGACTCAATAAATGTTAATAAAATAAAATTAGCCCAAAAATGGGCTATTTTTGATTTATATATGGAGTTTCAACAACTTTGTTCGTGAGCTTGCGTAAAATCGTCTATATAGTGTTATAATATCAGATCTGAACTAATAAACCCCAAAATATTTTTTTGCGATTTTTGAGTTATGCTTGTTTTTGTGAAATAACTCAAGATGCTAAAAATCCACAAATATGAAAAAAAAAAAAAACAAAACATCAAGTTGTTTTTACTTTGTTTTGTCATTATTTTCGTTATAGTAGTTGTTATTGTAGCTAAAAAATGTGTTGTTAATTAGAGATGGGGGCGTGAGTAACTTTAATTCACGCATGCTCACGTGATTGCGTATGTTTGGTTTATTTACTATGAATAAAACTAATTAAATTATTTTACATGTGTTTATGATATTTCAATGAATTTTACTTAAACATTTGTTAATTTTAAATTATTAGAAAATTGTATATGGCACAAGTGCACTATTTTGAAAAATTGAAGGAGGTCACGCTCCCATCCCTATTTATTATTGTCATTTATTTGAGTCCTACATAATAACTGTTGGTCATATACATGCATCATACGAGTAAAGTTTTAATTTTGTTTTAAGCTGGTGATATCAATCTACTAATATAATGATAATACATTTTTAAGAATTTCTATCCATCCGTAGGGTATTATTGATTCGGTACTGACACGTTTATTTATTGTTTTAGCTGTCAATGTTTTGTGATGTGATGTTACATATTTAAAGTGTTGTGAAAGTGTAAATTATTCGGTACAGGGTTAAAGGAATTACTTTTTGCAAATTTTAAACGAATAGAAATCTTATTAATTTTAGGAACATGTCCCAAAATAATTTTCATTCCTCGTCATGAGTTGCATAATTTTATGAGGAGTGCAGAACCTAAATCACTTCAGGATAAATTTAAACTTTTGAGATGGGAAGTAATAAAACGTGTCGACCCTTCGGATATGGTAGATTTTATGACAAGGTTTCATAATTTTTGCTCTAGCTATGAGATTCGGTGGCAAAAATGTCATAGAAAGAATGAAATTTTTGTAAAAAATAATAAGAATTGGCTGGATGCCTCAATCTCATTCAGTCCACCACCAGAACCACAACAAAAAAGAGGTCGCAATGATCTCTCATTTGAAGAGTGCAAAGAAAAAACAAAAGTTAAGAAATGTAAAGACATAAGAGATCAAATTTCTTTGCCTGTTTTGGCTTACGCCACACAAATGAGCTTGAGAGCTGCTGGAAAAATAGATGAGTCGAAAATTGTTAAGGAAATAATATCATCTCCAACAAAAGCCAAAAAATACCGAAAAAGTATAGAACAGGTACCACCACAGCAGTTAACTCCGGATGAAGCTCTGTCCTTTTTGGTAGAAGCGAAGCTAAGTCGCCACCAATATAATGTTATTAGAAAGGTTGCACCTGAGAAATTTCCATCATATAAATTGGTCCAAAGAGCTAAGAAAAAATGTTACCCAAAGGGAGAACAAATGAAAATTTCTGAAACATCAGCGCAAGTTAGCCTACAAGGAATATTGGATCCTTTGTCGGTTAAAAATGCAGATTTAAATTCGTTAGACAACGAAGAAATCGAAAAAATTACTTTATACACTAAGTGGGGCTTTGACGGAAGTTCAGGGCATAGTTCTTACAAACAAGCCTTTCATGACAGTAATGCATCTGATTCTTCTGTATTTATTACGTCAATTGTACCATTAAAATTAGTTTGTAAAAACAAAATCATTTGGCATAATCCTCGACCGTCTTCAACTAGGTTTTGCAGGCCATTAAAAATTGAATTTATGAAAGAAACGGTCAACAGTATTAAAACAGAAAGAGAAAGAGTGGAGACAGAAAAAAATGCTCTTATCGATACAGTGATATCAGTTGGAGAAAGAAAGATAACAGTGAACCACAAACTAATTCTCGTTATGATTGACGGTAAAGTGTGTAACGCGATTACAGACACAAAGTCCACACAAAAGTGCTACATATGTGGCGCTACCAGCAAGGAGTTCAACAATATTGAACAAATGATTTCTAGAGATTCCAACGTAGACTTCATGGAGTTCGGTTTGTCTGTCCTACATGGCTGGATAAGATTTTTTGAATGTCTTATTCACTTGGCATATAAACTTCCAATTCAAAAATGGCAGGCAAGAAGTGACGAAGAAAAAAAAATTATTGCTGAAACTAAAAGTCGTATTCAACGCGAATTTAAAAAGAGAACGGGATTGATCATTGATCAACCAAAACCTGGTTTTGGTAACTCTAATGACGGGAATACTGCAAGACGTTTTTTTAAGAATGCAGAAGTATCTGCTGAAATTACTAATATTGATTTAGAGTTGATCAAAAATATGCACACAATATTAATTGTAGTTTCATGTGGTATTGAGGTCAACATTGAAAAATTTACAAACTTCGCTAATAACACTGCCAGGCTATTTGTGAAAAAATATCCATGGTACTATATGCCTCCTACTCTTCACAAATATTTTATTCATGGGCCTGAAATTATATCATTATCGCCATTGCCAATTGGTCAGCTAACCGAAGAGTCTCAGAAAGCCAGAAATAAAGATTTTAAAAGTTATAGGGAGAATTTTGCCCGTAAATGCAGTCGAGAAAAAACAATGGAAGATATCTTTAATAGATTTCTCTTAAGTTCAGATCCGTTTATAACAAGCATGAACAATAGTTCTAAAAAGAAAAAAGAGCTAATGCCAAAATCTGCATTGGAGTTGCTTGTACTTCCCAGCAATCAAAATAGCAATGATGAAGATGGAGATGAAGATTAAGATTATTGTAACGAATTAATTTATGATTATGAAATTGAATGTGAAGTAAATACTAACATTGAAGGTAATAATGATTATAATAAAAAATTGTTGTTTTAAAAAAAAAAAAAAAATAGAATAACCGAATTTAATTAAATTTTTTTTAAATAGTGTGTTTATGGTTATTTATCAATAAATTTCGAGAAAAAAGGTATGATTTTAATTTAAAAATTTTTTAATAGAAATACATATAAAATATTTATTCCTTATTATTTTTAAAAATATTACTTATTTTTCTTAAAGTACATTTAGTATGCTTTAATTTGCAATTTAATTGAATAATTTATAGCGCACCGTTCCAAAGTTACAGCAAAAAATGTGAAAAAAGAGTATTTTTTACAGAACACAAAATGGCCCATAAAGGGTTAAAAAATGTGTTTTTTCACTCTGTTTTTTTTTAATGTTGGTTTTTTATGTATTTATAAATATCCATTAATAAAAAATATTTTTTTTTTTTAAATTACGACTTCTATGAATTAATCGCCACTTTTCATGCATTTGGCCCCACTGTGCGATGGTCAGATCTTACAATGTTGTCATTAAAATTGCCTAAAAATGTCTTGCAACTGTCTGAACATTGGTAGCTCATTTTCATTTGGCAGATGTGTAACATTAATGCATCTGACAAAGGCACCATTGTCAGAAAAATGACAATATTGTAATATCTGACCATCGTCTGTACGAAGCTTTAGAAAATATTAATTTTGTAGAAAATTTGTTAACAAGTTTTTCTTTATCTCTTATTAAACAAAATGAACTAAAAATATCGAATAAGCCACGAAATAATCAAATTTTTAATTCATTAAAGAAACGCTTTTTCTATGAATAAGTTTTGTTAAAAAACATTTTTACTATTTATTTAAAAAAAAACCGACCAGCCGGGCACCTGGCGTTTTACCCTAATTCGGGTACGCTGAATTCAGTGATGCTAACCGTTTTTAGGTTAGCTCTTGTTTTCAAAATTTCTAAAAACGGAGGAGGTTGCACAGCGTAACTCAAAAACGGTTAAGTTTATAAAATAAACTAAAAAAAAACGAAATTCCACAATAATAATATTACCTTTAACAATTGTTATAGGTTTTTCTAATATGCGTAGTCGTTTTAGAAACCAAATTTGTTTACGAACTTCTAAAATCGTACTTTTTCGACCCCAATAGTAATAAATAGGGATGAGATTTTCATGCACTAAAAAATCGAAAATATGCGCATAAAACATGCACTAAAAATTCCAAAATATGCATTAAAAAAATTAAAAATATGCACTAAAAACTTGACCATTTTCAATAAAAAATTCCTTTGTTGTTTTTATTGTATTGTTATTCAAAGGTATAATATTTTTTAGAACTTACCCCCTGTTCATCGATTTCGAACAAAGATTTCGTTCGCTTAACTTTAATGTAAAACAAAAACAATGTTTTATAATTTGTTTTTGTTTTAAATCTAAGTTATGCGAACGAAATCGTCGTTCGGAAATAGATGAACAGGCAGTTAATTTAAATAACTACATCATTTAAATTGCGTAGTCAAATAAATACTTTTTTATATTATCAAAAGTAAGCCTTTGTCTGTTAAAAAGCTTTTGTACATGGAAAATGATCTCTCAACGTCAACCGAAGTTGAGGCATACTTCAAGGATGCCAATTCATTTGAAGAATATTAATTTTCTAATTCAGATCCCACATTTGATTCTAGCCTCTTCAGACCATGGGTACACATATGTGCACCTAAAAATATTACAAGTTTTAAAGACTAGCGACATCGTGTGACCAATAGAAACAGTTTAATTACTTGCTTTAAGCTACTACGCTTCAAAACAATATCAAAAGATGACAGGGTTTAGAAGTTTTAGCCATTATTTTTACATCTGAATTTAACTGTTTGAAAAAACCATACTGTTGGGATATTTTTCCTCAATAACTAATCGCTAAGACCTGAAGTACACATATGTGCACCTCTTTTTCTACCAGTTTAAATAAAAAAATAATAAAAACCGAAATTTAAATTACACCTCATAAGATAAAACAAATAGTTAATAAGCCCTTTACTTAATCGGTTCAGTCCTGATCTTAAGAAATTAAGAATTTACGTTGAAATTTTTCATATATTAAGACCTGAGGTACACTTATGTGCCCCCTTAATTTCTAAGAATACAAATACAATTTTTAAAAAAAAAGTATACAGTTTTCTTATTTCCTCCCCAAAAGGTGTAAACAATATATAAGAAATGTAAAAATTCTATGGGTTAATGCTCGGGTCTTAAGAGGCTAGATCAAAAATATTTGATATTTGTTTTATTTTTTGAAATCCTCTATTTTTATTTTTATTTGCAACAGTTTTTGGATTTTTTTAACATTCACATGTTAATGTTACTTTCCGCCATATCAATTAATTTGAGTTGACTATTAAGTGAATTAAATCCTGTATGAAACCAAAAAATCAATATTATCGAATTGGCTTCTGATTTCTTCTGCAACTCGGTGTAACCCATGTGCCAATCAAGTAGCATGTAACAGTTTTCGATAAATTATTTTGGGCAATTGGCAGCCTTAACCATGTAAGGTGCTGCATCGGTTAAAAATTTAAGGATCTTTTGTTGAAATCTTGTATTTTATGCAGAGCTCAAAAAAATTAATTAATTGATTTAAAAAAAAAATTTTTTTGAAGGGTTTTTTATACAATTTGGAAATTTTTCGAAGAACTTTTTTTTATAATATGGAAATTTAAAAAAATATATAACTCAAAAATGTTAAAATATGCAAAAATATGCATTTAAAACCAAAATATGCAAAAATATGCATTTTCACCAATATATGCAACAATATGCAAAAACAAATCAATGCCATTTTAACGCAAATTTAATGATTCGGAAAGATAATTGGTCGACATCGGTTTTAGACTATCGACAAAAAACATGCATTTGCATGGAAATCGCATCCCTAGTAATAAATAATTTTTTTTTTATAAAAGAAAAAGACTTTTGTTTCGGTTACACTTGAAACCATTGGTACATACGGTCTATTTCGTTCCTTTGTTTTTATAATATTTTGCTATGAAGGCTTATATGCTGCCGCTGATACTTGATTTATAATGTGGCATATGTAATCGTCCAATGATCAAGTGCAAAAATCTATTCACAATAGCGAAGTTTAGTGTTTGGTACAAATGGTCTTGCAAAGAGCAAATGCAAAATATCATAGCTGTTTTGTTAAATCCAACAACAAAATACACAGAGTTTCCTTAAGATTTCATAAAAACGCTACGACATTTTGCATATGCACTTTGGCAAAACCATTTGCACCAAACACTGAAATCCGTTTATCTTCATTGGACAGTAAATACGAGTTGCCATTTTATATTAATTATAAATATTTAGGTTTGAACAATTTGGAAATAGTACCAAATGAGTCACGGGGGTACCACCGTACTTTTTGGCATTGAATTGTATCAAAAAAGTACAATTGCACCAACTTTATCAACCGTGGTACGTTAGAAACAAATGATATGCGTTTGACAATTATTTTTTTAAGCAAACGCACACAAACACAAATATTAAAGCTGAATTGACGTGTGTAAGATAAAACTGTTCTAAAGAAAAAATTCTCATCAATGCTGCTGTTTACTTTTTATTTTAATTAGGGTTTGTTCAATATGAGTTTTAGAGAAAACTTGTTAAGGCAAAAGTTGTTGGAAACTTTACTAGCAACAACTTCTTAGAAAACGATTTTTATGTAAAATTAATATTTTCCTAAATATAAGTCATACAAGTCGGACTTTACGATTTTGCTCAAACTTTGGCGGGCTTGAGAGACGGCTTAGCCTTCGCCGGTCATCCTAAACATTTTTTTGAGTTGTTTTTTTATCAATACCCACCAAATTAGCGAGTGAGACCTAAATAAATCCAACTTTTGATTTTAACGGTCACCCTAATCCAACGGCTTCCAAACTTGCTGATACTGTGACCCACATCAGAAAAAATAAAAAATTGACGGCCCCTTATTAAATTAAACAATAAATTAATATAGGAACATTTTCAAGTTGGAAAAAGTAATTGATTAATAGAACAGAGTTTTTAGAATTTGTTTTTGTTTAAAAAATAATTGAAGCACAGCCGCGAAAAACGTTGTAAACGCCACATTTTGCAAAAACTGTTTTTTTGCAGATAAACGTTGACTTTACTCTCTTACACAGTTTAAACATCAAATCAACCAAAACTGTGCACATTAACGCCTTCAAAATGGCGTACAAAGTGTCAGCCAGTGGAAGAACATTGCAAGTTACTAACAAAATGATGAAGCCGAAATGGTTTTGCAGTGCGGCATAATGTTTTAAAAGCCTTTTGCGTAAAAGTTTTTCTTATCATTATTTTTAATAATAGAAATAAAAATTTTTAAAACAAATATTGCTGCCTGTCAAAAAACGTTTTCTTGCTCTCCTGAAAAATTATTATTTTGTAACTTAAAACGTTATTCGCGGCTGTGCTTCAATTGTTCGAAAGAAGGAATTCTTTTGCACATCGGAAATAGGCTATCAACAAAAACTTAGTAAGGGTGTTCATTTCAGTTTTTTATTTGTTGGAAAAATGGAAAAGTGGAAAAATGTAATTTTTGTTACAACAACCACAAGAAAAAAAATTCCACCAAAAGTTACATTTTTATCAGACTATAACCAAGTGTAAAAAAGTCAGGATAAAAAGACGTAATTTTCCGCTTTAAACGTCAAACGAAATGATGTTGCCATTCATAAAAAATTGCTAATTTTTAATACAATGTACGAAAAATTGCATCTCTTTTTATAAACTCTTGAATTGTACAACTCTGATTTTAAAAATTTTTTATAGTTACAACATTTCATAGATAACTTCTTTTTCATTTAATCTTTCAAAAAGAAAAATGCATATTAAAAGTTATTAAAAAAGAATTAAAAAAAGAAATGGGGTCAAAAAAATTGACAGAAGCTGAAGTTAATAAAATACTCGACTTTTTGGCAGACAATCGCCATTTTGAGTAACTTTTTGTAGTCGAATATTATGATGAAAATAACACCAATCACTTCGTTTTAAATTTAATAATCAATTAATTCACTTTTAACACTTTTGTTCGGCATCTTGAAAATATCAATTACTTCCACGAATTATTTGACAGTTTGTAAAAAAAAAGCCCTGTTCACGTCAATAAGAGTGTAATTTTTCTTTTTTCCATTTTTCCAACCAAAAAAAAATTGAAATGAATACCCTTAGTGTGTATATTTATAGAAAATTATATGTGGTGGATAAGCTTTTTTGTTAGGATAAAGATTCTCAAATCTTGGCGTTATTGTTGAAATAGCCACACGTAGTTTTTATCCAATACTAAGCGATTTAGATATTTCGATTTCATGGCTGCATAAATACGAAATCGGGTAACAGCACTATTATAGCTCTGTCCGACAACGTAATATAATCTTTTTTTCGTTCCACCCACAACAAAATTAAAGTTTTACTATCAAATTCTTGTAGCAATAAAGCAATCGCAAGATATTTCAATCAGTTGTTCTTTTTCAAAAATTTTCAATTCAAATACATCAAGTTGGTTATTCAAAAATGGATTCTGGATCCATGCAAACTTCGTTAATCAATATCTATTAAATAATGTGAAAAATGTTTTTGTAAACTGTGCAAATGTTCTATAAAAAGATTTTTGTTTTATTGCATATTGTAAAACATGTCATATGCATATGGGCATTTCCATTTTGACGTGTCGTGATACAAAGTAATGAAGTAGCACTATATTCAGAAAAAAATTACAGCAATCGACGCTAAGGATTTGCAGATATAAACTAAAATATGCGCTTTTTATGCGTGACGTTAAAAAAACGGCAGTGGATTTTGATTTGCATTACAAAACTGAATAAGACTGCGAACTGAACAAGACGTTTTGTATAAAACCTTTTTTAGTAAACTTTGGACTTATATAGATTTATTTTTCAAGCTAACAAATTTAAAAATCTTTGCTCGCTTAAAGGTACATATGGGCATTTTAATTGAAAAGTCTACTTTTTTTTAATGTAACGCCAGAACGCAAAAAAGGTTGTATTTTAGGACCATGTTGTTCAACCGTTATCCCTTTTGTCACTGAATGTAGATTAAGTTGCGCTTTACACCAAAATATAAAAAAGTAAACTATACATATAAAATCTTTTGAGAAACAATTTAAATAACTTTTAGCGTTACGTCACTAAAAGTAGACTTTTCGCTGGATGTACCCATATATCCTTTTTCAAATTGGATATTCGTAGTTCCAAGTTTGTCTTTTTGAATTAGAGCATGCATTGATTTATTTAAATCGCTTAATTTTTTAAAAATTTCAACTAAAGAAAGATACCGCAGCTTTGTGATTTTCAGCAAGAAAGATCGCAATTTCGTCTTTAATTGCGAACACTCTTTGAATAAATGTTGAACGAGATAGCCAACGCACTTCACAATAGTACAAGAATATATTCAGCTCCCAAATCTTCGCACAACTTTGAAATTATCTCGCTTTCAACGGACTGTTTTTGATATAGCTTACATTCTTTGTAACAATATGAAATATGTTATTAAATTCCTCACTCATATTTTTTGACACAAGAGCTTTGATTTATTTTTAATCAATGCTTAAGGACCTGCTTTGCGCCCTGACATTGCTTGTGCAATGCAAGTATTCCATTTAAAATGTTAAAATGTAAAAAACCAAAAATAAAAACCGTATAACCCCCTTGATGTTATTACGCGACCCACAGTTTGAAAAGCAATGCCCTAATCTATATTCGTAAATTTTGAAAATAAGTTTATCTAAGTTTTTGTATTGAAACAACAATTTTCTGTTTCCTCCTCCTTTTGTTGTCATTATGCTAGAATTCAAAAGTTTAAAATTTCGAATTTAAAAAGTTTAATTTTAACATATTAAAACCAAAAATGACCAACTAAAATAAAAACACACTATACATTCATAGCAAAATATACAACAATACATATGGGGAATTCACAAGGTGTCATAAAGTCATGTCTTAAAGTAATAACATGAAAAAATACGACTCTTGTGAACAACCCCTCATAATTAAGTGTGCTATTTTGAATTTAAATCGGCTGATTTAAAACAAATATAAAAAATAAATATTTACGTAACATCATAATATTTTTTAATTCTAATCCATGATTAAATATATTAAATTAGATCGTACCTGACTATTTTCCATTTTTTAGACGCAAATCACAAATTAATTTTATTTTGTTTGTTTACCAAACATAAGAGTCCTAAGACGATATAATTTGACGCCGCATGTTTTGTTGCAAAAACTGCTAGCCGCAGGTTAAATTCGGATATTAGCCGGATAAAACTATACCATCAACGGCGACGGCTACAAAAACTAAAGCAGTTCGGCTCAGCCGCTCAGCGCAGGTCTCTTCTGATTAATTACGACAGCACAATAAACATAGCAAGCAAAGTTCTATTAATTTAAGACACTTTTTGTTTACAAAGCAACAACAATATTTCTAAAACATTGTAAAATGTTAGAACATTATGACAATATAACATGATAGCACACCTTGTGAATACCCCAATAGTTTAACATAAAAAAACATCTAGTGCTGTTATTTTAACAATTAAAGAATATTTATATATTTATATTTATATTTTTAATGTTCTTTAATTTTATTTTTTTTTTTTAACATATATTCGTACATAGTATGTTTGTACATTTTCTTTAAAATACAAACAAATTTCCTTTATTTCAATTGTAATAACTTAATAACCATTTTTTTTTTACTTGCATTTCATTACCATAAACATACTACAATTTTAATAAACATACATCAATTCTGTTAATAACATTGGTGAAATATTTTGTTTTGATTTATTATTGAAAATAAATTAGATTTTATTTGAAACAACATTATTTACTTTTTTATGAATGTTACATATTAACATAATTATAACAGAATTGTTTACAAATGATATGTTTATTCTGCAATAGTTTTTTTTTTTTTTTGGTGAAATAATTTTAAGCTTTTGGACGGTGATATAATTTAAATAATTCAACATTGTTTTTTTAGTATGATTTTAAATTTTGATAATACATAATTTAAACAAATGATTATTAATTGGTTTGTAATGGACCTAAAACAAAATATAAAACAGCTTGTTGTTAAAATGTATTAGATTTTTGTTTTCTTTTTAATTCACGAAAGGTTAAGGTAAATTGGCATATAGGATAAGTTGGGCTATCTAGGAAGTTTTAGATCAGAGTCCGCCAAACACATACATTTACATTTCTTGTTTCTCTTGGTTGTTTATTTTTGAGCGTAATTGTTTTTGTTTGTTCAGTGTTTTCGAGTAAAAATACAAATTATTTTCTCATGCTCTCTTTATTTGTGTGAGAGCATTCGCACATGTGCGGTGTTTTGCAGATCTCTGTTTTAGATCATTGGTGTCCAGCCCATACCACAATTGTGGAAATTACTTCACACACATTCTTCACACGCATTCTTACGCTCTTTCATTTAGTCCACGAGAGTACACAATTCTGTCGTCGATTACCAAGCGACGAGTGCACATGCGTCGGATGCTTACATATTTTTTGTATTTTTATTAAGAATATTTGTCTCTTTATTCACTAATACTAATAAAAAGCCATACAACCACAATTTAAATTTTGGACGTCACTGTTTTAGATAAAGATAGCATGGTTGGGTGGGTAGAGAAAATACAAGAGGATTTTTACACCTTTTCCTCGTCTACTACTTTTCTCCTTTATTTACCTTTGATCAGCTTTATTATTAGTATTTCGCATTTTGTGTTTTTTTTTTGTTTGTTTTTGTTGTCGATCTGTAGCTACCTAAATTTTAGTTTGTGTAGCGATCAATAAGCTGTTTCGATTGGGGTTAGAACCACCCCATTTTCCACTGGCACGGCCGGTGATATAGGTAGCACAACCCCTTGAAAAATACGTCCTCGAGGTTTGGTTCGTTACAAAGTTTGCCCGATATTCAATTAGAAAAATACTTAAATTACGAGTACATTAATAACAAAAGTAAGGAAAACGTATATCAATTACACATTACTTAAACTACTGGTTATTTTAACAAAATAACCGGTTTATTCGATATTCGAAAAATGGACATCCAATTTCAGCATAAGACTCAAGAAATTCGTGTACCACTGCAACGTAGTTAGGACTTTTTTGTCTCCCAAAAAGCTTTGACATAAGGAAATAAAACTAATCCATGCTCTGTTTTCTATCTCAGTAAGTTTCTTAGAAAAATTCATCTGTATTATCTTCAGTTCTTCTTTTTGGGAAAAAATTAATCCTGGGACCGAGAGCATACCCCAGCATACCAGTGAAGAATCACGTCGTTATACTCTTTTAAATTTTTTTCAAAATTGAAATCCTTTCAATGTTTTTCAAATTCTGAAGAAGATTATTGAAATGAATACAACCCATATGTTCAACTGGCTCCATGCAATAACTCCCAGGTGCAATAAGTCCCAAGAAAAAAACGAAATTAGACCCAAAAATTTTTCATACAAATGTGGGAGTAATATCATTATGAAATAGCTCCCTTCCTCTCGGTGTTATTTAATTTTTTTGGAAGTTATTTCATTTTTTGCCTGGGAGTTTTTTCATAATGAAATAAAATCCAAATGAAATAAGTCCCCGAAAAAATTAACGTGGAAGTTATTTCATTTTATTTTGGTTTTCGGTGTTATTTCATTTGCTGTGGGAGTTATTTCATTTTTTGTGGGAGTTTTTTCATTATCAATTATTTGCAATTTCTTAAAATTGTTTAAAATTTTAAACGTTATTTACATATAACGGGATATTTCAAACTATTTGAATACAATGACTTAAGTTTATCAAAGAAGAAAATTTCGCTAATTGCAATTGCAGTATCTTATGGTTACCGGCTATGCAGTGAAGCTTTAGTTAGCAAAGCCAGTGTTTGTTATACCATAGAGGAGAAAATTCTAGCGCCCGGCCGAAGGCAGGCTATTAAGAGAAACCGAAAGCCGGCTATGTAGTGAAGCTTTAGTGATCGAAGCAAGTGTTCGTTATACCAAAAAGAAGAATATCCTTGCGCATGGCCGAAAGCCTAACCATGCTACCAATCGAACGATTTTTAAGACCAAAACTATATAATTATCCGGATTCTTAATTTGGGATTTTTAGTTTCGGGCATATGAACTCCACCGATAATGTTTAATGTAACTTTCTTTGTGTTCTTTTTTTGTGGGTTCAGATTCATTATAAATTTTAAGGTGATTTTTCATAATGAAGAATAACCCCAAATTTAGGGTCATATTTAATTTTATTTTTAGGGTTATTTTTCATTTTTTTGGGGTAATTTTTCATTAAAAAAATGGGGGGTAAATTTTCATTTATTTTTTGGGGCCAAATATCGCAGCGCCTATTTTAAGCAATATTAGTGTTAAAATTTTTATTTGGAAAGTTAAATAAGGAAAAATATAATAGTTGAAGAATTGTAACTTTAGAAAAATTTTTAAATACCTGCAGAAATAGATATCATTCTACCTAGATTAGAAAAAAATGTTGAATCCGATAAATCGGATATATAAATGAATTAATGGGGACTAAGGGAGATTGTCTCGTCCAATCATGACAAAAATTATGACCAGGCCAACTTCGGGACTTGGCAAAATAAATTTTGTAGCCCCCTTTGATACACCCCTTTTGTATCTTTCAGATGACTGTTGAATTTAAGACATCATTTATTTTTACTGCAATCATTCTTTGACAACTTATCACGAGCGTAAACTTACTTAAACAGTATACGAAAATCGTGTTACCCAGGAATTGGAGTTAAGAAGTAAACCACAGTTGATTTGCAAATTTGATAGCTGAATGCCCACTGGCATCTTAAGTTGCTGTGTGAAAACAAAATTACCAAATTGTATCCGCGAAGTCGCTAAACAAAGTATGTATTTTAGACCAAAAGGACAATGTGTTTTATTCCACAATAGCAAAACAAGTTTTGGCTACGAATGGGTTAATGCTCATTTACTTTGGGAAAAGAACCAAAAGGAATGTATTTAGTATTTCATATACAGAACATTCAAAATTTTATAAAAAAGTAATTGCGTGGTAATCTTTATGCATATATTTTTTTGATTGACTGCAGACTTTTATAGTTTGATAATTCTATTTACAGTTTCTGAGTGCACCCAGAGCAAACATGTTTCACAATATGGTCACATCCAACAAAATCATTACTAACGAAAAACTTTAAACATATCGTGGATTATTAACCATAAAATAGTCAAAAAGCCACAACCATATAATGGTTCCCTCCGAAAAAAACAACTGAATGAAATTTGTTATGTGGTGTTGTAAGTTTAATCACATGGGATGCTAAAGATGCGTACACAAACGGGCTGGTCGATAAATTGTTGATATATTATTAACTTATTAAGAGTTACTAATACAACTGCAAATAATGTTCAAACTTAATTAACCAAGCTAACGAAGACCTTCAGCTCATTGTTGTCGAACCCGCAGCCATCGCACTGATAGAACAGCTTACTACCATAATTTAATTGACATAAAATAACTGAAATACTAGTAAAATCTATGTTGTGAAAAACAGTTAAGCGAATTTTTACACATAGCTGTTTTTGTACGAACATTCTGTATATGGGTTACACATAGCTGCTTCTGGTAACTTCTGAATCAGAAAAGATATCATTTAACGGTTTGGTGGGTAGATGTATCATTAACAAAGGTATCAAAGGGTGTAATAAATATAATTTCAAAATTTTGCACATGGCCGATTTTGTCAGACCAAGGACGATATGTTATATTTTGTTTTGACATTCTTTTTAACATTAATAACAAAAGTAAGGAAAACGTATATCAATTACACATTACAAAAATTACTGGTTATTTTACCAAAACAACCGTTTATTCAATATTCGAAAAATGGCCATCCCATTTCAACATAAGACTCAAGAAATTCATATACCACTTCAACGTAGTTAGGACTTTTTCAGTCCTCAGTAAGTTTCTTCCAAAAATTTTTAATGATTCAAAAAAAAAAAATTGTATGAAAACCCATATTCATCTGTATTATCTTTCAGTTCGATTTTTATAAAAAAAGACAGATTAAGACAGATAAAGCAGGGTATATTTAATTCTGCATAATCGAATATAATAACTTCACTTAAGCTATGTTCACATTATGTGTACTTGTCATGTGGATTGTAACTTTTTCACATGTTCAATTTACACATATAGTCTGAACCCCTTTAAATAATATCATGTGTTATTTCTATGTGTACAGTACATATGAAATTTTTAATTTAGAACGAGTTCTATTTTCTAGTGAAAAAGCATCTGACATCAGCTGTTTTTTATTAACAAAATTGTTTGTGGCGGAAAAAATTAATTAAAATTTTACTGCCTATTTCACGATGTCACTCGAACGTTTACGTTCGCACAAATAACATGTAAACCAAAAACAAATTTTTAAATCTTGTTTTTGTTTTATATGTTATTTGTGCAAACATAAACGTTCGAGTGACATCGTGAAATAGGCAGTTAATAAATATAAATTGTAATAGTAAATAAATAATGCAAAAACAAAAGATTCACAAATTTATTTTTAGTATGTATTTTTTGACATTCCACATAACAAATACAAATAATGTAAATACCAAAAACGTAACTGTAAAATTACAACAAACAAAACACATTGCATTAAATTGATAAATTTTCTTGTATATTTATTGAAAGTTTACTTGTAGAGTATGTGTCACAAGTTTCGTTTGCTCTGTGAAGTATATGGCCGGCATAAGCTACCAATATTTTGATAAATCTTACTTTAAACGTTTCTGAGCGAAGATACGTTGTCACACCCTACATTTAAACCCAGTAATAATGATGCCTTTACTAAGAAAGATACTAGCACTTTGTTAATTAAGATAAGTATACAATTGCATATTTATTATTTTGATCCAAAGAAGAAACATATTTTGATCGATGACCGCTTGTCAGGCGCGGATCCAGCTTGAGCCTTACGGGGGGGTAATTTTGTGAAATACAAAAAAGTAAAAAATTTGTTTTTCAAAGTTTCCCAGTAAAAACTTTGCCTACAAAATAATGTGCTGAGTAATCAGAAAAACATAAGAGCACTACTTACAATTCTACTGAAGGAAGCAATGAATTTTACAAGGGATGTCCCAAAATGAACGCATTCAAAAGTAAGTCATTATTTTTTTTTACCTGCATACATCCAGAAAAAAGTAGTCATGGAAGTTGTTATAGATGTAGTTATAGAAGAAAGCTCTAAGATAATGAGTTAGAGAAGCTATTCATTTTGAAAAAGTAGGAGAACTTTTACTGGGTTATTAAAAACAATATGTGTATTTTTGCGAATATCAAATTCTTCATCGCACAGCCGCATAGACCGTGAACAAATATTAAAAAATTATGTATTACTTATTCGCGATCGTGAAGAAAGTAGTTTCCGCACCAAACGCAATAAAGTTTTGAATTTCAATTTTTCTCGTTTCTATACAAAATTAACATTTAGTTACAAAATTTTAAGTATTTTCTAATAATTTCATGAATATAACAAGATTTTACCATTTGTTGGAAGAAGGGCGCAAAAAAAATCGCAACTCTATTTCGATTTTTTTTTTTAATAAACTAAATTTTAATGGCAAATGATAGATGTTGTGATAGATGAGTTGTTTGGCGGATATATGAAACAGTGGTCATTTTCAGCAGCGTAGTAATATATGCGCGCAACGAGCTATTAAAGTTGCACAAGATATTTTTCCATTATGTAAATCAACTCGCACTTTAAATTTAAAATTTATTTTATTTCAGGCTTGAAAACCAAATTTTCTATGAAAATTTTCCTTAATAAACGTTTATTAAATTTTATAATCATATATGAATATGGGTGCTAAAATATATAGCATATATAAACAATAAATGTACCATATATAATCTGTATGGAAATTAAAAAGAAAAATTTTTTTAGAGGAGCTTTAGAAATTGCATTTGGTGCGGAAACTTTTTTGGCCAAATTGGCCATCGCGTGGTGGGATGAAGAAATTTTGTCCAAAAAAGTCATTACCCTAATTAAAAAACTCAACCAAAAGGTTAAATAAAATATAAGATTAGTTTAAATATACATTAATCTTTTTAAATAAGCAATTTATGATTTCCTTGTGAGGCAAATTTAGACAGTACAGTCTATCTTCTGTCATTGCCGATCCGAGCCATGTTTTAATTCGACGAAGGGTAGGGAATGACGTCCCGCTCGTAGCTCTACTGACGAGCATTGAAACGAAAATTTGAAATATTTTTCTTAGATTTGGGTAGATATCTTCATCGCAGTTTATTAAAGCATCTACAACGTTTTCTGATAGATCAGGCTCAAGTTTAGATGTTAGTAGGTGTTTATCTCTTTTATCAAATATAATCGGCTAATCAGTTACTTGTGGTTTTAACAGTTTTGTATCTGTATATGACTTGATTACACTTTGAGGTAGAAGTTTAGGTACGTTCAATATATTTGGGATATCTATTGGGAAAGTTGTTTCGAGATCTTCTAAAATAAATTCAATAAGAGGAATGTAACCTGCAACTCGGTAGTAATCTTCAACATTTTGGATGTGATTATTTCTTTCAAATCTTGTCTTTGCGATAGGAATCTCGATTTGAACGCAAATAACTTTAACTTTTTCAAAAATCGCTTTAAATTGTTCTTCGTCTTTATTTCTTTTTTCTCTAAGGCACATGATTAAAATATTGATAAGGCTTGATCCTTTTTGAAGATGTATATCTTGCTTTTGTTAAATGATACTAACTGGCTGTGTTACAATAGGTATCGCACGTAATATGTATATTCCGCAAATAAATTAAAAAGTACTAAGTTGTTTCTTTAACAAATGATAAAACTTTTTGTATTAATGGCACTTTATTGCTTTTAGAAATTGAGTTGTTTGATTTATGGGAATAGCAAGGCGTTTGTTTCGCATTAGCCGCAGTTTCCAGAAATTTTGAACAGCTCTATTTTCTGCTGACATTAGAGGACACCCATCTGTTATATCTCCTACACATTTTTTTAGGTCAAGACCAAAATTTGTCAAAGCTTTAAGAACTATTGATGATAGTGCCTTCCCATCAATTGACACATTAACGTCATCAATATCTTTTCAAGCCTTTTCAAATGCGTTTACAACAAAGCCAATAAGTTCTTCCCTAAAAAATTTTTGTTGTATGTTGAAATATCTTAAAGATAAGGAAATCTGGGTTTTCCCCGACAAAATCGTGCTTTCGTCAAAAATTATCGAATAGAATTTTGATTCATATATCACATAAATATTGCAAATACTAAGGCTTTTTAATAATTCAACCGCACGCATTATCAAGTCAAACGTTTAGTCTTTGGATATAGATGGCACCTGCTGGGATTGAATGTAGAATAATAAGTAATGGAATACGGTAAACTAAATGTTTCTTTGGAAATATCTAATAAATAACTTTTAGGATTAAGACATGGATACTTATTGAAAATCGTTAGAGATTCAATAAAGAAAAAATAAAAAAAAAAATACTTATTGAAAATTTCGTTAAAGATTCCATAAAAAAAACAAAAAAAAACTTGATGGGATTTCCAAAAATGTTGTACATTATAAAAAATATTTTTATTGGGAATTCTTGTATTATTGAAATTAACAAAACATATTTTTATTATTTTTAGGGGGGGGGGGGATTTCCTTATTTCCCCCCCCCCCCCTGAATCCGCGCCTGCCGCTTGTATATGAATCATGCAGTCCTCTAAAGAAACCCTCTTTAAATTTTGTCTTTTATTTGGAATGTATTATTGTTTATTGTAGTCGTTAATTAGCTTACGAAACATTGGTTTAGTATGAGCATTAATAAATATGAATTTTAAAAATTAAAAGAAATAAATTTTTATTGATTTTTTTAGGAAATTATACAAAAATTGCAGTTCCGGTTCACAAGTAAGTTTCTCTCAACAAAAGAGCTGTTTGGTATTTGCCCAATTGTGTGTAAGCTACATGAACAACTAAATTACACAAAAGGTACAATTTATGCACCATTCCTATCAAAAATATCTTCAAAAGAAATAATTGAGGAACTAAAACCTCAGGGTGTAGTAGATATATATAAATACGAAAAAACAACAGAAGGCAAAAAGATTCCCTCAGGAGTTATTCTTTTAACTTTTGATTTATACCATCTCCCAGATTCAATTGACATATCATGGTACAAGGTAAAAGTGCGTGAATATATCCCAAACCCTATGAGATGTAAAAACTGTCAACTTCTAGGGCACACAATGAAACGGTGCAACAGCTCCCCAGCGTGTGTTAACTGCAACCTTCCCCCCCATACCCCAAACGATTGTACTCGTACATTTTGTGCAAATTGTGCTGAAGAACACCCCGCATCCTCAATTTTATGCAAAAAATTTATCCAACAAAAAGAGATTCTCAAAATAAAAATCAAACAAAAATGCTCAATGCGTGATGCTATTGCTGCTCACAAAAAACAATCAATTTCAACAACTTCTTCTTTTTCCTACTCCGCAGTTACAGCCAATAGCACCATTTCTACCAATAACATCTCAAAAGCAACAACAACAATTTTACCTTCAAATTCCAACAAACAATTAACAGAAAAAACTAGTAAAAATCCCTCTATTTTACAAGAAAACCATAAAAAAAATCTTACTGCCGAGTTTAACAGAACAATTGAAACAATAAAAAATAAATTCAAATCAAACGAACAAACAGACAACAACAAAATACAAACAAATTATTTACAATCCGAAACAACAACAAACAAACCATCATTCTCTGGTACATCAACTACCAACAACAAATATTTAACTCCACAAAAGCCACTAAATCTCTCAGAGTGCAGTTCTGACTCTGAAACCCCCGTAAAACAAATACAATTTATGACGACTGACGATGATATGTCAGAATAGCTGGCATAAATTCTTTTTTAAGGAATATTTTGTATAAATAAAGAAGAAAAAAAAAAAAAACTAAAAATTATCTACAAAAACAATACCCAACTTATCATTATCAATAAATACATACATACTTACATTTCGCTTAATTCTCTCACACTTCTTTGTCTAGAGTTTTTTGTTTTTATATCTCTTTTTTATGGTTATTAATATTATACAGTGGAATATCAGAGGATTTATTAATAATTACACTAATCTACAAATTTTAATTACCGAAAAAAAACCTGACATAATATGTTTGCAAGAAACAAATTGTAAAAACGATTTTACTCCCGCCATTCCTAGAGAATATATTGGTTATTTTTTTTAACCCTAATTCATTTTCCAAACAGGGCGTTGCCATACTAATAAAAAAACACATTTCCCATAGTAAGATTGTCACCAATTCTTTACTGAACATAGTTGGCCTACAAATTAAAACCAATATATCCTTTTCAATTTTTTCTTTTTACTCCCCACCAGCTGACCCCATACCAATTTCTGATTTAAGTAATATTATCACGAACATTAACACCCCTATAATAATAACTGGCGATTTTAATGCATGGAGCCCTCTGTGGGGCTCCCAATTTGCTAACAATAAAGGCACGGCGATTGAAAATTTTTTAACAAACTCAAACCTTTCGGTCCTAAACGATGGGTCACCTACTCATTTTAGTACTCGTAACACATTTACACATATTGGCCTCACAATATCGTCTATTTCTATTGTTCCAAGGTGCCGTTGTCAAGTTTTAGATGATCTTTATAATAGTGACCATTATCCCATTATGACACAAGTTCTAGGCAACTGCCAACACCATCCCACAAAAATTTCAAAATTTATAACCCAAAGGGCAAATTGGGATATTTATCGCAACAAAATTTCTAACTATAATACCAAATACAGCACTTCTCCTAATGTTAACAAAGAGGCTGCCTCAATTAGAAAGATAATTAAACTTTCCGCAAACGAAAGCATTCCTATATCATCAAACAAAGAAAGACCAAAAACTGTTCCTTGGTGGTCCCTTGATCTTCAAAGGCTTAGGGATAAGAAACAACAATCTTGGAGACAATTTCAGCGTAACATGTCCACTGAAAACCTTTTAATCTACAAGAAAAATAACGCTTTTTTTAATCGTGCCAAAAAATTGGCAAAAATTAATTCATTTAAAGACTTTACAACCTCCCTAAATCCAACAACATCGTCAGCAATACTGTGGCAAAATATAAGAAAATTGACGGGAAACTATATTCCCCGTTCCATTTCCTCAATTTCCTTTAATAACAACATCATCACTTCAGCCAAAGAAATATCCGAAACTTTTGCTAGTTATTGGTCGCAAAATTCGCTAGATTCAAAATTTTCTAACTGTTTCCAATCCGAAAAATCCCAAACACTAGCCTCTCTTTCTGTAACATCCTATTGCTCTCGATCCATGGTTATAGAGTCTCCTTTCAATATGCGAGAACTAAGCTACAGCTTAAAAACATCCAGGGGTAAAACTCCCGGTCTTGATAAAATTTCTTATCCTATGATTGCAATGGTACCAAATTTTTTGAAATATCGCATCCTAAACTTGTACAACAACATTTTTGATTCGGGGATAATTCCTCAATTTTTTAAAACAGCCTCAGTTATAACTATACCAAAAGGTAACAAACCAATAGACATCATTGACTCATATCGTCCTAACTCATTACTTCCATGTATTGCTAAACTGCTTGAAAAAATGGTTTCTAGGCGTCTCATGTGGTTTATTAAAATACACAAACTATTATCACGTAACCAAACCGGATTTCAGGCCGGTCTTAGCACCACCGATTCTCTGTTGTATCTGGACCATATAATATGTAAAAATCGTTCCACTAGAAGACATACGTCTATACTTTCTATTGATTTTATTAAAGCTTTTGACAGAATAGGAATACATGTTGTTCTTCAAAAACTGTCAAAATGGTCAATTGGACCAACAATTTTCAACTTCATTAAATCTTTCCTCACTAATAGAAAATTTTCTGTTCGTGTCAATGATACATTTTCAAATGTTTTTCCGCTATATAACGGCATTCCACAAGGATCACCGTTATCGGTAACTCTTTTCATAATTGCCTTTGACGACTTGAGCCGTCTTATAAGTATTGATAAAAGAGTTGATCACTGCATCTATGCTGATGATCTTTACATAATAGCAAAAGAGCAAAATAATATAAAAATCGCACAAGTATTTCAAGAAATCCTACTTAAAATTAATAGTTGGTCAAATAAGTCCGGTGCAGATATCTCGTTTGAAAAAACTTGTCATCTGCATATCTGCAAAAAACGCAAATGCGATGTAATCAACATTAATTTTAACAATTTAACTATTCAAAATGTAAACCATTGTAAAATTTTAGGACTTAATTTCGACTGTAAATATAGCTTTAAGACTCACTGTAATTATTTTAAACAAGATTTAACTAGTAGATTAAATATTATTAAGTATTTAACATCAAAAAAAAGTCAAATGCATACTAACAGTCTGCTAAGATTAGTAAACTCGGTTATGTTATCAAAAATTGATTATGGTCTAATTATCTACAACAAGACATCCAAGTCCACTCTCAAAATTGTGGAAAACACCCTAAACGCTGCTATTAGAACCAGCCTAAGAGCTTTTTGTACAACTCCGATATTCAATTTGCAGGCTGAAAGTGGCTTCGAACCACTACGTGTCCACATCAATAGACTTCTGTTTCGCCATCTGGACAAAATAAGCTGTCCCAACACACTGCTACAAAATCATATTAAATTGTTGAAAAAGAGGAAAACCACACTTAAATATCCTTCAACCCTATGCAACATATTTAAAATCGCAAAGAAAAACAACATAAATGAATATACCCCACCACTGGAACTTTATCCTCCATGGTTGCTAGAAAACAAAGTTTTTTTAAGAAACCTCCAAGGTTTCAACAAAAACTGTACAAGTCCAATTGTCTTCAAATCCGTATTCAACGAAATTTACAACGAATACAAGATAAATGGCTGGCAATTCTTATTTACTGATGGCTCAAAGACTTCAAATCATGTTGGCTTCGCATTAACCGACGAAGCTGGATATACGCAAAAAATAGGACTATTACCTCAAAACACTTCTATATTCGAAGCTGACGCCATAGCAATAATTAAAGCCCTACAGCTTAGCGAAAGCTCAGACAAAAAATACGTAATTTGCACCGACAGTCGTTCAGTATTTGACGCCGCTTTTAATCAAACAAATAAAAATGAATTAATTATTACAATACAACAAAAAATTATGAAAATTACTAATAAAATTAAGTTAATATGGATTCCAAGCCACATCGGTATCAAAGGAAACGAGGCAGCAGATCTAGCTGCAAAATCAGTTTACCTACAACCGACGTATTTATATATCCCAAAATCAAAACAATTCTTAGCCAGATGTGCCAACACAAAACTCAATACGGCTTTAAAACGCAAATGGAACACATACAATCACCCCTACAAGACCTTCAACCCTACAAATCAGCCTTTAGTCCTGCCAACATCAACCACCTGCTTACAAAATAAATGTTTCACCAGACTACGTCTCACGCATACACGTCTTACGCATGAACATTTAATAAAAAAAACGGCACAACCAATATGCTTCTTCTGCAGCTCATCACCCTTAACTGTTTTTCACATCTTAGTAGACTGTCCAGTCCTCTTTGACTTGCGTGTATCAATTTTTAACTCCTCAAACATAGTAGATTTTTTGAAAATACCATCTTATGATAATATTAACAAAATCTTTGAATTCTTAAAAAAAACTTCCCTACAAAACCAAATTTAATAATATAACCGATATTATCATCCTAAATACAAACATACACATGTAAATAATAACCTTGTTAAGAATTACCAAGCCGATAGCCTTTGTTGCTAGTGCTTTTAGCTTTTAAGATTTATTGTAATTTTAATTATAATAAATATGTAAATAAATAAATAAATAAATAAAATAAAATATGTATTTTATGAATCAAAAGCCAGGGGAAAAGCCAGATTTCCTTATCTTTAAGATATTTCAACATACAAAAAAAAGATGCGAAGGTACTACCATCAATAGTTCTGAAAGCTTTGACAAATTTTGGTCTTGACCTAAAAAACTGAGTTGGAGTCGGAACAAATGGGTGTCCTCTGATGCCAGTGGACCGATTTTACCACTTTACAACTATTGTACGTCATATAGTAAAAGCTTTGGAAAAAATATCTCAGTGGAAATGTAGAGATACTTCATCAAAAGCCTTATATTAAGGTACTTACTTAGTACTTTTGAATTTATTTGCGGAATATACATATTAAGTGTGATACTTATTGTAACACAGCCGCTTAAAATCATTTAACAAAAGCACGAAGTAGATCTTCAAAAAGGATCAAGCCTTATCAAAACGTTAATCATGTGCCTTGGCGATAAAAGAAATAAAATAAAGAAAAGACAAGATTTTAACGAAATAATCACATCCAAAAAGTTGAAGATTTCAACCGAGTTGTAGGTTACATTCCTCTTATTGAATTTATTTTAGAAGACCTCAAATTACTTTTCCCAATAGATATCCTAAATGTATTGAACATACCTAAACTTCTACCTCAAAGTGTAATAAAGTCATATACAGATACAAAACTTTTAAAACCACAACTAGCTGATGAGCTGATTATTTTTGATAAAAGAGATAAACACCTACTAACATCTTAACTTGAGCCTGAACTGCTGCATTGGCAACTTCGAAAATATCTGAAAATCTATCAGATAACGTTGTAGATGCTTTAATAAGCTGTGATGAAGATATCTACCCAAATCTAAGAAAAATATTTCAACTTTTCGTTTCAATGCTCATTAATAATGCTACGAGCGGGCGGTCATGTCCTACCTTTCGCCAAAACAACATGGCTCAGATCAACAATGATAGAACATAAATTTGCCTCACAAGGAAACTTATTTAAAAAGATTAATTTATTTTAATTTATATTGAACTGATCGTATATTTTATTAAATCTTATTGTTGAGTTTTTTTTTTAATACAAAATACACATATTGTTTTTAATAAACTTTATCAAAAAGTAATAATAAATAATAAACTTTTAAAAACACATTTTTTACCTTTTTGTATCATAAAAAATTTCCCCCCCTAAGGCTCAAGCTGGAAATAATGTTCTTTCCGCCCTCTTTTCCTTGCAACGACGAAATAATTGGCACCCTTTTATTTTGAGGATTGTAGCACCGCGATCATTTAACAAACTTATAATTTTTTCACTTTCCCGTTTTATATTTTTTAATTCATATTCTTAATCATTGTAATTACTTAAAAATAATTTTTATTTTTCATAAGAAATAAATCGTTTACTTGTAAAACACATTTAACCACGAAGTAAAAATGTAAGTAAACGCCATGTTTAATGTTTACTTTTATGTTTCGCTTTATTATTGCAAGTTTAGTTTTGGATTGAATTTAACATTTGATACTGATTTGACGTCAAATTCCTAAAACATTTGGTGTCAAATGTTTATTTTCAATAAAGTCATTATCAATTTGAATTCAAATGTTAAAATCGAACAATTGAAAAACGTTTGAGAATTGTGGTTAATAACAATTTTGATTTTATGTTATTATTTTAGTTGGCCAATTTTAAAATTTTAAATCAAATTCCTATTTTTAATCTTGTTAGGCCCGGAGCTTCAATGTAAATACAACATCAATTTTATTACAGTTTTTCCCAACGTTTCTTCTTTGCACGTTATCGCAGACATGGAACAATGTATACAAACAATAGAAGACCACACAGAGAAAGATCTTACCAGGACTAAATTCGCTAACAGAATAAACTCATATAAACGCAACATAAAGAAGACACCCCGGGAAAAATATATTCTTATGGTTTTTAAAACAACAAACAGATTTTTAAAGAATTTCAACAACATAGTGATTACACAGGATGATAAAGGAAATAGGACGGTCATGATGTATAAGCATGAATATGAAGCGAAAATGTCCGTGTTATTAAATGATAGAGACACATATAGGGTAATCAGATTAGATCCCACTGCGAAACTTCAAAGGGAGAATAACAATATAGTAACAGAATTGTGTAAGGATAGGATAATTAATAATTTTCAAAAACGAAGATTGAATTCATCTGCGGCCATTGCCCCGAGAATTTATGGACTACCTAAGATCCACAAAATAGGAACATCACTTAGACCAATAGTCTCATCAATTAATGTACCATGTTATGATTTGTCAAAATACGTTGGGAGTATTTTGAAAGAAATTGTGTCCCCCGTTCACAACATAAAAAATTCAATGGAACTAAAAAACCAATTAAAGAACATAAAACTTGATGCTGGAGAGGTTTTAGTTTATTTTGATGTCGTCGCATTATTTACAAATATACCTGTCCAATTGGCAATAAAGAACATAATGAAAAACTGGAACAAAATCGAACAGCTTACAAAAATCCCTCGTGCAAAATTTCTACATATCCTGAGATTTTGCCTTAATTACAATAGTTATTTTATATACGGCAATAGATTTTATAAGCAAGTGTTTGGAATGCCTATGGGTAACCCTCTATCACCGACAATAGCAGATATACTTCTTGATAGCTTACTTTACGACGCACTGGCAAAACTTAACGAGATCAACATTAATATCAAATACATCACAAAATATGTAGACGATTTCTTGGCAATAATTTCATCCCAAGACAAGGACATTATTCTAAAAACATTGCATGATTATCATTATAAAATTAAATTTACAATAGAGATGGAAAATGAAGGGAGAATAGCGTTTCTGGACACAAAATTATATAGAGCACAAGATACAATAATATTTGACTGCTTTACAAAAGAGACATCATCAGGCAGGATAATGAATTATTACACTACTCAACCAATGAATCAAATAATAAATACAGCAAAAAGTTTTATTAAGAGAGTTCTAAATATAAGCGATGAAGTATTTCACGACAAAAATTTTGAAAGTATCCGTAAAATTAAAAAAAAAAAAACTGTTTTCCCAATAACTTAACCAAATGTCTGATTAAAAGTAAAATAACACAATTAAAACAAAATAACGGAACTAACTTAATTACGGAAGAACCACCAAAAGTTTTTTACAGTGTACCATATGTTCCACACCTTATTGATAATGCGAACATAAGAAACACAATAAAGATAAAAAACACTTGTTTTGCTTATAAACCAAATAGAACGATCAACACAATTTTTACAAGAACAAAAACACCCATCGACAAACAACAAATAAGTAACGTTGTATACGAAATACAATGTAAAGGTTATAATGACGAACCATGCGACCTCATATACATTGGTACAACAAAACGAAGTTTACAGACGAGAATGGGAGAACACAAAGCAGATATAACAAAAAACAAAGTAACAACAGCACTATCACAACATATTTTACAACATGGTCATACTGCTGATTTTGATAACGTCAAAATATTGGATAGAGAGAATGTTGAAAAAAAGAGATATACGATTGAAAGTTTACGAATCCAACAGAAAATAAATAAGACGATTAATCTGAAAGAAGACACAGACAACATCAACATTAATTACAGGGTTGTTTTAAATTGATAAACAAATTTAAATAGTTTTTCACTGTGATACTAGAATAAGATGTGGTTGAAAATTATTATTGTTAATTGTTTTTTGTTTTTAAAAAAAATTTCCATACTAAAATAAAATATTTAAAAATGTAATATAATCAAACAAATTTGTAAGTTATATACATGGTTTAAAAAAATATTGTATTATAATGTACGTTTTTACACATATGTATTTAACTAGACACCCCCTGAAGAAGTAGAAAAATACTCTACGAAACGTTGGGAAAAACTGTAATAAAATTGATGTTTTATTTACATTGAAGCTTCGGGCCTAACAAGCTTAAAAATAGGAAATTGATTTAAAATTTTGATTTTAGTTGAACTGATAAGCTTTTAATTTTTGATATTCTTTAATTAGGCTTGAGTTCATCAAATTTAATTTTTATTTAATTATTTTCACTGAGGGAAGGAATTTTACAACTTGGAATTTTTATTAAAATTTATTGATAATTTTTCTTCGCTGAGCTGGGATTTGAACCTGGGCTGATCTTTACATGTTTCAAGAATCACCACATTCTATCCTCAGAAGATCTTTGAGTTCTACCCACTGCACCACTGCGGTGCCCGTTAGCCAACAGTCAAACATCAATCTTTAACCAGTAGTACTGGTGGTTCGAATGTTGCTGTTATTATCACTTTAATTCCTTTCCTCTGTTTTTTTTCGCATTCTTTCTGTCAAGACTTTGTCTTGAAAATTGAACACATTTGTTTATTATGTTTTTTCTTTTTGTCCACATGCGTCGACATTTTATTTGTGGTTAATGTCAAATGATAAAGTCATTTCATATCAAATACGTTTCAAGAAATACGTTTAAAATAAATGGTTATATACTAAATGATACCAAGGACCCACGAGATAGAGCTTGTGGAGGTTCTGCCATTTTAATAAAAACCCGAGTCAAACACTACCTAATGTGTGATCATCGTGAAGATTATCTCCAAGCAACGAACATTTGCGTTGAGGAATTAAATAGAAACCTAGTAATTTCATCGTTATACTCTCCGCCGAGATTTTCAATATCGGAGGACCAATATTATAAATATTTTAAATCATTAGGACCGTGTTTCCTATCCGCTGGCGATTATAACGCTAAACATACCTTCTGGGGGTCGCGACTTATAACGCCAAAGGGTCGTGTTTTATTTAACACAATTTCTAAAATTTAATGTGGTAGCGAGCGGACAACCAACATATTGGCCCACTGATCATCAAAAAATACCAGATGTCATCGATTTCGGCGTGGTTAAAAACATTCCCATAGAAACGATTCATGTGGAAGCCTCCCTAGAATTATCTTCCGACCACACACCTACAATTGTTACTATAATGAACCCCAATAGAATTGTACCTCCGACTGGTTACATAGCGACGACAGCTACGCAAATTAATTGGTTAAAATATAAAAAATATCTCAGTACCCATTGCACAGAAAATATTCCGCTCAGTACACCGGATTATGTAGATCGCTCTATTGACAATTTTGACAGTTTTCTGAAACTAGCTGTTCAACATTCCAGCGATACCCCCAAAAAAATTAAAAATACTAAAATATATTCTTCAGATGTCGAGCGGCTCTTGACTGAAAAAAGGAGAGTTCGAAGAGAGTGGCAACTTTACAGATCCCCGCAACTTAAGGTTTTATTAAAAGAGTGCACTAAAAAGCTAAGAAAGTTACTGCAGAATCAGAAAACGGCTTCTCTAGAAAAATATCTTAAGGAACTTGATGCAACTCCACAATCTGACTACTCATTATGGCGTGCAGCTAGAATTTTAAAAAGGCCAGTTATATCTAAGCCACCGTTAAGAAACTTGAATGGTAATCGGGCAAGAAACGATATTGGAAAAGGAAATTTGTTTGTTAGTCACTTGAAAAACGTATTTACACCAAAAATATTTCACAATATTCGAGTTACCACCTGTTGCTGCTAGAGCAGCTATTCCCCTCAGATTTGAGTTAAGAGAAATCGAAAAGGCTATTTGTGACTTAAACACTAAGAAGGCACCTGGTATTGATAAAATCAGTAATAAAATGCTTTTGGAGCTACCTCGCATAGCAAAGAAAATTATTCTTTTTATTTTTAATGCTATTTTACGCCTTGAATACTATCCTCAAAAATGGAAGGTTTCCTTAGTTACCATGATACCAAAGCCAGGTAAAGATCATACAAAAGTTGAGTCTTATAGGCCTATTAGCTTATTATCAAATATGTCAAAGTTGTTTGAGAAATTATTAGTTTCAAAATTAACACCGATTTTAAGTGAAAATAGATGTATTCCAAACCATCAGTTCGGATTTAGAAGAAAACACAGCACAATCGAACAGACTCGTCGAATAGTAAATGTCATAAGAAAAGCATTTGAAGAAAAAAAATATTGCTCAGCACTCTTCATCGATGTTTCGCAAGCTTTTGATAAAGTCTGGCATGAAGGCTTATTACATAAATTGAAGCAAAATTTACCAGCAAACACACACAAGCTGCTAGAAAGCTACTTAGCCGGCCGTCAATTTATTATTAAAGAAGGAAATTTCTTAAGTTCACCTCAGCCCATTGCCGCTGGAGTCCCACAAGGCAGCATCCTGGGCCCCCTATTATACTTAATTTATACTTCGGACATGCCAACAAGCAACTATACACCAACTTCAACATTTGCAGACGATACAGCTTTTCTAAACGTCCACGAAAATCGTTTTGAAGCATCGCGTTACTTACAGCATCATATATTTCAACTAGAAATATGGTTACGACAATGGAGGATAATGGTCAATAAGCAAAAATGCGTACATATAACATTCACTTTGCGCCGGGAATCTTGCCCCCTATTACAATCAATAATCAAATAATTCCTCAACATTCGCATGTAAAATATCTCGGTATACATCTGGATCGGCGATTAACGTGGAAATGCCATATAGAGGCAAAATTAACTCAAATGAAACTAAAAGCCATTCAAATTCATTGGCTTATTGGAAGAAATTCTGTCCTTAGTCTCGATTGCAAGCTTCTACTTTACAACTCTATCTTAAAGCCTATCTGGTGCTACGGTATTCACTGCCTCGGCCTCTAATATCGACAAAATTCAAAGGCGGCAAAATAAACTTCTTCGAATAATCACAGCAGCTCCCTGGTATGTTAAAAACTCAAACATTCATAAGGATCTCAATGTGCCATTAGTTAAAACTATGATTACAAAATATGCAATAAAATATTTAAAAAGGCTTGAACAACACCCAAATCCACTAGCTCGAGATATTTTAAATCATGGCGGCCACACTCGCTTAAGAAGAAGAGACACTGCAGCACTTACCCAATAAGATGAGCGATAAACACCTATATAGGTGAACAGAACCCGTGATAAAAAAAATTTTGTCTGGCCCTGGCAGGACATAAAATAACGTATTAGGTTAAGATTTGATTAATTATTGTTAGTTTTTATTTAATATATGAAGATTCAATAAAAAATAATGACAAAAAAAAAAAATATCAAAGGTTTGACTTCGTGTTTGTTGGGATAAAAAAGAAAAAACAAACAACGCACAAGCATTTTTGAAAAAAAACAAAAAAAAAGTGTATTTATTATCGCAAAACATATCAAGTTATCAGTCAGTATTTAACCGATTCTTTATGTGTTTAACACACCGCTAATGAAAAATTAATATGATTTTTTGAAACTACCAGGCGGCTAATTCTGTCAGTCGTAAACGATCGAATAATTACTCGTACATTGGAATTTAAGGATTCTGTCAGTTGTTATCAAATAATATGTATCGAAATTTCTAATGACATCAGTCGCTAGCGAGCGAATGTTCGAATGCAACCTTAAGACATTTTAGTCGTAAACAAGAAACCTATCGAATTACGCTTTTTTTTGTAAACAATAGAGAAAAAAAAAAAAAGAAATGTAAGTTAACATATTTTTAAAATTCAAGATAAAAGTTATAATTTTAGTACTTTTTGGTCAAAATTAACAAAAATAAATTATACAATAAAAAAACTAAAAATTGGCCACAAAATGAAATGAATGTTTTCTCAGCCAAGTACGGCGAAGCAACCTCTGCGCAGAGCGTTCAATTTAAATTGCACAAGATATTTTGCTATTGTGTTAATCATCATATACTTTAATTTTAAAACTTTTTTCTTATTACTATTGAACATATTTGTGTTTCAAAATAGAAATACAGTTCAAACTGGATTTACCGGCAACATCAATTATCCGGGAAAGTAAAATAAAATTTGCATCGATGAACCGAGAGTTACTTTATTATCCGGGATTATAAGCATACATTGTTTTATTATTTTTAACAATCGAACACGATGTGCATAAAACGAAAAAAGGGAATTCCCTTGTTCGCATGCCATGACTCGAAAGTATTTGCACAGATAGTTAATTTAAAAATTTGAGAAGTGTTTTGTTTATTTTTACATTGTTATCATTATCAGCGGTAAAAAAACAGAGAAAAGCATTTACAATTGAAAACAAAGTTCGTACTCAATTAACCGGTAAAATGGATTATCCAGAATTCTCCCGGTCCCAACCATAACGAATAATCAAGATTTAACTTTAAACACAAATTGTATCTTTATAGAAATCGCGTTTGGTGCGTAACATTTTTAAACCCTAATCACCTATAAAAGTAATATTCATTACTTGACCAATACATATTTGCCACCACGTACTGGTTTGCCAAATTTTTCTTTAAAATTTGTCAAATGCCTAGTTTACTTCTGAAAATTCAAAACCACGCATTTTAAATTAAAATTTGACACTGGCAAGAGATGAACTGTATGGGAGATAAAAGAATGCGTATTAAAAAGAGCTTTCCTTGCAAAAAAAAAAAACCCCCGTCTAGTCACTACGTAAGAAATATGTGATTAACTATTGTGACTACAAAAAGAGATAGTCCAAAGGTATACACTTTATAGGTGATGATAACATACAGTCTATGGATTAAAAACACAACTCCTTAACCAAAACCAATATGGATTCAAATGCCATCAGTTCTAGCCACTAGCAAGCAATGCTCTGTATAAAAAGTGGAAGAATATTTTTTATTTTTATTTATTTAATCGATATATTATACATATTTTAAAAAAACTAAACTAAATTTATTTACAAAATTCATTTGACTATAGATAAATATCTATAACTGGCTTAACTTTGTAGTTGTGAGCCAGGTTGGCAAAATAATTGCTGTTAAAATACATGAGAAAAATAATTAATAACTGCATTACACAAATGTAATTATCTTAGGATATCATCTTAAGCTAGACAAATTCATGAAGTAACAGTTTTCTGTATTTTAAACAGGAGTCTAAATAATTCACAAGACTGTTATAATTACAGGACTGACCATTAATGATGCCTAAGACTTCTGATAAGTTTAGGATGTTTTTGTTGAAGTATTTACGTCTGTATCCGTTAAAAATAGACAAATACCAATAAAATGAAGTATGTTTTCTGTTGCATCGATGTTAACAAGTGTGCATAAAGGTTTCAAAGTGTGCATAATCCGACCGAAAGGTCTAGATTCTAGAATTTATGTCTAGCAGACCACCTCTTGCTCTTATTAGGATACTTATAGCACGAGATGAGAGATAAGAGATAGCAATTTGCAATGGAGAGTAATTTAACTGTGAGTCGTGGAATTGAAAATTTCTTGCTGCAGTGATTAAGACTTGCTTTTCATAGGAAACAACGAGGGGAAGAATTGACTAGCAGTGTTTGCTGAGTATATCGGAATTATTTCCGGCAAATTTAATTTTACTACACAACTTCGCCCAATCTTCAGCCCAAAAAGTATGTTTATCAATTATTTTTTCCGCAAGTTGGCGAGGTAATCTACTAAAAGGCATATTCAGTGCTTTGTTTATATAATTAAAATACAGATTTAATGTATGGACGTATAAAGAGTTTAATCTGGTTTCTAATAATAGCATGTAGTTTGGGGTAATAATAGGTAGAATTAACATTTTTTAATGAAAAAAAGAAGCAGTTTTTCAACTATGTCGTATTTTTTGTAGCCCCATATTTGGGCACCGTAAAACATAATAGAACACGAAGCAGCACTGAAGATTTTAAGTTTATTTGTATTAGATCTTTTTGCGTGGTTTTTGTATTTAGACCACGAAGAACACATTGACATTTTTGATGTGGATAATTTGCTTGATACATGTTTATTAAACGATAAATTGTAACTGAGTTCAATTCCAAGATACTTATATGAGTTTACAATTTCCACCACATTTTCTCCAAAAGTCCAGGTTAGGGTTTTGGGTAACCTTGTACTGCTGCGAAAAACAACTATTTTGGATTTCGTCAGATTGACTTTTAGATGCCATAAGTTACAGTACACGTAAAGAGAGTCAATAATAGTTTGCAGACCACACTGCGATTCAGATAGTATGACAATGTCGTCAGCATAAAGCAAAATTTTTATCTCGATGTTGTCAACACTTATTTCACCAGGGAGTATATCGGCAAGGTCATTTAAGTATAGCGCAAACAGTATTGGGCTTAATATGCACCCTTGCTTGACACCCAGCTTAACATCAAAGGAATCAGAGAACGTATTTCCAAACAATATCTTGCTAGTAGTCTTATCATATGAGTGCTGAAGTAATCTTATTAATTTTGAGGACAATCGCATACAAGATAATTTGTAAAACAAAGAATTCCTGGGAATCGAATAAAATGTGGCATGAAAAATCGACGAAGAACGCATAGGTATATTTGCCATTTAATTTTTTTAAATATTGATAAGGTTGAAAATATTGTCGATGCTAGAATATTGTTTCCTGAAACCCGCTTGGTATTCATTTAAAATATTGTTTTTATTGATCCAATCGGTAATACGGTTCAAAAGGATGCTGTTGAAAATTTTGCATAAAGTATCTATTAAACATAATCCACGGTAGTTAGAGGGACAGTACGGATCTCCTTTTTTTAATAATGGGATGAGAATTGCAGTTTTGAAAGTATTTTCTTTTAGAAATATAATATTTAGAACATATAGCACCTCTTTAATAAAATTAACTGGAGCATATTTATAAAACTCGTAATAAATGCCATCCGAGCCAGGAGATTTGTTGTATTTTAAGTATTTTAAAACCGAAAAGAGTTCACATAGTTCAAACGCAGGCAGGCACCAGTGAAACGTACTTATGGAATTAGAACTTTGTAATATATTTCTAAAGTGTTGTAAAAAATCGTCAGCACACAAAGTGGAAGAATATAATCTACGGTTAAAAAATTCTTTCTTTTTAAAATTTTATTAAAAAATTCGCACGCGCACGGTACCAACAAAATTTATAATGTACCAAAAAAAAAGTACTATTGTATCATTACTTCCGTGTCTGGCAATTAGATCAAAACTCCAATTACTACGCGCTTAATAAAAATCATTTATTAGTTAGTCACTTTCTGACTTTTGAAACTTAAAGATCGATTTTGGAACTGAGTTGCTAAAAAAGAAGTAAAAAGTACTTCTTTTTAATTAATTTTATATACGTTTTCTTTTGTGAAGTGTGTTAATTTAACAAGTAATTTTATAATTTACGGCCTGGGGCATGCGTCTGACGTTCTGTCTCGCTCTTTGCTTAATGCAAATACTTTCTTACGCGAATGCTAATAAAGGGTAAGTTTTTTTTTAAAGTATAAACAATAGATCCTTTCAATGAAATAAGTGTTGTAAAGGGTTAATTGTCTAAATGGTTTAATCGGAATTTCCCAGCGATTTAAATTTTTATTTATATAAGAGAAAATCCTTATTTAAGAGAAAATCCTCCAAAAATAAATTTAGCTCGGCTAAAACTATTACGAATCATGTTATTTTTCACTCAAGTTTGTTCAAATTAAGTTTTATATGACTAAAAACATAAGCATAAAGCTAACTGATTGTCGGTCAATTATGTTACAGAGGTCTAAACTGCAACAAATTTGAATACTGACGTCCGTTTTATAAAGATTAATTAATAATTTATAGATCCCATTAGGGGGCCCCCGCCTCATATGTATATGCTAACAGCAGGTGAAGGGTATCAAAGATTTGGCACAGCCAAATATAGCACTCTAAGTTTTTTTTATTTGAACATGTTGCCTTTTCACTTATTAATTAAAAATAAAATATTGCGCAGTTTACTTGTAGAGTATGTGTCACAAGATTCGTTTGCTCTGTGCCAGACTTTAGGTCTGAACTTGTGAAGTGTATGGCCGGCATAAGCTACCAATATTTTGATAAATCTTACTTTAAACGTTTCTGAGCGACAACGTACACCCTACATTTAAACCCAGAAATAATGATGCCTTTACTAAGAAAGATACTAGCACTTTGTTATTTAAGATAAGTATACAATTGCATATTTATTATTTTGATCCAAAGAAGAAACATATTTTGATCGGTGACCGCTTCTATATGATTAATGCAGTCCTCTAAAGAAACCCTCTTTAAAATTTGTCTTTTATTTGGAATGTATTATTGTAGTCGTTAATTAGCTTACGAAACATTGGTTTGGTATGAGTATTAATAAAAATGAATTTTAGAAATTCAAAGAAATACATTTTTATAGATTTTTTTAAAGAAATTACACAAAAATTGCAGTTACGGTTCACAAATTATCCAAATAATAGAAAATACTACATTTTTGAATAATTATTCAAAAAGTGCTAACGTTGGTTTACACGTTAAGGTCCAACTATAATATGCTTAACTTGGCTTCAGGAATTGTACGAATACATGTGATTCACATGTCTCGATCCATATTGAACTTAAGAAAACTTATTGTTAAGTTTTATAAAACTGTCATTTGCTTACTTGGCGTTTACATTTGCCAGTACTGGCAAGACAGTAGCAATACATGCAAAGTTTTTCACTAATACATGCACACTTTTCCAACTGTCTTGTCTACTGTCCAGCAAATTTTGCAGACAGTAAAATTGGACAGTGATTTGACATTTGCTAACAGTAATCTGAAGTTTTGTTAGCAAAAGGGGAAAAAATCAAAGTGTAAAAAAAATTAAACATATTTTGCTTTGATTTTTTATATTTTAGTTTAGTGTTATGATTGTTAACACAATGTAGTTATTTTAAGCTGTTTTTAAGTTTGTTTAGTTCATGTAAAACATGCTTAGCTGGACTTGAACAGCAACATTCACGTTTGATTTATTTTTAAAAGTGAACTGTCTTAACTACTGTCTGGACGCCTACGTCACGAAGACAGTTAATAGTGTTTTTTTAAACTAATATGTAGTTTCTTACTGTCTTGCCAGTTCTGTCAAATGTAAACGTGCTGTTAGGCAAAGTGCGAAACTTATCGTTTTGTTTTTGTGTTTTTAAATACATCTGATAGGGTTTTTTGTTAATTTTTGACAGTAATTCAACAAGCTTATTCATATTATATTTGGGCCTTTACTTTGTTGGTGTTGCTTTAAAAATTTAAAAAAAAGCAGTTGTTTTAAGCTGCGTTCACAATCAAAAAAACATTTTCACTTGGTGTTCATAATAGAGCAAAAATTTCTTTTGTAACTACACGCATTTTGCATCAAGAAACCGTATGCAAATTTTAGCCACAACAATAGTATGCATTTATTTATATTTTTGTAAACATTTTGCTAAAATTTTCATCCAAAACTAAATAAAATTATTTAAAACGGCAGATACAATTTCATACAAATTGTTGCTGAAGTTCTAGTTGCCTCAACTTTAGTTACATTTTTAAAAAAATTTTATTGACATTTTTGTTCTAAAAACGAAAGGAAAATATATGAAATACTTTGGGAAGAAAAAAGATAGAAGAAAAAACGAAATTGTTTTTTTTTGATTGCGAACGTAGCTTTATTTGTCAACAATAAACAACATACAGTGGTATCTCGGTTTAACGAATTATATATTCACAGAAAAAATTATTAGTAATTTTTTATCAATTAAAAAAATTATTTAAAAAGTAGGTATTTAAACTTAATTAATGTAATAATTGAATCAATTATTTTTTTTTTTGTTGAACGAATATTAAAAATATAATTTTGATTTAATTAACATTTTAGTTGTTTTGAAATAAATTTTGAATTAAAATAATAATCAAATAACAAAAAATTATTTCATTTAAAATAAAATAATTTTAACTTGTGTAATTGTTGTTAGAAATTGTCAAAATCAATCAACACATTGTTTGAAACGGCAAAGTTTTTTGATCATTTTTTCTAATTAAAATTAAAAATATCATTTATTGAAAAAAAAAATCTTCAAAATATAAAATTTTTTCAATTTGTAGTAATCAATATAATCATTTTGGTAATAGGTGCAAAATCAACAAATGGGTTGCTTGATTCTATGAATTTGGTATAAAATTGGTGATTAGAGAAATTTTTTAATTTTTTCTGTGTTGTCAGGCCCTTTCGTTATGTCGGAAAATTCGTTAAATCCCGAAGTTTTTTTTAATAAATTTTTATTAATAAAACAACAATATTTTAATAAAACAAAGTAAAGTCGTTTATTTCCATACATAACACAAACAGTTTCAATTAAATGAGTACATATATAGATATAAACGGCTGCACTAACTCTTTGTTAGAAGAGAGTTTCTCCCCACTTTGCTTCATTAAACGAATTCCATAGCGTTTTTTGAATCTACAGAACCAGCCATGGCTGGCTTAAATTTTTCAACATACATTTTTTTGTGTAGATCTAGAGGGCTTTTGCTTTTAATATAGGACCAATAATAGGAATATTCCGAATTTAGTCTTTTCCATTTCGCTCAAAAGTTTCCGTTTTGATTTTATAATTTTGCATAATGATGACTTAAGCAGCTGATATTTATTAGATAAAGGACTTAGTCGCAAGCCCTTTTCATAGTCGTTAAAAATTTTTAATTTTTCTTATAGAAATTAACGTTTTCTTTTGGGCATTTTGATGTCAACTATACAAAAACTTCACAAAATTGAAGTAAAATTTGATACAGAAAACAAACATTTGTTTTGTAAGCAAAAGTAAAAAATTACTTTGTAACGTACAAATTTTTATTTTGGAGAGCAAGTATTTTCTTTGCTTTCTGTGTAAGAAAATAAAATACTTCTCTTAACTCGTTGTTTTCAGTTAAATCGCTATAAAAATATGGTAAAAATGTATACAAAAACAAAAGAGAATGGATGCAAATATGTTTGCATTCAATCTAATTTTGCTTTTACAAATTTTTTTGTAAAAATTCGTTAAATAGAGTACAAAAATTTGCTGTTTGTTCGTAATATAAGGTACTCAATGGAAAAAATATGACCGTACGTTAAATCGCGAATTCGTTAAACTGAGTATACGTTAAACCGGGATACCACTGTATTTGAAATACAATTCATCTAAAAAAAAAGAAGGCCATACAAAAAAAAGTTAAGAAATTAAAATCATGCAGGTGTTTTTGATTACTCCGTCTTAGATAAATAGATAATGAAATAAGTGACTTCCAAATTTTAAAAATTTGTTTTAATGGGTTTTCTGTTTTTGTGATCGTAAAGATGTTTTTATTTTTATGAAAAAACCTACTTTTGTAAGCTTTCCGAAACACCTAAAGCACAAAAAAAAACGATGAAGAAATAGATGAATTATATCTTACATTGTGATAACAAGAAACAGAATATATACACATACAAAAATTCAATTGATTAGTATAAAGAAGAAAAAATAAATAACGCACAAGCATTTTTGAAAAAAAAACAAAAAAAAAAACGTGTGTGTATTATCACAAAACATATCAAAGAACAGTCCGTATTTAACCGATTCTTTATGTGATTAACACATCGGCTGAAAAGCAGTGTTTAAATTGCTTAGTCTGAGTTTATACGGCTCGTGTCGTATTGACAAGATTCTTTCTTTTTCTTCTTAGAACTTGAATTAGCATTTAAATGATTCATGTCATGTCGACATATTAAAAACAATAACAAAATTAAACAACGAATGAAAAAGCAAAATGTAAAGACAGTACATGCATCTGTGTACTCGTTTCTTTTCCCCTCGTCCCTCTCTCCTATAAAGTAGCAATCTTGTCAATAAGACATGAGCCGTTTGAACACAGTTTACAAAAAAATAGCAACAGCAGACAAAAATTGACTAATGCATAACTAACGGGTAAACAATTTTTCTCAAACGACTACTGCTACTGCATCTATGTATGATTTCGAAAAAAATGATATGAAATAGATACACCAGTGTTGCCACTTTGTGGGTAATTGCCCGAATTTGGTATAATTTTTACTGTCTAGGGTAGAGCGTGGGTAATTTCTTTTAGGTGTTATTCAGGTGTAATTTAAAATTCTTACTTCAGATACCCAAATAAAATCAAGATTCGATAATATCGATGACATTTATTTCTTTTTAAATATTGTTGATAAAAAATGCACCTTCTTCATTTAATACCTATATATATTTTCAAAAGCTGGATAATGAATGTCGCAAGATGGACTTAGATTTGGATAAAGAAGACTATCATATTTTTGATTTAGAACCTAAAGTCTATTGAAAAGAGTTTTTCAAACTAAAAACTAGCTTGGGGAAGAAATGTTTCCATTATTCCAACATGTAATTAACTTTATTTTTATAGATTTTGTTGTTTTTAAGCTTATAAGGCCTAAAATTTCTTTGCAATTAAAACAACATTTTTTTAATTACAATTTTCGCAACGTTTCGGCGGTATATGCCGACTTCTTCAGGGGTATTAATATTTTATGTTATTTACATGAAAAAGATTTTTTTTAATTTTTTAAATAAAAATTAAACTTTTTTAAATTTAATTTCACTAATTTCTTAATTTTTGGCAACTATGTAACTGACATTAATATTATTGGTGTCTTCCTTTACGTTCATTGTTTTCGTTATTATTTTTATCTGGCAACTTTCAAATGCATTGGTTTAAAGCAGCGGTCATCACAAAGAGAGTTAGTTAAAAATGTGTATGTAGTGGTGAGTGCAAAAAGAGGAAAATAAATTTACTCGTTTGAGACATTAACTATGTGTTTTGTTCTTGTATTTTAAAATTATGGCTTTTTGCAATTGTTTCGTTAACCTTCGTGTTGTGTGTGTGTGAAATTCACGAAAAGTGCTCGGCCCCCGGGGCATAGCGTGATGATCGTTGGTTTAAAGCTGCCACCCAGCGGGAAAAAGAAGGGGTACGGAGGCCTTCCAGAAGGCCTCTGTACCCCTTCTTTTGGATAAACAAGGCCTTCTCGCTCCATTCCATACTCATATCTTTTTTACACGCGTTGTCATTGCGGAGAAGGCCTTCCCCTTTCCTTTCTTCCCCAGAGCTTCTTAAAGGCCTTCAAATAAATGGCTCTTAGAAGGCTTTCCAGATAATGACTGTCAAAAGGCCTTAGCAAAAAGGTAATCTTGAAGCATTTTTAAGAAAGGTATGGTAAAAGGCCTTTCAATTAATGGCTCTTAAAAGGCCTTTCTGACCATCCTTCTACAAATGCATTAAAGGTCATATTAAAGGGCCATCAGTCTAAATCATTAAGGAATATTTCCTTACAAATGAAATTAGAAGACTGAATAGGTTTTTATATACATACATATATATGTATACCTATTTTATTATTATTATTATTATTTTATTAATTACATAATACAATTATTATAACTAATGTGAAAAAAGAGGAGTACTAGCAGCATAGGCTTTCGACTCCGTGAGTAACTATTTATTTAAATTTGAGTTAGTAGTCCATTTAATGACAAGAATTTACAGATTAGTTTAATGTTACTATCACAGACATTTGTTAAGAGTTTAGTTGGTAAAGTTGATCCGAATATTTTTGTTCTGGAAGACCTGTAAGCAGGACACACATCTAAAATGTGGGTAGCATTAAGTAGCGTGTTGCAAGTTGTACATTGTGGTGCTGGGTTTTTCTCCAGAAGGTACTTATGCGAGAGTTTATATATTTTATTAAACTTATTGGAGTTTAATAACACATGTGATACCTATTTTTTTATTGAAATAATCAAATTTGCTAAATATTGTAAAATATGTATATAATAAAAACAAAGCTTTTAAGCACAAGTACCTATCTTCCTTAATGAAGAAAACTCAACTAAAATGATTTACATTATTGTTTTTATTTTGTATTTTAATATGTACCTACTTTGTTACTTTGTTTTTATAACGGGATCTGAATTGTTTCGCTTTGGCGAAAAAACAAAACAAAAAATTTTACTCTTTCTCTTTTCAACTTCAACTGAAATGATTTACAACATATGTATGTTACTTTGTTTTTGTAAAGGGATCTGAACTCTTTTGCTTTTGCTTGTGCAAAAAAACAAAACAAAAAATGTTACTCCTTCTTTTCTCGCTTCTTTTATACCAAAGAGCCGAGGCCTTCTATAAGGCATTCTTTAGCAGTTACGTAAGAATAGTAATTAAATCAAAACATTTTTTAAGCAGACCTTCAAAAAGGGCTGAAGTAAGAAGGTCTTCTGAGTTTTCCCGCTGGGCATCGGCAACCTATACTATTACATTTTGCGATTATATGCGTTGTACAAATTTTACATATGTTGTTGTTAATGTTGTTAAATTCTCTGCAATGTGTGTGCACATGTACGTAATAAAAGAGCATACAAGAGAATAAAAGAGAAAACGCGGCGCCCTGATTTTGCCGATGGCAGGTTTAAAGAATATTTAACGTCATTACCAGTTGTAAAACTGAATTACGAAAGGGACAGTTGTAAAAAACCCTGAAGGCATTTTGTTTACAAAATAAGGTATAAACGTTTTTTTGTTTAACCATGAAACTTGCACAAATGGCAGACAACAAAAAATTCATTTGAATAGCAGATTAATACACGGTTTCAAACAAATAGGCACTGCGCCTGTCCTTGAAGAAATGCATTGCAGACGTCTAAATTTGTTAATCTTTTTCGAGCATTTGCTGGCTGCATGTCACAGATAAAATGAACAATGTTGTCCTCCAGGACGTCAATTGTTGCTGGTTTATCAGCACAAACCAGTGACCAGAGCCCTACGGAAAGCAATCAAAAGGTGTCAGACAACACATCGCCTTCATTTGTTAAAAATAAGTTGCGTCATTTAAATCCTGAAGTCGCCTATAACTTGCGAAAATCGATGGCTGATATTCAAAGCGAATGTGGATAATTTGGGGGCGTTGTTCAAGCATTAATCTATTCATAATGAAGTGCCTAAGCAAAAAGTGAGAGCAGTATGATAGTTCGTTTGACAGCTAACTTTTCGTAAGCTCTATCGGGCTTAAAAACACACATTATATAGGAATGGCAATGAGTTTTTTAAACCTTCCCTCGATATATGCAACCAAATATGGAAGTTAAAACTCATTTCTTTAGGAATTTTATTTTATGTCTTATTAATTATTTTTAAGCTTAACTTTATTATTTTTTGTAATTTATTATAAATTACAGTAAGAATCTTAGCAGCTTGACTAATATTGATCTTTTTTCAATAAGTTTGTTTTGTATTTGCTTCTTTGTAAATGTCTTTTTAATAAATAAAACTTCAATTTTATATCAGGTGTTATTTTATTTAAATCGGGTAATTTTGCTTCATCTCAAGTGTAATTTTGAATTTTTCTGGTGGTAACACTGAGATACACACAAAATGATTGGTTAGCAACGACAACAATTTTCTGATTGCAAAATAAAATGAATATGCGTCGGTCGTTTGATTTTGCTATTTAGTTGTTTGCAGTATTACTCATTTGACTTGTGTGTAATTTGACTACTAAGTAAAATTTTTGATATTACTTTCATTTATTCGAAGAAAACAATTTTTTGTTAATTTATTAAATACATTTATATAAGTATTACCGCATTTAGACTATGCAATTAACGCCGAGTTTTTTTTCTATTTTCTTTTAAAGTAGTTGCTACGAAACTCTTTTCACATTTTCTTTTGAATTTTTTTCAAGCATTTTTTCCACTTTATCAACCCCGTTTTCTTCCCTACACCTCTTGCTAACAAACAAAAAGTTGCATGCGAAAGTTGCGGCGTTTATTGCCGCCCATATGATACCCTACACCACAGTATTAAAAAATACATCATGCTTATATGTCTATATTCATATGGAATTATCTATGTTTATAAAATTCATTAAAATGGGTTTGAAAGTTTGTGAGAGGCAGAAATTGCCCCCTACCTCCCCGTGTGGTCCTATTTTTGAAAAACTGTAAAGCTTATGTGTCCATATAGATATGGATCAATCTATGTTTTAAATTTCATTTAAATCGGTTTGGGAAGCAAAGATTGCCCCTATCTCCCCTCGTGGTACTATTTTTTAAAAAATGCATCCCTTTTAGATCCATAAAGATATGGTTCTATCCATGTTTAAATTTCATTAAAATCGGTTTGATAGTTTCTGAGAGGAAGAAATCTCCCCCTATCTAGGCTTGGTCCTTGTGCCAATAAGAACCTTCGTCCAAGATTTGATCAAATTATCTCCAAAATTGCGACCTGTACTTTGCGCACAAGGTTACATGCACAGCCAGCCAGCCGGACGGACATCGTTAGTTCGAATCAGAAAGTGATTCTGAGTCGATCGGTATACTTTAAGGTGGGTCTAGGACCAATATTTTAAGGCGTTACACACATCATCACAAATGCATAATACCCTCTCCACTATTGTGGTGTGGATATAAAAATTATTTATTTATTTATCTTCAATATCTTCTTTTATTTAATTGGAGTTGATTATCAACAAATGCGCTTGTTTCGCACACCGCAAACAACTAAACAGCAAAATCAAACGACTGACGCATATTCATTTCATTTCATTTCGTTCGCATGAATATTGCTGTTCCAAACGACTTGTGTGTTCGTGTTCGTTGTCGTTACTAAGTGCCCATTCACGTTATACGATTTTTGTCGTTCCGATTCTTACTTTATAGTAAAGGTCTGCATGACTACATTTAAAAGGCATATGAATACATTTATTTGTTTTTTAACCCTTCTGCACTCCTTGGGTCAATTTGACCCAATTTTGGTTTTCAAACGCAAAATTTGTCCCTTTTAATATAAGATATGGAAGTGAAACTTCAATTTATCCATTACAGGGACAAAAATTATAAATTTAAATGAAAATAATAAAATTTTAGTTTTTCCTTCCCCCTCCAAAAAACACGATTTACACACATTTAATATCCTTTGGGTCAATATGACCCAACATGCGATATTGCAAGTTTAATTCCACTTTAAAATTTGTTTTCTATTGAATTGAGTTCATCTTCATTCAGAATCATCGATCAATAATTTTTTCGGTCAAATAATCAATAGAATCGCTTTTGTTTTTACTACACTTAAATATGAAATGCTGTTAACATTTTATTGTTGGGTCATATTGACCCAAAGGATCATAGGAAGGGCACATATCCAAGGGATGCAGACGGGTTAAATAGGTAAAGTTAAGTACAACAAACGATTTAAGTACGCAGTGCTAAAAAAACAAATGAATAAACACACAAGGCGAAAGAGAAAAGAAAACAACTGTATGTAAACAGAAAAAAATACTACCACATTCAAATAAAACAGACATAATAAAATGTGTATAAGTTTCGAATATAATATCAGTGATGTCAATTATGATTGTGTTGGTGAGATTACTCTTATCTCTTACATGCCCAGCGGGCGAAATATGCGGTTGCGAGGCCTATTGCGAGGCCTTCTTAAAGACCTTTTCTAAGGGTCATCTATGTTCGATTAAATTATTGGGAATCAGGTAAGGTATTAAAACTTACAAAACATTTTCATGAAAGGGCGATGCAAACACCAGGGCCAGCATTATGCGAGGAAATATAGTTCATGCTTTCCATTCATTTTTCATCAGACCATTTAAAGTTAACTTACATTTATTGCTATGAAGACTTAAAAGCAATAAATAATAATACAATTATCGAAAAATGTTGAGTTATGGACAGACACAATCAGTTATTATTTAAATAAATTTAATTTGGAACCTCAGAAACTTTGCTTATTTTTTGGAAAAATTGCGCAGTTCACAATATTTGAAGTCTTTTTACAACCTAATACAATTCTTTCCAATATTTTTCGTTTTTTGCTCAACATACCTTTGCGAATTCTAACAATGAAAATTCATTTGCTCATACTAATGCAAATATTAAGTTCAAAACTATTCTGTAAGTATTTACCACCATTATAAAAAGAGAAGATTTTACTAGCCTATAATAAATACTTTTATTTACCAATAATATCTTCTAAATTTATATTGCAGTTTCGTAACAACAAAACATTTTTTAGGTTTGCGGATGTTAATTTATTGCGTTGTTTTGAGCAAATGTATTTCAAATCGGAAAATATTTGTTCGCAAAGATATGTTGAGGAGAAAAGCGACAAACATTTGAAGGATTTTTTTTTAATATAGGATATAATGCCCCGTCTAAATTTTTCCAGAACTCAATAATATTTTCCCTGTCTGGAGGATTAATTTCGCTCCTAAGTATGATTAGTTCCGACTGGATGCTGAATTCATAACTCGCAATGTCGCACTTAAAGGGATTTTGGAATATGTTAAGTAGTGGTTTTATATCCTCAAAATCTTGAAAACGATCTTGAAAGTTGTAAAAAAGGAAATGATCATAATGCCTTTTCAAAGTATACAATCTCTTAAGTTCAAATGTTTTAAAACATAAGAGACATTGAAAATAATTAAATGCATTTTTTATCATAAAATATTTTTTATATGGTATCATAGTTCTTTTTTTTTAATAAACTCATCCGCTTGCACGTCCGTTATCGCTGTCTACAAGACTATTAAATAAAATTCTAATTTTAAGTTTACAGGTATACACAATTGTACATAGATTTCCCTGGTCTATTTATTCAAAAATAAAATGAATTACATGAGAATTATAACGTGAAAAAGTTATTTTAGCAAAAACTTAGGATATTCATAGTGGTAAGTAAAATAGAAAGGGTATTCACGGTGTTGGGTTACTCATACTTCAAACATCTGTGCATACATTTTAATTCTAGCTAATGGTATATCATAACTTTTTACAAAATACCAAATGCGCACCTGAGTTTGCCTGCAACAATGTATAAAGTCATTATAACAGGTCAAAGTTACGTTAAATAAATACCATAAAGTAGTAAGGTTTACTCTTTAGACTCGGTCATATAATTGTAGCATAAAAAAGTAAGCAATAAAAATAGTGCGAAACAATAAAGTTTCATTAATACATCAATAAAACACATCTTCTTACCCAAAAATTTTACCTGCTGTCACATTTGCTTTTATGTGTCTAGGTTTACACATAAATTGTAGCAAAACAAGACTTTTTTAACTTGTTTTTTTAATATTTTTACCTACTTAAGAAAAGAGTTTTCAAAAAAAAAACCCACCGACGCGATTGGTACAGAAACAAAAATATTTTTACAATCACAAAATACCAACAAATTCTTGTGGCTTTTTCTTTTCTTAATAATTTCTGCATTTATGTACGTCTTTTTAACGAACCTGTTACAGGCATCAACGAATTTTTTTCACGAACAAAACACATATCGTTAGCTTAAATGCAAAACAATTATTTTGAAAATTGGAAATTTTTGTTGATTAGGATTCACTTTACATATATATTTTTATAAAATTTTAAAATTCTATCTTAAAAAATAACCACAATTGCACAATTGTGCAAAGAAATGGAAATTCCTGTTTTAAAATCATTGTACAATGTCAAAAACAGAAATAAAACAAAACAAAAACATAGATAATAAATAAAATAAAAAAGATAATAAAACAAAAAAAAAAGATGTAAATACATACAGTTATTGTATATTTATTTATATACATAAATATATTTAGAGGCCTCAAAACAGGCCTTGCAATATTAGCGATATTTCCCGCTGAATGAGAGTGTTTCTCAGTAAACAATTATATTTTACGCTCGCAAAATAAAAGAGCGTAAGCGTACATGTGAATTAATTTGCACAATTGTGCAAGGCGCTGACATCCCTGATAATATTATTTGAATGTTTTACTCATAACATGAATACATTAATATTATTACTAGCAACTTTTGTTATGGAAATCGAAAACGTAAAACGCAAGAATTTTAAAGTTCTTTTTAATATAGAGCAATTCCGATTTTAAAATAAATAGTCTCAATCGATTGCCCAGCAAAAAATAATGTACCAACATATTTTTTTTTTTTTTTTATAGTGACTGGTTTAGTGGTGGTGTACACCACTGTCATGTGAAAAATTGAAGAATTCTTCATAAGGGACCTCATTGAAAGTTGTTTTAAAAAAAAACTACTAAAGCGATCGCAACGAGCTCGTTGGAAAGGTATTGAATCAGGCTTTAATTGAAAAATAAAATTTTCATAATTTTTCTTAGAAATTTACCTTTAAATTTTCCCATGAAAATTAAATTTTCCGATTTTCCACAGAAGCTCCTAAATTTTCCGGCTAATTTTTTTTTTGGATTCCTCATAATTTTTGCTTTAAGAATCAGCAATAAAAAAATGGGCCCCGACTCCTTGTTTGGACAGGAGAAGAGCATTTAAGAGACCACCTTGTTAAAAATACATTTTAAAAATTATTTTACAGTTAAAAATACATTTATGAAGAAAACTTAATTACAATATTTATTAAAAATTTCAATTGTCTTGGCATCATTATAAAATTAAAGTAACTTTAAATTTAGCACGTCGGCAGACGAAGAGTACCGCTTTACATTAATTGACATATCAGAAATATTTGGTATGAAGCAATGAAACTTTTGCGTTCCAGTTATAGTTTTGACATTATTATATCTGTTTTGAATTCGTCGCTCCATGGCATCGTGTTCTTTTTGAGTGCATAAAACTGTGTTAATGGCAATTTCCTTGCTTTGAATCCACGAAAGCAAATGTTGTACATTTAAGATCTGGTCAGTATATGGCCTTTGCAAACTTGCCTTAGTCGCCATGCGTTTTAGGGTTCCCCTAACGCATCGCATGGGCCCTTACCGTGGGACGTCGCGAAAAAGTGCCACTCGACCTTGCAGTTTTGTTCTTCTTCAATTATGCAAAGATTGTAAAAATTTTTTTTATTCTTGTACTGAGAAGCCGTCTGAGAAAAACGTTACTTTGTCGATTGCATCGAATTTTGATCTTAAGAATTCAAACAGTTTCATTTGAAATAAATAAACGGACACATAATTATGAGCTAAACTCTCCGCGACAACAACAAGGCTTACGGTCTGTAGTTCGTTATCTTCATTTTGGGCTAATTTCTCCTTACTTTCCTTTAGAAATTTCGATTGCATCTCGGATATGAAATGGTGCGCCTTCAGTTCATTCAACTTGAATCCGAATTCCTCGATGAATTCCGGAATCTGCTTTACCACGGTCTCAAGGGAACATCTGCCGCTGCTAATTATCCACTGTTTGAAATGCACCTCAATTAACAGCTGTTCAAACTTTTCCGCCAAATATTGCTCTAGCTCATCAATCTTCGGACAGTTGTCGCACTTGGACAGATGACAATTTTCCGTTGGGTATGCGCACAACGACGTCGACAGGAGGTCCTATATGTTTCAATTTCACCGTGAAATACTTTCAATTTCTTGCATGGAAAGAAAATTAATTTGATGTTTTGATGAAACATGCAAACGCAGACTGAATGCGTTCCGTGCCTGTCTAATGCCAGCACGCATTCTTTTGGTCGTAGGATGGCAAACTTGGAAAATCCCACTTTTTCTGCTGGGTATTTCTCATTGAACTGATGGTATGCTTCGGATAGATTATATAAAAATAATCTGCGCTGCTTGTGTACTTTTTCTCCATCTTCACGTGTGATAACATAGTCACGTGTACCTGGGCAGGCGCGGCTGTTGTCATCATTGCAGTAAAAATCTTGAATCAATTTCACCGTTGCTTCGCTGAGGGTCCTTGAGCCAAATTTCTTGGTGGGAGTCGCTAATATGCCCTTCTGTCGAACTAATTCTTTGCTTCTTCTCGCGATGTAAAAAGATGTTTGAAACTGTTCAGAAATCTTGCGTATAGACCATGATTGAGGTAGCACAGATAAAATGAGATATTTCTCCGGAAAAGTGGTCGCTAAATTGAATTTTCTTTTCAACTGCTCAATCATTTGTTTGCCGTCATCAACGTCATCTGCTTGACTGCATTCGTTATCAGAGCCTTCATCAAATATTGTCGCGATTGCACTCATAACAGTAGTATGTTATTGCCCGTCCTACGGCACTTTTTCCATACAAATTTGGGATCATCCCTAGATGGGAGTATGTACACATTTCTAATAAGAGGAGGTATAAATATGTTGTATTTGGATCGATAGAAAATATGATTTATGCCTGGATTTGAGTAAGTAGTTCTAATTGTGTAAGCAAAATAATTTTTATTTATCCGTCTGTCCGTTTGAATGGCTGGTTTAAAAATAAAATAATTTGTGTTTGCATCTTTAAAATTTTTTTTGTATGTAACAAATGAGAATAAGTTAAACCCGTGTTTCCATCCCTGGGATGAAACTTTTTTTTTGTAATTAAACCTTTTTAATTTTCGAATGTGGGATGATGCCTACGCTACGTTGGTTTGAGTCGGCATATATGATCGGTTGGTCGGTTTGCTACGGTCGAGTTAATTAAGGTCATTAATTCATCTTTTGCTATATGTGTGAATGTTAATGCAACACTAAAATGTTTAAGTCAATTTCTTATTGGAATCATCCCAGCACTACATTATATGTCTTATGAGATGACTGAGCCGTATATGTGTGTATATTAGACTACCTGATCCATTTTAATTAAATGGACTACTCCCTGGACTGGTTCCAATGTAATGCAAGCATGGACCATATCATTCTTAAAAATTGTTTGTAGTAAGACGACATGTCTTCGATTTTTAACTACTTGTAATCCACAGCTGGGTTATATGGTCCTGCCACAGGACATCGTAATGTTAAATAGACCATGTTTTTACCTACGTTGGGGTTTCTTTTGAACTAGTCCTAGTCCCTTATGAGGCTTTATTTTACACGCGTGTTTGAACTAGTCCTATCATTTGCAGGGTTGCAATTTGTTAGCACCTCCACTTCTATTGTCTGTGTATGTGTGTGCGTGAATGTGGTTAACGTGGCTGTGTGTGTGTGTGTGTGTATATATGCAACTGTCGTGGTTGAGGTGCAGGGTGTTTGTTAGATGTTCGTAAAGAGTAGGGTGTGTGTAGATACAACCATGTCGGATGGTACATTTTTTGTAATATGAAACCCTTTTATTTTTCAAATAAATTGTACATACGTGACAAATTGAAATTTCATAAAGATTTTTTTTATTAAGTCCTTATTTCAAAATTCTTGGAAAAAACAAAGAAATTTGAGTATTAGTTGAGCAGATGTGTAGGTGTTGTAATTTTTCATTATATGAAATAAAATAATGCAAGAATTAAAACTAAGAAAAACAATAAATAAATATTTTTTAAAACCTGCTGATTATATCTTTTTATAATTGTCTTTTTTTGTAATATGAAACATTTTTATTTTTCGAATGAATTCTTCATTTGAACGTGATAAATTTAAATTTCATAAAGCTTTTTTTTATAACCGTCCTAATTAGGGTTTCCAATTTCCCGGGATTTTTCTATTCCCGGGAAACGAGACAAAAAAATCTTATTCCCGGGATTCTAAGAATAAAACAATAGTTTTATTAAATGAGTTCAAGACAATTCAAAGGCTTTATAAAATTTTTTAGAATTTGATATAGCCTTTTCAAGATGATCTTTAAAGATAGTAGATGATCATCATCTGGTGTTGGTGTGTCGTGTACATTTTTATTTTCGACTTTAAGAAGCTTTTTAGACATTTCATCATGAATTAAAAAGGACTATTGATTTATTGGTGTAGGGAAAGCACTATTTAGTAAAGAATATATTGTTATTGATCGTTTTTGATGTTATCGATGATAAGTTTCAAATTAAAATTTCAAAAAATTTAATTTGAAATTCCCGAAAATTTCAGGAACATAATTTACACCCCCCCCCCCCCCCCCCCCCCCGGGATTTATTTAAAAAAGTCCCAGGATTCTTTCCCGCGTAGAAACTCTAGTCCTAATCTCAAATTTCTTGGAAAAATAATGAAATATGAGTCATGCATATGCAGATGTTTACAATTCTTGGAAAAACAAAGAAACCGCTGATGCTGCGGTTTTTGATTATATGAAATAAACTAATGCAATAATTTAAACTAAGAAAAAATTAAATAAATATTTTAAAAAATCTGCTAATTTTTTGTAATATAAAACCTTTTTATTTTTCGAATGAATTCTACATATGTACGGACAAATTTAAATTTCATAAATCTTTTTTTTGAATGAGTCCTCATCTCAAAATTCTTGGAAAAACAATGAAATATGAGACATGCAAGTGCAGCTGTTTAGAATTCTTGGAAAAAACAAAGAATGCGCTGATGCTGCGGTTTTTGATTAGGACTGTAGTCTCAAAATTCTCAGAAAAACAAATTCTCGGAAAAACAAAGGAATATGAGACATGCAGATGTTTAGAATTCTTGGAAAAACAAAGAAACCGCTGATGTTGCGGTTTTTGATTATGTTTTTCTTCTTTATTAATTTTTGAGCTTTTGATTATATAAACTTATGTGACACTTACCCCTAACTTATTACTCCCCTCATCAACAATTTTGGATATAAATACGACTACTCCTGAGGAGACAGAATCATTCTTGTTCTGATAGTTAAATCAGTGTGTTCTATACTTAAAAAGTGAAATGGCTGGCGGTTTTATTTGTGAGTTTTGTGATAAAGTATTCACTTTGAATACAAATTTAAGAAGACATGTTCGATTGCATCATGATGGACCATCATCATCGTTTAAATGCCAAACATGTAATTTACATTTTTCGGATCGTAAGGAATGGCACCGACACACACATTCTAATACAAAAGGTGACGACAATGATGAAGAAACTAATATTTACTGTGAAGATTGTGAAAAATATATAAAAAAAAAAACAAGTTGGCATTACCATATAAGATCAAATGCACATAAACTTAACTGTGCTGGGAAAGCAGATAATAATAGTGATGTTAAATGCATAAAATCATCATTTAACAATAGAATTGTCACATTTTTAATTGAAAACAACAATAAAAATAATTTAATACCTGAAAATTTAATAAATTAATAAAATTATTAACAGACACCATGCAAAAACACGGAAACATAAAATTTAATATGGAACTGTATGGTGAATATGTGCTGATTAAGGAAGCTGAAGATTCTTGTATGGTGGATATAAAATCCCATCAGACTAAAATGAACATTCTTACTATGCTTTCAACAAGAGATGATATCCTAAATGTTTACAACGAACAATGTAATATTATAATAAAAAAGATGAGTGAATTTCAGGAGCGTGATAGTGGTTGGGCATTAATTGAAATAACACGTTTGGAGATGAATATAAATCAATATAAGTGTATCAGAGGATCACAATACCTTCCTTTACCAGCAAAAATAATGCAGAAAAAAGCATGTGTCAACGTACAAAATCGAGACGAGTACTGCTTCAAGTGGGCTATAATATCAGCACTATACCCAGTCGATCCTGATTATACAAAGAGATGTTCATCGTATAAAATAAATAATATTGAAGATGACATCATTTTGCTGAATAATGGAATCAAATTAAATTTCACCAACTTAAATTTCCCTCTTCCGATTAATCAAATAAAAGATTTCGAGATTATGAATCCTGAAATAAGTGTGAATGTATTTGGACTAGAAGATGATGTTGTAGTGGGACCATACTACTTTACCAAAGAAGAAAAGTCCAAACAAAGATTCCATTATGTATGGATCAAAAATATTTCAAAGTAGGTTCACAATATTTATATTCTATTTATATATGAATATATTATATTAATTTAAATCATTTTCTTTTTTCCTATTATTTCCTATTAATTACAGATTGCTAAGTAGTCAACTTACAAAACATGGAGATCAAGTATACATCTGCAATACATGCTTAATCCATTTTCATACAGATACGTCGTTAATAAAACATAAAGAGGAATGTAATAAAATGGTTACAAGGATGCCTAGTATAGATAAAAGTAAGCTTAGTTTTAAAAATTTTAAAAAGCAAATGGATGTGCCTTTTGTTGTATACGCTGATTTTGAATGTATTCTGGAAACAGTAAACATTCAAAATTCTAAGAACGTAAAATCAACACAAAAGCATATTCCATTTGCTTATAGTTATTTTATTAAATGTTCGTATAACTCAGACTTAGATATTTTTAGAATTTATACTGGAACTGATGCGCCACGACATTTTTTTAAAACTTTAGTTGACGACATTTTAGCTATTTACACTAGTCATCTAAGTGTTATTAAACCAATGAATTCCTTAACACCCCTGCAACAGATACAACATTATGAAAGCAAGACTTGTTATATTTGTACGAAATCTTTATCTAATGAAGATAAAGTAGCTGACCATTGTCATCTAACTGGTCAATATAGGGGTGCTGCTCATAATCAATGTAATTTAGAATATCAAATTGCAAATTTCATCCCTATATTCTTTCATAATCTTTCGGCATATGATTGCCATCTGTTTGTAAGAGAGCTTTCAACAATTGAAGGCGATATAAATATTATATCTTTAAATAAGGAGCTTTATGTGTCTATATCAAAAAGAATTTCTATAAATGAAAAAGATACAATTGAGTTACGTTTTCTCGATTCATTTAGGTTTATGCCATCGAGTATAGCAAAATTAGCAAGTTATTTGTCCGACAGTGATTTAACGGTAGTAAAATCAAGCTATCCAAATGATGAAGAATTTAATTTAATGAAACGTAAGGGTGTCTTTCCGTATGATTATTTAGATTCGATGAATCGTCTTGAAGAAATTCAATTACCACCTCGGTCAATATTTTTCAATAAATTAAATAATGAGTCGTGTAGTGTGGAGGATTATGAACATGCACAAAAAGTATGGAAAACATTTAAATGTAGAACATTAAAAGATTATCTACTTTTATATTTAAAAGTAGATATTCTTTTACTTTGCGATATATTTGAAAATTTCCGTAAAGTTTGTGCAAACATTTATAATTTAGATCCATGTCAATATTATACTACCCCAGGTTTATCCTGGGATGCAATGTTGAAAACAACTGCAATAGAATTGGAGTTGTTGACTGATATTAATATATATAATTTTGTCCTTCGGGGCATTAGGGGAGGTATTGTTCAATGTTCTAATCGACATTCAATTGCTAATAACAAATATATTAGTGATTATGATTCTAACAAAGAATCAAACTACTTAATATATTTAGATGTTAATAACTTGTATGGCTATGCAATGTCACAATACCTCCCCTATAAAAATTTTAAATGGGTTGAAAATTATAACCATTTCAACGTTAATATTATATCAAAAGATTCTCCATTAGGATATATATTAGAGGTAGATCTAGAATATCCATCTACATTACACGACTATCATAATGATTTACCATTTTGTGCTGAGAATAAAAAAATTGAAACCATGAAACAAAAGAAACTAATAACTGACTTAAATAGTAGAACTAATTACATAATACATTATCGAAATCTTCAGCAATGTATTCAACATGGTTTAGTTTTAAAGAAAATACATAGAATTCTTCAATTTGACCAATCAAATTGGTTACAAAAATATATTGATTTAAATAACCATCACAGAACACTAGCAAAAAATTCATTTGAACAAAATTTTTTTAAATTGTTGAATAATGCAGTATACAGGAAAACTATGGAAAATGTTGATAAGAGGAAAGACATTAAAATAGTATGTCAATGGGAGAATAGAGGTAAACGTTTAGGAGCCCGTGCTCTTATAGCTAAACCAAATTTCCATAGTTCACTTCAAATTCATGAAGATATGCATGCTATCCAAATGAATAGAATTAAAACTGAATACAACAAACCTATTTATGTTGGATTTGCAGTCTTAGAAATATCCAAATTTAAAATGTATAGTTTTCATTATGATTACATAAAGCCTAAATATCGTGAAAACATTAAACTCAATTATATGGATACTGATTCCTTTATTTACGACATTAAAACAGATGATCTATACAGAGATATTAAAAATGACATAAATACTCATTTTGATACATCTGCATATCCGATAGATAATGTCTACAATATCCCACTTCTTAATAAAAAAGTTTTAGGGATGATGAAGGATGAGTGTAATGGTAAAATTATTAAGGAATTCATTGGGTTAAGAGCTAAAATGTACTCAGTGAAAATTGATAGAGAAGATAAGGAAATTAAAAGAATTAAGGGCGTTAAGCATTGTGTAACCAGTAAATTAAGTATAAATGACTTTAGAAAATGTCTTTTAGAAAAAAAATTATACTATAATTCAATGTATATATTTAGATCTAAGATACATCAAATTTATACTCAAAATATAAGAAAACTAACATTAAGTTATTTAGATGATAAGAGATTTATTAGAGATAATGGCGTTGATACTTTTGCATGGGGTCATTATAGAATAAATTACTAGTCTGGACCTATGGAAGAGGATAACGACATTCTTCTCAATGTAAATATAGATTTTAATTAATTTTAAGTTTTTTAGATAATAAAAAAAATTGTAAATAAAAAAATTATGAAAAAAGAAGACATTAAAATGTTGTTTTTATTTCAAACCATATTTATTTAATAAAAATATTAAACAAAAAAAAAAAAACCACAACTAACTCTAATCTTACCCTAAAAAAGCCTTGTTGTTGTTTTTATTTGTTTTTCTGTATATCTGGAGAACGGCAAGTTCCAAAGTTTCCAAATTAGATACAAAATATAGGTTTTATTACACCTAATCTGCTTTCGATCTGCTTTTAATCAGCTTTTGATCAGCTTTTGATCTGCTTTCGACCTGCTTTTGATCTGCTTTTGATCAGCTTTTGATCTGCTTTTGATCTGCTTTGTATCTGCTTTTGATCTGCTTTGTATCTGCTTTTGATCTGCTTTGTATCTGCTTTTGATCTGCTTTTGATCTGTTTTGTATCTGCTTTTGATCTGCTTTGTATCTGCTTTTGATCTGCTTTGTATCTGCTTTTGATCTGCTTTGCATCTGCTTTTGATCTGCTTTATATCTGCTTTCGATCTGTTTTATATATAATCTTACTTATAATTGAATAAAATTATTAAATTCCTTTCTATAACGACCACCATTAATTGGATCTTCCATACTACCATCAATAAAACCATAATTATCTTTCCAACATTCCTTACAAATTGTTATAAACTGTTTAAATGACATATCACTGATAACATGATTATTAAATATATGCTTTAAATTCATTTCATCTTGTTTAAATATTATAATCATATTTGCATTATCACGTATCAAATGTTTAGGAATTTTCGTAGATGTTTGACATAATACAATCTATATGTTTATATCTACCCATACAAAAGTAATCTCTTACAGTGTCTTGTATACCACAAATTACATCATCGAATGTTATTATAGAGTGTGGATTTGCTTTAGCTGGACTTAAAACTTTTTCATTTTCCGAGAATGTAAATAGATTTTGAATATATGTATATGTTTTTCAAAACAATCCCTTCCATTGGAAGGTAGAAGAGAAGGAGTAAATTTAGCAAGGTTTCGTTTAAATGTGCTAAATTTCCATTTCAAACTATTGATTAACTGAAATTTATTGTTGATGGAATACACTATTCCTATGCGCATTTTGCTGGTTGCTTAGGCCATATCATCAGGTAACTTCATCCAAAGATTTTAGAAAAACTAAAGATATTAACAAATAAAACCGTTAAGCGAATAAGAATTATAAACACCAGTTAAATTTGTAACAATATCAAAGCTTAAATAAAAACAACAACAATTAACAGTGAGTTTATCTTTTCTTACAGTCCCGACTACAATTGGTTGATTTTTTGTCAACTCTAACGCTTTTAAGTGGGTAAAAGAAAATACAAAAATAAAAACAAATTACTTAATTTTTTTTTGTCAGTTCAGATTTATTTACACTGCCACTGCCATATTAGTTATTGTTTTGTTTTTATTGCCAAAGCAATGTATTTGTGCTACATTAAATAAACTACTGAACTGATGTTTAATTTATCATATAAATTATCAATAAAATAAGTATGTATGTACATATTTTCATATAGTTTAGCTGTTTTGCAAAATACCCAGCTAGTTTTTTTTTTTAAAAATTTTAATAATATTTGATTTTCAGCGCAACCGTTGAGTGTTTTTCTATTCTTTTTTACGTCTTATGAACATGCCCATTCTAACTCTAAACTATATTATTATTACCCTGCTAGCATTGGAAAGATAATCTTTTTTTTTCAAAAATCATCCGTATAAGTCTTTTTTGAGCACTTTTGTTGATTAAAAACTGATAAATAACTTACAAGTTTTAAAATCGACACAAAAATGATTCGCGCTTATGATTAAAAACATTTTTATTTAAAATTAAATAATATAATTCAATGTCTGCAAACTAATGAAAAACGAATCATAAATGACTCATGAAGAATAGCCACGGGTAGGGTAAAATTTTCTCCCGACGAAAGTATCATATATGACGAAAAAATTAGCGGATATTATGAAATTTTTATTGCGCTGAAAATCAAATATTATTAAAATTTAAAAAAAAAAACTAGCTGGGTATTTTGCAAAACAGCTAAACTATATGAAAATATGTACATACATACTTATTTTATTGATAATTTATATGATAAATTAAACATCAGTTCAGTAGTTTATTTAATGTAGCACAAATACATTGCTTTGGCAATAAAAACAAAACAATAACTAATATGGCAGTGGCAGTGTAAATAAATCTGAACTGACAAAAAAAAATTAAGTAATTTGTTTTTATTTTTGTATTTTCTTTTACCCACTTAAAAGCGTTAGAGTTGACAAAAAATCAACCAATTGTAGTCGGGACTGTAAGAAAAGATAAACTCACTGTTAATTGTTGTTGTTTTTATTTAAGCTTTGATATTGTTACAAATTTAACTGGTGTTTATAATTCTTATTCGCTTAACGGTTTTATTTGTTAATATCTTTAGTTTTTCTAAAATCTTTGGATGAAGTTACCTGATGATATGGCCTAAGCAACCAGCAAAATGCGCATAGGAATAGCTTATTCCATCAACAATAAATTTCAGTTAATCAATAGTTTGAAATGGGAATTTAGCACATTTAAACGAAACCTTGCTAAATTTACTCCTTCTCTTCTACCTTCCAATGGAAGGGATTGTTTTGAAAAACATATACATATATTCAAAATCTATTTACATTCTCGGAAAATGAAAAAGTTTTAAGTCCAGCTAAAGCAAATCCACACTCTATAATAACATTCGATGATGTAATTTGTGGTATACAAGACACTGTAAGAGATTACTTTTGTATGGGTAGATATAAACATATAGATTGTATTATGTCAAACATCTACGAAAATTCCTAAACATTTGATACGTGATAATGCAAATATGATTATAATATTTAAACAAGATGAAATGAATTTAAAGCATATATTTAATAATCATGTTATCAGTGATATGTCATTTAAACAGTTTATAACAATTTGTAAGGAATGTTGGAAAGATAATTATGGTTTTATTGATGGTAGTATGGAAGATCCAATTAATGGTGGTCGTTATAGAAAGGAATTTAATAATTTTATTCAATTATAAGTAAGATTATATATAAAACAGATCGAAAGCAGATATAAAGCAGATCAAAAGCAGATGCAAAGCAGATCAAAAGCAGATACAAAGCAGATCAAAAGCAGATACAAAGCAGATCAAAAGCAGATCAAAAGCAGATACAAAGCAGATCAAAAGCAGATACAAAGCAGATCAAAAGCAGATACAAAGCAGATCAAAAGCAGATCAAAAGCTGATCAAAAGCAGATCAAAAGCAGGTCGAAAGCAGATCAAAAGCTGATCAAAAGCTGATTAAAAGCAGATCGAAAGCAGATTAGGTGTAATAAAACCTATATTTTGTATCTAATTTGGAAACTTTGGCACTTGCCGTTCTCCAGATATACAGAAAAACAAATAAAAACAACAACAAGGCTTTTTTAGGGTAAGATTAGAGTTAGTTGTGGTTTTTTTTTTTTTGTTTAATATTTTTATTAAATAAATATGGTTTGAAATAAAAACAACATTTTAATGTCTTCTTTTTTCATAATTTTTTTATTTACAATTTTTTTTATTATCTAAAAAACTTAAAATTAATTAAAATCTATATTTACATTGAGAAGAATGTCGTTATCCTCTTCCATAGGTCCAGAATAGTAATTTATTCTATAATGACCCCATGCAAAAGTATCAACGCCATTATCTCTAATAAATCTCTTATCATCTAAATAACTTAATGTTAGTTTTCTTATATTTTGAGTATAAATTTGATGTATCTTAGATCTAAATATATACATTGAATTATAGTATAATTTTTTTTCTAAAAGACATTTTCTAAAGTCATTTATACTTAATTTACTGGTTACACAATGCTTAACGCCCTTAATTCTTTTAATTTCCTTATCTTCTCTATCAATTTTCACTGAGTACATTTTAGCTCTTAACCCAATGAATTCCTTAATAATTTTACCATTACACTCATCCTTCATCATCCCTAAAACTTTTTTATTAAGAAGTGGGATATTGTAGACATTATCTATCGGATATGCAGATGTATCAAAATGAGTATTTATGTCATTTTTAATATCTCTGTATAGATCATCTGTTTTAATGTCGTAAATAAAGGAATCAGTATCCATATAATTGAGTTTAATGTTTTCACGATATTTAGGCTTTATGTAATCATAATGAAAACTATACATTTTAAATTTGGATATTTCTAAGACTGCAAATCCAACATAAATAGGTTTGTTGTATTCAGTTTTAATTCTATTCATTTGGATAGCATGCATATCTTCATGAATTTGAAGTGAACTATGGAAATTTGGTTTAGCTATAAGAGCACGGGCTCCTAAACGTTTACCTCTATTCTCCCATTGACATACTATTTTAATGTCTTTCCTCTTATCAACATTTTCCATAGTTTTCCTGTATACTGCATTATTCAACAATTTAAAAAAATTTTGTTCAAATGAATTTTTTGCTAGTGTTCTGTGATGGTTATTTAAATCAATATATTTTTGTAACCAATTTGATTGGTCAAATTGAAGAATTCTATGTATTTTCTTTAAAACTAAACCATGTTGAATACATTGCTGAAGATTTCGATAATGTATTATGTAATTAGTTCTACTATTTAAGTCAGTTATTAGTTTCTTTTGTTTCATGGTTTCAATTTTTTTATTCTCAGCACAAAATGGTAAATCATTATGATAGTCGTGTAATGTAGATGGATATTCTAGATCTACCTCTAATATATATCCTAATGGAGAATCTTTTGATATAATATTAACGTTGAAATGGTTATAATTTTCAACCCATTTAAAATTTTTATAGGGGAGGTATTGTGACATTGCATAGCCATACAAGTTATTAACATCTAAATATATTAAGTAGTTTGATTCTTTGTTAGAATCATAATCAGTAATATATTTGTTATTAGCAATTGAATGTCGATTAGAACATTGAACAATACCTCCCCTAATGCCCCGAAGGACAAAATTATATATATTAATATCAGTCAACAACTCCAATTCTATTGCAGTTGTTTTCAACATTGCATCCCAGGATAAACCTGGGGTAGTATAATATTGACATGGATCTAAATTATAAATGTTTGCACAAACTTTACGGAAATTTTCAAATATATCGCAAAGTAAAAGAATATCTACTTTTAAATATAAAAGTAGATAATCTTTTAATGTTCTACATTTAAATGTTTTCCATACTTTTTGTGTATGTTCATAATCCTCCACACTACACGACTCATTATTTAATTTATTGAAAAATATTGACCGAGGTGGTAATTGAATTTCTTCAAGACGATTCATCGAATCTAAATAATCATACGGAAAGACACCCTTACGTTTCATTAAATTAAATTCTTCATCATTTGGATAGCTTGATTTTACTACCGTTAAATCACTGTCGGACAAATAACTTGCTAATTTTGCTATACTCGATGGCATAAACCTAAATGAATCGAGAAAACGTAACTCAATTGTATCTTTTTCATTTATAGAAATTCTTTTTGATATAGACACATAAAGCTCCTTATTTAAAGGTATAATATTTATATCGCCTTCAATTGTTGAAAGCTCTCTTACAAACAGATGGCAATCATATGCCGAAAGATTATGAAAGAATATAGGGATGAAATTTGCAATTTGATATTCTAAATTACATTGATTATGAGCAGCACCCCTATATTGACCAGTTAGATGACAATGGTCAGCTACTTTATCTTCATTAGATAAAGATTTCGTACAAATATAACAAGTCTTGCTTTCATAATGTTGTATCTGTTGCAGGGGTGTTAAGGAATTCATTGGTTTAATAACACTTAGATGACTAGTGTAAATAGCTAAAATGTCGTCAACTAAAGTTTTAAAAAAATGTCGTGGCGCATCAGTTCCAGTATAAATTCTAAAAATATCTAAGTCTGAGTTATACGAACATTTAATAAAATAACTATAAGCAAATGGAATATGCTTTTGTGTTGATTTTACGTTCTTAGAATTTTGAATGTTTACTGTTTCCAGAATACATTCAAAATCAGCGTATACAACAAAAGGCACATCCATTTGCTTTTTAAAATTTTTAAAACTAAGCTTACTTTTATCTATACTAGGCATCCTTGTAACCATTTTATTACATTCCTCTTTTTGTTTTATTAACGACGTATCTGTATGAAAATGGATTAAGCATGTATTGCAGATGTATACTTGATCTCCATGTTTTGTAAGTTGACTACTTAGCAATCTGTAATTAATAGGAAATAATAGGAAAAAAGAAAATGATTTAAATTAATATAATATATTCATATATAAATAGAATATAAATATTGTGAACCTACTTTGAAATATTTTTGATCCATACATAATGGAATCTTTCACCATCCTCTAGCAGTAATAAGTTGATGTGTTTGGACTTTTCTTCTTTGGTAAAGTAGTATGGTCCCACTACAACATCATCTTCTAGTCCAAACACATTCACACTTATTTCAGGATTCATAATCTCGAAATCTTTTATTTGATTAATCGGAAGAGGGAAATTTAAGTTGGTGAAATTTAATTTGATTCCATTATTCAGCAAAATGATGTCATCTTCAATATTATTTATTTTATACGATGAACATCTCTTTGTATAATCAGGATCGACTGGGTATAGTGCTGATATTATAGCCCACTTGAAGCAGTACTCGTCTCGATTTTGTACGTTGACACATGCTTTTTTCTGCATTATTTTTGCTGGTAAAGGAAGGTATTGTGATCCTCTGATACACTTATATTGATTTATATACATCTCCAAACGTGTTATTTCAATTAATGCCCAACCACTATCACGCTCCTGAAATTCACTCATCTTTTTTATTATAATATTACATTGTTCGTTGTAAACATTTAGGATATCATCTCTTGTTGAAAGCATAGTAAGAATGTTCATTTTAGTCTGATGGGATTTTATATCCACCATACAAGAATCTTCACCTTCCTTAATCAGCACATATTCACCATACAGTTCCATATTAAATTTTATGTTTCCGTGTTTTTGCATGGTGTCTGTTAATAATTTTATTAATTTATTAAATTTTCAGGTATTAAATTATTTTTATTGTTGTTTTCAATTAAAAATGTGACAATTCTATTGTTAAATGATGATTTTATGCATTTAACATCACTATTATTATCTGCTTTCCCAGCACAGTTAAGTTTATGTGCATTTGATCTTATATGGTAATGCCAACTTGTTTTTTTTATATATTTTTCACAATCTTCACAGTAAATATTAGTTTCTTCATCATTGTCGTCACCTTTTGTATTAGAATGTGTGTGTCGGTGCCATTCCTTACGATCCGAAAAATGTAAATTACATGTTTGGCATTTAAACGATGATGATGGTCCATCATGATGCAATCGAACATGTCTTCTTAAATTTGTATTCAAAGTGAATACTTTATCACAAAACTCACAAATAAAACCGCCAGCCATTTCACTTTTTAAGTATAGAACACACTGATTTAACTATCAGAACAAGAATGATTCTGTCTCCTCAGGAGTAGTCGTATTTATATCCAAAATTGTTGATGAGGGGAGTAATAAGTTAGGGGTAAGTGTCACATAAGTTTATATAATCAAAAGCTCAAAAATTAATAAAGAAGAAAAACATAATCAAAAACCGCAACATCAGCGGTTTCTTTGTTTTTCCAAGAATTCTAAACATCTGCATGTCTCATATTCCTTTGTTTTTCCGAGAATTTGTTTTTCTGAGAATTTTGAGACTACAGTCCTAATCAAAAACCGCAGCATCAGCGGTTTCTTTGTTTTTTCCAAGAATTCTAAACAGCTGCACTTGCATGTCTCATATTTCATTGTTTTTCCAAGAATTTTGAGATGAGGACTCATTCAAAAAAAAGATTTATGAAATTTAAATTTGTCCGTACATATGTAGAATTCATTCGAAAAATAAAAAGGTTTTATATTACAAAAAATTAGCAGATTTTTTAAAATATTTATTTAATTTTTTCTTAGTTTAAATTATTGCATTAGTTTATTTCATATAATCAAAAACCGCAGCATCAGCGGTTTCTTTGTTTTTCCAAGAATTGTAAACATCTGCATATGCATGACTCATATTTCATTATTTTTCCAAGAAATTTGAGATTAGGACTAGAGTTTCTACGCGGGAAAGAATCCTGGGACTTTTTTAAATAAATCCCGGGGGGGGGGGGGGGGGGGGGGTGTAAATTATGTTCCTGAAATTTTCGGGAATTTCAAATTAAATTTTTTGAAATTTTAATTTGAAACTTATCATCGATAACATCAAAAACGATCAATAACAATATATTCTTTACTAAATAGTGCCTACAAATTAAACTTCTTTCCCTACACCAATAAATCAATAGTCCTTTTTAATTCATGATGAAATGTCTAAAAAGCTTCTTAAAGTCGAAAATAAAAATGTACACGACACACCAACACCAGATGATGATCATCTACTATCTTTAAAGATCATCTTGAAAAGGCTATATCAAATTCTAAAAAATTTTATAAAGCCTTTGAATTGTCTTGAACTCATTTAATAAAACTATTGTTTTATTCTTAGAATCCCGGGAATAAGATTTTTTTGTCTCGTTTCCCGGGAATAGAAAAATCCCGGGAAATTAGAAACCCTAATTAGGACGGTTATAAAAAAAAGCTTTATGAAATTTAAATTTATCACGTTCAAATGAAGAATTCATTCGAAAAATAAAAATGTTTCATATTACAAAAAAAGACAATTATAAAACGATATAATCAGCAGGTTTTAAAAAATATTTATTTATTGTTTTTCTTAGTTTTAATTCTTGCATTATTTTATTTCATATAATGAAAAATTACAACACCTACACATCTGCTCAACTAATACTCAAATTTCTTTGTTTTTTCCAAGAATTTTGAAATAAGGACTTTATAAAAAAAATCTTTATGAAATTTAAATTTGTCACGTATGTACAATTTATTTGAAAAATAAAAGGGTTTCATATTACAAAAAATGTACCATCCGACATGGTTGTATCTACACACACCCTACTCTTTACGAACATCTAACAAACACCCTGCACCTCAACCACGACAGTTGCATATATACACACACACACACACACAGCCACGTTAACCACATTCACGCACACACATACACAGACAATAGAAGTGGAGGTGCTAACAAATTGCAACCCTGCAAATGATAGGACTAGTTCAAACACGCGTGTAAAATAAAGCCTCATAAGGGACTAGGACTAGTCCAAAAGAAACCCCAACGTAGGTAAAAACATGGTCTATTTAACATTACGATGTCCTGTGGCAGGACCATATAACCCAGCTGTGGATTACAAGTAGTTAAAAATCGAAGACATGTCGTCTTACTACAAACAATTTTTAAGAATGATATGGTCCATGCTTGCATTACATTGGAACCAGTCCAGGGAGTAGTCCATTTAATTAAAATGGATCAGGTAGTCTAATATACACACATATACGGCTCAGTCATCTCATAAGACATATAATGTAGTGCTGGGATGATTCCAATAAGAAATTGACTTAAACATTTTAGTGTTGCATTAACATTCACACATATAGCAAAAGATGAATTAATGACCTTAATTAACTCGACCGTAGCAAACCGACCAACCGATCATATATGCCGACTAAAAAAAAAACTTTAACACTTTCACGTTTAGTATTCAACTGAAATTTGACTCAGAGTGTGTGAAGAATTTATATTTATTTTTTGGTAAAAAATAGGTAAAAAAAATAAGCGATATTTGCTTTTCTTTAATAGGAAATTTTGCGTGAACTACTAGTCATAAAATGTTTTTTAAAGAGGGACTTAATTGGTTACTGCCAATAAGCCGACCACAGGTCATAAAATGTTTTGCAAATTTTTTAAATTACCAGGTAATAAATATTTCGCCATATTTATGGAAAATCCGTATTTTATGACTTGTTTCTGCACGTGTCATTTTAGGCGAAATATTTATTACCTAGTAATTTAAAAAATTTACAAAACATTTTATGACCTGTAGCCTCAGTCGGGTTTGGTGTGCCATTACATGCCACTGCTGCTATTATCCATGGATTTATGGCCGATCTTGTGAAGGCAGGCAGACCATATTCACTACACACTCAACTTGGGGCTCTTAAAACAAATTGATTTTTTCTTCATAAATGTATTTTTAACTGTAAAATAATTTTTAAAATGTATTTTTAACAAGGTGGTCTCCTAAATGCTCTTCTCCTGTCCAAACAAGGAGTCGGGGCCCATTTTTTTATTGCTGATTCTTAAAGCAAAAATTATGAGGAATCCAAAAAAAAAAATTAGCCGGAAAATTTAGGAGCTTCTGTGGAAAATCGGAAAATTTAATTTTCATGGGAAAATTTAAAGGTAAATTTCTAAGCAAAATTAGGAAAATTTTATTTCTCAATTAAAGCCTGATTCAATACCTTTCCAACGAGCTATCACTCGTTGCGATCGCTTTAGTAGTTTTTTTTTTTAAACAACTTTCAATGAGGTCCCTTATGAAGAATTCTTCAATTTTTCACATGACAGTGGTGTACACCACCACTAAACCAGTCACTATAAAAAAAAAAAAATATGTAGGTACATTATTTTTTGCTGGGCAATCGATTGAGACTATTTATTTTAAAATCGGAGAGGGGTCGTCCAAAAGGTGATCGCTTTCATATGGAATTGCTCTATACTTTTAATCCAATTTTTATAATTTTTGTTGCAAAATTCTGTTTAATAGAGATATATTTGTAATGAGAATAAACATAAGTACTAATTTTACTATGTAGTATTTCTTGCACACAGTCTAACTGTTACCATTTACTTGTGTGTGTTTGCATTTGCAAATTGAGTAAATAAATATTCAAAGAAAAAGAGTGAATAGAATGTGTGCCTTTGTTATGATAAAGTAAAACACAGGCTACACTCTCTTTTATATTTTAACTCTTAAACTCTGTTAACCAGTATTTAACTATTTGAATGAATATTGGAATGCTTGTGTGTAATAAACAAATGAATGTATTCTTGCAGCCCTTTACTTTAAAGGCGAGAGGGGAGAGAGGAATTAAAAGGGGTACACAAGCGAGTGTACTCTTCGATTCGTTTTGTTCGCTCATTCGTTCTCTCAATTTTATCTCATTTGACGAAAAATGTATTAATGTCATGGTGGATTAAGCAGGTGGCATCGTTACGGCAACAAATACAACATTACAACAAAAATGGAAATTATATCACCGTTTACGTCAAAAAATTGTTTAAACAAAAATCAAACTTGCCGCAAAACGTAATGAAATAAATGCATTTTTAGCCAATTTTTATTTAATTATGGTCCATATCTTATTTATTTTAATTTAAAATTATCAAAAACTTTAACAAAATACAATAATCACAGCACAAAACGTGGACTTTTTGTAAACATAAACAAAACTTTGACATAAACCTAGACAAACAATGCAAGAGCAAAAAATCGTCATCTGGCGTAGTGCTGCCACCTGTTTATTCCACCATGATTTATGTTGTTACGACAAAAATCGTACAATGAGACCGACTTCAGAGAGGACACGACAATAATCGCAACGACACGAATCGTATAATGTGAACTGGGACTTAAGGCTCAGTTAGGCGAACGTTGCTGTACCGTATCTGTACTGTATCCATCAGCTGTTCGCTTTTTGTTATATGAAAATCAATACAAAAGCTTACCGAAATGCAATATACCGTAGTTGCAACGTACCAATCTGTATAAAATAGAATTTCATGCCGTTGTTACGTGACATTTGTAAGACAGTGATGGGCGGCTTGTATGTTACATTGAATGCGGGTAATTTTGCTCTTTTTTTGTACTTTTTTCAGTATATCTATGGAATTGCGATAAAACAACTTACAATACAACATATTTCCAAATATACAAATATACATATGCTTAGATGTTTAAAATAAACAAATGCATTTAGACATCCAATGAAAAAGGGAAACATATAAAATACTTTAAATGGTATAAAACCTTGTTTGGTGTATGCACATTTACAATATATGTATGCTAAAAATTTATATATGCTAAAATACAAATTTATTTATTGTAAATCTATTATATAAATATTAACCGAATTACATTTTTTACATACACAAAATACTGTTTTAATACCATTTAAAGTACGTGGTACCTTTTCTGCACAACGGTCACCATTTGAACATTTTTGATTCCCATCACTGTGTGTTTTGTTTTATGTATACTTTTGCTTTTTGTTTATGTATGGGAAAACGTATGACACGTTTTTAAACGTTCTATAAGTGCACCAACGTGCTTACAGTACGGTGAGGTACATTACGGGTACAGCAACGTTCGCCTAACTGAGCCTTTACTAAAGCTGCGATCGGCAACCTATACTATTACATTTTGCGATTGTATTCGTTGTATGAATTTTACATATGTTTCCGCTTGTTCGGCAAAACTGCTATATTTGTTTTTTCTGTAATAATTTCGTGACTCATAATTGCCAGTACCTACTTGCTGTACCAATATATTATATGAATTCGTTGATCGTATATAAGCAAGCGAAAAAAATTCTTTTTCTGGCATATTTTTTATTGTTTAAGTTGAAAAAAAAAATGTGTTCAATAGTTTTCTAGCCTAAGCACAACCGAAGCGTCAGCGTCTGGTTGGCAACATATATATTTCCTAAGTCAAACACTTCCAATTATTTGTGGTTGTCGCTAAACGCTAACCTCAGTGGTGAGTTCGGCGAGACTTCATTTTATAACAAAGCGTCGGCGTCATTCAGGGGTTGACAAAAAACAAAACAGAGTAACAATTATTTTGTGTTTTGATCAACAAGTGTGAAGTCAAAAATTGTTAAATAAAAAATAGCGTTTGCTTAGTTTTTCTTGGAGAAAAGTGAATTGTTTAATATATCAGTAGTCTTTTTGTTTCATAAAATAAAGGTAACGAAAATGATAAGCAAAATGCACTTAAAAAGAATAATTACAAGTGAAAAAGAAAATTTTGTAAAAAAGATGATGAAAGTGGGCATAGAAAATTTAAATAGCACAACTCAAAGTGACAATATTGAAATTTGTGAAAGTCATGATTCTGTCCAAAATGAACCAGAAGGAATGGAAGCAGTTTCTGACAATAATAGTTTAAAAGAAGACAGTAGCAATTTAAGTATAAGTCAAAAATTAATTAAGTGGAATCCGCAACATAGACCTTCTCGAAATTACGTCAAGGACTTAATATTTGCGGCAATCTCGTGATACGACTTATTCAGTTCGATAATCAAATCAATACGGACAACAAGGAACCATATGTAAGATTATTTGTTCTTTCATTATTAAAGTAGATATGAGTAATGCTTCCAATTATATTTTTTAGATTAAAGCAATGTGCATACTTGAACCTGCCGGTGTTCAAAACAATGTAAGACGTATTTTGGGTGACGATGTCATTATGGCCTAGAACGTCGATAGTGTTCAAGGGAAGAAGAGCTTTCAAGAACAGAAAACATTTTTTTCAGTACTTTCAGGTAAAAAACTGTATATATTTGGACTGAATGTTATTTGACAATTAATTTTTAACCATTTCAGAAGCAGTCTCAATGACCAATATTGGGCCACCGGATGAACCCATCCGAAAAGCAATACAAATGCAGAAGAGGCGCATATTCAAAAACATGTCGCTTGAGAGGAAAGCTGAGAGAAAGAATGATATATAAATTTTAGCTTTTTGTTTGTTAACTGTTGATTTGAATTAATGTGTTATTTTTTTTGTTTTTGTTTTCATTGTAAATTTAACTTTTCTTTTGCTTTATTTTGTTGATTTTATGTGAATTTAAAGTTTTTTTTCTATTTTTAATGTTAGTTATATGTATAAGATTTAAAAGACTGTAAACGCTGTGAATTAAAAAAAGTTTTTTGTTCTATTCTTTTTGTTTGTTTTACTAAATGTTAGTTTTATAAGATTTAAAAGACTGTAAACGCTGTGAATTAAAAAAATACAATATTCTATAAGACCATAAACCATTAAAGACATTTTTAATATATCATTACTGAGCATTTACGAAGTAGGTCATTATCCAACGTTAACGAAACCGTTCATTATTAAACTCCAGCTTCAGTGTTCTTTTCACCATAGTATTGTTGTGAATGAAAACTATGATGAATATTCGTCACTGTTTTCGTCAACGGAATGTACTGCGTAGGTATTGCCGAGCAAGTAAAGGTCATTTCTTTGTGCATAATGCTATAATGACTTATGGAATGTATCCGCGGACAAGCGGGTTGTTTTTAATGTTGTTAAATTCTTTCCAATGTGTGTGCACACGTACGTAATAAAAGAGTATAAAAAAGATAAGAGAAAACGCGGCGCATTGATTTTGCCGATCGCAGTACTAAAATATTGCAATGATGTAGTTTGCATTTGTATTGTCTTTGTCTTCTTTTGTGTTTATCAGGGCTATAAGATATGGCGATTTCTCGCCAAACGTGGCGATTTTGAAACGTATTTGGCGATGGGATTTTCCATTTGGCGGCTGGCGACTTTTTTGGTGATTTTTGATATAACTGGCGATTTACTTGGCTATTTTTATCATTTTTTGTTATCATTACTAATTTAAAAAAAAAAACTGGCAACTTTTTTTCACATGATTTTTGTTTTGTTATCATTTTAAGTGAATTTTATATTCAGTCACTATTTAATTCTTATTTGGCACTATGCGCCCACGATTTGGCGTAAAGCAACAAATTATTATAATTATTATTTAATTCTTATAGTTTATATGCAGGGGCCTAATCACTGCGTTCGGTACTATCGTTTCGAAAAACTATCGGATTTTTTTGCATACGATAGACACTGACGTATCGAAAAAAAACTCGATAAATGTAATGTCGAGTTACTCGATATCGAATGCTATTATTTCAAATTCAATACATTTCATTCGATATCGAGTTTCATGATACCAAAATAACTAATTTCGATCTATTTTGCTCGATATCGTATGCGGTGATTAGACCCCAGTTCAAAGCGCCGGTAATGAAACCGATAAGGCTGAAGTATATGATCTTATAAGCTTGTGTACATAAATTTAGTTTTTCTTAACTAAATATATGATCTCCATTTTATTTTATAAAAAAATAACAGAAACTAAACAAAATTTACTTTCGGCGACTTTTTTGTATTTTATCTCAGTTTTTGGCGATTTTATATTATACTAGTTCTTGTGTACGCAAGACTTACTTTAATTAAAAAAAAAATTTACGAAAACTTAACAAAATTGACGTTTGGCGATTTCTGACATCCGGTTTGGCGATGGAGCTCAAAAAAATCTTACAACCCTGGTGTTTATTGCACTTGTCGATTTTTGTTGTATTCTTAAGCTCTCCTACGTGCATCTCTTATTTTTTTTTTTCTCTTTATCTAGAACTCTCACTTTTTAAAGTTTGGCTTGTGTCCGTTTTCAATACAGTGTTGTGCACAGTGTTACCGTCGGATATTTTAAAAAAGTACCAAAAAAAGGGGATATCTACAAAAAAAGTGGCACCAAAAAGAGGATATACAAAAAATGGGCACATCTTTTAAAATTAAAATAAGTACACCACATTATGTATTTTTGACGTTTTTTCTATTTATTATAATTTTAAGTGGTATAAAAACATAACAAAAAACATTGTATATTAATTATATACACTTAAAACAATTGATCGTTTTACAATAGACGTATGTATTAAAACGAAAATCGCTTAATTGAGCAAGATGTGCAATAAAGCGAAACACCCATGTGTACATAGAAAATAAAACTCATTTCTTTATTTAATAAGTTAAAAAATGGTTTAGGTTTTTTAATTGTTCTTAAAACGACTTCTAAAAGAATGGATTCGCAAGTATTTTCTTTTAACCTATTTGTTACTTTATTTTTGATTAAAGCTAATTTAGTTAAAAAACGCTCAGCAGAAGAACTATTGTGTGACAATGTAAAAATATGAGAGATCAATTTGTACAAGTTTGAATATATATACAGATATACTCATCAAATCTATTTTCAATGTTCCAATTTCACGCCAAAAATCTTCAGAATTCGAAATTTTAAATAAGTGTTCATAATTCGTGTCATTTACTTTACTCTCTAAAAACTAATTCGAAATAGTTTATATCTTCATTAGACACTATAAATAATGGGTCTAAATACTTCAATATATTGAGCTTTTTGTTTTTTTTATAGCAATTATTGTTATCAATTCTTTACTTAATTTTTGGTAAAAACTTAGATTTTACTTTTAATGTCAATTACACAAATTTTAGAAAAGTTTTCGGTACACAACAGTTCGGTTTCTGCTTTACGAACAATATATATATGCGAGATATCTTTTATAGAAAGTTTATTCAACCGATTTTCAGCTAACCACGCTTGATATTAATATATTAAAACAGTTTTGCTTATATTAAAGCTGGGAGTTATAATAAGCCAGAAAGAAAAAAAGTATCTTTTCCTAACGGAAAAAGTATCAAAAAAGTGGCAAGAATCACAAAAAGTACCATATTTGGGTGCATTTTGCAAAAGTGGCCAAATAGTATCCAAGCAGTCGAAAAAGTGGCAAAATGCCACTTTAGTGGCACCAACGGTAACGCTGGTTGTGCATGTGCAGTTGATTGTTTTCTTTTTTTTATATCAGCTTTGGGTTCGTCTACTCTCACGCCTAAATTGCAAGATATGAGCCTGAGAAGATGATCACTTTTTTGCAAAAATGATACCGAGCCCCCAAATCAAAAAAAGTGCATGACTTTGGGCAAAGCTGGGAGACACGGGTCTTTTTTTTTTTTGATCTTTTATCACATACTGTTGTCCGTATATGGTTATCGATAGTGTAGTATCCCAAAGTTGACGTACAGAAAAAACAAATGATATTAAAAAATTTTCGGAAAATTTTTCACTTTTGCGGCTACCTAAACGGTATTAAGAATCATTCCTAGGAAGTGGATATGCTCAAGGAAATTGTTTATTGAGATATAAGGTACATTTTTGTACTGGATTGTTTCCTTGAATTTTTAACGGTTTGCAAACTATGGACCTCAACAGGGGGAAAAAGGTAAAAAAAATCGAATTTTTTGAAGTTTTTTGCGAATTTGATCTTGAAGATGAAGTTTTCTTGTTTTTATAAATTCATAATTTATGTTCTTTATGGCAAAAGCTACAACTTTGTTTCAGAGGGTACATCAAAATTCTGAACGGTTTGCCAGATATGAGCCTCAGAAAATGATTACTTTTTTGCAAAAAAAAAGTGCATGACTTTGGGCAAAACTGGGAGACACGGGTCTTTTTTTTTTTTTGATCTTTTTTTTTAATTCAAAATTTTTTGCCCTAATTTTTGAGTTTTAATTTCCTTTTTGTTTTTTTAATATTGGAAATATTTCTTCTAAATTCGTATGTATAACTTCAGGTTAAAATGTTCTGGAAGCAATTTTTTACCTCAAAATTTACTATCTAAATTCTACTAAGTTCGGTTGAGGTACGTGAAAAAAGAAAACTCATAAATTAAAAGCAGACTATAAAAATTTTAATTATATGTAAAGAAATTTGAGGGAGTCGTGTTATTTTGCTCTTATTTCAGTAATTTTTGATAGATTTGGCTGGATTTTAAGCAAACTTAGGTTAAAATTATTTTATATGCACAAAACTACTAAAAATTATCATAACTTTATATGACTAGAAATCACGCAGCCACGTTTATGGAATTCGTTAAATTATAACACAGAAAAAAATATCGAAATTTATTAATAGTGTTTTCTTTTCTACAAAAAAATTTAATATTTTATTTAAAAAATGGAATTTTGTGTTCGTTTTTTAAAAAGGTTTTGCTACTTAAAAGGGAAGCATGTTTTATTCTAAAACATTCACCCTTACTTAAGGCATAAGGCTTTGCACTTTTCGCCCCGAATAAATCGAGAGTATTGTCAGTGCCCTGTAAAAAAGGTGTAAAGGCTATGATTTTTTATACGGCGGTTTGCCTTAAAAAGCAACAACGCTACTCAAAAATTCGAAAAAGTTTGCAAAAATTTGCTAGCAGCGGCACAATAGCAATGTCTAATATTTTTTAAAAATCGTCAAAACTGTAAAGAATCACAACCCCTACATATAAAAATCGCTTCTATCGCGAACATGGCTAAAATTCGCAAAATTGCCAAATAGCAATATTTCAAAGAACCCATAAAATTGGTTAAAAGTCCCTTAGACTATAAGGAATGGCAAAAATTCGTTGAAAATTCGCAAAAATTGGCTAACAGCGGAATAATAGCAAAGTGTTATATTTATTAACAGATCATGAAAGCTCTAAAAAATCATAAAACTTACAGTAAAAATCGCGTCTATCGCGAACATGGCTGAAATTCGCAAAACATATTGGAAAGAAATCCAAAAATTTATTTGTAATCGCTAAATCGATTAAAAAACAAAATGTCAGAAAATAATGAAAAAAGCGTTAAAAACTATTTTTGTCAGGTGATAAAAACAGGACATTCCACTTTTCAACAAATCTTATGTTTTGTTCTCGTCAAATATCAAATAGCATTATTACAGGGCTGGCAAGACATTTTATACATGCACCTTTTAAGAAGGCGATATTTGTTGTGTAGAAAAGAAAACACCATAAGTAATTCCAGAAAATTTGCTTAAACTTTTCTAATATTCAACATTTTTTATTTTTTCGAAATTATTCTATGAGCTAAATTTCAGTAACGTATTTTATAATATACTATAAAGTAACCTTCGAAAGGAAATAATTCCCAGTTTCTATTTGTTAAAATAGTTGAGTTAAATACATTCAATTTATAAAGTAACACTATCCAGTGAGACACAAAGAATGCTGACGAAGGCCGTAGCGGGCCAGAAAATGCATTACATTCTGCTTTCTAATAATTGTAAATTTTTCTGTACATTCAATATACCTCATTGCTTTCCAACGGAAGGCTAAGGTAAAATGTAAAAAGAAAATACAATATAATAGTCTGGTAGTGTATAAACTCATTTCTGAAAAATTGGAGGAATATAACTATTACAAAAAATATTTATAAAATACATAACCGAAATTTAGCTCATAGAATAATTTCGAAAAAATAAAAAATGTTGAATATACTATAAAGTAACCTTCGGAAGGAAATAATTCCCAGTTTCTTTTCTAATATTTTTAACAATTTCCTTAATTAATACGTTTTAACAATTTGTTGCATTTTTAGAAAATTAATAAGTAAATCTTAGAAAAAAACAAGTTACATTGCCATATTCGGCTGTGCACAAACACATCAGACACTTACCATTGCCAGAGTTCGAAGAAGATTGTATCCAGGCCACATCTATAAATCTTACTGATTTCAATCTAACGTTAACTCCGTTTATTGTCCCCCGAGGCACAAAATTGTACACGATAAATTTCTCAACTTCTTCTCCACATTGGGCCAGAAATTCATTGCTGCTGGCGACTACAAACATACATATTGGGGCTCCAGACTTATTAGTCCTAGAGGTAATCAGCTATATAATACCGTAACTGCAAATAACTTTGATGTGGTATCGAGTGGTGAGCCTACCTATTGGCCAACCGACTTCAACAAGCTACCAGACCTTATTGACTTTGCTGTAATCAAAAACATCAAGCGCGATCAGGTACTAGTTAGTTCCTCCTATGATCTTTCGTCTGATCATTCACCTTCAATCCTCATTTTAAAAGGTAACTCTGACGCCGCAGCTGCAAACTGTATTTCCTATCCAAACAGAAACACAAATTTGTTAAGGTATAAAATGTATGTGAGCTCTCACCTATCACAGTGCATTCCCCTAAAAAAATCATCTGACATCCAAATAGGTGTCGACCGATTTACAGAAGTCTTGGATGCTGCAGCAAGAAATGCAACCCCAATCAAGCGGACAATTAAACGTGCTTCTTACAATACATCGACGGATATAGAGACCCTTATCAGAGAAAAAAGGAAGTTAAGAAGACAATGGCAAAACAGTCGTTCCCCAACCACTAAGGCCCAACTACAGTTATGCCTGACAACTCTTCGCAACAAATTGAGACAGAACCATGGGTCTGCAATAGAAGGCTATCTTAACAGCCTAGATGCCACAAAAAACTCCAATTATAGCTTATGGAAGGCTGTACGGCATATGAAATGCCCTATAACCCACGAATCTCCATTAAGACTGGAAAACCGCACTTGGGCCAAAAACACAGATTAAAAATTAAACGCTTTCGCGGGCCACCTTGAGAAAGTTTTCACGCCACATGATACACATACTTGTTCCTGTCGTCCAATCATTCCTGATAAGGTAAACAATCCATTAAAATTTAACATAACTCAAGTAAAATCTGCAATAGAAAAAGTGAATATTAGAAAATCTCCCGGACTTGACCGTATCACAGGGTCAATGATAAGAAACTTACCATCGTCTGCTTCCAGAATCTTGCTACTCATTTTTAACGCTATATTAAGAGTCGGATACTTCCCATCCTCATGGAAGAGGTCTATAATTGTTATGATTCCCAAGCCAGGAAAAGATGCTAGCCAGGTTGCGTCGTACAGACCGATAAGCTTATTATCAACCCTATCGAAGCTTTTCGAAAAAATATTCATTTTAAGTATAACTCCTCATCTAAATGAACACGACATCATCCCGGATCACCAGTTCGGATTCAGAGCGAAACATGGTACAATAGAACAAGTGCATAGAATTGTCAACCTTATTAGATCGGCGTTTGAGAAAAAGCAATACTGCTCAGCCCTGTTTATAGACATTTCCCAAGCATTTGACAAAGTTTGGCATGATGGGCTACTCATCAAAATAACACGAATGCTTCCTCAAAACACTCACAAGCTTCTGGAGAGCTATCTAACAGGCAGAACATTCATAGTAAGGTCGCAAGATAAATACTCCCCCCTCAAGAAAATTACTGCTGGTGTCCCCTAAGGCAGCATATTAGGACCGCTTCTATTTATAATATACACAGCGGATATGCCAATAAACCTGAGCACGCATACCTCTACATTTGCAGACGACACAGCATTTATTAGCGGTAACCATGACCCAAAAGTCGCATCGCAAAATCTGCAGTCCCACATCAATGGACTAGAGGCCTGGCTAGAAAAATGGAGAATAAATGTTAACCTGGCTAAATGTGCTCACTTAACTTTCACGCTCAGAAGACAAACGTGCCCAGCTGTAAAAATAAATAACATCACTGTTCCGGTAGAAAATCATGTTAAGTATTCGGGAATTCATATACATAGATAGACGCTTGACCTGGTCGCGTCATATTGAAGCGAAAATAACGGCTATGAAACTTAAAGCAGCTCAACTTCATTGGCTTCTCGGTCGCAACTCAAACTTGTCCTTAGACAACAAAATTCTCTTATGCAAGTCCATCATAAAACCAATATGGACATATGGCATCCAATTATGGGGTACTGCATGCGCATCTAAAATCTAAAAGCTTCAAAGAAGACAGTCTAGATTATTCCGACAAATTGTCTGCGCCCCATGGTATATACGTAATGATATTATCCACAGAGATCTCAACGTCCCCACTATCCAGGAGGAAATTAAAAAATATTCAATAAGTTACATCGATAAACTAATGGCCCACCCTAACTACCTCGCTCGGGGTCTGCTTCAGTTCGAAGGCCACCAGAGGCTAAAAGGAACCGATACCTTGAGCCTAACTAGAAAATATTTTTAAAATTTGAATACAGCAGTTAGTGGTTACACTGGTAACAACTAATAAACAACAAGTAGAATTAAGATTTGAATACATATTGTAAATTTCGATAAGAAAGATTCAATAATAAAAATAAATTAAAAAAAAAAAAAATATTCGGCTATGCCAAATCTTTGATACCCTCCACCGACAGTTATATATAGTTGTAAAGTGGTTTTCAGAAGGCTTCTTAATATGGAGCATACGGTTAATTATAGACCGATTATTACCAAATTGGCATTTAAAACTGTGACGTACCAAATTTATTACAGTAGAATTTTTTTGGCACGATTTTAGTCGTACTAAGCTGCTTAGAATAACTTGAAGCAATTTAACGCCAACATTGTTCTTTCTTTTAGCGAAAGTCAGCGTTTTCAACAGACGGTGAGGCAGACGGACGAACTTAAAATTACTCAACGGGTCAAATTTTTTTTGCATCAATGGCACATCGCGATTCTTGTTCTTTGGGTAATTTCAAGAAACTTTGCCAAAGAAACCAAAGGTCAAAAATTAATTTCGAGCCCCTGGATTTTTCAAAATGGGCATTTTTCCAAACTCTTCAAGAAAAGATCTAAAACAATTATATTTTCTCTAGACAAACGTTGTGTTGCGGTGTTTTGGATCGAGAAATCCATTTATATTTTATATTGAAGTTGCCGTGGATTGTGAAAAATTAAGGAATTTGTTATAAAATTTAAGAATACTTGACTTTCTCAAAATGCAATCTCACATAATAAAGAGAGCAAAATGTTTCTCGTTTAAATTTTTTTTTCTTATTTTTACTTTTTTTCTTGAAAAATTCCACTTAAAATGTATAAAATGCAAAATAAATTTAGTAAAAATATAAAAACAAAAATCACGAGTTTTTAATTTTTATTTATTTGGGCCTGCAGCCAAACCAACAACAACTTATAATTAATCTATTTGAACAAGGTCAACTATAAAAGCATACTTTATATTTATGTATATATTTACACGGTCTCTTTTCAGCCATATCTTTTTAACATGCTACTCTTAACCTTTTCTTCTCACGATATCTTTCCAAACTTGTCTGTTTTCATATCTAATAGTCTAATTTACATATACATACAAATTTAAAACATGAAAATTCATATAAACAAACATAAAAACTCATTTCGTGTCTGTTTCGCAACCCCTCTTTCTTCTCTACCCCGATCGCCAGCAAACAAAACAGACGTGATTGTTAGACATGTCTGAAAAGACTCCGTGTAAACTCCCTCTTAGTAAAAAATAAATTCAGTAGTAAAAAAAGAAACAGAAAGAGTAGTTTTAGAAAATATTCAAAAAGTAATTATTTTTGAAAATCTTTCTTGCTGTCAAGTCTATTATATATATGGGGGATTTCATGTCAATTGAGCCAATTTTTAAATCGATGTCTTCCGATTTTGATGAAATTTATAGCAAGGTTAGTCCTATTGAATAGTAGCTTAGACACAAATCTTCAACAAGATCGGTCAAAAAGTTTCTGAGTTAGAGGGGTTCAAAGTTTGACATTTTGGCCATACAGGTGTTCATTCTTATCCATGTAACTTATTACCTATTGGTGTAAGCAAAATTTGTCCCAAGATAGCTATTTGATCAATCTTTTGAAAAACAATTTGTTTGGTTTTTTTTAAATTTAAAACTTTTTTTATTTTTTTTAGCGGGAATGTTTGTTTTTTTTTGCTTAAAATATAGCTTATGTCTTTTCCTTTAAGGTACCCAGCAAAAACTTGGTAATGACTTGCCATTACTGAACAACTTACTTTTCAATGACTACTTCATACCATCTGCATTACATAGAAGTAGTTTGGTAATGGCTGACATATAATCTGATACCTAAGTACTTGTGTATGAGTTGATTAACGAAATTTATAATTCATTCGTAATAAAATGCATCTATGGTTGAAGTTTTTTTAAATCTAATACAAATTGATTTAAAATATTTGTTCTTACAATTTGTTTTTTTTTATTATAAATAAAAAACAATTTGTAATAAATTTGAATATGAAAAATTATGCTGTACTGAAATTTTATAGTCATGACATGTTAGTTGTAATTTTGGTGACATCGGAGTAATAAATTATTTAAGTCCCTATTTGTAAGCGAATGTGGTAATGACTTATTTAACTCCCTATTTGTAAGCGAATGTGGTAATGACTTACTTAACTCCCTATTTGTAAGCGAGGGTGGTAAGTAGTTGCCTCCAATAATTTAATCTCATATTTACGCTCTTAATTGAGTAAAAACATCGTTTTTTATATAAAAACTACACTGTCCCGGTAGACTAGCTGGTAGTGAGCTAGTCTATCAGCACCGAGGTTGCGCGATCGAATCCCGCCAGAGACAGAAAAAAATAAAAAATAAAACAAAGTAAAATAAAATAAGAAAAAATAGAAAAAAATAATTTTAAAAAAATAATAAAAATAAAAATTTTTTTTAAAGTCATGACATGTTAGTTGTAATTTTGGTGACATCGGAGTAATAACTTATTTAAGTCCCTATTTGTAAGCGAATGTGGTAATGACCTATTTAACTCCCTATTTGTAAGCGAGGGTGGTAAGTACTTGCCTCCAATGACATCACCGTGTTAAAATAATGAGTTAAAATGCCAATGTATAAGTAGTGAAGAGTCCTTATATTAGCTTTTTAACTCATTACTTTGCAATGTAAGTTTTTGCTGGGTAGTTTTGGTCCCTTTTTGGGATGCGAGCGGCTTATATATAAAAAATAATTATTTCTAAGTTAGAAATTCTTACTCTAGACGAGGGTTTTTCAATTTTTAGCATATGCAGTGTTCTTTATCATCCGTGTAACTTATTACCAATTGGTGTTAGCAAAATTTGTCCCAAGTAGCTTCGATAGCTATTTGATCAATCTTTTGAAAAAAATGTTTTTTTTAAATTTAAAAAATATTTTTTTTTAATTTTAAGACTTTTTTTATTTATTTTTAGCGGGAATATTTTCCGGATAAAAAAAAAATGAAAAAAGAGTTTTAAAATTAAACAAGTTAGAGTGCTATATTCGGCTGTGCCGAATCTTTGACCGACACTTCGAATATTGAATTATTATAATCTTTGTAAAAACAGACATCTGCATTAAAATTTGCTGCGGTTTAGAGCTATATAAAATTATTGACCGACAATCAGAATAAATTTTAAAAAGCTTGAGTAAAATATCAGTTTAAGCTGAACTTAAATTATATAAAAGCCATTGTAAGTTATGAACCAATCAACCCAAATTCTGCAGAACGATTACTGGTATTAAAAAACATAAATTTCAATACAGCGGTGCAATTAGTTTAAGCGTGGAATCTAAGGTAAATTATGGACCCTATATCACAAAATTGCATAACATTTTTTCTGACCATATTTTACCGCGTATTTAATTATTTTACCAGAGTGGGCTTTAAATGAGGCATATGGTAAATTATGCACCGATCTTCACCAAATTTCACAGTGTCATTTCTAGTTCTATAAAACTGTGATGTACCAAATTTTGTTATGATAGCATTATTTTTTACGTTTTTAGGCGTACTAAGCTGTTTTCCGGGAGTAAGGTTTATATGGGGCCTAGGGTAAATTATGAACTGATCTTCACGAAATTTAACGGTCTTATTTCTAGTCCTATAAAACTTTTATGCTCCATATTTTGTTATGATAGCATTATTTTTTACGGATTTAGGCGTACTAAACTGTTTTCCGGAAGTAGGGTTTATATGGGGCCTAGGGTAAATTATGGACCGATCTTCACGAAAGTTCACAGTATTATTTCTAGTCCTGTAAAACTGTGACGAGCCAAATTTTGTTATGATAACATTATTAATTATGGTCTTAGGCGTACTAAGCTGTTTTCCGGGAGTAGGGTTTATATGGGGCTATGGTAAATTATGGATCGCTCTTCACGAAATTTTACAACGTGATTTGCAGTTAAATAAGACGAATTCTTGCAAAATCGTATGTCATTCTGTGCATAATTCCACCATTTATGTTACTTTTTGTAACAAAATTATCAATTTTTTTTAGTTGGTGGTTCGACATTTTGATTCATAGCTCTGATCCTACTCAACGGATTTTGCTGAATTTCAATCCCAAACTGCTTAGGATAACTACAAGCAATTTGACATCCTGCTTGTTTAGTTCTTTTGAGTTTTTCGAAAGTGAGCGTGTTTTCAGCAGACGGACAGATGGATAGACAGACAGACGGACATGGCTAAATCGACTTAGAATTACTCAAGGACCCAGAATATATATACTTTATAAGGTCTGAGAAGAATAATAAAAAAGTTTCACACGCAATTACAAACTTAATATACCCTCTTTACAACTAATTTTGGTGGAGGGTATAAAAAAAATATATTAAAAAAATTTTATGGATAAGAAAAAACACCTGTATGGCCAAAATGTCAAACTTTGACCCCCTTTAACTCAGAAACTTTTTGACCGATCTTGTTGAAAATTTGTGTCTAAGCTACTCTCTAATAGAACCAACCTTGGTTCAAATCGAAAGACATCGATTTAAAAATTGGGCCACTTGACATGAAATTCCCCATATATATTATATATATAATAGACATATATGTAAAGGAATTTTCGGATCAGGCTGCGGCGGAAAAATTTTCGTATAGATATTGTTTTAGATATAAAAAGAAATTTTAAGAGTCAATGGTGGTTTGAATGTGATTGAGTTATCGATTATGTCAATCATATTCATATAATGCATGCAATTGAAGTTTAATTATAGGTTTTTTATAATCTTTCAGTTGCATCGGAACTTCCACATGGTTACAGTAGCTAGTGTAAAAATATTTTAAAAGCTAAATCACGTATTTTCTTTTCATCGGACTTTTAAAAATTTGGGGCTATTTAAAATTTGAGATTGCATATTGAGAATTGTCCACAAAAAAAGGCGATAAAATTAAAAAATTTACGAAAGCGTCCTCTGGCGGCAATTTTAATATACAAATAAATGGATTTCTCGACCCAAAAAACCGCAAAATACACGTTTGGCTTGAGCCAATACAATTTTTTGCATATATTATTGAATATTTTGGAAAACTACCTATTTTGAAACATCATTCATATTTGCCCCATTTTTTTTTTTTTTTTGGCAAAGTTTACTGGAATGACCCATAGAACAAGAATCGCGATGTGCCTTTGTAAAGCTTTTCGGTCCCATACGTAAGACCGTAAATATGTACTTTAATAAATATTTCTGCCCTATACTATAACAGAAATACTTTTTTCTAATGTTTGTACATATTAATCAATTTCCTATTATATCTAAAATTTCAGAAAATATACTGTTATCGCGCCTGGTACCATACATTCTAACAACAAATATACCGCAGCCGTAGCCGTTCATCATGTAAGCCAACCCTGTCAAATTAAAGTGGGCATTACCGGTCCCTCGTATAATGAATCCAAGCAGGTCGAAGTATCGGAAAATGAAGTAATACATGTTGATTTTGATTTGCCCACCTTGGAAAAAGGCGACTACAATTTAACGGCCGAAGGTGTTAATTGCTTGAATAATTTTAAAAATACCACCCGATTAATTCATAATAAATTTAAAAATCACGTGAAAATACAAACCGATAAGGGCATATATAAACCCGGAGATGATATTAATTTTAGGGTAATATTTATGGACAAAGACCTGAAGCCGGCCCAGCCAGAAAAAGGCACTGTTATATGGCTTGAAGATGGCAAACGTAATAGAATTGAGGAAATAAGAGATTTTGAGACCATCAAGGGTGTCTACACCGGTAAATTTAATATTTCTGAATTTCCAGTCACTGGCGAATGGCGCTTGGGTGTTGAAAATGCTGACGGGCTTGACCGTACTGTACAGTTTAGTGTAAGCGATTATGTTTTACCGAAATATGAGGTCAAGGTCAAGGCCACAGAAGCGGTATCAGTTAAAGATGGTGATCTGCAGGTTATTGTAAGAGCCAAGTAAGTTTCTACCTTATTAAAACCTAAAAAGATGGTTTAAGACAGCAAAACTTTTTCCCCAGATACAACTATGGCAAACCTTTGGATGGCAAGGCTACTGTCTTATTATTCCTGGGCTCTAACAACTTTGATATGTATATCTCCAAAGGATATACTAAGATCCCTTATCTTATCAAGACTGTAAATATGGTTAAGGGAAAGGCCAAAGTAGATTTTAATGTAAAGGAATATGAGCCGTTCTTGACCTACAAAAACTTACCGTCCTCTGTGACAATTTTAGCCACTGTAGAAGATCGCATTACTGGAGCCAAAATCAATGACACTTCCCATGCCTCTGTATATCCTTACCGTTATTCCATGAAATGTATTAGCTATCCCAACTGCTCTACCTTTGAAGCGGGCAAGAGAAACAACGTTCTCTTTCAAATCACATACATAGATGACACTCATCTAAACGATACTAAATCAACCGTTGAATTAATTTACAAAGAAGTTTTAAGTAAAAACTATTGGTATTTTCGCACACATTTTTTAGATTCCAGCATGGAGCGTCAAGCAAAAAATCTTACTGTCTCCTTTAGGGGTCGTATGAACGAGACCGGATTTGTTAACTTTAGGGGTTATTTGCCTGATTTGCCTGTATATGAAGGCTATTCTCATTATTATTCTTTAGAATTGAAATATCTGGATGAGCAACGTGAGCTTTTTACCACTAATCAGCATCGAGAACCAAAAAAGGGGGAAACCCCTAGGGAGGAGGATGAAAATTCGAAGAAATACTTTATGTTATTGGAACAATACCCTTTGGAGAAAAAGTAAGTTATAGGCAATTAGTAATCAAATGGAAATTTTATTTAAAATATAATAATATACGAATCCATAAAAAACTCAGGTTAATAAAACGAAATCTAAGGATGCATATTATAAGAAATTCCTTTCTAAGGACACGTAATACCACATGATGTCGACTAAGGTAACGTTGCTTGATAAGAAGTGATCTTAAGACACTTGGTCTAATAAGCAGTGTTCGAAAATATACCGAACATAAATAAGCGTACGATACACACACCCAGAAACGATATATATTTTTGTTTGTGTTTGTGATTAGTACACAATTCTTAATACCGTTCATAACCATTTTCACGAAAGCAACAAACATTATGTGGAGTTCTGTTTTTCTGAACACCAAAGAACAGTATATAATGTTTCTTTCCGAACACTGCTAATAAGAAGTTTTCTAAAAAGACATTGTCAAAGTAGATAAATGTTTAAAAAATGTAGTCTATAAATATGTAGACGTAGGCGTAGCCAAATAAGTCGTAGCATTAACAGAACTAGTCTTAGTTTAAAATGCAGTAGTCTAAAAAGACATAATTTTAGATGACAAAGTCTATTAAAGAAGGCAAGATACAGACGTAGCTTAGAGGCTGTATGAACGAGACCGGGTTTGTTAACTTTAGGGTTTATTTTCCTGATTTGCCTGAATATGAAGGCTACTCTCATTACTATTCTTTTCGAATGAAATACTTGGATGAAAAACAGGAACTTAATACTACTCATCAATATAGAGAACCAAAGACTGTGCACGCAAAGAAAAAACATGGCTGATACAATCACAAACGCAAACTATCATTAATGGTTGTGGTTATGATTGTTTCAAACACGTCTTAAGTAACAAAATTTGTTCAGACATAACGTTGTAGCTTATTTTTGTCTCAAACATATTACTATGTTCCGAAGAAAAACGCAACCGGTCTTTTAAACCATGTTTCCCAACACCATGTAAAAATGTTTTCCAACACCATGTAAAATCTCTATTTCAATATGTTATATGGTTCTCATAATACATAAAACCAATAAATTATTAAACATCGAAATATATGTATAATGGAAGTACCCTGTAGGAAGTCAAACACATTTTGAAGTAACTTCAAACTGGTTTTTTTATAACCACACCTAGTTGCCTAAGTGACTTTTTTCCTTGTCGGCGACTCATTATTTGAACATAGGTCATAGGCTGTAGTTATTTCTGCATGACCTTTAAATTGACTACTAATTACTTATTTTTCAACCAATTTGTAGTTAATTAATAGTATAGTCGGATTATAATAATTTATTTAAATTTTAAAGAATTTTTGCCAAAAAAATATATGTACATACATATAAACATTCATACATATACATTAGACTGGTCGCATCTTGTATGGGATTTTTTTTTTAAATTTAATTGTTTGCGCTGCTTAAAATATGAGGTTTGGTGTAAGAAATCATGATCTAATTTTTAAGGTCAATCCGACGGTGCCTAGCCGTGCCGGGTGGGGCCCAAAGTTCCCCATATTATAAAAAAAACATATTTTCTATCAGATCTTTATAGTTATACTAGTTGAAAAGCCTAAAATCAAAAATATGGCTTCGTTACGATCTTCCGCGGAGAAAGTACTTCAAGTGTGTCAAATTTCAGCTTCCTATGTCATCAGATGGCTTCAGAAAGTTACGGAAAGGATAGGACATACATGCAAACATCCTGACATACTAAGAAATTATATATTAAGGAAACAAGCTATAAATGATTAAAATCTGTTAACAACTTTTGATTTTATGTATTCACAAAAGACGAAAAATTTATATGGCGGTTTAATAAAATTCTTAATTTAATTAAAAATTTTCGTCATTTGTGAATACATAAAATCAAAAGTTGTTAACAGATTTTAATCATTAATAGCTTGTTTTGTTTGCAATGTTGTTTTTTATATGACTGTATAAAATTAGAAGCATAGCTGCATTTTTAAATTTTTTATAAATTTTTAAAAACAAAAATTCCGAAATTTTAATAAAAAAATTATTTTTTTTTCAAAAAAAAAAAAAATTATGTTTCTAAAACGACTGCGCATATAAGAAAAACGTTTTACCTTTCTTAAAGTAAATTTTGTTGCGGAATTTCGGTTTTTTTTTAGTTTTTCAATAATCTAAAGCGTTTTTGAGTTACGCGAATGTATGTTGTGCAACCTCCTTAATTTTCGAAATAACGGCATATCTCGAAAACCAAAGCCAATATAAAGAAAAAAGTTTTAACTTTCTTAAAGTAGATTTTATTGCGGAATTTCGGTTTTTTTTGTTTTTCAATAAACTAAAGCGTTTTTGAGTTACGCGAACATATGTTGTGCAACGTCCTTAATTTTCGAAATAACGGTATATCTCGAAAACCAAAGCTAACCTAATAAAACGGCTAGCACCACTGGATTCAGCGACCCCGAATTAGGTTAAAAATCTTTCGTTCGTATCATAATAAAATATTAAACAGCAAATACTTTAATCTATCTATACAATATATAATTTCTTAGTATGTCAGAATTTTTGCATGTATGTCCTATTCTTTCCGCAACTTTCTGAAGCCATCTGATGACGTAGGAAGCTGAAATTTGGCACACTTTAAGTACTTTCTCTGCGGAAGATCGTAACGAAGCCATATTTTTGATTTTAGGCTTTTCAACTAGTATAACTATAAAGATCTGATAGAAAAGATGTTTTTTTTTATAATATTAGGTACTTTGGGCCCCACCCGGCACGGCTAGGCACCGTCGGATTGACCTGAAAAATTAGATCATGATTTTTTACACCAAACCTCATATTTTAAGCAGCGCAAAAAATTAAATTTAAAAAAAAAAAAAATTGCGACCAGTCTATAACATAATTTCTTGTACATAAACAGATTTGTATTGCTTTAATTTTTAATTATTTTAATATATATTTTTATACGGAAGCAATTTTTTTTGAAGTTGATGTTTAAGTATCATAAAGTCCACCGATTTTGATGAAACTTATATCGCTTAAAAGGTATTTTCGTGTAGATATGCTCAACAAACGCACATTCATGTATAAATAGTAGTTGAGTGTTTTGTTATTCTCCCAAAATGTGTTTTTTCATTCATTATACTTGCAAACAAAGGAGTACGGAGGCCTTCTAGAAGTCCTCTGTACCCCTTCTGTTGGATGAACAAGGCCTGCTCGCTCCATTCCATACTCATATCTTTTTTATACGCGTTGTCATTGCGGAGAAGGACTTCCGCTTTCCTTTCTTTCGCCAGAGCTTCTTAAAAGCGTTCAAATAAATGGCTCTTAGAAGCAGAGTTCTCATTTGCGCACACATTGCACACTCTTGCGCATGAGCCAAAAAGACACTCACATAAAAACTAGCGCATGCACATGCGTTAGAGAGATATTTTATATTTGTCTCTTACGCACTTATGTGCATGTGCATTTTGTTGTTGCACATTTCGTTATTGGCGCATGGAATGAGCAACGCATCAATGCCCATGTGCATTCACACAGGCATACACTTTATTGATGTTATTACAGCGTTGCCAAATTAAATTTTTGATGTGACAAAAATTCCTCAACGATGTTTTAAAATTTAAATACTTGTTAGGATTTTTTTTTATATCCCTAGAAGGATAACGTTATTTTTTTTTGTACTGAAAAGATAGCGATACGTCTGAAAGACGTATGCTTGTTTACATTCTTTAAAGGATATCACCGAAAATAATATTGATGAATTTTATTGTTGAAATCATTTAATTATTCTATTTCTTTTAAAAAAATATAGTTTTTAAATAGAAAATTATTATAAAAATAAAATTTAATTAGCATTATCAAAAATTAAAGAATTTTTATAAACGACTTCAGTTCGGTTCTAAAAACTAAAATAAATATTTTCTTTGTACTTTATGAAGATAATCTTATCGGTATTAAGTTATATAAACAAAAAAAAAAAATAATTTGAATAACATTATGTGCAAGATTTACACATTTAAATTTTGTGGTCGCCACATACAGGTATACCGCACTTGGCACATACCATTCTGGACATAAGTTTAATTTCTGATGGGCAGAAGCCACTGTATTATCTCTTTTTTGATTCACGCTGTTCTCCACTACAACCTCAATCATCACTTACTGCATCTGGTAAAATTTGTTCAATGTTGTCGGTTAAAGTTTTCGATCAAATAGGGATTTCTAGCCTTAAAATTTAAAAATTTATGGAAATTTAGGCACTGGTCCATTAAACAATTTCGGAAATTATTTCGGTAGTAAAAACTATCGAAGCATGAAATTGGGTCGTACAGTGATTTGAATTCCCGAGTAGGTCCTCTTGCCGTACGAACTATATTTATTGAAGAAACTCGGCCATCACTTTGACCCTTCGATGAAGTTCACTTACTTTTATTTCATAAAGTGGGTCGAGATATCGAAATAACGCAGCTATCGGAAGAAGTAGTAAAATGTTCAGGTTCTTAAGGATTTTCCTGAAGCGGTGGTATATTCTCGTCAGGCTCAAGGATGTCAAAAGATCATCTTCTGCATCACTTTGAAGACTATCCTCCAATAATTCATCTTCCGATTCGCTCACACTTTCCAGTAAAAGCGAGTCCTCCAACACGCTTTGCAAAATTGCGCCAATTTCTGCGTCGCCCAAGCCGCGCTTCCGACACATTTTTAAAACAATACCTTAAAATTCAACCAAAACACAAAGTTATCTTCGCTACAAAAGTAACACTAAAGATAACGATACGTCTCTCAGACATATGTTGTGTTTATTTGTGTTTATTTCTCAAAAAATACATAACTTACAACATAAAAACTGCCACCACCAACTAGGTTCAGCTAACAACTGAGATTATTGAACGTGAGAAAGTTGTATGTTAACAAATGTGAAAGTAAGAGCACAAAATTGAAAAGGGGTACGTCTCGCAGACGTACCTTATCTTTCTAGGGTTATTCTTAAAAACAGTGCTGCCATAACTTTTTGATGAAAATATGCCAAAACTTCAAAAAAACTTTGCTAAATCGTTAAATGAAGAAAATACGATTAAAATCTGCTAAGATTAAAAAATAAAACTTTAAATATTTTTAATTTTATAAAAATATGCTAAATTTTTACAAAAATATGCTAAAAATCTTCTGAATTTTTATAACAAAAAATTTGCTAAGCAGCTGCTAAATAACAAATAATTTTTATACAATTTTTTTGCATAAAAAGTTTTATTTAAAAAATATATCGAGGGCTTATATTCAATACCCGCCATACACCAATTATTGGAAAATGACTTTTTGATGGCAAATTGTTCACTGATTCCAGCTTTATCTCTGACAAAAATTTCAGAAAAAAAAAAAAATTAATATAAGTTCTTTTTTTTTAAATATTTGTGATACCGCTATCAACCGCACGATTTTTTTTAATGCAATACCCGCCATACGCCACACATTGGTTGAAGTTCATAGAACGAGCGGCAAAAAATAGAAGAAGTTGTTGAAGGATAATGAAACTTGGCACATAGGCATTTGTTTGAATCAAGAAACAAATGGAAAAATCAAAATGAATCGCCCACTTTTACGCCCACCTCCCATACAAAGTGAAAATTAAATTTTAACCTACGGCATTGTTTTTTGGCACATAGCATTTTTAAGCACTCGTAATCATTTGTGTGATATTTAAAAAATATCCGCCCACTTTTACGCCCACCTCCCATACAAAGTGAAAATTAAATTTTGACCTATGGCATTGTTTTTTGGCACATAGCATTTTGAAACACTCATAATCATTTGTGTGAAATTTGATTTCTGCCTTGATTTCTAATACATCAACTCAATTTTCACAAAAAATAAATATTATAATTGTAAAATGGGCTCCTGAAAATATATACCTGATCACGCCCACCTCCCATAGAAAAAACATGAATACGTAATTCAAGCATAGTCTTTTAATAATTTTTTAACATCATTATCGGGTTTCAGAACAGTTTAATTAACAGTTAAATTATATGCATTTGCATACTGCTCAGTTACCAATCCAGCCTAGTAAATGGAAACATAGTCAAGATTTGAAGCCGGTTATACCACTAGAATATCATTACTTTTATGATTATTTAGGTCAGATGGAGTCAAAGTAATAAGGAGCAATGTGACAATGTCCAATTTGAATTACCTTTTTTAATTATGTTTATTTTTTTTGTTATTGTTTTGTTATTGAATTCTTTTATGTTAGAAAAACGTTAAACAAATGCTTAATTTAAAAAAATTACATATTAGAGCAAAAAAACATATTTTTATTACTGTGCAATTAACGATATACGCCACAAAAATATTTGAAGATTTCAGTTGCAATACCCGACATCAACCATATCGCTACGAATAGAGTTTAAAGTTCTACTTTTTTATAAAGGTGACTTAGTAGTCATATTTAAAAAATATTATAGGAGAAAGATTAATCCATACCTTAAGAATTTTCGAAAGAAACAGTTTTTTCTCTTTCCTGAAAAATTGTATTTTGGCGGATGGCGGGTATTGAATATAAGCCGTCGATATAAGATAAATTATGCGACAAATAGAAGTAGTAAAAACCTGAATATAAAATTTTTTAAAAATATGTGTATAGTAAGTCGTTAAAAGAAATGCTTTTCTAAAAAGCAAATATGTGCTAAAAAATCTGCTTTTGGGCAAGGAAATATGCCAAAAAGCAGTTAGAATATTTTCTAAAAAAAAAATATGCAAATCTACAACTCAATATGCTAAATATGCAAAAATAGGAACACTTCTCAAAAAGGAAAAATAAATAAATTAGAGGAAATGCGCTTGTGTTGTGGCAAACTGAACGTTTGCTTAGGTTTGACTTCATATTATAATAGCATGCGCTCTTGTTGTTGTACCCATAGCTATATCTATATCTATCTATTTTATTAACATCACTATTATTATGATTTGTTTATTCTATTTTTTTTTTTTAATATTTTTGAACAATAATTTGTTGTTTTAAACAAAAAAACAACTAGTAGCAATTATTTAATAAATAGTTAATGTGAATATCTGCATTTGCCCCTGAACAGATTCTTTTTAATCATAAAAATTTTTTTTAAATAATTAGTCATATAACTTAAAATTGGTTGTCTAAAATAAAAAAAAAATTTTGTATAATGTATTAAACATGTCCATTAGGGGTATAACCAATTTTTTGGCATAGTACCATGAGGTCAACCATGTCCTAGTAACCACGAAAATCATAATCTTTTGTAATTTTTCTCAAAAAAGTTCACGCACCAATTGGTTTTTCTAAACCAATGCAATATTGAATATTCATAATTTTATTTTATGTTTCTAAAACGACTGCGCATATAAGAAAAACGTTTTACCTTTCTTAAAGTAAATTTTGTTGCGGAATTTCGGTTTTTTTTAGTTTTTCAATAATCTAAAGCGTTTTTGAGTTACGCGAATGTATGTTGTGCAACCTCCTTAATTTTCGAAATAACGGCATATCTCGAAAACCAAAGCCAATATAAAGAAAAAAGTTTTAACTTTCTTAAAGTAGATTTTATTGCGGAATTTCGGTTTTTTTTGTTTTTCAATAAACTAAAGCGTTTTTGAGTTACGCGAACATATGTTGTGCAACGTCCTTAATTTTCGAAATAACGGTATATCTCGAAAACCAAAGCTAACCTAAAAAAACGGCTAGCACCACTGGATTCAGCGACCCCGAATTAGGTTAAAAATCTTTCGTTCGTATCATAATAAAATATTAAACAGCAAATACTTTAATCTATCTATACAATATATAATTTCTTAGTATGTCAGAATTTTTGCATGTATGTCCTATTCTTTCCGCAACTTTCTGAAGCCATCTGATGACGTAGGAAGCTGAAATTTGGCACACTTTAAGTACTTTCTCTGCGGAAGATCGTAACGAAGCCATATTTTTGATTTTAGGCTTTTCAACTAGTATAACTATAAAGATCTGATAGAAAAGATGTTTTTTTTATAATATTAGGTACTTTGGGCCCCACCCGGCACGGCTAGGCACCGTCGGATTGACCTGAAAAATTAGATCATGATTTTTTACACCAAACCTCATATTTTAAGCAGCGCAAAAAATTAAATTTAAAAAAAAAAAAAATTGCGACCAGTCTATAACATAATTTCTTGTACATAAACAGATTTGTATTGCTTTAATTTTTAATTATTTTAATATATATTTTTATACGGAAGCAATTTTTTTTGAAGTTGATGTTTAAGTATCATAAAGTCCACCGATTTTGATGAAACTTATATCGCTTAAAAGGTATTTTCGTGTAGATATGCTCAACAAACGCACATTCATGTATAAATAGTAGTTGAGTGTTTTGTTATTCTCCCAAAATGTGTTTTTTCATTCATTATACTTGCAAACAAAGGAGTACGGAGGCCTTCTAGAAGTCCTCTGTACCCCTTCTGTTGGATGAACAAGGCCTGCTCGCTCCATTCCATACTCATATCTTTTTTATACGCGTTGTCATTGCGGAGAAGGACTTCCGCTTTCCTTTCTTTCGCCAGAGCTTCTTAAAAGCGTTCAAATAAATGGCTCTTAGAAGCAGAGTTCTCATTTGCGCACACATTGCACACTCTTGCGCATGAGCCAAAAAGACACTCACATAAAAACTAGCGCATGCACATGCGTTAGAGAGATATTTTATATTTGTCTCTTACGCACTTATGTGCATGTGCATTTTGTTGTTGCACATTTCGTTATTGGCGCATGGAATGAGCAACGCATCAATGCCCATGTGCATTCACACAGGCATACACTTTATTGATGTTATTATCAGCGTTGCCAAATTAAATTTTTGATGTGACAAAAATTCCTCAACGATGTTTTAAAATTTAAATACTTGTTAGGATTTTTTTTTATATCCCTAGAAGGATAACGTTATTTTTTTTTGTACTGAAAAGATAGCGATACGTCTGAAAGACGTATGCTTGTTTACATTCTTTAAAGGATATCACCGAAAATAATATTGATGAATTTTATTGTTGAAATCATTTAATTATTCTATTTCTTTTAAAAAAATATAGTTTTTAAATAGAAAATTATTACAAAAATAAAATTTAATTAGCATTATCAAAAATTAAAGAATTTTTATAAACGACTTCAGTTCGGTTCTAAAAACTAAAATAAATATTTTCTTTGTACTTTATGAAGATAATCTTATCGGTATTAAGTTATATAAACAAAAAAAAAAATAATTTGAATAACATTATGTGCAAGATTTACACATTTAAATTTTGTGGTCGCCACATACAGGTATACCGCACTTGGCACATACCATTCTGGACATAAGTTTAATTTCTGATGGGCAGAAGCCACTGTATTATCTCTTTTTTGATTCACGCTGTTCTCCACTACAACCTCAATCATCACTTACTGCATCTGGTAAAATTTGTTCAATGTTGTCGGTTAAAGTTTTCGATCAAATAGGGATTTCTAGCCTTAAAATTTAAAAATTTATGGAAATTTCGGCACTGGTCCATTAAACAATTTCGGAAATTATTTCGGTAGTAAAAACTATCGAAGCATGAAATTGGGTCGTACAGTGATTTGAATTCCCGAGTAGGTCCTCTTGCCGTACGAACTATATTTATTGAAGAAACTCGGCCATCACTTTGACCCTTCGATGAAGTTCACTTACTTTTATTTCATAAAGTGGGTCGAGATATCGAAATAACGCAGCTATCGGAAGAAGTAGTAAAATGTTCAGGTTCTTAAGGATTTTCCTGAAGCGGTGGTATATTCTCGTCAGGCTCAAGGATGTCAAAAGATCATCTTCTGCATCACTTTGAAGACTATCCTCCAATAATTCATCTTCCGATTCGCTCACACTTTCCAGTGAAAGCGAGTCCTCCAACACGCTTTGCAAAATTGCGCCAATTTCTGCGTCGCCCAAGCCGCGCTTCCGACACATTTTTAAAACAATACCTTAAAATTCAACCAAAACACAAAGTTATCTTCGCTACAAAAGTAACACTAAAGATAACGATACGTCTCTCAGACATATGTTGTGTTTATTTGTGTTTATTTCTCAAAAAATACATAACTTACAACATAAAAACTGCCACCACCAACTAGGTTCAGCTAACAACTGAGATTATTGAACGTGAGAAAGTTGTATGTTAACAAATGTGAAAGTAAGAGCACAAAATTGAAAAGGGGTACGTCTCGCAGACGTACCTTATCTTTCTAGGGTTATTCTTAAAAACAGTGCTGCCATAACTTTTTGATGAAAATATGCCAAAACTTCAAAAAAACTTTGCTAAATCGTTAAATGAAGAAAATACGATTAAAATCTGCTAAGATTAAAAAATAAAACTTTAAATATTTTTAATTTTATAAAAATATGCTAAATTTTTACAAAAATATGCTAAAAATCTTCTGAATTTTTATAACAAAAAATTTGCTAAGCAGCTGCTAAATAACAAATAATTTTTATACAAATTTTTTGCATAAAAAGTTTTATTTAAAAAATATATCGAGGGCTTATATTCAATACCCGCCATACACCAATTATTGGAAAATGACTTTTTGATGGCAAATTGTTCACTGATTCCAGCTTTATCTCTGACAAAAATTTCAGAAAAAAAAAAAATTAATATAAGTTCTTTTTTTTTAAATATTTGTGATACCGCTATCAACCGCACGATTTTTTTTAATGCAATACCCGCCATACGCCACACATTGGTTGAAGTTCATAGAACGAGCGGCAAAAAATAGAAGAAGTTGTTGAAGGATAATGAAACTTGGCACATAGGCATTTGTTTGAATCAAGAAACAAATGGAAAAATCAAAATGAATCGCCCACTTTTACGCCCACCTCCCATACAAAGTGAAAATTAAATTTTAACCTACGGCATTGTTTTTTGGCACATAGCATTTTTAAGCACTCGTAATCATTTGTGTGATATTTAAAAAATATCCGCCCACTTTTACGCCCACCTCCCATACAAAGTGAAAATTAAATTTTGACATATGGCATTGTTTTTTGGCACATAGCATTTTGAAACACTCATAATCATTTGTGTGAAATTTGATTTCTGCCTTGATTTCTAATACATCAACTCAATTTTCACAAAAAATAAATATTATAATTGTAAAATGGGCTCCTGAAAATATATACCTGATCACGCCCACCTCCCATAGAAAAAACATGAATACGTAATTCAAGCATAGTCTTTTAATAATTTTTTAACATCATTATCGGGTTTCAGAACAGTTTAATTAACAGTTAAATTATATGCATTTGCATACTGCTCAGTTACCAATCCAGCCTAGTAAATGGAAACATAGTCAAGATTTGAAGCCGGTTATACCACTAGAATATCATTACTTTTATGATTATTTAGGTCAGATGGAGTCAAAGTAATAAGGAGCAATGTGACAATGTCCAATTTGAATTACCTTTTTTAATTATGTTTATTTTTTTTGTTATTGTTTTGTTATTGAATTCTTTTATGTTAGAAAAACGTTAAACAAATGCTTAATTTAAAAAAATTACATATTAGAGCAAAAAAACATATTTTTATTACTGTGCAATTAACGATATACGCCACAAAAATATTTGAAGATTTCAGTTGCAATACCCGACATCAACCATATCGCTACGAATAGAGTTTAAAGTTCTACTTTTTTATAAAGGTGACTTAGTAGTCATATTTAAAAAATATTATAGGAGAAAGATTAATCCATACCTTAAGAATTTTCGAAAGAAACAGTTTTTTCTCTTTCCTGAAAAATTGTATTTTGGCGGATGGCGGGTATTGAATATAAGCCGTCGATATAAGATAAATTATGCGACAAATAGAAGTAGTAAAAACCTGAATATAAAATTTTTTAAAAATATGTGTATAGTAAGTCGTTAAAAGAAATGCTTTTCTAAAAAGCAAATATGTGCTAAAAAATCTGCTTTTGGGCAAGGAAATATGCCAAAAAGCAGTTAGAATATTTTCTAAAAAAAAAATATGCAAATCTACAACTCAATATGCTAAATATGCAAAAATAGGAACACTTCTCAAAAAGGAAAAATAAATAAATTAGAGGAAATGCGCTTGTGTTGTGGCAAACTGAACGTTTGCTTAGGTTTGACTTCATATTATAATAGCATGCGCTCTTGTTGTTGTACCCATAGCTATATCTATATCTATCTATTTTATTAACATCACTATTATTATGATTTGTTTATTCTATTTTTTTTTTTTAATATTTTTGAACAATAATTTGTTGTTTTAAACAAAAAAACAACTAGTAGCAATTATTTAATAAATAGTTAATGTGAATATCTGCATTTGCCCCTGAACAGATTCTTTTTAATCATAAAAATTTTTTTTAAATAATTAGTCATATAACTTAAAATTGGTTGTCTAAAATAAAAAAAAAATTTTGTATAATGTATTAAACATGTCCATTAGGGGTATAACCAATTTTTTGGCATAGTACCATGAGGTCAACCATGTCCTAGTAACCACGAAAATCATAATCTTTTGTAATTTTTCTCAAAAAAGTTCACGCACCAATTGGTTTTTCTAAACCAATGCAATATTGAATATTCATAATTTTATACGGTGTTTTTTATTCTTTTTTATTTTTTTTTTTTTTTTTTTTTTTTGTTAAAACAGGTTAAAGATACGTTTTAGTTTGCGGAAAAATCTATTACCATCTCTTAATATTAATGAACTATCACACTTCAGCTATTTTTTGTTTAAATAAACATATTATTAATTTTTCTTAGCCAAAAAGAAAATTAAAAATTTTAAGAACTTCACCGCGGTTGGTGCGTGAACTTTTTTGACCTTAGCGAAAAAACAAATATACGTTCCCTTATAGTTGTTTATGCTCTATCGGACTGTGCTATGCCAATTTTAATATTTTAAAAAATTGTTAAAAAGTTATATCCCTAATGTCCATATTAATAAATACAACATTTTACATAGGAAACTTCAAGAACATCAACAATATTCCTTGAATTTAGGTTTGTTTCAAATTTCTTCTCGTACGGCGATATTAAAACTTTGAAAAATTCGCTATCATCGACAATCCGAAAAGGTAAATTTTTAACTGTTACTAGGCCAACACAACATTTTAAAAATACGCTCTTGTTAATATTAATTTTTACGACCTCTTCAATTTTCCGTTTTTTTGTTGGTGCACCGTCATCATCACTTTCATTTGCATTTTGCGTAATGTCTTTTTTGTGGACGAGTTTATAATGCCTTTTAATGTTGAAGGAATTGGTTCCACTTAATTGTTTTTCACATTCTAAGCAAACAATTTTATTAGCGCTTTTCAAAACTTTATAAAAATTATTTTCACAATCCATTTTTTTAAATGCGTGTAAACAACAATGTATGCTCTTCACTCTGCTTCTAAAGCAACTGTTTTAAAAGCGTATTTCCTTCAATATTTGCACAGCTTTAGGAATTTGCATAAATCTTTGACTAATGCACAGACATAATCTGATGCAACAACAAAATTATGTAATACAAATTTTTTTACTGATCACAAGAATTATTTGAAGGTTAAGTTTTTTTGTAATTTCCTTCAAACAAAGAATGACAACAACAAAGTTCATGTATATTTTTGTTTTTGTATGTAAAAATTGTCATGTATTTTTAGACAAAATACAAAATAGTCTACCTGTTTTGCATGTTCTAGTAAAAAAACCACAAAATTCCGTTACATTTTTACACAGTTATTGCATGTGTCTTTTTTATAAGAATAGTTGGAAATTTCCATAACGCTTTGACCAATACACAGACATAACCTGATGCCAATGCACAGACATAATCTGATGCAACAACAAAATTATGTACCTATTCCAAAATTTTTAATGATCATAAAAAATTATTTGAAGGTTAAGTTTTTTTGTAATTTCCTTTAAATAAAGAATGGCAACAAAAAAATTCATGTATATTTTTGTTTTTGTATGTAAAAATTGTCATGTATTTTTAGACAAAATAGTCTACCTGCTTTAAGTGTTCTAATAAAATGTTTACAAAATCATAAAGCCAAAAAATTCCGTTACCTTTTTACACAGTTATTGCATGTGTTTTTACAAGAATGGTTAAATAATTTCCGTATAAGTAACAACCGATTATACAAGTTACATATCAATTCCTGTTTTTTCATGCCTACTATTGAAAATATTTATTATTCAAATTGGTATGTATGTATGTATATTACTTTCATATTGTGTACGTCATAAATTAAAATTAATTTGGCATACTTGAAGTACTTTCTCTGCGGAAGATCGTTACGAAGCCATATTTTTGATTTTCGGCTTTTCAACTAGTATAACTATAAAGATCTGATAGAAAAGATGTTTTTTTTTTATAATTTTAATTTTAAGCAGCGCAAACAATTAAATTTAAAAAAAAAAATCCCATACAAGATGCGACCAGTCTACTTTATATTCACAAAAGACGAAAAATGTATAAGGCGGTTTAATAAAATTCTTAATTCTTTGTGAATACATAAAATCAAAAGTTCTTAACAGTTTTAATCATTTAAAGCTTGTTTTATTTGCAATGTTGTTTTTTATATAACTGTATAAAATTAGAAGCAGATCTGCATTTTTAAATTTTTTATGAATTTCTAAAAACCAAAATTTCGAAATTTTAATAAAAAAATTATTTTTTTTTCCAGAAAAAAACATTATATTATTATGTCTGGGCCCCGACTCCTTGTTTGGACAGGAGAAGAGCATTTAAGAGACCACCTTGTTAAAAATACATTTTAAAAATTATTTTACAGTTAAAAATACATTTATGAAGAAAAAATCAATTTTTTTTTTAAGAGCCCCAAGTTGAGTGTGTAGTGAATATGGTCTGCCTGCCTTCACAAGATCGGCCATAAATCCATGGATAATAGCAGCAGTGGCATGTAATGGCACACCAAACCCGACTGAGGCTACAGGTCATAAAATGTTTTGTAAATTTTTTAAATTACCAGGTAATAAATATTTCGCCTAAAATGACACGTGCAGAAACAAGTCATAAAACACGGATTTTCCATAAATATGGCGAAATATTTATTACCTGGTAATTTAAAAAATTTGCAAAACATTTTATGACCTGTGGTCGGCTTATTGGCAGTAACCAATTAAGTCCCTCTTTAAAAAAACATTTTATGACCAGTAGTTCACGAAAATTTTCCTATTAAAGAAAAGCAAATATCGCTTATTTTTTTTACCTATTTTTTACCAAAAAATAAATATAAATACTTCACACACTCTGAGTAAAATTTCAGTTGAATACTAAACGTGAAAGTGTTAAAGTGTTTTTTTTTTTTTTGTAAAGTAAAGAGTGAAGCTGTAAAGACAATTTAAAGTAAAATGAATAAATTTTGCTGCAATCCGTTTAACAAGAGTGGACATCGTTCGAAAAAGATAAAAGTATTAAAATTAACTGGTGTTTCGAAGCGATACATGAATGAATTAAATATAAAATACGGTGAAGAAGCAAAATTCATTTGCCCCAAGTGTAAAATCAATTTGTCTCAACAAGCAAATGCATTGAAACAAATGCAGCCACAATCCGAGAGTGAAATGACAAGTGAACAAAATGTTTCATCTGATAGTGAGGCAGACATTCCGATGGTCAATATGTCTTTGAGTCCTTTGAATGAGGCTATTACCACTTTAGGTGAAACGCCTATTAGAAAAAGAAAGTTGCGAAGTGAAACATACAGGAAAGAGAAAAAAGGCAAGGTTATGAGTGCAATCGCGACAATATTTGATGAAGGCTCTGATAACGAATGCAGTCAAGCAGATGACGTTGATGACGGCAAACAAATGATTGAGCAGTTGAAAAGAAAATTCAATTTAGCGACCACTTTTCCGGAGAAATATCTCATTTTATCTGTGCTGCCTCAATCATGGTCTATACGCAAGATTTCTGAACAGTTTCAAACATCTTTTTACATCGCGAGAAGAAGCAAAGAATTAGTTCGACAGAAGGGCATATTGGCGACTCCCACCAAGAAATTTGGCTCAAGGACCCTCAGCGAAGCAACGGTGAAATTGATTCAAGATTTTTACTGCAATGATGACAACAGCCGCGCCTGCCCAGGTACACGTGACTATGTTATCACACGTGAACATGGAGAAAAAGTACACAAGCAGCGCAGATTATTATTATGTAATCTATCCGAAGCATACCATCAGTTCAATGAGAAATACCCAGCAGAAAAAGTGGGATTTTCTAAGTTTGCCATCCTACGACCAAAAGAATGCGTGCTGGCATTAGACAGGCACGGAACGCATTCAGTCTGCGTTTGCATGTTTCATTAAAACATCAAATTAATTTTCTTTCCATGCAAGAAATTGAAAGTATTTCACGGTGAAATTGAAACATATAGGGACCTCCTGTCGAAGTCGTTGTGCGCATACCCCACGGAAAATTGTCATCTGTCCAAATGCGACAATTGTCCGAAGATTGACGAGCTAGAGCAATATTTGGCGGAAAAGTTTGAACAGCTGTTAATTCAGGAGGTGCATTTCAAACAGTGGATAATTAGCAGCGGCAGATGTTCCCTTGAGACCGTGGTAAAGCAGATTCCGGAATTCATCGAGGAATTCGGATTCAAGTTGAATGAACTGAAGGCGCACCATTTCATATCCGAGATGCAATCGAAATTTCTAAAGGAAAGTAAGGAGAAATTAGCCCAAAATGAAGATAACGAACTACAGACCGTAAGCCTTGTTGTTGTCGCGGAGAGTTTAGCTCATAATTATGTGTCCGTTTATTTATTTCAAATGAAACTGTTTGAATTCTTAAGATCAAAATTCGATGCAATCGACAAAGTAACGTTTTTCTTAGACGGCGCGGCTTCTCAGTACAAGAATAAAAAAAATTTTTACAATCTTTGCATAATTGAAGAAGAACAAAACTGAAAGGTCGAGTGGCACTTTTTCGCGACGTCCCACGGTAAGGGCCCATGCGATGCGTTAGGGGGAACCCTAAAACGCATGGCGACTAAGGCAAGTTTGCAAAGGCCATATACTGACCAGATCTTAAATGTACAACATTTGTTTTCGTGGATTCAAAGCAAGGAAATTGCCATTAACACAGTTTTATGCACTCAAAAAGAACACGTTGCCATGGAGCGACGAATTCAAAACAGATATAATAATGTCAAAACTATAACTGGAACGCAAAAGTTTCATTGCTCATACCAAATATTTCTGATATGTCAATTAATGTAAAGCGGTACTCTTCGTCTGCCGACGTGCTAAATTTAAAGTTACTTTAATTTTATAATGATGCCAAGACAATTGAAATTTTTAATAAATATTGTAATTAAGTAAAAGCAGCAAAATAAGAAAGATTTTTTCTTCATAAATGTATTTTTAACTGTAAAATAATTTTTAAAATGTATTTTTAACAAGGTGGTCTCTTAAATGCTCTTCTCCTGTCCAAACAAGGAGTCGGGGCCCATTTTTTTATTGCTGATTCTTAAAGCAAAAATTATGAGGAATCCAAAAAAAAAAAATTAGCCGGAAAATTTAGGAGCTTCTGTGGAAAATCGGAAAATTTAATTTTCATGGGAAAATTTAAAGGTAAATTTCTAAGAAAAATTAGGAAAATTTTATTTTTCAATTAAAGCCTGATTCAATACCTTTCCAACGAGCTATCACTCGTTGCGATCGCTTTAGTAGTTTTTTTTTAAAACCACTTTCAATGAGGTCCCTTATGAAGAATTCTTCAATTTTTCACATGACAGTGGTGTACACCACCACTAAACCAGTCACTATAAAAAAAAAAAAAATATGTAGGTACATTATTTTTTGCTGGGCAATCGATTGAGACTATTTATTTTAAAATCGGAGAGGGGTCGTCCAAAAATTTGCCAATTTTGATCGTTTTCATATGGAATTGCTCTATAAGGAAAAAAGTTTTAACTTTCTTAAAGTTCATTTTATTGCGGAATTTCGTTTTTTTTTAGTTTTTCAATAAGCTAAAGCGTTTTTGAGTTGCGCGAACATATGTTGTCCAAGTACTTTCTCTGCGGAAGATCGTAACGAAGCCATATGTTTGATTTTCCGCTTTTTAACTAGAATAACTATAAAGATCTGATAGAAAATATGTTTTTTTTTATAATATGGGGAACTTTGGGCCCCACCCGGCACGGCTAGGCACCGTCGGATTGACCTAAAAAATTAGATCATGATTTCTTACACCAAACCTCATATTTTAAGCAGCGCAAACAATTAAATTTAAAAAAAAAAAAAATTGCGACCAGTCTAATATACACCCAGAGAAAAATCTACAAATCATTTTTAAAAAATGTTTGTCCATATTTTGTTTAATTTACCAAATCATTGTCAACGACAACCATATTATGGTTAAATTAGTTTCTTTAAAAAAATCACTTGAAATTTTAACGGTATTTTAAAAAAAATTTTACACATTTTTATTATAAGTTAAGCTGTGGACATTCTGAAACTTTTTCCGTGAACGTTATGACACTTCTCCGATGGACATTATGACACTTTTAAAAGTGTGATAAAGTCAATGGACACTATGACACTGGACGTTATGACATGACACCTTCTTTTTATATAGATATTGTATGTTTTTTAAGCTCTTCGATAAGTTTTTCTTTCTTAATTCACAAATTTGCTAAATTATTTTTTTTTTATTGTCATCTGATTACTTGTTAAAAATACACAACGCGTTAAAAAGTTCAAAGTTAACCAGCTTTCTGGCGCAAACGCGTTAAAATATTTTGCATGTAGCTTGTTCTATGAAAATACACTAGTTTAACTTTTTTTGACAGAAGCTACAGAGCGCGCGCGCACTAACGCGTGGTATGTTCTTCTACCTTTAGAAGTAACAATCTATATATATAAAAATAAGTCCGTATATGTACGTCGCCGAACTACTCATAAACGCGTCGTTCAACCAAACTTATACACTACGTAGGTAGTGGCCCATATATGGTTTATATGAAGTTTGGTTGAAATCCGATAACGCATGTGTGTGCGGTGCATATGTGAAGTGAGTGTGTTTTTGCCGCAGGAAAACCAACTTTATTAAAAACAAGTGTGTTTCTTTTCTTATTTTGTTTTGCCGTGCGAAGCAGACAACGGGCCCGCTAGTAGAATATAAAAAATAAACATCAAAACAGAATTTCTCATCGCAATCGTATTAGAAAACGCGATTATTTTACATTTAAACACCAAATTAAACAACAACAGCGACAGCACTTATGACTACATGTTTTTTTTTTTGACTATTTGGTTGCTTCTTTAATAACTCCCTTTTTTGCTACTTGACAACTACTGTGTTACTTCTTAAGAGTAAAATTGTAAGAGTATAATTCTCAAAATAAATTACAAATGCAGAAATGGCAGGAAATTTGATTTTTAAACTCCTGCTCAGTTCGTAGTTCCATTCGTATTGCTCCTTTGGATTTTTTTTTTTGTGTCCAACATCCTGCAATAAATAGTGATAATAATAATCAGATAGCTACAAAACATTTCAATACTATTGCTACAGAATATTTCTAAAAGCAGTAGTTTTAGTTAAGCACTGCTTTGAAGACACCAACTAGTCAAAAAAATAAGTTAAAAAAAAATATTAGTCAGATCTTTAAATCTTCCTTAATTTGAATCTTTTTCTAGATTGGACCTACACAAAGCAGATCAATTTATTTTGAAATCCAGTCAGCCTTTATCCTATTTCAATTTTAATATTATTGGACGGGGCGATATTTTGAAGAGCGGCCGAGTGGACTTGCCCGACAGGCCAAAAGTATATAATTTAACCTTGACACCAAAGCCATCGTGGGCTCCCACATTCAGCATCTATGCCTCTTATGTAGATGAAACGGGTGAATATCATCATGCCGAACAGAGATATAGTGTTAATTTTGAACTGCAAAATGAAGTAACAACTGAAATGTTCACCTTAGCATTACAAAAATCAATTTGCTTATCATTTCTTACAGATTAGTTTAAGTGTTCCCGAGCAAGTAAAACCTGGCGAGGAAGTTGCTTTGAAAATACAAACAACTCCCAATTCTTTTGTTGGTCTAATAGCGGTCGATCTAAGTGCTTTGCTTTTAAGATCTAACAAGGATTTTAGTTCCTATGAAATAAATAACGCAATGGATTCCTACAGTACTAATACTCCTCCTCAAGGTGGTTATTCTAAATATCCTGGAACTATTTCGGATTGTGTGACCCTCACCAATGCTGATTATATTTATAATTTGTCAAGTAAGTTGCTTCGGGAGACTTTACATATATATATTTATATATATATATATATAATTTTTTTAATTTCAATGACCATCTTCTGCTACAGATCGATTAGTTAAAAGATCTGCTCCAATTTTACCCGGTAATCAAGGTAACATTGGACTTTCTAGTATGATGGCTTCTAGAAACGTTGGAGCTGGGGGTGTAAATACTGCAGAAACAATTAAAGACTTTTCGGAAACTTGGCTCTTTACTGATATTGAAAAGTAAGTTGGCTTGGAATTTAAAGTTTTAAAATTGAATTTCTTGTTTTCCTAAATTTTAGCACAGAAAGTGCTGAATTTACGTTGTCTAAGAAAATACCTGATACTCTCACCTCCTGGGTTTTGACTGCCTTCTCCATGCATCCGACCAAGGGCTTGGGTTTTACCAGGGACCAAACTGAAATCAAGACCCTCCTGCCTTTCTTTATATCCATACGTTTGCCTTATTCAGTAAAACTAGGTAAGGTCATCAAAAATACTCGATTATATGTTTGATTTTAATTTTTTAATTATTAAGGTGAACTTTGTAAAGTGCCCGTCTTGGTATTTAACTACTTCGACAATGCCCTTGAAGTTAATGTCACTCTAGAAAATAATGATACTGAATTTGAATTTACTGCATTCGACAACGAAGTGATCGATGAACAAAAACAAAAAACTAAGAGCATTAGTGTTCCCGTCAATGGAGCTGCTGAAGCTTCTTTCTTACTCAGGCCAAAAATCATTGGCAATATAGTGTTGAAGTTTAAGGCCATTTCAGCATTAGCTGGTGATGTCAAATACAAGTCAATAAGGGTGGTGCCCGATGGTGTTACCCAGTACGTTAATCGTGCCTATTATGTGAATTTAAATAAGGAACGTAGGGTGAAGACATTATTTGAATTGAGTATACCCGAGGATTCAGTATCTGGTTCCGAGTATGTCGAAGTAGTTGTATTAGGTGATATTTTAGGTCCAGTTTTTAATAATTTGGGTAACTTAGTGCGCTTGCCTACCGGTTGTCTTGAACAAACCATGTCTGCTTTATTATCCAACTATTTAGTAATGGAATACTTACAGAATTGCAAACGTTTAACATCCACCATAAAAACCAAATTGCTTTATAATCTAAAGAGTGGCTATCAAACTATGTTAAATTATCGCCACAATGATGGTTCCTTTAGCAGCTTTGGTCCAGCAAAAATAAGGTACATGCATCGTATTGGTTCAACCTCGTTGACTGCCTACGTAATAAGATGTTTGCAACAAATCAAGAAATTCGTGAATGTCGAAGACAAAATCATCAAAAATGGCTTTGCTTACCTAATCAAGCAACAAGCCCCTAATGGTACCTTTACCGAAAAGAACGATTACTTTTATGCTTCCCGGAACAATCATGTAACGATTACTGCAGCAGTGGTTTTAGCTTTTCAAGAAAATGCCCCTTATGCCGAGAGATACTTCATAGAATTCGATAAAGGTTTGGGTTTCATCGCGCAGAATATAGATAAAGCTGATTTACTACATGTCCGGGCTGTAGGCACTTATACGTTGAACAAGGCCAAACATGCTGCTGCCAAGGAAAACCTTTCCAAGCTTAAATCCTTGGCTAGAACCAAATTAGACCGCATGTGGTGGTCTACGAACTATAAACCAATTGTTGAGCGAGATGTCGAGATTACGTCATACACCTTGTTGACCCTTTTGGATCAGGACTCTACTCAGTTGGATGATGTTCTGCCCATTATTAATTGGCTGATAGCTCAACGTAACAGTAATGGTGGTTTCTCCTCAACTCAGGATACCGTTGTCGGTTTGATGGCACTTATTGAATTCGCCAAATTTGCCGATTATAAACCAGCTAAAATGAATGTAAATATAAAGTCCAACAACGAAAATCAGATGGTCAAATTGACTGAGAACAATGAATTTGTGTATCAAAGTATTGAGGTGAGTGAAAGAACTTTTTAAACATAAGTGTAGGTCAACATGACTAGGAAACAAATAAATTGCTTGAAAAAAATACAGTCTTAGAAAAAAATTAATTTTTATAAGACTTTGTTATAAATGCGTATTTAAGAAGCATGTTAACATGTGTCTACTACGGGGGTAAGGAAGAATCTTCAAACATGACAGAATTCCAAATCTCAATACTTTTTCGGTTATGTAATATTAATACGTTGGGTAGTTCTAGTTTAAAAAAAGAAGTATAACAGGACGTAGTCTAAGGTGTCAGAGATGTAGCCTAGGGAGACGCAGCTTAGGAACACCGCATACGAAGAACACAGTGTGTACGAATACGTAGTGTATAGAGTTCCAGTCTTAGAAGACGAGGTCTAATATCTAGTAAAACCAGGGAAAATATATTTTTTAATATATTCACCTCCAACAAAACTATTATTATCGAAAATTTTAAAACATATAATGGTTAGTTTTACCATATTATTACCAGAAAACATATTATGGTTAAATAGTCTTCAATCAAGAAATTACAATCATATTATTGTTGTCTCAGGTCATGATATGGCACAATCTAAGAAGATGACTATTATCTAGAAGAGGTAGGAATTTTTATCCTTAAGTACGCATATAATTTAAAAAAACCTAGGAAAATTAATTTTACTTAACAAAATATTGTCTAATAAATGCCTAAGAAAACGTTTCTTTTTATGTAACTTTATTTTCTATTCAGATGCCTCCTAAAACCAAATCTATTCAATTCAGTGCCAAGGGCACCGGTACTGCTTTAGTGCAAATTTCCTATCAATACAACAGATTTGAAAAGGAATCCAAAACAAGTTTTACGATTAAGACTACAAATATTAAAAACAGCAACAGCACATCCCACTTGAAAATGTTAACATGTGTCAACTATGTGGGAGAGGAAAAATCCTCTAATATAGCCGTATTAGAAATCTCAACACCTTCCGGGTTTGTAATGGATAACAAAAGTCTAAATGACATTATGAAAATAAAAAGAGTTGGTGTAAGTTAAAATTATAAATAAAAAATTTTTGAATTTTTATTTGGAATTTGGAATTTTCTTTCTTTATAATAGAACGCTGAAATTAAGAACTCTGACACCATGTTAGTTGTCTTCTTTGATCATTTGTTGCGGAAAAATGAAACCTGTTTGACGGTTGAGGCCTTTAGAACTCATGCTGTGGCCATGCAAAGACCTGCATCCATTGTGCTGTACGATTATTACGATACCAGCAAGAAGGAAACCATCTTCTACCAAATCAAGTCAAACTTATGCGATATTTGTGACACTGAAGAAGAGTGCAGTAAATGTACATTACTTTTAACTTAACTTACAAATGTATGTTTAAATCAGAGCTGTTAAATTTGGATTACGATTAGTAATCAATTAGATAAAATTTTAAAAAGAATGGTATTGATTACATAATTCTCTTTTTAACAATTCCTGATTATTAATTAATTACGATTACAAATAATCCAAAAATAATTAAGATAAGTAAGGATTACGAGAAAATAATCAAAAGTAATCAAAAAAATAATTGACTTCTTTCAAGGATTATTTTTGATTATTTTTTAAAATGTTGTTTTATTATTTTGGCTTGAGGTCCTATATAAATAATAAATAAAATTCAAAAAACTTTTTATTTTATTTTTATATTTTTCCAATATTTCGGTCAAAATCTCTGACCATCATCAGGGGAATCTTTTTAAAAATACAAAAACAAAAATACCATTAAAAATACAAAATATTTTACACTAAACAAATTTAATATTTACATTTAAATAAATAAACAATAAAAGTTTAAAAAACTCGGACGAATTTAACTCTTCACTGATAAAGCTTTCTTTGATTTGTGTTTGTCTATTGCATGTTTATAAATTTTTGCACATCTTTCTGTGTCTTTCTTAAAATTTAATGTCTTTTCTGTCTCTTGATCAATAATATGTAGCATCTCAAGAGTAAATCTCTTCTTGTAGTTGTGCTCTCCCACCAATATGTCTACATTATTAAAATTTGGTTTATGTCCAGTTACAGTAAAGTGGGCTGCTAATGCAGGTTTCTGTTCTAATGGCTTGTAAGTAGCCTTTTCATCTGACTTATGTGCTGCAAGTCTGGTTTTTAATTTGTTTTTTGTCGTGCCAACATATACTTTTCCGCATGCGTCAGTTTTGTCTCCATTACAGTGTATTCTGTAAACTAAATGCGATTTTTCCTCTTTTTCAATCTTAAGCTAAGATCCCACTATCGGCTCAAATAGCACAATCTGTGACGATTTTTATTGTGCTGTATCGGCGCACATTAAAAAACATTGCACAATTTATTCTTGGGTGGTCCCATTATCGTCGCACATTGTGAGAATTTTTTTCGGTTCATATCGGCCAAAACTCAATTGCGACAATAATCGGTACAATGCGGTCACACTATCGTGTTATTTGGGCCAATTTAATCATATGTTTTGCTTTATTTGTTTGTTGGCGACATAATTTTACTTTAAAAATTCGCAAAATTCTCCGTTTGAATATTCCTTTATTAGTTTCCTAGCAATTTTAAATAATATATTAATATAAAATTAAAAATGTATTCAATTTTATTCAAACTTACTGCACTTGTTTTTTTTTTTGTAATTGTTGTTCTGTAAACAGATGTTTACAAAGCAGGGATGGCAACATCGATACAACAGCAATGTTTTCGTTAAAGCAAATTGTTTTCTTTCATTTAACAGTACAAATGTACTATTTAACTTTTTAATACATAAATAATAGATAAAACAAATGTAATTTTGGTACAATTAAGCTCAAAAAAGTTAAATTTTAGTAGCCAGTTGGTGCACTTTAAAAAAATTCGTTTTGCCATCCCTTGTATCGGCGCTGATTGGCGACTGTGATCGGCACACAAGTGGCCGATAAAAATCGGTACATATTAAACAATTTGATTGCTCCACATTGTGCGAAAGAGTGTTCACATTATCGGCGCATCGAGGTTAATTTTGATTGTCCACAGTCAGCACAATTTCGGCACAGATTGTCGCAAATTAAAAAATATTGACCGTTCACACTATCGGCACATGAAATAAGACAAAAATTGGTACATTGCGCCGATAGTGGGATCTTAGCTTTAGATTTCATATTATTAAAAAGTTTTTTTGTTGTATTTTCAGTTTTAAAGGCTAAGTCATATTATTCCCGATTATAAATGTTGGAATGTTTAATTCGTTCGGAAAAATCTTCTACATATGTCATAGTCTTATATATTATTGGTGGTCGTTCCCTTTTAGTTGTTCCTTTTACTATCGTAGTTTTTACTCTGTTAATTAGTTCATTAATGGTTTTATTTGGAAAATCGTTTTTACTTAATATATTCCTTATTTTGCAGATATTTATTGGGTGGAAAACTTTGTCACTTATTTCTAGAACTCTCTTAATGAAGTTGGTCGCTGTATTTATAATTGTTCTTCTTGGGTGTTTTGAGTAGAAATTTATTAATCTACCAGACGCCATCGGTTTTTGGTACCAATCTAGTTTTAGTATGTCTCCGTGTCTAACTATAACCGAATCAAAATAGGCTAGTTTGTTATCTGTTTCCTTTTCCAACGTAAATTGTATTTGTCTATTAAATTCGTTCAATGAATTCAGGGTTTCTTCAATGCCATCTCTCTTAACGATTCCAAACAAATCATCCACATATTTTGTAAAAACCTTGGCTTTCTCTTCATCTTTCCTATTGATACATTTAATAGTTCTTCCATAATTATGTCCGCAATGACTGGTGAGGCTGGAGATCCCATGGGCATTCCTTTATTTTGTTCATAGTATTTATCCTCATACTTAAAATATCTTGTTTCTTTAATACAAAAAGTTAGTAGTTCTAAGAATAAATCTTTAGGTATTCGTGTATGTTCTTTCAGTAAGTGCCATTTTCTTTCAATCATTTTAATTGCCATGTTAACTGGAATACTTGGGAAAAGTGAAATTACGTCAAAGGAAACAAGTACTTCATCTTCATATATATAAGTATTGTTTACTCTGTTCTTAAATTCTATTGAGTCTTTTACATTGTATGTAGAGTCCATTGTCAAGTTTTTTAAAATTGTAGTCAAATATTTGCATAATTCGTAGGACGGTGAATTGATAGACGAACAAATAGGGCGTAGCGGCATTCCTGTTTTGTGGATCTTTGGTAGACCGTATATTCTTGGTGCAGTCGCTATGTTGGTTATCATCTTATTCCTGTCAAAAGTACTTATTAGATTCATATTGAAAAGTCTTTCAATTAACGTGTTGTTCTTGTTTTGTAATATTGATGTTGGATCCTTTTTTTAAACGTCTGTATGTAATCATATCTGCTAAAATAGTTTTCATTTTCAAATCGTATTCTTCTTTAGTCATAGTAACCGTTTTATTACCCTTATCCGAGTTCAACACTAAAATATTTTTATTTTCATTCAGAAAACGTTTTGATTGTCCCACTGTATCCAGAATGATTTTGTCTCTATAATTAAGTTTTCTCTTACATAAATGGTCATCTAGTAATGTTACAAGCTTAATTCTTAATGTCTCTTGTTGTTCTCTGTTCTCAATTGTTTGGATGCACTCTTCACTATCAGCAATACATTTAAATTTTAAACAAAGGGAATGTTGTTTTTGTATTTGGTAATGCAAATTTTGGTCCAAGAGAAAGCAGCCACTGTATCTCTGTTGGAATGTCAATATTCGTGTTGTTTATAAACCAATCAGTATTATGTTTTATATTTATTTTTCTGTTGGTTTCTTTTCTCAATTTCTCCAGTTTACCTAAGTGTGTTATTTTATTGTTGTTTTTGATATTATCATATATAATATTTTCACTTTGTAAAAATAATTCTTTGTCTTGTTCATCTAAAAGTTCTTCAATTTTTCTTTTTGTCTTATTTAAAATTTTTGTATTATTACTGAGTAGTTTGTGTTTTTGGTGTATGAGTAGTTTCAAAATTATAATATGAAAATTGTATATGTGCTTTTGTAAAACTTTTTCCAGATTTCGCGGTATTTTATTATACATTTTAAATGGACTGTATATATTCTTAGTTGCATCTTTTATGAAGTTTGGAATTATGCCTAACATTCTGCATTTTATGAGGAATGTTGTTGATGATTTCATATTAGCAATTTGTTTGTTTTGTTTAGAATACTTCTTAACAATTATATTTGTAGGTTTGTTGTATTTTTGTTTGATTTTGGAGTATAGAGTCATAATAATTCTATGTTGCGGTGTGCCTGCCGTGTAGTTATGTATTCTTGTGTATAGTTGACCTGTTGTTTATGTTGTTTTATTATTTTGGCTTGAGGTCCTATACAGAGAAGCAAGCCGTAACGGCGCGGCTGACGGCTAGCCGCTCAGCCGATTTTTTTCGACAAGCCGCGCCGCCGCCGATATACTCGGCTGATCGGCGGCTCAATTGCTAGCTGATTATTTTTTTTTTTTTTGTATTAAGCCAAAATTGGTTATTCAATTAATTTTTGGTATTTTTTAATATTATTTAAGTTAATGAATACTTGCGGAAATCGGTATCTAGTGGCACTGTTACCATATACAAATATTTATCTTATTTTTAAAGTTTGGTGTGAAAAGATTTGAAGAGTTTAAACGAAACTTTTTTGTATTCAATTTATCTATTATTGTCAGAAAAATATAGATTTTTATTTATTATATGTATTAAAAATATGTTAACCAACTTTATCAATGATAAGCTAAACTGGTAACACTTAATATAATTTTGAATGCTGATTACCTTCTTCACTGTGGGGTATTCCACCACTTAAACTTCATTGAGCCACAAATTATCTGCAATTATAAACTATGTTTTACATATACTGATTATTTAAAAGATTGGTTACCTATTATCCATTCTTTTGTTAAAATTGTTTTCATTCGTTTGAAAAGTTTAAAAAGAGCGTTCCTCATTACAAGTGGTAAAAAAATTGTGTTGTAAAATTAATCAATGATTCGGAAAATAGAAAGCTATTTTATGTCAAGCAACTATAGTTCTGCAAAAACCAATACAGAATCGACCAATGATCATACTAGAAGACCCAGTACAGAACCAGTCTATACTGAGGAGTGAGGAATTCAAATATCCCTACAGAAATAAAAACATAATTTGATGCACCACAGGAGGAAATTGAATGTTTGTGGATTGGTGGAAAATAATGAAGAGGTATTTTTCATAAAATTATTTTTTTTACTTTTTGTGTATCATTTATATTTGTTCAAAGATGTTTTCGAAATTGTCTAAATTAGCGGGATTCTGTTTTAGAATTCCTGTTACGTCCGCCTCAGCGGACGAAGCATTTTCTGTAGCTGGAGCTTGCATTACTTCGAAGAGAAGCCGTCTAAGTCCATTCACCTTAAATAGCCCATTCTAAAAATGAATTAAATTGTCTTGTTCGGCCTTTATTTAAAATTTATATTTATTTATTAAGCTTGAGGTTTAATTTTTTTTATAAAAATATTTGTTTTATTTTATCCGAAATTCCGTCACGCTTTTGTGTGACTTCAGGGAAAATTAACAATTTAAAATTTTTGAAAATTTGTTTTTTCCCAAAATAATTTAAAAAATTTTGAATCGTTAATTTTTTCTGAAGAAGTCACACAAAGGCGTGACGAAATATCGGATTAAATAAAACAAATATCTTATAAAATTTAATAGACCACAAACTTATTAAAAAAAAAAAAAATTTTAAAATTAATTAATTAACTATTTTAAAATGCTTCCAAATTTTAAAAAAATCTTATTGTTATATCTGTTACTCACCTTAGTACAACAAACAAGATATTTGCTGTAAATAGTATTTTTATTCTAAAAATTTAATTTATCTTTTATAAAATTTTTACTTTTTAAAGGAATAAATCATTATTTGTCTTTTTGTTTTGTTAACCCTGTTTGTTTATCTATATGCTTACTGTACATAAGTTCGGCGCAGCCGAATATTTTTTTTAGTCGTCAAAAAAATCGGCGCAAAGCAGCTCAGCCGCCGCCGCCGAATATTTTTGGTCTTCAGCCGCCGCCGAAAATTTTTAATCGGCTTGCTTCTCTGGTCCTATATAAATAATAAATAAAATTCAAAAAACTTTTTATTTTATTTTTATTTATTTTTATATTTTTCCAATATTTCGGTATAAAATGTATAGTAAAATACCGCGAAATCTGGAAAAAGTTTTACAAAAGCACATATGTATACAATTTTCATATTATAATTTTGAAACTACTCATACAACAAAAACACAAACTACTCAGTAATAATACAAAAATTTTAAATAAGACAAAAAGGAAAATTGAAGAACTTTTAGATGAACAAGACAAAGAATTATTTTTACAAAGTGAAAATATTATATATGACAATCAGTGTTGCCACTTTGTGGGTAATTACCCGAATTCGGTATAATTTTTACTGTTGTGGGTAGAGCGTGGGTAATTTCTCTTAGGTGTAATTTGAATTTCTTTCTTCAGATACCCAAATTAAATCAAGATTTGATTTCAGTGATGACATTTATTTCTTTTTAAATTTTGTTGATAAAAAAATTCACAGTCTTCTGAACCGAAGTCTCGGTTTCTTTTTAAGAAAAGTCTTCATCATTTAATATATATTATTAAAAGTTCGGTTATGAATGTCGCAAGATGGACTCTTAGATTTGGATAAAGACGACTATAATAGTGATTTAGAACTTGAAGTCAATTGAAAATAGTTATTGAGACTAAAAATTTGCCTTTGAAAAGATATGTTTCTAATATTTCAAGATATAATTAATTTTATTTTTATCTGGCAACTTTAAAATGCTTTAGTTTGAAGAATATTTAACGCCCTTAACAGTTGTAAAACTGAATTACGAAAGGGTCAGTTTATAAAACCCTGCAGGCATTTTGTTTACTAAATAAGGAATAACGGATATTTTTTAAGACCATAAAACTTAAAATGTAAGACAACACAAAAAAAATTAATTTTAATCGCAGATTAATACACGGCTTTTCCATTCGAAACTGATTTAAAACAAATAGGCACGTCAAATGTTGTTCCTCTTTTTCGAGTATTGCTGGCTGCATGTCACGCATAAAATAAACAATGTTGATTCAATTGTTGCTGGTTTATCAGCATAGTGACTTTACAGCCCTACGGAAAACAATCAAGAGGTGTCATCTTAAAGTCTAATTGAGCGTTTATTTTCTCTAAATCAACACATCGCCTTCATATGTAAAAAAATAAGTTGCGAAAATCGATGGCTGACTTTCAAAGTAAATTTGGATAATTTGGTGGCGTTGTTCAAGCATGAATCTATTCATGATGATGTGTCTGAGCAAAAAGTGAAAACAGTATGACAGTTCGCTTAACAGCTAACCTTTTGTAAGCTCTATGGGGCTAAAAAAAACACCCATTATAAAGGAATGGCATGTTTAACCTTCCCTAGATATATGCAACCAAATGTGGAAGTTAATGAGTTTAAGTGTTTTAGGTGTTTTATTTTATGTTTTATTAATTGTTTTTTAAGTCTTGATTGTTATTTTTGACAATTTATTTAAAATTACAATAAGAATCTTAACAGTTTGACTTAGGCCCCTATTACGGTTCACAACTCAACTCAGTTGAGTTGTAATTTCTTAATTTTTGTATACTTGTTTACAACTTTGCTATATTGCGGTGAACAAAAAAAATATCAAAAATTACAAGTGATCACAATCAGTTGAGTTGAGTTGTGAACCGTTATAGGGGCCTAAGAATGATCTTCTTTCAATGAGTTTGTTGTGCTCTTGCTTCTTTGTGAATGTGTTTTTATTAAATAAAACTTCAATTTTATATCAGGTGTAATTTCATTTAAATCGGATAATTTTGCTTCATCTCAAGTGTAATTTTGAATTTTGCTGGTGGTAACACTGATGACAATATCAAAAACAACAATAAAATAACACACTTAAGCTTCGTACAGACGATGGTCAGATCTTACAATGTTGTCATTAAAATTGCCTAAAAATGTCTTGCAACTGTCTGAACATTGTAAGCTCATTTTCATTTGGCAGATGTGTAAAATTAATGCATCTGACAATGACACCATTGTCAGAAAAATGACAATATTGTAAGATCTGACCATCGTCTATACGAAGCTTTAGGTAAACTGGAGAAATTGAGAAAAGAAACCAACAGAAAAATAAATATAAAACATAATACTGATTGGTTTATAAACAACACGAATATTGACATTCCAACAGAGATACAGTGGCTGCTTTCTCTTGGACCAAAATTTGCATTACCAAATACAAAAACAACATTCCCTTTGTTTAAAATTTAAATGTATTGCTGATAGTGAAGAGTGCATCCAAACAATTGAGAACAGAGAACAACAAGAGACATTAAGAATTAAGCTTGTAACATTACTAGATGACCATTTATGTAAGAGAAAACTTAATTATAGAGACAAAATCATTCTGGATACAGTGGGACAATCAAAACGTTTTCTGAATGAAAATAAAAATATTTTAGTGTTGAACTCGGATAAGGGTAATAAAACGGTTACTATGACTAAAGAAGAATACGATTTGAAAATGAAAACTATTTTAGCGGTATGATTACATACAGACGTTTAAAAAAAGGATCCAACATCAATATTACAAAACAAGAACAACACGTTAATTGAAAGACTTTTCAATATGAATCTAATAAGTACTTTTGACAGGAATAAGATGATAACCAACATAGCGACTGCACCAAGAATATACGGTCTACCAAAGATCCACAAAACAGGAATGCCGCTACGCCCTATTTGTTCGTCTATCAATTCACCGTCCTACGAATTATGCAAATATTTGACTACAATTTAAAAAAACTTGACAATGGACTCTACATACAATGTAAAAGACTCAATAGAATTTAAGAACAGAGTAAACAATACTTATATATATGAAGATGAAGTACTTGTTTCCTTTGACGTAATTTCACTTTTCCCAAGTATTCCAGTTAACATGGCAATTAAAACGATTGAAAGAAAATGGCACTTACTGAAAGAACATACACGAATACCTAAAGATTTATTCTTAGAACTACTAACTTTTTGTATTAAAGAAACAAGATATTTTAAGTATGAGGATAAATACTATGAACAAAATAAAGGAATGCCCATGGGATCTCCAGCCTCACCAGTCATTGCGGACATAATCATGGAAGAACTATTTAATGTATCAATAGGAAAGATGAAGAGAAAGCCAAGGATTTTTACAAAATATGTGGATGATTTGTTTGGAATCGTTAAGAGAGATGGCATTGAAGAAACCCTGAATACATTGAACGAATTTAATAGACAAATACAATTTACGTTGGAAAAGGAAACAGATAACAAACTAGCCTATTTTGATTCGGTTATAGTTAGACACGGAGACATACTAAAACTAGATTGGTACCAAAAACCGATGGCGTCTGGTAGATTAATAAATTTCTACTCAAAACACCCAAGAAGAACAATTATAAATACAGCGACCAACTTCATTAAGAGAGTTCTAGAAATAAGTGACAAAGTTTTCCACCCAATAAATATCTGCAAAATAAGGATTATATTAAGTAAAAACGATTTTCCAAATAAAACCATTAATGAACTAATTAACAGAGTAAAAACTACGATAGTAAAAGGAACAACTAAAAGGGAACGACCACCAATAATATATAAGACTATGACATATGTAGAAGATTTTTCCGAACGAATTAAACATTCCAACATTTATAATCGGGAAAAATATGAATTAGCCTTTAAAACTAAAAATACAACAAAAAAACTTTTTAATAATATGAAATCTAAGATTAAAAAAGAGGAAAAATCGCATTTAGTTTAAAGAATACACTGTAATGGAGACAAAACTGACGCATGCGGAAAAGTATATGTTGGCACGACAAAAAACAAATTAAAAACCAGACTTGCAGCACATAAGTCAGATGAAAAGGCTACTTACAAGCCATTAGAACAGAAAACTGCATTAGCAGCCCACTGTACTGTAACTGGACATAAACCAAATTTTAATAATGTAGACATATTGGTGGGAGAGCACAACTACAAGAAGAGATTTACTCTTGAGATGCTACATATTATTGATCAAGAGACAGAAAGGACATTAAATTTTAAGAAAGACACAGAAATATGTGCAAAAATTTATAAACATGCAATAGACAAACACAAATCAAAGAAAGCTTTATCAGTGAAGAGTTAAATTCGTCCGAGTTTTTTAAACTTTTATTGTTTATTTATTTAAATGTAAATATTAAATTTGTTTAGTGTAAAATATTTTGTATTTTTAATGGTATTTTTGTTTTTTGTATTTTTAAAAAGATTCCCCTGATGATGGTCAGAGATTTTGACCGAAATATTGGAAAAATATAAAAATAAAAATAAAATAAAAAGTTTTTTGAATTTTATTTATTATTTATATAGGACCTCAAGCCAAAATAATAAAACAACATAAACAACAGGTCAACTATACGCAAGAATACATTTTTTAAAATGTTTAAAGTTGTAAATTGGTGACGTTTAGCTTTGTTGTTTGTTAATTTTGTTCGGCATAAGGTCATGAGTTAAAACAAATTTTTAAATAAAAAATATAAACATATTTTGTTTTAAAAATTCTATTTTATTTTATTTCCCAATATTTCGGTCAACTTTGTTGACCATCTTCAGGGGTTCTAAATAAAAATGCAAAAATATATGTATTACAAAAATTACACAAAGCATTTCAAAACAAAAACAATATAATTACATTTAAAAATAAATAAACGAAAACAAAAAAGGTAAACAATAAATAAATTCACTCGAGCTGTGTTTTCCACATTCTATTTTGGTTTCTTTCTGTTTTTGTGTATCGTGTGTTTGAATGTGTGACAGGGTTGATAAAGTTGGTACAATTGTACTTTTTTTGGTACAATTCAAAACTAAAAAGTACGCTGGTACTCCAGTGATCATTTGGTACTATTTCCAAATTTTTCAAACCTACATATTTATAATTGATATACAATGGCAATTCGTATTTACTGTCAAATGAATTTATTGTTGGATTTAACAAAACAGCTATGATATTTCACATTTGTTCTTTTGCAAGACCATTTGCACCAAACACTTAACTCCGCTACTGTGAATAGATTTTTGCACTTGTTGATTGAACGATAGCTTATGCCACATTCTAAGTTAAGTATCAGTGGCAGCATATAAGCGTGCGTTTTCAAATGATATTGACAAGTTTTTAAAAGATATAGGAAACCACTTCTGCAAAAGTTCTACATAGACGAATTCCTCTCAATTATATTTTCAAATATTCTTTAACAAGTTGGTTGTCACGTCAAGAAGAAATCAACAGAATTTTTTAATAGTGGGAGCCCACTCCATTATTTTACTCCGAATTATTTTTAAGAACATTTTACAAGCGCTAAATTAAATTTTATTATATTCGGACTTTCTACTCCTTTTCTGTTTCTGCAGTACAAATTGAAAATTGTAAACACAATAAATTTGAAAATGCAATTCGTATGAACATATTTTTAAAACGCTTTCGTTTAAAATTCGAGATTGCATTTTGAGAAATATTCGTAAATTTTCCACAAAAAAAGACGATAAATTCTAAAAAGTGTATGAAAATGTTCTCTGGCGGCAATAAAAAAAAAAAATTAATGGATTTCTCGACTCTAAAAACCGCATGATACAGGTCTGGCTAGATCAAATACAATTTGTTTGCCTCTTTTCTGGAATATTTTGGAAAATCTTACTATTTTGAAAAGCCCGGGGCTCGAAATTTATTTTTGACCTTTGGTTTCCTTGGCAAAGTTTCTTGGAATGACTTAAAGAACAAGAATCGCGATGTGCTTTTGACGCGAAAAAATGTTACCCACCTTATTATTATGTAAATTATAACTTTGGAAGTTATTTTTGTAAAAAAAAACAATTTTTTAATTCACTTTTTAAAAGAAACCACTTTATTGATTCATTATTAAATTTGAACTAAACTTAAGAATTTTATTTTTAATCATACAATAACTTAAAACTAAATATTATTTGCATGGTAATCAAAATGACACGCTGTTGTTATTTTGCAATATTGATTATTCGGAATTCTATTGACACGCGCTGTTGTTGTTTGGGCAATACTGCTTACTTGAGAGTTTATTTACCTGTCTGCGTTTATGTCAGCAATCTAATTATTGTGAAACATTTTTGTAATAGGGGCATTCAACGTTTCTTGCGTTAACACCTCCCCTTTTAATTTCGAACGTCCCAGTCGATCAAAAATATGGAATATTGGAGATTCTTGTTATGCTGGGTTTTGCAGGTTTCCTAGTATCCGATAATTCTGGCATGGATGTATGTATCGATGGGATTGCCTCCAGTGTTGTTGGAATGATTACTGTTTTACCGCTTTTTTTAAATATCTTTGTCTTGGCTAGCAAAATGACCATGAATATTATCGATATTAGAGAGAGACTTAGGTTGACTGTAAATCCCTTTTTGTTTCTGTCATCCAGCAGATCTATTATTTCAGTGTTATTTGCTCGTAATTCTTTCACCATTTCTAATGATAGAGTTTCTTCTATATTCTGGTGCAGATACTTAGTTTGTAAGATAGCTGGTAATGGTTGCAATCTTGTTGTTTCAAAAAAATCATAAGTTCTATTGGCTATTGTCACAGATGCATTGAAGAACTGTACCACATAGGTTCCGGTAAGATTTTGCGGTTCAGTATCAATAAAAATTGTTCCATTGAATTGGTTCAGAAGAATTGTTACTGGCGCAATTTCTTCTAGGGTGGGGATGCCTCGATTGTCTATTAAGCTGCATTTTGCCACTTTACTTTGCATCAAGTTCGCTAGACACATATCGCTTTCAATATCATCCAAATTATTTCTATTGCATATTGTAATATTATTATAACCTTTGCATTCATTTTTCATACCATACATTACATTATCGCATATTAGGATGTTTTGATATTTTATTTTGTTCACATATTTTCCTAACTTAATGGGTCTTATTAGCATTTTGTTACATGAATTTAAATGTGTGGTAGGTATACTTAATATATAGATAATAGAATCATGATTAGATGCTATTTTTATTTCAGAAAACTCAAATGCTTGTTCCAAGTTTATAAAAGGTATGGAATCTTTATTTATTATTTGTTTTACGATATCAATTTCTTTAGCTGTTAATAAGAAGGAATTAACTACACCCACTTTTGCCCAATGCATGGCGTGTTGAATGTTAATTAATTCTTCCTTAACACTGTCTAATTTATACTTAAGTATTGTTATTAATTGTTCTTTTACATTTTCACTTTTATTATAATTATTCTTATGATTAAATGTTTCAATTATACTGTTTGTTATATGAGTTAGTTCATTAATTTTTTCTACTGTTACTTTATTAATAATAGCTTGTTTGTTGTTATTTCTTAATACTTTGTTTGTTTTTTTTGTTAATATTTCGAAATCTTCATGATCGGGGCTTCCTGCAATCCACTTCCATGCGGAGCCTATAAAATCTAGGGATCTTTTTGACCTTGGTTTTAATCTGTCCAGATATGATTGAAGTTCTGTAGCTTCATGATTTAAAAAGGGTTGCAAAAAGTGAGAAGAACTAATATCATGGTTTAGTGTTTCTTGCAGTTTATTTATTAAGTCTTGATATATATTTGTGTCAATGACGTGTATTAATTTAAATGTACCAGTTTGCAGTTTTGCTAGTCCGGAGTTCCATGTTACTATTTGTGAATTAGAATAGTCCAAAATTTTCACGTCGGCCGAAACCAGTGTTAGAAATGTCCTGAAAATTAAAGTTTTTCTTCTTTAGCTTTTGATATTATTTTTGTGTATTATTTTTCCTGATTTAGTTAAGATTGTAGTGTTCCTATTCTCTTCGACTATTTCTTTTCTATACGTTTTACTAAGTTTCGTTCCTAATCTTTTATTTTCTTTTACATAAATGGTTTCTCCAGATTCGTAAGTTTTGGGTATTGTTTTTTTCTTGTTATGGTAATTCATGTCTTCTACCTGCTTCTGTTGAAGTCTCTTAATAGTATCTAATTTAACCCTCTCTATTTCTTGCGGATTGGTACTTACTCTACCTAAAAAAAATGTTTCTATTGGTTTTTTCTTTATTGTTGAATGTATGGAATTATTATATTCATAGACAGCTCTCTGCAGTAATTCTGTAAATGTTCTGTGTGAGTTTTCTGCTTTTAGACAACGCATTAACTCCGCGATCGTAGAATGAAACCTTTCTATCTGTCCATTCACACTACTGCTATATGGTGGGATCTTAAATACCTTTATTTTATATTCATTTTCTAGCATAAAAACGATAGCTGTAGAATTGAAGGATTTTTCATTATCCATAACTATTGTTTCTGGTATACCAAAGGAAAGTATAAGTTCTCGTAGTGGTTCTTTAACATCTTCGATGGCTCGGGATCTTAGCATTCTTGTTTGCGCAAATTTGGAAAATTTATCTATAGCAGTTAATATTATTTTTTTTCTCTGTGATGAAAATGTCTATGTGTATGATCTGACCAGGATATGATGGTATTGGTGTCTCTTGTAGCGTGATTTTATTAGGGTGCCTGTCGTATTTATTCTCCCTACACACTTTACATAATTTAGTGATCTTTTTTATCTTAGAATGCATTTGGGGAAAATAGAATTTTGTTATAAGTTGTGTTTTATTTTCTATACTATTTCTATGTGCCCTATTATATTCTTTTATTATCTCACTTTCCTGTTCTTCTTCGTTTTTTAGATCTGTTACAATGGTTCGAGTATATTTTGCTCTATATTGTGTAAAATTATCTCTATATATCTCCTGCAATTTTCCCAAGATGTCGTCAGAAGTTTTTATGCAATTTGTCACGGAGGGATTCAAGTATTTTTTTAGGAGTTGAATGAGAGAATCTCCTGTAATGCTGGGTTCATTTATGGTATGCCTATGGTAAGTGGGGAATACAATCTCAAAACTGTAGGTTGATTGTGTTTCTTCGTTAGAAATTATTATTTGATTTTTAAAAGCATTGAGTGGTGCGTCTGTAAATTGTATAAGATGATGAGATGAGCTTTCGTCGCTATGCTGAGTGGCAGTTAATGCATTTATTTGAGAGCCCTCCTGCGGAGGTCTTGATAAAGCATCAGCGACAACATTTGTACTACAGTACTTTTCGTTTATAGTCACTACGCTTATAGTCACATTAGCGATATAGTCCATTTTATTTGTTTATTTTGCCGCTATAAGTTAATTTAATATGAAGTATTAACGCTGTAGTCCATTAGCGATATAAGCACATTTGCCACATATGCCATTGATCAACAGTAGTCAAAGGGAAAAGTAAAGCAAATTAATAGCGTTATAGTCACATTAGCAAAATTTACTTAGTTCTATTTAGTTTTTAAATTCACAATCCATCCAAAGAAAGAATGAATTAAATCATTTAATATTTGTCATCAACTCTCTCCTCGTAAAAAATTAGTTTTTGCCGTTGGTGTTAGTTATGAAATATCTTGTTATTATTTTAACTATTTTTATACAGTATGCAACTCTGTTGTAAAACCATTAGCCTGATGTCGGTGTAATATTTATGAATTTTTTATTTTCTTTATTCACATAACTTGATAATATTTGAATTCGGTTATATGCGTCATAGTGGCATATATGTGAATTAGCCTTATAGTCACATTAGCGATATAGTCCACGTTATGGTTGCAACTAAAGGATGTGACTATAAGCGAAAAGTACTGTACCTGGTTTATACTGTAACTCATAATTGTAATCTTCAAGAAATGCTTTCCATCTTTTCAGTTTGAAATTTGAATTTTTACAACTTAAGGCATATGTTAGTGGAAGGTGATCGGTGTAAATTTTTAATTTAGGAGACCCATATAAATAGTTTCGAAGCGACTTTAATGACCATACGATGGCGAGCATTTCTTTTTCATTGGTAGCATAATGCTCCTCCGCTCTGTTAAGAGTTCTAGACAGAAATACAATTGGCCTATTGTCCTGAGATAGGACGGCTCCGAGAGCGTAATTTGAGGCATCTGTCGTTAGACAAAATTCTTTATTGAAGTTTGGGTACGCCAGCATCACGTCCTCGGAAGCTAATGCCGTTCTCAGTTTATTAAAGGCATCTATAGCGTCCTGACCCATATCTATTGGTATTTTTTTTGGAGGTGTGCTTAGACGAACGTCCTGCCTCCCCTCTCAAGAGCATTGTCAGGGGCTTAGCAATTTTGGCGTAGTCCCTGATAAAGCGCCTATAGTAATTTGAAATTCCCAGAAATGATCTTAACTCTTTGAGTGTTTTGGGTCTTGGGAAGTTTAAAATTGCTTCCACTTTCTTTGGGTTAGTTTTTATTCCTTTGTTTGAGATTATAAAACCTAAAAATTCTACTTCTTCCCTTAAAAATTCGCATTTGTCCAATTGGACTTTCATGTTTGCACGTTCTAAGGTTTTAAATATAGTATCTAAATTTTCATAGTGTTTCTTTTCGTTTTCTGCGAAGATAATTATGTCATCCATATAAACGAAGCATATTTTTCCGATATACTCCCTCAAAATGTCATCTAATGTACGTTGGAATATGGATGGTGCGTTTTTCAGTCCGAACGGGAGTCGCGTAAACTCGTACTTGCCGTTGTTTACCGAAAACGCTGTTTTTTGCCTGTCTGTTTCTTTGAGTGGTATTTGGTGGAAACCACTTTTAAGGTCTAATACCGAAAAGAACTTATTCTGACCAAGTTGCGGGAGTACGTCATTTATTTCTTGAATTGGGTATCGATCCGGTGTTGTTTGTTCATTTAGTTTTCTGTAGTCAATTACTATCCTAAATTTCTTTTGTCCCGATGCGTCGGCTTTCTTTTGAACTATCCAAATAGGGGAATTGTAGGGCGATTTAGAAGGCCGAATAATCCCTTGTTGCAAGAGCTCCTGTATTTGTTTTTCTACCTCTTCTTTTAAATGCATAGGGTATGGGTAATAACGAGAATATATTGGTTCATCTGTCTTTGTATGAATTTCAGCCACCACAGCCGAAGTATATGTTAAGCTTTCATCTGGTTCACTAAAAAGTGATCTGTTTCCTAAAATGATTCCCTGTAAGTTGTCTTTCTGTTCTTTAGTCAAGTGTTCCGTTCTAATGTCTATATTGTTCACTGAATGAGATGTTTTTTGTTTTATTCTTATTTTTAATTTGCCGTTAATTACCATATAATTTCCTGCTGAATAAATTACTGCCGACAGTTCTTTAAGGCTGTCGTTTCCTAAAATACCATGAAAAGACATAAGTGTTGGTAGTAAGAAAAACTTTAATTTTTTTGTATGGTCGTCGAATAGAGTTATAAAAGTGTGTTCAGTAATTTTAGTATGTCCGCCTACTGAGTTGGCGAAGAATGGTTCTTGATTTGGTACAGGATTCTGTACTAGACCTGGCTGAATATAGTTCTTGTTTGATCCAGTGTCAATTAAAAAATTTAAAATCTGTCCGGTTTTCGTCCTGCATTCAATATAAGGCAAGGACGAGTTCGTTAGTCTAAAAAATGGATGTCAACGAAATCGTTAACTTCTACTTGATTTGAAGGTTCTGGTTCGTTTTGTAAATATTCATCTAGTGTTGGTAGTCCTTCCTGATCTTCATAATTTAGTAATTGCTGTTCGTAATATTGTCCGTCTAAGTCCTCATTTTGCTGAGTTTCTATATGGAAGTTTCTCTGGACTTTTGGGGGAAGTCTTCTTTGTTCAGATTGTTGTACATTTGGTCTTTTCCCAAAAAATCTATCATTTTGGGCAGGCCTATTCATATAATTAATGGCCCTGGTTCTAACTGACTGGTCTATGTCCATTGGTTCGGGTCTTGGCTGAGGTTTAGGTTCGGTTGGTCTTGGTGGAGGAACATTTGGATTTATGTAGCCTTGAGGGCGCATTTGATTGGAATTGTTCTTATGGTAAATCGGAGTGGATACATAAAAGGGTCTTTGGTGAGAGTAAGGTTGTGGCATGTGCGCCAACTGTGGAATAAATTCTTGTTGGTAATTACTGTAATTACTACGGTTATTCTGCCTATTATTGGAAGGTTTGGGATGGTTATGTGAGTTTGCGAATTGTGTTCTCACAAACTGATTTTCCATCTTTAAGCACAGATGAAGTGCCTGTGGCAGGTCTTTTGGTTCTTTCATACCTAGATGTAATATTTCCTCTAAGGCCTCTAATAAAGGTGTCTAAGGCTTTATCTCGATATGTTTGTGTCAGTAAATCGAGTGCCTCTCTTCCTATATCCATGCAGGATAATTTGTTCATGATCAAGGAAAGGTGAGAATATACCTGTTGGTAAAATTCCTGAATCTTATTGTTGCCTTGCACTAGAGTACTCATTTGGTACTCCAATGTTGTAAGGTCTCTTTTGTCTGCGTAATGTAACGCAAGACATTTTGTAATGCTTTCCCAGTTTAGGGGTGTATTATAAGATTCTAGCGCAGCGTCTGCGCTACCCACAATCTTGTTTCTGATAGTGGTTAAAATGGCGTAATATTTGGGCGTTCCTTTCATGTTTTCATAAATTGTAAGTATCCTGTCCACGCTCTTTTTCCAAGAACTAAACTCGGAAGGGTTTCCGGAGAACTCCCTTAAGCTCCGGACAACGTCGGGGACTTTGTCCAAGTCTGTCAAATTGTTCCTGAATCTTTCTTCTATCACTTGGTCTTCACCACCTATATTCATATTTGGATCTAAAAATCGCCTGAATGCCAATTCGCACTGATGTGCGCAGATTCTAGCTATTCTATCGTCCTCATTTTCCCTATTTCCCTCAACTATGGGTACCGCGTTTGGAAGGTTTGCGTTGTTAAGGACTGCAGGCCTGATCAAATTGCTTGGATTTGACATGATTCCTTAAAAGTAAATCTTTGTTTCTATTGAAAAAATGTCTATTTTCACACCAGTTTTATTTATTATAGTTATGTATTTCTTTTTCTTTTCACTATCGTTCTCTAAGGATCACAATAATTCTCATACATAACGTTCACTTTCTAATTAGGTAAAATAATTTTTGTAGGATTTTCTGATTAATTTATCTTTAGTTTTCGAACAATTAAATTTTTAGAATTTCCCGAAATAAATATTTATTGCTTTAAGAGCCTCAAATAATTCACTGCTTTTTTTTTTTTTTTTTAAAATTTTAAATATTTTGATTAATAAATTTTTATTGCATTTAAAGCTTTAAGTAATTCACTTTTAAATTTTTCAACTCTATTTTCTAAGTTTTTCACTTCTTATAAAAATAAAAATAAAAATATCTTACATGACTAATCTTACAATCATCCTTGTGAAGTTGGTAGAAGGTAGTTTGTCCTTTTCTTGAATATACTGGGGTTACCGTACTACACTGAGTTCCTCACTCCAAACGTCCTTATTTGGCAGATGGTTATATTTATTACAGCCTGTGGGGTGTTGATTTTTAAAACTTCTTCTGCAGCCTATAGGGTGTCTTTGAGATGAAGCTTTTTTGTTTTACAGCCTGTGGGGTGTTTTTGTTGTTGGAGTCTCCTTCTGTTACAGCCTATGGGGTGTTTACTTAGATGGAGATCCTTTAACGTTGGGCGCCAATTATAACTTTGGAAGTTATTTTTGTAAAAAAAAACAATTTTTTAATTCACTTTTTAAAAGAAACCACTTTATTGATTCATTATTAAATTTGAACTAAACTTAAGAATTTTATTTTTAATCATACAATAACTTAAAACTAAATATTATTTGCTTGGTAATCAAAATGACACGCTGTTGTTATTTTGCAATATTGATTATTCGGAATTCTATTGACACGCGCTGTTGTTGTTTGGGCAATACTGCTTACTTGAGAGTTTATTTACCTGTCTGCGTTTATGTCAGCAATCTAATTATTGTGAAACATTTTTGTAATAGGGGCATTCAACGTTTCTTGCGTTAACATGTATAACACTGCTTTACAAATTTTTAATTTGGAAAAGTACCAAGAACGCCGCATGCCTAGATATGTTAATTGGGACCTCCTGAACACGAAAACCGCTGTAATTTTTTTTCCTAAGTACCGTTTTTTAGATAACGGTACTTTTGTGTTTTTCGGTGTATGGTCCCACTCAAACGCTTGTGTAGCCCAACCAAAAAGCCTTTTCCGTCGATATGCTGAAAATTTTTATCTGATAAGAATTGGCTGAGTAATAGATGAAAATATTGTCGTTCCACAAAATTCTTAATAAAAACTTTATTTTTCATCCGATTTTATTCAAATCACGCTTAAAATGTTGGTAATTAAATATATTATTTGGTTAAAATATAAAACATTTCAGATCTTTCATGTGCTAGTTATCGTAGCAATTTTATTAATGATTTTTTTTTGCATTTGTTGAGTATGAAAATATTGTCGTTCCACAAAATCCTTAATACAAACTTTATTTTGGTAATTAAATAAACTATTTGGCTAAAAAATAAAACATTCCAGATATTTAATATAACGTAGAAAAAAATGAAAAATTTTGAAAAAAACATAAAAAATAGGCAAATTTTAAACCATTTCTTATCAGATAAAAATTTTCAGCATATCAGGCATTCAATTACCTTTCCAACGATATGAAATTACTTTCGATCGGACTTTTTGGTTGGGCTCCACAACGGTTTGAGTGGGACCATACACTGAAAAACACAAAAGTACCGTTATCTAAAAAACGGTACTTAGGAAAAAAAAAAAAATTACAGCGGGTTTCGTGTTCAGGAGGTCCCAATTAACTTACCTAGGCATGTGGCGTTCTTGGAATTTTTTGGCTGTAAACCAGTGTTATTAATGAACAAATAAATTTTAAGTACCTTTTGTTGTATTTAATATTTGTTTTTAAAAATAAAAAAAAGATTAAGTACTATTGGGACCGAAAAAGTACAATTTCAAAAGCTCGTTGGTACGATATTGGCTTTCTCATTTATCATCCCTGATGTGTGAGCTGAGATGTGTTCTGTATCTATTTTGTAGTTTAATCCAAGGTATATTTATAGCAGGTAGCCGCGAGATTACAACAATTGTACAATAAAACAAACAACAGGGCTTTTTATTGTTGTTTTGTGATACGAACTGTCAAACAGCAAAGGGGTTGAAAAGAGACAAAAGATAAAAACAAAAAACTTGTTTACTATACAACTTTGACAGTTTGTATCGCACACAAGCAAATAAAAAATAACCAGCTGGCTTTCCGAGACTACCTGCTATAAATATACCTTGGTTTAATCTCTCATTTGTGTCTCAAGGCTCAGTTAGGCGAACGTTACAGTACCCGTAATGTACCGCACCGTACTGTAAGCACGTTAGTGCACTTATAGAACGTTTATAAACGTGTCATATGTTTACCCATACATAAACAAAAAGCAATAGTATACATAAAACAAAACACACACTGATAGGAATCAAAAATGTTCAAATGGTGACCGTTGTGCAGAAAAGGTACCACGTGATTAAAATGGTATAACAACAGTATTTTGTGTATGTAAAAAATGTTAATAATTTAATATTTATATAATAAATTTACAATTAATAAATTTGTATTTTAGCATATATAAATTTTTAGCATACATATATTGTAAATATGCATACACCAAACAAGGTTTTGTGTACCATTTAAAGTCTTTTATATGTTTCACATTTCCATTGTATGTGTATAAGCATTTGTTTGGTATATTTGGAAATATGTTGTATTGTAAGTTGTTTTGTCGCAATTCCATAGATATACTAAAAAAAGTACCAAAAAAAAAGAGCAAAATTACCCGCATTCAATGTAACATACAAGCCTCCCATCACTGTGTTACAAATGTCACGTAACAACGGCATGAAATTCTATTTTATACAGATTGGTACGTTGCAACTACGGTACATTGCATTTCGGTAAGCTTTTGTATTGGTTTTCATATAACAAAAAGCGAGCAGCTGATGGATACAGTACAGATAAGGTACAGCAACGTTCGCCTAACTGAGCCTTAAGTCAAGTATGTGTACACTCATAAAATTATTACAGTAACTGATTGTAGGTTATTAAATTCGTTTTCGGTACTGTTAAAATTGAATAAAAATATAGTTATTTTACGAATAAATTTATTTTTCAACATTTATGTTTGTTATTAAAAAAACAAACTACCAAAAAATAATGTTTTCCGTATTTTTTTTTTGTTAATTTGTTTGATTTTTATCGGTTAAAATATATTTTTTAAAAGTAAAAACTATTCAATTTTAACGAATATGATGTTCAATAAATAAAAAACTTAGAAATTACTGAAAAAATCATTTGTTTTAAATGAAATGTAAATGATCCGTTTTTTAAATGAATTTTAATTTGTTTCAAATGAATTTTCGTTTGAATTTAACTACATAATATTTTGAGTGTAGCATCTCCAAAGTAAATCTCCTAGCATAATTGTTCTCCTCTACTAATATTTTAACATCATCGAAGTTTGGTGTATGTCCAGTATTGCACAGTGAGCCGCGAGTGCTGTTTTTTGCTCCAATGGTTTGAAAGTTGCTTTTAAATCAGACCTATGTGATGAGAGTCTGGTTTTTTGTTTCGTTTTAGTTGTGCCTACGTATGCCTTCTGACATATGTTGTTATTGTCACCTTTACAATTGATTTTGTACACTACGTTTGGTTTTTCCTCAGTTTTCAATTTTTTTTTTTAGTTGTGCCTACGTATGCCTTCTGACATATGTTGGTATTGTCACCTTTACAATTGATTTTGTGCAATACGTTTGGTTTTTCCTCAGTTTTCAATTTTGATTTAGTTGTTCTAAATAATTTATTAATAGTATTGTTACATTTAAAGGCCAACTGGAACTTGTCCTTATTATATATATTAGAATTTTTCATTCTTTCAGAAAAGTTCGGTATATAACTAATTGATTTAAAGATTTTATCCTCCGATTCTCTAGTATTAGCCCTGGGACGCTTATTTCAAACACGTTTTATCAAATCGTTAATCGTCTTTTTGGGGAAGTCATTCATTTTTAAAGTTTCCTTGATTTTATAAAAATTTTTCTTGTGAAACTGATTGTCACTTATATCTAGAACCCTGTTGATGAAATTGGTTGCCGTATTTATAATAATTCGCTTTGGATGTTTCGTATATAAATTTCTTAATCTACCCGACGACGATGGTTTCTGGTACCAATCCAGTTTTAGCAGATTTCCTTGTCTTATTATTATTGAGTCCAAGTACGATAGTTTACTGTCACATTCTTTCTCCATGGTAAATTGAATTTGTCGGTTATAAGAGTTTAAGATTTTTAGTGTTTCGTCAACTTTGTCCTTTTTTATGATTCCAAACATATCATCAACATATTTGGTAAGACATCTGGGCTTTACATCCATTAGCTCCATAGTCGTGTCCAATAGCTCCTCCATAACTATGTCTGCAATCACAGGTGATGCCGGAGATCCCATTGGCATTCCTTTTAATTGTTCATAAAATTTTTCCTCAAATTTAAAATATCTGATGTCCTTTATACAAAAACTAAGTATTTGAATAAATAAATCTTTAGGTATTGTTGTATGTTTCTCCAGTATATCCCATTTTCTTTCAATCGTCCTTAAAGCTAAGTTAACCGGTATGCTGGGAAACAGTGAAATTACGTCAAAAGATATAAGAATTTCATCGTTTTCTATGGGATTCAGAAAGCGCATAATTTTATACATACATTTTATTAAAAAAAATTTCATTTAAAACGTAAAAAAATTCTGAACAAATAAAACAAAATTAAATAGTTTTTGAATACAAAATATAGGTATATCCACTTCAATAACAAAATAACCAATAACAATTTTAGTACTTCCTAAATCAACAAAAAAGGGAAAAATACGTGGAAAAATAATAAAGAAAACAAATACATTCAGAATACATTCAATCCACAAAAAAAAATTTTTATAATTTACATATATTTACAATTGTCCTTCATTACAACTAATTTTTCAAAAGAAAAATCAGACAATGATTGCCGCTTTGGACTGTTGACGAACCCGGCAAATGAAAACAGTCATTCAACTGGAGCTGAAGACGTTAAGGGCGCGTTAAAAAAATAAATGCATCCCTTAGTAAATCATATTATTGGTAAATTTCGTCAGCACTTGCATAATCATTTAAATAGCTGAAGAACTGATGTTTCGTTGGTCAACTTTAATTTGTTCTTGTGGAGAAGAACTTACTTCAATTTCATCATCTGCAAAGTCCAATCTTTAAAGTAAAAACCAAATTAATGTACGCATAAGCTCACCATCATCAGTGAAATAAAAAAAAATCGGGCATAGTCGACACATTATTAATTTTCCTTTCAAAATTAAATGTTTTACAATTTTTGGCGTAAAAACTGTAAATTGTTTCTAAAAGTCTGCTGTATATATTTTAGACAGTTAGGTTAGGTTCCATGGGCAGCCGTGATCAAGCACAGCTCACGTGGGTCCATTAATTAGTTCTCGTTGTGTTACCATGTCACACCGTCTCCCATGGGTCCTATGTTGTCTGGCTGCTAGTGTTCCCACGGAGCCATCCGGTCGATTTAGTAAAGGAGTGGATCCTATTTACATCAACATCAGAGAGACAAGTTTTGTCCCCAAGGGCTCTTCGACCAAACATTTTGAGTCTTAGATCTCCGAATGCCGGGCAATTACAGAGAAGATGTTCCGTTGACTCTTCCTCCTCCTCCTCGCCGCAACTTCTACATAAGTCATTGTAAGGGAGCCCCAGCCTCTGGGCATGCCTCCCAATGGGCCAATGGCCGGTTATAAGCGCAATCAGATCTCTAAGATGATGTCTGGACAGCTGTAATGCCCGGCGTGTCCTTTTTTCATCTATGATGGGCCAGATTTTCCTGGTTTCCCCACAGGTAGTTTCAACGAGCCACCTCTGACTGGCGATGATATAAAACTTGTGCGCAATGAGTTGCTTACTCCTTGGGAGTGAAACACCTACATTATATGTCGAGCCGTCTCGATTTAAGGTGGTGCCTGCATACGCCAACGAATCCGCCATGCAGTTCCCCCGTATGTCCCTGTGTCCGGGGACCCAATTAAGGGTGACCAGTGAATGTCTCGCTATCTCCTCCAGAGACATCCGGCATTCTCGGACAATTCTCGATGTGATGAACACATTCTCCAGGGATCTTATGGCCGCCTTGCTATCGGTAATAATGTGAATATCGCTTCCAGATATATCACCGTACCGGATGCGTCTCGCGGCTGTGTAGATGGCCATTATCTCGGCCTGGATGACACTGCAGTGGTCCGGCAGCCTTATAGGAATGCTCCAGTTTAGCTGCTCGGAGTATATGCCAGAACCGACACCACACAGTGTTTTAGACCCGTCCGTGAAAATTTGAATGGCGTTCGGGGGAATTTGTAGGTCATCATAGTTAACCACATTATCCAAAATGCTTACCGTGAAGCCAGGATCAAAGATTGGCTCGGGTGTGACATAATTAACATCCATGTTCCAATTTATTTCGTTCAGAATATTAGCATGTCCGATATTGTAATCCCTCCATGCTCTGGTGGCCCTTAGTCTTACCGCTGCGTTCGCAGCTAAACTTTTCGCCAAAATGTCTGGTGGTAACCAGTTTAAAATCGTAAAAAGTGCCTTAGAGGGGGTTGTTCTAATGGCACCTGTTACCGCTATCGCCACCATTCTCATTGTACGTTCAAACCTAATTTGATGACTCTTCACCTCGAGCGCCGGCCACCAAACAGCTGCCCCGTAGAATAGAATGGGTTTAATGACACATTCGTATAGCCAATATACATTTCTCGGGTTAATTCCCCAGTTTCGGCCAATGGCCCTTTTGCAGCAATATAATGCAGTTGCCGCCTTATTAGTCCTGGAAATGGTGTTCATCCTCCAGTTCAATTTGCTGTCCAATATTAGTCCAAGATACTTGGCGCTGTCAGACAGTTCCAGCGAGATCCCCTTTATCCTCGGGGTATTAAATTCGGGAATTTTGTATCTCCTTGTGAAAAGTACCAGTTCCGTTTTGGCAGGATTTACATCCAGTCCACATCCCTGGCACCATTTTGTTAGGACGTCCAATGCGGACTCTATTAGCTCAGACAATAGTCTGGGATCTTCACCCAGAGCCACAACTGCAACGTCATCCGCATATGCAACCGTTCTGCAGCACGTCCTTTCCATGGCCCTGAGTGGGGTATTCATATTCAGATTCCAAAGTAATAGTGAGAGTACACCGCCTTGCGGGGTGCCCCTAGTCGCAACCTTGGAGATGTTTGAGGCGCCCAAGTTGGATTCAATACGCCTGAAGTGCAGGATACTGCTGACAAATTGAATAATCGCCGGGTCGATTTCGAAATGTCTCATTGCGTTAATAACCGATTCAGGTCCAACGTTGTTGAAAGCGCCCTCAATATCTAGGAATGCAACTAAGGCAAATTCCTTGTAGTGCAGGGATCTCTATATGCAGCCCACCAATGAGTGAAGCGCAGTTTCCGTGGACCTTCCCTTCGTGTAGGCGTGTTGAGCCAGTGACAAGGAATTGTGTCCTAACGATGATCTAATATGAATAACCAAAATCCTCTCCAGTGTTTTCAGTAGAAAGGAGGATAGACTAATTGGTCTAAAGTCCTTAGCCATAGTGTGAGATGTCTTCCCACTCTTGGGGATGAATACGATCTTATATGTTGTCCAAGTTGGTGGGACATATGAGAGACTCAGGCAGGCTCTAAAAATTGCCAAGAGCCATGGCATCAATATTCCCAGGTTCTTTTGTAGATCCGCTGGGATAATGCCATCCGGGCCTGGAGATTTAAAGGGATGGAAGCTTTTGACCGCCCATTCCACACGATGGCGAGTTATTGGAATATTAGAGATATCCCGAGTGCCAGTAAATGTTACCTCCCTAGGCACATCATCAGTGCAACCTGGGAAGTGTGTATTCATCAGGACCTCAAGGGAGTCCCGACTGTATGTGGTCCAGGATCCGTCTATCTTCCGTATATACGATGGAATAGCTGGTTTAGAGGATAAAATCTTACGTAGCCGACTTGTCTCCGAGGAGTTTTCCACGGCGCTGCAGAAATTCCTCCATGACTGTCTCTTGGCCTTCCTTATAAGATTTTTGAATCCATTTACTGAGGACTTGTAATTGTTCCAAATACCATTACGTTTTGCCTCATTAAAGAGTTTCCTGCTTTCTTTGCGTTTTTCAGCAATCTCCGCATTCCACCATATGGGCATAGCTTTGCCCTTCCTGTCGATTCTTTTACAGGATTCGTTTGTTGCCTCAGTTAAGACACCAGTCAAAGACTCCTCTGCGGAGACGAGCATGGACACACTGTCTATGAGAACCGGGCTCATAGGCAGCTTGTCCTCGAGTACACTCGCATAGATAGACCAGTTGGTCCTTCTTCTATTCGTGTAGGGTTTAGCTGAATCAACTCTAAAGGAGAAATTGAAATCAATATACATGTGATCAGAGAAGGAACAGTTCTTTGAAACGTTCCAATCGCTAATCATATCCGCGAACTTATCACTAATAAGCGTAATATCAAGAACCTCCCTTCTGTTAGTCACAATAAAGGTGGGCTCACTACCCCTATTAACTACTGTTAGTTCATTTTCGACTATGAAGTCCAAAAGCGACTCACCTCGTGGATTGACATCCGAGCTTCCCCAGACGGTATGATGTGCATTAGCATCAGCACATATTATTAGGGGGATGTTGCGCCTGTTGGCATACGACATCGCCTTCCTGGTTGTGGAGTTTGGTGGATTAGCACCCTGATCATGTGCCATGTAGCAGCTCATAAGCCAAACTGTTCTGGTTCTGCATTCTACTGCGACAGTGCAGGTGTCCTTATCGCTAAAATCAGAAAGAATGAAAGCTTTAAGGATGTTTTTGACCATAAAGCAAGCCCTGGTCTTACCTTGATCGGCTGCGTACAGAGTACTATAGCCGTCTAAATTGAGTCCGCAAACCCTATCTCTATGCAACAATGGTTTTTGAATACATATAAGCTTGTCCGTGCCTGAAGCCAATCGGAGGAGAAGGGCAGCTGACGCCGCTTTAGAGTGATGAAGGTTGATTTGTGTAACCTTCATCATAGTTCATCGCTATGGACGACTGTGACGTTGGCATCCTCTGGGTCGTCGTCCGATTCTAGAAGGATGTCCTCATCGTCCGCCACTTCATTCTTGCCAAAGAAGTCACCCACAAGTCCACTGACCGATTGAGTGTCTTCATTGCGGAATCGTCTTCCATATGCTCCGTTGATGCTGTTGCTGTTGTGGTAGTCACCGGAGCTTGAGGCTTCCCTTTGTCATCACCTTTGTAGACTCGGAGGAAGATAGTTCCAAATCCATAGAATATCTTCCCCTGTGTCTTCCGAAGTGACGGCAGAGAGTCACTGTTTATTATAACAGTGGCCTTCCTGGACTCTTCAACAGATTCAGAAACCCTCACTACTTTCCAGTCCTGTGTGGGTAGCTCGGGGTTACTGGTTTGTATAATTTCCTGGATCTCCTTGGGGTCGGGTGGCTCAGCGGGGATCTTGGCAATAGATCTGGGCCTTTGCGGTACATCGGCCAGAGGTATTGCCTCAATCTTAGCGCCCTGCCAAACTTCCCCCAGGGACTCCACGACAGCCTTGTACAGCAGCGCTGAACGCTCATCTGCACACGCTATCAGTTTAATGTTACCTTGATACCAGCCGGCATCTTCACATTGTGGTGGTGGTCCAGGGTTACCCCTTACATTTAGGAACGCCCTACTAAGTGCGACGACAACCAGCTTCCAGTTCTTGGATGAAATGGTGCCGTCACTGGCGTTGCGGTCAATGATCGCCCAAATGAGGTTGTCTTTAGCCACATCTTTGTACGACCTGTTTTGCGGCCGTTGAGGCGTATATTTGGACCGTTTAGTCCCAGGAAGTGTGTCCTCCCCTGACCGTTGCGGTTTAGTTTTAGACAGTTAATTCTGGCAATTCCGGACTTAATCTCAGCAACACCTTGACCCATTTGATTTTGATGCTTTGAGTTAGCACTGTTGTAATTACAATATATGTCTCAGGCTTCAACATGAAATATGGTTGGAACCTTTCTCTTAACCTCTGTTGCTATTCCTGGGATCTGCTTAGCTTATGCAGCCGATTGCTCAGTGTCACAAGAGTTGGTATTAAAAATCCTGTAATAATATTAATATAAATTTATATTTTAAAGAACCAAAATATAAAAATACCATAATTATTGTTGCTTTCTCCTTGAAAAAAGTCCAGGGCCTTTGCACTGTTTTCTTTAATATTTTTCATCATGATGGTATATATTGTTTTCAATTTATTAGCCGCTGTTTGCCTACACATCACCTTCATACCGGTACTTTGAAAAAGATCTACAAGGGATTTCTTTTTCAGAATGGAAAGGGGTAATGAACAATCAATAATTGCATGTAATGTTTGATGAAATATGAAGTCACTTCACCGTTTCCTCTTATCACTCGATGACATCCAACGCACTTAGCACAAGTTGTTTTATCGGAAATCTAACAATAAAAATTTTAAATACAAAGTATGCTTTAATTTAAAAACTTTAAAACCAACTTTTTCTACTTTTGTGTAAAATTTTTCTTTGAAAATTATTTTTTGTGAATTCACACAGGCTTTTTTTTTAGTACCGGTCCTGATTCCTCACTTAATGAGCTCTTTCGTTTACTTCCAGTAGGATTACTGTCGTCTGCGGAAAAATCGGTTTCAGAAACATAATCAGACAATATCTCCTTAAAATAAATTGTATTATTAAAAGTTTACAACAATTATGTTTAATACACACTATTACAATAGTTCACAATTAATGTCTTCCTTTTGCTGGTTAAACTCACACAATAAGAAGAATGCAGAATCATGAAGAATACAAACAGGTTATCAGTTATCAAATCCAAGAACCTCAATAATAATAACAAAAAATTAAAAAAAAACAACTTACATTAAAGAGTATTGCCATAATTTCGCAAAATAAAAAAAATAATCAAAAACAATCAAAAGTAATCTTCGAAAGTAGTCAAATTATTTTTCAATTACTTTTTCTTATTTTTTTAGTAATTTTTATTAATCTTGATTATTTGTTATATGTAATCGTAATGAATTAGTAATCGAGCAAATCTAAAAATAATCGTAATATATTCATTACTTCACCTTTCAAAAAAAAAAAAAAAAAAAAAATAATAATCTAATTACTAATTATTATGATTAGTAATCGTTACTTAACAGGTATGGTTTAAATTTATATTCTTTAAAATATAAATAGTTAAGATTTTAAACTAACACGGAATAGAAATAACAAACGATATTAAATTTTTACTTAAATTGAAAGATAAAACTATGCATAACATAAAATGCAAACCTCTTTGGTTGGAATTTCTCGAAATAATTGCGATAAGAATTAACAAAACCTAATTCGGGTTTTGCCAGTTTAGCTTATGAAGATTTTGGCTTAAACTAAATATTTTCGAAAAAATGCACTTTTTCTCGGAAACCAATTGAAATTTATTTTTCTGTCTTTCGCACAATTGCAGCTACAGACTGGAAAAAAGTGTGTAACAAACTGACGAAAAAAATTGTAATAAGTAAGAGTGCTATATTCCGCTATGCCGAATCTTATATACCCTTCACCATGGTTGGGAAAGAACAGAACTTTATATATACGTATATCTAAATATATGTATATTTACATGTGTTGTACCAATCGCTTAATTGCATTTAATTATTTGCACATTTTTGCGTGCCATTAAATATATTAAGAAACAAACTTAATTATAAAAAAAAAGAGTAATTTTTGGGATTTCAGTATTTTGATTATAACTCAGCTATTTTTTAACCGATTTGACAGACTTATGTAGCGACGTGTTTAAGAAGAAATTTGCCAGTTATTTTGGTTATAAAACTTGGACTCGAGAAGACCTATGGGTTCCGAAAATGTTTAGTTTTGGTCATAACATTTTTGTGTTTGAACCGATTTTACCGAGTTTTTCAGAATATATGTGCTACTAAAAATTTCCGATCTTTTGATATATATGGCGTTACCATAGGTCATATGACAGTCAACAAAATCACAAATCACCACACACAATTTTTGATATTTTTTGTATGGGAGGTACCATGCCCACATTTTGTGGGATGCTGTGTATTAATAACCTTAATGTGTGTACCTAATTTGGAAACTTTGGATCTTGCCGTTCTCCAGATATAGTAATAAAATACAACAACAAGGGATTTTTGGAAAAAATTAGAGGTAATCGTGGTATTTTGCTCATAACTCAGCCATTTTTGGACCGATCTGGCTGAATTTCATTAGCAAGTAATGGTGGACTATATGTGACATAAGTGTAAATTAACCTAGCCGCTATCATGGTTGGAGTCCCCGAAAAACATATATCAGACGGACAGACGGACGGACGGACGGATATCGTTAAATCAACTTCTCTCCTTATAAGGAACCAAAATATATATACTTTATAGGGTCTAAGATCAATATTGTAGAAATTACAAACGGAATGACAAACTTATATATATATACATTTCCTGGGGTCACGAACGTACGTTCGTACGCTTTTGATGTACAAATAATATAGAAAACAAAACTTTTCTTCGCATTTTTTTTGCGATTCATTAGGGTAGTTTTATGTTTAGTGCAAAAGATGGATTTCATCGAGTTTAAGTTTTCAATATAAGAGTTATAAACGTGTGGTCACGAACGTACGCAAAATAGAAGTTAACTTTGGCTGACAGTAGTGAAATGTAAAAATCTGCGCAATGGAACGGAATATTCAAAAGTGATTAATTTATTTTAAAAGTGTATTAATGTAGGTCTCCATCCAGTATTTACAAAATAAAATATCTTTCTTGGTTTTTGTTTAATTGGCTTATTTACCGGTCGCGAACGTACGGATCGCGAACCTACGATTTTTCCATATGTTTTTTTGTTATTATCACCACATATTTTCCCATAAATGTCTTCAAATTTCCTTAGCAAAAAAAACTCAATACTCCTTTTACAATTGATTGTACTGGAGAGATTGTGAAGAAAGAGTGTAAACATAACATGTAAAATAAGTATTTAAAAATGTCTTTAGAAGTAGAAAATACAGAAAAATATAAAATTTTCCAGTTTCCAGCCCAATTTCCTCAAGTAAAACAGCTGAGATATGCTATGAAACCATTCTTTTACAAGAACAAAGACTTTTTTATAATAATAAACAATAAAAGACGATGATAATCCTTTTGCTGGTTAAACTCACACAATAAGAAGAATGCAGAATCATGAAGAATACAAACAGGTTATCAGTTATCAAATCCAAGAACCTCAATAATAATAACAAAAAATTAAAAAAAAACAACTTACATTAAAGAGTATTGCCATAATTTCGCAAAATAAAAAAAATAATCAAAAACAATCAAAAGTAATCTTCGAAAGTAGTCAAATTATTTTTCAATTACTTTTTCTTATTTTTTTAGTAATTTTTATTAATCTTGATTATTTGTTATATGTAATCGTAATGAATTAGTAATCGAGCAAATCTAAAAATAATCGTAATATATTCATTACTTCACCTTACAAAAAAAAAAAAAAAAAAAAAATAATAATCTAATTACTAATTATTATGATTAGTAATCGTTACTTAACAGGTATGGTTTAAATTTATATTCTTTAAAATATAAATAGTTAAGATTTTAAACTAACACGGAATAGAAATAACAAACGATATTAAATTTTTACTTAAATTGAAAGATAAAACTATGCATAACATAAAATGCAAACCTCTTTGGTTGGAATTTCTCGAAATAATTGCGATAAGAATTAACAAAACCTAATTCGGGTTTTGCCAGTTTAGCTTATGAAGATTTTGGCTTAAACTAAATATTTTCGAAAAAATGCACTTTTTCTCGGAAACCAATTGAAATTTATTTTTCTGTCTTTCGCACAATTGCAGCTACAGACTGGAAAAAAGTGTGTAACAAACTGACGAAAAAAATTGTAATAAGTAAGAGTGCTATATTCCGCTATGCCGAATCTTATATACCCTTCACCATGGTTGGGAAAGAACAGAACTTTATATATACGTATATCTAAATATATGTATATTTACATGTGTTGTACCAATCGCTTAATTGCATTTAATTATTTGCACATTTTTGCGTGGCATTAAATATATTAAGAAACAAACTTAATTATAAAAAAAAAGAGTAATTTTTGGGATTTCAGTATTTTGATTATAACTCAGCTATTTTTTAACCGATTTGACAGACTTATGTAGCGACGTGTTTAAGAAGAAATTTGCCAGTTATTTTGGTTATAAAACTTGGACTCGAGAAGACCTATGGGTTCCGAAAATGTTTAGTTTTGGTCATAACATTTTTGTGTTTGAACCGATTTTACCGAGTTTTTCAGAATATATGTGCTACTAAAAATTTCCGATCTTTTGATATATATGGCGTTACCATAGGTCATATGACAGTCAACAAAATCACAAATCACCACACACAATTTTTGATATTTTTTGTATGGGAGGTACCATGCCCACATTTTGTGGGATGCTGTGTATTAATAACCTTAATGTGTGTACCTAATTTGGAAACTTTGGATCTTGCCGTTCTCCAGATATAGTAATAAAATACAACAACAAGGGATTTTTGGAAAAAATTAGAGGTAATCGTGGTATTTTGCTCATAACTCAGCCATTTTTGGACCGATCTGGCTGAATTTCATTAGCAAGTAATGGTGGACTATATGTGACATAAGTGTAAATTAACCTAGCCGCTATCATGGTTGGAGTCCCCGAAAAACATATATCAGACGGACAGACGGACGGACGGACGGATATCGTTAAATCAACTTCTCTCCTTATAAGGAACCAAAATATATATACTTTATAGGGTCTAAGATCAATATTGTAGAAATTACAAACGGAATGACAAACTTATATATATATACATTTCCTGGGGTCACGAACGTACGTTCGTACGCTTTTGATGTACAAATAATATAGAAAACAAAACTTTTCTTCGCATTTTTTTTGCGATTCATTAGGGTAGTTTTATGTTTAGTGCAAAAGATGGATTTCATCGAGTTTAAGTTTTCAATATAAGAGTTATAAACGTGTGGTCACGAACGTACGCAAAATAGAAGTCAACTTTGGCTGACAGTAGTGAAATGTAAAAATCTGCGCAATGGAACGGAATATTCAAAAGTGATTAATTTATTTTAAAAGTGTATTAATGTAGGTCTCCATCCAGTATTTACAAAATAAAATATCTTTCTTGGTTTTTGTTTAATTGGCTTATTTACCGGTCGCGAACGTACGGATCGCGAACCTACGATTTTTCCATATGTTTTTTTGTTATTATCACCACATATTTTCCCATAAATGTCTTCAAATTTCCTTAGCAAAAAAAACTCAATACTCCTTTTACAATTGATTGTACTGGAGAGATTGTGAAGAAAGAGTGTAAACATAACATGTAAAATAAGTATTTAAAAATGTCTTTAGAAGTAGAAAATACAGAAAAATATAAAATTTTCCAGTTTCCAGCCCAATTTCCTCAAGTAAAACAGCTGAGATATGCTATGAAACCATTCTTTTACAAGAACAAAGACTTTTTTATAATAATAAACAATAAAAGACGATGATAATCAACATTTTATTTTTTCATCCTGGTAGACCTTTCTGGACCCATTACCCATTTACACCTGTGGTGAAGGGTATAAAAATGTCAAAACTGTTTTCATATTTTATATCATTTTTACCATTGTTGGCCCACAGCTGCCAAACTGTCGACAATTTAGTAAGGTAATATTTAGAAAAAATTATCCTTATAACAGAATTCAAAATTCCCCAGAACATTATAATGCTTTTTTATAGTATTTTCCAGCTGTAATATCGAAAATTCAAAAAATTTGTATTAATTAGTTCTTGCTTTTTTTATCTTTTGCTACATATTTCATATATTTTCTGAATTTTTTAAGTAAAATACTGCAGGAAAATATAAAAAGGCATATTTCAGTATTATAATGTTTCGAGGAACTTTACTATAAGGAATATTTTTTCTTGAGTTTGCTTTACTGAATTTCCCACGGTTTGCCAGCTATGGGCCAAAAACGGTAAAAATAAAATATAAAAATTGGGCTCCACGAAAAGCCCCCCAATGAAATAACGCCCAAACGAGAAATGAAATATTCCCCAATTTTTTTTTTCCTACATTTTTGGGTGTTATTTCATATGAAAAAACTCCCAATTTTTTTGGGCCGTTTTTCATTTTTTATGGGAATTATTTCATTCTTCATTTGGGGTTTTTAAATTATGAAATAATCTCCAATGAAATAACACCCAACAAATTTTTAAAATTCGGGGCTTGTTTCATAGCGTGTTTAATTTGGGTGTTATTTCATTTTTAATTCGGAGGTTATTTCATTTTTAACACCAAAGTTAAGTATTGAAATCTGGCTTCCCATACTAAAGTTTTTCTGCGTGACGGCCTGCGGCCGTGCTTAGGGGTTTTTTCCTCCAGTAGGAAGCGGCAGGTGGCTTCGCTGAATGAAGTTTTCCTGCGTGCGTCACAAGAATAAAAAAATGTTTTTCAATGATAACTAAGGATTTTCCCTTTTACAGAATGTTGACACCATGCGTAACACTATTCTGGAAAAGTATGGCTTTGTCTCTCATTTGTGAAAAAATATGGCTATATCTCTCATTTCGCAAAATTTTAAATATGACCTTACCTCTCAATGATTGGGCGATAAGACCATAACGGCTTTATCTCCCATTCAATTGAGCAATAAAGCCATTAAGGCCTTACCTCCCATGGTTAAAAAGCACCCCCCCCCCGGTTTAAAGGCCAAACGTAGAAGGCAAATTGTCTTCCGAACTGCAAAAATAGAGCAGGGCTACAAGGATCTACGGGCGGGTAAAATAACTGCAGCAATATTTTTGAACCAAATATATCCTTATTATTAAGAAGACGCCTGCGGGCCTCCACACGATTCATTTTAATAATTTTGCGACTTTGCTGTTGGTCCATATTGACTTCATGAAATCCTTGGTGAAACTGGCTTATTTATGAATTTTGGGCATAATTTCATTTTTGTTGCTGATGGGGTTAATTTCATTGGGGGTTATTTCATTTTCATCATTGGGTGTTATTTCATATGAAATAACATCAAAATATTGGGGGTTGTTTCGTTTTCGTTTTGGGGTTTATTTCATTTATTTTTCGATGTTATTTCATTCACTGCTTTTGGGTGTTATTTCCTATTTTTTGGGGATTATTTCATTGGGGGCTATTTCCTGGGCGTTATTTCATTGGGGGGCTTTTCGTGGAGCCAAAAATTGAAAGTGTTCGCCATTTGAGCTATTTTTATGCACTAAATGCAGTTTTTCGGGGTATTTTGTTTTACACTTTCTTTCACCCTATTCATAATTGATAGCTTAAGTGAGAAAAAAAAAGTTCCGATTGGTTTTCGAGATATACACATAAGAAAATTACATGTTCTTGTGGGAAATAAAGTTTGAGACGAAATTTTTTTGAGGCAAAAAAATCCGAACTGCAGCTAAAATAGCAAAAACCAAACATGGGTTTGCTGGTTACGATATGAGCTTTGAAAAATTCCACATGAGAAAGAGTTTGCACCCGATAACTTGAAAAATTTTGCACAGTTTAATGTTAAATTTAGGTTTTAGTAATATAGAAATAATCACCCTTATTGTCTTTGGCGTTTTTGGTCGTAAATTAGTCGTTTTTTTAAAACGGTACCGTGATTGGCGAATAACGCCAATGAATACGACACTTTTCAAATCTATTACAAAAACGACGTCAAAACAGTACCGTGTTTGGCGTATTTGTCAGTCAAAAGTGTAAAAAATTGTCGTTAAACATTTTGGTCACGACGTTATTAAAATTATTTGAGAAATAATTTCAATGGAAGGAAATAAAATGTAAACATGCTAAAAATTTAATATCATTGAAATATAATTTAGTTTTTATGTGCTTGTGTACCTAACTCTGGTATATATTTTAGGATAAATCTCACAACTGCCGCAAAATTTGCGAAGTATGTAGTAATAATGGAGCAAAAACCTTTTTTGGCAAAGGCCTTCCAAAAAAAAATTTAAGCAAAACCAATATTAAAGAGGAGTGGAACACCGTATCCGAAAATTTATATTGCCATTCCGGAGAGGGTTAGATGAAGCTATAAGCCGATTTAAAATTTAAATTGAAGAAAAAACTCACTCATAACAAAGCTGAAAGCTATGCAACAGGTGGTGGGCGGTTCAAACAAAATACATTTTCATCAGAAGAAGCAGCAATTGATCTATTAGACATGCGTGCTATTGTCGAACATAAATATCCATTTGGAATTAACCCTTCTGCACTCCTTGGGTCAATTTGACCCAATTTTGGTTTTCAAACGCAAAATTTGTCCCTTCTAATATAAGATATGGACGTGAAACTTCAATTTATCCATTACAGGGACAAAAATTATAAATTTAAATGAAAATAATAAAATTTTAGTTTTTCCTTCCCCCTCCAAAAAACACGATTTACACACATTTAATATCCTTTGGGTCAATATGACCCAACATGCGATATTGCAAGTTTAATTCCACTTTAAAATTTGTTTTCTATTGAATTGAGTTCATCTTCATTCAGAATCATCGATCAATAATTTTTTCGGTCAAATAATCAATAGAATAGCTTTTGTTTTTATTATACTTAAATATGAAATGCTGTTAACATTTTATTGTTGGGTCATATTGACCCAAAGGATCATAGGAAGGGCACATATCCAAGGGATGCAGAAGGGTTAAGAGAAAGCGAAGGATTTCACCAGACCCCGAGCCAAATTTAGACACAAAAACTGGCATTACCGAAGTTGAAAGCCCGAGTACTTCACCTGTGATACCTCCGCTTAGAAAAAATCAAAACAAGCGAAACTAGGGCTTTTGGAACAACAAGTAAAACTACAAAAAGAGTTATGCTTAAATTTGAAAAATAAATTATCGGAATCGGAACGTTACACACGGAGAATGCTAAAGAGGAGAAATCGGTTTTTATAAGGCGGAACTCTAAAGCAAAGAGAAAAACAGAAAAACTCATTTAGAAATACGCAAAACCGAACTAGAAATTAAAAAAAAATTTGAACTTGAAGACTTAATAAAAAGGAAAATGTTTTAATTTTTATTTTGTTTTAATTAATATAATTATGTTCATGTAAATAGAACTTCTTACATATATCGATGGTTTTCTTCCGCAATCACGTAACTCGATTTTTTGTTTTAACCGGAAAAGTAATCAGTAAATACCGTCTTACAATTTTGCATTTTTTTTTGTTTGGCGGAATATCGGAATGTTTCCTAATTCTTGGATTATTAAAGAATATATAGCATAAAGTTTCGAATATTTGGTAAAAAGTATTTTGTCTCTCCTGAAAAGAAGTTGTTTTGGAGTTACGGGGTTGCGGAAGAAAACCACAAGTAAAATAATTCAAAAATTTTACTAACAATTTTACTATGCGTATTATTTTTAATTCAAACACTTGTTTGACAGATCTTTAACAGGGTGTTTCAAAATAATTTAATTAAGTGTATTCTTTTACATTGTGATTATTTTACAAAATTTTGCTAGTCGAAAATTTTAGACGGTAACATAAAATGTGAATACGACTGCAACTACGACACCTGTCGTTTTTCGACTACGCCAAACACAATAAGGGTGAATAATATATTGCTAAAAAAGGAAAATAATAGAATAAAATAAACTAAAAGCATTATGAGAAGTGAGAAATTTTTTTATATTACAGAACTTTTTTCCAAAAAAAAAAAGGTTAACATTTTAAGATTTCAAATACTTTCAGAATTCCAAGCGTTTAACCTCCAAAATAGAAACCAAATTGCGTTATATTCTAGGGTCTGGTTTTCAGAGTATGTTTAGCTATCGCTATACCGATGGTTCCTACAGCAGTTCTGGTGCACCATAAATCAGTTCCAGCTCTGTTCTAGTTCAGTTCTACCTTAGTTCTAGTTCAGTTTATTTTTCGTGGGGAACAGACGTGTTTTTTTAGACTCCTGAAAAAAGTCTTTACTCGTGGTTATAGTGTGCCAAAAAATTAAGAAAATTATTATAAAGAAACAAAAATATAAAATTCTTATTAAAAAAATAAAAAACTTTATAAAAATAAAAAATGAATAGTGTTTCTTGCAATACTTGTAATAATACAATTACAACAACTTCATATGTGAAATGTTTCAATTGCAATTCGAATTACCACTTCTCACCTTGCTGCCCTTTAGCTGAATCTACATATTCTAGTATGTATGGAGAGAGAAAAACTAACTGGAAGTGCCAAAAATGTAAACCTCGATCTAAATCCCCCAACAACGTATATCAGGCATTCGTATTTGATGAAACAAATCAACAAAAAACATTAACCCTTCTGCATCCCTTGGATATGTGCCCTTCCTATGATCCTTTGGGTCAATATGACCCAACAATAAAATGTTAACAGCATTTCATATTTAAGTGTAATAAAAACAAAAGCGATTCTATTGATTATTTGACCGAAAAAATTATTGATCGATGATTCTGAATGAAGATGAACTCAATTCAATAGAAAACAAATTTTAAAGTGGAATTAAACTTGCAATATCGCATGTTGGGTCATATTGACCCAAAGGATATTAAATGTGTGTAAATCGTGTTTTTTGGAGGGGGAAGGAAAAACTAAAATTTTATTATTTTCATTTAAATTTATAATTTTTGTCCCTGTAATGGATAAATTGAAGTTTCACGTCCATATCTTATATTAAAAGGGACAAATTTTGCGTTTGAAAACCAAAATTGGGTCAAATTGACCCAAGGAGTGCAGAAGGGTTAAGAGATGCTAATAAAGAAAATATTGGAGAAAACAGAGCGATAATACGCAAAGATTTCTTAGCTCTTAACACCGTCAACTCTAATTTATGTTCGGTACAATCTGATGTCAATGACCTTAAGTCAGATATTAAAGACATAAAAACAAATATAGAACAATTATCAACAATTGTTAACAACTCCCACACCAGTGATGTTAACTTTTATTTTTCGATTACCTTACGGCCCTCTAAAAATTACCGTTTTTAAGAAGAAATTACCCTACGCAAATGTTTCTAATTAAAAAGTTAACAGCAGTATTCTATAACAGTTTATTTATATTTAAATGAGTTTTAATACATATTTACATTTAAAATGCATTTTGAATAAAAATAGGTACATATTCAGTTTATTCAAAATATTTTTATTTAATACGCTTAGCGTAAATACATTTGATAATTATATGTAAAAAATAAAATTATATTGTGTTTAATTCTTTTAATTATAAACAATAAAAGTAAGCAAACATAAAAAGTGTATAATAATTATTGTACTCTCATTTCAATTCATCACATTGAGATATTTGACGTGTTTTTTTTTAAATTGTTGATTTCTTAACAAACAAGTATTTATAAAATTAATAAAACACATAGTAATTTCTTAGCATTTCGTTCATGTTAAGAAATATATGTATTTTTGCATACAAATACCATTATATTTTTTTAATAAATTCATCCGCAAAAAAGGAAAAAACAATGAAAAAATAATTAAATGAAAACTTTAGCGAATCAAATTAAACAAAACATTTGTCCTTCTTCAATATATGTTAATTCTTGTTAAATCAGGTTTAGCACCTTCGTTTTTATTTGGATTTATGATCATATGAAGACGGATTACAAAATTCAAAATGTATGCTATTGAAATTAATATTTGACCTATCACTTACTTTAATAAAAGATTTTGCATGTATAATGCCTTCAAGTGTTGTTGTAGTTAGCCTATTTCTCAGTTTATTTTTGTTTAAATTTATTATTGAAAAAATTCGTTCTACCGTGGCCGAACTATGTGGCAAAGAAAATATATAAATTAAAAATTTTTTTAAAACTGGAAACATTAAGGATTCATCTCATTTTTTAATATTGCAAATATTATTGTAAAATTGTAATATGTCACTTTTATCTATGTTTTTAATTTGTCTCATTATTCGAAATTCATTGTCGATTTCGTTGAATTCATTCTTATGGACAGCTTCTGGGAAATTAATAACTAGAGGAATTATGGAAGGACTTGTCTCGAAGAATTCGGGATTTATTATATCCATTTTTTTTTAAAGTCAAAAGGAAATCTTTTTTTTATTTCCTTAGCACTTCTGATATAAAAATTTTTGCAATGAGTTTTAAATTCGACTAATTTTTGTAAGGAAATATCAACACCCGAGAGACTGGCAATTAAATGGCCACCAAAGTATACTTCGTCTAGCGGAAGATGATATTCATCCTTCTCAAAATCTAAGTTTTGCCACAGTGTGCCTTCCAAATATTTTGCTCTGATAAAATTGCTAAGGATTGTTTTAAAAGCTAAAGATATCCGCTGATATATGATATGTATTTTAGTTTTTTCGCTCTGCATTTCAAGGCTCAAATAAGTAAATAATGGTAGCGCGAATTCCAAAAACTCTAAATATAACTTGTTTAACGGATTTTCAAACCATTCAACTATATGCATGGCCGAGCTTACTTTATTGAAAGTTTCTTCAACCTTAAAAAAACATTTTTAACGCTTTTCACATTCAATTATTGAAATCCATCGGGTAGTGCTCGGATGTACAAGTTTATTTTGCTTTAAATTCCACAACTCTTAAAAAGCAGTTAGCTCAAAAGTTCGTTTTGGACTATCATGCACATAGTTGTATATGTTTCTCATTCCTTTTTCTACTTAGTCTGGTAAGGATTCACATGCATGGGAAGCGACCAAATTAAAACTGTGGCATATACATTTCATACTAAATACCCAATAAAAATTTGTATCATTTTGCGAAGCACTAATGGTACATTTAAAAAAATAAGCGCACAATTATGCGCTACGCAATAAGACATACAGAAATGCAGTAAAGTAAGTGAACGAACTCTCAACAATTTTTATAAAAAAAAAATAAAATTTGAAGTGCTACGGCATTCCCTTACTACGAAGCAGGTTTGTAAGGGAGAACACTAAAAAATAACTGTAAAAAAACATTCAGTGTGTAAAGCTGTTCGTTACATCCAACAATTTTTTTATGCGCTGAATAATGCGCTTTATGTGTCAAAAATGTATTGCTTCAAAGTGGGAACTCGCCATATAAAATTCATGTCTTCTGTAAGCGCAATGGTAAGCGAAACCCTTACATTTCTCCCTTACAAACCTGCTTCGCTCGAAGCACAATTTTTTATTGGGTAGCGTTGGTATCTGCTGCTGGAACCGAGATTTTACCGAATTAAAATTCCCAAACATATTGTTTGCTCCGTCAGCTGCAAAACCAATCATTTGTGTTTTGTAGTTTATTTTATTTTCTTTAAAAAAATTTACGATTACATTGTAAAGATTTTCAGCGGTTGCATCCGTTATCTCAATTAATGTTAAAAATATGTCTTCTGGCTTAAATTCTGAATCATTAAAAACACGTACGACAAGTGCCAATTGTTTCAAATTTCCGACGTCGGTGGACTCGTCAATAATTAGGGAAAAAATGTTACCTTGTAAACGTTTAGTTAAGCATTCATTTTGTTCTTTTCCTATTACATTTTTCACGATCATCGTAGCTTTATATCTTCCACATGACACTTTTTGAATGTCTTTTTCTTTTGCCACGCGCTTAAGTAAAGAACATAGATCAGGTGCCAAGTTAAATGCCAAATTGTGTTTCGCAATAAAACTACCAATAAGCAATTCCGTTTCATGTGTACGCGGTTTTTTCTGCAACATTCCTACTAATGAGCACTGATTTTTGGTAGCCGCTGAAGCCTTATTATGCCGCTCAGGCGACTCCATCAAAATTGCAAACTTTACAATGGTAAAATAATTTACCTTTCTTACTCGTTGTTATGTACGGAAAAATGGATTCCCATGAAGGGCAATAAGTTTGCTTTCTGCGTTCAGCTGGCTTCTTGCTATTTTCTTCATATGATGAATCAGAGTCGGTCGTATCCTAAAATAAATATCAGTTACGACTTAAAAATACATTATACAAATATTAAATTAACTAACCGTCATTTGTACAAAATAACCCAGGAAATGTCAAAAATTAAAAATATAAAAAATCAACTTGATGCTGTCAAGAACACTAGCAAAAGGCAAAACAGTAAACGATTTTTGTTTATTCTTAAAGAGAAGCTAAAATAAGTGATGCCATACTTTTAACTTTTTTATATTTTGCACTTATCAGTGTTACCGAAACATAACCATTGAAAATTCCTTTTTAAAATGTAAAATCATGAAACCTACATACATATTTACCAAAAAATCCAAATTTTTTTAAATTACCGTATTTTGAATGAAATTACCTTGCTACCTTTTGGAGTCCAAAATTACCTTAAAAAAGGGTAATTACCGTACGGTTAATATCACTGTCCCACACACAAATAAGAGACGAAATAACAAATGCACTCTCCACAATCACAACTGCGCTCTCTGGATTGGTAGGCCAAGAAAAAGAACTCTTCGAAAAGATAAACAAAGGGAGCACGAAATAAATGCAATAGACATACGTATAAATAAAATGTAACAGCAGCTTATTGTTAAAAACATTGGAATAAAAAACGTCACAAACAAAGACCTGTCACCATATGAAATAATAAAAACAATTGTATCCTCAGTAGAAGTAGAAATGGGCGAAGCCGATATTAGCAATGCTTATAGACTGAGCTCAGTACTGCTTCGCACACATTGTAAGCAGGCAGTAGACAGTTTATACACAATCTCGCTTACTTCGTGGGCAAGTGGTAGGCGTCTTGCACACAACTTCGCACACATTGTAAGCAGGCAGTAGACGGTCTATACACAATCTCATTATATATATTCATTTTCAATTTATAATTCAATTTCAATTCATTGCCCAATAGGGCCAAGACAATATAATAAGAGAAAATGGATACAACAATAGAAAAGGTTTTTAGTAAATTCATTAATTAAATTTCAACTAATATACGAAGGAAAAAAAATATATAAATCCATTTTTTCCCGGGTGTTCAATGTACATTGAACATGCTCCGGCCTCGAACCAAAACTGCTGGGGCTACTCATCGACACACAGAACTTGCGGTAGCGACTTAATGGCCTCAAAGATTACCATCGTGTTTGGGGCAGTGGCCTCTGCTGCCGTGGTGCTTGTTTACGTTGGTGCAGTTGACGTTGGTGCTGGGAACGAGTCCTTTGCTGCGGTTGTGAGCGAGTCGTACGATGCTGTGTGCGTTGTGACTGTTGGCGTGGCCGGGTGGGTTGCCGCCGTTTGGGTGGTGACGGGTAAGTGCGCACTTGCTGCTGCTGAATCCCAGCTGTGGCCCGGACTACCGCTAACCTCTCCCTCTGCTCCTGCCGAGACGGGATGTGAAGCAGGGTGTGATTCGTCTGTTCGCATCGTCTGCAGGCCTCCTCCGATGTGCAGTAGTTCTGCGAGTGGCTTCGTGCTAAGCAATTAAAGCAATAGCCTAAACCTGACACCACCTCCCGCCTCCGGCATGCGCTTAAATCTTCGACCGGCATGCGCTTAAATCTTCGACAAAATCTAAGGCCGTGATATCCGCGACACAACACGCAATAGAGGACTTCCAAATCCCGTATTTGCTCTTGGCCCTCACGACTTAAACTCCGGTCTGGGTGGCGGTTCGGGCTACGGCTTGGGTGCCCTATCCTGGTGGCGGTAAGACGTGTGTTTGATCTATGACTATAAGAGTGGAAAAAAGTAAAACATTTTGATTAGTGCCTGGATAGATTATTACGGGAAATGGCAATGTCAATATGTTGATTTTGGTTGGGAATTTAGAGATTGATTAGAGTGGCTGGAGGTTAGTGTTCAGGAGTTTAATAATGCGGGATGAAGTATTTAAATTAGTAAGAGTTAACAATGTTGGGTAAATTTGGTATGATTATAAATGATGTTATAAGAATTTTGTACAAATGGGCACTTCGACGTCTGTCTCAACTTGTATCTTCCTTTTTCAACAAGGGAAGGTAGCATAGTTTCACTATGGGTCGTGTAATTACCCCTGTGGCAATCCGTACGTCCGCCGTACGCACATTTTGATCCGAATTGAGGTAAGTGTGTTCGACTCTGCCCAGTCTCCATTCACACGGTGGTAGCAAATCATCCATAACTACCACTAGATCTCCCACCTGTATGTTAGGCCACGAGTCCTTCCATTTATACCGCCTTTGCAGCGCCCTTAGGTACTCATCCTTCCATCTCACCGCGAATCGATGATGCATTGCCTTTATTTCCTCCCATCTGTTTACCACCGACATGCTTCGGAAGTCTTACTCAGGTAGAGCTATTAAAGGCGTTCCTCGCAAAAAATGACCAGGAGTCAATGCGGCGAGGTCAGATGGATCTTCTGATAAGGCAGAGATAGGCCGTGAGTTTAGTACCCCTTCAATTCGGGCCAGAATGGTGGCAAGCTCTTCAAAATTTAGCCTCCTGCTACCGGCCACTCGCTTCAAATGAAATTTGAAAATTTTTCACCGCAGCCTCCCATAAGCCGCCCATATGGGCTACCGTCCTCACAAATACGCCAAAGTCATTTTCCAGCTCTCTACTTGCCCCCAGGAAATTTTTCCCGTTATCCGTTACTACCCATTGGGGTAGTCCTCGCCTCCCAACGAAACGAGCAAAGGCAGTACGAAAGGCTGCAGTCGTCAACTCCGAGCACGGTTCTAAATGGACCGCCTTCGTGCTGAAGCACACAAATACTGCCACATACCCTTTTATTACTGCTTCAGTGCGTAAGGTTGACGACTTGATCTCAAAAGGGCCGGCAAAATCTATACCGGTAACCTGAAAAGGTAAAGATAAATTGCACCTTTCTGGAGGTAAAGGTGCCATTAACTGATAACATGATTGCTGTTTATAAATTATGCAAGTTTTGCAATGACGTATTACCTTTTTCACTCGGGGTTTGAGACGAAAAAAGTAATACTCAGTTTGCACCATTCGGTACATCTGACTTAATTCTGCATGATAGAGAAACTCATGCAGATGGGTTAGGTCAAGATGGCAAAATCGGGAGTTGCCTGGCAATATCATGGGGTACTTTTCATTGTATGGCAGCGACGATTGAACCAGCCTGCCATTTACTCTCAGAACAGAATGTTTATCAAAAAATGGATTAAGGGGGGCTTTTTTTTGATATTGTTCGCGATTCTAGCAAACCTTGATACTCCTCATGAAAATTTACCTTTTGAGCCAAGGCAAGCAATCTTAGCTTGACATGGTTCATTTCCCTTTGAGTTATGTGCTGCGTACTTGGGATTGTTATCTCCGGCCTGAGTTTGGCCGCCATTCTGTTAAAAAATTTAAAGATGTATGCCACCACACGAAGAGCCCTTGTATAAGATGAAAATCTATTGAGGATATCATCCTTCGGTTGCACCTCTGCAAGCAGCGTATGAATTTCTACTGGATTTTCGACCACTTTTAAAAGCTTTCGCTTGGGCCATTCCTAAGTGGGTTTATGCAACCATGGAGGTCCATACCACCACTGCATGTGGTTCACCAGATCCTGCGATTTGCAGCCACGTGTCCCTAGGTCTGCGGGGTTCGTATGCGTTGGCACATGCCGCCAGGTGGCGTCGGGAACCAAACGGTGAATCTGAGCAATTCGATTTGCTACGTATGTCTCCCATGTTGACGGTGGTTTTGAAAGCCAGTCCAGTACGATTGATGAATCAGTCCACAAATTATCAGTGAAATTAAGTGCGGTTTGAACGTACTTCACCAGATTCGCTTATAACACTGCACCGTTGAGCTCCAAGCGTGGTAAACAGACTGTTTGAATGGGAGCAACTCTGGACTTTGCAATCAGTAAATTGACAAAGGTGTTGTGGGACTCAGTTTGGCATCGAATGTATACTGTGGCACAGTATGCTGCCTTTGACGCATCACAGAAACCATGAATTTGTACTGTGTCCTCAGGGGTGTACTGAATCCATCGATTAATGGAAATGTCTTCAATTTTCGAGAGATCTGCCGCCAGCTCATTCCAGCTTTGCATGGATTCTGCAGAAATTTCCTCATCTCAATCCAATCCTTCTAGCCATAATCGCTGCATAAGAATTTTTGTCTTGATGACTATGGGGGAAAGCCATCCTGCTGGATCAGCCACTGAAGACAAAATCTGCCTTTTTGTTAATTTTGTAAACGTTTCCACAGGCGCAAAACTATAAGTGAATTCATCAGCGAGTACATTCCACTTAATCCCAAGAGTCATGGTGGAACTTGCCTCGTGAAACCTAAGAAAATTCGAATCATATAAATCTTCAGCCGGTAAACCTGAAAGTAAATCATCAATATTAGCTGTTATCTTTTTTAAAGGGAATCCAGCGGATTTCAACACTCTGATTAGTTGTCTTAGTGTCAAAAGAGTTTCTTCAATAGTGTAACCTCCTGCTAATTTGTCGTCTACATAAGTTTGGCTGAATTGACGCAGCTTTTGGGGACGTAACTTCACATTCAGAGGCCAGTTGCAGCAGGGTGCGAATGGCCAGGTACGGGACACAATTTACGCCGAAAGTTACGGTTTTTAACTGGTAATCCTTAATTGGGTCATCAGTCTGATTTTGAAATACAATTCTCTGGTACTTTCTATCCTCCGGGTGAACCCAAATCTGCCGGTACATTTTTTGTATATCGCCACTAAAAACGTAACGATATTTTCTCCAATTTAAAATGACTGTTATTAAGTCGTTCTGAAGCGTTGGCCCAGTGTTAAGTACGTCATTCAGAGCTACCTGTGACTTAGTTTTTCTGGAGGCATTAAATACCACCCTTACCTTTGTTGTTTTATGTTCAGGCCTCACTACTCCATGATGGGGTAAGTAAAAGGATTCATATTTTCCGTCAGATATAATTTCCCGTGAGGCTGTTTCCTCCATGCGTCCCAGCGTTAAATATTCCTCTAGCACAGCCTTGTATTGGGACTTAAGTTCGGGTTTTTTACTAAGGGTTTGTTCTATCCTTGCATTCTGAGCCAGGGCGATAAAGCGGGATGATCCTAGATGGATTTTGTCAGGAAATTCCGACTTAAATGGTAATCTTACCATGAACCTACCATCTTCAACCCTTGTGGTTGTTTCCTTATAAAATTTTTCACATATTTCTTCTTCTACCGATTGCGGGCGATCTGTCGGTATTTCTTGTTCCTCCCAAAACCTTTTCAAAAGCGCACTTAGTTCCACATTCTCAGATTGCACAACTGATGTGGTAAAAGTGTGAGCTAGTTGGCCCTGCATGGGACCACTTAACACCCAGCCAAATACGGTATTATAAGCGGATGCTTGACCGCAGACACCCTTTTTGATACCCTCCAAGTTAATAAACCGGTCGTAATCGTTGCCTAGAATTAAGTCTATTTGCGCAGATTCATTAAATGTGGGATCCGCTAGATCAAGCTTATCCAGTTCATTGCATATAGGCGCCTTAAAGGAATTGGTTGGGAGTAGCTCAGTAACTTTTGGTAACACTATTGCTTTTATTAATATTCGGCTATCTGTTCTTTTTGCGTACAGCGTTAGCTCGCATTCTTTGGACGCAGTTTGTTTTTGACCCCCTATCCCTATGATTTCGTAGTGAGCTTTTTCATATGGCAGTTGAAGACGGCTTCTGACCTTTTCTGTTAAAAAAGTTCGCTGAGACCCCGGGTCAATAAGAGCTCTTATTGTAAATTTGTCCCCTCTGTGCTCTATTTGCATCAATGTAGTCCGCAATAAAATGCTTTCATCGCCTGCCGAGCAATTGGACTGTACCCTTTTGGATGTGGTAGGCCGCTCAGCCTGACGGTCATCTTCAACCTTTCGCGCCGTATTAGGGGAAGAGTTTAGGGATTCGTTTCGTTTTGTCGAACTATTTACCTTTTGAGACTCCTGAGCGGAACTTGGAGCTCCCTTAGCCATGTGCAATAGTGTATGATGTGTTTTCTAGCAGACCAGACAGGTATACTTACTTTTGCAATTTGCCTTGAGGTGAGAAGTCCCCAAACAATTATTACAAAATTGATTTTGAAATACGTAGTCCACTCTCTGTTGAACCGTGAAAGAGCGGAATTTAGGGCAGTTCCTTAAACTGTGGTCTTCTTTGCACAATTTGCAATTCAAATTAACAGTTTCTTGGGAAACATACGTCTGCACGGCTGACTGTGACTTGTGCGATAGGGTAAAATAGTCCTTAGAATTTTGTATACTCTTAAGTCGCTCTACTGCTTCATACCTCTCTACCAAAAATTGCGACATTTGACTCCATTTTGGCAGCTCCAGGGGGGACCTGAGCGGTTGCTCCCATAACGCAAAAGTTGCGTCTGGTAATTTTGTAGATATCAACCTTATAAGAATTGGATCCCAGCTGTCTACCTCAACACCAAGAGTTCTGAGGGTGGCCAGCAAGTCATTGACGGCAGACTGTATTCTTTGAATTGCCTCGCTATCTTCTTTGGTCCTTGCTGGGATATCAAAAACCAATTTTATCTGGTTATCTACCAGTACGCGTTTATTTTCATATCTTATTTTCAGGGCATTCCAAGCCAACTCAAAATTTTCATGCGCAAGGGTATATCTTTTTACTATGGCCCCAGCCTCACCTCTGGTTTTGTTTCGTAGATGATAAAGTTTTACTACGGGAGATAATCAAGAGTGATTTATGTATACCGCAGTAAACATGTCTCTGAATGAGGACCATTGTTCATAACTGCCTTTGAAAATCGCCGTGTCACATGGCGGTAATTTAATAAAATTATCCATTGTATTGGGCATCATGTTAGGTTCTGGGTGGGCATATCTTGACGTTGACTGGCAAGCTGAGTTTGAAGACGACTCTATTCGACTGATCTTTAAAAATTCACTAATTTGTGAATAGCACTGTTCATATATTCCCGAACAAGTGGCATAATCGTCCCTGGCCTGTGTTTTGAATTCCACTCCAACTGAGGCATCTTGAGTTACCATGACCCTTCGGTAAGAGTCCTTTAAGTTCTCCCACTCTGCGTCCAGCTCCTCTAACAGTACCTCTAGTGTCGACTTATTATGATCATCCTGTAGTGTACTAATGTTCAAGCTTTCCCCGAACTGGTGCAGATTCCCACAGACGAAGAGGAACTGCTCCTTGTAGAGTGTATTAAAAGCCGAATCAGAGCCTCCGTTTACGTTCGGCATGATTTTAACGAAAAAATAACTGTATTAAATTTTACAAGTGTTCTAATAGTCAACTACTAGTCCTCTAATAACAGGCTACCCTTAGCATTCCCTATTATGTATAGGAACATAATAAGTCTCGGTTAACCAAAAAACGGGGTGTCTAACTTGTAGGGTATGAATCGTTCAGTTTAAACATAAACCAGACTTTCCAATACGTTTCCAAATGAGATTATTTGGCAAGGAAGGATTATTTGGCAAGGAAAAAAAAAAGAATAATAAAAAAAATGCAAATGCTAGTGAATGATGCTACCCTCAGGTGTAGGGGTAACTTTGACTCACTATTCGAGTGAGCCTATTGTTGCAAATGAGTTAGGGGTGTAGGGTAACTAAGGATTAGTTAAAACAACAAACTGAACCTATAAAAGTGAATACACCTAAAGTTTGTTTTTGCATTTAATTTTTAATGTTACGCTATTGTATTAACTTCTCACACTTCCCGTGTGAAATGACGAATTATATCCATATTCACTCGCGATATTAAATATTCTCAAATTCCGGAAGTTTTACTTTCAAATATACGTTGGGTAGATACCACTGAGGGTCTATCGAATTCAAGAACTTCCAAAATTAGTTTGCTCTTGGGCAATTTAATTTTTATTGAAATTATTAACTTTGATTAAAGTTTAGAATATTAACATGGAACGTTAAATTTTATGTAACAAAGGTTTTGAAAACAAGTAAATTTAATTTAAATTTACCTATTTTTATTCGATATGAGTATTAATTTAAATTTTTTATGGTAAAGTTAAATTTTATTCACAATATCATTATATTTACGAATATTAATATTCTATTTTATATGTGACAATTAAATTTTATATAAAAATTATTTTTCCTTTCAATTTGAGAATGTTAATATTCTATTTTATTTGGGGAAAATTAAAGTGTATTATTCCTATTCAATTTAATAATTAACGTTGGAAATTCTAAATTTTATTTTAAGATTTCAAATCTTCATTAAATTCAAGTTTTAAATTTAACGTTTATTAAAATTCAAATTAAAAAGCAAATTTTATGCCACATCCTACCCTTATTCACTTCAAACATACCACTACTCCGTTTCATATAGGAAAATTAAATTCCATTCAGATTCGTACCCAACTTATTTTTCAATAATCTATCCTATATTGGAAATCAAATTCCATCTAAATTCAGTGAATTAACATCAACCCAATTCCCGGGGAAACTTCAAAACTATTCAATTTACAATGTTACTTCAATATAGCCTAAGAATCCAGTCCGAAAAATTAAATCATAACATTTTCCTGTTTTATCAATATTTTATTTTCTTTTCTTTCATTAAATTCCGCTAGAATAATACATATGTAGATAATTTGACCCTTATGGAATGACTCTGTATTCTATTTAGTACAAATTATAGGTAAAATAGACATTAAACTTCCAAATTTTTATTTAAATTGTATATCATCTATTTTTATCAACTTCAATTATCATACATACATAGATGAATTGTAACCAAGTGAAATTTTCAATTGTTCATTGTGGAACCGATTGAATTTTCGAACTCAATTCAACTTTCCACCAATAGGGTAACATTCCAATTTAACTTAATCTTTTAACTTAATTTTATTAAATTTCATACAATGAGTGAATCCAATTTCAATTCCCAAGTTTGGCAGTTCTTTTTTTTACCTCCAATGCTTTTGTTCGCCAAATTGATTCACTTTTCAATACCCCGAATCCGCTTCCTCAGTACGATTACAAAAACAGTTTTTCAGGACAGTGTCAATCATGCGTAATGTGTTAACGACCAGAAAACCCCGTTGTTATAATCACAATATCTGCCTTTTTTATTAAGTTATCTGTCTTTTTCTTAAAATGAACATAGGCTGTTTTTCATTTTATATGACGATATGTATTTTTGATAAAAAGTATAATTTTCATTGGATAAAGCTATAAATCTACATATTATTATTTTTTGTAATTTGCAATTATAGTAAAAACGAAAAAGTAAGCCTATGTTCACACCTATTAAATATTTAACGTCCTACTCGTAACCCCTACTTTTATTAAAAGTTTATTTGCTGGTAACGATTAACTTTAATAAAATGTATATATACAAATTCATTTAATAACCCTTATAAACTAGAATAATTCATTGATCGTATGCAATAACACATATAGGCCAATAATAAAATATGAATCAAAATTTATTAAATTAAGTTTGTACAATTTAAAAAAAAAGTATTAAACTTTATAAGACATAGGCTGAGCTCGAATACATCCTAATACCTTGCAGACAACGTAAAAAATGTACCAGAGTTTTACAATGCTTAGTTGGCTTATTGTAAACTCGTTGATAACTTGCTCTGTTTTGGAGCTCATCCATACTTTCTGCAAGTTCTGCGGCTCATATACCATTGCCTTTATAAAACCATGTTTCAAAATACAGTATCAAAGAATCCCACGGTTCTACGATTCTTACAACATCTTCTTTTAAGAAGTCCATCTTGTATAAGAAACACCTAATACAGAACAGAATTCCTTAAGTTCTTTAAGGACTATGTGAAAAAACTTTAAATATTTTTTATATAAAAAATGACCTGGAGCTTAAAATTAAAAACAATCAAAATATTATTGATAAAGGTCAATTAGAACTGAATTATAACCACAAAGAACCTTAATATTTTATGCATTGCTAAGTAAGATTAAGTGCCTGTTCATCTATTTCTGAACGAAGACTTCGTTTGCTTAACTTACATTTAAAACGAAATCAAATTATACAATATTGTCTTTGTTTTACAAGTAATTTAAGCGAACGAAGTCTACGTTCGACATCGATGATAGCCTATAAGCTTGTTGCCAATCCGATCAAATTGTGTATAGAGCAATTCCATATGAAAGCGATCACCTTTTGGACGACCCCTCTCCGATTTTAAAATAAATAGTCTCAATCGATTGCCCAGCAAAAAATAATGTACCTACATATTTTTTTTTTTTTTTTTTTATAGTGACTGGTTTGGTGGTGGTGTACACCACTGTCATGTGAAAAATTGAAGAATTCTTCATAAGGGACCTCATTGAAAGTTGTTTTAAAAAAAAACTACTAAAGCGATCGCAACGAGTGATAGCTCGTTGGAAAGGTATTGAATCAGGCTTTAATCGAGAAGTAAAATTTTCCTAATTTTTCTTAGAAATTTACCTTTAAATTTTCCCATGAAAATTAAATTTTCCGATTTTCCACAGAAGCTCCTAAATTTTCCGGCTAATTTTTTTTTTGTGGATTCCTCATAATTTTTGCTTTAAGAATCAGCAATAAAAAAATGGGCCCCGACTCCTTGTTTGGACAGGAGAAGAGCATTTAAGAGACCACCTTGTTAAAAATACATTTTAAAAATTATTTTACAGTTAAAAATACATTTATGAAGAAAAAATCAATTTTTTTTTAAGAGCCCCAAGTTGAGTGTGTAGTGAATATGGTCTGCCTGCCTTCACAAGATCGGCCATAAATCCATGGATAATAGCAGCAGTGGCATGTAATGGCACACCAAACCCGACTGAGGCTACAGGTCATAAAATGTTTTGTAAATTTTTTAAATTACCAGGTAATAAATATTTCGCCTAAAATGACACGTGCAGAAACAAGTCATAAAACACGGATTTTCCATAAATATGGCGAAATATTTATTACCTGGTAATTTAAAAAATTTGTAAAACATTTTATGACCTGTGGTCGGCTTATTGGCAGTAACCAATTAAGTCCCTCTTTAAAAAACATTTTATGACCAGTAGTTCACGCAAATTTTCCTATTAAAGAAAAGCAAATATCGCTTATTTTTTTTTAGCCTATTTTTTACCAAAAAATAAATATAAATACTTCACACACTCTGAGTCAAATTTCAGTTGAATACTAAACGTGAAAGTGTTAAAGTGTTTTTTTTTTGTAAAGTAAAGAGTGAAGCTGTAAAGACAATTTATTTAAATTGTATATCATTTAAATTGTATATCATCTATTTTTATCAACTTCAATTATCATACATACATAGATGAATTGTAACCAAGTGAAATTTTCAATTGTTCATTGTGGAACCGATTGAATTTTCGAACTCAATTCAACTTTCCACCAATAGGGTAACATTCCAATTTAACTTAATCTTTTAACTTAATTTTATTAAATTTCATACAATGAGTGAATCCAATTTCAATTCCCAAGTTTGGCAGTTCTTTTTTTTACCTCCAATGCTTTTGTTCGCCAAATTGATTCACTTTTCAATACCCCGAATCCGCTTCCTCAGTACGATTACAAAAACAGTTTTTCAGGACAGTGTCAATCATGCGTAATGTGTTAACGACCAGAAAACCCCGTTGTTATAATCACAATATCTGCCTTTTTATTAAGTTATCTGTCTTTTTCTTAAAATGCACATAGGCTGTTTTTCATTTTATATGACGATATGTATTTTTGATAAAAAGTATAATTTTCATTGGATAAAGCTATAAATCTACATATTATTATTTTTTGTAATTTGCAATTATAGTAAAAACGAAAAAGTAAGCCTATGTTCACACCTATTAAATATTTAACGTCCTACACGTAACCCCTACTTTTATTAAAAGTTTATTTGCTGGTAACGATTAACTTTAATAAAATGTATATATACAAATTCATTTAATAACCCTTATAAACTAGAATAATTCATTGATCGTATGCAATAACACATATAGGCCAATAATAAAATATGAATCAAAATTTATTAAATTAAGTTTGTACAATTTAAAAAAAAAGTATTAAACTTTATAAGACATAGGCTGAGCTCGAATACATCCTAATACCTTGCAGACAAAGTAAAAAATGTACCAGAGTTTTACAATGCTTAGTTGGCTTATTGTAAACTCGTTGATAACTTGCTCTGTTTTGGAGCTCATCCATACTTTCTGCAAGTTCTGCGGCTCATATACCATTGCCTTTATAAAACCATGTTTCAAAATACAGTATCAAAGAATCCCACGGTTCTACGATTCTTACAACATCTTCTTTTAAGAAGTCCATCTTGTATAAGAAACACCTAATACAGAACAGAATTCCTTAAGTTCTTTAAGGACTATGTGAAAAAACTTTAAATATTTTTTATATAAAAAATGACCTGGAGCTTAAAATTAAAAACAATCAAAATATTATTGATAAAGGTCAATTAGAACTGAATTATAACCACAAAGAACCTTAATATTTTATGCATTGCTAAGTAAGATTAAGTGCCTGTTCATCTATTTCTGAACGAAGACTTCGTTTGCTTAACTTACATTTAAAACGAAATCAAATTATACAATATTGTCTTTGTTTTACAAGTAATTTAAGCGAACGAAGTCTACGTTCGACATCGATGATAGCCTATAAGCTTGTTGCCAATCCGATCAAATTGTGTATAGAGCAATTCCATATGAAAGCGATCACCTTTTGGACGACCCCTCTCCGATTTTAAAATAAATAGTCTCAATCGATTGCCCAGCAAAAAATAATGTCACTACATCTTTTTTTTTTTTTTTTTTTATAGTGACTGGTTTGGTGGTGGTGTACACCACTGTCATGTGAAAAATTGAAGAATTCTTCATAAGGGACCTCATTGAAAGTTGTTTTAAAAAAAAACTACTAAAGCGATCGCAACGAGTGATAGCTCGTTGGAAAGGTATTGAATCAGGCTTTAATCGAGAAGTAAAATTTTCCTAATTTTTCTTAGAAATTTACCTTTAAATTTTCCCATGAAAATTAAATTTTCCGATTTTCCACAGAAGCTCCTAAATTTTCCGGCTAATTTTTTTTTTGTGGATTCCTCATAATTTTTGCTTTAAGAATCAGCAATAAAAAAATGGGCCCCGACTCCTTGTTTGGACAGGAGAAGAGCATTTAAGAGACCACCTTGTTAAAAATACATTTTAAAAATTATTTTACAGTTAAAAATACATTTATGAAGAAAAAATCAATTTTTTTTAAGAGCCCCTAGTTGAGTGTGTAGTGAATATGGTCTGCCTGCCTTCACAAGATCGGCCATAAATCCATGGATAATAGCAGCAGTGGCATGTAATGGCACACCAAACCCGACTGAGGCTACAGGTCATAGAATGTTTTGTAAATTTTTTAAATTACCAGGTAATAAATATTTCGCCTAAAATGACACGTGCAGAAACAAGTCATAAAACACGGATTTTCCATAAATATGGCGAAATATTTATTACCTGGTAATTTAAAAAATTTGTAAAACATTTTATGACCTGTGGTCGGCTTATTGGCAGTAACCAATTAAGTCCCTCTTTAAAAAACATTTTATGACCAGTAGTTCACGCAAATTTTCCTATTAAAGAAAAGCAAATATCGCTTATTTTTTTTAGCCTATTTTTTACCAAAAAATAAATATAAATACTTCACACACTCTGAGTCAAATTTCAGTTGAATACTAAACGTGAAAGTGTTAAAGTGTTTTTTTTTTTGTAAAGTAAAGAGTGAAGCTGTAAAGACAATTTATTTAAATTGTATATCATTTAAATTGTATATCATCTATTTTTATCAACTTCAATTATCATACATACATAGATGAATTGTAACCAAGTGAAATTTTCAATTGTTCATTGTGGAACCGATTGAATTTTCGAACTCAATTCAACTTTCCACCAATAGGGTAACATTCCAATTTAACTTAATCTTTTAACTTAATTTTATTAAATTTCATACAATGAGTGAATCCAATTTCAATTCCCAAGTTTGGCAGTTCTTTTTTTTACCTCCAATGCTTTTGTTCGCCAAATTGATTCACTTTTCAATACCCCGAATCCGCTTCCTCAGTACGATTACAAAAACAGTTTTTCAGGACAGTGTCAATCATGCGTAATGTGTTAACGACCAGAAAACCCCGTTGTTATAATCACAATATCTGCCTTTTTATTAAGTTATCTGTCTTTTTCTTAAAATGCACATAGGCTGTTTTTCATTTTATATGACGATATGTATTTTTGATAAAAAGTATAATTTTCATTGGATAAAGCTATAAATCTACATATTATTATTTTTTGTAATTTGCAATTATAGTAAAAACGAAAAAGTAAGCCTATGTTCACACCTATTAAATATTTAACGTCCTACACGTAACCCCTACTTTTATTAAAAGTTTATTTGCTGGTAACGATTAACTTTAATAAAATGTATATATACAAATTCATTTAATAACCCTTATAAACTAGAATAATTCATTGATCGTATGCAATAACACATATAGGCCAATAATAAAATATGAATCAAAATTTATTAAATTAAGTTTGTACAATTTAAAAAAAAAGTATTAAACTTTATAAGACATAGGCTGAGCTCGAATACATCCTAATACCTTGCAGACAACGTAAAAAATGTACCAGAGTTTTACAATGCTTAGTTGGCTTATTGTAAACTCGTTGATAACTTGCTCTGTTTTGGAGCTCATCCATACTTTCTGCAAGTTCTGCGGCTCTTATACCATTGCCTTTATAAAACCATGTTTCAAAATACAGTATCAAAGAATCCCACGGTTCTACGATTCTTACAACATCTTCTTTTAAGAAGTCCATCTTGTATAAGAAACACCTAATACAGAACAGAATTCCTTAAGTTCTTTAAGGACTATGTGAAAAAACTTTAAATATTTTTTATATAAAAAAAGACCTGGAGCTTAAAATTAAAAACAATCAAAATATTATTGATAAAGGTCAATTAGAACTGAATTATAACCACAAAGAACCTTAATATTTTATGCATTGCTAAGTAAGATTAAGTGCCTGTTCATCTATTTCTGAACGAAGACTTCGTTTGCTTAACTTACATTTAAAACGAAATCAAATTATACAATATTGTCTTTGTTTTACAAGTAATTTAAGCGAACGAAGTCTACGTTCGACATCGATGATAGCCTATAAGCTTGTTGCCAATCCGATCAAATTGTGTATAGAGCAATTCCATATGAAAGCGATCACCTTTTGGACGACCCCTCTCCGATTTTAAAATAAATAGTCTCAATCGATTGCCCAGCAAAAAATAATGTACCTACATATTTTTTTTTTTTTTTTTTTATAGTGACTGGTTTGGTGGTGGTGTACACCACTGTCATGTGAAAAATTGAAGAATTCTTCATAAGGGACCTCATTGAAAGTTGTTTTAAAAAAAAACTACTAAAGCGATCGCAACGAGTGATAGCTCGTTGGAAAGGTATTGAATCAGGCTTTAATCGAGAAGTAAAATTTTCCTAATTTTTCTTAGAAATTTACCTTTAAATTTTCCCATGAAAATTAAATTTTCCGATTTTCCACAGAAGCTCCTAAATTTTCCGGCTAATTTTTTTTTTGTGGATTCCTCATAATTTTTGCTTTAAGAATCAGCAATAAAAAAATGGGCCCCGACTCCTTGTTTGGACAGGAGAAGAGCATTTAAGAGACCACCTTGTTAAAAATACATTTTAAAAATTATTTTACAGTTAAAAATACATTTATGAAGAAAAAATCAATTTTTTTTTAAGAGCCCCAAGTTGAGTGTGTAGTGAATATGGTCTGCCTGCCTTCACAAGATCGGCCATAAATCCATGGATAATAGCAGCAGTGGCATGTAATGGCACACCAAACCCGACTGAGGCTACAGGTCATAAAATGTTTTGTAAATTTTTTAAATTACCAGGTAATAAATATTTCGCCTAAAATGACACGTGCAGAAACAAGTCATAAAACACGGATTTTCCATAAATATGGCGAAATATTTATTACCTGGTAATTTAAAAAATTTGTAAAACATTTTATGACCTGTGGTCGGCTTATTGGCAGTAACCAATTAAGTCCCTCTTTAAAAAACATTTTATGACCAGTAGTTCACGCAAATTTTCCTATTAAAGAAAAGCAAATATCGCTTATTTTTTTTAGCCTATTTTTTACCAAAAAATAAATATAAATACTTCACACACTCTGAGTCAAATTTCAGTTGAATACTAAACGTGAAAGTGTTAAAGTGTTTTTTTTTTGTAAAGTAAAGAGTGAAGCTGTAAAGACAATTTATTTAAATTGTATATCATTTAAATTGTATATCATCTATTTTTATCAACTTCAATTATCATACATACATAGATGAATTGTAACCAAGTGAAATTTTCAATTGTTCATTGTGGAACCGATTGAATTTTCGAACTCAATTCAACTTTCCACCAATAGGGTAACATTCCAATTTAACTTAATCTTTTAACTTAATTTTATTAAATTTCATACAATGAGTGAATCCAATTTCAATTCCCAAGTTTGGCAGTTCTTTTTTTTACCTCCAATGCTTTTGTTCGCCAAATTGATTCACTTTTCAATACCCCGAATCCGCTTCCTCAGTACGATTACAAAAACAGTTTTTCAGGACAGTGTCAATCATGCGTAATGTGTTAACGACCAGAAAACCCCGTTGTTATAATCACAATATCTGCCTTTTTATTAAGTTATCTGTCTTTTTCTTAAAATGCACATAGGCTGTTTTTCATTTTATATGACGATATGTATTTTTGATAAAAAGTATAATTTTCATTGGATAAAGCTATAAATCTACATATTATTATTTTTTGTAATTTGCAATTATAGTAAAAACGAAAAAGTAAGCCTATGTTCACACCTATTAAATATTTAACGTCCTACACGTAACCCCTACTTTTATTAAAAGTTTATTTGCTGGTAACGATTAACTTTAATAAAATGTATATATACAAATTCATTTAATAACCCTTATAAACTAGAATAATTCATTGATCGTATGCAATAACACATATAGGCCAATAATAAAATATGAATCAAAATTTATTAAATTAAGTTTGTACAATTTAAAAAAAAAGTATTAAACTTTATAAGACATAGGCTGAGCTCGAATACATCCTAATACCTTGCAGACAACGTAAAAAATGTACCAGAGTTTTACAATGCTTAGTTGGCTTATTGTAAACTCGTTGATAACTTGCTCTGTTTTGGAGCTCATCCATACTTTCTGCAAGTTCTGCGGCTCATATACCATTGCCTTTATAAAACCATGTTTCAAAATACAGTATCAAAGAATCCCACGGTTCTACGATTCTTACAACATCTTCTTTTAAGAAGTCCATCTTGTATAAGAAACACCTAATACAGAACAGAATTCCTTAAGTTCTTTAAGGACTATGTGAAAAAACTTTAAATATTTTTTATATAAAAAATGACCTGGAGCTTAAAATTAAAAACAATCAAAATATTATTGATAAAGGTCAATTAGAACTGAATTATAACCACAAAGAACCTTAATATTTTATGCATTGCTAAGTAAGATTAAGTGCCTGTTCATCTATTTCTGAACGAAGACTTCGTTTGCTTAACTTACATTTAAAACGAAATCAAATTATACAATATTGTCTTTGTTTTACAAGTAATTTAAGCGAACGAAGTCTACGTTCGACATCGATGATAGCCTATAAGCTTGTTGCCAATCCGATCAAATTGTGTATAGAGCAATTCCATATGAAAGCGATCACCTTTTGGACGACCCCTCTCCGATTTTAAAATAAATAGTCTCAATCGATTGCCCAGCAAAAAATAATGTACCTACATATTTTTTTTTTTTTTTTTTTATAGTGACTGGTTTGGTGGTGGTGTACACCACTGTCATGTGAAAAATTGAAGAATTCTTCATAAGGGACCTCATTGAAAGTTGTTTTAAAAAAAAACTACTAAAGCGATCGCAACGAGTGATAGCTCGTTGGAAAGGTATTGAATCAGGCTTTAATCGAGAAGTAAAATTTTCCTAATTTTTCTTAGAAATTTACCTTTAAATTTTCCCATGAAAATTAAATTTTCCGATTTTCCACAGAAGCTCCTAAATTTTCCGGCTAATTTTTTTTTTGTGGATTCCTCATAATTTTTGCTTTAAGAATCAGCAATAAAAAAATGGGCCCCGACTCCTTGTTTGGACAGGAGAAGAGCATTTAAGAGACCACCTTGTTAAAAATACATTTTAAAAATTATTTTACAGTTAAAAATACATTTATGAAGAAAAAATCAATTTTTTTTAAGAGCCCCTAGTTGAGTGTGTAGTGAATATGGTCTGCCTGCCTTCACAAGATCGGCCATAAATCCATGGATAATAGCAGCAGTGGCATGTAATGGCACACCAAACCCGACTGAGGCTACAGGTCATAAAATGTTTTGTAAATTTTTTAAATTACCAGGTAATAAATATTTCGCCTAAAATGACACGTGCAGAAACAAGTCATAAAACACGGATTTTCCATAAATATGGCGAAATATTTATTACCTGGTAATTTAAAAAATTTGTAAAACATTTTATGACCTGTGGTCGGCTTATTGGCAGTAACCAATTAAGTCCCTCTTTAAAAAACATTTTATGACCAGTAGTTCACGCAAATTTTCCTATTAAAGAAAAGCAAATATCGCTTATTTTTTTTAGCCTATTTTTTACCAAAAAATAAATATAAATACTTCACACACTCTGAGTCAAATTTCAGTTGAATACTAAACGTGAAAGTGTTAAAGTGTTTTTTTTTTTGTAAAGTAAAGAGTGAAGCTGTAAAGACAATTTATTTAAATTGTATATCATTTAAATTGTATATCATCTATTTTTATCAACTTCAATTATCATACATACATAGATGAATTGTAACCAAGTGAAATTTTCAATTGTTCATTGTGGAACCGATTGAATTTTCGAACTCAATTCAACTTTCCACCAATAGGGTAACATTCCAATTTAACTTAATCTTTTAACTTAATTTTATTAAATTTCATACAATGAGTGAATCCAATTTCAATTCCCAAGTTTGGCAGTTCTTTTTTTTACCTCCAATGCTTTTGTTCGCCAAATTGATTCACTTTTCAATACCCCGAATCCGCTTCCTCAGTACGATTACAAAAACAGTTTTTCAGGACAGTGTCAATCATGCGTAATGTGTTAACGACCAGAAAACCCCGTTGTTATAATCACAATATCTGCCTTTTTATTAAGTTATCTGTCTTTTTCTTAAAATGCACATAGGCTGTTTTTCATTTTATATGACGATATGTATTTTTGATAAAAAGTATAATTTTCATTGGATAAAGCTATAAATCTACATATTATTATTTTTTGTAATTTGCAATTATAGTAAAAACGAAAAAGTAAGCCTATGTTCACACCTATTAAATATTTAACGTCCTACACGTAACCCCTACTTTTATTAAAAGTTTATTTGCTGGTAACGATTAACTTTAATAAAATGTATATATACAAATTCATTTAATAACCCTTATAAACTAGAATAATTCATTGATCGTATGCAATAACACATATAGGCCAATAATAAAATATGAATCAAAATTTATTAAATTAAGTTTGTACAATTTAAAAAAAAAGTATTAAACTTTATAAGACATAGGCTGAGCTCGAATACATCCTAATACCTTGCAGACAACGTAAAAAATGTACCAGAGTTTTACAATGCTTAGTTGGCTTATTGTAAACTCGTTGATAACTTGCTCTGTTTTGGAGCTCATCCATACTTTCTGCAAGTTCTGCGGCTCATATACCATTGCCTTTATAAAACCATGTTTCAAAATACAGTATCAAAGAATCCCACGGTTCTACGATTCTTACAACATCTTCTTTTAAGAAGTCCATCTTGTATAAGAAACACCTAATACAGAACAGAATTCCTTAAGTTCTTTAAGGACTATGTGAAAAAACTTTAAATATTTTTTATATAAAAAATGACCTGGAGCTTAAAATTAAAAACAATCAAAATATTATTGATAAAGGTCAATTAGAACTGAATTATAACCACAAAGAACCTTAATATTTTATGCATTGCTAAGTAAGATTAAGTGCCTGTTCATCTATTTCTGAACGAAGACTTCGTTTGCTTAACTTACATTTAAAACGAAATCAAATTATACAATATTGTCTTTGTTTTACAGGTAATTTAAGCGAACGAAGTCTACGTTCGACATCGACGATAGCCTATAAGCTTGTTGCCAATCCGATCAAATTGTGTATAGAGCAATTCCATATGAAAGCGATCACCTTTTGGACGACGCCTCTCCGATTTTAAAATAAATAGTCTCAATCGATTGCCCAGCAAAAAATAATGTACCTACATATTTTTTTTTTTTTTTTTTATAGTGACTGGTTTGGTGGTGGTGTACACCACTGTCATGTGAAAAATTGAAGAATTCTTCATAAGGGACCTCATTGAAAGTTGTTTTAAAAAAACTACTAAAGCGATCGCAACGAGTGATAGCTCGTTGGAAAGGTATTGAATCAGGCTTTAATCGAGAAGTAAAATTTTCCTAATTTTTCTTAGAAATTTACCTTTAAATTTTCCCATGAAAATTAAATTTTCCGATTTTCCACAGAAGCTCCTAAATTTTCCGGCTAATTTTTTTTTTTTTGGATTCCTCATAATTTTTGCTTTAAGAATCAGCAATAAAAAAATGGGCCCCGACTCCTTGTTTGGACAGGAGAAGAGCATTTAAGAGACCACCTTGTTAAAAATACATTTTAAAAATTATTTTATTGTTAAAAATACATTTATGAAGAAAAAATCAATTTTTTTTAAGAGCCCCTAGTTGAGTGTGTAGTGAATATGGTCTGCCTGCCTTCACAAGATCGGCCATAAATCCATGGATAATAGCAGCAGTGGCATGTAATGGCACACCAAACCCGACTGAGGCTACAGGTCATAAAATGTTTTGTAAATTTTTTAAATTACCAGGTAATAAATATTTCGCCTAAAATGACACGTGCAGAAACAAGTCATAAAACACGGATTTTCCATAAATATGGCGAAATATTTATTACCTGGTAATTTAAAAAATTTGCAAAACATTTTATGACCTGTGGTCGGCTTATTGGCAGTAACCAATTAAGTCCCTCTTTAAAAAACATTTTATGACCAGTTCACGCAAATTTTCCTATTAAAGAAAAGCAAATATCGCTTATTTTTTTTAACCTATTTTTTACCAAAAAATAAATATAAATACTTCACACACTCTGAGTCAAATTTCAGTTGAATACTAAACTTGAAAGTGTTAAAGTGTTTTTTTTTTGTAAAGTAAAGAGTGAAGCTGTAAAGACAATTTAAAGTAAAATGAATAAATTTTGCTGCAATCCGTTTAACAAGAGTGGACATCGTTCGAAAAAGATAAAAGTATTAAAATTAACTGGTGTTTCGAAGCGATACATGAATGAATTAAATATACAATACGGTGAAGAAGCAGAATTCATTTGCCCCAAGTGTAAAATCGATTTGTCTCAACAAGCAAATGCATTGAAACAAATGCAGCCACAATCCGAGAGTGAAATGACAAGTGAACAAAATGTTTCATCTGATAGTGAGGCAGACATTCCGATGGTCAATATGTCTTTGAGTCCTTTGAATGAGGCTATTACCACTTTAGGTGAAACGCCTATTAGAAAAAGAAAGTTGCGAAGTGAAACATACAGGAAAGAGAAAAAAGGCAAGGTTATGAGTGCAATCGCGACAATATTTGATGAAGGCTCTGATAACGAATGCAGTCAAGCAGATGACGTTGATGACGGCAAACAAATGATTGAGCAGTTGAAAAGAAAATTCAATTTAGCGACCACTTTTCCGGAGAAATATCTCATTTTATCTGTGCTGCCTCAATCATGGTCTATACGCAAGATTTCTGAACAGTTTCAAACATCTTTTTACATCGCGAGAAGAAGCAAAGAATTAGTTCGACAGAAGGGCATATTGGCGACTCCCACCAAGAAATTTGGCTCAAGGACCCTCAGCGAAGCAACGGTGAAATTGATTCAAGATTTTTACTGCAATGATGACAACAGCCGCGCCTGCCCAGGTACACGTGACTATGTTATCACACGTGAAGATGGAGAAAAAGTACACAAGCAGCGCAGATTATTATTATGTAATCTATCCGAAGCATACCATCAGTTCAATGAGAAATACCCAGCAGAAAAAGTGGGATTTTCTAAGTTTGCCATCCTACGACCAAAAGAATGCGTGCTGGCATTAGACAGGCACGGAACGCATTCAGTCTGCGTTTGCATGTTTCATCAAAACATCAAATTCATTTTCTTTCCATGCAAGAAATTGAAAGTATTTCACGGTGAAATTGAAACATATAGGACCTCCTGTCGAAGTCGTTGTGCGCATACCCCACGGATAATTGTCATCTGTCCAAATGCGACAATTGCCCGAAGATTGACGAGCTAGAGCAATATTTGGCGGAAAAGTTTGAACAGCTGTTAATTCAGGAGGTGCATTTCAAACAGTGGATAATAAGCAGCGGCAGATGTTCCCTTGAGACCGTGGTAAAGCAGATTCCGGAATTCATCGAGGAATTCGGATTCAAGTTGAATGAACTGAAGGCGCACCATTTCATATCCGAGATGCAATCGAAATTTCTAAAGGAAAGTAAGGAGAAATTAGCCCAAAATGAAGATAACGAACTACAGACCGTAAGCCTTGTTGTTGTCGCGGAGAGTTTAGCTCATAATTATGTGTCCGTTTATTTATTTCAAATGAAACTGTTTGAAGATCAAAATTCGATGCAATCGACAAAGTAACGTTTTTCTCAGACCGGCAATTATTTTTGGCATTTTTTGGGCTTCTCAGTACAAGAATAAAAAAAATTTTTACAATCTTTGCATAATTGAAGAAGAACAAAACTGCAAGGTCGAGTGGCACTTTTTCGCGACGTCCCACGGTAAGGGCCCATGCGATACGTTAGGGGGAACCCTAAAACGCATGGCGACTAAGGCAAGTTTGCAAAGGCCATATACTGACCAGATCTTAAATGTACAACATTTGTTTTCGTGGATTCAAAGTAAGGAAATTGCCATTGACACAGTTTTATGCACTCAAAAAGAACACGATGCCATGGAGCGACGAATTCAAAACAGATATAATAATGTCAAAACTATAACTGGAACGCAAAAGTTTCATTGCTTCATACCAAATATTTCTGATATGTCAATTAATGTAAAGCGGTACTCTTCGTCTGCCGACGTGCTAAATTTAAAGTTACTTTAATTTTATAATGATGCCAAGACAATTGAAATTTTTAATAAATATTGTAATTAAGTATAAGCAGCAAAATAAGAAAGATTTTTTCTTCATAAATGTATTTTTAACTGTAAAATAATTTTTAAAATGTATTTTTAACAAGGTGGTCTCTTAAATGCTCTTCTCCTGTCCAAACAAGGAGTCGAGCCCATTTTTTTATTGCTGATTCTTAAAGCAAAAATTATGAGGAATCCAAAAAAAAAAATTAGCCGGAAAATTTAGGAGCTTCTGTGGAAAATCGGAAAATTTAATTTTCCTGGGAAAATTTAAAGGTAAATTTCTAAGAAAAATTAGGAAAATTTTATTTTTCAATTAAAGCCTGATTCAATACCTTTCCAACGAGCTATCACTCGTTGCGATCGCTTTAGTACTTTCAATGAGGTCCCTTATGAAGAATTCTTCAATTTTTCACATGACAGTGGTGTACACCACCACTAAACCAGTCACTATAAAAAAAAAAAAATATGTAGGTACATTATTTTTTGCTGGGCAATCGATTGAGACTATTTATTTTAAAATCGGAGAGGGGTCGTCCAAAAATTTGCCAATTTTGATCGTTTTCATATGGAATTGCTCTATATGAATATTGTTTGTTGATAAAAAGTTTTTTATAAGAAGAAAAATTTAAACGGCATCTGACTTGGTAAGCTCGAATAAGATCAAAGTCAAAGTAACTTGACCCTAACGTAATATCAATGCTATATCCATAGTTTCATCAACAATCAAAAAAAAATGTTTGTGTTTGGTAAAAAAGCTATGAGATTTGTAATTGTCTGCTATCCGTCCAATTTTCTAAAACCGACCAAAATTAGGTTTGGCCTACCATCCGACCAAACCAAAAACATCCGACCAAAATTGGTCGGAAAAGACCATGTTCGGCAACCCTGACATAAATGTTAAATGGGCCCAGGGTTGTCAGATTTTTTTGAGCTCCATCGCCAAACCGGGTGTCAGAAATCGCCAAAAATCGCCAAACGTCAATTTGGTTCAGTTTTTGTAATTAGATTTTGCATTCTAAAAACGCAAGTATAATATTTCAGTCAAAAATCGCCAAAAACTGAGAAAAAAATACAAAAAATTCGCCGAAAGTAAATTTGGTTTTGTTTCTGTAATTTTTTTTTAATAACATAAAAGGGGAACATATACCTATTCAGTTAAACAATTTAAATAAATTACACAAGTCTATAAGATCGCACACTTCAGCGTCACCGATTTCATTACTGGAGTTTTGAACTGCATACAAACTTTTAGAATTAAATAGTGACTGAATATAAAATTCACTTAAAATGATAACAAAACAAAAATCATGTAAAAAAAATGTTGCAAGTTTTTTTTATATTACATATGATAACAAAAAATTACAAGCTGTTAAACAAAATCGCCGAAATAATATAAATGGTAAAAATAGCCAAATTAATCGCCAGTTACATCAGAAATCGCCACAAAAGTCGCCAGTCGCCAAATGGGAAATCCCATCGCCAAACACGTTTAAAAATAGCCACGTTTTGCGAGAAATCGCTATATCTGACAGCCCTGAATGGGCCTGATATCAATGCATCAGTCCCATTTAACATTTATGCTCAAAAATGTTTTGCATATGTATTGAGAGAGAATTTTAAAATACAGAGATACGCAAAACTATTCGCACCAGTTTTATTTAAATTTAATAGAAAGAAATTGTTTTGGTTGAAAAACATTTATAATAATACAGTCAAAACTAAGTTTTCCTTTTTTTTTTTGGTTTTTAAAATTGAACCTTTTTAAAATTTTAAAAAAACCGTAAAAATTGGAAGTTTTCCAATTTTACTATAAAAAAAATTCAGTGTGAACTGCCAGCATGCTTGTATATTAGAATTATATCTAAGAAAAACTGCACTAAAATCTTGAACATTTATGCTTTTATGACAGTTTCGTAAAAGCATTAACAAATTTTTTTTTAATTTTATTACTTATCCTACACACTGTATTTGAAACAAGATCAACTCATATTCCGTACATGTGCAACTAAATTAATGAGCGTAAAAAACAAATTGTTTGCTTGAATGAGCATCACTGGCCTGATGATATTAGTTGTTGTTGTTTTCCCTTTTTTCTTCTCTCTCTTTACCCCAATTCATATACGAATTCTACATAACTTGTTGTTGTTGCCTTTCTATTAAACAGGTGGTCGTAAATTTGGTTCTTCTTCTTTTTATTGGCCTTTACTTGTATATAATTATCTTCCTTCCTTGTAGCAATGTTTTGGGTTTGGAAAAGGTATATGCAGCTTCTGGCTTTTTCGTTTGTCTTATTATTTTAGATTATTTTTGAGCTTAAAAAAAATTATTTCTTTTTTGTTTGTTTTTTTTTTTAACTAAAAATTGCGATTTTGGGCTCACTTCCACTGCTTATTAACTTCTTCTTTTTTCTTAGAAAATAACCGCACTTTTTCCTTATGTACTTTTTGTTTTGTTTTTTTTTTTTAATGGAGAATAACCGCACTTTTTCCTTATGTATTTTTTTCTTTATATATTTTTACACATATTGGCTTCTTTTTTGTTCTTCTCCCACATGTATTTATGATCTCCCGCACTTTTCGTTTTCCATATACATACAGCGATCTCTTCCTCTTTCTTTTTTTACAATATGGCGATTTTATTCGCTCTTTTATATATTTTTCTTATTTAGTACATATTCCAATATGGCGATTCTGCTCGCATTTTTATTCCATTTTTTCTTTTAATTTATTTCTATAATTTATTATTTTTTATTTCACTTGCGTTTTCTTCTTTTTTTTTGCACACACCACAATCACTTTTTTGTATTCATTTTACCCTTTTAGTATATACATATGTTTATGATGATATTTATGTATATCAGAGTATTTTTTGAGCTTATTAAAGGCTGTTTTAATTATAATGATTGGTTTTACTTGGTTTTACCTCATGTTTTTTTTCTTCTTGCTAAGATTCTTGTTGAGAGATTTTATTTGAGCTTTTTCTTGGTTTGGGGTGACCAGATTGTTTTTGTTTCCTTCGTTTCGCTACTCCAGGCTCGTTAGGACCATGAATATTAACCAACTTGCAATTGGAAGGACCATGAATATTTTCAGCTTTTGGTTTGCCTAAATATTTTAACTGTCAAACTTCTCTTCCTTTTATGGGACAGCGGGAGGAAAAGTCTGACGGCAACTCAAATTATAATGGCTCAATGGCAATTATAATTAGTTGAGGTTGGAGGAAGAAAATAAGTTGAAAGGCAATAGTTTATTGTCTGGGAGAGCTTATAAAAAGTTCCAGAATTTACCTTACCTTGGGGGGAATGGTTGTTGTTAATGAAAAGACTTGGATGCACGGACTTAACTTCAATTACAATGTTTATTTTTCGTTAATTCCACTTTTCAATAATAAGTTTAGATTTCAGGATGAAATTTAAGTAAATAGCGAGTGAAGAGAACAAAACTGCTATGTTGGAACGCCAAATGGGAAGTGAACTTTTTTACACGCCTTAAACCGCGTGTTACCTTAACCTTTTTTTCTCTCTAAAGCCAGGCTTGACAGTCTGGTTTTGATGAGTACTAAATTTCACATTTCAATTACAATAGATAACTCAGTCTTCAATCAAATTACATTTCAATTTACAATAATTCACAATAGTTACTAGTCGAAATTGAAGAACTGACCGTTATTTTCAATTTATAATTCAATTTCAATTTACAATTCATTTTAAATTTATAATTCAATTTCAATTTACAATTCATTTCCAATTTATAATTCAATTTCAATTCATTGCCCAATAGGGCCAAGACAATATAATAAAAGAAAAAGGAAAGTGTCATTAACTTCACATGGATACAACAATAGAAAAGGTTTTTAGTAAATTCATTAATTAAATTTCAACTAACATACGAAGGAAAAAAAATATTTAAATCCATTTTTTCCGGGTGTTCAATGTACTCTAAAAAAAATGATTGCTTGCCTGTTTATTTAAATGGCACAGCTATACTGAGCTGCAACACTGTAAAATATTTAGGCCTACATCTTGATCGAAGACTTACTTGGAAATAGCATGTCAAAAAGAAACGTGAGCAACTTAAATTAAAAACAAGAGAAATTTTTTGGTTATTGGGCCCAAGATCAAGCTTGGAAAATAAGGTTCTGTTATACAAAACAATACTAAAACCTGTATGGACATACGGCATCCAACTTTTGGGAACTGCAAGTAATTCGAACGTTGAGATATTACAGAGATACCAGGCAAAAACACTCAGACTTTTAACAAATGCGCCATGGTTTATAAGCAACAAAAACAAACACAGAGATCTTCGAATTTTAATGGTAAAAGATGAGATCAATAACTTCAGTGAAAGATACCTTAATAGACTAAGTAATCATTCCAATGTGGTGGCAATAAACCTTTTAGATGATAGCAATGAAATCCAGAGACTTAAAAGGCATCACGTTCTTGACCTTCCCTTCCGAAAATAGAAAGATTTAATTTGTCAAATCCTATTTAAATTACAAAAGAAAACTTGTATTTTTTTTTTTTTTTTTGAGTTTTAAGGAAAACTCAATGTATGTTATTTAAAAGTCATGAAATTTGCTTATTATTTTGATTGAAAAATAGATTGCAAATAAAACCATTAAAAAAAAAAAAATAATCGCATTGTATGTAATCATCATCCTTCTATTTGATGTCCATTCTGCATTTAGCACAAACGGCGCATTTTAGATGCCATACTTTAACTATTTGTTGTTCTACAAACTTCAAATTATTAATTTTTAACAATTTCAGATTTAAACGTTAATTTTTAGTAGCTTTTTTTAAAAAGAATAAAGTTTTGACGTTTTCCCTTCAGGGTTGCCTTTTTTTATTTAAAAATTTGTTTAACTCATGACCTAATGCCGAACAAAATTAACAAACAACAAAACTAAAGGTCAACAATTTACAACTTTATAAAAATTATTTTGTAAACATTTTAAGACTCTTTTATTCAAAATTTTTTTTCTAAATCCTAGTACTCTCTTCGAACTTGCGAAAAATGTTAAGCAGCATCGATTATTTCACACGAAAATTTTGTCATGTATAAGGGTTTTCAAAACTAAACGATTTTATTAGTTACAAGTAAATTTAAATCAACATTGCCCTCTCACTAAATAAAACTACACAACATAAGTTTTTTTTTTTAACCAGCTTTAGTGATGATTGATAGTTTTTTCACTAGCACTAAAAAAATTAATTGGTATTGCAAATTTTTTCACCATCACTACCTGTGATTGAATGCATAAAAATCAGGGCTGGCAAAAACCCGGGTTTTTTAAGAAAAACATAACCCAGTGGGTTTTTTCGTGGGTTTAATTGGGTTTTATTTTGTTTTTTTATAATAATTGTTCTAAGCAATGTTGTCAACTCAGCTCTTTTCGTTATAAATTTAGCAAGAAAATCTTCAATATCATCAAATGCATGGATGGTTAAAAGAAACGCTACACTCACAATATTCAGTTCGTAAAATTAACAGAAATTGTAATATAAAATAAATGAAAATTCAATTAAAAACCGGTCTACTTATTATTCATTTATTTTTTACAAAAAGTTCATTTAATTTTTACTGTCAAAAATTCAACACCATATTCCGTAATATCAAATAAATATTCAGTTATTTTGTAAAATTTTACTGTCAAAAATTCACTGTCAAAAAATGTACCCCATATTCAGTAAAAACAATTTAATATTCAGTTATTTGATTAATATTCAGTAATTTCTCGTTTACTCCACAAAAGAGCCGAATTTCTAAAAAATACCAGACAGACACCTGTCCGCTTGTTTTTCTTATAAGCGATAGAGGTAGAATATTATTATTTACTTACCCTGTTACACACGTTTGTTTTACTTTTGTTGTACTGACCACGTTGTTTACAGAAGAACTCTTAACTATAAGACACAAGCAGCATGACCGATATGGCTTCGAAATTATTTTACTTTTAAAATTTGATGTATTTAACTAAATTATATTAAAAAATAGAAAATGGGAACTACTTACACAAAACAAGCAATTCATTTTTTATAGATAAGTAAAAATTAATTTTTGGTAGTTAAATTATATAAAATAAGTGAATATTTAATTGTTTTTACTGAATATGGCGTTGAATTTTTGACAGTAAAATTTTATAAAATAACTGCAAATTTATTTGTTTTTACGGAATATGTAGTTAATTTTTTGACAATTAATTTATATAAGATAACTGAATATTCATCTGTTTTTACGGAATTCGCGGTTGAATTTTTGACAGTAAAAATTAAATGAACTTTTCGTTGCTTTTAATTACATTTTTATTTAATTTAACATAAAGAAGAATTTAACTCAATCAACGGACAATATTAACTGCAACTGAAAATCCGTATTAATATGCACTTAGTTTTTTGAATAACTGTTAGAATCAGTTAAAAATAAATTTGCTTGGAATTTTAAATGTTTATTTATTTAAAAATGACTGAACGGAATATTTCCTAAATAAACTACATTCCGTTACTGTAATAATATTGTGAGTGTAGGACTTAGTAAATAAGTCCTTACCTATATGCCTCAACTGCCAAGTGACGTACAGTGGAACTTTTATGCCCAAATAAGATCGGAACATATAAATGAATTTGACAATGACATTCATAGAATTTTAAATAACATTCAGTTGTTTGAAGAAGCTTTAAGTCTCCAACAAATGTTACTCAAAGTTCAATAGTGACTTCGCTACAATTGCAACTGCCATTGATGTAATTTGTTGAACAATGATATACTACTATCAAAACGGAATTTTGTTGAAAAGCGTACTTAGTCCAACTCATTTTTTTGCAAATATGATGTAATCCAAATACAGTAGATATACAAACTAATGAGTCAAGAAAACGTAGATAGCAGAAGAATGGATAAGTCAAAAGCACCTCTCATTTCTTGCACCCTGTTTGGCATTTAAAATTTAAGTTGCAGAACATTTTTCCCAATAAGTTCAGATTTTATTTGATTGAAAAAATGGAAAAATGCAAGTGTAGACAATCAAGTTTAATAGTTGAAACATTGCAGTTTTTAAAGCATTTTTTCCATTTACCATTATTTTCATATACATCATCTATTTCCATTAACGACCTAATAATAAGATGACTTACTTTTTTTGACACGACAAATATGTACAAAATACACTTTTAAATTATAAGAAAGGCATTCAACATGAGTACAATTTTCCATTTTCCTTTTTTGCAATCGAAAAAATCTGGCTGAACAAGAATAATCAAAAATTTAAAATTATTCCCAGCAAACTTTTACGATTTTTTCACTTCAGTAATAAATTGCCCTGCTAGTTCAGCATCAAAAGAAAACATTTTTCCCAAAACATTTATGGTTTAATAAAGAATAACCATAGCAATCGTCTTGGATTGGAAAAAGCATTAGCTCTTGTTAAAATGTATCGACATTTAAAATCAGAGCCACTTTTTATGTATAGGATCTTAACTTCAATTTCTTCCTATTCAAAATCAAATTCAGGTTTTTAAAAAACAAATTCAGAATTTTCGTAATCAAGTTGAGTATTTTACAAATCATATTCCTCGTTTTTTCAAATCAAATTCATTTTAAAAAGCATGATTCTGATTTTTAAAATGAGAAAGAGAATGGGCATTTAAACCAGTGTTCGAAAATAAACACTAAATATCGTTTTTTAATGTTCGGCTCGGTAGATTTGTGGAAAACACAAACGTTAATAGTGTTTGTGTAGAAAATCATTAAAAAAATAAGGTTTCCCTGTTAGTCATCTTTGGAACACAAAAATATTACTGTTTTTATCAAACTCAACAGAAGATGTGAACATTTAATTCCGTTCGGTTTTTGTTTTTTGAAAATCCACAAACTTCAATGTGTTCGGTTCGGTTCGGCTCGTTAATGTTCGTCCCTTTTGGCTGCTAAAAAAATTTTTTACAAAACAAAATACACACACGAAAAAAACATTATAGAACATTAAAATATAATGTTTGTCTACAGTATCACTACAATTGTTCTGTTTTTTACCGAAGAACCGAACATTATATAATGTTCGGTTCTTTCTTGAAAATAGATACGAACGGTATTAGGGGTTGTGTATGTCTACACAATCACTAAAAAAATAGATATCGTTCCTGGGTGTGTGAGCCGAACGTTAAATAACCCTGTAGGAAGTCAAACACATTTATAGCTAATTTCAAACTGGTTCTTTTATAACCACAACTAGTTGATTAAGTGACTTTTTTCCTTGTCGACGACTCACTATTTTAACATAGGCATGTCATAGGCAGTAGTCAATTGGCCATCTTTGCATGACTTTTTAACTGACTACTAACTGCTTATTTTTCAACCTATTTGTAATTAATTAAAAGTATTGTCAGTTTATAATACATTATTTAAATTTTAAATAATTTTTGTCAAAAAAATATATGTACATATGAACATGCATACATACATATGTATATCTATATATATTTTGATATAGAAACAATTATTTAGTAAAATTTTGCATTAAACTGCCCAAAATGAAATAAATACGCCACATAATTGCTAGTACATAAACAGATTTGTATTGATTTAATTTTTAATTATTTTAAAATGTTTGTATATATTTTATTCATTTGACTTTATGGCATGCTTGTTTTACTTATTTTGCTTTTATTTGTGTTTAACGTGTGCCTTTTTGGTTGATATCTGCATGAGATTTAAACCAATTTGTAGTCATTTAAAAAAAAGTTAATTTATAGTTAGTGTTTTTTGCAACTGACTATTTTATTTATTACAGGGAATGTACTGTTTATTTTCGAACACTGATATAAACACATTGTTTGTATTTTATAATAATTTTCTTTTAGTTTTCTGTAAAAAAGTGTAAAAATTATACCATCTTTGTTAAAATAATTATAAAGAAAAAAAACCGACTTGGGTTTTTTTAAACAAAATACCCATTAAAACCGGGGTGGGGGTTTCTGGGTTACCCAGTGGGCAGCCAACCCTGATAAAAATGTACGAAAACATAATATCACTAAAATTAAAAACAAATTTAAATTTGTATGTGTATGGTTTTCTGATTATAGGTCTGTCTGGGTACTTTTCCAGTAGCAAATATTCAGTAAATATATGGGAGAGTAAGACCAATATTACTCAATCGGCTGAAAAAATCTCAAAAATTACGCAGACAGTATCCAGTGAAATTTTGCAAGAAAACGATCGGTGTGTAAACAATTGAAATAACAAAGCAAAAGAATTTTAGCATACATATGTATGTGTACGCAAAATTGAATTCTCGAGGTAAATTAAAAAAGTATTACTTAATGTGAAGCTTAAAAAGTGTTGTAAATTAAAAAACTTGTTTATTACACTGTTATTAGTTTAGTATATTCAATTTCTTCTTAAGCTAAGATCCCACTATCGGCTTAAATAGCACAATCTGTAACGATTTTTATCGTGCTATATCGGCGCACATTTAAAAACATTGTACAATTTATTCTTAGGTGGTCCCATTATCGTCGCACATTGTGAAAATTTTTTTCGGTTCATATCGGCCAAAACTCAATTGCGACAATAATCGGTACAATGCGGTCAAGCTATCGTGCTGTTTGGGCAAATTAAATCACATGTTTTGTTTATTTACTTGTTGGCAGACATAATTTTACTTTAGAAATTCGCAAAATTCTCCGTCCGAATATTAAATTATGGGCCATGTCACAGAGTACAATTCCGTTCGGAATGATTCCGTTCGGAATTGAAGAAAACATATTTGTTTGTTGATGGAAAGTGTATTTTGATAGTTTTATGGCCTTTCAGATACAGACAACTCCCATACCGTTCATGAAAACAAAAATGGTTTCATTCCGAAACATTTTTTCGTCATTTTCTGAAGCACCAAAATACGGAATGAATTCCATTTCCGAACGGAATTGTACTCTGTGACATGGCTGTATGTTTCCTAACAATTTTAAATAATATATTAATATACATATGTACAATAAAAAATATATTCAATTTCATTCAAACTTACTGCACTTGTTCTTTTTTTTTTTGTAATAGTTGTTTTGTAAACAGATGTTTACAAACCAGGGATGGCAACAAGGTTAATTTTGATTGTCCACAGTCAGCACAATTTCGGCCCAGATTGTCGCATATTAAAACTTTTTGACCGTTCACACTATCGGCACATGAAATACGCCAAAAATTGGTACATTGCGCCGATAGTGGGATCTTAGCTTTAGTTTTATTTGTCGGGTTTTTTATAAAACTTCTTTTGCTTACGTTGCCCAACATAGTGCCGGCTTACATTGGAAAAAAAGAATGAAATGCCCAATACAGTGCCCTCCAACAGCTTGACAACGAAGAAAAATAATTTGGATGTGAAGTGCTCGCCACAAAGTTCTGCTGGTTCTATCGGTTTTGCCATCTCCACTCCACTTACGCCACGGTCGCACTATATATTTGGATGTTTCTAGCATGAAGTAAAATATTTTGTTTATTATAATTTATTATAAACGTTAAAAATCAACACAATTCTAACTACTTACCTCTGCCATTGTTAAATTTAAATTTTTATTTTCATAACCCAAAAACTATTTCATTCAAACAGCTGTTCAAACTATTTGCAAAATCTTGCAAGCGGAAATTTCTCCAGTAACAATTTGCAAGTTCTCTTACTTCCAACTGTCAAAAAATTATCTTTTTGGCTCTCTCGCTGCAAGAGATTTGGAGTACGCAGACAACATTTTGCAAGATTTTGCAACATTTTGCGCAAAATTTGTGTACGCAGACAGACCTTATATGTGTTAATTAACGCTGATTTATTAGTAAAAATTCAGACCAAACACATAAATTTGGTCTGACACTAATTTTTTTATTTTTTAGCTTCTCTTCATGCACTTGGAACTTGAAGAGAGATGGGTCAATAAAAATGCAGTAGTATGTTGTACTTGATCTTACACAGAAAAAAGTAAAAAACGGTTTTGATCACCAAAATAATTGAAACAAGCAAAAATTTGTTTAATTTTGCACCTATCACCGAAATGATTATACCAATTACTCAAATTTGCAAAAATTGCAAAACAAGGATTTTTTCCAATTAAAAAGTTTTTACATTTTAATTACAAAAATATTTAAAAAAATTATTAATATTAAACAATATTTTAATTGAATGAATTAACAAATTAATTAAAAAAACAATATTTTAATTGAATGAATTACTAACGTAATTGATAACAATACAGAAAATTAAATATTTTAATAATTGTATTGATTACAACAGTGATTGAATTTTTGCATTAAATTGATTAAATTTTTAATTGAATAAATTAAACAGTGTATTTGAAATACAATCTTAGTTCAATTACGCAAATTATTCAATCAAACAAATAGTTAATTTAATAAGTTTGTTAAATCAATTCAGTTGGTGGTTAAATAAAGCAAAATTATAATATTTAAAATATATGGGCTAATCCTGCGTTACGGACGTTACATTTGCACGCAAATTTGCTTGTTAAGATTGACACAGCTGGCGTTAGCATTGGAATATTTTCATGAAATTTTTTGCAAAATGCAGTTCTTTGGGAGTACTTTAAAACTTGTTTTAAACTTATAGGTTAACTGTTTTTGAAAAGTTATACTAGCTTAAAGTTCCGTTATTGACGTTACAAAAAATGGAAGTCGACTTTGAGGCTTATGTGCATTTGCACATTTTTTTTTGCTAATTTTGCATAATAAACAAAAAAGTCCATATACAAAAAATTAAGTGGAATATATGACCATATCAATCCATCTTAGAAAAGAAGGCAAAGTAGTCCTGTTGAACAAAAATCTTAATTTTTGTCTGTTACGGACGTTACGTTACGGACGTTACACTTTTTCCATTAAACCAAATTGTGTATATAAAAAACATTCATGTATTTAAAAATCTTTTTAACCTTGTAATTATTAATTTATTAGTTACAAAAAAATTATAGAATATTTCATTACTCTTATATTACTTATGTATATTCATTTATTAATTTGTTTATTTAACCGTTTAACATTGTATTTTATGCTTAATATACCCAGCTGTTCGAGCTACTCTTATAGTATTGTCATTGGAAAAGCACGAAGAAATAATGATATGATTTAAGAGCTGGAATATTTTTTACATTTATCCATGTTTTTGATATTTCGTCAGATGTAGTTTTGACATAATTTTTACCAACGTAAATTAGGAAAACGCCATTTATATTATTTTCATATTATATATATATATATATATATATATATATATATTATATTTTCATATTAAGGTTAAATTAGTTCCGTATCAAAAAACCACAACCATATTATGGTTGCCTTTAAGCATGTTATGGTTAAATATGACAATAATTTGTTTTAAATTCACTATAGTATTTTCCTCTTTTTCAAGGGCAACATGCTATGGTTAAAAACCAATCATGCTATTATAAGTGTTAAACATATTTTAGTTATTATTAACCATAATGTGTTCGGAGGCAACCATATTATGGTTGTGGCTTCTTGATGGAGGACTATTTTTTACCATACAGAAAAAATTATTTTTCCAATTCAAACAAAAAATTTGTAAAATCAAACAATTTTTTGTCTGAAATCGGTCCTATAAACAAATTTGCATATTCAAACAATTTATTTGCATTTTGTTTATTGAAAAAAACACTGATTTTTTCAAACAAATAATTTAACTGAATCAAACAAAAATTTTACTGAAATTCATATACTAAATTTCAAAATAAAAAAAAAAAAAGTTTTTGCACAAGCAATGAAGCGCACAGAAGTAAGCACTGTATGAGAAGATGACGGCAGAGCAGAGCCGCCGGCTGGCTTTGAGACACATTTTTTTTGTTGGAATAATTTTTGAACGAAGTCTTATTTATACACACAACACAATGTTTTTCTTTATCACTCTCTGTTGCTGTATCCTTTCCTTTGAAATGTTACCAAAAACGGCAGCAGACCGACTCGATATGTTTTTCGCCATCATTCTATTTTTGTATTTGATGTATTTAACCAAACAGTTTTAAAAAATTGAATACGGGATTTTGTTTCTTGTAATGTTGTTTCTGCTATTGTTTTTCTTATAGTTGCCTTTTTTAAAGCGTCCAAAAATAGACTGTGTGTGTTTTTTGTTGTTGTTCTTATATTTGTTGGTTAAATAAAAATCAAACAAAAATATTGTTTGAATCAGTAAAAAAATTTATAGAAATTAAAAAAAATTTCAAACAAGCGTTTGTTTGAAAATAATTCGGCAATAATTTTTTCTGTGCATAAAATTAAACATAATATGGTTAAAATTTTCTTTAAACATAGTATTGTTGGAGGTGACCATATTTAAACTTGTTTTTTCTCTGGGTGCACGCGCAAAATTTTGGAAAAATTTTGAGATTCTAACGGAAAATCCAGTACATAAACATTGCAAGCATGGGCGTACCACCAAATATTTGAAGGGGTGCATGGAGGTTGCGGTTTACAACATGGTTATTAATTACTAATTATTGATATTCAGGAATTATTTTACGTTTCAGAAGAATTTGAAATTCATCTCAATTTAAGTTGCAGATTGGGGAATCGCATGTTATTAAAACACACTTTTTGTTACTTTGAGGTGAAGTTTTTCGGATTCTCGGCAACCTAGAGCAATTTTAAGTCCAGATTCAGATTCAACAGGTGAAAATCCATTATAAACACTTACTTCCACCTCATAATATTAAAATAAAACTTTTGGGTATTTTCATGCCGTTACACACTTTGTAATAAAGGTATTTCTTTCTTTCATCAGATGAAAGTGCGTAAAAAACTCTGTTTATAAAGCTAGTTTGAAAAACAAAATTATTAAAATTCATTCTGTTAAATTTAAAAAACCCAATTTTCCGTTACGGACGTTACACAGAGTGTACCCATTTTTAGTTCAAATTTTTAATATATATTAGATAACTTACATATATGATTTTTATCTTAAATAAAAGAAAATTAAGCAAATTAAAGTTTTGCTTAACGCTAAATACTGAAACGATTGTTTTGCCCACTTTTTTGACCATGGAAAATACCCTTTTTTTTTACAAGAATAAATGAAAGCAAGAGGTACGTTTAGGTTAGCCTCTGCCAAGAACAAAAAAACCACCGTAAAACCTTATTGCTTATATATGCTGAAGCTTGAATATGTATCCTATTATTCCATTAACAAACATTTGGATTTTGGGCAACTTAAAATTTCTGCCTTTGGTTTAAAAATTTTCGGATTAGCCCATATGTTTTATTTAAATATGGTTTAAAAATAACTTGTTTTATTTGTTTAATTGTAATAGCTCTGGCTTAATTGTACAAATTTTGGAAGATGTTTTTGACAAAGGAATTTCATACATACAACTTTGTATAAAATTGTTTAATAACTCTGATTATTCAGGGTATTAAGTAAGCAAAATAATACCAATTAACAAATTAATAAAAAGACAAATAACTTTAAACTACACCATTTTTCATTTAAAATGAGAAAATTCAAGATGAAATTGACAAAATTCCAAATGAAATTGAGAATTTCAATTTGATATTGAGAAAATTCCAATTGAAAATGAGAAATTCAATTTGATATTGAGAAAATTCCAAATGAAATTGAGAACTTAAATTTGAAATTGAGAAAATTCCAAATGAAATTGGGAAATTTAAATTTTAAATTGAGAAAATTCTAAATGAAATTGAGAAAATTCCAAATGAAATTGAGAAATATTTTTTAATTAGGCTTAAGTTCATGAAATTTAATTTTTCATTAATTTATTTTTATGAAGAAAGGAATTTTACAACATGAAAATTAATTAAAATTGTTATTGATAATCTTTCATTCTTGACGTGGCTGGGGCTCGAACCCCGGCCGGCAGGTTACCATGACATGTTTCGATCGCAACCACTCGATCTCCTCAGATGGATTTGCCGTCTTACACTCGCAGCCATCGACGACTGCTGACGTCAATAGTCAAACATAATCCTTAAACCAAATTGTATTCTAACATTTGGTAGATCGAAATTTGCTTTCGTGAATGATTATCCATTTTAATTGATTTTACATGTTTTTTCCTTACTTCTGTTTTTTCGTACTTTTGTCAAGAATTTTTCTTGAAGTCCAAGTACATTTTTTGTTTTTCATTTTGTCTTTCTCTTTTCTGTTGACCTTTTTCAGCACAACTTGAAGGACAAATGTACACATAGAGCTCGTGCCTTAGCTTTAACAATAAATAGTATTGTGGTTATCATGTTGTAAAATTCCTTTCTTCATAAAAATAATTTAATGAAAAATTAAATTTCATGAACTTAAGCCTAATTAAAAAATATTAAAAATTTGGATTAAAAACCATAAATAGTTCAACAAAATAACCACAATATTAAAATTGAGAAATTTTAATTTTTCATGGATAAAATTGAATTATCTATATAATTTTTATTATATTCATTCAACAAACATACATAACTAACAAGGATCGAAAAATATGAAAATAAATACAAATCGCAGTATTATTGACCAACAGGCATATCTTCCAGATCCAGAGCAGATTGGTAAAACGATGAAGTATGTTGTATGGCTCTACTACAATCTCCAGTAGTTATACATGTCTTAGAAGCATTAATCATCTGTTCTAATAAGACAAGCATCTGTTCTCCTACATGGGTGGGAATTACGTTCGGTACATTCATCGTTGTTGTTACCGTACTTTTTATTTTTGACCAAATAATTTCAATGGGGTTAAGCATCGGTGAATAGAAGCTCAATCGCAGGAGCGTAGCTGGAGAGTTGTCAGAAATAATTTGTAGCCGACTGTGGCATTGAGCATTGTCACATACCAATACGAGGATCCGGATGCCTGTTGGTCAATAATACTGCGATTTTTATTTAGTTTAATTTTTTTCGATCCTTGTTAGTTATGTATGTTTGTTGAATGAATATAATAAAAATTATAAATATAATTCAATTTTATCAAGGAAAAATTAAAATTTCTCAATTTCATTTGGAATTTTTTCAATTTCAAATTTAAACTTCCCAATTTCATTTGGAATTTTCTCAATTTCAAATTTAAATTCTCAATTTCATTTGGAATTTTCTCAATTTCAAATTGATATTCTCAATTTCAATTGGAATTTTCTCAATTTCAAATTGAAATTCTCAATTTCATTTGGAATTTTCTCAATTTCAAATTGAAATTCTCATTTTCATTTGGAATTTTCTCATTTTCAATGAAAAATGGTGTAGTGTAACTGAACTTTATTAGTAAACAAAATTATGATCAATGGTTAATGAACTTATGGATTTAATCATAAAAACACAAGCTTTTTATTTTAAATTGTATGCAAAATTTTTAGTCAAATAAGCAGTGTTGCCAAAACTTGGTGAACAAAAATCGCTAAATTTACGGAAAAAATGGCTAAAAATGGGCTAAAAAATGGCCAAAAGTTTTTTTTAATAAAAACTCATTAAAATTCAATAACAAAAAATAATTAAATTATTTAAAGTTTTTAACGGTGAAATTGTGAGTTAAGATTAATTTGTAAAATAAGAATAAACGTAAATTAATATTAAAATAAATTAGTTTTAAAGAATTAAATCATCGAAAAATTCGATGTCGTTATTGTTCATCTCATAGGAATCACTCATTAGTTTTAAATAATTTGAAGGTAAATCATTATGACGACAACATTTATCCAACCTTTTGAGTCCAGATCTACAATAAAAAACAAGTTAGAAAGTATAGTCGGTTAAACCCGACTTTATGATGCCCTACACCACATTATAACCTTTGTACCAAATTTTATCAAATAATCTCTTAATTGCGACCTGTACTTTGCGCACAAGGTTTACATGGACAGCCAGCCATCCGGACGCAGAAAGTGATTCCAAGTCAATCGGTATCGTAAAGGTGGGCTAAGGACCAATATTTTAAGGTGTTACAGACATCAGCTCAAACGCATAGTACCATCTCCACTATTGTGGTGGTGATATAAATATTGTATTGTTATGGTAAAAATATTTACCTAATTGATAAAATCGAATTAACGGTTGCTTTATGTAACCTATTTCTCTAATTTCTTATTTATCATCTTTTGACTAATCACCTCTTCGGTGTTTTACTTTACCTTACACACTTTGCATATCGGCTTAGTAATATGATGTTGAGATATACATTTTTATTGAGTTAATATTCGGTTTATGGACAAAATTGTCTTTCTGTTCACACATGCAATTTAGCTAACACAATTATCAATTAGCAATCAACTTTAGCAAAATGTAAATAACTTTAAAGAAAAAATGAAATAAATATCTGGGTTTGCGCCTACCTAATGGATGGACCTTTGTTTTGTTGACATTTCAGTTGCCAAATATCAAAACACTTAATGTAGTGAGTTGTGCTATGCTCACTAAACACACTTGCGACAGTGTTGCATTATAATTTTGCTCAATAATATAAGAATTTCGTTTTAATTGAACCATAACTAAATTGAAATTTTACACGGATAATTGAGCTTAATAATAGGATTTATTGCCCAAAACACAATTAAGGTGCATATCTGAACACGGTATTATATCGGGTGATTTTTTACCTATTATCTTTTTGGCAACACTGGTTTAAACAGCTGAGAGCACGTTTCGTGTTTTGTTTCACTTTCAAACATCTTCAGTTTGGTCTATAATTTAACCATGAATCGTCTTACAAACGAACAACGCTTACAAATTATTGAATTTTATTATCAAAATGCGTGCTCTGTTAAGAAAGCTCATCGCGCGCTTCTTATTTTCAGCGACGAAGCTCATTTTTGGCTCAATGGGTACGTTAATAAGCAGAATGGTCGATTTTGGAGTGAAGATCAGCCAGAAGTATTGCAAGAGCTACCAATGCATCCAGAAAAAGTCACAGTTTGGTGCGGTTTATGGGCTCGTGGCATCATTGAACCGTACTTCTTCAAAGATGTTGCGAATCATAACGTAACTGTGAATGGTGAGCGCTACCGTGAGATGATATCCAACTTTTTTTTGTCCAAAATGCAAGAGCTTGACTTGCATGACATGTGGTTTCACAAGACGGTGCCACATGCCACACAGCACGCTTAACAATGGACTTATTGAGAGGCGAATTCGGTGAACATTTTATTTCAAGTTCGGGACCGGTCAATTGGCCACCTAGATCGGGCGATTTAATGCTATTAGACTATTTTTTGTGGGGCTATGTTAAAGCTCATGTCTATACACATATGCCCGCTTCAATTGACGCCTTGGAAGACAACATTGAAGCATTTATTCATGAGATATCGGCCAAAATGTTGGAAAGAGTATGCCAAAATTGGACTAAGTGGATGGACCATTTGAGGCGCAGTCACGGTCAACATTTGCATGAAATAATCTTCAAACATTAAATTATATGGACCGTACTATCGACTCAAATAAAGATTTCATGCATTTTTCTGAATTGTATGTGTTTTGTTTTTTAAAACTTTCCTATAGCTCTTAAAAAATCACCCATTATATTTTCCTTCTTAAAATCTTTTTTAATTTATATAAAAAATTATAAAAAAATTTGTTCTTCAATAGATTTCAATAACGATGACCAATAAAAAAAATATATATACATATGTACGTATGTATATAGAAACAAATCGAATGAATGACTTTGTCTTAAAAACAAAGTCATCCATTAGATGATTTAATATATTTGTCTTATTCTTGTTTTGCTTCCAGCAAAAACTATTTGTTTTATTTTGATTTGACTTACACATGAATGTTTAACATTCAAGAGTTTCCCTTAGTTTTCTTTTAATGTTTAACCTTAAAACAGCAGTTTACAAGTTACAAAAAAGATATTCTAAGCTTAGCAACGCTGAGGTAAATTATTTTATACAAAATTAAAAATTTCTTAAATGAACAAAAATAAATTTTGATACGAAAAGAATTAATAATTTGAAAAACTTTTCCAATTACCGAATACCCTACTTCAACCATTAAAATTGAATTTATTGGCTCTTGCTGTGTTTTAAGTTCAATTATATTTGTAGTTTCAATTTCTTCTCTTTTTAAATCAATGATATTTACTTTGGATATCAGGAAACTTTCTTTTCGTATACAATTTCTCTTAAAATAAAGACAAAAACATTGCGAACGAAAAAAAATGTACACTCATAAAATTCGTTTTTCGTACTGTTTAAACTGAATAAAAATATAATTATGTTCAAATAACTTTATTAGTAATTTTTGGGAATACAAAATTTTCAATTAACAGGATTATATTTTGCGAATACAAAAGAGCGGGTCTATGAAATAACTCCCACGAAATAAGTCCCACTTTTAAAAACGAAATAAGTCCCACAAAAAATTGCTGTTTTGAAAGTGGGAGTTATTTCGTTTTTAAAAGTGGGACTTATTTCGTCAATTGATGGGACTTATTTCGTTACGCGTTTTTATTTTAAGTGGGACTTATTTCGTTTTGAGTGGGAATAAATTCGTTTTGTAAAGTGGGAGTTATTTCATACCCCTAAATACAAATGGAGCCTGATGAAGATCTTTTTGAAGAATTATCATATTTGGAAGAGGACATTAAAGACGAGTCGTTAAACCATATTGAAACCAACCAGCATACAATTAATAATAATATGTGCGTGGTTTGTTTCATAAAGCAGCCAAATATCTTATTTTTTCCTTGTAAGCACTTGAAAATTTGCAGTGAATGCTGTCTTACAATGCAAACTCACAAAATTGATCAAACCAGTAAACTAGTATGTCCATTCTGTCGTGCAGAAGTTCATGAAACCCTTCAAATATTTATCTGATAAATAAATGATTTTTTTATGGAGGAGTGCGATAGAGCCATGAAATATAAGGCCATTATGGCTTTATTTCTCATTTTTTTCTTATGCAAAAAGTTATATATTGGACATTTCGTAAAAGGGACAACTATAATTTTTTGTCCCTAAATCTCATGGCTCTCCGTTTTTTGTTATTAATTACTTTATACTTACTATAATAAAAAAACTTTAAAGAAATGTGTACAAATAGGTACCGAACTTAACTACTGGAAAAACAATATTAAAAAAAATTGTTGACGTAATTACGTATGTATGTGTTTTATTATATTTTTAGTAGGAAATTGGAATTCCTGTTTCATGTTTTCTAATATCACCATTACAAAATACAACTAATCCCAATGCCACGTTAAAACTATAATACCGTCTACCATGCACTGGATCTTCAAGCCATTTATAAAGGTCGATAATTTTAATCTGATGGTCCTTCCGAAACGGTTTCCATCTTAATAATAAGAACAATTGATCTGTACTTAATCCATTTAAGAATCCAAACGTTGTTACTAGTAGGCGTTCTCTATACGTTCCTTGACCGAAAAAAGAATTAATAATAAATTCTGGAACTCTATCAAAATTCGTAATATCCATTTCATTAAGAAGCCTTCTGCAAGCTTGCATACGATTTTTCTTTATTATTCCTCTGCTTTGATTATTCATATTATTCGACGTGTTTTTTTCGAAGAGCCAAATACTTCTTATTTGAAATCGCATTAAAGGCTATTTTACACTATCACACAAGTCTTACGACTTTTGGTCTTACAAAATGAAATGATTTTTGGTCTGATTGTCAAAAAATCAAAGAGAAATTTTTTTTCATCACATTTTGCTTCTACACTATCACACTTCAAATAAAAAGTAAAATCTTTGTGATTTATGAGATCCACTTTAGATTACAAAATAAAGACGAAAAAACATTTTATTAAGCATTGGAACATTGTTAGCTGGCGTATTATTCACTAACTTGCACATTTAAACTTGCACCTTGGTCCTCAGATATATTTTTGCATTATTTTTAATATTTCTTTAATATTTAATAATTTTTATTTTGATGTGGCCGGCAAATTATTCAACAGCTGTTTTTTTATTTTCTTCTAGGGTGGAAAAGTTGATACAATCATATTTTTTTATTTTTATTTTTTGTCTGTGTACCGTATTTAACGATTTTTTACAACAACTATTTGTGATTTATTTAAATTTTAAAAGAATTCACTTGAAATTTTATATTTTTTTTATCGTTTTGCAATTTTTTATTAGAAAAAATAATAGTGAATATGTGTGCACAAAATTGTAATTTTCCATCCCTGATTTTCTTCTTGTGCTTTTGTAAACACACAATTCTGATAAAATAAAAAATCTAATCGTTTAGAAAAATTTCAAAAAATAGAGAGAACCATACGACTGCCAAATTTCTTTACGTATTTTTTGACATTTCATTACAAAATGTTTTTACACTATTATACATTATGAATTATTTGTAAGTTTTTGACATGTCTTAACACAAAGTATTATAGTCTAAAATGGCCTTAAACAGTGAAAAAGTGGGACTTATTTCGTTTATGAAAGTGGGACTTAATTCATTTAAGAAATATATTATTCAAGGGGGAGTTTTTTCATTTTGAGTGGGAGTTATTTCATTTTAAGTAAATTTTTAAATCTTTTCATTTTGGTGGGACTTATTTCGCTTTCAAAAGTGGGACTTATTTCGTGGGAGTTATTTCATTTTTTTAAGCAATTTTTGGTGGGACTTATTTCGTTTTTGAAAGTGGGACTTATTTCATGGGAGTTATTTCATAGACCCCAAAAGAGCATGTTGTTTTGTTTTTATTTTGTTTTTTCTTGACCTATTTACAACTACAATTCTGTGGCTTGGTGCTAAAAGGGCCAACGTCAAAATATTTGCTTTTGAGAAAAGTTAAATTAAATTGTTTTTAGAAAAGAGTTCCTACTGAAATTTGCTAGCAAAACCCTTATGAAGCTGTTCTGGGCTAAAAAACATTGGCTGTTTCATCAAAAAAAAGATGTTAAGAGAAAACACCTAATGCAACGATTTACTCTAAACAGAAAAATATTGTCATTGGCCCTTTTAGCACCAAGCCGCAGAATTAATGCTGGAAAAATTCCAGCCAATTGTAGTGGGGAAGGTATGAAAAGATAATTTCACTTTTTATTGTTGTTTGTTTTTGTTTAAGCTTTGATATTGTTATTGTTATTCGCCTAAAGCGGCCCTAATCACTTGCAATTAAAATCAAAAGTCTTTTGATTGTTGCCAATATATTGTGCCATCATCGAATAACATACACATTGGCGTTATAATTACACTACGTAAAATTGAACAATTTTATTGCAAGTGTATGAGCCACTTAAGAGTTTTATTTGTTTAAAATCTTTGGTTTTTCTTAAATCTTTGGATGAAGTATCTTGATGATCTGGCCTAAGCAACCAGTGAAATGCGCTTAGGAATAGCTTATCCCATCAACAACAAACTTCAGTGATTTTATCAAAAATAAAAATTGGTAATTAAGCACGACAAACAAAATCTTGTTAACTTTATTTTTTAAGCATTTATGTTTGTTTTTTCAAAAACAAACTACCAAACAATAGTGTTTTTTCGTAGTTATTTTGTTATGTAGTTTGACCTTTTGTAGCTTAAAATATATTTTCTTAAAGTTGTTTATTAAATAAAATATTAAAAAATTAATGTAGAATTAATTTATTTTAAATAAAATGTAAATGATCCGTTAAATTTTTAGCTGTTTAAAATGAATTTCATTATGAATTTAGCTACATAATATTTTGAGTGTATAAACTCCAATTGAAAGATGACTGGTTTGTTTGTGTATGAGTATAATGTGCATAAATGGGTGGGTGTGTATTCCCAGCGGGAAAACTCAGAAGACCTTCTCACTTCAGGCCTTTTTAAAGGCCAGCTTAAACATTTTGTTAGTTTGTTCGAATGCCTTACAGAAGAAGGCCTCGGCTTTTTGGTATAAAAGAGAAGTTACACCTTTCACACTCACTTCTATGAGAAGGGAGTAGAGAAGGAGTACCACTTTTTGTATTGTTTTTTTGCACAAGCAAAAGCAAAATAATATTTTTTTTTTTTTTGATCCCGTTACCATTCTTATGTATCTGCTAAAGAAGCGAGAGCCGAAGGCCTACTCTGCAATGACAACGTGTGTAAAAAATATATGAGTATGGAATGGAGCGAGCAGGCCTTGTTTATCCAAAAGAAGGAGTACAGAGGCCTTCTAGAAGGCATCCGTACTCATTCTTTTTCCCGCTGGATTCATGTCCATCTTTGAAAATTTTCCATTGCAACTGAAGATGTCATATGTGTTTGCTTTTAGTCTTTACAAAAGCGATGAGATTTTGTATTTTGATTTCTACAATTCTTCTTTTTTAACTCCAAGTTAAAAATACAGGAAAACTGGTCAAAGTATAGAAATGAAATGAAGGAAAAAGTTTTTTATTTCTAAGACTAAATAAACAAAGTTAGTTTAAAAGGAATACTGAACAAAAAAGTTCGTAATCATAGATGTTTATAAAGTTAATGAAATTGCAAAAGGACTTTTTTTAATAAATTTTCTTATTTTTTTTTTTTTTTTTTTTGATCAAGTATTTTTGTCTGTAGTTTACAAATCTTTGTTTTAAAACATTCTCTTTTTATCCTTATTTTTTGTATGGGAAATAAAATTAAATTTAATTTTTATAATGGTAGGAAATAGAAAATGAAAACAATTGCACAGCCAAAGCTTTTCATATACGAATCTTTAAACGATACAAAATTTGTTCCTTGAAATACAAAAGTAATACTGATGTTAATTTTACATGTTACCAATACAAATAAATACAGATAGGAATACAAAAACATTTGCAATAAATTTTAAATTCAATTACGCGCACCATTTAATAGCGAATATGTTCGCTACGTGCATTGTTTGTCGTTGTCGTTGTCTTTGCTGTTATTTTGTATTACATCGTTATTACTATTTCCAGTTTTGTAATTGTTATTGGTTTAGTTGTACATAGTTGTTGTTATTTGGTGTTTATTGGTTTGAAAATAAATTCCATTTGCTTATTCTTTCGAAAAGCCTGCAAAATTTGTTAAAAAAGAAACTTTGTTTATTTGAATGATAAACAAATAAAACCTAAATAAAAAACTCTTATGATACTTTATTTTGCAAAATAAAATATAATAAAAATTTAATATAACAAAGAAAAATTAAGAAAATAGGAAAGTGTAGGTTATTACAACACTGAGGTGTTATATAGAAAATATGATTCGATTGTTAATTCTGTTTGCAGAAAATTTTATCATTTACGTCGATCATGTTTTCTGGTACTGCAGTCATATAAAGAGCTTCATAACAAAAAGGAACACTTTCAGTTTTCGGATAAATAACCAAAAAAGTGATTTAAAGCCAGTATGATGTAAGTATGTATGTTTGTGAAATTGTTGCGTTTTGATCTGATTCAAAGTAAATAAATTCCTTTAAACAATGACTAAATGGATTTTAGTAAGTACAACTTTATTTAGTACAAAAAACATTATTAAAAGCATATTTAAAAAGTGGAATTGTTGCGTTTTGCTATGGACCTCCTCATATACATATTGATTGTCCCCAACTATGTAGATACGTTTTAACGCTGACCATTCATATGATTCAAGCTTAAGAAAAACGTAGCCTACATTTATTAACGAAGCATTTAAATATGACTAGGGCAACCAAAAAAAAGCACTAAAAACAGTTTAAAGCTCTTAAATAAAGTATTTAAAAACATGAAAATAAGCTGTTAAAATTAAAAAAAAAGCAACTTAAATTTATTTTTTATTTTCCACTTTATTCATTTAATACGTTTAATACGTTGTTATAGTAAATTATAAATTGACGCAAACCTATGTTTATTTGGAGTCAGCAAGTTCTTGTACTTAGAAAAAGTTCTTCCTACGTCTACAGATGTTTAAGGGAGCATATTTAAAATTGAGTATTTGCTCTGAAGCAAATTTTATACGATTGGACTCACAATTCCGATTGCCATCCAAAATATCCCCAATAACTTTAAGTACCGAAAATCCTTAATTTTTTAATAAAACTGATTTAAATTTTTTATTAATTTTGTCTTCTATATCCTCTGGAACAACGGACATTTTTCTTACGGTGTCTGTTACTATATTCACTTAGCAAACCTATGAAAGATTTTTTGTTTCCAATTTTGTTACAACTTCGTGTTAAAACACAAAATTTTCGGAAATTAACAATATTTGGTTCCGCAAATCACTTTCATTCCAATATATACAGAGAAAATCTTAATAGCAAAACTATATAAAAAAAAAAATTATAAACGCTACTTTACCAAAAACAGAGAGCAAGGGAACTATCAGACGTTACTTTATTCAAAAGCTATATTTAAAAAAAAAAAAAATAAGACGTTACAAACTGTGATGGTAAAAAGACGTTACAGAAAGAGTGACTGATCGTTAGAATACAGCTATAAAAATTTTTGAGAGAAAAGAACTTAAACAAGCAAATAATAAAATACGCAAATAATATAATACGTTAAAAAGGCTTAAAACTAAAAACCTAAACACATCAAAATTATATGCAACACTATAAAAACTACGTTACAGTCCCTCTAAGACAAAGTAACATACAAATCTAGTAAGAAAAAGTATAGTCGGTCAAGGCCGACCATGTGAAACCCAATACCAAAGTATTAAAAATTAATTTTCGAGTCGGTTTAATAGTTTCTGATAAGCAGAAATTGCCCCCTATATCCCCTCGTGGTCCTATTTTTTAACCCTAGATACACTTTCTTATTTTTAATACACCACACACTTTCTTCGTCGAATCGACGAAGTCCGTTTATGATCTGGCCCCAACCCAAACCCACCCAATATAAGGAAACACGAAAATTTTTGTTTAGTTTATAAAATACTTAAGTTTTTATTCATTCTAAATAGTATATTATAGTTAACTTCAAAACTTAATACTAAAAACACAACAAAAGCAAGCCAAGGCTTTTTTCGCCAATACGACGAAGAAAGTGTATTTAGGGTTAAAAACGGTCAAAAAATATACTAAAAGTCAATATTTCTCACACTTTCATCGTCAGTGCAACGAACACAATCAACGAAAAATCAGACTTACACACAACCAATAAGCACGTACTTCCACACACTTCAGCAGATCAGTAATATCTACAGCTACATGAAATTTGGAAGAGTTTCGGTGAAAAACTGCGGAGTTAAATAAGTAATATTTAACGTTATTCGTCAATACGACGAATAAAGTGTATCTAGGGTTAAAAAAATGCATACCTTACGTGTCCATATAAATATGGATCTATCTACATACTTATGTTTTAAATTTCATTAAAATTGGTTTGATAGTGGGCACAAAGACCCTATTGCGGAAGCAGCTTGTATGGGGGCTATATATTATGGACCGATCCACCGTTGTGCCAATTAGAACCTATATATGTACCAAAACCAAATTTCATTAAATTATCTTTAAAATTGCGACCTATACATTGCGCACAAGGTTACGTGGACAGCCAAGCCAGCCTGACGGGCATCGTTAAATCGACTCAAAAAGTGATTCCGAGTCGATCGGTTTACTAAGGGGCCAGTATTTTACGGTATTACACACATCAGCCAAATGCTGATGTGTGGGTATAATAACATACAGATGTAATAAAGGTTGTTGGGATGATATTTTACAACGGAAACTCAAAATATTACCATAATATTGAACGATTTTTTTAACCAGAGTTGTAACAGTACAAAAGGGGTTGATATTTTGGTACATATTTATAAAAAAAAAGTTGTAAATCAAAAATAATAATAACGATTTTTGCAAAAATTTATTATATAATATATTTTTTCGTATGAAACAATAAAAAATTATCTTTAAATGGCAAAATAAGTAAAAAAAGGCCATATTGCAAAAATAATTAATAAAAAGCCGATATCGCAAATTAACTAAAAAAAGCCGATATTGCCAAAATAAGCAAAAAATAGCCCTAACAAATGCAGCTCATTTTCTTTATATTTTTATGATCGGAATTTGTGTTCAATCAAAATCATTCTATCTTGTAAACCAAAAAATAAGCATCATCCCTTTTATTTTTTAAACCAATAAACATAGAAATTAAAACAATCAGGCCTGTTCTGCAAATCACTTGTACCCAAATTACGTGATTTCAAATCACATGTGCATTCTAAAATCACACGTGTGATATTTTAGTGTTCCGTTCCTGTATGTTTTGGTGTGATCTTCAATTGCAGAAAGCACATCGAGAAATACAAAAAAGGTATGACTTTCAGAACACCAGAAAATCACACGTGTCATTTCAAAAACACGTGATTTGAAATCACGTGATTTTCAGAACAGGCCCGAATATCACATTCGTAACTTATCAAAAAAATACAAATATAAATTTGGTACTTCTTCGATATGCGAAAGCTTCTGGGGTAGAAATCATACCTATTTTTGTACTTTTTTACAAAACATTGACATCATTGACACATACGTATTAAGGAGAAAAAAGTATCATTTAACAATTCTATTGACTCCCTTGAGCACCGTCGCAATGTGCGTTGTTTTATCGTTACTAAAGTGGGCTGCGTTTTAATGAAATTAAGGGTCTGGTTGCCGAAACTCGTACGTTTGTTCGTAATATACATTACTAGGAAAATTCGTTCATATGTGGAATGATTTTCTTGAGGAAGTCATCCTTCTCACTTTCAACATAGTTAAGTTGAAATCAATTGTCCAGAAGCACTACTCCCTCTAGCCTCCTTCCCATAACCTATTTTCCCAGTTGTATCACAATAAAATGCGTATCGGCAAATACCTTTAAAAAAATTTTTTAGCATATAAAAAAAAAACCACAAATATGCAATTGCATGTTTTTCCTTGTGCGACCAACGAAGCCAGAAAAATTATATCTATGCATTTAAGAGCTTTTATGAATTTTGGCCTCGATTAGTTAGTGCATATTTTGGCATATTTTACCGTTTGGAGCATATTTTTGCATAATTTAGTTAAAAGAGCCATTTTGCAGCATTTTTAAGTTTTTTTGCGCATATTTTGCCTTTTTAAGGCATATTTTGATACATATTCCTTTTTTTTGATTGCTCTGTAGGCGTTCGCAGCAAATACAAAAAAAATTTTTTCGAAATTCTGGTTACCCAACGTGTTGCTTTAATTTCTCCATCCACATTTAATTTTTACTCTATAACGAAGACAAAGCAGGTTGTCATTTAAAATAATGTTATTTTAGACTTTCAAATTTTACATAAAAGCAAAAATAAAGGAACAAAAAATTATGCACATACGTTTTTGGCGATGTGTGGAATACATAGAATTCTGAACCAATCTTTTAGTACACCGATCGACTGAGAATCACTTTTTAAAGTGCCCATCCGTCCGTTGTCTGGTTGTCTGTCCATGTTAACCTTGTGCGCAAAGTACAAGCTGCAATTTTGTACATACATAATTTGATCGAATTTGGTAAAGGCATTTTAACTGTACCAAGGACGATGTCTTTGTAAATGGTAAAATAAAATAAAGACTTCTTTCCAAATTAGACTATTTGTGTACGTAAGTCATCTAATTATGTATTTAGATTAACTTCGCCCTAAAAATATGTTACAGCAGATTAAATTCTTTTCGAATTGATCTGTAAATACTATGGGGTTAAGGCTTTACCGATTATAATTTTAGTATTTTTTTTAAATATAAATGTTGAATATTTTGTTTTTAAATGAGCAATTTTTGATTTTTTTGGGGCATATTTTTAACATTTTTGAGGGCATATTTTTGAATTTTTACTGCATATTTAATGCGCATAAAACGCATTTTTAGAGCATATTTCTGGTTTCCCTGATGATAACACTATGCAAGTAGAAAAAACAGACTAGCCGGGCACAAGGCGTTTTAACATAATTCGGGTACGCTGAATCCAGAGGCCCCTGCATCACCTAGGATGCCCCTAGATGCGTCAAATGTATGACCAACCCCATATTATTTTTCATCTCAGTCAGTTATTTCTAACATACCTACCCGCTATCTCCATTCTAATTTTTTATTTTTTTTTTTTTTTTCTAAAAAAAATATGTTTTTAAACCGAGATCAGGGAAGTGGTAGGATTTGATAGAAATTATTGCATTAATGATCATTGAAATACATATTTTTTAAAATAATAAACATTAAATTATATATCTAGTCTTATATTCCATTAAAAAAAAATTAATTTGAAAAATCAAAGTAATTTTTGGGAATAAAAAATTTAAATTTAAAAGATTTTGTTATTATTTTAAACTTTGATATTATTACAAGTAAAACTGTTATTTAATTCTTAACAGCTTAACTGTTTTATTTGGTTTGATATCTATAGTTTTTTTAAAGTCTCTGGATGAAGTTTCCTGACGATCTGGCTTAAGCAACCAGTGAAATGCTCATAGGAATAACTTATGCCTTCAACAATAAATTTCAGTGTTTTTATCAAGAATAAAAATTGGGAATTAAGCACGAATAACAAAATCTTTTAAATTATAATTTGAAAAATTTTTAGTTGGTGGACGGTTTCTGGGTTTTGCCCATATGTTTTCTCTTCGTTTAAAGGCTGTGACGGAATTAATAATATTAAAGTTATTTGTCCAGAATTTTATATCGATATAAATTTGTTATAAAAAAATGTTTATCACAGTTTTCTCTTTCAACTTATTATTATTTGCCTCGAACGCCCTAATATTTATTCCTCCTTGCTAATCAAATTTAGTAGACAATTTAAATTATCCCACTTAATTCATTTGTACAATTTTTCGATACGACAATACATCGTATGTGTGTATATCAATTTAAATAAATTAAAAACTTTATTTATCCTTTTGATTTTGAAACAAAGTCTTTAAATAATTTAATGTCATCAACAGAAGACTGTGTCATAATTTTTGACTACATGATTTGGGTCAAACTTAGAAAAGTTTTCAAAGAAAAAAGTACGCAAAAACTTTATATTTAAACAACAAATAGGGTTTAAGTCATACAATTTTACTCTTTTTACATTTTGTTCTGAAGACGTAATCGCAAAACATTTGGGTATATAAAAATAGCAATAAAGTAATAATAGTCTGCAGCTACTACCCTGCAAATAATATTCGACTACCTCATCCTTTTTGATAAAATGGACTAATCCATGGACTGGTCCGATGTAATGCAAGCATGGACCATGTCATTTAAAAAGTATTTGTAGTGAGACGTCATGTCTTCGTTTTTTAACGATGTACTTTCGTTTTTAAACGACTTCAAAACTAATCGTCTTGAGTATACCATGGAGTAGCTTTAAGACAACTCCTGTAATCCAAGGCTGGGATATATGGTCCTGCCCTTGGACATCGTAATGTTAAATAGACCATGTTTTTCCCATACGTTTGGGTTACTTTTGGACTTGTCCTAGTCCCTTGTGGGATACACTTTAGACGCGTGTATGGACTGGTCCTATTATTTGCAGGGTATATATTTGTGTGTGTATATACAATTTTACATGTATAAGAATTTGCATGTTTCTGTAATTTCAAGCACAATGAAGCTAAAATGAATCTGCTGGTTGAAGCAAAAGTAGAAATTTGGTATTAATAAGAGCGAAAAGCTGAAAAAAATATTTTTATATTGGAGACAGATGTAAAACGCTCAAGGAGGTAAGAAAGTCATTAAATTGCTATCAAACGGAAGAAAGTTGTAACTTTGTATTATTTTCATTGTGTCAACAATTATTTGTCTTAAACATTTTTTTTAGTTAAATTTTAGAAAACACGAGTCATTATTAAAACCAATATTATGTTAAAGTTTAAATGTGGCAAATATGCATTGATAAGGAAATATAACTGTGGTGGGTAGTTTTATTATAATTAAACGGTTAACTGCTTTATACTGCTGACAATAATGGACATTCGCCTCATGCGTTTTCAGTCTCATTAAACATTGATTCATAGACAAGGCCAAATGTGCATTGCCCAACATTGATCTGTTAAGTATAGTTTGCAATGTATAGAGTGGTTCAACCAAAACCGATGTTATTTGTAAATAAAACAAAAATGTTCATAGAATAATGGGTGAAACGAAATATTGCTATTCGATGATCCATAATTCGATGATCCATAATTTCAATGATTTTAAGACATAATTGAGGTCCAATGTCGTTAATGTGCCGAATTATCTCATCCTTTCTTGGCTTATTGACGTACACTTTTTCTTTTATATATTCCCAAAGAAAGAATTCCAACGGTATCAAATTCCGTGATCGTGACGGCCAATTACCATCACATCGCATGACGTGAGATAACACTGCAATTAAATTTCTTGCGCAAACGAGCCATTGCTTAGTTGACTGTGTGGCAAGTGGCACCATCCTGTTGAAACCAACTATCGTCTAAGTCCATGTCCTGAATTTCTGGCCACAAGAAGTCCGTTTTCATTTCGCGATAGCCAACACCATTCATGATAACTGCTTGGCCGACCTTATTTTTGAAGAACTACAGCCCGATGACGCCGCCAGCCCATTAACCGCACCAAACAGTCACTATTTGCAGATGCATCGGCTCTTCAACACCCAATCGTAGATTTTCAGTTACCCAAATGCGGGTATGCGCTTGTTAACAAATCCACCGCATTGAAAGTATGCCACTAAATGCATTTTGATTTAAGCGCCCATTTTCGTTAAAGTCTTTAACAATCTTAATGCGCTACTTCATTGTGGACCTTTTTTAAACACTAAAACAAAGAAATGTCAAATTTAGTTGGGCAAAAATCTCAACGTTAAGATGTGATTTACAACTCACATCGTGCATTTTGGTTGATCCGACATGTCCAAAAATTATGTAGAACGAAAAAACTTATCATGAAAAAGCAAAATGTATTGAGTACGAGAAAATATGGATACGAAATTTGACAAGTGGTCGGTAAATGTTTATTTTCTTAGCCATTTTAAAAACTTATGTAACTTTCGCCCCTTAATTCTAATTTTCATTAAACACTTTTAAAAATCAGTTATAGTAAAATAAGTGTGAATATGTTTTGAAATATCCGTATGGGTTTAGTTGAGCGTTTATACCAATAAATGTGAAAATAATAAAATCTTATACAATGTTGTTTAAAAGTTAAGCTGCGTAAAATATTAAAATTCTTTAGGGTTTTGAACTCTTCTTGAGATTTTCTTTTCTAGATTGTTTTTATTCAACTTTCTTTATTGGTTTTCATTGTGTCACACAGCATTAAGCTCTAGTTTTTGTTGTAAATGCTTTAACAGTTTTATAATGGGCAACTATGATTGCAGAGTGGCATTAATTGTTTAAGGCCAGTTTACACGGTAATACAATGTATTACGACTTTGTAGAATCAAAATATTATGAAATTCTCTCCGTGTTTAAAAGAAAAAAAGAAAAATCTTTTGTAAGTATAATTCATGTTTACACGGATGGTATAAGTAAAATCAAAAATAATAACAAAAAAGCAGATGGTTGCAATTTTAAATATTTACAAAAACAACATGAAAATTTCCTGAGTTGAATTTAGTTGTTTTTGTAATTGTATAAAAATGCTATCACCTTTAATGTACTCCGTTAAAATACACCTCTGGTGTGATGAGAATACATAAGTTTCTAAAATGGTTTAGAAAAAAACCATTTACCGACCGCTTGTCAGATTTTGTATCCGTATTCTCTCTTACTCAATACATTTTGCTTTTACATGATAAGATTTTTCTCATTTTACATAATCCTTCGACATGTCGTAATACATTATATTACCGTGTAAACTGGCCTTTAGCAAGGAAAATAAAGGGGTAGAATGATAAAAAAAAAACTTTAACTGTGGCAGCTTAAGATTTGCTTCTAGCCAGTGACTAAAGAAGAAAAATTGAAGAATAAGAATAGGAGTGAAATAAGTAAATATTTGTTTAAACTATTTTTATTGCAACTATCCAAATGTTGACAAGTTTTGAAAAAGTGTATCTACACTTGAAATGAGTTATGAAATTCAAAATATTATTGTCTTAGGAATTGAAGAAAATCTTTTTTACATTTTATAAATGTTTAAGTCTAAACTGAGGTACATATTGGATGGCTGCCTTTTTTTACTTGGTTTTTCAACTAAATTAGTAAATTCAAATTTATCTTGGAATTGTATTTATATAATATTCTAGCATTAAATAAATAGTACGTTTGAAAACCAACAGGTTTAAAGTGTTTTTTTTTAATCTCATTTCATGCTTTATAATACCTCCAAGTTATCTCGATATTTGCCAGGTATTTTGAGATTCATCCCAACAAGCTACAAAGCCTGAGGAACGTAATCGATATTTCATTTAATACTGTAACAGACGTAATCGACGTTTTTTATAATAAATAAAACAACTTTTTTCTAGATTTAAAAACAAACTACAGTTTTCTACACATACAAAATTTTACTAAATTTCCTTAATTGTTATTTTTCTCCTTTGAGAGCTCAGTATTGCATATCAGGGCTGTCAGATATGGTGATTTCTCGCCAAACGTGGCAATTTGGAAACGTGTTGGTGATGGGATTTTCCATTTGGCGACTTTTTTTTGGCGATTTTTGATATAACTGGCGGTTTACTTGGCTATTATCACCATTTATGTTAATTCAGCGATTTTTTTAACAGTTTGTCGTTTTTTGTTATCATTACTACTTTGAAAAAAAACATCTGGCAACTTTTTTCACATGATTTTTGTTTTGTTATCATTTTAAGTGCCGATTCACATACGCCAAGTTTGACTCGTCAAGTCTTGATTTTTTAGGAGAGAGGGGAAAAGAGAATCGCATTTCTTTGCCCTTCTCTTCTAAAAGCTCAAGACTTGATGAGTTAAACTTGACGTGTGTGAACCGGCACTAAGTTAATTTTATATTCAGTCACTATTTACTTCTAATAGTATGCATATATGCAGGCCAAAACACCAGTAATGAAATCGATGAGGCTGAAGTGTACGATTTTATAAAAAAAATGTTACGAAAACTGAACAAAATTTACGTTTGGCCAAAAAAAAATGTATATATATTTTGCAAAATTTGGCATAACTGACCTTGTAGTAGATACACATTCGTATATAATATATTGTTCTTCGTGAACAATTTATTTAAGTATTTTTATGTTATATATCGCTGTATCTATATTGTATTTAAATAAATAAAGGACATATATATATATATATATATATATATATATATATATATATATAATATAATAATTTTTTGTATGATATATACAAAGTGTTGCCGAAAACTGTGTTTTGAATTATCGTTTCGAACCAAAACAAACAAACAAGATATAAAAATTGATATAAATAAATGTTATAGCAAATCGGTTCTTCTTTAAAAAAAAAAAAAATTCATCAGCAAAACCGTAAGTGGTCAAATTATAACAAAATGTTTCTAATTTCGACGATTTTTTTTAATTTTATTTTTTTACCAAAATTATCCTCACAATTCTGCATGTGAATCTCATAAGTTTAAAAGTCATAAAAAAAATTTTTACACACGTAACGCACTTCAAAGCCGCACTAGTCCCAATTTTTCTTTTTATGTATTTTTTCTAATCGAAAATAATACTAGAGTACACTTATAATACTGCAAACGTTTGAAAGTGGGATACTTTACATTTGTCGGACCGCGAAACCGGAACTGATCATTTAAATAATATGTTTCGATATTTTAGCCACACGATTTTTTTTTTTTTTTTTTTTTGGGTTTCCCGATGCAAGAATAATGCATCGTGTTTAAAATAACAAAGCATACACATAGGTGCACTGTTAAGTTATCAAATTTGTATGCCCTGCACCACAGGTGAACGTGTAAATCAGTATAGAAAATGTTGATGCTGATGAATCCACGGAGGTGGAAATGTGCCTCATCACTGAATCACGAAGTGCATTTTGATTTGAACGCCCATTATAATAATAAGCCATAATAAGGTGAGGTTCACATTCAACATTGGCCCTTTACAAGGTTTGCTCGCTATATTCCACTCTCATATCTTTTTACACACGTTGTCATTGCTCTCGCTTCTTTTGCAGTTACATAAGAATGGTAACGGGATAAAAAAAAAATCTTTTGCTTTTGCTTGTGCGAAAAAACATAACAAAAAATGTTACTCCTTCTCTTCTCTGTTGTCATAGAAGGGAATGTGGAATGTTTTATATTTCATACTAAAGAGCCGAGGCCTTCTTACTAATGCTTTGGATGCTGCTATTGTTTGCCAGGAATGTACACTGCATGCTAAGAAAACCTGAAGGATCTCCAATCATGAGTCAATTTTATTTCATGTGAGCGTTGTTGAAGCATTGGTGTAAGAGAAAAAGTTGTCACAAATGCACCAGAAATGGCAAAGCGCATGAAGAGCTTTGACCATATGATAAGCCATATTATTCAGCTGGCCGTTTCGGACAATGTGAAGCAAAAGTGAGTTTGGTTGTACAAAATGCAAATTTTAGTTACACCCAAAGGCTTGTTTTGCACATTTTCATGCTGGTGTCCCAAAAAACATTAAAAATATAAAATTATCTCAATAATCGACCACAGATTTGATACCTTTTACATCAATGGTCAAGAGGCTTTAGTTCTTGAGTCAATTGCACCTTGAAAGCGTGTAAATGCAAGTCTTTATGCATAATGTTCATCAACGACGAGCGTGAAAGGTGTAGTTCTTGGGCACGACGACGAGTTGAGGTAGACGGCTCTTCAGCCATACTATTGAGAACATCAACAATATTTTTTGCAGTACGAGCATGCACTGGTGTTTTCACATCTCCTACATACCCGGTTCGATCAACTTTATGCACAATTTTTCCGATTGTACGCACATTTGGATGGTTAAATTTACCGAAAAACTCACGATGTGAACGATATGCATTGTGATAATAAGCCTGAATCACTTTAACGCGTTGCGCGATTGTGTATTTTACCATGGTTCAAATTGAGTTAGCCTGAAAATGAGAAATGTCAAATGAAATGCAGAAAAAAACTTGACGTTTAGGTGTGGTTCGCATTCAACATTGGCCCTTTAAATTAAACGATATAAAGTTAAAATGAAAAATAAAGAAGAAAATGGAAGATTTCCATAGTTGTATTTAAATGGACGAATGTATCTTATTTAAAAAATAATTTTTTTTATTCATTACTCTCATCGATGAATCGAATAATTTTTTAGATTTAATCGTTTGATCGAACGAACAAAAACAATTATTTCAATTATTTGAACAAAGTTGAAAGGCGAATAATTGACAACTCTAGTGTGTAATTCTTTTTAACAAGAGACAGATCAGTGTACAAACATGTTAATATATGTTTTAAAGTGCGCGCACAGCGAATTGTTGTACAGTGGTTTTGACGTAATTGCCTTTTGCTTGAGTGCACTTTTGACTTGACTGCACAAAATGAATAAGTTTTGATATTATTCTTTAAAATCCCATACAAATGTATTTGTTATACCACTTTCTATACCTGCAAATGCCAAACATTTTTGGCATCTTAAAATTATTTTCATTCAAAAAGTCAAAGTTAGCTGCACTTTGGCTTAAATGTCCAAAACACATTTTTTCTGTAATTATTCTTCAAAATTTATTATATTTTTGGGCATCTTTAAAATATTTTCATATAAAAAAATCAAAGTTAGCTGCACACATGAACAATGTATGCTTTCCACTTTTTCATATAAATATCCTATTTTATAAAATTTTAATAAAATATTAATTTATTAATAAAATCGTTTTTCATTCTTCTTTTAAACACCTAACTTTAACTGCACTTTTATGCAGGTAACCACAATTATGTACCTGTACATTTAGGCACATAAATACATTTTAGGTAACAGCACTTTTGATTTATCTGCACAAAAAACCGTGCAAAAGAAATTGTGCAGCTAAGTCAAAATTACTGTATTTTAAAAAATCTTTTTGCTTTTTTTTCTTTGGGTGACTTGTACTTTATTTACTGACATGTTCTCACAAATGTAAGCCATTTATTTTATTATTTCTTTGAATTTAATTTCTCATCCTTCGGGCTAAGTATTTCTCTGTTCTGTGTACAATAATCTTAAACCATTTTACATTAATGGTCATCGCAACTCATGGGATGTACAGTGTAAGTTGTGCTCTTATTACATAAATATACATGTACGAAAACACACACACTTACATATGTATGTAAGGAAACCACTTTGCACAGACATTGTGGTCAGTGGCTTAGTTCGTAATTAAAAAATGCTTAAGGGCAATTGCAATTGGGTGCATGCTTTCTTTTTTGAAAAGAATTTTCTTTTATTTTTCTTTAAACTGATGCGAGAGTGTTTGAAGCAGAATAATAGGATGTTCCAAAAAAGTATAGACAAATATTTGTGTATAATTTTTTAACAGAAAATTTAGAATTGTTAAAAGATGATTCGGAAAAATTTTCTTTAATTTCTTAGTCCAAGAATTTTTAGGTGAAAACTAAATTTTCTTTTTTCTTGGCGGCATACACTAAGGCAAATAATTCTATATAAGTTAATGCAATAATACATTTAAGAATTTTGTTATATCGTTTTTTACATACTTGTGAATTTAAGTTTATGTATACAATACTAGTTAAACATAAGTGTGTCCCAAAAAAATTTATTTCTTATTTTCATGGGTGCTGAGGCATAATTTAAAAGTGTATAGGGTAAAGTGTATTTAAACAGGTACAGTAATAGCAAATTCAAAAATAGTTTTTCCTCAACTATTTAGAATTAGTTGATCTTTCAAACTGTTTAAACCTCTTCTGAAAAAAAAAATCTCAAAAATACTTTACCCTATAAGTAAAAATGGTATTCTATCGGCTATTTACTTGATGTCTGGGTAAATACCGGATAAATACCAGGTTTATTCCTTTCTTGGGAATTTATTTGGGTATTTATTAAACATAAATACATACATAATTTAATTTTGAATCCAAATTTTAATATTTTAATCAGGCTAAAGTCCATCAAATTCTACCAAAGGTTAAATACAATTTGGTTTAAAGCAGTGTTCGAAAATAAACAGTACATTATTTAACGTTCGGCTCACACACCCAGGAACGATATCTATTTTTTTAGTGATTAGTGTAACATTATATAATGTTCGGTTCTTCGTTAAAAAACAGAACAATTGTAGTGATACTGTTGACTAACATTATATTTTAATGTTCTATAATGTTTTTTTCGTGCGTGTTTTTGTAAAACATGTTTCGTTTTTTTACCAGCCAAAAAGGACGAACATAAATGAGCCGAACTGAATGCATTGAAGTTTGTGGATTTTCAAAAAAAACCCGAACGGAATTAAATGTTCACATCTTTTGTTGATAAAAACAGTAATATTTTTGTGTTCGAAAGATGACTAACAGGGAAACGTTATTTTTTTAATGATTTTCTACACAAACACTATTAGCGTTTGTGTTTTCCACAAATCTACCGAACCGAGCATTAAGAAACGATATTTAGTGTTTATTTTCGAACACTGGTTTAAAGATTGATGTTTGACTATTGACTGCCAGCAGTCGTGGATGGCGATAAATATTAAACGGCAAACCCCTCTGAAGAGATTGAGTGGTTGCAATCAGGGACCGAAAATAACAATTATATTGGAATTTTAAAACAAAAAAAAACATATGTGACGCGCAAAATAGAAAGGGACCTAAGGGTTTTGTTCAGGAGAGCCATTTTAAATATTTAAATACGTGTATCTTTGGTATACCATCACTGAGCATGTTGGTCTCATCTGAAAGCGAAACATCTCATGATGTCAGGAACGTGTTGGTCAACATTGAAAACGCGCGTAGGTCGTCCCTACCTCTTGTTTTGTGTAGTTGGTTTTTACTGTTTACCTTACTGATCCCTTTCTCTATGCACTGTCACATATAGAATTAAATGTCGAAAAACTGATTCAAGTATACCATATTGTTCCTTATGCACTTGTCAGTGATAAAGTATATTGATTTTTTAAAATTTTGATTTTTATATTTTCGATCAAACTTAAGCCCTTATGACACTTAATTTTTAATGCATTGTTCAAGTTTTGGTGAACAGTGCAAATATAAAGTAAAAGAAAAATTAACCAAGTGTGAAGGGTTCAGCTGTATTAAGATAAATGGAAAGCTTTTTCCTAAAGTTATCGATAAAAAATGAAGTTATGTCAAAAAAATGGAAAATTGTTCAACTTGAAATTGACATTTCAAGGTGGAAATATTAAAAGTGTTGCTGAATCAGCGGCTTATGGGCAAATTCAGCGATTTACCGTTTTTTGTTTTTAGGTTTCTCATAAACAAAAAGTTGGCAACAACAAATTTATTTCAACTAAAAAAATCTTTTAGTACAATCAGGTACAATTTTTAAAGGTTGGTGGTACAATTTTAAAAATTCTCAACGCCATCCCTGAAACTAAACCATAACAAGAGAAAAAAAAATTAAAAAACTTTGCTTACATTTTTTATAGTTTGCTCTTTCTAGCATTTACTGTTTATTTCTATCAATTCTGTATCAATTAATGAATAAAAAATGTAGTGTCGTAAGGGCTTTAACAGTTATTTATTGATTTGAATTTTTTTGAACAAAAATAACAGTTATACATATATTGATTTTTATTTTTTCGAGCAAAAATAAAAGTCTTCCGTGATTTAATAATTAAGTTGACCTTAAATTTTTATTTTAATGTGTAATTATCATTGGAATTTCTTATGCACATTAAAATAATTATTTAAAGTCAACTAAATTATAAAAACACGTACATTTCTTTAGGGAATTACTTTTATTTTTTCTCGAAAAAATAAAAATCAATATGTTTTTTTGTTATTTTTGTTCAAAAAAATAAAAATCAAAAATATAACTGTTTTCATCTGACTTTTATGAAAAAAGGAATAACTGTTACGGTCCCTGGTTGCAATCGGAACATGTAAGGGTAACCTGTCCATAAAAGCCGGGGTTCGAGCCCAGCTGCAGTCAAGAATGAAAAATTATCAATAATAATTTTAATTAATTTTCATGTTGTAAAATTCCTTTCTTCATAAAATAGTTTTAATGAAAATTAAATTTGATGGACTTAAGCCTGATTAAAATATTCAGATTTGGATTAAAAACCGTAAATAATTCAATGAAAAAACCATAATCCTAATAACTTAAATTTATTTTCGTTTTTATTTAATTAAACAAAAAAATTTAATAGTTTTTGAGGACAACTATGGGTAGACTTAAAAATTAAGATATATGGAAGCATTTTGAACAAGTACTGGCAATACAAAATCAGTTCTTTGCAGATATTTTAACAAGGCTTATAAATACGCCAATGTCAATAAAATGGGGAACATTTAATAAATTGTTTTAAATTCCCAAATTTGACGAGACAAGGAACTGGCAAAACAAATAAGAACAAGTTAGAGTGCTATATTCGGCTGTGCCGAATCTTTGATACCCTCCACCGACAGTTCGAATGTTTAAGGAGTAATATCTGTATGATGTTATTATTATCTTAAACTGTGACGATTTGTTATTAATTATTGTTTTAGGCGAATAAACTGTTTTCCGGTAGTAGGGTTTCTATGGGGCCTAGGGTAAATTATGGACCGATCATCACGAAATTTCACAGCGTCATTTCTAGTCATTTAAAACTGTGACGTACCAATTTCTGTTATGATAGCATTATTAATTATGGTTTTAGGTGTACTAAAGTGTTTTCCGGGAGTAGGGTTTCTATGGGGCCTAGGGTAAATTATGGACTGATCTTCACGAAATTTCACAGTATCATTAAAAGTCCTATAAAACTTTGACGAACCAAATTTTGTTACGCTAGCATTATTTTTTACGGCTCACATGAACATAAAAGGAAATGAATTTGCAGACACGATTGCTAAAATCACTCACAAATCGCCAACCATATTAATTAATAACTACACAAAAAAAGACATTCAAAATCTTGTAAAAATAAAACAACATCAAAACAATAACACTTTACCAAATACATACTACAAAAAAATAAACCCTCTTTTACAAAAACCAACATATCCTACCAACTTTACTAAACAACAACAAAAAATGTTTATAAGGCTGAGACTAGGTCACTCAAAATTCACCCATGAATATATTCTTAAGAACAGCTCCTCAAAACCAACATGCCCTAACTGCGGCAACATCTTAACTATGGACCACCTCTTATCCTGCTTCAACAAAAACAATCAAATAACATCTTTAACGGAATCCATACAGAACTTCGATTATAACCACCTAAAAAAACATCTACCTCAGGACGTAGTAAACAAGTTATAAACCATTTTATATTCCTTTGTAACTAATTATCTATGTAAATACTTAAAATACTTAAAGGCGAAGGCCTTGGCGGCCAGTCCTTTTTTTATACATTTTCTGTAAATTTAATTTGCATTAAATAAATATTAATAATAATAATAATAATATTGTTTTAGGCGAATAAACTGTTTTCCAGTAGTAGGGTTTCTATGGGGCCTAGGGTAAATTATGGACCGATCTTCACGAAATTTCACAGTATCATTTATAGTCCTATAAAACTGTGACGAGCCAAAATTTGTTATGATTGCATTATTTTTTACGGTTTTAGGCGTACTAAACTGTTTTCCGGTAGTAGGGTTTATATGGGGCCTAAGGTAAATTATGGACCGATCGTCACGAAATTTCTCAGTGTCATTTCTAGTCCAAAAAAAGTGTGCCGTACCAAATTTTGTTACGCTAGCGTTATTTTTTACGGTTTTAGGGGTACTAAACTGTTTTCCGGGAGTAGTGCTTATATGGGGCTTAGGGTAAATTATGGCCGGATCTTCACGAAATTCAACAGCGTGATTTCCAGTCAAATAAAAAAAATTTCTGCAAAATCTTATCTCATTCCGTGCCTGGTTCCAGCATTTTTGTTATTTTTGTAACAAAATTATCAATTTTTTTAGGCGGTGGTTCCACATTTTGATTCCATAGCTCTGGTCCTACTGAACCGATTTTGCTGGATTTCAATCCCAAACTGCTTAGGAAAACTACAAGCAATTTGGCACCAAGTTTGTTCATTTCTTTTGAGTTGTTCGAAAGTGAGCGTGTTTTCAACAGACGGACAGACAGACGGACATGGCTAAATCGACTTAGAGTTACTCAAGGACCCAGAATATATATACTTTATGGGGTCTGAGATGAATAATAAATAAGTTTCACACGGAATGACAAACTTAATATACCCTCTTCACAACTAATTGTGGTGGAGGGTATAAAAACATACAACTTCAAGTTAAATGTCGACTCAAGCAAATAATCTTTTAAGTTCATCGAAAAATTTCCTGCCAGCAAACTCGTGCCAAACAACATCTGATGAGCTTAACGGCAATCTTCATGAAAAGCTGTCTAAGGCCATTATTGTATCTGGTTCTCCATATTCAATTGTAGAGCATCCGCTCTGGGTAGAGTTTTTTGAAGAATCGCAACCTTCGTATAAATTGCCCAATAGGAAATCAATATCCAGTAAATATGTAAACAAATTATTTAATGGAATGTCAAGCGATATCACCAAGCATTTGAAATCAGCAAAGTGCTTGCATCTGCAAAGTGACGGATGGAGCAAAATTCCCAATGAATTTTCTAGTTTCTAAGCCTGAGATTGTTTTTGTTCGCAGCTTGACAACGGAAGACAATAGCCACACTCGCTAAAGAAATTGTGAACGTTATGAAAGAACGTTCACAATTGCCGATAATGTAAGCAATATGCAAGGTGTATTTTAAGAAGTTAAAAAGGTTTATCCCCACGTAGTGCCTCTTAATTGTGTAGCACATTGCCTTAACTTAACAAGTGATGATTTCTTAAAATGCTCTGCTTTAAAAATATATTTCCTTTTAGTCATTGAGATTATAAAAAAAAATAAAATACAATTAAATTTTGTCGTCAATGTTTTGCAAAATCTGCAAAGAGAAATATCAAGAGAGCAATTAAAGTTGCCTGTAAAAACGAGGTTAGGAAGCTACGTAACGACCTTAAATAGTTTGATAAACAGAAAAGCAGCTTTGCAAGCTTTGGCTGTTCACGAAAATGTTAACCTGAAGGCAGCAATAAAATCAACACTACTAAGTGAAGATTATTGGAATCTGCTAGATTTCAATTTAAAACTATTCCAGCAGATGACAAAATGGATAACTATTTTTGAATCCGATCAATATAATATACAACGTGCGTATTTTGCTTTTCTAGAAATGTGATACAAGCTACGAGATGCCTTTATGTTAAATACTGACTTTGATGAAAATGAAAAATTATTATCTTCCGTTGATGAGAGGATGGAAATCTCGATTAATCCTATACATTTGGCAGCTAAGATTCTTGACCCCAACAGTCAAGGACACGATTTAAGTTCAACCGATAATCTTATTGAGTTGCAATTCATCTACGATATGAGTACCAATTTAAATATAAATGTAATATTAGATCTGGCGAACCATAAAGCTAGAGAGGATTTAAGGTCTTTAAATTTTGTGTGGAGCTACATTTAAGTGATATCCCCTCATACATGGTGGAATAGTATTTGCGCGTGCGCTTATTGACTGCTCCATGCACCTTAGCGGCCACGAAACAGGTTAACTGGATATACTGCTGGAAAAGTTTTTAATAGCACATAACTGGAATCTACCGGGTATTGACCAATTGGGTGTTCACCCTTTTCCCATCTATACCTACAAGCTTTTAAATTTTGCTTGAGCCCCAAAAAAAAAAATTTTTTTTTTGGACACTAATGTACATTTATCCTACCATGTTTTTTTAATTTACATATATTTTACTCATTTCATTTATTTATATAAAAATATATTTTACTATTTTTTATGTTCGTTCATTACCAGACTGCCTGCGTGCATAAATGTGTTTGAATGAAGAATACAATATAAACGAAAATAAAAAAGAACTTAGTACACATATGTTTCTTTTATACCATTCATAATTTTAACTTGTTTATTTTTCCAAGATAATGATTAAAAACTACAGTTATTGAATACAAAATGTTGTTTGTAATATCATTACACATCCAAAATGAATTTAAAGAAAGTTGCCAGATGGAATTACTAGATGGTCATCGAATTTTTTTAATATAGTGTTTAAAATTATTATAATATTTTTATACCCTCCACCACAATTAGTTGTGAAGAGGGTATATTACGTTTGTCATTCCACGTGAAACTTTTTTATTATTCATCTCAGACCCCATAAAGTATCAGGGGTGTTCTGGAAATCGAAAACGCAAAACGCAATAATTTTAAACGTAGTTTTTTAATAAGATTTCTGCAATAAAAGAATTTTATGACAAATATTATATAAATCTTTTTCTATTAAACAGAATTTTATAACAAAAATTATAAAAATTACATTTAAAGTGTATCAAAAACGACTTCCAAATTCTTGCGTTTTGCGTTTTCGATTTCCAGAACACCCCTGTATATATATTCTGGGTCCTTGAGCAATTCTAAGTCGATTTAGCCATGTCCGTCTGTCTGTCCGTCTGTTGAAAACACGCTCACATTCGAACAACTCAAAAGAAATGAACAAACTTGGTGCCAAATTGCTTGTAGTTATCCTAAGCAGTTTGGGATTGAAATCCAGCAAAATCGGTTCAGTAGGACCAGAGCTATGAATTAAAATGTGGAACCACCACCTAAAAAAATTGATAATTTTGTTACAAAAAATAACATAAATGCTGGAACAATGCATAAACATAAACAACAAGATAAGACTTTGCAAAAATTTGTTTTATTTGACTGGAAATCACGCTGTTAAATTTCGTGATGATCCCGCCATAATTTACCCTAAGCCCCATATAAACCCTACTCCCGGAAAACAGTTTAGTACGCCTAAAACCGTAAAAAATAACGCTAGCGTAACAAAATTTGGTACGTCACAGTTTTATAGGACTGCAAATGACACTGTGAAATTTCGTGAAGATCGGTACATAATTTACCCTAGGCCCCATAGATACCCTACTCCCGGAAAACAGTTTAGTACGCCTAAAACCGTAAAAAATAATGCAATCATAACAAATTTTGACTGGTCACAGTTTTGTAGGACTACAAATGATACTGGGAAATTTCGTGAAGATCGGTCCATAATTTACCCTTGGCCCCATATAAACCCTACTACCGGAAAACAGTTTAGTCGCCTAAAACCATAATTAATAACAAATCGTCACAGTTTAAGATAATAATAACATCATACAGATATTACTCCTTAAACATTCGAACTGTCGGTGGAGGGTATCACAGATTCGGCACAGCCGAATATAGCACTCTAACTTGTTTCTATTAAAACTAAAAAAGGATCGTCCACATAAAATGTGTCTACTGTTCGTAGAATGTCTTGGAATGTTATTTTTCGCCTAATCTTAAAAAGTGTATTTAATTGTTTTGTGTTTTTAAATATAGTTCAGAGTTTCTAAAATTCGTGGAAATACCGATATCAATTTAAAATAAATTTAACAGTAGAAATATTAACAAAAAAATGATTTTGACCAAAATTATAACTTCCGATACAAAAATGTAAATTTATGATATTAGATGGGATTGTTTGTAAGCTATTTTCATGAAGTTGCTTTAATTAATTTATATATTTTTTTTTGTATTTTTATAATGTGGCAACAACGAATGTATAATCAGCATTTTTTATAATGCACTGTACTGTTTGTATGCCATTGTACCATTTTTAATAAACATTAAGTACAACTGGCTTTGCTTACAAGCAAATGGTAAAGAAACAATTGTATTTTTTCTTTTCTTGTTTGGTCAATAAACCAAACTGCCATGAGACAAAAATAATGATGAAGTATTTACAAAAAGAATTTAAAACAAAGAAACTGCAGACTATAGTCTATCTTATCTTATCTATCTTCTATCTATCTTCTATCTATCTTATCTATCTATCTTATCTATCTATCTATTCTTCTATATATATATATATATTAGGGTGGCAGTTATTTTGCAAAATGTCAAATTTCAAGAACTGCGCCCCTCTATTTTTTTACGCTTGGTTTAAATATTTAATGGTGAAAATTTGAGCCAAATCGGCCAATTCTAAACCTCGCCACACAGAGGTCAAAAGGTCAAATCCGTGATTTTTCGCAAAAAAGTCATATAAAATAATTATTTTTCCTAATTTAACAATAAAAATTACTAAATATATTCTTTTTTATTCGGATGAAAGCTCAGGTGGTTTTCTGTATTAAATAATTAAGTTAATAATTTATTGTGTAAGAAACGCCCCGTTATTAAGAATTTTCATACATTTTCTAATTTAAATGCAGTTAAAGTAAATATTTTACACACGTCTTTTTAATGTTTTTATAAACAAATATTTATAATAAAAGATTTAAATTAGATAAACATAAATATTTATTTCTATGTAAATTCGCCATACACTCATTGTGTAAATACACCGCTGAATTAATACGCCATATATTCAATTATTTAAAAGGGGGACTCCCAAATACACATTAGTTAAACAATTACATAAAATTTAAACTTCTATGTTTGTGTTTTAAAAACGTTTCCAAATTTCGCGTGTGTTTTGATTTTAAATTATTATCCTGTAAGAATGTCGACCTCAAGAGAAGAAATTTATCTAGTTGGATTTCCAAATTTCCAGATAACAGGAGCAAAGCTTCCATCAAAGGGGCAATGCCTAAAAGTTTTATTTTTTAATACTAGAGTAACAAAGTTAAGTGTAGAAGGAAGTGCTCGAATAGTTGTAAAAGAATGCTCAATATTTTGGGAAAAAGCTAAAATTCCGGTGCAACAATTTCACAGAGCTGTTAAAAAGCTTCTGGACTTGCATGAGGATTGGAGAACCCTTGTGAAAACCAGAAAAAGAGATGGAGACACGTATATTATCAGAAGAGAAGAATGGAAAAGTGCTCTAAATGATTTTTTTGATATTGCTCATAATGATGCATTAAGCCTAATTAACCTGGAGGAAGACAAAGTGTTCCTAAGAAATCAAAGATTAAGAGGTCGCCCTGGCAGCATGATTGGAATAGATTATAAATTATTAAAAAAGAACCAAAGAACTCAAAAAAGATTCGAGGCGGAGGAAGAGAGAAAGAGAAGAAATATGCAAAACCCAACGACTTCAGCAGGTAATTCTAATAGGTTGAATAATTTTACAGTGTCAGATTCTGAATCCGAATTCGAAGAAAGTGAAGAAGAAACGGAAACTATGACAGCAACTAAAGTCAAAAGAGCGCGAAAAGATATTTTAACGCCCAGACTTGCTGCTGTTTTTGACAAGATAAAAGTAAGCAACAGGGATGTCGTGCATATACTGGTTGCAGTTTTAGATGCGTTAGGATTTAACTTAAATGAATATGTGATAAATCGCACTTCTTTGCGCCATCAACGAGAGCTTTTAAGAGAAGAGCTCAGCAAGAATATTGTTCAAAAGTTTAGAGCAATAGATCAACCACTTACAATACATTGGGATACGAAGCTTCTAAATACTATAACCGGGAAGACGGAAGATCGTTTGTCAATTATAGCTACCGCACCTAACATCGAACAAATTTTAAATATGCCTGATATTCCCTCTGGAACATGTCTTGAAATATCTTCCGCTGTTTTTGACACTTTGGATGAACACAGTATTTTAGACAAAACTGAGGCATTTGTTTTCGATACAACATCATCAAACACTGGAAGATTCAAAGGGACATGCACTTTACTAGAAAGAAGAATTGGACGTGACATTTTGTATATGGGTTGCCGTCATCACATTTTCGAAATAGTATTGTCTGCTGTGTTTTTGGAAGAAAATATTGGAGAACATACCACAGGTCCTGATATAGTTGTGTTCAAAAAATTTAGAAAGGCTTGGAATCAAATTCAGCAAGACAAGTACGAGCCTGGAATACATGTCTCAAGAATAAAGGAAATATTAAAAGATGAGTATGAAGTAATAATAGCTTTTTGTAACAAAAAGCTATTGGATGCATTACCGAGAGATGATTACAAGGAATTTCTGGAGCTTATTGTAATTTTTTTGGGAGGCACTCCACCTAAAGGTATTTCGTTTTACAGGCCTGGGGCGTATCATTTAGCTAGGTGGATGTCTAAAGCTATTTACTGCCTCAAAATTTTTCTTTTTCGAAAACAGTTTTCTGAACTCAGCGATTGCGAAAGTAATGGTTTAATAGAACTCGCCGGATTCATAATTAAATGCTATTCAATTTTCTGGTTCGACTCTTCAAATGCTGTATTGGCCCCACTTAATGATATAACATTTTTACGCAAATTGGAAGAGTATAAGGAAATTAACAAAAACATTGCAGAAAAAGCAATTACAAAAATAGTGAACCATTTATATTATTTAAGCGGAGAGTGAGTGTGTTGGATTTGTTTTATTTGATCCAAGGATTTGTGCAGAAACTAAGGCGAAGTTGGTAGAGAAAATGGGCATTGGAATATCGGAAGAATCTTTAGAAGAAAAAGAGTGCATTGCAAAAAAACTTTTACTAAAACCAGAAGATTTAAAACATTTTATTAATAGAGATGATTCAATAATTTTGGAAGCACTATTTTCTGCAAATACCAAAAACTTATTTAAGCGTTTCAACATTTCTGAGATATTTTTAAAAACAGATCCAAGAACTTGGAAGGACTCGGAAGAATATCTGAACGGGAAACACATCTTTGAAAACCTTAAGATCGTTAATGACTGTGCAGAAAGGGGTATAAAATTAATTCAGGAATACCATCAAAAATTAACAAAAGACGAAGAGCAGCGACAGTATCTTTTTAAGGTAAAATATATTGAATTAAATATCTAAAGTTAATATTCTTAAACTATCCTTGCATTTTAGGTTGTTCAACATTATAGGCACCAATATTCCAAAAATTCAAATTTAAAGGACTTATTTACTGAATTCGAAGTATAGACGTTTATTCCATTTTTAAATACATATTTAGTTTCTTACTTAAGATAAGTTAACTTATTTTATTTTTACTTGGTTTTTCTATTGGTTTCTTATGGAATTGTTTATTAGTTTTTATTTTGTTTACTATCAATTTTGTTTGGTTATTTATTGTTTTTTATTTATTTGTTTGTTTATAAAATAAATACGTACTTCTTTTAAAAAAAATTAAACGAGCATTTAAAAACGAAAATTCTTAATAACGGGGCGTTTCTTACACAATAAATTATTAAGTTAATTATTTAATACAGAAAACCACCTGAGCTTTCATCCGAATAAAAAAGAATATATTTAGAAATTTGTATTGTTAAATTAGGAAAAATAATTATTTTATATGACTTTTTTGCGAAAAATCAAGAAATTGACCTTTTGACCTCTGTGTGGCGAGGTTTAGAATTGGCCGATTTGGCTCAAATTTTCACCATTAAATATTTAAACCAAGCGTAAAAAAATAGAGGGGCGCAGTTCTTGAAATTTGACATTTTGCAAAATAACTGCCACCCTAATATACAGTCAGCGTCAAAAGAAAGTGTACACCGAACAGTTCCACATTTATAAGACCGTAGATGATAAAAGCGGGAGAGTACAAAAAATCTGTTTTTATGTTTTTGAAGTGTATTCAGTACTTGCTTATTTTAATAAAAAAAAAATTGTCATTTATTTCTTCTTCATGTTCAAATTAACATTAATCTCAGAAAACGCCTTATTTTACGCGTCAAAAAAAAGTGTACAATCTCATATTATTTCCATGTTCCTTCGTCATAAAGGTAAATTGACCCCTAGTTTTTTGTTTTTTTTCTTCTTAAAATCATATTACGGATGTTTAATTATCTTTTCTATCTATACTGATCAATTAAAAGTCATGTTAACTTTAGTTTGTAAATAAAAGTTAACATGGGTAAGCAGACTACAGTAGAAACTCGTAATTTAGTGGTAAAAATGGCATCTGAAGGCAAATCTTTGAGAGAAATTAGCTGTACTATTGGCAGATGTCATAATTATGTGAAAAAAATTATGAGGTAAGTACAAAAATGTGAAAAATGTTAAAGAACTTCCACCCTCTAGCAGACCTAAAACTTTGTCCGACGTGGAGAAGAGGACAAAAGTGCGAAGAGTAAAGGCTAATCCCTGGCGCAGTACAGTAAAAATAGCAGAGGAACGAGCAATAACATTAGGAGCAAGTGTAGCTGCAGTACTGTTCGCTAAGCAGTACATGAACATGGGATATATCGTAGTGTTCCCAGAAAAAAGCCACTTGTATCTGTAAAATTTAAAAAAAAAATCTGGAATATGCGAAAAAGCATAAAAACGAAGATATATAAATATTTTTTGGCCCATAAGAAAAAATATTTTTGTTGTGTTGCTTTTTCGCATATTCCAGACGATTTTTTTGAATTTTACAGATACAAGTACCTTTTTTCTGGGAACACTACGATATATCCCATGTTCATGTCGTGCTTAGCGAACAGTACTGCAGCTAACACTTGCTCCAAATGTTATTGCTCGTTCCTCTGCTATTTTTACTGTACTGCGCCAGGGATTAGCCTTTACTCTTCGCACTTTTGTCCTCTTCTCCACGTCGGACAAAGTTTTAGGTCTGCTAGAGGGTGGAAGTTCTTTAACATTTTTCACATTTTTGTACTTACCTTATAATTTTTTTCACATAATTATGACATCTGCCAATAGTACAGCTAATTTCTCTCAAAGATTTGCCTTCAGATGCCATTTTTACCACTAAATTACGAGTTTCTACTGTAGTCTGCTTACCCATGTTAACTTTTATTTACAAACTAAAGTTAACATGACTTTTAATTGATCAGTATAGATAGAAAAGATAATTAAACATCCGTAATATGATTTTAAGAAGAAAAAAACAAAAAACTAGGGGTCAATTTACCTTTATGACGAAGGAACATGGAAATAATATGAGATTGTACACTTTTTTTTGACGCGTAAAATAAAGCGTTTTCTGAGATTAATGTTAATTTGAACATGAAGAAGAAATAAATGACAAATTTTTTTTATTAAAATAAGCAAGTACTGAATACACTTCAAAAACATAAAAACAGATTTTTTGTATTCTCCCCCTTTTAACATCTACGGACTTATAAATGTGGAACTGTTCGGTGTACACTTTCTTTTGACGCTGACTGTATATATATAAATGAAAAATGTTTGTATGTTTGTTTGTCTGTGTGTTTGTTGGCTTATAGACTCCTAAACTACTGAACCGATTTTCCTGAAATTTTTACTGTAACATCATGTGAGCCCTAAAAATAAAATAGGCGCCTTTTTTTTGATAGGGGCAGGGGAATTGGTACCACCCATTGGATGCCAATATTATATATCGCATATCTTAAGACCCGCTGCACGCATTTTGTTTAACTCTTGGTAGTAGGATCTTCTAAGCCCCAAAATGAATAAATACATGAAAATTTAATGAAATGAAATAGTAGCGGGGGAAGTGGTTCCACCCATAGGACGCCAATGTTTATTATATCATATCTTAAGAACTGTTATAGTGAGAATGTTCAAACTTTGTAGAAGTCACTCTTATGGTATACTACTCTATTGAGAATAAAAATAAAGCGGTAGGCGCAGGGGGGAAATACCTCCCATAGGATGCATACATTAAATATCGCTCAACTGAAGAACTATTAAAGGGACAGTCTTCAAACGTGGTTAAAGCTACTATTATGGTAAAATATAAATTTCAATATAAAAATGGACGGGTTGACAGAGGAGGAGCAGTACCCCTCATAGATAGAAATATGAATAATAGCCGCTGCACGCATTTTGTTGAACTTTTCGTAGAAGGATCTTCTGAGCCCCAAAATTTAAAAAAAATCGCAGTGAGGGAAGTGGTAGCTCCCATAGGACGCCAATGTTTAGTATCGCAAATCTTAAGAACTGTTATAGTGAGAATGTTCAAACTTTGCAAAAGTCACTCTTATGGTATACTACACTTTCGAAAATAAAAATAAAGCGGGTAGGCGCAGGGGGGAAATACCTCTCATAGGATGCATATATGATGAAATATCGCTCAACTGAAGAACTATTAAAGGGAGAGTCTTCAAACGTGGTTAAATCTACTATTATAGCAAACTTTAAATTTCAATATAGTAATGGGCGGGGTGGACAGAGGAGGAGCAGTTCCCCTCATAGGTATAAATATTAATAAGAGCCGCTGCACGCATTTTGTTGAACTTTTGGTAGTAGGATCTTGTGATCTCCAAAATTGAAATAAAATAGAAGCGGGGGAAGTGTTACCCACCATAGGACGCCAATGTTAAATATCGCATATCTTAAGAACTGTTATAGTGAGAATGTGCAAAATTTGCAGAAGTCACTCTTATGGTATACTACCCTTTTGAAAATACAAATAAAGCGGGAAGGCACAGGGGGGAAAACCATCCATAGGATGCATATATTAAATATCTCTCAACTGAAGAAGTGGTTAAAGCAGTGTAGCGAAACGCACCGGGTTAAGCTAGTCTATCTATATATATATATATATATATATATATATATATATATATATATATATATATATATATATATATATATATATATATATATATATATATATATCTATATCTATATATATAAAAATGAAAAATGTTTGTATGTTTGTTTGTTTGTTTGTTGGCTTATAGACTCCTAGACTACTGAACCGATTTTCCTGAAATTTTTACAGATACATCACGTGAGCCCTAAAAATAAAATAGGCCACTTATTTTTTCGATAGGGGCAGGGGAATTGGTATCCCCCATAGGATGCCAATATTAATTATCGCATATATTAAGATCCGCTGCACGCATTATGCAGAACTTTTGGTAGTAAGATCTTCTGAGCCCCAAAATTAAAATAAAATAGCAGCGGGGGAAGTGGAATCCCCCATAGGACGCCAATGTTTAACATCGCATATCTAAAGAACTGTAATAGTGAGAATGTTCAAACTTTCTAGAAGTCACTCTTATGGTATACAACACTTTTGAGAATAACAATAAAGCGGGTAGGCGCAGGGGGGGAAATACCTCCCATAGGATGCATATATTAAATATCGCTCAACTGAAGAATTATTAAAGGGAGAGTCTTCAAAAGTGGTTAAAGCTATTATTATAGTAAACTGTAAATTTCAGTATAAAAATGTGCGGGGTAGACAGGGGAGGAGCAGTACCCCTCATAGAAGACATATTAATAAGAGCCGCTGCAAGCAATTTGTTGAACTTGTGGTAGTTGGATCTTCTGAGCCCCAAAATTGAAATAAAATAGCAGCTGGGGAAGTGGAATCCCCCATAGGACGCCAATGTTTAACATCGCATATCTTAAGAACTGTAATAGTGAGAATGTTTAAACTTTGTAGAAGTCACTCTTATGGTATACTACACTTTTGGAAATAAAAATAAAGCGGGTAGGCGCAGGGGGCGAAATACCTCCCATAGGATGCATATATTAAATATCGCTCAACTGAAGAAATATTAAAGAGAAAGTCTTCAAACGTGGTAAGAGCTACTATTAGGGTAAACTATAAATTTCAATATAAAAATAGGCGGGGTAGACAGGGGAGGAGCAGTATCCCTCATAGATAGAAATATTAATAAGAGCCACTGCACGCATTTTGTTGGACCTTTGGTAGTATGATCTTCTGAGCCCCAAAATTTAAACAAAATAGCAGCGGGGGAAGTGGTACCCACCATAGGACGCCAATGTTTAATATCGCATATCTTAAGAACTGTTTTAGTGAGAATGATCAAACTTTGTTCAAACTGAAGAACTATTAAAGGGAGAGTCTTCAAAGTTGGCTAAAGCATTGTAGCGAAGCGCAACGGGTTAAGGTAGTATATATATATTAATGAAAAATGTTTGTATGTTGGCTGATAGACTCCTAAACTACTGAACCGATTTTCCTGAAATTTTTACAGTTGAATCACGTGAGCCCTAAAAATAAAATAGGCTATTTATTTTTTCGATAGGGGCAGGGGAATTGGTACCCCCCATTGGATGCCAATATTAAATATCTCTTATCTTAAGAGCCGCTTCACGCATTTTGTTGAACTTTTGGTAGTAAAATCTTCTGAGCCCCAAAGTTAAATAAAGTAGCAGCGGGGGAAGTGGTTTCCCCCATAGGACGTTAATGTTTAATATCGCATATCTTAAGAACCGTTATAGTGAGAATGTTCAAACTTTGTAGAAGTCATTCTTATGGTATACTACACTATTGAAAATAAAAATAAAGCGGGTAGGCGCAGGGGGGAAATACCGCTCATAGGATGCATATATTAAATATCGCTCAACTGAAGAACTATTAAAGGGAGAGTCTTCAAACGTGGTTAAAGCTTCTATTATGGTGAACTATAAATATCAATATAAAAATGGGCGGGGTTGACAGAGGAGGAGCAGTACCCCTCATAGATAGAATTATAATTAAGACCCGCTGCACGCATTTTTTTGGTAGTAGGATATTCTGAGCTCAAAAATTCAAATAAAATAGCAGCGGGGATATGTTACCCCCCATAGGAAGCCAATGTTTAATATCGCATATCTCTAGAACTGTTATAGTAAGTACTGTTATGTTAGTAGAAGTCACTCCTATGGTATATGTACTACACTTTTGAAAGTAAAAATAAAGCGGGAAGGCACAGGGGGGAAACCCTTCCATGGGATGCATATATTAAATATCTCTCAACTGAAGAAGTGGTTAAAGCAGTGTAGCGAAGCGCACCGGGTTAAGCTAGTCTACTATAAATACAAGTAATTTACATTGTTAACTGATGATGATGATAACTTAAATCCATTTCAATTGTATAGATTTCCTTAACTAAGCAAAAACAAAAATTCAGGAAAAAACGGGATACTAATATGCAGTAGTAAAGACCATTTTTTTATTTGCTCAAAATACTTTTAACTTGGTCCCTTTTGCCTTAAACATTGCAAATGAGTTAAGAAATAATTTTATCTATATATATATATATAAAATAAGATGTGTGTAGTATGTATGAAACGTATGGACTCCAAAACGGCTGGGCCGATTTTGATGAAATTTTCAGGGAATCTTCAGGATATTCAGGTGGGTGACACTGTGAAGTATGATTTTCGATTTTCGGTCTGCGGGCGGAGGGGCGTGGCAAAATCCAATTTTCATATTGCACCACCAATCCCATCTATATAATTTGGACTTTTTTTTCTTTCAAATGATCGCCATGGTCCAACTTAGATTTATACGAAAAGAAAATTTTGCCCCGCCCACTTTTTTCGATTTACCTAAAATCAGAAAACGACTCCATCGATTTGACAAATTTTTCTTTTAAATGTTCGTATTACTCCATTTTAAGTATTCATCAGAAGAAAAATTTACCACGCCTACTTTTAAGCGCATATCTTGAGAACGGCTTGACCGATTTGGACCATTTTTTTTTTTTAAAAGATTGCCATGGTCCAACTTAGGTTTTTATGGAAATAAAATTTTGCGCCGCCCACTTTTTTCGATTTACCTAAAATCAAAATCGGCTCGATCGATTTGACTAATTTTTCTTTTAAATGTTCGTATTAATCCATTTTACGCTTTCATTGAAAGAAAAATGTGCCACGCCTACTTTTACGCCCACTTTTTATATTAAGCGCATAACTTGAGAACGGCTTGACCGATTTGGACGATTTTTTCATTAAAATTATCGCCATGGTCCAACTTAGGTTTTTACGGAAAGAAACTTTTTAACTGCCCCCTTTAACGCCCACTTTTTTCGATTAACCTAAAATCAGAAAACGGCTCCATCGATTTGACTAATTTTTCTTTCAAATGTTTGTATCTTTTAAACGGATTTTAAAAATCGAACGCAAACATTTTTCCTAATTTGGACAGGACAACGTCTGTCGGGTCAGCTAGTTTCCTATAAATTCTGTTAAAATATTTAAAAATATTTTAGTTACAGCTACAATTATTGTCATTTGGAGTAGCAAATCAAAAATTTTTTTTTTCAATCGAAGTGGGCTTAACTATTGTAGGTTCTAGTTCACACACATCAAGTTTGACTCCTCAAGTCTTAAGTTTAAAGGAGTGAGGTGAAAGGAGTATGGAAATTAGTACAGACTTTAAAGTACACGTCAATTTTGTTTTTCCATTTGTTTTTTGCTATCGAATTTAGCTAGATGAGTTTAAGTTTAAGATAAAAAAACAAGAAAATTGACGACACAAACTGATTTCACATAAATGTATGCAGGTTCAAAAAAGATTTAAAGAAAACATACACCACTTAACCTGACATGTCTGAACAAGCACAAATAAATATATTATTTTCTAATTTTGGCCATATATTTAAGTATTACAAGCAAAATATTTAAAATGTGGAAATACATATTTCACAAATATTTGCAAAATGTTCTGTTATTTATTCTCTTTTTAATGAGAAATTCCTATATTATTCCATTATAAATATGTATAAAACTTTTAGTTGTAATATTCATTTTCAAATACACTCGTTTTAACATCAAAGTCATAATAAATTGTAGGTCTCATTTTAATATACATATATATGGGGCATACCATGTGGAATCGGATGGTTTCAGAAAACAACTTTTTAATATCCCCAATTTCCTGATATATTTTACACTTGAAAAGGGTCTTGACTTTTTGTTATTACTGCCTCAAGGGTCTCTTTTCTTTAGTTTTTTTGTTCATAACTTTCTTAATAATGATCCAAATTTAAATTTTTTGTGAAATATTTTTTTCAGATGTTTTTTATAGAAAAATAAAGTTAAAATAGTGGGCCTTCCATATTTATTATTTTGATATTATACACTCAGTTTAGATGAGGGCTTTTACGACGTCGCTTTGTCGACGTCTCTTTTGGTTTGTTGGTGAGCGGTGTAGAAAAGAAAGAGGGGTTAACAAAATGTCTCGTTTTGTATTTTGCATGTCGTTTTTTACATTTCTCTTTTAACTTTTTCTGTTTACGTTTTATTCTTTTTCTTACTTTGAAGTGTGTGGTTGAAAATACAGTGAGACCTCGATTATCGATAATAGACGGGATCGGCGGAATTCTTGATTATTTATTTTTTTTGGTGTGTTTCTTATTTTATGTAAATATATAACGTTTTATTATGTAAACATGAGGAATAAAGTAAATTTGGTAGAACATGCTTCCACACCGTTAATATATTCTCTTTCTTTGTTTATTTAAATTTCTTTTGATTGTTCAAAATTTAACGAAAAAAAGATAATTTGTTTATAATTTCGGATAATAGAGGCAATTTAAATCAGTGCAAAAAAATGTTTGTTTTCCATTTTATTGAAGCTGCCGGTTAATCGAATGACGGGTAATCAAGGCCATACTGTAAATAAAAAAAAGACATGCAACCAAAAATCATCGTATGAACGCAAAGAGATTTTGGAAGTTGCTTTAAAAGGGAATCAAGACAAAACGACGTCGTAAAAGCCCTCATGTGAATTGAGTGATACTAAAGCTACGTTCACAATCAAAAAAACAATTTCATATTTTCTTCTATCTTTTTTCTTCCCATACTCTATATATTTTCCTTTCAGTTTTAGAACAAAATTGTAACTTAAATTTTTTTAAAAATGTAACTTAAGTTGAGTCAACTAGAACTTCAGCAACAATTTGTATGAAATTGTTTCTGACGTTTAAAATAATTTTATTTAGTTTTGAATGAAAATTTTAACAAAATGTTTAAAAAAATAAAAATAAATGCGTAATATCGTTGTGGCTAAAATTTGCAAACGGTTTCTTGATGCAAAATGTGTGTAGTTACAAAAGAAATTGTTGCTCTATTATGAACACCAAGTGAAAATGTTTTTTAGATTGTGAACGCAGCTTAAATTTGAAAAAAAAAAATTATATTGAAAAATTTTTGATTTTTAAAATTTTTTAAAATAAAAAAATTGCAGTTGTGGAAGCGGCATTCCACTGTCACGTACAGACATATTCAACTATTTTTTAGCACTTATTTTACATACAACTTCTAATTGGTAAATCGGATTTCAGATTTTTTTTCTTCTATTAATTAAACTGCATGCTAGCCTTTAATCCTAGATAGAACTTGTTTTCAATAATTCATAAAATATAAACAAACACAAACCAACATTTAAAATTGTAATGGCTAAATCCAAATTTCAGCGATTTGATTACACATAGAAAAAAAGATGTGTAAGAAAGAAATTACAACTAACAACCATGCTTACTTATGATGATAATACATTTTTAATAAAACAAATATTTATAAGAAAATAATTTATTTTTTTATTTTGTCACGTGCAGACAAATGGCGTCACGTAAGCGACTCAGTTGCAATGATTTTTATACAATATACAAAAATCAAGTAGTTTTGTTTTAAGACTTTCACTTTGTACATACAATTTTCATGGGTGATACATTTGCACTAATCTGAAGAATGGTCTTTTATAAGCAGCACATTTTGAAGTCTCAGACTTCCTGAAAATCCTATCTCTGTAGGAGGATTAAATTCCCGTAGATACATAGTTAAGTAATGTGTTCTGACGCTTTTCCTCAGAACAACAAAATCCTTTGCACCTGGACAGGTGCATACTATATCTGAACGGTTATAAAAGGCTTTCACATCCTCGTAATACAATTAGACATTTGATATGTCCAAGCTTGAACTTTCGGCTAGAGCAATATTCGTTTTAAGCGCTAATTCGGTTACTACCGCTCTTTTTTTGCTTGGCGATTGAGGAAGGGCTTTTAGAGCCTTTTGAGCAGCTTTCGATAAAGTTTGTTTGTACTTGTAAGGGGATTTTGTACTTACAGAAGGTTCGCCAATACTTTGACCTTGATTCCTTATTTTGGCCCTTTGCAGTGTTTTTTATCCCTTTCCTTAACTCGCAAAGTTTTAAACTCCATTTCTGAAAGACTTTATCTTTTTCGCTTACGAAGCTCACATACTCTCTGCGATTCATTAGGGCTAAAGTTTGGATCATCTTTCTTACGCTTTTTGCGAAGTTGTTGATCAGTCATATTTCGATGAGTCAAATACAGTTTGTAAACAGCATAAAGATTGAAAGATTTCAGATATTTTAATTCTTGGAGTCACGTACAGACCTTTTTATTACAAAAGAAAAGCTATTTGAGAAGTGTTTAAGTGCAAATTTTTTTGTCAGATTTAAGGCCACCAAAAGTAGGCTGTAAACTACCATAATCATATTGTACAGTTGACTTGTCTTACAGTTTTTATTATAAAAAGGAATTACGCGTCACGTGTGCGACATAGAAATTTACCTTTTCATTGAAATTAATTCCTCGTGAACAAAGTACTATACAACAAAAAATATTATGCAGTTTCATACCGCTCACCACTCATTTGGACGCAGAAAAGAAATTTAGTTCCTATGTGAAAAACAGTAGTGGCAGCGACCTCGCAAAAAATGGTGTAAAATTAAATAAAAAAGCTATATTCATGATACTCTCAAGTAAATAACGTTATTTAAGAAAAAAGTGATCAACTTGTCATAGTGTATGTAAATTATTTGAGACGAGAACTTTATCTCTCTATGTAGATGCAAAAATATGAAAAAAGTTTATATATGTGAAATTATTCAGATTTCCCTCTTTTTATGGAATGCTCCCACCACCGATTTACGAATTTCAACTCCAAAAATCTCAATCGAAAAAGCATGGAATAAACTGTGAAGTATTCAATTTTATTCTGATATACCTTTAAAACTGTGACGTACCAATTTCTATTATGATAGCAATATTTATTACGGTTTTAGGCGTACTAAACTGTTTTCCGGTAGTAGGGTGAATTATGGACCAATATTCACGAAATTTTGCAAGGTGATTTCTAGTCCAATGAAACTGTGAAAAATAAAATTTTATTCTGAAAGCATAATTAATTTCGGTTTTAGGCGTAATAAACTGTTTTTCTGGAGTAGGGTTTATATGGGGCGTAAGGTAATTTATAGACCGATCTTCACGAAATCCTACAGTCTTATTTACAGTCCTATAGAACTTTGATGTACCAAATTTTGTTATGATACCATTATTTTTTACGGATTTAGGCATACTTAACTCTTTTCCGGGAGTAGGGCTTATATTGGGCCTAGGATAAATTATGGACCGATCTTCATGAAATTTCACAGTGTCATTTCTAGTCCTATTAAGCTGTGACGTTGTAATTATAGCGTTATTAATTAAGGTTTTAGGCGTACTATACTGCTTTCCGGGAGTAGTGCTTATATGGAAAATTATGGACGGATCTTCTTGAAATTTAGCAGCGTGATTTCCAGTTAAATGAAATTAATTGCAAAATCTTATATCCTTCCCTGCATTGTTACAACATTTATGTTAGTTTTTGTAACAAAATTAAAAATTTTTTAAGGTGGTGGTTCCACATTTTGATTCATCGCTCTGACCGTACTGAACCGATTTTGCTGGATTTCAATACCAAGCTGCTTAGCATAACTACAAGCAATTTGACACCAAGTTTTTTCATTTCATATGCGTTTTTTGAAAGTGAGCGTCTTTCGACAGACGGACAGACTGACGGAAATGGCTAAATCGGCGTAGAATTACTTAAGGACCCAAAATATATATACTTTATGGGGTCTGAGATGAATAATAAAAAATGTTCACCCGGAATGACAAACTTAGTATACCCTCATCACAACTGATTGTGGTGGAGGGCATACAAATCCGATTTAGACCATTATTTATCAAACTATTTTTGAACAAAAAACTAAGAAGGTTCCTTTTGAAGCGTAAAAAAATATTATATTAAACTATCCGATTTGGCATGGATTTTTTTTTTTTTAAGTTTATTTAAACCAATTATTTATGCTTATAAACGATAAATAAACAAATAGTCATAATGATGCTTATTATTATACATAGTCCCATTCGGGCTCTCGAGTACAATGCATATATAAATTTCTATCATATTTTCCAATTGGATATTATTTTTTTTAATATGCCGATTTAGCATGGAATGTCCCATATCTATAAGGATTTGTATTTCTAATAATTTTATTTTTAGACATTTATGGTTCATTTAGACAAAAACCATTTTATCTGGAAGACAAGGTGGAAACATACACATAAAAATGATAGATTTACCTAAGGATTGTCCTTGCAGGTAACACACATTTAAAAATAAATGTGTATTTATGCAAGTATTTATAACTTTCTTTACATTTGTAATAATATTATGTTGCACAAACATAAATTTAATTAATATTTGAGTAAAGACATTATTAGATAAGTTCAGATCTAAAAATATATTTTGATAAAAATGGATTTACGTAAGCAATAGTCATAAAATGGCTTCATGTCTCTATTTTTTGTCCTACTCCGTTGTGCAAACTTTTTTGATTATTTATCAACGAATCTGAGTTCGTTAATTTGAAGTTTTTAGATAAAAAGCCTCAGTCCCAAAATTTGTTCGGCCTGTTCATAAGAAGAGTTATCCATTCAATATTCAAAAGAATTCAATGGACATAAAATGATTTATGTTTAGATGCAATTAAAATTATTTATAAACTTTTTACTTTACCTTATCAATAACAATTCGAATAAATACCGAAATTTCGATATTTTAAAAATTTGAAACCCGAAATACCGATTGCCAGCTACCGGTCGGCTTTTGCAAACCCTAAAAAATACTATTTATAAAAAAGATAAAGATCTTAACCAAAAATTTTCGTTGAAATTTTAAACTTAAGTCGTTTGCACAGAATATCTTAGAAGCTTATACATACAATACATTTTAAAGCTTTGATTATAGTTTTTTTAAGGGACGTTACGAAACCCGTTTTGCCGATACGATATCCAAAATCCAAAAAAAATTTCGTTGACACCAATTCCGATGCCGATTAGTTCAAGTTAAAATTAACAAAACTCAAGTAAATATTTTTTAGTATGCAAAACAACTGCGTAAGATACTTTGTCTTAAAGCCGATATGATGAAATGGTATCCAGTTATGGGCCACTGCCTCGGCCTACAACACAGCGAAAATACAAAGGCGTCGAAACAAACATATCGAGCTTTGACAAAGATCTTGATGCACCATCAGTAAAATCTATGATCACAAAATATCCACTTAAATACTTAAAAAGGTCAGAGTAGCACCCAAACCCACTAGCTCGAAATATTTAAAATGATGGTGGCTAGCTTAAGGAGAACAGATACTGCAGCACTTATCCGAACAAAGAGCGCTCAGCATCGATGTAAAATAGAACTGTTTTAAGGAGACCTGTCGTCTGGCATGGGCAGAGGACGCAAACTTAAAATTTATATTAAGATTTGAGAAAAAAAAATTCAAAAAGTATGTGGAAAGCACACATTAAAAAGTATTAAGAATGTAATAAGGTTGGCTTAACTCGGTTGTGAAGCTCAATTACTCTTATCTGTTACCTTTTTACTACTGTATGGTATAGCCCTTCAATATCAACAAGGGTTTTTTTTTTTGGTCAAAAATTCTCATTTTCATACAGTTTTTACGAAGCAAACCTTCAAATAACGAAGTCAACAACACCCGGCTGGAAAATTTAGCGGTTTGTTTTATTGAAAATGTATTGGGAATAGAATTTTTATGTTTAAAAAAAAAACCTGACGCTTTTTTTAGGAAGTTCAGTAAGTTATTACACAAAAAATAAGCATTGCAAATTAAATTTTTTGTTCAAAAAAACTTTAAAAAAAAATTGAAGAATTATCGTCGTATCAAAATTAAAAATATTGACAAAGAGGCAAACCTTAAATATCGCCGATACCGGTATCGGTCTTCGTTACTTTCCTAGTATTTAACTTAAATACACTCTAGTCTCGATTTATGCGGATTTTAATTTATTCGATTTTGAAAAAATTAGATATTTTTTAAAAATTTTTTTGCCGTTTTACAATTAAACCAAGTTTTCAGCACTGATATAATCGTTATTGTTTGTTTTATTTTAAGTTTTTTCTATGCATAGCCGACGCGACGCGTATGTATGAGTGTTTTCAAACTTATGAAGATCACTTAAAAAAAGTTTTACAATATAATAAGTACGCCAAAGGCTAATTTCGGTAAAAAGAAAATAAAAACAAGTAAGAAAGTACAGTCGGTCAAGCCCGACCATATGATATCCTACACCACAGTATTTAAAAACACATAATGCATATGGATTTATCTATATTTATAAACTTCATGAAAATTGGTTTGAAAGTTTGTGAGAGGCAGAAATTGCCCCCTACCTCCCCTTGTGGTCCTATTTTTGAAAAACTGTACAGCTAATGTGTCCCAATAGATACGGATCTATCTATATTTAAAATTTCATTAAAATCGGTTTGAGAGGCAGAAATTGCCCCTATCTCCCTTCGTGGTCCTATTTTTAAAAAATGCATACATTCTGTGTCCATATAGATATGGTTTTATCTATGTTTTAAATTTCGTTGAAATGGGATTGATAGTTTCTGAGAGGAAGAAATTTCCCCCTATCTTCCCTCGTGGTCCTACGATTCGGCCCATTTTCATTATCTTGGTCCCTGTGCCAATAAGAACCTATGACCCAAATTTCATCAAATTATCTCCAAAATTGCGACCTGTACTTTGCGCACAAGGTTACATGGACAGCCAGCCGGACGGACATCGTTAGTTCGACTCAGAAAGTGATTCTAAGACGATCGGTATACTTTAAGGTGGGTCTAGGACCAATATTTTAAGGCGTTACATACATCAGCACAAATGCATAATACCCTCTCCACTATTGTGGTGTGGGTATAAAAATAGTTCGAAGTTAAAAAAATGTCCATTTTAACTCGTTCTTTTCTGTCTTGTACGGTACAACATTGCTATAACCACATGTACGAGTATAAAAAATGTGCATAACTTTTAAACTAATAGATTACACACAATATGACTTTTACAATATAATAACAACACTATAGTCCAGTGATAACCACTCCATAGACTCGCGAGCCAGTCAATAATCGTATTTTTCATACAGACACGGTCGGCAATTCACATGTATATTACAACTTTGTTCGTTTCAAAACATCAGACTATCATCAGTCTCTGTGACCGCACACAAGCACATAATCGCCCATGTTCTGAAAACCGCAAAACGCTTAAAATTTCCGTTTTCAATTTGAAAACGCCAAACAGGTGTTCTGAAAAACGAAAACGCTAGAAATTTGGCGTTTTCAAACCGCTAGTGTATACTTAAGCGATCTGGTCTATTTTATAAAAACTGCACTTTAAAGAGAAAAGGAAATGGCCCACAATTTCAATTTAATATGTTTTCTATTTATTAAAGGAAAAACTTGTAACATTTTTTTTAAGATTTTAATTAATAAAAGCAATTTAAAAACTTGCTTTGAGTTTGTCAATTGTTTGTCGCGGTAGTTTACTTATGAACATGTAAGAACGCTGTAGGCATTTTAGTTTAAAATTTATTTCACAGAACTAATTTGTAAATTATTTGTTTGTTTACGTTTTGTTATGATAAAACATATGTTTTCTTTGCTCAAACACAACTTCGAAAAAAGCAAAACGCTAGCAAATCGCCTGGCTTTCATAACATGCTGAAATGCGTTTTGCGTTTTTCAAATCGCTTACGATTTGAAAACGCTGCGTTTTCCAGAACACGGACGAATATCTTTGTGTGCGTGCGTTCGGGGCCTTTTTAATTCGGGGCTTGGTTATCACTGCTATAGTCTAATTTAGGTTAACAAATTGGGAATAAGTCAGAAAAATTTTGATTTAAATAGGTCATTTCCGGTTTTGCAAATGAAAACAATATTTTTTAAATTTTTTTTTTTTTTTTTCTTATTTAAAGATCAATCAATTTTCTATTACGATCACTTAATATTTTTCTGTTTTTTTTTTTTTGTTTGATTAGTAATACCCACACCACAATGGTGAAGAGGGTATTATGCATTTGTGCTGTTATGTGTAACGCCTTAAAATAGTGGTCCTAGACCCACCCTGAAATATACCGATCTACTCAGAATCACTTTCTGAGTCTAACTAACGATGTCCGTCCGGCTGGCTGGCTTGTGCGCAAAGTACAGGTCGCAATTTTGGAGATAATTTGATCAAATTTGGGTCATAGGTTCTTATTGGCACAAGGACCAAGCCTATTGAAAATGGGCCGAATCGTAGAACCCTGAGGGAAGATAGGGGGAAATTTCTTCCTCCCAGAATCTATCAAACCGATTTTAATGAAATTTAAAACATAGATAGAACGATATCTATATGGACACAAAATGTTTAAATTTTAAAAAAAAATAGGGACACAAGGGGAGGCAGGGGGCAATTTCTGCCTCTCACAAACTTTCAAACCGATTTTCATGAAGTTTATAAACATAGATAAATCCATATTTACATGGACACATAAGCATGATTTGTTTTTAAATACTGTGGTGTAGGGTATCATATGGTCGGCTTGACCGACTATACTTTCTTACTTGTTTTAAGTTCGAAAAGATAATTTTAAAACACATTTTTTTGAAAACGGCAACACTTTACCACACTGATTCACATCTACTAGAACTATAGTTATGCCAAATATAAAGGAATTCCAACAAAATTTTGTTATTGGGTGTTCCGCCTCACAAATAATGCCCCAAAAATGTTTTGATTTTTTTATGCTGTTTGTTTTGATTTTTAAATCAAAATTTGAATTTATGCGGTTTTTCAGAATTTTGGAACGAATTATTAGTTTTTATATGAATCTAGAGTATCGTTTTATGCGAATTCAATTTATGCTATTTTTTTTTGTTTTTTTTTTTTTTTTTTTGAACGCATCTATCACATAAAACGAGACCTGAGTGTACATAATTTTGTTTTAAGCACTCTTATACCCATTACTCCCTTACCCCTTAAAAAGTTACACATCTATTATATTTGACCATATTAAATGCTGTATATTCAGCAGAATAATAAATGTCATAATAATTTATATTTATTACAATATTCACACATTAAGTTATGCAGTTGTAATACATTTAAATTGTTAAAACTTCTCAATGCCTGTGTATATGAACGAATATATATATTCGCATATATATATGCATGTAGCAAAAAAGAGAGGAAATATTAACTGCAAATGTTTTTAATATATAAAAGCACTACATACATACAATTTATAGTACAATTATAAATATACAAGTTGTATGTGTGTTCATGAAATTTAATTTAAAAAGCTAAGAAAAGTATAACCAACTAAAATGGATAAAAAGTTAAGATATGTAAAAGAAATGTTATACATTTTAGATTAAAAGAAAGTAATTAATCACTTAAGTTGGTTATTAATCAATTTCTATAAAATGTTTGTATACTTGAGCACTTTGGCTAAGTAATATAATTAAATTAATTATTATATGGTTATTTTATTGAACTGTTCATGGCTTTTTTTCCAAATTTGTATACCCTTCACCTCAGGTGGAAAAGGGTATATATAAGTTTGTCATTCCGTTTGTAATTTCTACAATATTGGTCTAACACTCTACAAAGTATATATATTCTGGGTCATTATGAGGAGTGAACTTGATTTAACCATGTCCGTCTGTCCGTCCGTCTGTCTGTCCGTCTTACGTTTGATATGTGTTTTCCGGAGACTCCAGACAAGATAGCGGCTAGGTTGTTTTACATTTATGTCACATATAGTCCCCCATTTCTTGCTATTGAAATCCAGCCAGATCGGACCAAAAAAGGCTGAGATATGAGCAAAAACCATGACTACCTCTAATTTTTTCAAAAAATCCTTTGCTGTTGTATTTTTATTACTTTTTTCTGTATATCTTGAGAACGGCGAGAGCCACAGTTTGCAAATTAGGTACACTCATTGAGGTTATCAATACACAGCATCCCACAAAATATGGGCGGGATCGGAGAAGTGGGCGTGGTACCTCCCGTACAAAAAATATCAAAAATTGTATAAAAACCTGATTTTTTGGACTGTTGTATGACCTATGGTTATCCCATGTATTTCAACAGATCGGAAATCTTTAGTAAAAAATATTTTCCAAAAAACTCGAGAAGTTATGACAAAAATAATAATTTTTTTTTAAATACCCACTTTCGGGAGCCATAGATCTTTTCGAGTCCAAGATTTATAACCCTACTAACTGGCAATTTTCTTCTTAAACACGTCGGTATATAAATCTGTCAAATTGGCTAAAAAATGGCTGAGTTATAATCAAAATACAGAAATCTCAAAAATTACTCTTTTTATACCCTTCACCTCAGGTGGAAAAGGGTATATATAAGTTTGTCATTCCGTTTGTAATTTCTACAATATTGATCTAAGACCCTATAAAGTATATATATTGTGGGTCGTTATGAGGGGTGAACTTGATTTAACCATGTAATGTCCATGTAATTGATTTACAGTTCTACCTTACTTCTGTTTTCAATACCTTTTGAAAATTAAATTTGGTAAACTTTAGCCTGATTAAAAATGTTATAATTATATTAAGGAATAAGTTCCTTTACATAATTATACGTAAGAAAAAAAAGATCTTCGAAAAGTGATTAAAAAAATATAAAATTAGCGTTTAATAACTCTTAACTATTTAATTTTTTTTATCAAGAATATAATTTTTGAATCTAAATCACAAATATGTTTTTTAATTAAATACCTATTAAATACCTAGTCTATTTTTCAACAATATATTCAAAAAATCCTCTTTAAACCCTTTTAATTTTCTAAAGCAATGTAACCAAGCATATTTAATTTCAACCGGCATTTAAATAACTTAACTTGTTTTGTAAGGACTTATTAACATTTTCTATCCTCTTCTCAGTTCTTGAAATAGTACGCTTAAAACTTTACAAACTGTTTTAAAACATTCGTCAATATTCATACCACAAAGCTGTTTCCCTCATTCATCTTTATTGTTACAGAAAAAAAAACATACCAACAAAAACCAAAAGAGAGTGAAAAAAATTGAATAACATAAATACATTCCCCCATAAACATGCACATCGATAGAGGAAAACAAACAATACTTTCTTTTCTCATTTGTTTTTCATCTGGCCACAAAAACCATTTTTTCCACAATATGAAATCAACAGTAGCTTAACAGCAAGCGGCATCCAATAGCAACTGAAAAAAGAAGAAAAAAATACAAATACTGCATCATCGACAACGAATACTCGTAAATACAACTTTAACTATTTTGCTGCAACCAACTACTCATACATGTGTATATCTAAGTTTGCATACAGACCCTGAAGGAAACCTGGGGACAAGTGTCTCCAAGTCACCAGTTTTGTCGACTATTTTAGTGACTTCTTGGCGACATGTCAACAAAGTGTCTACAGTATTTTTTTATTTGCTTTGATGAGAATGAGAGTTCTAATTTGCCGTCAAAGCGCTATTATTCGTCGGCGGCATAATTTCTTTTATTAATACAGCAATTTCTTATTTGTGCTTTAATAAATATGCAGTACATTAATCGTTATAATATTTTAAAAGTAGAAAAAACTCGATTTGTTATATTTTGTGTTTCTTTTGTATATTTAAAATGAAGTGCTGACGATTTCGGCGGCAGCAAAATTAAAAGAATGTCGGCGGCTAAACTCAGCCTTAAAAATTAAAGCTTTGTAATAATGTAATGCTTCTTCTTTATGTTTTTATTAGTGTGTCAAAAATATAAGTGGCTGCAAGTAAAATTAAAATTTCAGTAAAAAATAAATTAAATAAATTAAAATAATTAAATAATAAACTAAATTAAAGGTAAATAAAAGTGTATGCCTACCTCTTGATAATCATTTTATAATAATACCCATTTTACATAGTTGCCTTATAGAAAAATGTCGAACGACCATCCACAACAGTCCAAAGGAAAACTAAAGTTTTTTTCTCAACAAGGTAATTTTACAATTTTGTATTCTTTTATATTGTTATGCATTACATATTTACTTTTTTCTTTTTAGTTACTCCTAAATGTCCTAGCTGTGAACTGCTATCTACACAATTTAATTCATATAAAGGTTTGTAAAAAATGTCTTTTGATAATTAAACTTACATGAAAAATAAATTTATAACGTGAAAAACTATTTATTATCAGTTTTGTTTTGAAATTCAAATGATATTTCTAAACAAAATGCACATTAATAAAAAAAATTTAAATACAAAACAAATACTTATGTCCTTAACTGAACATATGTATGTATTTTCTTTATTATCACAGACGCTGCTGAAAGGCGACATAACACATTGCTGGACATATTGGCGGAACACAAAGTTTTACTGGATTCAATCATAAAACAGAATGCAGTTACTACCAACCTTATTGAATTTTTTCCAATTAATACAGAGGAAAAACTCAAAGAATTTGATGCTATTTTGAACACACATTCAGACCCATACGTAAGTGCTTGACTTTGTTTTCAAATTAATACACTTAGGTATAAAATTTAATCTTTCCTTTATGTCTTATAGATAAGACAAATAAAATCTCTTTTTGCCGGTAATGCTGAACGTAATCTGCATCAAGTATTTGGCCAAAATATAATAATGAGCTTTAATGTTGATGGCTCTTTTGGCAAAAACAGATTGCGTGATTACGACAATGTTTTTAAAGCTTTAATAGGTAAACACTTTAATATTTAAGATCTCAAAATTTGTAATATTTTTACAAATGGTTTTTTGTTTTAATATCCAGACGTAATATCAACGTTTAGTGAAGCAGCCGATAAAACCCTTAGAGGAGCTTTCCAGCGCCAAAAAAAAAAATATTTTAAGCAAATGGGTCGGAGCAAAGCAAAAAAAAGTGAAAACATTGAATTTGAAGGCGATTCATCAAGCAAGGAAAATTAATGTTTTTTTTATAAATACCTATTTTAAAAAACGTATATATAATAGCAATGAAATTTAATGAAACTTTTTTTAAATACTATTTAAAAGGCTGAAATGTACCTTCTTTAGTTTTAATATTTAAAATGGCTGTAATGAATTCCTTAATTTTTTAATTCTTTAATAAAACATCATATGTTAGCAAAAATTTCATTAACGACGTCTTTTTCAGAAAAGTATCAAAAGTGTAGATTAGAATTACAAAAATGCACTGGTAAGTTTTTAGTGACAATGTCCACATATGTTCCCAAAAGAACCACCTACTCAGTAGTGACAACGTCAGTAGTAGATTTCCAATGACACGCACATGGTAAATGTCTATAGTAAAAAAGCATTGTCAGGGGTATAATAAGTCACTAGTACTGGTGACTGTGTCAACAGTCGGTCAGTACAGATTCACTACTGACATTTACCCCATAAAAGTACCAAAAGTGTAGACTAGAATTACAAAAATGAACTAGTGAGTCTCTGGTGACAATGTCTACATATGTTCCCAAAGGAACCACCTACTCAGTAGTGACAACGTCAGTAGTAGATTTCCAATGACACGTACATGGTAAATGTCTATAGTAAAAAAGCATTGTCGGGGGTATAATATGTCACTAGTACTGGTGACAGTGTCAGTAGTGAATCAGTACTGATTCACTAGTGACATTTCCTGCAGGGGAAAGATATTGGAAGAATGTATGTATAACTTTGCTAAACATTCATATGTACGTGCATTCACATACAAGTTCACCTTGTATTTGCCAACCTAAAAACAACAATAATAAATAACAATATAAACGAACGAACAAACGAGAAACCAGTACAACTGAAATGTTAACGTTTGTTACCAATGTGCAACATGTTGATTTTCTAAGGTTTTCTGTGGTTAAAATAAGCATCTCAAAGCCACATACACATACTAACAAACAAACTTGCTCACAGTGTTGCCAATTTAGCCATTTAGTGGCTAGATTAAGCCATTTTTCACCCTGTTTAGCCATTAAAAAATGAATTTAGCCATTAGCCATTTTTTTTAGCCATTTTTTAACTTGTTTAGCCATAAAATTTTTTTGGCGTTTTTCTTTTAAAAGAATAATTTTTATTTTATTATAAAAATTTATAAAAGTAAAATAAACATTTTGAACAATTAAAACCGCCTTAAATTTAAATCACATCTTGTACAAATGTTGAAAATCGCTAAAAACTTTGACGCTGAAACATCTTTCAAAATAAAAGCACAGTATTCCACTATTAAAATTATAAAATGGATCAAGACAAACATCGCTGTTTCTTTCTGGTTGCAAGTATTTCAATAAAAGGATGCAGGCGGTAACAATTGTTTTAGAAATTTTAGAATAGACTATAAAGTTGCTCTCAGTTCCAAGGTGTAATGCTGAAGTAGTGAGGGGGTTTAGCCAAGTAAACATCGTTAAAAGTAATTTGAGAAATAGGTTACATTAAGCAATCGTTAATTCGATTTTATCAATAAGGTAAATATTTTTACCATAACAATACAATATTTATACCACCACCACAATAGTGGAGATGGTACTATGCGTTTGTGCTGATGTCTGTAACACCTTAAAATATTGGTCCTTAGCTCACCTTTACGGATACCGCTTGACTTGGAATCACTTTCTGAGTCGAATTAACGATGTTTGTCCGGCTGGCTGGCTGGCTGTCCATGTAAAACTTTTGCGCAAAGTACAGGTCGCAATTTAGAGATTATTTGATAAAATTTGGTACAAAGGTTCTAATGTGGTTTAGGGCATCATAAAGTCGGGTTTAACCGACTATACTTTCTAACTTTTTTTTATTGTAGATCTGAAAAAAGGTTGGGTAAATGTTGTCGTGATAATGATTTACCCTAAAATTTTTTAAAACTTATGATTATTTGAAACTAATGAGTGCTTCATATGATATGAACAATAACGACATCGAATTTTTCAATGATTTAATTCTTTAATATTAATTTATTTTAATATTAATTTACGTTTATTGTTATTTAACAAATTAATCTTAACTCACACTTTCATCGTAAACAACTTTAAATAATTTATTTATTTTGTGTTATTGAATTTTAATGTAAATTTTGCCATTTTTAGTCACCAAGTTTTGGCAACACTGCTTGCTCACAATATACTATATACATACATACATACATATATTATCACAGTGATCTCTGTATTGTCAATACATTAACCGAAGTGCCGACAAGAAAATTCATCACAGTTGATGAAGTTTTTAGCTGGATTTTGCTTTAACAAGTACTTTATTCCACACCTATACTTCGTTAGTATTTCTCTATCCTCTTTCCCTTTTTTCCTCTAGCGCATTTAACATCTACAACTACCTAGTACTGAAAGGATGATGATAATCATGGTGCTGATGATGACGAAGAGTAGTGCAACCAGAAAGGATTGATTGTTTAAGTTGTAATACCTTTTTTTTTGCTTTATGTGTTAGGTGAGTGTGCTGATGCATGCAAGTTACGAATGTTGCCTGTGTGCGTACGCGAAAGTGCCCAGCGTTGTCACTGCGGAGAAGGCCTTACGCTTTCCTTTCTTTCGCCAGGGCTTCATTCAAATAAATAGCTCTTAGAAGGCTTTCCAGAGAATAACTGTCAAAAGGCCTTAGAAAAAAGGTTATCTTGAAGGGTTTTTAAAAATGGTATGTTAAAAGGCCTTTCAATTAATGGCTCTTAAAAGGCCTTAAAGGTCATATTGAAGGGCTATGAGTCTAAAACATTAAGGAATATGTCCTTACAAATGAAATTAGAAGACTGAAAAGGTTTCATGTACATATTAGATCTCCAATATAGAAAATGAAACAACACTTAACTTTTTATATACATAAGTATGTATACCTATTTTACAAACGTATGTTTATATTTTTTATTTAACTTATTGTAGTTTAATAAAACATGTGATAGGTACCTATTTTTTTGATTGAAATAATTAAATTTGCTAAATATTGTCAAAATAGATTGCAAATAAAAGTTTATAATAAAATAAAACTTTTAAGCACAAGTACCTATCTTCCTTAATGAACAAAACTCAACTAAAATGATTTACATTATTGTTTTTATTTTGTATTTTAATATGCACCTACTTTGTTACTTTGTGTTGGCGTCTGGCTGGTGGGAACCGAGTGTTCATGTTCCCTAGTTTTTTGATCGTGTGCAACAGGATCACAGGTGGTGGTGGCATCTGGCAACACCACATGTCATTTGACACATGTAACATGAATTCGCCGTATTTTGCTATTTTTTTTAATCTTGAAGAAAAACGCGAATCAGCCAGACGCCGGCCATTGTGCTCTTTTTGTAAAAACTTAATATTGAATAAATTAAACCAAAACAAGAAAGAAAATAAAGTGTGAAAAATAAAGTTGTAAATAAGAATAAAAAAAGTAAAGCCAAAAGAAAAGTTGGTGTTTTTGTTTTGCCCATAAAGAGCCACAAGTGAAGTGCCAGTAAACCAGCCAAGTTTAAGGGTGGTTTTAGTTTATTGTTTGAGTGTGAGCCTGCCATCTCCAGTGCCCCACCAACGTACCCATTGGAAGTTGCACCCAAGAGCACATCAAGCCCTATTTAACAGTTAACCAGCCCCAATCATACCCCAACATTTTGGTCCTTCGCCCGTGAAGTAAATAAGGTACGTACTGTGGAATTTGGAAATTATATATATATATTGTGTCGCGCCATATTTGTGTCTCGGGAAAAGTGAGGTTAAGTTGCGCCAATTTGAAGCCGCGCAATTTTAAGAGCCATCTTTTTTTTACTCGCCAGTTTTACCCGTTACTCGTTGAATTTGTATTTCTATTCCCTTTTGCCTCAATTTGTTGTAATTTTTTATATATAAAATATTAATAAATAAAAACGAAAAGTCCAACAAAAAGGAGAACAATTTTTGCCTGCATTTGTTGTATTTCATAAATAAAAGAAAAAGTGTTGCCAGCGCGTGATTTTTTTTCTCAAATAATTTTTGCTGGGAAATTTTTATTTTTGTTGCTCTTACAACAAATCGCATATTTTCTTACGGGGTAAATTTATTAAAAAAGAAAATATGTCGACTTTTGAAAAGTTTATTCGTGCGGCAGACGAGCTAACCAATTTTGAGGTTATGCTTAAAAAAGAGGACTTTTCCACATACACTAAAGAGGCGATTGAATTTGAGAGGAGTGACCTAGAAGAGATATGGGGGAGGTACAAAAAAATTTTAGAAGAGTGTTCCGCAGCCACGATAGAGGTAAAAAAAGAGTTAGTGGCAGTGCAGACAAAACATCCACAGGTTCGAAAAACCTACGTGCGATGTATAAACATTCTTGCAAATGCAAAACAGGAGTTAGACGATGTGAAACAAAAAAGTAGGGAAGCAGTGGCTCCCAACATTTGTTCTATACCTGTACCCCCTTGTGATACTGGCGTTTTTCATGGCGATTACGTTTCGTGGCCCACCTTCAGGGACATGTTTACGGCAATCTACATAAATAACTCTAGACTTAGCCCAGTAGAAAAATTGTTTTACTTATTTCAAAAAACCGATAGTGAGGCCCGGGATATAAATAGAAATATTGCCCTCACGGCAGAAAATTTTGAAATTGCGTGGGGAAATTTAAAAACACAATATGAGAATAAACGAGTCTTAATAAATAGTCAACTTAAGACTTTGTTTAATTTAGCTCCATGTCAAAGGGAAACAGCTTCAGAAATAAAAAGGCTCCAAAGGGAGATTAATAATTGTATTTCGGTGCTAAAGTTATATAAAGTAGATATTGCCTCATGGGATCCAATTTTTGTTTTTCAATGTTCGTCTCGGCTCTCAGAAAATACTTTGCATCTGTGGGAGCAATCGGTTAAAAATAAAACAGAGGTTCCCAAATGGGAAGAATTAAATAATTTTCTGACCGACAGATTTCATGCGCTGGAAAGTGTTTCGGACATAATAGTAGCGAACAATATAGCTGCCAGTGGTTCCCAATCAGGCCCTTCAAATAATAACAATGGTTCTACAAAAGCTAAGCAGTTTAAGGCTCATCACACGAAAGTTGACTCGAGCTCATGTAAATTGTGCAAAGAGAGGCATAAGATTAGTGTTTGTAATAAATTTTTGAGCATGGACTACAAGAACCGTGTTTCAACATTGAAAAGATTTCGTTTTTGTTTTAATTGTCTTACTTTGGGGCATATGTATGGTGATTGCACTAGTTCTAATAGCTGTTCTAAATGCAATAGAAAGCATCATACGTTAATTCATAAGGATGTAGTAAGAAATAGTAACAATAATAGTCAAAGCCAAGCGAACACTAATACTCAAGCTCAGAGTCAAAATACTCAAAGTCAAATACAGTCCACTAATATTGCCGGCCCTTCTAGTGTAGTTCAATCGCATCATACCTCTGTTGCAAAAAAAGTGATGTTAGCCACAGCCTGGGTTAACATTATAAGTTTTGGTTCCTGTTACAAGGTTCGGGCCCTGATAGATCCATGTTCAGATGAAAGTTTTGTTTCAGAAAAGATACAAAAATTGTTGAAGTTGCCAACTAATCCAGTTTCTGCAGAAGTCTCAGGTTTAGGCGGAGATATAATTAGTACGTCTTCTAAAATGGCAGTTTTTACTATTGTTTCTCTTTTCGATCAGAACATGTCTCTTAATATACAGGCCCTAGTTGTCCCTCGTGTAACTGGTAGTATTCCAACGCATTCTTTTTTGCCCCAAAAAGAGATTGAGCTGCCCAAATTATGTTTTGCTGATTCGAAGTTTTATGAAAGCAGTGAGATAGATTTATTGTTAGGAGGTGATTTGTATCCTTCTATTCTTCGGGGTGGAGTAAGGCATGGTGTTTTTGAATCGCTAGTGGCTCAAGAAACCATTTTTGGTTGGATAGTTACAGGTCCAACGCCTGCTAGAGTTTCCCCTCGAATACTTAGAGTGTCTCATATGACAAAAGTTGCAATTGATGACCAATTATCGAAGTTTTGGGAGTTAGAAGAGGTGTCTCAGAGACGTATTTTATCAGAAGAGGATAAAAAATGTGAGGAGATCTATAGTTCTACTACCGCTAGAAACTCTGAAGGGAGATATACAGTTAGTCTGCCCTTTAAAAATAGTTTGCTGTCGCTTGGTCCCAATAGGCACATTGCTGTTTGTCAATTTTTGAGAAACGAGAAATCCTTAATGCGCAACGCTGAGCGTAAGGCCCAGTACGATGAGGTCCTAAAAGAATATTTAACCCTAGGGCATATGGAAAAAGCAGAGAATGCTAGAGGTGACCCCGGTTATTATTTACCCCATCATGGCGTTTTTAAGCCAGAAAGTACAACTACGAAATTGAGGGTAGTTTTTAATGCCTCAAGTCCTTCGGCGAATGGCAGAAGCTTAAATGATTTGTTGTACACTGGCCCTATTTTGCAGGCTGAAATAGTTAATCTAATTCTGAGATGGCGATTTTTTCAGTTTGTCTTTAATGCGGACATTTCAAAAATGTACCGGCAGATTTTTGTAAATCCCACACACAGGCCCTTCCAAAAAATAGTTTTTCGTAGCAGTGATAGTGAGGAAATTGCTGATTACCAACTGAAAACGGTGACTTTTGGCGTAAATTGTGCCCCATATTTGGCCCTTAGAACCATTCTGCAGTTGGCTAATGATGAAGAGCGACGTTTTCCTTTAGGCGCTAGAATATTACGAGAAAATATGTATGTAGACGATGCCCTAGTTGGTGCTCATTCAATCGCAGATGCTTTGGTGGCGCGAGAAGAATTGATTAGTATTTTAGATATGGGGGGATTTGAGCTCAGAAAATGGACCTCGAACTCTGAAGAAATATTGAAAAATTTGCCCCATGATCACTTACTAAATACGTCATTTTTGTCGCTCGACGAAAAAAGCACAACGAAAACGTTAGGGATTCGCTGGAATGCGGCAGAAGATGTGTTTTTCTTTGCATATGAAAAGATAGCACTTAAAAACTCATACACAAAAAGAGAGGTTCTTTCTACCATTGCTCGGCTATACGATCCTGCAGGGTGGTTGGCTCCAGTGGTAGTTGCAGCAAAGATTATAATGCAGCAAATGTGGCTTGATAAGATCGAGTGGGACGAGGCTATCAAACCAGTGGCTCTGCAAAAATGGCAGAATTTCGCTGCAAATTATGCGGATATTGAGAAAATTAAGCTGCCACGTTGGGTTCAGTATTCGCCTGGCTGTACTATTCAATTTCACGGGTTCTGTGACTCGTCTGAGTTGGCATATGCAGCTACAATATATATAAGGGTACAGTTCGAAAATAAAGTTTTGTCAAGTTTGCTCACATGTAAAACAAAAGTGGCTCCAATAAAAAAGCCATCTTTGCCTCGTTTGGAGTTATGTGGAGCAGTTCTTTTGGCAAATTTAGTCGACAGTGTGGTGCCTGCTTTTAACGTAAACAAATCCCCCCTTTATTTGTGGTCCGATTCCACGATTGTCTTAGCGTGGTTGAGAAAACCCCCTTGTAGCTGGAAGACGTTTGTGGCTAATAGGGTGGCTACAATATTAGAAAAAGTAGGGAATAAAAATTGGTGTCACGTGGCGTCAGGCGATAATCCTGCCGATCTAGCAACCCGGGGGCTGATCCCTGCGGATTTGATAGAAAATAGGCTCTGGTGGCACGGACCTGAGTGGCTCAACTTAGAGCAGTCTTCGTGGCCCGTAAGAGCGACGGAGTTCGAAACGGCAGAAGAGTCGAAAGGAGCTCAAGTTTTTGTTGCTAGATCGACTGATCAAGAAGATATACTAGACCGTTTCTCTAGTTTATCGCGAGCGTATCACGTAATCGCCTACATGTTTCGATTTGTTGCCCTGGCAAGTACAAAAAAGCGCGAAAAGATCGCTTATGGTTCTTTAAAAATATCGGCTAATGAGTTGAAGTTCGTAAGAAATCGCTTATTCTATCTTTCTCAACAAATTCACTTCTCAGGGGAGTTTAACTGTCTTAAAGCGAGTAAGAAAATTGAGTCACGGAGCCCCCTGTTAACACTTACCCCCTTTGTTGATAAAGACAATATTATTCGGTCCAATAGTCGTCTCAGCGCTACAACTTGTCTGTCCTACAATGAAAAGCACCCTATTATCTTGGCGTATGGCAGTAGATTGGCTCGCCTTTATGTGGAATTCGTTCACACTTTAGTCCTTCACGGAGGCCCTCGGCTAGTTTTGAACGTAGTCCGGCAGGAGTGCTGGATCATTAGAGCGAAAAATCTGATAAAAACAGTTGTTCGTAACTGCAAAGTCTGTGTCCTCTATCGGAAAAAGCTCCAAAATCAAATAATGGCTGCCTTGCCCCAAGAAAGAACTACCCTTTGCCGCCCTTTTACGAACACTGGCGTTGATTTTGCTGGCCCGTTCGAGATAAAAGGTTTCACTGGCAGGTATTGTAGAATCTCCAAAGGCTATGTCTGTCTTTTTGTTTGTTTCTCTACAAAGGCGATCCACCTTGAAGCGGTTAGTGACTTATCTACCCCTGCCTTTCTAGCAGCCTTGGCCCGCTTCGTTGCACGTCGTGGTTGCCCAAGCTGCATTTATTCTGACAACGGCAGAAACTTCGTTGGCGCCGCTCGAGAAATCGACGCAGACTTCGCCAAGCACGTGAAAGAGCTTCGTGACACGGCGGTTGAAAATTATGGTCACCAGCGCTTGTCGTGGCACTTTATCCCTGCTGCAGCACCTCACATGGGAGGACTCTGGGAGGCAGGGGTAAAAAGCGCAAAAATGCACCTTAAAAAGTCAGCTGGCCAACTTAAATTCACTTTTGAGGAGTTCTCAACTGTTCTGGCGAAAATCGAAGCGTGTCTCAACTCCCGCCCTCTTGGCCCTATGTCTGAAAACGCGGAAGATTTGTCTGCCCTTACTCCAGGGCACTTTTTGATAGGGACATCGATGCTTACCCCGGCTGAACCCGAAGAGTTGTCTTCACCCTTAAGTATTGTTAATCGTTGGCGTAAAGTGAAGGCCCTACAGCAAGAGTTCTGTCGTCGGTGGAAACAAGAGTACTTGAAAGAGCTAAATAAGCGCAATAAATGGCGGCATACTCAGCTGGACTTAAAAGAAGGTGACCTTGTGGCCCTGAAAAGTGAGCCAGGCTGTCCAACTGAGTGGCGTTTGGGGCGTATTACTAGAGTTTACCCGGGCAAGGATGGCAAAGTTCGAGTGGCGGATTTAAAAACGCAAAACGGCACAATCACTCGGCCGATACACAAATTGGTGTTGCTCCCTAAATGCTACCCTCCAAACCCCTCCTCTTAATGTTTCTCTTTCTAACCAAAATTATCATCTTCCAGATCCTCATGGCCGCTTTCAATACGGACTTTCGTTGCCCCCTCTGTGACAGGTTTCACGCTGTGCGCCAGTGCTCGCGGTTCATTACGCTCCCGGTGGAGGAGAAGTTGCGCGTTGTGGCCCACCGGGCCTTATGTTACAATTGCCTAGCTCAATCCCACACCCGAGCCGCCTGTCGCAGCATAGACAGGTGCCGGCGCTGCAAGAAGGACCATAACAGTTGGCTCCACCCGATGGCCGAGGGACGGGTGTGGGTGAAAATGACCGCAACGGTACGTGTGTCGGCCCGGCCCGGCAGCCGGACGTGTAGGACACGCGCACTGATTGACCCCACGGTGGCTCGGTCCTCCATCACCTACCAAGAAGCCAAGGAGCTAAGATGCGTGGTAATCCGGGGTCGCACGAAGCTCATATTCTTCCGCCGGGACGAAGAAGGCCGCACATTAGAGGTCGAGCTAGAGGTGGAGGAGCGCCTATATGGCAAAAGTCCGGCGGCAAATGTCGAAGCCGAGTACCTGGCGCGGGGCGACGACTCTTCGGCGGATCGCCAATGGCACCGAAGCCGGACCTATCAAGTGGTGCTGGGGGCGGACGTGGCCAGCCGAATATTCATTGGACCTGCGAAGGGCAAGCCAGGGACGATCTACGTGCAGGATACGGTCTTTGGGTTTGCCTACTTTGGGGAAGGAGTGGTGACCCGTGAAGAAGAGGTGTGAGGTTCTCTGAGGCGCATATTGTTATTTTTTTTATTATTATTGTTGAGTTTTTTCATTTTTTGTTACCTTTTGAATTTTGAATTTTTTATTTTTTATTTTTTTTTATTTGAATTTACCTTTTGTTAATTTCTCTTTTTTTCTATTTTTAAGAATTTTGAACTCTTTTTTCTTTTGTTTTTTTACCTAATTAAATTTTAAATTTATTAATTCAGTCTCTCTAGTTTATTTGAATCTTATAGAGTTATTTTTTAAGGTAGTGTATTGCAATGTTGCACCACCGTTGCAAGGCGGGGTGTATGTTGGCGTCTGGCTGGTGGGAACCGAGTGTTCATGTTCCCTAGTTTTTTGATCGTGTGCAACAGGATCACAGGTGGTGGTGGCATCTGGCAACACCACATGTCATTTGACACATGTAACATGAATTCGCCGTATTTTGCTATTTTTTTTAATCTTGAAGAAAAACGCGAATCAGCCAGACGCCGGCCATTGTGCTCTTTTTGTAAAAACTTAATATTGAATAAATTAAACCAAAATAAGAAAGAAAATAAAGTGTGAAAAATAAAGTTGTAAATAAGAATAAAAAAAGTAAAGCCAAAAGAAAAGTTGGTGTTTTTGTTTTGCCCATAAAGAGCCACAAGTGAAGTGCCAGTAAACCAGCCAAGTTTAAGGGTGGTTTTAGTTTATTGTTTGAGTGTGAGCCTGCCATCTCCAGTGCCCCACCAACGTACCCATTGGAAGTTGCACCCAAGAGCACATCAAGCCCTATTTAACAGTTAACCAGCCCCAATCATACCCCAACACTTTGTTTTTATAACGGGATCTGAATTCTTTCGCTTTGGCGAAAAAAAACAAAACAAAAAATATTACTCTTTCTCTTTTCAACTTCAACTAAAATGATTTACAACATATGTTACTTTGTTTTTGTAAAGGATCTGAATTATTTTGCTTTTGCTTGCGCAAAAAAAAACCAAAAATGTTACTCCTTCTTTTCTCGCTTCTCATAGAAGCGAGTGTGGAGGCCTTCTATGAGGCCTTCTTTTGCAGTTACGTAAGAATGGTAATTAAATCAAAAAAATTTTTAAGCAGGCCTTTAAAAAGGCCTGAAGTAAGAAGGTCTTCTGAGTTTTCCCGCTGGGTGTGTGGTTTTGCAGAGATGTTTATTTCAGTCGAACATTGATAATGAGTACAAGTCAAACTTTGACAACATCATTATGCTTTTTAATCATTTCTGTTTGTTTAGAGAAGTTTAAGTATTGTTCATAGCTGAAATTTGATAATTAAAAATTTTAAATAAAAGTTTACCTCTTAGCGCTTGTTGGGAAAAGTTTTCTAAACAAAGTACAAACAAGTTAAAAAAAAAAAAATCTAATGGGAAAACTGAAGGAACATTTTATAAGAATTTGTTATTTAAATAGTCCCTATTGAAATAGTACCTGTTAATACCAATATTTATAAGGAAGTTATTAAATTTTTTTTTGGGATTATTATTAGTATTTGAATTTGGTAAGACGATTTTGATAGTGTTTAGGGCTGAACTTTGAGTTTTTGCCTCAATTTTATCACGGTTCACTATATGTTCTTTTCTTTAAAATAAAAACACTTTTATTTTTAGTTTTATATTTTTTTTGTATTTTTGTTTTATTTAATATAAAGGGTTTTAATTAAATGTATTTTGTTTTGTTCACAATTTGTTTTTGTTGTTTTTCACTTTTGTTATGTTACTTGTTCTTTGTTCAACTGTCGAAACTAGAGTGAGTGTTATTTATTTTAAACATTATTTAGCAAGCTAGGCTTAGTATAAGAAAAATAATGTAATGACAGAATTTAAAACAAAGTAAATAACAATTAAAGGACCGCTAGGTTTTTACAGGGTGCTGCGTTATAAATGAGTCATCATTAAACATTCCGGCCCCCATGACTTGGTGCAGTTTACCATAGGTCCGAAAAACAGATTACAATGAAGCAAGTTGTTGTGATGAATTTGACAGATATGGCATCTAGGATCTCAATTGGATTTAAGGTTGCGGGTCGTGTGAAGTAGAAATGTTGACGGCAATCAAATCTGTTGATGAGAAACTTAGAATTGTTTTGTGGGATGCCATACCTGTAAGTAGGAATTCAATATAAATTTAGTTGGGAAAATTTTAAAAAATGTTAAGTATATTTTAAAACAAAACCACAATTTTTGTAATGGGTCTGGTAACGATCCCATTTTTTGTCTGGATGTCGACAATTCTACAGTGTTGATCAGTACCAATATGAGTCTTCGTGAGTCGGCTCATTTGCCATTCATTGGGCGGCAAATTGTTGTTTTTGATGACGACTAAATCGTTGACTTTAACGTTGTCCCTCTGAGACTTCCACTTGTACCTGCGATGCAGTTCGGCCAGGTATTCGGATTTCCATCTTTTACAAAATGAGTGGTAGATGACCTTTAGGCGTTTCCAGCGGTTGATGAGGGTCAGGTTTTCGCTGCTTACATCAGGTTCGGCTGGGGTCAATAATGGAGTTCCAATAAGGAAGTGTCCAGGGGTCAATGGGTTAAGGTCATGTGGGTCATCGCTAGCAGGACTTAAGGGTCTAGAGTTTAAACACGATTCTATGCGAGCGAGAATTGTTGACAACTCTTCAAACGTAAATTTCATAGCTGGTATCATTTTTTTAGGTGGGTTTTGAATGATTTTACACCGGCTTCCCAGAGTCCGCCCATATGCGGGGCACCAGGGGGTATAAATTTCCAAATGATATTTTGATGGCTATAGTTGTGTGTAACTTGGGATTGAAGAGTTTTTGTAAATTCTAGACGATCTTTTTTGATGAGTTCTGCTGCTCCGACAAAGTTTGTGCCGTTGTCCGAATATATGATTGCTGGACATCCACGTCTTCCAATAAAACGGGAAAAGGCAGCTAAAAATGCTTGGGTCGATAAATCACTTACTGGTTCTAGGTGTACAGCTTTAGTGGCAAAGCATACAAAGACGCAGACATATCCTTTTGTGACAAGGCAGGCTCGACCAGTAAAGTTTCGAATGTTGAAAGGTCCAGCGTAATCTACTCCAGTTGTGGCGAAAGGGCGAGACAGTGTTGTGCGCTCTGGTGGTAAGGAAGCCATGATTTGACTCTGAGTGTGTTTTTTATACAAAACACAAGTTTTACAATTATTAATCACCGTTTTTACTAAGGGCTTCAGACGAAAAATCCAAAATTCCGTACGAAGTACTCGGATCATAAGTTGGTTTCCACCATGAATCGTTATTTTATGAGTGAATTCGGTCAGCAATCTGGTGAACTTAGAGTTGTACGGCAACAAAATTGGATGTCGTTCGTTATATGTGAGCGCTGGTGATTGAACCAGACGTCCGTTGGCTCGGATGACGCCTAGTTGGTCCATGAACGGGTTGAGAGTCAAAATACTGCTAGTAGAAGAGATACTTTGTTTGAGCTTCAACTGCTTATATTCTTCTGGGAAGTGTTGTTTTTGCGTCAAAATAATGAGTCGTGTTTTGACATCTGTTATTTCTTCTGGTGTAACTTCGTTTGAAGATATCCGAAGGCGGGTTCTGTTTACACCAGTATTTCTCCAGAAACGTAGGACATAAGCTAATACTCTATAAGCGCGCGACAAATTGGAGAACCTGTTCAATGGATCCTCCTGAGTAGTAGTAGTTAACGTCTTTACAGTTTTTGCTTCTAAGTTGGTGTCATCTGGACTTCTGGATTTTGGCCATTTATCTTTAGGTAATTTTAGCCATGAGGGTCCAAACCACCATAAGTTGTGGGTTTCTAATTCTTGGGGCGTACATCCCCGGCTGGCGATATCTGCAGGGTTTTCTTTTGATTCGACATGTTGCCAATGACTATTGCCGACTTTATCTACAATTTCTGAGACACGATTTCCAACGAAAGTGCTCCACGTGCAGGGGGGTTTCTTTAACCAGGCCAGTACTATTGTTGAGTCTGTCCAAAAATATGTGATGATTTGCGTAGCTTGTAGATTTGGCAGAATTCCTGATGCTAAATTTGCAAGTAAAACGGATCCACAAAGCTCCAAACGTGGTAGCGATATTTGTTTAATGGGAGCAACACGAGTCTTAGAGGCCAGTAAATATGTAAATATAGAATTTTCAGACTGTATTCGGACGTAAAGGGTCGCAGAATAAGCTTTTTCTGAGGAGTCGCTAAAGCCATGTATTTCCACATTTAAATTAGGGCTGTACTGGATCCAACGAGGAATTTTCAGGGCATTTATTACAGGGCAGTTTTTGACGAATTTCTGCCATTTGATGCAAGTCAAGGGCTTTATGTTGTCATCCCAGTCGACTTTATCTAACCAAATCTGTTGCATGATTAACTTGGCATCAACAATTACTGGAGCTATCCATCCGCAAGGGTCAAAGAATTTGGCAATTGTAGATAGAACTTCCCTTTTTGTGTAATTTTCTTTCATCTCAACACCTGGGGCAGTGAATGTAAAAGAGTCTGAGGAAATGTTCCATTTTATCCCGAGTGTCTTGGTTCCGGCGTTCTCGGATAAGTTTAACCAGTCGAGCGGTAGTAGGGTCTCATTTGGCAAATCTTGAATAACTCGTGGATCATTTGAGGTCCATTTCATCAGATCGAAACCAGCAGATTTCAGAACAGTTGTAAGTTCTTTTCGTGATTTGATGGCATCGTTTAATGTGTGGCCACCAGCTAAGACGTCATCTACGTACATGTTGTGTTGTAAAATGTTTGACGCAAGGGGGTGAGTTGTCCCGATATCTTCGGCTAGTTGAAGAAGTGTTCTTATGGCAAGAAAAGGCGCGCAATTAACTCCAAACGTCACTGTGAGGAGTTCGTAATCTTCAATAAGATCAGTCTCGGATTTTCTAAACAATATCCTTTGATATTTTGTTTGCGTAGGGTCAATGAGTATCTGGCGATACATTTTTGTGACATCTGCGTTGTACACAAAACGGAAGAATCTCCACTTCAATATTATGAGCACTAAGTCTTGTTGAAGTATGGGTCCTGGATACAAAATGTCATTCAAACTTCTCTTATTTGAAGACGGGCTCGATGCGTTGAAAACTACTCTAATCTTCGAAGTCAACTTTTCGGGTTTTATTACTGCGTGATGCGGCAGGTAATAATTTGGATATTTATTTATTTCCAGGGGAGAAATTTTCCTCATATGTCCTAGCTCGAGGTATTCTACAATAACTTGGTCGTATTGTGTCTTAAGTTCTGGCTTTTGGCTAAGCATGCGCTCCATTCTCAAAAATTGGGCCATGGCAATATTTCTAGATACGCCTATTTCTTCGCCATTTTTAAAGGGTAGGGTAACAATATATCTACCCGAATCACTTCTACGTGTTGTAGACTTGTAGTGATTTTCACAGTGCGTGTCCTCTTCTGACCTCAAAACCTTTTTTGGGGTCTCCTCCACCTCCCAAAAGCGTGTGAGGATTCGGTCCAGGGACGACGTGTTTAGTAAAGATATCGTTTTTCTAGGTGAATTTGTTGTAGAAATTGGTCCCCCCACAATCCAGCCAAATACTGTTTTTTGTGCCAAAAGGGATCCAATTGACCGCATCGGCGTTTCCATACTATATATTGAGGGGCCTAAGTCGAGGCCTATTAGTAGGTCGATGGGTCGACTTTGATGAAAGTGTGGGTCTGCAAGTTCTAATTTTGCAGCCTCTGCGAATTGTTCTGCGTTTAACGTTTGGGGCGGTAAATTGGATGGAAGGGTCTTCAAGACTGGTGCCCATACCTCTAATTTAAACGATGTGTCCACCCTGGAGCAAAGGTTAAACAAACAGGCTTTGGTAGAAGTTTCAGAAACTGTCTGACTCAAGCCGGAAACGTGTACTATATTACGTTTTGTAGGTAAGTTTAATCGGTTTTTCAACTTGTCCGATATAAACGTGGATTGGGATCCAGGGTCGATGATTGCTCTTGCCTGGTATCTTGCGCCTCTAGTTTCGATTTGTACTATTGCAGTAAATAACAAAGTTTCTTTGTCTACTAGTTGTGTCGAGGACTGATTGTTTCCCCGCAGGGTCAAAGAAGTCAGGTTAGGGATACCTGATTTGGAAGTGGACTGTATGTATTGGGCTTGCGCTGCAGCACTTGTACTAGCTTGGTTGTCAGCGTTATTTGGTGGTAAACTTATAGGCTGGGTCACCGTTGCCTTGTGCAACAAAGTATTATGTTTTTGTTTGCACAGCCTACAACTATATTTGCTTGAGCAGTCCTTGACACCATGATTTATTGACAAGCAATTTAAACATGAATTTGTGACTTTTACTATGTGAATTCGGTCATTCACATTCTTTTCCAAAAAATTAGGGCAGGATCGTAATGGGTGGGGCTCTTTACAATGTTGGCAATTGTGTGTAGAGTCTTTTTGTCCCCCCTTTGATGGAAAACGTTTCTGAGATTTCGACTCGTTATTGGTTTGAGTCGCGTTTGTTTGAAAACTGTGAACCTGTTTTTGTTTAGTGAACGGTTTGGAACTTTCCTTTTTTTGTTGATAGGGTTTAGGTTGTGTGATGGCCGCTATTGACTCTAAAGTCTTAGAATGGTGAGTCAAAAAATTGTTAAATTGTTCCCACGATGGAACTTTTGTTATTTCTTGAAGAGAGTTTTCAAATTCCTTCAAAAGTGTTCGGGGGAGCTTGGTCGAGCATAGATATACAAGAAATGGGTCCCAAGTGCCAGTTTCTACCCTTAAAGCATTTAAAGCTTGAATGCAGCCATTAACGGTTCGTTGTAGTGTCTGAATAGATTGGCCTGAATCTTCGGTAACTTTCGGAAGGTCAAATAAAATTTTCAATTGTTCGTTGACCTGAATCCGATTGTTCTCGTATTGAAGAACAAGATTTTTCCAGGCTATATCGAAGCCTTCGTTGGTTAATGGGGCATTTGAAACTATGTTTCTAGCGTCTCCTCCAGTTTTTTGAAGCAAATGAAATAATTTTTCAATTTTGCTAAGCCGCGAATTATTTAAATATAGGGCAGTAAAAAGGTCGCGGAAGGTTGGCCATGTCACAAAATCACCTAAAAACGTATCTATGTCGCAAGGTGGCAGCCGAATAGAAGAAATATCACTATTTTCTAAAGTTGGGGTGTCGGCAGACGATAATCGCTCATGTTTGTTCGTGTCATCAGTCGGGGCAGAAAGCGCCAGAATTTCCGCGTTAAGTGAGGCCAAACAAGTTTTGTATGCCGCCAGGGCCTTTTTGTACCGATCGCGAAGTTTCTGCCTGTCTATTGGTTGTTCGCCGGATTCCGGTTTCTTGTCCCTACACTCTTCATAAGCCCTTTTGATTTGCTGCCAAAGTGAGTCTAGTTCTACACGAAGAACTTCTAAACTATGAATGTCCTCACCTGCCTTTGATTCTGAATACTCGCTTTCAAAATCTAAAAGGTCATTTGTACAATTAACAAATTTATCGAGTGCCATTATTAATTTTTTGAATTAACCAGAATCGTGGAAAAAACTTTTTTAAATTGGGTCAAAAAAGTAGCTGCTAGCGATTTAACAACAACAAGTATCGAAAAAATTATAATAATTTAAAAAATTTAAGCGTCCCACAAAGCGATTTGTTTCCCCGGTATTTTTAAAAAATTGACGTAATGGTAACTCGGTTTTTATTTCTTTGGATGATGACGTCACGGTTATTTATTTTTAAAAATTGCAGCGGCAAAAAATTAAATAGTAACACAAGCAAGAATATTTGTTTCTTGTTGTATTGTATAAATTTATTTTTATTAAGTTAAAAAATTTAAAAAAATATATTTTTTATTTAAAAATTTTTTTATTAAACTTTATACATGTTTTATCTGAGAAAAGAAACTAAAAACTAAACTTAACAAATTCTATACTTAATTTTATATTATTATTTGTGGTTTTGTTTCCCTCTGCCACCGTTACACGTGCGCTGCAAACAAACTGCTCGATACAATTATTGGGAAATTATTTTACTTTGCCAGACATGCCGTCAGCAGATTTTAATGTAATTATTTTATTGGGAGCGGAAGTTCCCACAATTTGGCAACACAAAAGTGTCAATTGTTGGATTAGCATTTTCAGTGTACAGGGTGTTAACTCTTCCCCCCTTAAACTCAACTGCGTCCTCGCTGTTTATGGTATAAGAGCTTTTAAGTTGATCTTTGTTGTCCACGACTGTAACCTTGAGTTTCTTGTTCCTCGTTGTATATGTCTTGTAACAGATTAGGCCAATGGCTATGATGAAAATTATGAGGTTAGTGATCAGGCTCGTACCATATTTGTATTTGATTGATGAGATTTCTTCTGTGTTTGTCATGTGTAAATCTTTCAGCATTTCTAATGATAAGACTTCTTGAAATGTATTGGTCGAATTTGTAGACTGAGCTATAGCTGGTAATGGCTTAGCTGAAGATATCTCTTTAGTCCAGTAGGTTTGATTTTGGATGATTATTGTTGAATTCTTGTGGTGTATTAGGAAGGTTCCTCTCAATGATATGGTTTTGTTATCTATTTGAATTTCTCCGTTGTGGTTGTTGAGCAGCAGACTGTTTGATGATATTTCTTCTACTAATGGTAGGTGTTGGTTGTTGATTGATGTGCACTTAGATGGTAAGCTCTTAATTAATTTAGGTAGACAGTTTGAATTAGTTATATTAACAATATCTGCAGTTTTACATATTGATAAATTGTTCAGTGTTTTACATTCATTCTTAATTCCTAATACCTGTTGATTACATGTTATTATATCCTTAAATGGTAATTTTATACTAATATTTCCTTTCTTTACTGATTTTACAAGGTATCTCTTACAATCTATTTTGTTTGTATTAGGTAATGATATTACATATATTAGAGTAGAACGATTAGAAGCAATTTTTACTTCGCTAAACTCAAGTGCTTCAATTAAATTAGTAAAAGGAATTTCTTCTTTTTCAAAAAATTGTTTAGTTAGATTCATTTCTAAATTTGATAATATAAAAGAATTGACAATGTTTGCTTTTGTCCATTGTATAGAATAATCTATTTGGACTAATTCTTCTTTAATTATTTTTAATTTTCTTTCTAATCCAATTATAATTTGTTTTTCATATATGTCTGTTGACTGTATAGTATTAAGTAATTTGTTAGTTATTTTCGTAACCTCGTCTAATCTATTCATTGTTAGTTTATTTATTGTTACTTGTCTATCGTTATTTCTTATTAAGTTATTTGTCTTATCATTTATTAATTGAAAGTCGTCGTGGTCAGGAGTGCCCGCAAGCCACTTCCAAGCGGTTCCTAAAATGTCTAGGGATCTTTTTTGTAGTCTTGGTTGAAGTGCGCTGAGTATATTTCTGACTTGTATTATGTCGTGCTTTAGATATACGTAGCTACTGTCTTTAGAAGAAATATGTTCATCTAATGTTTTTTCAATATCTGTTATAGCTTTTTGGTATTCATCTAACTCAATTATGTGAACAATTTTAAATGTACCAGTTTGAAGTTTAGCTGTCCCCGTTTCTATAGTTATGATTTGCGAGTTAGTGTAGTCTAGGACTTGAGTCTCAGCGAGAGTTGCTGCAATTATTGATATAAAATTCAGAAGTCGTCCGTAGTCCTTGGGATTCGTCATGTTGTCCTGTGGAAGGAAAAAAATAATTATTGCCTGATTAATCCTTTATGAACAATTCTACCTTTGGTTGTAACAACAGTGCTATTTCTATTTTCTGCGACTATTTCTTCTTTGTATCTATTTGAAAGTTTATCTCCTACTCTTTTATTTGCTTTGATGAATATGACGTCACCTGGATTATAACTTTTAAAATCGTGCCTATTCTTGTTATGAAAGCTTAGGTCCTTTTCTTGTTTTTCAATAAGTCTTTGAATGTTTTCATTTCTGTTTTGTTGGATTTGTCGTGGGTCGGTTGTGACTCTTCTTCCGAAGAATACTTCTATTGGTTTTTGTTTGGTGGTGGAGTGGATTGAATAATTATATTTATATATTGATTTGTCTAATAGGTCTTGAAATGATGTGTGAATTCTTTCTGCTTTTGTACATCTAATTATTTCGCTAAGGGTGGAGTGAAATCTTTCGATTTGACCATTTACTGTGCTTGTATATGGTGGGGCTTTAAAAATTTCTATATTAAATTGATCTTCTAACAGATGTATTACAGGGGCTGAACTTAATGCTTTTTCGTTATCTATTACAATTTTTTCTGGGATGCCATAGCACATAAGGATCTCTCGTAATGGCTGTATTATGTCTTGCGTTGCTCTGGATTTTATGACTCTTATCTGTGCATACTTTGAGAACTTGTCTATAGCTGTTAAGATTTTATGTTTATGTGTGTGATAGATATCTAAGTGAACAATTTGTCCTGCATATTGAGGTATAGGGGTAGCTTGTAATATGGGTTTTGGAGGGTGACGCTCGTATTTTTGCTCTTTACAAATTTTACACTGCTTAATGATTCTGTCAATTTTTGCTTGCATATTTGGAAAATAAAATTTTTTTAAGATTTGTGCTTTATTCTCGCGTCCATTTCGATGAGCGCGTTTGTGTTCCTTTAATATTTCGTGTTCCTGCTGTGTTTCGTCAGTTAAGTCAGTCACTATGTTCCGTGTAAATCTTACTCTGTAGTTGCTAAAGTGTTCGGGAAAAATTTCTTGTAATTTACCTAGTGTACGTTCATCAGAATAGATACCGTTTGTCACAGATGGATTAAGATATTGCTTGAGATAATTGGTTAAATTCTCATTATTAAATACTTGTTCTGTAATGATATGTCTGTGGTATGTGGGAATCGTAATTTGGAAGTGATGTGAAGGAAACTCGTCAATTTTGAAAAATAGTTGATTTTTAAATACATTTATTGGTTCATCTGCAAAAGGTATTAGATTATGTGGAGAGCTGTCGTCACTATGAACAGTATCTTCTAGGGAGCCAGTCTCGTGTTCACTTGAAGTTGGTAGTAAGTTTATTTGAGGGGGCCTCGAAAGTGCGTCTGCGACGACATTTGATTTTCCTGGTTTGTAAAATAATTCGTAATTGTGTTCCTCTAAGATGGCTTTCCATCTCTTCATTTTATTATTGTTATTTTTGTTGCTAAGTGCGTAGGTAAGAGGTTGGTGGTCTGTATAAATATCCACTTTAGCGGATCCATAGAGGTAGTTTCTTAAGTTATTTAATGACCAGATGATCGCTAGCATCTCTTTTTCGTTGGTAGCGTAGCTCTCTTCTGTTTTAGTAAGTGTGCGGGATATAAACATTATAGGTCTGTCTTCTTGAGAAAGGACTGCTCCGATTGCGTAATTGGATGCGTCTGTAGTTAATTGAAATTTTTTGGAATAGTCGGGATATGAGAGCATAACTTCTTCGGTAGTAAGTGTATCTTTAAGTTTTTGAAATGCATTAAGTGCTTCCTCATTTAGAGATATTTGCAATTTTTTTGAATGATTTTTGGACACGCGTCCATCTTCCCCTCTTAAAAGGAGTGTAAGGGGTTTTGCCAATTTAGCATAATCCCTTATAAACCGACGATAGTAGCCTGAGAGTCCTAAAAACGAACGAAGATCCTTAAGAGTTTTAGGTACTGGGAAGTTAACTATTGACTCAATTTTTTTTGGATTTGTTTTGAGACCATTTTCGGATACTATGAATCCTAAAAATTCGACTTCAGATTTCATGAACTCGCACTTGTCGAGTTGAACTTTAAGGTTTGCTTCTTCTAAAACTTGAAATATTATTTTGAGGTCATTGAAATGGTCTTGTTGAGTCTTACTAAATATTATGATGTCGTCTATATAGACAAAGCATCTTTTTCCTATATGATCCCTTAAAATGTCATCAAGAGCTCTTTGAAAAATGGAAGGAGCGTTCTTGAGACCAAAGGGTAGACGGGTAAATTCATACTTCCCGTTATTAACCGAGAAAGCTGTCTTTTCTGCATCTGATTCTTTTAATAGAATCTGATGAAAGCCACTCTTCAGGTCGAGTACCGAAAAGAATTTATTTTTGCCTAGTTGGGATAAAACTTCGCCAATTTCCGGAATCGGATATCTGTCTGGTATTGTAATTGCATTTAATTTCCTATAGTCGATGACTATACGATATTTTTTTTCTCCTGATGCATCTGATTTCTTTGGGACGATCCACACGGGCGAATTGTATGGAGATCTAGATGGTCGTATGATACCGTCGCGTAAGTATTCGTTTATTTGTTTTTCTACGTGACCTTTGAGACACATAGGGTAAGGGTAACATTTCGTATAAACCGGATTGTCTGAAGTTGTTCGTATTTGGCCTTTTACTGGAGTAGTAAAAGTTAATTTTTCATCTGGATCACAAAAAAGTGCTTTATGATCAAGCGTTAGTTTTTTGAGGTTTTCTTTTTGGATTTGGTTTAAATGTTCTGATCGAATATTAATATGATTGACATTCTGAGAAATTTGTTGTTTTAATTCTATTTTTAATTTATTTTTTATTGACATGTAGCTATCTTTTGTGTAAATCACGGCGTTTAATTCTTTAAGTGAATCATTTCCAATTATGGCATGAAATGATTTAAGAGTCGGGAGTAAGAAAAATTTTATATTAGTATCTTTTAATCCGAAAAGATTTGCAAAGGTATGGTGAGTAATTTGGATATGTCCTCCAATGGAACTTGCATAAAAGGGAGTTTCGTTTCTAATAGCTTTTTTTACTAGGAAGGGTTGCACATAATTTTTGTTTGAGCCGGTGTCTATTAGGATTTTAATGATTTCTCCATTACCGAGTTTACATTCAATGTAAGGCAATGAAGAGTTATTCATTCTAAAAAATGAATATCTGTGAGATCTAATTTTTCATTAAAGTCGGAACAAAGGTTTTGTTCCTCTATTTCGTAGTTTTGGGTAGAATTGGTGTATTCGGCAAAAGATTGATCATATTCTTGATCGAAATTACTTTGTGAGTCTTGATATTGTTGTAATTCTATATTAAAGTTTCTTTGTCGCTTATCATTATTAAGTTGCATAAATTGTGCTGGCCTTTTACCATGAAATGCGTCATTTTGTGCAGGTCGGTTCATATAATTTATCTTCCTGGTTTGCATGCTTTGGTCTATATCCATCATTTCGGGTTTTGGTTGCGGTTTAGGAGCAATTGGTCTAGGTGGTGCGAAATAATGTTGTTGCGTATTTACATTTGGTTGGTAACGTTGCTGAGTATGAACTATTGGTTCGTTTAGAAATTGTCTAGGTGGTAGAGGAGGGTAAAAGGGTTGTTGTTGATAAGAATGTCTTTGTGGCTGTTGTCCCCAATTAACTAAGTTGGGATAAAATGGTTGTGGATGGTATTTGTTTTTGCGTATGGGATGTTGTATGTTCGGTTGTACCGAATTTTTTCTATTAAAGTTGTTTATGGTCAAGTTGTTTCTGAAAGCTTGATTTTCGAGTTTGAGGCAAAGTTGGAGGGCTTGTGGTAGATCTGTCGGTTCTCTCATTCCGAGTAATCTCGGAAGATCACCATTAAGACCCCGTACAAAAGTGTCAAGGGCTTTATTGCGGTAAGTTTGTATGAGAAGATTTAGGGATTCTGGTCCAGCGTCTAAGCAGGATAACTTATTTAATATTAAAGAAAAATGTGAATATACTTTCTGATAGAATTCTTGGGTGGTTAGTGTCCCTTGTGTTAGCGCAGTCATCTGATATTCTAAGGTGCTAAGATCGCGCTTATCACCATAGTGGTTTGTCAAACAGCGAGAGATAGCTGTCCAATTTAATGGCGTGTTATAAGATTCTAACACTACGTCTGCATTCCCTATGATTTTGTTTCTTATGACAGTAAGAATACCATAATATCTTGCTGTTCCTTGTACATTTGAGTAAATTTCTATTATCCTATCTACACTTTTTTTCCATGACCCGAATTCTCCAGGTTCTCCCGAGAATTCGCGAAGACTCCTTACAATGTCTGGGATTTTTTCTAGTTCACTTATATTACCGCTAGTAACTGGTTGGTCAATTTCTATTGCACTTTCTGTATTCTGTGTCAGTTTTTCTTGCACTAATCTGTCAACTAATTGCTTAATATGGTCGTCCAGGTCCCTATTTGCCTGTCTGTCAGTGCTTTGTCTTGGTATGGTTCCAGTATTAACCAGAACGGGTGGTCGTACTAAATTATCAGGGTTAGACATTTTTTTTTAAAAACTGTTACACTTTCCTTTTCACTTTAAATTTTAGATAATTTGTTTGTAGATTTTTTTTTTTTGATTTCAATTTTAATTATCTTTTATAACTTAATTTAACTTAGACACTATGCTTACATATATATCCACACGAAGCCGGTGAGATGGTCCTTTTTGTTGATAAACTACTACGGGTCTGCAACGGTTCTCTGGCGTGGTTTCCTGCGGACGGACACTACAGGATGCTGAATGGGTTTATAGATGATATTAAGTCGGTGTGGTGCTTATCTAAGCGACGTGCTTTTTAAGGACGATTTACACTTGTTCACTAATAGCTTTTAAATAACTTTACTGGCGTGCTATTGAGGACGTCTTACAGTTTATTTTTGTTATTTTCACACATTCACTACTAGTTTTTATTTTAAACACTGAAATAACTTTACTGGCGTGCTATTGAGGACGTCTTACAGTTTATTTTTGTTATTTTCACACGTTCACTTTATATCACTACAACCACGTTGGGCGCCAATTAATTTTTATTAAGTTAAAAAATTTAAAAAAATATATTTTTTATTTAAAAATTTTTTTATTAAACTTTATACATGTTTTATCTGAGAAAAGAAACTAAAAACTAAACTTAACAAATTCTATACTTAATTTTATTTTATTATTTGTGGTTTTGTTTCCCTCTGCCACCGTTACACGTGCGCTGCAAACAAACTGCTCGATACAATTATTGGGAAATTATTTTACTTTGCCAGACATGCCGTCAGCAGATTTTAATGTAATTATGTATTTTATTGGGAGCGGAAGTTCCCACAATTTGGCAACACAAAAGTGTCAATTGTTGGATTAGCATTTTCAGTGTACAGGGTGTTAACTTATACTTTGACTTACTTGTTGTTGTTGGGTCTTTTTTCTTTTGTGTCACTGCGTTTATTAAACCTTCTGTTGTTGTTGTTGTTGCTGTGTGTCTGCTGATGCTGCTGCTACTGCGACAAAGAATTTGGGTCCCGTTAAATTTTGTTCACTTTTAACTTTACAAACTTTGTTTTTTACACACAATTTTGATTTACATATGTAATTAATTTTAATTTTTAATAAAAAACTAGGTACTTTTTTATATTGTTTACTGTCACACTACACTTAATGCCTTGTTTCGAAATGACCAAATGTTTATGGTTTGATTTTTTGTGTGTGTTGTTTGTTGTTGTTTAAATAAAACACTTTGGTTTTTTTTGTTGTTTTAGAGTCACAATTTTTTAATATTAGAGTCACAAAAACACAATTTTTTGCCAAAAATTTTGTAAAAACTTTTATGTGAATTTTTGTAAAAACTTTTTTGCAAATTTTCTGTAAAAAAAAAAACTATCCGGTTCGTTAGGACCAAATGTTTAGGGCTGAACTTTGAGTTTTTGCCTCAATTTTATCACGGTTCACTATATGTTCTTTTCTTTAAAATAAAAACACTTTTATTTTTAGTTTTATATTTTTTTTGTATTTTTGTTTTATTTAATATAAAGGGTTTTAATTAAATGTATTTTGTTTTGTTCACAATTTGTTTTTGTTGTTTTTCACTTTTGTTATGTTACTTGTTCTTTGTTCAACTGTCGAAACTAGAGTGAGTGTTATTTATTTTAAACATTATTTAGCAAGCTAGGCTTAGTATAAGAAAAATAATGTAATGACAGAATTTAAAACAAAGTAAATAACAATTAAAGGACCGCTAGGTTTTTACAGGGTGCTGCGTTATAAATGAGTCATCATTAAACAGATAGCAATAAAATAAATTTGGACCAAACGTTATCTAAAGATAAAGATATATTAAGTTTTATGGGGACAGCGACCCTATTTCGGAAAGAAACTTGCATACGGGCTATGTAAAATTATATACAGATTCGCCCAATTTTAAATAGGCTTGGTTCCTGTGCATATCAGTCCTATGTACCAAATTAAACAAATTATCTCAAAAATTGCGACCTATACTTTTCGCACAAGGTTTACACAGACTAACAGTCAACCTACCAGCCTGCTAGCCCACAAGTTAGTCGGACGGACGGACATCGTTAACTCGACTCAGAAATTGATTCTGGGCTGATCGGTATACTCGAAAGTGGGTCTAGGACCAATATTTCAAGGTGTGACAAATATCAGCACAAATTTTTTTTTTTTTATTTATTTAGATTTATTAGTAGTATTTATAATAATTTTTCATTACATTGTCTTTTAAAAATTTAACAAAATTACATAAGCTTCAATTTACATTTTTATTTCTTATAAAATCTACAATCTTTTTTCTGAATATATTATTGTTCATTTCATTCTTTAAATCATTTGGCATCATGTTATACATCTTTAATCCTTTGTAGAATAACGATTTTTGCCTAGTATTCGTATCCGAACGTTGTAGTCTAAAGTCTTGTCCATTTCGTAGGTTATAAGGTTGAACATCCGCAACATATCTTATTTGTTCTATCAGGTAATCTGGTGCATCTCCCATTTTCATTTTTTTTTTATAAAATTTATTGTAACGGGTGGTTAAATTTCAAGGGCCGATGTTGATTTTGAATAAAACACAAACTATTTAGGAAATTATTGTAATTTTATTTTATTATGATATATTGGTAATTCAATTATGTATGGAACAAAATATCGGCCAAATGGGCGCCGCGACCACGGCGGCACACCTCCATCCGATGGTCCAACTTTTCGATGACCCTGAGGCATAATGGAGGTTCTATGCCGTTAATGTGCCGAATTATCTCATCCTTTAGCTCTTGAATTGTTGCTGGCTTATCGACGTTCACCTTTTCTTTCAAATAACCCCAAAGAAAAAAGTCCAACGGTGTCAAATCACATGATCTTGGCGGCCAATTGACATCGCCATTACGTGAGATAACACGGCCATTAAATTTGTTGCGCAAAAGAGCCATTGTTTCGTTAGCTGTGTGGCAAGTGGCACCGTCCTGCTGAAACCACATATCGTCCACATCCATATCTTCCAATTCGGGCCATAAAAAGTTCGGTATCATCTCCGATAGCGAACACTATTCACAGTAACTGCCTGACCGGCCTCATTTTGGAAAAAATACGGCCCGATGATGCCGCCAGCCCATATACCGCACCAAACAGTCACTCTTTGTGGGTGCATTGGTTTTTCGACAATCACTCATGGATTCTCATTCGCCCAAATGCGGCAATTCTGTTTATTGACGAATCCACTGAGGTGAAAATGTGCCTCATCACTGAAGATGATTTTCTTCAAAAATTGATCATCCACTGTTGCCATTTCTTGCCACCATTCTGCCCTTTCACGACGTTTGGAATGGTCAAGAGACTTTAGTTCTTGAGCCAATTGCACCTTGCAGACTTGCATTTAGTCTTTATGCATAATGTTCATCAACGACGAGCGTGAGAGGTGCAATTGTTGGGCACGACGACGAGTTGAGGTGGACGGCTCTTCAGCCACACTATCGCGAACAGCAGCAATATTTTCTGCAGTACGAGCTGTACGAGCATGCACTGGTGTTCTCACATCTTCTACAGACCCGGTTTGCTCGAATTTTTCCGCGATTTTTGCGATTGTACGCACATTTGGACGATCAAATTGACCAAAAAAATCACGAAGTGCACGATATGCATTTTGATTTGAACGCCCATTTTCATAATAAGTCTGGATAACTTTAACACGTTGTTGGATTGTGTATCTCTCCATGGTTCAAATTGAGTAAGTCTGAAATAGAGAAATGTCAAATAAAATTCGGAAAAAAACTTGGCGTTTAAGTGTGGTTCACATTCAACATCGGCCCTTACAATTTAACCACCCTTTATTATACTTTAGTCTTTGTTGTATGTTCATCCATTTTAGGGTATCCAACATAAGTTTTATTGAGGTATATCTATTGCATTTTAATATTGATCGCATCGCTTTATTTTGTAATTTTTGTAGTCTAGCTATTTGATTATCCGAGCAGCATGTGAATAGCACCGTTGATCCGAATTTAAAATGTGGTTTTATTATCGTATTATATATATTTATTGCTGTGATAATTGATACTTCATATCTTAAACGTTTAAAAAACCCGATTTTTTCCAATTTTTTTGCATATATATTCAATGTGTTCTTTAAAATCTTTGTCTATTAAAAAACCCAAATATTTGATATTATTAACTTTTTCTATTATTACGTTATTGATTTTAAATGTTATGTTATTGTTCATATTAATTTCAATAAGTTTGGTTTTATTTTCATTTAATTTTAGTTTATTCATGTTTAACCTTTCGTTTATGTTATCTATGTATATCTATTTTTAAGTTTTCGTAACATATGTCATCCGGTGATGCTTCTGTGAATATCAGTGTGTCATCCGCATATAGCACTATTTCGCATTTTTCTAATACTCTCTCCATATCATTTATATATATAATGAATAGAAGAGCACCCAAAATTGATCCTTGTGGTACTCCAAAATTGTTTTCTATTGCTGTTGATTTTGCATTATTTACTTTTGTTATTTGTTTTCGCTTTGGTAAGTAGGACTCAAACCATTTTAATTCTGTGTCTTGTATACCGTATTTATGTAATTTTTTTAACAGGCTATCTCGATCAATTGCTTCAAATGCTCTTTTGAAATCTAGAAATATGGCCAATATTTTGTTATTCTTTTTTATATATTTCCACTTATTTACAACATAGTTGACTGCTGTTTCGCATGAGTATTTTTTTTCTAAATCCCGACTGATATTTTGACAATAACTTGTGTTTTTCTATGTAGTTTTCTAGTTGATTTTTTACTATTTTTTCAATAATTTTTTCGAATGTTTTTAGACCATTAATTGGCCTGTATGCTTCACATGTTCGTGTATTTTTTACTTTCTCAATAGGTGTAATTATCGATTCCTTCCAGTTATTAGGGGAAATTCCTGTTTCCAGAGATTTATTTATTATACTAAGCATATTATTGCCTATAATGTCCCAGTTATCTAATATTAATTTGTTACTTATTTTATTGTAGTCAGGTTTGCTTTTTATATTCTTACATATTATTTTTAACTCCTGTAACGTTATTTTACGGAACTTAAATTTAAAATCTATCACAGCTATTTTGTTTTTATATTGCACATAATTTATGGATTGATTGATCTCCTTAATACTATTTACGAAAAATTTATTAAAATGTTCGGCTATTTGTAAATTGTCATTATACTCTATTTGGTTAAAAATCACAGTTTTTATCACATTTCTGGGTTTTCTTAGTACTTTTCTTAGTTCTTTTATTTTACTCCACATTTCTTTTTGGTTATTAGTATTGCTTATTTTATTATTTATGAACTTGTCTTTTTAATTCGTATTCTTAGAGGGAGTTTACACGGTGTCTATTCAGACATGTCTAACATACACGTTTGTTTTGTTTGTTGGCGATCGGGGTAAAGAAGAAAGAGGGGTTGCGAAACAGACATGAAATGAGTTTTCATGTTTGTTTAAATGAATTTCAATGTTTTTAATTTGTATGTATATTAGACTATTATACATGAAAACAGACATGTTTGGAAAGACATCGTGAAAAGACAATAGGTTTTTGGAAGCATGTTCAAAAGAGACTGTCAAAAACAGACATGTCTGAAAAGACTCCGTGTAAACTCCCTCTTAATCATTTTTACTACTCCAAATAATTTTTATTTTTCATAACGAATAAATCGTTCACTCCCAGTAAAAAATAGGATCATCCAAAGAGTAATCTTGGAGCGCTCCTTTGCGAGTAATGGATTACTCCATAAAACTCCGGACCTCATTGGATTTTTAACAAAGCAAGTCCGCAGACACGAGTACTCCTTTTAAGCTCCTTATGGAGTACTCCCTTTGATCTTGAAAAGGACGACAGAGGGAGTAGTCGGTTTTGTCTCCTAAAATAGCATAAAGAGAGTGATCGTTTTTGTCTCCTAAAAGAGCAAAAAAGCGAGTAATCGTTTTTGTCTTCTAAAAGAGCATAAAGGGAGTAAACATTCATATAAAATACAAATTTAGTTATTTTTACAAAAACAGGAAAATATTCATTTATTTTTTTAAATTTTTTCAAAAATGTTATTGGCTTTAAAGGGCCAATATATGTATGCAGCAATTAAAAATGGCTCTGTGTTTTTAAATTCTGAAAAGGCACCTAGGATTGGCCATAATGACTTTGATGAGCTTTTATAAAGCGGCATTCCATCCACAAATATATCGATCAGTAATTCGGCATTTGCAATAGGTGCATCATCAGTGCTTTTTCTAAACCACAATGGAAGTATTCACCTGGGTTTTCTGCATAACTTCACTTTTTAAAATGTAGAGTAGTGAATTACAGCATTCGTTCGAAACGCGATTTTTAATTACCCTAGAAGCAAGCTTCTGATCAAAATTTTCAGTGATATTGTTTGAATAGTTATCATAATGAACGTCAAAGTTTTCCGTTTGGCTATCTTCATTTGATAAGTCATTGACTTTGTTAGGTGCTGATGCCTCTTTTTTACTTAATTACAATTTGAGAATTTTTCAATTTCTTTTTCAACTAGTCGTCTTCAATGACGCTTAGAAACTAAATGTTGACACATTTTTAACAGTTTGTGACTATACCCGTACCTTTTCGCTTTTTTAATAACACGTCTTTCACTTTTAAAAACTAAATTGACTAAATAGAAAAACATAACGAAAACGTCAACAATCAACTATGGCTTGAAATCAAATATACTTTTTTTAAAATGTTATTAACCTTTATGTGCTCGGGATTGTAAACTTACGTCGGCGATCGGAAGTCTACATTTGTAGCAAATAGGTATTTGTATGGAAAACAATGTTCACATATGAAACAAGTAAGAAAGTATAGTCGGTCAAGCCCGACCATATGATACCCTACACCACAGTATTTAAAAACACATCATGCTTATGTGTTCATGTAAATATGGATTTATCTATGTTTATAAACTTCATGAAAATAGGTTTGAAAGTTGCTGAGAGGCAGAAATTACCACCTGCCTCCCCTTGTAGTCCTATTTTTTAAAAACTGTATAGCTAATGTGTCCCTATAGATATGGATCTATCTATGTTTTAAATTTCATTAAAATCGGTTTGAGAGGCAGAAATTGCCCCTATCTCCCCTCGTGGTCCGATTTTTTTTAAACATTTATAAATTTTGTGTCCATATTGATATGGTTTTATCTATGTTTTAAATTTCATTAAAATCGATTTGATAGTTTCTGAGAGGAAAAAATTTGCCCCTATCTTCCCTCGTGGTCCTACGATTTGGCCCATTTTCAAAAGGGTTGGTCAATGTGCCAAGGTTAGATGGACAGCCAGCCAGCCAGCCTGCCAGCCAGCCTGACGGACATCGTTAGATCGACTCAGAAAGTGATTCTGAGTAGATCGGTATACTTTAAGGTCTAGGAGAACTATTTTAATGCGTTACACACATCAGCACAAATGCATAATACCCTCTCCACTGTTGTGGTGTGGGTATAAAAACACATGTAAGTCTGAGTTCATACGCTTCATGTCTTATTGACATGACTTTTCCTTTTTCTTCTTTGAACATGAGTTGTCGGGGAGCTGTAAATTATTATTTTAACGTGTTAGTGACGAAAACGGCTTAGAATTGATTTTTAGAAAGCTACAGAAAGTTTCGGACCATGCTGTTGTGGAAATAAATTTTTTATTTAACTTTTTTTCCAAAAATGCTACAAATGTAGACTTCCGAGCACATAAAAGTTAATCATTGTGATACCTTATAAATCTATATAAAAAACTAGTTTAATATACATATATGCATATAGATAAACGATCTTTTTAATTTTTTTACTAATCCATTTTATGTTGCACATAATTATTGTAAGTAAAAATGAAAAATAAGAAAAAGTGAAAACTTATAAAACACATTTTTAGCTTTAAAAAAAAATATATATTTTTTTAAAAATACCACCTTGAGCAAGAATCACAAAGCTCAACTTTGTGCAATGTTCCAGCAACGCAGTCTAAAAAAAACAATTACACACAAGTAATAGTAAATCATCTACTAACAACATACAAAATTTAAGAGTGTTAGGCACTTCCATTTAAAACAATATTTTTATTTAGTTGTGAATTTTTCCCATAATTAAGGTCTGCAAGGCAGGTGTCTTTAATCTGCCTCTTAAATACGGAGCCACGAGAGCTAAAAGAAGATTTTTCAGGTACTGTCGTTACTCTTCATCGTTGTGACGAGTACACACCTCTGAATTGCAACTTTTAAAAATGAGGATCCAGCGTACGTCTGCTCACTGCAAGCTTTTGGCATCAGCTAACGTTGTTGCCAAAAAGGCCGTTATTTGAACACTCATATAAAAGTTATATGATAAAAAGTAAATGAGCTTCGTCGATTCGAAGAGTAACCGTGCAGGGTTAAAAGCTCGTAGCAACGTCGTCTTCTCTTTATAATCCTGTTATTATACAATATTATAATTTTGTGGTCTGTAATTTTCATACAATTGAACTTTTTTTAATTGTTTTGAAAAGTTTCGGAAGAGCTTTCGTTATAAATAAAGTGTAAGCCAGGAATAAGTTCATGGTAAATACAACGATACTATTGAATTTTAAATATAAAGTTTAATCCAAATTTAGATATTTTTAATTAGGCTAAAGTTCATCTAATTTAATTTTCAAAACATCCTTTTTCAATACATAGTGTTTTGGTGCATTTTTTACATTCCCAACGATCTTTTTTGTGGCATAAAGCGCAACGCAGTTGGCTTTTTAGCTTTAGGGGATGAAGGGTTCCGCCGTCTTCCATCAGATTTTTCACTGCGCAAATAAGTTCTGCATATACTTCGGCGAAACTGGAGCTGATCCATTTTTTCTTCGGCAGTCAAGAGATGGAGACGCCAGGCATTTGCTACAGACAAATCAAGCATGTAGGTAAATATAACCCACCACCATTTTTTCCTCGTACAGCTATTCTATATAATGCAATTGATTGGTCAGCTTGGTCGACTCCTCCCATGGATTTGTTATAGTTCTGAAAGACAAAAGGAATATTAACATCTACCTTTTTTCTTTCTGAAGAGCTCCATCTTTTCACATTGCCCAGAGGATAAACAAAATCGTAATTTGTGCCCATAGTGCATACGCTATTATCAAGCCATCGCACGAGCAAAATTTCATTGGCTGCATCAAATCGGTAGTCAAATTCTGCACGTTTTTTTCTTCATATCCTTGACAGACACTAGGGGGCATTTCTTCGTTCTGTTTTCTCTTACGGTACCTGTAGCACGATAACCAGCTTTTTGCAGATCTTGCAGCAAGGAATGACTGGTAAAGAAATTGTCGAAATAGACGATATGCTCATATGGTGCAACGTTTCCTTTTTTCAACAAGTTCTTGACCACTTTCGATCCCAAAGGTTCATTACTTACTTCTCCTGCTGATTTTCCACAATACACGTCAAAAGCATAACAATAGCCATCTGCACTTGCAAGCATCCAATTTTTATATCCAAACCGTACTGGCTTACCCCTTATGAATTACTTCGCTGGATGGCGTCCGAAATACTTAATCATTGATTCGTCTATGGATAGATTTTCGTGGAAAACACCCCACCGCTGGAATTTTTGAATTAATGAATCACCAAGTGGTCGTAATTTAAACATTTTATCGGTTGATTTAGAAGCTGCCTCATTGTTACAAAAATGCAAAAAATTTTTTATCTCCATAAATCTGTTTCTAGACATTGCTTTTGGAACAACTGTTACCCCGCAGTCTTCATCTAGACTCCAGTATAATCGCTCTCGTGGAATCGAATGGTATCCAGTCAAGAGTAGAATACCAAAGAACACTTTTAGTTCACCTGCGGTTATTTCAAAATTATGATTATTATGTTGTGAAGCATATAATTTTGAGTACAGGATAATCATATCAAGAACGTCTCCATTAAAAAATTTCTCGAAAATGATGACTGGTGTTTGACCTCTGAGATCATTTACAACATTTTCCTTTCGCTGTTGCACGTCGATTTTTTCTGATGGCTTGCTTGTGTAGGAACCATCCAATTTACGCCAACGTGGTTCCTTCATGTAAAATTTCCTGTATTTTTGTAAAGGTTCGTCATCACTGCTATCCCATTCATCGTTGTTGATTTTATTTCGAATAACTTCAATTGTTCCTGGGATGTCACGGGGAAAAACATTTCCATGGATATTATCTTCATCACCTTCATCTTCATCTGCGTGAATACTTGGGTCTGGAGGAATCGCCAATAAGTCATAATTATCATCAGAGTCACTGTCTTCAAAAATACTTGCAATAGCTTCCTGAAGACCTCGATAATTATTTGCAGAGTTAAAACCAGGGTTACCGTTGGAAATTTTCGAAAAGGGTCACAAAAAGGGGATTTTCCAAAAAAAGGGGTAAAAAAAGGGTATTTCAATAAAAACAAGTTAGAGTGCTATATTCGGCTGTGCCGAATCTTTGATACCCTCCACCGACACTTCGAATGTTTTAGGAGTAATATCTGTATGATGTCTATTTATTATTATAATCTTTGTAAAAACAGACATCTGCATTAAAATTTGTTGCGGTTTAGACCTATATAAAATTATTGATCGACAATCAGAATCAATTTTAAAAAGTTTGAGTAGAATATCAGTTTAAGATGGACTTAAATGATTTTCAAGAGAACAAATTATATATGTAAAAGCCATGGTAAGCTATGAACCAATCATCCCAAATTCTGCAGAACGATTTCTGGTATTAAAAAACATAAATTTCAATACAGCGGTGCAATTAGTTTAAGCGTTTGCAGTAAATTTCAGAAGGCTGCTAAAATGGAATCTAAGGAAAATTATGGACCGTATATCACAAAATTGCATAACATTTTTTCTGGCCATATGAAGCTAAACTGGAAGAAAGTTTACCGCGTATTTAATTATTTTACCAGAGTGGGCTTTATATGAGGCCTATGGTAAGTTATGCACCGATCTTCACCAAATTTCACAGTGTCATTTCTAGTTCTATAAAACTGTGATGTATCAAATTTTGTTATGATAGCGTTATTTTTAACGTTTTTAGGCGTACTAAGCTGTATTCCGGGAGTAAGGTTTATATGGGGCCTAGGGTAAATTATGAACTGATGTTCACGAAATTTCAAAGTCTTATTTCTAGTCCTGTAAAACTAATATGTTCCAAATTTTGTTATGATAGCATTATTTTTTACGTATTTAGGTTTACTAAGCTGTTTTCCGGGAGTAAGGTTTATATGGGTCCTATGGTAAATGATGGACCGTTCTTCACAAAATTTTAAAGTCTTATTTCTCGTTCAATAAAACTGTGATGTACCAAATTTTGTTAGGATAGCATTCTTTTTTACGTTTTTAGGCGTACTAAGCTGTTTTCCGGGAGTAAGGTTTATATGGGGCCTATGGTAAATTATGGACCCATCTTCACGAAATTTCACAGTCTTATTTTAAGTTCTAAAAAATTTTGATCTGCCAAATTTTGTTATGATAGCGTTATTTTTTACGGATTTAGGCGTACTAATAAACTGTTTTCTGGAAGTAAATTTTATATGGGGCCTATGGTAAATTATGGACCGATCTTCACGAAACTTAATAGTTTCATTTCTAGTCCTATTTAACTGTGTCGTGCCAAATTTTGTTATGATAGCATTGTTAGTTAGGGTTTTAGGCTTACTACACTGTTTTCCGGGAGTAGGGCTTATATGGGGCCTAGGGTAAATCATTTACGGATCTTCAAGAAATTTTACAGCGTTATTTCCAGTTAAATAAAACGAATTGTTGCGAAATCTTATGTCATTCTGTGCATTTTTCGACCATTTATGTTAGTTTTTGTAACAAAATTATCAATTTTTTTTAGGTGGTGGTTCCACATTTTGATTCATAGCTCAGATCCTATTGTACCGATTTTGCTGGATTTCAATCCCAAACTGCTTAGGATAACTACAAGCAATTTGACACCAAGTTTGTTTATTTCTTTTGAGTTTTTCGAAAGTGAGCGTGTTTTCAACAGACGGACAGACGGACAGACAGACGGACATGGCTAAATCGACTTAAAATTACTCAAGGACCCAGAATATATATACTTTATAGGGTCTGAGTTGAATAATAAAAAAGTTTCACACGGAATGACAAACTTAATATACCCTCTTCACAACTAATTTAGGTGGAGGGTATAAAAAGGGTCAAGTTTTTTATGAGCAGTATTTCCCATTTAAATGAACATAATAAGACCATGTTTTTTTTATAAGCAAACAAGAAAATAATATTTCAGGTAGGAAGAGCTCAAAAAACTTAATTTTTTTATGGAATGCTCTGTCCTGTTTTTAACACCTGATAAAAAGTTTATTCTTTATCATTATAGCTAACTTTTTAATACCTTTTATGAAATTTTCCGATTTAGCGATGTCAAATAAATTTTTGTGTTTGTTTTAAATTTTGCAATCGTTCGCGAATTGTAACCATTTTCTCAATTAAAGCGACTTTTTCCTTTAAGTGTCAGATTTTTTTAAGCTTTTACGATTTTTAATAAATATTAGACTTTGCTATCATACCGCTGTTACCAAATATTTGGGAATTTCCGCTTATATAGCAATTTTTACCTCTTGTTTTCATTCCTGTTAGGGCACTCTCAACACTGTCGATTCAAAAGGGGGCGAAAAGTTCAATACCTTTTGCCATTATTAAGGCCGAATTTTTATTGAATAAAACATGCTACTCTTTAAGAGAGCAAAACACCAAATTGCATTTTTTTAATAAAATGTCAAATTTTTGTTTTGAAAAGAAACCATCGTAAAAAATAACACATATACATATGAGTTATGTTTGCTTTTAGGGAAATTGTACTTTACTATCAAAAATCAAAGAGAAGAAAGCATGGAATTGTAAGTTTATACTTTGAGTCTGTTCCATATCAAGCAATGCTTATTTCGAAAACATTTGTTTAGCACTTCTGTTCCGCAAGTGTTGACAAAAAACAAAATGTGAGAGATATTTCCAAAAAGGGTCAAAAAGTGTCACAAAATGGGTGATAATGATACAAAAGTATAATTTAAAAGAAGGGTCATAAAAGGTATCAACACCGTCGAAAAAGGGTCAAATTGATAGTTTAGTATCACAACGGTAACGCTGGTTAAAACATTGTTTCGCCATTGTTAAGAATTACACGAATAGCACAAGCCAAAATGTTTATAGATAGTTAACGTCGAAGATACACTTTATGAATGATGCAATAAGAAAAATAATTGTTTTTCCACTCTTATAACTAGTCCAATCAAAGAGGATTTCCCTAATTAAAAATCATGAAGGTAACTTTCAATAACATATACAAAATATAGTTTATATTAAAAACAGTTTGCAATATATTTAGAAGATGATTGCTGTGAAGTTTTAATTTGTGTATCTAAAACAAATGAATGACGTTTGACCAAAGTAAAAAAAAAATAATAATATAGCTATCTGACCATTGGACCCATTTGGGGACACCATGCTAAAGTTCCTCTCCTTTCGGTTGAATCTTCTCAAATAATTTTTATTTCATAATAATTCGCTTAACCCTTCTGCACTCCTTGGGTCAATTTGACCCAATTTTGGTTTTCAAACGCAAAATTTGTCCCTTTAAATATAAGATATGGACGTGAAACTTTAATTTATCCATTACAGGGACGAAAATTATAAATTTAAATGAAAATAATAAAATTTAAATTTTTCCTCCCCCCTCCAAAAAACACGATTTACACACATTTAATATCCTTTGGGTCAATATGACCCAACAAGCGATATTGCAAGTTTAATTCCACTTTAAAATGTGTTTCCTATTGAATTGAGTTCATCTTCATTCAGAATCATCGATCAATAATTTTTTCAGTCAAATAATCAATAGAATCGCTTTTATTTTTTATTACACTTAAATATGAAATGTTGTTTACATTTTATTGTTGGGTCATATTGACCCAAAGGACCATAGGAAGGGCACATATCCACTCTAATAAAAAAAATAAAGCAAATATTTTATAAAACCCCAATTCAAATATAAAAAAATAAGGACGCAGTTTTGATCTTCAAATAAGATATCAAAAGAGAAATTTAGACCACTGTTTTTTATTACTTTAGGCATACACGCACAAAATATAATATTTTAATTTTAGGTACACTCTTTGTTAACGCAAATTTGATTAAATACCACATAAAACGTTTTAAAACAAAATTTTGTGGATATAAAAAGAACCGTCCTCATATGAGTACGGAGGGCGTAAATGGGTTAATTTTCATTAAAATATTTTTATGAAGAAAGGAATTTTTACAGCAAGAAATTAAATAAAATTTATTCATTATTTTTCATTCTTGACTGCCGCGGTGCTCGAACCCAGGCTTTCACGGACAGGTTACCGTTACATGTCTCAATTGTAACCACTCAATATCTTCAGAGGGTTTTGCTGTTTAACACTCACAGCCATTGACGACTACTGGCAGTCAATAGTCAAACATCAATCTTTAAACCAAATTGTATTTAACCCGTGCTAGATCGAAATTTGGTTTGAATGATAATCCATTTTAATTGATTAGCATGATCTTCCTTATTTCTGTTTTTTCGTACTTTTTGTCAAGAATTCTTCTCTAAGTCGAGAGTACATTTTTTTTTTTTGTTTTCATTATTTGTCTATCTTTTTCTTGTTGTCCTTTTTGAGTACAACTTGAAGGACAAATGTAAACATATAGCTTGTGCCTTAGCTTTTTTAACAATAATAAGCAGAGAAACCAGAAATTTGCTCTAAAAAACACGTTTTATGCGCATTAAATATGAAATAAAAATTAGAAAATATGACCTGAAAAGTATTAAAAATATGCCCGAAAAAATTTCCAAAATTTCCAATTTAAAAACAAAATATTCAACAATTAAATAACAGTTCGATTTAATAAAAACAGTACTAAAATTTTAGCCTATTTGGGCTTAAAAAAACATACATAACTTTTTAAGAGATTAAGGCCCGTTTTCACAACTTACCGATAGCTAAAAGTAGACTTTAAATGGCCTTATAAAAAGTGTTCCATTATTAAAACAGTACTTTAACCTTATGAGATTGATAAAGTAGAGTAAGGCTAATCCTAACTGGTAGGTTAAAGTAAAGTTGTAATAATGGAACACTTTTTATACGGCCGATAAAATCTTACCTTTAGCTATCGGTAAGTTGTGAAAACGGGCCTAAAATTTATATAAGAGTTATTTGTGACGAATATTATCGAGATATTAACATCCACATGAGATTTGTATTAACCGGATTTTAGGAACGGTCAATAAATTGTTTATTAATGTTAACATTTAAAATGAAGTTAAAGCTTTTTATAGATGGGAGTTTTGGGCATATATAAACTGATTTGAAAATTAAATTTGCAGTAAAATCTTTTTGGGGCGAATTTAATCTAAAAACCAACATAATTAGGTGGTTAAGGGACACAAAGAGTCTAATTTGGAAAGAAGTTTTTATGGGGAATATGTAAAGTTAAAGACCGATTCTCACCATTTACATAGTACAATAAAAATGTATTTACCAAATTAGATAAAATTATCTACAAGATTGCAACTTGTACTATGCGCACAAAATTAACACGGACAGGCAATCAGCCAGACGGAAGATGGTTAACGTTAGGTCACGTTAAAAAGTGTATAGAAGGATTGGTCCAGATTTCCTTGTAAAACACACATCTTCAAGAACTTACATATGGGCATCTCCCCAGAATGGTCTACCAGGACGAAAAAATAAAATGTTGATTATCATCGTCTTTTATTGTTTCTTATTAGAAAAAAGGCTATGTTCTTATAAAAGAATGGTTTCCTAGCATATCTCAGCTGTTTTACTTGAGGAAATTGGTCTGGAAACAGGACAATTTTATAACTTCCTACTTTCTACTTCTAAAGACATTTTTATATACTTATTTTGCATGCAAGAAATATGTTATGTTTACACTCTTTCCTTATAATCTCGCCATTACAGTCAATTGTAAAAGGAGTATTAAGTTTTTTTGTTAAGGAAATTTGAAGACATTTATGGTAAAATGCATGGTGATAATAATGAAAAAAACACATGGAAAAATCGTACATTCGCGATCCGTACGTTCGCGACCGGTACATAAGCCAATTAAACAAAAACCAAGAGAGATATTTTATTTTGTAAATACTGGATGGAGACCTACATTAATACACTTTTAAAATAAATTAATTATTTTTGAAAATTCCGTTTCATTACGCAGATTTATAAATTTCACTACTGTCAGCCGAAGTTGACTTCTATTTTGAGTACGTTCGTGACCACACGTTTATAACTCTTATTATGAAAACTTAAACACGATGAAATCCAACTTTTGTACTAAACATAGAGCTACCCAAATGCTATCGAATCACAAAAAAAATGCTAGGAAAAGTTTTGTTTTTCTATATTATTAGGAAATCCCATAAATAATTGGTTTTTCCTTATTTATAAAATTCTCAAAAATTCCAGCAAAAACTTTACTTACAATCCTACTTTTAATGACTTCAAAGATTCATTACTTTGTAGCTTTATTCGTCACTTTTTGGATTATTAGTTATATGTATATTAAATAATAACTTTATTATTATATCTTAAATATACAGAAAAATTTATATTTTCATTATGACAATAAAAATGTCATTATAGTCATTATAGTCAAAAAACATAGTTTTTTAATACAAAAAGTACAATGCCCCGGTAGACTAGCTGGTAGAGAGCTAGTCTATCAGCACCGAGGTTGCGGGATAAAATCCCGCCAGAGACAGAAAAAAAAAATAAAAAATAAAATAAAGTAAAATAGAATAAGAAAAAATAAAAATAAAATAATTAAAAAAAAAAAAAAAAAATTAAAAAAAAAGAAAAAAAAAACAAAAAATTTTACTTTATTGACTTTGTGTAACTATATATTTTTATAAAAATTTTAAGTATAAAAACATATTATTTTTTAGATTATAATAGGCTAAATTATAAAGGATTACTTTTGGGACATCTCGAACAAAAATAAGTACTTTTTCTAGTAGAAAAGTAAGTAGACGGCTCGTCAAATTCTCACTATTTTTCTGCTTACTTTGTAAGCAAAGTTTTTGCTGGGAAGATGGCGAAATTAAAGCAACACGTTGGGTATACAGATAGATACTTAAAACAGAAAAGCCAAAATTTCGAAAAATTTCGCTCTTGCAGGCATTGAAAAAAATTTACATGTATCAAAATATGCCTCAAAAAGGTAAAGTACCCAGCAAAAACTTTGCTTACAAAGTAAGCAGAAAAATAATGAGAATATGACGAGCCGTCACTTACTTTTCTACTAGAAAAAGTACTTATTTTTGTTCGAGATGTCCCAAAAGTAATCCTTTATAATTTAGCCTATTATAATCTAAAAAATAATATGTTTTTTTTATACTTAACATTTTTTTAAAAATATATAGTTACACAAAGTCAATAAAGTAAAATTTTTTTTATTTTTTTTTAATTTTTTTTTTTTTTAATTATTTTATTTTTATTTTTTCTTATTCTATTTTACTTTATTTTATTTTTTACTTTTTTTTCTGTCTCTGGCGGGATTTGATCCCGCAACCTCGGTGCTGATAGACTAGCTCTCTACCAGCTAGTCTACCGGGGCAGTGTAGTTTTTGTATTAAAAAACTATGTTTTTTGACTATAATGACATTTTTATTGTCGTAATGAAAATATAAATTTTTCTGTATATTTAAGATATAATAATAAAGTTATTATTTAATATATAACAAATAATCCAAAAAGTGGCGAATAAAGCTACAAATTAATGAATTCTTGAAGTCATTAAAAGTAGGATTGTAAGTAAAGTTTTTGCTGGGTATGCGCTAAAAACTTAAAAAATGCTGCAAAAAAGCTCTTTTTACTAAATTATGCAAAAAAAAATGCTGAAAACAGTAAAATATGCAAAAATATGCACTAACAAATCGATGCCAAAATTCATAAAAAGCTCTAAAACGGATAAATATTTTGTTTCTGCTTTTATTGGACGCACAAGGAAAAACATGCAATTGCATTTTTATGGTTTTCCTGATAATTAGTATTGTGGTTATTTTTGTTGATCTGTTTATGGCATTTGATCCAAATTTTGATATTTTTTATTAGGCTAAAGTTCATGAAATTTTATTTCCATTAAAATATTCTTATGAAGAAAGGAATTTTTAGAACATGAAATTTATTCATAATTTTTCAATCTTGACTACAGCGGCAGCTCGAACCCAGGCATTCACGGACATGTTTCAATTGTTGCCTTGAACTTAAAAGCTTAATTAAAAATATCAAAATTTGGATTAAAAGCCACAAACAGTTCAACAAAAACAACATCAATACTAATTATTTATAAAGATATAATTTTTTAATATCAATTGGTTTCTTGTAGATTTTTTTTTATATAAAATATAAACGACAAACTGAAACTTGATAAGTTTAAATCACAATTTGCAATTGAAATTACACCACATTTAAACTTTTAGGCTTACAAATATACTACAAAACGCCAAAATAAATTAGATTTTGCTTTTTGCCATAACAGAAATAATAATTTAACATTTAAGATAATCGAATTGTGTAAAACTTTGCTTTAATTAAGAATAATTTAGCTTCTATTAAGTTTCATTCGCAATTGTGATCATACTAACAAAACCATTTAACAAATGAGAGAAAAGTTTTATTATTAAAACATTAATGGGTTCATTTTCACATAACTTTTCACTGTCATAAAGTAATACAGAGAAATAGAGATAAAATCTAGTAATGTTGGCAGAAATAACCAGCATTTTCTACTTCAATTTGCAATAAAATAAATATACAAGCTCTCCTAGTCGTAAATAACAATGGGAAGCGGAAATTATTTTGAAAAGGTTATAATAGGCCTTAAGTAAAAAGTAAAAAGCATTTATTTCATTTACTCCCATCCAAACGAACTGACAAACCATTTATAAATCACAGCCCGGGGCAACTTTATCTCCGTTTATTTTACCTTTTTTGAATGTTGTTTAAAATGGCTAAAACTCAATTAAAGCTTTTAATATCAGATAATTGTCTTATCTACACGTTACGAGGTGTCTGTGTTGGTAGGACTTTTTGAATTTTGTAATTGAAAAGTTGAAACCTTTTACCTTCAGTAATAACTTTTTGTTATTTTAGATGATTTAGGATTTTTAAAACAAATGTAATAATTGGTATAGTTTTAAAACCATTTAAAAGTTATAATTTTAAACTTTTTAATTTTGGCTAAGGAAACGAGCTAAAACAAACGATAAGTTGGCAGTCGAAAGGTTTATCGGTAATGGTATCGGGTTTTAACTGTTTATAATTGATATGTTTTATATCTGTAACATATACCGTAACAGAAAATTTTTTTAACGGCATCCATCGATTCTAATGTCAAATTAACCAAACAAAACAAGAAGCTTAAAACAAGGAAACTTGAAAGGGCAGCGAAGAGATTTAATACATTCACTTTTGCTGCCTATTCATAAATTCATTGCTTTTGCGTTGCCTTTGATCGACAACAATAATAATATGCATTGCTATTTTTAAGATAATTCAGTTGCCTTCTTAAAACATTTAACACATTTATTCAGTCAGCATTTGAACCATTCACAACATTCGCTAAGTATTCTCTGCTGTTGGAAGCGATAGAATACACTTCTATAAGATACGCAATGCATGCATCATTTAAAGCTCAAATTAGACGTGACATAACCATAATGGCACAGCCGTAACGGCGAATTTTGAAACCAAAATTTAATTGGTTTGTATGGTATGTTTATGTCCTTTTGGTAATACAGAGGTGATGGTAAGACAGTTTGGTTATGGTTATATCACGTCTAACTGGACCTTTACGTAGCATTTCGTTTTCTGAATGCGTTGCTTTAAGCTCAAATTAGACGTGACATAACCATAACTAAACTGTTTTACCATCACCACTGTATTACCAAAACGACATAAACACACCATACAAACCAATTCAATTTTGGTTTCCACGGTCATCGTTTCTTCTGTGGCATTATGGTTATGTCACGTCTAATTGGACCTTTACTAAATTAATTTATTTTGTCAACATGAGGCACTATTTTTGCGATTTTATTCCAAAGCATTCAATAAAGCAATCAAACCGTTCTCTGGTTGGTTGTTTATACAATTGGCCTGTTTACAATACAGAAACGAGAATAACGGTTTCTTGCATGTATTAAGGAAAACCCCTATCGGTATCAATACCTTTTTTAACTTAAGGAAATATTTTAGCGGTTTTGGTATTAAAAACGCATGTCAAGCTTGATATAATGCTTAATATTTTTAAACAAACGGAATAGTTTTTTTTTTTTTTTGCTTCATCATCTTTAATTTCCTTTTTTCCTTGTTTTTTTTTTTAGTTATGATAAACAAAAGTTTTATACTGCAATATATTTTTTAAAATCTAAAGCTAAAATTAAACGAACTAATGCAAAATTCTAAAAATACTTAGCTTTATCTGATTACTTAATTTGATTAGAAATATTTGACCGCTGTAGCGATGGTAAAATCAATTAATTTGTTTTTTGATGTCACACAGCAAATGTCAATTGACATTTCAACAAATTTATAAATAACTAGCATTTAACCCGCTACTTCGTTAGCGTCTCCTTTTTCTTCGTGGACATATTTTTATGCCAAAGTTTATTTTCAAAAAAGTACCAGGCACCTGTCCCCTTATTTTTTTTAACGAACAACAATAAGTGTTAAATTTTTTGGATCTCTTTAATTTTGGATTTTTTTGGTTAGCGGAATCGATTTGGCGAGAGGACAACCTTCGGTCCAAAAATCAGCTTTTTAGCTTCAAGAGTTTAGGATGTGCGATGATGAATCCGTCAGTTACTTTACAAATTTATATTATATAGAGATGGAGAAAAATGTTGAGGAAACAGTAACAAAATTAGGAACGATTTTCACACCTTAAACGTTTGAATTTCAAAAAAGGGGCAAACCTGTTTTGTATTTTTTAGATAAGCTAAAAATGTGATACAATATTTATTTACCCTTTTACACCCCAAAAAGGTCTTCCTTCAAAAAAGTACCAGACACCTCTCCGTTTATTTTTTTTAATGAACAATAATTAGTATTAAATTTTTTGTATATCTTTTTGTTTAGGAAATATACGGTTAGCGAATTGCTGATGTTTTTTATCTCTTTTAGTTTAGGAGGTATGAGGTTCGCGGGATCGATATACATAGGTACAATTTTCACCCCTGAAACGTTCGAATTTCGAAAAAGTACCAAATTCGCATTTGTATTTTTTAGATAAGTAACAAATGTTATTTAATTTTTATTTCTATACGTATTGGCTTAAAAGCTAGATTTACTACCTAAAACGACCGAATTTCGTTAAAGTACCAGACACCAATTTGCTTTTTTATTTAATGCACAAAAATAAATATTAAATTAAAAAAATTACCAGTTTATTTAAAAAAAAATCCCTCTTACAGATTCTCATTCACTCAGGAGCTTGCATGTTTAATTTTATGTTTCTAGATCCAATAAATACGGATATATAAAAGGTACCAGTTAAAGAACAAAATAGTACCAAAAGCCCTCTTACAGATTTTCATTCACTCAGGACCTTGCATGTTTAATTTTATGTTTCTAGGTCCAATACTAACGGAAATTCAAAAAGTACCAGTTAAAGAACAAAGAAGTACCAAAAACTTCCCTCTTATATATTCTTATCCACTTAGGGCATTGCATCTTGAATTTTATGTTTCTAAGTCCAATAATAACGGATATTCAAAAAGTACCAGTTTAATAACTAAAAAGTACCTATAAGCGCTTTTAGAGATTCTCATTCACTTAGGACCATGCACGTTTAATTTTATTTTCATTAGACCAACATTAGCGAAAATTTAAAAAAAGGACCAGTTAAAAAACGAAAAAGTACCAAAAAGATCTCTCTAACAGATTGTCATTCACTCAAGACCTTCCATGTTTAATTGCATGTTTCTGGGTCCAATACTAACGGAAATTCAAAAAGTACCAGCTAACGAATAAAAAAGTACCAATAAGATCCCACTTAAAGATTCTCATTTACACAGTATCGTGCATGTTTAATTTTATGTTTCTAGGTCCAATACTGACGGAAATGCAAAAAGTACCAGTAAATGAACAAAAAAGTACCAAAAACTTTCCTCTTAGATTCTTATCCACCCTGGACCTTGCATGTTTAATTTTATCTGTCTATGTCCAATACCAACGGAAATTCAAAAAGTACCAGTCCAAGATTAAAATGTACCAATAAGTTCACTCTTATAGATTCTCATCTATCCAGGGCATTGCATATTGAATTGTATGTTTCTAGGTCCAATACTAACGGAAATTCAAAAAGTACCAGTTAATTAACAGAAAAGTACCAAAAACATCCCCTTATGGATTCTTAACCACTCAGGACATTTCATTTTGAATTTTATGTTTCTAAGTCCAATATTAACGTAAATTCAAAAAGTACTAGTTAATGAACAAAAAAGTACCAAAAAGTTCCCTCTTATAGATTCTCATCCATTCGGGACATTGCATGTTTAATTTTATTTTTATAGGTCCAATACTAACGGAAATTCAAAAAGTACCAGTTAATTAACAGAAAAGTACCAAAAACTGCCCCTTATGGATTCTTATCCATTCCGGACATTGCATGATGAATCTTATGTTTTTAGGTCCAACATAAACGATAATTTAAAAAAAACCAGTTGTAGAACCAAAAAGTTAAGTAAAATATCAAATTTCTCGTATTTCCCCTTTTTGGTACTATTTTCCCCCCATTAAAGTATAAAAAATTTCAGTATAATAGTGGCAGCCCATAATTTAGTACGAATATTTCAATAAATGGAGAAAAATGTTTTTTTAAAAAAGTACCAAAAATAGTTACGATTTTTACCCCTTAAATGTTCGAATTTCGAAAAAGTACCAAATTTAAATTCGTATATTTTTGTTAGGTTTCGAATGTGGTATTAACTTTGTTTCTATGTTTATTGGTTCAAAAGATAGATGGGGTGTCAAAAAAGTACTAAAATTCAGATATTACCCGTTTACTCCCAAATAGGACCGAATTTCAAAAAAGTACCAGACACCTGTCCGCTTTTTTTTCTAAAGAACAACGATAGGTATTAAATTTTTTTTGTATCTCTTTTAGTTTTGGAGATATAAGATTACCGAATTTTCCCGTTTTTACCCTTTTTTACCCCCTAAACATTCGAATTTCCAAAAATCCCGTCTTAGTGGATCGATTTGGGGAGTGACCAATCTCTGGTCCAAATTTCAAGTGTCTAGCTTCAGGCGTTTAGGCTGTGCGATGATGAATCAGTGAGTCAGTGAGTCAGTCAGTAACGTTACAATTTTATATATATAGATTACACAAATGTTTTGGTGTGTAAATATTAATGCATGTGACTAATGAAATGTTGGTAACAACACCCTGGGAAATAAAAAAGCAAATGTTAAATATCACATATTCAAAATTATAGTTTATAAAGTGACAATTATATTAAAAAAGATTTAAAAGGTTTGAAAAAAAAAAAAAAATTAATAAAGTACATAAAAAGAAGGAAGACGATTTCGCTTAAGAATTAAAAAAATCATTTACAATTTTCGAACGCCTAGCAAAAAATTCTACAGTGCTTTTTAATTTCGTTATATAAAAAGATTAACTCCAAAAAATTGGCAGAAAAGCAAAGTAAATCCAAAGTTTGTTAAATCGGTTAAATATAAAAATGTAAGACGCTATAAACAATCACCAAATAATTTTTTAGGCCCTATTAGCTTGACAAAAATAATATTAAATTTTTTGTTTGTTATCAGCATTTTAAAAATTTAGTAAAATTTGTAAGACTTATATGGCAAACAATTTTCAAATTTTGTTTGCCGGCATTTTTAAAAATTTGTTAAAAAAAATAAAAATTTTATTTGCTGGTCACACTATTCACATTTATTTGCCCATTTTTGTTTGTGCAAACATATATTAAAAAGCTTAAAATAAAAAATGGGAAAACATGTTTGCCATGTGTTCACATAAAAAATATTTGCCTAAAAATAAATATTTGAATAAATTGTCAAAAATAAAAATTAAATAAATAAAATGACTTTTTATTAAAACCAAAAATTAACATATTGATGCAAAATATTAAAACTTTTATGGTTTTATGGTACAGAAGGGCGAGAACAGCAGTTTTAAAAGTAAAAGCAGATTAAGATAACAAATTAAGGGATAAGTTCAATTTGGCGAAGTAATTTCCAGTCTTTTACAGCCAAATTAAACTAAATTATGGGTAATCACGATGGTCATTGTGCAAATTTGCAATGTGTAAATTTGTAGTGCATATTATCATTGATTTTTGACTTTGATTTTTGTGCAAAAATTTGCTATTTTTCTAAAAATGTATTCTGGCAACACTAAAAACTTCTGGCAGCACTGTTAAAAATCGGCATTTGTTTACAATTATATACAAGCAAATTAAAATAAATTTTTTCTTTTTAATTAATTAAAATTTAATTCTCTATTTTATTTTACAATCTGCGAAAATGTTCAAGTTATAAGTTTTCTTAAAATCAACATGGCATTTAATATGTCAAATGTTTTTGCTTACATTTGTTTGCAACTGAGCAAATATGCACTACTAACTTTGCTCATGGTTTTTTAGTGCAAACGAAGTAAAAAAGAGCAAATTACAAATACGTACATTTTGTTGTTGTGTTGTGCAAATGTGTGTATTTTTGCACGCATTTGCATCGCTTGCACACTTTGCACTACCCATCGTGATTTCCCTTATTGTTTACATTTGTTTGCAACTGAGCAAATATGCACTACTAACGTTGCTCATGGGTTTTTAGTGCAAACGAAGTAAAAAAGATCAAATTGCAAATACGTACATTTTGTTGTTGTGATGTGCAAATGTGTGTATTTTTGCACGCATTTGCATCGTTTGCACACTTTGCACTACCCATCGCGATTTCTTTTAATAAAGTGTGGATCTATTGTTAATTATAGACCGATCTTCACGAAATTTAGTTATATGATTTCTAGGCATATAAATTGAGTTTGTGCAAAATTTACCGATAAAAGGTGTATTGCGCCACCAATTTACGTTAGTTTTTTGAACAGAAATATCGATTTTATCGGGTGGTTGTTTCACATTCCGGTCCATAACTCTTTTTCCTACTGAATCAAAAGTGCTGAATTTCAATCAAAACGGCTTGGAACAACTTGAACGAACTTGTTACCATGTTGACATTTTTCGCAAAGTACATGTCGCAATTTTTGAGATAATCGGGTGTGTTCTAGAATCCGAGTTCACTCGAAAGTGGATTACTTCAGCATTTCTTGTGTTCTGCAATTCACCTCCACATGTTTTAATTCGTTTTCAATTAGAGTATTAAGGTGTTAGTGAAAGTAAAACGAATCGACTTTTATTCTTATATTTAGAACATTTTTAGCAAAAACATAATTTTGGGTTTTATATTGAAATGTTATTTATTCAATTTAATGAAAACCATATGGCTCAAAATCACCAAGGTGCAGAATTGGTTTTGCTAGCAATTTAATGTATTAAATCTTGACTTTATTGAATAAAGAAAATTTATAAATTACTACAACTAACCTGTTTTATGTGTACATCAAACAATAGTTTTAATTTAAGAAGTAATTTTTAAACTAAATCAATATACATGCAGATAAAGTCATTTCGGGAACACGTCCTAATCACAATCTTCAACAACAAGTCCAAGATATTAATGCAAAATTTAAGGTATTTAACACCAGTCATTACTAAATACACCGTAATTATTATACAAAATCTAGTTTTGAAAAGCATACTAAAACATTATATATTTCTTAATACAAAAATGCATAAATAGTTTGTCCGATAGTGCACGAGTCATTTCAGTGAACGCATCGATAATCAAAAAATAATTGTTTTAAGTGAACATAGCCATCAGGTGTTAAACGGCAGTAGAAGAACAAAACAATAAAAAAGCCAACTGTCAATCCATTTATCGTCAAATAAGTTATATTATTCGTAGAGCGTACATCAATAGTCCGTCATTTCGTGAAAGCGTTTATTAAATGTAATTATTGATGAAATTATTTTTTACGACAAGAAATAATAAAGAAGCCCCAAATATTTTACTATTGACAAAGTCAGGTCGCAATTAAACTGGCCGCTGTAGAAGCAAGTCGCGCATTTATTTGAAATCGTCATTTCGTGAACGGTCATTTCGGGAACGTTTCCGTATATTATGGCACGTTCCCGAAATGACTGTTGTGTTCTCGGAATGATAATTATTGTTTCCTAGGGCGACACACTTACAATTTTATATGGATAAGATGACTGAACAACATAAAGAGATTAAATGGCAACATCTCTTCGTCAGCAGAATAAACCATTGCTTAAAAAAGAAAAAAAAATTGAAAATATTATTATTTTGATGATTTTTTTTTTGTTTTGTATTTTTTTAATATTTTTTTTGCTAACTTATCGTCTAAATAAATAACTTTAATATTTAAACCGTTGCTTACAGTTCAAATCGTTCCTTACTTATACCTTATGATATCAATATCATCATTTCGGTAACAGTTTTGTCATTCCGGGAACGATTGATCATTTCCGGGAACAATAATATTTTTTAATAAAATACGCATAAACTGAGCTTTTTTTTACAAAATACATAGTTTATTTTATAACAGAACTTTTTCTCTTTTCATGTAACGTTAATTCGATCATAAGAGTTTTGATTTTTCTAAAATTTTATGCACGATAATAACATCTTTAATTTTTTGACGTATTTTGCTTGAAAAGGATTTTGTATTTATTGTTTTTGCTAATGTTTATGTAATATAGATTAATAATAAACCCGTGTTATTAAACGAAGCTTAAATTATGTACTTTGTTTTGTTTTTGTTAATTTAATCAAACTTAGAAAAACGTTCCCGAAATGATGATTTTCTGAAAGATATTCACTAAAAAGCAGTTTTATAAAAAAAGTTTAGAATTGTGTGCGCTGACCTGTCAAAGTTTATTAATATACAAATTTTGCAATAGTATAAACAAAGAGCCTAATGATGGCTTAAGATTTTTCTGCCTTAAAATCAATCTTGAAATTTACAACCTTGGTTATTTTGGTTATTATTTTTCACACAAATATTGCGAATTTTTGCAAATTTTCACTGATTTAGCAATTTTTACAGAATTTTTGCGATTCCTTATAGCTTTTGGGACTTGTAATAAATTTTATGGCTTGTTTGAAATATAAAAAATTTTCGCGAATTTTCGCTATTTGTGCAATTTTTTTTTGCAATCCCAAATAAATTTTTGGGTTTGCTTCCAAGTTTGCAATTTTTCATGAATTTTTTTTACGTGAATGTTCGCAATAGATGCAATTGTTTTCTCTGATTCTTTACAGCTTTAACTTTATTAAATTATTTAAGCTTAAGGTCACTTTTTTAAAAAATTAATTAAAATGTTTTTATTCGATATTTCGATTTCCGTTGGAAATCTTCTTCAGGAATTTTTTAAAATAAAATAAAATTTGACAATAAATGGAAAAATAATATATGGAAAAATAAATTCTAAAATTTCAAAAAACAAAAATATCATAATGAATTTAAAATTCCATTCTACAAACTTTAAACAAACAGATAAACAAACAAAAAAGGAAAACAAAATTTTAAATTTATTCAAAGCCTAAAACCTATTTTAATGTCAATTTCCGTAAGCTATGCCATCTGAAATTTATTTTATAAACAATCAAGGACAAATACCTATTTATAATTATCCCTTACATCAACCTATTTATTTTTATTCAATAAATGTCTATAAATTTGAGCTAAGCCCTCAGTATCTTTTTTAAAATTAATCCTTTTCTCAAATGGAACATTATTTGTCTGCAACATTTCTAACATATATCTATGTTTCTTAAAACTTTCCGTATTCAAAATTGATGTGTTTTCAAAATCAGGATAATGATTAAAATCCCTACAATGAGTTGATAACGCCGTTCCATGGGCTGAATTATAATTCCTATATTTTTGGTCATGTTTATGTCCAGCTTATCTAATTTTCAGTTTTGTCCCAGTTGTTCCTACATATATTTTCCTACATTGCTCATTATTATTGCCACCACAATGAATCTTATAAACTAAATTCGTCCTATCTGACTTTAGTAATCTATCCTTAGTTTTTGTGAATAATCTCCCTACATTATTAATCACCTTATGTGCCATTCTGTATTTCCCTTTATCATATATATTCGAGTTTTCTAATCTTTCTTTTGTTTTCCTTTTTTGTTTGTTTATCTTTTTGTTTAAAGTTTGTAGAATGGAATTTTAAATTCATTATGATATTTTTGTTTTTTTGAAATTTTAAAATTTATTTTTCCATATTTTATTTTTCCATTTATTGTCAAATTTTATTTTATTTTATTTTAAAAAATTCCTGAAGAAGATTTCCAACGGAAATCGAAATAACGAATAAAAACATTTTAATTAATTTTTTTAAAAAGTGACCTTAAGCTTAAATAATTTAATAAAGTATAAAATTTATTAAAAAAGGTCGAAGAAAAAGGATTATAATTTATTACAGCTTTAACGATTTTTAATAAATATTTAATTTTGCTATCATGCCGCTATTAGCACATTTTTGAAATAAATCCTTGCGCCCAAAAACATTTTTATTATATATTTGAAAATGAAATTATCCCCCAAAAAATATATTGGGGCTTTATTTTATAATGATTTTTTAATTTGAAATAAAATTACAACCCTATACAAAATTAATAAACCCCCAAACATCGTTGTTATAGTTTTCTGCACAAACTTTGGGGAGGTTTTTAATTTTTTTTGAAGTTATATGCTTTTAGTTATCCTAAGCAGTTTGGGATTGAAATCCAGCAAAATCGGTTCAATAGGATCTGAGCTATGAATCAAAATGTGGAACCACCACCTAAAAAAATGATAATTTTGTTACAAAAACTAACATAAATGGTGGAAAAATTCACAGAATGATATAAGATTTCGCAACAGTTCGTATTATTTAACTGGAAATCACGCTGTAAAATTTCTTGAAGATCCGTCCATGATTTACCCTAGGCCCCATATAAGCCCTACTCCCGGAAAACAGTATAGTAAGCCTGAAACCCTAACTATCAATGCTATCATAACAAATTTTGGCACGTCACAGTTAAATAGGACTAGAAATGAAACTGTTAAGTTTCGTGAAGATCGGTCAATAATTTACCATAGGCCCCATATAAAACCTACTTCCAGAAAACAGTTTAGTACGCCTAAGTCCGTAAAAAATAATGCTATCATAACAAGATTTGGTACATCATAATTTTTTAGAACTAAAAATAAGACTGTGAAATTTCGTGAAGATGGGTCCATAATTTACCATAGGCCCCATATAAACCTTACTCCCGGAAGACAGCTTAGTAAACCTAAATACGTAAAAAATAATGCTATCCTAACAAAATTTGGAACGTATAAGTTTTACAGGACTAGAAATAATACGATGAAATTTCGTGAAGATCAGTTCATAATTTACCCTAGGCCCCATATAAATCTTAATCCCGGAAAACAGCTTAGTACGCCTAAAAACGTAAAAATTAACGCTATCATAACAAAATTTGATACATCACAGTTTTATAGAACTAGAAATGACACTGTGAAATTTAGTGAAGATCGGTGCATAACTTACCATAGGCCTCATATAAAGCCAACCCTGGTAAAATAATTAAATACGCGGTAAACTTTCTTCAAGTTTAGCTTCATATGGCCAGAAAAAATGTTATGCAATTTTGTGATATAGGGTCTATAATTTTCCTTAGATTCCATTTTAGCAGCCTTCTGAAATTTACTGCAAACGCTTAAACTAATTGCATCGCTGTATTGAAATTTATGTTTTTTAATACCAGAAATCGTTCTGCAGAATTTGGGATGATTGGTTCATAGCTTACCATGGCTTTTATATAATTTGTTCTCTTGAAAATCATTTAAGTTCATCTTAAACTGATATTGTACTCAAACTTTTTAAAATTGATTCTGGCTGTCGATCAATAATTTTATATAGGTCTAAACCGCAACAAATTTTAATGCAGATGTCCGTTTTTACAAAGATTATAATAATAAATAGACATCATACAGATATTACTCCTAAAACATTCGAAGTGTCGGTGGAGGGTATCAAAGATTCGGCACAGCCGAATATAGCACTCTAACTTGTTGTTATTAAAATCCTCTTTCCTAAGCCTTAAATATTTAATTAAAAATTGTTTTACTTTTCCCACAATTAAATCTTGTTAATCAAGTGCGATATATAGAATGATTTACTAAAATACGAGTATAAATGTTAAACTAAAAGTTTCAATCGAACGTAGTTATAAAATTTGAATGGAAATCCTGAGTGAAGAATGGGCCTGGAGTTCAATGACAAATGCAGAAGTCGTGAAACTTAAACTTTAATACAAAACAGCTGTTTGAACCAATTTTATGGGCACACGGTATTTGATTATAGGTGACTTACCATATAATTGGACCTTAAGTTGGATGTTTCTTTTCATTAGAAAATTTAATTAATTGAGATATGCAGTAACACCTATAAGGTAGCTTATTTTTGGGATGATAGGTACCAATCACAAATAGATCGCAACAATATCCAAGTAGCTGTCTTTCAGATAGCTGCCCAAGAAGCCTTGAAGATGCCACTTTTGGTTTTATAAAAGTGAAATAATTTTTAATATCAAATTATTCATTGGTTGCTACGTCTTAAATTATTCAATTGTACTTCGGGTCTATTTTGCTTAAAAAATACTGATAAATAAGCGGATGCAAACAGAATGTTTAAAAATTAAATAAGGACCCTTAAGCATCTACTACGGCGATAATATCCTTTATGTGCTCGGAAGTCTACATTTGTAGTAATTTTGATTAGATTAGCGAATAAAAATTAAAAACTTCAGTAAAACAGTTTGAGGTTTTTGGTAGCTTCCTAAAATCTTGTTTTAAGCAGATTTAAACGTTAATGATGTAACAATAATTATTTCGTAGGTGCTAAAGGGATGTTTTTTAAAATGATCATCTCGTGGTCGGTAGTCTACATTTGTAGTCACTATGTGGTTTATATGCAAAGAAGCTTTATTTGTTGCTTATTACATTTGCGCACTTGTTTTTCTTTTATTTTTGCTTAAAAGAGGATTCTTTGCATCACGTGTATGCTGATAGCATTCTTTGTATTGCAAAAATTAGTAAAGTGTTGCTAGTCAAGTGAACCATACGTGCGTATTTTGATATAAGTTGTGATAAAAAACTAAAATAGAAAATTAAACGATAAAAACGTCTGGAAATTCTTCAAAGCGTCCACATCGTATTGCTAAGCGGTTTTTTTGCTTTTTCTCTACATACTTCGCTATCGAATTGGCGTTAATGCACTCGCCAAATTCAACTTATTCCGCTTCAGCTACTAATCAATTTCCCGATACATCTGAGGATAAGCTGGCAAAACATACTGTACTATGTCAGGCATGTGAAATGGGAAATCGCAAAAACACACGAAAGATATGATAAAGTGTAAAAAACCGGTGTGCGATGAACATTCCACAGTTTACGTATTTGGAAAATGCTGCTCTATAAATAAAACTTAAATGTTTAAAATTGTTTTGTTTAAGTTTCCCTATACCTTCATGTAACTACATAAATAAAATAAAATAAAATAAAATAAATATAATTTTTTTTTTTTTTTTGTTTATAAGGATAAAGTAGTGCAAACATAATTTTACTACAAATGTAGTCTTCCGACCGCCCACGTAAGTTTTTGATCCCGAGCTTATAAAGGATATCGAGGTGTTACAAACTGTATAAGAAAATCAAAACAACCCCATTATTTGATTGTGGAAAAACAAAAACAAAATAAAACATTTGAATTAATTTTAAATACTTATTCATTCCTATTAGATTTAACAAATGACTTGTTTATATTTCTGTCTCTCTCTTCACACATTCAGTCTCTCAATGCAACTTAAAATGTAATCATAAAATTTTATTACATTCTTATGACTTTATTTCTTTTTCTTCACAAGAAAAAAGCTTACAACTTTTTCTTTTGCCATAATCTTAATAATTTAATGAACAAACAAAGAAACAAAAAATAAAACTAAAATTACAGTTTTTACGACTACTAAATTCTGGTTAATAAAATTGTCAGTTGTCTTGTGTGAAGGAATTGAGAGCCATATTTTGTTCTTTCTTTTCACTTGTAGTTGTTTTTATGTGTGTCAATTTCAACATTTGTTTAATAATGTCTATTTCTTAACTCGACAAACTATTTGCGATTTGTTCGTTTTTTTTCCTCTAGTAATTTTTAAGATTCATTTAAACTTTTGTTGAAGGTTTTTACTTTGCAACTTTGCGCTATAATGTCTTGTTGTTGTTGTTGTTGGAGAAATCGAACGACGAGTTCTGGTAGTAAATCTAACATTTCAATAGTTGTTGCAATAGACGTTGAAATAAAAATGTTAAAACATAAAACGAAAGTATGTACTTACAACATCTCGATTCTATATCGATTTGGATTTGTCGTTTGTTCATGTCTTTTATAACATCCAAGTGAGTTCGTCACTTAGACAGTTTGCCAATATGTGTCTGTATGCCATTCATACACTCAGCCGCACATACAGCCATTTCAACTGAAGGTTGGCTTGGCTGATTTTGACTAACTGCAATTGTTTGGGTCGTTGGAGTTGCAAGTGCATGTGTTTGAGTCTGCAAAAGAGTTCAATAAGTGCATGTGTTTGAGTCTGCAAAAGAGTTCAATGGAAATGTAAACTTGTAGCAGTAGATGTAAATATAAGTATGAATGTAAGTGGTATGAAATATAAAACAGATTTGATGACTTTTTAATAATGTCAACTTAGTTTCCATGGCTGTTTTAGTTTTAAATTGGATAAACTCGAGTACTTGTACATAAAATTGTTCTTTTGAAACAATAATTGAACTTTATCGGAAAGAAATAGATTTAAAATATACCTACACAAAATAAATTTATTATAATATGTCCCATTACTTTTCTCATTAACTGTTTGTCGATTATGGTGTATGACAAACTTTTTCATTATTTTGATTTCTTACACAGAAAAAATTATCAGTAGTTTTTTTTTCAATTAAGAAAATTATTTAATTATTTTTTTTTTTTTTTTTTTGTTGATAGAAAATTAAAAATAGATTTCTGATTTCTGGGAATTAAGCACGAATAACAAAACCTTTTAAATTAAAATTTTGTATTCTCAAAAATTATTTTGATGATTTCTGATTTAATTAACATTTTAGTTACTTTAAAATAAATTTTAAATTAAAATATTAATTAACGTGGTGTTTATAGAACACGAGCGCCTTACTCGTCCATTCAACTTACATTTAAAACAAAAACAAATTTCGAAATTTTGTTTTTGTTTTAAATGTAAGTTGAACGGACGAGTAAGGCGCTCGTGTTCTATAAACTACACATAAATAAAAAAATCTAGATTGATTTTTTCGTTTAAAATAAAATAATTTAAACTTGTAGAATTGTTGTTGCGAACTTTCCAAAACTGAGCTACATATTTAATTAAATCAATATAAGTTTAATTAAATTTAAAACGGCAAAGTTGTTTGATCATTTTGTGATTCCGTGTGAAACTTTTTTAGTATTCATCTCAGACCCCATAAAGTGTATATATTCTAGGTCCTTGAGAAATTCTAAGTCGATTTAACCATGTCCGTCTGTCTGTCCGTCTGTTGAAAACACGCTCACTATCGAAAAACTCAAAAAAGTAAACAAACTTGATGTAAAATCGCTTCTAGTTATCCTAAGCAGTTTGGGATTAAAATCCAGCAAAATCGGTTTAGTAGGATCAGAAATATGAATCAAAATGTGGAACCACCACCTAAACAAAATTGATAATTTTGTTACAAAAACTAACATAAATAATGGAACAATGCACGGTATGATAAAATATTTTGCAAAAATTTGTTTTATTCGACTAGAAATCACGCTGTAAAATTTCGTGAAGATCCGTCAATAATTTACCCTACGCCCCATATGAACCCTACTCCCAGAAAAAAGTTTAGTACGCCTAAAACCATAATTAATAGTGCTTTTATAGCTCGTCACAGTTTTATAGGACTACCAAAGACACTGTGAAAATTTGTGAAGATCGGTCCATAATTTACCCTAGGTTCCATATAAACCCTTCTTCCGAAAAACAGTTTAGTATGCCCTAAAACCGTACAAAATAATGCTATCAGAATAAAAAAATACTTCTCAGTTTTATATGACTAGAAATCACACTAATAAATTTCATGGTGATCGGTCCATAATTTACTATAGGCCCCTCTGGTAAAATAATTAAATACGCGTAAAACCGTAGCAGATATAGATATTGCGGTAAACTTTCTTCCAGCTTAACTTCATATGGCCAACAAAAAATGTTTTGCAGTTTTGTGATATGTACAGTAGTTTTGACTTAACTGCCTTTTGTTTACGTGCACTTTTGACTTAACTGCACAAAATTAATAGTTTTTGGAATAATTCGTTATAATTCCATACAAATTCCTTTCTTAAGTGCACTTTCTATACCTGCACATTTAAGATAAATGCATAAAATTTTTGGCATTTTAAAATTATTTTCATACAAAAAATCAAAGTTAGCTGCACTTTGACTTAACTGCCCAAAATACAGATTTTCTGGAATTATTCTTCAAAATCCTTTTTTAAGTGCATTTTGTATACCTGCACATTTTTCATATTTTTGGGCAGCTTTAAAATATTTTCATACAAAACATCAAAGTCAGCTGCACACACTTTTCACATAAATAAGCTGTTTATAAATATATAAATCGCAAATATTTTGTTTTTTCCCATACATTTTTATGTTCTTTGCGAATTCTCATTGTTTTTTTTTGCTGTTTTTTTTTTATATTAAATAAACATACATACATGTATAAAATGATGTTATTTCCCAGCTAGCATAGACTGTTTGTTAGAAGATTATGTTTAATATACAACTCCTAAAAGAATCTTCTGATGAATATCTGACGAGTAACAAAAACATCTACAGTACTTTTCGCTTATAGTCCATTCCGCTTAAAGGCCAAAACCGGATTAAAGCCAAAACTGTCATATTCACTTGCACATTTTTTCATATTTAATACAAATTATTTGTTCTAAGGTCCATTTCGCTTGTAGTCCATTTTCGTTTAAAAGCCACATTTTCTTAGCATGCATGCATAATTCTTTATGCAAAAATGGTCGCTTGTAAACCACTCTGATTTTTATATTTTTTAATCAACAGCCAACATGTTTTTATTAACCTTTCTCGCAACTATTATTTTTGACAATTTATTTCAATTAAATCAATATTTCGTTATGTTTTAAATTAACTTTTTTTTTGTTTAACAATAATGGTTTTATTGCAGAAAATAATATTTATATAGTCCAAAATTTGGATTATAATAGATTTCACTTATTATCCATAAAATGGCTTATAAAAAAGATCGGTTATAGTCCAAATTCGCTTATAGTCCACAAAAGTTGTGCAACTAGAGTAGTGGACTATAAGCGAAAAGTACTGTAAATCTTTTTTAATTTAATATTTTTTTTTTTTTTTTTTTTGACATGCTCGTCTTTAAATCTTAGACTGAACCTTTTGGGACTCTCTGTAAGATTCGTATAACAATTACTGAGCTACCTAAATAAGACCGTTTTTGAAGTATGAAAATGCTATCGCCAATACAATTTTAATAAACAAACCGGCCGAAGGATCTGTAAAAAAGGATTTTCCGACAGGATGGTGTTGATTTCGCGATCTTATGGTTTGTTTTATAGAAATTGTATGAAAGTTAGAAGCTTTGGTATGAAAAACTGGATACACTTATTTAGGTTGCTCAGTCATACGGCTGAGCATTTCACGAGTTCTAAAATAATACCTACATGAGTCTCATACGACCCTTGGCATGCCTTTTATAAAGACTCGTTAGATAATCTCTACATACATCATAAACGAGTCCCTTCACGATTAAGGGCTCAGTTAGCCGGGAGTAATAGTAGCAGTAACCTTACCGTAAAAAAGTAAGACCAATTGAGACGTAACATCTTACTGCTAACTGTAATCGTTATAATTGCTTTACATACAACAAAATGAATCAGCCGATTTTCAACGTTACTGTTACTCCCGGCTAACTGAGCCTTAAAACAAGCGTTTTTCGCTGCGTTATGGAAGAATCTCTCATAGGAATCAGCACGTGTAACAGTTTCTCCCGTGCGAGGAATTGTCTACAATTAAAAATGAGCTCGTCGACGATCAAAAACAATCTTTGTGAGATTCTCGGTAGACTCTAGACGATTGAAAATGCTAGCTGGGTTGGAATAAAATTTTAATAAAATATAAATTTATATATATATAATAAAATAATTTTTTTATTCTACTTTTAAATCAAAAACTTTACTTTAGCTGCACTTTTGTGCAGGTAACCACAATTGTGTACCTGCACATTAAGACAGGTAAATGCATTTAAGATAACTGCATTTTTGATTTACCTGCACAAAATATCGTGCAAAGGAGATTGTGCAGCTAAGTTAAAACTACTGTATACGTTTCATAGTTTACCTTAGATACGATTAGCAGCCTTCTGAAATTCACTGCAAACGGTAAAATTAATTGCTCCGCTGTATTGAAATTTATGTTTTTTAATACCAGAAATCACTCTGCAGAATTTTGGGATTGATTGGTTCATAGCTTACCAGGGGGCCAATATAAATTGCTCTCCTTAAAATCATTTAAGTCAGCTTAAACTGTTACGAATCATGATACTGTACTCAAGCTATTTAAAATTGTTAAAAAAAGCGTACAATTTTCTGATTATCGGTTAATAATTTAATATATGCCTAAACCGCAACCAATTTTAATGCAGATGTTTTTTTACAACGATAAATTAATAATAAATAGACATCATATAGATATTACTCCTAAAACATTTGAACTGTCGGTGAAGGGTATAAAAGATTCGGCACAGCCGAATATAGCACTCTAACTGGATTTTTATTATAATTAAAAATATAATTAAAAAAAAAAAATGTTTACAATTTTTAAAATTGTAAGTAATTTATATAATAATTTTGGTAATAGGTGCAAAATCAGCAAATTGTTTGCTTGATTCTATGAATTTGGAATGAATTTAATGATAAGAGACAATTTTAAGTTTTTTCTGTGTATTAAGACTGTTGTAAAAGTTATAAGTTTTTGAGTTTTAGTGTTATTTCTTTGACGTTTTTATACGTTAATTTAAGAATTTATGTTTCTGTTTTCTTTAATTTTTCTACACCATAAATTTTTATCATCTGTCATTTTTATGACCTGCAATGTATAACTTTTATTGGCAGCATAATTGTGTGACAAATTGACAAGAGTTGTCAAATAGTTTGTTTCTTTTTTCTCATCATTTTGGGTGGGTTTAACTTAACTTATGTGTAATAAAACACTAAACAGCAGATTCGATTTATGTCAAATAAAGTGTTTTATTTTAAGATTTAAGTTGCAATTGATTGTTAAATAGCAAAAAGTGAAAGAAATTGAAATAAAAAATAATTATTTATTTTCTTTTTAAATAGATTTAGGGATTTCTATGGGATCAAAGCGAAAGTATACATATTATCATACATATATTATTTAAAGTCTTCATATAAAGAAGTTTAAAAAGCTACTTCTCTTTAGATAATCGTTTTAATGTAGACATTAACAATTCAAATTAAATTTGTGGATCCGGTAAAGTTATTGCATAATAATTGTCAGCGTGAGATCGAGAGTTCACCTTTAAACATAATCTTGTCAAAATATTTAAAATTTTCAATTATAGTAGTCTTTGAATATAAAACGAAGAATAGTAAAGAAATGTATAAATATGGCTTAAAGGTAGACAATCCAACAGTTCTCAAAAAACCTTAAAATTGCGACTTCCTGATTTTTTTATAAACTTTATATTTGCGATTAACCTAGAAAACTAACTTCCCAATACAAAATTGTATCACTTTAAAAGAACTCTTAACAAGTTTTATAAAAAAAATAAATTTCAAATGCCACGAAATTCCCTTACTACGAAGCAGGTTTGTAAGGGAGAATACTAATAAAATATTTGTAAGAAAACATTTATTTATTTTTATTTATTTTATTGCAGTACAGGACTGAGCTTTTGTAAAATTACAGGTTTTGTTATTAAAAACTAATAAAATAAAAATATTTTGAAGTGAAGTGCATTACTTATAACTTGAGAGTCATATGGAAGTTTATTCCAGAGACGAGTAGCGTATCAAAAGAATTGCCATTTGGATATCAAACTATGATGTCTAAAGAGTATCAATCTTCTTCCCCTATTGGAACTTGAAAAATTCAACCGATCATATAAATGCAGTGGTTGTTTAGTGTAAATAATTTTATGTAGGAATAGTAATATTCTAGTTTTAAGAAGACTATCAAAACTTATGCCATACGACTTTATCGAAAACGCTGAAACCCTATCAAGTCGTTTCAACTAGCAAAAATTTCACACCCATATATGAGAGTAGGTATTAAATAGGTTTTAGCAAGAAGTATTTTAATATTTATTGGCGTGCAGTGCTGTGTTTTCCAGAGTGTTCTCAACATGGAAAAAGTCCGACCACAAGCATAATTAATATGGTCAGACCACGTGAGAGTGTTGTTGAAATATACTCCAAGATTCTCCACGGAGTCTTCTATTTCAATTTGTTGATTATTAAGAGTTATGAGAGGTACAAAATTGATGACTGTAAATCGCTTCCTAATTACTAGGCATTTTTATTTCCTTGCGTTTATGCTAAGACCATTTGCCGAGGCCCATATAAAAATTCTGTGCAGTTCGACCCTTGTGGTACACCCTGACTTACCGGGAGGGAGCTTGATTTAGCATTAAATGACTCAACATATTGTGATCTACCCGCAAGACACGTTGAGATTAAATGCGTAGCTGTTCGAGAAAAATTAAAAATTGTTTTTAATTTAAAGCATAAAATACTATGATCGACTGTATCGAACGCTTTTGAATGATCGAAAAGTACTAAAAAAGTGATATTATTGCTTTCAATCTCATTTCTAATTTCCTCAGCAACATCTACCAAAGCAGTTGCGCAACTATGTCCTTTACGAAAGCCGGATTGCCGCTTAGTTAACAAATTATTATTGTCTAAAAATTTACTTATTTGTGTATGAATATGCCTTTTAAAAACTTTAGAAAGGTATGGTAGAATAGCGATTGGGCGGTATTCAGATTTCGTTTTAGGTATCGGAATTATCTTAGCATTTTTCCATTTTGTACGATATAAGCTAGAAGTAAGAATGTTGTTGAAAATTAATGTAATAAAAGGAAATAAACTGGGAAGAAGGATTTTTATGAATCTTGGACGAATAATTTCATCGCCAACAGCGTTGGACTTAAAAGACAAATACAAATTCGTCACTTTCATGAACAACATTATAGTCATAGTAGTAGTTACAGTCTGCCCCGACCATGGGTATGTTCAAGAAATTCTCATTAACTGAATCAACATCCACAGTAATCGGCTCCTCTGCAGTAACTTTACCAATACCAATTTCGCGAATAGTTTGCCATGTTCTCTTAGAACCTACGGCGGAAGTGAATTTGGCAGAAAACAATTCTGATTTAGCCTTTTTAATCATCCTGTTCGTTACACTTCTGGTAATACGATATTCTTCATAAAGTTGATCAGTTTTGAAACGTTTCCATCGTGAAAAAGACAGATCCCTATAATGTATAGCTCGTTTAATATCCGAAGAAAACCATGGTTTTCTCCGTTTACTTATAGTTTTCGTTCTGAGTGGAACAGATAGATTAAAACTTTTAAGGTTTAACTCAAAAAAGGAAAGTTGATCATCAACAGAAGCCATATTATGTAAGCTATTCCAATTTATCTTGATGAATTCACTCTCAAGGATTTGATAGTTCAAATGTTTAAAGTCACCATTAATATAAGATCGTGCCTGGAAAAACAAGATGCAGAAAGTTGGTCATAAAGCAAAACATCCGACAGATTACTGATAAAAAACACATCAAGTAACGAGTTATTTGTTGATGTAAAATGCGTAGGCGTGCAAATATTTCGTGTAAAAAGCCCAAGAGATATCATATTATTGGAAAGAGTACATTCAGTTAAAAGGTTGGAATTAAAGTCACCTGCTATTATAATGTTATCATAGGAAGCTGTAAGACTTCTCAAAAAACGTTGAGTACACATTCTACTATTTGGTCTATAAACGCTACCCACAAGTAACTTGCCTCCCTCACTGATCACTTCTACGAATAGATATTCTGGCATACAGATAAATCACTGATATCCTTGTGAAACCACGTTTCCGATACGCAGATGATGTCAAGTTCAGAATTTTCGAATAAGTATCTAAATTCATCTATTTTATTTAAGTGTGTAAATCTGATAGCAACATTCACTAGTTTTTATATGAGTTGAATAAAGCGCTTTATGTGTGCAAAATGTATTGCTTCAAAGTGGGAACTCACCATATAAAATTCATGCCTTCCGTACACAGAAAAAATTATTTTTCCAATTCAAACAAAAAATTTGTAGAATCAAACAATTTTTTGTCTGAAATCGGTCCTATAAACAAATTCGCATATTTAAACAATTTATTTGCATTTTGTTTATTGAAAAAAAAACACTGATTTTTTCAAACAAATAATTTAACTGAATCAAACAAAAAGTTTACTGAAATTCATATACTAAATTTCAAAATCAAAAAAAAACAGGTTTTTGGCACAAGCAATGATGCGCACACAAGCTGGCACTGTATTAGAAGATGATGGCAGAGAGAGCAGAGCGGCCGGCTGGCTTTTGTTGGAATAATTTTTGTACGAAGCTCTTTTTTTATACACACAATTTTTTTCGTCATCACTCACTGTTGCTGTATCCTTTCCTTTGCTAATGAAGAAGAAATGTAACCCAAAAACGGCGACAGACCGACTCGATATGTTTTTCGTCATCATTATATTTTTGTATTTGATGTATTTAACCCTTAACAACCCACAAGTGTCTCGCGGACACATTTTTGAATTCCATTGCTCATAAAAGCTAAAGTATTTATTTTTGAGAAACCTCGTTTTACCTATTCTACCTCGATGGTCTTGAGAATAGAAATGCGCAATTAAAATATTTTTAGCATAAATAGTTTATTATTTGTTATCAATAAACTAAAATAGTAGCGCATCAACCCACAAGTGTCCAATAGACACATTAATATATTGTTTATTATTATATAAGGTGCTGGTCAACCATCTGAACCTGATTCAAAACGAAAGAAGCGTTGTCCCATTTGCCACTCAAAAATATCTAGAACTTCCAAACAGTGCTGCGAGAAATGCAAACGGTATGTCTGATCTGAACACTCTGTAAAAAACAAAAATTGTAATCAAAAATTGAATTTTAGTTACACTGAAGAAACTTAGGCCATATTAGGTTGACAAAAATAACACTCATTATTTGTAATGTTTGTTTAAAAAATAACTAATTAAAGTTAAATAAACAAAATACCTTAGTATATAATATAAATAAAACTTTTTTCTAACGTATACTGTCTTTTTTTTTCTTTTAGTATCATTAATTGCTTTAATGAGTCCGATGGACACTACTGGTCAGTTACGTTACAAAAGCATACTGGGTTGTTAAGGGTTAAGCAAACAGTTTGAAAAAATTGCATACGGGATTTTGGTTTTTTTTAACCAACAAAAAATGTATTTTGTTTTTTATAATGTTGTTGTTGTTTCTGTTGTTTAAAAAGAGTGAAACGTTTTTTTACCTGCTATTTTTTGTTTTTTTTTTTTTTTACTTCAAACCTCTTCATCTTTCTTACTGTTGTACTTTTTTAAAGTGTCCAAAAATTGACTGTATGTGTTTTTTGTTGTAGTTCTTATATTTCACATTAGGAAGTGTTGCTTACGATCAAATAAAAAAATGCAAAAAGACGACAACATTAAAAAGCGTTAAATATTTCATACAAAATTATGAAATCTTGAAACCAATAACGCGTGTATTATATTTTTGAATGGTTGTCAACATTTTTGTTGGTTAAATAAAAATCAAACAAAAATTTTAATTGAATCAGTAAAAAAATTTGTAGAAATTGAAAAAATGTTCAAACAAGCGTTTGTTTGAAAATAATTAGGCAATAATTTTTTCTGTGTAAGCGAGATGGTAAGCGAAACTCTTATATTTCTCCCTTAAAAACCTGCTTCGCTTGAAGAACAATTTTTTATTGGGTTTAAAGTAATTTTATTACACACAGACGTTTAGAAAACCACTTTTCATTCTTAAATCTCAGCTTTAGATTTTTGGAAATGATATATGAAATATGCTCAATTCGGACTGGTCTAGAGGACGCACAAAACAAAATTTTCTTAAGGTTGATCATGTTGTCATCCTTATAATTATGCAATGGATAATATAAAGATAGCTCTTAAATTACTAGTGAAAAAAATGGAAATGATTTAGCTTAAACTCTTTTTTTTTGGTAAAGGCTCGATATGAGAATGAATTAATTGAAAGCAAAGTTTTCTTCTTCTGCCAGACCTATTACTTTGGGACTTGAAAACGGAAAGAAGGAGTAATTTTCTTTTTAGGAGTAACTCGATATCAGGAAGTTTATCGAAGTTTTCTGTCACAAAATTTAAAACAGCTGCAAAATATGTACTTTTATTTTCACCATAACAACCGAGACAATCAAAATATTAATTTTTAATTTCATTAATTATGACTAGGGATGCGATTTCCATGCAAATGCATGTTTTTTGTCAATAGTCTAAGATCAATGTCGACCAATTATCTTTCCGAATCATTAAATTTGCGTTACAATTTCATCGATTTGTTATTGCATATTGTTGAATATTTTGGTTTAAATGCATATTTTTGCATATTTTTGGCTTAAATGCACATTTTTGCATATTTTAACATTTTTGAGCGTCATATTTTTTAAATTTCCATATTATAAGAAGAAAAATCTTAAAAAGTTTCAAAATTGTAAAAAAAATTTTCCAAAATAAAAATTTTTCAATAAATAAATTTTTTGGAGATTTCGACAAAAGATCTTTAAATTTTTAACCGATATAGCACCTGACAAGGTTAAGCAGACAGAGGTTTACTTTTGATGATAGAAAATAGAATTTATTTGATTATGCAAACAAAAATTTAAAGTATATTGTTATTTAAATTAAGTTTAATAAAATATTATACCTATGAATAACAATGGAATAAAAACAACAATAGATTTTTTCTTTTGTTTTGTTTTAAATAAAATTAAAAAACAAACGCTTTTTTAGTATTTTTAGTGCATATTTTTATTGTTTTAATGCATATTTTGGAGTTTTTAGTGCATATTTTCGATTTTTTAGTGCAAGAAAATCTCATCTCTAATTATGACATTAACATTTCTGTTCGATACTAATAATAGAAAAATTTAAAATAATAAGAATTTTTAATCCAAATTTTTGAATATTTTTAATTAGGCTTTAGTTCATCAAATTTAATTTTCATTAAATTATTTTTTATGAAGAAAGGAATTTTACAATATGAAAATTAATTAAAATTGTTATTGTAAATTTTTCATTCTTGACTGTTGCCGGGCTCGAACCCTGTCCGGTAGGTTACCCTGAAATGTTTCGATCGCAACCACTCGATGTCCTCAAAGGGATTTACCGTCTTACACTCGCAGCCATCGACGACTGCTGACGTCAATAGTCAAACATCAATCCTTAAACCAAATTGTATTTCAACCTTTGGTAGATCGAAATTTGCTTTTTTGAATGATTATCCATTTTAATTGCTTTAACATGTGTTTTCCTTAATTCTGTTTTTTCGTACTTTTGTCAAGAATTGTTCTTGAGGTCCAAAGTACATTTTTTGTTTTTTATATTTTTGTCTTTCTTTTTCTTGTTGACCTTTTTCAGCACAACTTGAAGGATTATAGGAAGAATTAATTTTTGGGAATATATAATTATATAAATAAGAATTTGGCAGGGACCGTAACGGTTATAAGTGATATCGAATAAGTTTTTTAATAACTGTTATTTTGTGGCTAAAATGAAAAAATCCTTCTTAAAAAGTTATTTTTCGACGTAAAAATAAAAGGTCGGATGAAACTCTTAAAAAAGAGTTTTATTTAGCCATCAGAAAATAAAACTCATTTGAGGAGTTTTATTTTTTCCGTCAGAAAATAAAACTCATTTGAGGAGTTTTATTTTTACAGTCAAAAAATAACATTCATTTTATGTACAAGGGTACAATTAGTTTGTCATTCCGTTTGAAATTTTTACAATGTCCGTCCAAGACGCCTTAAAGTATTTATCGTTACTTGAAATGCAAAACAACGTAACTAACATTTAGAATTTTTTTTCCAATGCCATAAACAAGCATATCAAAATAACAAATTCGCGAATTGAGTCCCAATATATTTACTGGTATTAAAAATTAGACCTTTACATAGATATTTTTGTACTAAGAATTTATAGCTTTGATTTGGTAAAATTTTATGTTAGTAACGCTTTTTTGTATTTCAACTGAAGATATGTATCTTTACGAATAGCGGAGTTTATTTAATATTAATTGTTATCGTTCTTTGCATAAAGAATATTTTTTTAAATCAGTTTCTTAATTCTGGTGTATACTGCCTAAGGGTATTGAAGATTCGTCAATGCCAAATATAGCACTCTGATTAAGGTTCAAACGTAGCCAAATAGCTCCAAATTTTTAGAAAAACTAGAACGGCGGGAGAAAGTTTTACTTAAAAATCCAACATTTCTTGCAGCTATATATCTCGATTCGCGGCTTAACTGCATTATATCGAAGGAGCCTTTAAAGTTAATGTGTGCTCGAAGCCACCTTAAAGAAGTAATCAATCCGATGATCAACCTTCAACAAGTAATGAAGCGCTGCAATCTTCGCCAAATGTTTGCGATACATCACAATCCAACACATCGCTTTTGGGACAGTATTTGAACTCCCTAAACGTAGATAGGAAACTGGAAAGCAATGAAAATAATGATGATGATGAAAACCGAAAAGCTTTTTATGAAATAAATAATTTTTCACCTAGGCCCTTATCGATTGATAAACCACTTTTCGAGTTCTGGGAGGCAAAAAAATACATTATCCATATTTGTGTGTGTGGAAAAAATTATGTTCGTTAAACTAAACATATAATAAACTAATTTCTAGACGTTTTACATGAAAATAAACAAAATAATATCAAAAAAATAAAAATATGAGTTTTATTTTCTGACGAAAAAAGTAAAACTCCTCAAGTGAGTTTTATTTTCTGACGGAAAAAATAAAAATCCTCAAATGAGTTTTATTTTTGACGGAAAAATAAAACTCATTTGAGGATTTTTATTTTTTCCGAGTTTTTAAGAGTTTTATTCCAACTTTTATTTTTTCGTTGAAAAATAAGTCTTAACTATGGAGTTTAGATCGTTTTCTCAAGATCACCAAAGATTCTTAATGAGCTCGTCAATACGAATCTGTTGGTATAGGACACTATAGGTGTTCCTTGACTCTAACATGGAGAGTTTTTGGGGTCACATTTTCAGAAATAACTGTTATTTACGGTCCCTGGAATTTGGTAGTCACATTGAAACCTTAGCTACATTTGAGATACAATATATATCTTAGGTTAAAACATGGATTTTCTCATCAGATAATGTGATTGCACATAACAATTTATTTCTCTCTAAATGCTTGTTCTTATAATTTATAAAATATAGTATTTAAAATACATGCCTATAAATACATTTTTAAAACTTCATTTAAATTTGGTTATAAAAACAGCTCACATATCTTTTGGCAAAACAATAAGAAATTATGTACATATGAATAACATTCATGACATAAACATTGTATATGCCATGAATTACTTTTAATGAATACAAAAAGAAAAAAATCATAAAAACCAAAAGTAAAGAAAAGCAATAAACCCAAATATTATGCCAAATTTTATATTTGTTTTCGCAAAAAAAGTCTATTATTTCCACACAAGAAGCCAAAATATTGACTTTATTCCTCAACATATCACACATGTAGAAGGCGGCAGCCACTAAGTAACAGTAACAACAATCGAATTTACACGAAATCTAAAATCGTAAGCAACAATTTGACATTATTTGCAATATTTTGTTAACCATTATTATCCATTCAATTTTAGACAACAACAACCATTTGCACTTAACGAGATAAAATCACACTTATACTTCACACACACAGCCACACACAGATATATCCTTGGATTTGTATTAAACACATGTGTTTGCAGGACTGCAAGCAATTACAGGCGAAAGCGAAATAAGAGAAAAATGAAATACTGTGGGAAATTATATCGAATTACACACATGCAAATAATTATACCCACACCACAATAGTGTAGTGGGTTTTTTGAATTTGTACTGAAGCTTGCAACAGTTATACCGATCGACTATGAAGCTTATATGATCGATTTAATGATGCGTTGTGCGCAAGGTACAGGTCGCAATTTTGGAGACAGTTTATTGAAATTTGGTACATAGGCTTTAATTGTCACAAGTCTAAAACTCCACTTAAGAGCTTTTTTTACGGAAATAATTAACTGACGGAAAAAAAAAAAAAAAAAATCTTTTATTGCTACGCTGAAAAATTAACATTCACTATGTGGCTGAGCAGGGCTGCCAGATATATTTGTGAGGAAATCGTAAATTTCCTGAGAAAAAATAAAAAAAATCGTCTTTCACGCTTCGAAAAATCGTAAAAAAAATCGGACACCTTAAAATTTAGTTTTGTCACAATTGTTGTTCGATTTTTATAAAGCAAAAAAACACCTTTCAATTGTGTAAAAGCTACTGGGAGTCCCATGAAGAGCGTCTTTGATCGTCGATGACCGCATTTTTTATTCGTAGAAGATTCCTTACACGGGAAAAACTGTAACACGAGTGTGATTCTTCCATAGCACAGCGAAAGACGCTTCTTAAATCGTTGTGGGAATCGCCAAAGACTTGGGTAAAGATTATCAAACGAGTCTTTCATATCAAGAATCGTATTAGACTCATGTAAATATTATCTTACAGTTCGTGATATGTTCGCCGTATATTTGTTGAAAATATGATATTATAGAGAGATAAACAAAGTGTAACATTGTTTTTCTTGTACTCTGAAAATAATCATTTATGTGTGGTTTATAGAACACGAATTTCCAAATTTGTTTTTGTTTTATATGTAAGTTAAACGGACGAGTTTTGCGCTCGTGTTCTATAAACCACACATTAAAGATTTTCTTTAGACTTGCATTTAACAGACGTACCTTAACAAAAGCGGCACGTGATTTCTAGTTTTTAAAATGTGTCATGCCAATAAAATTTGTATCAAGCATACCTAAATAGAGTGGCGTCAACGCTTTGCAATTGGAAAAACCGATTTTGACAGCTCGTTTAATAGTGAAGTGGGCCGCCATTGTTAATTAATAATGGCAATTTAGCTACTTTTTGGTCAATCTAGCATTTTTATCTCTATTTTTTTTTATAATTTGTGGGTTTTATTAAACGAGAAATATATCGTTACTGTTCGTGACACAACGTTGATGCTCTTGCTTAGGTGTGGCATATCAGCGTAAAATCTAAGCGAAAGAAAACGTTCTGCCTTCCGTGTCAGAAAATGTAATGTTTTGTTTAGACTTTGGACACTGAAAAAATCGTCACTTTCTAGAAAAAAATCAGCGAATCTGCACTTTGCTAATTTCGGAACCAAAAATCTTCAAAATGACGATAAATCGTCAAATGTGGCAGCCCTGTGGCTGAGATATTTTTTTAAGATCACCATAGATTCTGAAAGAGAACTTCAATATGAATCTATTAGTTGATAACAGAATAGGTATCCGTTGCCTCTAACATGAAGAGTTTTTAAGTTAAAATTTTCGGACAACTGCTGTTTAAGGTCCCTTATTTTTTTTATTTACTTTTTTCTCTCGTTTTTGTGTCCTTGATTTGGTTCTTTTAGAAATGAAATCTTTTTAATTTTATTAGTTAGTAATTAAGTGGAAGGCGCGTTGTGAACCCAACAATTAAATTCCACACCAAACTTTTTTTTTTTTTTTGATATTTATTTTCTCGACACAAACATACATACACTCACATTAAGTTGTATATAAGTGTAAGTGCGTATATGCGAACTTAAAAATATTTAGCGAAAATTCAACTTCATGACAAATAAAATTTCAACTACCAAGTGAAAAAAAGAAAAGCCAGAAGAAAAGTACAACTTGTTCTTGTCATTGTAATGTCTGCAAAGAAATAAGTAATAGAAGCTGTAGATTAGGAAAACGCCCTCACAGATGCACACACTCAATGTGACAGAGTGAGTTAATGTGCGGTTATATTATTTCTTTGTAGATTTTGATATGTTTAATTTTGTTATTTTGTTTTTGGTGACTTTTTTTCTCTTTGGGTTAAGTGTTCAGCTTAGTTGACAAGAAACCGCAACTTTTATCATTCACTTGACATACTGGCTTAAACGCCTCACTACCACTAGAAAGTTATACAACTTTGTGCATACTTGAAACAGAAAGCAAAACCAGCAATAAAAACCTTCCAGTTGGAAAAGTTTTTGGACAATAGTTTAATAACATATTGAGATAAATTGTGATATACCCAGTAAAAACTTCGCCTACTTTTTCAAAATGAAAAGCTTCTTTAACTCATTATTTGGTAGTTTTCTACTATAACTACATCTATAACAACTTCTATAACTAATTTTTTCTGGATGTATGCAGGTAAAAATAATTATGACTTACTTTTTAATGCGTTCATTTTGGGACATCCCTTGTAAAATTCATTGGTTCTTTCAGTAGAATTGTAAGTAGTGCTCTTATGTTTTTCTGATTACTCAACATATTATTTTGTAGGCGAAGTTTTTACTGGGTATTAATTTGAAATTTTTATATAAGGTTAGGCTTGAGTTCATCAAATTTAATTTTCATTCAATTATTTTACTGAAGGAAAGAATTTTACAACATGAAATTAATTATAATTTATTGATAATTTTTATTTTTATTTATTCTTGGCTGAGCTGGGGATCGAACTCGGGTTCCTTCAGTAAAATTATTTAATGAAAATAAAATTTGATGAACTCAAGGCTAACTAAATATCAACATTTTAAATTAAAAATCGACAGTTCAACTAAAAATCACAATTGTCAAAAAACTATAAAATCACAATTGTTCTAAAAATAGCTATGGCACAAGCTTGCTATGTTTATATTTGTTCTTCAAGTTGTACGAATAAAACGTTGACGATAGTGGACAAAAAACATTATAAACAAATGTAATCACAAATTTCAAAACAAAGTCTTGACAGAAGGAGTATGAGAAAATAGAAGAAAGGGAAGAAACATGTAAAGAAATTTTAAAATAATAATTCATTACAGTCACCAATACCATTGGTTAAATATAGATGTTTGACTGTTGGCTGTCAGGCACCGCAGTGGTGCAGAGGGTAGAACTGCAAAAATTCTGATAATGAAAATGTGGTTATTCCCGAAACGTAAATTTAACCCGAGTTCGAGCCCCAGCTCAGCCAAGAATAAAAATTATCAATAAATTTTAATTAATTTCATGTTGTAAAATTCTTTCCTTTACTAAAATAACTTAATGAAAATTAAATTTGATGAACTCAAGCCTAACTAGATCTCAAAACCTTAAAATAACATATTTATTTTAAAAGATTTTGTTATGCGTGCTTAATTCCCAGTTTTTATTCTTGATTTTTTTTTTTTTTTAATTTTTATTTAACCAATACAGCACAACAAGAACTAGTCTTATCTAATAGTACTGGGGAGATAGTGGCACAATATGGTTTTGTTGTTAAAAAAAAAGAAAATAAAGTAAAATCACTTAATGCTAATTTAAATTAGATAAAATTGAAAAATATTTAACGATATTAAAAATTAATTAATAAAAATAATATTACAAACATCAAATAAATATAAGTTAAAACATTATGTATGTAAAACCTATATATAGTTTGCGGTTAAACAATTTTTGTTATCCTAAACGATTAAATATTGCAGTTTTAAAATGCTTTGCATTGCTTATGGTTTGAATATTAGGGGGAAGTTGGCTCCAAAGATTGATACCAGTGAAGAGAAAATTTCTTTTCGATATATCTTTTCTAATGCGAAAATTATTTACTTTGTTTCCTCGGTCAGACCTTGAAAAGATTATTCTATTTGATAGGTATTCAGGCTGTTTAGTGTAAATCACTTTATGAAAAAATAATAATGTTCGAAGCTTTAACAGGCTGTCAAATGGTATATTACATATTTGTCTTGAGTACTGTGAGATTCTGCTTCGCCTACTGCGGCAATACACATATCTGGCAATATTATTGTACGTTACATTAAGCCTTTTCATACTTAATGTATCACAGTTAGCGAATAGTTCACAACCGTACAAGAGCGTTGGCAATAAATATGTTTTAGCAAGTAACATTCGAATATCAAAAGGTGTGTAATGTTGCGACATCCAAAGGTTTCTTAACATCGCATATGTTTTACCACATATAACATTTATGTGATTAGACCAGTCTAATTTCTTGTTGAATATTACCCCTAAATTTTTGGCAGTTTCATCTATTTTGATTATAGATTATCCGATCAGAATTGGTGGTAAAATAGTTTGCAACGATTCGGTTTTTCCAGTCATCACAGCTTTTGATTTTTTTGCATTTATGGAGAGACCATTGGCTGAAACCCATTCTTTAACATTATCTAGGTCATTATTGATCTGGTTAATGCAATTATAAATAGTAGACGGTTCACAACTTATAAAAAGTTGTACATCATCTGCATACAAATGTATTCAACAAAAACTGAGTCGAGAAGGTAAGTCGTTAGAATATAATACATATAATAGCGGACCAAGTATGGAACCCTTTCGTACACCTCTCGGAGTTGAGCAACTGTAAGACTCATCAGTCCCATGGAACACAGATTGGCTTCTGTCACACAGATATGAATAAATCATCTTTACTGCGGTTGCTGAAAAAAAGAACATGTGCCTAAGTTTTTGACAAAGAATTAAATGGTCCACTGTATCAAATGCTTTAGAATGATCAAGCAAAATTAAAAATGATACCATACTGTTATCTACGTTTGCTCTAAGCTCCTCTGAGACTTCGATTAAGGCAGAAATGCAACTGTGTTTAGGTCTGAAACCAGATTGCTTGTCGGTAAGCAGAGAATTTTCATGCAAAAAGTGGTTCATTTGAGTATGGATTAAACGTTCGAAGACTTTAGATAAAAAGGGTAATATAGCTATCGGTCGATATGTGTTATCATCTTTTGGTATAGGAATAATGTTTGCGTGTTTCCACGCTGATGGAAAAGTAGAAGTTGTTACAATATTGTTGAAAAGATGTGTTATATGTAAAAGAGTATAAGTAATTATTAACTTTATGAACTTCGGGTGGATTCCATCGTATCCCACAGAATGGGATTTAATACTCAAAATAGAAACTAGGACGTCTTTTTGTGTGAAATGAATGAAATTAAAGCTCAGTGTACCATTGGAATTATGATCACTGACATTCATGGTATTAGTAGAATTGTCATAAAAGTTAGGATCCACTTCTGGCATTGGAATATTGGTAAATTCATAATTCAGTTTGTTAATATCGATTGTATTATCATTTTTAGCATTACCATTAACAATTCCCATATTCCGAATTTCCCTCCACTTCTTCTTCGAGCAAACAGCCGATTCGAACTTTTCTTTATAAAATATTGATTTTGAAGATCTAATTTTTGAATTTACTCTTCTTCTAGCGTCCTTAAAAGCATTATGAAGCTCAGTAGTTTTAAAACGCTTCCATCTCTCATAGGCTATGTTTCTTTCTGTGATCAGGGTTTTAATCTCATAAGAAAACCATGGTTTACCATTACGTATTTTACTTGTTTTTATTGGAACGTATTTTTCATATAAATAAAGAATATTATTCTGCAAGAAGCTTAATTGCTCATCTACGGTTGGCATAAAGAAGATTTGGTTCCAAGAAATGGTCGACAATTCAGTTTCCAATGATTGAAAATCTATGTTCTTAAAGTCTCTAAACGTTATCTCCCGTGTCTGTTCTCGAGATTTTATGTTATAGTCATAAGACAAAAAGATCCTGTCATGTTTAGAGAACATGGACGCGGAGAGCTGATCAAAGAGCAATAGTTTTGAAAGGTTATTAATGAAATAAAGGTAAGAGTACTTGAAGTCCGTATAAAGTGGGTTGCCAAAGAACAATTAACTAGCATCAAGCCAATGGCATTCATTTCCATCATCAAATTTTGGTCAGCTAATATATTTTCGTTGAAATCTCCAGTAATAATAACGTCAGTATAGCCAAGAGTAAGCGTTGTCTGCTTGCTCAATAGTGGGTTAAAATCTGTATCTTTATAAGGTTTATAAATGGAGCCAATTAAAAGATTCTGGTTATTGTTATTTAAAATTTCGAGAAACAGATACTCGATTTTCTCATCTGAAAGAGACTTACATTTAAGTTTACAGTTTATTGATGATTTTGCATAGATAGCTGCACCTCCACCATTTGAGGACCTGTCGGCTCGGAAAAGACGAAAACCATTTAACCCATAAATACTATCTTGGATTTTTGAATTAAACCAAGATTCTGAAATACACAAAATGTCAACACCAGATTCTTCAAAAATATATCGAAATTCATCCATTTTGTTGTTCAAACTTTGAGCATTAATATGACAAATATTGAGACCAGAAGTTCTTCTGCAAAGAATACTGGTCATAGTGTATAAATTTTCTTTGGAGCCACCCATCCTATCATCACATTGTAAAACCATTATAACAAACAAAGTTCCTACAAGCAAAGCAAGCACTTATATCAATATTGGTATTCTTAACAAGTATATATAAACTGAAAGAGAAAATATTACATCTTAAAAGATTTTTGAAATGATTAAGAAAATTAGCTATATGGCGTTTGAAATTGTATACTAGGGCCGGAAATTTGCAATATAGTGTAGTGGCAATTTGATTTTCAAAAATTTTTTTGGAAATATAGATAAGTACAATATAGCAATAATTAAAAAGGTTATAAACTTTCATGAAATGTATTATCATTTTTACTGTATCTGCTTTCACCATCAGAGTGTTGAATAGGAAATAACTCTTTTAGAATATTAGTTTCATTAATGCATATCGGTTCATCATTTCCAAGCTGTCGTATGTATACTAGGCCTCGGTTTGTAAAAGCAGCTGGTATTAAACCATCTTTTTTTAATCGATGAGCTTGCAGAAATATATTGTGGTTATCGGGGGTAAGGAGCCGGGAGTCTATTCCACATACGGTTAGTGCGACCAAGAAACGAATTTTCCCTGTAATGCGTTGTCCGATGCATTGGACAGTCTACAACAAACGGATGTGATCTGCTGGAAAGGCGAGTACTACGGGCATGCACCCGCGTCTCAGGGATGAGTTCACCAATCCCAGCTGAACATCGTCCGTGGTAATATCGATAGAAAAATGCCACACAACCCACATTCCGACGATGCTCCAAAGAGTCAATAGAGCTGGATACCCTACTGTCATTGATAAGCTTGAACGCACTCCTTTGCACCCGATCCAGAAGCTTCAAGACAGACCTTGAAGCACCTGCCCAGATATGGGAGTTGTAACCCATTTTCGGTCGGATATAGGCGGTATAAATAGTGAAGAGATCAGACGGAGTGAAGTAGTTCTTGCACCGTTTAAAGAAACCAAGACACTTAAATGCTTCTTTCGACACTTGAAAGACATGTTGGTTCCAACGAATTACGGATATATTGGTGAAACCATAACTAATTAGGAGGGATTTAGTTCACTTAATACTCAAGTCAAATTAATTGATATTGCAAAATTTAAAATTAACAATGTGGAAGGAAGAATAGCCCGACAAATTAAAAAAAATAAATCCAAACGTTCTACAAAAAAAAAAAAAAAATTATGGAAAATAAAAAATAAAATAAATTTCAAATATTTTTGAACTGATCTGGAATCAAAGTGGGATCTGCAAACAAAGTTTTCCAAAATGCATTGGCATTCTTCAAGTACATGACAAAGTTTAACTTTTAATCAAACAGTACTTATTTATTTAAACAAACAAAATTTAAAATAAATTATTTATGTTTTTATAGATATTTGAATAACAATAGATTGAATTTTATATATTTTTGTTTTTAGTAAAATTAAAAAAACGATTTTTTATGGAATTTTTTAAGTTTTTAGTGCATATTTTCTAATTTTTTAGTGCATATATTGGATTTTTAGTGCATATTTTATGCGCATATTTTCGATTTTTTAGTGCATAAAAATCTCATCCCTACTTATAAGCAACAGTTCTACTTGTAACAATATCAAAGTTTAAACCAGTGTTCGAAAATAAACAGTACATTATTTAACGTTCGGCTCACACACCCAGGAACTATATCTATTTTTTTTAGTGATTTTGTAGACATACACAACCCTTAATACCGTTCGTAACTATTTTCAAGAAAGAACCGAACATTTTATAATGTTTCGGTTCTTCGTTAAAAAACAGAACAATTGTAGTGATACTGTAGACAAACATTATATTTGAATGTTCTATAAGGTTTTTTTCGTGTGTGTATTTTGTTTTTTTTTTTAAATGTTTTTTTTACCAGCCAAAAGGGACGAACATTAACGAGCAGAACCGAACACATTGAAGTTTGTGGGTTTTCAAAAAAAACCGAACGGCATTAAATGTTCACATCTTTTGTTGAGTTTGATAAAAACAGTAATATTTTTGTGTTCTAAAGATGACTAACAGGGAAAAGTTATTTTTTTTAATGATTTTCTACGTAAACACTATTATCGTTTGTGTTTTCCACAAATCTACCGAACCGAACATTAAAAAACGATATTTAGTGTTTATTTTCGAACACTGGTTTAAACAAAAACATCAACAATAATCAGTGAGTTTATCTCATCTTACATTCCCCACTACAATTGATTGGAATTCTCCCAACATTAATTGTAGTTGTAGGTTAAGAAAAACAAAATGAAAACAAAAAACAAATTTCAAATGCAAGCGTTTTTATCAAGAATAAAAATTGGGAATTAAGCACGAATAACAAAATCTTTTAAAATTAAAATGTTGTATTCCAAAAAATTATTTTGATAATAACATATCGAGCCCTAACAGCGAAAATAATGTAAGCGACATGATTTTCAATTTTAGTTTTTTTTAATAAATGACTTTATTGGCAATACTTGCATCATCTCCTAAAATATAATTAATTGTCACATAATGTACCGTTACGATTTTATAGCAAAAACAATTTTAGTGTAAGCGACAAATGTCATACAAAATTTATATGAAATAAAACAGAAAAGCTCTCTCCTGTAAAATTTGATTTTTGGCGCTTACATTATTTTCGCGGTTAGGGAGCGATATGTACCTATTAAGTTTATAAAATGTCAGGGACTTAAATATATGACGTTTGCAACGAGTTGGGTCCAGAATTAAGTATCATCTAAAGTGTATATTTTTACAGATTTTTTGCTATTTTCTGAAACAAAACTATAATTTTTCTGATAATTTCAATTAATACTCCTTCAAACGTTAATTTCCTATTGACCTTTCTTAGTAAACATTTTAAACGCATATGTATAAGTGTTTGTATTTGTATCGTATTGTATGAAAAATTATTGTCATTTCTTAAATTGCCAAAAATAAACCAAAAAGAAAAAAATAAGTATTAAGAGTCTGTATTTATTTTATTTGTATATATACATATACATAAAAGTACATATATTTGTGCAGTAATAAATATATAAACATATGTAGTTTACAACAAAAACTACACAGACAAAATGTATTTATATACAAACAAATTTCTAACTACAAATTATATGTACAGTGATTAAGAAATTGTATGGTACATGCAGAGATAAACCTATTTAGTTATTACGTATGAGCATAAGCTAATTTGTTTTAGTAATTGTTGGGGAGTTTGGATAATTTCAAAAACAAAATTTTTATAAGCCATCAAAAAAAATTGATAAACTAATGGTAATTTATTAATGGAGTTAGTTTGTAAATTTTTTTACATTATGTTTAGAAATTTTGCATATCCCCCTATAACTCAACATCTTAAGATAACACATTTTCAATTAATTCACAAAGATGTACATATAATATAAAAAATTAAAAGTTTCTAATGCGATTAAAAAGAAACCAAATTAACTTTATTTATTTATTTTTTAGCGCATTTTTCAAAGCTGATTTTTTAAAAAGGTTTGCAACATTTAATTTATTTATTTAAAACTTGGATTCGTATTCTCATTAAGTCCTTTCATTTTTTTCCTTATAAAAGGCAAGAACTTTGGGTGTTTCACCATGTTGGATCTAGAATAACGTCACACAGCTAACCATGTATTGTCACCCAAATTGAAAGTGTATTGGATTTAGAGTGACGTCACTTAATATTTCGAGCTATTTTTGTCAACCTATTCATTTGAAAGGAGTGCATTGAAAATAACTAGTTCGCCATTTTGCGTGTGCCGCCATGTTGGACTTGCATTGACGTCACGCAGTTAACCATGTATTGACATCTATACTGAACGTGTTTACATAATTTCAGCTCAATCGGTTGAGTATATCTGCTACAATATTGAGTTGCAAGATTAAATTGGACCAAACAAGCATACATTGCTTGTTAAATAAAAGTTTTTAAAACTCCACCGTTTCTTACGAAGTTGAGCCTGGCATCCAAATCTAATAACCATACGAGTTATACGAAGTATAATTGTTGTACAGTATTTAGTAACCCGTTCAATCTTTGTTTATTTTATACTATACAACAACATTTTATTTTATGGAGTTTAAATTTCGGCTTATGTCAAAAATATTATAAACATATAAATATACAAATGTATGTTCATAGTGTACAGCAGAACGACTAAAAACAAACCCTTTTCTAGTCAATTTGGAAATATCTGCCAAGAAGACTTACAGCCGTATTCATAATGAAAATTTGGCATGAAGTTAGCACAAAGTTTATTTAAAATACACGTACCAAACTCTGGCTAACTATTTGCCAAACTCCTGCTAACGAGCTGCCAAACGTTTGCCAACTTGTGAAAAACAGCTGTTTAATGTCAAACATTGTTTATAAATTAAAGAAAAATCAAAAATTTTGTGCGCGAAAAATAAATAATGGAAACGCTTGACACTTTAGATAATTTAAAATATTTAAAAGCCTGTTGTCGAAATAAAAAATTTTACAAAAAAAGGAGAAATCCATATTTGCAATACAGCGAAGAGGAATTTCGTATAAAATATAGATTTTCAAAAGAAAATACAAAAAAGTTGATCAAACTTGTGGAGGCTGATCTAATAGGTAAAGGAAAAAGGAATGGCGGTTGCATTCCACCATACATACAAGTGCTGGCAGCATTAAGGTGTTGGGGCCGCAACCAGGTGCAAGACGATTGTGCAGAGTACCATGGTTTTTCCCAACCCACGATGAGTAGAATTTGTGCAAAGGTTGCACAGGCGTTTGCCAAAAAGGCCAAATCTGTTATTAAAATGGCAACATTAGCTGAGGAACAAATCGTCGAAATTGATAAATTTAAACAAATCGCTGGATTTAAAAACGTAATTGGGGCTATTGACTGCACCCACATTCGAATCCAAGCTGTTGGTGGCGATGATGCCCAATTGTTTGTAAACCGAAAGGGATATGTTAACTTCTCTCTTAACGTACAGGTATGTTTATGCGTAAAATGACTTAAACGAAATATATTGGTTTTTAACATTTCCAGGTTGTTTGTGATGCCTCGTTAAAAATTACCGACATTGTTGCCTGCTGGAGAGGAAGCTCACACGACTCCAGAATATTTAACGAGAGCAAAATAAAAGAAAGATTTGAGAAAGGTGATTTTGTGGGTCGATTACTAGGGGACGGTGGATACAAGTGAACCAACTATTTATTTACGCCCGTACAGAACCCGAAAAATTCACAAGAAGAAATGTATAACAAAGTGCACATAAAAACGAGAAATGTTGTAGAAAGAGTTTTCGGTGTATGAAAGAGCAGATTTCGTATCCTTTTGGAAAAAATGCGAATTTCCAAAAGTAATGGAAAAGTTTTAATTGTGGCTCTAGCTGTTCTTCATAACTTATCTATTATTTATGAAGATCAAACTTTTGGTAAGATTAAAATATATATTTAGTTATAAAATAGAATGACAATTGTTTTTATGTTTAAATTTTTGCAGATGGAAATGATGTTGAAAGTCCTGGTTCAGGAAGTGAAGCTTTCCAGGGTAACACCGAAGATGAAAACATTTCTCGTGATATATACATTCAGCAAAATTTCTAAATTTTCATAATGAATTTGATTTTTTAACAAACTATTCAACAAATTCTTCACAATGTACATTTGTTATATTTTTAAGTATGTGTGTTGGAATTGTTTCGCAACAGCTTTTTTCTTTGTATTTAATGTTAAGCCTTCACTACCATCATTAACTTTTTGGTATCTTTTTTTTAAGTTATTTTTCATAGACAGTTTATCAACCGTATATTCCATAATCTTCATCTTTTTATAAATAACATTTTTTTTCCGTTTTTATTAAAAAAAGCAATCGTTTTGTTTTATAAAAAATAACACAAAAAAGTTCAGAAAATAAATAATTCAACATTTTTAATTTTTCGAATTTATTCTATGAGCTAAATTTCAGTTATGTATTTTATAAAGCTTTTTTGTAATAGTTCTATTCCTTAAATTTTTCAGAAATGACTTTATACACTACCAGACTATTATATTGTATTTTCTTGTTACATTTTACCTTAGCTTTCCTTTGGAAAGCAATGAGGTATATTTTATGTACAGAAAAATTTACAATTATTAGACACCAGCAGAATGTAATGCATTTTCTGGCCCGCTACGGCCTTCGTCAGCATTCTTTGTGTCTCACTGGTGTCTAATAATTGTAAATTTTTCTGTACATAAAATATACCTCATTGCTTTCCAAAGGAAAGCTAAGGTAAAATGTAACAAGAAAATACAATATAATAGTCTGGTAGTGTATAAAGTCATTTCTGAAAAATTTAAGGAATAGAACTATTACAAAAAAGCTTTATAAAATACATAACTGAAATTTAGCTCATAGAATAAATTCGTAAAATTAAAAATGTTGAATATAATATAAATAAACCTTCGGAAGGAAATAATTCCCAGTTTCTAATTGTTGAAAATAAATAATAAATTTTTTTTTTTCATTAAAATATAAAACTAAATTTAAATCACAATTTATTTTATAGAAGAGAAAAACACAAAAATAATATACAAAAATAAATTAAAACTGTATAACAAAACAAAAAAAAAAACACATTTAATTAAAATGAATACTAAATTAAGTAAAAAATCCACTTGTCTTTAATTTTTCAACTTCTAATTTAATTTTTTCAAGTTTTAAAATATGTTCCTCGTTTTCCTGGATTTCTAATTTTTCGATTCTTCTTTTTTGTATATTGTGGTTTTCTTCCATATATTTTATTTCTAATTCTTTTTGTTTAATACTTATGTCTAATAGTTTAATTCTCTTTTCATTTTCAAATTCGCTTTGACACTTATTGTTTTTTTTTCTTTTAAATTCTATTGGGTTCTTAATTGGAGTATCTTCTTCAGCATTTAAGACTTCATAATCCGTTTTATCCGGTGAATTTGTTTCGATTTTCGACGAGTTGCTGTCATAAATATTGCTATCGATTTCAAAATGTTTTGGTAATCGGCAAACCAACTCCTCCTCAACGGTGTTTAATGGTACAGGTGCTGGACCACCACCTGTCTGCTTTCTTTGTCTGACATATGCAGAGTTTTTTGTTTTCGCAATGGACTTGGTTTTGCGCCACTGGTTCTGAATTTGTTCCAATGTTCTGTTGTGCTTTGAAACTGTATTAAATAAATTGTGAACACTATTCAATGCCTCCTTCTTCTTTTTATTGGTATTAGTGTCGATTTTTGCATTTTCTAAAATTTCTAATTTTTCCAATATTAGGTTTGATAGTAAATCCTGAAAAATATATGGTTATATTAATGTTTTCCTATATTACCAATTACTGTTTTACTTACTTTTTCATCCTGATCCCAATTTACAGATCTTTTCACTTGCTTTTCCATTTTATTAAAAATTAAATTGTCTTTTACTTTTAATTTTAAAAACTTTTTTAAATGTTTTATATAAAAAAAAAGGAAATGTCAAAACCAGCGGTGATTAATGCAAAACGTGTTGTAATTTTGAGTAATATAATATGGCATCATTAAAATTCAGAGTTGATTTATTAGAAGTTGGCAGATGGAGAAAAGTTCGTTATGAATTAGCTTTGTGCCAACAAGCTGCTAAGCTTAATCGGCATTCTAGTTAGCAGCTCGTTGGTCGTAGTGTACAAACTGTGGCTAACTTTTTGTTATGAATACGGCTGTTATATTTCAGATAGGGATTCTATAAATATATTTTTTTGATATCTAACAAAACAATAAAAAAATGTTTACTTATGTATCTACTAATTTAGTAGCTAGATTTCTTTTTATTTACATACATACAACAAACAAGAATCCATTACAGCTTTTTATTTTTATTTTGCATTAGATATTTGAGTTTTAGTTGATTTTTCCATCATCATCATCATCACAGTACCAAAACAGCGCCATTAGCAATGTTCTCATCGTACAGTCATAGTTGTTGCCGTTGTTATTATTATAATCATTATCACGGTAAGACCAACATCTATACTTGCCTTTTTACATATCCGTAATGTTATTCATAAATAAGTTTGTATATCTACCAAACCTAAAATACCATAAATGCATTCACCCTGCAAGTATTTGCTATCGCTTAAGTTCGAAAAAAGAGTCAAAATTCCATTTAAATGATTCTCAATCATACCAATTAAACTAGAGTTTGCTAAAACCCGTAAAAATGTGAAACCGCGGTTTCGGTTTTTATCATTTCGGTTTTGAAAATAATCAAGTAAAACTATATAAGTTTTTTATTTGTTTCAACCCTGCTTGGTGATTAAAAACTGATTAATCATTAGCACGCTTAAAAATCGACACAAAAATGACTCGCGCTTATGATTTAAAAGGGTTTAATTCGAAATTCAATAACTAAACCTATTAAAGAAGAGTCGAAAATGTCTTTAAACTAATAAAAAAACGAATCATATATGACCCTTTAAGAAGAGTCGCAGGTAGGGTACCATATTCTCCCGACAAAAAGATTATTTATTATCCGAAAATGAGCGCATATTCTGGTATTTTAATCGCGCTGAAGAGTCAAAACAGACTTCAATATGATTAAAAATTTCAAAAAATGCAAGCTGGGAGTTTATTAAAAAGAAACATTTGTTCTTCTTAGTACTAATTTTAAATTTAAAGAATTTTGAGATACAACCTTGCCATTGTTCCAGGCTATTATGTATAAAGTTTTTGTATATGAAGTGCGAGTAATATGTATAATTTGGAATTTCCTTTAGTATATACATATATACATTTCAATTAAAAGCTAAAACCGAGGTTTTTTGGTCGGTTTTCGGTTTCGGTTTTGTAGGCATTAAAACCGCGGTTTCGAGTTCGGTTAAAACCGATCAGCAATCCCTAAATTAAACAATCATAATTTTATGCACACTTCACCGTTTTAGTATCGTCTTTGGGATATAAATAAAAGCAATTCAGACGACTCTAAGGAAACTCTTCCCAAAGATTCTTTCAGGTGTCTTTGATCTGAAGTGTTGATGGAAAAATAATTTGTACACCCATTTTTCAACACGCAAAAAAATATAGTTTTAACAAACCCACCGGTGCACCCCAGTATAATTATGAAGTATTTTGTTTTTATTATAATGTTTGTAAAGGATGGTTAAATTTTAAGGTCCGATATTGATTTTGAATAAAACACAAATTATTTAGGAAACTATTGTTATTTCTTTTTATTATGATAATATTGGTATGGTTCAATTATGTATGGAACAAACTCTCGGCCCAATGGCTGCCGTGACCTCGGCGGCACACCTCCATCCGATGGTCCAAATTTTCGATGACGCTAAGGCATAATTGAGGTTCTATGCCGTTAGTGTACCGAATTATCTCAACCTTTAGCTCTTTAAGTGTTGCTGGCTTATCTACGTACGTACACGTTTTCTTTCAAATAACCCCAAAGAAAGAAATCCAACGGTGTCAAATCACATGATCTTAGCGGCCAATGGACATCGCCACCACGTGAGATAACATGGCCATTGAATTTGTCGCGCAAAAGAGCCATTGTTTCGCTGTGTGGTAAGTGGCATCGTCCTGTGGAAACCACATATCGCCCACATCCATATCTTCCATTTCGGGCCATAAAAAGTTCGTTATCATCTCACGATAGCGAACACCATTCACAGCAGTGATGGAAAATTGAAAAATGTAGTTGGTACTGACCACCAAGCAAAAAAGTACTTTTTTCAACATTACATACTTTTTTCAAATAATTTTTTTTGGAAAATAAATTTAAAAATAAAAAAATTATATATATATTTTTTCTTTGTTTTCTATTAAAATATACCAAAAAGCACACAGAAAAAATTTTGCACCAGTAAACGCATTAATCAAAAATAAAATCAGTTTAAATTAAAAATTTTATCAAGTGAATTAAGCGTTTAATCAAGTGAATTAAATTTTTAATTGATATTACTAATTTGTATACTGGTGCAAATTAATGTTATCAATTAAACGTTTAAACACTTGATTTACTTGATTAAAATTTTAATTAAAACTGATTTTATTTTTGATTAATGCGTTTACTGGTGCAAAATTTTTTTCTGTGCATATTTTTGATAAGAATACATTGTGTCTAGGCAATTTTGTCAAAAAGGCTGTGGAGTCGGAGTTGAGGTTTTGTACCAGAGTCGGAGTCAAAGTTCCCACAAAAAATTCGTAAATCCGACTCCAAAATTGTTCGGCATAAAAAATTTAGACAAATATTCTAATAATTTCCAAAATGAAAATACTTCGAAATTGACGATGTAAAATTTAAAATATTGGTTCGAAATTTTTACTGAATCCTTTTCTTGTTATATTTATTTAAACATTTAGAAGGAACTGCATTAAAAAAAAGAGTTTAAAGTCAAATAAGGACCAGTCTCATATACACTTAGCACTAAGGATAGATAAGGAGTCGGAGTTGGAATTTCAGCGGTTGGAGTCGGAGCTAGTATTTTTTGCATTACGACTCCACAGCCCTGGTTGTCAATGTTAAAAAAATATCAACGCTAAATTTCTAAACAAAGAAGCATAACAAGAAAAGAGACGGACCGGGGTACCGTTGTATTTTTGTACTGAATTTTCCATCACTGATTCACATTAACTTGACCGCATCATTTTGGAAAAACTACGGCCAGATGATGCCGCCAGCCCATAAACCGCACCAAACAGTCACTCTTTGGGGTGCATTGGCCCAAATTCGCCCAAATGCGGAAATTCAGCTACTTGACGAATCCACTGAGGTACAAATGTGCCTAATTACTGAAGATGATTTTCTTCGAAAATTTATCATCCACTGTTGCCATTTCTTGCCACCACTCTGACCATTGATGAAGTTTGGAATGGTCAAGAGGCTTTCGTTCTTGAGTCGATTCCACCTTGTAAGCGTGTAAATGCAAGTCTTTATGCATAATATTCATCAACGACGAGCGTGAGAGGTGAAATTGTTGGGCACGACGACGAGGTGAGGTGGACAACTCTTTTATCGCGAACAGCATCAATATTTTCTGCAGTACGAGCTATACGAGCATGTACTGGTGTTTTCACATCTCCTACAGACCCGGTTTGCTCGATTTTTCCGAATATACGCACATTTAGACGATTAATTTGACCGAAAAAATCAGGAAGTGTACGATATGCATTTTGCTTTGAACGCCCATTTTCATAATAAGCTTGAATAGCTTTAACGCGGTGCTCGATTGTGAAATGATATTCAGAAAAAAACTTGACTTTTAGGTGTGCTTCACATTCAACTCGGCCCGAAAAATTGAACAAAAAAATCAAATTTTGTTTTACGTGCCTATTTTCTGATTTTTATTCTTGATAAAAACACTGAAATTTATTGTTGGAGCATCATCAGGAAAAATTATCAAAAAAAATTACAAAAGCCAAATTTTTTAGCAAATAAAGCAGCAGAGTGAATGAGAATTGCAAACACTCAAAAGTCCTATTTGCAACGATATCAAAGCTTAAACAAAATACCATGAATAAACAGTGAGTTTATGTTTTCATACATTCCCCGCTACAATTGGTTGGAATTTCCCTACATAATTAATTGTGGTTGTGAGTAGGTTAAGAAAAGACAAAATAAAAACAAACACAACTTGCTTTATTGTTTTCGAAAAAAAAAATCTTCTAACAATCCTCCAGAAGTGTGGAAGGGGTAATATCCCATTATTATCTTCTCCTAAAAATTTTTGCAGGGTTTACAAAACTATTTTGTATGTGCATACGTATTTAGTTCGGGCTAGTATTTATGCATATTTTTAATGTCAGTAATATTCTCTTCTCATATTCCTTTCAGTCTATTTCCCAACTACCCAAACATTCATTTAATTTTTTTTTGGCAACAAGTTTTATTATGGAACTTATAAGTTATGACCCTAAAAAGAGAATCTATGCCAACATTTTTAAGATAATATAACTTTAATGTTATTCTTTTTATTCCTTCCAGTTTTTCGCTTGTTTTCGTTTCTCGTTTCACTTTATGGAGGGTGACATTGCATGTTTGACTATAAACTATAAAATTTACATTCGAATATTGTTAAAACGATTGTATATGAGTTGATAATCGTTTCAATAATTTGGTAATAAAAACCAATTTTAGCAATAAATTAAATTTGTATGTCTGCTAAGCGAATAAAAGTATTTGTTCCGTCAGGTGTGGAAACTCATATTAAAATCAACGTGAATTTTATGAATTATAACTAATTTCTTAATATACATATGTATATACATTATTATCATAATAATATTAGTATGTTCTATCTACATTATTTTTAGTACATATCTTGATATTTCGCGTCAGTAATTAATTGCTTATAGTCCGTTGTGCAATTAACAACCTATTGGTTGGTCCGTCGCCAACACAATTAACATTTGATTCGTGCCTTTGCCCATTAGAGTCATACTTACTTTAACTTAAACCTACCTTAAACTTATTCTTACCCAGAACTAAAACTTATAATCAATTAAATCAAAACGATTACTTAACTTCTCAATAAAAAATTTTATCATTTTGCGAAGCACTAATGGTAGATTTAAAAAAATAAGCGCACAATTATGCGCTACGCAATAAGACATACAGAAATGCAGTAAAGTAAGTGAAATAACTCTTAACAATTTTTATAAAAAATAAATAACATTTCAAGTGCTACGGCATTCCCTTACTACGAAGCAGGTTTGTAAGGGAGAATACTAAAAAATAACTGTAAAAAACATTCAGTGTGTGAAGCTGTTCGTTACATCCAACAATTTTTTTATGCGCTGAATAATGCGCTTTATGTGTCAAAAATGTATTGCTTCAAAGTGGGAACTCGCCATATAAAATTCATGTCTTCCGTAAGCGCAATGGTAAGCGAAACTCTTACATATCTCCCTTACAAACCTGCTTCGCTCGAAGCTCAATTTTTTATTGGGTTAGGTCATTAAGGTAAGTAGAAAGAGGTGAGCATTAAAACAAGATCAAGCACCCAATTAAAATAAAGCTAACAACATTTTGCTTTTTGTTTATGATTCCTGTATTAAAGCTACTCCACGAATAACTATAATTAAAGTCTTTATTATGAATAATATCCCCTATTTATGCTAAATATGCAACTATTAAACTTTATACGACAACAATTTAGTGAAGAGAGAAAAATGTAAACTATTGTGATAACAAGCTTTAAACTTCAAAAACAAGGAAGTGCAGTATTTTTTATTTTTTTTTATTTTAACAATAAATTAGGCATTTTGATAGATTAAACCGATATTAATACTTGATAAAAATAAATATAATACTCAATTATTCATTGCAAATTATACTAAAATATTTCAATTTCAAAATTATTGAAAAATTCCGCTATGAAAAAAACTGCCTTACGTTTTTAATCACCCCTATCGTGAATAAAAATTCTTTGGGAGTTTTTTCCCTTTTCCCATTTTTACAATTGAGTTAACATAGGAAAAATAGAAAAAGGGAAAAAAACTTCCAAGGAATTTTTATTCACGATAGGGGTGATTATGTTAGAGTTTAATTTGTTTGTATCTATCACTTTGGCTCATAAAACTTTAGATTTCATATTTGATATATCCACGCTAAGAAAAATCATGATTTATGCTTTTAATAAATTTTTTCGAACGATATCTTTTGCAATGTTATGAGAATTTCGTACCAAATATTGCTGCGAGTACATACATGCAAACATGAAGTAAAATTGGTTTGGTCTTTCTGTTTTTAGTTGACCATTCTATAAACATTATGTCGTAATAAAAGTTACAAATTTTTATAAGCCGCCTCAAGGAATAGTTCGTGCAATATTTGAAACTATACAAACCCTTTAAGCATCAATGGAAATGCGCTGATTTTGAACTCAAAATTGTATGATGTCAAAAAAGCCAGTCTTCCAATAAATTTTGTAATTCAATGCATGTGTACATTTATTATGACTGATAGATTCAATAATGATTTAGAGCTGAAAAATACACCAAAGAATGATTTTAAACTTGAAAAGTTTTTTGCAATTACCGAGATTTTAAAACAGCGCGATCTGAATCTGCTTTAATAAATAGCAAGTATGCTATTGAGCAAAATGCACATCTAAAATCCAAACTGAAAGTATTCGGCTTCTGGTAATACTCACCAAATGAGCAAATAAAGGCGAACGAATGACGGGTTAAAATATGTTTGTATGTGTGTATGGCAAATATTTGCAGCCTTACCAGCAAATAGAGATTTTATTTGTCTTATCTATAGAACATAAAGGAAGAATTAAATTTTATATGTGTTATAATTTCACAATAAAGTCAAATACTTACGTATGGGTCTGAATGTGTGGCCAAACATAGCTGCAGCTGACAGAGGAACATCTATACCTTCCTCCTGTAATATTACAAGAAGCTTTTCTAAACACTTTCTGGAAGGTGCTGTTTCAATGTACCAACTTTTTATCTTGTCACGCAAACTCAATTTGGCGCTTGGCAAATCTATCACTGATTCCAAAAAATCTTCTACAGGTTCTACAAAGTTTTCACAATTAACACTTACAGTTAAATTTATTTCATTTTCTATTTTAATACAAAATTTATTGTTTTTTCACTTGACGTTTATAATTTCTTTTACTCATAATGTTTAATTATTTTAAAAACACTTTTATTTATCTTTTAATTTATTATTTATTTATATATTTAATAAAACGTTTAATTTTTTTTCCGGCCGCTTATATTTTTAACACGTGTTAATGTAAATTAATAAAAACATTAAGAAGAAGCATGACCAATTACAAAGCTTAAATTTCTGAGGTTTAGTTGAGCCGCCGACATACTTTTTATATTGCTGCCGCCGAAATCGTCAGCTCTTAATTTTTAATAAACAAAAGAAATATAAAATATGAAAAATTGGATTTTGTATGTGCTGTTTAAAATTACAAAGATTAATGAACTGTATACTTATTATAGCACAATTAAAAAAATAGTCTATTAATAAAAACAATTATGCCGCCGACAAATAGCGCTTTGGCGGCTAATTAGAACTCTTATTTGTTGTGTATACATTTTTTTTCTTCAAAGCGAATAAAAAAAAACTGTAGACATTTTGTTGACATTGTCGCCAAGAAGTCACTAAAATAGTCGACAAAACTGGTGACTTGGAGACACTTGCACCCAGGTTTCCTTCAGGGATGTTATTGAGTATTTTTCCATTTTTTTACATATTTAGTTACGAATTTAGTTGACTTCTCTTTGAGATTTTAATTAAGTTTCATCTAAGTCTTTTTGAACACTACATTTTTAAATGAAATGGACAAACGTATGTGTGATATCATGAGTGAGATTCACACTGTTAACGAAAGGGTCTCATACTTAGAAACACAATGCACTGAAATAAAATTACTTAAAACTGAAATAAATACCTTAAAATCGCAAATAAGTCGTCAAGAAAATTTGTCAGTGTCATGTGATTTGCGAGTCAATGGTATACCATTTATAAAAAATGAAAACTTAAATGAAATTTTTAATTGTATTTGTAATGCTTTAAATATTTCCACGCCTGCTTACAAATCTATTTTTCGCCTTCAGAACAGGAATAATAAAGAAGTAAACTCTCCTGATGCTGTCATACTTGTAAAACGTTGTTCGCCCTATGACAAAAATTTTATATTAAAGTCATTAGCTTATTATAGGAAAACTTATAAAAGCCAGTTGAATCTTCAACATATTGGATTTAACTCACAGGAACATTATAATAAAAAAATTTACTTGAATGAAAATTTAACGTCATCTAACTTCAAAAGTTTGCACGCAGCAATAGATTAACGTAAAAAATCTCGGTTAACATCAGCTTTTTCTTTACGTGGACTAGTATATATCAAAATAAATCCATCTGATGAACCGCTACGTATTGAAGACTTAAGCGAACTTAATAAACTTTTCCCTCAACTAATGAAAACATATAAAACGAAATTCCAAATTGATGAAACCATGATGTCATATGCTTATCCTCTTTTACACTGCAAAAAATATTATGTTTATGGGTCATACATCCTAATTTTAAGTATTTACTATATTTTTTCTCATAAAAAAAATCAAACTAAAACTTATCTTATTAAATATTCAACCTTGTATCTAATTTTCCTAATTTCATCCATAATCTCATCAACTCAAAATATACATTTAGTGTTTCTTTGTTGTAAAAGCGTTGTCTCCTCTGTTATATATATTTATTATGTCGTATACAAATAGCTCTGGGTTGGGTTCTACAGTCAGTACGCGGAATCTGATTCAAATTCTTGCTAAGCAACGTAATGGTCTTAATATTTGCCATATAAATGCCCAAAGTTTACTTCCTAAAATCGATGAATTTCGTTATTTATTTGAGGAATCTAAGGTGGATATAGTGTGTATATCGGAAATGTGGTTCGATAGAGTTTTACCAGATAGTTTTGTTATCGCAAATGGATACAAAATACTTAGAAATGATAGAAAGGGCCATGCTGGTGGGGTTGCAATTTACATCAAAAACCATATACATTTTAGGGAATTAAAAAGATCTGAAGATAAAGCGGCTATTGAATATTTGTTTATTGAAATTATTGGTGGTTACAAAAAACTATTGTTGGGTTGCATTTATCGACCAAATCGTGAAACACATTATAACCTTTTCTTACGTGATTTGGAAATTATGGCTACTCAATACAATGATGTGATTATTGCAGGTGATTTTAACTGCAATTTACTGATGGATTCAAACTTAAAGGGTCAGTTGATGGCTATTGGCTTACAAATAGTAAACACGGAGTACCCTACACACTTCACGAACACTAGTAGAACACTTATAGACATTTTTATTTTGGGCAATATTTCAAATTTATTACTGTTCGATCAACTTACTGCGCCTTGTTTCTCAAAACATGACCTAATTTTTATGTCTTATGATATTGAATTGATGAAAACAGAAAGTCCCATTAGTTTTCGTGATTTTCGGAACATTGACTTTAATTTATTGGAGGAACAATTTAACACCACTAACTGGAGTTTAATATACAATATGGTATCTGCTGAAGAACAGCTACAATTTCTTAATAGTCATGTACTCCGCCTCTTCGATATTAGTGTTCCGTTGCGAATTTACCGTGGTGATAAAACTAAACAGTGTTGGTTTAATTCTTCCATCAAAAGCCAAATTAATGATCGGGATGTGCTATATTCACGTTGGAAAAGATTTAGAACACCTGAACTACATGAAGAATACCGTATAGCTCGTCGAAATGTCAATAAAAGCATAAGAGATGCAAAATCAAACTATTACGCTACCCGATTTAGAGCGGCTGTTGGCTCGAAAAATAAATGGCAAACGATTAAGGAAATTGGAATCGGAAATAAAAAACCTACTATTTGCAATATTGATGTCAACGAATTAAACGCTTCATTTATCAATATTCCCTCAACTGTATTAGTGAATCAAAATGCAACTACTAATCAAACTAATGAGTCCCGCCAACATCCACCTTTGCATCAATTTTAATTTTCATCTGTCCTTCCTATTGATGTATTATCAAGTTGCTTATCCGTGAAGTCCAATGCAGTCGGGTTTGACCAGATTCACCCAAAATTTCTAAAACTTCTTCTACCTCGGTTATTAGCGTACATCACCCACATTTTTAACACCATTTTTACCACAAGTCAATTTCCAATATGTTGGAAATATGCCAAGATCATTCCTGTTCAGAAAACCGGTACTGGGGCCTGATTCTGGCAGTCGTGATCGAGTATTTTCTCGATTCGAAAGCAATTTAATATCTAAATATTTCAGTCAATACTGAACAAATCGAGTTTATTTTTTCAGTATTGTAAAGCATTCGTTTGAGTTTCACAATGCTGAAAAAAATAATTTCGATTCGTTCAGTATCGACTGAAATAAAATTGCTTTCGAATCGAGAAAGTTCTCGATCACGACTGCCAGAATTAGGCCCCTGAATTTCGCCCTATCTCAATACTGCCATACTTATCTAAAGCATTTGAACGTCTGGTATATAGGCAAATGAATAACTACTTAACTGATAATCATCTCATTGATAAAAATCAATCTGGCTTTCGTCCTAAGCATAGCTGTATCACAGCGCTCGTAAATGTGTCCGAGGATATCAGACACAATCTTGATAATGGTTTTGTTACATTTTTGGTGCTCTTGGATCACTCTAAAGCATTCGATTCTGTTAATCATGGAATTCTTTGCAATAAACTCTACAACAAATTTTACTTTACTTCAACTGCAGTCTCGTTACTAGCCTCATATCTTACTAATCGTTTCCAATCTGTTTCTTTGGGTAATAAAATTTCCACTGCCCTACATGTGTCTAAAGGAGTGCCGCAGGGTTCTATTCTTGGCCCATTGTTGTTCACATTATACATTAATGATTTTCCCAGTCAACTTTCACACAGCAATATACATATATATGCAGATGATGTCCAAATTTACATAAGCTGTGAGAAAGGATTAATTCGTGAATGTACCGACAAGCTAAATGAGGATCTCAATAAAATATTTTTATGGGCATCTTCAAATGGACTTTATTTAAATCCTGGAAAATCGAAATGTTTAGTTATAACTCAAAGAAATCAAACCATCCCTATAGATATTCCAGTCACATTAGGTAACCAAAATATTGCATTTGTAGAATCAGCTAAGAATCTTGGAATTATTTTTAATAAATCGCTCACTTGGAACAATCAGATTAATTCTGTATCTGGAAAAATATTTATTATGCTTAGAACATTATATCCTACACAACATCTTACACCTTTAAACATTCGTGTGCTTCTCGCAAAAACTTTTATTATGCCGCAGTTACTATACGGTTGTGAAATTTTTGCTTATTCTGAAAGTAAGAGGATAGTATTAGTAGCGTATAATGCGATTCTTCGTTATGTATACCGTTTAAAGAGATATGATGGAACATCTGAGTACTCTAAGTCTTTGTACGGAGTTAACCTAGTGGACCTACTTAGGATAAGATCATTAATTCTACTCCACAAGGAAATATACACCAAAGAGCCAACTTACTTATTCGAACGCCTTCAATTTGCACGATCCAGCAGAGGAAATAATCTTATACAATTCCGATATCGAACCTTAATCTCTACTTGGCAATTTTTTATTAATACCATATGTCTGTGGAACTCATAACCCAACTACTTACAAATAACAGACAACGCTTTACTATTTAAAAACGAATTGTTTAAAAATTTTCAACAATCTTAATTATTGATTCTTTTTGATCTTATGTATGTTATTTGGTACTCAAATTATGGATAAATTTTTAATTATATTCTTATGCCTAATAATTAAAACTATTTTTTTGTTTTCATTTGTTCTATGTTTTATGTATATGTATATTATTTGTTTTTTGAGAAAATATTGTAACAACCGTCACGTGTTAATTGTATCGCTATAAGATCACATACTGTAATTTAAAAGATTTATATATTGTTGTATGTGATATCCGCATTAAATAAATAAATAAAAAATAAATAAAATAAATAAAGGTTTGTATTAAATTCAAAGTCATCAATTGCGACTTTTATTAGGGCAACAAACCTTGAAGTGATTTGTTTAACACACAAAGGGTATTCATTTCAATTTTTTTTTGGTTGGAAAAATGGAAAAAAGAAAAATTCCACTCTAATTGACGTGAACGGGTTTTTTTGAATTCAAAGTGTCAAAAAAAAATCTGTCAAATAATTCGTTGAAGTAATTGATATTTTTCAAGATGCCGAATAAAAGTGTTAAAAGTGAATTAATGTGAATTCGACTACAAAAAGTTACCTCAAAATGGCGATTGACTGCCAAAAAGTCGAGTATTTTATTAACTTCAGCTTCTGTCCATTTTTTTTACCCCTTTCTTTTTTAATTATTTTTTAATATATTTTGTCATTGAACACATTCTTAATATGAAGTTTTCTTTTTGAAAGATTAAATGAGAAAGAAGTTATCTTAGAAATGTTGTAACTATTTTTTTTTTGCTTTCTTAAAACTAAACATTTTTTGGTGAACTATTTTTGGTTATATTGCCAGGGTATCACACAAATTTTAGGAGCCTCAACCGCCAAGTCCTCGTTCGACCTAAACCTTCGTATAGGAAGGCGAGAGCTTCCAGAATTAGCTCCAGAGAATATTGGTCTCCACCAGTAATCTTCTGAGTTATTTCCTTGGTACTCCACCAGTAAAACGTCTGAGTTATATTTGGTTATCCACCAGTCACATTGAGTTATTAATGGTTCTCCACCAGACAAAACCTCAAATTGAGGTTAAAAACGATTGCACAAAATCAATGGTGACAGCCGCAGTTATCCGACGCCAAGCCATTACTCAATGCGGCGTGACACCGCAAAACGCACGAAAAGCAGACAAACTAGAACGACCTGATTGTCCTTTAAAAAAAAGGCAACGAGCGCGAGCTGCTTCTCCACTCAGAGCAGTTTTACGAGTGTGTTGTAACTATAAAAACTAATTTTTAAAATCAGAGTTGTACAATTCAAGAGTTTTTAAAAAGAGATGTAATTTTTCGTACTTTGTATTTAACATTAACAATTTTTAACGAATGACAACATCATTACGTTTGACGTTTATAGCGGAAAATTACATCTTTTTATCCTGATTTTTTCCACTTGGTTATAGTTTGATAAAAATCCCTGCAGATAACGAGACTAGTCCATTCATGCATGTAAAGAGCAGTCCATAAATGTGGTCCATTTAACATTACGATGTCCTAGGAGGGGACCATATAACGCAACCGAAGTAGTCCCTTAACTACTCCATGGAGTAATAAACTGAGTTCGTTTTAAAAGTACTCCATGTTACTACAGTATGGAGTACACTTAAGGGGTAGTTTAAGCATTTTTAATTTTTTACTAATCGCCTTTTATGGTGTGTATTGTAGTCTATTATTGCTATTATTAAATATATTTACTTGGTATTTTTAATTTTTTACCTTTTTTCCACAAATTTCACAAACTTTCACTTTCAAATAAACAATTAATAATGGACACCATCAGGGCTACCAATGTATAATACTGTACACTATAGAAAAGTATACATCATGCAGTTGTTGGCAGCACTGCATGTTAATTTTTTATAACACGGTCCATACTACAGTACATTGGACCATGTTGTAAGTAGTCCATTTAAGCCATAATGGACTACGTAGTCCAATATTATCTGTAGGGATGTAACTTTTGGTGGAATTTTTTTTCTTGTGGTTGTTGTAACAAAAATTACATTTTTCCACTTTTCCATTTCTCCAACAAACAAAAAAACTGAAATGAATAAACTTACAGAAAAAAAGAAAAATTGTCTCTAATCACCAAGTTCATACCAAATTCATAGAATCAAGCAAACAATTTGTTAATTTTACACCTATTACCAAAAAGATTATGAAGATTATTAAAATTGTTAAAATTTAAAATTGTGTATGTATTTTTTTTTTGAATAAATTATATTTAAATTTTAATTAAAAAAATTATCAAAAAAACTTTCCTTTTCAAACAATGTGTAAAATGATTTAATTAAATATAGCTCAGGGCCCTGTTTCTCAAAACTACAAGTTACAAATCTACAAGTAAAATATATTTGAAACAAAAACAAAACTTGTAAAATTATTGCTTTTTTAATATATTTTACTTGTAGATTTGTAACTTGTAGTTTTGAGAAACAGGTCCCATTTCTTGACAATTTCCACCAACAAATCTACAAGTTTAAATTATTTCATTTAAAACCAAAAATGTAATTTAGATATTTTCTTATTTAAATAATATTTTAATTCAAAATTTATTTTAAAACAACTAAAATGTTAACCCATTTCCGGCCGCTAAGCATAAAAGTAGTCCGATTTCAATGAAATTTGAGTTCTTCTCTAATTTGCGGTTCCTAAATTCAAATCCGTTCACAAAATTCAGCTAGCCCTACTGGGGCTGCCTGTGTTCGCAAGCGCGTTTCATAGGCTCCAGCTGATCGGAATAGCAGGAGACCAGAATTTTTGCGGAACATAGCACTTTTCCTGGCTAAGGCGTATACGACGAAATGGACTAGATTACCTCAACAAGAGTTCTCAGCACAGTAATTGACTGAAATACGATCACCATGCATAGTCCCAGTGGCTTCTTCGAATAATAATAATAAAAGCGTGGAATTTGTAGTTGCTGTAAGTCTAAGTCTGAGTTAAAATGCTCCATTTACAGCAAGTTTATTTGCAAAACTATTATTATTATACACTGAACTAATAAATACTTGTTTTTTTTTTAAATAAATGTAAAAAAATCAATAAAAAACCAAAGAAAATATACTATGGCCCAAATGGTCCCTTAACCTAAGATTCGTAAATTTATACTTTTCTTAGTCCTGTTTGAAGTCAGAACCTTGAATTTTTGTAAAAACCATTGTTTTATAAAAAGACCACGTGAGCTAAAAAACTAAAACAATATTTATCACCGTTTAAAAATTACAAAGGAAACAATTCAAAAATTGGACCAAATGCATGCCCATGGGCTTAACCTAACAGCAGGGTTAAGCTTGTCGCTTAAACTATAAGTAGTCTATTACCATTGGCAGTCTTTATGGAACCTTTGGTAAAACAAATTACATTATGTTAGTTCTAGCCATATAAAGCTAAATTTACTTATTTTAACCCATTAACGCCCATGAAGAAACTGCTAGTAAAATCTTAGTTTTATTGATATTTATTTCTTAAGTGTGTATAAAATAAAAGAAACTCATTAAAAAAAGTTTAAATTTATTGCTGGTTTTTGAGAAAAATGGGTGTCTCCACCTGGCGACAATGGGCGTTTTAGCTATGAAATTTACCAAACCAATTTCGCTCTACACACAGTATTTTTGTGCATAGTTCGCATCTCCATCGGGACTTGCTATTCTTTTAGGATTATGGATATAGTTTTAACGATCAGCATCTGCTACTACAGCAAAAATTTAACGTTTTCTAGAAAATTAAGGCTGCGAAGAGGCCCTAGTAATATTTCTTTACAGCGACAATTGGTCAATAGAAGTTGTATTACACTAGGTCACAAATAACAAACTTTTGTCTGTTATTTGTTTCTAGCATACTTTTTCTCATGGATTTGGACCTACTGAACACGAAAATGAATTTTAAAAATTTTTCTGTCGATTGGTTTGCGAGATACAAATTTTTTAATTTTTTTTTTTTAATTTTTGGAGGTACACTTACTATTTTGAGCATATCTTTAGTCTTCTTTGACCTATTTTATCCTACTACTACTCAAATTAAAGACAATTGAGCCGTCTACAACTTATTTTCAGAAAATTTTCAAATCGGGTTAGTAGTTTTGATGTTGGCGGCTTAAAAAGGTTAAAAAACTGGGTTTTTTTAGTAAAAATGTGGCTGAAAAATTCATATAAAAATTCATATAAAATATAAAACGCGATGTTAACAGCGATTTTAATTTTTTTACGTATAGCTGACACTTTTCCAAAGAAAATAAGCCCTTACTTAACAAAATCTGATGACAAATGGCCGACTTATTATTTTTTTGGTAAACGACCGAAATTCCTCTATTTCACGATTTTTTGATTTTCATTATTTGCACAGCTTACCTACCCAACGCAAACGAATAAATACATTTGAACTTAATTTAAAATAAACAAATTAGTCTTCGTATATTATTTTTTAATTTATTTACAGCAGTACATGCTCAATGTATCGCACAATTAGCTAAACTAACGAAATTAAACTAACTAATTCTGCTTTTTGAAGAGATGCACCAGGGCACACTGGATATGGCACATCATGCGAATGTGGTACTGGAAGCGCAAACGATCCCACTTGAGCGTAGTTCCATTTAAAAAATCTTCCTACCCCACTGTTTGTGGTGAGGCAAAAATAACAGTCTGTGGAATGGCATAGCGGCTTTTTCCACATCATTGGTGTATCGAATTTCATATGGCGGCTAAAATTAAAATAAATTACTATATTCGCTATGTATAATGTGTTTAAATAAAAATTCTTACCTTCCGCCAGCTGCCCAGTTGGTTAAGATTATATAGCAAAGATCACACAGCGACTTAGGTGTCCATGGTTCTGTGATATTTGGTGAAATACCAAAATAATTCAAATAGTGCAATTGTACTGCTGGAGTAAACTTGTGTGCGTGATTTTTTTTTATAAACTGGCCACAAACATTGCAGAAATTGTCTGGATCGTTCAAACACTCGAACACACGTAGTCTTTTACTCATTGTCTTCCTTGCGTTTTCTAAATATTAACTTCTTTACACTTTCACAGACAGTTTTGAAATGCAATTGATAACCGTGTCTCCTTATGTTTAAATATGTATGAGCATGTAGTGCTGTAAATAAATTAAAAAATAATATACGAAGACTAATTTGTTTATTTTAAATTAAGTTCAAATGTATTTATTCGTTTGCGTTGGGTAGGTAAGCTGTGCAAATAATGAAAATCAAAAAATCGTGAAATAGAGGAATTTCGGTCGTTTACCAAAAAAATAATAAGTCGGCCATTTGTCATCAGATTTTGTTAAGTAAGGGCTTATTTTCTTTGGAAAAGTGTCAGCTATACGTAAAAAAATTAAAATCGCTGTTAACATCGCGTTTTATATTTTATATGAATTTTTATATGAATTTTTCAGCCACATTTTTACTAAAAAAACCCAGTTTTTTAACCTTTTTAAGCCGCCAACATCAAAACTACTAACCCGATTTGAAAATTTTCTGAAAATAAGTTGTAGACGGCTCAATTGTCTTTAATTTGAGTAGTAGTAGGATAAAATAGGTCAAAGAAGACTAAAGATATGCTCAAAATAGTAAGTGTACCTCCAAAAATTAAAAAAAAAAAATTAAAAAATTTGTATCTCGCAAACCAATCGACAGAAAAATTTTTAAAATTCATTTTCGTGTTCAGTAGGTCCAAATCCATGAGAAAAAGTATGCTAGAACCAAATAACAAAATGGCTGTTGCCTAGTGTTATCAGCTCTATTTAACAAAACCTATAACCGCATAGCGATACTCATTGACAAATTTACAAGTCATGTAAAAATAAACCATCAACGCTTTATAATGAATTAGTCGAAACTTTGCGATCCCTGGTTGTACCCAGTAAAAACTTCACCTACAAAATAATGTGTTTAATAATCAGAAAAAACTAAAAGCACTATTTACAATTCTACTGAAAAAGCCGATGAAGTTTGCTAGGGATGTCCCAAAATGATTGCATTCAAATATAAGTCATTATTTTTTTACCCACATACGTCCAGAAAAAAGTTGTCATAGAAGATGTTACAGAAGTAGTTAAAGAAGAAAGCTACTACCCAGTAAAAAACGTGCTCCAAAAGGAGCAGGTTTTTTGTATGAATTCATACCTCAAATCGCTTCAAACTTGCTGATGGGATGCCTGATTTTTGTATGGGGTGTTCCCGGTTTGGAGGACTATTTTTTGCTGACAATAAGCGCTTCTTTTAACATGCAAACAAAGCGCTCCTAGAGTGCTTTTTTAAGGGCTAACTATATTAACATATTCATTAATGTTTTGCTTTTACTTGTTTATATGCCTTTTTTCAATCATTTTCGTAAACCATAATATATTTTTTTTTCGCTTAAAAACGGTCTTCGTTGTCAGCACTAAGATAGCAGCTTTTTTGTATGTTATATTCGTTATCATTTACTGCTTTATAAGAGCTCTCTAAATGAAGCGCTTGAGTATGCGCTTTTTCTCTGTAGTGCTTCAAAAAACCCAAATTTTTTTTACTGGGTAAATAATAAGTGTGTGGTGTTATAGGTGTTACTTCTGCCATGTGGCGTGCACAACTAAATGATCTTAAAGTCCCTATAACCCTCGGTTATAACAAGCTGTAGGGGTTCCAGCCAATAAATTAGGCGTTCGAAAGAACTGCCAAAAGCTTATGAGACACAAAATATAACTAAGGCAGCTAGTGCCGAATTGGTTGTATGTTTAAGTCTGTTCTATTAAAGTCAAATCAAAGGTTTATATACTGCTGATGAGAATACAGTTTAGTTTCTCTAACTTATTCTAGCTTATCATAATTATATATATATTTTACTCTTTCGGTACCATGTAGATATCTAAGGAATATCAATATAGTTGCATGTTAACCAATCACAATGAGTCTTATGTTCACTCAATAATAAGTAAGTCACTCAATGTTTGGTTAACATGCCTTCAACTACAAGTGATTGTTGTCATTCCAATCTAAGATAGAATTATGATTTTTTTTAGACACAGCTTAATTATTCCGGCACATCCTTCGGCATAAAATGTATGGGGAAAAACAAAATTTTCAGGGAAAAAACTATTCACTTTTTTCACGATAGGGGTGAGTATGTCTTATTAATTTCCTTCATCTACATCACTTATAAAAACGGCATCAGGTGGCACAACTAAAAAAGTTTTTTCAGCATCGACGTCATCGTTTTCCTTTTTGTACTTAACAGTCTCCTGAGGTCGCAAAAAATCATGTTGGCCTCCAAAAATATTGAGATAATTCACATTTCACATATTGAAAAATTTAAATAAAAATTTTTTTTTTTTTATTTGAAACGCCCATTGAACACATTCTTAATATGAAGTTTTCTTTTTGAAAGATTAAATGAGAAAGAAGTTATCTTAGAAATGTTGTAACTATTTTTTTTTTTGCTTTCTTAAAACTAAACATTTTTTGGTGAACTATTTTTGGTTATATTGCCAGGGTATCACACAAATTTTAGGAGCCTCAACCGCCAAGTCCTCGTTCGACCTAAACCTTCGTATAGGAAGGCGAGAGCTTCCAGAATTAGCTCCAGAGAATATTGGTCTCCACCAGTAATCTTCTGAGTTATTTCCTTGGTACTCCACCAGTAAAACGTCTGAGTTATATTTGGTTATCCACCAGTCACATTGAGTTATTAATGGTTCTCCACCAGACAAAACCTCAAATTGAGGTTAAAAACGATTGCACAAAATCAATGGTGACAGCCGCAGTTATCCGACGCCAAGCCATTACTCAATGCGGCGTGACACCGCAAAACGCACGAAAAGCAGACAAACTAGAACGACCTGATTGTCCTTTAAAAAAAAGGCAACGAGCGCGAGCTGCTTCTCCACTCAGAGCAGTTTTACGAGTGTGTTGTAACTATAAAAACTAATTTTTAAAATCAGAGTTGTACAATTCAAGAGTTTTTAAAAAGAGATGTAATTTTTCGTACTTTGTATTTAACATTAACAATTTTTAACGAATGACAACATCATTACGTTTGACGTTTATAGCGGAAAATTACATCTTTTTATCCTGATTTTTTCCACTTGGTTATAGTTTGATAAAAATCCCTGCAGATAACGAGACTAGTCCATTCATGCATGTAAAGAGCAGTCCATAAATGTGGTCCATTTAACATTACGATGTCCTAGGAGGGGACCATATAACGCAACCGAAGTAGTCCCTTAACTACTCCATGGAGTAATAAACTGAGTTCGTTTTAAAAGTACTCCATGTTACTACAGTATGGAGTACACTTAAGGGGTAGTTTAAGCATTTTTAATTTTTTACTAATCGCCTTTTATGGTGTGTATTGTAGTCTATTATTGCTATTATTAAATATATTTACTTGGTATTTTTAATTTTTTACCTTTTTTCCACAAATTTCACAAACTTTCACTTTCAAATAAACAATTAATAATGGACACCATCAGGGCTACCAATGTATAATACTGTACACTATAGAAAAGTATACATCATGCAGTTGTTGGCAGCACTGCATGTTAATTTTTTATAACACGGTCCATACTACAGTACATTGGACCATGTTGTAAGTAGTCCATTTAAGCCATAATGGACTACGTAGTCCAATATTATCTGTAGGGATGTAACTTTTGGTGGAATTTTTTTTCTTGTGGTTGTTGTAACAAAAATTACATTTTTCCACTTTTCCATTTCTCCAACAAACAAAAAAACTGAAATGAATAAACTTACAGAAAAAAAGAAAAATTGTCTCTAATCACCAAGTTCATACCAAATTCATAGAATCAAGCAAACAATTTGTTAATTTTACACCTATTACCAAAAAGATTATGAAGATTATTAAAATTGTTAAAATTTAAAATTGTGTATGTATTTTTTTTTTGAATAAATTATATTTAAATTTTAATTAAAAAAATTATCAAAAAAACTTTCCTTTTCAAACAATGTGTAAAATGATTTAATTAAATATAGCTCAGGGCCCTGTTTCTCAAAACTACAAGTTACAAATCTACAAGTAAAATATATTTGAAACAAAAACAAAACTTGTAAAATTATTGCTTTTTTAATATATTTTACTTGTAGATTTGTAACTTGTAGTTTTGAGAAACAGGTCCCATTTCTTGACAATTTCCACCAACAAATCTACAAGTTTAAATTATTTCATTTAAAACCAAAAATGTAATTTAGATATTTTCTTATTTAAATAATATTTTAATTCAAAATTTATTTTAAAACAACTAAAATGTTAACCCATTTCCGGCCGCTAAGCATAAAAGTAGTCCGATTTCAATGAAATTTGAGTTCTTCTCTAATTTGCGGTTCCTAAATTCAAATCCGTTCACAAAATTCAGCTAGCCCTACTGGGGCTGCCTGTGTTCGCAAGCGCGTTTCATAGGCTCCAGCTGATCGGAATAGCAGGAGACCAGAATTTTTGCGGAACATAGCACTTTTCCTGGCTAAGGCGTATACGACGAAATGGACTAGATTACCTCAACAAGAGTTCTCAGCACAGTAATTGACTGAAATACGATCACCATGCATAGTCCCAGTGGCTTCTTCGAATAATAATAATAAAAGCGTGGAATTTGTAGTTGCTGTAAGTCTAAGTCTGAGTTAAAATGCTCCATTTACAGCAAGTTTATTTGCAAAACTATTATTATTATACACTGAACTAATAAATACTTGTTTTTTTTTTAAATAAATGTAAAAAAATCAATAAAAAACCAAAGAAAATATACTATGGCCCAAATGGTCCCTTAACCTAAGATTCGTAAATTTATACTTTTCTTAGTCCTGTTTGAAGTCAGAACCTTGAATTTTTGTAAAAACCATTGTTTTATAAAAAGACCACGTGAGCTAAAAAACTAAAACAATATTTATCACCGTTTAAAAATTACAAAGGAAACAATTCAAAAATTGGACCAAATGCATGCCCATGGGCTTAACCTAACAGCAGGGTTAAGCTTGTCGCTTAAACTATAAGTAGTCTATTACCATTGGCAGTCTTTATGGAACCTTTGGTAAAACAAATTACATTATGTTAGTTCTAGCCATATAAAGCTAAATTTACTTATTTTAACCCATTAACGCCCATGAAGAAACTGCTAGTAAAATCTTAGTTTTATTGATATTTATTTCTTAAGTGTGTATAAAATAAAAGAAACTCATTAAAAAAAGTTTAAATTTATTGCTGGTTTTTGAGAAAAATGGGTGTCTCCACCTGGCGACAATGGGCGTTTTAGCTATGAAATTTACCAAACCAATTTCGCTCTACACACAGTATTTTTGTGCATAGTTCGCATCTCCATCGGGACTTGCTATTCTTTTAGGATTATGGATATAGTTTTAACGATCAGCATCTGCTACTACAGCAAAAATTTAACGTTTTCTAGAAAATTAAGGCTGCGAAGAGGCCCTAGTAATATTTCTTTACAGCGACAATTGGTCAATAGAAGTTGTATTATCAGCTCTATTTAACAAAACCTATAACCGCATAGCGATACTCATTGACAAATTTACAAGTCATGTAAAAATAAACCATCAACGCTTTATAATGAATTAGTCGAAACTTTGCGATCCCTGGTTGTACCCAGTAAAAACTTCACCTACAAAATAATGTGTTTAATAATCAGAAAAAACTAAAAGCACTATTTACAATTCTACTGAAAAAGCCGATGAAGTTTGCTAGGGATGTCCCAAAATGATTGCATTCAAATATAAGTCATTATTTTTTTACCCACATACGTCCAGAAAAAAGTTGTCATAGAAGATGTTACAGAAGTAGTTAAAGAAGAAAGCTACTACCCAGTAAAAAACGTGCTCCAAAAGGAGCAGGTTTTTTGTATGAATTCATACCTCAAATCGCTTCAAACTTGCTGATGGGATGCCTGATTTTTGTATGGGGTGTTCCCGGTTTGGAGGACTATTTTTTGCTGACAATAAGCGCTTCTTTTAACATGCAAACAAAGCGCTCCTAGAGTGCTTTTTTAAGGGCTAACTATATTAACATATTCATTAATGTTTTGCTTTTACTTGTTTATATGCCTTTTTTCAATCATTTTCGTAAACCATAATATATTTTTTTTTCGCTTAAAAACGGTCTTCGTTGTCAGCACTAAGATAGCAGCTTTTTTGTATGTTATATTCGTTATCATTTACTGCTTTATAAGAGCTCTCTAAATGAAGCGCTTGAGTATGCGCTTTTTCTCTGTAGTGCTTCAAAAAACCCAAATTTTTTTTACTGGGTAAATAATAAGTGTGTGGTGTTATAGGTGTTACTTCTGCCATGTGGCGTGCACAACTAAATGATCTTAAAGTCCCTATAACCCTCGGTTATAACAAGCTGTAGGGGTTCCAGCCAATAAATTAGGCGTTCGAAAGAACTGCCAAAAGCTTATGAGACACAAAATATAACTAAGGCAGCTAGTGCCGAATTGGTTGTATGTTTAAGTCTGTTCTATTAAAGTCAAATCAAAGGTTTATATACTGCTGATGAGAATACAGTTTAGTTTCTCTAACTTATTCTAGCTTATCATAATTATATATATATTTTACTCTTTCGGTACCATGTAGATATCTAAGGAATATCAATATAGTTGCATGTTAACCAATCACAATGAGTCTTATGTTCACTCAATAATAAGTAAGTCACTCAATGTTTGGTTAACATGCCTTCAACTACAAGTGATTGTTGTCATTCCAATCTAAGATAGAATTATGATTTTTTTTAGACACAGCTTAATTATTCCGGCACATCCTTCGGCATAAAATGTATGGGGAAAAACAAAATTTTCAGGGAAAAAACTATTCACTTTTTTCACGATAGGGGTGAGTATGTCTTATTAATTTCCTTCATCTACATCACTTATAAAAACGGCATCAGGTGGCACAACTAAAAAAGTTTTTTCAGCATCGACGTCATCGTTTTCCTTTTTGTACTTAACAGTCTCCTGAGGTCGCAAAAAATCATGTTGGCCTCCAAAAATATTGAGATAATTCACATTTCACATATTGAAAAATTTAAATAAAAATTTTTTTTTTTATTTGAAACGCCCATTGTTCCCAAATGGGGACAGCTAAACGAAATCATACCTTGTAATAATATGTAACACTTTTTCTTTTACTAAATGATTTTAAATAAAAAAGTAGGCGAACTTTTACTGGGTCCCTACTCGATAGCTACACAAAAAAAAAAATTGATTTCAATTAAAAAGTTTGTAATATTAATTAAATTTGCACTAGCTTACAAAAACGTTTAATTAAACGCTTTAATTGGTGAAACATTTTAGAGAATTTTTTCAGTGTAGACTTGGATAACTTTCAAGGTTTCGTTATAATGTGCTAAATTCCCATTTCATACTATTGACAAGCTGAATTAATTTTTGTTTTTCTATTTTATGTATTGCTATTTCTTTGTTTTATTTATATAATGTTACTTGTTTTTAAAGACGAATATAGCGATACCTCATGTGTCGAAATCCATCCAGCTTTTTGGATAATATGAGTTGCAAATGTGAGCTTTTAACTTTACTTTTACAACGTTCTATTTGTGTCCATTTGTATCCAAAAAAGTAATACTCTTCTTTACTGATATAGAGGCAACATTTTTGAATTAGTCTTATCTCTAGATTGTTCCAATATTCATTAGCAAAGAAACAATAAAGTATTCACTAAAAAAAAGAATTGATTTCAATTAAAAAATTTGTGATATTAATTAAAAAATTAATTAAATTTGCACCAGCAAACAAATTAACTGTACCAATTAAACGTTTGTTGCACTTGATTAAATGCTTAATTCACTTGATGCAATTTTTAATTAAAACTGATTAGATTTTTTATTAATGCTTTAATTGGTGAAAAATTTGGAACATTTGTTCTGTGTTATATATTGAAAAATATATTAAACAACGATTTGATATCAAATATAGAGAATGTATATTAGACATTACATCGAAAAAAATCCACGCATTTAGTGCACAGAAAAAATAAAAATTTATATCAATTAAAAACTAATTTTACTAGTAAACAAATTAATAGTACTTATCAATTAAATATTTTTGATATCTGCAGTACTGTTGTTGGTATAAGAAAATGATTGATTCAGTTAAATAAATCTTTAATTAAAACTGATTTTAGTTATGATTAATGGTTTAATTGAATATTTTTTCTGTGTAAACAAAAACTATTGCACAATTTACGAAATATATTGCAAAATAAAATACTTTCGCTAAAAAAATTGTTTGTGCTGATGTAAAGTTAAATCTGCAGCACATCGATTTGTAGAAACAGGGTTCATTTTTCTTTAAATTGGGCTTGAAGTTAAGAATTCTGCAAATTCAGTCTTCATTTATGCTAGATACATGAAAATCTACCATTACTTCTGGTCTATTTTGCATCGGTGCAACAAAAGCTGTTTCTTAAAGGGAAATTAGTGGTTATTTAAGAAACCAAATTAAACTTTCAGTCACTCTTCACCAGTGTTACCAATTTAGCCATTTAGTGGCTAGATTAAGCCATTCTTCACCATGTTCAGCCATTAAAAAATGAATTTAGCCATTAGCCATTTTTCAACTTGTTTAGCCATAAAATGTTTTTGCCGTTTTTCTTTTAAAAGAATAATTTTTATTTAATTATAAAAATTTATAAAAGTAAAATAAACATTTTGAACAATTAAAACGCCTTTAATTTAAATCACAACTTTTACAAATGTTGAAAATCGCTATAAACTATGACGCTGAAACATCTTTCAAAATAAAGGACCAGTATTCTACTATTAAATGTATAAAATCGATCAACACAAACATCGCTGTTTCTTTCTGGTTTCAAGTATTTCAATAAAGGGATGCAGGCGGTAACAAAATTGTTTTGGAAATTTCAGAATTGACTATAAAGTTGCTCTCACTTCCATGGTCTAATGCTGAAGTAGAGAGGGTGTTTAGCCAAGTAAACGTCGTTAAAAGTAATTTGAGAAATAGGTTACATTAAGCAACCGTTAATTCGATTTTATCAATAAGGTAAATATTTTGACCATAACAATACAATATTTATACCACCACCACAATAGTGTAGAGGGTACTATGCGTTTGTGCTGATGTCTGTAACACCTTAAAATATTGGTCCTTAGCTCCCCTTTACGTATACCGATTTATTCAGAATCACTTTCTGAGTCGAATTAACGATGTTTGTCCGGCTGGCTGGCTGTCCATGTAAACCTTGTGCGCAAAGTACAGGTCGCAATTTAGAGATTATTTCATAAAATTTGGTACAAAGGTTCTAATGTCGTGTAGGGTATCATAAAGTCGGGTTTAACCGACTATACCTTCTAACTTGTTTTTTATTGTAGATCTGGACTCAAAAGGTTGGGTAAATATTGTCGTGATTATGATTTACCTTCAAATTATTTAAAACTTATGATTATTTGAAACTAATGAGTGATTCCTATGAGATGAACAATAACGACATCGAATTTTTCGACGATTTAATTTTTTAATATTAATTTACTTTAATTAATTATTTCTGTTTTGTTATTGAATTTTAATGTGTTTTTATTTAAAAAAAAGCTTTTAGCAATTTTAAGGCCCATTTTTAGCCATTTTTTCCGTAAATTTAGCCATTTTTGGTCACCAAGTTTTGGCAACACTGCACTTCACTAAGATTTCATTTTATTAACATATTCCACACTCGTAAAACTGCTCTGAGTGGAGAAGCAGCTCGCGCTTTTTGTCATTATTTCTTAAGGATAAACAGGTAGTTTTTGTTTGTCTGCTTTTGTTTCGTTTTGCTTTGTCACCCCGCATTGTTTAGTGTTTCGGCGTCGTATAACTGTACCGAGTTACGGTTTTTGCGGTTTCAACATTAACTATATGCAATCGTTTTTAACCTAAATGTTTAAATGTTTGTTGTCTGGTGGAGAAACAAAGAAAAAAACTCATGTGACTGGTGGAGAACCATATATAACTCAGACGTTTTACTGGTGGATTACCAAGGAAATAACTCAGACGTTTTACTGTGGAGACAAGATACACTCTGGAGCTTATTCTGGAAGCTCTTCGCCTTCCTATACGAAGGTCTAGGTCGATCGATGACTGGACTCGATAAGGCTCCAACAAACCGTGTGATACCCTGGCAATATAACTCAAAAGATAGTTAGCCAAAAAATTTTAGTTTTTAAGCAAAATCAAAAAAAAAAAAAAAATTAAGATATTCACGCTTTAGTATTTTAGTCCTTTTCGTTCAGATTCTTTCCTATATTCTTAAATATACATTTCTATTATCTATTACTTAATAATGTTTATATTAGAAACAGTTTTATGCTTCAATAAATATCATGGAATAACGATTTTTTTTTGGCTAGACTACTTTTGGTTGATGAAGCTAAACAAATGTTGGTCACAACGGTTGTAACATGAAGAAAATTGGTGTGACCATTGTGTTGTGTTGATCTATACAACGAAGGAGAATAAAAATATATTCTGCGATGTGGTTATCTCCAACAAAACTATTTGTAATGGAATATTTTTATGGTTACCTTTACCATTTTATTGTAGCACTGTTCATTTTGTCATTCATTAAGAAGCCACAAACATATTATGATTGTCTCCTAACATGTTATAGTTAATAATAACAATAATATGTGAACAAATCGAAAAATTTGTTATGTTTGTATGCACCATAGTAAAAGCTTAAGATAGCATAATATGCTCGTCGTTCGCAGGGTTACCGTTGGAAATTTTCGAAAAGGGTCACAAAAAGGGGATTTTTCAGAAAAAGGGGTCAAAAAAAGGGTATTTCAATAATAAAAGGGTCAAGTTTTCTATAAGCAGTATTTCCCATTTTAATGAACCAAGTTTTTTTATAAGCAAACAAAAAAATAATATTTCAGGTAGGAAGAGCTCAAAAAACTTAATTTTTTCATGGAATGCTCTGTCCTGTTTTAAACACCTGACAAAAAGTTTATTCTTTATCATTATAATTAATTTGTTCATACTTTTTATGTAATTTTCCGATTTAGCGATGTCAAATAAATTTTAGTGTTTGTTTTAAATTTTGCTATCGTTCGCGAATTGTTACCATTTTCTCGATTAAAGCGATTTTTTCCTGTAAGTGTCAGATTTTTTAAAGCTTTTACGGATTTTAATATATATAAGACTTTGTTGCTATCATACCGCTTTTACCAAATATTTGGAAATTTTCGCTAATTGAGCAATTTTTACCTCTTGTTTTCATTCCTGTTAGGGCACTCTCAACACTGTCGATTCAAAAGGGGGCGAAAAGTTCAATACCTTTTGCAATTATTAAGGGCGAATTTTTTTGAATAAAACATGCTACTGTTTAAGAGAGCAAAACACCAAATTGCATTTTTTTAATAAAATGTCATATTTTTGTTTTAAAAAGAAACCACCGTAAAAAATAACAAATATTTATATGAGTTATGTTTGCTTTTAGGGAAATTGTACTTTACTATGAAAAATCAAGGAGAAGAAAGCATGGAATTATAAGTTTATACTTTGAGTCTATTCCATATCATTTGTTTAGCACTTCTGTTCCGCAGTGTTGATAAAAAAGAAAATGTGAGAGTTAATTCCAAAAAAGGGTCAAAAAGTGTCACAAAATAGGTGATAATGATACAAAAGTATAATTTAAAAAAAGGGTCATAAAAGGTATCAACACCGTCGAAAAAGGGTCAAATTGATACTTTAGTATCACAACGGTAACGCTGGTCGTTCGTTTTATACTGGTAAAATCTAGTGTTTTCTATTACTTTTTACCTTTCATAGACAACAGAGGTGCATTAACAATTATGTATACCTTCATAAAAGGAAAAATATCTTGGTATAATGATAAAAAGGTTAACTTTACGAGTATCTTTTTAATATATATCCTAACATGAGTAGATGATCTCTATAACAAAAGTATCCAGTAGTTTGACCGATAAATTAAATCAACACCTTGGCGAAGGATTTTTTTACAAACAAAATATTGTTTGTGTTTTTGTTTCAATAAAGTTATCATAAAATCTGTTAACGACAATGGTTTTGAATTTCATTATACTACTTGGCCTCTTTTTAACATCTCATACTTAAAGACACTTCAACTTTTAAGGGAGCTTTCAACAATGAAAATAAGGGAGATTGCCAAAGATAAAATTGTAAAAAGGCCACATAAAAATTTTCTTAAGGTGTGACTTGACTACAAATTTGAGGTAATAAAATGTAGTTGGCTGGAACGAATGATATTCATGTAATACGCCAGAAAGACTCAGCATGATGTCACATATGAATGCCACAGCATGCCAAAATGAAGGAGAGAGTTATTTTTTTGCACACACTACAAAGTAATGTTAAATTAAAATAAAACATCGTTAAGAAGATTTTTGGTCAGTTAAGTAAAATTTCTTATAAAAAAGTGTGCTTTTGTTATTATTTTTTTACACTCAAAATATTATGTAGTTAAATTCAAACGAAAATTCATTTGAAACAAATTAAAATTCATTTAAAAAACGGATCATTTACATTTCATTTAAAACAAATGATTTTTTCAGTAATTTCTAGGTTTTTTATTTATTGAACATCATATTCGTTAAAATTGAATAGTTTTTACTTTTAAAAAATACATTTTAACCGATAAAAATCAAACAAATTAACAAAAAAAAATACGGAAAACATTATTTTTTGGTAGTTTGTTTTTTTAATAACAAACATAAATGTTGAAAAATAAATTTATTCGTAAAATAACTATATTTTTATTCAATTTTAACAGTACCGAAAACGAATTTAATAACCTACAATCAGTTACTGTAATAATTTTATGAGTGTAAAGGACAAAAGGACCTTTGTAGCTTATTAGCAACTTATATTTTTGCAGGTTTTTATTGCAGGGTTTGATTATTAAAAAATTTAAATAAATACAAAAGTGTTTGAAAATAAACTGAAAATGATTTAGCGAACGGTACAAAAAACGATATATTTTTTGTGTTTGTGAATAAGTACACAATCTTTAATGCTATGTTGGCACGACTGCGTTTCGTCATCACAAATAAGAAAAAAAAAATTAAATTTTGAAAAAGGTTTTTTTTTTTTGTGAAATTTAAAACAACAAATAAATAAACAAAATAGGAATTGTTGAAATAATAAGACATTTTAGAGTATTTCACGGAAGTAAAAAACATGTTGTAGTGTTCTTTTTTTTCGTTATACAACAGTGCAATTGTAGTGGTTCTATTGCCATACATTATAATATAATGTTCTGTAGTGTTTTTTCACATTAGGATGAAGGAATGAGCAATCAAGAAATATTATTTACACTTTCTATAGTATTGTTGTTGTTGCTTGGCAATTTGCACGACCACAAAAGAACAGTATATGTATAATGATTATTTTCGAGCACTGGTATTTACTACATAAACACTACTACCAAATATAATGTTTATATTCGAACTCTGATATAAAAACATTTTATTTTAACACCAAATTTTGATGATAATTTAAAGAAACTTCCAAAAACTTGTTACATTTTCACCATGTTTGTTTTTTACAGTCAGAGATGATTTTTTCTTAATTTCTTACTTCATTATTCGTTTTAAAATATTTAAAAATTCGTTATTCCATATATCGTCCACATCCTTACCTTCCAATGCGGATCAAAAAAAGTTCGTTATCATCTTACGATAGCGAACACCATTCCAAGTTACTTCGGTATTCATTTGGTTAACCGTCAATCGGTTAACCTATTAATTACTACCCGATTAACTGATCGGTTAATTTCAAATTAGCTTTTTTCGATTAAACCGGTTAATTTCAGTCGATGTAGCAAAAATGTCCATATTTTGTAGTATTATAACATATTTTTGTGTGTTTTAAATTATTTGTTTCGTTTTATATACAAAATCTACAACCAAAGAAGTTCTTCAGTGATCTTCATTTTAACCCGCGAAAAATATGTTAAATGTCTGATTATCAATACCTTTTTTTTGTTTCACGTTGCTCAAACATATCTTCTTATATCAGTCTTTTAACAGCGAAACAATAAGAAGTGTTAAAAATTTAAAAACAACTCTAATGGCATAATGGAGTATTTCATATGTTTAGAGAAATCCTGGAAAAGGGCTGAGAAATTGGATCCAAGTCAAGTTTTGCCAGAACTAAAGAAAAGAATCGCTTTAATCCTAAACATTTAAACCAAATTACTTTTCTAAAAGATTATTTTATAAGATCTCCTTTAACTATTGAATTAATTAATAAAATTATCTCAGTTTATTTTTTTATAAATACATATTTGGGGGATTCACCTGGTAGTCACAAAGACTTAAATCTTAATATGATTACAAGAAATATATCGTCGGCTTAATATACAAACCGGCTAAATCCACTTTTTATGTAAATTGAGATGTTGATGCCTTGTGGTAGAGAAAGATACGCCTCGCCGGCCAGCATGTAGTTTTTCTTCTATATTAGTCTTGAAGTGTGTTAAACTAACTGTATTTTTAATTTTCTATGAAGCTACAAAAAGTGAAAATAAAAAGTTGTTTGTCTCTCCTGTAAAATCTGCTGAAAGTGAGTTAGCAGGTTTGCATATTAAGCCGACGGTATGGCTACTGTATTACGAATCCATAAACACAGCATTAAAATTTTTATTTTTATTTATTTTAAACAATTATAAAATATTATTAATGATATTATGACGATATCACCTTGGTATTAATTGAAAAAATGCATATTTCATATTTATGAATTGTTTTTTTGTTTGCTCGTTTTAGTTCAAGAATTGTTAGGTTTGGTATGTTATTGTTTATTTTTTACTAATAAACTCCAAATAATAAGATAGGGGGAAAAATCATCGTGAAAATTGAGTGTTATATAAAGGGTGGTTAAATTGTAAGGGCCGATGTTGAATGTGAACCACACCTAAACGCCAAGTTTTTTTCCGAATTCTATTTAACATTTCTCTATTTCAGACTCAATTTGAACCATGGAGAGATACACAATCCAACAACGTGTTAAAGTTATCCAGATTTATTATGAAAATGGGCGTTCAAATCAAAATGCATATCGTGCACTTCGTGATTTTTTTGGTCAATTTGATCGTCCAAATGTGCGTACAATCGCAAAAATCGTGGAAAAATTCGAGCAAACCGGGTCTGTAGAAGATGTGAGAACACCAGTGCATGCTCGTACAGCTCGTACTGCAGAAAATATTGCTGCTGTTCGCGATAGTGTGGCTGAAGAGCCGTCCACCTCAACTCGTCGTCGTGCCCAACAATTGCACCTCTCACGCTCGTCGTTGATGAACATTATGCATAAAGACTTGCATTTACACGCTTACAAGGTGCAATTGGCTCAAGAACTAAAGCCTCTTGACCATTCCAAACGTCGTGAATGGGCAGAATGGTGGCAAGAAATGGCAACAGTGGATGATAAATTTTCGAAGAAAATCATCTTCAGTGATGAGGCACATTTTCACCTCAGTGGATTCGTCAATAAACAGAATTGCCGCATTTGGGCGAATGAGAATCCAAGAGTGATTGTCGAAAAACCAATGCACCCACAAAGAGTGACTGTTTGGTGCGGTTTATGGCTGGCGGCGTCATCGGGCCGTGTTTTTTCCAAAATGAGGCCGGTCAGGCAGTTACTGTGAATGGTGTTCGCTATCGTGAGATGATAACGAACTTTTTATGGCCCGAATTGGAAGATATGGATGTGGACGATATGTGGTTTCAGCAGGACGGTGCCACTTGCCACACAGCTAACGAAACAATGGCTCTTTTGCGCAACAAATTCAATGGCCGTGTTATCTCACGTAATGGCGATGTCAATTGGCCGCCAAGATCATGTGATTTGACACCGTTGGACTTTTTTCTTTGAGGTTATTTGAAAGAAAAGGTGTACGTCGATAAGCCAGCAACAATTCAAGAGCTAAAGGATGAGATAATTCGGCACATTAACGGCATAGAACCTCCATTATGCCTCAGGGTCATCGAAAACCCTTTATGTAATTTTGAAATAAAAATGTATTGAGCAATACTTTTTTTTATATATTTATTGCTTTTGCTTCTAAGAGTTCAAGTATAAGCAGAACTAGAGTATATATTTTCCTACGGTTTTGTAAATGGTTTTTCAACAAACATGTTAAAACTGACAAACAATTTAAGTTGAGTTAAGTTTTTTTCTGCTCCCAACCAAGTTTGTTAACTAATTAAGGTGTATTTAGTGTTATTTGCTCTCTTTTCTTTATCAAGATACACACACTCAACTCAAATACTGGCAAAAAGTTATAACCAGATTAACTTTTCTAACTATAAAGACATCAAAAATGTCAAAGTCACGTTGTGTAACAATTACACTAAATACTTTTAAAATATGTGGTTAATAACATAAACAAAAACAACAATATTTTAGAAAAACAAAATGCTACCAACTTAATAAAAAAAACTAATTACTAAAATAAATTTTTTTTTTTTTTTTTAATTTAACAAAACTTCACTTTTGTGCAAAAATGTTGATTGTTGTTTTACATTTTTGTTTTTATTTTCGTACAAAACCGCAAAACTATAAATTTTTATTAAAATCAGATTTTGTTCTGAGTACTTTTATCTATCCACATGGCTCAGTAGTACAAGACAAACAAATTGAAAAAATGGAAATCATTATTGTATTGTATTTATAATGTGAAACAAAGCTTAAATTACTCAATATCAAGCAAATACTATACAATCCCTAAGGCCCAACCACAATGTGCTTAAGTTGGCTTAAGCAAATGAGCGAATACATGTAAATTATATGAGGCAAACCATATTGAACTTAAGGACACTTTTTGCTAAGTTTAATGAAACTGTCATTTGCTTAAGCAGGGTGCGAATCTAATCGCATGTTCCGTACGGAATCAAATGTTTTTTTATTTTGTTTTCTTAAATACATATTATTATACATATTATGTTTGAGCCTTTAAACCTGTATAATACTGCATTCGTCTTGCGATTGAGAGCTTTTAAATATTGCGACAAGGGATGAAAAATCTATCTATTGCGAGAATTCAAAGAGAATACAAGCATATTTTAAGCAGTTGATAGGCCTCTTTAAGGGCAACTCATAAGAAAGATACACATTGCACTTGAATATTTTGTTTTTAGTAAGATCAGTGATTTTGAGTATCTTTATGTAACCATAACAACAGTTAAAGCAATCAACGAAAAAAGCATAGAAAATTTTACCAGACACTTTTCATAGTTACAATATTCTATTATTATACGAGTAAAACTTATTTAGGAAAAAGTAAAAGTAAATATTATCATTCATTTTAATTCACTAATCAATTCACCTGGCTGAAACCCTGAAAAGTGTTATTTTTACTCAACTTAAAACATTTCAGTTGGTTGGCATGTATGTTTAAAAAGTTATAGCAGTGTACTCGTATAATAAAGAGAGTTTCTTTTGGGACATGAAAATAATTACTTCTATCCAAGACAGTCGAGCTTTGGCCGATTTGGGCCTTCTGAATTCCACAAAAAAGTGCACTTAACAAATGATTAACCGTTACTCTTTCTTTGAAAATATTTATGTCCATAGTTGCCAAAGAACTTACTGGATGAGACAACTTATCTTTTGTTTATTAATACTAAATGTATTTTGAGAGCATAAAGCTTCGTTAACAATGATAGCAACAATTTCGGTTTCTTTTGTTATTTTGTCCCAAAGTAATTCGTTTATTTTCATTTAGTTTTTTAAACAAAAAATGCCACTAAATTATTTTAAAAAAATTTGTCACCTTTGACTTCATCCACAATTTGTATAGCACAAGGTCTATCCGATAGGTCTGCGCAAGAGGGCAGATGTTTATTTGCTTTATTCCTCAACGATGTCAAAAGTTGTTTACATTTTCCTTATACATCGTCCGTATAATTTTTTTGGGCTTTTGAGAAAATCGTGTTTAAAGTTTTTGTCAAATCGGATGTCTATTAAAACCTCAATATCGCGGTAAATAAAATTTCTTCATATTGGATTTTTCGACGAATACATAATACCGTTTCTTGTCTTTAAATTGACCAATTTTTTTTATTCTACGCATCCTTTAAGACCGTAATTATGTGATTCAAAGTGCAAGTCCTCCATATAGGTTATTTTATTTTTTAAGGAATTCGTATGATGTATCTGATACACTATTTTATTTTGTACGGTATACGCTGTTTGATTTAATAATTTTACGGTATTTTTATTAAAATATTTGATCTCAAAAATATCAATTTGTAACATTATAAAACAGTGATTAAATCATAGTTTTGTTAATTCAGTGGCACATATTCATTACTTTCCAATTTGGGTTATTATAAACAAAAAATTATGAGAAATTAAGGTATACATTGCGTAAATCAAAAATAACTAGGAGTTTATTCGTCTTCTTTCTTTTCCTCTGCTTCATCTGGCTCATCTAAACAATTTCGCTTCTTTCCACCTTTTAAGTTAAAGAAAAATGACTGCGAGCCACGAGGAATTGGTTTCGATAGTCGTAATGAAACTATTTCTCAAACAAAGTGTATATTGTTATAAGCTATTTTATGAGTTAAAGTTTTTATAAATTGTATTTTTTTCTACAGGCTAAAACGGGGTATAATGCGTATACACTATTATTCTTTTAACAACTTTGGAGTGGCAATTTCAAGTAAAATAGCGCATAAGAGCTTACACACTTATTGAAGGAAAATTTCGAACAAGAAATTATACACTATTTTTTCCAACGACATTTTTCCCACTTTTTGGAAGTAGAATTTGACGAAATTTTGACCAGACATAAAATCAATGATGGAGATTCTAAATATGCAATATTAAGGGGACGACATGTAAATTTTTGTTTACGTTTTCGGGTTGTTGCATCCATGCACACAAACAAAATGCCTGTTGTTTTTTGTATTGTTGTAGAAGTAAGCACACCTATTGGATAGGCCTTGGTACAGAATTGTAAATGACGTTTAATATTTTCTTTTTTAGTTTTGAATAAAAATTTTAACAATATGATTGAAAATGTGCGTGCTTGTAAAAAATGTTTGCTTTATTTTGAACATCATGCGGAAATTAATGGAATCCCCAGGAAGGCAGGCGGATAGGACGACCTGCTTTTACATGGAAACGGCTTGTTGATATGGAATTGACGAGAGTTCACAAAGCATTTGCATCCGACAGATCCAAATGGAACGAACTAGTTACGTCCCTATGCTCCGTATAGGAACTACAGGAATTAATATATGTATATGCATATATAATATTGTCAATCTAGCCTTATTATTTGAAATACAAATCAAATACTTAGGCCAGACAGGAATTGTAAATGCATAATACTTTTTTGGAATGTATTTTAAATAAAAAGTACTTCTTTGTATCTTAAATACTGCCCAACACTACATATATGTTTGTAAACACCCACATTTTTAGTCAAATTTCATTCTGTTCTGTAATATTATCGATTTGTAAATAAATGTTTCGTACGCTAGCTATTAAAAAAATATTTGCAAATATATTTTATATGCCCTTCTTCATGATATTGAATATATTATCTCTATAAAAATAATTTCAAAAAAACAATCAAACATTTTGTAGAATTAATTTTTTTATTTCGAGATGAAATGATTTTTCAAGAGTTTTTTTTTTATAACAAAAAACATATAAATGGACCACTGTACGTCATAAGAACACTAGGGTACTTTAGTAGCTTTAGGGAATTTTCCTTGGGGCATGATTACATTTTACTGTAGATGAGTAAAGATGTAAAGAGAATTTAATTAAAATAAAATTCTGTTTTGCTTATTGAAACTTCATACAACAATATGTTTAAAAACCAAAAACATAAATACCATATATGCAATATTTATGTAAAGGGTCTTTCATTTAGCGCTACGCAGATATAAATTTAAATATATCAAAGTATATATGTGTAAGATATCAAGCAATTTTCTTATCTTTTGGAAGGTCTTTGCATGTAATATACCATGTAATAACATGTAGAATGGGATTAAAGCGACCTACTTATTTATAATAAAATCAACCTGAAGGTAATTCTAAATAATGGGTCAGTTTGAAATTTTTTAAATTGTATTATGTCCTTGTTATTGAGCGCTGTATATGCTCTTATGATTTGACTAAATAGGCTGAATACGTACGAAAGTCCTATAGCAAGACCTTTTACATGTATTTTAAAATATTTTAAAATATTTTTATTATATTATCAAAGTATATATTACTTTGATAATAAACTGGCAAGTGCAAGGCTTAAAAAAACTAAACTAGCAACATGCTTTATTTTTTACGAAAACAATAAAGCAAATAGTTTTTGTTTTTAAAAATTGTGATTATTTTCTGTATTTTGCACAAGCAACCAACAGTAGGCTCCCAACATCGTCATATCATACGTCCCTTGACACCGACGTTTCATTTCGTGTATTTGTTGGTGAAAACGTTCACCATGCTCGGCACTTTCATCGCTAATGTTTTTTGGAAAGGAATTTAAGTGCAGAAGGTGTATGTTTTTTTTAGTAATATATGAACGTTTATTTTAGGGCATAATTGTGTAAAACGCCACGCAACGCCAAAAATGACCTTGAAAGCAAAAACAAATTCAAGAATATTTTATAATTTTGTTGTTGCTTTCTAAAGAAATTCATATTGAATTTTTAAATATCAAACACTTTAAACTTTATGACGCAAAATGTTCGTATTGAAATGAACTAGTGTAATGTAACAATAAACTAGTTACAATGTTACACAACATTAAAATTTGTAATCGTTTGGTTTACAAAACATAACTTGAAAAAAGCAAAATTGCAAAAATTTTTCATGAAGTTTGAACATTTGTCCAAAGTAACTCTGTCTTTTCTTGACCAATTTTTACAAGTCATCCATGGTTATTTAAGTCATTTTATTATCCTTATCAATTAAAAAAAAAAATATATAATCCGTCTTAAGGCGCCCGTACACGACATGTATTTGTCATCTGACATGTCAAATTTTCAAGTCACATGTAATTGTTCATGTCTGTCAAAATTGCTGTTTTACATAAGGTTTATAATATTCGGTCACAAACGTACATGTAATTTGCTTCTGACATTGTCTCTGTTTTTTTCGCATTGTTATTGCAGAAACCAAAGTAGTTCTCGGTTTCAAAATAGCTTGCTGCCGCCACGAAAATATTTATTTGCGCCGTAAAATAATTTAGCCATCTTAACATTTTTTATTTTTATTTTAAAGATACCAATTTAGAATTTTATAATGAAACGGTTTTTATGTATATATTTACATAAATTCTATTCAATGGTAAGATGAGCATACATATCTTGGTATTGTAAAATATTAACTTCAGCCGGCTAATGATTCCGTCAATAGTTAACGCCGCTGCCAGTTTCTTCCCGGCATAGATTTCTGATGTCAGATGGTTTGTCAGAAGAAAATAGAGCACGCTCTTATTGAAATTTTGTCAGATGACTTTGCGTCTGTCTTTTACAGAAGCAAAGTTAAAAAGGTAACACACGACATGTATGTGTTTTGCAGTGGGAAATTTGACATGTCAGATGACAAAAACATGTCGTCTATACGCTCCTTTATATTTTTAAATTAAAAACACAAATAAAAGTTATTTTGTAATATCTCGAAAATTGTCCTACTTTCCTGATTTCGTATTGGGATTCAGTTGTGTAAGATACATTTGGTTAAAAAAGCTGTCACGTAGTGTAATTTAAACAAGTTAGAGTGCTATATGCGGTTGCGCCGAATCTTTGATACCCTCCACCGACAGTTCGAATGTTTTAGGAGTAAAATCTATATGATGTCTATTTATTATTAATTTATCTTTATAAAAACAGACATCTGCATTAAATTTGGTTGCAGTTTAGACCCATATTAAATTATTGACCGACACTCAGAAAATTTTATGCTTTTTTTTAGCAATTTTAATTAGCTTGTAAAATAAGTATCATGATTCGTAACAGTTTAAGCCGAACTTAAAGGATTTTCAGGAGTGGAATTTATATTGGAGCCATGGTAAGCTATGAACTTATGCAGCGTTGAAATTAGTTTTAACGTTTGCTGTGAATTTCAGAGGGCTGCTTTAAATGGATCTAAGGTTTATTATGTCACAAAATTGCATAACATTTTTTCTGGCGATATGAAGCTAAGTTGGAAGAAAGCTTACCGCAATATCTATATCTGCTACGGTTTTAGGCGGATTTAATTATTTTACTAGAGGGGCCTATACTAAATTATGGACTGATGATCACGAAATTTATTAGTGTGATTTCTAGTCATATTAAACTTTTATGTACCAACTATTGTTATATTAGCATTGTTAATTAATTTTGTATTCCCAAAAATTACTTTTTGATAATAAACAGGCAAGTGCACGGCCTAAAAAACACTTAATTTACAACATGCTTTTGTAAGTTGTTGTTGTTTTCATTTTGTATTTCTGAACCTACTTCCAACTACAATTAATGTTGGGAGAATTTCAACTACTTGTAGTAGGGAATGTAAGCTGGATAAACTCACTGTTTATTGTTGATGTTTTTGTTTAAACTTTGATATTGCTACAAGTAGAACTGTTGCTTATAAGCCTTATACGTTTAACAGTTTTATTTGGTTTAATATCTTTAGTTTTTCTAAAATTTTTATGGATGAAATTTCTGATGATCTGGCCTAAGCAACCAGTGAAATGCGCATAGGAATTGCTTAAACCATCAACGATAAATTTGAAGTGTTTTTATCAAGATAAAAAACTAGGAATTAAGCAAGAATAACAAGAACTTTTAAAATTAAAATTTTGTATCCCAAAAATGTCTTTTTGATATTTTGAGTTTTTTGAAAGTGAGCGTGTTTTCAACAGACTGACAGACCGACAGACAGACGGACATGGCTAAATCGACTTAGACTTACTCAAGGACACAGAATATATATACTTGTTGGGGTCTGAGATTAATTATAAAAAAGTTTCACACGGAATGACAAACTTAGAATACCATCTTCACAACTACTTCTGGTGGAGGGTATAAAAATCTATAAAAATTACTTTAAACATTTTTTCGAATATGCTTCCTTATTATTTATTTATATGGGCAAATTCAGCGACTTACGGCTTTTAGTTTTTAGGTTTCTCATAAACAAAAAGTTGGCAACATTTAATAAAATTAACAGAACAGGGATGGCTAAGTTGTTTCAATTGTACTTTTTTGTTGCTACTTTTTAAACTAAGATTTATAATACTTTTTTGTGGTGTTTTTAAGAACATAAAAACAATTAATTTCAACTAAAAAAATCTTTTAGTACAATTAGGGTTAAAAAGGACAATTTTTAAAGGTTGTTGGTACAATTTTAAAAATTCTCAACGCCATCCCTGAAACAAAACCATAACAAGAGAAAACAAGGCCCATCTATCAGGTCTTCTTACTTGTACAAAAACAAAAAACGATTCTTTTTAGTTGTCAAAAATTTACTACCACATATACAAAGCAAAAGGAAAAAACGTGTATGTGTGGCATACTATAAACGTAAACAAAAGTATATATGCACATTAGGGCGGGTCGATTTGTAGGGAGTGAAAAAATTCACCAATTTCCCTATGATTTCCGTATTCTATGGGTTATTCCATGAAAATTTGCCGAAGGAACCATATCTCTATCGTTAAAATCGAGTCCCCTACTTTTTGTTGGTAAAAAGTTCAAAAGTTACGGGCATTTTTGTCCAAATTTTGGACCATTTTTCCATTTTTTTCATGATTTTGTCCAAGAATATTACTTTCATGGCCATTTTTTTGGCTCAATCCATTATTTAATTCAATTTACAATTCAAAACGAAGAGTTTAAGCCCAAATTTATCGAATTCGGTTGATTAATTCATGCGATATTGCTAAAACAAAATAACACATAAAACCAACTTTTTGAAAAAAATGGAAAAATGCTCCAAAATTTGGACAAAAATGCCCGTAACTTTTGAACCGTTGCCTACTGGCGATTAAACCCGATCGATAGTTTTTGAGTTATGGATGTGAACGTGTAGGTAATATTTCATACGAACGTCAATTTGGGAAAAAATCTACCAACAAAGAGTAGGGGACTCGATTTTAACGATAGAGGTATGGTTCCTTTGGCAAATTTTCATGGAATAACCCATAGAATACGGAAATCATAGGGAAATTGTCGAAAAATAAATCGACCCGCCCTAATGCACATGTAAGCAAAATGTAAACAACTTTTGACAACTAAAAAGAACATAAACAGTGATCATCAGGTTTCTTGCGCAGACCTTTTCAATGGGCCTTGAGAGAACAAAACTAACAAACTTTGCTTACATTTTTTATAGTTTGCTCTTTCTAGCATTTACGGTTTCTTTCTATCAATTCTATATCAATTAATGAATAAAAAATGTAGTGTCATAAGGGCTTTAGCATTGAAGCTTGAGATATGTTTAAAATAATAAAAGAATTTTTCCAAAAGGAAACTATTCCCACAATGTATAAAAATAATGATTAAAATCTTTTATTTTAAAGTTTATTACTATGTATGAACATACACACTTTAATATGCATAGAATTAAAACAATTGTTAAATTCTTATAATTTTATTAAAAATAGAATTTTTCTCTATAATTCTAGGAACAAATGTCATATATTTGGCAAACATTGAAAAGGAAAAAAACATACATACAACGTACATACTAAAATGTTCATGAATCTTATCTGTGAGTACCTACAATGAAAGTGTATTAGTGTGTGGGCTTAAATGCATTAAGTGTGCATGTTTTAATAGTCATTGCACGTATTTTGTAAGCGACAATCAACCACTGATAACAACAGAGATTTGCATATACCATAACGAATTCGCAGTTGCATTATTGGTCAAAGCGAACATTTTAGAAAAACAAGCTGATGCGCACACACACTCACTCTTTCAATTTCTTTAACAAGAGCTTAATCTAAATTTACTATTGCAAGAGAAAAAACATAATAAAAATGTTGATGCATGTGTAAATGTTAGATTGTAAGTTTGCTGTTATAAAATTGCAAACACTATTTGTACCAAAGTTATTTGTTACTTAAATTTTAGAGGACTATTTGTTACAAGCACTTCAAAGTGACTAACGGCTATCTTTATATTGCAAAATATCCAATATTCAAATATTGCCTGCACTGTTTTTCTTAAAAGTTTTAAAGTTAAAGGCAAAATAACTCACGAAATGTTTAATATGTTTAATATAAAAGAAAATACATGGTTGTGGTAAACATATTCTAAGTGCAACATATTATGATAAGACTAATGATTGTAATCACCATATTACGATTATTATTGAATCATATTATGACTAAATATATTCGTAATACACTACTACAATTAAGAATTCAATCCCTCTAGTGGGAGGTTTTTTTTATTTTTCCTAAAACAACACATTCACAATGACTTACAAGAAACTTAATACATGTACGTCATTTCACTTGGCAAACCCCTTAAAATGATTCCAAATTAGAAATATAACATATATAAAAAATTTTAGATCGTTTGCATAGTTATTAGCCATGCCTTGAGCCTACAAAGTTTGCTAAAATGTATTTTTCTCACTATGGGTCGCTTTAATTGTTGATAACTTCCGTAATATTTATTTTAGAGAAAAACCTTATTTACAAATATTCTAGGGCTATATCTTATTAACAATGTGGCTCTGTGTTAGTTTTCTTTAACATGAATATTTTATCCAGAAAAAACCAAATTAAAAAATAACACCGAAATTTTCCCATATCTTCGCATTATTTCCCTGGTGATTACACTACGTGACAAATTTTCAATATAGTCGTGACCAAATGATTCTGACAGCTATCTTTATGTAAAACTTTCCCCTGAATCCGAACATGAAGTCAGAATTGTCAAAAGTATAACAGTTTTTGAGATATTCCAAAATAACCGTTATTTGTGTTTTTAAAAAAGATGATGTGACTGAAATGCAAATATCTTCAACAATTTTGAACGGACTATGTATTTCTTTCTTTTTATTGGGAGGTTATAAAATTTATTAAACAACCATGGGTCGTTTGAAGAGATGAGTCATTAAATGGCAGAGTTATAGTGGACAAAACTTCAAACTTCATTACACTGCTTTACAAATTTTTAATTTGGAAAAATACCAAGAACGCCACATGCCTAGATTAGTTAATTGGGATCTCCTGAACACGAAAAAACCTGTAATTTATTTTTTCTAAGTACCGTTTTTAAGATAACGGTGCTTTTGTGTGTTTTCGGTGTAAGGTCCCACTCAAACCCTTGTGGAGCCCAACCAAAAACTCCGATCGAAATAAATGGCATATCGTTGGAAAGGTAATTGAATACCTTTTCCGTCGATATGCTGAAAATTTCTATCTCATAAGAAATTGCTGCGTAATGGCACCTCAAAATTCAAAATTTGCCTATTTTTTGCGTTTTTTTCAAAATTTTTAATTTTTATTTCGTTTTTTTTCTACGTTATAGTAAAGATCTGGAATGTTTTATTTTTGAACCAAATAGTTTATTTAATTACCAACATTTTAAGCGTAATTTGAAAAAATCGGATGAAAAATAAAGTTTTTATTAAGGATTTTGTGGAACGACAATCCAGATCGGTGCAAAAATAGCATACACAGAAAAAATTATTGCCGAATTATTTTCAAACAAACGCTTGTTTGAAAATTTTTTTAATTTCTATAAATTTTTTTACTGATTCAAACAATATTTTTGTTTGATTTTTATTTAACCAACAAATATAAGAACAACAACAAAAAACGCACACAGTCTATTTTTGGACGCTTTAAAAAGGGCAACTATAAGAAAAACAATAGCAGAAACAATATTACAAGAAACAAAATCCCGTATTCAATTTTTTAAAACTGTTTGGTTAAATACATCAAATACAAAAATAGAATGATGGCGAAATACATATCGAGTCAGTCTGCTGCCGTTTTTGGTTACATTTCAAAGGAAAGGATACAGCAACAGAGAGTGATAAAGAAAATCATTGTGTTGTGTGTATAAATAAGACTTCGTTCAAAAATTACTCCAACAAAAAAAATGTGTATCAAAGCCAGCCGGCGGCTCTGCTCTGCCGTCATCTTCTCATACAGTGCTTACTTGTGTGCGCTTCATTGCTTGTGCAAAAACTTTTTTTTTTTTTTATTTTGAAATTTAGTATATGAATTTCAGTAAACTTTTTGTTTGATTCAGTTAAATTATTTGTTTGAAAAAATCAGTGTTTTTTTCAATAAACAAAATGCAAATAAATTGTTTGAATATGCAAATTTGCTTATAGGACCGATTTCAGACAAAAAATTGTTTGATTCTACAAATTTTTTGTTTGAATTGGAAAAATAATTTTTTCTGTGTAGTTACAGAAGATTAATTGAATTAACCCACCTTTCGATTTGTATCAAAATACAACAAATAAATGAGGTTATCAGCCGTTGCAACCAAGTAATATAGTGCAAGAGTAGTGTTAACTCCTCATTATCTCATAATAAGTAGTCTGGGGTTACACCACTTCTGCGCTGATAGCCTAAAATATACAAAGCTAAATTTAGTAAAAATAAATATTAAAAATAGCAAAAGCTATTGAATTTCTATGTGGGTACATTTACTAAATGTAGCTCTGCCATTTTTGTACCAACCTTTGTTTTGTTGGGCGCAAATTGTTCATATTAAAAAATTTTAATGTCGCATGCAATAGCTTGAAAAGAGCAAAATTGAGCAAAATCATAAAATTTATAATGAAGTTTGAAGTTTTGTCCACTATAACTCTGCCATTTTATGACTCATCTTTTCAAACGACCCATGGTTATTTAACAAATTTTATAACCTCTCAATAAAAAGAAAGAAATACATAGTCCGTTCAAAATTGTTGAAGATATTTGCATTTCAGTCACATCATCTTTTTTAAAAACACAAATAACGGTTATTTTGGAATATCTCAAAAGCTGTTATACTTTTTTCCGACTTCATATTCGGATTCAGGGGAAAGTTAAGCATAAAGAAAGCTGTCAGAATCATTTGGTCACGACTTTGTTGAAAATTTGTCACGTAGTTTAATCACCAGGCGAAGATATGTGAAAATTTTCGGTGTTATTTTTTAATTTGGTTTTTTCTGGATTAAATATTCATGTTAAAGAAAACTAATACAGAACAGCATTATTCATAAGATATAGCGCTAGAATATTTGTAAATAAGGTTTTTCTCTAAAATAAATATTAAGGAAGTTATCAACAATTAAAGCGACCCATAGTTAGAAAAATAGCATTTTAGCAAACTTTGTGGGCTCAAGGCACGGCTAATAACTATGCAAACGATCTAAAATTGTATATATATATTTTTTTTCTAATTTGGGATCATTCTAAGGGGTTTGCCAAGTGAAAATACGAAAAAAAATAACGGTCACCCTAATGTTCATACACGCAAAGAAAAAACATGGTTGTGGTAAACATATTCTAAGAGCAACATATGATAAGATTCATGATTGTAATCACCATATTACGATTATTATTGAATCATATTATATTCGTAATATTACATCATAATGTGTTCCCTTAATCATATTCTTATTCTGTTTGTCATAAAACGCTAAGAAGTAATCATATTATTATCATGGTAACCATAATAAGTTAAGAAGTAATCATATTATTGTTATGGTAACCATAATCAGTTAAGAAGAAATCATAATAATGTCATGGTAACCATAATCAGTTGAGAAGAAATCATATTATTGTCATGGTTATCATTATAAGTTAAGAAATATAAGAAAAAATAAAAATTTTGCATCGATTTTTTATTTTGAGGCACATTACAATTTCTTTAAACTGGTTTTCTTTACTTACAAATAATTCGATAGACATATTTTAACAAACGACGCAACTAATACAAAATTATTTTACAAATAGCGATAACAAAATATAATAAGAGTGAAGATATTTTGCTTGTATCTTAAAGATACACATTCCACAGTCCCTTCTATGAGAAGCGAGATGAGAAGGAGTAAAATTTTTTTTTGTGTTTATGCTCAAGCAAAAGCAAAACAATTACTTTTTTTATTCCAGTTACCGTTCCTGCCCCGCAATGACAACGTGTGTAAATAGGATATGAGAATGTATATTTCCCGGTGGGTATATACACATTATTATTTACACATACACTAATTCTTATCAAAATACACACAAACATTTAGTGTTCAATTGCGGTGTTATTATAAGTTGTTTTTTGCTATTTAAGAGGAACAAATAAGCAAAAATATTTTAATTGGTAAAAATTACAAAACCGCCAACATGGAAGGGGTTTGTGTGGCAATGAAAAAAAATAAAAATTCAAATATTGTGACTAGATTAAAATGCTTAAGCTCGAGGTCAGTTGTATGTAAATTTTTTCTTTATTTGTTTCCGATATTTCGATATTCTTTGAATATCATCATCATGTTTACTAAAATTTAACAATAACAAAAACAATACATAAATACTCAGTATTAAACAGATTAAATTTAAAAAAATACAAAGAAACAATGTAATGGAGACTAGAGTTATTTTTCCCCAGAATTTTTCACTTCCCGGAAAAATGGAATATAATATTGACGCAGTTGCGTAAAAAGGGCCAATCTTCTTTTTTTATGAGGGCCAACGTATCACATCAGAAGGAGCAAACTGCTGGGGCCTATCTTCAATGACCTGGAATAAAAGGGCCAATCTGCATATAAAACTATTTTACAAATTTTTTTTTTTGATATTTTTTAAAATGTTTTGGCTTTCTTAACACTGGACCAAAGTATGAGGGCACATTCAATTTTTTTAGCCATCTTTTAAAAAAATTAACATAAAATTAAAAATATTAAAATTTAATTAAATAAAGTAGTGATTAGATTATTAATAAAAATGATCAGGATAAGATGAGGGGAAAAATATGATGAACGCCATTCTGATCTGCCAATTACAAAAGCAAAATATATTAATATAGTTAAACTATGTTTAAAGGAATCCATTGCTTCTCACTTACATCATGAATTCTTGACTTTGCCTCACCAAACTGCATGTCGGGGCCTTCTCGAGTAGAAACTTAAATGTTAATTATTAAACTATTTCTAGCTATTTATAAAATTACATTATCCCAATGTTATTTTCCCTTAAAAATATTTTTTTTATTCAAGTAGGCACCTGGGTTTAATTGTCCACCCTATTATATGCCCACATTGGCCCAAAATATTTCACATTTACATAGGTAAAAGTATGGCAGCAAATAGGTGCAAACTGCCAGATTGGCCCTTTTTAATTTAATTTATTTATTGATTTATTTTTTGGTATTCCTATACAACAGGACTTAAAGTCTTATAGTTATAGTTAGCAATATGCCAAAAAAAATTAACTTTTTCGTTTTCAAGCTATTAATGCCGAATGATTTTTAATACTTCGGGGGTAGAGTCAAGTACCCTACTTGCTTATTAGAGTGCCCCTCACTTGTCCTAAAACGGATATTAAGGGTGGCCCTTAAAACTTGGATTTTTTGACTTTTTATGAATTTAACGCATTATTTATGTTGTTAGCTACAAAATCAATGTTTTTATGTATTGAATAGTTAGTTTGGGTAGCAATCTTTCATTTTTGGGTTTTGTTGGAATAATACACTGAAAAAAAACAAAGTGGCAAAAACAAAACTTGAAAGTAAGAAAATACGACTTCTAACATTTAGCACGGCACAAATTGGGCTGAATATTATGGCTTGCCATGCAACACAGTTGTTAATGACATCAAAATCTAAAATTCTGCGGTGGTGCGTGGCGATCGCATTTTTCGTTTACAAGAAAATTAGGAAAATGTAAAAAAGGCGAAAAAAATTTAAAAATTGGGTTTTTTGACCTTCATTCACTTATAACTTTTGAAGAAGGAGTATTATCTTCAAGCACCACCGCAGAATTTTAGCTATTTTAGTCATCAACTCTGTTGTCTCCCAAGGCATAATACTCAGCCGAATTTGTGCCGTAGTACAAACAATACAGCCTATTTTCGACAAATTTTATTAATTAATTAAAACACAGGGTGAATTTTTAAAAAAACGTAAATTTATGCTACTAAAATTAGTTTTACATTAGTTATTAAGAATACTATTGTGATAAGGCGGCAGTAGATATTTTAGCCGTCGCCTTTGCGTGCTTATTAATTACACAGCCTCACAAAAATATAAAAAGTTTCTGACCCAGAAACCAGACCCACCAATCCTTATGTATTATGAATGAATGCAATGCCGCCATAAGAATTTTTTTTTTTTTTTTTTTTTTTACTTTTTTTTACAAGGAAATTCCGCAAAGTGACCTTACCTAATTTGTAAATTCGACCATGTTAAAAAGTGTTTGTTTAAATGCATGTAACTTTTAAAATTTTTGACAGATTTGATCTTACATAAAGAAATGCAATTTTAAAAAATTTTAACTAACAATAAGTCAAATTTACAAAAAACCCGATTTGCTATTTCAGTTTGTGCAAAAATATCCTGAAGCGTACACGGATGCGAAAATGATTCATGATTATATTACAGACACAAATTTTCTGTATCAAGTTTTCTGTAGCAGCTTGCATTGAACCACTAAAACATATTAGCACTTGTACATCAATTGTTGCTTGTGATCATCTCACTTTCAAGGACGTGCTGTATCAAATATTTGAATATTTAGAGTTCGAAGAAATAAATAAAAGATCGTTATTGAATTCAATTCCCCACAAATTTCAATTTGCTTTTAACACAGACAAGCTTAATTTGCTTACTGCAAATTTTAAAAAGATGTTAACATTTTCCAAACGGTTTTAGCGGATGCGAAAGATTTAATGTTAAAAAGATATACCGATAGACCTGTGGATGATGTATACTTCCACAGTAATATCAATGTGGAGAGAGTGTTTGCGATGGCGAAGAGGAACGAGGATATGGAACCTCAGAAAGAAATATACACCATCTGTCAGCAAATAAAGGCCCGGCAAAACAAATGCATTCACTTTCTTTTCGATATTTTGCAGTTCTATCCAACGAAGCAAGATATGGAAAATGGTGCGAAAATAATGAAAAAGGTTTTTCAGGAAAATAAAAAATGGAATGCTAAGGAACGAATAAAGAGATTGGAAGAGATGGAGCAAGCAACAAGTAAAAAAACGACGTACGGAGAGTAAAATCCTATTTCTAAATTTGCTTTATGTGAATGAGCCTATGGAATTATTAAATTTATGAAATAAACTATCTGATGTCGATGTACAGAGTAATCGGATAAAAATTCTTAAAAAGCAAATAAACATGTTGAGAGGTTTAAATTATAAATATCACGGTGAAAAAGTTTGGCAAACAACAAATTTGGATTTAGAGTCCCAACTCAAAGAAAATCTAAAGAATTTGCACTATTATGTAGATATCTAAATATTTAAAAAATAAGATAACTTGATGTTTTTAAAAGTATAAATAATAAAGATTTCTGTTAAATACATTTCTAGTAAAATAACTAAAATTTTTTTCGCAAAACTAAAAATGTAAACTTTAATGATCGATTTAATAAAAGTTGCATACATACATATTTTAATATAAATTTGATACTATTTCATTTTTTTATAGATCTTTTCTTTCTCATTCGGTTATTTTTTATCCGATTTATAAGTTTTTTTTTTGTTGGAAAGGTATTAAAATTACCTTTCCAAATGTAGAATATAGTTAGTAAAAATTACTGCCGATACATGGCGTAAAATTCATTTTTTTGGAAAAATGCATCAAAACACCCTGTATTTGCAAATATTTTGAAATTATATGTTCCACAAAACCACTCGCCATACGATTTTGTACAAAGTTGCCAAACAACATTTGGTCGAATTCTGGAAATTTACCGGTCAAAATTTTGATTTTCTTCAAGCACCTAAAAATAACGGTAATTTTGTGAATAACGGAATTATATAAAAGTCGCGGAACAAAATTTGCTTCTGATACCCTAAAGAACCATTTTCAACAATAAAAAGGTTCTTTTTCGCAAAAAGTCGAATTTGGCATATTGCTAGTTATAGTACTGGATAAACAATTCATAGCAATTTCTGATGTGTCACACAATAATAGATTTTAACAAAAAACATTAAAATAAAAGAAATTTATACATTAAAGCAATTTTTAAAGGGTACTCACTAATCAAAAAATTTTAAACATAAAGACGTTCAAAAGCGTTTTTAAATACCAAGATTACACATTTTCAAGTACGGGAATACAAATTAAAAATAAAAGACGAATAATGTGAACGAAAAACTGTCATTCAGATACTTTTACTTCTTGAATCTTATCGGCATCAGATTGTTATTTCTTCTTGACTGCGTTCAAATAAATACGTCGGCTCGCCAGTATAGATAATTTTATGCAAAAGACTTAAGCTGGGATCACACGATTGCCGCAATGCACCAATTTTCACACCAATCGTGTGACTGCACAACCAGTTGGCTCATGTATAATATTGTGCTTACTTCTACCAATCAAATACAACCCTGGTGCGGCAATCGTGTGACTGTTTGCTATGCAACCGCGAGTCAATAAAAATAACAAAATTGCACCAATATTTATTGTCTTCTTGTGCGGCAGTCAAACAACACAATACGCGCCAATATTTGCCTTTTTTAATAAATTTTAAGTTTTTGTAATGAAGACAAATATGTATTTATTTATTATGCATTTTAATTTTTTTTAAACTTTTGCTATTAACAAATACTTATGTACATATGTTCACAAGCATACTATGTAGTTGTTAAGTGCGAATATTTTTATTAAAGATACAGTATTTTTTGTTTAGCTGCATTTCACCTAACTGCATTTTTTCCATATCTGCACAAAATACAAAGCATTGTGTATGATGGCTAAATTTTGTTAGAAAAAAAATCGTGTACGTGCATTTTGCTTAAGTGCATATCTTGGATAACAGCATTCGATTTTTTGTCAACAATGTTTATTTTAATACAAAATATTGTTTTTAAGTGCCTCATAAAAAAAATAATGAATCTTATCGCTATTTTATGAAAAAGAAAGGCAAAAAATTTAAATTGAAAATACAGTTGATCTGGCAGCTATATTCAATATTCAAACTGTCGATTCGGCACAGCTGAATATAGCACTCTAAATTGTTTTTAAATGAACTGTTTTATATACATATATTAATATTAAATTTAAAACTGTATTAAAAAAATTTGTTAAAAATAATGAATGTATGACTATATCTATTTTTGTAATAAGAAAAAAATTTTACATAATTGCACATATATTCAGGTAAGTGAATTCCCTTAGCAGCATTATTTATGCTGCTAAGTGAATACTGCGTAAGAGAATATTTTGCGTACCTGCACGAATTTTCGTGCAAACTTGACTGTGCAGCTAAACGAAAAATACTGTATTTAATAAAACTAAATATTATTATTTGTTACCTTGAAAACGAGAATAAAAAATTGGTTAGAGTAGCCGAGGTTTCTCTTTAATTAACGATATCGGTAGTTAAATTAATAAAGTTACAAAATTTAGTTACTGATATTTAAATAATCTTATTTCATAAAAATTTTCTATGCAAACGTTAACATTCGAAATTGTTGAACTAATTTTTGGAATTTCATAAATTTTTCTTAAAATACTATTCAACAAAAAATTGTATAGTAGGTACCTACTTTTTTTCGTTCTTAATGAACATACCAACTATAACTTCCAAACAAATGAAAAAGCTACCACAACAGATGTTTTCGCAGTTGTCAAGTAAGAACAATCGTGTGACTGTTCTGCGGCAATTATTGTACCCATTTCACTTTGTACCAACTAGCGTCAATTAAATTTTTATAAAACAGGGCACGTGTAATTTCAGAATATTTGATTGGTGCAATTTCTTTATTATGCGTCAATAAAGCACAATCAAAATTGTGTCATATTGGCGCATTTGCGGCAATCGTGTGATCCCAGCTTTAGGCATCGAATATTTAACATGTCAGAGAAACGCACTCCATAAAGTTTTCTTTCATAGGGTGTAACACTAGAGAAACGATGTTAATTTCCTGGTGCTTTTTTGGTCACAGCTTGCAAAAACGTCACTGCCATACATTAAAGCTGGAATAAGATATGTCTTAGCCAAAAGTATACGAATGTTAAACGGGGTTGAGTGTTGAGTTGCCCAAAGCGAACGAAGCATCGCAAATACTTTCCCTGCAGCAGCGTTTATATGATCTGACCAAGTAAGTGATGAATTTAAAATAATGCCAAGGGTTTTAGTCTTCTTGACAAATTCTATTTGCTGCGAGTTTAATAGTTATTTGTGTATTGTTCCTGGAAATAACAAGGCCCTTAGATTTAGCGGGATTCAGACAAAGACCATTTGCCTCTACCCTGGCTTCAATTTTTGATAGATCAAAGTTAAATCTTGAAATATACTCATCTGGTTCACTACATATATAAACATCATCGGCGTTCATATGAATTTTGCAATGTGATAATTGTTTTGGCAAATCGTTTATATTTATTGTAAAAGTAGAGCACCTAATATGGACCCTTGAGGAGCACCTTTGGTCACAGGACCAATGTTATGGAAAAAGGACCAAACTGCACTATGTTTTCCTTTTTATCATTTTTATTATACATTCGAACGTATAGGTGACAATTTTCTTACTGAAATAGGTAGTCCACTAAATTGCTCGAAGTACCCGAAAATTTCTCAAGTCATACACACAACTTGTCTGCCGTATGATCTATGTAAAACTTAGATACTGCGTTGATGTATAAAAAATATAAAAGATTTAAAAGTATTTGGAAATCTTAATATTCTTATTTCGAGTTTTATCCCTTAAAGTCGGATTTTTAAAATTGCTATCGATATTATATTCTATATAATATCAATATATGGTGTATAGTGGGAAAGCGATTAGAAATACTGTAAAGAGTTTCGGGTGCACGAGTTTTATAACGTAAGACTCAATAGGCTGCGTACACAAGAACGGCTTAATTAAGCCCCATAGAGTGCCCCGGTAGACTAGCTGGTAGTGAGCTAGTCTATCAGCTCCGCGGTTACGGGTTCGATTCCCGCCAGATACTCGGGTTTCATTCCTGCAGACAAGCCTAGAGCTTCGATTAGCTTTGGGAATTAAAAAAAAATATGCAGCGGTTCATTTATGATACAGAGTGTAAAATCTCAGTTAGTCGGGAGTAACAGAAACTTAACTTTGTCGTAAAAAAATAAGACCAATCTATTTCTTACAGATTGATTAGTAACATTTTACTGCTAACTATAATCGTTCTAATTGCTTGACATACAACAAAAAGAAGCAGCGGATTTGCAACGTTACTGTTACTCCCGGCTTACTGAGCCTTTTGAGTTTTCAATAATTTTCTTTTAGATTTTGATTATTATAAATGTTCAACTATTGAATTTGATATTAATCTAAAATAAATTAAAATTATTTACCATTGAATTTGGATTAACCAAAACATAAAGAGATTTTTATTTAAAATTAAAATATATGAATATAAATTCATCTATAAATTTAAATCAAATATATTGTTACGTTACTGCCTTTCAATAACGTTTTGGTTTATTTCCTTTATAATTAACCGTTTCGAGTTCTTTATTGCACTTTAAATAAAACTAAACTAGGTGACCCGTGCGAATATTTCGCACCGTTAGTTGTCATTTTTGTAACATAAAATGAAAATAATTAATAGAAATTTTAGTAACTTCAATACATTTTATTAAAAGTATAAAAATATTAGAAATCATAATATATATCATACATACTATATACTTCTTTGAATACAATGTTAGAGGTAATGACATGATCATCGTTAACTTTTTGCCCGTACGAATCCTTTATCAATGAAAATATTAATTTTTCAATTTCTAATTATTTTTCGTCATTAGTGTTAGAAATAAGCTTTAAAATGAGATATCATTCATTAAATTTGATGCGGTGGTATGGGAGATATTTGCAACCGACAAAAAAAAGTGCTTTAGAAATAATATATATGATAATCACAACACTTTAAACACTGTTTATAATTTACACACTTTTATTTAGTACTTCATCACTTTAACAACTGTATTTTATAGCTTTTATTCACAACCAACTATATTTTGCTCAGCGTGATACGTTATTGACAAAGTCTGAACTTAGAATGATCTCATTATGCTAGCCGCCGCAAGTATTTTAACTCCAGCCCAGACGTGTAGATGATACTAGTAACGTCTAGATGGCTCTAGAAAGTTCGCCGCATAACGGCTACTTACTCATCTATAGTTACTATCTATATGGCTGAATTAATTAAGTTATTAGGCATCATAAACTAAGACATACTTTTAGGCGTTTCCATAAATTGAGATAACTTAATAACGAACATTCGAGTATTTACAGTGGGGTTGAAGTACAATTATGCACAACAATTTTAACATTACATCTGTACATTGATTTTTAAACTAGAAGTGTGCATAACTCATACAATGACAATTTTAACTAATAAAATAACTAACAAATACTTAAAACCTAATCAATACAAGATAAAACATAAATTAAGCTAATTCTTTACCAATAATTACAACTAATTCTTAACTAAAGTTACCTTAGTAACAATATATATATAACTGTGGCATTTTGACACAACATCTTAAGTCAAATTTAAAAAGTTGAAAAAAATGTTGTTCATCTTACGAATTTTCATTCAAGAAAAATTTTTGTTTACGTTTTCAAAATTTTTCTTTAATTTTGGTTTATTTTATTATTTGATAAAAATGCTTTTTTCACAGAAGTTTTAAAAAACTAAGCAATTATCTCGACTTAAGATGTTTTGTCAATATGCCACAGATATAAAATTTAAATAAATAATATATCTGGTAGTCACAAAATTATGGTTGTTTTGTTCTCTGTAGTAGTTGAATAAATTTCAATCACTTACTGGCTTTGCTTAAAATTCTCACATTCTTTTTCATTTAATTGCTGAATACCTAAAATTTACGAAGTTGATTCAACCTGGAAAACATAAATAGTGCTGATTAAAGGTTTCAAGGGCTGGGAACTTGAAAACATACAATTGCCTTCGCTGTCATTTAAAATATAGCTATTACAAGTGAAATGGAATGAAAGTAAATGGAATAAAAAAGCAAATTAAATTACAATTTCACTCAAAAAGAATATTAACCCTAGAGTACTAACCATATTTTACGTACGTTGTAACTAATGATCGTCGAATCGACGATGTATTTTTTAACTGCCTATAACTTTGGCTTAAAACCAAATATACTTTTTTAAAAAATGCTATTGATCATTGGGGCACCTTATAAGTCTATATAAAAAATAATTAAATTTTAATTCCTATAGATAAACAAAATATTTAATTTTTGTACTAATTCATTTAAATTGCACATATTTTTGAGATCATTAAAATTACCTAGAAATATTGTAAGCAAAACTAAAAAACTTAAAAAAAGTAAAAACTTAAAAAATACATTTTTAGGCTGTAGGAAATATCGCCCAAAGAAAAATCGCGAAAGCGAAGCCGGTCTTTGTTATACCATAGAGGAGAAAATCCTAGCGCCCGGCCGAAGGCCGGTTATACAGAGAAGCTTTAGCTAGCGAAGCCAGTATTTGTTATACCATAGAAGATGAAATCCTTATTTTGGATATATATATTTAATATATACACCCGGAGTAAAAGCTATAAAAATATTTTATCCATATTATGTTTAATTTAACCAAATCATTGTCACCGACAACCATATTATGGTTAAATTAGTATCTTTAAAAAAATCACTTGAAATTTTAACGGTATGACAACGTTATGACAATTCTTCGATGGACAATATGACACTTTTAAAAGTGTCATAAAGTCCAAGGACATTACGACACTGGACGTTATGACATGTCACCTAAATTTATATGAATAATAAACCCTTTTTTGCAAATTGAGTAATTTTTTTTTTTTGGGAAAAAATTCGTTTTTGCTTTTTGGGTCATTTTTCATTTTCTTTTTGGGCCCTTTTTCGTTTTTTTTGGGCAAAATTTCATATTTATTTATTGGGTCATTTTTCATGTTCGCTTGGGCGATTTTTCATTTTTTTTTTTGGGCCATTTTTTTTTGGGCGATATTTTCTACAGCCACATTTTTAACTTAAAAACAAAGATATTTTTTTTATAACACTTTGAGCCAGAGTCACAAAGCCCAACTTTGTGGTCTCCTCATATGGGTTTTTCGCATTTATCACATTTTTATTTTGACATTCGGCATTTTTCGTATGGGCATTAGTTACACGTACTTCATTTGTGTTTTTTTTTCTCCTTAGTTGGCCATTTTTATCACTATTGTTTGGAGTAACAACATTTGCAATATTTGCTCACAACGTTTAAATAAAAGTCACGTTAATACTAACCTTCGAGGATTTGACGAGTACAAAACCAATAAAATCAATGTTCCAGCAACGCCGTTTAAAAAAGACAATTACACACAGCAAAAGTAAATCATCTACTTACAGCATACAAAATCTAAGATTGTTAGGCACGCCCATTTAAAAGTAAATTTATTAAAGGGAGCGATGCTCATCGAAACGTCGATCATTAGTACTTTAGAGTAAAAAATAAGTGGCTAGAAGAAATAACCATAAATATGGTTGATATTGCGATATTGACTATATTGCTCTTAATTTTTTATACCCTTCACCACAGGTTTAAAAGGGTATATATAAGTGTGTCTATAAAGTATATATATTCTGCCTATAAAGTATATATATTCTGGGTCCTTATGCAAATCGAAGTTCAAATCCGGTTGTCGTCTCTTTTTCCAATCCCCCCCTTCCTAGTTGTTTACATATACTAGCATAATGCCCAATATGATTTTCGTTATCACCCTTCATTATTATTTCATATATTTAACGAAATAATTTTAACAAATAGAAACTAAAAACGATTTAAAAAAATATTTACCAGTTTTCGCTTTTTAAATTTCATTTATGTATAATGAAGTTTTAAGTATTGTAAATATGTATGTATATGTGTATGTAAAAATTATTTAGTTGCTCTCTATTCTACTCGCACAATGGTGAAGGGTATATAATATTCGGCACAGCGGAATATAACAGTCTTACTTGTTTAATATATGGTAAAATTTTACTATATTATGGCTATTTTGAGCATACAATGATTAGTTTTAAATAAATTATTGAAATTTTGACAAAGTTATTAATCATTTTGACTAAATTATGGTAAATGTTGACCACAATAAATATATGTATAAAATGTTGTTCTTATAAACTTCTTTTGTTAACAATAATGTTAAGGAAAGAAATATTGGGTGCCTCATTTCAGCAAAAACTTAACAAACGACAAATTAAATGATGCACAACAAATTTAATGCTGATTTTCAAGGACCATTAATGCTACTTCTGACCCAAGTTGCAAGTTACTGAGTTCTTTAAGAAGAGCTCACAAAAATAGCTAAAATCATATCTTAAATCGAAAAAAAAAAATATTTTGAAGAGTATAAAGACGTGCATTGTTTTTATTGAGCCACTCAACGATCTTTCTGCATAACATAAAATGTATGGGTAATGCCATGTCAAATCGGAATTTAGATTTTTTTTGTTTCAATATATTGTTTCGAGATAACTGATTCTATTTGTGGTCAAAATTTGGTAAAAGATCAATTGAAATATTAGCACACAATTGCGTGTTTGTAATTTTACATTAATAATTGTGTAAGTGCAGGTATGGCGTTTTATTTAGTTGTTAGTCTAAATATAATTTCAAAGAAAAATAGTGAATATAAAGCATACACTATTTTTATTATTTCATTACAAAATAAAATTGAAAAATTATGTATATTTTTATACTCAATTGTTTAATAAAATAAATGGTGTCAAATATTCAAATAAAATAGTGTATACCATACAAAATAAAATAGTGTATAATGATTTTCATAAATATTATAAAACAAATAAAATAGCCTAAGTGACATCATGGTACTTTGAATCACATTTATTTGCAATTAAAGCACTTCTAAATTAATGAAATATCATCGAATATTAGCCTCATTATTCCACCTCATCAGTGTTACCGTCGGATATTTTAAAAAAGTACAAAAAAGGGGATATCTACAAAAAAAGTGGCACCAAAAAGAGGATTTAAAAAAAAAATGGGCACAAAATAAATATTTTGTAAATTTTTAATATTTTTAATTAGGCTTAAGTTCATGAAATTTAATTTTCATTAAATTTTTTTGTGAAGAAAGGAATTTTACAACATGAAAATTAATCAAAATTGTTATTGATAATCTTTCATTCTTGACGTGGCTCGGGCTCGAACCCTGGCCGGCAGGTTACCATGACATGACCACTCGATCTCCTCAGATGGATTTGCCGTCTTACACTCGCAGCCATCGACGACTGCTGACGTCACTAGTCAAAGAATGAAAGATTATCAATAACAATTTTGATTAATTTTCATGTTGTAAAATTCCTTTCTTCACAAAAAAAATTTAATGAAAATTAAATTTCATGAACTTAAGCCTAATTAAAAATATTAAAAATTTGGATTAAAAACCATAAATAGTTCAACAAAATAACCACAATACTAATTATTTTGTAAATATTTCTCTCGAGAAGTAATTTTTATAAAATATTTACTTTGATGTTTTGGTAATTCAAAAATGATAAACTTGTTTTCTGCCGAACATGTTTTTTGGATTATGACATTGTTGCAGCAAATAGAAGATATTTATGTAATGTGTTTTATATATGTAACAATTTCAGTTAAAAGGGACCTATGGATGAAAAAATCGATTTTTACTTTTTTGGTGATTCTTAAAATAGACAATACGCTCTTTCTAATTTGCTGCACTAGAACCGCAGTTTTCTAACTTCACTACTTTTGTCATAATTAAGCTTAATTAATTATACCTTTGATAAGAAAAGAAAAAGAAAAGAACCCGATGTAACAAAATTTGTTGTAACTGATCTAATTTACATGAATCTTTTTTTTTGAAAATTCAAAATCCAATACGTCGGATTTTTTTTTTTTGTAAAGTTAACAAGTTGATTTTGGTACATCTGATCGCTTTTATGGTTTGAAACTAGTTATTCGGAATGTAGATTACGAATCTGTTCTCAGATTTTAAAAATCATAATGGCGAATCCAATATGGCTGACTATTTTCTGTAACATTATATGATTTTTTAATTGATCGCATTTGTTTTAAAATCATTACTTTCAGGTTTTTGCGATCGCAGATAATGAACTCAAAGTCGGGTTTTAAAAATTCGAAAAGGTGGATCCTCAAAAACCCCCGGATGATAAGTTTGAGTTTAAGCCATAAAAGTGTTCTTGTTTATCACAATGAACTTTTTAAACTTACAAAAAAATCCTCCATATTGAATCCGCCATTTAGAATTTTCAAAACCTAATACCAAGCCATAAAAGCATCCGCCGTATCAAAATCCACTTGTTTCAAACAAATTCAATAACATTACAAACAATATTCAACCGTATTGGATCCGTCGTTTTGGATTTTCAAAATCCAATGCCAGATTCGTAATCAGCGACCCGCAAAACCCCTCTATAACGGATTTCGAGCTGTAAAAGCGTTCAGGCGTTTCGAAATTAACTTGTTAACTTCAAAATCGTTTTTCTCTAAAACTAATTTTTTCCCATAGGTCCCTTTTAACTGAAATTGTCACATATACATTTATTAATATATTTCTTGTACTTTTCTTGCTGAATACATGTTCCAATTTCACGCCAAAAATCTTCAGCATTTGAAATTTTAAGTAGGTGTTCATAATTCGTGTCGTTTACTTTACTCTCTTGCAGTTTAAATTTATGTATAAATGCATCTGGGTCAGGTATTATACCTTTAAACTCTGAAACTAATTCGAAATAGTTTATATCTTCATTAGACACTATAAATAATGGGTCTAAATTCTTCAATATATTGAGCTGTTTGTTTTTAATATCAATTCTTGTTATCAATTCTGTACACAATTTTTGGTAAAAACTTGGATTTTACTTTTAATGTCAATTACACAAATTTTTGGAAAGTTTTCGATACACAACAGTTCGGTTTCTGCTTTACGAAAACAGGTTAATAGAAAGTTTATTCAACCGATTTTCAGCTATCATGACAAGAAAAAATTTCATATAAAGTTTCTTTTCTAAAGCATTTTGTAGAGGTTAGAAAAGGCTTGAACCCGCCAAGGACGCTAATTTCTTAGCATATATTAAAGCTGGAGGTTTAATAAAACAGAAAGAAAAAAAGTATATTTTCCTAACGTAAAAAGTATCACAAAAGTGGCAAAAATAACAAAAAGTACCACATTTGGGTGCATTTTGTAAAAGTGGCGAAATAGTATCCAAGCAGCCGAAAAAGTGGCAAACGGTAACGCTGCACCTCATATTTAAATGACCGCAACTTAGAAATATCGATTATTTTCTGAAATATTACTGTTTTCCCAGATGTCTTATAACACAAAAATTTAAAACTCTATTTTCTCGAAATGACAAAAAAATTATACACTATTGTTTTATTAAGGGGACGATATGTTTCTTATATTCTTTTCATTAAAAATCGAAAGGGGTCGGGTCCCACTCTTGGTTGATTTGACATGGAATTACCCGTATATGTGCTCATTACTTATACTGAAACTATTGTTCTGTATTTTTTCTTAGTGCATATTACTACAAATTAAACTTGCAATTATTCATCTACAATGTTATTTACTGCAGTCACCTTGTAGTCCATTGACATTAATAGTCAGTGTTTACATTTTTATGATGGTGATTTATCCAAGTTACGCCATTAATTTTATTTGGTAATGGGCAACCGTATACCTGAACACATCATCATCAGCATCGCCATCATAGATTTTCAGTTTACTCTGCGTATAGTTGTGTCTGTATCTCGTTACTATTGCAGGGATAACTGTGTACGTGTGCATAAAGGAACTATAAATTAGAATTTATGATTGAGAAGCGGTAAGAGGATGATAAACTTTTACTTGTGAATCATTAATTTAAATCAATACACGTTTGCTCTAGGGAAAGTAGTGTATTCAATAGCTCAAAAATGCTATAGTAATAGAGTATATATTGTGGGCTGAGAGAGGGATATTTAATTGACAATGTATTAATTTCTAGCAAAAAGTCTTAAGGCCATATTTATAAAAATATTTCTTGTTTATAAAGGGTTTGCAAGACCAAATTACAAAAAAAAATATCAGTGGGCGCCCAGGGGCGAACGTCGGGCTTGACAAATTTGTGCCCCCTATTTAACGCTGATATCTTAATCAAATTTTTTCTTAAAAACGGGAAGGAACAGAAAATTTAGATTTTAATGTAAAAGTGCCACAGGATTTGTTTAACCCTTGTGTTAATACCCGGGTACAATTGTACCCACTTAGGTATATTAACATGAAAAAAATGTATTAAGAATTAAAATTTTTAAACAAGCTTCTGGATCGTCGTTATTTAATTCAAAAGAAAGCGAATTCAGATTTTAGATTTATTTTATTTCTCCTTTTATACTCAAAAAAATTAGCTTAAACTTTAACCATCGCGCATGTACCCTGGTACCCAATACAATACAATACAATACAATACAATACACCTAATGGGATAATACAAACACGTTTGAACTGCTCAAAAAATTCAACAACCAAAATCTGTGTCAAACAATTACTTAAGCTGAGTTTCCAAAGCGTTAGAATTATAATACGGGGAAGTCTCAATCACATAACATGTATGACCAAAAATGTTCAACTGTTATACTAAAAAAATACTGTCTTGTATAAAAATTTAAAATTTTAGCCGTTATGCAATACAAAGTTAAAAAATCGCATTTTAACATAAACATAATTTAATAAACTTTTAAAAAGTTTAAAAATTAGTTTTATTTCATAAAAATATGGATTATTAATACAATATAGTATATGGGTACCCGGGTACCCCGGGTGCTTAACAATGTGGATAAAGTTGAGTATTAACACAAGGGTTAATTGCGTAGCGTACCGATAAATAGACTAAACTATTTCATACTATGCGACATGGCGCACAAAAATATTTTATGAAACAGACGATCGTTGACGAAGGATGGAGAGATGCTTAGATGTAAAACATGCAGCAAGAAATTAATAATCGAAAAGCCATTTGATGTTTCTCTTAAATATGCTGCATATAAATTTTTTAAATTTCATATTTAATTTTGGCTTTAACAGCCTGGCCCACGATCTCAACCGACAATTTAATTGCACAAACAAATTTAGTGTTGGTGTTTCATGAAATAATTTCGTTAAATATTCCAATAAAATGCCTCCGTCGACAAGTGACCGATTTTGACAATTATGCAGCCGTAATCTGTAATTCGCTTAAGCTAAAATCTATAAAGTTGATTTAGCGATAACGTGCATTACTAAATTTGCCGATGCTTTGCAATTTTAGCTTTCAATGTCATCGCTAAAATGTTTAAATTTTGTATTCTCTAAGACATTTTAGCGGTCGAGATTTAGCTTTAGCTAAGCGAATTACAGAATAAGGCTGCTTGCATTCGCTTGCATTGCTGATGGCCTTACAGTGCTGTTAAAGTCAAAGTATAAAAACTGCCCTTTCCTCCACTTCTTAATTTGTCCTTGGCCAAAAAAAAACTGTTGCTTCTACTTTTGATTACTTTAATGTAAACAGTTGCTGTCAGACTAACTCAAAAAGCCACAAATTTTGCACAAGTTTTCGTTTTTGGTTCGACAGTTTTTGGTTTTGACTGCAGTTTTTTAAACCTTGCCTTTGAATATATTTTGTTACAAAAACAAATTTTGACGAATAAGTTCCCAGTAAAAAATGTGCTCCAAAAGGAGCAGGTTTTTTGTATGAATTCATACCACAAATCGCTTCAAACCTGCTGATGGGATGCCTGATTTTTGTATGGGGTGTTCCCGGTTTGGAGGACTATTTTCTGCTGACAATAAGCGCTTTTTTTAACATGCAAACAAAGCACTCCTAAAGTGCTTTTTAGGGGCTTACTATATTAACATATTCATTAATGTTTCGCTTTTACTTTTGTTTAAATGCCTTTTTCCAATCATTTTTGCATATTTTTATTTTTTTTCGGTTTGCAACCTTCTTTGTTGTCAGCACTAAAATAGCAGCTTTTTTGTATATTTTATTCTATATCATTTACTGCTTTATAAAAGCTCTTTTATTGAAGCGCTCGATTATGCTCTTTTTCTCTGAAGTGCTTCAAAAAACCCAAATTTTTTTTACTGGGTTATTATTAAATATGTTCAAAAATTTATTTACTGAGCATGTCATAAACCAATTTCAACTGTTGATATACATTTCTTTTTAATTTGATATTTTTATCTTAAAATTACTTTCAATCAATAGCTGAAATCGATTTTAATTTAACTCATTTTTCCGTTTTCGCGAAGACATTAAATAAAAACTGCATTATTTGTTACTCTTCGGCAATATTCTTTAACTTACTTCTCATTATTTTAAATTTAATTAATTAAATGAAAACTTTTATTTGCTTTTAATAATGGGCTTTAACATTTGTGCGCTATTTTTTCTCTTTTATTAAGCTTTATGTAGGACTAACTACAACGACTCATATACACAATGTACACTGAATAACAAAATAGCACTTAATTTTGCTTATAAACCAATTTCAATACGCCAAAAATCTAAACGTTGAACCAACTTTTTAATATCCTTTTAAAAATTTTATACGCTTGTACAATAATTTGATTTCACATCGAAATTATGGAGTATAAAATTTTGTGTTGCTTAGTGTTATTTTAAAAGAAAATTCAAAACTCATTTTCTCTACTTAAAGTTTCGCTTAATAAAACTTAATTTTTTCAAACTAAGAAAACGCAATCATTTAAACAAAAATGCTAAAAGAACAAAAAAGAAAAACTTTGTAGAGGTTTTAAGCTTACACACACAGACGTTCATACGTCTTTATAATTGCAAAGAAGAAACCCTGCAGGAAACCTGGGATTTAGTGTCGGACATTGTTCGAAGTTTGTTTTTGTTTTTAATGTAATTTTCATGCGAACGATGACGTTCGAAATCCATGAACTGGCTGAGTGTCTTAACTTTTGTCGATTATTTCGTTGACATTGTGTGTGCGGCAACGTCGTTAAAGCCACTTTTTGCAAAATCTGTTTTTTGTGCAAATTATTGTGAACAATACTCTCTTACATTGTTTAAACATCATTTCATCCAAAATTATGCACTTTAACCTCTTCAATATGCAATACAAAGAGTCAGACAGTGAAAGAACGTTGTAAGTTACATGGCTTATTTTTCCACTACAAAAAAGTTATAATTTGTAAAATTGCATGTTATTTTAAATTCAAATTTCTTTTAAATTTAAAAAAAAAATATTTAAATAATTATTTTGTCACTTACAACGTTATTCGCGGCTTTTATCTTACCTTTAATTGAGTCAATCCTGTTTTCGGAATATTTTAATTACGGGACACTTGAATAATCTGTACTTGTTTTAAGGAAATCCGTACATACCGTACATACCGTACTATTCGTTCGGATTCCGATCAAGGCATGGTACAATCGAACAAGTGCATATAATTTTTACCCAAATTAGATCAGCGTTTGAGTGAAAGGAATATTGCTCAGCACTGTTTATAGACATTTCCCAAGCATTCATCAAAGTTTGGCACGATGGGCTGCTCATTAAAATAACACGAATTTTTCCACAAAACACTCACAAACTCTTTGAGAGCTATTTAACTGGTAGAACATTTATGGTAAGATCAAAAAACAAATACTCCCCCACCAAGAAATAATCTGCTTATGTCCCTCAAGGCAGCATATTAGGGCCGTTACTGTATATAATATTTACAGCTGATATACCAACAAGCCCGAGCACGCATACTTTTACGTTTGCAGACGACACAGCATTTATTAGTGTTAATCAGGACCCAAAAGTTGCATCGCAGCATTTACAGTCCCACATCAATGAACTAGAGGCCTGGCTAGAAAAATGTAAAATAAAGGTTAACCCGGCTAAATGTCCTCACTTAACTTTCACGCTCAGAAGACAAACGTGCCCAGCTGTAAAAAAAATAACATCACGGTTCCGGTAGAAAACCATGTTAAGTACTTGGGAATTCATATAGATAGACGCTTGACCTGGTCTCGTCATATTGAAGCGAACATAACGGCTATGAATCTTAAAGCAGCTCAACTATATTGGCTAATCGGTCGAAACTCAAACTTAGCCAAACAAAGTTCTCTTATAAAGGGTTTCAAGGGCCGATGTTGATTTTGAATAAAACACAAACTATTTAGGAAATTATTGTAATTTTATTTTATTATGATATATTGGTATTACTCAATTATGTATGGAACAAAATATCGGCCAAATGGGCGCCGCGACCACGGCGGCACACCTCCATCCGATGGTCCAAATTTTCGATGACCCTGAGGCATAATGGAGGTTCAATGCCGTTAATGTGCCGAATTATCTCATCCTTTAGCTCTTGAATTGTTGCTGGCTTATCGACGTACACCTTTTCTTTCAAATAACCCCAAAGAAAAAAGTCCAACGGTGTCAAATCACATGAACTTGGCGGCCAATTGACATCGCCATTACGTGAGATAACACGGCCATTGAATTTGTTACGCAAAAGAGCCATTGTTTCGTTAGCTGTGTGGCAAGTGGCACCGTCCTGCTGAAACTACATATCGTCCGCATCCATATCTTCCAATTCGGGCCATAAAAAGTTCGTTATCATCTCACGATAGCGAACACCATTCACAGTAACTGCCTGACCGGCCTCATTTTGGAAAAAATACGGCCCGATGATGCCGCCAGCCCATAAACCGCACCAAACAGTCACTATTTGTGGGTGCATTGGTTTTTCGACAATCACTCTTGGATTCTCATTCGCCCAAATGCGGCAATTCTGTTTATTGACGAATCCACTGAGGTGAAAATGTGCCTCATCACTGAAGATGATTTTCTTCGAAAATTGATCATCCACTGTTGCCATTTCTTGCCAACATTCTGCCCATTCACGCCGTTTGGAATGGTCAAGAGGCTTTTGTTCTTGAGCCAATTGCACCTTGTAAGCGTGTAAATGCAAGTCTTTATGCATAATGTTCAACAACGACGAGCGTGAGAGGTGCAATTGTTGGGCACGACGACGAGTTGAGGTGGACGGCTCTTCAGCCACACTATCGCGAACAGCAGCAATGTTTTCTGCAGTACGAGCTGTACGAGCATGCACTGGTGTTCTCACATCTTCTACAGACCCGGTTGTTCGAATTTTTCCACGATTTTTGCGATTGTACGCACATTTGGACGATCAAATTGACCAAAAAAATCACGAAGTGCACGATATGCATTTTGATTTGAACGCCCATTTTCATAATAAGTCTGGATAACTTTAACACGTTGTTGGATTGTGTATCTCTCTCCATGGTTCAAATTGAGTAAGTCTGAAATAGAGAAATGTCAAATAAAATTCGGAAAAAAACTTGGCGTTTAGGTGTGGTTCACATTCAACATTGGCCCTTACAATTAAACCACCCTTTACAAGTCTATCATAAAACTAGTATGGTCATACATATTCCATCCAATTATGGGGTACTGCATGCGCATCAAACATCCAGAAGCTACAAAGAAGACAGTCTAGGATATTACGGCAAATAGTCTGCGCCCCATGGTATATACGTAATGACATTATCCACAGAGATCTTAACATCGCTACCATCCAGGATGAAATTAAAAAAGTATTCAGGAAAATACAAATATAAACTAATAGTCCATCCCAACTACCTAGCTCGGGATCTAATAAAGTTCGAAGGTCACCGGAGGCTGATAAGATCCGACACTTTGCGCCTTACAGGCTTTTTTGACACTTGAATGCAATTAATTAGCGGTTACATTGGTAATGGCTAAAAAATACAAATAAGAATTAGGATTAATCCTTTAATACATATTGTAATTTTCGACAAGAAAGATTTAATAAAAAAAAAAGTACTATTGACACCGCTTCGGCTTGATTTAAGTACGGATGCATTGATTGATGTTTTTTCTTTTTGCATGGAAAAAAATAAAAGCTTATGTTTCTCTCTAAATTAAATCTATCTATCTATACTTTAAATTTCATTAAAATTTGTTAGATATTTTCAGAGAGGCAGAAGGGTCAATCCTCCCCCAGAAAATAGCTTAAAAATACTTAAAATATCAAAAGTGCTGCATTCCTATAAAATTTAATAGTCAGCAGGGAAACCAGAAATATGCTCTAAAAAACGCGTTTTATGCGCATTAAATATGCAGTTAAAACTGGAAAATATGGCCTGAAAATTTTAAAAATATGCCCTAAAAATTAAAAATTGCTCATTTGAAGACACAATATTCAACAATTTAATCAGGGTTTAAAATGCTATCGCCATATTAGCAAAAGCAGCCAAATTTTGACTTTTTCCTATTAAAAAAAAAAATCAAAATTAAAAAGCCGACAAGTTCCACTGCTAAAAAAGCCCACACTTTTCAAAAGCAGCAGCAAAATAAACACACAAAATAATTGGCACTGGCTTTTTTCAGCTTTTGCTTTTTTAACAATTTGATGGAACTCAAAAAGCAACGGCAATTACTTTTATGTTGTAGAAAAAAATAGGTAGGAAAAAGAATGAAACAAACAGCTTCTGTCAAACAGCCGCCAAATCAAAAACCAATGCATGCTAATAGCCGCAAAATAGGAGATAAAAGCAGCAAAAAAGGTTGCAAAGGCACATGATTGCGAAAAAAAATACTCGACGACGACAAGTGATATTTTTCATGCAAAACAAACACAACAAGAATTTTTTATTTGTTTGGCGAGCAACAGCAACATTACTACAACATTACTGAAGAAAGGCAAAAATTTATTTTTCCTCATCACCATAAAAAAAACATGTTGCTTGTACACTGATCAGTATTTTTTCGTTGTAATCTGCCTTTTTGCAGAGCTAATAGCTCTGCTCAGACTGCTTTTAGCACACACTTCCGCTGCTTTTCATTTTATTGAATCGGCTTTTTGTTATTACCAGCCAGAGAAGAATTTTTGTTCTTTGAATTTTAGATTTTTTTTTTTTGGTTTGTCTTTTTTAACTAGCTCTTCTTTCAGGAAAAAGTAAAAAAGCAAAAGGCGAAATAATTTTTTTTAGCTTTTGCTTTTTATGTGGTTGTCCATTTTTGTCGCTGGCTGGTAAAAAAGCAGTTGTCAGAAAATAAAAATATACAAAATAGGAGATTTGCTTTTTTGCACAAACGAAAAACAAAACATTGGCTGTTGGAAAAAAAATTACAAATTTCAATAGCAGTGGCAAAAGCAAAAATAAAAAGCATTCAGCTGATGGATGCTTTTAAACCCTGAATTTAATAACAAAATTTAAAAAAAAAACCTAAAAATAGTGTCGCTTAAGCCAATATTAGGTTAAAATTCATATAAGAAATGTTTGCGCCGAATATTAACATCCATATGGGGTTTTGTCTTAAAGGGATTTTAGGTAAGGTCGCTGAATTGTTAACAAATGTTAACATTTAAAATTCATATAAGTTAAAATTCATATAAGAAATGTTTGCGCCGAATATTAACATCCATATGGGGTTTTGTCTTAAAGGGATTTAAGGTAAGGTCGCTGAATTGTTAACAAATGTTAACATTTAAAAGGAAGTTAAAGCTATTTAAGGATGGGAGCTTTGAGCAAATGTGAACCGATTCGAAAATAATTTAATTTGTAGTAAAATATTTTTGGGACGAAATAATTAGGTAGCTTGCGGACACAAAGAGTCTAATTTGAATGTGATATTACAGACAGATTCCCACCATTTTCATAAACTTCGTCCATCTTTGATAAAGTTATCTACAAAATTGAAACTTGTACTTTGCGCACAAGGCTAACATGGACAGACAACCAGCAGAAGGACGGATGGACAACGTTGGATCACTTTTAAAAGTAAGTCTGAGTCGATCGGAAAACTCAAAAGATTGTTCTAGATACAAATCGCATAACATTTATCCTTAATGACAACCTGCTTTGTCTTACAATTTAAGAGTGAAAATTAAATGTAGATGTTGAAATGGAAGTAACAGATTTTCGAAAAAAAAAAAAAATTTATTTGCTGCGAAAACAAATGTAAGCATCTAAAAAGTCGAATATGTATCAAATATGCTTTAAAAAACAAAATATTAGGTATAAACCTTACAAATTCTGCAAAAAGGCTCTTTAAACTAAATTATGCAAAAAAATGCTGTAAACGGTAAAATATGCACTAACAAATCGATGCCAAAATTCATAAAATGCTCTAAAACGGATAAATATATTGTTTCTGCCTTCATTGGTCGCACGAGGAAAAACATGCAATTGCATATTTATGGTTTCCCTGGTAATCAGTTTTTCTTATTACTTTTATAAAAAGGGCGGTGCGCAAAATGACCCCAGGAAATATGGCCCCAAAAGGAAAATGAAAAACGGCCCCAAAATTTTACATGAGACACAACAACACGCAATTTTGGCGCAATTTTTTTGTTTATTTTTTTGGGGTTATTTTTAATTTTTTCGTTAGGGTGTTTTTGCATTTTAAGTGGAATGAAAAATGACCCCAATATCAAGGAATGAAAAATGGCCCCAAATAAAATCACAATTTTTAGTTTGGGGCTATTTTTCATTTAATAATAAAAAATGCAAGTTTAAAGAAATGAAAAATCACCCCAAACATTTTTACACAAATTTCATAAAATTCTATGTAAAAGTTTCTAGGGATAACATAAAAAACCAGAATTCTTATACCAAAGTAGAGAAAATCCTTGCCGGTTATGCAGAGATGCTTTAGTTAGCGAAGCCGGTTTTTGTTATACCATAGAGGAAAAAACCCCTGAGCCCGGCCGAAGGCCGGCTATTACGAGAAGAGTTCGTTATGCCATAGAAAATAAAATCCTTGCGCCCGGCCAAAGGCCGGCTATGTAGTAAAGCTTTAGTGAGCGAAGCCAGTGTTCGTTATACCAAAGAGAAGAAAATCATTTCACCCGGCCGAAGGCCGGCTATACAGAGAAGCTTTAGTTAGCGAAGCCAGTTTTCGTTATACCATAGAGAAAAAAATCCTTGCGCCCGGCCGAAAGCCCAACCGTGCTATCAATCGTACGATTTTTAAAACCAAAACTGTATATTTATCCGGATTTTGAAATCGGGATTCTAAATTTGGGATTTTTAGTTTTGGGCATATGAACTCCACCGAAAATGTTTAATGTCACTTTCTTTGTGGTCTTTTTTGGGGTTAAAATTCATTATAAATTTTGAGGTGATTTTTCATAATGAAGAATAACCACAAATTTAGGGTCATATTTCATTTTATTTTTAGGGTTATTTTTCATTTTTTTGGGGTAATTTTTCATTAAAAAAATGGGGCCATATTGCATTATGAAAAATAGCCCCAAATTTGGGGTAAATTTTCATTTATTTTTTGGGGCCATATTTCCTGGGGCCATATTTCGCAGCGCCTATAAAAAGCACTTGTTTAATCTCCAGTCAATGTTAAAAGTGATAATAATATCACACGCAGCTAAAAAAAAATAATGAACATTGAATTTTAATAAGTCGTAATTTTAATGACAAATATCGTCAAATTGCACTACCGAATAATTTTAATGTTAAATCAATAAAATCCCGATAAATAAATCGGCAAAAATGGCTATAGTGGTCAGAAGTGTACTAGTGATTAAGTCAATAGTAAGTATCGGGTGATTTTTTAGCTATTATCTTTTTTGGCAACACTGGTTTAAACAGCTGACGCACGTTTCGTGTTTTGTCAAAAATCATCAGTTTGGTCTATAATTTAACCATGAATCATCTTACAAACGAACAACGCCTGCAAATTATTGAATTTTATTATCAAAATGCGTGCTCTATTTAAAAAGTTCATCGCGCGCTTTTAACATATTATGGCCAGCTTAATCGACCCACTGAAGCGGCTATTCGGACTATTGTGACTAAATTTCGCACCAAATTTACATTGTTGGACATTAAACCACCAACACGCTTACGTAGAGTGCGAAGTGAAGAAAATATCGCAGCTGTATCAGCCAGTGTTAATGATGACCATCAATTATTGATTCGTCGCCGTTCGCAGCAATTGGGCCTCTGTATCTCAACAACGTGGACAATTTTGCGAAAGAATTTAGGTGTAAAGCCTTTCAAAATACAGATGGTTCAAGATCTGAAGCAACGTAGAATCTTTGGTGAATGGGCTCTTGGAAAGTTGGCCGAAGATCCACTTTTTTATCGAAAAATTGTGTTCAGCGACGAAGCTCAGAGTATGCCAAAATTGGACTAAACGGATTGACGGACCATTTGAGGCGCAGTCACTGTCAATATTTGCATGAAATAATCTTCAAACATTAAATTATATGTACCGTACTATCGATTCAAATAAAGATTTCATGCATTTTTCTAATTTTATATGTTTTTTTTAAACTTTCCTATAGCTCTTAAAAAATCACCCATTATGTACAGTTTCACTATTGACATTTCCTACAGGGTATGAACTGTAGTGCTAATGTAGGTGTGTTTCTTTTCACACATACAAATGAAAAAGAAATCAAGAAAGTAGTTTTCATATAAAAGCCCATAAATTCTGAGAATGTTGAGTGTAACACCAAAAAAAAAAAGTGTATATAAGAAAATGTTTAAGGTGATGAAAGAAACTTAAAAGTTATATTTGGAAAATAAGTTTGAAATGTGTTAACAAGCAACAAATTAACACCCTGGAACTAAAATGTCTAATGCCTTATGCAAAAAAAATAATGTGAACTTGAAGTGTTCACCAAAACAGGTTTGCAATGCATATTTTTTGTTTAACGAACACTTCAAGTTCAGATTCAATTTTTTGCATTAGGCCCGTAAATATTTGTAATTGAACTTTAACCCTTATGTGTGTGGAAAAAAAACACCTTCTATAGGGTGGATAGGTACCTGGGTACCTTCATGCAAATTGTATGAGAAATCTAATTTTTTGTCTTGTATTGTACAAACAATCGATGGTTAATGATATAACATTAGAATTTTACTCTGGTTTTCTCCTTTTCATATATTTTTTAAAATTCTACACCCAAAAAAAAAATTTGGAATATAAAACACCTTCTATAGGGTGGATAGGTACCTGGGTACCTTCATGGAAATTGTATGAGAAATCTAATTTTTTGTCTTGTATCGTACAAACAATCGATGGTTAATGAAATAATATTAGAATTTTACTCTGGTTTTCTCCTTTTCATATATTTTTTAAAATCCTACACCCAAAAAAAAAAAATTGTAATATAAAACGTATACAGGTACCCAGGTACCTATTCACCCTATTAAGGGTGCAAAAAGCAAATTGGTATGCCACGCCCCCCCAAACTCATATTGTATATAAACACCTATGAAAATATAATAATAACAAAAAGTTAGGAGTTCTCATGAAATTGTAGAATTGTAGACTAAAATCTTATATAAAAAATTTCGATTTGAATACGCAATAGGTACACAGGTACCTGTCCACACACATAAGGGTTAAGCAGAAAGCTACAAACTATTATTAATCATTAAATTAAATATTTTTAAAGGATATTTTAACATATTTCTCAAAAAAAAAAAAAAATTAATCATAGTCTCCTTAAACAATATTTAGCTAGGGGTTTTAGATGACGAGTGAGTATTGCGCTCGTCATGAAAAACAGGCAGTTAGTTTTCATTAAGTCAGGTTTTTTAAGGATGACGTTTTTTTAAGGAGCTTATTTTTCATGGTGTAGTCGAAAGGAAATTAGACTATTTACACATGACTTACCAATTGGCAATCTCGTTCATATTTGTGTTTGTAACTCTAACTGTGAAGGTATGAGTGTATTAAAATGTGAGAATGTTTTATACGGCTTGTTTTTTATTTCAATTTAAAATCGCCTGTGGCAATTTCTCTACCCACAATGAACAAAAATGTTCGTCTGGATTATTTAAACTTCAAAGTAGTTGATCTGAAAAAGAGGAATGTTCGATGATGATACGGCCGATGATGTACACAATCGCTTGATGCAGATAGAAGTAATTTCCTAAAACAAAAAACAAATGTATGACGTTAAAAAAAATATACAAAAGAAAAAATACGTGACAAATTTACAATTTATTCAATATAATTTTGATTATGGCCCTAGGGCATAAAATATGATAACAAAATTATAAAATATATGACGATATGTGTGTATGAGATACAAGTTATAAATCTTTGTTTCTCTTTACTAATAAATTGAAAGGGAAATAGCAAATGAATCGTTTTCCTATTAAAACAATTTTGAAGAATCTGATTTGCAACAAAGTAAAATTTCGTTAAAGGATATTCTTAATTTTCAATTAAAGGTTAAGGGTTACCAAAAATCCGAAATAACGCATCGACGTACACATTTATGTGTTTGATGATCGGTCAAGCTGTTTCAAATGTTGGTAGTTAAAAAAAATATAAAAATTCTTTCTAATGGCAAAGTGTTTAACCCCCTAACAACCATAAGGCTATTTGGATAAAAGTAATCATTTTATCTATTTAATATGAATCTGTTCCCGCCAAAAACGCATATGTATTTTGAAATTAAAACAAAAAATTTTTTTAGCGGATTAACTGTATTTTTTGGGACAAATGTGTCCTAAAGAGAAAATTTTCATTCCACATTCCAGGCGCGGATTCAGGGGGGGGGGGAATTTCCATATATAAATATGTTTTGTTAATTTCGATAATACAAGAATTTCCAATAATAATATATTTTTTAATGTACAAAATTTTTGAAAATCCCAGCAAGGTTTTTTTTGTTTTTTTTTATGGAATCTCTAACGAAATTTTCAATAAGTATTTTTTTTATTGACTCTCTAACGATTTTTAATAAGTATCCATATCTTAATCCTAATAGTTATTTATTCAATATTTCCAAAGAAACATCTAGTTTACCGTATTCAATTACTTATTATTCTACATTCAATCCCAGCAGGTGCCAAAGACTAAACGTTTGACTTGATAATGCGTGCGGTTGAATTATTAAAAAGCCATAGCATTTGCAATATTTATGTATATATTTATGTGTTTTATGAATCAAAATTCTATTCGATAATTTTTGACGAAAGCACGGATTTGTCGGGGAAGAGCCAGATTCACTTATCTTTAAGATATTTCAACATACAACAAAACGTTTCTAGGGAACAATTTATTGGCTTTGTTGTAAACGCATTTGAAGAAGCTTCAAAACATATTGATGACGTTGATGTGTCAATTGATGCGAAGGCACTATCATCAATAGTTCTTAAAGCTTTGACAAATTTTGGTCTTGACCTAAAAAATTGTGTAGGAGATGGAACAGATGGGTGTCCTCTAATGTCAGCAGAAAATAGAGCTGTTCAAAATTTCTGGAAAAGCGAGAAATGCGAAACAAATGCCTTGCTATTCTCATAAATCGAACAACTCAATTTCTAAAAGCAATAAAGTGCCATTAATACAAAAATTTGTATCATGTGTTAAAGAAACGACAAATTTTTTTAATATAATTATCCTAAGCGAAACGCTGTTTAGCAAAGTATTTGGGAGCCAAACTCTCTTCATTATGCGTCTTTGCAGCAAGTGTACATCATAAAGTAGAAGCTTTGGAAAAAATATCTAAGTGGAAAGGTAGTATCTCTACCTTTATATTGAGGAACTCACTTAATACTTTTAAATTTAAATAAACATATTAAGTGTGATACCTATTGTAACACAGCCACTTAGTATCATTTTACAAAAGCACGATATAGATCTTCAAAAAGGATCAAGCCTTATCAAAACTTTAATCATGTGCCTTGAACAGAAAAGAAATAAAGCCGAAGAACAATTGAAAGCGATTTTTGAAAAAGTTAAAGTTATTTGCGTTCAAATCGAGGTTCCTATCGAGAAGACAAGATTTGAACGAAATAATCACATCCAAAATGTTGAAGATTACTTTCCTCTTATTGAATTTATTTTAGAAGATCTCATAACAACTTTCCCAATAGATATCCCAAATGTATTGAACACACCTAAACTTCTACCTCAAAGTGTAATCAAGTCATATACAGATACAAAACTTTTAAAACCAAAACTAGCGGATGATCTGATTATATTTGATAAAAGAGATACACACCTACTAACATCTAAACTTGAGCCTGATCTATCAGATAACATTGTAGATGCTTTAATAAACTGTGATGAAGATATCTACCCAAATCTAAGAAAAATATTTCAACAATGGATCACAATGACAGAAGATAGACTGTACTGTCTAAATTTCCCTCACAAGGAAATCATAAATTGCTTATTTAAAAAGTTAACTGATCTAATATATAATTTACCCTTTTTGTTGAGTTTTTTTTAATTAGGGTAATGAATTTTTTTGGACAAAATTTCTTCATCCCACCACAAGATGGGCAATTTAGTATTGATAATGAAAATAATTTTTTAGGCCATTTTGGCCAAAAAAGTTTCCGCACCAAATGCAATTTCTAAAGCTCCTTAAAAAAAATTTTTTTTTTTTAATTTCCATACACATTATATGGGTAATACCATGTCAAAACGACCAAGAATGGGACACGACCCCTTCCGATTTTAATAAAATTTGGTGAGAAGGTTCCTTTTATCATATTAGGAACATATATGAACGAAAAAAATTTTTAAAATTTTTTTTTCGAAAGTTATGTCATATTCAAAATGTCATAATTTCGGAGAATTAGCCGAATGTGTTGAGCTTATTTCTTCAATATCACGAAAACTACTTGACATACGAAGATGATTTTGATGTCATTTTAAAGAGAATACTTGCGGCTACAAACCATAAATTGAAAAAAAAATTTTTTTGAAAAATGTAATATCTGCAAAATGTTAAATTTTAAAAACGGACTAACTCAAAAACCTATTTTTTTATTTGGCTGATTTTTTTTTGTATAATACCTCAAACTGTTCTTTAAAAATCCTGAAACTTTGAAGGAGGTGTTTTTTTTTAAGATATGATTTTTTTCCTTTCGCAACCCTTAAAAAAATAATATTAAAATAGAATTTTAATATTGTAATTTTGAGCAATAAGTACACTGTGCTAGTTGCAAACTATAGACCAGCCGCGCACCAGGCATTTTACCCTAATTGGGGACGCTGAATCCAGTGGTGCTAACCTTTTTTTAGGTTAGCTCTTGTTTTCAAGATATACCGTTATTTCTAAAATGTAAGAGGTTGCACAGCATATATATTCGCGTAACTCAAAAACGGTTTAGTTTATTGAAATAACTAAAAAAAACCGAAATTCGGCAATAAATAATAAAGTAGGGCTGGTCATACATTTGACCCATCTAGAAGCATCCTACGCGCTGTACCATACAAATATTGCGGCTTAATAAAATTCTTTAATTCGGCTCCTTTTTTTTTAGCAATTTTTTAGCAATTTTAGCAATTGTAAAATATTATTTAGGACATTATGACGATATGACTTGATAGAAGGTGTGCATCCCGCAATTATATATGGTACATTTATTGCTTATATATACTATATATTTTAGCCCCCATATTCATACATGATTATAAAATTTAATAAACGTTTATTAAGGAAAATTTTCAAAGAAAATTTGGTTTTCAAGCCTTTATTAAATTTAAAATATTGTTATGAATACAGGCATACATACATAATATAAGCAACTGTATAACAAAAACGTAAAGCTATTTTTTGGGTTTAAAGAAATAAATTTCAAGTTTTAAGTGCGAGTTGATTTAATAATGGAAAACTATCTTGTGCAACTTTAATTCCTGCTGAAAATTATCACTGTTTCATATATCCGCCAAACAACTCATCTATCACAACATCTATCATTTTTTAAAAAAACCGCGAAATAGAGTCGCGATATTTTTTGCGCCCTTCTTCCGTACAAATGGTAAGATCTTGTTATATTCATGAAATTATTAGAAAATACTTAAAATTTTTAAATTAAATTTTAATTTTGTATAGTAAGGAGAAAAATTGAAATTCAAAACTTTATCGGGTTTGGTGCGGAAACTTTCTTCACGATCGCGAAAAAGTAATACATCATTTCTTAATATTTTTTCACGGTCTATACGGCTATGCGATGAAGAATTTGATATTCGCAAAAATTGCAAAAAGTACTTACCCTAATACACATATTGTTTTTAATAAACTCTTAAAAACAAATTTTTTACTTTTTTGTATCATACAAAATTCCCCCCCCCCCCCCCACTAAGGCTCAAGCTGGATCCGCGCCTGCCATATATTCATGTTTATTTCTTTATATTTATTCATTGCAAACCGCATTTATTAAGGCTCCACGAAAAGCCACCCAATGAAATAACGCCCAAACGAGAAATGAAATATTCCCCAAATTTTTTTCATACATTTTTTGGTATTATTTCATATGAAATAACTCCCAATTTTTTGGCCCTTTTTCATTTTTTTTTTATTTTTGGGAGTTATTTCATTCCTCATTTGGGGTTTTCCAATTATGAAATAATCACCAATGAAATAACACCCAACAAATTTTTAAAATTCGGGGCTTGTTTCATAGCGTGTGTAATTTGGGTGTTATTTCATTTCAAATGCAGGTTGCAAATCAGGTAAACACAAATGCAATTCAAGCCCCCCAGCCTAGTAATAACAGAACTTCTTACGCTAACGTCCTAAAATGAAACCATCAGCCAATGCAAGGTGCCTCGCCAAGTAATGATGAAACTCCGGTTTCTAATTTAAGTCGTTTAGAAAAAACCATGGAAACATTAGTGCAAACAGTAAATAATTTTACTTACACAATGGGTAATATGATGCAGGAAATGCTTAGAATGCAATCGATGTTATTGCAAGCTGTACTTAACAAACCATGAACTGTTTAAAAATTTGTTTTTGTAACGCAAACGGCATCCGCCAACATAAAAATGAATTAGAATACTTTCTTAAAAATAAACAAATTGATGTCATGATGATTTCTGAAACTCATTTGACCTCAAGAAATACGTTTAAAATCAATGGTTATATACTATATGATACCAAGGACCCTCGAGATAGAGCTTGTGGAGGTTCTGCCATCTTAATAAAAACTCGAGTCAAACACTACATTATGTGTGATCACCGTGAAGACTATCTGCAAGCAACGACTATTTGTGTTGAGGAGCTAAATCGAAACATAGTAATTTCTTCTTTATACTCTCCACCTAGATTTTCCATATCAGAAGGCCAATATTATAAATATTATAAATCATTAGGACCCTGTTTTCTGGCCGCTGGCGATTATAACGCTAAACATACCTTCTGGGGGTCACGACTTATAACACCAAAAGGTCGTGTTTTGTTTAACACAATCTCTAAAATGGGTTTAAATGTGGTCGCGAGCGGGCAACCAACATATTGGCCTACTGATCAGCAAAAAATTCCAGATGTTATCGACTTTGGCGTGGTTAAAAACATCCGCACAGAAACGATTCATGTTGAATCTTCCTTAGAATTATCATCCGACCACACACCTACAATTGTTACTATATCGAACCCAAATAGAATTGTATTTCCGTCAGGTAACTTAGCGACGCCAGCCACACAAATAAATTGGTTAAAATATAAAAAATTTCTCAGTGCCCATTGCACAGAAAATATTCCGCTTAGTACACCGGAGAATGTGGATCTCTCTCTTGTTAACTTTGACAGTTATCTTAAACTAGCTGTTCAACACTCCAGCGTTACCCCCAAAAAAATTAAAAATAATAAAATATGTTCTTCAGATGTCGAGCGGCTCTTGACTGAAAAAAGGAGAGTTCGAAGAGAGTGGCAACTTTACAGATCCCCGCAACTTAAGATTTTATTAAAAGAATGCACAAAAAGACTAAGAAAGTTACTACAGAATCAGAAAACGGCTTCTCTAGAAAAATATCTTAAGGAACTTGGTGCAACTCCACAATCTGACTACTCATTATGGCGTGCTGCTAGAAATCTAAAAAGGCCAGTTATATCTAAGCCACCATTAAGAAACTTGAATGGTAGTTGGGCAAGAAATGCTAATGAAAAAGGAAACCTGTTTGTAAATCATTTGAAAAACGTATTTACACCAAATATATCTCACAATATTGCGGTCGAGTTACCACCTGTTGATGCTAGAGCAGCTATTCCCCTCAGATTTGAGATAAGAGAAATCGAAAAGGCTATTTGTGACTTAAACACTAAGAAGGCACCTGGTATTGATAAAATCAGTAATAAAATGCTTTTGGAGCTACCTCGCATAGCAAAGAAAATTATTCTTTTTATTTTTAATGCTATTTTACGCCTTGAATACTATCCTGAAAAATGGAAGGTTTCCTTAGTTACCATGATACCAAAGCCAGGTAAAGATCATACAAAAGTTGAGTCTTATATACCTATTAGCTTATTATCAAATATGTCAAAGCTGTTTGAGAAATTATTAGTTTCAAAATTAACACCAATTTTAAGTGAAAATAGATGTATTCCAAACCATCAGTTCGGATTTAGAAGAAAACACAGCACAATCGAGCAGACTCATCGAATAGTAAATGTCATAAGAAAAGCATTTGAAGAAAAGAAATATTGCTCAGCACTCTTCATCGATGTTTCTCAAGCTTTTGACAAAGTCTGGCATGAAGGCTTATTACACAAATTGAAGCAAAATTTACCAGCAAACACACACAAGCTGCTAGAAAGCTACTTAGTCGGTCGTCAATTTATTATTAAAGAAGGAAATTTCTTAAGTTCACCTCAGCCCATTGCCGCTGGAGTCCCACAAGGCAGCATCCTGGGCCCCCTATTATACTTAATTTATACTTCGGACATGCCAACAAGCAACTACACACAAACTTCAACATTTGCAGACGATACAGCTTTTCTAAGCGTCCACGAAAATCGTTATGAAGCATCGCGTTACTTACAGCATCATATAGTTCAACTAGAAATATGGTTAAGACAATGGAGGATAATGGTCAATGAGCAAAAATGTGTACATATAACATTCACTTTGCGCCGGGAATCTTGCCCCCCTATTACAATCAATAATCAAATAATATCTCGGTATACATCTGGATCGGCGATTAACGTGGAAATGCCATATAGAGGCATAATTAACTCAAATGAAACTAAAACCCATTCAAATTCATTGGCTTATTGGAAGAAATTCTGTCCTTAGTCTCGATTGCAAGCTTCTACTTTACAACTCTATCTTAAAGCCTATCTGGTGCTACGGTATTCAACTATGGGGCACTGCCTCGGCCTCTAATATCGACAAAATTCAAAGGCGCCAAAATAAACTTCTTCGAATAATCACAGCCGCTCCCTGGTATGTTAAAAACTCAAACATTCATAAGGATCTCAATGTGCCATTAGTGAAATCTATGATTACAAAATATGCAATAAAATATTTAAAAAGGCTTGAACAACACCCAAATCCACTAGCTCGAAATATTTTAAATCATGGCGGCCACACTCGCTAAAGAAGAAGAGACACTGCAGCACTTACCCAATTAGATGAGCGATAAACACCTATAAAAGTGAACATAACCCGTGATGAAGAAAATTTTGTCTGGCACTGGCAGGAGATAAAATAACGTATTAGGTTAAGATTTGATTAATTATTGTTAGTTCATATTTAATATATGAAGATTCAATAAAAAAATAATGACAAAAAAAAAAAAAAAAAAAAATTTCATTTTTTATTTGGGGTTATTTCATTTTCAATAATTTTGTGTCTTTGCTGTTGGTCGATATTCATTTCATGAAATCCTTGGTGAAACTGACTCTTTTATGAATTTTGGGCATAATTTCATTTTTGTTGCTGATGGGGTTTATTTCATTGGGAGTTATTTCAGTTTCATCATTGGGTGTTATTTCATATGAAAAAACTCTAAAATATTTTGGGGTTTATTTCATTTATTTTTCAATGTTATTTCATTCACTGTTATTTCCTATTTTTTGGAGTGTATTTCATTGGGGGATATTTCCTGGGCGTTATTTCATTGGGGGGCTTTTCGTGGAGCCATTTATTAATATTATTTTACATATTTAATATATATATGTATATTAGAGCGACTCAAGTTGTATAGAAGCAAAATTCGTGCTCGATGTACCCTCCTAAAAATGAACCTTGGACTTTTTTAAGATGACATTTTAAATATTTCGGCTCCAGGGTTGACCTCTCGTGAGCTGGACCATTTTGAAAATGGGTCTATTTTTGCATGTTTTGTTACTTTACGAATCTGTTTCCTTACCAACATACACGAGTTGGGTATCGTAAGAAAGGTTTTTTTAAGGCGCGTCCAACTGTATATAAAATTTGTCCAAGGACGATCATCCATGTCCTTTTTTAAGGATTTTTAGGAGGGAACATCGAGCACTTTTTTTGGTGAGTCGCTCTAATGTATATACTTATTAGCTATGGTATGCAGCAAAACAATTTCTATCATTAGTATAACAGAGGTGAACCTTGCATATATTACAAGTATTGTTTGTCCGATTTTCTTTTTTGAACTTGGCACAATACACACATCGCCTTCTGCTTTTATCTTTTTTCATGGGATGTAAAGGCATTGATAATTTTACAGTTTTCCGTACTGCACTGGTTTTAAAAGTGGAAGCCTCTGGCTTCCTTACAGCCAGGAACCATTAATCAAACTCCGAGCTATGACTTGTTTGAACTGCAAACTGGACAACAGGCTTCCTTCTATATCATTTTTGTCATGAAGTAAAGTGTATATTACTGATATGTAAAAAATATCAAAAAATAGTCGGAGATATTACTTTGATCTTCGATCAAGCTCATACCACACCATACATTGATCCATTAGGTCAACTCCACCCATATTTTTGCTATAGAGCGGAATAATTTTAGGGCATTTTACATCAATCTTCACTGGTTAACCAGCTTGACGGCGTTTAACAGCGTCTATTTCTGTAGGCGATAGGAAGGTAGTCAGCAAATGTATGGCTTTGTTGTCCATCCATTTGACATAACTTTTGCCTCGGAAAGTAGTGGTGTAAATGACTCCGCTTTTCATTTTTTTGTCAACAGGTTTGTTTTTTGGAAGGTGTTTTCGATTTGTTCGTACTGTTAGACAAGCCTTGATATTTAGATCAGACAGTTTATATTGCAACAAGGGTGAGTTAAAAAAATTGTCAATATAAATTTCACACCCCAAACCTTGCAGATTTTTCGTGAGTTGAAGTACCACCGACTCTCCCAGTCCATACTCAACACCAGTTGTTCGCTTACCTGTATATAAGTCAAACTCAAATAGATAGCCAGTAGCCAGATCGCATCTGCACCAGAATTTGAAGCCCATTATGCCCTTTGAACTTTATCATGTGTAGCTGACTCATATGACATCACAAAGGCAATATTTATAACAAATATTTCCGGTCAATAAAAGGTTTATTTAATCAATTTCCTATGAAAATCTGTTTAATAAACCTTTTATAAATCAAAAATATTTTATTTTAAAGATGGGGTTAAAAGTTTTCAGGGACCGAGAATAATAATTATTATTGAATTCTTATAGGAAAACAGCAACAACAAGAAAATATCGTAGAGCCATGTAAAGGATACCATTTGGATCGATTGCAACTGTATTTTCATAAAATCAGGTGGGTATTTCCATGAAAATGCCAACCACATTTCAAAATTTAAAAACCCTTGGCATTGTTTTAAAATATGATAGAAAAGAAATAAAACTCAAACTTTACAATGCAAAGGTACTTATTTTAAGAAATCGCAGTCAACTTTTTCACTTTTCAGGCGATTTAATTCGGATAACGGTAACATTGAAATTATACTTTAATATTAATGTTACAACAACAATGAACAGGAACCACGAGGGAAGATCTTATATGCTTAATTTCTTCGACCTTCTTAATATTATTTCCTTTCAATAATTTCTCAAGCTCAAGGTCCGTTTTATAAAATTTGTTTGAATAAAAAAAAAAAACAAAAAAATCCCTGAAGAAGCTAGCGAAATATTGGATAAATTTTAAATAAATATTTTTTATATAAAACGGACCTTGAGAAATTATTGAAAGATTGTATATATAGTTTGATAAGCGGTATATATTTTGGTTTCCCTATGATGCTATTCTAATGCCACGTACGTGGTGCAAAAACCATCATTTGCATTTGATCATTCGCAAAAAATTTAATAATAAAAATTTATGATTTTTAAGAATATTTTTTTTTTTGGCAGTAATAAAATTAATAAATTTCAGTTTATCAAAAGTAAGAATTAGGATGAGCACATTAAAACTAAATCTTATTAATGAAATTTTCTGACTCCCTAGAAAACTTTTGATAGCAAATATGCAAGTGGCAGTGCAAAAAACTAAACTGGAAACAATGAAATAAAGTTATTTGTTCTTATTTTTAGTTTCTCTTTTTGTTTCCCTTTTTAAGAGCCATAGGAAAGTTTAAAAAAAACACATAAAATTCAGAAAAATGCATGAAATCTTTATTTGAATCGATAGTACGGTCAATATAATTTAATGTTAGAAGATTATTTCGTGCAAATGTTTACCGTGACTGCGCCTCAAATTGTCCATCCACTTAGTCCAATTTTGGCATACTCTTTCCAACATTTCGGCCGGTAGCTCATGAATAAATGCTTCAATGTTGTCTTCCAATGCGTCAATTGAAGCGGGCGTGTGTGAGCGTTAACATAGCCCCACAATATATAGTCTAAGGGCGTTAAATCGCACGATCTAGGCGGCCTATTGACCGGTCCCTAACGTGAAAAAAATAATCGCCGAACTCGCCTCTCAATAAGTCCATTGTTAAGCGTGTTGTGTGTGTCTTGTTGAAACCACATGTCATGCAAGTCGAGCTCTTGCATTCTGGGGAAAAGAAAAGTTGGATATCACCTCACGGTAGCGCTCACCATTTACAGTTACGTTACGATTCGCATCTTTTTTGAAAAAGTACGGTTGAATGATGCCACCAGCCCATAAACCGCACAAAACTGCAACTTTTTCTGGATGCATTGGTAGCTCTTGCAATGCGTCTGGCTGATGTTTACTCAAAAATCGACAATTCTGCTTATTAACGAGCTAAAAATGAGCTGAACACAAGAAGCGAGCGATGAACTTTCTTAACAGAGCACGCATTTTGATAATAAAATTTAATAAGTTGCAAGCGTTGTTCGTTTGTAAGACGATTCATGGTTAAATTATAGACCAAACTGAAAATGTTTGACAGTGAAACAAAACACGAAACGTGCGTCAGCTGTTTAAACCAGTGCTGCCAAAAAGATAATAGTTAAAATCACCCGATACAATTAGAGTTGACAAAAAATCAACCAATTGTTGTCGGGATTGTAAGAAAAGATTAAGTCACTGTTTGTGGCTGTTGCTTTGTTAAAGCTTTGATATTATTACGAGAAAGACTTTTTGTGTTTATAATTTTTATTCGCTTAACATTTTATTTGAATAATTTCTTTAGCTTTTCTTATGAAGTTTCCTGATGAATAGCTTATCCCACCAACAATAAATAAATTTCAGTTTATCAATAGAAAGAATTGTGAATCTTATTATCAAATAATAATAACATTTTGACTGTTATTCGATTAAAATTGTTACAAATCCTTTAATTGAGTTGGAAAAAAAATCAATAACAAACTTGTTTTTCTGTTAGAAAAAATAATTTTTCGTGTCAAGAATAGGAAATAAAAAATAAAAATACTTACTATTTTTAGCCATGTGCTTATAAAGGCGCGACTGTAAAATAGCTTGTGAGTTCGAAATCGCGATTTTAATTTTTGCGTATGCTGGGGCTTCGGGGGTTGGGTTTTAGATTTTAATTGAGCAAAGAAGTAAATTTTTTACTTTAGTATTTTTTGTTGAAATATCAAATTTTTTTATTTTTCGAATTTTCTGCTGCATGATACCGAATTTACAAGTTCACTTTAAGTCTATGCTTGCGAGTTGTAATAACAACATTTTTTGTGATTGCGATTTTCAACATACCAATTTAGTGACTTCAAATGGTATTATAAATTTAAATTAGAAAAATTATTGCCGAATTATTTTAAACAAACTCTTGTTTGAAAATTTTTTTGATTTCTACGAATTTTTTTACTGATTCAATTAATATTTTTGTTTGATTTTTATTTAACCAACAAAAATGTTGACAACTATTTAAAAATATAATATACGCGTTATTGGTTTCAAGTTTTCATAATTTTGTATGAAATATTTAACGCTCTTTAATGTTGTCGTCGTTTTGCATTTTTTTATTTGATCGTTAGCAACACTTCTTTATGTGAATATAAGAACTACAACAAAAAACACATGCAGTCTATTTTTGGACGCTTTAAAAAAGTACAACAATAAGAAAGTTTATCATCTTAGTGTGATGAGGTTTGTAGTAAAAAAACAACAAAACCAATAGCAGGTAAAAAAACGTTTCTCTCTTTTTAAACAACAACAACAACATTATAAGAAACAAAATAAATTTTTGGTTGGTTTCAAAGTTGGTAAAAAAAACTAAATCCCGTATTCAATTTTTTCAAACTGTTTACGATGACGAAAAACATACCGAATCGGTCTGCCGCCGTTTTTGGTTACATTTCTTTTTCTTAGCAAAGGTGAGTGATGAAGAAAAACATTGTGTGAATAAAGAAGACTTCGTCTGCTTTTACATTAAAAAATTTTTGTCGTTGCGATACTTACCGTATAGGCGAGAGAGGAATGAAAAGGGGTACACAAAAGGGGTACTCTTCGATTAATTTTGTTTGCTCATTCGTTCTCTCATTTGACGAAAAATGTATTGAAGTTCGGTTGCACAGAAAAAGTTTTAACGACAAAAATCGTACAATGTAAATATCAGACCGTCTTCAAAGGAGGAACGACAATAATCGCAACGACAGAAATCGTATAATGTAAATTGGGACTTCGTTCAAAAATTATGCCAACAAAAAAATGTGTCTCAAAGCCAGCCGGCTGGTCTGCAAAAACTTTTTTGTTTGATTCAGCAAAATTATTTGTTTGAAATTTATATGAATTTCAGTAAACTTTTTGTTTGATTCAGTTAAATTATTTGTTTGTTTTTTTCAATAAACAAAATGCAAATAAATTATTTGAATATGCGAATTTGTTTATAGGACCGATTTCAGACAAAAAATTTTTTGATTCTACAAATTTTTTGTTTGAATTGGAAAAATAATTTTTTCTGTGTAAGAAATACCCCAAGTCACGCAAATCTCAATACACTAAATCTTAAAAGAGAAAATTGAAAACGCTGGCCCTCAACGATTACCAAGAACTCAAGTCATGACAAAGCCCCCTTTAAGTAGCCTAATTTCTTTAACTCTAATTGCTCACATTTCCTTTCTAATCCATTTTTTTTATTAAGTGAAAACATTTTAATCGTCCCCAAGTTAGGACAATTAAGTTACAAATAATTCATTGTAGCTTTAGTGGGATAATTTGCATTCATTTTTGTTGGTTCTTAGTTGTAGAAATTATTTAACAAACCGCGAGTTAATTAGTAAAAACTGAAATGTTTGAATATTTTTTACCTCATACGCACGTTGACACTCACCCTCTTGGTTACACGCATGTACACTTATACACGTAAAACAGCAAACAAAAAAAAACCAGAAGCTGAATTTGGTCCCTGCCACCTTAAGAAGAGCCACCATCTTAAACGTTCTTTGGAGGTCTAAAGCTTAGCGGGATGTAATTTGCATATTTCTCATTTTTTTTTTTTTTTTCTTTTGGCAGGTTTCATAACACCAACACAAAATAGCAAAAGGGACAAGATTTCGTCATTCATCCATTATTTTTTTTTTAATAAGACTTACGGAAAGTTTTAACACCACTGTCAGCAAAGAAAAAGGCAAATAGACAGCTAAGAACATAGGCGAAAATACATGGGGCACTCGTCACAACTTTTCTTATTGTTGCGATGGTGTGTGTGTGTGTCTTTTGTCCTTTAGCCCCAGTACGGCTTTTAAGCTTCACCAGAACCACACTTCTACTACGGGTTCTACGTTTGCTACAGGTTTAAGTAAATTTAATTAAATCATAATTACTTTTTTGGGATAAATTCTTTTTCTTATAAGTTTCTTTAATTAGAATTTTTTATGATAAATGAGAAAACTGAAACTTAGTGAAATGTTTATTTTGTAATGTTAAGCTTCGTATTAATATTTTTTCGTTGTTATTATTGATTGATCGTAAAACAAATGAAAAAAAAAAATTTTATTTTGAATTTATTAAGAGCCAAAAATTTTGAATCATCTAAGTTGAGGGATTGTAACTATGTATATTTAAAATACCTACACATACAGGTTTGTTTATTATGACACTCACACGATTGTTAAATCGTCACAAATTGCCATGCATTTTTCGAAAACGTTTATATTAGGTCATCTTTTTATTATAACTTGTTTCGTTATATTTTATAAAATCATTTATTTAAAGTCTGGTTTAGTCTTAATGTATTAAATCACTTTAATTAATAGCTTTCGCACCACAAAACTTTGTTTTGAAAACAAATTTCTTTAGGGATAAGGTAAAATAATGAACTTGACAGCCCGCCCCTTTTTAAACCAAAACAAACTTTATGTTCAGAAGTATTGACGTAAAAAATTAGAAATAACACACTGGTACATATTTTTCGAATTTTGGCAAAAAGAAAACAAGGCCTTAGCATATGCCATATTAACGCCCAAAGTTTCTGTAACAAATTGGATGAATTTCGTTTCATTTTTGAGAATTCAGGAGTTGACGCGATATGTATTTCGGAAACATGGTTTAGAAGTGACATATGTGATGGCCTATACGGATTGAATGGGTACCGTGTTTTTCGATCCGATAGAAGAAAGCATGCTGGTGGTGTAGCAATATACGTTAGGGATTATATCTCATGCCGGTTTAATTGTAGTCATAATATAACGTGTGATGTTGAGTACATATTTGTTGATTTGAATTGTAACGGATCCACTTTACTACTTGGATGCGTATATAGGCCGGACAAAACTGTAAAGTTTGATAATCTCATGGCTCAGTTGGAGCTTTTGTCAGTGTCTTATTCAGACGTTATTATCGCGGGTGATTTTAATTCGAATTTGCTCGTGGAAATTAGTTTATCTGAAACAATGTTGGCATTTCATCTATTACCTGTTAATAACTCAAGACCTACACACTTTTCAAGCACGACTTGCACTCTGCTTGACGTACTGTTTGTCAGTAATAGTAAGAAAGTTCTACTCTATGATCAACTTTCTGCTCCTGCCTTTTCGAAACATGATATTATTTTTAGGACATATGATTTTGCTATGGATAACCCTGCTCGACAGTTTACTTATCGTGATTTTAATAATATAAATATTTTGAATTTAGAATCTGACCTTGATGGTATATTATGGGATCAGATTTTTTACTTACCTTCTCCTGATGAGCAAGTATCTGTTCTAAACAAATGTATTCTATATCTCTATAACAAGCATGTTCCAATTATAACAAAAACTGTTCGAGCCAGAGCCCGACCATGGTTTAATGATGATATTAAGTTACTTATACAACGTCGTGATATCAAGCATCGGTTGTGGACAAGATACAGAATACCTGTGTTTTATGAGGAGTATCGTATGGCTAGAAAGGCTGTAGTTTCTAGGATAAGGCATGAAAAAGTGCCTATTACTCAAATAAATTTAATAGCGCAGTCGATATGAATAAGACACGGAAACAAATCCGAGATATTGGTATTGGTAGGACAAAAAGTCGTGTTATTGATGCGAATGTAAACGAACTTAATGAATTATTTGTTAATATGATTTTTACTCTCGAATCGCATCATTTGATCCTGCTATTTTGAAATTCAGTTTTAGATGCTTTACTGCGGAAGATGTTGTGGAAGTTTTTCATAAAGTTAAATCTAGCTCTGTGGGCTTGGATGATATTAATCCTAGATTTATTAAATTAATCCTGCCCTGGATAATACGCTCTGTTGTGCATTTATTTAACACTATTATCATCACTAGTACATTCCCTATGGAATGGAAGTATGCCAAGGTCATTCCTGTCCCAAAGACAGGATGCGAATGTCGCCCAATTTCAATTCTACCTTACCTATCCAAAGTTTTTGAACAACTGCTTCAGCTCCAGATATTTAAATATGTTACAGAGGAAAACTTACTAACTGAGCGCCAATCGGGCTTTAGGCCTCAGCATAGCTGTGTGACAGGTCTAACTGATGTTGTTGAAGAGATTAGGGGTAAATTAGATACTGGAAAAATATCGATGTTGGTACTACTTGACCACTCAAAAGCTTTCGACACGGTTGACCATTCTATACTGTGCTTGAAACTATCGAGAATATTCAATTTTTCTACAACTGCTGTTAAGTAAATCTTATCGTATTTAACGGATAGACTGCAGAGCGTTTCATATGATGGACTTGTTTCATATCCTTTATGTGTTGTGAGAGGTGTTCCACAGGGTTCCATACTTGGACCATTATTATTCTCATTGTATGCAAATGACATACCGCAGCAACTTAAGTATTCCAGTATACAAATGTATGCTGATGATATTCAAATTTACCTGAGTAGTTCCAAGGCATCCATTACCTCTTGCGTAAATGATCTGAATACTGATCTTAATAGTATTTTTCTCTGGGCGTCAGCAAATGGGTTGCGTCTTAACCCAAATAAGTCTAAATGCCTAATAATTTGTAAAAAATCTGTCAAAATTGAATCTCAAATTGATATCTTCCTTGGAGGTACAAAAATTGATATAGTTAGTTCCGTCAGTAATCTTGGCGTGATTTTCAATAATACCTTAACTTGGTCTAACCATATTAATTGGACATGTGGCAGAGTATATTGTATGCTAAGGAGCTTATGGACTACAGTATTATACACCTCTAAAAATACGTCTACTTCTTGCGAAAACGTATATATTACCCAGTCTTTTATATTCATCTGAGGTTTTTTATGGTTGTAATTCAAAGGATACGTTGAAACTCAAAACTACTTTTAATAACGTTGTACGCTACATTTACGGCCTTAAAAAATTTGATCACATATCTCAGTATTCTACTCGTATTTTCGGTATGACATTTGATAACTATTTAATGCAAAAAAACCTTGTTCTGCTACACAAAATTGTTATGACAAAAATGCCGAGATACCTTTTTGTCCGCCTACAGTTCACTAGATCATCGAGGGGTAATGGCATTATCCAATTTCGGCATAATGATACGGCATCTAAAAGGCAATTTCTTATTTTAACAATTCGTCTCTGGAACCAACTCCCTGCTTATATTCAAAATACTAGCAACGCAATTAAATTAAAAAATTTACTCTCGCAATTGTATGGTAATATACTGTAACTTTTTCAATCTTTTAACTTATATTTTTATTTCTATTTTATTTTTTATTAATATTTTTATTTACTCTTTTATAATTATTTTAATTTTTTTTTTTATTTTTTATTATTTAAATTTATGTAAATTGTTTAAATTTTTAATAATCATTTTCCAATTTGTAATCACATTATGTAACAAGTCTGATTCTAATACTCTAAATTATAAGATATTATGTCTTGTTGTATTAGAAACCCATATTCGAAATAAATAAAAAAAAAAAAAAATATTTTGAAAACGCGGCCAAAATAATTTTTTTTATGTTCTCCAATTTTAAAATTATTTTTTTCATATGAAAGTTAATAGTACACTCAAAATATTATGTAGTTAAATTCAAACGAAAATTCATTTGAAACAAATTAAAATTCATTTAAAAAACGGATCATTTACATTTCATTTAAAACAAATGATTTTTTCAGTAATTTCTAAGTTTTTTATTTATTGAACATCATATTCGTTAAAATTGAATGGTTTTTACTTTTAAAAAATATATTTTAACCGATAAAAATCAAACAAATTAACAAAAAAAAATACGGAAAACATTATTTTTTGGTAGTTTGTTTTTTTAATAACAAACATAAATGTTGAAAAATAAATTTATTCGTAAAATAACTATATTTTTATTCAATTTTAACAGTACCGAAAACGAATTTAATAACCTACAATCAGTTACTGTAATAATTTTATGAGTGTAGTAATTCTCGCAAGCCAAAAAATGTTAACCCTATTTCAACTATTTCATTGAGAACAATGTGGTTAAAAATGGACTTTCTCAGTATTTGGTTATAGTTACGAATTTCTTAATCAGTTTTTAAAGTTGAAATACTCATAACTTTTTGGTTTATCAAGATTTTTATATTGTGTATTAGTTTATCATCTTAAATATGAGCGGTTTAAAGCATTAAACTCTGCGACCTGTCAAAACTAACCTTCATGTTGTAAACTTCCTTTCTTCATACAAATAATTTGATAAAAATTAAATTTGATGAACTTAAACCTAATTAAAATATCAAAATTTGGATTAAAACCAATGAACAGAACAGTTCAACAAAATAACAACAATACTTATTATTTCCTGAAATCTCTTAATTTATAGAGCATAAGTTCTGAGCGTCAAAATTAGCCAAATTAAGTCTATACTCGCATGTAGTCTGGACTTCAACCTACATTTCCTTACCTTATTGTACACCGACCAATTCCGACCATGCGAACTACAGTGATTTCTGTGACCCAAGGTAAGATATTCGGTTCAAAGGTGGTGAAATTTTAAAGAATTTTCGGCGATTAAAATAGTTATCTAGCACGTCAATTTAGCAAAAGATCAAAATTGCTATTATGCAATTTTGTGAATTTTTTGAACGGATGCGGCAAAACGAGTAGGCGACAAAAATTGACTCACACGTTAGATTTCTCAGTAATTTAAAGTTAAAATATTAAACATTAGTAAATAGCCGCAGCATTAACTACATAGTTGAAATACCTGAAAATTGCAATTTAAAAAATAAAAGTAGCAGATAATTGGTAAAAAAAACTAGTACGCAGTAGGGAATGGTAAATCGATTTCGATTCCAATCGAAAACCGATTTTGTGGTAAAGAAAATCGTTTTTTTGCAATCGAATTTACGTATGCGATTTTATACTGAAATGGATTATTGGGCTTTTAAAATCGATTTTTTTATTTTATCGAAATTTTGCCAATTTTTATTAAAATTAATTAATTAAATCGATAAATTATAGGCATGAACAATAAAACTTATTTTTTTGTGTGCGTACATACGTCTGTATGTTTGCTTATACAGTTTTCTAAGTCTAAAGTTGTGGTTTTACGTATTTATCTATTAGTAACCTTGGTATACATCCAACTTTAATATATGGGCTCTTGTTCTTCAAAACGGTCCTAAAGATATCGTACCAAACCAAACATGAAAGTCAGCTTCGTGAAAATCAACATATATATTATAGAAACACTCATATTCAAACAGACCAGTGTGTGAACGATATTTAAATTTAGTTAATAAGCAGAGTGAAAAAACAAAAAGTATGTAATTTATCCTATCAAATACGAAATTTCTGGCATCATTAACGTGCACACGTTCGTTTTCTAAAACTATCTTAATAGTAACTTAGCAAAGAAACAGTCGCCACCGATCAGAAATTATTTTCATAATACTTTGAAATACTATTCTTACATTCAGACTTGTCACAGAAATCAATTCCGATCAAAAGTGATTTCGTTTTATGTGAAGCAAGATACGTAATCACTTCCACTTTCGATCGGAGTAAATTTGTGTTACAGGACTGACTGACTATACAAGAATACAATTTTAATATGTGAAATGTACATGCACTTGTTCCTCTTAAGGTCATCTCAAAATTTACACATTTCATTGTGTAAATTCATTTCCCACTGTAGAAATCTCAGTTCAAGTTCTCTAGTAGTTTGCCAAAAAAAAATGCTGGTGTATCCCCCTTTGTGAAATAAGGTATAAGTTTGCAAATTAATATTAAACGATTTTGAAATCGATTTTAAAATCGATTTTGAGGTTCGATTAATCGATTTCAAAAATCGATATAAAAAAAGTCGATCGAAAAATCGAAAATCGATTTTGGAATCTATTTACCATTCCCTAGTACGCAGTTACATTCTACGTGTGAAATTAGCTACTTGTTAACTGTTAATTTATGGACGGTATGTTATCCTTTTAAAAAGTTTGAAAACAGAGTTTTTTTTGCTAATAAAAGATTAAATTTTAATATAAAACAGGTTTTTTTATGTTTCAAGAAGCGGTAATAATTGTTTATTAAAAAAAACTTCTATCAAGATTATAAACATGCAAACATTCATATTATTTCTTCATTATTGTTTAAACAATGGCCAAGTTCAGTTATAAAGTTCTCCCTCAAATATATTTTTAATAGAAATATGAATGAGATACTGATATTAATCAACATATTTTTAAAAAGTCAATAACCGTCAAGGAAACTGGAAGAGTGGGTCGACCAGCAAAACCAATTGACAATTCGTCAGCTCAGAATTTTAGCAAAAGATCAGGAAGACATAAGCTTGCGAATATCAATGAAGAAATTTCTCATACAGGGGTGTGCTGGAAATCGCAAACGCAAAACGCAATTTTAAAAGTCGTTTTTTAGTAAGATTTCTGTAATAAAAGAATTTTATGACAATTATTATACAAACATTTCTCTATTAAACTGAATTTTATAACAAAAATTATAAAAATTTGATAAAAAGTGTATTATAAACAGCCTCCAAGTTCTTGCGTTTTGCGTTTGCGATTTCCAGCACACCCCCCATAGTTTCATAAAGGATTAATTTCTGTATCAAATTCAACCAACGCAAAATAAGAAAAATTAAACAAATTTAAAAAAACAGTGGAAGAGAGCACCTGACGCACAAAGACGATTTTTAGAAAGTTTGCCTATACCAACTGAAGAAATTAAACTTACCCAGAAGAAGCCTTTGCACTATTTTTGGATTTAGAACTGACCAAAAATCAGTATGCAGAATAGCAAACGCTTATTAAATACACTTGATGCTGACTGTTTTAAAAACTTAAAAATTGCAGCATCACTTTAATTTCAAAATGGGGATATGATGTAACCTCGATCAGAAAAAATACAAGCAATGTTATGCAGAAAATTCATCTCATGCTTACTTATTCATGGTATCTTTCGTACCATTATGTTTAAGAAAAACTTATATTGGCTTAGAGCCATCAACCAGTAGAGCTACAGAAATGGATGTATGGAAAAATTAAATGCCCTTCTCAACAAAGTATTACAGACCAATCAAATTTGTTTACAAAAAGGAAACGAAAGATGTCATAATGGAGGAAGTTCGAAAAATGTAAGATCAAATTAAAGAACTTCAATTGGCAATATTTAAAGCACCATGGCGATCATTTTAAAGAAAAAATGGTCCAAATTATATAAATGTCATTGCTGGTGCAATATAAAAATTGGATTTTGCCACGCCCCTCCGCCCGCAGACCAAAAATTAAAAATCAGACTTCACATATAAATATTCTGCAGATTCCCTGAAAATTTCATCAAATGCGGCCCAGCCGTTTTGGAGCCCATACGTTACATACATACATAAATCCTGTTTTATATTTGCACTAGCTGACCCGACAGACGTTGTCCTGTCCAAATTAGGAAAAATGTTTGCGTTCGATTTTTAAAATCCGTTAAAAAGATACGAACATTTGAAAGAAAAGTTAGTCAAATCGATGGAGCCGTTTTCTGTCAAGCCGTTCTCAAGTTATGCGCTTAATAGAAAAAGTGGGCGTAAAAGAAGGCGTGGTAAATGTTTCTTTCGATGAAAACTTAAAATGGATTAATACGAACATTTGAAAGAAAAATTTGTCAAATCGATGGAGCCGTTTTCTGATTTTAGGTAAGTCTAAAAAAGTGGGCGGGGCAAAATTTTCTTTTCGTATAAATCTAAGTTGGACCATTGCGATAATTTCAAAGAAAAAATCGTTCGAATTATATAAATGTAATTGGTGGTGCAATATGAAAATTGGATTTTGCCACGCCCCTCCGCCAGCAGACCGAAAATCAAAAATCAGACTTCACAGTGTCACCCGTCTGAATATTCTGAAGGTTCCCTGAAATTGTCATCAAAATCGGCAGAGCCGTTTTGGAGTCCATACGTTACATACATACACACATCCTGTTTTATATATAGATAGAGATAGATCTAGAATATAGATTTAACTTTTACAACTCAACATAAAAATTAAAATGCATTTTTAACTCTTCATAACTTATGTTTCTATCAGTCAAGTTTTTAGTTCTATTGCGCAACTTAAAGGCTAATATCTCACCTTCCGAACAAAAAACATACCGATCCAGTCAAAAGTAATGTCTGGTAAAATTTCCCACTGTGCCATATAGCCATTTTCGATACCAATAATAATTACATACAAATGTATATCGACGTGTAACAAACTACACAATAAAGTCTAAAAACTCTCGTTTTTTCAGTATATTTAAAAAAAACATTAAATGTGTAAAAACAGAAAAAATATTTTATTTCAAATATGTAACCGCTAGCAATTTCATCACAAATTAAATAAAAGTTCACAGCAAGAAAATCAAATTACAGTTCTGTTTATATGCAATATACATACATACATATACAGGTGTATATAGCGATACTTTATATTTTATACAAATGTGAAATACATGTTATGTATAAACATCTGCGGTTACAACAAATTAATTAAAAAGAAAATTATATACGGTTTATAAAAAAAATATAATTTAATTATATAAACAAAAATTTAGTATGAAAATGAAATGCAGCCAATTTAGAAATGACTTGATTTTTTTTTGTGATAAAATCAGCGTTTTAAAAACTGCAGTCAAAGTAGAAAAAATGCCATATCTTCCACGACTTCATTTGTCATTGGTCAAAATATAACTGTTGCTTTTTCTTCTGATTCATTAAATGTAAACAGACGCTGACACACCAACTCAAAAAGCGAAAAGTCGTACACAAACTTTCGCTTTTTGTTTGACAGTTTTTGTTTCAACTGTAGTTTTGTAAACCCTGGATAATATACATACTTAGTTGATAATCCAGCTCCTGTGAGAGTTTAAAATGACGTTTAGATTGTATATGTAAATGTGCTGGCTTTAAATTTTTTATCCAAAAAATTTTTATATCATGGCAAAACGATTTTGAGGTGGAGAGATAGTTTTTATAAAAGATTAATTAAACAAATTTTACTTAAAACTTTTTATACAGAAAATCTATTAAGATACATTAAACAATATATATTATTATATTCATACGCATTAGGGTAATAACTTTTTCACGCTTTTTGCGAATATCAAAAACGGCGTAGTACAGTCGTGTAGAACATTAAAAGTTATTAATTAAAAATATGATAATTTTTTCGGATTGTTATAAAAGTTCACGCAGGGATCGGGTTGAAGTTTGAAACAACCATTTTTATCTAACGAAAATTTTAAAAAATATACACCTGATATTTGTATATATGTCACTTAAATGCTTTTTTGGAATTAATCCACTGCTTTAGATTTAAAAAATTTCCTACGGTTTAGAACTCACCGCGGTTCACAATTTCTTGAAAGGTTTTAGAAATGTGCTTCCCTGCGTGAGGCTTTTTTCGCAAAACGACGGGAGACAGGTATTTTCATTGCTAGAACATTCTTGGCCACTCCGTGGTACTATGCCAAAAATTTGGTTATAGCCTAATATGCATGTTTATTATGGCCTGTGGTTCCTATTGAGGAGATTTGTTCAGATTTTATTAGGGATCTTCTTCCCAAAAATCGTTCGTTTGTTCGTAATACACTTTTTTTCTCAAGAGCCGGGCTGTTCGTAGTTGAAATTCATAACCTGAGTGATGGTCCTAACAGCAAAACAATTTCTCATTAGTCAGCGGAGAGTGTAACAAGTGCGTTAAAATTATAGTGATGTGTCAGTGCTGGCTGATCAGTTTGTCTGTAAAGCCAACTTATAGTTAAATGTAAAATTTTTTTAGGAATTGGTCTTGCCAAATAAAAAGTGTACAATAAAACAAAACCGAGAATGGCCAGTTTTTGTTATTTTAAAAAGGAATTGTTCTCAAAATGTTTGTTTTATGTGCCTTCTTAATTTATTTTTAGATATGGCAGAACTCGATCGCTATACACGGATTTAAATTTTTGTGCGTTGCACTTAGACCAAACACGTAATACGCTACCAAAACATGGTGTATAAATTATAATTTTAACAAATAGAAACTGGGAATTATTTCCTGTAATTCATTCTGAGACACCAGCAGAATGCATTGCATTTTAAATTATAATTTTATTTTTGTAAAAGGATTAGAGGACATAGTAATATGCTTTCTTTCGAAATAGCTTTTTTAATATCTAGTACTCATTATGATTCACGTTACAGTAATTGTTTCAAAAACTACAGGTCAAGGGTATGTAAAAATGAAAAAATTATGAAGAATTATTTTGTTATTAAATACAACAGATTGTTTTTTATTAATGTTTATTAAATCACCTCAAATGACCCATGTAAAATTAAGGATGTTACGAAACAATTTAATAACCTCACGTATCAAACACACATATACAATGTATTATGCATACATATCTACATACACCATAGACACATTTACTCATATAAACTTGAATGTTTACCTTTACATAATTATACGATACACATGAATATGAAATTTCATACACCTTTTATTTTATTTAATGCAACACAATACAGCAGCATCATACAGCAGAATAAGGAAAATGATGATATTTCTGCTGTTCTTGTTGTAGTAGTTGCTGTTGATGGCTTATCATTATTGCTAATTAAAAATTTAATAATGTGCAAGAACTGCTAAAAAAAAAACAAAAACTGCTATAACAGCAACAAAACCAGATAATTGTATATAGAGAGAGAAAGCAGGATAGAGAAAATATGTAATTATATGGTATGAAAAAGTGCATTCAAATAACAACAACAAAAAAGTGTATTTATAAACAACAATATTACTTGATGATAATGTTGATGAAACCACAAATGAGTGGTAGATTGCCATTGTTAAACATTTGTTTATAATCATTAATTTTGCATAAAATACTGTAATTCGAGTAAAATAAATATATTTATATGATAAACTAGACAACAATAATAACGTTTAAAACACCAAAAGCAACAAAAACAACTGCAACAGTGATAACAGCAAATGGAAAATTGTTGTATCAAAAATATTTAGCCAAAGAAACAAAATATGCACAGCTTTAATGCAATTTTGCATTAAATTTAATATAAATATTTGCAAAATTACATTAAAAAATAACTTTAAAGAGGAAAATAAATGTTTTATTTTCATTTGAAAGAATTTTAAGTTCAATAAAAATGTAATTTAGTTGGAAGGCTAGTTGGTAGTGACTAGTCTATAAGTGCAAGTGTTGCGGGTTCAATTCCCGCCAAAGACTCCGGTCTGTTTCTCTTAAACTGGCTGAAGGTCTTCGTTACTATTTTCTCGGTTAATTAAGTTAGAATATAATTTGTTATTGTATTTGTTACTCTTATTAAATTTAATAAAATAAAATAAAATAAAATAAAATAAAATAAAATAAAATAAACATTACATTACTGATTTTGTGAAGAGAGACGATTAAGAGATGAGATGTGTAGATCTGCAATTTCATATTTTTCATTGTGCGTCCAATGAAGGTAGAAACAATATATTTAGCCGCTTAAGAGATTTTTTAAGAACTCTGACATGCATTTGTTAGTGCATATTTTTGAACCTTTTTAACGTATTTTAGATAAAGAGAATTTTTCCAGTTAATCATAGTTCACCATTTTAGAGAATATTTTGCTAGTTTTAATTCTTTTTATGCTAAGAAGTGTTTTTGCCGCGTAACAAAAAGAAAATTGTTGTTAATTCTGATTAAAATGTAGATTTTCTGTTTTTAAAAACTAAATGTTTTTGTTCACTCTACATCAGTCATAACCACTCCATATACTCGCGAGCAGTCAATAATTGTATTTTTCACACAGACACGGTCGGCAATTCACATGTTGTTGTATACTTTGTTCGGGCTACTCCATGGTCTCGCGAGGCAGTCAATAATCGTATTTTTTACACAGACACGGTCGGCAATTCATATGTATACAACAACTTTGTTTGTTGCTTGGTTATCACTGCTCTACATATTGCAAACTAAATCATAAACAGTCACAAACTCGAATTCACATATATTTAGAAAAAGCAAAAAACTGTTTTGAAAATGATTGTTGTCGGGTACGCTGAATTCAATGGTGCTAACCGTTTTTTTTAGGTTAGCTCTTGCTTTTGAGATATACCGTTATTTCGAAAATGGAGGAGGTTGCACAACCTATATTCGCGTAACTCAAAAGCGGTTTAGTTTATTGAAATTACTAAAAAATTCCGTAATAAAATTTCCTTTAAGAAAGGAAAAAAATTAAATAAAAATTTGGCACGTCGCAGTTTAAAGGACCAGAAATGACACTGTTAAATGTGGTAAAGATTGGTCCATAATTTAGCATAGGCCCCATATAAACCCAACTCGCGGAAAACAATTTAGTACGCATAAAACCGTAATACATAATGCTATCAGAATAAAATTGAATACTTCACAGTTTTGTAGGACTAGAAATAAGACTTATAAATTTGGTGATAATCGGTCCATAACTAACTAAAGGCCCCAAATAAAGCCCACTCTGGTAAATTAAATTAATACGCATAAAACCGTAGCAGATATAGATATTGCGGTAAACCTTCTTCCAACTTAGCTTCATATGGCCAGAAAAAATTATATGCAATTTTGTGGTATAAGTTCCATAACACTGCTTTACAAATTTTTAATTTGGAAAAATACCAAGAACGCCACATGCCTAGATAAGTTAATTGAGATCTCCTGAACACGAAAAACGCTGTATTTTTTTTTTTTTTGTATGTACCGTTTTTAAGATAACGGTACTTTTGTGTTTTTCGGTGAATGGTCCCACTCAAACCCTTGTGGAGCCCAACCGAAAAGTCTGATCGGGATAAATGGCATATCGTTGGAAAGGTAATTGAATACCTTTTCCGACGATATGCTAAAAATTTGCCTATTTTTTACGTTTTTTTCAAAAATTTTCATTTTTATTTCGTTTTTTCGGTTGGGATCCACAAGGGTTTGAGTGGGACCATACACTGAAAAACACAAAAGTACCGTTATCTTAAAAACGGTACTTACAAAAAAAAAAAAAAAAAATAAATAAAAATTGTGTTGTCAATCATCTAACAGACATCCTGTTAGCTGAGTACGTGTTTATTAAAATCAAAACATATACAATTCGTTTTTATATAAGTTAATCATTCCGCTTGCAACTTCTACAATATTAACCATGCACCCTTTAAAGTCTTGTTTGAAATGTGTTTTGCGAAGACCCTACATGATGGTAACTAGGCTCTTATTTTTTCATATCACCTATAGTCCTGAATAGTTTGCTATTCAAACTGAATTTGATCGCTCCACAAGTGTTTGAGATATTGGCAAATGACCAAGATTGCTTTTTATTTTTACCCATACATTTCTAATGTTTACTTATAAACCTTAACTTTTTTATGTCTTCTTATAATCTTTGAACTTTATAACTTATTTTTCATATTAAATAATTTTAGTAAAATACTTATTCCATTTGTGCTAGGGCGATCAAATATATATGACCGACATTTTTTTCTTTATATGGAGTATTATATAAAGAACCAAGTCGGTCCAATTTTTCACTTGGTCCGCATACTCGAATTTAAGGTTTTGGTACGATTTTTAATACAATTGTGAAGGGTATATAAGATTCGACATAGTCGTATATTGCACTTTAGCTTGTTGTTTTATTTTAATTGACTTTACTCAAAGTTCCTTCTTCATAAGCAGAAAACTGCGGTAACGGTTTAATGTTTTGATCACATTTAGGAATGCATTAAAAATCACGACTATTGTATATAAAAAGTGAACAGTTTATTTCCTTTGAAATTTTGCTTTTCCCCATAACTTTTTTAAGGAAAAAAAAAACATTTTTCAAAAGATTTTGTTATTTGTGCTTAATTCCCAGTTTTTATTCTTGATAAAAACACTTGAAATTTATTGTTGATGGGATAAGCTATTCCTATGCATTTCACTGGTTGCTTAGGCCAGATCATCAGGAAACTTCATCCATAAAGATTTTAGACAAACTAAAGATATTAAACCAAATAAAACTGTTAAACGTATAAGACTTATAGCAACAGTTTTACTTGTAACAATATCAAAGCTTGAACAAAATACATCAACAATAAAAAAGTGGGTTTATCTCGTCTTACACTCCCCACTACAATCAGTTGAAATTCTCTCAACATTAATTGTAGTTGTAAGTAGGTTAAGAAAAACAAAATAAAAAACAAACAACAACTTACAAAAGATGTTGTCAATTAAGTGTTTTTTTAGGCCGTGCACTTGCCTGTTTATTATCAAAAAGTAATTTCAATTTTTGGGAATAAAAAATTTTAATTTCAAAAGATTTTGTTATTTGTGCTTAATTCCCAGTTTTTATTCTTGATAAAAACACTTGAAATTTATTGTTGATGGGATAAGCTATTCCTATGCATTTCACTGGTTGCTTAGGCCAGATCATCAGGAAACTTCATCCATAAAGATTTTAGACAAACTAAAGATATTAAACCAAATAAAACTGTTAAACGTATAAGACTTATAGCAACAGTTTTACTTGTAACAATATCAAAGCTTGAACAAAATACATCAACAATAAAAAAAAAAAAAAAGTGGGTTTATCTCGTCTTACACTCCCCACTACAATCAGTTGAAATTCTCTCAACATTAATTGTAGTTGTAAGTAGGTTAAGAAAAACAAAATAAAAAACAAACAACAACTTACAAAAGATGTTGTCAATTAAGTGTTTTTTTAGGCCGTGCACTTGCCTGTTTATTATCAAAAAGTAATTTCAATTTTTGGGAATAAAAAATTTTAATTTCAAAAGATTTTGTTATTTGTGCTTAATTCCCAGTTTTTATTCTTGATAAAAACACTTGAAATTTATTGTTGATGGGATAAGCTATTCCTATGCATTTCACTGGTTGCTTAGGCCAGATCATCAGGAAACTTCATCCATAAAGATTTTAGACAAACTAAAGATATTAAACCAAATAAAACTGTTAAACGTATAAGACTTATAGCAACAGTTTTACTTGTAACAATATCAAAGCTTGAACAAAATACATCAACAATAAAAAAGTGGGTTTATCTCGTCTTACACTCCTTTTGAAATTAAAATTTTTTATTCCCAAAAATTTAAATTACTTTTTGATAATAAACAGGCAAGTGCACGGCCTAAAAAAACACTTAATTGACAACATCTTTTGTAAGTTGTTGTTTGTTTTTTATTTTGTTTTTCTTAACCTACTTACAACTACAATTAATGTTGAGAGAATTTCAACTGATTGTAGTGGGGAGTGTAAGACGAGATAAACCCACTTTTTTATTGTTGATGTATTTTGTTCAAGCTTTGATATTGTTACAAGTAAAACTGTTGCTATAAGTCTTATACGTTTAACAGTTTTATTTGGTTTAATATCTTTAGTTTGTCTAAAATCTTTATGGATGAAGTTTCCTGATGATCTGGCCTAAGCAACCAGTGAAATGCATAGGAATAGCTTATCCCATCAACAATAAATTTCAAGTGTTTTTATCAAGAATAAAAACTGGGAATTAAGCACAAATAACAAAATCTTTTGAAATTAAAATTTTTTATTCCCAAAAATTGAAATTACTTTTTGATAGGAAAAAAAAAACTTTAAATTTAAAGCTGTCTTGTTTACAAAATTTTTTCTGTGCTGCTTAATATCTAAACATATAAAAACATTAAAAGTTTTATTTATTGAGACTGAATAAAATCGTCACTTTTTAGAAAAAAAAATCAGCAAATCGGCACTTTGCTAATTTCAGAACAAAAAATCGTCAAAATGACGGTAAATCGTCAAATCGGGCAGCCCTGCTTATATCCCATATTTAGCAGCCCTCTGCAATTCATTGTAAATCGCTGTTTTGAAATTTATTGAAATTTATGTTTTTAAAATACCAGAAATCACTCTGCAGAAGTTTGGGATGATTGGTTCATGACTTGCCATGGCTCCAACATAAATTCCCTCCTGAAAATCATTTAAGTTCGGCTTAAACTGTTACGAATCATGATAAGCTAGTTAAAATTGCTAAAAAAAAGCATTAAACTTTCTGATTGTCGGTCAATAATTTAATATATGTCTTAACCGCAACCAATTTTAGTGCTGATGTCTGTTTTTATAAATATAAATCTATATATAAATCGGCTAAGGCAAAACAGTTAAGAACACTTTCCCCCTCTGTATGTCAACCGATTTATACACCATTTGAAAGATATTTACTTACAGAAGTGCACAATATATATTTTATTAAAATCTGTTCAATAATTTCAGAGTTATAAGCGTTTAAATTTGCTACTGACACATATGCAGAACACATAAATAAAAAATTTGGTTTTTTTCAACTATCAAATAATAAAAAAAAATATAGTGGTCGATTATTGGATATTTTTCAGAAACCGGTTTTCGAATATTTCGACTATATAAATCTTATGTATAAATCGGAACAGACAAAACAATTAAGAACGCTTTCTTCCTTTGTTTGCCAACCGAACCGCTATGAGGGAAAAAAGTATCTAAAAGGGGAAATACGAGAAATTAAATTTCTTTCTTTTACTTTTCCGTGCTGCATGTGATAATTTTTCAATTTTCTAAATTATTGAAATTAGAAACATAATATTATAGGGTCAGGGTCTTGAGTGGATAAAAACCTATAAGATGCAAAATGTTGGTACTTTTTGTTTTTCATCTGGAACTTTATGAATTTTCGTTAATATTCGACCTATAAAGATAAAATTAAACATTAAACTGGGTGAATAGGAACATATAAGGGGAGCTTTTTGGTATTTTTTTGTGGTACTTTGATTAATTTTCGTTAATATTAGACATAGAAACATAAAATTAAACATGTAATGTCTTGAGTGGATGGCAATCTATTACGGGTACTTTTTTGTTTTTCAATTGATACTTTTTACATTGAACTTACAAAATTAAATTATTCACGTAGAAGATAAAATATGAACCGATGGTTGGTCCCTCGCCAAGTCGAACCACTAAGACGGAAAAAATAAATGCTCGAAACATGTACATTTTTATATATACTTAGATGAACTATGTTTTATTCATATGTACATAAAAATGTACGGTCGAATTTTGACCATTAGGCGAACACTAGTTAATAATAAAAAGATATCATGTAGATATCACTCCGGAAATAATTAAACTGTCGGTGGAGGGTATCAAAGATTCGGCACAGCCGAATATATCACTCTAACTTGCTTATTTTCCGAACAACATTATCCAAATGGTCTTGGTATTTTACACTCAAAAAAGTTTAAGCAAAATGTGTCCTTATATGAGAAAATTTTACTAAATACGAACGAAATAAGTTAAAATCAATAAATTATTGTGGATTTTCTTGTTTAAAGAAACTTTAGAATTCTTTCCGTGCACAGTATTTTAAAAATAATTTGCTAGCGTTCACCATATTTGGGACCTATGGGCTCGTGGATCTGCCAGAACAAAATTATGTTATGAAGTGAAGAGTCTTTGTGCCAATTATTCATTTTATCGCTCATTTGCTGCAAGACCGGCATAACTCAAAAAATGAAATTTTGGAGTTAAAGATGCAGAATTGTTCGCTTTGTATTTCTTTATACTGTGTATTAAATTCATCTTTATATCTTTCCCAGTTTAAAGAGAATGTGTCTTCTTTTTTTCTAAGTAGTTATAGCAAATCAAAAACTTTAAATGCGTTTATCTCGAAATGGTTTTTTTTTTGAGTTATGCCGGTCTTGCAGCAAATGAGCGATATATTTTCATCTTTATAAGATTTTTTCGCCTTTAAGTATTTTTTAAAAGAGGGTTAAATAATTAACCTTGGTCCTTGTGAGATTAAAATTCATCGAGCTTTCTACTACAAGCAGTGTTTCCTATTTAGCCATTTAGTGGCTAGATTTAGCCATATTTCAACTTGTCTAGCCATTAAAAAAATTAGTTTACCCAATATCTATTTTTAAGCCATTTTTCAACTTTTTTAGCCATAAAATTTTTTGCCGAATTTTTTTAAAATAATATTTATTAAAGTAAAATAAAAATTTTTAACATTTAACACGCATTTAATTTAAATCACAACTTTTACAAGGTGATGAATTGGAGGGTTCAAAGCTGAACCGAACCAAGTCATAAAATAAAATGCATATATGTATTTCAAAACTGGTGTGAAATTCTTCGCAAAGTTTAACTCTATCGAGTTCTGTAACGGACTTAATCAAAAAGTTTTTCGTTCCAAAGGTAATAAAACCCATGTTAATGGCTCCAGAAATTAATGGAAATTCACTTACTCAAACTCAAAATATTACAGAATTTTTTTTTTTGACTTGGTTCGCTTCAGCTCTGAGCCCTCCAATTATCGTTCAAAGTAAAGGAACAGTATTACAATATTAAATTTATAAAATGGATCAATACAAACAACACCGTTTCTTTCTGGCCGGAAGTATTTAAATATAGAAAAATTTTAGAATTTACTAAAAAGTTGCTCTCACTTCCATGATAAAATGCTAAAGTAGTAGAAAGAGTATTTAGCCAAGTAAACATCGTTTAAAGTAATTTGAGAAATAGGTTACATTTTGCAACCGTTAATCCTTAAATCACCCTTGTGTGAAAAATCACACAAAGGAAATAATTTTTACACGATAAACAAAAAAATTGTTTAGGTGCACTAAAGAAACTTCTTGACTTTGTTAGCAATATCAATTAGGTACTGAAAATACATTTTTTGATTAATAAATAGTTTTTAGTAACGAAATATTTCAGAATTTACGTAAGTTACCCCCGTGTGTGCTATTCCACACATACGTAGTTTCTATGTAATTTGCACTAAAGACAAAATTTTCTTTCTGCAAGTGTGAATATTGTCTGATACTGTTGCAAACTGCATGTTATATATGTTTTATAAACTGAGTGCTTGTATAAATAAACACAAGCTTTGAACCGTTTGTTTTTTATCACCAACGCGATAAATACATCATTGATGTAAGGTAAATCATGACTTTGATTACAAACGAACTGTGGCGCCACAGCACGTAGATAGACATTGCATATGTGTGAAAACCGCACAAGAGGGTAACTAACGTAAGTTTTTTTGAGGGTGATTTGAGAGTTAAATTGATTTTATTAATTAGCAAAATATTTTAATCATAATAATAACACATTTATAACCACAAAAGAACAGTTGATGTGCATTTCGGCTGGTGTTTGTAATACCTTATAATATTGGTTATATATACAGAACGACTCAGAATCATTTTCTTAGGCGATCTTGGTTGGGTAGATGTTGTTATGATTATGAGTGACCTGCAAAATATTAAAAACTAAGTCACGAGTTATTATTATAAGATGAACAATACCGACATCGAATTTATCGATGATTTAAATTTTTAAATGCTGAAATATAAATGTCCGTTTATTCTTATGTTACAAATTTCTAATGAATTATTTCTGTTTTGTTATTGAATTTAATGTGTTTTAATTTAAACAAGTTTTTTGCCATTTTTTCTGTAAATTTAGCGATTTTTGGTCACCAAGTTTTGACAACACTGACTACAAGGCTAACATAGTCAACCAGCCAGCCGGACGGACATCGTTAGATTGATGCACACAGTGGTTCTAAGTCGATCGGTATTATAGAAGTTGGTTCTAGGACCAATATTTAAAGGTGTTCCAAACATCAGCATAGACTTATTTCTGATACCCTCTCCACTTTTTGCGGTGTGGGTATATAAAAAACGCTAAATAGCAAGTAGAATAACGACACATTTTAGTCACAGACCTTAAATTTCCAATGATTCAGAAAATATTTATCAGTCACTGCACACATTTCTACATTAAAAGTTGTGCTTTTTGAGTTAATATACTATTTAAGTAAATGAGCGATATGTACACAAATGATATATTTAATGATTTTTGCAGTCAAGCGAAAAACACACAACTAATTGTTACACATGAGTTATATTTTCTGGTAACCTTAATTAAAAGGTACGTATACACCCAGGGACTAACGTAATACATATTTTCTTTAAAAAAAATACTTCCTTTTTCCATTACATTTTAATAGCTTTAAATTCAAACGTACCCATGGATATTTATAAAATAAAATACAACTATAAAATGTAGACTGGAAAAAAACTTACTTCATCATTTAAGATGGATTATTTAACATTTTTTTTGACTAATGCCAAGTTATAAGTTTTGCCAAAAGCAAAAAAAATCGTAGAAAGAATTTTTTATATATAAAGCATATCGATGTATTTGCAATTCATGAACTCATTAATGTTGGTAATTTTTCTCTATGTATAACAACGTTCAATTATTTGCTTTTTTTCTAAAGTTACAATGAAGATTATTTATGTTGGAGTGTATGTATGTTTTCTGCGGAAATTGATGTCATCATTCAATTTCAATTGGTTCCGCTTGTTCATGTTGGTTGTATTTTTTTGTTTTGGTTTGCCACTTTGAGTTTTACGGGCTTTTGACAATGTTGTTTTATGATGGTTGATGGATTGGAGTTTTTCTTTAAAATCATGTTTTTTAATGAAAATTTAAAAATAGAACTTTAAGAACATTAAATTTTTAAAGAGCTTTTATTATTTTTCCCTACTTTAAACTTGTTTCAAGTTCTTATATGTTTTATAAAAATCAAGAAAATCATAAATTTTCAGAACCCTTTTAAAAATTTAATTTTTCTTGTTTGTTTTCTATTTCCTTGACACACTTACTCATTTAGTGTTCAAAATCGTAAGTAATACAGTAGAATCGCGAAAAACCAAAATGTTCCAAGGGTTGTTAACTTTTTCGAACTATTTACTTTTCTAAGCGGGTTTAAATTTGAAAAATATACAATAATTAACATGGATCATTCGGAAATAAAACACTTAATTGATTCCATTAGCTTAGTTTTCATCAAAACAAAAAAAAAAAAACTTTGATTTTCCATATGTGTTCGCCACAGCCTCGAACATTTAAAAAAATTGTTTTCTATTTTTGCATATCTTAATAAATTTTGTTAAAACTCCCTATATTCCGCTCATTTGTGATGTGTTTTATTAATACGTTCAGCAAAGCAAACCAAGTGTTAACTTTTAGGAGCGACGCAAGGACGCTAAAATTCAGTTAACTTAACTGCGAGATTAACTTTTCCGCGAGTTAACTCTTTCGCGATTCTACTTTACTTTTATAAGTAACAGTTTTTCCATTTTATTGCCTGCTGCTATGCATTTTATCAGGTACAGTTTCCAGAAAGTTTGAACAAATAAAAGCAGAAAAAATTGATAATAACCCACAATGTTTAAGAAAACTTGGTACACACCCGGGTACCAATCTCATTTTTAATATGTTTAAGTTACAAAAGCTACCCTGCAAATAATATTGGACTACCTCATCCATTTAGATAAAATAGACTACTCAATGGACTGGTCCAATGTAATGCAAGCATGGACCATGTCAATGTTGAAAAGTGTCTGTAGTGAGAAGACATGTTTTCGTTTTTAAACGACTTCAAAACTAATACTCTTGAGTATACCATGGAGTATCTTCAAGACAACTCTTGTAATCCAATGCTGGGCTATATGGTCCTGCCCTAGGACATCGTAATGTTAAAAAGACCATGTTTTTTGATACGTTTGGGTAACTTTTGGACTAGTCCTAGTCCCTGGTGGCCTACATTTTACACGCGTGTTTGGACTGGTCCTATTATTTGCATGGTATTGGTCTAGAAAGCTAAAATTTTTTGAGAACTAATACATTTTACTTGATTTTGTAATTTAATTTGTCTTGATCAATTATATTTTATACCCTTTACAGAGTTAGAGGGTACCTTGGTGTCCTAAAAAGTTACTGCAATTAATAGTTATATTAAAGTGGTACTTAGATGTTGGTTTTCTTTACTAAAACTACTTTTATTATTATGTTGCCTCTTTATTTTTTTTGGTCCAGATTAAAAACCCTAAGAGAATGTCGACTTAGCTTTTGACGTTATTTTACTTTTGGTTTGTATGTGGCTCAAAATCACCAAGGTTGTAAATTTCAAGATTGATTTTAAGCCAGAAAAAATCTTAAGCTTTAATGATGGCTCTTAGTTTATACTATTGCAAAATTTGTATATTTATAAACTTTGACAGGGCAGCGCACAAAATTCTAAACTTTTTTTTTAACTGCTTTTTAGTGAATATCTTTCAGAAAACCGTCCTTTCGGGAACGTTCTTCTAAGTTTGATTTAATTAACAAAAACCAAACAAACTACATAATTTAAGCAGCGTTTAATAACACGGGCTTATTACGTATCTTAATTATATAAACATAAGTAAAAACAACAGCAAAATACGCCAAAAAATTAAAGAAGTTGCTGTTATCGTGCATAAAATTTAAGAAAAATCAAAATATTTAAAACTCTTATGATCGAATTAACGTTACACGAACAGAATAAAAGTTATGTTATAAAATAAACTATATATTTTCTAAAAAAAAGCTCAATTTATGCGTATTTAATTAAAAAATATTAATGTTCCCAGAAATGATCAATCGTTCCCGGAATGACAAAACTGTTACCGAAATGATGATATTGATATCATAAGGTATAAGTTAGGAAATATTTGAACTGTAAGCAACAGTTTAAATATTAAAGTTATTTATTTAGACAATAAGTTAGCAAAAAAAAAAATATTAAAAAAATACAAAACAAACAAAAAATCATCAAAATAATAATATTTTTAATTTTTTTTCTTTTTTAAGCAATGGCTTATTCTGCTGACAAAGAGATGTTGCCATTTAAACTCTTTCTGTTGTTCAGTCATTTTATCTTATTTGACGATAAATGCATTGACAGTTGGCTTTTTATTGTTTTCTTCTTTTGCTGCCGTTTCACACCTGATGGCTATGCTCACTTAAAACAATTATTTTTTGATTATCGATGCGTTCACTGAAATGACTTTTGCACTATTGGACAAATTATTTTTGCATTTTTATAATAAGAAATAAATCAGAGTATGAAAACAAACAAAACATTTCGCAAACGTTTGCAAAATGTACAAAACTATTAAAAATTTTTAAATTGTATTGTACATGAGCAAAACCAAAACAAAAACTTTTCAAGTGTCAAAGAGAGAAAACGAAACAATTGGCTTTCCACTCGTCTGCATTATTTAATTTACCGTTACAATCGTACGTCTGAGTACAAAACAGATAGAGAAACGTTTTGTTTTGAGTAATTGATTTAGTTCTTGTTTGGTTTTTGTAGTGGCATAACAAGAGTAAAATCCACAATGCCTCGTCCAAAAAATGATTTGTTACGTTATTTTTTATTCTTTTTTCTTTGAACTACTTTTTATTTAATTTAATTTTTTTTTTTTTTTTAATTACTATGGTATTCAAAATAAGCCTTAAAAAAACAAAAAAAAACCTAAAAACCTCACTTTTTATTTCACTTAGAAACAATAGTAGTGAGTAAATCAATTGCTAAACGTTTGTCAAACGTTTTTTCTCTGAATGTTTCAATATTCGTCTTACTCTTTTCTTTTCCAGCTGTGTACGTTTATATTAATGTACAATTTGCGCTCACGAGCACAATCATTCTCATTGTTTTGGTTTTGTTTTTGTTTTATTCACTGCAAAGAACAAAACAAAACGAAAGCAAACGTTTCGTTTTGTTTGTTTTCGTACTCTGAAATAAATAATGTTTTAGTATCCTTTTCAAAAATAGATTTTGTATAATAATTTCGGTGTATTTATTTATGACTGGTGTTAAATACCTTAAATTTTTCAGTAATATCTTGGACTTGTTTTGGAAGATCGTAATTAGGGCGCGTTTCCAAAATGACTTTCTCTGCATGTATATTGATTTAGTTTAAAAATTACTTCTTTCATTAAATTTATTGTTTGATGTACACTAAAATGTGTCCCAAAATTTTTTTTGTCAGAGGCTCAAGCATAATTTGAAAGCTTATAGGGTCCAGTATTTTTGAATTTTTTTTTAGATTTGTAGGAAGAGGTTTAGAGGTCGCGCAAATCAAGTTTTTGTTAAAAATCTGGGTTTTCGGCGTTTTTTCAAACTTGACTCATAACTTTGTCAATAACCACGTTCATTTAATTTTTTGACCGAATATTTCTAAAGAAAATTTCCCAAACTTTATTTCCATATGCAAAAACTTTAAGTTCCGGCAATATTTTTGTCCATTACGTTTCCACATATTAAGTTCTTTTGTAATTTTTTAACAAATTCTGTAAAAAACGGTTTATTACTTTTCAAATTTATATGAAAGGTATAAAAACTAGTGACGCGATTTTGAATATCGATAAGTTCTAAACAATTAAGAAAAACAAAAATGGAATTTTGTCCTACAGTTTCCGAGTAACACTATTTTTATAGTGTGTACCTTAAAAATGGTGATACTTTTTTCGTTATAATTATTGTATATTTCCATACATTTTTATAGTTACGTTTTAACTGTCATAAACTTCTGACATTTACTGATCTAAATCGTTACACGCTGTCATTTTCACTTTCTATTTTATGTGTGCTCCAGGAGCTTTCAATCGGGTTCGCTTGATGATGAAAATTATCTATTCTTTTAAAATATGCATTTTCCGAAACCAGTTGCAATCTTATATGGACAAATCAACAGTTGATGCCTTGCTTGCATTTAGTTCATTTATTTTAAGAATATATATCAAATATTGGTACCTCTGCCAGTGCCTTCGATACGCTCCTCTCAATGATCTGAGCCTATTAAAGGAATTGGATAGTTACAAAATTATTAAAAAAAACGCATTGCAAAAGCCTCGCTTAAAACTTTTCTAGGTCATCAGTGGTACTTGCGATTATGAAGTAGCAAATGTAACTTTAACAGAAGAAAACTTTGGAAATAAAGAAATTCAACAATTCCAACAAGTCATTTCAAGAGGCAAAGAAAAAAGTTCAACAATTACAAGTGGTAAATGATGTGGCAGAACGAGGTGAGGCTTTGGCTAATACTTATATAAATGTCACAACTTCTGAAACTGATTACCAGAATTTATTGCAAAGTATAGAACTACATCGCAAGAACCTCAATAATTGAAAAGTTTTTTTTTTTTTTTTGTTGATTGGGTAGGATTGGTGAACTGGCAAACAGCTTATAATAACATATACTGGGTATAAAGATAAAAACGGGAATAACTCAGGAACGGTAAGAACAAATTTAAAAATTGTTTATTGATATTAATAAGAATTAATTTGTCTTTCAAACTGCATCATAAGTTTTTTCCGTTTTTATTTAAACTTAAAAAGTTGTAAAGCGTTATTACAAACTTTTTGAAAAAATTACGAAAAATTGTAATTAGGGGAATCTAAATGAGTAAACTCATCACCGAAAATTATAATTTTTTCACACAGGAATAAAGCTTGGATACTTTTCTTTAAAACTGTTTACTCAGGAGTGAAGAAACTCGTGGTATTAACCAGGTTATGAGAAAAGTTAAAAAAAGGTCGAAAACTCCGTTTTTTTTTAAAACTCCATTTGCGCGACCTTTAAACCTATTCCGAAAATTCTTAAAAAAAAAATCAAAAAAACATTACCCTATAAGCTTTTAAATTTTAATTGAGCACCTATGAAAATCAGAAAGAAAAAAATTTTTGGGACACCCTAATGTACACTAGAGTGGTTGGAAAAAAATTTTTTTGTCAGTCCCCCCTTAGGATTAAAGATAATGTAAAAACAATTCCAAAAATTATTTTTTTATTTTTTTGCCTCGCCTAGAAATACCGCTCTTTTAGTTTTTTCTTCACTGTGAGCCAGTTTTTGACATAAAGATCAGCGATTAAATTAGATCTAATCTTTGAAATTCGTTTTTGGGTAGTCGATTATTTCATTTTGTTTCCAAGTTTAAACGCACAAAGTTGACGGTTTAAACTTGCGACAGAACTTTCAAAAGTACGAACAGTTTATAAAAGGAAATATTTTTTATTTTTTTTTTTTTTTAATCCAAATTTTTAATATTTTTAATTAGGCTTAAGTTCATGAAATTTAGGGGGTAATTTTGTTGTTCACTTCACCTTGCGTTGAGAAAATTTTCATATAAAATTTTTTGAAATTTTGAAAATTCTAAAAATTTTATATGAACATTTTCTCAACGCAAGGTGAAGTGAACAACAAAATTACCCCCTTAATTTTTATTAAATTATTTTTATGAAGAAAGGAATTTTACAACATGAAAATCAATTAAAATTGTTATTGATAATCTTTCATTCTTGACGTGGCTCGGGCTCGAACCCTGGCCGGCAGGTTACCATGACATGTTTCGATCGCAACCACTCGATCTCCTCAGATGGATTTGCCGTCTTACACTCGCAGCCATCGACGACTGCTGACGTCACTAGTCAAACATCAATCCTTAAACCAAATTGTATTTTTAACATTTGGTAGATCGAAATTTGCTTTCTTGAATGATTATCCATTTTAATTGATTTTACATGTTTTTTCCTTTACTTCTGTTTTTTCGTACTTTCGTCAAGAATTTTTCTTGAAGTCCAAGTACATTTTTGTTTTTTCACTTTGTCTTTCTCTTTTTTTTTCTGTTGACCTTTTTCAGCACAACTTGAAGGACAAATGTACATATAGAGCTCGTGCCTTAGCTTTAACAATAATTAGTATTGTTGTTATTTTGTTGAACTACTTATGGTTTTTTTTTTATTTAAAGTTTTATTAAATATTCCACCCTCAAGCTTAAATAATTAAAAGTAAATATAAAATAAAGGTCAAACAAGAATAAATATCTATTTATAAACATATAATATTATATAACACAATACAAAATGCTCGCCTTTTCTTCTTCTTTTTCACGTTAAGAACAGTAATTTGATGACCATTTTTGGTATTTGTTTTAAACTGCCATACTTATACATAAAAGTATTGTCAATTCATATGGCAATGCTAAAAGCTTTAATCTTTCACTCAAAAACGCCACAGAGGATTAAGGCTAGATTAATTTTATTATAAGATTAACAAATCTTACTTTTGATCCTGGTTTAAACTCCAAGTAAAAAACCCGCTCTGTGTCGCCATTTTTAGTCCGATCATAACATTTTGTATATCGGTGTTCATGGCTCTATAAGGGCTACATTTCTGTCTAATAATAGTTTTTTATACAGAAGTTGTATCAAAATAACACAGCTTCATTTTAGTTTAAAAATATTTAGCGTTTGGGAGGGTATAAGCCGAGCTTTTGAAAGACATGACTGGAATTTGCGTGGTATAAAAAAACTAATAAAGACAGAAATGTAGCCCTTACAGAGCCATGAACACCGATATACAAAATGTTATGATCGGACTAAAAATGGCGACACAGTGAACAAAAAACTAAAAGGGGGGTATTTCTAGGCGTGGCAAAAAAATAATTTTTTGGAATTGTTTTTACACTATCTTTAATCCTAGGGGGGACTGACAAAAAAATTTTTTTTGGAACCGCTCTAATGTACACATAAAACAGGTTCATTTTTCTTTTTGCACTAAAGTCAAGATTTAATACTTTAAATTGCTAGCAAAACCAATTCTGCACCTTGGTGATTTGAGCCATATTTATTTATTTTTTTAAAAAACAAGCCATAAAAACGAAATTTTTTTTTTAAAAAATACAAAATCAATATCTGCACAATTGTGATACGGCCACTAGAATCTTAGTCTGCATGTGTAATTTTTTTCCGATTTCTACTTACATCTATTCCTCGGGGTGTGTAGTTAATTGACGTACTGAAAGATTTAACAATTATTTTTGGCTTTCAAGTTCTTTATTACACATTTTCCTTGCACAATTTCCACTAGATTCCTTAAAAATCTTCTACAAAAGTCACACAATGCCAATTCCGGATTTAATTCAATGTAAATAACACAGCATGTTTAACAATCGAGCAAAATAATGACAGCAGTGTGTCCTTTACTAGGTTGGACATTTATCTTATACTTTGTCCATATTTTTACTATCCTTTCGGTTGAATTATAATAGTTCTAATGAATTTTTTAATCTTCTTTTTCTGACAATAGTTCTCTGCCGTCCTTGTAGAAGATACAAATTACTGGCATTACATTCGCAAAATATTTTAGTTTTTACAACACGTATTATTTAAAGTAATGCTTCCTTAAATGGGGTCCATTACAGATTTGCATGTGGTCCACGAATGCGATTTATTTCAACTGCAAAAATTAAAAAAAAAAAAAACATAGAACCATTTTATCGTTTCTGGGAATTTCCATTTTGACGTGTCGCGATATTTGTACCACAAAATGTAAAAAAATTAAATCAAGAAGTCAAATTTGTAAAAAGGGTTTTTATATATACGAAGTAATGAAGTAGCACTATATTCAGAAAAAAAAATTACAGCAATTGAGGCTAAGGATTTGAAGATATAAGCAAAAATATTCGCTGACGTGACGTTAAAAAAACGGAAGTGGATTTTGACATGCATTACAAAACTGAATAGGAATGCGAATTGAGCCTTTTATTAAGCTTTGGACTTATAAAGATTTATTTTTCTAACCATCAAATTTAAAAATCTTTGCTCGTTTTAAGGTACATATGGGCATTTTCAGCGAAAAGTCTACTTTTTTTAATGTAACGCCAGAATGCAAATAAGTTTGTATTTTAGGACCATGTTGTTCAACGTTATCCCTTTTGTTACTTAATGTAGAGCTAGTTGCGCTTTACACCAAAATATACTTTGATATAAATATCATCATATATATACTAAGAATATTTCTTCCACAAAAAAAATCAAACAAAAACAAACCAAAATATAAAAAAGTAAACATATACAATTTTTTGAGAAACAATTTAAATTATTTCTGGCGTTACGTTACAAAAAGTAGACTTTTCGCTGGAACTGCCCATCTGTTAAAAGTCATATAAAAAAACCAAATTTTGACGTACTGTAACCAATAAGTTGAGAAATAAAAGCTTTGTAACCAAATTACTTTTTAAGTGTTTTTAAAAAAAGTTATTTCGCATGGGGTTCGCGAAGCAAACAGTAGTTTGAACTCCTGCACGTTGGTCATTTACGGCCAAAAATCAACAACTTTTCAATTTCCTTAAGTAAATAAATAGAATTTGGTATCCGTTTTAAGAATACCATATTCGATACGTCGATAAATTTTGGACATATACATACAGGGGTTAATCAAGTAAGCCTTGAAGACCCAAAAGTATTAAACAAAATTAAATTAAAGACCCAGTAAAAACTTCGCCTACAAAATAATGTGTTGATAAATCAGAAAAATATGAAGGCACTACTTACAATTCTACTGAAAGAACCAATGAATTTTACAAGGCATGTCCCAAAATGAACGCATTTAAAAGTAAGTCATTATTTTTTTACTTAAATACATCCAGAAAAAAGTAGTTATAGAAGTTGTTATATTTACATGTAGTTATAGAAGAAAGCTACTAAATAATGAGTTAAAGAAGCTATTCGTTTTGAAAAAGTAAGCGAAGATTTTACTGGGGAGTATTAGAGGTATAATTACTTGTGAACTTTTGTTAAGATTATATTATGAGTTTGTGGAACACCTGTGTAAAAAAAATTGTCATTTCCGTGTCCATATTATGAAACATTTGCTACGAAACATTTGAGTTTGATGATGACAGGGGAAAGACGAATGGAAAAGTGCACTTTTTTTTACAAGCAGAGAGAGTTCATACACTCATAAAATTATTACAGTAACTGATTGTAGGTTATTAAATTCGTTTTCGGTACTGTTAAAATTGAATAAAAATATAGTTATTTTACGAATAAATTTATTTTTCAACATTTATGTTTGTTATTAAAAAAACAAACTACCAAAAAATAATGTTTTCCGTATTTTTTTTTTGTTAATTTGTTTGATTTTTATCGGTTAAAATATATTTTTTAAAAGTAAAAACTATTCAATTTTAACGAATATGATGTTCAATAAATAAAAAACTTAGAAATTACTGAAAAAATCATTTGTTTTAAATGAAATGTAAATGATCCGTTTTTTAAATGAATTTTAATTTGTTTCAAATGAATTTTCGTTTGAATTTAACTACATAATATTTTGAGTGTACAAAATGCTTAAAGTGAATATTCAATTTATATTCTCCTGTATCCACAACAGCATCACTATATATAAAAATATGTGTCTTACATGGCGTCATATAAAATTATTGTTTTAGTAACACTATTTGGAATTTTATTTTTGTATGCAATACATAGAAAAAAGTACCAAAAAAAAATTTATATATTCGAGATTCCAAAAAGTACCAAAACGTGTTTGAGAGCTGCTTAAGGAGAGTAGAGTACTATTTAAATTTTATTTCTATCTTTAATTCTTTATATGATAAGTGGGTTTCCAAAAAAGTCCCAAAATATATTTATGCCCTATTCCGTCCCCAAAATGAACAAATTTCAAAAAACTACCAGGCACGTGTCGGCTGTAGGAAATATCGCCCAAAGAAAAATCGCCAAAAAAAAAAAATGAAAAATCGCCCAAAAAAATTGCATGTAAAATTGGGCCTGATTTCATATGAAAAATGGCCCAAAATTTTTGGGCTATTTATCGTTATTGTTGGGTGATTTTTCGTTTTTTAAATTTGGGTGATTTTTCATTATGAAAAATCACCCAAAAATGTTGTATGAAAAATGGCCCAAAAAAAAAATGGGCTATTTTTAAAATTCTACCATAATCTTACATAGCAGAGAAAACCATGTTTTATTATGGTTGCAAACAACAAAACTATTTTTCAAGAAACTAATTTAACCATTATATGGTTGTCGGCGACAATGATTTGGTTAAATTAAACATAATATCGGTAGAATTTTTTTAAAAATGGTTTTGTAGCTTTTTTCTCTGGGTGTATATATTAAATATATACATATATATCGAAAATAAGGATTTTCTCTTCTATGGTATAACAAATACTGGCTTCGCTAACTAAAGCTTCTCTGTATCGCCGGCCTTCGGGCGGGCGCAAGGATTTTCTCCTCTATGGTATAACAAAGACCGGCTTCGCTAACTAAAGCTTCTCTGTATAGCCGGCCTTCGGCCGGGCGCAAGGATTTTCTCCTCTATGGTATAACAAACACCGGCTTCGCTAACTAAAGCTTCTCTGCGTAGTCGGCCTTGTTCGGAAACAAGGCAGTTTTTCGAAGCTTTACTTAGCGAAACCGGTTTTTGTTAGACCATAAAGGAGAAAATCCTTGCGCCCGGCCGAAGGCCGGCTATACAGAGAAGCTTTAGTTAGCGAAGCCGGTCTTTGTTGTACCATAGAGGAGGAAATCCTTGCGCCCGGCCGAAGGCCGGCTATACAGAGAAGCTTTAGTTAGCGAAGCCAGTATTTGTTATACCATAGAAGATGAAATCCTTATTTTGGATATATATATTTAATATATACACCCGGAGTAAGAGCTATAAAAATATTTTATCCATATTATGTTTAATTTAACCAAATCATTGTCACCGACAACCATATTATGGTTAAATAAGTATCTTTAAAAAAATCACTTGAAATTTTAACGGTATTTTAAAAAAAAATTTACACATTTTTGATTATAAGTTAAGTTGCGGACGTTGCAAAGTGTCATAACGTCCTCGCCCTCGTCTTCGATGGACATTATGACACTTTAAAAGTGTCCAAGGACACTACGACACTGGACGTTATGACATGTCACCTAAATTTATATGAATAATAAACACTTTTTGCAAATTTAGTAATTTTTTTTTTTATTTTTTGGGAAAAAATTCGTTTATGCTTTTTGGGTCATTTTTCATTTTCTTTTTGGGCCCTTTTTCGTTTTTTTTGGGCAAAATTTCATATTTACCTTTTTGGGTCATTTTTCATGTTCGCTTGGGCGATTCTTCATTTGGGCGATTTTTCATTTTTTTTTTTGGGCCATTTTTCTTTGGGCGATATTTCCTACAGCCGCACGTGTCAATTTAATTTTTATTTAATAACTAGCTGACCCGCCAGACGTTGTCCTGTCCAAATTAGGAGAAATGTTTCAAAGAAAAATTAGTCAAATCGATGGAGCCGTTTTCTAATTTTAGGTAAATCGAAAAAAGTGGGCGTAAAAGTGGGCGGGGCAAAATTTTCTTTCCATAAAAACCTTAAGTTATGCGCTTAATAGAAAAAGTGGGCATAAAAGTAGGCGTGGTACATTTTTCTTTCGATGAAAACGTAAAATGGATTAATACGAACATTTCAAAGAAACATTTGTCAAATCGATGGAGCCGTTTTTTGATTTAAGGTAAATCGAAAAAAGTGGGTGGGGCAAAATTTTCTTTCCGTAAAAACCTAAGTTGGACAATGGACATCATTTTATAGAAAAAATCGTCCAAATCAGTCAAGCTGTTCTAAAGTTATGCGCTTAATAGAAAAAGTGGGCGTGGTAAATTTTTCTTTCGATGAAAACTTAAAATGAGTTAATACGAACATTTGAAAGAAAAATTTGTCAAATCGATGGAGCCGTTTTCTGATTTTAGGTTATTCGAAGAAAGTGGACGTAAAAGTGGGCGGGGCAAAATTTTCTTTTCGTATTAGTCTATGCATATAGAAGATAGATAGATGAAATTTTGAATTTAACGCCTCTCTCACCAGAAAAAAAGTTACCGATTTTACCCGTTTTTACAAAATTCTAACCCTTTGGAATTGAATTTCTGTATAAAAAATTTCAATTATCTGGCCTAAGTTGATTGGGCTGAACGATGATAACCCAGTCAATCACGCTAATCTTATATAATAGATGAAGTCACTAAAAATGCTTTGGTAAAAAGGGTTTTTTTCTTTGCAGCGTACCTTATGTTATATATATTGCTTAAGGCCATTTTTTATAAAGATACTTGTCCGTAAAAGCCTGTGTTCGACTCCCGCGGCAATCAAAAATGAATGAATGAGACTATCAATAAATTTTAATTAATTTCATGTTGTTAAATTTCTTTCTTCATAAAAATAGTTTAATGAAAATTAAATTTGATGAACTTTAGCCTAATTAAAATATCAAAATTTGGATTAAAAACCATAAACAGTTTAACAAAATAATCACAGAAATAGAAATTTTTAATTCGCAAAGTGATTCTTTTTGCAAGGAGGAGCACTTGCATAAATTAAGATTTTCTGAAACACTTATTTAATAATAAACTGATTATTATTTCAAATAAATAAAAAGCCTTTAATATTAACTTTAATTTCAATATTCTGCCTTAAAATAAACAACCAAATACATTTTGTAATTAAAATATCTTGTATTAAAGAAAGTTCATTGCTTTTCGATTAAACTTAACTTGTAAATCAACGTTGACATACAAGATGAATAAGAGAATTAGAAAATGCATTCGAGTATAAATTTATGTTTCAGTAAAATATTGACATTCTAATGAATTTCTCACTCTTCTGTTTTTTAGATCTATTATAAATAACAAATATTTAACATTGCAGTTTTTATTAAAGTTCTTTTAGTAACTGCTAGAAGGAACTAAACCACTTGTAAAAACTAAAACAGAAACTGTAATGAAACTTTAAGGCCCGTTTTCACAACTTACCGATAGCTTAAAGCAGACTTTAAACAGCCTTTTAAAAAGTGTTCCATTATTAAATCTTTACTTTAACCAAAAGTAAGCGGTAAAGTAAATTAAGGTCCATCCTACTTGGTATGTAAAAGTAAAGTTGCAATAATGGAACAGGTTTTATACGTCCGATAAAATCCTACCTTTAACTATCGGTAAGTTGTGAAAACGGTCCTCAGAGACATTCTAGTTTATATGCAAATAAAGAAGTTAAAACGAAAGGAAAAGGACAAACGCAAATAAAGAAGACTTTAAAATTAATACTCTTAAATTTTGTTTTACTGTGAAAGTGTGTTGGTTATTTTTTAATAGAAAGCATCCATGTTTAATGTTTTTATAAAAAAAATGTCAAAAATAAAATAAAAATACTATAGAATTAAGATAAAAGGAAGTCAAAGAGTTGAAAACAATTTAGGAAAAAAATATTTTTTTTTATAAAGTGATTTGTAGATAGAAAACTGATTCATTTTTTTTTTTTATTTTATTTTATGGTATTTTTGTAACACCCTGTTGAAGCCTGATGCAAATTGGTTTCTTTTTTTATTTTATTTATTTTTCACACAAAAATTACCGCAACTTAAGTAAACGGTAATCATTTTCCGGCTTTTAGTAGAACAGTAGACACTTAGCACCACAACTAAAAATAGAACGACTAAAAGCAAAATTGTATTCTTAACTTAAAAGCTGCATTTGTACTTACACTTATATTGGGAGGTGAAAAAGACAATTCCATTGTTAGTTGTTTACTGATTACTTCAAATCGTTTTTATTAGAAATGATCGCATTTAATAAAAAAAAATTAAAAGAATAAAAAATTATCAATAAAATTTTAATTCATTTCATGTTGGCCGGAAAAATCTTCTGATCAGCACAATTTCTCAATTAAATAAGGCCTTTTTATACTCTTCACCGACGGTAAAAGGGTATATATAAGTATGTCATTCCGTTGGTAATTTCTGAAATATCTAAGACCATATAAGGTGTATGTACTCTGGATCCTTGTAATTGGCGAAGGTGATTTAACGATGCCCACACGGAAAGGAGAAATGGATTTTCCAATGACCCCAGAAATTATAGTCTAGGTTATATACATATATATGTTACATGTACTCTGCTAAGGCTTGCCATTGAAATATAGCCAGACCGGTCCATAAGGTAGAAGCAGCTTGGTTATCATTACACAATCTCTCTAAAAAAAAATAGCGGGATTGGAGAAGTGCTCGTGGCACTTCTCATATAAATACAATTTTAATTTATTTATATCTAGAAAACGGAAGGAGCCAAAGGTAGCCAAAAAACAACATATCGGATTCCTGAAGTGGGCGTGGCACAAAACCGTTTTTTTAAACCCAAAGAACGATAATTTATATTTTCCAAATTTGGTGCACATAGCTTGGTTATTATCACACCACCTCTATAAAAATAAAGGCGGTATTGGAGAAGTAGGCGTAGCACCTCGGCTACAAATACATTATAGATTTATGAGCAGAGAGTGCGGCACTTCTGTTACAACGACATTATAGGTTTTTGCATATCTTTGCTCATATTCTGTAACTCTTGCGTGGAAAAACTTTTCGATTGAAATGTGTGAAATGAAACAAAAATGCCATATATTGTTTTTCTCACTAAACGATCTATGTAAATTTTTTTTTTGACGACTACAAGTTGTCACGTAAGGAAATTACTCGCCAATTGACAGAAAAAATGTGTCTGTAACATTTTTGTGAGAAAAGTTCCCGCTTTGAACTGTCTTATAAGCTCACGAATAAAAATGAACAGTAAAAAACAATTTAAAATGTAATTAAGATAAACTGTTTTTAAAAACGGTTAACAAGTGAGTAAGTGAGTCAAGAAAATTCATCTCTCCCGGGAAAGTAATGCGGACGAATGGTCTCGGCAGACGGGATATGCGACTGCTAAATACCACCTTTATCGGATGGGCCTGGCTGAGGATCAGGAATGCAGACTGTGTCTAGACGGCTACGAGACGACAGAGCATGTACTGTGTGACTGCCCGGCGCTGACATGGGCCAGAAGGAGGCACTTGGGGCATGGTATAATGTGTGCTTCCCGAATCGGTGATATATCGGCAAAGGCTCTGGTTCGGTTCCTTTGGGAAGCAGAGGGTCTTCCCCGCTTTATCGTTGAAAAAAAGTGAGAAATTATATTGAAAACAAAAATAAAAAACGAAAATTTGTTTTTGTTTGCAATATTATTTCTCACTCACTCACTTCCCAGTAAAAACTTCGCCTACTTTTTCAAAATGAATAGCTTCTGTAAATCATTATTTCGTAACTTTCTTCTATAACTACATCTACAAACGCTTGTTTGAAAATTTTTTGTTTGATTTTTATTTAACTAACAAAAATGTGGACAGCTCTTCAAAAATTTAATAAGCGCGCTATTGGTTTGAAGTTTTCATAATTTGTTTCATAAATTTGTTGTCGTCTTTTTGCATTTTTTTATTAATTGTAAGCAACACTTCTTTATGTGAAATATAAGAACTACAACAAAAAACACATGCAGTCTATTTTTGGACGCTTTAAAAAAGTACAGCAATAAGAAAAATGATAAAATAGCGTGACGAGGTTTGTAGTAAAAAAACAACAAAAACAATAGCAGGTAAAAAAAACGTTTCATTTTTTTTAAACAACAGAAAAAATACATAACAAAATAAATTTTTGGTTGGTTTCAAAGTTGGTAAAAAAAAAACAAAATCCCGTATTCAATTTTTTCAAATAGTTTGTTTAAATACATCAAATACAAAAATATAATGATGGCGGAAAACATATCGAGTCGGTCTTCTTCGTTCAAAAATTATTCCAACAAAAAAATGTGTCTCAAAGCCAGACGGCCGCTCTGCTCTGCTCCATCTTCGCCAACAGTGCTTGCTTGTGTGCGCGTCATTGCTTGTGCCAAAACTTTTTTTGTTTGATTCAGCAAAATTATTTGTTTGAAATTTATATGAATTTCAGTAAACTTTTTGTTTGATTCTGTAAAATTATTTGTTTGAAAAAATCGGCGTTTTTTTTTCAATAAACAAAATGCAAATAAATTGTTTGAATATGCGAATTTGTTTGTAGGACCGATTTTAGACAAAAAATTGTTTGATTCTACAAATTTTTTGTTTGAATTGGAAAAATAATTTTTTCTGTGTATAACAACTTCTATAACTACTTTTTTCTGGATGTATGCAGGTAAAAAAAATAATGACTTACTTTTTAATGCGTTCATATTGGGACATCCCTTGTAAAATTCACTGGTTCTTTCAGTAGGATTGTAAGTAGTGCTCTTATGTTTTTCTGATTACTCAACACATTATTTTGTAGGCGAAGTTTTTACTGGGTTGTTGACGTTTTCTAAAAACAGGCAGGAATAATAATATTTTGTTCTTGGCACATTTTTTTCATTGCTGAATTATTTTGCTTTTAACATTTTTTTAAATATACGAATGTTTTCAAAGCTCGTTTGCAAACAACAAACATCATTTAAATCGCACTTTACGTTACTTGGTATAGCCGACGGTTGTATTTTCGCCGCCGTCGTTGAAAAATTTTCAATTTAAGTAAACTTTGGTCGCCGTCAACGATGTTGTTAATGGCGTTCTCAACGTCTGCAATGTCACATCGGCTTCTAGTGCAATTATATGGCATTTATAACGTAACGACGTAATCTCTTTTGAAAGTTTTCGACATTAGTTACAAACACACTTTTTTCTCACTTTATTATTATTATTATTATTAGGTTTATAACTTGCCAATATTTAGATAAATAACTTTCTTTTTTCAGCCGTGCAAACTCTTGCCATGGACAGTCCGTAATGGAGTATAGGTTTTATAAAGAGCCCAATACTGAAAATAATTTAGAAACGAATAAATATATTATTGGTATCGAGGGTCTTGGCAATTTCTTATTAGTGTTGGTTCATAACAGCCCTACAAATAATACGACTAGTCCATACACGCATGTATAATTTAGCCCATAAGTGTTGATATCGGAATAAAATTCACCAAAAATCAATCTTTTTTTTAACAGATACATTTATAAAATATTTTTTCATGAAAGATTCATTTTTGATCCCATGTGAGGCACAATACCAATAATCTCTAATTTGGTAAATATTTTCCTTACAAATTGTATAAAATTTAAGCATTTTCGAGTTATTCCTTTAAAACAATTTCATTGCAGTGAAGACGAAATGAGACTTTCTGTGGTCTAACTTAAAGGAACATATTTTTGCTCCTTACTACAATGTTTTAATACGACACCTAGAATTAGGTCAAAACTTCAACATAATAAGGAAATGAAAGTGAAGTAGGAAAAACGAAACAGAATAACGGAGAACATAAAAAACGCAACACCAACTATTAACAACTTAAGGATGTAAAATGGAGTTCATAAAGCAAAAAACTTGAAATAAGATTTAAATAAAAAATACAAGTATAAAATGTTACAAAACGAAAGTTACATTAAAATAATTCTTACCGACTATTTTAAGAAGATTTAAAGCAAATAAAATTTTATTTATTTGAAGGTCTCATAATGAAATATTTTATATTTATATCATTATCGTGAAAACCTGTGAGTGCTATATTTGTCTATGTCGGATCTGATATACCGTCTATCACAGTGAGACAAGAACAGAAAGTTAAAAATAAAAAAAACTCAAAATTTTCCCCAGGGAGTCAAAAAAAACTGTTTAGTGCCACGCCTACTTCTCCAATTTTACAGGTATACAGAAATTTATAATAAATTTGTATTTGAAGTATCATGCTCACTTCTCTATAGCCGCCCAATTTTTTTTAGAGAATTTGTATATTGAAAAGTCAGATGCTTGTACCTCATGCGAAAACTTTAGCTCTTGCCGTTTTCCAGATACATATACAAAAATCTATAATGTCTTTTTACGGAGGGTTCCTCGCTTACTTCTCCGATCCCGCCCATATTAAAAGAGAGGTTGGATATTAATACCAGCTATGTATTTACATTTGTAAACCAGTATAATTTGATATATAAAAAATAAAATAGTAAGAGCACATGCGTTTTTTTTTTAAGAAAATTCAAGTTTTAATCAAAATTAAATAAGAAAGAAATACAAAGAGAAAAAATAGAAATAATTATTGACAATCCGCGCACTTTGTAATAGTGACACAGTGCGTTTCACTTACCGCAAAGAGAGCAACACTTTCGGGTGACGCGTTGCCTGTTCGCCAGATGTTCCTAGATTCGCTTGCAATTTTGGCTGTGGCTGATCCAATAGAAGGCTCCTAATGTGCAGCACCTTTTGTTCGTATGCCGGAGGATTTCATTTTTCATGGCATCATTAAAAATAAGGCCAATTGTGTCACAACGAGTTTCCATATTTCTATTGGTTGGGCCACTACATAACCCAGATGTTAACCGGTCATGGTTACTTCCTAGTGTACCTACACCGCATGGGAAAATGTAGCTCACCCTTCTGCATGTATGAGGAAGAGGAAATCTTAGATGACGCTGAACATACATTTTTTAGGTGTTGTTAATGGGCGGAGCGCCGCAGAAGGCTTGAGAGAGAAATCGGTTCTGTTTCAGTCACAAACATCGTGATGAAAATGACAAATAGCGAAGGAAGCTGGAATGCAGTAAGAAGTTTCGTAGAGCATGTCCTCTGTAAAAAGAAACTGGACATGGACGCAGCAGCGTAGGAGGGAAAAAGGAAAGTAAAAAAAAAATAGATATTTATAATGAAAGCGGAGCCCGGACGCGGGCACTAAGAGCTGAATTGGTACAACACCACATAGGAGGTATCCTTGAAGTATTGCGAGAAGTGGTTCCGAGGTGGCATAATACCCCGATGATGGCACGAGGTGGGTTTTTAGCCGGTATCAAAGGAATCCGGCATACGACGAGCTTGACGATCTCGTTAGATGCGTAATGCATTTTCCCATCTCGATCCGCAAAAAAAAATTGGTTGGTCCACCTAACAAATTTATTGAAAAACAAATTAGAATGGATAATAGAAAAATTAAAGCCAAATTTCGAACAATATTGTGCAATCGTGTTCGAGTAATGGGAAGCGGATTTTTTGCCCATGTAGTGCCATCTCTCTAGGTATACGTCATGTCTGGCCCAAGAAGACTTATGGTAGCATTCCAATCAGGTTCCTCTTCAACCAGATCAATCATATCTGCATCACCATTTTCCCCATCATTCATCTCATCGTCGTCATCGTAGTCGCTTTCATGAAGGTCAAGTACGTCTTCTAATTCTTCGTCCGACGCTGCTCCATTTGGAACCCAAACGATATCTTCAATATCATCATTGCAAGCGCTGCCGCCATCGCTCTCGCTTGCTAGAAGTTCCTCTAATTCCGCTTCAGTATATTTGGAAAATCTGAAAATCCGCTTCAGTCAATCTAAATAAAAATTAAAATGAACTTTCACATATAAAGAACACGATAAATAGACACGATACACACCTAGTTACATCGATCTTGCCATACCGGTTATACCGAACAGAGCTACCGCCACAAGGCAACACTTCATTACTCTACAAATAAATACACAAAAACATAAATAACAAAGTGTAAACACAAAAACATCAAAACAAACCTTCGTTGTTTTACATTGCTGGACCCAGCCTCAGGTTCAGGTAAATTTACTGGCACAACGATTGGAAGAACTCCTCGTTTTTTGTTTTTTTTTGTTTTCACTTTAAGAACGATACACGCGTTTTCTTAAAGCTTTAAAACATAGTTGTTACATTATATTATTGTATCTTTCCACGCATATTCGTACATTACATATGGGTTTACAAATGTAAACCAGTCCGCCGAAATAGGTCAAATAAACAGTCAGCTTTTTGAGGGTTAAAGTGATTTATGTTTGTAGGAATATTAAATCAATGATATAAAATTTTGCCCCATTTAGCATATTAACTTTAATTTTTAAAGTGATTTCTGCCTTTAATCTTTAAGTCCTTAATCTCTACTTTAATAATTGAATTTTTAAAAACAACTAAACTTTAATTTCCTTAAAAATATTTCGTTTTATAACACAACATATTGGTGCTAAAAAAAGTTTACACATCATTATTTATATACAAATAAATACAAGCGGAAAAAAATTAAATAAAAAAAGAATCAACATAAAATCAATCATAAAAATAAAAACGTTAAAATATTTTTCCATTCTTTCTTCCGTTTTTTTTTTATTTGTAAAATATTGAATGAATAATGCTTTTATTTTCTGAAACCCCAGAGCATATTAAAAAACTGTAAAAACATGAATACAAAAAAAAAATTCAAAAAAAAAAAAAGAAAAAAAACACACAAGAAAGTCTCATATGTATAAAAAGATAGATATTCTTGAAATGTATTGTACAAAGAATAAAATATTTAAAAAAAAAGTAGAAAAAAAATATATATGGATGTATCAAGAAAGTAGAAATAATATTTATTACTTTGCGAATGTGTTCTATTACGGACTTACTTTTACATATTTTAAACACTTTTTTCTTTTATAACAAAACAAGTAAAAGCACTTAGAAATGAATAACCAAGGTAACACACAATCACACACTTACTCATACCCATACACACCCAGGCATCTCCCTTTTTACAACAACGAAATTTTATTATTGAAAAGTTATTAAAAACTTTTCAAAATGAATTGGGAAAATTGAATTCAATGTCTTTATGTGTATGCGTTTAAGAGAAATGGTTCCCAGCAAACACAAACGAAAGACTTGATAAGCAACATCGTTCTTATTTGATGGCAACTTTTATATCAACATTTTCGTCAAATGTGGTTGCTCTTACTGTAACGTATACGTTGAGTATCCGCTTTTCCGTTTTCCTTACGCAGGTTATGTGTAAATAGTTAATAGTAAGCGCCAAAAATCAAAGAGAGTTTTTTTTTATTTTATTTCATATAAATTTTGTATGAAATGTGTCACTTACGATAAAATTATTCTTGCTATAGAATCGTTACGGTACCTTACGTGACCACGAGATTTTAGAAGATGATGCAAGTGTTGTCAATAAAGTTATTTATTAAGCTGGAGGTCCACACCACGCGTTACTCGCTTTTCGCAGCTGTCAAAAAAGTAGAATCTATGTAGTTATACGTAGTAAGTTACATGCACGAAAGCGTGGATGCCTTGAGGCGAAAAGTAGGTTTACTTTCTACTTTTATAAGCGTCACAAGCAGCGTTCGAACAAATCAGCTAATTTTGACAAATTAAATTTAATTTTTACTTATGCTGCTGCTGCATAAAAAGCGTTGCATGTAACTTGAAACGTACAACGCAAGTAAGGTTATAAAAGCATTCGCTGCGTGGAGGCGAAAACGCGTGTTATGGACCTCCAGCTTTAAACAAACAAAAAATGCTGTCAATATATACTGACTTTTTGATAATACCACCTCCAAAGAAATTTCTGTTAACTCCGGTGTCCCCCAAGGAAATCATCTAGGCCCTTTGCTATTTTCGCTTTTCATAAACGATTTGCCGCTTGTCATAAAACATTGTAATGTTTTAATGTACGCTGATGATGTTAAGATGTTTCTCAGCTACAAATTATCTTCAGAAGAGGCGTATTTGCAACAGGATTGAAGTAGTTTTTACGCATGGTGTAAGTATAACCAAATGGAGCCAAACTTCAAAAATGCAAGCACATGCGATTTTCTAGAAATTGCACATCAATGCTACACTATTTCCTGGACGGGTATCAACTAGAGTTAGTTGAAGAATTTCTGGATCTTGGTATTGTACTTGATCCAAAGCTATATTTCTGGAAACATATTACAATGACGATTAATAAAGCACGTGGTGTGCTTGCTTATATAAAACGTTGATCTAAAGAGTTTACAGATCCTAATGTAACGATACAACTATACACATCCCTAGTAAGGTCAATTTTGGAGTATGGGTCTATTGCCTGGGATTCTGAAATTAATATGCATATAGACCGAATTGAATCTGTTCAAAAGTAGTTTCTATTATTCTGCCTGAGGAGCTCGTTTGGTTGTTATGCTGGGAATATTCCTTCGTATACTGCGAGGTTATCGAAATACATATATAAAAGAGTTGCGTGAGTGACTCCCTCATTCATCATCGCCCAGCCCAAACCGCTGACCCTAGAAACTTCAAATTTGGTCTAGCAACTGGTCACTCCCCAAATCGATCCTCTAAGACGGGATTTTTTGAAACTCGAATGTTTAGGGGGTAAAAACGGGAAAATTCGTTAACCTTATATCTCCGAAACTAAAAGAGATGAAAAATAAAGGCAATACTTTTCGTTGTTCTTTAGAAAAATAAGCGGACAGGTGTCTGGTACTTTTTTGAAATTCGGCCCTATTAGGGAGTAAACGGGTAAAATCTGAATTTTAGTACTTTTTTGCCATCTTTTGAACCAATAAACATAGAAACAAAGTTAACACCACATTCGAAAATTATCAAAAAAATACGTATAATAATTTGGTACTTTTACGAAATTCGGACATTTAAGGGGTGAAATATCGTAACTATTTTTGGTACTTTTTTTACAAAACATTTTCCTCCATTCATTGACATATTCGTACTAAATTACGGACTACCACTACAATACTGAAATTTTTGATACTTTAATGGGGGAAAAATATAGAGCCCAAAAAAGGAAATACGGGAAATTTGACATTTTTCATTAGCTTTATGGTTCTACAAAAGTAGCGGGTTAAATGCTAGAATTTAAGCAAGTTTAAACCTAGAAAAATAAAGTTTGGCATAAAAATATGTCCACGAAGAAAAAGGAGACGCCAACGAATTAGCAGGTGTATGCTAGTCATTAATAAAACTACCTACTTTAAAAAGCTGAAGGACTATGCTTAATGTGGTATTTCTAATTATTTTGATTAATGGCGATGTCCTCTCCGACTTCCTTCTTCGTAACATAAATGTTTATATTACACGACGTTTTACCCGACTCCTAATACCTCTGCACCTTCCTGTTGTTTAAACAAATTATGCTGATCCTTTGAGGAGAATATGCAAAAATTTCAATGAATTGAACAGCTTAATCGATTTTTCTATTAATGAAAATGTAATCAAACGCAATATTATCGTGTTTTTAAATACTTAATATGTCTTAACAAAATAATAATAATAACTTTATATAAAATCTTGTAATATATAGAAGTCTGTAAGGATTCATATCCATAGATTAAATCAAATAAATAAATAGACCCGATATTATAATTTGCCTTTAAAGTATTATATAATAGAAAAAGTAATAAATAACTTTGGTTCATAAATCTTCAACTTTTTGCCATAACGTCAAAAATTATATGTTTTCTAAGCTAAAATTGTACTGCTGAATAAGGCATCCATTTATTTTCTTAACGCTAGAAAACTAAACCTTTTTCATTAACGTTAAAAGCTTTACCTCGTGAGGCTCCTTATTTTCTCTTCTTTTTATTTTGAAACTGATTTTATTAAAACGACGGCAAATTAAATTATAAAACAAAATTAATATATATATTTTGTTTTATAATTCAATAACAGGCTCTTTAAAAAACACACTTCAAGTTTTTTTTTAAAAAAGAGATAACTTTGAAAAATATATAATTAACCTGCAACAAATATCACTAGTTAATCTGTACTGATTCACTATTGACACAGTTACCAGTACTAGTGACTTATTATACCCCAGGCAATCTTATTTACAATAGACATTTAATATGTACTTGTGATTGGAAATCTACTGACTAGGTAGTTCCTTTGGGAATATATGTAGACATTGGAACCAGAGAATCGCTAGCACATTTTAGTAAAAGTAGTCTAGGCCTGACATACGTCCTGGTTTTCCAGGATTGTCCTGGTTTTAGACTACTTGTCCTGGTGTCCTGGTCCACTATAAATTGTCCTGGTTTTTTGTACAGGTCAAGACAAAAAATTTAATTTTTGCTGGTTTTAGTTGTTAAAAAAGTTTAAGATTTCTGTTGTAACACTGCTATCATAAGGCAATTGTATAAACAACTTTAATTAAATTCAACTGTTATCTGGTGTAAACGTTGTTTAACTAAAAGCTTTCAATAATATTAGATGAGACTCGAACCTCTTTCAAATGTTGTTTCAACTAGTTGCTGTAAAAAGTTATACCGTGTAAACAACTTTTATAAGTAATCGAAAACCGACAACAAATTGCTTTCTCTAAAGCAGCCCATACACGTTTCAATTCAATTGTCAATGAGACGGTTGTTGTCCAAATCAAAGCGTGTATGGCTTTGTCAATTGATGAGTTTGACAGTTGCCGAGTTGGTTGAAGAAAAATCAAAAGATTTTGACTTTTTCAAGTTGAGTACTTAGTCTGCTCAATGGACTAAATGAAGAAACTCGTTAAAGACTGAAACACTGGAGAGTATTATTCAATGTAAGTTTAATTTTAATATGACATGCTGCCTGTTTTAAAACTATATCAAAGACCGAAATTAAGTTCTAGAAAAAGTGCAATCTTCTGAACAGTATTATAGTTAAGAACATTTTAAGCTCCTCTTTTTATTATTTTTCATCATTTTTATGTACATGTACACGTTAATTTTTTTGTATATGAGGCTATCAGCGCAGAAGTGGTGTAACCCTAGACTACTTATTATGAGATAATAAGGAGTTAACACTACTCTTGCACTATAGTACTTGGTTTGCAAAACTATGTTTCTAGCGCCATCTGCTTTGGTTACAAACAGTTGGCTAACTCGACTATTGCACTCTAAAGAACAGTGCAAAGAACATTTATTACACCAGAACCGTAACCAAATTAAATTGTGGGTTACACCACTTCTGCGCTTATAGCCTCATTTATTGTTGGATTTAAAAATTTTAAATGGATGGTTTTTACATATACATACATATGTATTAAAAAAACTTTTTTGTTGGTGTAATTTTTTATCCATTTTTTCTACGTGTCCTGGTTGATAGGTTCAAACTTCTGGCAGCCCTAAAGTAGTCTACACTTTTTGTATGATTACGAAATCTTAAAAAATTTTTGTTATTATGTCATTTACTTTAATAGGAATTGTACTTCTCAGTTGTTATTGATAAAATCTTTTTCGTATTAAAGCCGAATATAGTGGCAAATGTAATGTAGTGTAGACACTTCGTTGACAATGTCACCAATAAAGTCGACAAAACTGGTGACTTGGAGCCACTTGCACCCAGGTTTCCTTCAGGTATATAATACTAACTTTAAAATTTAAGATTTCAGTGCACGTATTTCTTCATATTATTTATATTTTGCTTTGTATATAAAAACTATTTCAGACCTTTTTTTCATAGAAAGTTGGAGATGTGTGTTCAAGACAATACGTTTTATTGCATTTTGAACAATAATAAATACTCATACGCGCTTCCTTGGTGGACACTTATTACACATTAACCTTCTCCCTTACTTAATTTGTGGTTCTGAGTTTGTTTGCTGGTCCTCGGATGAATGCATTTATTAAGAACATCTAGTCAGAAACATACCATTAGCTATTTTTGCCATTTTTAAGGCGTTTTCCAAAAATCTGATTTTTTGAATTACGCAAATTTTACACTGTTAGAGCAGCAAATTGCCGTTATGAAAAAAGAGTTAGAGGGTTAGCGTGTTCCACCAAAATTTAAGCCGTAAAATTTTCAACAAAGTTTCTAAGCATACCTCAGATATGAAGAATACATGGTTTCATATACCGATATGCTAGGCGAAAAGCCCAAAAGGGTAAAACTTAAGCCCCTCTAGAATAAAATTCCGATGTGTTCTTTCAAAACGCAGCCACAAGTATATTTTTTTTGCGTCCTCCACCAGAACACACTGTCCCCGTTTTTTTTTTGTGTTGTACAGTGTTATTGCTTCAAATTTTAATACCAGATATTTGAAACTTCTAATTATTTCTAGTTATTTTTGCATAACCTTTAACTGTATTTTATCAAAAATGCTGCACAGAAAAAAATTCTCAAAAATTGTTCACCAATCGAAGCATTAATCAAAAATAAAATATGTTTGAAATAAAATTTAATTAAGGGAATTAAATGTTTAATCAAGTGATTTAAACGTTTAATTGATACTAATAATTTGTTTACTGGTGAAAATTAAATAACATTTTTTAATTAATCTTACAAATTTTTTAATTAAAATCAATTTTTATTTTTTCATTTTCCATATTTTTTATGAATCAATGAATTGAGCTCAAGTTGGACCGGGCTTTGAATAAATCTGTATATTTTTAACCCGAGATATAATTGAGTTATTGGTTGTAGCTAGAGGTAAGGCCACCCTTTAAGCAGTTACATACATCTACCCCAGGTAATGCCTGAAAACTAAAGTCTTCTCGACTATTTTAAATATCTGTCATTCTAGGTCATTCTACGATGCTTTTAACATGTGATAAATTATTTCACATTTCGCTCATTTACCAATACAACGTCATAACTCAAAAATTTAAATTTTGAGGTTAAATATGCAGAGTTTTACGCTAAGTTTTTCGGCGCTATGGCAGAACGCCCAAGGGCGTAACGCCCAAAACCAAAAATGTCATAACACCCAAAAGTTTTACCGTTTTGCCGTTTGGGCTATACGACATTGAATTTGGGCGATATGTCTTTTCAAATTATAGTCTAGGTATAACGCCCAAAAGAAAAACTGTCGTAAGGCCCAAAAAGTAAAAAAAAACTAACATTGAGTCCTCGACATTTTGACAACAAATGGGGCATTTTATTAAATCCTGACCTCCTGCAATGGCAACTGCCTGCAGTTTAAGCACGTCTTGTACAAGGAGTACCTCCTCTATGGTATATTTAAGAAAATGTCACAAGTTTAAGCACGCCTTGTACAAGGAGTACCTCCACTATGGTATATTTAAGAAAATGTCACAACGCCCAAATAAATCTGCTTACTTTTCAAAAAAATGTCACAGCGCCCAAACTTTGTTATTTGGGCGATATGACATAGCATTTGGGCACTTTGTCATTATTTTTTTTGGGTTTTGGGCAATACAACAAGATTTGGGTGTTATGACATTTTTGGTTTTGGGCGTTACGCCCTTGGGCGTTCTGCCATAGCGCCAAGTTTTTCTTTATATTGTGTATAAAAGTCTTCTTAATATCTTTTATACTTTCCCCTTTTTAAGAGAATTTGTCGATAATTTTCGAAGTAGTTAGGGAAAATTTAAAACTTCAGCTGTAATTAACTCGAAATTAAGTTTTTTTGATTTATGGCGTTCAAAATTAAAACACAACTCCATGCCTGTGATCTGTTTGTTTTAAAATTTTAAAAAGAATATGAAACAGTTTCAAATATTTCTTTTAAATGATTGCTGGGCCTTAAAACACTCTCAAAAAAACATTCATAACTTCTTTTTTTTGGTTGTAAGCCTTAATGTTTTTTTGTACTTGGCGAGAACCAAATACAAGTGTATCATATGTATGTGTGCAAGTAACTGCATGTTAGTATGAGAGTGGATAGAAAAGCTTTTTGGCACAGGTGTTAAAGCACATACAAAAAAGTCACTCAAGAAAATTAAATTATTTTTTAACAAAAAGAAAAAACACAAAATTTTTTATTTTTCGTTACAAAAAAAAAAACAAAACAACGACATCTAAAAACATTTTAATTTTTTTATGGCATTGAGTAACACTTATCCGCAAACGCATACACAAACATAAACAATAACACACGCGTATCATGATAAAATACAATAATATTAAACCATTTTAAATTAACTTTGCCAAAAGAAAAGACACAAAAACAAAAAAAAAAAAAATACTTTACGGTTTTAGAATCGTTTCAACTGACCCAACAAATAAATTTTTTTTAAGATACTTACAAATTTGCTTTATCAAATTTATCATAACTTTAAATTGGAATATTACAATTTAATGTTCCAAGTCTTGGTCTTCTTTGTGGTTTAATTATTTTTATTTAATCGTCACTGCATGAATTTTATGATTTTTAAATTAAGTTTGCGAGTGTATAAAACACATGAATGTTCATTAGACTGGTCGCAATTTTTTTTTTTTAATTTAACATATGTTGTGCAACCTCCTTAATTTTCGAAATAACGGTATATGTATCTCGAAAACCAAAGCTTATCATACTAAAATATTAAACAGCAAATACTTTAATCTATCTATACAATATATAATTTCTTAGTATGTCAGGATGTTTGCATGTATGTATGTCCTATTCTTTCCGCAACTTTCTGAAGCCATCTGATGACATAGGAAGCCGAAATTTGGCACACTTGAAGTACTTTCTCTGCGGAAGAGCGTTACGAAGCCATATTTTTGATTTTCGGCTTTTCAACTAGTATAACTATAAAGATCTGATAGAAAAGATTTTTTTTTTTATAATATGGGGAACTTTGGGCCCCACCCGGCACGGCTAGGCACCGTCGGATTGACCTGAAAAATTAGATCATGATTTCTTACACCAAACCTCATATTTTAAGCAGCGCAAACAATTAAATTAAAAACAAGTTAGAGTGCTATATTCGGCTGTGCCGAATCTTTGATACCCTCCACCGACAGTTCGAATGTTTAAGGGGTAATTTCTGTATGATTTTATTATTATCATAAACTGTAACGATTTGTTATTAATTATGGTTTTAAGCAACTAAACTGGTTTATATGGGGCCTAGGGTAAATTATGGACCGATCATCACGAAATTTCACAGCGTCATTTCTAGTCCTTTAAAAGTGTGACGTACCAAATTGTGTTACGCTAGCGTTATTTTTTACGGTTTTAGGCGTACTAAACTGTTTTCCGGGAGTAGTGTTTATATGGGGCTTAGGGTAAATTATGAACGGATCTTCACGAAATTTTACAGCGTGATTTCTAGTCCACTAAAACTAATTTTTGCAAAATTTTATCTCATGCCGTGCCTTGTTCCAGCATTTATGTTATTTTTTGTAACAAAATAATCAATTTTTTTAGGTGGTGGTTCCACATTTTGATTCATAGCGCTGGTCCTACTAAAACGATTTTGCTGGATTTCAATCCCAAACTGCTTAGGACAACTACAAGCAATTTGGCACCAATTTTTTTTTGAGTTGTGCGGAAGCGAGCGTGTTTTCAACAGACGGACAGACGTACAGACGGACAGACAGACGGACATGGCTAAATCGACTTAGAATTACTAAAGGACCCAGAATATATATACTTTATGGGGTTTGAGATGAATAATAAAAAAGTTTCACACGGAATGACAAACTTAATATACCCTCTTCACAACTAATTGTGGTGGAGGGTATAAAAAAAAAATCCCATACAAGATGCGACCAGTCTAATATTCATATTATTTTAAGCCATAAAACTGCAAATTGTTGCAAAACAAAATGTATTTAGTTTTCTTGTTGCAGCAAAAACTTTTCGCTCTTAAACATTTTTATGGCTTCTCACATGTGTTGGTATGTTGTATTAGTTGTGTGCTGTTTTTTATTTTATTTAATTTTTTCCCCCCATTTTTTTATGGTCTCTACAATTTTTTGTTTTTTATTTTTTATATAAAAATTTCTCTTAGTTGGAAAAGTTTCTGGTTAAACACGCTTAATAAACTTTAATTAAATCTTTCACTTAATTGAAATTTAAAACCCTTCCAACTACCAGGAATAATAAGACAAAAAAAAAAACACAAAACGAAACTTAAACAGAAAGGAAAAACACAAATATATTTCTATACCACCAAAAGCCCAAAAGCACAATGAAATTAAGCTTAATGTTTGTTTTGTAATTAAAGAAGTAAAGTAAACAACAACAACTTATTTCTAAAAATGTACGAGTGCAAATACAAAGTGAAATTTTATTTAAATACTTGATATAAATAATCGACTTAAATTGAGTAGATAATGCCGGATTAGTTCCCGTTAATTGGAGAAAGTTACTTGGAAGTTAAAATTAAGCGCAATTTTAATTTAATTTTAAACAAAATTTTTAATTGGTTTAATTTCAAAAAGTAACTTTCTTATGAAAATGCAAACAAATTTTAAAGAAATAAACTTTTTTGAACTCTTAATTTCCGTTAAACTTTTTTCTTCTTCTTTTATTTTTGTATCCGGTAATCAGTTCTGATCAGACAATAAGGTCAAAAAATCATACTGGTGAATATCTTGAACAATATCGTTTATCGCTAAATCCGGCCCAGCTTTGCATGTTTGTAGCCATGATAGTTCTTTTTAGCGCTTGTTGTCCCTAAATTTACCCTTTGATTATTGGTTAAAAAAATTTATAATTCGTCGGACGGTTTCTGGTATGCCGCATGGCAAATCTTTACAAAAATTGAGTTATGAATCAATTTTATATACACAGAAAAAAATAAAAATTGTCTCTAATAACCAAATTCATAGAATCAAGCAAAAAAATTGTTGATTTTGCACCTATTAGCAAAATGATTAAAAAGATTACTAAAAACTGTAAAAATTTTAAATTGTGAATGCATACCCTTTATTCAATAAATGATATTTTAGCACGTTATACAGAAATCTTATTAATGATAAATTTTGTATTCCCAAAAATAACTTTGATAATATACTTGCATGTGCCGGTGCAAAAAACTGAACTGGCAAATTGTTTTTTTTTTTTTTGTTGTTTACTTACGAAGACAATAACATGAAGCAATTTGTTTTTTAATTTTCTTTTTTCTTTTTACCCACTTACAACTACAATTCGAGTCGGAAAGAACCCAACCAATTGTAGGGGGATGTAAGAAAAGATAAACTCACTGTTTATTGTTGGTGTTTTGTTTAAGCTTTGATATTGTAACGAGTAAGTCTAAGAGTGTTTATAACTCTTATTCGCTTTAGGGTTTTATTTGTTTAATATTTTTGGCTTTTCTAAAATCTTTGGAAAAGGTTTCATGATGAGCTGGTCTAAGCAACCGGCGAAATGCGCATAGAAGCTAGCTTTCCCTCAACAATAAATTTCGGTGTATTTATCAAATATGAAAAACTAGGAATTAAGCACGTCATACGGAAATCGTATTAATAATAAACTTTGTATTCCCGAAAATAACTTTGATAATATAATTGCATGTGCCCGTGCATAAAACTGAATTGGCAAATTGGTTTTTTTCGTTGTTTTCTTACGAAGAAAATGGAATGCAGCGGTTTGTTTTTTAATTTTGATTTGTCTTTTAACCCGCTTACAACTACAATTCGAGTCGGAAAGAACCCAACCAATTGTAGGGGGATGTAAGAAAAGATAAACTCACTGTTTATTGTTGGTGTTTTGTTTAAGCTTTGATATTGTAACGAGTAAGTCTTAGAGTGTTTATAACTCTTATACGCTTTAGGGTTTTATTTGTTTAATATTTTTGGCTTTTCTAAAATCTTTGGAAAAGGTTTCCTGATGAGCTGGTCTAAGCAACCGGCGAAATGCGCATAGAAGCTAGCTTTCCCTCAACAATAAATTTCGGTGTATTTATCAAATATGAAAAACTGGGAATTAAGCACGTCATACGGAAATCGTATTAATAATAAAATTATATTTTTTTAACTTTTATTCAACAAAAAAAAAAAAAAAAAAAAAAAAAAATTAATTGCTTCCATTATTTTCGCTTTAATAAACTTGAAATACTTTTTAACAATATTTTTAATTGATAAAAAAACAGCTGATAATTTTTTCTGTGTAATAATAGGGTGGTTACAAGAAATTAATGTTAATTTTTTCGTCGGGGCAACCTTCTAGTATGAGCCAATAGAAACGAGACTACAATTGAAAAAGTTTCAGCCCAACGAATAACGTTAACACGTGCCTCATTGAGCATAATTTAAGGAAAACAGCGATTTTTCACTAAAATTCGTATTTCTTTGTCTTATAACCGAAACCGTTCATTCTAGGAACCTGAGTCGAGTCTTGTTTTATAGCAAATTGTATTCTTATTAATTTTGATATTGATAGTTTTGTTCCTTATAATAATAGATAAAGTGATATTTAGCATTAATTAAGGAAAAAGAAATACGAATTTTAGTAAAAAAAATCACTGTTTTTCCCTAATTTATGCTCAATGGCTCCGTGCAATAACTCCCAGGTGCAATAAGTCCCAAGAAAAAAATTAAATTAGACCAAAAAATTTTTCATACAAATGTGGGAGTAATTTCATTATGAAATAGCTCCCAGCCCTCTCGGTTTTATTTCATTTTTTTGGAAGTTATTTCATTTTTTGCCTGGGAGTTATTTCATAATGAAATAAAATCCAACTGAAATAAGTCCCCGAAAAAATAAACGTGGGAGTTATTTCATTTTATTTTGAGCTTCGGTGTTATTTCATTTGCTGTGGGAGTTATTTAATTTTTTGTGGGCGTTTTTTCATTTTCAATTATTTGCAATTTTTTAAAATTGTTTGAAATTTTAAACGGTATTTATAACGGGATATTTCAAACTATTTGAATACAATGAGAAAATTTTGCTAATTGCAATTGCAGTGTCTTATGGTTACCGGCTATGCAGAGAAGCTTAAGTTAGCGAAGTCAGTGTTTGTTATACCATAGAGTATAAAATCCTTGCGCCCGGCCAAAGGCCGGCTTTGCAAAAAAGCTTAGTTAGCGAAGCTGGTGTTTGTTATACCATAGAGTATAAAATCCTAGCACCCGGCCGAAGGCCGGCTATGCAGAGAAGCTTTAGTTAGCGAAGCGGATGTTTGGTTTAGTTAGCGAAGCCGATGATTGTTATACCATAGAGGAGGTAATCCTTGTACTCGGCGTGCTTAAACTGCAGGCAGTTGCCATTGCAGGAGGTCAGGATATAATAAAATGCCCCATTTGTTGTCAAAATGTCGAGGACTCAATGTTAGTTTTTTGGTAACTTAATATGTAAATATTTAAGTAAAACGAATACATATGGGCTACTTCAAATTTTTTGAGCACCTGCTGAAACCGACATACTATGGCTCTTATTTCGTTAAGTTTTATGAATTGAAAAAAACGTTGTACAGGGTTTGGATGACTATACTTGAAGGATATGACGTGCAAAGTTTTACGTTGAAAAGTCCTCACCTTAAGAATTGGTGGTCATCTAAAATTCGAAAAATTAAAAAAACGACTTGAAACTTGCAAGAGTTTTTTCATACATTCCGTTTTCTTTGTAATAGTTTTAAGCTTTCAGATCCAAACCCATACAAAATATAGTCACTAGACTTGGAGGATATATCCACAAAAAAAAAAATTTGATATCGCTGCTGGGTGAAAAGTTGCATGGTGTTTTAAAGTGAAACCAAAATTTTCCGAATTTTGAAATTTTTGAAGATTTTACATAGAGTTTTTGCGCCGTTTAATAAAAATGAGTTTTAAGCGCAGAATTAAAAAAACTGCGTAATTTTAAAAAGTTTGAGGTGTATCAAGTTGGTGTCAGCGCACCAATAACGTATCACGGACATCACAAACTTAAAAGAAATTAGCGTAAATTTATCTTTTTTGCGTCTGACAATCTGAATTGCCTTTTAAGTTGGCTAGTGTATTGCGTGATGTGAGTAACTTCGTAAAGGGCACCTCCGAGGCGAAAACGCACTTTAAAATTTTTAAGCGCAAAAATTTTATGAACTTTTGAAAATTTTTGCAAAAAAACAATTTATTTTTAAGCTTTTTTTTATATTAAAACATGTCATGGAAACATGTTTAGGTATCTAAATAGATTCTTCGCGACGGACTAAACTGATAAAGTGCAAAAAAAAATAATTTTTTTCAACCGTGGCGCGTGCAGCGGCAGTTTTTTCCAAACACATTTCGCCTTGTGACAACTGAAGCGCTGTATCAATTCCGCTCAAACGTACATCGAATAGAAGACTTTACTGAGCTTGATACTAAAATTGAAAACGCTCCATAAAATTTTAAGGATTTAAAATTTTATGGAGGAAACAAAATGTTTCTTACCTCAAAAAGCATCCTTGTATGAAATATTTGATTAGCGATAGCCAAATAGTTTTTTTCCCAAAATATTGCAAATTATGTCTTATACTAGCCGTAATTTTGTAAAATGTTTAACAATTTTAAATAAATTTTTTATATGCATACACGATCAAAAAAAAATTTTTTTATATTTTTTTCCAGTGTATTTTAAAAAGTATTCAAGCTTTTACAAATATTTTAGTGTGCTAAGAAAGCCCTTAAGGGGTATTATCCACACGCGTTATCCTTTTTCAATTTTAACAAAAACTTTAATTTTTATATTTTTTTTTTTAACTTTAAACCGCAGTAAAATTTGCGCCGCAGACCGCTGAAAAAGGGTCAAATTGCGACTTTAGTCGGGCGAACGGTAACACTGGGTTAAGCATCGGTGAATAGAAGCTCAATCGCAGGAGCGTAGCTGGAGAGTTGTCAGAAATAATTTGTAGCCGACTGTGGCATTGAGCATTGTCACATACCAATACGAGGAGCTGGATGCCTGTTGGTCAATAATACTGCGATTTTTATTTAGTTTCATTTTTTTCGATCCTTGTTAGTTATGTATGTTTGCTGAATGAATATAATAAAAATTATATAGATAATTCAATTTTATCAAGGAAAAATTAAAATTTCTCAATTTCATTTGGAATTTTTTCAATTTCAAATTTAAACTTCCCAATTTCGTTTGGAATTTTCTCAATTTCAAATTTAAATTCTCAATTTCATTTGGAATTTTCTCAATTTCAAATTGAAATTCTCAATTTCATTTGGAATTTTCTCAATTTCAAATTGAAATTCTCATTTTCATTTGGAATTTTCTCATTTTCAATGAAAAATGGTGTAGTTGCACTTTACACAAACATATACAAAAGTAAACTATACATATAAAATTGTTTAAGCAACAATTTAAATTACTTATGGCGTTACGTGGCAAAAAGTAGACTTTTCGCTGGAACTGCTCATATTTGAAAAAAAAAAAAAAATTCGGAACTTATTTGTCCAAAATATCGCGCATAATAGGTGCATTGTAGGCGGAATGATTTTATAATGAACAAAATTTAAAATCGTTCGTGACATATCATACGTGACAGATTTTTATTTTGTAGGATTTATACACTCAAAATTTATGTTTAACAACCAAAAATTCATTTAAAAAACGGATCATTTAAAATAAATGAATTTTTTTTATTAAACAGCATATTCCGTAAATTGTAATAGTTGTTTCTTTTAAAAAATATATTTTAACCGATAAAAAATCAAACTACAAAACAAAATAAGTACGGAAAAACATTATTTTTTAGTAGTTTGTTTTTTTAATAACAAACAAAAATTTTAAAAATACATTAATTTGAAAAACAACCGTTTTTATTCAATTTGAACTGTACGGAAAACGAATTTAATAACCCACAATCAGTTACTCTTATAATTTTATGAGTGTTAGAAATGAAATATATTTAACAAAACTTAAAATAAAGAAGTAAGGCAGTGTTGTCGGTCAGGCCCGAACATATGATAACCTCACCACAGAACTTAAAAACCCTATGGGGAACCCATAGAGCCATAAGGCTAGATTGCACTGCCTCACTTACTTATCCATAATACTTTGTGAGATAGAAATCTAATGAGTTTTGTTGCGATTATCAAAAAATCTAATTTAACATGACAGTTGGTGTTTACACCATCCCACAAAGTATAAACACTCACATGCAACCCTGATCCAATGAAAAGTATTATTGTTTATAAATTTTTCAAAAAATACTTGTCATTTTCATCACACATGCAGTCACACTGTGCGACTTTTACATATTACTTGAGTTTTTGGCATGTATTAATACAAAGTATAAAAGTGTAAACTAGCCTTAAGCAGTCAGGCACCTGACAGGACATAATTATGTTATGAGGTGAAAATTCATTTTAAAGATCTTTGTTCATTGTTGTTGTAACATTAGTTTTTAATTATTATTGCAATATTACCGATATCTGAATTAAATCTCCAGAAAAGTGAAAAAAGTTGATAACAATTTCATAACAAAAATGATAGAGACATCGTGGTTTGTTATTAATAAAAATCGTCTCTTACCATTCTATAGCCTGGTATTCTGTTCAACATTTCACGTGAAATGCTGTCAAAACGCATATGAAAAAATCTTGTGCGGAATATCTATGAAATAATGTTGATAGAGTTCTACTCTGTTAATTTTGTGAAAAAGTTCCGAAATGTTTCTGGCAACATTTTTTTTACAACTGCGAAATAAAGTAAGCTGCACTTATTTCACGTGGAATTTTAAGCAAAAGCAAAAAATATTATTTAAAAAGAAATAAAAAATTAATATTACACAACCGGTAAAAGTTTTTTATCCATATTTATAGTCTTTTTTATTAACTTTCGGATTCTTTACAGTTTTAAAGATTTTTTATAACTATTAGATTTTGCTATCATGCCGCTCGCTATTGGCAAATTTTTGTGAATTTCCGCTAATTTACCAATTTTTATGGAATTTTTGCCATTCCTTTTAGTTTTAGGCACTTTTAATGAATTTTATGGGTTTGCTTGAAATGTTAAAATTATACGCGAATTTTCGCTTTTTTTGCAAATTTTTTTTCGGTTTTCCGCGACATTTTGTATTTTTTAACCGATTAAGCGATTTGAAATAAATTTTAGGGTTTGTTTCCAAGGGCGGTGCGCAAAATGACCCCAGGAAATATGGCCCCAAAAGGAAAATGAAAAACGGCCCCAAAATTTTACATGAGACACAACAACACGCAATTTTGGCGCAATTTTTTTTTTTTTTTTGGGTTATTTTTCATTTTATCGTTAGGGTGTTTTTGCATTTTAAGTGGAATGAAAAATGACCCCAATATCAAGGAATGAAGAGTGGCCCCAAATAAAATCACAAGTTTTACTTTGGGGCTATTTTTCATCTACTAATAAAAAATGCAAGTTTAAAGAAATGAAAAATCACGGCCGAAGGCCGGCTATAACGTAGAGCTTTAGTAAGCAAAGCCAGTGTTCGTTATACCATAGAGAAAAAAATCCTTGCGCATGGCCGAAAGCCCAACCATGCTATCAATCATACGATTTTTAAAACCAAAACTGTATAATTATCCGGATTTTGAAATCGGGATTCTAAATTTGGGATTTTTAGTTTTGGGCATATGAACTCCACCGAAAATGTTTAATGTCACTTTCTTTGTGTTCTTTTTTGGGGTTAAAATTCATTATAAATTTTGAGGTGATTTTTCATGATGAAGAATAACCCCAAATTTAGGGTCATATTTCATTTTATTTTTAGGGTTATTTTTAATTTTTTTGGGGTAATTTTTCATTAAAAAAATGGGGCCATATTGCATTATGAAAAATAGCCCCAAATTTGGGGTCAATTTTCATTTATTTTTTTGGGGCCATATTTCCTGGGGCCATATTTCGCAGCGCCGTTTCCAAGTTTGCAATTTTTCGCGAATTTTAGCCATGCTCGCGAAGAAGCGATTTTTCCCTGTGAATCTTTACAGCTTTAATGATTTGTAATAACTATTAGGCTTTACTATCATACCGCTTTTAGCAAATTTCCGCTAATTTGGCAATTTTTACTATTTGTGAAATATATTTTAATTTTTGAACACTTTCATTAAATAATTATTTGATGCAAATATTTGCCTAAGTCTGAACGCATGGCAAACATGATTTTATTTAATTTATTTGACACTATTTGCCAACTGTTTTAACAAACAAAAGTTGTCAAATATTTGAGCTTAGTGTGAACATTCAACAAAATATTTTTTGTTTCACACAGTTTGAAGCAAATATCAGAACAAATATTTTTGTCAAATTTTTCATTAGTCTGAACGTATCTTTAGTAGTTTTAACTTTATCTTTAATGTTTAACAACTTCTTCAAACTTATAATAAATATTTTATCTTATTTTCTCATCTCACTTGTTTTACTCGATTTGGTTTCTTATTTTATTAAATTTTTAAATACACCAATACCCCGGTTTGGGTCGCTTCGGCTGGCGTCGTTTCGAAGTTGCTTCGTTTAAATCTCGGATTCAGTCAAATGAAAATTAATACAAATGTATTGAAAATCGTGCTGCGGTTTACGTTTCGTTTTTTCGGTTCCAATTAGCGACGCCATCCTGGGTACTGGTGTACTTTTAAGTAAAAAAATAAATACGTTACATGTAATTCACGACATAAATTCTTATTGTTAACATCAAACCCAAAACTTTTTGAATAAGAAATACAATTATGGTTTCTTTTAGTAATATTTTTTTTAGATTTTTTTAATTTTTTTTTGTAAAGTTTTTTTAAGTAACATTAAAATTGGTTTCTCCTTAGTTCGTAGTTTTTATTCTCATTTCCTTTTTTGCCTTTTTCGCTTGGTACTTGTAAAATATTACAAAGGTTTACGGCTTATAATTTGTGTTCGTACCTTCAGTAGGAGAGAAAGAAAGATTCGGCGGTGCAGAATCTTTGATACCGTCCACCGACAGTAAGATAATTTCATAAGTGGGCTGTGTATATGGGACCTAAAATTTTTTAACCAATCTTTATGAAAACTTCCTTTACATTTTTATAATCCGTGAGGGGGTTTAGTTTTATGAAAGTCTATTAATTCGAAAAGTATGCTAAATATGGGCATTTCCGCATAAAAACTCTACTTTTGTCACGTCACGACACCAATCAATTAAGCTTGTTTATTAGACCCATGTTGTGAAAATGTTTCCACTCTTTCACTTAATATGAAGCTAATTGCGCTTTGCAACAAAATACAAAAAAGTAAATATTATATTGGTGTCGTAACGTGACAAAAAGAAGACTTTTCTGTGGGGGGTTTATGATATTTTACTGACCGATCTTTACGAAATTTGGCAGGGACATTTCTTGTTTTTTTTTTTTTTTTGAGGCAATTTGACTACAATTGCATTATTCGAGATGGTTTTAGACTTACTCAATTTAAATGCGGTCTGTGGTAAATTATAATTTTTAAAAAGTTTCTTAAATAAGGAGCAAAAATTCCCATATTGTGTTTGTTTAATTTATTTGGTAAACTACATCACAATTTACAAATTAGAATGACTACGAAAACCATATCTGGCATGCTGCTGGTGTCTTATAATTGAGATACTTCTGTTAACAAAAGTCGAAATAGTACAAACGTGAAAAAACATGTGTAACGGGTAAGAAACTAGTAATATTCTCTTCCTTTGATTCATGTCAATCCCAATGGCTAGCTAATGAGCATAATGGGTACTTTCTCCAATGTTACTGATTCAGCTCACTGATTACATTTTTTATAAAGCTGACTCCAAATCCTCATTTCTGTGATGCCGATGTGTCATCCCATTGTTTACATAATTTCATCTGATAACAATTTGGCCAGGTGATGTTAAGGCTAACATCCAAATGTTGCAAAGTGTCATGGGGTCAAAAACGAAGACACTTGTCATAGTACTGATGTCAAAATACATTAGTTACGTTATGAGGCCATTACTATTAGTTTACTTAATCGATTGTTTTGGGTTTTAATCCCAAACTGTTTAAGAGAACTAGAAATAGTTTGACACCAAATTGTTATTTTCCTTATTTCGCTGGAAAGTAAGCGTGATTTCAGCACGAACTTGTCTAAGTCGACTTAGAAGGACACAAAATATACAAATATAGATGAAAATTAAGAAAGTCTCAGACGGAGTGACAAGCTTTTTATACCCTCTTCACAACAAGTTGTAGAATGAATAAAAAAAAAAAACAAAAAGTTTTAATAAAATGCTACAAAAACATTAGCGATGGTTTTTTTGACTTTTCTCTTTGAACCATTACATTCCAGTTACAACTACAACTGAAATGAAATGTTCTTTCAGCAAAAAGCAAAACAATAAAACAAGAAAGTTTGATGGCAATTAACAACTTGCTTAACATTTGATAGAGGAAAATAATATTTTGTTTTAGATTTGTTTTTCGTTTCGGGCAAATTCTTTGCTGTTAAATGGCCACACAGCAACATAAACAGCAAGTTGTTTTTGTCGCTGTTATACTTTTGCTACTAAGCCAAGTTAATCATAATTTGTACTTGGCTTGTCACCAAGTGTCAAACAAAAGTAAGCAAACCCAGAAAAAAAGAAAAAAGGAAGACAGGAAGAACACAAACAAAAACTGAAAACTTTATAAAACTCGTAACAAAAACTGCCCCTAATATTGGTTTATTACCAGTAAACGAAACATATTTATGATACACACCCATTTAGGTAAAATCGAAAATGCACACAAAAAAAAAATATTTTTGACAACGAAATAATCACAAAAATCTTCTCAATTATTATTTCTATTTATAACAAGTAAAATGAACTATAATTAAAGCAAGATTTATTCTAAAGCTATCGTCATACTAAGTGAAACAATTATATTTCCGAGTTAATGAATTGTCACTTGCCAAATACAAACATTCACTCGACTTGACTACTTACATACAATATGTAACAGGAATTGTTATTAAAATTCAACTATTCATTTAGAAACTGTATATTTTTAAAATTTTGAAAAATCGTTTTACCGTAAAATTCATAACCGGATATCCGTGTGCCCGCTAGCATCATTAAATGTTTTACCTGTAAAACCAATACTAATAGTCTTTTTTAGTCGTTTTATTGACTATTTATAAAATTGGGTTCAGCGGTTTCCTAACCATTAGCTTCCAAACATGACATCTACGCAAACGCATAACCGGGGTACCCGTGTAAGCGAGTAAAGATCTGCGTCAATTAAATATATTAAATAATTTAAAATCTTTAAGTTTAATATTTTTTCAGTAAGACTAAATGATGGAACCCTGGTTATACGTTTGTTTGTTATGTGTCCTACGGAGGAAATTAGGGTTCGTTTTTTATAGTTTTCGGTATCATTTTTTGTTGTAATAGTTAAAAAGTAATTTTATATCAAATATCAATTATATATCAATTTTTGTTTTTCATGTCAAAACAAAATTATATGAAAATATATTTTTTAATATGAATTGATATTTAAATACAGTTGTTGAAATTGGCCCTTAACTATTAAATTAATTTGTTTATATGTTTATTTAACGGTTTTTAAAATAAATTATTCTGTGAAGCTGAAAATGATTAAAAATTACAAGGGGGAACACCGTACACCGTTTGTGTTTTTTTTTCTTTTTTTTTTTTGTTATAGTTCTACGGTTAAAAGTTCTAACCCATATAGACCGGCCATACTGCACCATATGTGGTGCAGTAACTTTAAAAAATCATTGTGATATAACCATTGATAAAAAAATACAATGTCTTTCAAAAGGTAAGTTTTATCTTAATTTATCGGGAATTCTAATATTTGTGAGTGTTATTTAGAATAGATGACTACGTTGTATGTTATTGCCACAAACAAATATAGAGTTTGGTATTTTAACGAGAAATATTATACTCTAAAGTAGGTGTACCTCATGTGGTACAGTAGGTCTATGCATGAGCAATATTTACAAATGTTTTTTTTATTTTTTGTTTTTTTGGTTCAGAGCATTAACGCTGCACGACATCGCCACAATTCTAGAAGAAGACAATAATTACGACAACCAGGGTAAAGATTTATATATATTTTTTTACTTCCACTTGACACCGCCAATGATGACCAGACTGACAGACTTTGGCTAAGAAGATTTTGGCAGCATACAAAGCTTACCAACAACCTGCTTCGAGCAGAGATTTCTGCACATACAGACGGACTACCAGAGTTTCATCAGGATGATGATACAGAACTCCATGAATCTCACGAGCCTTGCTTGAAGCGTGCTAGAAAGTATAATTGGAAAAACAAGATTTGCAACCAAAGCCCATTACTTGGCAACCTCTTTTAGATGTTTCGCTTGAACGAACTCCAAAAAAATGGTTTTCATTATTCTTTTCTGATGACGTTTTTGAGCACTGCCCTCATAAAGAGAATCATAGCATTGATAATTTCTTCACTGGTTTGCCTTTAGTCGATGAACTCACGAAGAGGGGTTTCCGTATAACTGGAACTATACCAGTAAATATGACTGGAAAATGCCCCTTACTGGGCAACAAAGAACTAAAAACTAAAAAGAGAGGATTCTTCGATTATCGAGTATCTGACGATATAATTATTTGCAAGTGACATGATAATTGTATGGTGTCGGTATGTTCCAATGCAGTTGGTTTAAATCGTGCCCACAAAACTGAACGCTATTCTCGTCAACAAACGAAGAAGATACTAGTGTCTTAACCTCATCTTATTCGGCAATACAACAAAACCATGGGTGGAGTAGATTTATCGGACCAGAACAAATCTTAACTACGAACAAGCATTAGAGGATAGAAGTGGTACACTCATAAAATTATTACAGTAACTGATTGTGAGTTAAAAAATTCGTTTTCCGTGCTGTTAAAATTTAATAAAAATAAAGTTATTTTACAAATAATTTTATTTTTTAACATTTATGTTTGTTATTCAAACAACAAACTACCAAAAACTAATGTTTTTTCGTTTTTATTTTTTTATGTAATTTGATTTCTGTCGGTTAAAATATATTTCTTAAAAGAAAAAACTATTCAATTTTAACGAATATGATGTTCAATAAATAAAAAATTAAAAAATGAGTGTAAAAATCATTTGTTTTAAATGAAATGTAAATGATCCGTTTTCTAAATGAATTTTTATTTGTTTAAAATGAATTTTCGTTTGAATTTAACTACATAATATTTTGAGTGTACATGCCTTTACTTCTCCACTGCATTGATATATCAGTACAAAACGCGTGGTTGCTTTGTAGGCAGAATGGTGGTAATAATATAAACCTTCTAAACTTCCGACGTCGTATTGCAAATGCAATTATTGAGGGAAATAAACAACGTTAAAAACCAGGTCCTAGTCGTCCATCTTCTATAACATCTGTTGCCCGATATGACTTAAAAGATCACTATATTACCAAGCATAAAACCGAACCAGGTGTGGGAATACCATACACAATGCCCTACCAGATGTATCAAATGCGACGTTGGTGTCCACGTATAATGTTTTCTTATATGTATCATACAAAAAATAAATAAAAACTTAATTTTAAGTCCAGTTTTGCTGTCCACGAAAAATGTATCATAATAAAAAAAAAATAATACATCAAATTAAAAATTTATATTTTTTTTATGCATGTTGCCCTACTGTACCCTATATGATACGGCTGCTATATAGCCCCCTATTCACTTGATATTTTTTTAAACATTTTTTCAACGTATTTTAGGCTGTCCTTAATAAGAATTAGTAAAAAAAAAAATAATTTATTTCACAAAAATAATTATAGGCCTATATGGGTTAATTAAACCACAAACCTTGTGAAGATTTTTATCGTGCTTCATCCGCACACATTTTTGCAAATTGCACAATTAATTTTTGATCTTCGTCCCAAATAGTGACGATTTTTCCGGTGCATATTGGTAACAGTCTCTTTAATCTGTGAACTTTTTTCCTTTAATCTATTGCCAAACAGTCGTAGGCGTATTTTAAATACGCCAAACGCAATAAGGGTGCATAATCAGTAAATTATGGTCACACTTCACTAAAAGAATTTTCTTCGCAATACCAATGAATTTTGACATTAATGTTTTTTTACTCAATTAAGAGCGTAAATATGAGATTAAATTGTCCATAACAACAATAACAACGTTGATTGAAAATATATTGTGTCTTATTTTTGAATTTTTGTTATTAAATACCAGCTATATTTTTATTATTTTTAAAATAGATAACGTTAAAAAAAGGAAATAAAATAATATAACTAACTAGTAAATTATGGAAAAATTTATAACACAGAAAAAAATTACAAATTGTGTCTAATCACCAAATTCATTTCAAATTCATAGAATCAATCAACCCATATGTTGATTTTGCACATATTATCAAAATGATTATATTGATTACTAAAAATTGTAAAAACTAAATATGTCTAATTTTAATAAAAAAAAGGTCAAAAAACTTTGCCGTTTCAAATAATGTGCTGATTGATTCTGACAATTTCAACAACAATTTCACAAGTTTGAATTATTTTATTTTAAACGAAATAAGTTTTCGTTATTTAATTAATATTTTAAATCTAATTTTATTTTATAACAAGTAAATTGTTAATTAAATCAAAATATATTATTAATTTTCTTTAAAAAAAAAAAAAAAAAATAATAATAATAATAATTGATTCAATTATCACATTAATTAAATTTAAATACTTTTTAAATAATTTTTTAATTGATAAAAAAAACTATGATGTAGCGGTGCCGGAAAAGTTTTCATTCATATCCGTTTTTCTTCTAAATATTGGTTGAATGCATTGTGGGTAGTAATCGGAACGATCTGCCGATTTTTGTTGAGTTATTAAACCACTTGCCTTTAATTTTTCCTGCAATAATTTCTCAATAGCATATGTTGGGTCACAGAAAAACATAGGAATAGCTTATCCCATCAGCAATAAATTTCAAGTGTTTTTGTCAAGAATAAAAACTGGGAATTAAGCACGAATAACAAAATCTTTTGAAATTAAAATTTTGTATTCCCAAAAATTTAAATTACTTTTTGATAAACAGGCAAGTGCACGGCCTAAAAAACACTAAATTGACAACATCTTTTGTAAGTTGTTGTGTTGTTTTTATTTTGTTTTTCTTAACCTACTTACAACTACAATTAATGTTGAGAGAATTTCAACACATCAACACATTGTTTGAAACGGCAAAGTTTTTTGATAATTCTTTTAATTAAAATTAAAAATATTATTTATTGAAAAAAAAAAAAAATATTCAAAATAGTAAATTTTTACAATTTTAAGTAATCAATATAAGCATTTTGGTAATAGGTGCAAAATCAACAAATGGGTTGCTTGATTCTATGAATTTGGTATAAAATTGGTGATTAGAGAAAATTTTTAATTTTTTCTGTGGTCATCTTGGTAACAAAAAAATGGTGTCTTTGGTAAGGGTGGGGAATATATCTTTGGTTTGTTGTATTTCGGAGTCCCATGGATAGGTGATAGAACGTTTTTACCTTCGGCGAATGCTATGAATGCCGATATCTCTTTTACCACTTTTGTACATTGTGAAGCCTCCTCGTTAACCTGCATTGAACAAATTGGTGTTGATTTTGGATTTACGAATGCGAACTTTTGTTTGGGTTGATCCTCAAAATACCAATATTTCTGAGCCATATTGAGCACAATACCAGCTGGTTCGAGAAAATCGGCGCCAAGAAGTATTCTGTTTTTGGTAGCATTCGGTAAGTATATAAGCCTTATTTTACGTACCCTTTTCCCAATTGATATATCGCAAATTGTGGACATCACTTTGTTCGTAGAAACGGAACCACCGGCCAGGGTGACTTCAGCATTAACATCCGGAAAAATGCACTTATTTAAAGTGAGTATATTTTTTAGTTCCAAGCTGGCAACGCTGGTTTTATCTCCACTATCAAATATAACTTCCGCTTTAAGACCGTAGAACTCCACATGAGCTGCTGGTAGTGAATGTCCAATAATAGTAGACGAAATTGAGTTAAAGGACAAATACTGCGGGCTCTCCTTACCATCAGAATTACAAGAAGGGCAGTTTGACCTGATCCACATCCGTAGCAATAAAATGTAGGTTCTCTCATCAAATCAGGTTTTGGTTGTTGTTGCTAGATATTTGAAAATATTCCATCCTTTTGTTGTGTTGTCTGTAGAGCATTTTGTTGCTCATCGCGATTTTTCTTTTTGAAACACGTTTCTATGGAATGACCCTTTATTCGGCAAAAACTACAGCGGTTTGTTTGAACTTCCTCCTTATCTTCGTTAATACTCGTCTTCATAGGTCGGGCTTCGGCAAAAAACATTTCTGCTTCACGGCTGGCAGAAATAAGAGATTCAAATGATGTTATATTTTCAAGCCGTACACGCTCCCTTATATTGAGATTAAGGAGTCCATACAACAAGTTTAATTGTATATTTTCGCTCGGAGGCGTTTTAAGCAAAAGGAGTCTCTTCTTGCATATAAAACTGTCAGTGGGCTCATTCCGTTGTTGTTTTGTTTCAAACAAATTGGAAATATGCGCCAGTCGGGAACAGGAGGAGTAAACGTACTTCGAATGAGTGCGGTAGCCTGCTCAAACGTATTTACGGTATCCTTAACTCCAATCCACCATGATGCAGCATAGTCCTCTAATAGAAGTGGCATTCCACGTAAGGAATCAGCGTCAGAAACAGGTGGGTTATATGGTCCTGCCCTAGGACATCGTAATGTTAAATAGACCAGTACTGCGATTCACTAACTTTTATAACGATAATCGAATCGTAAAAATAAATATAACGAAAATATCGAATATGCTATTTAGTAAAATTTTTAACGATATTCGCTGTCGTTTAAATTCAGCTGTTATTTTAAGCAATTTTTTTTTGTCGTTATTTTAGCGACAATAATTTAGGTTGTGTTTATTTAATCGATAAAATGTATTTTATGTTTTAAATAGCTAACATACATACAAAGATATATTCATAAGCATATGTATGAACAAAACAAAATCATTAATTTAAAATTTACAAAAAAGCATATTAAGAACAAAAACAAAATTGTAAATGTAAAATTCCAAAAAAAAAACTATATATAAGCCACAAAATAACCCTTCGTCTTACTCATGAGTCTGGACAGACCTTTTTCAATGCATTTTGAATGAAAAAACATGTGTAACACGGGGGTTAAGAACAATTACATTTGTTTTTATTTTATTCTCTTTTGTGCTTTTCGTTTTTTTTTTAACATTTTTAAGACAGAGATGTTACAAAAATACGGCTGTTTACTATCGTTAAGAAAAAGTTACAGAATAACACTATCGTAACTGCAAGCGAATATATTTGTCGACAAATATAACGATTGTCGGTTCGTTAAAAGTTAGTAAATCACACCACAGGTTTTTTTCCATACGTTTTGGTTACTTTTGGACTAGTCCTGGTCCCTTGTGGACTACTCTTTACACGCGTGTTTTGACTAGTCCTATTATTTGCAGCGTAGCAAAATAATTTTACTCGAGCAAGACATATACACAACACACACAAAAGCTGTTCGTGCTGCGGGTATTATGCATTTGTGCTGATGTGTGTAACACCTTAAAGTATTTGTCGACTCAGAATCACTTTCTGATTCGAACTAACGATGTCCGTCCGGCTGGCTGGCTGGCTGGATTTGCGCACATGTAACCTTGTGCGTAAAGTACAGGTCGCAATTTTGGCAATATGTACTTTGATAAAATTTGGGACATAGGTTCTTATTGGCACAAGGACCAAGTCTATTGAAAATGGGCCAAATCGTAGGACCACAAGGGAATAAAGGGGGAAATTTCTTCCTCTTAGAAACTATCAAACCGATTTTAATGAAATTAAAACATAGATAGAACCATATCTTTATGGACCCAAAAGGGATGCATTTTTTAAAAAATAGGACCAAGGGGGGAGATAGGGGCAATATTTGCTTCTCAAACCGATTTTAATGAAATTTAAAACATAGATAGATCCATATCTATATGGACACATAAACTATACAGTTTTTCAAAAATAGGACCAAAAGGGGTGGTAAGAGCCAATTTCTGCCTCTCATCACTTTTAAACCGATTTTAATGACTTTTATAAACATAGATAAATCCATATTTATATGGACATATAAGCATGATGTGTTTTGTAATACTGTGGCGTAGGGTAAAAGACGTTCGGGCTTGACCGACTATACTTTCTTACTTGTTGATATTGATTTATATAAAAATTCCAAAAGAAAAACTAAGAAACAATTAAATGCTTTTTGGTCCATTTTACAACTCTCCGATAGTTAAAGGTAGGATTTCGTCGGATGAATGACAATTTATTTATTATTTGAGCTTTACTTTAACCTACCATCTAGAACGAATTATAAAATTTTCGAGAGTGTATGGCTACAGGAATATGAATATGTTTTCAATTTCATTAAAATCTGTTAGACAGTTTCTGAGAGGCATAAATTGCCCCCTAACTCCCCTCGAGTTACACACATCACCATAAATGCATAATTGCCCGCAACCCAGGGCATTGACAGAGAAAGTGAAGCACAGTCTCCTCCTCCTCCTCATCCTGACAACTTCTACAGTAGTCATTGAATTCCAGACCCATTCTTTCAGCATGAGTCCCCACCGGCCAGTGCCCAGTAATAACCGATACAACTGTCCTAATCTGGTCCCTTCTGAACCTAAGTAGAGAGCTTGTCCTCCGTTCATCATGACCAGGCCATAATAGCCTGGATATCAAGCAGGTGGACTCACTAGTCCACCGCATCTGCGCGACTCTATAAGACTCGCGCCTGATAATTAATTTACAGTGAGCCATTGGAAGACCAACAAACTGATCGATGAATATATCATCCATGCGACCACCTTGTTTGGCCAGCCCATCTGCCACTAGATTACCCGGGCACTCTGAGTGACCCGGAATCCATATTAGCGTTACCCTTGAATGTTTCGCAATCTCATTCAAAGACATCCGACATTCTACAGTTAACCTAGATGTCGTATAGACACCCGCTAGGGTCAGTAAATATACGTATATCTCCCGATATGCGATGATACCTCAGCCAATTTACCGCCCGCCTTATAGCCGAGATCTCCGGCTGCAGGACACTACATCCATCCGGCAGACGAAAGGAAACTCTCACATCCAGTTCCTCTATGTAGAAACCTCCGCCAGCTCGTACACCCTTCCTCGAACCATCAGTATAAACCCCTAGGCTCAGTTCGTTGTGAGTACTTGACAGCGCATTGGCATGCGCCATCATTGTCACAAACCCCGCGCCAGTGAAAGGCACCGGAGTGCAATAGTCCACACTATCAGGGACGGTAGAACCTCTGGTTATCACGGCATGCCCATAGTCACGGGCCGACCAACAAAGCGCCGCGTTTAGCCGTGTCGCCGAGCAAAGAGTCATCTGTCTGGCCATGATGTCCACCGGGAGCCAGTTCAGTATCGTGAACAGCGCCCTCGTGGGAGTAGATCGCATTGATCCCGTTATCATCAACGCGACAAGTCTATATACCTTCTCAAGCATTGCCCTATACCTGCTCTTATCCAACGCAGGCCACCATAACACGACCCCGTAATACAGAGTCGGCTTTACTACAGCCTCAAAGATCCAATTGACACACCACGGGCTCATGCCCCAGTTTCTGCCGATTGCACCCCTACACGCATATATGGCAACTATTGCCTATTCCACTCTCATCTGGACATTTTGTCCCCATGACAGCCTACTATCCAGAACCACGCCCAGATACTTGGCACTGCGTGAGATCTGAAGCTCGGTTCCATTTAACCTCGGAAGCCTAAAGTCCCCAGTCCTGTACTTCCTCGTAAAGAGTACCAGTTCCGTCTTGGACGGAATAACACCCAGCCCGCATGATGCGCTCCAGGTGCTAAGTACCTTCAGAGCAGCCTCCATACACTGAGACATTATGTTCAGATGTCTCCCCGTGATAGCTACCGCAACATCATCAGCATACGCCACTGTTTTGATCCTCATGTTGTCCATGTTCGTCAACATGTTATTCATAGTCAGGTTCCACAATAGTGGGGATAGAACCCCCCCTTGGGGAGTACCCCTGTTCACCAGTCTTTGAACACTGGTCTCACCTATCGTAGAGCAAATTACCCTATTCCTGAGTAGATTGTCCACAAATCTACATATGCCAACGTCGATCCCCAGGCTCCTCATGGACGACACAATAGAGTCCGGGTTGACATTGTTGAAAGCCCCCTCAATATCGAGAAAGGCCACTAGTGTGTACTCCTTAAATTCGAGCGATCTCTCAATAGTTCCCACTAGAGAGTGAAGAGCCGTCTCAACAGATCTGCCCTTTGTGTAGGCATGTTGGGAGGCAGAGAGTAAACTTCTTGGGATGGTCATCCTAAGATGTATATCAATAACTCTTTCAAGAGTCTTAAGAAGAAAGGATGCAAGACTAATCGGTCTGTAGTCCTTCGGTTCAGTGTGAGAAGCCTTACCCCCTTTGGGTATAAAGACCACTCTGCACAAGGTCCAACTTACCGGGAGATACGAAAATCTAGCGCACCCCCTGTATATGGCCATCAGCCAGGGTATGATCAGGGTCGAATTCCTCTGCAGGTCCGCCGGAATTATACCATCCATACCCGGAGATTTATATGGGCTGAAGCTATCGACAGCCCACTTGATCATATAGTCCAAAGGAATGGACATAGGAATGGGTGTCGACTCCCACACCCGATCCCGCAAGCTCCCTTGGGAGTTTCCAGGAAAGTGAGTGTCAATCAACACCTCAAGTGTTTCCCGACTATTTGTAGTCCAACAACCATCCGATTTTCGGACATAGGTTGGGACAACCGGGCTCGAAGCCATAATTTTACGTAAACGGTTCGTCTCAGAGGATCCCTCCACGCCGCTACAGAAGTTCCTCCAAGCGTTCCTTTTCGCCGATCTAACCAAATTTCTGAACCTATTCAATGATGACTTGTAGTCCACCCAGTTACCAAGGCGCTTAGCCTCATTGAACAACCTACGACAGGCACTTCTTGCCTGCGCAATTTCAGGATCCCACCACGGTGGCCGATCCCTACCCCTGCGAATCATTGGCTTACACGACAAGGAATTCGCTAACTGCAGTGAGTTCGAAAGCATATCCATATCTTAACAATAATATAAGTAATTTGTAAACAATTTAAATTTCTTTTTTGTTAACTCCTTTTTTATGTACTTCAAAGCAAAAAATGTTTTTAAAAATAAAATTAAGTTTTTTCAAATTTTAAAATCTACATTACAAAGAATTAATTAACATTGAAAACGAAATCAAATTTGGCTTTTGTTGTTATTTTAATATTAATGTACTTTCTAATTTTGTTGCATTTAAACTTCATGGTTATTTTTGCTTTTTTAGCTCCCCCAAATGCTTTTATTTTCCTTTAACTGGCAATACTGACTCTTTAATGATGGTGTTTTTCTATGAACTTATTCGAGATTTATTCAATGGCTGCTTTGTTTTAGAGTTCTCTTGAATAAGTGAACTAACTCACCTTATTTTACTCGTCTCTTAAGCATTGAGTGTTGATAGACATAATTATTCATTTTCTGGAATGCAAACAGGTTATCCCAACATAAACACGAAGTTCCAAACTTTCTTCATAGGCATGAAAGGTGGGGTGTCACAAAGCCATAGGACATATGGCGTCAAGTCCCATTCCATTGAGACATAAGGGCATATGTCATTAAGTCTCAATATAATGGGACTTAACGCCATAAATTTTTTCCGTAAAATGAAACATAAAGCCATATTTTTGATAATGATTGTATTTCACCCTATTTAATGTAGAAAATGCTTTGTTGTTTCATGTCGCCCTGTTTTATGTCAAAAATGGCGGCATGAACTAAGTCCCCAATGAATTAACTCCCCAAACCCAAAATGAAGTAAGCCCCTAAATTTGGGGACGTCGTTCATATATGGAAAAAACCCGAAAAAGCTACGCTAACAAGTGCTTCTCTGCATAGCCGGCCTTCGGCCGGACGCAATGATTTTCTCCTCTATGGTATAACAAACACCGGCTTGGCTAACTAAAGCTTCTCTGCGTAAACGGCCTTCGTTCGGAAACAAGACAGATTTTAGAAGCTTTACTTAGCGAAATCGGTACTTGTTATACCATAAAGGAGAAAATTCTTGCGTCCGCCAAAAGGCCGGCTATACAGAGAAGCTTTAGTAAGCGAAGCCGGTGTTTGTTATACCATGGAGGAGAAAATCCTTGCGCACCGCCGAAGGCCGGCTATACAGCGAAGCTTTAGTTAGCGAAGCATGTCTTTGTTATACCATATAAGCATTTGTAACGCAACACATCAAATGGGACATAACACCATAATGGCTCTATGTCCCATTCCACTAAAATTGATATGAGACTTAAGGCCATATCAAAATTATGGCTTTATGTCCGTTTGGATTGAGATATAAAGCCATTATGGCTTTATGTCCTATGGCTTTGTGACACCCCACCGCATGGAATCCACGTACTTCTTGTCTCTAAAACACACTTTACTCATAAAAACTGTTTTAGGATAAATGGATACCTTACGTATGACACAAAACATCCCAGCGGACGGGCTTGTGGTGGCACAGCCATAATTGTGCACAAGCACATCAGACACTTACCATTGCCAGAGTTCGAAGAAGATTGTATCCAGGCCACATCTATAAATCTTACTGATTTCAAACTAACGTTGTCATCCGTTTATTGTCGACCGAGGCACAAAATCGTACACGATAAATTTCTCAACTTCTTCTCCACATTGGGCCAAAAAATCTATGCTGCCGGCAATTACAAGGCTAAACATACATATTGTGGCTCCAGACTTATTAGTCCTAGAGGTAAGCTTTGCAATACCGTAACTGCAAATAATTTTGATGTCGTATCGAGTGGTGACTAGACTGGTCGCAAATCCAAAACCAACTCCAGTCATACATTTGACCCTTCTTGAGGCATCCTAGGCACTACACGGGCCAAATATAAGAATTTCAATTATACACATATGGCGGTTTAATAAAATTCTTAAATTAATTAAAATTTTTCGTCTTTTGTGAATACATAAAATCAAAAGTTGTGAACGGATTTTAAACATTTATAGCTTGTTTTGTTTGCAATATTGTTTTTTATATGACTCTATAAAATTGGAAGCATAGCTCTATTTTTAAATTTTTTATGAATTTTTAAAAACAAAAATTCCGAAATTTTAATAAAAAAATTATTTTTTTTTTCCAGAAAAAAAATTATGTTTCTAAAACGACTGCGCATATAAGAAAAACGTTTTACCTTTCTTAAAGTAAATTTTATTGCGGAATTTCGGTTTTTTTTTAGTTTTTCAATAAGCTAAAGCGTTTTTGAGTTACGCGAACATATGTTGTGCAACCTCCTTAATTTTCGAAATAACGGTATATCTCGAAAACCAAAGCCAATATGAAGAAAAAAGTTTTAACTTCCTTAAAGTAAATTTTATTGCCGAATTTCGGTTGTTTTTGTTTTTCAATAAACTAAAGCGTTTTTGAGTTACGCGAACATATGTTGTGCAACATCCTTAATTTTCGAAATAACGGTATATCTCGAAAACTAAAGCTAACCTAAAAAAAACGGCTAGCACCACTGGATTCAGCGACCCCGAATTAGTTGAAATTAGTTAAAAATCTTTCGTTCGTATCATACTAAAATATTAAACTGCAAATACTTTAATCTATCTATACAATATATAATTTCTTAGTATGTAAGGATGTTTGCATGTATGTCCTATTCTTTCCGCAACTTTCTGAAGCCATCTGATGACATACGAAGCTGAAATTTGGCATACTTAAAGTATTTTCTCTGCGGAAGATCGTAACGAAGCCAGATTTTCAATTTTCGGTCTTTAAGACCGGCTTTTCATCTAGTATCTGATTGAATAGATGTTTTTTTTATCATATGGGGAACTTCGGGCCCCACTTGGCACGACTAGGCACCGTCGGATTGAGCTGAAAAATTAGGACTTGATTTCTTACACCAAACCTCATATTTAAAGCAGCGCAAACATTTAAATTTAAAAAAAAAATAAAATTCCATACAAGATGCGACCGACTTCAACAAGCTACCAACCCTTATTGTCTTTGCTGTAATTAAAAACATAAAGCGCGATCAGGGGGTCGATTCTGGTTCTGTGAAACTGTGAAATGAAAAAAAACTTTTCATTTTCGTTTTCATCAGCACTTTTCACATTATCACTTCACATTTACACAAATTCCATTGTAGCCGTGAAACTTTTGTAACTATATTAATAAAATGTAAAAGTCAAATGCTGATATCGAAGCTTAGGATTTTTGAACCGGCGCTAACCCGCAAACGAGTTTTCTAACTGCTTGAGCCGCATGTATTCATTTTTGCGAAAAGATTTTTAACTTTATGTATGTTTATTTGTTTGTTCACATTTTTATGTGGTAAATTAAAATTGTTATTGTGCGTGTGTTCTTCGAGTTTATTTAAAGAAAGAAAAAAAAAACACATTTTTTTGACTCCTCTTGTTTTATACAATATACGTTTTTTCAGTAAAATATAAATAAATATTTTTAACTTAAAGTAAATAATGAGTGAACTGAAAATTCCTTAATTTTCTGCATATTTTTTGCATTTCGGTTTTTTCATGAACGATATTGTTTGTATCTTAAAGGAGTTTGGCGCCAATGGCCTGTCCAAGTGCGCACAAAAAATAGTAAAGGAAAAAATTTTACCAAATAGAAACTGGGAATTATTTCCTTCCGAAGGTTACTTTATATTCTATTCAACATTTTTCATTTTTCGAATTTATTTTAGCTTTTTAGTAATAGTTCTATTCCTTCAAATTTTCCGAAATGACTTTAAACACTACCAGACTATTACACTCAAAATATTATGTAGTTAAATTCAAACGAAAATTCATTTGAAACAAATTAAAATTCATTTAAAAAACGGATCATTTACATTTCATTTAAAACAAATGATTTTTTCAGTAATTTCTAAGTTTTTTATTTATTGAACATCATATTCGTTAAAATTTAATAGTTTTTACTTTTAAAAAATATATTTTAACCGATAAAAATCAAACAAATTAACAAAAAAAAATACGGAAAACATTATTTTTTGGTAGTTTGTTTTTTTAATAACAAACATAAATGTTGAAAAATAAATTTATTCGTAAAATAACTATATTTTTATTCAATTTTAACAGTACCGAAAACGAATTTAATAACCTACAATCAGTTACTGTAATAATTTTATGAGTGTATATTGTATTTTCTTTTTACATTTTACCTTAGCCTTCATTTGGAAAGCAATGAGGTATATTGTATATTTTATATACAGAAAAATTTACAATTATTAGACACCAGCAGAATGTAATGCATTTTCTGGCCCGCTACGGCCTTCGTCAGCATTCTTTGTGTCACACTGGATAGTGATACTTTATAAATTGAATGTATTTAACTCAACAATTTTAACAAATAGAAACTAGGAAAAATAAAAAATATTGAATATAATATAAAATAACCTTCGGAAGGGAAAAATTCCCAGTTTCTATTTGTTAAAATTGTTGAGTTAAATACGTTCAATTTATAAAGTATCACTATGCAGTGTGACACAAAGAATGCTGACGAAGGCGGTAGCGGGCCAGAAAATGCATTACATTCTGCTGGTGTCTAATAATTGTAAATTTTTCTGTACATACAATAGGGTATTCATTTAATCGACCTTTTGCTTTAATCGGTTAATCGCTCGACTAATTAACCGAGGTTTTGGTTTAACCGGTTAATAATCGGTTAATTTAGTTTTTGATCGGTTAACCGATTAATAAAGTTTTTTTTATAAATTAAGTAATTTCAATATATAAAAATGCATTCATTGCTTATTATTTGGAGTTTATAAGCAAAAAAAAAAAAACAATAACATACCAAACATAACAATTCTTGAACTAAAACGAGCAAGCAAAAAAAAAAACAATTCATAAATATGTAATATGCATTTTCCAATTAATGCACAAGGTGTTGTATCAAGTCATATCGTCATAATATCCTAAATAAAATTTAAAATTGTTTAAAGTAAATATTGTTGTGTTTCAAAAAAAATCAAAATTGTAATGCTGTGTTCATTGATTCGTCATAACTGTATAGTAGAAATCAAAATTATAAGCTGTAGCTTACAACAGTCATATCGTTGTCTTAATGTGCAAACCTGCTAACTCACTTTCAGCACATTTTACAGGAAAGAAAATAATCTTTTTATTTTTCCTATTTGAAGCTTGAAAGAAAATTAAAATTACAGTCAGTTGTACACACATCAAGACTTAAATAGAAGTAAAACTACATGCTGGTCGACGAGGCGTATCTTTCTCTACCACACGGCATCAAAATCTCAATTTACGTAAAAAGTGGATTTAGCCGGTTGGCATATTAAACCGACGATATATATTTCCTGTAATTATTTTAAGACATAAGACTTTATGACTACCTTGTTAATCCCCCAAATATTTACATATTTATACAAAAATAAACTGAAATAATTTTATTAGTTATTTCAATCGTTAAAGGAGATCTTATAAAATAATCTTTAAGAAAAGTTACTTATTTTAAATGTTTAGGATTAAAGCGACTCTTTTCTTTAGTTCAACAAAATTTGACTTGGAAAATATTATTTCACTTATCGAAGATAAATGTCTAATTTTTCAGTCCTTTTCCAGGATTTCTCTTAACATATAAAATACTCCATTACGCCATTAAAGTTGTTTTAAATTTTTAACACCTCTAATTGTTTCGGTTGATTCTGTTAAAAGACTGATATGAGAAGAAACAAATAACTAAACACATACATATAAAAAGTACGTGAAAAGGTGTTGGCAATCAAATATTTAACCCATTTTTCGTCACATTCCTGCTGATCGATGATGAAGATAAAAAAAACATTGAAAAACATTGTAATTTTAGTCATCGGTCGGCGGAAAATGGGTTAAAATAAAGATAACTGAACAACTTCTTTGTTAGTGTGAAAAAATATTTACTAAACAAATACATTTTGTATATGAGACGAAACAAATAAATAAAAACACAAAAAAAAATATGTTATAATACTACAAAATATTGAAAATTTTGTTACTTCGGTTAATCGACTGAAATTAACCGGTTTAATCGTTAATCGAAAAAAAACCAATTTGAAATTAACCGATCACTTAATCGGGTAGTAATTAATCGGTTAACCGGTTGAAGGTTTACCGAATGAATACCCTAACATACAATATACCTCATTGCTGTCCAAAGGAAGGCTAAGGTAAAATGTAAAATATAATAGTCTGGTAGTGTTTAAAGTCATTTCTGAAAAATTGAAGGAATAGAACTATTACAAAAAAGCTTTATAAAATACATAACTGAAATTTAGCTCATAGAATAAATTCGAAAAATGAAAAATGTTTAAAAAATTTTACATAAAATGTATTAATATATACAAACAAAAGCAATTCTTTAACTGAAGAGCAGTCATAAAAATGTAAAATGAGTTTTTTGGGTAAACAACTTGCTCGCGCGATTTCCCCAAAATATTTGTTGTAGAAAATAATTTTGGCATAAAAATGACATACATATATGAGAATAATGTTGTTATTGATTTAAAGTAAAAGTTTCCTTTAAGGGTATTTAAATAAAAGTTTGTTTTTTGAAAAGGTTTTTTACTTTTCATTTATTTTTAAATAGTTAAAATCAATCACATATAGTTATTTAATTTACTTGTTTTACCTACACAAGTAAATTTCGCGACAAGTTTTTACATCATGTAAATTCATAGTGCCGGTCCAGACTTGCAATTTTTGTTGCAGCAATTCCTGAGTTTATTGGCGAAAGAGGTGTGAAAATTTGGGAGGGGTGTTCATCTCACCAATAAAATCAAGAATTTCTGCAACAAAAATTAAAAATCTGGACAATGACTTATAAATTAGGTAATGCCTCTATTAATTGCTAGTAAAAGTTTTAAGTAAATAATTAGTATTGTGGTTATTTTGTTGAACTATTTTATTGTTTTTAATCCAAACTTTTAATATTTTAATTAGGCTTAAGTTCATGAAATTTAATTTTCATTTTATTATAGAACATAAAAATATTGTAGGCGGCTCTAAATTTACTTTGAGCCGTCGCTAAACCTAAATTCTTCACCGCCGATGGTAATTACATATCTACTTTGTCATTAAATCAAGTGCAAAATTATACAAATACACAAAAAATATATTTAATTTAAAAATTGTTAGGATTATTGGTTTTAATTGAATTATCGCAAAAAATTCGGATTGAGCCAAGGTTTCAAAACTTTATTAACGTTTTTCGTCAGTAATGTTTTTTATTTTATCAAAAATTGGCATTTTATATGAATATATTGAGTTAAAAATCTGTCAATATGCATCTTTTTAAAAGATTACTATTTTTATTTCCTTAAATTATTATTTATCGTTGGCAATGTCCATATTTTCCTCTAAATAATTTATTTAAAATTATTTTTCACCGTTAAAATGAAAGTGTAAAAATATGACATAAATGAAAACTTTGTGACACTTCTTTGCACTGTTACTGTGAAAATGTGAAAACAGTTTGTTTCATTCCATTTGTTCTTTTCATATGAAAACATTCGAATTTAATTATCATTTTTTCACTAAATGAGAATCAGAAACTCTATGAAAATGTGAAAAAAGTTTTCATTTCACAGTTTCACAGAACCAGAATCGACCCCCAGGTACTAGTTAGTTCCTCCTATGATCTATCGTCTGACCATTCACCTTCAATCCTCATTTTAAAAGGCAACTCTGCCGCCGCAGCTGCAAACTTTATTTCCTATCCAAACTGAAACACAAATTGGTTAAAGTATAAAATGTATGTGAGCTCTCACCTATCACAGTGCATTCCCCTAAAAAATTCATCTGTCATCCAAATAGCTGTCGACCGATTTACAGAAGTCATGGATTCTGCAGCAAGAAATCCGGACAATTAAACGTGCTCCTTACAATACATCGACGGATATAGAGACTCTTATCAGAGAAAAAAGGAAGTTAAGAAGACAATGGCAAAACAGTCGTTCCCCGACCACTAAGGCCCAACTAGAATTATGCCTGACAACTCTTCGCAATAAATCGAGACAGAACCTCGAGTCTGCAATAGAAGGCAATCTAAAAACACAAATGAAAAATTAAACGCTTTCGCGGGCCAGCTTGAGAAAATTTTCACGTCACATGATGCACATACTTGTTCCTGTCGTCCAATCATTCCTGATAAGGTAAACCATCCAATAAAATTTACCATAACTCAAGTAAAATCTGCAATAGAAGAAGTGAATATTAGAAAATCTCCCGGACCTTACCGCATCACAGGGTCAATGATAAGAAACTTATCATCGTCTGCTTCTAGAATCTTGCTGCTCATTTTTAACGCGATATTAGGAGTCGGATACTTCCCATCCTCATGGAAGAGGTCTATAATTGCTATGATTCCCGAGCCAGGAAAATATGTGCTAGCCAGGTTGCGTCGTACAGACCGATAAGCTTATTATCAATACTATCGAAGCTTTTCGAAAAAATATTCATTTTAAGTATAACTCCTCATCTAAATGAACACGACATCATCCCGGATCACCAGTTCGGATTCAGAGCGAAACATGGTACAATAGAAGCATAGAATTGTCCCCCTAATTAGATCGGCCTTTGAAAAAAGCAATACTGCTGAGCCGTGTTTATAGACATTTCCCAAGCATTTGACAAAGTTTGGCATGATGGGCTACTTATCAAAATAACACGAATGCTTCCTCAAAACACTCACAAGCTTCTGGAGAGCTATCTAACAGGCAGAACATTCATAGTAAGGTCGCAAGATAAATACTCCCCCCTCAAGAAAATTACTGCTGGTGTCCCCCAAGGCAGCATATTAGGACCGCTACTATATATAATATACACAGCGGATATGCCAACAATCCTGAGCACGCATACCTCTACATTTGCAGACGACGCAGCATTTATTAGCGTTAACCATGACTTAAAAGTCGCATCGCAAAATCTACAGTCCCACATCAATGAACTAGAGGCCTGGCTAAGAAAGTGGAGAATAAAGTTTTACCCGGCTAAATGTGCTCACTTAACTTTCACGCTCAGAAGACAAACGTGCCCAGCTGTAAAAATAAATAACATCACTGTTCCGGTAGACAACCATGTTAAGTACTTGGGAATTCATATAGATAGACGCTTAACCTGGTCTCGTCATATTGAAGCGAACATAACGGCTATGAAAGCAGCTCAACTATATTGGCTAATCGGTCGAAACTTGTCTTTAGACAACAAAATTCACTATTTCACAAATACGACTGTTGTGAACAACCCCTCATAATTTAGTACGCTATTTTGAATTTAAATCAGCTGATTTGAAACAAATATAAAAAATAAATAATTAACATCAAAATATTTTTTAATTCTTTTTCATGAATTAATAAATTAAATTAGATCTTACCAGACTATTTTCCATTTTGCAGACGCAAAAAAGAAATAAATTTGTTTTCGTTTGTTTGCCAAACAGCAGAGTCCTAAGCCGATCTTATTTGACGCCGCAAGTGATTTGTTGCAAAAATAGCTCGCCGCAGGTCAAATTTTGATTTTAGCCGGATAACATTATACCATCAACGGCGACGGCTACAAGAACTACCGCGGTACGGCTCAGCCGCTCAGCTCTGGTCTCTTCTGATTAATTACGACAGCACAATAAACATAGCAAGCAACGTTCTATTAATTAACGACACTTTTTGTTTACAAAGCAACAACAATATTTTTAAACCATTGTAAAATGTTAGAACATTATTACAATATAACATGATAGCACACCTTGTGAATACCCCAATTGTAAATTTCGATAAGAAAGATTCAATAATAAAAAAATAAATTTAAAAAAAAAAAAAAAAAATAATCATCTTACTTAATACGAACGATGCGAATACAAAAATATAATAAAGGTTTCATGAACAGCATTATTAAGTTTCATGCAGATGTTTTTAATTTAAGTATGAGCCAGTTACATGGATTGTTGAACGTATATTTTCAATATATTCTATCATTTAAATTTGAAAAAATATTGCACCAAACATTTGTTTAAATAACATTAATTAAAAATTATTGGATTTGGTTTGTTTGCGTGCTTGTTTTTGTGCATAATTTTTCAGTATATTTGCATGCATATCTTAAACATTTTTGTGCATATTAATACTTGCCCTGGTAATTAGTAGTTGTTCTCTTATTATGTCCTTGTTATATAATGGTTTAATTTTTTTTGTCCACATCTCAGTAAACCAGTCTTATGAGGAAAAGAGTAGACATTTTGTGGTTTTAGGATGATAAAAATTAGGGATTTAAAAAAGATTTTTTTTAAACATTAACTATGAGAAAATGAAACTACAATATTAATATTCATTATGTGTGTGTAAAACATTGCAAAAATTGTTATGAGGGAAGTTAAGGGACACTAAAAGTTGTTAGGAGTAGGAGTATTGAATACATGATTGTGAGCACAGACTGCTGTTGGTATTCATATAGCCATGGGGACATTTGTCTAGCCCATGACCAATATAAATAACTTGCATATATTTATTCTTATGCAGATAGTAGGATGTATATATTTAGTCATATGTCCTCAGTTACATTCAAACACTAACTAGCATTCACATATAGGGCCATGTATTTTCCTAACTCTGTCAAGCGTTAAACTAGCCTTACACTTGCTCACACAATTACACATTTGTTTCATATTTTTGCACTATTTCGGTTTAAAGCAGCTAAATAGTCCCCACTATATTTTGGGGACAAGGCCGGTGGATTCGTTGTGGTGACAGCAGCATGCAAGAAAACAAAAAGAGGATAACAAGTGGGTGCCAAGGGATACATTTTATAGTACATCTTTGAAAAAATGTCTACTTTTGCCTTTTCAGCAAAAGCCCCATTTTATTTTGATATTTTTTTTTTTTGTGGTCTTTATTTTAGTTTTTCCTTTTTTTTAATACAAGTGTTGTTTGTTCGCTGCATATCACAAAGTAACTGTAACTGAATCTCCATGTATGTCATGTTGCTTAACGGAACATAAAAGGAAACTCTACAGCGTCAAATGACGGTCGTAGAATGTTTTCTCACCTTAGGGCATAGAAAATAACAGAAGCATAAAAAAACAAAATAAAAAAAAGGAGAGAAATCGTTGTTAATGGCTGGCACTCGTTGCAGCGAAAGCAGTAGTATAATGAAGTGACATAATAAATATAATTATAAATGTGAACAAAGGCTAAGTTGTATATAACTCACTTACACAGATGTAAGTGCTCACTTCCACCGACGGAACATACACGCAAAGAAAAAACATGGTTGGGGTAAACATATTCTAATAGCAACATATTATAAAATTCATGATTGTAGTCACCATATTAAGATTATTATTGAATCATATTATGACTAAAAATACTCGTTATCTAACATAATAATTTTTTTCCCTTAATCATTTTATTATTCTGTTAATCATACTAAGTTAAGAAGTAATCAAATTACTGTCATGCTAAAAATAATAAGCTAAGAAATTTATCATATTATTGTCATGTTAATCATAATAAATTTAGAAGCAATCATATTATGATACAGCACCTTTCATAGCTGTCATAAAATTACAAAATAAATTAAAATTTTTTTTAATCGATTTTTTATTTTGTGGCTTTTAACAATTTTTCTTAATGTTAATCAAATAGCGGAGTTCAATATAAGGCTTGCAAAAGGGCAAATGCAAAATCTGTGGTTTTCATGGGCAACCGCGTATGTCCGTTTTTCCGATTTTGAGATGTTGATGCCATATTGCCTAATTTAAAATGCTCTTTACAATTTTTTGAAAAAAGATGGATCAATTCCACTTTTTTAACGTAATGACAAAGTTTAAAAAGTGCAATACCTAGCCCATGGTTTGATCTATAATGGTTTTTCGGCTTTCCTAAAAAATTTGTTTTAAGACATACGCGGTTGCCTATGAAAACCACAGAAATATCGTAGCACTTTTATAATATATAACGAAATCTCTGTGTGTTTTGTTGTTGGATTTTACAAAAAAACTACGATATTTTGCATTTGCACCATTACATCACTAATACTGAATGTACTACGCTAATATTTTAATTTTTTTAATTTCTTTAAACTTTTTTTTTTTATAGGAATTTATCTGTAAATTGTTTAACTGCTCACATATAAAATAAACGACACAACTGATTCAAAATTATTTTAACCCTTCTGCACTCCTTGGGTCAATTTGACCCAATTTTGGTTTTCAAACGCAAAATTTGTCCCTTTAAATATAAGATATGGACGTGAAACTTCAATTTATCCATTACAGGGACAAAAATTATAAATTTAAATGAAAATAATAAAATTTTAGTTTTTCCTTCCCCCTCCAAAAAACACGATTTACACACATTTAATATCCTTTGGGTCGATATGACCCAACAAGCGATATTGCAAGTTTAATTCCACTTTAAAATTTGTTTTCTATTGCATTGAGTTCATCTTCATTCAGAATCATCGATCAATAATTTTTTCGGTCAAATAATCAATAGAATCGCTTTTGTTTTTATTACGCTTAAATATGAAATGCTGTTAACATTTTATTGTTGGGTCATATTGACTCAAAGGATCATAGGAAGGGCACATATCCAAGGGATGCAGAAGGGTTAAAATGGCGCTAACATACTACTATTACAGTAAAAATAGTTTGATTGCATCTTTACCATAATATGATAAATGTATAGAAAGTTATCATGTTATGGCTATTAAATATCATGATATTGTTGTGAGTAATTTAATATGTTTAGAAAGTTATCATAATAAAGTTGTTAGAAAAATAATTATTTTTCGGTCAACAATACTCAAATTTATAATTACGATAAACATTGATATGTTTACAGTAACTATAATATTGCTGATTCTTAATAAAATTAACAATTATTTGTGTACGACAACAATATATTGTTACATTAAACATAGTGTTGTTGCCGTAACCATGCCCAATCATATTTGTCTCTGCGTGTACTTAACTGATGTTACATAAAATGCACTATATAAAATATAAAACTGTGCGTAAAAAAAGAGACACAAAAAGGACACCATTAAATATTTGCTTTTTGCTAAATTCACACTGATACTGTGCAAAAATAATTAAAGATTTACAAAAAGTTCCAGTTTTCCTAATACGCAATACATTTAAGCAATTCAAAAAGTGTTCTATTGTCTAATACTGTTTTTTATGAATGTGACATTCACTTCCAACACTCTATGAAAAGTTAAATCTAATTGTGTGTCCATAGGATTTAAATTATAATTAATACCATAAAGAGAATTTTTATCTAAATAGAACTTGGCCTAGTTTACAAACATTTAGAATCACACAAAAAGTACAAGAAAATAAGCCGTATAATTTAATGCACCAATTAATGCATGAACAATTTTCCAAATACACACCCACTTTCCATTCATATTTCTATTTGTTTGTATGAAGCATTTTGTCTGTATAAATATTTTACAAATTTGTTTTGAAACTCCGTAGACATTTAAAACTATTAAAATTTATTGCTCTCTACTGCAAACAATAAAATGAATAAAATTTTAATTATACATTTTGTTTTCTTAAATTTTTACAAAAGAAATTACGTTTTAAACTTTAAAACTACAATAACTTTTGTAAATACATGTATATCGATTGTTCAATTTACATATCACTACTAACCAGTATTTAAACTCCCAGCACAGAAAGTTGTTTAAGACTTTAATGGGCCTCATAAAAGGCCATATTTTAATATTATGTGCCAAACTTATTTAAAGTAATTTAAGTCTGATTTTAAAAGGTTTTTTTTTAATATTTTAACACCCTCCACAACTAACAACATAACCCATAATATTGGTAAAATTTTGCCTGCTTTATGCGCCAAAGTCAGAGAAAATTTGACTTTTGGAATGGGCTCCACCCAGAGAAGCCATGGCGGACATTTAAACAATGTTATAAACCACACATAATGGCATCAATAGATCTTGCAAACTTTTAAAAAATGTCGGTGATGTCTCACATGCACTTTGCTTTACTTAAATTTAAAGATAGAAAGCGCTTCATGAAAGACCATTTAGCTGTCAAGTTTGGCAAACGCTTTGAAGCTTTCTTGACAAATTCTAGGTCAGTTTAATCATATCAGTCCATCTGTTTGTCTATTAAAAATAAAGAAAATAAAGATTTTGGCGTCAAATCGTTTCTAGTTCACCAGGGCAGTTTGGTGTCGAAAAGGTTTAATGACCAAAAGAAATAGGAACCTTAATGTGGAAAAACCACAACAAAAATGTATATTCTGTTATAAAAAAAAACTTTTATAAATAAATGGCGGAGGTCACCGCTTGCCATTCAATTTGGGACAGACTCATTTTATGCAACTAGACTGAATTTCGTGAAGATCTGTCATTTACTATAGACATAATTAGACCGCGTCAAACTGCATACAAAAAATGAAAGAAATGACATGTCAGTTAAGTTCTTAAAACAAGAATTTTTTTATATCACACCCCCTAAATACCGCCCTTTTTGTTTTTATATATATATATATTTATATAATTCCTATCTCATCATATCGCATATCGTTGTTCATGTAGTGACAGTGGCTTAATTTTTTCCTTTGGTAACGTTTTAATCCGACATCAAATTCTGGGCGCCACTTATGAAATCTCGGATCCTTCTCCCAAATGTCCAATTTTTTTTCAATTGCCAAGAAAGACCTTCTAAAACTTGGTATGTATAGATTTTAATAAGCTCACTTTTATGATATGCCTCCAAATTAAGCCCTTTTTTCTTTTACACATACTACATTAACCTGGGTTAATGAAGAACCCAATAGAAAAAAAATTTCCATCAGTCACGCCCTTTAATGAAGGTATATATATTAAGTTTGAGAAACATGCCACGCCCTAAAATTCAAACCCTTTGTTTTATTTATATAGCATTACAGTTTAAAGTGGTATTAAAAAAACTTGACTTACAACGTTTCAGATGGATTTCTTTCTCTTTATCAAAAATTGGACATTAGAGGGGAAGGATCCGAGATAGCATTAATGCCATCTAGAATTTGAAGTTAGATGAAAAAAGAAAGAATATAAAAATTAAGCCATATTCTAGCCATTATTTAATACGTATGTCGTACGATGAGATTGGACTTTATATGGGCGGGTTAATTTTTTTTGATGAAGCGTATAGCAAAAACGTAATCTATAGGTGATTCTGAGAAATTTCGATCAAGAGAACATGGCTCTAAGTCGGGTTTGGAGCCCCCCAAAATTTTACAATAGATATTTTTCCATATATATATAGAATAATTTAATTAAATTTGTCATAAAATCGGATAAAATCATAGTACATTTCTCAATCTAGGCTTGTTTGAAAGGTATTTTTATCACCTTTCAGAATCTGTATTGGTAGAGATATTAGGAATGTTTTGTCGAAAAATAGCCTAAAATTAACTTTTAACTAATAAATTCTGAATTTTCTTCGATTTTTTTCGATCGATTTTCCTACAAAAAGGAGAAATATATCTATTTGGAAATTTTGGGGGGCTTCCAACCCGACTAAGAACTATAGTCTTTTGAGCAAAATTTTTCAGAATCACCTATAGATTACAGAAGGCGTTGTATTTTAGGGCATGGCAAAACCAATTTTCCTAATTTAAAAACTTCATTGATATATCTTCTAGGGGGTACCTGTCACAACTTTCTTTCGACCCACCTAAGGCACCATATAAAGCCCACCTTATATAAAACATTTTAGTATACCTTAAACCGTAACAACCCTGCGGGAAATTTGTGTCAATTGGTCCAACAGACTGGTCCTGGGAGTTGTGAAAATAGAACAGATACAAAAAGAAAGAACTCATAAGTAGTAAAAGAAGAACCAATCTTGTAACTGGTCTATGAAGAGCAAAAAGGTAGAAAAAGTTATGAAAAAACAGTACAGTCTTCACCGATGGTGTGACACATTTTTTTGGGACTTTCCAGAATTTGGTTCTTGAATTTAATTCTAGGAGTTATTTTATTGAAATAATACTACATTGTATTAAAATAAAAGAACATAGTAGTAAATGTCACTAAAAAAGTCTATTGAGAATAGATGTGTGACTGGCCAAATGGTGACAATTGACCCCCTACAATGACAACCCTATGTAAAAGTGAAAGGTCTTATTCATATAAAGTGTTAGAACTAGAACCGGTCTCTACCACCAAAGAATTATAGCAGGACTACTTTGGCGTCAGCTCGCTTCCCTCTAGGGAAGATAATGATATTGTAGTAAATTTGTCGTGTCACAGTTTAATTAGATTATAAATCAGACTACTGGATACTGTTAAGATCGGTCTAAGATTTACAATAGGCCCTACTCCAGAAAAACACTTAAAGTATGTTTAAACACGTAACGAATGACGCTATTGTGATAAAATTTGATCTGCATTGCTTCAGAAGACTAAAAATCACTCTGTCATATTTCGTGAAGACCAATCCATAATTAACAACGTATACTTAAAGAACAATTAATGTTGTGATTTTTTATAATGATTGGATAACAATTTATAGACCCCATATAAAGCCCTGTTCTGAAAAATATTTTTACTATCGGTTGGAGTATCAAAGATTCGGCACAGCTGAATATAGCGCTTCTATTTGGTTTTTTTTTCTACCTAAACGGAAGATAGTTGACATGAAGAGAATATATAAATTTATTTGGTTTTTAAATTGGTTTCTTGAATTCCCGTTAAGTCGTGGCCTGGTATATATCCGTTTCCTTCCCTATTTGTGACATTGTAGAAACTTATTCGTATGTGTTTATACTTCTTACATGCATGTGCGTGTAGATTTCTGTATATTTGTACGATTGGCAAAATGTAGAGTTTGTGTATATAAAGTTTCTGTTTTATAAGTGTTGGGTTTCATATCTTAACTAACCAAACCATTTCACTTGTTTAATGTATACACCTAAGACCAGTTTAACAAAAAAGAAAGCATTCTTCAGTTAAGTCTACAATTCAATAAGATTCAAACTTTCCAATTAGTTTTTTTCAAACATCTATTAAATTACCAATATTCTGTTACGTAAAGCTAAGTGGTTACTTTACCTATCCCAAGTAACCTATCTATATATATAAAAATTAAAAATGTTTATATGTTGGCTTATAGACTCCTAAACTACTGAATACTTTACAGTAGCGTCACGGGAGCCCTAAAAATAAAATAGGCTACTTATTTTTTCGATAGGGGCAGGGGAATTGGTACCCCCCATAGGATGCCAATATTAAATATCGCATATCTTAAGAGCCGCTTCACGCATTTGGTTGAACTTTTGGTAGTAAAATCTTCTGAGCCCCGAAATTGAAATAAAGTAGCAGCGGGGGAAGTGGTTTCCCCCATAGGACGCCAATGTTTAATATCGCATATCTTAAGAGAATTTTCAAACTTTGTAGAAGTCACTCTTATGGTATACTACACTATTGAAAATAAAAATAAAGCGGGTAGGCGCAGGGGGGGAAGGGGGAAATACCTCTCATAGGACGCATATATTAAATATCGCTCAACTGAAGAACTATTAAAGGAAGAGTCTTTAAACGTGGTTAAAGCTACTATTATAGCAAACTTTAAATTTCAATATAGTAATGGGCGGGGTGGAGAGAGGAGGAGCAGTTCCCCTCATAGATAGAGATATTAATAAGAGCCGCTGCACGCATTTTATTAAACTTTTGGTAGTAGGATCTTCTGAGCCCCAAAATTGAAATAAAATAGCAGCGGGGGAAGTGTTACCCACCATAGGACGCCAATGTTAAATATCGCATATCTTAAGAAATGTTCAAAATTTGCAGAAGTCACTCTTATGGTATACTACACTTTTGAAAATAAAAATAAAGCGGGTAGGCGTAGGGGGGATATACCTTCCATAGGATATTTCTGATTTACTGACTGTGTGGACTTCCAACTAAGCCAAAAAAAAGTAATTTCTATTTCCGTAAAATCGGAAATATTTCTCAAAACTTTGCAGCCGTTAAAAGTGTATTCTTAGTAAAGAACTGTACTATCTACTAGAAGGATTTATAAAAAATTTTCATGTTGTTAAAGTATTAAATAAAATTCAAGCCAAGTTCACTTAAATTCTCTCTTGTTACGTTTACTTTACCCATGTGTAAATATAGACGTGTATATGTAAACAGGCATATATATTCATTGTTATATAGATGTTTAAGAATATACACAGGGTGGTGCAGAATTAACGTTGTAATCTAACTAAAGAACAAATATTTTTTTAGTACTTTTTTTTCTTACTAAAATTTATGATGGTTAGACTCAGCACAGAACAAGAAACCACGGTTGTGTTATCGTATTCTACAAATCAGTATACGACTATTCGGATACAAATGTCATATCGAATTTTTTTGTTCAAAATGCATCTACTAATCCAACCATTAAACAGTTTTCTTAGCATTTGGTGTCGTCTAGGCAATCTTTGAAAACAATAATACAGATGTTACGCTTTTTTTTATAGAGGTTTTAGTTACGTTAACGTTCGCTTATGCGACTCATTCAATTATAGGTCTTCTGTCCAATCAAACAACATTGATTTTTTTTCTTTCGGCTATCTTAAAAAGGGTAAGATATATTCAGCCAAGAACCATTCAGCAACTTAAGGCCAATACACGAGAAAAAGAAGGTCGCTGTCACCTGAAATATGTATATAAAAAATTTATAAGAAATGCTTTAAACAGAAAGGTTTTATTTTCAAAACATAACTATGCAATTCACAAGGTATTCTTTTGTGTCATATTGGTTATATTTGACATAGTTTCGTTCATAAGATATAGCACATATAACCAATACGACACAATAGAACACTTTGTGAACCGACTAAATGTGAACATATTTTCTAGTTATCATATAAACTTAAGTAAAAGCCAATCTTAAATTAAATCAGAAAGAAAAAATTTATTCATTATATAAATCATAACATTACTTATACGCCACCCTGTAGTAAAATATTCATATAGATATTCATGAGTATGTGTTAGTCTTTTATATACAATTTAATATAAATTTGTACGTACAATAGCAACAAGAAACTTATTAAAATTCCGTAATCTATGGTATTTATGCTGTAAGCCATTGTGAAAATGAAAATTATTATCATTTATAATCCTACGAATCTACTTTGTTCCAATTAAGGATTCACGTACACAAACACACTTACCTTCATACAGATATACACAATTAGACAGAAGGACACTGGCTAAACTTGATACTATGAGTATGAATTGATGTAAAAGTGTGCGTGTGTGTATTTATACCGTAAGCACATTTTATCAGTTCTAAGAATAAACATGCATTTAAAACTTTAACCTCCAGCTCTACTACTACAATCTAGAACTTGGCCACAGCCATCATCATGCATACACACAAACTATCGTTCGTTGCAGATGCTTAAGCTGATACTGCTGTGCCACTTCTGCTACTTCTCTTTCCCGGTGATAAAGAGCACTGAGTGTCCGACAGTGTCGGCTGAAGCATTAAATTTAGCTGCAAGTTCAGTGTTAAAACCTGAAGCTACTGAATATTTAATGGCCTTTGTTGAATTGATTCATGTATAAAATGCGTGGTTACTCGTTTACTTTTTGTTTCATTATATTCTCATTTTGTATTTGTATTTTACTATAAATGAAACCTTGAAATATAATCTATTACTTTGTTGCGGATTTTTTTTAATATCTTTTTACGTATTTATTTTAGCTTTTAGAATTATATTTGTTAAGGATTTATTAAGGATAAAAAGGTGACCGTCTTTTTATTTTTTTGGTTAAGTTAGTAAACATATGCACCATAATTCATGTCTGGCAACACTTTAACAACGCACAGAGTTGTATTTTATTGAGAGACCCCTTGCTTTTTATATAGACCGTTGAACATTGAACATCGAAATAATATAATTCCTATAATGTTTTTTATTCTAGTATTTTAACATAAAAAAGGTATAAATGTAAAAAGCTACAGGATTTAGCTGTAATTTTTACGTGAATGAAGTCACGCCTAAAAGCTAGTAAATAATAAAGTAAATATGGATGAAAAACTGTTGGGTTATTGAACCTGTACCCTGTACTTCAAAAATAAAACGCATATGATCCCAGTAAAAACTTCGCTTACTTTTTCAATATGAATAGCTTCTTTAATTCATTAACTCAGACACGAGCCATCCTCGCCGCATTTCATACTTTAGTTGTACACAGGTTGCCATTGGGAGCAAGCCCTTCCACACTCCCTATAATAAGAACTTCGTTCCCTTCCCAAAGAAGGAAGTCAATAAAAAAATAAAACTGAACAAATTCCTTTCGCCATTCTTAAAAAAGAGAGTAGCGAATGTGTACTGAATATTTCGGAAGGTCTTTCAAAAAGAAATTTATACCTTCTAGAAGGCATACTTCTGAAGGCAGGATATCATACGAAGCAAATATTTTAGAAAGGAGTATAGCAAAATGGCCTGCCACTTGCAGTCCTTGCAATATTAACCGCTGGCTAGTGTCAAATTGTGTCTAGTTTTCCTAAGCAGTTTGGGATTAAAATTCACACCGGTTCAGTATGATAACCCATAAAAATTGATAATTTTGCTACAAAAACTAGCATAAATAATGACGGAATGCATATATTGATATGAGATTTTGCACAAAATCATTTTTCGTCAATAGTTTACCATAGGCCCCTTGTAAAGTCCACTATCGAAAAACACTTTAGTGCGCCTCAAAACGCTAAGAATTATTGTATCACAGCAATTTTTGGTCTATAACAGTTTTCTATGAATTAATTTTATGATAGACCCATATACAGCCCATTCTCGAAAAACATTTTAGTACGGCTAAAACTGTAACGAAAAATGCAATTAAGTTTCATATGATATGGCCATATCCTAGGCCAACCCTAGGATATTCATCATTATTATCTTTTTCACTGTGGGGAAGAATAAGAAACTCCAATGCAGACTTTGGCATTTTCTCCATTTTCTTTTTACAACTATTTCGCATGATTGAAATGAATGGATCAGAACTTAAAAGAAATCTATTGAACACGTCTCATATGGCAATTTCCTTACTGTATTTACGCGAACTTTTAAAGTCCTTATTTCTAGCTTCGTAAGATTCTGCAGTTAGTTGGCTTATAGGCAATGGTAAAAGTATTTATGATAAAGCAAACAACTTAGAACTTTTATTTTTGCATTGATGTAGAATTGTTTCTACTTTCATACTGTACCAAATACGGTTATGAAAAATAAAGTTCATCTTTTGAATTAATCGCCATTCTAGAAGGCTTTCACCCCACAGTGCGCCGGATGGGTATTGCTAAAGGATGTATCTAAAAATCTTTGGTAATGCGAAGGTTAACATAAAATAATAATAATTTCGAATATTATGGTGGCTTATGATATTCTTTGTAGCTGATGACCTTAATTTCTAGGAATCTTCTTTCGTTTCTCTGTTCTTCAAAAAAAACTTTTTTTTTAATTATGGATCGAATTGGTTAAGCATAATTTTTTTATTTAATAAAAATAGATGTAGATTATGTATTTTACAAAAAAAAAAAAAAAAAATGAAAAAAAACGTCATTAGTTTAGTCCAAGCAAACTTATGTGTGGTTTATAGAATACGAGCGCCTTATTCGTCCGTTCAAATTACATTTAAAACAAATTTTGAAATTTCGAAAACTACACATTAAATTGTTTTTTTTTTTCTTTTTTGAATTTTTACTCAACGATGCAAACATTTTTTGTCTAAGATTTCATTATACATACTTTGTTTTGATTTTTTTACCAGCTTTTTGGTCATATACTCCCCTGTGTGTTTGTCTAAATTAGAAGATATTGATTTTCTAATTCTTTTCGACACTTTGATTAATGACATCTTTGGTTGGCTTATGTTTTTTTTTTCTCCTGCACATTTGTAGATTTTCTTTATTAGATTAGCCAACTTGTTTCTGCCAACATTTTTAGTTTCAGAAACAAAATTTTTTTTTGTCTAACAAATTCACGAAAATTAAATATAGACAATTTTCTTGAATTTGTTATTATTATTTAATTAAGCTTCTTTGGTGTAGTTTGTTTTTTTTTCTAGCATTTGTGTTATAAATATTTTAACATGATTTTGTGATTCTTTGCCGTGATTGATTGCAGAATAATTTGTAAATCACATATGCAATGGTGATATATTATATTTTTTATAAGTATTGACTCGTCATCTGTGATAGTAGAAATTGGTGTTTTTTGCCTAATGCCGATTTAAACAACCTTATATTAATAAAACGCACATGTGAAAAATAAGTATATTAGACTAATGAAAGTAGAACAACAAAGCAGTCAGGGGTCTAAAGGCCCAATAATAATGTGTTAGCTTAAGCGAATAGGCGAATACATGTTAATTATATGAGGCAAACCATATTGAACTTAAGGAAACTTTTTGCTTAGTTTAATGAAACTGTCATTTGCTTAAGCAATGTGCGAAATTAATCGCACATTCCGTACTGAATCAAATGTTTTTTATTTTGTTTTTGTCTTCTTAAGCACATTTGAGAGCCTTTTGTTAATTTTTGACAATAGGTTCCCCATATTGTACCAAGCTACATAAATATATTATATTGAATATTCTAATGAAATTTTGCTGGTCGAGATATCGACCACTGGGATAATTAGAGCAACCAATTTTCTGTGGAACATCATATATTGTGATACGAAATAAAATGAAATGATCACATAATGAAAGGGGATTACCTAAAATAGCCAGGTACGTCAGTTTTTTTATGAGTGTAAGCCTAAAGATAAATAAAAAGATTTAACAATTTATTAAATATTTTAATTTATTGAATAAACAATTTATTTAAAATTTTTGTGGTAATTCCTAACCAATTTCCCACATCGGCGATATCAGCGCTTGACACATACAGACATGTGCATACCATGAACTTCGGGCAGTTATACTGGGCGGCATATGAACTCTTCTTTACTTTCGATTTTTGCATTGGACGAAGATTTTTCGTTGTTTGTTGATTCGGTGGGTAGCAACAGCGTTTTTTTTATTGAGTTTTTAAAATCAATGACCATGCATTTACACAGGCCAAGTAGGTAACACAAAGTTTCCACCAGCACTTCTTGCCTCTTATTTTAATCCTCCCTCCTCCCATATACTTATTATAGTTGGCAATAAGGTTGACTTCGGCACAGGGACCCATTTTATTAGTGTTCTATCGAATGGCATTAAATTTTTTATCGGATCGATGTGATCATCATTTTTAGCCAAAGTGACCTCCATCGAACCAATGCAATGCGGATTGTGCCAGTTGCACGAAAACCTTTTTCTTTTAGAAGGCAAAGCAAATGGTATGCGGTAAAAAAAATAGTCGAAATGAACGCTATGTTGGCTTGGATTCTCACAAATCGACATAAGATTCTTAACTACGCTCGCAGTAATGCCCAGTTGTTTATCATAGGTATCCGATGCTCCAGCTTCTTGTTGAAATTGGAAAAGATATCCTTTAGAAGAACATAAACACTATTTGCTCATAAAGATACAGATTTGGTTCAAAGACACCAAACTGCATGAACCGAGTATTCAAAAGATCGAACATCAGCTTTTGCATAGACTTGTTCGACACAACTTTAATGTGAACAGTGCTGATGTTTAATATTAAAAAAAATTCTACAGTTGATATTAGCACATTTTTTTCAACCAGTAATCAAAAAAATAATAAATAAGAATTAAACAATTTTGTGCACATCTCGTCCAGCTATGTTCAAGGCTGTCTGGCGGCCAGCAAGATAAGCAAGTCAGTAATAATTTTTACATTAAAACTTTTTGAATTGTTGGCTATTTGTAGCAATATTTTTTTTTTCTATTTTATATAAGTCGTTACAATTGGTTAGGCCGTTGTCTATTTTTAGTCTATTTTTGTGCTCCCGAGAAGAGTTCTTACGTAAAAAAAGTCCTGATCAGAAAGCCAACAAGCCAAACTAAATTAATTATAATTAATTACAATACCTAATATTTTAAATTATTTAATGAAAAATGGCAAAAGTTTGTGGTCGACATCTCGACCGCTGGTACAAAATGGGTTAAGCGAGGCTATGCATATTATGGTTGAGCCTTAATGTTCAACAAAACATATGGAGTTTCAGTAAGTGAACTGTCATTTATTTCTGGAGGTATTGACTTAGGTGTATGCCCGTTGCCTTAGGAACGATACACTTTTTGATTTAGTCCATTACAGAACTGGATAAAGTTAAAATTTGCAGAGAATTTCGCACAAGTTTTGATGCACATATATTCTATATATTTATTATATTTTATAACTTGGTTCGGATAAGCCCTGAACCCTTAATATGTTATTTAAAACTCCCTCAATCTGAGTCGAATTTACTACACTCTTAAAACTACGCTATTAAGACTGGTGTGTACAATTATACATCAATAGCGGAATTTAATGTTTGGCATAAGTCCTTTTCATTTTGTGTCAAAGTTTTTAAATATTATTTCCGACAATAAGTAGAACATCATGTCATCTCACAAAAGTCGTAGAAATAATTTTTAGAAACGATTTATCCTCTTTACACTTTAATTGAATTCCGTCCTAACGAACAATGGAAAGTTCAAATATCAAAGTGGTTTTCTTTTATTTAATTTTACAGTAATAAACTGTCTGTTGGTACCATTCGATGTAACAACAATTAAAATTTAAGTCGAAAACTTTAAAAATTAATTCTCTTAGGGCCATTTTCACAACTTACCAATAGCTTAAGGTAGGATTTTATTGGCCTTATAAAAAGAGTTTCATTACTACACTCACAATACAATATTCTGTACGTAAAATTAACTAAAATTAAAATATAAAATAAATGAAACTTCAATTAAAAACCGGTCTACTTATTTTTCATTTATTTTTAACAAAAAGTTCATTTAATTTTTACTCTCAAAAATTCAACACCATATTCCGTAATATCAAATAAATATTCAGTTATTTTGTAAAATTTTACTGTCAAAAATTCAACACCATATTCAGTAAAAACAATTAAATATTCAGTTATTTTTTAAAATTTTACTGTCAAAAAATTGACCCCATATTCAGTAAAAACAATAAAATATTCAGTTATTTCATTAAATTTTCGTTTACTCCACAAAAGAGCCGAATTTCTAAAAAATACCAGAGAGACACCTGTCCGCTTGTTTTTCTTATAAGCGAAAGAGGTAGAATATTATTATTTACTTACCCTGATACACAAGTTTGTTTTACTTTTGTTGTACTGACCACGTTGTATACAGAAGAACTCTCAATTATAAGACACCAGCAGCATGACCGATATGGCTTCGCAATTATAAATTATATTAACAAATAGAAAATGGGAATTGCTTACACAAAACAAGCAATTCATTTTTTATAAATAAGTAAATATTAATTTTTGGTAGTTAAATTATATAAAATAACTGAATATTTAATTGTTTTTACTGAATATGGTGTTGAATTTTTGACAATAAATTTTTATAAAATAACTGCATTTTTATTTGTTTTTACGGAATATGTAGTTAATTTTTTTACAATTAATTTATATAAGATAACTGAAAATTCATTCAGTTTTACGGAATTCGTGGTTGAATTTTTGACAGTAAAAATTAAATGAACTTTTCGTTGCTTTAAATTACATTTTTATTTAATCTATCATAAAGAAGAATTTAACTCAATCAACGGACAATATGAACTGCAACTGAAAATCCGTATTAATAGGCACTTAGTTTTTTGAATAACTGTTAGAATCAGTTAAAAATAAATTTGCTTGGAATTTTAAATGTTTATTTATTTAAAAATGACTGAACGGAATATTTCTTAAATAAACTAGAGTCCGTTACTGTAATAATATTGTGAGTGTACAACTTTACTCTAACCTACCAGGTAGGATGAACCTTAATCTGCTTTATCGCTCAGTTTAGGTTATAGCAAAGTTTTAATAATGGAACACTTTTTATAAGGCCGGATAAAGGCTACTGTAAGCTATCGGTAAGTTGTGAAAACGGACCTTACGTTATTCTCCATATCAAAAATAACTTTTTCCGAAAATTCCAGGAGTTTTGACACCGAAAAGAAACCCAGGAAGTTGAAAAAATAATGTACAAGTAAACAAACTCACTTTAAGATGTCCCACATGGTCTGGCCAGACCACATTTGACTTTCACATGCAATACCTTTTTTTGTAGCAAAAGTTTTACAAGTTAGTCTGAATCGAATAACACAAAATTGGAATCATCACATTTAGGGCACAAAAACCCTCCCACAAGAAAAAGTTCGCTTACTGCACCTCATGGTCTGGCTGGAACACAAGTACCTTTAAAATACATGACAAGAACAAAAAACTGACTCACAATCCGAATATGTACAAGCGCTACCTACCGCACCCATCAAGTTCAACTTATTACTGTGCGTTATTTGTAAAACCAAAAACAAAGCTCAGAGAAAAACTCGTTTTCGCTGCGATAACTGCAACAAAGCTATGTGCCTTCAACATGGCAGAGAGACAAAAACGTATATATGCAATGATTGCTTAGCAGAATAATTTATATCTTTTACAAATAACACAAAATAAGTACAAAATTTTGTTTAGTTTGCTTATTTGGCTGGGGTTTTCAATTGTGGTCTGGCCAGACCATGAGGAGCACTTAGTGGTACTAAGGTTGTAGAACATCGAAGGGTTATAAAACTCTTTCGTAAAATTTTTTCAAGATATTAACAGTTTGTTTGGAAATTTCTTTATCTAAAACTCTTTTCTATTTATTAAGGAAATTAAGTATATTTTGTGCTGATTATTATTTAACAAACTTGATAAATGTTTTTTTTTATGTTTGCAGTAGTTGCAGCTCAAACACACATTCGTTTAATATATAGAAACTTTCGAAACTTTACAGCGTTACAAGTTTGAGCTATGTATGTACGAGTGTGAGTATTAGGGCAATAACTTCTTCACACTTTTTGCGAATATCAGAAACGGCATAGTATAGTCGTGTAGAACATTAAAAGTTATTAATAAAAAATATGATAATTTTTTCGGATTGTAAAAACAGTTCACGCAGGGATCGGATTGAAGTTTGAAAGCAACCATTTTTATCTCACGGAAATTTTGAAAAATATACACTTGATATTTGTATATATTCCTATACGTATCACTTAAATGCTATTGTGAAATTTATCCACTGCTGTAGATTTAAAAATTTTCTTACGGTTAACAATTCATCGCGGTTCAAAATTTATGGGAAGGTTTTAGAAATTTGCTTCCCTGCGTGAGGTTTTTTTCGCAATACGACGGGAGACAGGTGTTTTCATTACTAAAACATTGTTTGCCACTCCGTGGTACTATGCCAAAAATTTGGTTATAGCCCTAGTGAGTATGTGTGATGGAGGAAGTGGGTAAATATTACTTGAGTGCTTATGTTATATGTATATGTTATAGAGTTTAACAAAGCTGTCATTGACACTTGGAATTGACAGTTGTAAATGAGCATGTGTGTGTGTGTGCGTGTGTATAATGTTGTCAAAAAAGTTTTTCTTTTCCACCACTTGAAAAAAGAAAACTTTAACAAAAAAAGTATAAATAGAAAGAAATACAAAGTTTTTTAACTTCTTACCTAAAACAACTACACGTGCAAGGAAAAAAATCGAAAACAAAAATTACAACCAAAATTTTTATAAGGTGACGAAATTAAAACAAAAGCAAAAACTTAATCTAATTATTGCAAAGTGTTAAGTACTTGTTGTGTTGTAACTATTTTATTTGCTTTGATTGAATTAACAAACTACTTTGATTAGGGAGAAGAAATTAAATAAGATGCGCAAAGCAGTGTTCGAAAATAAACAGTATTTACATTATTTAGCGTTCGGCTCACACACCGAAGAACGATATCTATTTTTTTAGTGTTTGTGTAAACATACACAAACCTTAATACCGTTCGTAACTATTTTCAAGAAAGAACCGAACATTATATAATGTTCGGTTCTTCGTTAAAAAACAGAACAATTGTAGTGATACTGTAGAAAAACATTATATTTTAATGTTCTATAATGTTTTTTTCGTGTGTGTATTTTGTTTTTGTAAAAAATGTTTGGTTTTTTTTTATCAGCAAAAAGCGACGAACATTAACGAGCCGAACCGAACACATTGAAGTTCGTGGATTTTCAAAAAAAAAAAACCGAACGGAATTTAATGTTCTCATCATTTGTTGAGCACGATGAAAACAGCATTATTTTTGTGTTCGAAAGATGACAAACAGGGAAACGTTATTTTTTTAATGAATTTCTACACAAACACTATTAGCGTTTGTGTTTTCCACAAATCTACCGAACCGAACATTAAAGAACGATATTTAGTGTTTATTTTCGAACACTGGCGCAAAGTATAAGAGAAAATGTATAGTCTATATAAAAAGTGGTCCAACTATAATGCACGATGTTAATTGTGAAACACACCTTAATGTCTAGTTTTTTGCCCAGCTTAAATTGGCATTTCTTTGTTTTAGTGCTTGGCAAATTCAACCATGATTCGAAACACAATTGAGCAGTGCGTTAAGAATATTGAAGCCTATTACGAAAATAGGCTTACAATTCAAAAAGCATTTTGTGCCCCTCGAGGTTTTTTGGTCAGCATTTTCGAGCAAACGTGCCCACAATTGGGAGAATTGTGCGAAATTTCAGCAAACCGGGTCTGTAGGAAATCTGAAAACACCTGTTTGCTGCGGTTTATGGGCTAGGGGCATCGTCGGGGCGTATTTCTTCGAAAATGAAATAACGGAATTCTTGTGGCCAGAAAAGTTCTTGGACGACAAGTGGTTCCAAGTGGATGGTGTGCCACTTGCCACACAGCTAACGAAACAATGGCTATTTTTCGCGAGAAATTCAATTGTCGTGTTATATCGCGTCGTGGCGATGTTTATTGGCCGTCGCGATCATTTGATTTGACACCGTTGGACTTCTTTCTTTGAGAATTTTTAAAAGAAAAAGTGAACATCAAAAAGCAAAGAGCAATTGAAGAGCTAAATGATGAGATAATTCGGCACATTAACGACATTAAACTAAAATTATGTCTCAAAGTCATTAAAAATATGGACCAGCGGGTAGAGGTATGCCACCGAAAAATATTACTTTCAATTAACATCGTGCTTTTTGGTTATAGCACTCATTATTACAGAAATTTTGTAAGGAGTGAAATAATCAACCAATTGTGGTTGGGATTGTAAAAAAAGATAAACTCAATGTTTATTATTGTTGTTTTTGTTTAAGCTTTGATATTGTTACAAGTAAAACTGGGGCTTATAATTCTTATTCGCTTAACTGTTTTATTTGTGTAATATCTTTAGTTTTTCTAAATCTTTCGATGAAGTTTTCTGACGATCTCGCCTAAGCAACCAGTGAAATACGCATAGGAATAGATTATCTCATCAACAATAAACTTCAGATTGTCAATAGTATGAAATGGGAATTTAGCACATTATAGCGAAACCTAGAAATATTTTATAGTTTATAGCTACGTAATTCGACCGTTATTTAATAAACGCAAATGTGTGTGTGTTTGTTAATCTCAGAAAACAAAACTCTATAAAGGCTTGCGATAAAATGACAACACATGTTTATGGAGCCGAATAATCGAATTACAAAAAAATATATTTGACACATGTGACAAACAGCGATTCCCTGCATGGGTGGAAAAAGGCATTCTGATTTTGATATTTTAGGGTTCAAAAAAGCCGCAGTTAGCATGTTGTGGAATAGATAAACTTTGTCCCATATGCTTAAAAATGTATCCACTATGTATAATAAACGTCAGCTTCGCTTACTATAGCCTCTTTGCATAACCAGCTTTCGGCCGTGCTCAAGTGTTTTCGCCTTGGCTTAGTTAACTAGAACTTCTAAATTCGGTAAAAGCATTCACATTAGTAGATAGAGGATGTTGAACATATGATACTGCGAATTTTAGATTTAAGATTTCAAATATCGGTATTAGAAGGTTCGGGATTTTTTGATTCAGAATTTGGAAATTCGGGATCTAAAAAAATTCTGGGAAAATTTTAACCATTCGGGATTTTCATAATATCCCAAATTATAAATTTGTTATTTTGTGAAGCCTTTCGTCTCAGAGCTTGACAATAATGAAACTAAGAATTAATTGATTGTAACTAACCCAAAAGGGTCATAATGTCTATGGGTCATATCAAAGGCTCAATTCTAAAACATGTTTAGTCGAAAAAGCAAGTTTTGCAGTAGAAGCTCTTAAAATTTGCGGGTGATACGACATTCAGTTTCTTTTTTGTGCATAGTTTTGAATTTTACAATGTCAGCTAAACCATACTCAATTAAAAAACGTAAAAATATTAAAAACATGCTTAGTCGACTTAGAATGTTTTGGAATTTAACTCTCGATATGACATTCCGAACATGGACTTTATGAAACTTAAAAAAGTGGCATTATATAAATCGACATTATAACACTTTTTGGTGCGTCATAATTTCCATGAACCACTGTGGTTTTAAAAATTTATTTGTGCACACCAAAAAAAAAACTATAAACCAAAACCAAAAAAATATTATGAGCACACACGTTTATGTCACCTTTTTTATTTCTACAACACCTCTCAACAGCCACAGCAAAACTAAACGTAATAATCATGAGAGTATTTCTTAAATTGTTAAATCTCCTGTAAGAAAAGGTTTTAAAATTTATTTCTGATTAAGATATTTTGTGAATCCTTTGTGCACACCCACCGGATTTATAATCTTGTGTCATTTTACACTTAAACTTGAAACCACTACAATGACAGCTTTGGACCGCATTAATTTTCTTATATGCTTTTTATACATGCGTATGTATAAGTGTGATTAAGTACGTCTACATAAGACGTGGTATGTGTTTAGGTAGCAAATGAAAGTTTTCCATTATTTGTATTCGATTGGTTGGTTTTACCTTTTATTTGGTTTCTCTATGTGTCCTTTTCATTAATACTTGCAAAATAAAAAATAAAAAATTATGCAGCCCCTTCCGGCTTCGTTTTTGTGATGTCCAATATTCTTTAAGTCTAATTTCAAAAGAAAATTTCAATATTTTACTTATGTCAGAGGGAGTATAACCACAATAGAAAAATATTGTAAAGGTAAAACAGATTACCGCAGCAATGTAGAATATTGTAAAAGGAATGACAATGATTGAGAGCAAGGGAGTGAGTTGAAGTCAAATTTTTCGGTGTGCCAATAAAATGAGTGACAAGAACAACCATTAGTCATAGTATTTGTAGTTTTCCTTCATACACAATTGAGAAATATTAAAAATGCGTAACACGTTACATCATAATGATCTTCCAAAGGAACTTTGTGTTTAACAGAATATTAAAAATTATTTCCCTTAGATTACAAGTAAAAACTTTTAAAAGTACGAATAGACGGGGGGTTGTGAAAATAAGTAGCAAAGGACTGAAAGAGGGAACATTTTTTTATTATTATTTCAAAGAATAGTAAAAATTTGCAATGTGAATTTGGGAGTAGTGGTAACAAGAGCTCATATTGATGTAATTACTTTTGAGAAGTAAGCTGGAGTTCGCATTTAAAACACAGTTGTAAATTAAATTTTGTAAATTATTGCGTAATAAATTTATCTTACTTAGTTTTTGTGCGCCCCTGTATATATATACGCTCGTTGACGGAAACATTTTTTTATTTTTAATGCAGTTTATATGTATTTATTTAATCTGCCGTTAAAATTATGTTGTTTATTACTTCCAAAAACAACAAAATTATAATATTTAATATGTTTTGTAATAAATTCAATTGTTTTTACCTTATAAAATGTATAAATAAGTACCCAGTAACAAAAATTTTGGTTTTTTGAAGCACTTAAGAGAAAAAGCACATAATCGAGCGCTTCAATAAAAGAACTTTTATTAAGCAGTAAATGATATAGATAAAAATATACAAAAAAGCTGCTATTTTAGTGCTGACAACGAAGAAGGGTTCAAACCGAAAAAAAATAAAAATATGCGAAAATGATTGGAAAAAGGCATTTAAACAAAAGTAAAAGCAAAACATTAATGAATATGTTAATAGAGTAAGCCCCTAAAAAGCACTTTAGGAGTGCTTTGTTTGCATGTTAAAAGAAGCGATTATTGTCAGCAGAAAAAAGTCCTCCAAACCGGGAACACCCCATACAAAAATCAGGCATCCCATCAGCAGGTTTGAAGCGATTTGTGGTATGAATTCATTAACAAAACCTGCTCCTTTTGGAGCACATTTTTTACTGGATATTTATAACTATATTTATAATCTTAAATTAAGTTTGTATAAAAGTCTGCAATTATGCATGTTTTTCATTTTATGAAATTAAAAATATAAACACACAGTAAAAAAACAGCTGCTTATACACAGAAAAAATTATTTTTTCAATTCTGAAATCGGTCCTACAAACAAATTCGTATATTCAAACAATTTATTTGCATTTTGTTTATTGAAAAATAACGCCGATTTTTTCAAACAAATAATTTTACAGAATCAAACAAAATGTTTACTGAAATTCATATAAATTTTAAACAAATAATTTTGCTGAATCAAACAAAAAAGTTTTGGCACAAGCAATGACACTCACACAAGCAAGCACTGTTGGTGAAGATGAAGCAGAGCAGAGCGGCCGGCTGGCTTTGAGACACATTTTTTTGTTGGAATAATTTTTGAACGAAGTCTTATTTATACACACAATGTTTTTCTTCATCACTCACTTTTGCTGCATCCTTTCCCTTGCTTATGAAGAAAAAATGTAACCAAAAATGGCGGCAGACCGACTCGATATGTTTTTCGTCATCATTCTATTTTTGTATTTGATGTATTTAAACAAACTGTTTGAAAAAATTGAATACGGGATTTGGTTTTTTTTTACCAACTTTGAAACCAACCAAAAATTTATTTTGTTTCTTATAATTAGGGATGCGATTTCCATGCAAATGCATGTTTTTTGTCGATAGTCTAAGAACGATGTCGACAAATTATCTTTCCGAATCATTAAATTTGCGTTAAAATGGCATCGATTTGTTTTTGCATATTGTTGCATATTTTGGTGAAAATGCATATTTTTGCATATTTAGGTTTTAAATGCATATTTTTGCATATTTTGACATTTTTGAGGGATCTTTTATTTTCCATATTATATTTTTAAATACACAAAAAAAAAACTTTTCAAAACGTTTTTAATAATCAATAAATTCTTTTGGAGCTTTGCCTTAAATAGAAGATTTTCAAGATTTCGACAAAAGATGCTTCTATTTTAAACCGATGCAGCATATTACATCATTAAGACTTCCAATGGGTTACAAATTACTTGCTTTGCACATGGGTTATACTGCGTTGCAGAGAATTTAGAAGCCAATTCGAATTAATTGCAATTTTTAATTAAATGTATCCCTTTATTCACCTTCCACTGCAGCCAGTAGTAGCAAAATTGGGGCCTGGCTAGATGCTTCAGAATTCTATTAAAAAAAACTTCGATTAATTTAAGAATGTTTGAAGAACCGATGATTGTGCAATTAAAAATGGAAAAGAAATATTAAATTTAAATAACACCAGAAGTCAATTAGCATTTGTATTTTCCAATTACGGATATATTGGTGAAACAATTACTAATTAGGAGGGATTTAGTTTACTTAATTTAAAATTAACAATGTGGATGGAAGAATAGCACGACAAATTAAAAAAAAAAACAAATCCAAAAACTTTTGCAAAAAAAATGTGTTTAAGTTTTTAGTGCATATTTTTGTATTTTTTAGTGCATATATTGGATTTTTTAGTGCATATTTTATGCGCATATTTTCGATTTTTTAGTGCATGAAAATCTCATCCCTACTTATAATGTTGTCATTTTTGTTGTTTAAAAGAAATGAAACGTTTTTTTTACCTGCTATTGTTTTTGTTGTTTTTTTACTACAAACCTCGTCACGCTATTTTAACATTTTTCTTATTGCTGTACTTTTTTAAAGCGTCCAAAAATAGACGTTTTAAAACGCTTATATTTATCATAAAGAAGTGTTGCTTACAATCAATAAAAAAATGCAAAAGGACGACAACATTAAAGAGCATTAAATATTTCATACAAAATTATGAAAACTTGAAACCAATAGCGCGTTTATTATATTTTTGAAGAGTTGTCCACATTTTTGTTGGTTAAATAAAAATAAAACAAAAATATTGATTGAATCAGTAAAAAAATTTGTAGAAATCAAAAAAAAATTCAAACAAGCGTTTATTTCAAAATAATTAGGCAATAATTTTTTCTGTGTATGCTATTTTTGCACCGATCTGCATTGTCGTTCCACAAAATCCTTAATAAAAACTTTATTTTTCATCCGATTTTTTCAAATTACGCTTAAAATGTTGGTAATTAAATAAACTATTTGGTTCAAAAATAAAACATTCCAGATCTTTACTATAACGTAGAAAAAAAACGAAATAAAAATTAAAAATTTTGAAAAAAACGCAAAAAATAGGCAAATTTTGAATTTTGAGGTGCCATTACGCAGCAATTTCTTATGAGATAGAAATTTTCAGCATATCGACGGAAAAGGTATTCAATTACCTTTCCAACGATATGCCATTTATTTCGATCGGAGTTTTTGGTTGGGCTCCACAAGGGTTTGAGTGGGACCTTACACCGAAAAACACAAAAGCACCGTTATCTTAAAAACGGTACTTAGAAAAAATAAATTACAGGTTTTTTCGTGTTCAGGAGATCCAAATTAACTAATCTAGGCATGTGGCGTTCTTGGTATTTTTCCAAATTAAAAATTTGTAAAGCAGTGTAATGAAGTTTGAAGTTTTGTCCACTATAACTCTGCCATTTAATGACTCATCTCTTCAAACGACCCATGGTTGTTTAATAAATTTTATAACCTCTCAATAAAAAGAAAGAAATACATAGTCCGTTCAAAATTGTTGAAGATATTTGCATTTCAGTCACATCATCTTTTTTAAAAACACAAATAACGGTTATTTTGGAATATCTCAAAAACTGTTATACTTTTGACAATTCTGACTTCATGTTCGGATTCAGGGGAAAGTTTTACATAAAGATAGCTGTCAGAATCATTTGGTCACGACTATATTGAAAATTTGTCACGTAGTGTAATCACCAGGGAAATAATGCGAAGATATGGGAAAATTTCGGTGTTATTTTTTAATTTGGTTTTTTCTGGATAAAATATTCATGTTAAAGAAAACTAACACAGAGCCACATTGTTAATAAGATATAGCCCTAGAATATTTGTAAATAAGGTTTTTCTCTAAAATAAATATTACGGAAGTTATCAACAATTAAAGCGACCCATAGTGAGAAAAATACATTTTAGCAAACTTTGTAGGCTCAAGGCATGGCTAATAACTATGCAAACGATCTAAAATTTTTTATATATGTTTTATTTCTAGTTTGGAATCATTTTAAGGGGTTTGCCAAGTGAAATGACGTACATGTATTAAGTTTCTTGTAAGTCATTGTGAATGTGTTGTTTTAGGAAAAATAAAAAAAACCTCCCACTAGAGGGATTGAATTCTTAATTGTAGTAGTGTATTACGAATATATTTAGTCATAATATGATTCAATAATAATCTTAATATGGTGATTACAATCATTAGTCTTATCATAATATGTTGCACTTAGAATATGTTTACCACAACCATGTATTTTCTTTTATATTAAACATATTAAACATTTCGTGAGTTATTTTGCCTTTAACTTTAAAACTTTTAAGAAAAACAGTGCAGGCAATATTTGAATATTGGATATTTTGCAATATAAAGATAGCCGTTAGTCACTTTGAAGTGCTTGTAACAAATAGTCCTCTAAAATTTAAGTAACAAATAACTTTGGTACAAATAGTGTTTGCAATTTTATAACAGCAAACTTACAATCTAACATTTACACATGCATCAACATTTTTATTATGTTTTTTCTCTTGCAATAGTAAATTTAGATTAAGCTCTTGTTAAAGAAATTGAAAGAGTGAGTGTGTGTGCGCATCAGCTTGTTTTTCTAAAATGTTTGCTTTGACCAATAATGCAACTGCGAATTCGTTATGGTATATGCAAATCTCTGTTGTTATCAGTGGTTGATTGTCGCTTACAAAATACGTGCAATGACTATTAAAACATGCACACTTAATGCATTTAAGCCCACACACTAATACACTTTCATTGTAGGTACTCACAGATAAGATTCATGAACATTTTAGTATGTACGTTGTATGTATGTTTTTTTCCTTCTCAATGTTTGCCAAATATATGACATTTGTTCCTAGAATTATAGAGAAAAATTCTATTTTTAATAAAATTATAAGAATTTAACAATTGTTTTAATTCTATGCATATTAAAGTGTGTATGTTCATACATAGTAATAAACTTTAAAATAAAAGATTTTAATCATTATTTTTATACATTGTGGGAATAGTTTCCTTTTGGAAAAATTCTTTTATTATTTTAAACATATCTCAAGCTTCAATGCTAAAGCCCTTATGACACTACATTTTTTATTCATTAATTGATATAGAATTGATAGAAAGAAACCGTAAATGCTAGAAAGAGCAAACTATAAAAAATGTAAGCAAAGTTTGTTAGTTTTGTTCTCTCAAGGCCCATTGAAAAGGTCTGCGCAAGAAACCTGATGATCACTGTTTATGTTCTTTTTAGTTGTCAAAAGTTGTTTACATTTTGCTTACATGTGCATTAGGGCGGGTCGATTTATTTTTCGACAATTTCCCTATGATTTCCGTATTCTTATTAAGAATCTCTCATACGAATCAGCACGTGTAACAGTTTCTCCCGTGCTAGGAATCGTCTACAATTAAAAAATGACTCGTTGACGATCAAAAACACTATTTGTGAGATTCCTAATATGCCGTCTTTAACATAATTCAGTAGCTGACTACACGACTATAATTGCACCCAGCAGCATTTGTAGTCGTGTGTCCGTGTATCTTGCTGTGGTGAATGTGTTTAATGCATCAAGCTTCAGAAAATTGTACTTTAGAGCTAAATAGCTGTCATGTGCATCGTACATGTAGTCAGCTTTTAAGCTTATTTTCTACATTCTTAAAAAACCGAGATGTCGATTAAAGGTTTCTTTTGTTAAAAAAAGAACTGGTCTTAATTTTAAATTTGATTCATTATTATGTGAGATAAAAAGCTTTCAAGAAATTGGTCTTCTTCCCAATAAAAAATTTTGCTTTAAGCGAAGCAGGTTTGTAAGGGAGAAATGTAAGAGTTTCGATAACCATCTCACTAACGGAAGGCATAAGTTTTATTTGGTGATTCCAACTTTGAAGCAATACATTTTTAACACAAAAAGTGCTTTATTCAACGCATATAAAAACTGTTGAAGGTATCTATCAGCTTTACACACTGAATGTTTTTTACAGTTAATTTTTAGTATTCTCCCTTACAAATCCGCTTTGTAAGTAAAGCTATGTATGGTCAGATCTTACAATGTTCAGATCTTACAATGTTGTCATTTTTCTGACAATGGTGCCATTTGCAGATGCATTAATTTTACACATCTTCCAAATGAAAATGTGCTTACAATGTTCACACAGTTGCAACCAATTTTTAGGCAAATTTTATGACAACACTGTAAGATCTGACCACCGTCTGTACGAAGCACACATACACCCAAAGAAAAAACATGTTTAGATATGGTCACCTCCAACCAAACTATTTTTAAAAATGTAAAAACAAATTATTATCATATTTAACCACAACATTTTTAGAGGCTACCATAATATGGTTGTGGGTTCCTGATGGAGGACTAATTTAACCATAATATGGTTGTCGCTGACAAAAATATGTTTATTTTAACCATTATATGTTTAAAATTTTCTTTAAAAATAGTTTGGTTGGAGGCGACCATATTTAAACATGTTTTTTTCTCTACGTGTATGTCGTGGCACTTCAAATGTTATTTTTATACCCTCCACCACAATTAGTCGTGAAGAGGGTATATAAAGTTTGTCATTCCGTGTGAAACTTTTTTATTATTCATTTCAGACCCCATAAAGTATATATATTCTGGGTCCTTGAGTAATTCTAAGTCGATTTAGCCATGTCCGTCTGTCTGTCCGTCTATCCGTCTGTCCGTCTGTTGAAAACACGCTCACTTTCGAACAACTCAAAACAAATAAACAAACTTGGTGCCAAATTGCTTGTAGTTATCCTAAGCAGTTTAAGATTGAAATCCAGCAAAATCGGTGCAGGAGGACCAGAGCTATGAATCAAAATGTGGAACCACCACCTAAAAAAATTGACAATTTGGTAATGCAATCATAACAAATTTTGGCTCGTCACAGTTTTATAGGACTATAAATGATACTGTGAAATTTCGTGAAGATCGGTAAATAATTTACCCTAAGCCCCATAGAAACCCTACTCCCTGAAAACAGTTTAGTACACCTAAAACCATAGTTAATAATGCTATCATAACAGATATTGGTACGTCACAGTTTAAAAGGACTAGAAATGACGCTGTGAAATTTCGAAATAATCGGTCCATAATTTACCCTAGGCCCCATATAAACCCTACTACAGCAAAACAGTTTAGTCGCCTAAAACCATAATTAATAACAAATCGTCACAGTTTAAGATAATAATAACATCATACAGATATTACTCCTTAAACATTCGAACTGTCGGTGGAGGGTATCAAAGATTCGGCACAGCCGAATATAGCACTCTAACTTGTTTCTTTTATAAAATTGTTAAGAGTTCGTTCACTTACTTTGCTGCATCTCTGTATCTCTTATTAACGAAATTGTCAAACGAAATTAATATTATTTATTGTTAACCCGAATTCTCCTAGCGCCGTCATATGACGACAAAAACATTTGTAGTTTCAACTGGCTTTTGAAGCGTTATTATTGCATAGAAACAAATAAACCAAAGGCAATTGTATTGTGTGTTCATTGCTTTTTCATAAAAAATTTAGTTCAACGTTGTGATTCAAACAGTTCGCGTTTGGTGAAGTTTTTATTGTGAGAGTTTTTGGAAAAAATTCATTATTATGAGTTCGGCTGGAAAGTAAAAACTTAATAAATTTTATAAATGTGCCGTAAAAGTAACATAAAATAAAAATTTCAAAAGATTTTGTTATTCGTGCTTAATTCCCAGTTTTTATTCTTGATAAAAACACTTGAAATTTATTGTTGATGGGATAAGCTATTCCTATGCATTTCACTGGTTGCTTAGGCCAGATCATCAGGAAACTTCAGACATAAAGATTTTAGAAAAACTAAAGATATTAAACCAAATAAAACTGTTAAACGTATAAGACTTATAGCAACAGTTTTACTTGTAACAATATCAAAGCTTCAACAAAACACATCAACAATAAAAAAGTGGGTTTATCTCATCTTACATTCCCCACTACAATTAGTTGAAATTCTCTCAACATCTATTATAATAGATAAACCCACTTTTTTATTGTTGATGTGTTTTGTTGAAGCTTTGATATTGTTACAAGTAAAACTGTTGCTATAAGTCTTATACGTTTAACAGTTTTATTTGGTTTAATATCTTTAGTTTTTCTAAAATCTTTATGGATGAAGTTTCCTGATGATCTGGCCTAAGCAACCAGTGAAATGCATAGGAATAGCTTATCCCATCAACAATAAATTTCAAGTGTTTTTATCAAGAATAAAAACTGGGAATTAAGCACGAATAACAAAATCTTTTGAAATTAAAATTTTGTATTCCCAAAAATTTAAATTACTTTTTGATAAAATGAAAATTAATACTAGTTTACAAGATTATTGCTAAAAATTTTTATTCGAGTTGTGGAAGAAATACAATTTTTTTTGGAATATATTTGGTTGTCGTCAAATGACGACACTATGATACAACGAGTACTATGGATATAGATTTTTTTTTTTTGTTTTCGTTTTTTTTATCAGTAAATTTCTTAGCGTCGCACAGTAGCGCCCGTAGAGCAAACGAGGTTGCAAAAATCAAAATTTTCATGAGCACCGACGAAGTTTTGAATAAACTCATGTTATAGGAAACTTTTCAACGATTTCAAATCTGCCACTCTTAATAATATCACATTTTTAGTTTAGAAGATATAGCCGTTCAAAGTTGACCGACTTTCGGTTTTCAAAAAAACACACAATTTTTAGTAAATTTGTTGCGATTTCAGGTGTAATATCACGAAAAATAGGTAACGAATCGCCTTATTTTTTGTTTGTATTGATTGATGCATTTATTAAATGTGTAATGATAAAAAAAAAATGAACTGTTTGCTTTGTGTTTCTCCTGGTAAATCACTATTTAAAAACTATCCGTTTTTTCACTATTTTTCAACTTTGACGGAAAATAACAAAAATATAGATTTTTGTATATTTGCCATATTTGCAAAATCTGTTCTTTGATTATTTCTTTACATAATTCAAAAATTTTATCTGCCCGTACGTGCCCGTTTGGCTTCTAGAGGTAAAAAAGGTTAAAAAGACATGGTTGCAGAAATTGTATGACAGTAGTTTGATCTAAAATCTAAAAAAACTACTCATTGAAATTAGCAGGTACGTACCTCACTTAAACAATACTTTGGCGTACAAATGGTCAAGAACAATATTGACTACAGGTAGGCACAAATCTTATTTGGACACGTGCATAATATCAAAATTGCATTATTCAGCCTAATTCCATTTGTATGCAGGGAACAGGTAAATTTTTCGGCATGGTAGCATAAGCCTATATATTGCAAATGGTCAAGAACAATATTGACTACAGGTAGGCACAAATCTTATTTGGACACGTGCATAATATAAAAATGCATTATTCAGCCTAAATCCATATGTATGTAGGGAACAGGTACATTTTTCGGCATGGTAGCATAAGCCTATATATTGCAAAATAAGCATAATGCCTGGATTAGTCTACGACTGAAAGTTGGCGCAACAATTACTGAAACCATTAAACAATTTAAGTACTGAAAACATGGCGTTGAACAATTTTAAATTATTTGAACTGTTTAGAAAGTCAACCACACCAAATTTTTTCACGGAAGCTGCTTTAGAAGAACTTGATAGCTTATACGGAAATATTGAGAGAAGCGAAATTATAAAAAATAATTTTTATCTGATATATGCAAATATTAAGGCAAAATGGGTGAAATCTAATCGAACCATTCAGAACTTCAACTCCAAATACGAGGACTGGCTTAATGAAGATACCATCCTGGATATATTGGCAGTAGATAAACCCACCACATCAACCAGAGGAGCAAAAGGAAGGCCAAAAAAAAGTATTGAGGAGTGTTCAATTTTCACAAGAAAGAGGAAACTTGCCGATGCCACCAATGACTTGACCACGAAGCAATTATCGGAAGCGCTGTCTATTAAATTTACAAAGGATAGTGAAAGAGTTAGGTCGCACATAACCAAATCTGTTGCTGATGCAAGCCCACTGCGACTAAAAAGGATTAAGGAAAGCATTCCCACGCCCACAAACGCACACATTAAAAAGTATGGTTCCGAAGAAGCCTTGGCCTTGTTTATGGACTTAGAACTTTCCAAAGAGAAATATGAGAAACTACGGGCATCTTTAACGCGACACGGCGCTGACGTTTTACCCGGATACAAGCATATTACGCAAGCCAAAATAAATTCACGACCACTGCATACGGAATTTACGGAAGTCTCTGCGAAAGCCAATCTGCAGGATCTCATGGGCCATACAGCAAAACGGTTGTTGGAGAGTCTTCCTGAAAATGAGGTGAAAATTCTTCCTGAGAAGTTGACATTGATCAGCAAATGGGGCTGCGATGGATCATCCGGACAAAGCGTTTATAAGCAAAGGATATCTTCCGATGACGCTACAATATCGGACGGAAATATGTTTATGGCATCTGTTGTTCCTTTGCGGCTTAAATCGGATGTTTCCCTTCACTGGAAAAATCCACGTCCGTCATCAGTGCATTATTGCCGACCAATAATGTTTCAGTTTGCAAGGGAATCGGCAGAACTCATAAGGACCACGGTGAAGGACATTGAAGAACAAATAAGCAAGATTAAGCCTACAAAGCTGCCAATTGGAGAAGGAAAATATATTGAATGCAATTACGAGTTCCATCTGACCATGGTTGACGGAAAAGTCGTAAACGAACTGACAGGAACAACCTCAACAATGTCATGCCCGATTTGCAAAAAGAGTCAGAAGAACTTTGGTAATTTAAACGATTCTACAAATGAGGAGAATTACGAATATGGAATGTCACCATTGCACGCAAGGATAAGGTGTATGGAATTCTTGCTAAAACTGGCGTATACCCTACCACAAGAGGAGGAAAACTTCGATGAAAATACATCAATAAAGGATAAGGAAAAGATCAGAAAGAAGCAAATACAGGATGCTTTTTTTAAACAAGTTGGACTAAAAGTAGACTGTCCCAAGCACGGATACGGTAACTCAAACGATGGAAACACTTCTAGGAGATTTTTTGAAAATGATGAGGCAGTAACTAGAATCACTGGAATTGACAATCAAATCGTGAAAAGATTGGGAACGATCTTGGATGTTTTAAACTGCAAAGAAAATGTCAATTCTACAAAATATGGAGAATATGCGTCGAAAACTGCATCTCTTTTAGCAGAAATGTATCCACAGAAGAAGTTGACCCCGACCGTCCATAAAATATTGGCGCATGGCAAAGATATAATTGAGTACCAGTCTTTGCCAATTGGAGAGCTTTCTGAAGAAGCACAGGAGTCTCTTAACAAATTTTATAAAAAATATAGATTGCAGAACACATTCAAAGCATCAAGGGTAAGGCAAAATGAGGACCTCTTCAACATGTTGGCAGCATCTTCCGATCCACTTATATCTTCCCTGCGGCATGTGAAGTCACGAATAGAGTTAGAAAATAATTATAGTTTAGAAATGGTTAGTCTTTTAGATATACCTTCTCTTACGAACTGTGATGAATATTTTACAGAAAATTGAAAAAATAAATTTAAAAAAAAATAATTTTTTTTTTAATTTGTTGGGTAATAATTTAAAACATAAAAACCTAAAGAAAAAAAATAAAAACAATCTAAAAATGTAAAAATAATTTTTTTTAGTTACCATAAAATTGATTTTTCTACTAATTTTAACTTTGATAACCCATAATTAGGCCCCTACAGAGCGTAGCACCCTTTCCAAACGCTCATTTCATAGGCTGAACAGTTATCTATCATATGCTGTTTAAACTGTTCAATTATCTTATTCGGTTCAAAAGATATGATTTTTGCAACGAAAAAACTCAAATGGCGCCACTGTGCGTCGCTGACATTTGGATATTTTAGAGGAAGAAAATGGAAGAAACGAGTTTTTCATCGAACCTTCAGATGTTGACGTTTTGACTGATGAAAACTCAGATAAGGAAGTGGAATGGGTTTAATGCACTTCTGCTGATGTTTGTAATACCTTAAATGATGAAATTTGTTACATACGTTCTAATTCGCACAACACCCAGCTAATTGAAAATGTTGAGACTCGGTCTAAAATTTTACATAGCCCCAATACTAGCTTATTTCCGTTATAGTGTCTTTGAGCCCAAAAACCATCTTATAATGTTGATATTTAGATATAATTTGTTCCAGACTTACATATATGATTGCAATCTAAATCAAATAACCAAATTTTTTTGGAATTCATCCATATAACAATAGCTCCCATACAAATACCACAAATTGCCAAAAATAACTTTTACGATAGCAACCAAGTCATGGCAAACTGTTGTGCCGGTATGTCCAAAATTTACCATAGGTACAATATAAACACCTATCCTTAAATCACTTAAAGGCAAACCAATCTCATAAGGCGGGTCCATGATTGCCCAAGGCCTCCACATAGGGTATACTCTCGCAAAAGCAAACAATATGGTCTCCATAATTTTAAGGCTCTTCAGATAACCCATTTAAACCAATAAAAGGACAGATAATCCGTCGAACGAATAACGGATATTTTTACTTCAACTACTCAATTCAATATGATATGATTTTTAGAAACTACAGACGGAAGGAAAAACTGATATATAAATACAAACTTATGTTCCTACGTTTCCACCTGTGTTGAAGGTGACAAAAAGGTTTTTATTTAAAATAAGAACCATAGAAAAATATCATTATAACAAATTAAAGTCATCAACTAGGCAATTGAAGTCAAGGCCATAAAGATTGTTTGCTATTTAGAGTAAACGTTTCTACAAAGTACTAGTAAAATTCAATCAAATAATTTTAAATTTATTATACTTACTCTGCTCTAAGTAGTTCTAAGTCTATACGTGTGCATGGCACCCAACAGTATAAGATGGCTTTCATATTGGGTAATCTGCAAAAAATACATTTTCTAAAACACTTAATTAATTAAAAAATTGGAATATTAAACTCAATTATTTGTATTTTAATATAAATAAATGTTACTACCTTTGAGCTTTGCAATACTCTCTTTTGCATTATTGATTACCTGATGCTTTCAGTAATATTCATCCGAACAATAGTGTCTTTATAAAAAAATAAAAAACTTTCTACTAAAAAAAATAAATACACTAGACTTATTTACTAAAAGTTGAATGAGCTTTAATATATATTACATTTAATTTTTAGATGCTTCTTCTTCTATTCTTGCTAATGTGTTGTGCTAAAAATTAAAAAAATTTTCTGCTTCACTTAATTAATTAAAAAATTGGAATATTAAACTCAATTATTTGTATTTTAATATAAATAAATGTTACTACCTTTGAGCTTTGCAATACTCTCTTTTGCATTATTGATTACCTGATGCTTTCAGTAATATTCATCCGAACAATAGTGTCTTTATAAAAAAATAAAAAACTTTCTACTAAAAAAAATAAATACACTAGACTTATTTACTAAAAGTTGAATGAGCTTTAATATATATTACATTTAATTTTTAGATGCTTCTTCTTCTATTCTTGCTAATGTGTTGTGCTAAAAATTAAAAAAATTTTCTGCTTCACCCTGGTATTCAATGCAAAAAGTGCAATTTCTGTCCGTCCATCTTGTATATGTCTGTGTAAATGACTGCACAAGTTTTATAATAGAAAATGTGTGTATAGAAATCATTATTCCCAGTTGAACAATTTTATTTAAAATCCATTTTAATGAAAGACTGCACCTCAACAAAACTACAAAGTTATAGAAAAGCTCTACAAAACTTACACAACTGTAACAACAATAATGCAGAGAACAAAAAGAATATTTTTGATCAACAATACAATTGTAACAAATTGCAAAATTTTAAATGTATAGCCCTGCAAATAATAGGACCAGTCCAAACACTCGTGTAAAGAGTAGCCCACAAGAGACCAGGACTAGTCCAAAAGTAACCCAAACGTATGGAAAAAACATGGTCTATTTACCATTTCGATGTTCTAGGACAGGACCATATAATCCACCTTTGGATTACTAAGGAGTAGTTTTAAAACTTCACCATGGTATACTCAAGAGGATTAGTTTGGAAGTCGTTTAAAAACGAAAGCATGTGGTTAAAAAACGAAGACATGTCGTCTCACTACAAACACTTTTTAACAATGACATGGTCCATACTTGCATAACATCGGACCAGTCGGGAGCCCTGCAAATAAAATTGGACCACCTGATCTTTTTTGATAAAATGGACTACTCCATGGACTGGTCCGATGTAATGCAAGCATAGACCATGTCTTTGTTAAAGTGTTTGTAGTGAGATGACATGACTTCGTTTTTTAACGAAATGTGTTCGTTTTTAAACGACTTCAAAACTAATCCTCTTGAGTATGCCATGGAGTAGTTTTAAAACTACTCCTTATTGGACCAAAGGTGGGTTATATGGGCATGCCCTAGGACATCGTACTGTTAAATATACCATGTTTTTCCATACGTTTGGGCTACTTTTGGACTAGTCCTGATCCCTTGTGGGTTACTCTTTACACGCGTGCTTGGACTGGTCCTATTATTTGCAGGGGAGAGTACAAACAAATACTAACACACATATGTTTAAAATTTAAACTTTAAATACATAAGTATGTTTATACATATTTGTTTATGTGTATATGAGTTTTTTAATAAATGATATTTATTTGATTATAGTAAAGTTTTGCATACATTTTTTACACAAAAAAAATATAATTTCGACATTTTGTTAAAAAAGATGAAAAAAATTTATATTTGAAATTTTCATTTGTTGTGTGTGTGCTTTTATTTTATTAAATTATTTTTAAAATAATTTTTTTGCTGATAAATGGAAGGTATTTCCTTTATGTGTTTCTAAGATTATATTTCCTACTTTTGCTAATTTTCGGTAAAAAACCTTTTTTTTTTTATAAACTTTTATTACCTACTTCCTTTGAAATATTGTGAAAAAAGACAAACAATAATTTTAAAAAGAGAAATAAAAAGAAAAAATTTAACAGACAAAATGTCGAAATGTCTTGAAATAGAGAGTGAGGCCGTGTTGAAGAGGTGTCAGTTGAGGAAAGCATGTATTTGTTTGCGACTGACTGTGTGTGTATATTATGAGTTTTTTGATTGACTTGTTAATATTAGAACAGGTCCTATTAACAATTTTACCATCTTAACATCCATGCCAAACACATACACTCTTTGTCATCTGAATATTGTGTTACACCAAATACAATTGCTGTGACAGAATACATTAAATAGAGACGTCGACATAAATTACATAGTCATAATAAGAAAAAATAGGACCTTAAAAAAGTATAGTCAGTCAAGCCCCACCATATGAAGCCTTACACGGCATAATTTACAGACACATTTTCGAGAGTGTACCATATTTGGGTCCCATTACGTTATAAAGTTAAAATTCAAGTAAAAGATCTTTGTGTAATAATCAGTATTGTGGTTATTTTGTTGAACTATTTATGGTTTTTAATCCAAATTTTTATAATTAGGCTTAAGTTCATCAAATTTAATTTTCATTAAATTATTTTTATGAAGAAAGGAATTTTACAAACATGAAAATCAATTAAAATTGTTATTGATAATCTTTCATTCTTGACGTGGCTGGGGCTCAAACCCCGGCCGGCAGGTTACCATGACATGTTTCGATCGCAACCACTCGATCTCCTCAGATGGACTTGCCGTCTTACACTCGCAGCCATCGACGACCGCTGACGTCAATAGTCAAACATCAATCCTTAAACCAAATTGTATTTTAACCTTTGGTAGATCGAAATTGGCTTTTCTGAATGATTATCCATTTTTAATTGATTTTACGTGTTTTTTTTCCTTTACTTCTGTTTTCTCGTACTTTTTTTTTGGGTTTGAGCCCCAGCCACGTCAAGAATGAAAGATTTTTTTCGAAAGTTATGTCTTATTCAAAATGTCATAATTTCGCCGAATAAGCCGAATGTGTTGAGTTTATTTCTTCAATATCTTGAAAACTACTTTACATACGAAGATTATTTTAATGTCATTTTTAAAAAAAATACTTGGGGCTACAAACCATATATTAAACTCTAGGAGCATCCTACGCGCTGTACCATACAAATATTGCAGTTTAATAAAATTCTTTAATATGTCTATAAGCAATATTTTAAGTGTTACAAACATCATCACAAACGCATAACACCATTTGCCCTAGCGTGGTAAATGTATAATGACTGTCTATAAGTAGTTTTTTCAGCTTTGAAAACGTTCTGCGCCTTTGACTCTATGTTCGATAAAGTTCGTATCTACATATATGAATGTTTGCTATTTTTAAATTGGTACAGTTTGACATGATTATTTATACATATTTCGATTCGGAAGTTTATTAAAAGTAATTTGAGCGAAATAAAAATGGGCTCGTGAAACTTTTTTAGGCAAATATAACAGTGCGAGCTCGATTTTTGCAACGTCCGATTATTTTATCACCCCGATTTTCGCATCATCGCTATTTTAAAAAAGCTTCTCATATTTTTTATTTGTTAACAATGATTCTATCTTTTTGTTAGTTTCATCAAAACTATCATATGTAGCTGTAGAAACCCATCTCAAAAAAATTGCTTACGCTTTATTTGGGGTTAAAATTACATTGTTCAATATTAAACCCATAAAATCCTGTTTTAATTGTTTTAATAATTTATAAAAAGATGTAAAAATGCTCGTATTCTATTTGACTAAACAAATACATAAAATTTTTAAAGTAGAATGATAACACAGACCTTATCGGGCCATTCTGCTCGTGTCTTATAGTTGTGAGTTCTCCTGTAGACAAAAGGAGGAATTACAACCAAAGTGAAACCTGTGCTACAGAAAAATTATTATTAATATTCATCCTCTCTTGTTTCGTGGGTAAGTGCTTTGAATTTTTCTAAAACCAAATTGATGCGACATAAAATTCACATTGTTTCAACTTGAAATAACTTTCATCCAACGTGATTCGATGTGTTATTTCAATTTTGATGCGATTTTGATCTCTCTTGGCTTAAATGTTGCAATAAAATGAATAATAGTTATTTCAAAACCAAAAATGTTGTTCGCAAGTTATTGTAAATAATGGATAATTAGCATGAAGTGACTATGAAGCAAAATCACTAGCGAAAAATATAAAATCAACTTTGTCTTCGACGATTTAACATAAAATTTTTTCTGTGTGTAGACGTTTTTGAATAGAATTAACGACACATGGTACATAAAATGCTCTTATACGTTTAAAGTATGTATATAAAAAACTAAAACATGATATAAATATTTTTATGTATAGAAACTGGGAATTATTTCTTTTTATAAGTAACTTTATTATATTCCACATTTTTTATTTTTCGGATTTATTCTATGAGTTAAATTTCAGTTATGTATGTATTTCTTAAAGCTTTTTTGTAATAGTCCTATTCCTTAAATTTTTAGGCATTTTATAAATTTTTTAAAAATATTTTAGAGCTACATAACGTCTTATAATTGAATTCAGTCATATATTTGTGGATAGGATAACAAATTAAAAATTTTGCGGTAAGGGCTCGATATGCCATTGGTATAACACCATTGTACTTTTGAAACTTAATTGTACCAAAAATGGTGCAATTATACCAACTTTTATACCCCTGGTTTCTACTCAGAAATGAAAATGGTTAAAATAATAAAATAGTTTCATTATTTTTGATAAATTTTTTAAATAAAAATTATTGAAAAACTTTTCATGGAAAATTTTCAGAATAAAATTTTAAATTATAAATCGTTCACCATTCATCACCATTGATATTAAAAATAAAAATTTTTTGTTCTTAGCCGACTTTAAATGTTTGTTAAATTCGTTAATTTAATTATATGTTACACTTTGCTGTGCTTCAAGCATATCCGGTTTTGCCACTATTGCTGTGACTATTTCTGCTATTTGAACTATTTTAAATTTTCATCGCCTTCTATTAGAAAGAAACACCTACATGCACATGTAGACTTACCCAAAAAGACAGACAGACTTACAGATTCTTTAAAACCCTGAATATTCCTGTTTTTTTCTTCTTAGGCAACAGAAAAGGTAACGAAATGATAAACAACCGCCAACAACAGTTCAGCATCATGATAACATGCACGCATCACCTCATCACGAAAAACAACAACTACGAAACAGAAAACAACAGCACCACCAACAATAGCAAAAACAGCAGCAACATATTTACAGGCAAAACAATGAATCCATTCTTGAACGGCAAACAAACATATTTCAACATACATACGCCTGTTAGTGTGTGTTTTTTTGTGTGCAAAAGACGTTGTTCGTGCTTTTATTTTATGAAGAAACCCCAAAAAACCAAAAGTCACCACCTTCAAGGTTGGCATACCTGAGTAAATTATGATCTTCCCTTTTAATTCTTCTTACTCTTTGCCACCATGCATTCATTTTCTTACACAATTTTATGTCTTGTTTTGTTTTTACTTCGTTGTATATATGCGTGTGTATGTCACTGTGTCTTCCTGCTTTTATTACTTGAGCTCATTTTTTATCTCTTTTTATATGATTCTTTTTTTCTTTAGCTTTATTTTTTTTTTGTTGTTTAATAATAAAAAAAGTTTAAAACAAAGTAATTTGAGATGAATATAAAATACTGCCATAGACAATCAGTATTATATCATTGCTATTATTATGTACCACGTACTTCTCGTTGATGTTGATGCCACACTGCTGCTGCTGCTACTATATGCTGCTGTTTTTTGTTGGTTTTATTGTCTTCGGTGTTAGGTGTTGAATGGTAGAAGTTTGTATGTCTGATGATAAACAATGCTACACTTAAAACAATGACACGAAAATGAGCAAGAAAAATATGAAGGCAAATAAAAAACAAAGAAAATAAGTCGAATCGGTGTAAGTGATAGAAGTCGAAACTCGGGTGAGCTTATAAAAGGTATTTTAAGAAAATTCAAAGACACTAACGAATTTTAATTTGATTTCCGTTTATAACACCCTACCATAGCAATATTTGCCTACGAAAATCGGAAAATGTAAAACACATATAAAAGACGCCACAGTCACACTGCACACCCACGTATTCATAATTACAAAAGATCTCCTTTTAAAAAACTTAACATTAAAATTACATTTTTTATTTGAAAGTGGTTCTGAAAAGTCTAATGGGCGTTTTCTCAATGTACATACAAACTGCCAGTTAATAAATCTCGGCATAAATTTATTAAACGGATAAACGGAAAAAGGGGAATGTAAGAAAAGGTAAACTCACTGTTTATTGTTTGTGTTTTGTTTAAGCTTTGATATAGTTTCAAGTAATTATTTGTATATTTTTAGCATTTCTAAAAACTCTGGAAAAGGTTGCCTGATGATCTGGCAAAAGCAAATATTGAAATGTGTATTTGTCAAATATGAAACATTCGGAATTTAGCACGTCATACACAAATCTTATGAATAGGGATGCGATTTCCATGCAAATGCTTGTTTTTTGTCGATAGTCTAAAAACGATGTCGACCAATTAATTATCTTTCCGAATCATTAAATTTGCGTTAAAATGGCAGCGATTTGTTTTTGCATATTGTTGCATATATTGGTGAAATTGCATATTTTTGCATATTTAGATTTTGAATGCATATTTTAACATTTTTGAGTGATTTTCTCTTATAATTTCCATATTATAAAAAAAAGTTCTTAAAATAATTTTTAAATGCACCAAAAAACCTTCTTTGCTTTAAATACAATATTTTCAAGATTTGGACAAAAGATCCTTCTTTTTTAAACCGATGCAGCACCTTACATGGTTAAGGCTTCCAATGGGTTTAAACTGTTTTATCCAAAACTTTTACAAGTGACTTGCTTGTCACATGGGTTATACCGCAATACAGAGGAAATTAAAAGCCAATTCGATAATATTGCAATTTTTATTGAAATGTATCCCCTGATTCCCCAGATCCAGTAGTAACAAGATGGTGGCCTGGCTATATTCTACAGTATTCTATTCAAAAAAACTTTGACTAATTAAAGAATGTTAGAATAGCTTGTTGATAACGATGATCATGCAATTAAAAAAGTAAAAGATATTTTAAATTTTAATAACATCAGAAGTCAGTTAGCATTTTCCAATTACGGATACAATGGTGAAACTCTAACTTAGAATTAAGAGCAATTTGGTTCACTAAATACTAGACACATTAAAAACTTCGCTTACTCTTTTAAAAATGAATAGCTTCTTGAACTCATTATTTAGTAGCTTTGTTCTATAACCACATCTTTAATAACTTCTATAACTCCTTCTTTCTGGATGTATGTAGGTAAAAAAAATAATGACTTACTTTTGAATGCGTTAATTTTGGGACATCCCTTATAAAATTCATTGGTTCTTTCAGTAGAATTGTAAGTAGTGCTTTTATGTTTTTCAAATTACTCAACACATTATGTTGTAGCCGAAGTCTTTACTGGGGAGTTGTAAACCGATTAAGAATAATTTGATTAATCGATCAAACAAAAACCAACTCTTGTTCGAATAATTTTAAAAACGCGATTTCCAAATAACGAATTAACCGAATAATTAATCTCGATTAATCGAACAATTTTTTTTTTAAGTAAAAGTTTTAAATTTGATTTATTCTCATACATTTTCAGTGATTTTATGCAAAATGTAGAATAAGTAAAAAATAATGTAGCCATAGCCCCGATTGGAATTATTCTCAATTTTGTAATGTATTATATGTTCTTTTTAAACAAATGTTTGTCAAGCAATTGTATCAGCAGTTTTCTTTTTAAATCAAACGTTAACAAATTTTCAAGAAAGAGGATTTTTTATTTTTAGGTGAAAAATTAGATATAAACAAAAAGGTTAAAAAATAAAGAAAAATACACTATCAAAAAAATGCCGAACTGGTTCCAATGGAAAAGTAAAAAATGGAAGAGAGAGCGGTTTTTCTATAGAAGAAATTGTATGCAGATGATTGGCTGAAGATGGTAGGTCTGCAAACGCCTTTCGATTCAAAGTCATATCGGATTATTTAAGAATTAAGGGTTTAACGATTCCTTAAAGTATGTAATACAACGATATGGAGTTAAGATGAAAAGTTGTACGCATCAAAAAGAAAAAGTCATAGCGGATTTGAGAAAAACTAAAGAAGAAAATTTAAGATTTTCCATAGTTGTAGATGACGGATGTATCTTATATAAAGTACGTAATTTTCTCATCGATTGTTCGAATAACTTTTAAGATTTAATCGTTTGATCGAACGAACAAAAACTATTATTTGAATTATTCGAACAAAAGTAAAAGGCAAATAGTTGACAACTCTACATATTTTTCAAGTCAAATTAATTGATATTGCGGAAAGTAAAATTTACAATGTGTAATAAAGATTAGCCGGAAAAATTAAAAATAAGATCCACAAAAAAAAAATAAAAAAAATTGATCTTCTTTAATTAGGCTTAAGCTCATCAAATTTAATTTTCATTAAATTATTTTTCACTGAGGGAAGGAATTTTACAACTTGGAATTTTCATTAAAATTTTATTAAGGGTCTTCATGATATCGCTTAAAATTGCCATTTGTGCAAATGTGTAAACTTGCGAGACTCGTTTCATGAAGATCCTTTTTAATTTTTGTGTAATTTTAAACAATTTAAACATTTCAAACTGAAACGTCAATAAAAAAATATATTAAAAAAAATAATCAAAAATATAATAAAAAAGTTGAAATTTGTGAATAATAAATGAAATTTGTTTTTAAACATGCATAAAGAAAGCCAAAACACTAATATGCTTATGTTATTACAAGAATTTATTGTTTGTGATTTATTAACACTTGAAGTTTTCATTGAAAACGGCGGTAAGCATTAAAAAAATTTGTTTGTTTAAATGCACAATTGAAGAGCGCAAGTTTACGAGTCATAATTGTTGGGCAAATTTAAGCAGTTTGTGTAAATTAATTCTCATAAAATTTTTGACAGTTCATTTACGAGAGCGTAAGAATGCACAGTTTGCACACATTACGAGACTTATAAACCATATCATGAGGACCCTTATTGATAATTATCTTGGCTGAGCTGGGATTTGAACCCGGGTTGATCTTTACATGTTTCCAGCATCACCACATTCTATCCTCAGAAGACCTTTGAGTTCTACCCACTGCACCACTGCGGTGCCCGTTAGCCAACAGTCAAACATCAATCTTTAACCAGTAGTACTGGTGGCTCGAAATTTGCTGTAAGTATCACTAAAATTTCAATTTACATGTTGCCTCCTTTCCTCTGTTTTTTCCGTATTCTTTCTGTCAAGACTTTATCTTGAAAACCTGAATACATTTGTTTATTATGTTTTTTTGTCCACTTTCGTCGACATTTAATTATTTTCAGTTGGCAATACTTCTCAAAGTATATGTGAAAGGTGGGAGTCAGCTGATTGCACGACAAAGATAACTTTAAACTTTAAACATTACCCTAATGCTTAACGTAGCGTACACTAAAAACGAGAATGATGAAGAATGACAAATTTATTCACATTGCCCCTGCAACTGATACAGACGGAGAGACCGATAAACATACAATTTCTGAGTTTCAAATAAGAGGGAGTGCGTTAATAGTCTCAGGTGTTTTTGCTGGTTTTCCTCAACATTTTCATCATCTAAATAATATTTTAAGTAGATTTTAACTGAAATGATGTTTATATAAGTTTTATGTTTTAACTTTTAGTTTGAAAAAAATATTTTTTTTTCGCATTTTTATATGGGCAGTTCCAGCGAAAAGTCTACTTTTCGTAACGTAACGCCAGAAGTAATTTAAATTGTTTTTAAAAAAATTGTTTATGTATAGTTTACTTTTGTATATGTTTGTGTAAAGTGGAAATAGATCTACATTAAGTGACAAAAGGGATAAAGGTTGAACAACATGGTCCTAAAATACAACTTTATTTGCATTCTGGCGTTACATTAAAAAAAGCAGACTTTTCGATGAAAATGCCAATATGTACGTTAAAACTGGCAAAGATTTTTATATTTGATAGCTTGAAAAATAAATCTATGTAAGTCCAAAGTTTACTAAAAAAGATGTTATACAAAATGGCTTGCTCAATTCGCAGGTTTATTCAGTTTTGTAATGCAAGTCAAAATCCACTTCCGTTTTTTTAAAGTCACGCCAGCGCATATTTTTGCTTATATATTAGAGTTGTCAACCTTTTAAGAATAAATCCATAAATCGATCAAACAAAAACATATCCTTGTTCGAATAATTTTAAAATGGCGATTTTCGAATAATGAATAAATCGATTAAATTATGACGATTAATCGAATAATTTTTTTTTTATTAAAAAATAAATTAATAATTAAAGACTAATAAGAAATAAAAGCTTAGAATTTGAGTTCTTCTCATACGTTTTTTTTTAGCGATTTTATACAAAATGTAGGAAAGTTAAACTATATATTGTAGCATTTTTATAATCAGGCTTAAGTTCATCAAATTTAATTTTCATTAAATTATTTTTATGAAGAAAGGAATTTTACAACACGAAAATTAGTTAAAATTGTTATTGATAATTTTTCATTCGTGACGTGGCTGGGGCACGAACCCCGGCCGGCAGGTTACCATGACATGTTTCGATCGCAACCACTCGATCTCCTCAGATGGATTTGCCGTCTTACACTCGCAGCCATCGACGACTGCTGACGTCAATAGTCAAACATCAATCCTTTAACCAAATTGTTTTTTAACCTTTGGTAGATCGAAATTTGCTTTTCTGAATAATTAACCATTTTTAAATTTTAAATTTCGATCTACCAAAGGTTAAAATATATATATATATAATGATTATATATTGTAGCTTTAACCCTGATTGTTATTAATCTCAATGTTTAGTTAGCAAAAACCGTGTTGAATATTTATAGCATTTCAAAAATGTATTTTATGTTCTTATTAAACAAATATTTGACAAACAATCGTAATAACAGTTTTCTTTTTAAATCAAACGTTAGCAATTTTCAAGAAATGGGATCTTTCACTCTCGGACAAAAAAAACTTAGAAATAAACACATAGCTAAAAAATAAAGAATTGATTTATAGTAATGATATCATGAAAGTAGAAAATATTGGTATTATATATATATACATATATATTTTAATATATATATTTTAAAATATATATATCTTTACCATTTGCGTAATGCTATGTACAACTTGGGTTTTTAAATGTTGATTAAGTTAATCAAAGTCGTTCACATTACATATGAGATGATTAAGATGACAGTTGATTAAGAAAAAAAAACACAACAAATAAAATTTATATTTCTTTAAATATAATCGTGGTTGGTTGTACACGTGAGGGGTACGTTAATGGTGACCTATTCTATATTACACTCAGTTTGAGGTATATTCAGAGGATTCGATGTGATTAATGAAGTTATTTAGTTGTAATCATGTCAATTTGAAGTGATTAACAAATCACTTCAATATACACAGCTTAATCATGTTCGAGTTGCTTAAGGAACCCAAGTGTGAACATAGTATAAGTATCACAATATTACCATTGAAAACGATGTAGTAGAAGATAATCCAACGACATACAAAAATGCCGAACTTGTTCTAATGGAAAAATACATAAAGAGGGACAGCGGTTGTTCCATAGACGGAATTGTATGAAGGTCTGCAAACGCTTTTCGAAAATCCAAAGTTGTATCAGATTATTTAAGAATTAGGGATTTTAAGATTCCTTTAAGTAATACAACGATATGGAGTTAAGATGAAAAGTTGTACGCGTCAAAAAAAGAAGAAGTTATAGTGGACTTGAGAAAAAATAAAGAAGAAAATGGAAGATTTTTTATAGTTGTAAATTAATGGACAAATTTTTTTTAAATAATTTTTTTAATCGTTATTCTCATCGATTAATCGAATAATTTAAGATATTTTATCGTTTGATCGAACGAACAAAAACAATTATTTGAATTATTCGAACAAAGCTGAAATGCGAATATTTGACAACTCGTTTATATATGCAAAGATTTATCGTCGATTGTTGAAATTTTTTTCTGAATATAGTGCTACTTCATTACTTTGTACATTGTTACGTTTTTCCTTTAATAAACGCGTTTCGGTTTACTCCCTTTATAATAAACCGTTGAGTTCTTTTAATTGCAAATCCAAATAAATACACACACTTATTCAACTTTACAAACTTTATTATTTTGTTCAGAATTGTTAGTTACGAACAGAACCGTTTCACAAAACAAACTCAACTCTTTATTCATGAGTTATCCCTTTTTATATTTCATAGCTATTTCTAGATTTTTTCTGAATCTTTCTGTAAAAACTATTTATTATGTTCTGAAACCATTTCGAGAAATGACTGGGAAATTCATGTAGGAATTATTTTAATATAACAGTTGTGTTGAAAATTATACATGACAATTTTAAGTAATTAATATAACATAAAACTATAACATACAAGATAACTTATAACTATAACTATAAATAATTCTTAGATAATTTAACTTTCGTAACAATATATAAAACCCCTTTTTAATTTTTTCACATTTTGTGGTACAAATATCACGACACGTCAAAATGGAAATGCCCATATAGTGTGCACCTTTTTAACGTTAAAGGTAACATTAAAATGGAGAAGAAATAAAGTCGAAGTTTTTTTTGCTTTGTATAAAAAAATGATGTCTCAAGTAGTGGGTAGTGCTAACTTATGACGTTTCAGAGTAATGATAGTGTTACAGAAACGTATTAAATATTTAGTAGAAGAGTTTGAACTCACTTTAATATGTATAAGAATAAAATAAAGAAGATATATGAAGGTTAAATATTTCAGCGTAAAGGATAAACAATTTTAAACAGTTTAGAGTTTACTTATACATAAGTGTATTTGCCATGGGAAGCAAATGCGTCTAGGGATAATAATTTGTAATGTAAGTGTTATGTTTGACTCGAATAATCTTTTGCTCAAAAAAAAAAAAAAATTTAATTGATATTGCTTATAAATTAATGCTATATATAAATTCCATTTAATATTTTGAAGGAAAAAAGCCTCTACGATCGTATTTCGTTGTCGTCTGGCTGCAGCATAGATTTCTTATTCGTTACACGATTTTTTGATCTTGGATGCATTTATGCCGAGTTGTCTGCGCCATGTGTGAATTAATCTGCGTCTTCTACGACTGCCTGACGAGTTTTATTCTATGGAATTTCGTCTTAAGTAGGTCTGAATCTGGTAAAGCAAATGTTTCGTCTCCTGACTTTTGCTGATATTAGCGATTAGACGCCTGCACAAATGGATTTGTACTTAAAAAGTACATATGATCTAGCAAAGCATGAACACTTACTCGAACTATAATAAAAAACATGGTACATGTTTTTGAGAACAACAAAATAAGCGAGTAACTATTGGTTGTTACTCGACTTTGTTTGTGCTGGCTAACCACTTGTTCGTTTTTCTCTCTCACTTGACCATTCATAAAACGAACGGTCGAGTATCATGCGAAAGTCAAACTTCACTAGGTACCATCAGTACCTCGTGAAGTTATGCAAACATTAAAAACAAAAAATATTGTCTTTTTTAACTGTTAACTTTAATAAAAAAAAAAAAATTTAAATAAATGAGGTATGTTAATACCTACATAACTTTATTTCTTTAGATCATTTAGATTTTTATTTATTTATAAATATTTAAAAGTGAAATTTTTTTGCAATAATATTTACTTGTACATATGTATATGAAAAAATATTTAGGCTAAATTACACAAAAAAATTTCTAATTATCTAGTCTTAAGAAATAAATTTTTGTCTAATTTTTTGGTAATTACACAAATTTCAGCTTTACTACAAGTACCACATGAAGTGACCATAATTTTATAGGTACTTCTTTTTCGTTGTACCCATTTTAATATGTTCCTTTTTTTCGGAACATATTTCATCTTCGGCTGCTGTATGTTAGTATTTATAAAAACAACAAACACTTCTCTTCACTTTTTGCGCGTTAAGCAAGAGAACAAATAAATACTATATTCGACAGCGAGTTTCACATGTGAAGAAAAAAGTTACTCGTTGCAGACCTCTATTAGCGATTCGTTTGTTTATTGCCGGAACCTGTTACTATCTATTGTATTCGGCTTAAAATCCGATACAGACAGGGATTGATAGGGGGGGTGCTTTAAAACCATGGTAGATAAGGCCATGATGGCATTATTGCTCAATTAAATGGGAGATAAAGCCATAATGACCTTATTGCCCAATCATTGAGTGGTAAGGTCATTTATAAAATTTTGCGAAATGAGATATATAGCCATATTTTTTTTCGCAAACAAGAGATAAAGCCATATTTTTTCAGAATATTATTATGCATGGTGTAAACATTCTGTAAAAGGGAAAATCCTTAGTTATCATTGAAAAACATTTTTTTGTTCTTGTGACGCACGCAGGAAAACTTTATTCAGCGAAGCCACCTGCCGCGTCCTACTGGAGGAAAACCCCCCTAAGCACGGCCGCAGGCCGTCAAGCAGAAAAACTTTAGTATGCAAAGCCAGATTTCAATACTTAACTTAAGTGTCTCCGGAACTGAAATAAGAGATAAAGCCATTTTCTAATATTGCTAATGTAAGCTAAGGCCATGATGGCTTTATCTCCCATTCAAATGAAAAAAAAAAAAAAAAACAAAAATGGCTTTATCTCCCTATTGAATGAGAGATAAAGCCATCATGGCCTTATCTTTCATGGTATTAAAGCACAACCGCGATTGATATAGGTTAACAAGGCAGTTAATCGGATTTTCATTTTGTTCTAGTACTTGCAGTCCTACTTAGCAACCGATTTTACGCATTTACATTTGGCGTGTATTTCTATCAAAAATTTTTTTAACAAACAAAATTAAGACATGTTATGGTTACCTAACGCATAGCATTGTCAACGGTAACCATATTATGGTTAAACTAGTCCTTCATCAAGAAGCCACAACTATACTATGGTTGTCTCCTAACATGTTATTGTTAATAATTACAACAATACGTTTACCACTTATAATAGTATAGTTGTCTTTTAACAATAAAAAGTTGCTCTTGGAAAAGAGAAACATATTATTGTTAATTTAAAACCAAAAAAATATTAGTCATTATTATTAACCCTAACATGTTTGGAAGCAACCATAATGTGGTTAAGGGTTTTTGTGGAGGATTAATATCTTTTGACTTTCAAATCTGCAAATAAAAGAAGTTTTGGACGTCTTAAATATGTGGTTGCAGTATAGAGGGTTACAAGTTAGGTACAGATCGTCAGCTCATTATTGTTTTGACCAGCCGTTCAATATTAAAAAATAAATAAATATATAGTGCCCTCTTTCTGAAACCTACTTCACGAAATTTTTTATGGTTTCAGAGATATTCAGAAAAAAGTAGTAAAAACAAAATAAAATGGCAACAACAAAAAGCTAATTTTTAATAAAAAATTTCGAAAAGTGGCGTATGCGGCACAAAGTAATAACTTTTTTTTTTTTTTAATAATAATTTTTTATTTTGAAAATAGTATTTATACATATTAAGTAAGCACCTCAGCACCAAAATTGGCATTAAAGAGGCTTTATATGGCAACTAGTTATAATTACATTGATTTAACATTACATATTTACATATTGAAAATTAATTATTTAACAATGCAAGAAAAAAAAAAAAAAAAAAGAGAATTTGACTTTTTATTTATAAAAAACTTTTAATTTTACGTAAGAAGTGTTTCTAGATTGTTTAATAAAAATAACTTAAGTTCTTTCTTAAACGTTGAAAAAAGTAAAATATTTTTTAAACAAACAGGCAAATTATTGAATTCATTGGAACCAGCAAAGCGTATCCGTTGTTTCGTCAGTTCAAGACGACACCTTGTTACAGAGAGGTTTTGACCTTGTCTTGTATTTCTATTTTTGACCAGGGCATTTTGTAAAAACCTAATTGAATTATTTCCAAGACCTTTTATAGATTTAAATATGAATTTTAATAACTGCATTTTGTACAAGCCATTTATGGGTAGAATATTGTTTGCGTAACATCTAAACAGGTCCAGTGTGCGAAATCTTATGGGTAGGTTAAAAACAAGTTTTAAAGCTTTGTTTTGTGTAGATTGAATACCTTTTAAAGAAGCACTTTTCCTACTTCCATATATTATTGGAAGGTAAGACAAATGACTATGAATCAAACTTTCATAAATTAGCATTTTTGTTTTAGTATTAAATTTTCGCTTGAATTTGTATAGGATGCCAACAGCAGAAGCTATTTTACTTTTAACTGCTTCGATGTGATTATCCCAATGTAAGTTTCTGCAAAAATGCATTCCTAGATAGGTTACCGACTCCGATTCTTCTATTGGAACACCATCAATGTGTACCGTCATAGATTGATCTCGTTCTAAATTATACGGTCTAAATCTGATGAATTTAGTTTTATCAGTATTCAAAATAAGCTTATTTAATCTTAAATTATCAGCTAATATTGATGCATCGTACTCCACTTGAGTTTGTAACACACGCTGATGTTTATAACGGTAAAGTAGGCAAATATCATCAGCAAACATGAAAAGTTTACCATTAAATGTTATGTTCATCAGATCGTTTGTAAAAATCTTGAACAAAAGGGGCCCGAGTACACTACCCTGCGGAACTCCGCATGTTACAGGTAACAAGGTGCTCTTAGCTTCACCAATCTGCACAAATTTTGAACGACCGGACAAGAAATCCTTAAAAAAGGCATTAGAACTGTTTGATACTCCCACTATTTCCAGTTTTTTAATCAAAATGTCATGGTCCACTAAATCAAACGCTTTAGATAGATCAAAAAATACCGCAGCTACACCATTAAAACCCACATCAAGACCGTCACAAATACACTCAACAACATTAACAATTGCCTCCTCCGTTCCAGAACCTTAACAAAAACCAAACTGTCTTTCGAATAATATTTTGTTTCTGACTAAATAGTCAGATAATTGACGAAACACAATTTTTTCAATTACTTTATCAATTACTGATAAAACCGATACTGGACGATACAACTCAACCTTGTTAGAATCCTTACATTTAGGTATGGGGACAATCTTGTGAATTTTTAGTTCATTGGGGTATTCTTCGTGATCTATCATACTGCCAAAAATTTTAAATATAATTTCTGAAATTTCTGTTTTTCTACATAAAATCATTTTTAGTGATATTCTATCATAACCGGCACTTTTATTTTTTGGTAACCTATCCAAAATATCTTCAACGCATTTCTTATCAACTTTTTCTAAATAAAAAATTGTCGTTAACGGTCTCAATGATCTAAAATTGTTTATATCATCATTTAAATAGCACGGAATATTTCTTCTTAGATTCTCAATTGAATCAAAAAAATACTGATTTAAACCCATAGCCTTCTCAATATCAGTTGTTAAACGATTACCATCCTGAGAATATATGTATTGTGTACCTTGCGGGCACCTACCAAGTTCATTATTAAGAAACCGCCATGATTTTTTAACATCCCCAGCACACTGTTCCAAATTCTTCTTATAATATTCATTCATTAGTTTTCTGTTACAAGTTTTAATAATTTTGCTAATTCTTTTTAGCCGCTCTGATATAAATCTGTCATTTTTATTTTTTCTTCGAGCTTTTAACAACTTTTCTTTGAGCTCCAATAGCGAAAACAGGTTCTTATTTATCCAAGGTGTTATTTTCGATCGAATATTTACTACAGTTGTAGTTGTTCACTTTCACTTTCAATAAAATTATTTTACCGTCTGACTTCATTGATGAAATTTTACAAAAATTTACATTTTTGTTTGAAAGATTTGCCGGAAGCAGTGTTGAAATTACGATTTTCTCCACTAGGACTCTTTGGTATATGCACTAGCCCAATAATGAGCTGACTTAAATCCTCAATGAGTTGGTTTCAGCTATGTTTATTTTGAGGCCACATTTCACCATGTCTAATAAAATATTATATCACTGAATCGAGGTGTTAGCAGACTGATCTCATTTGCTTGGTCCAGTTCCTGCAACCAGCCATTAAATAGTTATGCCTTGGGTATTCATTGTTAATTTTCTAAATTTAGGTCGATAGCTTTATTGAATAGTAATGGAGATATATTTTCAGCCTTGACATAGGAGAACTGTTACACAAATGGGGCAGCTGATTAAGACCTCGTTCAAGAAGCGATATTAAGAATTATCGTATAGCTATTTAGTGAGCTCATCACAAAAAGAAAAAACTCTTACTAAAGTTAAGTTTTTTCTACTTACTTTTAGTACGAGTCGTACTTAAATTTTTTTTAACAACATAAAATACTACAAACACATCAAAATGGAATAACTTTCGAAAAACTTTGCATTCTACAAGTGTGCATACGCGTGAAGTTGTAAAAGTTTGTTGTAGATATAAAAAAAACTTTACAGAAGTGGTTAAAGAACTGTTTGCTTGTTTTGTGTAGAAACAACAACAACACTATAAGAAGAAAAACATACAATATTTTCTTATTTAAAAAGCAAAATAAGACATAAATTTATTTTTGTTTAAATTATGTATTTAGTTAAATACATCAAATATTAAAAGTAGAATGATTCTCTGATTCCCTGGTAGTGTGCTTAGGCTAGAGTTGAATTATATTTCCAATTGAAGGGGAATGTAAGAAATGATACACTCACTTTTTGTTGTTGGTGTTTGTTTAAGCTTTGATATTGTTACAAGAAAGACTTTGAGTTTTTACAGTTCTTATTCGCTTAAAAGTTTTGTATGTTTAATATTTTTAGCTTTTCTAAAATCGTTGAAAAAGGTTTCCTGATGATCTGGAACTGCGCATAGAACTAAATTTCCCTCAACAATAAATTTCAGTGTATTTATCAACAATAAAAATTGGGAAGTTAGCACGTCTTAGAAAAATCTTAATAATAAATTTTGTATTACCAAATATAACTTTGAATTCTATTTCATGTACGGATTATTTCAAGTACGAATTTGGGATTAAACCCAGCTAAGAAATTCTTGAATCAAGCACAGTTTGAGATAAATTTTTATCTCACTTTTACTTGAGTAAATCCATCTTTCGGACACTTTTAAATACGTCGCACTTTTAATTATCCGTATTTGAATCAAGTATTCTGTACCTGATTAAGGGATATCCGTACTTAACGTACATTTGATACCGCTACTGCTTGATCTAAGTAGGACTGGATTGAGTTTTCTTTTCAGTGTAAGATATTGTTCCCTCACACCGTAAAAAATTCCACATCAATTGCTCTCTCTTAACCAATATATAATAAATTCTTTACCGACTGCTTGGATATAACAATGAAGCTCTTGCCATGATCAACACATTACATGTCTGTTCTAAGTCCTTCTTTCTCCTTACGGATTCCTTTTTGCGTAGGTTTGCAGTATCTGTTATTCTCAATTACTTTAGTCACCATACTTAACCGAGTTATTAACCTCTTTTTTTGTGATTTCTACAGAACAAGATAGTACAAAATAATGATTAAATGGGGAATTCGTTTTTATTTATTTAAAATAAATTATAATAACCCAACAAACTGCATTTAAAGTCAGCCATTAAATTTGTTTCCTTCCATCCACCTTTCTTATCTAACATCATACTCCAATGGAACGCTACTCAGGAGATCAACATGGGCAAAACAACAGAAGCAATAACAAAAACAATCAAATAAAATCTCAACTTGTGGAAATATAAATATGACACAAGCAGCAGCAACATCTTATCTCTAGAATTGATGCTTAAGTATCCGACTTCTTAAAGAACAATTGACACTTGAACTCCTTTGTTTAACCATTTCATTCCTTTTTATGTTTGTGCCTTTATCATCATCCTCTTCTTTTGCATTTTGCTATGCTTTCATGTCAAAAATTTTCTTTTTTAAAAATACCTTTAAGCAGTTGCATCCACTACAATACAAAATACAAGTCATTCTGTACAAACCTTCAAAAAAAGCCAGAGTTTACAGTTTCAGATAAACTTCAAAAAATTGATAAGATGGCATTGTTGTGTTTTTTAAATAACAAGAGCATTTTAGTAAAACCTTTCAAATGCACTTCAAGTTAAAGGTGGGTTGTATACATTTGAAACAAGAAGTCGAAAAAGTATTAAATAGTTTTAAATTACTTTTATTTTTTATAAATAAAATGTAATTCTTGCCAAATATTTTAAATTAAATAAACTGGCTTGAAAACTTTTGGAAAAATATTTCGGAAGGAATATTCCAAAAGCAGACTTATGTGTCTAATAAACCGAATGACGGAGATGATTGGCGTATAGTTGTTTAAATTTTTACATAACAATTATACGCCAACGTGTATGAATTGAATTTTGCACAGTGATGTAAAAATTAAAAAAAGTTGTAATAATACTAATATAGTTTAAAACCATAATATTTATTGTTGTAGTTGTTTCTTTGGCCAGAGTGATGAATTTATGAATGTTATTTTTGTCAAGCTAATAAAGCCTAAATTTCTTCAATGTAAATAAAATTCAATTTTTAATTACAATATTTTGTTTCCGACGTTTCGTCGATTGTTTGTCGACTTTTTCAAGGGATTGTCTATTTAAAAATTATAAAAACAACAAAATAAGTACAATAATGTAACACATAAACAATAAAGACTTACAATATGAAATTTAATCACATTAAAAAGTTTTAGATGTACTCGGGATCATACAAATATAAAACAAAATTTTAATATTTAAATACATATTACTTTAAACTTTAAATATATCACAGCTCAAGTAATGGCAACAATATAACTCGCATTTATGATGTTCGTGTCTTCCTTTAAATTCATTGTTCTCTTAATTTGTTGTTGGATTCTTAAGCTTTCGGTTGGTTACCTCTTTCTTTCTTTATTTTCTATATCTAGAATATTTACATCACCGAACTTAATTGTGTGACCAGTATGTAGGATGTGTAGTGCTAGTGCTTTTGTCTCTTTTCTCCGCATTATGTCCATCTTGTGTTCTCCCATTCTTGTCTCCAGTGTACGTTTTGTTGTTCCTATATAAATTAGCACGCATTGCTGTTTGTCATTTCCTTCACATTGTAATTCATATACAATATTACTTTGTTTTTGTTTATTCATTGGCGCCTTAACTTCAGAAAAAATTTTAAATGTCAAATTGTTAAAATTATTATTGAATCATATTATGACTATATATACTCGTACTATTACATCATAATATTTTTCCCTTAATCATATTATTATTCTGTTAATCAGTAATGAAATTATTGTCATGTTAATCATAATAAGCTAAGAAATTAATCATATTATTGTCATCTTAATCATAATAAGCTAAGAAGTAATCATATTATCTTCATGTTAATCATAATAAATTTAGAAGCAATCATATTATGATACAGCACCTTTCATAGCTGTCATAAAAATACAAAATAAATTTAAATCTTTTTGAATCGATTTTTTATTTTGTGGCTTCTTACAATTTTTCTTAATGTAAATCAAATAGCGGAGTTCAATATAAGGCTTGCAAAAGAGCAAATGAAAAATCTGTGGTTTTCATGGGCAACCGCGTGCTTAATTTTGAACACTCTTTACATTTTTTTGAAAAAAGATGGATCAATTCCGTTTTTTAACGTAATGACAAAGTTTAAAATGTGAAATACGTAGCCCATAGTTTGATCTGGAATAGTTTTTCGGCTTTCCTGAACAATTTGTTTTAAGACATACGCGGTTGCCCACAGTTGAAAACCACAGAAATATCGTACCACTTTTATAAAATATAACAAAATCTCTGCGTGTTTTGTTGTTGGATTTTACAAAAAAAAAACTATGATATTTTGCATTTGCACTATTACATCACTAATGCTTGAATGAACTCCGCTAATATTTAAATTTTTTAATTTGTTTAACTTATTTTTTTTATGGAATTTTATCTTTTAATTGTTTAACCGCTCACAAATAAAAAAAACGACACAACTGCTTCAAATTATTTTACAAATGGCGCTAACATAATATGATTAGTGTAAAAATAGTTTGATTGCATCTTTAACATAATATGATAAATGTATAGAAAGTTATCATGTTATGGCTATTTAATATCATGATATGGTTGTGAGAAATTTAATATGTTTAGAAAGTTATCATTATTAAGTTGTTAGAAAAATAATTATTTTTCGGTCAACAATACTCAAATTCATAATTGCGATAAACATTGATATGTTTACAGTAACTATAATATTGTTGATATTAAATAAAAATAACAATTATTCGTGTGCGACAACAATATATTGTTACATTAAACATAGTGTTGATGCCGCAACCATGCCCAAGCATATTTTTTATCTGCGTGTATTTTACAGTGTAAAATTTGTTCTCTCCTTTTTCTATGTTTGCAGATTTGTTTTGGTTATTTATGTCCTTATCTAATTGTTTAATCGTATTGTCTATCAATGTAGATGTGAGTTTGGTGGGAAAGCTATTGTTTTTTTAAATGATTGTTATAATGTCTTTGTTTTTATTATGAAATTGTGTATCACTTATGCTGACAACCCTAGACATAAAATATTTTGCTGTGTTTATAATTTGATTTTTGGGTTGTGTAGCTTGGTAATTCATTAACGTTCCTGAAGCTGTTTCCTTAGTGTACCAATCAAACAGAATCATAGTATTTTTGCGTATAATTTTTGAGTCTAAGTACACGATTTCTCCGATTTTCTCAATCTCAGTAGTAAATTGTATTTTAGGGTGTTGTTTGTTAAAAATTGACAGAATTGTGTCCTTGTCTTCTATGCGAGTTATTGCCAAAATGTCGTCTACATATTTGGCGTTATATTTAATGTAAATAATTTTTTTTCTAGTTCTGTAATTGCATAGTATCTTAAGTTATATTTTCAAACATTCTGTTTAACAGATCGTAGGGTTTTTTTATGATTTTACACTTCTTTATACTGGGTACAAAATTGGGTCGTATGTCGTGAGAACGAAGAATTTAACGACGTACATTTCTTCTTGTATTTTATTTTCTTCTTTTCTATGACAATCCCGTCGCAACCAGCATGAAATAGAATAAAATTTAAGTTGACGTAGATGCGCTTTGGCATTAGCGCCTATTGTGTGCCTTTGTAAGAAATGTTTAAAGTCCTTATTTCACAACGTCTCTACTTCGTACGTTATTGAAAAATTTCAAATAAAAATTTTTAAGCCCAATGAATGTAATGTTAGATTTTTGCGGTGAAATTGAGTTCCTACGGCTTAATTTAAAATTATATTTTTATATTTTGTTGTTTAAAATAAAAAAGTTATTTTTACTCGAAATTGTTGGATTTTGGTTCATAGTTTTTAAAGAAAAATATCTTGAGTATTTAATATTTCGATTAAAAATGATGCCTTTTAAAAATAGCGCACTCTTTTGAAATATTTACTTCACATTTTTCTTCCTGTTTGCGTTGGGGCTTGAGCTTTTTGCAGCGACATTTTTGTGCAAGTGGCTCTTCACTCTCTTAAGAAATTTTCTAACAGCTACGCTATTAATCAGTATCGAAAGCCATATGAAATAAAAATATTTTTGGACGCTATTCCACTTAAAATTGTCCACTTAAATGGGTGTTACTTATAATGATAAGATTCTCTAAGATTTTTTTAATTGTCCATATTAAGCAATTTAGTTTAAGATCACTTTTTTATTCCACAATTTTAGTTCTGTCCTTAAAAGTGTACTTTTTCTAAGTCTTCTCTGCAAAACTTTGAAGAAGTGCAGAAAACCATGTTTATATAATGAAGTTTTAGACCATTTAAGCCCTTGTTTCTTCTAAGTACATCCTGTTTTTCTTCTAATTTCATTGTTATCATCAATCAGTTTAAATTCTTTACCGCCAAAAGTCAAAAAACGCATTTTGAGTTTTTGATTGGCATTAATTCAATTTTTGTCTTTCTTTTCTATTTTTTCTTTAGTTTGGAATCAATAATTTAAGTCAAGCACAACTACTTCTGATCGTATTCATCCTACACTTTAGAATAAAAGTCTATGGAATAAACCAAATAAATAATTTTCAATTAAATATTACGAAAAACTACAGTTTTATAGCATTTAATAATTATATACATATGTATATGAGATTTTACCTAAGGAATTTGATCAATTTAAACTAAATTTATTACAACAGATAAAGCTTAAAACTTACTGCAGTAACTTCTTTACAGAAGTTGTGAAGATTTAGCTTAATCATCACATTCCGTATTGAAACAAAACTTAAAGATCTACATCTATCTTCACATTTGAGTAATAATTTATCAAATATAGTATTAGGCAACAAAAAACCTTGTATACGAAATGAAGTCAGCCAACAAACAGAGACAAAATATTGTTACAGGCAACTTTTATCGTTAAACTTATTTTTAACAAAAATAGCTTAAATTGTTTGTTGTAACTAACTAATGCCTACCATTATTGATAGTAGGTAACGATAATATGGTTGCAGTGGTCATATGTTTGATCAATGTAATCACTATGAGTTTCTGTAGAAAGCAACAACAAAATTGGTGTTGCGTATTATGGCCTATATGTGTGGCTTAGTGCTTGAAAGGCCAATATCAAAATATTCATTTTTGAGAAAATTTATATTAAAGTTTTTTTCCCCCTTTTTGTGCCAAGCCTTAGATAGAGCCGTAGAACGTGTTTTTTATTGACAGGACTCTTCTTGATTAAAATGAGAAATAGGCTGTCAAACGATTCTGTAAATGCTTATCCTGTAATAAAATCCTTTTTTCAATGAAATATTTTGCTTAAATAATTTTAATATATTGGTTTTATGTCAAAGCTGTTTTTTACTAGCGTTTAATGCATTGTTAAACGTATTTGATAAAACTCATGAATTGTTATTTGTTTATTGTGCAAATAAATTTAAATATAATTTGCACGGTTTTACATCAAGTGGAAATTCACGGGAAATTGTAAAATAAATCCCGCTTTCCCGCAAAATGAGAGAGTCCGGGAAAGTAAAATTCTACTGACCATATAGAATCATATCACCACACGGAAAGAAAAAACATGGTTACCATTATTATTGAATCATATTATGACAAAATATATTCGTAATATTACATCATAATATTTTTCCCTTAATCATATTATTATCCGGTTAATCATATTAAGTTAAAAAGTAATTATATTATTGTCATGTTACTCATTTTTGCATATATTTTTTTATTTTGTGGCACCTTACAATTCTTTTTAATGAAAATACAATTTCATTATTTTTTTCTAATTTTTTTTTAATTCTTATATTTTTATAATTGTTAAACCACTAACAAATAATTTTAAAGGCATATGTTAAACAAACGACACAACTGATGGTATGTTATGTTTTAAATGGTGCTAACAAGATATTTTGATTGAATCTTAAATATATTTTCATAAATGTATATAAAGTTATCATGTTATGGCTATTAAATATCATGATATGCTTGTGAGTAATATAATATGTTTTGAAAGTTCTCATTATTTAGTTGTTAGAAAATTTATAATTGCGATAAACATTGATATGTTTACAGTTACAATAATTAGTATTGTGGTAATTTTGTTGAACTATTTATGGATTTTAATCCAAATTTTTAATATTTATAATCAGGCTTAAGTTCATCAAATTTAATTTTCATTAAATTATTTTTATGAAGAAAGGAATTTTACAACATGAAAATTAATTAAAATTGTTTTCATTCATTCATTCTTGGCTGACCTGAGATTCGAACCCATTTGAACATTTTGCTTCCATATAAAAACTACGCCCGAAAATAGCTTTTAATGCCATACCTTTCTTATAAATGCTGGTATAGAGATGTAATTTGGTGACAGTTACCTTGACGGTAGCCTCTATTGCATAATTTTGTGTTGGTAGGTGGAAATATTTTACTAATATTGAAAACAAGTAATTTGTATATGAATCTTAGCCCTAGAGTACTAACCATATTTTACGTATGTTGTAACTAATGATCGTCGATTCGACGATGTCTTTTTTAACTGCCTATAACTTTGGCTTAAAACCAAATATACTTTTAAAAAAGAAAATCACACACAGCAAAAATAAATCATCTACTTACAGCATACAAAGTTTAAGATTGTTAGGCACACCCGTTTAAAAGTAAATTAATTAAAAGGGAGCGATGCTCGTCGAAACGTCGATCGTTAGTACTCTAGGGTTAAGCTCATAAACTTATTTTGCTCTGGTATGTCAATAATTACCCATGGTCCGCAATAAGGGTACAGTTGTGAAAATTTTTCTCTAAGTTCTGTGGTGTAGGGTTATTTATGGCCTGGCTTGACTGAATATTCCTTCTTACTTGTTTTTTCCTCTGCGTAATTATGGTTTGGTGATTTATTAATCGGAACTCGAATCTTGAGGCAAACAATTTCCTTAATTCTATTAACATTTTTAAGCAGTCGTTTACTTTAGTAATATTAACTTTAAAAATTTGCACTCCATTACTTAAAACAAACAAAGGTGTGTGCGTCTTACAGTTTTAATTTAATTATCGCCTAGAACCATTAATTAAATTTCTCTTGACACCTTTTTTTAACCGTCTCATCAATAAGTGCTGAAATGTTTTCCAGTGTAATTAATTATAAATTTCTAAAACAACATTTTAGCTTGACTCTTAATGCCACTGATGTTGTCGTTAACTTTTTTCCAATGTAATTTATTATATTCTATTATTGTGCGAAATAAGAAAGTTGCATATTTAAAAACAGTTTTCCCTTTTGTGCTGCCTTTTAAGAAATAAAAACGAAACGACTTTTATTGAAATCATGAAAAAAGAAATTAAGTAACCTGAAATAAATTTATTTAACTTTTTTTAAGGTAAATTGTTCTTGTTATTATATCTCTTTAATTTTTTGTAAGCAATTTTATTACTTAACAAACTTAGTCAGTCAGTCAGTCATTTGTTTTGCCATCCCGCCAGGTTACTTATTACACTTTAAACTTTTTTAATTTAGTTTTATGTTCTTTCGTTTGTTTTTTTATGAACGAGATTTCAAATATTACAGAACGTCTGTTTAGTACATTTTAAATTGTTGCACGAGTATTTTACAGAAAAGCAGATGGCTCTTTGTGTGTTTGGATTTTATTTATGTTTAAAAGCATTTTGTTGCTTATTATTGCCAGCCTGCCTGCCGATTGTCTTTCAAAGTAAAATAAAATTAACAAAAAAAAAAAAAACAAAGTAAGAAAAAAGCAATAAAAATTATATACATACTTTACAAACGAGGGTATAAGTACTGCACTTTAAAACAATAAAATTATAGCATTTGATAGGACTTTTTCTGCTGCTAATCTACAGTGGGGCAAAATCTAAAATTAGGAAACACATTTTGTTGTTTAAATGGAATTCGTTTCGATTATGGTAACAAATAAATTAAAGATTTTTTTATTTACAGTGCGAAACAGAGAACTGCAAAAATCACTATTTTTGTTGATTTAATCATACGCTCAAATTTACATAAAGTCCCAATTCACCCGTTGCAAGTCTTATTGATCAGCTTGCTACTTTATAACGAGAGTGAAGAGAGGAAAATAAATGTTTCTCTCTCACTCTCTCTCGCCTATAAGGTAGCAAGCTGATCAATAAGACTTGCAACGTGTGAATTGGCACTAACTCCATGCCTGCAAAACAAAGTTCAACGTTGGTAACTTTAACATCGTTTTGTACACATTTGATTTGTACATGCGTGAGTTTTTTATTGAAAGTGTTTTGTTTGCATTTTTTGTTGCGCACGCAATATAACACAATTGTGTAAAGTCAAAAGGCACACATTCTTATATTTTTGCATTCAAGAAGTCGATGAGACGCTTTGTTAACATTAACAATACATTGTACATACTGAACTCGCTTACGCACTTTTATTTTGCGAGCGTAAAATATTATTGTTTACTGAGAAACACTCTCATTCAGCGGGAAATATCGCAAATATCGCAAGGCCTGTTTTGAGGCCTCTAAACAGAAATAATATACCTATTTATAGTTGTGCAAGGCGAATTTATTTCAGGTGGTCTTAAAAGCCCTGCTGATAACTTTTTTTTTTAGCTTTATCATTGTTGGATGTCAAAATTTTGTTTATTATCTTTGTTTCTGTTTTGTTTTATTTCTGTTTTCTTTAGAAAAGATCAGTAATTAGGCCTCGCAACCGCACATTTCACCCTCTGGGAATGTAAGAGATAAAAGTAATCTCACTAACACAATCATAATTGACACCATTGGTTCAGTTTCATTTAAATTTTTTTTCTTGTACTACATAGCAACTGCTGAATTGCTTGATTTCTGGTTTTTTTGTTTGTATTTTTTTTTTCTTTTCCAAAACAATCAATGTCGGACCAATCACACAAACATCTTAATTGACAAACGAAGCTAATCGATGGTATTAATAACAATGCACGATGTGCATTATTTGAATGACTGCAAACCAGCAGCGAATGTTTGCGGTTGCGCAAGTTTGATTGTATGACCGCAAGCGAGTGTATTTGTTAATGTTCATTTACTGAGCTACCTAAATAAGAGCGACAAGCGTCTGCTTTATGTCAAAACTTTTCATTTTCAAACAGTTTATACGAAACAAACTTTTAGAACGCGAATTTAACACCACCCGGCTGGAAAATCTTATTCGATAGATCACGTGGTCGTTTTATTTTATTGAAAATGTTTTGGCAATAGAATTTGCATGTATAAAAAAAAAACGCTTGCCGCTCTTGTTTAGGTAGCTCTGTTAATGCTATTTTTTTGCAATCGCACAAAGCCGTTCTCTGGTGTGAAAATACTTAACAAAATATTTGACGGCAGAAACTTTAATGTCAGAAAATTAAAGGCGTATGCAAATGGGCGAATACATGTAAATTATATGTGTCAAACCATATTGAACTTAAGAAAACTTTTTGTGAAGCTTTATGAATCTCTCATTTGCTTAGATAAGGCGCGAAACAGATCGCACTTTTCGTACGGAATCAAATGATTCTTGATTTTGTTTTTGTGTTTTTAAATGCATTTGAGAGGATTTTTGTTAATTTTTGACAGAAGCTCAAATAAGCTTATGCATATTATAGTTGGGCCTTAAGCTTTATACGTGAAAAATAAAAGAAAAGTATTAAAATTTTCTTTTAAGAAAATTCCTGCAATATTTGCATGTAATCATCGAAAAATAATTGGATCGACAAATTCCCTTTTATAATATTTTTTTTTTAAATAAGGCGGAATTACACAGTTCTTTATTTTGACAAAATTAAATTAAATTGATGTGGCCTCCATGTGGCACTATGGGATTTCTGCTGCAAAAAAGGCATTTTTTGACTATTACTTTTAAAAAATCTAATGATGCTATTTAATAGAGAAGAGTCTGGCAAACCAAAAACTGCATTTCTTTAAAGATATATGTATATATATTCTTACAAAAGATCGGTTGAAATCAGGTTAATGTTGTGAAAGGGAAATATATGGTAATTTTGCTCAAATTCAGAGATTTATATATCGAAGATGTTTCGAGCGGAAAAATCTGAGTGTCGACTTTATTTAAGTCCAAAGCTTTGTTTTTCATTTAAAGGAAAAGAAAAAGTTATTGCATACATAGTTTGGGAGATATGAGTGCATCAAAATTGTCCTTAAAAATTCAGCATTGGCTGCTTTCGTTGGAGAAAAAGTCAGTTAGCTCGGTTTACCTCCGTGCTCTCAGTATAACGAAATGAAATAGTCAAAAAAATTCACCAACTTTTGTCAATCTTTTAAAAAAATCCAAATTTAGTTAAAAAAAGTCACGAATATTGCACCCTAGTATTTGTAATAAAAAAGTTTTGCATACCTTAAGGCTTAACGGCTTAAAGAAATTTGAGTTATTAATTATAACAACAATTTCTTAATAAATTGTTGACAGCTTTTTTTTAAAAGTGAATAAGATTAAAAAAAAAAAATAAACAAAATCATATGTTTTAATAAAAGAAAATGTATAGAACAAAACCGCTTAAATTGAAAGCAAAATTTGCAACCAGTAAATAGTTAACGTTAATAAATAAATAAATAATAATAAATATTGTAATAAAATTTACAATATAATTCTAAAAATGATTTTATTTTCTCTGTCATATAGTAAATTGTGCCCGGAACTTATTGATTGTGGTAGCAATGTCAATTTGTTAACAAATTTTATAAAACAGGAAACTTCGGTGCTTACTATTGATGAAATTGAAATAGTGAAAAAGGCAGTTCAAAAGAGGGTTTTGGTCATTTTTTAAATCGTTGGGGAGAAGCGCGACTTGGTTAGAAAGTAAATACATCTTTAAAAAATAAATTAATTAAAAATAATTCATTTTGCATATTATGAAATTTTTTTTTCATCGTTTTTCATCGTTTGCTTGAGTCGTCCGATCCATATATTAGTAGCTTAAGACGTCAACCTCATAAGAATATTTTCGAATTGGATGATGTAGTTAAAAATATGATAGTTGATAAATAATATGCATTTCTTTAGTAAAATATTACCGGTATTTTCAATGAGAATTATATTTATACGAAATTTTTTCATTCATGTTACATAAAAGACGACGCATTTCAACCAAAATTGTTAGTATTTTCTATTATCAATTAATACGCGTGTGCCAAATTTAATCAAATTCTATTGATAATTGAGCCCTATACATTGAAAAGAAAATAACGTGGAATAAAGGGGGTCCATGGGAGGTACCCTAGGAGGCGACGGATTTCAACGAAACTTTGTAGTGCTCTTTTTTAGATCAACTTATGGACATCTGCTAAATTCTATCAAATTCCAAAAAAATGGGGGTCCAAGGGAGGTACCCCTAGGAGTCGACGGATTTCAACCAAAATTTGTAGTGCTCTTTCTTGGATCAACTTATAGACGTGTGTCAAATTCTATGAAGAATTGCGACCTATACATTGAGGACAAAAATTCGTGGAAAAATAGCGTTCCAAGGGAGGTACCCCAAGGAGTCGACAGATTTTAAAACTTTTTTGTATTTTTCTTTTCTACTTAAATTTAAACATGCGTGCAAAATTTCATCACTCCTTCTATTTTATGCAGTTAGATGTATGAAGAAATACCACTGTGTTTGGTTTAAAAGACGGCGTTACATTCCATACAGACCGTGAAATAATTTAATTACTGTACTTTGTTGTCAGTAGTGGAGCAAAATATTGTGTGATTCAACACTATAATGCCCCTTAAGAGTTTTGCACTACAGAAACAAACTAAATGTCCTATCAAGAATATTTTGCCACATTTAGTGCAAATAGCTATAAATGATTGTGAAAAAAAACTTGGTTGTGATGACAACTTTGATTTACACTTATTGCATAAATTATGACTTTATCCCACATTTTTATAATTAATAATAACATTTACTTAAAAAAAACGTTTTCTGCTTAATTACCACCTGATTATAATTTTTGATAACCTGTTTTAGTCAGTTTTGGCCATACTTTAATTACTACATAGGATATGAGGAGTAATATATTGCTACAAAATCGCATTTTTAATCAAAATTCGGGGGTAACATTTTAACCTTCGCCAAATTTTTCAGGTCCTGATAAACATGCTGGCTAAAGGAAATCTTTCTACACCCTTCGTTTTTTTTTAAATTAAATTTTTTTTATTTTTTTTTACCAATGAATTGTGACTTTTTTAAGCGATCGGTGAAAATCGTCGGACTTTTGTTTGTTATTTGAAAGAATACACCCACATTCAGTGATGCCAACAGTAGGGGATTTCCTCTTTTCTTAAAAAAAGTCACAAAAATTGCAGTGCAGGTTTGTGATAAAATCTGCTGCATACATCCAGGCTTGAACATTTTTTTGCACTTATCAATTATAATTCTCCACAAATTTATTTTTACCGGCAAAACTGTTGATTATAAAGAAAAACGTTATATGAACGGATTAAAGAAATTGTAATTCTAAATTTTTGTGAGTTTGTTTTAGCAAAATCGGACAAGTGGTTCTCGAGTTATGTTAAACAAAAAAACATCAAGATAAGGAAAACATTTAAAATGTCATAAAAAAAACTGACACATACGAACGCCAAACCCTTTGAGGGTTTTACTATACTGACCTAGTACCATCACCCTGACTTGGAATTTCTCACCCCCCAGACAATAATCCCGAAAATGTTCCATAGTGTAATTAAACATTTTTTTAAGGAAACTATAATTTAATATTAATTTATGAATATAGTTATGTTTGTATATTGTTTTTTTATGTTCCCAATTAAAAATTTTTTTTTAACTTGGACAAATTTAAGTTTTCATATATCCAATGAAAATTTTTAACGTAATTACGAAATGATTTTAACGAAAATACTTCATTATAACTATGAAATTCCATTTAGACAATGAACATTTTCATTTACCCAAGGAAAGTTTTTTTATGAAAATGATTCATTAAATATATGAAGCATTTTTCTTTCAGTGTACAACTGTGCCGTAGACAGGAAAACAAAATTTCGGTTGGTTTTCTAGAAAAAATGCATGTTCTATGCAAAACTCAAGTTTTAGCTAAAATATTAATAAGACCATAAAATTCGAATGACAGCTATATTACACGCAGAGAAAAAATATGGTTAGGCATGGTTACGCCAACTACACTATGTTAATTGTAGCACTATATTGTTGTCGTAAACAATTTCATAAATTGTTATTTTTATTTCATATCAGCAATATTATAGTTACTGTAAACATACCCAGTAAAAAACGTGCTCCAAAAGGAGCAGGTTTTTTGTATGAATTCATACCTTAAATCGCTTCAAACTTGCTGATGGGATGCCTGATTTTTGTATGAAGTGTTCCCGGTTTGGAGGACTATTTTCTGCTGACAATAAGCGCTTCTTTTAACATGCAAACAAAGCGCTCCTAGAGTGCTTTTTTAAGGGCTAACTATATTAACATATTCAGTAATGTTTTGCTTTCACTTGTTTAAATGCCTTTTTTCAATCATTTTCGTAAACCATAATATATTTTTTTTTTTCGCTTAAAAACCCTCTTCGTTGTCAGCACTAAAAATAGCAGCTTTTTTGTATGTTTTATTCGTTATCATTTACTGCTTTATAAGAGCTCTCTAATTGAAGCGTATGCGCTTTTTCTCTGTAGTGCTTCAAAAAACCCAAATTTTTTTTACTGGGTATCAATGTCTATCGCAATTATAAATTTAAATATTGTTGACTTAAAAATAATAATTTTTCTAACAACTAAATAATGATAACTTTCAAAACAAATTGCATATAGAAGGTTATTTTTCAAAAAGTTCTATCTCCAATTTTTCAAAAATGTGTTTTTTATAGAAACGAGTTCACTTACTGAAGGGTCATCTGTAATTTAAATTTTAAAAAATAATTTTTCCCAAAACGTGTGTTTTCATAAATATTTTATTGTGCTATCTAACACACACGTTTATTTTTTCTTGTAAAATAGTGCTATCTACATAAAAATATTACTTCATATAATAAAATGATAAAAATTGTTATTACAAAGTAGACATATTATTGTGTCTAGATTTCATACACTAATATAATTTAAAAATTCTTTGTAGAAATTTTGCAAAACAAACTGCAAAAAATTGTTTTATGAGTTGTTGTAAACAATACAAATTTTAATTTATGCAATAAAATCTTTGTTAGCTAATATTATTAAATGAAATTTTACGAGTAAATTAATTTTTTAAAGCCTAATACAAACCAGCTCAAAATTTTATTAAACTTAAAACGAATTCCACAATTCTCATAAAACAGCCGAAAATTCCCAAAAATTAGTGTTTTTTAGAAATATAATGGCTACCAAGCACGGGTCTGAGTATTCATATTGCACAATTATTATAATCACATCGGGTCATAAAAACTCGAACGAATCGCCCAAAATTGGACCGTCCGAATGGACCAGCTCAGACGAAGTCAAGATCAACATTAACATGATATTATACAAATAAAAATTTTAAGCGAATTTTTTGTATATGTATAATATCTTTAGTAGTTCTAAAATCTTTGGATGAAGTTTCCTGACCATCTGGCCTAAGCAACCAGTGAAATGCGCATAGGAATAGCTTATCACATCATCAATAAATTTCAGTGTTTTTATCAAATAAAAAATCTTGTTGATAATTTAGAAAAAAATATTTCAAACAAATTATGATAAATTTGAGTCTTATATTCCTTAACAACTAGACCAATTATTAATTATGAAGAAGTCGGCATGCGCTATTCACTAAAAATTTATTTTTAGCATCCAGCTCAAATTAAGAATAAAGGATCGTTTTTAGTTTTTGTTATACCCGAGATGTCCTACTATGGGAACCTATAGCATCTCTTCTGCTAAGGCTATAGACCTCAAATCCAAGACTTAAACTCGACTACAACTTTTTAATTGTCAACTCAAACTGCATTCCAATCGTACCAACCGTTTATAAAATATAGAACTATTTATATTTTTTCCAAATTTCCCACACTGTGTAGCGATCATATAAATAGAACGAAACCTTTACAATCTAGTCCACGTCCTTTTCAACTAAGCAAACGGATGCATTTCCAAAGCATAGAAGTCTGCTATTTCGAAAGAATATCATTATTTTTATGATAAGTTAAAATATGCGGATAACGTTTAATTATTTATTGCTTTTCAATAAACGTTAGTGTAGAATTGTAACTTAATTTCGAGTTCTGTTAACATGATTACGCGTTTCTTTAAATCGTACTAATTATTTAAATGAATTTCGTGTAACTGCTATCTGCTTATTTCAGTGTTCAAATCGATAAAATTTTAATTTGTAAATAGTGCTATCAGACATATGAGCGCGAATATCTGGATTTAGAAAAAAATTAGCATATGTATGATTAGGTTAGGTTCCATTGGCAGCCGTGATCAAGCACAGCTCACGTGGGTCCATTAATTAGTTCCCGTTGTTTTACCATGTCACACCGTCTCCCATGGGTCCTATGTTGTCTGGCTGCTAGTGCTCCCACGCAGCCATCCGGTCGATTCAGTAAAGGAGTGGATCCTGTTTACATCAACATCAGAGAGACAAGTTTTGTCCCCAAGGGCTCTTCGACCAAACATTTTGAGTCTTAGATCTCCGAATGCCGGGCAATTACAGAGAAGATGTTCCGTTGACTCTTCCTCCTCCTCCTCGCCGCAACTTCTACATAAGTCATTGTAAGGGAGCCCCAGCCTCTGGGCGTGCCTCCCAATGGGCCAATGGCCGGTTATAACTGCAATCAGGTTTCTAAGATGCTGTCTGGACAGCTGTAATGCCCGCCGTGTCCTTTTTTCATCTATTATGGGCCAGATTTTCCTGGTTTCCCCACAGGTAGTTTCAACGAGCCACCTCTGACTGGCGATGATATGAAACTTGTGCGCAATGAGTTGCTTACTCCTTGGGAGTGAAACACCTACATTATATGTCGAGCCGTCTCGATTCAAGGTGGTACCTGCATACGCCAACGAATCCGCCATGCAGTTCCCCGGTATGTCCCTGTGTCCGGGGACCCAATTAAGGGTGACCAGTGAATGTCTCGCTATCTCCTCCAGAGACATCCGGCATTCTCGGACAATTCTCGATGTGATGAACACATTCTCCAGGGATCTTATGGCCGCCTTGCTATCGGTAATAATGTGAATATCCCTTCCAGATATATCACCGTACCGGATGCGTCTCGCGGCTGTGTAGATGGCCATTATCTCGGCCTGGATGACACTGCAGTGGTCCGGCAGCCTTATAGGAATGCTCCAGTTTAGCTGCTCGGAGTATATGCCAGAACCGACACCACACAGTGTTTAAGACCCGTCCGTGAAAATTTGAATCGCGTTCGCGGGAATTTGTAGGTCATCATAGTGAACCACATTATCCAAAATGCTTACCGTGAAGCCAGGATCAAAGATTGGCTCGGGTGTGACATAATCAACATCCATGTTCCAATTAATTTCGTTCAGAATATTAGCATGTCCGATATTGTAATCCCTCCATGCTCCGGTAGCCCTTAGTCTTACCGCCGCGTTCGCAGCTAAACTTTTCGCCAAAATGTCTGGTGGTAACCAGTTTAAAATCGTAAACAGTGCCTTAGAGGGGGTTGTTCTAATGGCACCTGTTACCGCTATCGCCACCATTCTCATTGTACGTTCAAACCTAATTTGATGACTCTTCACCTCGAGTGCCGGCCACCAAACAGCTGCCCCGTAGAATAGAATGGGTTTAATGACACATTCGTACATCTATACATTTCTCGGTTTAATTCCCCAGTTTAGGCCAATGGCCCCTTTGCAGCAATACAATGCAGTTGCCGCCTTATTAGTCCTGGAAATGGTGTTCATATATGTATGATTAAGACGTTGTTTTTTAATAATATTGTAAATCGAAAAAATCAGTTTTTCGCTCTCCTGTAAAATTGTGATTACGCTGATAGCACTACTTGAAATATAACCCTCGATATAGAAGTCCCAAATATTTCATGATATTTAATAGCAATTAAATGATAACTTTGTAGCGTGCTTGACAAGTAGTCGTTATCAAACCTTCTGTATGTAACACGAGCTTCACACTTTGTGTAGCAACAATATCCACAAACACCAAACTCTTCATTGAGAATTGCAACGGTGCATATTCTCACTGATTTAATAAAAATAAAATGTGTAGAATAAGCAAAATTTTATCAGTAAAATAAGTTGTTAGTATTTAAGATATAATAACTAAAAATAATCATAATTGAAAAGACACAGCGGACAGTTGCATAAGCGGCTGTCCCGCAAATAAATAAAGAAAATTATAAAGTTAAAATATAAAAAGTGTTTTTCTTAAAATAATAAGGAAGATAATTGGAAGAATTTCAACAATTTATAAATCTTAAAGTTTTTGTAACAATGAAGAACATTTTTATACTATAACTTTCTATACGTGTCCTCCTAATATGTTAAAGATATAAACAAAATATCTTAACTCTTGTAAAATTTTGTTATTACCATTTTAATGACAATAAACCAACGAAGTTCGCCGATCCGACAAAGAAAGTACGTGTAGGGCTAGCGATGATTCTAATCATGGGTTAATACCGACCATTTTCTTAATACATTTATGAAAAGACAAAGAAAATTTCTACATAAAACATTATAATATAACATCCTTTTTTCTGTGTTTTTTCCAAATGCATTGGTGCTTGGATGCATTTATTCGTTTAATCCGAGAATAGACAAAAAACTAAATTAACAAGCATTTTTTTTTTTATTTTGTAACTTGTTATATAAGCTTGGGCGGCATGAAATAACCCCCCAAAAAAATAATGAAAAAACCCCCCAAAGCGTGGGGCCTTATTTCATATGCAATAAAGCCCAAATTTTGAAAATGAAATTAGCCCCCAACGAAATGAAATAACACCCCAAACATAAATCAACTAATTCCCAAATTTGTGGGTGCTTATTTCATATGAAATAAAACCCAAATTACTGAAATGAAATAAGAGCCCAATATATGTAAAACAATTAATTATAGAGTTTTGCTTTAAAGAATCACGCGATAGATATCATGGTATGATATACCAAACACAAGCTTCGCCAACTAAGGCTTTTCTGCATAGACGGCCTTCGGCCGGGCGAGATTTTCTCCTCTATAGTATAAAAATACCGACTCGACCCGGCTACGTAGAGAGATTTAGTCAGCGAAGCCCGTGTTTGGTATACCATATATAAGAAAAAAAATGGCGCCTGGTCGAAGGCCGGCTATGCAGGGCAGCTTTATTTATTGAATCCGGTGTTCTGTATACAAAAGTGGATCAATCCTTGCTCCAAAAACAAGTTCATTATAAAAAAAATATTGGGATTTTATTTCATAATGATTTTTTGGGGATAATTTCATATGAAATAATACCCCAATTAAAAAAATGATATAACACCCCAAACAAAATGCAATAACCCCCCAAAAATCGTTTTTGTTGTTCTCTGTACAAACTCTTGGGGGTTATATTTTGGGGGTTATTTCATGCCGCCATAAGCTTGATATATTTAAATAAATTAAAATGCTTTAATTTTCTGCTTTAAACACTAATTTGTTTCATAAGTATTATATTATTTTTGGGTAAACATATTTCGCCCCATTTTTTCCTTCTACCCCACAGTTTATTGTGTTGGTATTTTATGGTTATTATTATTATTTTGGGCATAAAAACGAAAAATCTCTGCCAATTTGGATTTAAATTGTTCAGAATCTTGCAAAATCATAAAGAAAACAGGACATTAAAAAGTCAGGTGCTGTCATTATTTTTCAATACATAAAAAACAGACACAAAATTTAATACTTATAAAATTCTAAACGCTGAAACAGAAAATAAACAATTTGACAAATTGATGGGGCAAATCTTTAAAGGACGCTTAAGAAAAATGCGATTATTAAGAGCAAAATATGTCCATTAGAAAAATTACTTTTTATGTTAAGAAAATACTTAAGAAAAAGTTAGTTAAAAAAAACAATTAAAAAGAAAGTTTCGTATATTTAAATTGATAAAAGCCAGTAAAAATTTTAACTATTTTATTTTACACTCTAGCTCTTAAGTTGTTTCGTGTAACTTAACTTAACGAATGCAATTTTATCAATACACCTTTTAATACAGTTTATGTGTGTGTCTGTGTGTTAACCGCTTTTTGGTTTTCATTTTGAGCTGCTTCTTTTAACGTGAATTTTAATTAAATTTATTTTTAATGAAACACTCGTGTGCATGCTTTCAATCATTAACAACATCTTAAGGTAATGGAAAAACACTTATATGAGTCCATAATGTAAACACACAGACACACATACAGTAGCACAACAACAATGAGAACAGCAGCAAAAGCAACTTGCAATATTAACATGAAGATGCAAACACTCAAATATATTCACACACATACACATAAACTGTTGATGCATGCAACAGTAAGTGTTCAAAATTCACTTGAGTAAAGATGCTGGCAAATGTAATTTAATTATTAACAAGCATAAAACAAGCACAAATATGTTAAAATATATATAAACGCACATATACACTCACTTGCACGAATGCATTCATCTCTTTAAATATGTTTGTGTGTTTGCATACATGTGTTATAAACAAATACATTTAAATGTATGAAGTACTTGTATATTTATAAACAATTTATTGCATAACGGCAAAATAAAACCAAAGCAGCAACATTAAAAAGGACTATTTTCAACAGAAGAAGTTGAAGCACTTTGTATGCATGTCTGCAAATAGAAAAGGGAAAGATCGACAGTAAATAATAAAATTCAATCTTTTACAAAGATTAATGAATTTAAATAGAAGACGAAAATGAAATTGAAATGACAAACACACAGTAACACGAACTCAGTCTCAAAACAAATATTCTAATTCCATTCACATCTAAAATGTCATCATTTTACATCGAATTTTTGTGATTGGGTGGGGTGGTGGCATTTAAAAGTAGAAATGAATCACAAAAATTATTAAGAACGCAGAAGCGAAGATTTTTTTATTTATTTTTTTTAAATTGCAATTAAAAACGCCGATTACGTCTTGTAGTGGTCCGGACGAAATGCCAATACATTTCGTGCAGTGTGGACTGTATATAGGCGTGGATTTAGGCTGCAGCTCCAGAATACCTACCAAGGATCCAAACACCTTGCTGATATTCCCCGAGAGAACGCCGATTGCGTTTCTGGGTTTATGGAGTGTATTGAGGGCTTCCGGATTTAGCGCTTAAATATCACCGAAGCATCTAAACAACTTGATGATATTAATAAGGCTAGAAAAAAAGACACAGATATTCAAAAGACACAGAAAACACTTTTAACCATATAGAAACACTTTCCTCTTGTTTATTTTTCCAAAACTTTATAAAATTCTATTTATTTAATGGCAAAATATTACATTTCCAAACAATTTAAATAGGTACAAGTTTATTCATTACAAACGTTTGAGTTCGAGACAATTTAAAACGTAGAAATTGCAATTCAATATATAACCGAAAAATATGTTGGTAAAACAACGATTCGACCAATAAATTTTACAAGTTTAAAGCCTTAACTTAACGAATAATACATAAAAAAGTAAAATCCCATTTAAAACGTAACTAGATGACCCGTGCGAATATTTCGCACCGTATTTTTTATCAATGAAAATATTAATTTTTTAATTTCTAATTATTTTTCGTCATTAGTGTTAGAAATAAGCTTTAAAATGAGATATCATTCATTAAATTTGATGCGGTGGTATGGGAGATATTTGCAACCGACAAAAAAAAGTACTTTAGAAATAATATATATGATCCTTAATGACGGTGGCGCCTCAAGTTGTCAACTACTTTCACATACAATAGACATCAGGGATGGGGAAACTGCTGCCCTCAGTTTAGACGTAAACAGCAATCATTCTAAGAAAAAAATCGGAAGTCAGGATTGTTTCATAAATCAGTAATAAAACTTTAAGGCTGAACTTACACCAGCAAAAGGCAAAATAGTTTTTTTGACTAATGCGACAACAGAAAATTTGTTCTTATGAGACAACCCACAAAACTGTATTTTCGACTTACTGCGACAAAACCTTGGAAAGTACATACAACATAACCACACAGAGTAAGACAACCACACTGAAACAAATAATTGCGAGTGTTTTTTTTTTTTCAAAGTGTGTGTGTAAGCATTAAACAAGTGTCTTTGACTTGGAAAGCAAAAACGTTTTGTTAGTGTGGGTTAAACCCAGTGATGTTATACATTTTTTAAAAGCCCTGACGTAGCCCGAACAAATCCATATTTTTCCCTATGCGTCAAAAAAATGTCTACAAAAATCTCTACAATTTTTAAATGATATAATATAAATTTGTTTCACTGTTAAAAAAATTTAACCATTGAGAGGTACTAGGGCTTCCAATCGGGAAATCCCGATACCGGAAATCCCGGGATTTTCGGGATTTCTGATTTTTAATCCCGGGATTTTCGGGATCCCGATTTTTTTATATCAAATAAACAAAACATACCAAAACAAAAAACTATGCTACCTTTCATTTGAGAAAAAAATAATTACAATGTGTACAATTTATTAATAACAAAAATTTTTGTTTTATATATATCGATTAAATAAGTTGAAAGGATTTTTATTAAATTTTCCATTTTTTTTTTTTTTTGTTGAAATGTTGTATTTTAAAATTGTCCAAATGTTTTCCTGTACACACTTTTTTAACATATCAAATATTGATAAAAAACAATAAGATTTTCATGTTTTTTTGTTACGTTTTTATTACATTATCTTTATGAATTGTAATCAATTATTACTTTAAGTTTGTTTTATTATATTTTTTACAAATAAATAATACCTAAGTTAATGTTCATGAAATATGAGTATTTACTGGAAAATTAAGTTTTTTTCATACAGTTTAAAAAGTATTTATATTTGGTATAAAACAAATAAATGCCGAAAAATCCCGAACATTTTTCAAAAATCCCGTGAATCCCGGGATTCAAAATATCCCTAAAATCCCGAAATATTTTCTTTAATCCCAATCCCGGGATTCAATCCCGATTGGAAGCCCTAAGAGGTACACATTTCAGCAGCAAGTTAAGACTGTTGACGGCTTTTACGAAAATGTTCGTTCAAATTAATATGCATACTCTTCGTATTTTTTTTGGTCAGCATAATCGACAAAATGGGTCAACAATCGGGAAAATTGTACGCAAATTTCAGTTAACCGGCAAACGAGTGATTGTTAAAATGCCGCTGCATCCACAAAGATTGACTGTTTGATGTGGCTTATGGGCTGGCGGCACACATAGGTTGAAGAGTGTCCGAATTTAATTTTTTCATGTTCGCTGATTTGAATAATTTTTTGGTATTTTGTTGTCAGATATCTGAATAATATGGTTCCGTAATATTAGGCTGATATATTTATTATTTGTTGGGAAAGACACGCTCAAATTTCATACATATTCGCTTGTTTTAAATGGCATGCTAATTTACTGTACTTTTGGTACAATCCCAGTTTAACTTTGTTGTATATTTTCGTAAATGACAATTGTCATAGATGAGATTTGCATTAAAAAAGTTTTCCATTTTCAGTGGACTGCATATGTTTAGGGCTGTGGAGCGCTGTTTAACGAAAGAATTTAAACTACAGCTTCAAGTCTCAGTTAAAAGCTTTATTCAGCTGCTCCTACCTGCTCCTTTCCAAAAAAAAAAAAACAGTAAAAAATATAAAATGATAAAGTAACAAAACATAAATTTTCGTTCATGCTTGTATTTGTTGCCAGAATTCTTTACTGTTTAAAATTATTACATAATGTAATAAACATACTGGTCAATAGTGTTAATTGTTACATATTTCAGTGTTAAAAAAAGCATAAGCTTTAATTGAATTTGAATTGTTGTTTACTGATACTGTTTGATAACAACAATAGAAGTTCAAGCAGTATTGTATGCGATAGACTATAAGGTGCTGTGTTATTATTCATTTATTATGTTGTTGCATGCAATAACAACTACACATTAATGGCCATTTTCTCATTAGGCGATTATCTTTTTTCCCAACGAAAAACTGCACATAAAAGAAATTTGGTTTTCTCAATGTCTCATTTGCTTCGTTTTAATCGCAAAGCTAACCGGCACTCATCTGCCAATTATTTATTTTCCTTTTATTTTCCGTACAGATAAATTCAATCAGCTGACTCCCATCTTTTACATGTATTTTGAGTGGCGTTGCCAGCTGAAAGCTTTGCTTTTTGTCGGTATATTGAGAAACCCAAAATCGTTAACGGACAGTTTATCGGTCCAATAAATTTATGTTGACATTAAGTAACAGACAGTTTGTCGATACATTGAGAAAATGGCCATAAGTTTTGCTCTCTTTATTGCACTTAATCTTTTCCGTTAGAGCTTAATAAGTAAAACATTAAGCACCAACAATAATATACAGTTTCTGATTTAAATTTCTGCATTTGGGTATAAATTTGTAATATTATTGATATGCTAATTTACATTACATTAGCAAGTGCAGTGATAAGAGGTGTGTTATTAAGTGATATCAAGAGTTGATTTTATTATTATTTAACTATTTCTTATTTAAATACTGTTACTTAAACATTGGGTTTTTTACCTTTTTTAATACTTTTTTAATTATTATTATTTGGGGTTTAACAAACGATTTAAAATATCACGGTTAGATCACGGCTAGATTGTACAATGGCTGATGTTATAATAATTGTGTATATACAAGAACAAGTTATAAAAGACAATGGAAGAAACCAAGGTGGTATAAAATATTATTTTGTAAAAAGTAGTAGTAACGTGTGACCCCGTTTGCATCCTTTTTCTTTCAAGGAAGCCTACAGGTCCAGCCTGTTAGGCTTAGTCCTATTTCTGGCTGATTCAGTGATATTGATGTTACTGTCGAAATCATTGCAAGTAGCAATGAAGAAATCACAGCTGAGGATGTGTAGCTTTTCAATGCAAGTTGTATGGGAAGTGGGCGGATATTTTTCAAATTTTACAGTGTTAAAAAATGGCATTTGCCAAAAAACAATGACTTTAGTCATAATTTAATTCTTACTTTGTATGGGAGGTGGGCGGAAAAGTAGCCTATGTGCCAAGTTTCATTGACCTTCGACAACTTCTTCTATTTTAAGCCTATGAACCTCAAACTATGTGCGGCGTCATCGAGCCGTACTTCATCAAAAACCAAGTCGGCCAAGCAGTTACCGTGAAAGGTGGCCGCTATCGCGAGATGATTATGGACTTCTTGTGGCCAGAAATCGAGGATATGAAAATGGACGAAATGTGGTTCCAACAGCCAACGAAGCAATGGTTGTTTTGCGCGAAAAATTTAATGGGAATTTACAGTCGGATCTTAAAGTATGATATATCAAAGTTTCTGCATTTTGCATCGCCTGAAAATTGTCAAATTGGCAACAGTACAGAAAAGAAGCAAAAGAGAGATTGACTAAACCACATTTCTTTAATCTGAAGTTCTTCGTTGGGAAAAAAGATTTAATAATAAATTTAACAAAACGTATGAGTGATACCCATTTTATTAAACTAATTTCTTATTAAGTATACGTTCAGTAGGTCATTATTTTTACTTATTGTTTTTAATAAATCTTTTTTTATTTTATTAGCAAAATACATATTTCACAATCTTGGTGTTTGAATTGCACAAAATCTTAAACTTTTTTTCCAGACCTTCTCACATTTTAACAGGCAATTATTTAAGTAAATAATGATAAAAGTTTGCAAATTATCACTCTACTAAATTATTAAATATACAATATTAAAAGCTACAACAAGAACAACTAGAACACAAGAATAAAGAAATTGAAACACACACCTACATACAAATGCATTAGTATGTATAAACAAAATTATCTACAATAACGGTACGTCTTAATTCTTGATTTTTTTCTGCTCATTCGAATTACCTTAATGAGAAGTTGTGTACGTTTTTAACCAAAGGATATCTTAAATCAATTTCGTTGTTATGAGTACAACAACAAAAATGTATGTGTAGGTACATTTATCTCACGATGAATGTATATGTGAATGTATATCAACTTGTGTATTGAGATACGAATAACTTAATGTAAAACGTTCTACAGCTCTATATTTAAGACAAAAACTAATTTTTTGAAAAGGATTTGCACCTTAAAAAATTATTAATTCTTTTGCCCTTTTATTTAAATCTGATGCTGAAAAAACAATGAGCACAAATTTGGCATAATAAATTTAGCTTAACAAATATTTTTTAACAAAATGTTTGAAAACAAAATCCTTTATGTTTTCACAAAACTCCAATTGTGTTTTTTTTTTTTTTTTGTTTTAAAAAGGGTAATTTTTATACCCACACCACAATAGTGGAGAGGGTATTATGCATTTGTGCTGATGTGTGTAACGCCTTAAAATATTGGTCCTAGACCCACTTTAAAGTATACCGATGGACTCAGAATCACTTTCTGAGTCAAACTAAGGATGTCCGTCCGGCTGGCTGGCTGTCCATGTATCGTTGTGCGCAAAGTACAGGTCGCAATTTTGGAGATAAGTAAATAAAATGTGGGTCATAGGTTCTTATTGAGACCAAGGTATAAAAAACAGACCAAATCGTAGGACCACGATAAATTAATTATGAAATTTAAAATATAGATAGGACCATATCTATATGGACATATAAGCTATACAGTTTTTCAAAAATAGGACCACATGGGGAGGGGAAATTTCTGCCTCTTACAAACGTTCAAACAAATGTTAATGAAGTTTATAAACATAATTAGTATTGTGGTTATTTTGTTGAACTATTTATGGTTTTTAATCCAAATTTTTAATATTTTTAATTAGGCTTAAGTTCATCAAATTTAATTTTCATTAAATTATTTTTATGAAGAAAGGAATTTTACAACATGAAAATTATTTAAAATTTACTGATAATTTTTCATTCTTGACTCAATCTGGGCTCGAACCCAGGCGTTTTTACGGACAGGTTACCCTGACATGTTTTGATTGCAACCACTCAATCTCCTCAGAGGGCTTGCCGTTTAACACTCGCAGACATCGACGACTGCTGACGTCATTCGTCAAACATCAATCCTTAAACCAAATTGTATTTAACCTTTGGTAGATCGAAATTTGCTTTGAATGATTATCTATTTTAATTTATTTTACATGTTCTTCCTTTACCTCTGTTTTTTCGTACTTTTGTCAAGAATTCTTCTTGAAGTTCAAAGTACATATTTTGTTTTTGTTTTTAATTTTTTTGTCTTTCTTTTTCTTGCTGACCTTGTCAGAACAACTTGAAGGACAAATGCAAACAAAGAGCTCGTGCCTTTGCTTTAACAATTATTAGTATTGTGGTTATTTTGTTGAAATTCAATATAAGTTGGATAACATATTTGAAAGCGTTCCTAAAGAGTGAATCTATTTATGATTATTCGCCAGCGTATGTATATTGATCACAAATGTCAATCCGACTAAATAAAAACATTCTTAAAAAAAACCCTTTTTAAAAAAACAAATATTTTTAAATCAATACAAACGTATTGCCAAACAGCAAAGAACTTATCACAATTTAAAAGAAATCTTCAGTTTTGTGCAATTTGTCATTTCACATTTAAACATTTTATGAATATTACGTGTACTCTTTGCTTTTTTTGATTACCATAAACGTTTTATAACCCTTTTTCGATTAGCTGGCTTTTAAATTTATTCACGACACTTTTGCTATATTGACATTTTTTATATGCATCTTTAACAAAACGGGCCATAAAGACGCACAATTTTGATAAGCGTAAAATTTTTATTTACGACTCAGTAAAAATGTATAAAGTCAATTTCAATGCGTCTAAATTGTCTGACTGACTCTGCAGGAAATATTTTCCCTTTGCCCTTGTTTTGGCCTTTATTTTAAACAAAAAGAATTGCATCAATAAACTGAAGTTGATGGTCATTTATGTTTCAGGGTAATGTTCTCAAAATACAGATTGTATAAATGTTTATTTATATGAGTATTGCTAAATTTAATTCACAAAATGGTTAAAATTTCTTTATGAAAATGAGATAACAAAAAGATGATGTTTTTTATGTCAAAAACTTGTTCGTACCTTTTTTGGTTGACAATATTATAGTACATTGTAAGTCAAAATAAAGTAAAAAAAAAAATATAAGAAAGAAAAGAAAGGACTTTTGAATTTTCGTTATAAAGATTTGATTTGTAACAAATCTACCCAGCAAGCATTATTTTAAATTAGTTTTTACTTTCTTTCTATTATCATTGAAAAGTGAATTCAGCATACATTAGTTAACTTTATCAATTCTATATTTTGCATTTTTATTTTATGGGTTAATTTTTGAAAGTTAACCCTTTAAAAAACTGATTAAAACAATTTTTTTTTATACCCTCCACCACAATTAATTGAGAAGAGGGTGTACTAAGTTTGTCATTCCGTGTGAAACTTTTTTATTATTCATCTCAGAGCCCATAAAGTATATATATATTCTGGCTCCTTGAGTAATTCTTAGTCGATTTAGCCATGTCCGTCTGTTGAAAACACGCTCACTTTCGAAAAACTCAAAAGAAATAAACAAACTTGGTGTCAAATTGCTTGTAGTTATCCTAAGCAGTTTGGGATTGAAATCCAGCAAAATCGATTCAGTAGGATAAGAGATATGAATCAAAATGTAGAACCACCACATAAAAAAAATTGATAACTTTTTTACAAAAACTAATATAAATGGTGGAATAATGCACAGAATGATATAAGATTTTGCAAAAATTCGTTTTATTCGACTGAAAACTATGCTGTAAAATTTCGTAAAGATCTGTCCATAATTTACCCTAGGCCCCATATAAGCCCTACTCCCGGAAACCAGTATAATACGCCTAAACCCCTAATAAACAATGCTATCATAACAAATTTTGTTACGTCACAGTTAAATAGGACTAGAAATGAGGCCTAAAACCGTAAAAAATAAGGCTATCGTTACAAAATTTGGTACATCACAGTTTTCTTAAACCAGAAATAAGACTATAAAATTTTGTGAAAAACGGTCCAAAATTTACCCTAAACCCCATATAAAGCCAATTCTGGTAAAATAATTAAATACGCCTAAAACCGTAGCAGATATAGATATTGCGGTAAGCTTTCTTCCAGCTTAGCTTCATGTGGCCAGAAAAAATGTTATGAAATTTTGTGATTTCACAGGCTTCTGAAATTCACTGTAAACGCTAAAACTAATTGCTGCGCTGTATTGAAATTTATGTTTTTTAGTACAAGAAATCATTCTGCAGAATGTTGTGATGATTGGTTCATAGCTTACTCCTGAAAATCATTAAAGTTCGGCTTAAACTGTTACGAATTGTGATATTTTACTCAAGCGAGCTAAAATTGTTAAAAAAAAGCATTAAACTTTCCGATTGTCGGTCAATAATTTAACATAGGTTTAAGCCGCAACCAATTTTAATGCAGATGTCTGTTTTTATAACGATAAATTAATAACAAATAGACATCATATATGTAGGTACTAGAGGTCTGCTTTGAATAATTCACTTGTTTGCCTTTATTCAAAGTGCACAACATTTACTCAAATATTTAACATTCAAAAATATAAGAAAAGAGTAAACCATATACAAAAATAAGAGAGAATGAATTGAATAAAATACTTGTTTACTGTAAATGAATTTGAGAGTCATTCATAAATAACAAAACAGTGGAATAACCCGCTAGAGAGACCAAGTTTACAAAAAAATATTCGAATAGTTTTTGAATTATTGAATGTCCATACATTTATTTGAATGCATTGACATAATATGTGTGTAAGCTTGTGGCTTCTTTTATTTGTAAGAGTTAAGCTTACACATACATACGTAATGTGTAGGTACATACATTTTACATTCAAATTATATTTGAATATTTCACTCATTTGACTTGAGTTGACTGAATTGAATGAGTTTTTATTCGTTTTGTCTTTGGTTATTCTTTCATTAGTTTCTTTATTATTGGGTGCTCGACACATTGTAGTTAAAAAACAAATGAGTGTGTTGAAATTGGTTTTTATTTATTCTTGCAGACCTCTAGTAGGTACCAGAGAACGGCTTTGTGCAAATGCAAAAAAATCGTATTAAATGAACAGCAACAAATACAATCACTTGCGGTCATACAATCAAACTTGCGCAACCGCGAACATTCGCTGCTGGATTGTCATTCAAATAATGCACATCGTGCTTTGTTATTTATACCATCGTTAGCTTCTTTTTTTTAATAAAGATGTTTGTGTCTTCGGTGCGACAATGATTGTTTTGGTAAAGAAAAAAAATACAAACAAGAAAGCCAGAAAATCCAGAAATCAAGCAATCATTACTCATGTATTCATTCAGCAGTTGCTATGTAGTACAAGAAAAAAAAATTTAAATGAAAGTAAACGCACATATGTAGGTACACAGAAAGAAAAACACTCGGGATAAATTAATCTTTTTATACTTACTTTAATCACGCATCGTACTTAAAACTTCAATTACGAATAACACTAAAACGTACTTAAATCAATCATAAATGGGATTACTTTAAAAAATCAATCCAGATATTTCTTGAAATAAGTATAAAATACTTAAATCAAGTACAAAAAATATTAAACTTTTCGTTGATAGCGCCACTCTGAGAGTAAAATTACAAAATGAGGGTTTTTATCTCATAAAACTTATTAGTCTCAGCTCTAAGCATTGCATTCTTGTATGCGTGCCTACGTGTGTGTTTTTCAAAATTTATTGTACAACTACATACAACAACACAACACAAGTTCGAACAAAACGATTTGCAAACACTTTTTCAAAAAATCGTTTTTTTCATTAACTTTTTTCAACAAAAACTTTTTTTTACCAATAAGGAGCTATTTTTAATTAAAATCGCTTTTAAAACAAACCTTATATTTTTCTCCAAAAACTATTTTTTATTGTTTTGATAAATAATTTATTTGTAAAGTAAAATTCACGTTTTTGCTTAGTAGTCGGGGGGGAAATTTCCTACAAAACATATGCACATGTTTTCGTTGGACTTACGGGTTTTGAGAAAATTTGTTGTATATAATTGTAACGTAAAGTTTGCGAAGCAACGTCACACAGTGGGAGATTTTGAAAAAAAAAATTTAAATAAAAAAAACGGTTAGTCTGATGGGAAAAAACATTACAGATGGCTATTAAGGACTTCTATTCAATGTTAAGTGTTGGACTTAGGGTCTATGGAACTATCAAGAAGTCCGCCATAGTTTCCCATATTAGGTCACCTTGGCAATTACGAAAATTTAAAACAATTAATTTGTGTTGATTGGAAATTTGATGAAATGTTTTACTAATTTGGGGGCGCTGATTTCAAATCTAATTTTCTTTTTTTTCCATCAACTCGCATTTTTAAGTTACAGGTACCAATCGTTTTTTTTTTTTGACTTTTTTCAAAAAATTAAAAGTTCAAAAAATCATAACTGTACCTTTCACTAAGCGATTTTCACAAAATATTTTTAGGATGTAATTTTTAGCTTTGAAAAACAATAAAATTTTTGGAAATCATCAAAAAAAAAAGAAATGGTTGAGTATATATACAACAATAAATTACAAAAAATCCAAAACGGGAAAAAGTTAATCTATTATTACTTTTACGTAAAGTCACATAACCTATGCACAAAATGAGACATTGATCATAAAAATCGATGAACGCGTTTCGCTTTTATTTACAATTAAAAGAAGGTACCTCATTTTTAAGTGAAGCCAAAAACGTCCATAAATAGAACAGCAGCAAAAACACATGAAAAAAAATATTATTTTTGTATGGAAATCGCAATTTTAATCCATTGAGTTTTCTCAGTGAATTGTGAATAAAGCATATTTGTTTCCAAATATGTTAAACTAAATGTTTTTAAAGCAGAATTGTGACTTTTGTCGCAGATTGTTTTTGTTATGAATTTTTAAAGAACAAAAATTTTATAATTTTGTTTTCAAAACTTCAACGATATCCCTGAAACTACTGGGTAAATTGAAAACCAATGTAAGTAAGGCTTAAAGATGGTATCGTTCACGAACTTTGATTTTTTTTAACTGAATATGGTGAACCGAATTTCCTTAAAAACAACATTCAGTTCATCATCAACAAAACCTTGTTCCCTTGTGTATTTCTTCATTTAGCCCGATGAATTGTTTATTCAATATCTTTATTCCCCGTACTATAAAACTGCATCAAAAAAACGCTTCGATTCGATTCTAAAAAGATTCTTAGTGGCTCAATATATAGGTATAAACATAAAGGTATGCGACCAACATTTCTAAGTGTCAGCTAACATCAGCTCAAACGCATAAAAAGCAGCAAGAATGTATTGGCGGTCAAGTCCGACCAAAAAATACCCAGAACGACAAATTTTCAAGAGTGTTCCCTTTTTAGAGTTCATAGGCAATCATGAACCCACCTAAAGTAAATTATGTTATGAAGTTTTGATTCATAAAAGAGTTATTTGTGCTAAAAATTATCTAGATATGTATAAAAATTTGTATGAGACTTTTTTATCCCAAGGTAATTTTCATTCGTTCATTGTTCCCATACAAAGTTGCTTTTACAAAAGCTTTTTCTTGAAAAATCTCAATGACATTTTGTTGAACAATTTTTTTTTTTTTTTTTTTGCATACACTGGATTCGATACAACAAACTATGACACTAAAACTTGTTAAATTAATCATAGAATTGCCTTAAATTTACATCCATATTTTAGCATAAATAATTGCCAATTTGTAACTTTTGCTTGCATTCGTATACCACTTTACACAAAATATGAAACTCAACTCATTTAGGTTAAATATTGAACGTATTTTTTTAAAATCTATTTAATTTAAAAATCATTAAACATAAAAAATTAAAAAAAAACATATGCGGCAATTTTTTTTTTTTTTTTTTTTTTTTTGACAAAGTTTCGACAAGCTGTTACTACTTGTTGGTAATTGGTAATACAACTATTGCATATAGTCAATTATGCATAAATGAAAAATTTATTAAAATTTTACATCTTCCCTCTTTTTCTACAGACCATCAACAACCAAAAGCGTTGAAAAGAAAAACTCAATAAATAAAATATTTATGAATTGTCATTGATATGAATTGGTGAATTTAAAAACAGCGATTGTATAGCGATAAAAAACTTCAAATATTTTTTTAATTATATAAACTATATACTACGGTAAAAATAAATATTGAAATTTATTTTTGTTTTTTATTATAAAAAAAAAAAAACAGACAGCAACTGCATTACGAGTATTTGTACATAAACTGTGTTTATGTAAAATCTCAATCAATAAAAAGATTTTCAGCAATTTCGTGCATCATTTTACAGCAGCATCATTATGAAAAAATTTTTGTCAGCACCTTTTTTTCTGTTGCCTTCAATGGTTGGATGAGTACACAAACAATTATGCATTCAGCATGAATATATCTCATATGTTTAACCCTAGGATTCTTGGTAACTCTTTTCCACTAAGTTCTCCTTTTGGTCTGACCAGACCACAATTAGAACAGCTAAAAAGCGCAATTAAATGAAAAGTAAATAAATATATTTTTTAATGAACTTATGCTCTTAACTTTAGATTATACGAATTTATTATATCGTTATACAATTCACCACAGGTGGTGAAAAGGGTTTATATAAGTTTGTCATTCGGTTTGTAATTTTTATAACATTGATGTTAGTCTATAAAGTGTATATATTCTGGGTCCTTATGAGGAGCGAAGTTTATTTAACGATGTCCGTCTGTCCGTCATTCCGTTGAAATGGATTTTCCGAAGACCCCATATATGGTGGGGCAAGGTTATTATACATTTATATCACATAGGGTCCGGAATTATTTGCCATGAAAATTCAATAAGATCGGTCCTCAAATGGCTGAGATATGAGTAAAAAAACACGACTGCCTCAAATTTTTTCCTTTAAAGGTCCTTTTAGACGTGAAATTATCATACCAACACTGTATTACCAAAACGATATAAACATACCATACAAACCAATTCAATTTTGGTTTCTACGGTCATACAGTGGCTATGGTAATACAGTGTTGGTAATGTGGTTTTTTTGTTGTTTTTTTATACCCTTCACTACAAGTGGTGGATGTTATTTGTAATGTGTTTAATTTTACGCATACACATACACATTAATGCATGTATATGATATCCCGCTCAAATAAAGAAACAAACTCATAGACGCAATATATTTTTATTTAACGCTTCTTCAGTAAAAGCGGTCGTAGCCGAGTTATTAAGTTCTCTCCTGAGAGTGATGACAATGTCAGTTCGAATCCCAAAAATAATTTTTTTTCATATTTTTTAATTAATTTTTTTATGTTCTAAAAAACGATTTAAGGATTAAAAACGAATTTCAAACATTTATAGCTATCTAAAGAACGTTATATCGATGGTTTTCTTCCGCAACCACGTAACTCGATTTTTTACGATTTTTTGTTTTAACCGGAAAAGTCATCAGTAAATAACGCCTTACAATTTTGCAATTTTTTTGTTTGCCGGAATATCGCAATTTTTCCTAACTTTTGGATTATAAAAGAATATAAAGCAAAAAGTTCCAAATATTTGGTAAAAAAAAAGTTTTTTGTCTCTCCCGAAAAGTAGTTGTTTTTGAGTTACGAGGTTGCGGAAGAAAACCATCGATATGTATATGTTATTTTTTTATTATTTATTAATAGATATTTAAATTGTATATATGTACATATTCATTAATTTACAATATTTGTTATCTATATTTGGCATAACATGAATGTTGTGAGCCAGATTGGCACAATACTGGGTATTTTAATTTTTAAATTCATTTAATATAAAAAGTTTAAAACATTTTTTTTTTTTTTTTTTTTTTTAATTTAAAACAAAATTATTCTTGTAAAAGGAAGACTAAATTTCGAATTCATTTAGTATTAGTTTACGATATTTTGAAGATTATTCTATGTATTTGTATAAGGAGCAAAAATTAGATCCATTCAGAAGGTTTAGCACCTCAATCATACTAAGTTGATATTTTCCAAATAATTTAAGCCTTAATTCTTTATAAATTGGACAAACACCAATAAAGTGGTAGGTATTCTCAGATTCATCTAAATTGCAGATAGTGCACGTGTCTATTGGGTTGTTACTATAGGATCTGGCATTTAATTGAAGTAATCCTCCTCTGGCTTTAATTAACAGACAAGTAATGCGGGATGAAAAATTTTCAGCAAGCAGAGGTGTAACATTGTGGTTCAGTTGGCAATAAAGGTCATGGTGTTGGGAATTTGTTGCGTTTAATACATTTTCTTCAAGTTCTTTTATTTCTAATAATTTTAGTATCGTTTCCGAATGGTTGCAATTAGTGAATTAGTATTATCAGGTGTATACTGAAGACGTTGGCAAAGACTGGACCACTCATTTGCCCAGTAAACGTTTTGTGCTATAATTGCCTCTGCTAAAATGCGTGGTAATCTATGTTGATCCATTTTTAGAACTTTATTTACGTAGGAGAAGTGCAGTTTTAAAGTTGAAAGAAATAACGAATTTAGACCGGTTTCTAAATATAACATATAATTAGGCGTTGTAGTTGGTAAATATAACATTTTTTTAATAAAAAAACGAAACAGCTTTTCTACTTCATCAAATTTTTCGTAGTTCCAAACTTGTGCAGCATAAAACATAATTGAACGAGAAGCAGCATGAAATATTTTCAGTTTATTAGTTTTTGAAATTTGTGGGTGATTAATATATTTTGACCAGGTTGTGTTGATTGCCAATTTGGATGCAGCCAATTTATTTATTAAATATTTCTTAAAATACAAATTATATGTAATATCTACACCAAGATATTTATAATTGTTAACGATTTCAATATTATCATCACCAAAATTCCAATTTAAAAGACTTGAAATTCTTGTTCCCGAACGAAACACCATAACTTTTGATTTGTTTAAGTTAACTGTCGATATGTATATGTATATAACTTTTTGTTCTTATCTCATCATGGTCAAGGGTATATAAGTTTCGGCATATCCGTATAAAGCACTCTTACTTGTTTTATTATATCATTATTTTATGCCAAATGCAAGTCATCGAAAATGTAGTCTTTAATTTCGAACATTGCTTCTTCGCATCTACCATAGCTGAAATGAGTTTTGCGTTTGGTATAATGGGCTATAGTTTTCTGATTTGTTTCAAACTTAATGCATTCGATTCAGAACATATCATTTATAGAATTCACGTTTCTGTTGTTATAATATTTTGTCCTGCATGAAAGATATTGCAAGGAAAAAAAAAATTCGGTCTGGCTAGACCAAAAGGGTAATTTCATAGACTTTTACATAAAAAAGGAATTCCACCCCACTCTTTTGCTCCAACCGAACCCAAATTGGTTTCATTCGATTCAGCACATATCATTTATAGAATTCACGTTCCTGGTTTTTTGATTTTTTGTTTTATTCGAAAAATATTGCAGGCAAAACACAAATTTGGTCTGGCCAGACCAAGACAGTAATCCTAGGGTTAAATGTGTATATGTAGCTGTAGTATGACTTTATTTCCTGGCTGTTTATACCGTTGACCGCACATGTAAACGACAGTCTCACTAATTATGTACATTTCCACAGGTAGTGGTGTCATTATTTACGGTAAGCACAATGAGGTTGCACATTGGTTGAATACTTTTTGGTGTAAAAAATGTAGAATGTAAGATAACAAAAAATTCGGAATTCATTATATTACAACGAACGCTTTCAAGAGGAGGGGAGGAGAAAAATATTTAAATTAAATAAATATTTATTTATTAATATATGCAATCATCAATAATAACAGCGCATGTGTATTAGGATGATTTAAAATATTGTTTTTTGTAGAAAACAATTTATATTATTTGTTAAGAGCTTCACTTAACTAACAGTGTCGTTAAACAAAACTAGTTACTATAACATACATCTACTCTCTATACACTATAATTCAAACTTCGGATACAAATACTAAGTTTACATTCTTTGGGTTGTTATCTTATATACACAAAAAGAAAAAAACTCGGGATAAATCAAATTTTTTATGATTCCTTTAAGTATGAGTCCTACACAAAAATTCAAGTACGAATAACACTAAAACGTACTCAAAACAAACCTAAATGGGATTACTTTCGAAAATCAATCCCGGAATTTCTTGAAATAAGTAGAAAATTTATAAATCAAGTAAAAAAAGAATAAACTTTTCGTTGTATTTAACCCGCCGGCTTACGCATGTTTTGATTTTCTATACACATTGAAAAAGGTCTGGCCAGGCTCATGTGTACACGAAGGGTTCAAAAGTAAATTGGAACTCTTGCTTCTCATTTAGTTTATATGTTTGGTTAAATATGTACATAAGATTTCTAAATTAAAAACCATATCGGGCGTGATGTTGGTGTTTTGTCATTCTGTAAGGTGTAATACGATTAATAATAACTTTTTCTTTCTAATTTCTTTTTTGGTTTTTTCAAGCAGGAATTCGGGATGAAATTATAATTTTTTAATTATAAATAAATATTTATAATACTTGGATTAACCGTATTTTGAGATTGATTCAATCTTAGTTTTGCTTAAATCAATCTCATTTTTGTATTATTTCAAGTACGAAATCGGGATTAAATATGGATAATTTAAGTATTTTGCAATTGAAAATCCGTACTTGAATCAATCTTTCTGTACTTGATTCAAGAAAATCCGTACTCACCGTACTATTAATACCGGTGTGAATTGATTTGAGTACGGATAGATTGATATTTCATTAGAGTGCAGATGAATTAAATTGGGAAAATTTAATTCATATAAAATGAAGTAGATTTAATAAAACTTTGTATAATGTCTAATCGAACGAATTCTAAACAAATTTTATAGAAAAAATATCAATTAAAGGGCCACAGAATTCTCTTATTACGAAGCAGGTAACAACAAAAAATTCTGTAAGTAAAGCTGTGTGTATACACGTTGAAGAAAAGCGCTTTTTTGTCAAAAATGAATTGCTTCAAATTGAGAACTCGACGTATAAAATGCATGACTTCTGTCAGAAAGACGGTAAGCGAAACTTTTAAATTTCTTCTTTTAACCCTTTCATCCCCGAACTTTTTTGAGCGGTTCAAAAAATTTTTTTTAAGATAGTTAAGTTCGTTTTTGCCTAGATATGAAATAAAATAAAATTTAAAGTTCTACCTATCCTGGTTAAAGATATATAAGATGTTGCCTATAAGCAACAGTGGGCAGTTCTGTGTAAACTTTAAAACTTTAAACACATGTTGAAGATATTTGAGAATTTATATATTGCAATTTTTTTATATTTTATGTATGATATAACTAGGGTTTTTTCCCGGGAATTCCCGGGATTCACTTATTATATTTCCCGTTTTCCCGGGATTTTTGTTGCGGGATCCCGGGAAATAAAAAGTTCTTCATAGTTTCAGAAAACAGCTATTTTTACTCTGAAATTTAGTTTTCTTTTCTCTAAAAATTAGCATCTGTGGATGGGTTGTCGATTAGATCAATTATAAGAAATGTGTACAAACGTAAATCAATGTCTCCTGCGGCAATAAATCTATTAAAAGCATAATGGGCAGTGCAACAGTTGATAATTAATAAATTTAGTGAAGTGATGAATTGATAAAGAACATAAATTCAAAATAAGATGCAGGCAGTAAATTCTTATTGACCATGGACAAGTCTTAAAAATAGGATATACATAAACATATCGCTACGTTATTGCAACATAGTCGTATCTACAAAAAAAAAAAAAAATCGAGCTTGGTAATATATCCGGGAAGTGCGGGGAAACCGAAATAAAAAAAAATAATGAAACTCGTGTAAGTTACTTAAACATACAATTTGAAAAACACATTGTCCTAAAGATTACAGATGGACCTAATGAAAAGAAATATTTTGTAAGAAGTAGTCCGGATGATGCTATTTTTTGCATCAACCTTGACATCAGAAGCATGCAACAACGGTGCACTTTTAATTATTTGTCCAACCTCGGTAAAAAAGTAAACGAAATTTTTCGGAAACATGGTAATCAGTAAACAAAATCAGAAATATACTCTTTGGCGACTCACTAAACGCTTTGAGTGTGTCAGAAAGTAATTTCCTACGCCGTTAAAAAATGTTAATATATTTATTAAAATATTTTATATATTTTATGATTTTACTTTTTGATCTCATATCTTGAGTACCTCAATTGTTATGTTTATTTTATCTTGTACTAGATCATCATAATACGGAATTTACTTAAAATAGCCAAAGGTAATAATAATTCAAGTTCCGCTTTCAATCTTCAATTAATTTTTGTAGTATTTAAGCATTTATTTTACTAACTTTGTAAACAAGTTCCCTCACGTTTGTTTAAAAAAATTTTTTTCATTAATAAAACCAAGTTTACTTTGTTTTATTTGTATGGAGCGGGATCCCAGGATCCCGGGAAATTTAAAAATTTTTCCCGCTTTCCCGGGAATCGAAAAACTCCGGGAAAAAAAAAACTCTAGATATAACACAAAACCATTCTTTTGTGGATTACAGCATAAATAGACTCTTCATTTCTGCACTTCGAACGTGGAAAGCCTGTGTGACATAGCCTGTATCGTCCTTTTGATCCCTATTCAACCCAGAGAATAATTTTGTCATATATTTTATTTTTTACGGGTTCTGCTACAGATTGCGCTGTCGGGTGGTGCTGACATTGATGATGATGGAGAATATAGTGATGATAGAGCTGGTGAATATGGGCAACATCTTCGGCAACGAGATAGCTGATGAGTTGGTGAGACTAGGCTTGGAAATGGAGGGTCCTGACAGCTCGCAGGCGGTCAGGCATCCATTGTGATTATACTTTGGAAGAATAAGGGAATGGGCGCTAAGCGGTACTAACCGGGCGTAGCGGCCCAAACGGACTGACGTGTATCGCGCACGCTGTTGCCAGTGCTAAGTAGGTCAAATTCAGATGCGCTGCTGGGCAAGAGGAGGGCGTGCGTCAGGACCATGATAGCTATTATCACAAGCCACTGTATGATAGGCAGGATGGCGTTGGGAATGGGATCTGACTTGTCGGATACATGTAGGTTGTGTGAGGACCCAGAGGAGTTGGAGACAATTGAGCACTTTCTGTGCCACTGTCCCTGGCTACAGATCAGCAGGCTGAGGTGGCAGGGAAGCAGATTCCTGCGCGAATTAGGAGATGTCTCGAGGTGCGGGCTCGAGAATCTCATTTGTAATGGGAATGACCTGGCTGCGTGACTGAAGATTTGGTACTGGGCACATGTAAGGCAGTTTTTGTTAAGTAGGGCTGTTGTTGGATTGTGCAATCCGATTTTTTATCTTCCACTACTTCCTCTTTTCCTGTGTTTCCACTCTTTACTTCTCCTATTCTTTCATACTAGAATTCTTTCACTTACTAAGGCGTCCCAATAGACCATATCAGTCTCTGGTTGAGGGTATGAAGTCTACTTCATGCATCATTTTCGTTGTCTTCATCTTCACATTCTTCAAATTAATAATTTTTTTCAATTTTTGACTTTTCCAAACCCCTTGCACTCATTTTTAGTGAACAAAATGTTCAATTATGAACAAAATGGACCAATGTTGCCTATAGGCAACATGGTTTTTAAAAAAATACTGAGGACAAAGCTACAACTTTTGTTGCTTAATGTCATTAACTAACCTGTTTTAAATAGCAAATTGCATTTTTTACACAAATATTTTTTTTAATATCAATTTCTTTAGTTTTTTTAAAAACACCCTTTTTCCAAAAATGTGTAATACGTGTGGCCGCTTAAACAAACAGTTCGCAAATGAACACCACCAAAGCTTGTTGTATTAAATTCTGCACACACATTGCTAAGATGCATATTTACTAAGTACAGAAAACCGTTTTAATAAAAAATTAAATTTTCGGGAGTTATAAGCGTTTGATTGCAATGTTGTCTATAGGCAACAGTGGGGCTGAAAGGAAATTTCATTATGCCACGTTTGAAATTCGTTTTTTGTTGAGATGAGATTTTTCACTTCTTAAGATTTTTTTAAAGTTTAAATATTTTTTCGAAGTAAACATTTAGAAACTATTGCCAATACTGGTTTGCATTGTTAAACCCCCTTCTAAAAAAATCATAAGCGTTCATATGGTTTTTCAGTTTTTCTCTATCGCGCACAGATTTTTCTCTAGAGGAAGGTATACTTTTCCAACTCAAATTGGAGACATAAAAAAAAAAAAAAATGTATACAAAAAAACTACATAACTACCACATAGTCTGTCCTAAAGAGTTAAAATGTAGCACCGACCGCCGTTAATTTCACCCGAACATACACAGAAAAAATTATTAGTAGTTTCTTATCAATTAAAAAAAGTACTTTAACTTAATTAATGTAATAATTGAATCAATTATTTTTTTTGTTGAACGAAAATTAAAAATATAATCTTAATTAAATTAATATTTTAGTTGTTTTGTAATAAATTTTGAATTAAAATAATAATCAAATAATAAAAATTATTTCCTTTAAAATAAAATAATTAAAACTTGTGAAATTGTTTTTGGAAATTGTCAAATCAATCAACTCATTGTTTGAAACGGCCAAGTTTTTTGATAATTTTTTTAATTAAAATTGAAAATATCATTTATTGAAAAAAAATATTCAAAATATACAATTTTTAGTAATCAATCAACAAAAGGGTGATTAGAGAAAATTTTAAATTTTTACTGTGTACTTACTCTCTTCCATCATTCCGCAGGGGAAAAAGAACTAACACCAAACTTGTCACGTGACAGTTCTAAAGTGTTACGGACCACATCACATCACTTGTTTGTTGTCAATTACATTTATTCTAGAATAACTACACATTAAACACATTATGGCCAGTCAAGTGATAAATCTTGTTTTTACCTATCACAATTCGTTACATTTTATTATAATACGATATTAACTGGTCACGGGAACGGGATAACTGCTTTAAGAGCAGCTGCCGCAAATTTCCCAAAGGGTTCTTTAAGGGTCCCCCATTCTTTTTTTTTCGACAAAGCGGGAAGGTTCCCCCCAATAGCGATGGTTACCGCGACCAGGTTAGGTCTATTGTACCCACTCCCCTTTAGTTGGTCAAAAGTCCCTCTGCTTCCCAAAGAAACCCAACCAGGTCCTTTGCCGATATAGCATCGATTTGGGACGCACCCACTCTTCTATGCCCCAAATGCCTCCTCCTGGCCCATGTCAGCGCCGGGCAGTCACACAGTATGTGCTTCGTCGACTCGTCTTCCTCTAGACACAGTCTACATTCGTGATCCTCCGCCAGGCCCATCCGATACAGGTGGTATTTGATCATGTGGTGACCAGTCAGATTAGCCGCCAACAATCGCAGATAACGTCTTCCGAAACTATTCGTCCTCATTACATTTCCGGAAAAAATGAATTTCCTTGCCTGGCGTATTCCCGGAAGAGATAACCAGTATCTCCTTTGTTCCCAGAGCCCAGTATCCCGTGAGGGACTGTACCCTGGCCCAACTCAACCCACAGAAGGGTTCGATACCCATCATCCAATCGTTGGAGCCAGCCCTGGCCAGCTCATCAGCCCCACTATTAATCAGGACATCCAAGTTCCCCGGTACCTAGGAGAGCGTTACGCTGTTTCTTGTCCCCAACTCATGTAGCCTTCCCCGGCACTCCGCCACCAACTTCGAGGACATTCTCCAGGAAGAGAGTACTTTAATGGCCGCTATCACTATCACTAAAGATAACAATACTGCCGCCAACCATTCCCCTGTCAAGAATGTTGCTGCAACACACATCAATGGCAAAAATCTCAGCCTGAAACACACTCGGTGATTCGCCCATCACTATCGAGATTCGCGTATTAGGTCCAAAAAACCCCTGTACCTACTCCGTGCTCCGATTTAGAAGGGGCCCCCATACAAAGTTTAAAATATTATGAAATTGTGAAAATTTGCCTCCGACAGCTACTAGGATACCCTTGACGGGACAACTGTATCAGCAACCCCTCTTTGTTTTTCGTCCCCAACATAAGTTACTAACAAACCTTCCCGCTATATCTATTCCTTAAGGGGCTCCAACACAAAACTTTTAATACTGATTAAAAACATATTAAAGAAAAAGTCCTATTACTGCCAAGGAGTCGCTCCTAGTGCGCTAAAATGTATGACTAACCTTCATTAGTTTTTTGTTCATTATTAATTAAATTCAACAAGGGATTGAACGTATAGCAAAATTTATATAAAAAGCACTCAGTTTTTTGATTAAAGTTTATATGAAAAACACAAAAAAAAACTGAGTAATTTTTATATAAATTTTACTCCACGTTCAATCTTTTGAGTTGTCGAAACAGCACATAAGTTTTCACTTATGCTCTAAAGTATTTTTTTTATCTTTCTTTTTAATAATAAGTTTAAATTAATTTCATAAAACTTAATAAATTTTGAAATATTTCTTTCTATTCCGAGAATACAAGTTTGGAAAATAAAGAAATCCTGCTGAAGATAATTTCCCATTCTTAATATTAACAAATTTCAACAATATTTTAGAAATATCATGTTCTTTTAATATATCATAAGCAAAAATTGCGACTTTGCATGTAACGAGTGTAATTTAATACGGGTATATCTATGATGAAAAAATTATAATTGAACAGGAAAAATTACAATTTTAGATTGTTACTTTTGTTTTATTCTATAAATGTATATTACTTTTTCTGTAAGCCGCATTAAGATTTTGATACAGAATATCGCTGAAACACAAAATGTATTGTATATTTTGAAAATCCTACGAAGAACGCTGTTGAAATGAGCGATATTTTTATGTAAATATGTATGTACACATAATATATACTCCAATAAAACCAGTGAATATTTAAGTTGAAATTCCCAAAGTTACTCTCAAGTAGATGAGTTGCAAAAACAGAAACAAAATATAATATTTTGGTGTGATATTTATGAGGTGGTAATTAATCAATTAACAAGATTTTTGTGCTAATCAATATTAATTTAATTACGAAAAATTTAAGAAAAAATTGTATACAGTTTGATGCCATACTCTCTCTAGTAAATAGGTTTTTTATGATTCCAAAATTATTTAAAAGATTGTGTATGCTGTTAAAAATTGTCCTATTGTAAATGTTCATTGGGTTTATTTACCAACTATTCCGTCCACAAAAGTAAGTTCATATATAAGTGTGAATGAATGTACACCGATAGAAAATGCATCTTCATATTGATGATGCCCGTACATCAGAATTGTGACACCAATGTTACTACAAATTGCATGAATTATGCAAAAAGTAACATCAATTCAATGACAAACGTCTTCGTACAATTTTGTAATTTTTGACGTGTCATCTTTTTTATGACTATAGTGACATCAATTCGATGCCACATTTTATATATTATAAACATTATTTTCATGATGACAATGTATTATAAAAAGCAAAAATTCCTATATTCTATTTTTTTTTAAATTATTTAGTTAAATACATCAAATTATTTAAGTAGAATGATTACGAAAACCATATGGGGCATGATGCTGGTGTCTTATTATTAAGAGTTCTGCTGTAAACAAACGTGAAACAACAATATGTAACGGGTAATTAAATAATTTTATTCTCTCACTTTCACTTAAGTCAATTCCAATGACTTTGACTTAATGGCAAACTGTCATTAAATTTATGCTTATGTGTCCTTTCTCCGATGCTACTGCGTCATCGCACTGAGGACATGTTCGTCATTTCTGTGATGCCGATGTGTCATCCCATTGATGGTATAACTTCATTTTGACCGGGATGACACTTTGGCCAAGTGATGTTAAGGTTGACATCACCATGACGAAAAGTATCATTGGGTCAAAAATGAAGACACTTGTCATAGTACTGATGTCAAAATACATCAGCGTTATGACGCCTTTTCTATCAGTGTATGTCTGCATGTAAGTTTTTTTAAAACGTGTATTCGTACAGTAGATGTTTATGTGACTTCCCTAGAGGGAAGCGAACTGACACCACAGTAGTCCCGTGATAGGTCTTTGGTGGTAGAGACCGGTTCTAGTTATAACACATGCTATGAATAAGACCACTTTTACATGGGGTTGTCATTGGAGGGGGTCAATTGACACCATTTGACCAGTCACACATCTATTCTCAATGGACGTGTTTAGTGAGAGTTACTAAAATATAGTATCATTTCAAAACGATGTGGTATTATTTCAATAAAACTAGTCCTAAAATTAAATTCAAGAGCCAAATTTTAGAAAGTCCAAAAATTATCACACCACCGGTGAAGGCTGTTCTGTAATTCATTACTTTTTCTACCTTTTTGTTCTTCATAAACCAGTTACATGATTGGTTCTCCTTTCACTGGTCATAAGTTCTTTCATTTTGGACCTGTTCTATTTTCACTACTCCCATGGCCAGTCTGTTCTGCTGTAAAATATGAAGTTTCAAATATCAATGCATTAACTGGGTGTTTTCTTAAAATGTGTTATGGAGCCCATCACAGAGACGTTTTCGTTACACTTGTTACATATCGAAATAATCATCGGAGACCCATAATATATAAAAGCTTAGGTCTTTTGTTAAATTCAAAGACAATATTTCTATGTCCGACCGTTTGCAAGTAACATCGTTTTTAGTCGACAAAATCGTTTGATATCGAAAACGTACCAAAATGCAAAATTTTTTTACTTTTGCCCCATAAACCTTCTTACAACAGAACCAAATATAACAACTACAAATCTTGAATTTTTAATATCAAAATTTCCAATTAAAATCGACAGTTCAACTTTAAAATCACTATTGTTGTGAAAAGAATTAATTCAAAATTTAGCTTATTCGAATTAAAATAAAACCAGTTTGATTCATTTACAGCTCTGCTCTTCAGGAAATACCTGTATAACGAATCAACGAACTCAAGGGACTGCCTGCGACTAATTGTTTTGTATGGGCAGGAAAATTTTGTTGTCAACTAGCATAATTCTTAAAAAAAAAAATTTAAGAACGAATTTTTATCTGTTACGTGTGTTTTAATACATTTAGGCCCTAATTGTGTAAAACGCAACGCAATGCCAAAAATAACATTGAAAGCAAAAACAATGTCAAAAATTTGTCAAAATTTTGTTGTTGCTTTCTACAGAAATACATATTGCGTTTTAAAATTATCAACGCCACAAGATATGCAGCGTTTAAAATTTAAAAATTTAATATGCATTTCTATAGAAAATAACAACAAATTTATGAAATATTTTCGATTTTGTTTTTGCTTTCAATATAATTTTTGACGTTGCGTATGCGTTTTACAAAATTAAGGCCTTAGTTTTGATTTTATTTACAAAGATTTCCACGCACAGATATACAAAAAATTTAGTTTCTCTAACCTTTTCCAGTCAAAATACCTTTTTTGAGGAATTGATAAAAATTTAGGAGGTTCTGTCGACTCTTACTAGGTAAAATATTAAGAGAAAGTTCAAAATTACCTATCTTTGACCAAAATTACCTATCTTTTAAAGGTGAAATTATAACAACGTAAAGCTTGCAAATTTATTTTTATCCCTTTTTCTTGCAACACCCTGTACACTGCTACTGCGTATGGGTGTGTGTATACATAAATATATGCAACTATATTGTTCGTTTGTAGTTTAATTAAAATATTTGCTTTGATCTTTGTTAATATTAGCTTAAATGTAAGTACGTCTGTAAATACCCCGTAAACATTCTTTTTTTTGGCGACTTTTGTCAGCGAGTCTGCAAAAGCTGTCAATTTTGCATTGAATCTCTGACCTTAAACAGTCACTAGCCAAATTTATTGCCAATTTATTTATAAAAAATATTTACAAAATTTGTTTACTGTCCAGCGGGAAAAAAGTAGTACGGATGCATTCTAGAAGGCCTCTGCACTCCTTCTTTTGGATAAACAAGGCCTGCTCGCTCCATTCCATAGTCTGAGTTCATACGGCTCATGTCTTATTGACAAGATTGTTACTTTATAGGCGACAGGGACGAGGGGAAAAGAAACGAGTTCACAGGTGCATGTACTGTCTTTCCGTTTTGCTTTTTCATTCGTTGTTTAATTTTTTTATTGTTTTCAATATCAAAAAAGCACATGTCGTCAACATGACATGAATCGTTTGAACGCCAATTCATGTTCAAAGAAGAAAAAGGAAGAATCTTGTTAATAAGACATGAGCCGTATGAACTCAGAAATACTCATATTTTTTTACACACGCTGTCATTGCGAAGTAGGCCTTCCGGTCTCGCTTCTTTATCAGGTACATAAGAATAGTACAGGATCAAAAACAATTATTATTTTGCTTTTGCTTGTGCAAAAAAACAACACAAAAAATGTTACTCCTTCTCTAATCCCTTCTCATAGAAACGAGTGTGGAAGGTGTACCTTATATTTTATACCAAATAGCCGAGGCCATCTATAATGCATTCTTTAGCTGTTATGTAAGAATAGCAATTGAACCAAAAAAATGTTTAAGCAGACCTTTAAATAGGCCTGAAGTGAGAAGGTCTTCTGAGTTTTCCCGCTGGGTGGCTACTCAACTGCATACATGTACATACACACACATATTTTCATGCTTGCTTAAGAATTTTTATATTGTTTCAACAAACATACATATGAACCCAAATCATATTTCATATTGATTATACTTCACTCATATCTGCATGTATTTGTGTATAAAGTTACAAGGGTTATGTAAACCGAAAGATATGTATAGTAGGGAGGAATAAGTTTAACGAGCGCATACTTGGAATACCCTGGTTGGTTAACGTGGTAGCACGACCAAAGCTAGGCGTGCTGCAAAGTAGAGTCAGACAGTGACTCCATTTTCGCACACCGTTTGGAACCAGAGAACTGCAAAATCCATTTTTTTTGTTGATTTACTCATACGCTATAATTTACATTAGCTCTATGCCTGCAAAACAAAGTTCAACGTTGGTAATTTTGACATCGTTTTGTACACATTTGATTTGTACATGTGTGAGTTTTTTATTGAAAGTGCTTTGTTTGCATTTATTGTTGCGCACGCAATAACACAATTTCTTAAAGTCAAACGGCATTTATTTTTTTGCTTTTGCATTTAAGTAGTCATTGTCCACTCGATGACACAACGCCGAATGGAAATTGGTATGAGTACGAGTGGCTTTGTTGGTATGATTGTTGTAGGCATAAGTTCAAATAAACTAGTTGTATTGTTCAGTTTGTTTTTGTGTTTACCCCGCAAATAATATTGGACCACCAGATTTTGATCAAATGGACTACTCATTTGACTAGTCCGATGTAATGCAAGTATGGACCATGTAGTGAGACGACATGTCTTCGTTTTTTAACGAAATGTGCTTGTTTTTAAACGACTTCAAAACTAATCCTCTTGAGTATACCATGGAGTAGTTTTAATACTACTCCTTTGTAATCCACCCAGCTTTGATTTGGATATGGTCCTGCCCTAGGACATCGTAATATTAAATAGACCATGTTTTTTCCATACGTTTGGATTACTTTTGGACTAGTCCTAGTCCCTTGTGGGCGACATTTCACACGCGTGTTTGGACTAGTCCTTTTATTTGCAAGGTATTTTTTTAAAAGCGTAACAAGCAACATTAGCAACAACACATTGTACATACAGAGCTACTGTACTTTTTAAGAAATGATAGAAAATAAAAACGTCTTCTGTTTATATGGAAATTGTTTCAGCTAATGAATAGTCATCAGAGCAATGATTTTGCGAAGCTAAACATGGTATGAATGGCGAAGCCAATACGCCGTGCATGACTTGAATGAATTTTAAAACAACACCGATGTTTGTGGCTGAGAAAGTTTGATTGCATGAACACAAATGAGTGTATTTGATGTTGTTGATTTAATGCGAACTTTTTGTAATCGCACAAAGCCGTTCTCTGTTTGGAACACCATATTTGCACAGTTCACGTTATGCTTTCGTCTTGTTTTCTTCCCAAAATTCTTAGCTTGTAAGATCTTTTTTTTTCACATTGACTCACTCTAGTTTCGATCGTTAAAGTGCAAACATTAAAAAGTAAAAAACAACAAAAACATTAAAAGAAATTGTATTGTGACCCTAAATAAAATTGTGAACAAAACCCAACAGACAATTCGAAATTAAATTATAAAAACAAAATACCTTGTGAACTTAGAATTAAATAAAACTTAATGTTTTAAGTTTTTATTTACAAAACCCGAACAATTTGGTCACTTCGAACCGAAGCAAAAAGTGTAGTGAACAATAGTTGTAAAAGAAAACAAAAGTAAAGTTTTTATTAAAAAATAAAAATTAAGCAAATTAAAAGTGTTTCCAAAAACCAAATTTGCAAAGTTTAATAGTGAACAAGCTAACGGGACCCAAATTATTTGGCGCAGTAGCAGCAATTAATCTATCTATTCCCTTATATGAATAGAAACGAAACGTATACCCATTTCATTTTTGACCTTTAAATCATCCTTGTGTGAAAAATCACACAAAAGGAATCATTTTTACACGATCAACCAAAAATTGTTTGAGGTACACTAAAGAAACTGCTTGTTGTTAGAAATTGCAATTAAGTACTGAAAATACATTTTTTTTTTATAAAACGAAATGTTGCCGAGCTGTTACGTAAATTTTGACACAGCAAGATAGACGGCCATTGCATGTGTGTGAAAAATCACACACGAGGGTCTCTAACGTAAGTTTTATTGTGGGTAATTTGCGGATTAATAATCCTCCTAGGTCCATCTATAAAAGAGGTTCTTAAATATTTTACCTTTTCAAAATAATTCGAAAAAGAACCTTTCCAAAGTTTTAGTTTTTTCTTTGATTGAAATCTGGACAACGGATTTTGGACTCTCCTAACTTGTGTATAATTTATGAAAGATATGTCGTCGCTGCGTTTTGTATTCGTACAAATACACAAGTTTAAAATTATTATGATGATGTAAATAAACATGTATGTACGATTTTTTATTTTAGTTTCTCTTGTCCTGTTGTTTTTCTACGTGATAAAAACATCATTACTGTTACGTAAATTTTGACACAGCAATTTAGGCGGCCATTGCATGTGTGTGAAAAATCACACACGAGGGTTTCTAACGTAAGTTTTATTGTGGGTAATTTGATGACTAATAATCCTTCTAAGTCCATCTATAAAAGAGGTATTTAAATATTTTAACTTTTCAAAATAATTTGAAAAAGTACCATTCCAAAGTTTTAGTTTTTTCTTTGATTGAAATCTGGACAAAGGATTTTGGACTCTCCTAATTTGTGTATCATTTATGAATGATATCTCGTAGCTGCGTTTTGTATTCGTACAAATACACAAATTTAAATTATTATGATGAAGTAAATAAACATGTATGTACGATTTTTTATTTTAGTTCCTCTTGTCCTGTTGTTTTTCTATGCTCTTTTTTCCCCATACTAGCAAAAAAATATTTCCATTTATGTTTGTATTTGTATTAGTAATTTGTTATTTGTCATTTAAATGTTTTAGTATTTGTTATGTGCTGCTCATGCTGATGCCAACCCTTTTGGTATTTTGATTTTTGACTTTTTTCATACACTCATATTGATATCGGATATTTTACATCATTTACAAATATCGAATAAAATTTACATATTCCATTTTTAGAGATTTTATTCGATGTCATTGTTCGGGTGAGCGTACATTTAAATAAACAAAACAAAAACTGCAGGAAATCTTTTTGGCAATTCCAATTATTAATATTAAAAAATAAATATTTAGAAAATTGAAAGCATGAAAAATATTTCTTATTAATAAATAATAAATAAAACTTATTAAATTTTTACATATTTTTTTTTATTATTTAGATAAAAAGGATGATAATTTTGCTTAAGTATTATTTTTCCTAAGATATTTTAAATAAAATTTCATTTTGATCTCTCAAAAAGTGCTTTAAATACTTATATTTGGCATACGATCTGAAAATATTTTTAAAAACTTTTTCTTTAAATAAAAAAAGAACTATCTCTTGGGAATTTAGAAACAATAAATTGTTAAGAATTATTTCAATTACACATTTTATTTATGCAAAATATTTATGTCTACCATAAAAAAGTTTACTGTTCCCACCTTCAAACTTTTTCAATTCCGCAAATTTCCAGGGAAATTTTATTTATGGTAAGAGTGGCGCAGAAGTTAAAATAGGTTTCTAAGTCTTAATTAAAATTCTTCTTTTAACATTATTTCAAGTGAATCGGCCTTCCGTCGAATCGCGTTTTAATTACTTAAAATTTACTGTCATAGCAGAATCTAATTAAATCCTTTACAAAATGAGTTGCTAGTAAAACGCTATGCACTATTTATGTACAACAACCTAAACATGTATTCATAAGTAGCAGCATATTAATTGATTTACTATTAATTTTATCGATCTAGTTAATTTTACATAAAAAGCATGTTCATACCAGCAACAACAACGAGAACGACACAGGTCCTTTCCTTTGATAATGATGTTAAAAGGAAATTGTATTAAATGACATGATAAAAGCATTTCTTAGTTTTCAATTCAATTCTGACTTCAATTGTCATTCATGTGACCTGCTTTGAAAACCAAAAGATGTGAGTGTTCCAGGTTGTAGGTGGTGTGGTGGTGTGTAAAAAGGGAAAACACTTTAATCAAACTAGCATCCTTGTCTATTAGTTTTTTTAAGATATAATGTTGTTTTTTTTTTTTTTTTTTGCTATTTTTCAGTTTTTCTCATATCTTTTATTCTAACAAATGCATTAACTTTTTCATAACAATATGGACAACTTGTATTCACTCAGAAACACATACACACTTTTATTGAATTATGTATATGTGCATAAGTATGTAAATTTATAAATGTATGCGTTTGTCAAGTATACATAACATATTCATAATGTCATATTTTCTAACATTTTATAGTTGGGTTACAGTGAAGAGCACATGCAAAATATCTTTTAATTTTCTTGACTATTTTTATTTGTTGGTTTCTCAGACCAACTTAAAACTTTAGAGATATTCAAAAATTGTGAAGGTGCCGTTTTTAGCACACTAAACTGAATTAACTAATGCATAAAAACAGCTTTAAACTCTATTCCACCTCACTGCATCAGTTTATATTTCATCAAAACATTTAGAAATGTTTGATCGTAGACCTAACATAAATATTAAACTGTGACGTATGAAATTTCATTATGATGGCTCTTTTAATAACGGTTTTAGGCGTACAAAACAAATTATGGAACAATGTGATTTCCAGTCGTCCAATCTTATATCATTTCTTGCATTATTCCAGCATTTATGTTAGTTTATGTAACAAAATTGTCAATTTTGTAGGGTTGTGGTTCCACATTCTGATTCATAGCTCTGATCGTACTAAACCAATTTTGCTGGCTGGATTGCAATCTCAAACTCCTTAGAATAACTACACGCAGTTAAACCCAAGCTTCTTCATTTCTTTTGACTTTTTCGAAAGTGAGCGTGTTTGCAACAGACAGACGGATATGGCTAAATCGACTTAGAATTACTCAAGCGGCCATAATATATGAACTTTATGGGGTCTGCGATGAATAATAAAAAAGTTTCACACGAAATGACAAACTTAGTATACCATCTTTACAACTAATTATGGTGGAGGGTATAAAAATTCTTCACTTAACAATAAGTTCGTCTAACAGGCAAACTGGTCAGCCAGCATTGATACGTGACTTTAATTTAAACGCTCTTGTTACGCTAAACGATCTTCCGTCTGAATAAGTTATAAACCAGAAATATAGCACTTTAGAGCACCAAACTATTTTTTTATTTTTAAACATAAGACATTTTTGAAAAAGGGTTCTTTTTTCGTAAAAACTTAGTAACACGTAACAGATTCTTATCACTTCCAATGTAGGCAAGCATAAATAGGCGCATTGAGCATTAAAAATTATTAATTTTTACAACCATTTTTTTTTTTTTTTTGAAAAACCAAAGCGTTTAAGCCGATTTTAAAGAGATTGTGCTAGACAAACCACGTAAATTATTATCTTGTTGAACCGCAAAACTGCCAAGATAAAAAAGTTAATTAAAGTTAATTTTTTTTAATTTCTGTGTTGCTCATCATTTTTGCATGCAATTTGTTTAAAAGCATGAAAAGGCAGCTAGTTTTGACTCATCTTTTAGATAAATAAGTTTGACTTTAACGTTAAAACCAGATCGGCGGCAAACGGCGCCAACAGCTAAAATCCTAGTTGAAGTTGCGTAGGTAAGCGAAAAAATATTATTTATTTCAAATGAATACATTTCAAATCTGCTTACAATATATATAAAACTTATACAATCTGGAAAAGATACCCTTTCTAACAAGGTTAAACAATTCTTAAAAAAAAAAAATAATTATAAATATTAAAAATACAGCCCTGAATATGGTATAATTGTATCATTTTATCTCCCCAAATCTTTAAAGTCGAAAGAAGTGTGTTCTTCTTTGAACATCTCAGCTTTACTATAGAAATTGTTCTATTGTTAATTTCAAACATTTGCGAAAATCAATTATATATTTTTTTAATCCCTAAGCTAATCCTCGCGAAGCTCTACGCTTGTCTGCAGGAAAGAATCCAGAGTCTCTGGCCTATGGGCTGATAGACTAGCTCACTACTAGCTAGCTTACCGGGACACTCGAGATAAGAGATAAATATACATTATATCATCCACTGTGAGACGGAAGAACATAAGCACCTTGGAATATCATAAGAATTAAAAATATAAACACATCCCAGTAAAAAATTTGCTCCAAAAGGAGCAGGTTTTATGTATGAATTCATACCTCAAATCGCTTCAAATCTGCTGATGGGATGCCTGATTTTTGTATGGGGTGCTCACGGTTTGGAGGTCTTTTTTCTGCTGACAAAATGCGCTTCTTTAAACATGCAAATAAAGCACTCCTAAAGCGCTTTTTTAAGGGCTAACTATATTAACATACTCATTAAGTTTTTGCTTTTACTGGTTTAAATGCCTTTTTGCAATCATTTTCGCAAACCATAATAGATTTTTATTTTTTTCGCTTTAAACCCTTCTTCGTTATCAGCACTAAAATAGCAGCTTTTTTGTATATTTGCAACGTATTGTTTTATACTATACATCACATAATTTGTTTTCCGTACACCACTAGCTACTTAGACGGTGTACATAGTTTCCGTTTCCTTGTGAAACTTTTAAAATAATTATCTAAGACTCCATAAAGTGTTGTGGGGCTTTGCGTAATTAAGTACAAGTCGATCCCAAGAAATCGTGCTCTCTTTCGAAGTATTTGAAAAAAAGAACAAGTACGCTGCCATATTGTTTCTAGTTCATTTTGCACTTAATGATTGGAACCCAGCACAATTGCTTAAGTAGGAAAAGTGTTATAAACCAAAATGAAAAAAACCCTCTTAAATATTTACATTTTTTATTATTTTTAATTAGGCTTAAGTTCATTAAATTTAATTTTCATTAAATTAATTTTATGAAGAAAGGAATTTTACAACATGAAAATTAGTTAAAATTGTTATTGATAATCTTTCATTCTTGACCGTGGCCGGGGCTCGAACCCTGCCCGGCAGGTTACCATGACATGTTTCAATCGCAACCACTCGATCTCCTCAGATGGATTTACCGTCTTACACTCGCAGCCATCGACGACTGCTGACGTCAATGGGCAAACATCAATCCTTAAACCAAATTGTATTTTAAGCTGCGTTCACAATCAAAAAAACATTTTCACTTGGTGTTCATAATAGAGCAACAATTTATTTTTCAACCACACACATTTTGCATTAATAAACCGTATGCAAATTTTAGCCACAACAATATTATGCATTTATCATTATTTTTAACAATATTATGTTAAAACTTTCATTCAATACTAAATAACATTATTTTAAACGTCAGAAACAAATTCATACAAATTGTTGTTTTTAAAAAAATTTTACTTACATTTTTGTTCTAAAAATGAAAGAAACATATATGAAATACTTTGGGAAGAAAAAAGATACAAGAAAAAACGAAATTGTGTTTTTGATTGTGAACGTAGCTTTAAGGAAAAAAAAATGGATAATCATTCAGGAAAGCAAATTTCGATATACCAAAGGTTAAAATACAATTTGGTTTAAGGATTGATGTTTGACTATTCAAAACCGAACACCGAACCGAAACCAACCGGTTTTAATAATTTAAAAACCGAAACCACGGTTTCACATTATTACGGTTTTTAGCAAACTCTATATTGACACACAGCTTTACTAAGAATTGTTCTTCACTGTTAATTTTAATATGTGTTCAGTTTAATGTAAGCATATATACTTTAAATAAAGTGAAGAATAGTATTAGGAATTGTACGCATTTTCCCTACAGATTTTCTTTTTCTAGCATTATCAACAAAACTTTCTAAGCATTTTTTTTGTCTCTTCAAAAAACAATATTTTTCTGCTATGTTTTCGTTGTCGTTTTATTCCTGCACTGGTGACATTAGAACAGAAAAAAAGGAGCAACACAAACAAAACCATTATGTAAAAAAAAGCTTTTAAAGTGAATTCTTTCTGTGTAACAGTGAGATTTTATTTATTTTTTAGTTGTAGTAGTAACAATGATGATAATAGAAAATAATAATGATAACAACGGCGATGATGAAGATGATGTTGTTCATGCTGCTGGAGATGTTTTTCTAGAGTATGTAAATGGATTCCCTAGAATATTAAAAATACCTTTTAACTACCACCAATCGATGTATAAATTTGATTTGAAATCCATTAAAGTGTTACACAGCTTCGTAGTTCACAAATTTACAATATAACAGAAGCAGCAACAGCAAAAACTGCTTGCCCCACCACCATCTCCATCAACCAAACAACCAAAACGAAAGTTTTACCTCAACAACGACAACAACAAATGTGAATGAACATAAACTTTCTTTGACAACTTTGAATAAAGTTATTGGAAAAAATATGAAAAGCATTAGCAGAAAATAAAGTGGTTTGTAAAATGACTGCAAAAAAAAACTGGCAGAAAACTAAAAAAGCCATAAAAATATAAACTTAAACAAAAAAAGTAACAAACAAATACTTGTGGTTAAAATAAAAATATATTTTCTGTATATCTATGAATGGTTAAATAATGTTCAGTAAATTATTAAGTATTTGGTCAAAGGATTTTTCCAATTCGTAACAAAAAATTGGAGAAAAGTTTAACCGTATTTTTTTATATCGTTTTATTTGTTTTGTACATTGATTGTTTAAGTTGCAAATTGAAATAAGTATGTATTTAAATTTGAAATGAAATAAAAATTACTCATTCTAAAAAATGTTCACAATAAGGACCATTTAAAGTTTACGTAGGTAAAATAATTTTATATTCAGAGTATTAGTTGTAGTAAAAAAAAAGTTTATTAAAACTTCGAACTTTAAAATTACATAGGACTGCGAAATTCGGAAACTACCAAAAAAATAATGTTTTTCCGTATATTTTATTTATTTTTTTTTAATTTGTTTGATTTTTGTCGGCTGAAATATATTTTTTAAAAGTAAAAATTATTAAATTTTAACGAATATGCTGTTCAATAAATAACAAATTTAAAAATTAATGTAAACATCATTTGTTTTAAATGAATTGTAAATGATCTGTGTTCTAAATTAACTTTAATTTGTTTAAAATGAATTTTCGTTTGAATTTAACTACATAATATTTTGAGTGTACATATGAAAAAAAAACTATCACATTCGGAAGCTGGTTGTCCAAAATAGCGAGCCAAATAGGTGCATTTCTTAAGTGACATAAAACTGAAGTTGTTTTGGGGTGAATGTAAAAAAATGCGAAAATCGGCGAATTTTGGGAGGTATTTTTTCCGTTTTTAATTTTTAACATCAAACCACATATTTTTCCCTTATAATCCGTAATTGGAAAAACAAATTTTTTTTATGGTTTTATAATGAATAAAATGTTATATAGTACTTGACATACCGTACGTGACAGATTTTTCTCTTATAGTATTTACGAGGTAAAAATCATAGATGGGGGTATTGCACTCATTTTGCAGTTTCAACTCACACTTAGTGATAGTGCAAAATTATTGCAATCATTTTTTTGATGTTGAGTGATGAGTGGGAAATTTGCAGCCTCACTAAGCACGAGTGATAGTTATGTTAAAAAATTTTGCACTCAAAAAAAGTTAGTTTGATTTAAAAAAAAGCATTCATCAGTTTATTGCAACTTTTTTGTTCTTCACTCATTTGAGTGCAACTAAAAATTTTGCATTCAATTTCAAGTTTAAAACTTAAGACTAAACTTCCTAAAAAAAAACAAAAACAATAGAGCCCAATAAAAAATAGATATTAAAAATTGTTTGCTTTAAGCAAAACAAGCATTTCAAAATTATTATCACTTAATTTATTTCTTCGAGGAGCGTCTACCAAAAGCGCTTTACTGGAGCAGAGGACGGCAAAGGCGTATTATACTTTAAAAACATTTGCTTACATTTTTTCAAGTCCTCGTCCATATTATGAAACATATGATGCAAAATATTTGAGTTTGAGAGTGAAAGGGGAAAGCCAAAAGGAAAGTTTGTTGTTTCTTCTGCAAAAATTTTTTTGAGTTTGTTATTGAAAGGAAGAAAAAACAAGGTATATTCCTTGCATGGAAACAAATGCAGAGAATTGAGTAAAGTTTCTGCAAAAAATATTTTATTGTATGGACGATACAATTTGTTTCATCTTCTTTTTCGATATCAACTTAAATCCTTAGATTAGTAGAATTTGTTGTTGTTAAAATTTTTAGTAAAAATTTGTATTTTTCGAATTTGTCTTCAGGAATTTTATGATCACTAATTTTTGATAGATTAGTGAGAGTATGTTTAAATGCAGCTTTTTTTGATTGCAAGTTCAAATTTTGCACTATTTGAATTGAGTGCATACTTTTTGCACTCAATCTGCGTTTAGTGATAGTGAAAAAATTTGCAATATCACTAATTTTTTTTAGTGGTAGTTAAATAAATAGCAATCATTACTAAAGCTGATAAAAAAGAGTGCAAACTAATATTTTTGCAGTTTTATTTAGTGATAGTGCACTGCTGATTTAAATCAATATTTAGTGCACTACCCCCAACTATGGTAAAACTATATTTTTTGTGAAAAACTTAAAACAAACAAGTAAAAAAGTATTGTTGGTCAAGGCCGACCACCATAATAATTTAAAAACAAATTTTTGAGAGTGTATGTACCCTATTTGGGTTCCATGGCCAATCAAGGTCGCCAGAACAGAATTATATTAAAGATATTTTTGCCGATTTTATTAAGATAACCTCATATATGAACCTAAAAATGGAAACAAGTTTTTTGCTTACCAAAAGGTTAATCAAACTGCCGTTAGTCAACACATTAAATGTTAATTTGTTAAAAAAAAACTGAAAAAAGTACGTTTTGTTTAAAAAAATAGTAAAAAGAACGTTTTGGTGTGCGTTTTTTAGACGATAATATTTTGACTGAATGTTTTTAAACCTGAACCATTATAGTAAAAATAAGTAAAATGAAAACTTAAAAGATTTTTTATTCGTGCTTAATTCCCAATTTTTATTCTTGCTAAAAACACTGAAATTTATTGTTGATGGGATAAGCTATTCCTATGCGCATTTCACTGGTTGCTTAGGCCAGATCGTCAGGAAACTTCATCCAAAGATTTTAGAAAAACTAAAGATATTAAACCAAATAAAACTGTTAAGCATTTAAGAATTATATGCAACAGTTCTACTTGTAACAATATCAAAGTTTAAACATCAACAATAAACAGTGAGTTTATCTCTTCTAACATTCCCCACTACAGTTGGGTGGAATTCTTCCAAAATTAATTGTAGTTGTAAGAAGGTTAGGAAAAAACAAAAAACAACCTGCTTTAAGTAGTGCACGGCTTAAAAAAACTAAAACTGGCAACATGTTTTATTACTTGGTAAAAAAAAGAAAAAAAGATATGCTAACTAGATTTTTTCTTAAATAATGCAACCCAAATATTATATAAATATCAAAAAACCAATTTGCCAAAAAATGCGAAAAAGTACGTTTTGTTCTGCGGCTCTTCATATATGAGATTTGTTTGTCTCTTAAAGATTTAAGAAAGGGGGTATATTTGGGACATATGATTAGGTTTTGACCTACAAGCACAACATTTTGTCATAACATAGTACCTATCGTTTTTTTGTGATAGTTTTTGCCGCAATTTTTTATGTCACTATCAATACTAAAAAGAAAGTTATGGCATAAACGCTATTTCTGGTGTTATATTTGTATAGAAGATATGGTCAAATATGAACCGATTCCAATAATATTTGGTTAGATGATTGCAATGAAAATTTGGACCAAATTTAACCTAAATACCAACATAATAAGATGATACATGTAGATGTACTTATAGTACTTACAATAACGTACGTGACGACTTCTAAAAGCTTATACAAGCTTAATTATACAAATATCTTGCTTTAAACTTTTATTTTGAAACACCTAAGACTGATCAAATACAAACGACAAAGACAAATGATGCTTTAGCAAGACGAACGTGACATTAGAAACGCAACCAAAACAATCACAAAAATATACTGCTAATCAAACTATATATTTGGTCTTTCCCCACGGATCATGTTCATTGTTCTTGTAACCAGTGTTCGAAAATAAACAGTACATTATTTGCATTACAGTACATTACACACCCAAGAACGATATCTAGTTTTTTTATTGATTGTAAGGACGAACACAACCCTTAATAACGTTCGTAACTATTTTCAAGAAAGAGCCGAACTTAAATAGTGTTATTTTCTTCGTAAAAAAACAAAACAATTGTAGTGGTACTGTAGACAAACATTTTATTTTAATGTTCTATAATTTTTCTTTTTTTACACTGATAAAGAAATGATAAAAAAAATTTAGTAACGACTGCAGCACGAACGGCTTGTGTGTGTATTGTGTATATGTTTTGTTGTCCAAAACGAATTAAATGTTCAAATCTTTTGTTGAGTTGGATAAAAAAAGTTTTATTTTCGAGGTCGAAAGATGACAAACAGGGAAACGTTATTTTTTTAATGATTTTCTATACAAACACTATAAGCTAGGGATTGCTGTTCGGTTTTAACCGAAATCGAAGAAAAATGTAAATTTTTGCGCACTTTCATGAATAAATTTATATTTAATAGTAATTTTTTGAAAATGAAAAAATTGTGTTTTGGGCGGCATACGGCACTTTTCTAAAAAAAATTCAAAAATTGGCTTTTTGTGCTGCATACGTATACTTATTGCGTGACTGACTAACTCATTCATCATCGTACAGACTAAACGCCTGAAGCTAAAAACTTGATTTGGACCGGAGGTGGATCTCTCCCCAAATCAATCCACTAAGACGGGATTTTTAAAAATTCGAATGTTTAGGGGGTAAAACTGGTAAATTCGGAAACCTTTTATCTCCAAAACTAAAAGAGATACAAATAAACTGTAATACTTATCGTTGTTCTTTTGAAAAATAAGTGAACAGGTGTGTGGTACTTTTTTGAAATTCGACTCTTTTAGGGTGAAAAAGGGTAAAACCAGAATTTTGGTACGTTTTTGTCAGCCCGTCTATCTTTTGATCCAATAAACCTTGAAATAAAGTTTATACCACATTCGAAAATTATCAAAAAAAATACGAATACAAGTTTGGTACTTTTTCGAAGTTCGAACGTTTAAGGGGTGAAAATCGTAACTATTTTTGGTACTTTTTTTACAAAACATTTTGCATTTTGCAATTTTTGATACTATAATGGCGGTGAAAAATATACCCCATACCTAACTCAATTTTTTAAAAAATGGTCGGAAGGTCAAACCGTTTCTGAGCTGACGATATGTCTATAGTTTGTGTCCAAACGAAGTTTGAACACCAAATTAATTAAGATTATTTATATGTATTTTGTAATTGCCATTTATATTAATTAGAATTCTATAAAAATCAATTAATTAATTTACATTTCAATTGAACGTTTATATTTACACTTTATAAAAACATTTAAAATAACACCTTGAAAATACGTTCTGATTTACACTTTTTGTATTTGCTAACCCTGACATATAAAATCCATACATGTCAACCCTATTAAGTATATGTCAAATGTCAGTTCTCTTATTCTTTGAACTTAACGAAACATAAGCAGCGCGCGGCTTCTTGCCTTTTACGTTTTGCCATTTTTGGCACTTGTCTTCTAACCTTCAACCTGTGCAGTTGACTTCCATTCTCAACAGTGTGAACAAAAGAAATCTGCAAAGTTAATGTTTAAATCCGTTTTGCTAAAAGTGTTAATAAGAAAATCTTTAGATTCAGTGGTCTTACAATTAAAATTAAAATTTTGCTAGATTAAACTACTTAAAAATTTTCTAAAGCTAAATCTAATTGTATAAAATAAATTGCCTAACTAAACCTAACGTGCATTAAGTAAGACCACCTTACAGTTAAATTAAGGTTTATTAATTTGTGCTATCGTGTAAATATAAACTACCTAGTGTACCATATATAAAACTAAATCTAAATGTATAAATATAAACTAGTGTACAATTTTGCTTAAATACCCTACAGCTAAATAAAGGCTAACTCAATTTGCTAATGGTTATAACCTACACTTAAATTAAAATTTGCTAATTATTTAAACCTAAAAATTGAACTAAAGTTTGCTATTTATTTAAACCTAAAAATTGAATTAAAGTTTGCTATTTATTTAAACCTAAAATTGAATTTAATTCTGCCAATGTTTAATACCTAAAGTTGTGCTAAAATTTTCTAATTATTTAAACCTCAAAATCAATTACATTTTGCTACTTATTAAACCTAAAATTGTGCTAAATTTTGCTAATTATCAAAACCTACATCGAACTAAATTGAACTAATCGTATTACAAAATTTGCTAAATTAACCTACTCATAAATCTAAAACAATAAAATTTATACATATGTACATAAGTGCCTGAATTGAAACAACCTCCGCTTTTAATTATCAAAGGATTAAAGAAACGGTAAGTTCAGACTATCTCAACAGGGTGTACACAAACCCTATTTCTCTTTTCTATATTGTTTACTATAATTACTTCACGAGTAATTATAGTAACCCATGCCATTCCACTCAGGTAAAGCTCTACCCCCGTTGGTCTCCAACGCTTAAGAATAATTTACCCAGCGAGATTATTACAGTTTGTTAAATATCTTCTACACATTTGTACCTGATTAATTATTGTTCTCGTTCAAAAGTAAATCATCAGCACCACGGTCATTTACACCAACCCGATCTCCGGCTTTTTGCTACATAGGCATTAAGGTGCACCTTATTTTTCATATTTGCGAAATTATAACCCCTAGAAATGTTCGCAAAAAAATGCTGATCACATTTCGAAAAGGCGTGATGGGCCATTTAATATACACGAAATCGTAACCTCCATTTTTGCACAGTTTTATCCTCATATGACTGTAGGGTATATTTTCCTTAAGTTTTATGTAAGTCAGCACAAAAATATATTATATTTAGCTATCTATTCCTTAGTCAAAATTTGACTTTCATGATTTTAAGGCTTTCCGATATAAGTACAAACTTTAGAGAATTTATCGCCTAACTAGTTCAAAAGTGAATCAACTCCAAAATCTTTATTTTTCAGACATGAAAAAAACAGTTTTTGACCAAAAAAACAAAAAAAAAAAAAAAACACAAAATCCGTCAGAGTACAATCAAAAACAATATTTTTTTTTTAATATTTATACAGAGATATTCACCCCTATCGTGAATAACAAGTGGCATTTTTGTTCCCATGAAATTTTCATTCCCCTCGAAGAAAAAAAAGCAATCGTGAATCTCATGTGAAAAATTTTCAAGGCTATCAGTTCCAGTGAATGTAAAAAAGAAGAAAAATTAAAAAAATTAGAAATCAATGAAATTTTTGTTCGAAAATATACAAGTATATATTTTAAAGAAAAGTTAAAATAATTAAGCAAAATATTTAGTACTGGAGGGATAGTTTGATTACAAAGTTAGTTTTTTGCACTTTTTAAATTTAATGTAGTAAAATATTTTCCAAAATTCTGCCACCAAGTCAATCGTTGTTGTTTTGCATTTTGTTGAGCAATATATCGGTTTGTGCCTTATTAACTTTATTAACCCTTTATATTCGATTTATAGGAGGAGCTTCTTACATACATGTTCTGTTCCCTAGCAAAAATAAAGTGAGAAAATCTAAGGGAAATGTGAACAAATTACGAGGGAACAAATTTTTCACGATAAGGAGAATTTTTTCCCGTGAACATTTTTTCACGTTATTATTCTCCTTTGAATTACATTTTTTAATGGGAGTTGTTCACGATCGCAAATATGTGAAAAGGGGAAAAATTACGAGGGAAAAATTATTCACGATAGGTGTGAATGAAAAATTTTTAGTTGTGTCAGTTTTGATGTTATATTTTTTTGCACAAGTTACCATATTACTTTGAGTGATGTCACTTAAGATGGATTTTTTACAAGTTTTGACACTTTTGCTAAAATCAAAACATAAACCAAGACATAACCGTTTTTCAAAAACAATTAACAACAACAAAATACACTGATAGTTTTTAGATATATAAACAAGTGTTTTAACAAGTGTATTGCGCATAGTTCAAGCATATCAACCCGAAAAATTAAATTTTGAGTTGAGTCACTTTTGAACTAGGTGTGCGATATATAAAATTATCTGGACTATAAAAGTCTGGATAAGTTTAATATAAAATTCATAGCTGAAAGGGAAATGGATTCATTCGCCAAAATATGCCCTAGAAATGAATTTTTCCCGAAAATTGCCAAATTTAAATCGAAGGCAGGGAAGAATTATGGGAGATATTGACATGATTTTTTCATATTTTTTTTGCCTTCTATATCCTCAATAAATCCCAATGTAATGATCAAAAAGTGCGGAAATTTGTTGAACAAAATTTTAAAAAATTTGAAAATGGAGTTTTGAAACTGCCGTTAAAATAATAATTGTTTTTTTTTTTTTTTGTCATACCTGCTAATAGTTTAACAGTATCCTACGGTAACAAAAGCTCATATACAAGAAAACACGGGTATATTTTAAGTTAAAAATCGATCGCTTTCAAATATTTCTAATTCCTACATTTCTTGTTGAAGTGGCCTAAACACTTTAATGGCCTTGATAAATTGTAATAGCTTTAAAATTTTAAACCAAATTTTCCCTTTTTGTATCATTTGAACAATGATTTAATTGCAAAAGTAATTATTTATTGGCAAAATTTTTACAGAAACCGAAAAAAAATGTTTCCCCCTTGTAAATGCAGCAGCAAACTTAAGGGCGGATGAGGCGTTTTTGATGGGAAGAACATTTCTAAGGGGAGTTGCGGTAAAATCTCGTAAATATGGAAAATATGGAGCATTCCTATACACAAATGTTTTAATGTTTGAATCTCATAATATGATGTTTTATTATAAAATTTTATTTCCATTAAAACCAAAAAGTTTATTAAACTTTATATTTTCCTACTTACTAGGGTATTCATTCGTTAACCGTCAATCGGTTAACCGATTAATTACTACCCGATTAACTGATCCGTTAATTTCAAATTGGCTTTTTTCGATTAACCATTAAACCGGTTAATTTCAGTCGATCCGATGTAACAAAATTTTCAATATTTTGTAGTATTATAACATATTTTTTTGTGTTTTTAATTATTTGTTTCGTCTTATATACAAAATGTATATGTTTAAGAAAGTGATCTTCATTTTAAGCCATTTTCCGCCGACCGGCGACTAAAATTACAATGTTTTTTAATGATTTTTTATCTTCAACATCGATCAACAGGAATGTGGCAAAAAATGGGTTAAATGTTTGATTGCCAACACCTTTTTTTTGTTTCACGTACTTTTTATATGTATGTGTTTGGTTACTTGTTTCTTTTCATATCTTTCCATATCAGTCTTTAAGCAGAATTAACCGAAACAATTAGAAGTGTTAAAATTTAAAAAAACTCCAATGGCATAATGGAGTATTTTAAAGGTTTAGAGAAATCCTGGGAAAGGACTGAGAAATTAGATATACATCTATGATAAGTGAAAGAATTTTTTCCAAGTCAAGTTTTGTCCAAACTAATGAAAAGAATCGCTTTAATCCTAAAAATTTAAACCAAATTACTTTTCTAAAAGATTATTTTATAAGATCTCCTTTAACTATTGAAATAACTAAAAATTATCTCAGTTTATTTTTGTATAAATAACTCGACCAAATGATTCACAAGGTAGTCATAAAGTCTTATGTCTTAAAATAATTACAAGAATATGCCAACCGGCTAAATCCACTTTTTAGGTAAATTGAGATTTTGAGGCCGTGTGGTAGAGAAAGATACTCCTCATCGACCAGCATGAAGTTTTTCTTCAATTTGAGTCTTGCAGTGTGTTAAATCAACTATATTTTTGGTTTTTCTCTTAAGCTGTACATATCAAATAAAAAAAGTTTTTTGTCTCTCATGAAAAATGTGCTGAAATTGAATTAGCAAGTTTGCATATTGAGCCAACGATATGACTGTTGTGGGCTACCGCTTATAATTTAGATTTCTACTGTACAGTTATGACGAAACAATGAACACAGCATTAACATTTTTATTTTGTTTGAAACACAACACTATTTATTTTAAATAATTGTATGCTCGTTTTGGTTCAAGAATTGTTATAAACAATAAACAATTAAGGCATTTTTATATATTGAAATTACTTAATTTATAAAAAAACTTTATTAATCGGTTAACCGATCAAAAACAAAATTAACCGATTATTAACCGATTATTAACCGATTAAGCCAAAACCTCGGTTAATTAATCGAGCGATTAACCGATTAAAGCAAAAGGTCGATTAAATGAATACCCTACTACTTACACTGTAATTTTTTAAGCATTTTTTGCCTCTAAAGAGAACAGTTTGTTGAACACACAAGCCTTTTTCTTATTTTTGCAATATAAAATTTATTTTTACAATAGAAAATTTTGCGAAAAATTTATTTTTTATAGACTTGCGCAAATTTGCTTCATAAAGGAAATTTGCTTTTGATGGAACTTTTGTGATATTTTACTATTTAAGCAAAATTTATATTTATCGAAATTTTTACACAAAACCTGCTTTTCTTTGAAATTTTTGCAACTGTTTGTTATTTATTAAACTAAGCTGTTCCAACAAAATGTTGTATACGAATTTTGTAATGGCGGCAAAAATCGGTTTTCAGATTATCTAAATCTAGTTCAACTGAGATCTCAAAAAACCAGCCTAACTCAAACCATTAAAGTTGCACAAAAATAGTTCTAAGTACTTTAAAATTCACTAAAGGAAGTTGTTAATGATTAAAACGTGGTTTTAAAACTCTTATTTTTGCTTTATTTATTTGTTTATTCTATCTCTCAGAGTTCGAAGTTGGTTCAAATCTGTTGCCTTTAATAGGTTAAAAAAAATTTTTTTTTCTAGCCGTCATTTTTTAATCAATAACAACTTTAGAAAAACTTTTTCATAAATTATTTTCGAAATTAAACATGTTTTATCATTTAAAATCGTTCAGGTGAACTGACTCACTTGTAAAATATTTCTCTTGTAATGGAAACATAAATTAACTTAATGTTTAATTTTGAATTGTCAAATGCAATTTTCATTTAAAGTAACAAAATTTATAATGTAAATACAAAATGTAAATGTAAAGAAAAAATCCTAGCAAAATTCATTTGTCAAAAGAGTTAATTAGCGAAATTAAATCTACCTGTTGTTCTTAATTTAATGAACGACTTTTTCCTTTTTCAATATTGCACAACTACTGGATACTAGATGCAATAACTTTTACTCAAAAAGAAAATTTAGAACACAGGTTAATGCCCATTAAATCTTACAATGGAAGATGGAAAGATTAAAAACATTAACCTTTATTTACTGCCGTTCTACGTCACTTATTTACTTATGTATGTATGTTTAATTAAAAAATAATTTACTAAGAATTTGAAACAAAAACAAAAAGTACTTAAATGCGAAACTAAAAAAAAATATGGCATTTATCATGTGGAGATGAACATCGACTACAGGCAAAATAACAACAAAAAGCTAAATCTTTTTCTCTAAAAGAAACAAACCCGACATCAAAATATCATGTGGAGAAAAAAAAGAACAACAAATTTTGCATGACAGGAGAAAATGAATTTAAGGAACTAAAACAACAACAACAGAACATATTTGAATTGCAAGTTAACGCTGGTGTCTCACTGCAAATGGTTTGGAATATAATGAGTAAACTTGAAATTGGTTACTAGGTCAGTAACATTTACATGACCAAACTCGACGGCATCTACAAAAAAACAGAAAAAACCAGGAGCAAAAACATGTTCGTACGTACGCCTAGAGAAATCGCAACAAATTAAACTCTGAAAAAGATAATAACAAGATATAAATGAGAGCACAGTGTTTACAGATAAATTGTCTCCATTAAATGATGATATGAGATACACAGAGTTAAAATAGGGAATTTTTTTTACAGCCAAAGCAAAAAGAGAGAGAGAGGGAATAAGTTTAAACAAAGCTGTTATTTTACAGGAGAGATACAGAAAATGTAGCAATTAAGGATATTTTCTCTCTTTAGTACAAAACCAGCATCCTTAAAGTAATGTATTTAAAAAAAATTGTACCACACTCTTACATGAATTGAGTGAATTATGGGAGAGACACTGGCAGCCTTAAAGGACAATAATCTTTAAATGCTGCTCAGCTGCGTTGTAAATGTAACTGGAACACATACGAACTGCTATGAGAATCAAATTACAGCATTTATTACTTTTGCCGAGGTTGGAGAAAAATTATAGCTGCTGCGACAACAGCTGCAATTGGTGCTGCTGTTGCTACAACTACAGGCTGATACTAATGCGAAGTGCTTTAAGCCAGCAAGAGACTTTGTTTTTTCTAGAGACAACTACAACAAAAAGGACATTCGAGGTGCTGTGAGCATATTTCGGCTTTTACGACACAATACAATCAACTGCGTTACGTGTGCTTGTTTTATTGTGTGCGTGTGTGTGCTTATGTGATGCTGTTGATGCTTTAATCAACATACATAAAACACAAAAACAAGAAAAACTCTTGTTTTGGGGTTTGAACAACGTTATAATTCTAAAATACTTTTAGTACTTATTAGAACGTGTAATGTAACGGTCGCTTTTCTACACCCGAAAAAAATACAAAATAATTCTTAAATACAGATACTTGTAAACGGGTAAATAATATATTTCTCTGAAGTGAATATTCAAATAAAGAAGAAAAAAAGTGCTTAAGGAGAGTGTAATCGTTTGTGTGTTTTTAAACATTTTTTCTCCTAAATTCCTTTGTATCTTTTTCTGTCAACTGTGGCTTAAAGTGAAATGTAATAAAATAAAACATAATAAAATTTAAAAGAAAATTAAAGTGTTTTAGATCTAAACAAGAAAAAACAAAAAAAAAAATTAAATTTACAAAAATAGAAAAATGTGAAAACATAAAAGAAAGAAAGAAGTATTAAAAATTAATTAAAAAGAAATTTTGTGGAGAAGATTAAAATACTTACAACAAAGTGATTAAATATTAAATGGTAAACCAAAAGAAGAGTTTTAAAATCTTAGATTAACTCAAAATCAAATTAGCAAAGTTATTAGAAAGAAGCATTTTAATCCATTTAAATCGAATTATAGCAAATTAAAGAAAAAATTAATTAAAAATATACAAAAATAAAAGCAACTTCGCTCTCAAGGATTTCTGGTTTTCGTTACACTTGTAATTTATAACGCAATTACTTAAAGATAAAAATCTACAATGTTGAAATATGCAAGAAACACTTCAACAATTTCTTCACAGCAATTAGAGATTTTTGTAGCTTTCCTTTATATTTTTTTTTGTGTGATTTTTTATTGCTGTTGTTTTTATGTATATTTCTTTCCTATTACTCATTTCATCCGCAAAATAACAACATCAAGCCATTCAAATTTTACATCTTTTCCTGTTTAGATTTTTGTTTCCTTTTGTTTCTCTTATTTTATTTTAATGCTTTTCAACATAAAATTAGGATGCTCAAGAAGTTTAAGTGATTTTTTCCATTTTTCCATTTTTGCTACACAAAACACAAACTTCATAATCATCCTACAAGATGTAGTTGTACTATTTATGTATTTTAAGGGAATAGTAAAATACTTGACATAAAAAATATTTTGCAAAACAACAACAAAACAAACGAAAACTTAAACGAATACTTAAAATATAAAGACTTATTGCCTGTTAGTAACTAGCAATTGTGTGCTAAATAATAGTATTAAAATAAAGGAACGTTTTGTGATAAAATTATGTTCAATTAGAATGTTAAACGTTTCAATGTGTGCGAGAAAGGAATACAATATTTTAATTAAAATCACGAAATTGCTCATTATTACATTCAAAATAATTAAGAAACTTTTTATAAGACTTGAAATTCATTAAGGGTAATAATAAAATCGCCTAAAGGCAGGGTTACACATGAAAGTAATTTCCTGAAAGTCGCATTACACCTACACTTTTTCACTAAAACACATGGGTAAACCCCAGGAAAAAGTCTCGCAATCTGTGTAAACTGTGCATTTTTACGTCTCGCAAATGAACTGTCAAAAATTGTATTAAAACGAAATTGGTTAATTTTTATTTAAAAAACAGATGTTTTTTTGCTTTTAGCCGTCTTTTGCAAAAAGTATAAAAGCATAATTCTTGAAATAATCTAAGCAAATTAGTCCTTTGGCTTTCGTCAGGTATTTTTAAAAACATGATTTTTTAGATCTCAAGTTTTCTTTTCGTGTTTCTCAAAATTTAAAAAAGTAGTGCAGATTATAGAACGCATAGAATTCTGATGATGAGAATGTGGTTAGTCACGCAACGTAAATTCAATCCGAGTTCGAGCCTCAGCTCAGCCAAGCATAAAAATTATCAATAAATTTTAATTTATTTCATGTTGTAAAATTCCTTCCTTCAGTAAAAATAATTTAATATAAATTAAATTTAATGAACTCGAGCCTAACTTAATATCAAAATTCCAAATTAAAAATCGACAGTTCAACTAAAAAATCACAATTGTTCTAAAAATAGCTACGACAGAAGCTCTAATGTTTATATTTGTACTGCAAGTTGTACAAATAAAATGTCGGCGAAAGTGGACAAAAACATAATAAGCAAATGTTCTCAGGTGTTCAAGACAAAGTCTTGACTGAAAGAGTACGAAAAAAAAACAAAAGACAATGGAGAAACAAGCAAATTAAAAATGATAATTAATTACAGCAAATTTCGAACCACTAATACCATTAGTTAAAGACTGTTGTTTGACTGTTGCCTGGCAGGCACCACAATGGTGCTGATTGTAGAATGCAAAGAATTCTGATGATTCAACCCGATTTCGAGTCTCAGCTCAGCCAAGAATAAAAATGATCAAAAAATTTTAATTAATTTCATGTTGTAAAATTCCTTCCTTCAGTAAAAATAATTTAATGAAAAAAAAATTTAATGAACTCAAGCCTAACTAAATATCAAAATTTCAAATTAATTTTCATTAGAAGCAAGACAATTTTTAATTTAAAATAAGTAAGAAAGTATAGTCGGTCAAGCCCGACCATTTGATACCCTACACCACAGTATTAAAAAACACATCATGCTTATATGTCCATATAAATATGGATTTTTTATGTTTATAAACTTCATTAAAATCGATTTGAAAGTTTGTGAGAGGCAGAAATTGCCCCCTGCCTCCCCTTGTGGTCCTATTTTTTAAAAACTGTATAGCTAATGTGTCCCTATAGATATGGATCTATCTATGTTTAATATTTCATTAAAATCGGTTCGAGAGCCAGAAATTGCCCCTATCTCCCCTCGTGGTCCTATTTTTTACAAAATGCATACCTTTTGTGCCCATATAGATATGGTTCTATGTATGTTTTAAATTTCATTAAAATCGGTTAGATAGTTTCTAAGAGGAAGAAATTTGTTCTTATCTTCCCTCGTGATCCTTCGATTTGGCCCATTTTCAATAGGATTGGTCCATGTGCCAATAGAAACCCGTGTTCCAAATTTTATCAAGTTATCTCCAAAATTGCGACCTGTACTTTGCGCACAAAGTTACATGGACAGCCAGCCAGCCAGCCTGCCAGCCAGCCGGACCGACATCGTTAGTTCGACTCAGAAAGTGATTCTGAGTCGATCGGTATGCTTTAAGGTGGGTCTAGGACCAATATTTTAAGGCGTTGCACACATCAGCACAAATGCATAATACCCTTTCCATTATTGTGGTGTGGGTATAATTAAAGGCAAATGAAAATTAATTGTTAAACCACCAGTTTCATTACCAAAAAAGAGACAAAATAACACGACATTTTTACAGCCGATTGTAATGAAAATTACGTGTCGATTTTTCCCAAAAAGTGAAAAAATAAAAAGCTTGAGTTAATACCCTCTTTATGATCGTGTGCGCTTTATTAAGAACAATTATACAAAGCTAAAATTTCTTTTTGTTTTCAATGTAAATATATGCAAGAAATGTTCTATTCGAAATAGTGCAGCTTATTTTGTATTGGCGTTTTTTACAAACTCACATTAATTGTTTAAAATTTTAGAGAATTTTAAAAAATCTTCATTAAACAAGTCTCGCAAGTTTTTCATTTCGCACAAATGTTAATTAGTTATTTTCAAAAGGATCCTTTTATCGAAATTTAAATTATTTTAGTTGATATATAAGATTTTCTCAGATTTTTTGTTTATAGCTTTAAATAGAGCTGGCCAGTAGAAAATAACGATTAAGCAGTAATTTTCTATAAATTTTACAAATTCTTTTCGGGAAAAAAGCTTTAAATAAACCTTGAAAGTTTTGAATATAAACCTTTTTTATTATTGAAATACTTGATTTTCATGATGACTTGGAGAAATAGGCTTGACTTGTATGCCCCCACTGTGCAATTCGCCTTCAAAAATCTAAGTCATGGCTCTTCCCTAAGCAATAAAGCAGTGTTTTAATGCAGTCGCAACAAAATTTAAAAACTCTGCTGCTCCTAAAATTTTATTTTCCTGATATTTGACGTTTAATTTGCAAGCAATACAGATGTATTTCAATATTATACATTGCATCACTTACATTTCAAAACGTTAAAATAAACAAAAGACATAAGTTAAGTTGCATTGTTTCGGCACTTTGTACACGTGTCTGGTTAAAATACAGTAGTAAAACTGTATACAAGCTTTGTATTAGTACGTTTTGGAAGTCAGCCTGCCTCTTCAACAATTTTCAACGTAAACGTTCTTATAGACAGAATTTAATATAGAAAATTATTTTAAGGCTGAGTGTTTTTTATACAAAATTTACGTTCAAAACACACAAATAAACAACTGCTTTTACTTTTATTTTATAAATCAAAATTTCCTAGATTTTAAAACAAAACAAAGGCGTCAGCAGAATCCTCTATGAAGAAGACTCACTAAACATCTTGCCATCGCACATGTTAGAGTTGTTAAAAAAATCTAACAAAATCTTGACATTATAGCAATTCTTCTTTATTAAAATATCTTTATTTGGACATTTGCCTAATCGCGTTTTAAATGCTAACATATATTTAAAATTGTTCAACAGATGTTTCAAAAAATGTTAACCAATCCAAACAAATAAAATTTCTATATCACGGACTAAAGTTGCGAAAAAGCTCAACCCCTAATATAAACATGAATCTACTTTTCTTTAAATATATACACAGGCCAACAAATTTTTAACCAACAGACCAGAGTATACTTTTCTAAGGTTTCTAAAGGCTTGAATGGCGCATAATTCGGATCTGTACTTAGAGTTTCTCCATCACATCTGGTTTTAAAAACCCTTGTTTTTCCCTACACAGAAAAAATTATTTTTCCAATTCAAACAAAGAATTTGTAGAATCAAACAATTTTTTGTCGATCCTATAAACAAATTCGCATATTCAAACAATTTATTTGTATTTTGTTTATTGGAAAAACAACGATTTTTTCAAACAAATAATTTAACTGAGTCAAACAAAAAGTTTAATGGAATTCATATAAATTTCAAACAAATAATTTTGCTGAGTCAAACAAAAAAGTTTTTGCACAAGCAATGACGCGCACACAAGCAAGCATTGTTGGAGAAGATGAAGTAGAGCAGAGCGGCCGGCCGGCTGGCTTTGAGACACATTTTTTTGTTGGAATAATTTTTGAACGAAGTCTTATTAATTTAAACACACAAAGTTTTTCTTCATCACTCACTGTTGCTGTATTCTTTCTTTTGCTAAAGAAGAAGAGATGTAACCAAAAACGGCGGCAGACCGACTCGAATGTTTTTCGTCATTATTCTATTTTTGTATTTGATGTTTTTAACCAAACAGTTTGAAAAAATTTAATACGGAATTTTGCTTTTTTTAAGAACTTTGAAACCAACCAAAAATTTATTTTGTTTCTTATAATTATACCCACACCACTATAGTGGAGAGGGTATTATGCATTTGTGCTGATGTGTGTAACGCCTTAAAATAGTGATCCTAGACCCACCTTAAAGTATACCGATTTACTCAGAATAACTTTCTGAGTCGAACTAACGATGTCCGTCCGGCTGGCTGGCTAGCTGTCCATGTAACCTTGTGCGCAAAGTACAGGTCGCAATTTTTGAGATAATTTGATAAAATTTGGACCATAGGTTCTTATTGGCACCTCAGAAACTATCAAACCGATTTTAATGAAATTCAAAACATAGATAGAATCATATCTATATGGACACAAAATGTATACATTTTTAAAAAAATCGGACCACGAGGGGAGAAAGGGGCAATTTCTGCCTTTCAAACCGATTTTAATGAAATTTAAAACATAGATAGATCCACATCTATAGGGACACATTAGCTACACAGTTTTTAAAAAATAGGACCACAAGGGGAGGCAGGGGGCGATTTCTGCCTCTCACAAACTTTCAAACCGATTTTCATGAAGTTTAAAAACATAGATAAATCCATATTTACATGGACACATAAGCATGATGTGTTTTTAAATACTGTGGTGTAGGTGTGTGACCGACTATACTTTCTTACTTGTGTTTTTGTTGTTTCTGTTGCTGAAAAACAGTGAAACGTTTTTTTACCTGCTATTGTTTTTGTTGTTTCTTACTAAAAACCTCGTCACGCTATTATTGCTGTACTTTTTCAAAGCGTCCAAAAATAGACTGCATGTGTTTTTTATTGTAGTTCTTATATTTCACATCGAGAAGTGTTGCTGACGATCAAATAAAAATATGCAAACAAACGACAACATCAAGGAGCGTTAAATATTTCATTCAAAATTAGGAAAACTTGAAACCAATAACGCGTATATTATGTTTTTGAATAGTTGTCAACAAATTTGGTGGTTAAATAAAAATCAAAGAAAAATATTAATTAAATCAGTAATAAAAATTTGTAGAAATTCAAAAAATGTTCGAACAAGCGTTTGTTTAGGCAATAATTTTTTCTGTGTATATTTGATACGTAATAACAGCTTGTATAAATATTTAATAATCAAACCTGATTTGAAGTCTGAAAGTCCTACCAACTAACTTTAAAATAAATGTTTTACTATTGCATTTTCTTGTTTTCTCCCTGAGTTATATTGACACCAAGTAAATAAAAAAATAACAAAGAAATGGCGAAAAACATGAAAAAAGCGAGAAATCAGGTAGAGATATCATATAGAAGGAATAATATATCACACAGGTTAAACATTAATTTTTTGGTAATTGGAAGGACTTTCAGACTACATATCAGGTTTTATAAATCAAGATTAGTTCGCGGCAGTTACAACGACTTAAATATGGATAAGAACAGGGCTTTTTTAAAATTTAAGCATATATATTGCGAAAACCTGATGTGATAGAGAAATTCTGAGTACATATTCAGATTCAGCGCAAGTTATGACTTGAGAAAGGCATACTCAGTTCCATTAGTAAAAATGTGTTGGCCTTTGTTATTGAAGTAGAATCAATCTAGAAGCTTCTATCCCTTTACCGGCTCCACTGGACTTTGAGAGCGTAAATGCACTACTGCTCCCTTGGAAAGTTAGACCAAATGATAGAAAATATTTTGCTGACTTAATAACTTGTTACTTATAGAATTATTTTTACAAAGTATACGTTAGATCCAAGGTTGCGCCTTTTTCCAATTGCAGGCCTGGGTATTTTATTTATTTATTTGGGAAATTTGTCCTAAAACAAATTAAATTAACAAATCAAACCAATAAATAAGCGAAGAGCTTTTAAGTCAAACACATGCTTAGAACAGCTAGTGGTCACATGTTGTAAGTAGGGTTGCCATAATGAGGCGGTATAGGAAATTTGGTATTTCGCGTTTGAGGTATTTAAAATACTCAAATTTTTGTATTTTCGGTATTCGTTTAAGATGCTACCAAATACAATTAAACTCAATTTTATTTATTTTTCAACATAAAATATTTTATATAATATTAAAGATATTTGATTAAACAAGTTAAATCCTTAATTTCACTTTTATTTATATTACTCCTTCATCTTGAAGACTTGTTTCTTGTTTTTATTTCTTTATTTATTTGTTCATAAAAACAACGTTTTGATTTTGACGAATTTAAATGCTCAGATTTTATTGTTTAGAGTTTTTTTTTTTTATTAAAAACTCGCCTTTATCAAGTAGCAAATAGATCAATAAAATGTTTAATGTAATCAGCAATTTTATAATTTTTTTGTTTCCAAATTTATTTTCGACAACAAATTACAGGAACAATAACTTCGCATGCATAATTTATTTTAAAGCTACTAAAGAATTTAAATTGTAGTCTGTTCTTAAATTTGGCATACACAATTTTTGTAATGCAGTATTTAAAATTTTTCTTTTTATTGCAAAAATGTTCAGCAAATACTTTTGAAATAAAATAAAAATTTTTTAAAATCAAATTTTTCAATTTAACGTTTTAATCACCCTTGTGTGTAAAACCATGCAAAAGGAATAATTTTTACACGATAAACAAAAAAAAATTGTTGAGGTAGACTAAACAAACTTCTTGGCTTTGTAATCAATGTCAATTATATACTGAAAACACTTTTTTTGATAAAAAATTTTTTTTAGTAACGAAATATTTCATAACTTACGTAAGTTACCCTGGTGTGTGGGTTTCCACACATATGTAGTTTCTATGCAATTTGTACTGGAGACAAAATTTTTGAATTTTTTTTTTTTTTTTTTTTTTTTTTGTTAAAGAAGCAAAATATGAAATAACTTCCAATTTCGATTAGAAGTAATTTATGTGACAGGACAAATAGTTTGCTTAAACTTCAATTTGGAATTCACGAATTTGTTAAGATTTTTTCCTTTAAATCTGTTCTATGTTCTTTGAGTTAAAACCACGCATTTATTACACCCAATAAACGAAAACCAAGCCAGTCCTCGAACAGGTTTTGATAATTTGGTTTAAATTTATTTTTAATAATAGCGTTAGTGATGTTCAAAGTTGACAAATATAAAAACGAAAAAAGCGTGACCACTTAATTAATTAAGTTTTACATTTCTTAATTAATTAATTTTTGATAAATTACTAAACTTCATTACTGAACCCAATTGTCGTAGAAAGTACCTAAGAAATTGCTTAGCGCTGTTCAATCCCGTGATATTAATTAAATAATTAATACAAATTGCGCCAGTAAACAAATTAATAGTATAAATTAAATGATTAATTCACTTGATACAATTTTTAATTAAACCCGATTTTCTTTTTGATTAATTCTTTAATTGGACAAAAATGTTGGAGATCTTTTTTGTGTAAATCACACATGGGCGATTTATTTTTTGGATTCAAATAAATCGTTTAGGTAAAAGTTTTAAAAAGTGTGATACTTATGTAGACTTTTGGCAAGATTACTAAAACATTAAAAATATTCATACTTTGAAACTGAAATGCAGACAGTATTATAAAATTATTCCTTAAAAACTTTCAAAAAAAAAAAAAAAAACACTAACAACTTATCACATTTTGCTCAAAATACGTACAACTTGTGTGATAGTGTAAACTACTTTTTAACCCTGGATGGTTGCAGTTTGTCAAATAGACGATGCTCATTAACTCTTTATCATATAACTTTTTTATAAGTACTTAAATTACGCTCTTTTTTCACTAACGGTAGCGGATGACGAAAAATTTAAAAAGTTAATTATTTTGAAAACAAAATAAAGAGTTCAAATACGCATCAAATTTTGGGAGAGTACAAAAATTATTTTCTTATAATAAATTTTATTTTTCAATAAAATGCTAAAACAATTTTGATGATTTTTTACTTTTAAAAGCGTTCCACTTAATTTTTTTTTAAATAACTAATTCGTCGATTGATGAAGAGTATACATATTGTATTAAAATAAAAGTTAATCTTCTAGGGTTTAGGGCTATAACATTAAGAAACAATATAAACTATATAAACATTCTTTAAAGTTTGAAAAAAACGTTTATTAAATTTCTGAATCTTGTAGATTTGGATTTGTAAAAAATAATTTTGCTGTGCAGCTTCAAACTTTTGCAAAATAAAAAAACATTTTTTAATAGCCAAAGGGTAGTTTATGTTTCTACCTTAACCCTCAAGATTTTACCCCTTGTATGATCTGTTTAAGAAAATATACATTGAAAGCAGGCAAGTACCGGCCATGAGCTTTATTTTCTCCGATGATTGGGGAAGTTCAACCATGAGATCGTTAGTTTTAATATGTTAAGAGGGAACTTGGAAAGGGGGGAAGTTAAAAAACCGTCCGCCTATGACAACTTTCCGCTAATGCACTGCTTATATTTTTCTATTATTTTTAAGCTATTTAAAGCAGTGTTCGTAGTAAACAGAACATTATTTAACGTTCGGCTCACACACCCAGTAACGATATCTATTTTTTTAAGGTTTCTGTAGACGAACACAACCCTTAATACCGTTCGGAACTATTTTCAATAAAGTACCGAGCATTATATACTGTTTTGTTCTTCGTTATAAAACAGAACAACTGTAGTGGTTGTGTAAACAAACATTATATTTTAATGTTCTAAAGTATTTCTTTTTTTGCATTGATAAAGAAATGAGCAAACAAAGAATTTTAGCAACGACCACCAGCCAAGAGTGCGTTAATCGCAACTGAAACAAACGAACATTAACGAGCATAAAATACAACGAAGTTTGTGGTTTAAAAAAACACAGAACTGAATTATCTTTTTGTTGAATTGGATAAGTACAGTATTATGTTTGTGTTCGAAGATCACAAATATGGAAACGCTATTTTATTAATGATTTACCACACACACACTTTTTCGTTTTTGTTTTCCACAAATCTACTTAAACCGAACACTAAGGAACGATATTTATTGTTTATTATCGAACACTGAAAGTCTTTTTGGAAATTTCATTGAAAAAGTGCATTTAACTTTCTGCATTACTATGTCAAAATTTGCCTTTTGTCAAACCTCCAAAACTAGATTGTTTTTCAATCTATTATTCGTTCTGTTTGTCATTATTTAAACCTTTTCTTTAGCTTCACTTCGGAAAATCAAATCTTGTAACGTTAATTTAACCGCCTTATACTCAATGCAAATGGTTGAAACTTTGCAGGCATACATATTCCACGAATACATGGGCGCAGCCGGGAAACAATCAAGGTGGAGGGGCCAACAAATTTTTTTTTTGTTAAAATGCTTTTTTGACCGCCTTTTACTCAATGCAAATGGATGAAACTTTGCAAGCATGTATATTCCCGATGACAATACACGAATACATGGGCGTAGCCAGGATAAAATCTAGGGGGGGGGGGCAAAATTATTTTTAAATGTTTTTTTTTTAAGAAAAGCGTTTCTTAACACAAATAAATGTTATTATTTTTAATTAAAGACGGAAAGAATTATTTACTTAATCACTAGAATATATGGCTTGAACCACGAATATGTTGCATGATCTCGTCCAAGCCAAAAATGTCTTTTTCTCTTTACGTATATGTGTGGCCTGGTTTAAGCAAAATGTTTCTTTATTTAAGAAACTTTTACTAAATACGAAAGAAATAAGTTAAATTCAAGAACTTATTTTGGATTTTGTTGTTTTTAGAAACGAAATTGATTACTTTAGAAGACAAATTTCTTCGTGTATGTTTTAAATTTCCCTATGTTTACATTGGCTACTGTTTTGATATACAACTAAAGTTTTATGGTTCTAATTTGTGTTGGCACCAGGAATAAAGATGCTTAATTTTAGGAAAGCTTCTATTACTTTTTTTTCTTCATTTAATTTTCTTAAAAAAAATTACGTTTTTAAATTTATGTATACAAAGAAAAACATATTATTAGTTATAAACAGATATAAGAAATATATAAGTTGATATAATTCACTACCTACTTACAAATTTTTCATATATAAATAGAAAAGAAAAAAAAGTACCACAAATGGATTTATAAACTTTTTTGGTTTCAAGAGTCTTGAATAAGAAAAAGTTTTCTTTTTTATGACAAAGTAAAAAAAAAAAATAAAATGTGGTAGTAGAATTTGGAAAAGAAAAAGAACCTAAAAACAGAGACATTAGCGCTTGTCAGCGTAAATTTTTATCAACGCTTGGTCAGCGAAGCATTACCACCAATAAAAAACACACACATACACACAAAAGTAAAAGAATCATTTTAACAGAAAAATACATTTCTTAACAAACGTACACATTTACACAAATTACAGTATTACACGCGTAAATCCTCCCTTTTTACTAGTGTGTCTATACCCTCCAAGCATTTGGTAGAGTGTTTTCCCTTGTCTAGCAAATTTGAACTACTTTATAACAATTTTGGTTTTTATAAAGAAGGTTTTGCGGAATTTAATAACAACAAAATACGTTGGATTGGGGTTATGTGTTCTTAAATTATACTTTTTCATCGCTTTAAAGAGTTGTTAAAAAAGTTCTAACAGTTATGCAACAAAAAGAATAGTACAATTAAAACATTGCCCAAATAATTCAAACTTCTTCGTAAGATTCAGGTGCTAAATAGTGATCAAAATAAAATCCAAATGTGTAAATTATGACAATTTGTATAAAAATGTATATTGTGATCGGAAATGCTTATGTGTGAAGTAAAATAAATTTATTGAATGGTATAAAATAAAGTGAAGTTTTATATTTTTTAAAAAAGAAATACAGTTATAATATTATTAAATAATAGGTTTGTTTTTGTACTCGTGACTAGAACAGCGCTGGATGTCAAACTTACTGAAAAGGGTTTCTGTACTCGAAACTTGTGTAAATGAGAGCAGAAAAGAGCCCAAACTTTTTCGTCCGGCAAATTGGGTAAATTGTCAAAAATTTCTTATAAAAGTTTTTTAACACCATTAAAAGTGAAATAAAAAAAAAAAAAAATAAGTGGATATAAATATATATATATATATATATGTATATATATAAATATATTTTTTTTTTTTATAATGAATTTAGTGATTTTTAGTGGAACTGTTTGTTCATTTAATGACTTTAAAAACTAAATTGTGTTATATAATATTTTTTTTTTTGTTGTGATAATAAACGTTTTCAGTGAAACAATTTTGTAAAATATGTTTTCTAAAGCCTTAAAACATTTTACTTGAGAAAATTCGATGAATCTTTTATGAAGTAACTTTTTGAAGCAATTAAGTGACTTTTAATAAATTCTTTTATACAAATTTGTCTAAATCAAGTTTTTAATTTTAAAACATGAAAGAATTATTAGTATTGTGGTTATTTTATTGAACTATTTATGGTTTTTAATCCAAATTTTTAATATTTTTAATTAGGCTTAAGTTCATTAAATTTAATTTTCATTAAATTATTTTTATGAAGAAAGGAATTTTACAACATGAAAATTAATTAAAATTTATTGATAATTTTTTCATTCTTGACTCAATCTGGGCTCGAACCCAGGTGTTTACGGACAGGTTACCCTGACATGTTTCGATTGCAACCACTCAATCTCCTCAGAGAATGTTTGTTTAATAGTGCTGCAAATTTTTTTTTCATTGTATTTGTATTTTTTTTTTAACTCAGTCTACTTCACAAAAACAAACAAAGATAAACAAAAATTTAATATTGCCGACTTTGTTAAGTGAAAAACATAAAGAAAAAATTAAATTCGAACTTCAAAAGGCTGTTTTTCAGTGCCAAAAGCGATACTTTTGACAGTCGTACGCATCAAAAATGCAATAATATTTTAACCCTTCTGCATCCCTTGGATATGTGCCCTTCCTATGTTCCTTTGGGTTAATATGACCCAACAATAAAATGTAAACAACATTTCATATTTAAGGCCCGTTTTCACAACTTACCGATAGCTTAAAGTAGACTTTAAACAGCCTTTTAAAAAGTGTTCCATTATTAAAACTTTACTTTAACTAAAAGTAAGCGATAAATTAAATAAAGGTCCATCCTACTTGGTATGTAAAAGTAAAGTTGCAATAATGGAACAGGTTTTATACGTCCGATAAAATCCTACCTTTAGCTATCGCTAAGTTGTGGAAACGGGCCTAAGTGCATTAAAAAATAAAAGCGATTATATTGTTTATTTGACTGAAAAAAATTATTGATCGATGATTCTGAATGACGATGAACTCAATTCAATAGGAAAAAATTTAAAAGTGGAATTAAACTTGCAATATCGCTTGTTGGGTCGTATTGACCTAAAGGATATTGAATGTGTGTCAATCGTGTTTTTTGGAGGGAGGAGGAACAATTTAAATTGTATTATTTCCATTTAAATTTATAATTTTTGTCCCTGTAATGGATAAATTAAAGTTTCACATCCATATCTTATATTTAAAGGGACAAATTTTGCGTTTGAAAACCAAAAAGAAAAGAAGGGTCAAACAATATATATTTTTACGTTCTCTTAACCCTTAAATTATAGCACTTAGAAAGCACTGTTATCTATGCTAAAGTTTATGGAGGGAGCGATTCTAGGTCAAAGATAATGGCAAAAGAAGTAGCGGTTCGAACGTGAAAAAAACAGAAGTAGTTTTCTGGTCATGTATTAAAAGGCGTTATTCAGCGAAACCTGGCAAAATGTTTCAGTCAAAGTACTTTCAGAATTTTACGTAGCAATGGAACATTAAAATGTCTTTGGTTTGATTCCAAAATCTTCTGTATTTTTTTTAAGCCAAAATCTGGGTCGATACGTGACATTTCGAGAGTGAAATTTTTTCCATAATAATTTAACTGAATAATGATTAAAACAAAATCAAAATTTACCGTTAATCCGAATAACATATTTCTCTTTGAACTCTTCCTTAGATTACAGACCATGTAAGAACATTTTTTTGGAATAATTTTTATCAAATATCACCTCTTTTAAGGAAGATAATATTAAAGAAAACAAACAATAAAACACTCTCACAAATTAGAAATTACGTTTGCACAAATTTGCAGTCTGACTGTTCATCTAAGTGAACAAATTTATCGGTAAAGTTATAAAATTAGTAAAATCTAAATATTTCTCTATAACAATATCGTAAAATAATCAGCTTTTAATTTCTTTAACATTTTCGGTCACGGTGGATTTTTTGAAGGAAATGCCCATATATACAGACATACTTCTTAACATACACGGAAATAAGTTTATTTTCGAAAGTAACCCAGCGGTAACTAGAATGAGTAAAGAGCCCTAATAGAAGGCCTTACTTAGCAGTCACAAGCAGTCAGAAGCCCTTCTCGCCGCATTCCATACTTTTTTATTTTTTATACAGGTTGTCATTGGGCGCAAAGCCTTCCACACTTCCTTTAAAAACAACTTCGATCCCTTCCCAAAGAAAGGAGTAAGGAAGGTCACTAAAAATTAAAAGTTAATAAAACTGAACACCTTCCTTTCTCCGTTCTCAAAGAAGGGAGTAGCGAATGTGTACTGAATATTTCAGAAGGTCTTTTAAAAAGAAGTTTATACCTTCTAGAAGGCATACTTCTGAAGCCAGGATATCATGCGAAGCGAATGTTTTAAAAAGGAGTATAGATTCCTTCAAAAAGGCCTGCCACTTGCGGTCCTTTCAATATTTACCGCTGGGAATCAAGTTCGTTTCATAGAACAAGAAAATCAAAAAACAGTTTCATGATATTAACTTATTTGGTTTGTACTTAGTAAAATTTTCTTAAATAAAGAAACATTTTCTTATGATCAAAAAATTCAAGATTTTGGTAAAACGACCCCTTTGCACGAAATTAACGTGTATGCCAATTTTTTGGAAATTGAGTTTTTGACGCAATCTTGTTCTACATTTAAAGAGTGCCCCGGTAGGCTAGTTGGTAGTGAGCTAGTCTATCAGCGCCGGGGTTGCAGGTTCGATTCCCGCCAGAGACTCTGGCTTATTTCCTGCAGACAAGCGTAGAACTTCGCGGGATTAGCTTAGGAAATTGAAAAAAAAGACGTCACCTGTCAAAATATTGTTCCAAAAATTTAATGTATATTTTCATTTTGATATTGCATGCTTAAGCAGAGAAAAGTAGAAAAATTGCTGTCCTGTAAAATTTGGTTTTTGTAACATACGATAATTTTGCGCAAAGGGGTCGATATGATCAAAAATATTTTAATATAAAAAAATTCAAAACTAGCTAGTTTGTATTAAAAATAAGAAAAATATTTAATTTCAAAAGATTTTGCTATTCGTGCTTAATTCCCATAGCAAAATCTTTTGAAATTAAAATTTTGTATTCCCAAAAATTGAAATTACTTTTTGATAATAAAACTATTTCTCATTTATAATAAATAAAGAAATAATTTTATATTCCCGAAAAAAACTTTAGATAGAATAGAATCGAATTTCTTGCATCAAGAAACAAATGCTAGGAATTTCTTTAAGTTTTTCAGAAAATACTTGAGAAATTTTTATTTAATTCAATTTTTTTTTTTTATATCATATAAATAACTTTATGTTACAAGTTTATAGTCTTCATCTGTGTGTAGCTAAGTAGCTGCCCATTCCATCTTAGAGTAAAACGGCTGGCCCGATTTTGATTTTATTTGTTTTAGAAGACGATCGAAAGTGTTCTTTGTTTTGTTTGAAGTAATTCGATACAACCGATTAGAAGTTAAATCCTCTTTTCTAGCTGTATCCTCTTGAATATGTAGCGTTGCTCCCAAATGCCTATATCGATTTTAGTTTAGTTGTTGTTGTTTGAATTGTGGCTTTATCTAAAATCTTCTACCATCAACTTATCGCTCACTTTAGTTTTAAGCAAAGTTGTAAAAACGGAATACTCATTATACGGTTGATAGATTTCTACCTTAGGCTTTCGGTAAGTGGTGAAAACGGGCTTATATCTTGCTTATAAACATTCTTTTATCTTCCTGTTTTGCTATACAATTCTTTCTTTCAACATATTTTTATTATATTTAAATTTTTTCATCCGATGAAATTTTCAACTTTTGTGAAATCATAAACGATTTTTTTTAAAAGAAAAAGAAAAAAAAATTTTATTCAAATAAAAAAAATCCAGATGAATAAAAAACGTTTTATCACATGCGTTTTAATTTTATATGAAAAAAACACAAAAAAAAAAATTGTTTTAAAACTATTAAAATACGATCTCTGATAAAAAGTTTCTTATTTTTATATTAAGTTTTTTTAAACTTATTAATGCTATACGTTTTTATGTAAAAAAAAATTTTACTTTTCTTCGTATTTTGTTAAATACACTGTGCTTGTTGTAAAATTAGACAATCAGCGCACATGGTGCTTTAGCATTATTCGGGTACGCTGAATCCAATGGTAAGCTCTGGTTTTCGAGATATACCGTTATTCCGAAAATGGAGGAGGTTGTACAAAATATGTTCGCGTAACTCAAAAACGCTTTAACTTATTCATTGGATTCAGCGTACCCGAATTATGCTAAAGCGCCATGTGCCCGACTTGTCCAAAAAATAAAAGTGTAAATTTCAAGCACAGTGATATTAATGGCTGATTTCACCTATTTATGCTTAAAATTCGTTTTTCATGTTAAATAAATATAAAATAATATAAAAAACTAACTTTATTTAAATATAAATATATATATACATCGAAAACTTCATTTAAGTAACTTTAAAATTAAAAAAAAAAAAAATTAAGCTGTATTTAAATAAATTTTAGTTCGCTTGAGTCATTACTTTTTGCTCTAAGCAAGCCATATGTTGGGTTAGGTTAGATAAGAAAGGCTGGTGCGAAGTTAACTTTACAACTTTACCCAGAGACCAATATGGACCATTGTGCATGCCTTAGTTAAGGAAAGAATTCTAGTGTGAAAGAATAGGAGAAGTAAAGAGTGAAAGCACACATGCATATGTTTACAATAATAAATTTTTTGCTCGAACGAGAATAGTGCAACATTTTCTTGTTTCAAGCCATTTTTCTGGTGATTAAACCTTGTGTTAATACCCGGGTACCATGGTAACCACCTACGTATATTAACATGAAAAAAATTTATTAAGAATTAAAACTTTTAAACAACCTTCTGGATCGTCGTTATTTAACTTAAAAGAAAGTAAATTCAGATTATAGATTTATTTTTTTTTTGCTCCTTTAATACTCCAAAAAATTGGCTTAAACCTTAACCATCGCAATATACGCACCCGGGTACCCCGGTACCCAATACCATACAATACACTTTATGGGATAGCAAAAACACATTTGAACTGCTCAAAAAATTCAATAAACTAAATTCTGTATCATACAATTACATGTGCTTAGTTTCCAAATCGTTAGTATTATAATAAGGGGAAGTCTCACTTACATATCAGGTATGACCAAAAATATTCAACTGTTTACTAAAAAATACTGTCCTGTATAAAAAATTTAAAATTTTAGCCGTTATGCAATACAAAGCTTAAAAATCATATTGCAACATAAATATAATTTAATACAATTTTAAAAAGTTTAAAAATTCAATTTTATTTCATAAAAATAAGGATTATTAATACATTATAGTATATGGGTACCCGGGTGCCCCAACTAAAGTTGGGCATTAACACAAGGGTTAAGTCGATAATCTTTTCCGTGTACAAACATATTAAATTACATACATACTTACATACATACAATCTTACCCAGATAGCATTTGGGTGAGAATTTTTCGTAAAAATCACCTAAAATGATTAAAAAGGGATTTATCACTACAGAGATTGAATAAGGATTCATTTATGTTTCATTCATTCGTTCAAAAAATGTCTTGAGTTTAAAACTGATTTATTACTATAGTAGTAGTAGGTAGAAAAAGAATTCACGAATGATATATTCATATACTTAAAAATGTATCAGAAAATTTTATCACAAATGAAGGTTGCAAATTTCTCACAACGAGAGTTAAATTTTTGCTCAAAAAATGAGCTCATATATGGTTATTTGGCTCGTGAAGCTGATTTCTAACAGGTTCGATTATGACACAAAATGCTAGCTGGGTATATTTGATCAGTGATTAGCCGTATCCTAGAAACTAATTTTGCCTTTGAGAAAAAAAATTGTTTTTGACAGCTGTTCTTATTTAATAAAATCTCTTTTAAACAAAATTGGCATATGAAGGTGCTAAGATTTACCAAAGCGCTCTATCAACTAATAACGCATTTTCATTTCTCCGAAATCTTGATAATTTTACTTAAAATCTTTCACGATATAGATCATTAAAGCAAGATTTTATTTCATGTAATTAATACACCATAACTGCAAAACAACGTATCATTAAAAAATTCGAAATATACTTTTTTATTGATTTTTGTTCGTTTTATTAAAGTACACCTTGTTGTTTTTGATTTTGTAAAGAATTTTTACGTTATCCTGCATTTAAGGTGACCATATATTTCTATTTTTAATTGCATTCTTTACGCTATAAAAATCAATTTCATTGTTCTGCACTTATATTTCATTTTTTTTTTTTTTTTTTGCCAAAGTGTCAAAATTTACGTACACAGTGCCTTATTTTTTAGTCCATTTTTCAGAAATTCACAGTTGCATCTCTTGATCCTGAGTAGATTTGAGGAGATTTTGCTTAAATCTAGTGGTGAAGTAGATTTCATTTTGTATGGAAAATCTTGTTAAAAACTAATTTTGTTGTGATCTCGAATGTTCTTTATTTCGCTTTGGTGTAAATATCAGAAAGAGTAAAAAATGTAGACGGAAAATATTGAAATGAAGTAGTGAATCTCAGGATCCCATTTCTTCATATGTCGCCACAAGTCCTAACTAGTCAATAGTTCTAAAATCAAAAGTGAATTCTCAATGACAAGAACTTGTCTACTGGGTCATTATTACTAGTGACAAAGTCAGAAGTGGATCAGCATAGTTTCACTATTAATATTTCATACAGTCAAGTTAAAATATTGTACTAACAAACATTTAATCATATATCGCTGCAACGCCGACATAACTCTAAACATACATTTTGAAATAAACGTGTTTAAAGTAAGAAACCATAACGACAGATTCTCTACAAACGGGGAAAGGCTAAAATATATAATAATGATTTTTAATATAAAGAAAAACATAGCGAACAATTCTGCATCACTTACTCTAAAGTTTAATTTTTTGAGTTATGACGACGTTGCAGCAAATGAGCGATATGAAGATTTAAGTTCCATAAAAGATTTTTTTATTTACTTATCTTTTCAGTTTTCTTTTTCTTTGTTTACTTTCTTTCTTTTTCTTTTTCTTTCTATTGAAATCAAAAAAAAATTTTTTATTTATCTTGTCAGTTTTCTTTTTTTTTTTGCTTTTTCTACATTTTGTTTACTTTCTTTCTTTTTTTAAATGAAATCTTATCACATTTGCCACCAAAACAAAAAGAAAAGTAAAAAAAAATCTTAAACAAAATTAACTGTTAATGAACCATGAGGGTCATACAACGTAATGAAGAAAAAAACATCAGTTCGTTTTTGCAAAGATTTCAATGACACCACGAGAAAATAGAAGAAAATGTACTAAAAAAAACGTTAACAAATATTTGGAAAAAGTCCTCAAATTATGTCTTAATTTAAGTAAAACAACGCAAAAGTAGTTAAAACGATGGAAAGGAGGGAAAGTTACAGAGAATATTTCTTTATATTTTAACACAGACTCTTTGAAATGTTATTAAAGTTTTGACAACTTGACACTTTAAGTAAGAATTAATTTTTTTAATTTAACTGGAAATCCAATACTTGCATAAATTTGTTATATTGATGAATATTTTTTAATTGGATAACTCGCTTTTTATGATTTATAATGCTGTTAAATTGACACCTTTATAAGTATTTTTAAAAAAGGCAAGAGTGTTTGGTCGTTTTATCCCGACCATGACATACTCTTCACCAACAGTATTTACAGACAATCTTAGGAGAGTGTTCTCTATTTGAGACCCATGGGTTGTCATCGACCGAGCAAACAAAATTGTTTTATGAGATTAAGATTAATATAAGTGTTGTTTGAGCCAAATATTTTCTTCATAGGGTGTGTGTGAAACGGTAGCAAAATTCAATGGTGAAATTAAATTTGTTTGAGGTAGAAAATTTTCATATATGTGCTGTGTAAATTGTAACATTTTTGACAACGTAAAATTTTGATTTAAAGAAGAAATCAATTCCTAGTAGTTTTGTAAAAATGAATAAATTTATCAAATTTTTACTAATAACACTACGTGACAAAATTTCAACAAAGTCGTGACCAAATCTGGCAGCTAATCTTTATGTATAATTGTCCGCTGAATCCGAATATGAAGTCAGAATTGTCAAAAGTAGAACAGTTTTTGAGATATTCCAAAATAACCGTTATTTGTGTTTTTAAAAAAGATGATGTGACTGAAATGCAAATATCTTCAAAAATTTTGTATTATGTATTTCTTTATTTTAAGTGAAAGGTAATAAAATTTCTAAAATAACCATGGATTGCTTGTGAAGATTAGTCAAGAGATGACAGAGTTTCAGTGGACAAAAGTTTAAGCTTCATTGAAAATTTTATGATTTTGTTCAATTTTGCTTTTTTCAAGCTATTTTTTTTAAACCAATGATTTAAAAATCCTAATGTTTTATTGCATGCGACATTAGAATATTTTAATATGAACATTTTGAGCCCAAAAAGACATAGATTGGAAAAAAAATGACAAAGCTACAGAAGATTTAGTACATACTACACATAGAAATTCAATCATTTCAAGCAATTTTTGTTAATAAAAATTTGGCTGTAGGAAATATCGCCCAAAGAAAAATCGCCAAAAAAAAAAAAATGAAAAATCGCCCAAAAAAATTGCATGTAAAATTGGGCCTGATTTCATATGAAAAATGGCCCAAAATTTTTGGGCTATTTATCGTTATTGTTGGGTGATTTTTCGTTTTTTAAATTTGGGTGATTTTTCATTATGAAAAATCACCCAAAAATGTTGTATGAAAAATGGCCCAAAAAAAATGGGCTATTTTTAAAATTCTACCATAATCTTACATAGCAGAGAAAACCATGTTTTATTATGGTTGCAAACAACAAAACTATTTTTCAAGAAACTAATTAAACCATTATATGGTTGTCGGCGACAATGATTTGGTTAAATTAAACATAATATCGGTAGAATTTTTTTAAAAATGGTTTTGTAGCTTTTTTCTGTGGGTGTATATATTAAATATATACATATATATCGAAAATAAGGATTTTCTCTTCTATGGTATAACAAATACTGGCTTCGCTAACTAAAGCTTCTCTGTATCGCCGGCCTTCGGCCGGGCGCAAGGATTTTCTCCTCTATGGTATAACAAAGACCGGCTTCGCTAACTAAAGCTTCTCTGTATAGCCGGCCTTCGGCCGGGCGCAAGGATTTTCTCCTCTATGGTATAACAAACACCGGCTTCGCTAACTAAAGCTTCTCTGCGTAGTCGGCCTTGTTCGGAAACAAGGCAGTTTTTCGAAGCTTTACTTAGCGAAACCGGTTTTTGTTAGACCATAAAGGAGAAAATCCTTGCGCCCGGCCGAAGGCCGGCTATACAGAGAAGCTTTAGTTAGCGAAACCGGTCTTTGTTGTACCATAGAGGAGAAAATCCTTGCGCCCGGCCGAAGGCCGGCAATACAGAGAAGCTTTAGTTAGCGAAGCCAGTATTTGTTATACCATAGAAGATGAAATCCTTATTTTGGATATATATATTTAATATATACACCCGGAGTAAGAGCTATAAAAATATTTTATCCATATTATGTTTAATTTAACCAAATCATTGTCACCGACAACCATATTATGGTTAAATAAGTATCTTTAAAAAAATCACTTGAAATTTTAACGGTATTTTAAAAAAAAATTTACACATTTTTGATTATAAGTTAAGTTGCGGACGTTGCAAAGTGTCATAACGTCCTCGCCCTCGTCTTCGATGGACATTATGACACTTTAAAAGTGTCCAAGGACACTACGACACTGGACGTTATGACATGTCACCTAAATTTATATGAATAATAAACACTTTTTGCAAATTTAGTAATTTTTTTTTTTATTTTTTGGGAAAAAATTCGTGTATGCTTTTTGGGTCATTTTTCATTTTCTTTTTGGGCCCTTTTTCGTTTTTTTTGGGCAAAATTTCATATTTACCTTTTTGGGTCATTTTTCATGTTCGCTTGGGCGATTCTTCATTTGGGCGATTTTTCATTTTTTTTTTTTGGGCCATTTTTCTTTGGGCGATATTTCCTACAGCCTAAAAATTTAGCTTTGTATATTTATTTGTTGTGGGTTAATTCAATTAATCTTCTGTAACTTTGTCGTTTTTGCACCGATCTGGATCCTATTGGGCACAAAATGTTCGTATTGAAATAGGCTAAAATTTTATTTTTTGGATATTTGCATTTCAGTCACAGCATCTTTTTTAAAAACACAAATAACGGTTATTGTCACGTAGTGTAATCATTCCAATTCTGTTGGAAATGAGATCGTCCCAATTTTTTCATAAAGTATGGGCCAAAAAGTTTATACATACATATGTAAATACTTACATGTTGTATTATTCTTTTTAATTTTTTTTTGCCGCTGGTCCTGCTTCCATATTATTTTTTATTTTGCTTAAACAAATTTTTTTAAATGTTTTTTCTGTTTGTTTTACACTTTTATATGATGAAAAAAATAATTTTGTGGTTGTCAAGAATTTGTACGATAATGTAAAGATTTAAACTAGCCCCCAGGGCTAATGAACTTTTATTCACCTTAATAGTGTCAGAATTTTACTTCCATGAGTACTTTGCTTACATTTCACACACACCCATAATAACAAATTTTTGACAAATTTTTGAGAAGCTCTAAGTTTTCGTAGCGAAATTTTATATTTATATTAGCTTAACCCGGTGCGCTTCGCTACACTGATTTAACCACTTCTTCAGTTGAGAGATATTTTATATATGCATCCTATGGGAGGTATTTCCCCTCTGCGCGTACCCGCTTTATTTTTATTTTCAAAAGTGTAGTATACTATAAGAGTGACGTCTGCAAAGTTTGAACATTCTCACTATAGCAGTTCTTAAGATATGCGATATTAAATATTGGCGTCCTATGGGGGTACCACTTCCTCCGCTGCTAATTAATTAAATTTTTGGGGCACAGAAGATCCTACTTCGAAAAGTTCAACAAAATGCGTGCAGCGGCTCTTATTTATATTTCTATCTATGAGGGGTTCTGCTCCTCCTCTGTCTACCCCGCCCATTTCTATATTAAAATTTATAGTTTACCATAATAGTAGCTTTAGCCATGTTTGAAGACTCTCCCTTAAATAGTTCTTCAGTTGAGCGATATTTAATATATGCATCATATTTCCCCCCTACGCTTACCCGCTTTATTTTTATTTTCGATAGTGTAGCATACAATAAGAGTGCCTTCTACAAAGTTTGAACATACTCACTATAACAGTTCTTAAGATATGCGATATTAAACATTGGCGTCCTATTTGGGGAACCACTTCCCCCGCTGTTATTTTATATCAATTTTTGGGCTCAGAAGATCCTACTACCAAAAGTTCAACAAAATGCGTGCAGCGGCTCTTAAGATATGCGATATTTAATATTGGCATCCAATAGGGGGTACCAATTCCCCTGCCCCTATCCCAATTTCGTAATTTTTTCTTACATAAGAACCTTCTCCTAATAAAAACAAATACAACCAAAAAAAAAATAGTGAAATCGGTCCAGCCATTCACGTGTGATGCTGTGACCAAGGGAAAGAGGGATTAATTTTTATTGTGGCTTAAATGGTCTACTTACACCATGGTCCAATGTACTTAAGTATGGACCATGTTAAAAGAAATTAACATGCAGTGCTGCCAACAACTGCATGATGTATACTTTTCTATAGTTTACAGTATTACACATTGGTAGCTCTGATGGTGTCCATTATTAATTGTTTATTTAAGAGAGAAAGGTTGTGAAATTTGTGGCAAAAAGGTTAAAAATTAAAAATATCAAGTAAATATATTTAATATTAGCAATAATAGACTAAAGTACACACCATAAAAGGCGATTAGTAAAAAATGAAAAAGAAAAATGCTTAAGCTACCCCGTAAGTGTACTCCATACTGTAGTAACATGGAGTACTTTTAAAACTAACCCCCTTTAGTACTCCATGGAGTAGTTTAGGGACTACTTCGGTGGGTTATAAGGTCCCCTCCTAGGACATCGTAATGTTAAATGGACCACCTTTTACCCATATATTTGGAGTAATTTGGGAGTACTCCTACTCCTTTATGGACTACTCTTTACATGCATGTATGGACTAGTCTCGTTATCTGCAGGGTATATTCAAAATTTTTGTTTAATTTTTATGTATTTTTCGTTAAGTTTCTTATTCTTGTAACTGCCAAAACTTTTGATGTGGAATCGTTTTTTCACTGCCATTGTATACGATTGTTTCTTGTACTCGGAATTTAAAATTAATTATCTAAATCTTAATCGGCAAATGCAAAACAGTTAAGAACACTTTCTTCCTCTGTTTGTCAACCGATTTAAAAAAAAAAATACAATTTGCAATTTTTGAAAAGGTAGTTACTTACGGCTGTACACAATACATATTTAATAAAATTCTGAGGAGATAACAAAGTGTAAAACGGGTAAACTCAAAGCTTAAAGAGAAACATTAGAAATGCTATACTTTTTGTTGTTCATTAGAGAAAAATAAGCTGACAGGTGTCTGGTACTTTTTTGAAATTGGGTTTTTTGGGACCCCAGCTATCTTTTAAACCAATAAACAAAGAAATAAAGATTATATTAAATTCGTAACGTATTTAATTATGGACTCCAACAACAATATTGGAATTTCTGGGAAAAAGTATCAAAAAGGGGAAATACGGGAAATTTCATTCCTTTTTTTTAATTTTCCATGCTGCATGTGGTAGTTTTAAAGGTGCAGGGTACTAAGTGAAAGAGAACTTAAGATGAAAAATATTGGTACCTTTTTGTTCGTCAACTGGTTTTATTTTTGAATTTTCGTGAATTTTGGGACTAGAAACATAAAATTAAATATTCATAGTTCTGAGTGAAAAGGAATCAGTTCCCCCTTACTGAGCATTTTGATACTTTTTCGATCTACAACTGGTACTTTTTTAAAAGTCGTTAATTTTAAACCTAGAAACATAAAATTAAACATGCAAGGTCCCGTGAAAATGGGAATCAGTAATAGGGATCTTTTTGTTACTTATTCGTTCTTTTACTGGTACTTTATTACATGCAGAGTCCAAAGTGATTTAGAAACTATAACTATAACTACAAAAAAGTACATTTTTGATTTTCAGTTGGTAGTTTCTAATTTTTTTTTTATATATAATTGAACTAACAAAACAAAAATGGGCCTGGTGGGAGGTTGGAAAAAAATGCTCGAAATATGTTTGTTTATCGGGTGATTTTTTAGCTATTATCTTTTTGGCAACACTGGTTTAAACAGCTGACGCACATTTCGTGTTTTGTTTCACTGTCAAACATCTTCAGTTTGGTCTATAATTTAACCATGAATCGTCTTACAAACGAACAACGCTTGCAAACTATTGAATTTTATTATCACAATGAGTGCTCTGTTAAGAAAGTTCATCGCGCGCTTCTTCCATTTTATGGTTAGTTCATTTTTGGCTCAATGGGTACGTTAATAAGCAGAATTGTCGATTTTGGAGTGAAGACCAGCCAGAAGCATTGCAAGAGCTACCAATGCATCCAGAAAAAGTCACAGTTTGGTGCGGTTTATGGGCTGGTGGCATCATTGGACCGTACTTCTTCAAAGATGTTGCGAATCGTAACGTAACTGTGAATGGTGAGCGCTACCGTGAGATGATATCCAACTTTTTTTGTCCAAAATGCAAGAGCTTGACTTGCATGACATGTGGTTTCAACAAGACGGTGTCACATGCCACACAGCACCCTTAACAATGGACTTATTGAGAGGCGAGTTCGGTGAACATTTTATTTCACGTTCGGGACCGGCCAATTGGCCGCCTAGATCGTGCGATTTAACGCCTTTAGACTTGTTTATGTGAGGCTATGTTAAAGCTCATGTCTATACACACATTCCCGCTTCAATTGACGCATTGGAAGACAACATTAAAGCATTTATTCATGAGGTACCGGCCGAAATGTTGGAAAGAGTATGCCAAAATTGGACTAAGCGGATGGACCATTTGAGGCGCAGTCACGGTCAACATTTGCATGAAATAATCTTCAAACATTAAATTATATGGACCGTACTATCGATTCAAATAAAGATTTCATGCAGTTTTCTGAAAAAATCACCCGATACATATAAAGTATGTTTTCTTAAAATTTGCATTTGGTCAAATTTCGACATCTAGGCAAACACTAGTTTAATTAAATTGTCTCGAAATCCAATTTTTTTTATAATAGTGCTAACAGTGCTTTCTTCTGTTTAAGATATTATGGCCTTTTTGTTTTTTTTTCTAGCCATTATATTTATTGATTTATTTATTTTTTATAGCTCTATAATAATAAAATTATTATACAGTTGAATTGTAAGAGCACTAGCATCTTAGGCCATCAGCTTCTAGCCTTTATAATATCACCAATTTGTTTGGATACTTGGCTGATATTTTAGTGCTCCTCCTATCAACCAACATACCTGGAAGAACGTAATCGACGTTCCTACTGGTAATACGTCTAAGTTGTTTCGGTACTTGGGAGGAATTTGAAGCTTTGCCTCGCATCCAAGTAAAACGTAGTCGACGTTTAATTTGGTCCAGTATCAATATTATCAACGTTTTAAGGAACAAATAGTTATTTGTTTACGTACAGCAATTTCGTTTTGTCTACTTGGTTCTCAGTTATAAATTTTTTTTTTTTTTTTTTTGTCAAATAAAAGTAAATTAAAAAAAAAAAATTCTGGGATTTTTCATTAAATTGTCTTTGTTAGATACAAAAAAAAAAAAAAAATAATGTGCTTTGCGATTGAATTCTCATATGCTACGTGTATAACAAGGCGAGAGAATATGAAAAATCCAAAAAAAAAACAATAACGGCCACGCTAGTGTAGACTGTTATATCTAATATAAAAAGCACACATTTTTTCATCAAACTTGACAGTTTAAACGACAACAAGTGTAATTGAAACCGATAGTACTTAAAATAATATGCTTCGCATGGAAGTATCTTAAGCAGGCACCGTAACAGTTATGCCTTTTTTCATAAAAGTCAGATGATAACTGTTATTTTTTGATTTTTATTTTTTTGGGCAAAAAAAACTGTTATTTTTTTCTTTTTATTCTCGAATGACTTTAATAATTATTTTAATGTGCATAAGGAATTCCAATGATAATTACACACTAAAATAAAAATTTAAAGTCAACTAAATTATTAAATCACGTACACTTTTTTAGAGAATAACTTTTATTTTTGCTCGAAAAAATAAAAATCAAAAAATAACAGTTATTTTTGTTCAAAAAAATAAAAATCAAAAAATAACTGTTAAGTTTGATCTAAAATATAAAAATCAAAATTATAAAAATCAATACATTTTATCATTGACAAGTGCATGAGGAACAATATGGTATACTTGAATCAGTTTTTCGACATTTAATTCCATATACTTTTTTTGTTTTAAAATTCCAATATAACTGTTATTTTCGGTCCCTGATCTTAAGTTAAGATTCTTAAAAAACATAAATTAAAGTAATTGTTTAAATATTTTAACGAAATCGACAATTGCGATTAAGGCAATTTGTTTTTATACAAAAGTACTGCCACATAAGTAAAAATATTACTTACATTTTGTCAAAAATAGAAATTTTTTTTTTTTTTTTTTTTTTTAGAAAAATTTGCTACATTTCAACATCACTGTCGAGAGGCCTTGCTATAAAATCATGATAAAAATAACAACCTGTTAAAAAAACTAATGGTTATGAAGTTATTGTAGGTGCTTAGTAGCAAAAAATTTTTCTTTAATTCTACCGTTTAATATTACCCGTAATTATTCCAATTATGTCCTTAATCTATTAAAGACAATTTTTTTTATAAACAACAGCTGCCGAATTTAACCCCAGTACATGAAACTATTAAGCTTTAAGCAAAAATTTTTTAGTTCCTTTTTTATATTTTTTGCTTCCCCAATTTTTTTTTTTTTTTTTAATGGTCTCAATGACAATCTGTTCAACAAATTTAGGAGCATAAAGTGGTTTTATATTCTGATTTTACATCCTTTTTCACCCTCTGATCCATAAACATTTTAATTAAAATAAGTCTTAAACTACGGCAAACCAATTTTTTTTCTTTTTCTTATATTCTATTATAATAATTTTTTTTTTTTTGCTTAATTTTTAAAATAAAGTCATATGAACGTATAAGCAACGTATGTTAAATTTCTAATAATATTACTAATACGCCATGAAGTCGGTGTCCATTACAGCCATGACTGTTTTCATCAGTACAACAAGGCGTATAATTAATAGCTCTCCTATTCACGTCATAACATTAACTGTGTAATACCCCATTTACATGTGTGTGTGTGTGTTAAATTCTTTTCTAATTTTATTTGTTAACACAATTGTAATGGCTTTTCTAAATTAATTTTACTTTACACACAATTAAATTTTTGAAATAATAATTTTTATGTTCTAATTCCTAATTAATTATAATTTGTACAAACCAAAATATCTTTATTTGTTGCAATTGTAGTTGTAGTTGTAGCAGTTGCATTTGTACATTTGAAAATCTTTGTTGTTGCGCTTTTTTATTAAACATTTTCTAACATTTAAATTAATGTAATCCCTGTATAAAACACATTTATGGTTCATAAATAAACAATTAAATTTATTTGACTATAAATTATTTAATGTTGCTGAAATTGCTGTCATAACAAATAAACAAAATAATTTTGTATTTGCACAACAAAAGTGGATTAGTAAATGGAACATGGAAAAGTGCATTTTTTTGTCTCATTAAAATTGTAAAACATACTTTAAACTTAAAAGTAGTAAGTAGATTTATTTGATCCATTTACTGACATCATATTTAAGTCTGGATTCACCTACCGTACCATAGTGCAACAATATTACTATTAGGGTTGCTTCGTGGCATTTTGCAATTTTTGGGTAACGTCATTACCAATTAAATGTTCATCGTTTCGTTACCAAAAGCCATTATTTATTCTTTTGTGTTTGTCAAAGCGCTTAAAACAAAGACTTTTTTCTAATTGCTGGAATCTTTTTTTGAAACTTTCACTTTACAAGGTGAAAAACGCTTTTTATTCTTAAAAGGCAAAAACAATCGGACCAAATTAATAAAAAAAAAGTGTTAAATTTAATCTGTTTGTATTCGAGGATCATGTAAACGGTTATAAAATTTAAAGAAAAACTGCTTTATTTATAAAACATAAAACAGGTCAATAAAGGGTTTATGAATAAACGTTCATATATTGATTGATAGAACTCATTACTCTTAACACAGACCATGTTCTAGGATTGTAATAAGTTATTTTAATTTCCTGCGAATTAATGAAATAATTCAAAAAAAGTACGAATAATTGTCACGAACGGAGAAAAAAGCACGAATAAATGTAACGAACGTTCTGCAAATGTGGGAATATAAGTGGTAATCAATTCATTATTACTGTGTCAATAAATTAATCTTTTTGATTCCAATGAATGCATTAATTTGCCTTCGAATTTAATACATTATTTTTTTAGGGTTTTTATGTAATCAATTCCTCATATTCCAGCTGGGCAGAGATTCTGTAAAAATAGATCAATACAAATATATTGGTATATGTATGTATAACATATATTTTGTAGAGCTTTTGAGTTGAAATTTTCTGTATAGCTCTTATCTACGTTCACTTGTAAGGATTTATCTCTGTTCGACTAATAAAACAAATTTTCTTTATATGGAACGCCATTATAAAAACGTTAGGCATTCCGTTGGTAATATCTTTAATATTGATCTTAAACCCTAAAAAATGTATATATGCTGGGTTCTTATGAGAAGCAAACGCGATGACCCGTCTATCTGACCGTGGTTAATTTAAATGCGATGTAATGCATAATCTGTTATTATAAATTGATATTTCCAACTTAAAGTATTAAAAATTCTGCTATTGAAATTGAGTCAGATCGGTCTACAAAAGTCAAAGATATGAGAAAAAACCACGACTGCCTCTAAGTTTTACGCATTAGTCTCTTATTTAAACCTAAATATATGTATTTACTTCTTAAAGTGTCATTTAATTGTTTTAACATGTTTTCAGTTTTACCCAAAATAAGTTAAATAGAATATTGACAAAGAAAAGTAGTAAAATTGGTTAACAAATGAACGAGTTGTAGACAAATAACTACTTTAAGCAGCAAATAGATTCACTTGAGCACCTGCTGTGGTGGCCTTATCTCAAAGAGTATAAACCACTGAATGACAAACAAAAATAAGAATAAAATTTCCCATAAACAAGACTCGACTCAGGTTCCTAGAATGAATGGTTTCGGTTATAAAGGCAAAGAAATACGAATTTTAGTGAAAAATCGCTGTTTTTCCTTAATTTATTCTCAATGAGGCACATGTTAACGTTATCCGATTGGGCTGAAACTTTGCCAATAGCATTTCCTATGCTATTGACACATACTAGAGTGTTGCGCCGATGGAAAATCTAGCATTGATCTCTTGTAACCACCCTAGTGTACAATCTGGCAGAATTAAATGCTCGATCCTGGAGCTGGAGTTGTCTTACCTCCGTTTCATAGCATTTTGTTACGAAAGTAACTTCAGTTTAGAATAAGTTGTATAGAAGTCAACTTCGGCTGACAGTAGTGAAATGTAAAAATCTGCGTAATGAAACGGAATTTTCAAAAGTGATTAATTTATATTAAAAGTGTACTAATGTAGGTCTCCATCCAGTATTTACAAAATAAAATATCTCTCTTGGTTTTTATTAAATTGGCTTATGTACCGGTCGCGAACTTACAGATCGCGAACGTACGATTTTTCCATATGTTTTTTTATTATTATCACCATGCACTTTACCATAAATTTCTTCAAATTTCTTTAACAAAAAAACTTAATACTCCTTTTGAAATTGATTGTAATGGAGAGATTATGAAGAAAGAATGTAAACATAAAATATTTTTTGCATGTAAAATAAGCATATAAAAATGTCTAGAGAAGTAGAAAATACAGGAAATTATAAAATTTTCCAGTTTCCAGCCCAATTTTCACAGGTAAAACAGCTCAGATATGCTAGGAAATTATTCTTTTATAAGAACATAGACTTTTTTCTAATAATAAACAATAAAAGACGATGCTAATCAACATTTAATTTTTTTATCCTGGTAGACCATTCTGGGGAAATGCCCATATTTATTTTGTCTTTTCATATAACATAACCCATTAAAAATAACTTAAATTATTGATTGTAGAGCCAAATTCTTTATAACGTGTAAGCGTGCCAAGTGCCATTTACATAAATACAAATTACCGAAGCTGCCAAATCAAATGGATTTTTTTCAATTATTCTGTAATTCGCTTAAGCTAAATCTCTATCGCTAAAAATCTATAAAGTGGATTTAACGATTTTTGGCTACGAATACAATACTGTAACGTGCATTGCTAGATTTAACAATGCCATACAAATTTAATTCGCAGCAATTTTGGCTTTTAATGTCATCGCTAAAAATTTTAATTATTACATTCTCTTAGGCATTTTAGCGATCGAGATTAAGCTTTAGCTAAGCATGTTACAGAATACGGCTGCTGGAAAACTGTTTAAATAAGTAACAGATTTGAACCAACGGGTTTTAAATTATCAAGAGTATACTGTACTTAAAATAGCAAACACTACTCAAATTAATTAATAACAATTCCAATGAAATGATGATAACTGAACAAATAATAGAGAAAATAAATACTGTTTAAAAACAAATAATAATTTCCTAAAACAACTAAGTAATTGCAGTGTAAACTAAGAAAAAAAATCAATTATAAAAATATATAAGTACATGAATAAATTAAAATATATTTTTATATAGAAATTAAATCATTTATTTTTTTTTTTTCAAATTAAAAAAAAAGTGTAAACAATAGTTTCAAAACTAACAAAATTGATATTTCTAACATGTTTTCACTTATGTTAATAATACATTGGCTTGTTTTTTCTTAAAAAAAAAAATAGACACAGTAAATAAAAACTTCCTTTATTTTGCAAGTTGTATAAACAAATATTTAAACCATTAAATAATTTATAAACTAATGCGCACCAAATCGCTAATAACAACACCAGCTTTAATAAAAGTAATTTAATCAGAGATTTTAACAATAAAACTGGCAACCCAGAATAAAACTCTATCTTTCCCTTCCTGTTTTGTGTCAGGTGTCTGTAGTTTGTATTGTTGCAGGGTTTTGTACACAGGTGTATTTGTAAGTATGCAAATACACATATGTATGTGTTACAGATGTATGTTATGTTGTTATGCTTGTATGCATATTTCGTTACAAAAATGTATTCCCCATACATTTACATACTCGTTTTACAGTTCACTGATTATCTTTATACACCGGCAGACAGACGGGCAGACATATATGCATACAGACGGACGGACCGACATACACGCACACACACTTTGACAACAACTCAGTTACACATAACAAACCCATTACATTCACATTTATTCAATTTACCAACGTGGCACATTTTCATATTTTCCCGCTTGGCTGGTTGTTGTTGTATTTGTTATCTTTTTTTCCTTTGTTGTTTTGCCTCTGCTTTAACCTGGTGTTCGTTATAATTGAAAACATGAAATAAATACAATTGTACAACGTGCTGCCGTTGCTTCTCATTCTGTTAATGTTATTGTTGCTACTGTTGTTATTTCTGCTAACTTTATTATTTGTTATTGTTGTTTTTTATTTGTTTTTGTTCCCTCGTTAGTTCAGTTAAATCAGTGTAAATTGATGTATGTGTGTTAAAATCAGGTGCAAGTGGCACGTGCGTGTGTGTGTTCTGTATACAGTTTACATTTACAAACATGTAAATTGTATACAGAGCATATAAAAAATACAAACATATAAAATTTTAAAAATAAAATTCTTAAAAATACGAGATACAGCAACAATAACTACTAGACTAAGAACATAAACTAAACGACACAGTTTGACTTCAGTTTATTATACATATGGGTGAATGTGTCTGTTTTAATATATTTGTTTAAGTGCTTATATGATTTTTTTGTTATTACTTTTTTTCTACAACTAAAAATTAACTACAGCATGGATTAGGAAAATATAGTAGCATACAAAAAAAATTTTAACTATATAATAACTTTATAAAAGAAGTAATATAATATAAGCTATACTAGAGGATCTGCCTTGGTTGCTTTTTGACAGATGCTGCCAACCGTTCTAATGTAGAGGAGGTTAGATTGCTGCACTTCCTTAAAAAGGAGCGAGTGTATAATTCTGCCGGATTGTACACTAAAAAATCTATAGGTTTATGTTGGTTGTAATCTGACATTAGGACGGTCGATAATCTCATTGTTTGTCACCCAACGGTTTGACCACTTTGAGATGAGGCCACCACGGCAGGTGCCCAAGTAAATCTTTTATGTTCTCTTGAGAAGTAATTTGGCTATAACTCTTTATGAATATAACTTTTTATGAATGTATATAAATAAGAAAGTTAAAAGGTACATACTTTCTCAATGGTGAATTTAATATTTTGATGAAGAGAGTTAAATATTGTTTGTATATGTTCTGTTTTACACTTTGCAGTAATACAAACCAAATCATCTCCATCATCTTTGTTACGATTTTTGGCTTAAGAGACAATTGTCCAATGCATGTATTAAATTATTGTTCCATAACAGTGTCAGCTACAATTCATGATGCTAGTTATCCTATCGGAAGTCCCTTTTGCTGGGTATATATATATATACCTTGTTTCTATTGAAAATAGGTATTTTATCTATACAAAATTTTGAAATACGCTATTCTATTATACAAATTGCTTGATCTACTGGTAGACTCGGAAATAAAAATACTACATCTAGTGAAACTAATTTTTTATTTTCATATGACTTAAATGGTGTTCATTTATACATTTTTTATTGATTTTATATTCCGTTTATTGACAAAATTATCTTTCTCTTCACACATATACACACAGGAAAAAAAATATCTCATGAAAAGTTTTAACAACATAGTTTGTTAAAAATAAAATTTTAGATTAACAAACTATTTATTTCATTCAATGCAAAAATTTCAATAAAAAATATTAAAAAATTAAATTAAACATTTCTTCATATTCAATAAAAAAAAAATTTTTGAATCAAAGTAACGACAGTATTTTTACAACGTTTGTCCATGTTTTAGCTCATAATTCTCATTCGCTTTACAGTTTTAGTTGAATACTAGCTTTGTCTTTGGAAAAAGGTTTCCTAATGATCTGACCTAAGCGAATAGGAACTAGTGCTGGGATACTATCGATATTTTCTACTATCGATATTTATCGATAGTTCAGATTTCACTATCGATATATCGATATTACTATCGACTGAATGTTTGTACTTGTGCAGGAAAACTTTAATTATTTTTTTTTTTTTTTACAGTTCGTTGTTTTTATCACTTTATTGAATGTATGAGACGTATGTATATACGCACGTTATTTTAGATGGCAGTTTTTTAAAAATTGATAAGTACCTTTCTGAAGGAACCAAAGTAACAGGGACTATAAGATATTCCATTGCAACTTTAAACATTTTTCTAAATTCTACACCCAAAAAGGTAACCAGTCTAGCGGACTTATCCTCTAACGGTCGTTCATTGTTTTGTCTTATGCCTGCAATTGCATTTGCATTTTTTTTACAACATTTCAAAAATATTTCACATTTCAGTCCCTATATAAACATGTACAAATTTCGACTAAAGGCCTGCTAAGCAATCCATACCACTTCCCATTCTTAATGTTTGTATTCATTGCTGTAATTCAGCGCGAATTAATAATAGCAAGTTAAAATTTGCGGCAAAAAACTGTGTGTGTATAGCTGTTAGCTGTCTTCATAGCTGTATTTTCAATAATAAAAATATCGATATTTATATTTTTCCTATCGATATTTTCGATGTTTTAAGACTATCGATAATATCGATAGTCTATCGATAGTTTCCCAGCACTAATAGGAACTAGCTATTCCCCCCACAATAAATTTTATTGTATTTATCAAAGAATACAAATTAGAAATTTAGCACATCATAATTAATTTAATAAATAAATTAAGATTCGATGAAAATTTTGCTTGATATATTCAACATTTCCAACAATTTATTTTAACAAATCACGTAAACATTTTGTTGAAAAAAATTATTTTGGGCATTAATTTATTGACTCAATAAACTTGGTTGTTGACTAAAAATTCAATAATTATACCTACAAACTTTTTTATCAATACTACAAAAATCGTCATCGCAGAAAATTTAAAAATTTTTGTTTTCGATTTTCGTATTCAAATATAGAAATTATTTTTTTTCTGTGCAATGTCAATGTTATCCTTAGCATTATATTTTTTATTATCAGTTATTTTTCTAAGAATTTTCGTAATTGATTTAGAAAGTTTATAAGAAGGTGAATTAATACAAAAAAAAAATGGTCTTAATTGGAATTAATTATGAATTGGAACCCCATATAATCTAAGAGCTTCCGCCGTGCATGTCTTTAGTTTGCTTATATCTGTATTTCTTATATCCTATTCCATATAAAATCTTTCAACAAAATTATTTCATGATTTTTGTAATTTATTTGAAGGATTTTGCTTCATATTTATGTATCCAATAAACTCCTATTATATTATTAATTCTTAAGTCATAATCATATTTGATCATTGTTACTGTTGCATTCCATTATCAGCTCTTAAAATTACAATGTTCCCCTTAAGTTTTTAAAATTAATATATTTTTCTTTTTCTTCAAATAATTGACCACAAGCACGAAACAAATAAAATAATCATGCGGGAAATTTTTGCCAATTGTTTTTAAAGCAATTATTGCGTAATAAAAAAGATCGTATTGTCAAAGGGGAAAACTGGTGTTAATGTGTTGGATCTTGGTGTATTATTTGACACTAAGTTATCTTTTTTAGAACATATTAATATGTGTACTAATAAAGCTCGTGGTGTATTTGGATTTATTAAACGTTGGTCAATAAAACCAAGTTGTATATAGCACTTGTCAGACCTATAATCGAATATGGCTCAATAATTTGGGATCCATATTACAACGTTCATAGTGATCGTATTGAGTCTGTCCAAAAACAATTTCTGCTATTCATATTACGGAGCACTTATCCAAATCCATCTATATATTTTTCTCCATATAGAACCAGGTTATTGGAGATTCATTAGCCAACTTTAAAAAGCCGCCGAACAATGCTGAATGTCATATTTGTTATCAATCTAATTAAAGGCAATATTTGCTCGGAGTTCCTGTTAAACAGTTTATTTTTTAATGTTACCCAACGCCCTACACGTTATTACCAGCCGTTATCAATTGAATACTTCCAACAAAATTATGCAAATGCCGACCCTTTTCGTCGAATATGTGTAAACTTTAATGATCTGCACAGTATTATTGATATGACTTTGAATATTAATACTATCAAACTGAATTTGATTTAATATTTAAATAGATGATGTTAAAATTTGTTTGTTTAATTTTGTAATTTTTGTCTGAAAGGAGGTAATCCACAGACTAAATAAATAAATAAAATAAAATAAAAATAAATGAACTCCAGAGGAATACAAAACTTTGACACAAAACTAGTCATGTGTCTGAATTTTGCGTGTGTAGTGGTTTAATTATATCTGGTTCTGGTTCTATCATATTAACATGGTTCACTCGGGACAATGCCTGCTACAGACATTGTCCTAACCGAAATTAAATGTGTCTATTTAGGTTATTTAGTGACCTGTTACAAAGTGTCAAAAAGGTGCCAATCAGCTTTTCTATGACACCGCCATGTTAAAATGACAAATCCCCTTCATATAAATTGCTTGAACTAGAACCTGTCCCTGCCACTTTAGAACTGTCACGTTAAAGTTTGGTGTTTCCTTTCCCCTAGAAAATGAAATTTAGTTTTAGTTAATGTTTTTAAAAGATTTATTTTAATATGTGCAAAAATCGTTTTATAAATTTATTTTCTAAAATATGGAGCTTTAAATGCAGTTTTGTTAAAAATGTTTGGTGCTTAAGACTAGTTTGTGAAAAACTTAAACTTTTATTAGATACGCTTATACTAAACAAAAACATGTTTTTCCTACGATATTTGCTTAACAACAATCCTCTAAACAACTATCAAGTTTTTACTTAACACAGAAGTAAACGAATAATGTGCAGATTATTAATTTTAAGATTATTTTGGCTTCCAAACTCAAGGCCATGAGGTCGTCCAAACATCATTTGAACTAGGGATGCCAATCCCGAAATCCGGGATTTTCGGATTCAGCAAATCCCGAATCCCGGGATTTAAATTTTGTAATCCCGGGATTTTCAGGATTTAGTTAATCCCGAAATTGTTAACAAAATGTTCTTGCTTTACCTTTTTTTATAAAAAGAAATTCATCATTACATTCCCCCTTGAGAGCATAGGGAACAAAATACTGATCTTTAATATTTACTTGACTATTTCTCTTAGTACTGTCATTAAAAACGAAACAAAAAAAGTTAAACTTTGTTTGTTTTAAGCGTGTCCAACAATTATAAAGAAATTTTAACGAGTAGTGAAGAAAATAATCAAAGAAGAAAATTAATAAAGGAAAAAAATGTGTTTTGAAATGCAAAAAACATTCCAATGGTGCAGCAAATTCTACATTAAAACTTTAGTGTTCACAGGGTTAGAATTATGAAAGTGTTGTACGAGAGAAGGCATAGGAACTACGGCAATTTATGGAGGATTTTACAAAATTAAGAAGTGTATTTTAAACACTACACAATTCCTACCACTTTGTGGTGGGTATAAAAATGTTATTTTTTTAAATAAAATTTTTGTGGTTATATATATATATATATATATATATGTTCCTTTAACTCCCACTGGAGCATAGGGCGCCTACCTGGAGTGTCAGCGAACCCTGAATGGCCAAAGTGCGTCTCAGGAAGTAAGAGTAGAAGATCGGGAATACTGGATGCTCTGAAACACTGACTCCAAAACACAGCACGTTTGGGTGCTTAGATAGCAGCCCTATCACCAAACTAGGGAACGAAGGCTAGCAACCTACGTTTCTGAACTTAAATTGCTAACGAATCGCTAAAAATTAATTAAATTTTTGTGGTTAACTAAATAAATTGATTTTATTAATTAATTTCGAATTCAAATTTGAATTATTGATTCTAATTTACTTAATAAAAAATTTGAATAGAATCTTACAAATAAATCAATTACATACAAGTTTGCTCTATTCAATTACAATATTCAATTTATTTTTTTAATTAATTTGGATCAACTGAGGTAATTGAATAAAATATAAATTTTATGGTAATTATTTTTTAGTTGAATCAATTAACACATTGTTAGAAATCGTACGTTGTTTTTTTTTTATCATATTTTTAATTAAATCAATCATTAATTAAGAAAAAATCACAATTTTTAATGTTAGTAATAAATATAACATTATCTTTAACTTTAAAATAACAAATTAATATAAAACGTTTGCTTGTAAACCGCTTCTAATGACTTTTTTTTAAAATAAATATCTATAAAAAGCATTTATCTTCTAACTTTCAAATCCCGGGATTTGATTTTTTGAAATCCCGAATCCCGGGATTTGCGAAAACCAGTCCCGATTGGCATCCCTAATTTGAACACAAATTTGCATCAACCAACACAAAAATTGTTTGCTTAAATTTTTATTTTTTTTAATTTAATTTAACATTATGTACGCAACTTTGACAAAAATTTAAACACTTTATAAGCAAAATGCTAATGCAGTAGTAATATATTATAAAATTAAATATAATAATATTAATAACACTCATACGTCAGCAAGCACTTTTATAAGAGTATAAAATGCCTTTTATAGCACACTTGTACTTGTATACGAGCTCAGTTTAACAAGGCAAATAATTGATGATAAAATAAAACAAGTATAAAAGATGAATAGAAAACATTTGACTACTCTTACGAGTATAAGAACTCTTTAGAATATTCTAGTAGTATCTTGAAATCGTTAATGTCTTCTTAGAGAATACAGACAAAACAAGTAATAAATGGAAAAGTTTGATAATACAAAATAGTCAAAGGGAAGACAGATATTAATTCAAAATGTTGTTAAATTTTTTTTTAGAAATATTTGATTTAAAATATAAATTCACTATGGGTTGCTTTTATTTATGTATTTTTTTTTTTTTTTATTTTTTAATCAAATCTTTGATTATAAACGAAAATTTCTTACACAATTGTTAGTTGATAAACTGAATTCATTTAAACTAAAATTTAATAGCACTTTAATAAATAAATAAATTTATTTTTTATTTAATTTTAGCCAAGTGAAAACAGATGCAAATAAAACAGTTATCGAATGTTTATTTTAACCAATATAAATACGCTTGTTATTTTTTTATTTAAATATGGAAGAAAAACTTAAAAATAAAAATCAAAATAAAATAAAGACTACAACAAATGACGAACAAATTTATTTTATTAATTAAATTCAAACAAACATCACTGCCAACTTAATTAAGTAAATAATAATTGTGATTTTTTATTATACGCAAAAAAAAAAACTTTGACAAAATTTTTTTAAAAAAATTTTAGTTGTTAAAGGTTTTATTTAATGTATGAATTTTTAAAAGATTACACAAGCCGAATGGCAAAAATCTTTTTCATTAAAACACTTGTCAGCGTTTATTTTAAAAACTGCGGTAAACGGCAAACATTTGCGATTTAAAAGCAAACAAAACGAAAAAAAAACACTGTAGAGTAGCGGTTTTTTGTTGCCGTGCCACATACAACAACAGTAAACACAACAATATTAATAAAATCTACAACAAAAACTAACAACAACAAAATGCCTTTTGGATTAAGATTTTACACATTTCTATGGATAACACTTTCAAACTCATGGCTACCATTCATGCCATTAAAGCCATCAACGTCGTCTACATCAACGTATCACTCAACATCGCCATCATCAGCCTCAGCGCCATCAACATCATACTCATCAAGTGGCATCTTTTACTATCACAATGCCCTGATGGGGGCTGAGGCACAGCCATCATCATTAACCGAGAAAATTCCATTAGGTAAGTGAGAAAGAAGCTTTAAAGCAAGTGCTTAAAACAAATATGTATATATAAATGTACATATATCCCACACACAACCACTATCAGCTAAATCCGCACTATACCACACTTACTCCTAAATACACACATATACATATCTTAAATCTTTGCTAAACTGCTGAAATAAAAACAAAACCAAAAAAAAAAAAAAAACAAAAAAACAAGAATGGAAAAAAGTGAAACAAAGAATGGCTTGCGTTAGATGCACAAGTCAGCCACTGGCTGAATGGCATATGTGTGCCATTTTGAGTTTAATGCTTTTAGTACTCCACTCGTATTTCAGTTTTTAAGATTTTTACTTATTTTTCGGTTTCTACTAACGTTGCGGCGTTTTACACAAAATTAAAAAAAAAAAAAAAAAAATTTAAGAACCGTAAATGGAAAAATCCGTTTACAACAAAAACTTGGGACTGTGTTGGCTGCTGCAACTGCCACATCTACAGGCGTGGTTTGTAGTCTTGTCGACGTTGTCGTCACAGCATCATAGTTAAAATACATCCGCAAACCATACATTAATACATACATTTGCGAACATTTAAACCATGCATTTGCACGTTAACACACACACACGCATGCACATTTAACTCAAATCATAAATACAATATAAAATTTCTATTTAAGAATGGTCCGACCCAATAAACATAAAATCAAACTATTGCAAAACAAGCAGTCTCTTATTTTATGTCATTTTTATAAACAGCTTTTGGCCATGGTACCCTAAAGTGCATTAGAACAGCTGGTCTTTGTAAATATGTATATGAACTAAGTGATCCTAAATGTCAAAATTCCATACATAAAAAATTTACAGCCAGCCTGACTCTCTCTCTGAGACATGTAACTCTTGTTTCAATTGTCCAACAAAAAGTTTGTTATCAAAAAACTGGAAAAAACTTGTGTATATGTAATTTTTTTTTTGAAATCATAAGTAAATTTTGTGTATTTAATATCCAGCAGCTTAAAATTTAAATAAAATATAATTGATAATAATAAAGACAGCTAATCGTCGCACAGTGGTATTTCTTTATACATCTAACTGCAAAAAATAGAAGGAGTGATCCTACAACGATGAAATTTTGCACGCATGTTTAAATTAAAGTAGAAAAGAAAAATACAAAAAATTTTTAAAATCCGTCGACTCCTTGGGGTACCTCCCTTGGAATGCCATTTTTTCACGAATTTTTGTCCTCAATGTATACACTTATAAAATTATTACAGTAACTGATTGTGGGTTATTAAATTCGTTTTCCGTACTGTTAAATTTGAATAAAAATATAGTTATTTTACGAATAATTTTATTTTTTAACATTTATGTTTGTTATTCAAAAAATAAACTACCAAAAAATAATGTTTTTTCGTTTTTATTTTTTTATGTAGTTTGATTTTTGTCGGTTAAAATATATTTTTTAAAAGTAAAAACTATTCAATTTTACGGAATATGCTGTTTAATAAATAAAAAATTTTAAAATGACTGTAAGAATCATTTGTTTTAAATGAAATGTAAATGATCCGTTTTTTAAATGAATTTTAATTTGTTTAAAATGCATTTTCGTTTGAATTTAACTACATAATATTTTGAGTGTAGGTCGCAATTCTTTATAGAATTTTACGAAATTTGACACACATCTATAAGTTGATCCAAGAAAGAGCACTACAAATTTTGGTTGAAATCCGTCGACTCCTAGGGGTACCTCCCTTGGACCCTCATTTTGTTTGCTTATTTTTCTTCTCAACGTATGGGCCGCAATTCGCAACGGAATTTGAAAAAATTTGGCAGATGTCCATAAGTTAATCTAAAAAAGAGCACTACAAATGTTGGTTGAAATCCGTCGACTGCTAGGGGTACCTCCCATGGTCCCCCATTATTCCACGTAATTTTCTTTTCAATGTATAGGGCGCAATTGTCAATAGAGTTTGAATTAATTTGGCACACGCGTATTAATTGATAAAAGAAAAAACTAAAAATTTTGGTTGAAATGCGTCGTCTTTTATGTAACCTGAATGAAAAAATTTCGTATAAATATAATTCTCATTGAAAATACTAGTAATATTTAATTAAAGAAATGCATTTTATTCATCAAGTATCATATCTTTAACTACATCATCCAATTCTAAAATATTCTTATGAGGTTGACGTCTTAAGCTACTAATATATGGATCGGACGACTCAAGCAAACGATGAAAAAAAAAATTTCATAATATTCAAAATGAATTATTTTTAATTAATTTTTTTTTTAAAGATGTATTTACTTTCTAACCAAGTCGCGCTTCTCCCCAACGATTTAAAAAATTACCAAAAACCTCTTTTGAACTGCCTTTTTCACTATTTCAATTTCATCAATAGTAAGCACCGAATTTTCCTGTTTTATAAAATCTGTTAACAAATTGACATTGCTACCACAATCAATAAGTTCCGGGCACAATTTACTATATGACAGAGAAAATAAAATCATTTTTAGAATTATATTGTTAATTTTATTACAATTTTTATTATTATTTATTTATTGACGTTAACTATTTACTGGTTGCAAATTTTGTTTTAAATTTAAGCGGGTTTCTTCTATACATTTTCTTTTAATAGAACATATAATTTTGTTTATTTTTTTTTTAATCTTATTCACTTTTAAAAACAGCTGTCAACAATTTATTAAGAAATTGTTGTTATAATTAATAACTCAAATTTCTTTTAACCGTTAAGCCTAAAGGTATGCAAAACTTTTATATTACAAATATTAGGGTGCAATATTCGTGACTTTTTTTTACTAAATTTGGATTTTTTTAAAATATTGCCAAAAGTTGGTGAATTTTTTTGACTATTTAGAAAGAAGAGCCTTTTACCTTTCATTTCGTTATACTGAGAGCACGGAGGTAAACCGAGCTAACTAACTTTTTCTCCAACGAAAACAGCCAATGCTGAATTTTTAAGGACAATTTTGATGCACTCATATCTCCCAAACTATGTATGCAATAACTTTTTCTTTTCCTTTAAATTAAAAACAAGGCTTTGGACTTAAATAAAGTCGACACTCAGACTTTTCCGATCGAAACATCTTCGATATATAAATCTCTGAATTTGAACAAAATTACCATATATTTCCCTTTCACAACATTAACCTGATTTCAACCGATCTTTTCTAAGAATATATATACATATATCTTAAAAGAAATGCAGTTTTTGGATTGCCAGACTCTTCTCTATAAAATAGCATCATTAGATTTTTTTAAAAGTAATAGTCAAAAAATGGCTTTTTTGCAGCAGAAATCCCATAGTGCGTCGCTGTGGCGGAAGGGATTAAACTTCGCTAAACTGTGGTTTAGAATCTAATGATTAGAACGTGGTTGTTCTCAAAACATGTAAGTTCAACCCGAGTTCAAGCCCTAACTAAGTCTAGAAACATACCCCCGTATTCATAAACGATTATTAAATTTAACAAACGTTTAATAGGGATAATTTTCATAGTAAATTTGTTCTTTAAGCCTTTATTAAATTTAAAAAATTTTTGTGAATATAGGCAATAGTCATTAAATTTTAATTAATTTCCTGTTGAAAAACTCCTTCCTTTATTACAATTATTTAATGAATCTTAAATTTGATTAACTTAAGCCTGATTTCAAATAAAATTAAATGTAATTTGGATTAAAAACCGTTTGAGTACCACCCATTTTTTATTGGGTGATAATGATTCATTTAGTTTTTTTCGCTTAAATTTTATGAATTGGTTTTTATTTTGTTTAATTTTGTTACACTACCAAATTACCATAATTAAAAACAATCTTTACAAGAATACGTCTCTTATTTTTACTGAAAAACAAAACTTTAAAGTGCAAATTAATTACAAATGTTTGCCAAAAGATTTTGCTCCAAAATGATTAATTTCACTTCATTTGTTCGCTTCTATAGCTGGGTACGTTTATAATAATGTACGTATTGTGCTAAGAGTCAAAAAGTCTACAAAACTATATGGCAAAATAAGTCGTATCGTATTTATGTATTTTGCTGATTTCAGACTATAAGCAAAATTATTGCACACGTTCCGTTTGGTTTATTATCGTACTCTGATTAAACGAAAGCCAGATCATCAGGAAACCTTTATGGATGAAGTTTCCTGATGATCTGGCCTAAGCAACCAGTGAAATGCATAGGAATAGCTTATCCCATCAACAATAAATTTCAAGTGTTTCTATCAATAATAAAAACTGGGAATTAAGCACGAATAACAAAATCTTTTGAAATTAAATTAAACACTGAAAAGAAAAAGCAAACCATACGTACTTAAATCAAGCCAAAGTGGTGTCAATAGTACGGATTTCCACAAATTATTGCTTATAATTCTTATACGTTTAACAGTTTTATTTGGTTTATTATCTTTAGTTTTTCTAAAATATTTATGGATGAAAATTCCTAACGATCTGGCCTCAGCAACCAGTGAAACGCATAGGAATAGCTTATCCCATCAACAATAAATTTGAGTGTTTTTATCAAGAATAAAAAAAAAAAGGAATTAAGCACGAATAACAAAATCTTTTAAATTAAAATTTTTTATTCCCAAAAATTATTTTGCTAAAAAAAATATTAAAAAAAAGTTGTTTTCTTATTTTTCAAATGTTTGTATTATTGTTTGTTGGGTATCTGCGGCCTGGTAACATGTAGTTTCTATAAAAACTTTTAAACTGCCAAAGTAAATCGTAAATGTTCGAGAGCTCTTTGGCTCTTTTTTACTACGATTTTCACCTTTAGCCAACATTAAAAAGAATAGATTTTCATTAGATGTTACAGTAGATAACAAAATTTGGACAAGTTTATGTAAACAGGATTAAAAGCAAATTGTGTGACAACAAATTTGAGATCTCGTAGGCGGTTTTAGGAAACTGCTAGGTTGACACAAAGAAAACTTATTTTTTGCTTTTAACTATTCTTCCATACTAAAGCTACTAGCTAAAGTTGCCTCTGATCATGGTATAGGTTTTAATAACATTAAATTGTTTACCACAAGTAATCGATAAATGGTTATCAATAAGAAGATTTTTTATATTATTATTTATTACTATTTTTTTACACACTTTTATTATAATTAAATTACAATAAATCTTAATTGTAAAGCACTAGCGACAAACGGCTCTTGGGTACTAATAAGTTGGTTCTATTTATTTACGTAGTAGATACATATATAAAGATTGCATTATTAAATTTTATTGTGTAAAAAGAGATTTTGCAAAAAATTTAAGACTATGTTGATGTTATTTTCGGATGGAGTTTTTAGAGTATTTATAATATTTGGCGATTTAGAGATGGTACTGCGAAGTTCAGCAAGGGCAGGGCAGTCGCACAATATATGTGAAATCGTTAAAGGTGAATTAATACAGTATGAGCATTCAGGTTGGGGGAGTCTATTTATTAGGTATTCATGAGTAAGCTTAGATTTTTTTACCTTTTTAGTGTAAAAAAGCCGCCGGTCTGAAAAGGCTGTCAGTTGATAAATCTCTATTAAGCATCATTTAGTTAACGCCTTGCCATTTACGAATTGGGATCGTTTAACGACCGATGCACGTTTAAATTTATTTTGTAAAACACTTCACCTGTGATTATGGTCGTCAAAATCGAGCTACTGTGGAAGGAATTGGTAAGATTACAAAAAAAATTTTAAGAGACTGGAAGCATTACAGATGCGACCAGGCCTGGGATCATCGCAATGTGCGCACTGCTAAAACTATCGCTTCTATTAGTAGAAGTGTGGCGAATAATCCGATTTTGTCATTTCCGGCTTTGGCTATATCGTCGTGCCGAAGTTATCTTGCCGTATATCACAAAAATTTTTTTTTGGGAAATCGAATCTTAAGGTTCAAATTATTATTCACAAAAATGTACGTGAAAAAAGTCGTCCAATATTTTTGTCAGATATAGTATTTAAAGTTCTTTATCGATTTATGTAAAAATATTTAAAGTCATGGAAAAACATTTTTAAGTTATAGCCATTATCACGTTCGAAAAAATTTTTCAATTTTGTCGTATAAGCCACTTTTTGCGAAATATTTTTTTAGTTTGTGGGATATAAGTCAAAATAAGGTATTAAAAACCTACATTCACGTGTTCTGCCAATATTGAAAATTAAATTATAATAATTTTCGAAACGAATATCCTTATGTATGAATAATTTTAAGGTTTATTATTACTTAAGGGTGGTCTAACCATAATGCACGATGTTAACTGTGAGTCACACCGTAACGACAAATTTTTGCCTAACTTAATTTGTCATTTCTTGGTATCAGTGCCAAATTCAACCATGGAGAGGTGCAGCATTGAGCAGCGCGTTAAGATTGCTGAAGCCTTTTCCGAAAATGGGCGTTCAAATCAAAAATACATTTTGTGCACATCTTGATTTTGTTGGTCAGCAAAATCGATCAAATGTGTCCACAATCGGGATATTTGTGGGCAAATTTTAGCAAACCGGCTCTGTAGGAAATGTGAAAACGCCTGTGCATGCATGCTTGGTGCGGTTTATGGCCAGGCGGCATCATCGAAAATCAGTTACTGTGAATGGTGTTTGCTATCGCGAGCTGATAACGGATTTCTTTTTGCCAGAAATTGAGGATATGGAACTGGACGATAAGTAGTTCCAAAAGAATGTGTCACACGGCCAACGCAACAATGGCTCTTCTGCACGAGAAATTCAATGTCCATGTAAACTCGCCGTCACGATCATATGATTTGATACCGTTGGCCTTCTTTCTTTGGTAATATTTAAAATAAAAAGTGTGCGTCAATGAGCCAAGAACAATTAAGAGCTAAAGGATTAGATAATTTGACACTTAAAGGACATTGAATCTCAATTATGTCTCAGAGGCATTGAAAATATGGACCATAGGACAAAAATATGCTATCGAAGCCGCGACGAGCATTTGGCCGATATTTTGTCTCACGCATAGTTGTCATAGATCCTTCTATATAATAATAATAAAAAAAATTCAGATTATTCTCTAAAAACTTTTTGTTTTATTCACAATTGACATTGTAAATTATGGTTAGACCACCCTGAATATTTAACCTTTAATTGCTCAACAATAAAGTGAATTAAGGCAATATATCAATAGTTCCATCAATATTAATAGCCGTTGAGTACTCGTCCGAAAAATATCTTTACATATAAAACGAGAAATGTTAAAATAACAGTAATAATAATAAGATAGCCTCTTTTTTGTAACATGCCTAATATACTTTGTTCACATACAACAAGATAACGCAAGATTTTTTTAATTGAAAGTTTTCATACGTGTTTTGTCGTATATCCACAATTATGCTACATACGATATTATAACGTATTAAATTTTTCGCAAAAGTGGATATACAACAAAATGGCTTCGTAATATCTCATTAACTATAAGAGATATAGACGTGAGGATTGCGCAGATCGATAGATCTGTTAAATTTACCAGAGGAAACGGTCCTATCTCATTTTTTTCGATTTTTTGATATACGACAAGATAACTCCGGAACGACGATATGATAACTGACTTTTTTTGCCTTCAATTGAAGATTATGAACTAGGCTATGAAGTTTGAACAAGCCGGTGACCAATTTTGGTTTTATTGAATTGGAAGTTTCCAGAAGGCGTAATACCACGTTTTGGCGACGTTAATTGGCCACAAGATCATGCAATTTAACGCCACTCGATTTTTCGCAAAATTCATGGTATTTTTATGTCATTTTTTATACAAATTTTTTTGTGATTTATAAAAAATTTTAAAAAGAAGTTTAAAAAATATACATATTAACCCTGCTGTTAGGTTAGAAAAAACTTACGATTGTTAGGTTAATGGACCATTTGGTCCATATAAACAGCTAATGTCAAAAACAAATATGGAACATCCTTTATTTGTTTTTTTTTTTTTAATCAACATAGATTAAATACGTACAAGACAATTATGGGATGCCCCGTTTTTAATTTTTTTTTTTTTTTTAAACACAAATATTTGCACTGCTTGGTTCAGTTTGTGTATTGTTTTTAATAGTTCCGACGTATTTTATTCAATGCAGAAAGTGACTCCGATATTTCAGAGTCGGAAATGGATTACATTTCTAAAAATGACAAAACAAGTTCTTCTGAAACAGATACTGAACGGGAGCCCGTCCGTGCTGCAGCTAGCTCTGTTGATTCTTTTTTTTATTGCTAAAAATAAAATGGTTTGGCGTGCCGCTCCATTGTGTCTGAAGATAAATTTCATAAGATTAATAGTGCCATCCACTTCGATGATGTTTTGAGTCGACGACAAATGCGTTGTTGAGAAAAATTTGCTCCTATTCGTGAACTGTGGGACCGTTGGCAACAACTTCTTTCAATAATTTATAATTGTCACGAAAACGTCACCATTGACAAGCAACTTGTTGCATTCTTTTCGACAGTTTATGCCATCAACAGCAGAAAAATATGATTAGAAATTTTGGTTATAGGTGAACTCTAAGTCAGGCTTAGTATGAAAAATACAACCATACCTTGGTGAGCCTAGAAATGTACAGCCTGAAAAAAACCAAGGGCAACACGTTGTAATGGACTTGACAGAAAGCTTGAAAGGGCAAAATATAACAGGCAACAATTTTTTTTGCATTTTTGAGTTGGTAAAAAACTTCAGGAAAGAAACTTACATATGTAGGGTTTCAAGGTGGCGTAGATACTACTGATCAAGTGGTTGGTTCCTACAGCACCAAATCCAAAACAAATCGATGGCCAAGCATTGTGTTTGTAAACATGCTGGATATTCGCTTTGAATGCTTTCATACTATTTTTTAAAATCGACCTTTCATCGGCTCCAGCTAATCGCAATTGCAGGAGATCTGAGTCTTTGCGGCAACTAGCACTTTCCCTCGCTAAAGGCGTTATGATACTTGCTATTTTTTGTATTGGATTTTTTTAGGATTGACTGAATGAAACAACAAATGCGAGAAAGAACAAGAAATACAATTTGATAAAATGTAAACAAAACAAACAATACTGCCCACGTTTTTTCCCCACAAAAAACCGTCATAAGAGCTAAAAATCGCAAAAAAAAGTTAAAAATCGTTTCTTTCGATCAAAAAATAAAAAAATTGGCAACAGTGCTAACAATTAATCTGGAAATGTCAATTTTAAGTTAAAAAATTTTATATTTTTTTTGACAGTCTTAGATTATTTATCGATAACACATGTATATTTGTTATGATATAATCATAATCATAGTATAATCTATAGTATAATCATAATCATACTCTTTACACTTAGTCAGTTTTCCTATGCAAATTTATTTGCACTGTTCTCCAATATAGAAAAAATACAAAAAATAACAAGTATCATAACAGCTTAAGGAGTATATGATGAAACGGACTAGATTACCTCAACAAGAGTTCTCATTACAGCCATTGACTGAAATAAGATCACCATGCATAGTTCCAGTGGCCTTTTCTTATAATAATACTTCTAATTAAGGGGCTCGAAAGCGAGGAATTTGTAGTTGCTGTAAGTCTAAGTCTGCTCCATTTGCAGCAAGTTTATTTGCAAACCTAACCGAAAAATATTTTTCTTATCATGCAATGACGAATATTATAAATTAAACTTATACCTGTTTTTCTCTGGAAATAAACCTAAAAAATCAAAGAAAACTAGGGACCAATTGGTCCTAAGATTCGTAAATTTATATTTTTCTCAGAACTGTTTTAAGTTAGAACCTTAAATTTTTGTAAAAACCGTTGTTTTTTAAAAAGACTACGTGAGCTAAAAAACTAAGTCAGAATATATCACCGTTAAAAAATTCCAAAGGAAACAATTCAAAAATTGGACCAAATGGGCTTGACCTAACAGCAGGGTTAAGTCAAAATTTTAAAAAATGCCAAAATACCATAAATATAGCAAAAATTCGGATTTTTCAAATTTTAGGTTAAGATATCTTAAGGAATAAACATGATATTACAAAGGTTAAACATTTCTTGTAAAGGTAATTGGTAGGAGCTTAAGACAACATATCGAAATTTTTAACGACGATATCGGGAAAACCTGATATGATGGAATAATTTTGAGTACAGATTTGTATTTATGGCAACACAAACCTTTAGAAATTTTGCAGAAATTTAAAATAGTTTTGTTAGTAAATTTGAGCAAATGGATTACTTAGCGTGTATAAGCTAAATAAGTTTGATTTTCTTTGATTTGTTTAAGATTTTTTATACCTATAACTAAAAGGATCAATTAAGTTGCTCTCAATATAAGTCTTAATCCTCAAAATTATCTGCAAGGCAGGGTAATATCAAATCAAATTATTGAAAAATATGGATGGAGAAAGTGTTTTACAGATTGAACTTGCTCCTTGTTATGAGAAAAGTATTAATTTCAAATGAGATTAAGTTGCCTCAATTGAACCTCTATAATACGGAGCATAACTGGATAACTTTTAGTATTGGTTTTTAAAACGTCTTATTCTGTTGCAATCTCTCGGTACTTCAAAGATTTTGCCTTGGCTTTAATTTTAATTGCAATTACTGAATTACTGAATCAAATCGATTGCAATCATATTTGAATTAAATCAAGTAATATAAAAATAATTTTTAACAATTCATTTAATCGTTCTTTTTTCGTATGCCCGAAATCATGTGATTGGAATCAAATCGATTGCAATCTTTGACAGCTCTGATACGCGCCTGCTTTATTGTAGCAACATAACAACTGCAAATGTTTTTATTATGACCCAAAGAAAACACCAACAAAACTTATACACATACAAATACATACAAACAAATAAATTCACTGGCTCACACATACATAGTAGATGCTTGAAAAGAAGTATAAAATAAAACACTTTTTTATGCACATTCACATACATACTAAAGTACCCTCTCTGGAGCCTGCTAAAACGGATGTATTATAAACGAGAGCTTTGGGAAAAATACAGAAAAGCAGTAGACCTCTATGTGGCAGCAATAGCATGTGTTATACGAATACAAGCACACAAAATTTGTATACATTGCAAGTTCAAAAGCTACATTTTATACACATTCATTCATACGAATACGGATCCACAAACATGTTGTTTTCGTAAATGTGGCTGCTGTTTTTGTCTTTTTTTTTTTGTTGCTGTTGAATATTTTCCATGTTCATTTCTTTCAAAATTGCATTCACTGCATTAACACTTTTCATTTTATAGCCTGTTATAAAAACTTATACATACATAAAGGGAAAAAAACAGCAATTTTTAAAAACATAGAAATTTTATATAGAAACAAATACATAAACATTAATTTTGTATAGATATACATGTAACTAAATTGTATGTAAAATATATCGAGAATACATAGAAATTTGTACTTGCAGTAGTTTAAGCAAACTTTTAAAGTGCATTTTAAAAACGTGACATACAAATTTCATGCCACAAAAAGCCTGACTTTAAACAACAAATATGTAAAAGTTTTTATATAATTTTAGTTCAAGTTCTAATTTCCATGAAAAATAGAAAAACGTTGAGAAAGCTGGCAAAAAATAAATAAATGAAAAAGAAAACTACTGTTTAGATTTTATTTCGTTGTGTAACGTTAGGGAAGGGCAGAAAGAATATAAAATTTTATTATCTGATGTTACAAAAAAAAAAAAAAAAATACATTTTTCATAATAATTAAATACAATTTTTTTCCTATTTTTTCTTTTAACAAAAAACCAAAATGGAGAAACCCCCTCAAGTACTTCCAACAATCTGTAGCAACAGCACAGGCAACATTTATTCAATTTTATATAGATTTTATTGACCTGATTTATTTTTTACTTTTCTAAACAAAATACAAAAAAATATGTTTACGTTAAATGGAAATCTTTTAAGAAAATTCAGTTTTAATAAAGTATTTTTATTTTTTTTTTTCAACTGCACTTTAATTTTCATGCACTTAAGAAATTTTAACAAATATTAAGAACTTTAAATTGACACGGAGGTTATTAAATCTACATGGAGAAATTTAAGAAATTTTTCATTGGAGAAAAGGCCACCAAAGTCCAATAAACATAAGATACCAAGGACTAAAAATCTTTTTCTCACATACTTACTGTAGCAAGGTTAGGTTACATTGACATCAAGCACTGCTCACGTGGAACTAGTAATAAGATCCCGTTGTGTTACCATGTTTCCCCGTCACCCAAAGGTCCCACAATTTCTTCATAGGACATTGTAAGGAAGCCTTTTAGGGTGTTTCTCCAATGGGTCAGTGGCCAGCTATAGCTGCAATTAGGATCCTGAGGTCAAGTCTGGGCATCTTTAACCCATATCGGACTGCCCTAAGATTCCATCGAGTTACAATGAAGACAGTTTTAGAAAATGTTTATTTATGTCCTACTAAGAAAAAAAAATTTTTTGGTCCAAATTAAATCACTGGGCGTGGCGCCAGCCCTTGTTGCGAAAACGCAACGCTAGTCTTAAACAATATAGAAAAATGGAAAAAAATAAAATTTATGTTTTTCTTATTTAGACGTATTTATTATAAGAAATTTAGCTTAAGAATGATATTTTTCAAAGCATTTAGGATGCAACCCAACATTGCATTTGTTTGTTCTATTTACGGTCCACACAAATAAAACCCTTTATTTTCACTTTATTTCCAATTCGAATCAATTTAATATAATTTTATTATTTTCTTATTTTAAATACAAAATTGATGTTGCTGCTGCAGGTGCCAAAATTCGAAAGATGGCCGATTAAACGATTTATGTTAGATGACTTAACTATATTTGTCGAATCCCTGTTTGCAGTGTTGCCACCAGCTGATATTACTATTAATTATCCACCTTACTTCCAGAGTTACCAATCGAGTTAATATTATTATTGTTGATGTTAATGTCAATGGTAAGATAAATGTTTGCCTCAACTCCGCCCGCCTTGCACAACTAATATTAAATATTAGTTTGAAACCCATCAACTGGGAGTGGGGTTAACTTATGTATCGGCCTTTTATAAACGCCGGTTTTGGTTTTTACTGTAGCCACGCGAACCTTTCCATCGCTGCTGTGCTCGACGGTTTCTACCCTGCCTATCAGCCATTTCTGAGGGGGAAGGTTGTCTTCGTGAATTATCACGACGTCGCCGGCTTGTTAATTGCTCTTGCATGTTCTCCACTTGGCTCGTTGTTGCAAGTCTCGGACATAATCCCGCTGCCACGCAACCCAAAAGTGTTCCTTGAGCGATGACAGCAGCCGAAAACGCTTCAAGGAGCCTCCCCTGTTGGCTCGTCCTCCGATTTCCGGCAGTGCCTTGAGCGAGCACCCTATTAACAAATGACCCGGTGTGAGTGCTTCTTCGTCGTTTGGATCTTCGGTTATTGCTACGATTGGACGAGAATTGAGCACGGCTTCTACGATAATTGTGGTGAGTTCTTCGAAAGTTAAATTGGCTCTGCCTATTGTTCGAAGCAGTAACGATTTCGCAGACTTCACCGCTGCTTCCCACAACCCTCCGAAGTGCGGTGCTCGTGGAGGTATGAACTGAAACTGGACGCCTTTCTCTGCTGTTACCTCCTGTATTCGTATTTTGTCCTTCTCGCTCCACAGTCGGGCGGCTCCGACGAAATTTGTGGCGTTGTCGCACCATATCTTCTTTGGAAGTCCCCTTCTGCCCACAAACCTAATTAATGAAGAAAGAAAAGTATCAGTTTGCAAATCTGTCAATGCCTCCAAATGCACAGCTTTAGATGCAAAACATACAAATACTGCAATATAAGTTTTAATAGGAGGTTTTCCCCTAACTCTTAACGTCGTAAACACTGGGCCACACAAATCAACACCACACACCCAGAAAGGTCTACAGCCTACTACTCGATCGCGAGGCAAGTCTGCCATTATTTGTGAAGCTAGTTTCGGTCGAAAATAGAAGCATGATAAACAGCTATTCACGATTTTTCGAGCCAGCTTACGAGCATTAATTACCCAAATTTTTTCGCGAGAAATCCCTACTAATACCTTAGGCCCTGCGTGATAATTCGATTTATGAAGCTCAAAAAAATATATCCGTAAAAAATGAGATTCTCCCGTTACTAGAAGAGGATATTTAGAATCATACGGAAGCATGCTCTTACTCAAACGTCCACCTACACGTAACACAGAAATACTCATATTCTCAACTGAGTATTTTTGAACAAACGGATTCAATTTCTGAATCCTGCAGTGGTTTTTCAGTGATGATTTTGACAACATTCGTATCTCGTCCTCAAATTCAACATTTTGCACCATTTCAACTATTTTCAGAAAGGAGAAACTGAGTTCATCTACAGTCAATGGCAAAATTTTATTTCCCAGTTTTTTATTTAAACGCCACTTGTTTTTCACACCCTTTATGAAACGTATAATGTATGAGACTATTCGAACCACTTTATTATAAGACGATTTCCTTTCAATCATTTGCAATATTCGATTAGTAGACTTACTATCAGCACCTTCACTGTAAGTTACCTCCCTTAGTGCGATATTTAGGAGCGTTGTTTCTGGGTTTTCCAGCATTAAAGATTTTTTCTTTTCAAGCACTAACAATTCAGGAGAGAGATTAAAACGTAAATTTGTTGGCCAATCCTCTGAACTCCCCTTAATAAAGTTTGGGCCATTAAACCATATTGAATTTCCTAAGTCATTTACATTACATCCACGGGACACAATATCCGCTGGATTAAGAGCTGATGGAACATATCGCCAACTGGCCTTGGCAGAGTTTTGTTGAATTTCTGATGCACGGTTGCTAACAAAAATATGAAGTAGCGATGGATGAGTTTTAATCCAATGAAGAACTATCTCTGAGTCGCTCCAAAATACAATTTCTTCTATCAAAAAATTTGAAAGCGTAGCTTTAATAGTATTCCACAATTTCGATAACAAGTGTGCTGCGCATAGTTCTAGGCGAGGCAGCGTATTAACTTTCTTTGAAGGAGCTACTTTAGATTTTGCAACTAACAATTGTGTCACTTGAGTTTGCGGGCAACTTACATAAATACAGCATCCATACGCACGCATTGAAGCATCTGCAAAACCGTGTATTTGTATTTTAGAATTTAATACAGTACCAACAAATCTTGGAACTGTTATTGAATTTATCTGTGCAAGTTCACACTTACAGGATCGCCATGTTATATCCATATTACGAGGAATTTTCTCATCCCAGTCTATTTTACTTTCACAAATTTCTTGCAACAGAATCTTTGCTCTTATTATTATAGGCGCTAATAGTCCCAAGGGATCAAATAAACGGGATGAAATTGACAATATATTTCGTTTAGTAGACGAAAGATGGTCAAAATTATTTTCCAATTGAAAACATAAATTATCTTCCTCGGGTTTCCACATAATTCCCAGAGCTCTTGTGACATCGGCATCGTTAACCTTCAAATGCATTACACGCTCATTATTATTAAAGTCTTTACAATTTGAATACCACTTTGCTAATGGAAATCCACATGAATGTAAACTGTGAGAAACCTCTTTCTGAATTTGCTTTAGCGTTTTAATGTCATCGGCTCCGGTAAGCAAATCATCGACATAAAAATCGTTTGCTACAACCTTTGAACCAAGCACGAATACATTCTTAAAAATATCACTAATCTCTTTTAAACATCGAATTGCAAGAAATGGCGCCGGAGCCGTAAATCTGTAATGGAAATTGTGGACTTTCTCGCCATAAAATTAATTGAAACCTTCGATCGTCCTTATAGACTCTAACCTGTCTATACATTTTAGTTATGTCAGCCGTAATGGCGAATCTATTTAAGCGGAACTTCAGTAATATCAAAAACAAATCATTTTGTATAGTAGGTCCAATCATAAGAGTCTCATTTAGTGATTTTTGAGTTGTTGTTTTACTCGATGCGTCGAATACAACCCTTAATTTAGTAGTGGTACTATGCTCTTTGATTACACAGTGATGAGGTATAAAATAATGAGGCATATTTGGAATAATATTATTAATAGGCGACATATGACCAAGATTTAAATACTCTCTCATAAAATCTACATACATTTCTTTCATAATAGGGTTTTTTGCCATTCTACGTTAAATTTGAAGGAACCGACGTTTTGCGACATCATACGAATCACCCAAAATGGTAGGATCTGTCTTAAAAGGTAACCTGACTTCAAATCTGCCGTCCCCAAGACGTCTCGTTGTCCGATCAAAATGACGTTCGCATAAAATTTGCTCGTCTGTCATTTTAGAACAGACTGAAACCTGCTCCAATTAACAAAACCTTTGTACTAGCTTTTTCAGACACTCGACGTTTGCCTCCTTTTCCCCTACCACATGGTGACATAATTTTGTCTCAAGACGATGATTACCTTCACATCTGCCTGATACTATCCAACCGAGAGTAGTTTTTTGCAAAACAGGTAGGTTAGGTCCCAATTTTAATTTCCCTTCTAACAGCAACTCAAAGAATGACCACGCCCCAATTAAAATGTCTATTTTCTGTGGCCTATTGAAATATGGGTCTGCTAAAACAACATCTCCAGGAATTTTTAAATCATTCATATCAATCCGTTCTCTCGGCTGTCGACCTGTTATAGTCTTAATAACATAAAATTCTGCATCAAATCGAAACTCATTTAAACAAGATTTGACAAACGTATTCACACTATGCCTAAGTTTTCTACTACTATTTCCTACTCCCATTATATTCAAATTCGCATCAGTCCGTTTTAGTGAAAAACACTGAGCTATTTCCTCGCATATTAAATTATTCTGAGAGCCAGAATCCAATAAAGCACGAACTGGCTTATAATTTCCAAATTTATCTTTAATTTGTACGAGAGCAGTGGCTAAAATTACCTGCTTGTCATCTCTGTCGGTACACATTGTCGTTGCACTCCGACTATTTAAAACATTTGTATTGGAAGAAGATACTTGTCCTACACTATGACCACTAGCTCCCATCGAGCTTACGTTTCGATCATTGCGTTGAGCAGAACTTTCACTAACACCAGCTTCTGCTTGATATCGTTGAGTTGAACTATTATTATTACTAGCAGCGTTCGAGTTGGAAGACCATTGTGCTGAACTATTCGTAGCCGCGGATTCAGATTGCCTTTCCAATTCTTCATTATGTAATAAAACATGATGTGGCCTTTGACACACATCACAACGAGAAGCCCGACACTTTCTTACTGAATGTCCTAGCTTTAAACAATTAATACATAATCCCTTTTTCTTTGTAAACTCAAATCTCTGTTTAACACTTAAGGACAAAAATATTTTACAAGAGGCAATAAAATGACCCTTGCCAGAACAAAACTCCTCCATATTAGGTTCAACACATGTAAGAGAAAATGTGGAATTTCTTCTGTCTCTAAAGTTTCCATTACCAAAATTTGCTTTAGACCTCAACTGTTTACTGAAATTAGGTTCAACCCTCGTAACCTTATCATCATTCACCTCCAAAAATTGACAACGTTTAATCAGACGCGCAATCACTCCATTTTGGCAATGTATTGTACTCTAATTGTTCGTCCCACTTAACCTTTGAACCTGTATCTAATTTCGTTAAAACCAAATGAATTATTATGGCATGAGTAATATCCTCCTCTGAACCTATATGCGAGAGCGAATCCAAAATTGCCGACACAGTATCCACAATACTTCTTAAGTCAGAAGCACATGGCCTCTCCATTTTCTTTATATTAAATAATGATGCTATGTGGTCCTGAAATATAAGGCAGTTGTTATCATACCTCTCGGAAAGCCTTTTCAAGGCACTTGAATAATTTGCCTCATTAACTTGGAATGCCGTCACTGTTCGTAACGCATCATCTTGAAGGCTATTTATCAAATGATTAAACTTTTCGATCGTCGACAAGGTTGGATCGTCGTTAACTAAATTGTTAAAAGAAGTAATGAAGTTCTTGTACTCTGAATACTTTCCACTAAATTTTGGAATTTTCAAATGAGGAAGACGGTTTGCCGGAGGTAATTGCAAACCTACAGTGCAATCATGAGCCACACTTGCTCTTCGATTGCCTAATTTTGACAACAACAAAGCCTTGGAACTGACACAAATGTCTTCTAACTCACCACGACTATGGTCCTCAGCTGGCGAGTTCTTTTTTTCATTTATGATAGGCCAGATTGTCCTATTTTCCTCACTGGTAGTTTCATCAAATCAAACACTCTGGGTTTTAAACTAAAAAGTGTTTTTACGTTTATATTGTTGAGCTATTTTTACCGGCCATTGTTTCGAATTATTGTCATCTTTTTAAAGAATCCAACACTAGACACTTGTTTAAGTATCTTAACAATAAAATTTTGCAAAACAAAAAAACAAAATCGACAGCACAAAATAACAGAACTTTATTAAATTTAGGTCAAATTCACTTCTAATGTTTTTTTTTTTTTTTTTAATTGTTCATCTTTGTGTGTCCAAAAAAAAACCAAATGAATTCATAAATTTTAGTCATTCCAATTTAGACATTTCGATTAATCCCATAAACATTAAGGGTGCTTGCCATTTTTAAAAAATAACTGAGCTAGTCTCAAAATAAAAGCGATGTCGCCACGATTTCGTTATCTTAACGATATGCTAACATTTAAAAGACAACTGGCAACACTGAGGTTATAGCGGGAAGCACCGCAAAAGTATTGATGTAGTGCCTCTAATACAAGAATTCTTAATCTAAAAAACTTTTTTTTACATAATCCGAGAAAATTCTTCTATGGATTGAAAACTTTTGGTGAAATTTACTTGGTGATAAGGAATTTTCACTTTTCTTTAGTTTCACATATGCATATGTTTCTTGTATGAAAGTTGTTGTAAAACTGGAACCACCTTATTCTCCATTTAAAGTCGAATTTCATACAAATACACATCTTTAATCGATACGAGTAACATATACATATGTTTATGTATATGGAAATTCGTTTTATTTTATCTTTCATTTTTAATTTATAGCACTCAAACTTTTTGCTTCATATATTCAAATTTTTAAAAATGGTACTCCAAACATTTTTTATGGAAAAATAAAATTCTACAAACAAAATCAGAAATAAGAATTTTGACAGTTATTTTTTAGCAAATCTTTCTAAATGAAATTCAATTAAAAATAAAAGTGCAACATTTTGGCTCTTGCAATCAAATTCATAGCCTTATATTTTACCTAAAAAAAATCTAAATTAAAAAAGCACGGAGAATAATACACTTTTAAGAGTTTAAGCTAAAAAAGGGAGGTTAACATTTTGAACATGGCAAAACTTTTCTTTTTTGTGCAAGTTGTAACAAAATAAAAGAAACAATATAACTAGCTGGCAAGACTAAACCACAACTGAAGTTCGTTTTACTAATAATGGGTGATTTTTTAAGAGTTATAGGAAAGTTAAAAAAAAACACATAAAATTCAAAAAATGCATGAAATCTTTATTTGAATCGATAGTACGGTCAATATAATTTAATGTAAGAAGATTATTTCGTGCAAATGTTGACCGTGACTGCGCCTCAAATGGTCCATCCACTTAGTCCAATTTTGGCATACTCTTTCCAACATTTCGGCCGGTATCTCATAAATTAATGCTTCAATGATGTCTTCCAATGCGTCAATTGAAGCGGGCATGTGTGTATAGGCATGAGCTTTAACATAGCCCCACAAAAAATAGTCTAAGCCTCTTGCATTTTGGGCAAAAAAAAGTTGGATATCATCTCACGGTAGCGCTCACCATTCACAGTTACGTTCCGATTCGCATCATCTTTGAGGAAGAACGGTCCAATGATGCCACCAGCCCATAAACCGCACCAAACTGTGACTTTTTCTGGATGCATTGGTAGCTCTTGCAATGCTTCTGGCTGATTTTCACTCCAAAATCGACAATTCTGCTTATTAACGTACCGAATAGCCGCTTCAGTGGGTCGATTAAACCGGCCATAAAATGGAAGAAGTGCGCGATGAATTTTCTTAACAGAACACGCATTTCGATAATAAGATTCAATAATTTGCAAGTGTTGTTCGTTTGTAAGACGATTCATGGTTAAATTATAGACCAAACTGTAGATGTTTGACAGTGAAACAAAATAGAAACGTGAGTCAGCTGTTTAAACCAGTGTTGCCAAAAAGATAATAGCTAATAATTCACCCGATATTTTGTGGGTAGAAGAATTTTTTATCAAACGCAACTTTTATTTTTAAATTTAAGTAAATCGTTCATTCTTAATGTTAATTGTGAATAAAACAAAAAAAAAAAAATCAGAGAATTATTTTAAAATGTTTTATTACTATAGAAGGATTTATGAAAATTATGTGTGAAACAAAATATCGGCCTAATGCTCGCCATGGCTTCGGTGGCATACCTCTAGCTCCTGGTTCATGTTTTCAATGACTCTGAGACATAATTGACGTTCAATGTCGGTAAAATATCGATCTATTTCATCGTTTAGCTCTTGAATTTTAAATATCGCTAAAGAAAGAAGCCCAACGGTTTCAAATCACACGATCGAGGCGGCCAATTAACATCGCCACGATGTGAGATAACACGGCCATTAAATTTCTCGCGCAAAAGAGCTAATATTTCGTTGGCTGTGTGGCAAGTGGTACCTTCCTGTTGGAAACACATATCGTACAGGTCCATATACTTTATTTCTGGCCACAAGAAGTCCGTTATCATCTCGCGATAGCGAACACCATTCACGATAACTGCTTGGACGACCTCATTTTCGAAGAAGTACGGCCCGATGACGCCGCCAACCCATAAACCGCACCAAACCGTCACTATTTGTGGATTCAATTTCCTACAGACCCAGTTTGCTTGAACTTGCGCATAATTCCACCGATTGTGGACACATTTGGCCGATTATGCTGACCAAAAAAATCACAAAGTGCACGAAAAGCATTTTGATTTGAACGACCATTTTTATAAAAAGCTTCAACAATCTTAACGCGCTGCTTAAGTATGTGCTCCTCCGAAATTGAATTTGTCAAGCATGGAAACAAAGAAATTTTAAATTAAGTTTGGAAAAAAACTTGACGCAAAGGTGCATTATAGTTGGACCACCCTTTATTCTACCTAAGTACTTTGCTAATACTTGAAAAAATAACTTTTATCTATAAATTACCTTGCGTCGACTGGCCGAGGATTCATACTACACATATTCAAAAGTGCTTGGATATTATTTTAAAAACAATTTAGTTTAAAACTGTTCTGGGAAATTTTGCAAATCTATGCTCATACAAATACCTACATTAGGCATATAACTAAATTTTTCGAAAAATTATGCATACTACTACATGGTGGCAAATATTGTACAACCCAATAAACACGAAGTCAAACCTTTGATATAAAATGACTTTTTCATTTGACATCAGACACAATTCTCAAACGTTTTTCAATTGTTTGATTTTAACATTTACTTCAAACTGATGATTTTTTACATTTTTTGTCAAATTGGTATCAAATATTAAATTTAAATCACAGCTAAACTTGGCAGTACTAAAGCGAAAAATATATAAACATTAAAAATGGCGATTAAAGTTAAGTTTTTACTTCGTGGTTAAATGTGTTTTACAGGTAAACGATTTATTTCTTGTGACAAATAAAAATTATTTGTGATTAATTACAATGATTAAGAATACGAATTAAAAAAACTAAAACGGGAAAGTGAAGAAATATAAAGTTTGTTGTATGATCGCGATGCTCCTCCTCAAAATAAAAGGGAGCCAATTATCTCGCCTTTGCAAGAATAAGAGAACGGTGAGAACATTATTTCATCTTTAAGCTAAGGAGCCGAATTTTTATCTCATAATTACTTTAAATTAAAAAATATAAAATATACATATTTGCAGAACATTTGAGAATTACGTTTGAAAGCAAATTAAAAATAAAGCACTTTTCAATTTCCCCTTCTCGCTATGATTTTCAAATTATTATCAAACGTTTGCCGTTTGAGAAAACGTTTAATATCAAAAAATTTTCAATTTGAAATCAAACCTCCGTGTTGGTTGGGAAGTAATGAATATCACCTTTTTAGGTGATTTGGGTTTATTTTATTTATTTATTTTTTTGGTCTATAGATTATAAATCCTTACAGACTAAAGAATGTTATACAGGTGTGAATACATTAACTATTTAAATACAAAATTAGCTTTCTTTTTAAAATATCATTGCTTTCAGAAATATCTATAATATGATACAATTTATTAAAACTTTCATAAAAGCGATGAAAAAAGTCATTATTAGCATAAACGGATCTGTAGTAGTTAAGACTGATGAGCTGAAAGTTACGAGTTGGCCTTTTTGGAACCCAAAAGTTAATTTTGCTAAGCAGGAACGTAGAGTCAACTTCACCATGAATCAATCCAAGTAGAAAATATATACTCAGCATAACACGGCGGCTTTTTAAAGTTGGCAGCTTAATAAGAGCAAGTCTATTAACATACGAATTCCAACCAAGACCACGTAAACAAAAAATCAAAAATTGTTTTTGTACTGATTCAATACTAATTATATGAATGGAATAGTAAGGATCCCATACAATCGATCCATATTCAAAAATTGGCCGAACCAAAGATGTATGAAGTTGTTTCGTGACGTAGGGGTCAGAAAATTCTCTAGACCACCGTTTCATAAAACCAAGAACACCGTTAGCTTTGTTAACAGTTAACGCAATATGATTACGGAAATTTAGGGTTTAAAAATCTTCCGCAAAACGTGATTTCTAAAACAGAGTTTTGTTTTAAATATGTTTATTTAAAAACACATATGCTTTCAATTGTTTCGTGAAAAAAGTTTTCGGCCTAATTTATCATAAATTAAACAGGTTAATAAAGGGTTTATGAAAAGGATTCCTTATAAAATTTTGTTTAATCAACCTTTTATTTACCTGTTTTATTTGTATATAAATAAGGCCTTTTGAATTAAATGTAGGTGATGATTTACACAATAGAAAAATGTCTTGCAGAATTTTAATTGCCTGTTCTGCGCAGTGGTTGCTTTGCTAAACTTTCTAAATAGATGATGGTTTTTGACCCGATGTCTGAGAAAACATTCATTTCTATATGTAAAGCTGGACAATGATTTCTGTAGCGTGGCGAAAATTGAAAGTATAATAAGAAAACCAAACTTCGCTCCAAGCAAAACATACAAATTTACCAATAGAAAATATAGAATAGAATTCCAGAGAGCATTACTGAATGCTGGCATTATTGCTCTAAATTTTATATAGGGAAAATATTTATTTTGCAAAAGTATTTATTGCATGTCATACTAATATTCCCAGCAAAAGCTTGGTAATGACTTGCAATTAATGAACAACTTACTTTTCAATGACCACTTCATACCATTTGCATTACATAGAAGAAGTTTAATAATGTCTGACATGTAATCTGATCCATAAGTTTGTAAGTTGATTAACGAAATTTATATCTTATTCATAATAAAATGCATATAAGGTTTTATTTATTAAAATCTAAAACAAACTGTACCTTTTCATACAAATATCATAACGTTTTTGCAATCATATCGTTCTCTGGTTGATTGGGTATGAATATGACCATAATTTTCATTAGAAACTAAATTCAAATACACAATTTGTTTGACAAATTCAGTTTTGTGGATACCAATGTGAAGAAACTTTTTGTAATCGAATGTGTTAATGACTTATTTAACTCTCTATTCGTAAGCGAGGGTGGTGAGTACTTGCCTCCAATGGCATCACCGTGTTAAAATAATGTATAAGTAGTGAAGAGTAGTTATATAAGCTTTTTAACTCATTACTTTGCAATGTTATGGACATTTCTCAATGTATCGACAAACTGTCTGCTACTTAATGTCAACATAAATTTATTGGACCGATAAACTGTCCGTTAACGATTTTGGGTTTCTCAATATACCGACAAAAAACAAAGTTTTCAGCTGGCAACGCCACTCAAAATACATGTAAAAGATGGGAATCAGCTGATTGAATTTATCTGTACGGCAAATAAAAGGAAAATAAATAATTGGCAGATGAGTGCCGGTTAGCTTTGCGATTAAATCGAAGCAAATGAGATATTGAGAAAACCAAATTTCTTTAATGTCCAGTTTTTCGTTGGGATAAAAGATAATCGCCTAATGAGAAAATGGCCATTAGTTTTTTCTATGTCACTTTCTTAAACATATTTACACATATAATATTTACTGAAATTTCTAAATGTAATGATAAAGCAAATGGTTATATGATAAAAAAAAGTAATTGCGTTTATACTTATAAATATTTGAATTTTCTAACAATTCAAATTCTACTTTGAGTTTCTTATTGCCTTTAAAAGAATTTTTTCCTACACCAGGTCCTTTTTAAGCACCCATGGTTTAATTTTCTTAAAATGTAATAAATGTCTTAATGCTGTAAAGCTTAAAATCAAGGAAAAACTAAATCTTTTTTAGTTTTGTTGTTTTCAATTCTGCTTAACAATTTAAGAAAAACTCAAGCAAAAAATAATAATAATTTATTCCAGTCGATTCAAATGCATTATTTTTTTGCAAACTATTCAAATTTTATTGAAATAATTAATTTAGTTGATTGTGATTTATGTGTATATGTGTGTAAAGCAACTTTAAAAGGCTCAAGCAGTGTTGCCAGAAAAAGAAAAAAATGCTTACATATAGATTTCGACTTTTATAAACTACAGGCATAGGGAAGCTTAAATTATAAAGTATTTTTCCTAAATAGCATTTTTTTAACCCTTAACAACCCACAAGTGTCTCGCGGACACATTTTTTTATTCCATTGCTCATTAAAGCTAAAATATTTATTTTTGAGAAACCCCGTTTTACCTATTCTACCCCGATGGTCTTGAGAATAGAAATGAGCAATAAAAATATTTGTAGAATAAATAGTTTGTTATTAATTATCAATAAACAAAAATAGTAGCGCACCAATCGCCAAGTGTCCAATAGACACATTAATATATTATTTGAATCGAGTCGCCCAAGTTTCATACAAGTGACTGCGGTTCTGAAACGGTCTAGTCGGCGTTAAAATCATTGCTTCTTCTTGATTCTCTTAAAAGGTAATTTTTTACTTTTTTAATAAATAAATCAATCGCAGAGCATATTTTCTCACAATATTAATTTTACAAACAGAGCACAGGGAGAAATTGAACGTGCCCTTTCTGAAATTGACAATGAAGATATTTGAAGGTATTTGTTTAAAAAAAAAAAAAACTAATAAAAGTTAAATAAATTAAATTCCTAAGCAAATATTATCAATAAAACAGGTTTTTTAATGTATACTGTCTTTGTTTTTCTTTAAGTATCATTAATTTCTTTAATGAGCCCGTTGGACACTACTGTTCAGTTACGTTACAAAAGCATACTGGGTAGTTAAGGGTTAACCAGAAAAGGCTACAAAAAAAAAAACTAAATCTAAACACTAAAGTCCTGATTCATAAAAAATATTCCGTGCTTATAACAGGTTTATAAGACGAATTTTATATGCAAATTTGGTTAACTAACCTTTTATAAAACTGAAATATTTTTTATGAATACGGGGTAAATCTTAAAATTAAGTAACAAGATTTTAAATGTAGACTAAAAAATTTAGTATTCTGAAACATTGAAATTAACAATTTCCAAAAATCTCCGAAAATTATCTGAAATTAGTATAAGTTTAATTGAAGAGTAAAACCCTTTTTTTCTGTGAGAGGAAAATAAATCAAATTTAGGCATTTATAAAAACTCTGGCAGCACTGGTCTTGACAGTATTTGTACAAAGTCCCTGCTCTTTGCTTTGGAAAGTTTTGAGTTTAATAAATTTTTGTAGTTTAGAAGCTTTTTTGGGGGATTTTTACAATTTTTATTTTTTAATTTTCTTAAAGATAGTAAAAAATAACGGCTGTAAAATCTAGAAAAACAATTTTTGTTTCAATAATTGAAATGTTTTTATTATTTAAAATCCCGACTTAAAAATTCCGAAGTTGAAAATCCCGAACCACTAACTACAGCTTTACTGAATAGACGGCCTTTAACATATTTTATTTACTTTACTTTACCGGCTTTACTTACTTACGTCTATATTCGAACTTGCGCCAGGCCGAAGATCGGCTATGACGAGATGCTTCGACTTTGCTGGCAGCCATTTTGGCGTACACAAGGATCTGTCGAGCACTCTCAAATTCGGAGTCGATTTCTATACCTCGAGTATTAAAAGGAAATGGCAAAGATTGGGCACAAACAGGAGTTGTAGCAAAAAGGTCGCTCAGTTTTAATGATAAGCGTTCGCCAAAATTGTTGACTGAAATCGGTGTCGGACATTAGGCTCCGGTAGCCCAATGCCCGACCAAGAATTTCTGTTTCCAGAATATTGTCAAAACATCCAGGAATCAGATTAAAAATGGGCAGTTGCTAGTTTTCTATGTAAATACCTTACACTTGGCACTGTATTAACTTTTGGGCACATCGGCATGACAGAAATGACGAATTGGAGTCAGTTTAATAAAAAATCTCATCAGTGCGATGACTCAGTATTATCGGAGAAAGGACTCAATAGGCTCAACTTAATGACAAACTGTAATTAAATTGGGTCATTGGGATTGACTTTAGTCAAAGTGAGTGAAAATTATTATCTACTTACCCGTCACACATAATTGTTTCACTTTTGTGGTATTCCGCCCTTTGTTTATTTATTTATTTCTTTTTTCGATGTTCCGTACACAAGACTTAAGTCTTATATTGCAGTATGGAACTGAGCATATGCAAATACAATAAATCGGAAATCAGAAAAAATCAGAAATTAAAATATAACAAAATTGTGTAAAATTATATTTAGTAGTTTTAATAATAAAATAAAATTTAAAATTTAATTACGCTTTATTACATAAAGCTATCAAAAATAATTAAAACAAGCTAAAAAAAAAGGAAAATGAGAAAAATTACAAAAAATATAGTTCCTGAATTGACGTGCGTTACTTATTTTTTGCGATATATAGGGGATTCCGTTCCATAGACTGATTGCGTGAATAAAGAAATGGTATTTAGAAATCAGTGTTCGATGACCAAATGCTAGAAGTCTTTTACCTCTGTCAAGTGTTGAAAAGTTTTTGTGCAGAAACAGTTAAATACGCACTTTTAAGTAATCATCAAAAGTGATTCCGTAAAGCAAGGTAACGTAGGAGGAAATATGGTCCGTACCGAACAATATTTTTAACGCCACATTAAGTTTCCTTTTACTTCCGCTGTCACAGCTGGCAAATAATTCACAGCGATACAATAAGATGGGTATCAAGTATGATTTAACAATGAGTATTCTTATTTTAATTGGAGTACAATACTGGGTTTGCCACAGATTCCTTAACATTGAAAACGTTCGACCACATGCAAAATTAACGTGGTTAGACCAAGTGAGGGTGTTGTTAAAGTATATACCACGATTTTAAATGGACTGGTTATTTAAAGTTAGAGTAGGATTGCCGTCAAGTTTTAACGACCTCTTTTTAATAATCAAGCACTTGGTCTTGATAGGCTTAATTGCTAGACCATTTGCGGTGGCCCACCCGTAAACACGATCTAACTTCTGGTTTAAGGTCCTAACACATTCATCAAACATCATCTGCATACAATCTAACCCTACAATGCTCAAGCTTATCCTGAAGATCATTCACGTATAGCGAAAAAAGTAATGGGCCTAAAATTGAACCTTGCGGAACACCACGACTTAATGGCAAGGAGCCAGAAACTGATGTAGTTGTTTCAACATATTGATATGTTAGATATGAATATATAAGACTTGTGGCAGTTGATGCAAATCTAAACATATGGTTAAGTTTAAGACACAATATATTATGGTCAAAGAAGAACTCTCAATTATAAGACACCAGCAGCATGCCCGATACGGTTTTCGTAATTATTCTTCTTTGAAAATTTTATGAATTTAACTAAATAATTTAATTCAACATTTTTAATTTTTCGAATTCATTCTATGAGCTAAATTTCGGTTATGTATTTTATAAAGCTTTTTGTAATAGTTCTATTCCTTCAATTTTTCAGAAATGACTTTTTACACTACCAGACTATTATATTGTATTTTCTATTTACATTTTACCTTAGCCTTCCGTTGGAAAGCAATGAGGTATATTGAATGTACAGAAAAATTTACAATTATTAGACACCAGCAGAATGTTATGCATTTTCTGGCCCGCTACGGCCTTCGTCAGCATTCTTTGTGTCTCACTGGATTGTGTTACTTTATAAATTGAATGTATTTAACTCAACTATTTTAACAAATAGAAACTGGGAATTATTTCCTTATTATTTGTAAATTTTTCTGTACATTCAATATACCTCATTGCTTTCCAAAGGAAGGCTAAGGTAAAATGTAAAAAGAAAATACAATATAATAGTCTGGTAGTGTATAAAGTAATTTCTGAAAAATTGAAGGAATAGAACTATTACAAAAAGCTTTATAAAATACATAACTGAAATTTAGCTCATAGAATGAATTCGAAAAATTAAAAATGTTGAATATAATATAAAGTAACCTTCGGAAGGAAAAAATTCCCAGTTTCTATTTGCTAAATAATTTAAACAATTAGAATATGTTACACAAAATGTAACAAAATTTTATGATGACGTTCGTCATTGGATTGATGTCACTTTTTGCCTTATTGACGTCATTTGTAATTGCATTGATTATACAATTCTGACGTTACGGCATAATTAATATGAAGATGCATTTTATAAATTATATACTATCTAAAACATGAATGAACGAACGCAAAATGATATTTAATCTTCATACTCACGCAACGAAATTTAAAAACCTTCATACTCCCTCCACATTTGTAAGAGATTTATCGTGGCAAACGTGATTTTTGTTAGACGTCTTTTTATTGAACAGTTTCCTTTAAAGCTTAATTTTATTAAAAGAGTTTTGTGCATCAATTTTATCTACAGAACTATACCCGGATTCTAAGCAGATCAGTATACCAAATTCCAGTACAATAATTTCCTTTTAAGCATTTGAGGAGGTCCATAACAAAACGCAACAATTCCACTTTTTAATTTTCATGTTTTTTACTGAATAATATTGTAAATACTAAAATCATTATAGTCATTGTTTCAACGAATTAATTAACTTTGAATCGGAACAAACGCAACAATTTCACAGACTAACATACATGCAACTGGCTTTAATTAAGTTTTTTTGATTTTTTTTTTTTTTTTTGTTAATTTATCCAAATATTGTAAATTGTTCCGTTTTGTTATGCAGCCCTGCATTAATGCCATAATTTTGTATCAAGACAAATCTAATTAAATTAAAAAGAAGGTTTTTCTTGGCCCAGTTTGCAGCAAAATTCTAGCATAATTTATATACTCAGATAATTGTGGTCGATATTTTTTAATTCAATAACATTTTCTTAAAAAAAAATTATTTTTCATTCTTTTTCCAACCCTAATGCAACAACAAATCACCGGAAAAAAATTATTTATTAATTCGAATTTTGTAGATTGTGTATAAACTTAACTTGATTTGTTTTATTTGAAAAGATTTACCTGTACTCCATGAAGATGCTTAAGGATAAAGCCATAAAATATCGTTCAATTTGAACGTGTTCTTTTGCAGAACTAAAACAAATGGATAGCTGAGTAAGCGAAAATCGTACAAGTCCCTTGGTTTGAAAAATATAAGAGCTGCAATAAAACAAGTATAAATAAAATAAACAGAAAGTGAAATGTAATAAAAATATAGTGTAACAAATTGCCAAAATAATGAAGACCCAAATAAGAACCAAGCAAAAAAATTTTAAATTTAAATAATTTCACGAAAAATGGAGCCTTCAAGAGTCAAAGCCAGATTAAAAATGTTTCAGAGTGATCATTAGTTATGCTAAAGAAACTTAATGATCTAGTTTCTGCAACGTGTTACGCAACTGGCGAACTGCCGAAAAAGTATTGGGCGAATGTGTTTTGAGAAGGAATTCTTTAGAGAGGCAGTGGCGGGGGCTTAGAAACTTCCAATTCCTTAAACTTGTTTGGGTCCTTAAATTATAAAATCGTCCGAAAAATGGGGACTCAATATATGACATTATTTCGGCAAGGAAGATCTTAATCATGTCGGAAAGTGACTGGCATTAGCAAGTGAAAAAAGATTGAAGGGCTGACGAGTTTTTCTGTGTTGCTATTCGACAAATGCAGTTGGTATCCAATCCTCTATTAGTAAGCAAGAGGTTTGTACATGGTTCAGACAATCATCATGTACTAGAACTGACATCTCAGGGTTATTGGCTGAAATAAGTTCGAATTTAGGTGCATTCTACGTACTGATATCACTTTAATATTTAACCCTACGATGTTCCATAACCTTGGTACCACTAAGTGCACCTCATGGTCTGGCCAGACCTGATTTAAAATAAATAAGTGGCCAAATTAAGGCATTCGATATCGATCGAAATTACAATACAATTAAAATGGAATTTTCGATCGATATCGAATGCCATAATTTGCTCCCAGTATTTTTCAATATATGTAATTGTAAAATATATAAATTATTCTGTTTAGCAATCAGTGCAAATTTACGTTTTTGTCTCTCTGCCATGTTGAAGACAAGAAGTTACCGCAGCAAAAACGAGTTTTTCTCTGAGCTTTGATTTTGGTTTTAAAAATTACGTACAACGGGCGGTAATAAGTTGAACTTGACGGGTACTGTACCGCTTGTACATAATCGTTAGTTGCGTTAGTTAGTTTTTTGGTCCTGTAATGTATTTTAAAGCTACCTGTGGTCTAGCCAGACCATGAGATGCATTTAGCGAACTTTTTCTTGTAGGAAGGTTTTTGTGCCCTAAATGTGAATAAAGCTAAAACTCCAGAAGGAAAAAATGCAGCAAAACTCTAATATAGACAGTCTGCCTCAAGAGTAAAAACACTTGTGCGCCTAGATAAGGAGAAATATTATAATAGCATAGCCGAAGAGACGCAACGAGCGGCAAATACTGGCAATATGAAGCAAGTCTACGCTTCTATAAAGAAACTAAGTGGTAACAACATAAGGAGCACTGCAACTATAAAGGACGGTAATGGTAATCTCCTGACTGCCCCGGACCAACAACTCAACCGATGGCGTGAATTCTTCACCGAAAACGCAACATCACAAAACACCGATACCGTAAACGAACAACAACAACCTAGCAGACGTAACCAGCGAAGAGACATTTCCACAGCCCCGCCATCAGTATCAGAAATTAAACTGTGCATTAAAAAACTTAAAAATGGCAAATCGGCGGGTCTGGACGATATTCCTGCAGAACTGATTAAATACGGGGCACCAATATTGGCTGAAAGACTTGCTCCCATTATTAACAAAGTGTGGACTTCAAACCAAATACCAAATGAATGGAAAGAAGGAGTGGTAATCACGATTCCCAAAAAAGGAGATTTAAGTGATTGCAAAAATTGGAGAGGTATCACGTTGCTCAATGCCATCTCAAAATTATTGGCAACAATTCTACTCGGACGTATTGCACCAGCAGTAGGTTTGATGCTTCGTAACGAGCAAGCAGGTTTTAGGACGGGTAGATCATGCGCGGACCATATAAATACACTCCGCATCATTATAGAACAGACTAAAGAATACAACACACACCTGTACCTTCTCTTCGTCGATTTTGAAAGGGCCTTCGACACAGTTTATAGGGATCTTTTGTGGCGCACGCTATCGTCCAAAGGCATCCCTAATAAAATCGTAACGCTTATACGTGAGTTATATAGAGAGTCCTCTAGTCGAGTACGTTTCAATGGTAAAGATAGTCAACCATTTTCATCCACTACAGGCGTTAAGCAGGGCTGTATTCTGTCTCCAACCCTTTTTCTGCTGCTCCTTGATAGTGTACTGGAAAAACAAATACCGAGGCTCAAAACGGTATTCAGTGGAACATATCTGAAAAGCTTAACGACATCGATTACGCAGACGATATTTGTTTAATGGCTCACCGTTTCAACGACGTCGAAGATAAGTTAAAGAAACTCTCAGTGAACGCTATGAAAATTGGACTTAAAATCAACCTGAAAAAACCAAACTAATGCGTATAGGAACAAGCTCAACTACCCCACTGAAACTTGAAAATGTTGTAATCGAGGACGTTGAATCGTTCAATTATCTGGGAAGCGTGATTACTAAAGATGGCGGCAGAAATTGTAAACGCCCTATGTTCACCTGAACTTTTATTTAAAAACACATACTTTGTATAAATATTAAAATAAATAAAGGACATATATATATATATATATATATATATATATATATATATATATATATATATTGTTACGAAAGTTAAATTATCTAAGAATTATTTATAGTTATAGTTATAAGTTATCTTGTAAGTTATAGTTTTATGTTACTTAAAATTGTCATGTATAATTTTCAACACAACTGTTATTTTAAAAATAATTCCTGTATAAATTTCCCAGTAATTTCTAGAAATGGTTATAGAACATAATAAATAGTTTTTACGGGAAGGTTCAGGAAAAATCTAGAAATAATTATGAAATATAAAAAGGGGTGACTCATGTAAAATTAGTTGAGTTTGTTTTGAAAAACGGTTCTGTTCGTTACTAACAATTGTGAACAAAATAAAGTTTGTTAATTTGAATAAGTGTGTGTATTTATTTTTATTTGCAATTAAAAGAACTCAACGGTTTATTATAAAGGGAGTAAACCGAACGCGTTTATTAAAGGAAAAACGTGACAATTGGTGTCAGAAGTGAAATTGCAATAAAAAAAAATAAATAAAAATAAAATAAATAAAAAAAAAGGATAAAAAAAAAATATACAAACAACAATGAAATTCGATGAGCTAAAAGTTGAACAGCTCAAGAGGGAGTTGAGCAAGTTGGATCTGCCTACTGCAGGAAATAAAGCTGAGCTGCAGAAGAGATTAATCGATGAATTTAAGCGACGCAATATTGACATCGCAACTTGTGAATTTGAAGAAAAAGAAGAAATAGAAGTTGCTACCCGTGCAGTAACAAGCAACATGGATCTTGGTACAATGTTGGCTGCTATGATGGAGAAAATGGAAAAAATGTCGGCAGACACTTCTAGAAAAATGGAGGAAAATATGGAGAAAATGGTAAAAGAAAATTCGGTTGAAATTTCTAGAAAAATGGCAGAAAATTCTAGAAAAATGGAAGAAAACTCAAGCACCATTTTAGCCGAAATTCAACAAAATTCCAGATTGACAAACGAAAAACTTGAGAAGCTTCAAGAGATTTCTACTGCTATAAATGAAAGAGTAGACGATATGGAGATAGAATTCAACCAGAAGCTGTCTGATGTTAAGACACAAGTCACTGATGTAAGAACACAAGTCACAGATGTAAAAACACAAGTCACGGTTTTTGATGGAAAACTACATCATTTGGAAGAAAAAGTAAATACTCTTCAGTGCCAAGAGGGAGTGGTGCGAGTTTTTCCAGAAGTCTCGAATAGAATAAGAGCTCCAAGTTTTGACGGCAGCTCACCACTGAATGTGTTTAAGTTCCAGTTTGACACAGTTGCCAATAAAAATGCTTGGAACAATGAAGAAAAAGCCATAGAGCTGATTCTGGCTTTAAAAGGAACTGCGGCTGAAATTCTAGAAAGTGTACCAGTAAGTTGCAGAAATAATTATGATGACATTATGGTAGCACTGCAACGCAAGTATGGTGGTGAACATAGAAAAGAAATATTCAGAATGGAATTACGGGGTAGAGTACAAAGGCAAAACGAGACGCTACAGGATTTCGCATTAGAGATTGAGCGCTTGGTGCAGCTTACCTATCCAGGCGAAAGTCATCCGTTGCTAGATCATTTTAAGACCGAGGCATTTGTAAACGGTATACGGGATGCTGATGTGAAACTAGCGGTATGTGCATCACAGAAGCCATCATTTGCCGAAACGGTATCATTTGCCCTAGCCCAAGAAACCGCAAGAATAATTTCAAGGCCGCAAGCGTATAAGGTGCGAAAACTTGATTTTGCCGCTGAAGGAGAAAGAGATATTGTAAAGGACATAAAGGAGGCAGTGATGCAAGCTTTAAGCGAGAAACAAGGTAAAAACAAAGCAAAATGCTTTAATTGTGGTAAGATTGGCCATATTCAGCGAAACTGCAAAGCACCCAAACAACGATCAAGATCTGCTTCGCCGCAAAGGGACAAACGAAGAGCGAGTCAACAATCATCACTGGAGCCACCGCTAAAGCTGAGAAGAGCTAGCAGTGCAGAGGAAACTGAAGATCTTACGATCAATTTAGTAGTGAAAACGAGTAACAGAAATATTACGACCTGTGGTTACATAAATGGTGAAATCCGCATTTTGACTATCGACACTGGTGCAGGACATTCCATTATAAGAGCTGATTTGATAAAGGGAGCTGTCGAGCCGCTAAGTGGTGTAAACTTGCGAACAGCTACGGGAGAGCCTGTTATTGTCTATGGCAAAGCAAGAGTGGAAATAAGAATGGCCGATATGATAGTTTTTGATGAGTTTATTGTGGCTGAAATTATGGACGAGGTCATAATTGGAGCAGATTTTATGATTCGTCAAGGCATTAGTCTAGACATGGGACGACAAATTATGAATTGGCATGGTCTAGAAGTACCCCTTAACGTTGGAAATGGAAGTGAAGCCCTTGTAAGACAACTAGTCACTAGTGATCATAAGAAATTGTCCTCCCAAAGAAACGATGAAAAACGTGGGAAAGCGACCACATATTCAAGACGGCCCAGTGAACATAAAAGCAAGCACGGTATAGAGTCTAAAAACAAGAAACGCATAAATGAGATTCGCTTATTAGATGTGGAACGCAGCGAAGACTGGTCAACGGCGCAGAAAAGTGACCCCTTATTAGCGCAAATTATGATGGCTAAGAAAGAAGGTGAAAGGCCGACTCGTGAAGAAATTAAATTGAACGGTCCACTAATGAAAGCGTATTGGCCGCAGTGGAGTAGTCTGCGGATGATAAATGGTTGCCTATACCGTACATGGGAAAGTACTGATGGCAAAACTGTTAAAAACCTTATTGTAGTACCGACTTCTAAAGTATGTGAAGTTGTGAAGAAATTCCACGAAGGTACTGGTGGTGGGCATCTTAGCGTTACGAAAACCATAAAGAAGTTAAACGCAAGCTACTATTGGATCGGTTGCAAGCAAGCCGTGATTGATTGCGTAATTACATGCCCACAGTGCGTTGCAGACAGTGGTCTAATTGGAGAAAGTAAAAATCCGGTCCAGCAGTACAACTTTGGTGAACTATCCGTACCAGCGAATAATAATGACTCTACCCAAGAGCAGAAAAACGAGTTAAGACGAAGGCGTGTTAATTCGGCAAATGACCAGATGAAAGCCAGAAACAATGGAGTGGCAAATTCGGAAGGCTTCAAAGAAGGCCAGCTGGTTTTACTTTTTAATCCGCAACGAAAGAAAGGACTATCTCCAAAGCTGCAGACTCATTGGGATGGCCCATATAAAGTAATAAAGAAATTGAATGACGTGGTGTATCGGATCCAGAAATATAAGAGCCCAAGATCAAAAATGAAAGTGGTACATCTAGAACGACTAGCCCATAATGGAAAAGGAGAATCTGAGCCTATTCGGGACGAACAGGCTTAAGTGGAGGGCAGTGTTACGAAAGTTAAATTATCTAAGAATTATTTATAGTTATAGTTATAAGTTATCTTGTAAGTTATAGTTTTATGTTACTTAAAATTGTCATGTATAATTTTCAACACAACTGTTATTTTAAAAATAATTCCTGTATAAATTTCCCAGTAATTTCTAGAAATGGTTATAGAACATAATAAATAGTTTTTACGGGAAGGTTCAGGAAAAATCTAGAAATAATTATGAAATATAAAAAGGGGTGACTCATGTAAAATTAGTTGAGTTTGTTTTGAAAAACGGTTCTGTTCGTTACTAACAATTGTGAACAAAATAAAGTTTGTTAATTTGAATAAGTGTGTGTATTTATTTTTATTTGCAATTAAAAGAACTCAACGGTTTATTATAAAGGGAGTAAACCGAACGCGTTTATTAAAGGAAAAACGTAACAATATATATATAAATGTGACCCCAATGATTCCAAATTTGGTTTTTTGCGATTCAAGACAACTTTCTTGTAGAATTCATAGCCTTCGTTTCCTAAAACTTCTGCTATAAAAAAGATATTGCATATGAAAGTAAAATATGGTCTGGCCAGACCATGTACGACATCTAAGGGTTTATTTTATAAATATTTAACACACACCCAGAAATGATGTATAATTTTTTTTTTTTTGTGTCAGTGTATAAGTACAAAACCATTAATACCATTCAAAATTATTTTCACGAAAGTAGCAAACATTATGTAGTGTTCTGTTTTTTCGTTATTAACAGCACAATTGTAGTGGTTACGTAGACACACATTATAATTTAATGTTCTATAGTGTTTTCTTACATTGATGAATAAGAAAAAAAAATTGTTATCAACGTTTCTTAATATTTTTTTTTAATTGCGAAGCAACCAATTTGCACGACCACAGCATGAATAGCCTATGTGTGTGTGTGTGTGTATTGTCTACATGTTTTGTTTTTGCAAAAATTTTTTGTTTTACCGTTTCGTAGAAAGAAATAGTTTTTAAAATTAAATTTTAGTCCTTCGCAAAACAAGAACATTTTTTATTGGCATATTTTTTTGTTTTAGTAAAAACTTTTGTTTTCTTTACCAGTCAATAGAAACGAACAAACGAACATTAAAATGCACAATGAAGTTTGTGGTTTGTTACGAAAAACAGAACGCAATAAAATGTTCTTATCTTTATGTTAAGTTGGTTTACAAGATTGTTTTTAGTGTATTTACTGCACCAACACTATTAGTGTTTGTGTTTTCCATATTTCTTACGTAAAAAAGACTAAAGTACAGTATATAATGTTTATTTTCGAACCCTGTTTACAATTATATCAAAATGTTGCCTTCAAATGAAAACATTTTGCTGGGCTACATTTTTAGACCAGCCAGAAGTACTAGACTAATGCTATAAACTTATTTATGTATGTATGTATATCGTTTTGTAATTTTTGCTTTAGTTTTAGTTTTCTCTTGCTTTTCTTTAGTTGAATTGTATTTAGATTTCTGCTTGTTCCCCCTAAGCGAAAGAACTCACTGCAAACTAGAACTTTTAAATCCCATGTTTTTTCTTTGTGAATTTTATTACATTTAAAAGTAAAAACTTAAGCTGAAAGCAAACTTTCCAGGACCTTAATTTAAAATAAACACAAATATTGTATTTTTTTGTTATATCTTTTCATTTTCTTTGTATACGAAAATTTATATTTATTGTTCATTTGGAGCACTTTGGTGTCATGTAATTTTATTTATTTTTATTTAGCGTTTTTTCTCGTTTCTCTTTCATGTTTTGTTATCTAAATGTAAAAGAACTTATAATAATATTTATTTAAAAGACAAAACACCAAAGCGTTTTATGTCACTGCTCACTTTTTGCTCAGTTGCATGACCATTTGGGAATTCGTTTTTGTTTTCAGTGGCCCCGTTGTGTTTGTTTAAGCCGCAGCATTAGTGTGACAATTTAATTGTTTTTTTTTTTTTTTTTTTTTTTTTGTAAACTTTAATTTCATGCTCTTCCTATCTCTTGTTCTCACTTGTATTTCATATAAATGTTAAAGTTTTGTCACAGTGTTAGCGTGTTTGTGTGTGTGTGTAAAGTGTCGTTCATTGCAAAGAGCCAGCCAGCAAGCAAAAAGGATAAATTTTATTATTTTATGGCACTTGAGCTTTTTACTGCGGCAATTGCTTTTGCATATTAAGGCTTTGAAAATGTTCATTTTACATACATTTGCATTAAATTACATAAATAATTGAGGATGTATGCGTATATGTGTGTTAGAACGTACGTATGTATTTAAGTGCGTAAATTAAAGTGAGTGAGTGCACAAATGAGTATAGGCCTTTGTGAATGCAACATTGCTATTGTTGTCTTTGCTCAGGCTTTTGTTGTTCCCTTTTAGTTTTGTGATAAACAGGCCCATGATGATAATTAAATGCATTTCTGGGACACTTTTACATGCACATTAGGGTGGAGCGTCAGATTTTTTTGCGAATTTAAATTTTAAATTTCAGTAAAACATCGCATTATATTCTCAGGTACGGGTGAAAGATAATGAAAAAAATTGAGTTCTACTTTAAGCCCTCTACTGAAGCATCCAGTGCCCATGTTCTGTTACTCTCGCGTCGAGAAACTTTTCGATTGAAATGTGTGAAATGAAACAAAAATGCAATATATTGAAACAAACAGCTGTGGAAATAACTCGCCAATTTACAGAAAAAGTGTGTCTGTAACATTTTTGTGAGAAAAGTTCTCGCTTTGAACTGTCAAATAAACTTACGAATAAAAATTGGGTGAGAAAAAATTTTAACACTAGAAAACAATCAAAAATGCAAACTACAAAGAACACAACAGTAATATTTTGTTCTTAGCACATTTTTTTATTGTTTAATTATTTATAAAATAAAATATACGAATGTTTTCAAAGCTCGTTTGCAAACAACAAACATTAAAGTCGCACTTTTGGTATAGACGACGAAAATTTTCAATTTTAGTAAATTTTGGTCGCCTTCAACGATATGTGTTAAGGCTCAGTTAGGCGAACTTTGCTGTACCCGTAATGTACCGCACCGTACTGTAAGCACGTTGGTGCACTTATAGAACGTTTATAAACGTGTCATATGTTTTCCCATACATAAACAAAAAGCAATAGTATACATAACACAAAACACACAGTGATGGGAATCCAAAATGTTCAAATGGTGACCGTTGTGCAGAAAAGGTACCATGTGATAAAAATGGTATTAAAACAGTATTTTGTGTATGTAAAAAATGTTAAGAATTTAATATTTATATAATAAATTTACAATTAATAAATTTGTATTTTAGCATATTTAAATTTTTAGCATACATATATTGTAAATGTGCATACACCAAACAAGGTTTTGATACCATTTTAAAGTCTTTAATATGTTTCACATTTCCATTGTATGTGTATATGCATTTGTTTATTTTAAACATCTAAGCATATGTATATTTCGAAATATGTTGTATTGTAAGTTTTTTGTTCGCAATTCCATAGATATACTGAAAAAAGTACCAAAAAAAAAGAGCAAAATTACCCGCATTCAATGTAACATACAAGCCGCCCATCACTGTCTTACAAATGTCACGTAACAACAGCATGAAATTCTATTTTATACAGATTGGTACGTTGCAACTACGGTACATTGCATTTCGGTAAGCTTTTGTATTGGTTTTCATATAACAAAAAGCGAACAGCTGATGGATACAGTACGGATACGGTACAGCAACGTTCGCCTAACTGAGCCTTTACTGGCGTTCTCAACGTCGACAACGTCACATCGGCTTCGAGTGCAATGTAATGAAATTTATAACGTAACGACGTAATCTCTTTTGATAGTTTTCGACATGAGTTACAGACACACTTTTTTCTCACTTTTCGAGAAACGATGGAATATTTTGTTTCAGATCTTTTCGATGCGAGAAGTTCTCACTACAGTTATAGAACATGGGTACAGATTTCCAAAACGAGATAAAATCGATAAATTTGCAAAAGATCATACATTTGTTATATCTGTTGTTAAATGTGAAATTTATACATAAAAAGTCAGATTTCAGACAAACTTAAAATTAACCTAAGAAGCTAATTTTTAAATTCCAAGGTATTTGTCATATTTTAAATAAAAAAATATTTCTAAGCTGATTTGAGTACGCCGAATACGAAAACATTCGTCTTCGGCTTTTCATAAATGAAATTCATTTATTTTTCTTTATGCGCGCCTTGGCGATATTTGCGAAAAATAACCTTTTCTGATGCTTTTATTTATTGCCAAAAATTTCGAGAACAGTTCATCTGAATAAAACAAGTTTAACACTGTTCAATAAATATCTCCCTATTATTTTCGCCAAAACAACGATTTTGTTGATGCTATAAAATTGGATTGAATTAAAGGCCTTTAATATTAAAAAAGTTAATTTTAAAACATTTTGAAAAATAACCATTCCTTAACCATAGAGGGTTTAAGTATTTTTTGTCGCTAAGTGGTACAATTGGGTCTGCGCAGACCTACATGCGTATTTCACGGAAATAAAAAGGCGGTTGTCCAAAATTGTGTTTAAATTATAGGAACTATATTTTTTTTTTTTTTTGGCATCACGTTTTGAATCCAACATATTCTTCGATATTTTGGCTTTATTTTTGCGCATATCCAAAACGTATTGTCGTCAATACCGTGGCAAAATCAAAAGCAGGTGTGTGCCGGACTGCTTGGTACTTATGAACTATTTCATTTGTAATGGCGAATAAAACCGGCCATAAGCACCTAAGCTGTCTCATATTGTACTCATTGTGTTCGCCGTAGACCTTTCTAGGAAGTCATGGACTGGCTTATCTATAGCCGGCAAAACAAAAAATTTATACACATATTATATACACCTGGTTGTACCTCTTACGGATAATACCGTGTTCAGATATGCACCTTAATTGAGTTTTACGCAATAAATACTATTATTGAGCTCAATTATCCATACAAAATTGCAATTCAGTTTTTGCTCAATTAATACGAAATTGTTATAAATATAGAGTAAAATTAAAATGCAACACTGCAATGCACTGTCACAAGTGTGTTTAGTGAGTAAAACCCAACTCACTAAACAAAGTGTTTTGACATTTTTGCCAACAACAAAACAACAAAAACAAAGGTCCATCCATTAGGTCTGCGCAAAAGCCAGATGTTTATTTTTTTTTTCTTTAAAGATGTCAAATGTTGTTTACATTTTGCTAAGTTAATTGCCAATTGTTAATTGAGTAAGCTAAATTGTGTATCTGTGAACAGAAAGATAATTTTGTCAATAAACCGAATATTGACTCAATAAAAAGGGTATATCTGAACAGGGTATAAGATCCATAAGATAACAAAAATATAGTATAAGATAAATATAATATAAGATTTTCTTTAAATGTACTAAATATATTTTCATTTTGGGCTGTCTTATAAAGATAATTTTGTGACGATCACTGGTTGTTTAAAACTTATGGTGTTTTCTTTGTGACATTTTATTTAAAAAATATACTTAAGGCCTGTTCGTCGATAGCGAATGAAGACTTCGTTTGCTTAAATTACATTTAAAACAAAAACAAATTTTAAAATATTGTTTTTGTTTTACATGTAAGTTAAGCGAACGAAGTCTTCATTCGCTATCGACGAACAGGCCATTAGTTTGTTATTCGTTTCTTAAAAATGTTTTGCTTTTTAAAAGTGAAGCATGTTTTTTTCTGAAAAAGTTACCCTTTACCTTTGGCATAAGGCTTTGCACTTTTCGCTCCATATAAATCGACAGTGTTTATATTGCCCTGTAAAATTGATGACTTCAGTTCATATATGTGGCTATTTTAATAACGGCGACATTTGCCTTAAAGAGCAGCGAGGCTATGTAAAATTAAAATAATTCGGAATAATTTAAAAAAATAGCGAAAATTTGCGAAATTTTTTAAGATTTCAAACCAACCATAAAATTGAATAAAAGACCCGAAAACTATAAAGCCCTTATGACAACACATTTTTAATGCATTGTTCAAGTTTTGGTGAACAGTGCAAATATAAAGTAATAGAAAAATTTACCAAGTGCGAAGGGTTCAGCTGTATTAACCCTTGTGTTAATACCCGGGTATGGTACCCACCTACGTATATTAACATGAAAAAAATGTATTAAGAATTGAAATTTTTAAACAAGCTTCTGGATCGTCGTTATTTTACTTAAAGAAAGCGAATTCAGATTCTAGATTTATTTTTTGCTCCTTTAATACTCCAAAAAATTTGCTTAAACTTTAACTATCGCAATATGCGCACTCGGGTACCCCGGGACAACGAAAACATGTTTGATCTGCTCAACTAAATTCTGTATCTTTCAATTACATAAGTTAAGTTTCCAAAGCGTTAGTATTATAATACGAGGAAGTCTCATTTACATATCATGAATGACCAAAAATTCTCAGCATGTTTGTAGAACGCGAGCGTAAAAGTGACTCGTTCAACTTACATTTAAAACAAAAACAAAATTTCAAAATTTATACTTAAAGTTATACTAAAAAATAATGTCCTGCATAAAAAGTTTAAAATTTTAGGCGTTCTGCAATACAAAGTTAAAAAATCACATTTTAACTTAAATATAATTTAATACACTTTTAAAAATTTAATTTTATTTCACAAAAATTTGGATTATTAAAATATTATAGTATATGGGTACCCGGGTACCCCGGGTGCTAAGCCATGTGAATAAAGTTGGGTATTAACACAAGGGTTAAGATAAATGGCAAGCTGTCAAACATTTTACTAAAGTAATTTCAATTTTTGGGAATACTAAAGTTATCGATAAAAAATGAAGTTATGTCAAAAAAAATGTAAAATTGACATTTCAAGCTTGAAATATTAAAAGTGTTGCTGAATCAGCGGTGGGCAAATTCAGCAATTTACCACTTTTTGTTTTTAGGTTTCTCATAAACAAAAAGTTAGCAACATTTAATAAAATTAACAGAACAAGGATGGCTAAGTTGTTTTAATTGTACTTTTTTGTTGATACTTTTTAAACTAAGACTTATAATACCTTTTTGTGGTGTTTTTAAGAACATAAATAAAATTAATTTCAACCAAAAAAATCTTTTAGTACAATTAGGGTAAAGTACAATTTTTAAAGGTTGTTGGTACAATTTTAAAAATTCTCATAGCCATCCCTGAAACAAAACCGTAACAAGAGAAAAAATAACTAAAAAATTTTTTAAAGTTTGCTCTTTCTAGCATTCACTGTTTCTTTCTATCAATTCTATATCAATTAATGAATAAAAAATGTGGTGTCATAAGGGCTTAAGGAATGACAAAAATTCCTTAAAAATTACAAAATTAGAGGAAATTTGCTAACAGCGCCATAACAGCAAAGTGTAATATTTATTAAGAATCTTTAAAGCTGTATATAATGAGAAAACTTACAGGAACAAATCGTTTCTATCGCGAACATGGCTAAAATTGCAAAGCCCTAAAATTTATTTGCAATTGCTAAATCGGTTAAAAAAAAGAATAATTCGGAAAATTACATAAAAAGAGCTAAAAAAAAAATTAACTATAACGATGAAGAACAAACTTTCGTCAAGTGTTAAAAACAGTTCATTCCACCTTTTCATAACTTGTGTTTTGTTCTCGTCTCGCTATTATTATTAATAGCATTATTACAGGGTTGGCAAGACATTTTATACATGCACCTTTTCAGAAAGTGATATTTTTTGTGTAGATATGAAAATAACATTATATACAAATAAGGAAAGTTAAAAGCCTTTTAGTCTAAAAAAAGTTTAAAATTAAAAAATTTTTTTAACAATTTTGCATGGGTAATAATCGATTTTTTACACTTAATTATGAAAATTAGAAAAAATTCTTAAAATTACTCCAACTTTCAGCTCAGCTAAAGGGCTTAAATATATGTCGACAAAAATAAAAAATATTGTATTTGTATATAGTTTAGAGAGACTCAACATTCTGGAGGTATTTCGAATCTATTGAATGCCTTTTTTCCCCCTTAATACACCGACGCTCCACCCTAATGTACATACATACATATTTAAATGCACATACATTCTCCTCTTTACAGAAACACATTTGTGCGTTTGGGAATTTTGTGGCTGAGTGTCAAAAGAATTATGCAATTAAAACCACATTGAGTGTTTTAATTGTTGTTAGTTTAATGTTGCCATCGTTAGTGTATAAACTACAAAATATATGTATGTCTGTATGCCAAATTGAATTAAACAAAGTTAAAAGTTTTAACAAAAGCACTCCAAACCAAAATAATTAACCAATAAAAACCATAACAACAACAATAGCAACTAGCAAAAAATCCTTTAAAATTGTGGTTAATACATACGTATTTGCAATTGAAATATTTATGCGGTTTTGTTCAACAAAAATACGTTTCCTTTTCATGCCCTCAAAAACTAACCGATAACTCGGCTTCATAGCCGAGCTCATTATCTCTTGCTGATTGTGTATTTGATTATTGATTATTTATACATTGTCAATGGCTTTTATTTTTAGAAATTTCTAAAAATATACAGATATAAGTACTATGTATACATTGTAGATACTTATATATGTATAGATATACCCTGCAAATAAGAGGACCAGTCCAAACACGCGTGTAAAGTGTAGCCCACAAGGGACTAGGACTAGTCCAAAAGTAACCCAAACGTATAGAAAAAACATGGTCTATTTAACATTACGATGTCCTAGGGCACTACCATATAACCCAGCTTTGGACTACAAAGGAGTAGTTTTAAAACTAGGATTGGTTTTGAATTCGTTTAAAAACGAAATCACGTCGTTGAAAAACGAAGACATGTCGTCTCACTACAAACACTTTTTAACAATGACATGGTCCATGCTTGCATTACATCGGACCAGTCCATGGAGTAGTCCATTTTATTAAAATGGATCAGGTGGTCCAATATTATTTGCAGGGTAGAGCATTATAATGCTGTATTTATGTATGTGAATATATAATTTGTAAAGCAGTTTGTTTTAATATTAAATAAATAACTCACGTTCAATTAACATACATTAGAGTCTTTAAATTCCTTAAACAATAAATAAATGTTATAGAGAGAGTAAATATTAACATGGAATGCAATTAGAAAACATTTTGTTTAATAATGAAAATGTGTTCAAATTGTGGACATTTTAATATAATTAATGGAGAAGGTATTATAATTTAAGTTAATTACTTAATGAGATGTTAGATTTAGAGTCAAGTGGCAAAGCAGATGCAAACACAAGCACACATGGAAAAGAATATGTCTTATTATAACCACGTGCAGCTAAACTATTTTTTACAGAAATTTTGCATACATATCGCACGCTTATGGTGTTTTCTTTTCTAAAAAGTAATGATGCATAATAGTTGTGTAATATATTTATTTGGTTACACGAACCCTTACAAAGTGATACATTTTTCTAAATTACATTGGAACAAAATAATAGCTACGTTTTACACTCAACGCTAATGTGTATTTAGCGTGTTAAATATTGAATGCAAAGTTTGTACTAAAAGCGATATTCACCACCCTTGTAGCAATTTTCAACATTAAATTTTCTTACAATTCCAATAAGCGTTAACAGCACTGATTTTCAATAATTAATGTCAGCTGTTGTTAAAAATTTTGCGACAAAAAAAATAATAAAAGTAAAACAAACGAAAAACAAAAAGTTTTTATATCCATCAACTAAAAATCGCAATATAACGCAAATTGTCCGCAAACACAAGAAAAAAAATATTTGCTTGCATAAAAAAGTACTTTACGCAGACGCAAAAAAGGGTATTATCTCACACTCAGTTATAACTGCGGGTAAGAAATGGAACAAATTTGCCATTTATTGTTGCAACATGTTTAGAAAGGAAAACGACAACTTCTCACATTTTTGCATATATTTTTAGAATGGAACAAAAACCCGCACGAATGGTAGCATATATGGAACATTATTGTCAGAAAAGAAAACACAATTAATCATGAACAGGGAAAATTACTAATTTATCTAAATTATTTTTTTTTCATAAAGCGCCCACGAATATTTCATTCATCTTCAACTTTTCTTGTTAAAACATTTGTAAAACTCAATCTGATTACAAAATTGCAACATTTTGGATTTTGGAGTTGTGACTGTTTATTTATTCTGCGATATTATTGTTAATTTAAACATACTATTACACCGCAATTATATATTATATATGTTTAATTGCCTTTTAAAAAAGGGAGCCAAAAATTTCGCTACAGAAGTGATGAATTTTATATGGCAAGTTCCCACTTTGAAGTAAAACATAAATTTTTGACACAAAAGCTCTTTATTCCATGCATATACAAATAGGTGAGAGTAGCGATGAGCTTAATTTTTAATTTTTTTAATATGCTCGTGTCTTTTTTATATTTTACTTTATTTTATTTTTTTGTTATTTTACTTTTCATAAAACTTAATCTGCCCTTTAACCATACTTTAACCCTTTGATATTCTACAACCTAAGTACCCCTAAGTACACCTCATTGTCTGGCCAGACCACGATTGAAAACCCCAGCCAAATAAGTAAACTAAACAAAATTTTGTACTTATTTTGTGTTATTTAAAATAAATCAGTTTTTTTAATACAATTGCAAAAAATATAAATTATTCCGTTAAGCAATCATTGCAAATATACGTCTTTGTCTCTCTGCCATGTTGAAGGCACATAACTTTGTTGCAGTTACCGCAGCAAAAACGAGTTTTTCTCTGAGCTTTGTCTTTGGTTTTTCAAATAACGCACGGACGGTAAAAAGTTGAACTTGACGGATTGCGTGTTAGTATTTTGGTCCTGTAATGTATTTTAAAGGCACCTGTGGTCCAGCCAAACCATGAGGTGCACTTAGCGGACTTTTTCTTGTTCCCTAAATGTGATCCAAATGATTCCAGATTTGTTTTATTCGATTCAGGACAACTTTCTTGTAGAATTCATAGCCTTCGTTTCTTAAAAGTCTTGCTACAAAAAAAGATATTGCATATGAAAGTTGAATATGGACTGGCCAGACCATGTGGGTCATCTAAAAGGTCTAATCCAGCTCATTAAATTAAATTTTCATTGAATTATTTTTATGAAGAAAGGAATTGTACACCACACCTAGAGAAAAAACATGTTTAAATATGGTTTCTTTCCTGCAGACAAGCGCAGGGCTTCGCGAGGTTTAGCTTAGGGAATTTAAAAAAAAAAATATTTTTTAAGAACATTTTAAACATGTTATGATTCATTTAACAATAATATTGTCACCGACAACCATATTATGGTTGAATTAGTCCTCCTTCAAGAAGCCACAACCATATTATGGTTGCCTCCGAACATGTTATAGTCAAAAATAACTAAAACATGTTTTACACTTATAATTGCATGGTAGATTTTCAACCATAGCATGTTGCTCTTGGAATGGAGGAAAATACTTTTGCCAATTTAAAAAAAAAAATTATTGTCATATTTAACCATAACATGCTTAGGGGCAACCATTATACGGTTGTGGCTGCTTGATGGAGGACTAATTCAAACATATTATGGTTGTAGGTGACAATAATATGATTATATTAATCATAATATGTTTAAAATTTTCTTTAAAAATAGTTTTGTTGGAATTGACCATATTTAAACATGTTTTTTCTCTGCGTGCATGTAATGAACTAAAATTTTGTGATCATTTTTCATTTTTGACTGACCTGGGAATCGAACCCACATTTACGGACAGATTGATTTGACATGTTTCGTCAGTATCCACACTATATCTTCAGAAATCCTTGCCGTTTAACACTCACCGCCATTGACGACGGCTGGCAGTCATTATTACAACATCAATCTTTAAACCAAATGGTATTCTTACATTGGTGATTGAAATTTGCTTTGTATGATTGTCGGATGATTGCCAGCCATCGTCAATGGCAGCGAGTGTTAAAGGTCAAAGATTTCTGAGGGGATAGTACAATATATAGTTCGATATTTTTACGTTTGCAATATTATTTATAAAGAAATAGTTAATAGCCATAATATGACATATTGTGAATATATATGATAGCAGTAATCGCACTTCGATTGCCTTAAATCATTTTATGATTTTCTCAACCAAGCTTTGTTTTTGAAACTCTCTAGGCAAACATTTAAATTTATTTATTAGCTTCAATATAAAAAGGTCTTATTAAGTCATATTATTCATAATTCCGAAAGTTAACATTCGCATAGAAAATTTCGGGATTTATAATTATTTTTAATACGTTTATATCTTTGTTTAATTTCTATGTATACAAAAACTATTCATTGCGAATCCAATATATTTTAAGCAATTATTTAAGTTTTTCATATAATTTAATATTCACCTACTTTAAATGTCCTTAAAAAACTCTCCCAATAGCAGATACTTAATTCTTTAGTATTTAATTACAGCTCTTTAAAATTTCCATTTAAATAATATCCACTTTAATTAAGTTTATAAATACAAATTGTGAACAAAGTTTTTAAATTAATCGCAGAATGTTTAAAATTTTATTGTTTCATTATTTCAAATGCAATTCAACTTAAAAACTATCGCTATAAACAATGAGAATTAAAGCAAAATGATATGTATCATTATTTTGTTTTAATTACTTTTTAAATACGTTTAATTTTTTCCTCGTTATGCCTCCGTAAAAGATTTATAATTTTTGAAAAGCATTTGCATTTAACATTTTTTTTCCTCGTTTAATTTTAATTTCTAGAACAGTGGCAAACATTTAAAATGAAATTTCCACCGCAAAAAAGTTTCCGTTAATAATGCATACAATTAAATCTATTTAATTTTTTTGTTATTTGTATTGTTCGTTCTCTATAATGGTGGATAATGTTTTTTATTATATTAAATATCTTTTAAAAAATACACGGAAGTGAATAAATGAACGTGAAAAAATGTATAGAAATTGTAGGGCGAAGACGATTTTTTATATACATAAATTTTAAGATTCCTTATTTGTACGGAAATTTACTAACTTTCGGGAGTAAATAAGGAATTAATATAAAATACAGTTGTTAGTGAAATTGTTTACTTTTGCGAGGATTGTGCACACAGAAAAAAATCAAGTTAAAAACGTAGAAAATAAGGTTGATTTAAAATTTTTCGGTGGTGATTTTGCTTCATACGTTTTTCATGTTAATTCAACCTGATTTTACAATAACTGCGAACAACATTTTGTTTCTTTTGAAATAACTATAATTCATGTTAATTTAACATTGCAGTAAAGTTAGAGCAAAATGTAATTTATATTGAAATAACAATCGGAATCACGTTGAATGAAAGTTATTTCAAGTTGAAACAACGTGAATTTCATGTAGAATCAAATTGGTTTGAGTGTGTTTTAACAGTGTGAAGAAGCTTCAGAGACAACACATGCATTTATTTAAGAATAATTCAAAACACTTACCCCTGTAACACATGTTTCACTTATTTTGTAATCTCCTTTATTAACAGAAGCATCAGCGGAATCGCCCGATATGGTTTTCGTCATCATTCTACTTTGAAAACTTGATGTACTATTTAACTAAATAATTTTAATTAAAAGAATACGGGAATTGTCTTCTTTTTATAACATATATTAAAAATGAAAATAAAAAATGTACATACTTAAGTATGTATGCATGTTAATTTAACAAGATAAACTTTTGATTTTAATATAAAACAGGTTTTAATATTTTTTTTTATTTTTTTAACAGTGAATAATATTAAATAAACGTTATTTAAGGTTATTTTAATATTTTTCATTTAAAATTAATATGAAACAATTTATAGTGCTATATTCGGCTGTGCCGAATCTTTGATACCCTCTACCGACAGTTCGAATGTTTAAGGAGTACTATCTGTATGATGTTATTATTATCTTAAACTGTGACGTTTGTTATTAAATATGGTTTTAGGTGTACTACTAAACTGTTTTCCGGGAGTAGGGTTTATATGAGCCTAGGGTAAATTATGGACCGATCTTCACGAAACTTCACAGTATCATTTCTAGTCCTAAAAAACTGTGATGTACCAAATTTTGTTACGGTAGCGTTATATTTTACGATTTTAGGCGTACTAAACTGTTTATGGTAAATTATGGATGGATCTTTACGAAATTTAACAGCGTGATTTCCAGTCCAATAAAACAAATTTTTGCAAAATCTGACCTCATTCGGTGCCTTGTTCCAGCATTTATGTTACTTTTTGTAACAAAATTATAAATTTTTTTAGGTGGTGGTTCCATATTTTGATTCATAGCTCTGGTCCTACTGAACCGATTTTGCTGGATTTCAATCCCAAACTGCTTAGGATAACTACAAGCAATTTGACACCAAGTTTGTTGATTTCTTTTGAGTTTTTCGAAAGTGGGCGTGTTTTCAACAGACGGACAGACAGACGGACATGGCTAAATCGACTAGAATTACTCAAGGACCCAGAATATATATACTTTATGGGGTCTGAGATGAATAATAAAAAAGGTTCACACGGAATGACAGACTTAATATACCCTCTTCACAACTAATTGTGGTGGAGGGTATAATAAAGATAAATTTAAGTAAGGTCATACTTTTGCTGAAATTTACTATGATTCTCAATCAACATTTTTCCATGTTAATTTTACATTGGTATTTTTTTCTGTGTGTGAGTTCGAATCGACGAAGACACTGTTTCAGTACAACGGACCAAAGTTATAAGCTTCTATAGTAGTGCCCGGTTAATTAAGTCAGGATATAATTGTGGGATTCACAAGGTAGTCGTTAAGTTGAAAAGTCTTATGTCTTAATATAATAACAAGAAATATATGGGACAATCCAAGTCAAATCGGACTGTTTGGAGAAAAATATTCCTTCTCAACAGCACATTTCAGCAAAGTTTTAGATTTTTTTTTTGGCTTATGGTTACAGAGATATCGAATATTAAAAAAATCGCGTTATAAGAAAACTATGTTCAAATAAATACGCATAACTTTTTCAATGCTTTTTTTCACCAATCTACACAACTTCATCTTCTGTTAAGGATTCTTTCATTTTTTTCATTTTTATGCTATAAAATCGCGTGTTAAAAGACAGGCAAGATAATTGCAAAATATATCAACGTATTCCGAAGAGTTTTTCACAAGTGTCTCCAGGCTGCAACGAGATTAAAACATCCAATTCTAATACGTTATATTTTTAATTTTCAATTCTCTGTCCATCTGTCTATTGCATTTGTTACCTGAAGACTCCTAAACAAAACCATTTTTTGTAATATTTAAAAAATGTAGAAGACAAGATAGAATGTGAAGTAATTTTTTAACAAAAGTTCATTGGAATGCCTAGTTTTTGCATATAGTAAAAAAGGGGGTCAACAATTTTATTTTTCAAAAAAACCCCTTATATTATCCTGATATAATCAAATATTTTAATAAAATATTTAAGGGTTTGGAAGACCGTTCACGAAATACAATACATAATACAAAAATGGCGTGAATGGTGCAAAAATGAAAATTTACTATATCTTTAAAACTAGAGAGAGCTGCTGAAAAAAAAGTAATGATGCCATCGGAATCAGTACTCTCAGCACACAAATTTAAAAAGCATATATATTTATTTTTCAAGTTTTTTTTTCTTGTTTGCTTCATTTAACTGTACTACCAATTTATACCATTATAAAAGTTTCTATACCGGTATACCGATACCGATACAATTAAAATCCGATACCGATACCAATACAGAAAAACAAAATAGTTTAATACCGATACCAATAGCGAAATACCAAATATTAGTTTCGGTTGCTAACCTTGACTTTAATAGATGGAAAGAAAGTAATCGTGTTACTGCGCTAATAAAAAACAAAACATTATGCAAAAAAAACTAATGCGAACTTAAAGTATTGTATGGTTAAAAAACACTTTAAGTTATCAATAACTTTTTTGCATAACGCATTAATAAAAGTATAGCGATGTCCATCTTTCCATCCGAATTTTTTTGACAGAATCTCCATTTAAGGGGATAGACCATAAATCAATTACGATCGAAGATATCAATAATTTTACGTAGTATTAAAAGTGTAACAAAAGTTGGTATTTGAAATGATTATAAAACAATAATCCGCGAAACACATTTAAGATACGAATACAGTACAGTAATTTTTTTAAACATTAGAACAACATTGTTTCACCTTATTTTTGTATGTGGAACAAAGTACTGTGGGGCGTATTGACATACAACATTTGCCCAGCTAATATAATGCGGCTCGTTATGATAATACACATTTCGGTTAGTCTCACCCTTACAAATGTGGAGATTGACAAATACAATTGTTAGCTCTAACCAACGCGAATATATTACAGTTTTTCACAGGATTTTTTTTTTAAATCATTGAACGGTGTCGGGGTAGCGGGTTTAATTACCGCCAGAGACTCTGGTCTGCTGCAAACAAGTTTAGAACTTCGCGGGATGAGTCTAGGTAAAAAAAAATCGAAACAACACGAAACATAAAGAGAGGCAAAAAAATAAAAAAATAAATAGCATCCAACAACTATAAATCTAAAAAAAAGTTATCAGCAGGGCTTTAAAGGTCACCCGTAATGAATTCGCCTTGGCTCCAACCAACTAAAGATACAATGGAAGTTTAATAAGAACAACACAAAAATGTTATACGGATTTCATTTACATGCAAAACTTGTCTGGTAATTATTATGAAAAAAAAAAAAACAGTACAATGTGTGTCCATACACGTCTGGCGTATTATTTTTATTTTCAATATAGGTTTGTTCATCTTCTTTACCAGCAATAATGTACAAAATTTTTGCCCCACTTACTCGAAAAAGTAAAAAAGTAAATGAATGCTTTACCAGCAAAAACTAGCAAGTTATTCATATTGACACTTTTCACCTGTTAGATACGAGATTATTTCTTAATAAATTCAATTGTTTTAAAATATTTTCGCAAGAATAATGTTCTTAAATTTTAGCAAAATAAATATTTTATTTCAAGTTCTGTAAAAACTAACTTTTATTTGAACTTCCGGTTAACAATGCGTTAAAATACGTCAAACCTTCACGAAAAAATGGAATTTTCGGCATCATCACCTCCGATTTTAATGAAATTCAACACAAATGTTATATGTTATTGGACTTTAACAAAACATAAATTTTCAGACCCCAGATTCTTTCGGCTTCATTAATATGACGTCATAAAATATGTGAAAGTCCCATTACAAAAGGGGATATATTTTTTGACAATCGTTTTAAAGGTAAAAGTGCACCCTTTAAAATGATGTGCATATTGTGTTTTTTTTTAACCCTTATGTGAGTGACAGGGTACCCGGGTAACTTTTTAAACTTTAATTGCATTGTTTGTTTGTTTAAAGTTTCTTAACGGAGTGGAACCTCTTGAGAACTCTTATAATTGTGTTTTAAATATATTTAAATAAGCATTAGCTTAGTTTTTTAATTTGAGAGGGTTCTGTGGGTCAATTTATATTTTGCACCCTTAACGGGGTGACAGGATACCCGGGTACCTTAACGAAAATATTTAAAATAACATTTATTTTTTCGTATTGTTTAATTTATTGTAATGAAAATCAGCTTAAAAGCATATTGAATTGAATTAACTGGAATATTTTTTACTTTTCACATGAATGAAAGTTTAAAATTTAAAAATAAAAAAACAGTGTTAGTTATTTTGTATATTTCGTTTATATTGTTTATTCAAACAAAAGACTGAAGAAAGCACACAAAAAATTGAATTTATATACACTTCACTATAAATCAGAAAAAAAATAGTGTACTGAGATCCTTGGAAGAAGGATTCACACAGGGGATAGTAAATTGAATGTTCGTTACAACTTGCGCACGCCCTCCCAGTTTTTCTATTTTTTTTTTTTTTTTGCACATAGAGCAACTGCCGACAACTCTGAAATTACTATTACTTTCACGCAAAATTACTCTCTGGATAATATAGTTTCGAATATGTCCTTAGGTGTTCCTATATATAAGCCAAGAGCATGACCTCTGCGTTGTCGTAATTTCTGTTGATGAATTGGTATTCCGGATAGGGATCAAGACGCCAATGCGAACCGTCCTTGCCATAGACTTCAGTTGTTTCTTCACACTCGCCAGAATCATATGAATTCTCGTTGTCCTCTAGTTATCTCATATGTTCTGCATCGGATGCTTCTGATATTATATCGCAAATATTCAGAATATGTTCACATTCGTTTTATATCTCATTTATATCGGTGGAATCTAAGCGTGCTTGTTTAAAACACGAAGCCAATGTATTACACTTTCCCTTCTTCTTGCGGTCACCGAACTTATTCATGTATGAACTTAGTAATGTATGAAAGCAGTAGAAAGTAGATGAACTTGTCGATCAATCACAAAGCCAAAGGGAAATGGCCGGATTCGTGTTTATGTTAGACATTGCAAAAACTTATATTTTACATTTTGTTAAATGAATTTTCTTATATATATTGTAATATAATGTATAATGTTCGTATTTATAGTATGTGGTACCCGGGTACCCTGTCACTCTGTTAAAGGTGTTTTTTCTGTCACTCACATAAGGGTTAAGAAAAGGTTAAAGGTCATTTTTTGGGGTCTTGAGTTCAAAGGTCCATATCTGGGAAAGTATATTTTTTAACATTCATAAAAAAATATATGTCAAGTATTAGACCTTTTTCTACATTTCCAGAAAATTTAAAGGTGGAGGCTCAACTGGTGTCCGAGTTATCGATCAGAAATTGATCCTAAGTATGTTTTGTGTTCAAAAATACCTTGTTGTTGTATTTTTATTACTTTTTTTCAGTATATCTGGAGAACGGTGCACACAATTAGGTTATCAATACCCACCATCCTACAATATGTGGGAGGGATTGGATAAGTGGAAGTGGTACCTCCCGTACAAAAATTGTATAAAAACCTGAATTTTTGGATTATCATATGACCTATGGTCATGCCTTATATATCAAAATCGGAAATCTTTAGTAGAAATTTTCTCTGAAATACTCGGAAAAATCGGTACAGATTCAAGTATTTTTCAAAAAAAAAAAAAAAAAATTTATATTTTGGTCAAAACTTTTTTGTATCTGAACCGATTTTCCGAGTTTTTCAGAGAACATTTTCTACTAAAGATTTCCGATCTTTTGTTATATAAGGCAAAACCAAATTATCTTGCGTAGTTAAAAAGTTGTATCCTCTTTTGTAAGGAGACTTTTGTGTTTTTTTTAACATTTTTCACATCTTTTATGACGTCAAATATCGGAAGCCGAAAGAACCTGTGCCCATGTTCTGTAACTCTCGCGTCGAGAAAGTTCTCGATTGAAATGTGTGAAATTAAACAAAAATGCCATAAATTGAAACAAACAGCTGTTTTTCTCACTTAACTGTGTCTGTAACTTTTTTTGGCGAGTACAAGCTGTCACGTAAGAAAATAACTCGCCAATTTACAGAAAAAGTGTGTCTGTAACATTTTGGTGAGAAAAGTTTCCGCTTTGAACTGTCAAATAAACTCACGAATAATAATGGGGCGAGAAAAAATGTTAACACTAAAAAACAATTAAAAATGCAAAATGCAAAGAATAATAATAATAATATTTTGTTCTTGGCACATTTTTCATTAATTTATTATTTTGCTTTTTACATTTTAATAAAATATACGAATGTCTTCAAAGCTCGTTTGCAAACAACAAACATTAAAGTCGCTCTTTACACAATTTGGTATAGCCGACGGTTCTATTTTCGCCGCCGTTGGTGAAAAATTTTTAATTTTTGGTAAATTTTGGTCGCCGTCAACGATATGTGTTACTGGCGTTCTGAACGTCTGCAATGTCACATCGGCTTCGAGTGCAATATTATGACATTTATAACGTAACGACGTAATCTCTTTTGATAGTTTTCGACATGAGTTACAGACACACATTTCTCTCACTTTTCGAGAAATGATGGAATATTTTGTTTCACATCTTTTCGATGCAAGAAGTTCTCACTAAAGTTACAGAACATGGGTACTGGGTACTAAAAATTAATGTTTTGTTAAAGTCCAATAACATACAACATTTGTGTTGAATTTCTTTGAAATCGGAGGCGATTTCAGTGTTTTTCTCAAGAATAAAAATTGGGAATTAAGCACGAATAACAAAATATTTTAATATATTAAATTAAAATTTTGGATTCCCAAAAATTATTTTGATAAATTATGAAAATTATTTTTATTTTGTTTACAAAAACATAAAACAGGTGGTTGAATAATTTCTGCTAGCAAAAATTTTACTGTCAAACATTTTCAATTAATTTTTTATCTTTAAAACACACCTAATATCACTACATATTTGAAAAAACTGTTAAAGTAAAGATACTTTCAATTATTCTTTATTTCTCTTTTCATTGAAAACTACGTAACACTTATTATTAGCATTATAAGTTTTTATTGCATTTTTATATCTGCGCAAATTTAATTTTGTAAAAAAGCAATAAAAAATTTTAAATTGTTAATTGACAATCGTTTAAAAATAACATTTAATTTCGTTTCAGTTTTTTTTTTTTTTTTGGAAGAAAAACACAAAAACTTTTTACCATTATCTGTATTTACCAACTCCAACACATTTTTACACACATTATTAAAATAATTAAAAATGGTAACAAAAAAACATACAAATAATAAAAAGTTTTTAATTGCTTAAAATTGTTTGGAAATCATTTGAAAATTAAAACAAAAAATAAAGGCAATAATACGAATGTGAAGTGTACAAAATTCCTTGTCAATTAAAATAATTGTTAGTGAAGCTTAAAAGTAATAAAAGAATCTTAAAGAAAATTTCAAAAATCACAGAGTAAACATGGGAAAAATTCAAAGAAATCGCCAAAAGTATTGCTTGATCAAAACACTTTTAGATCAAGAATCTCCAAAAGTGGATCTGAAATATCAGCAATAGTCATTTAGCTGATATCACAGGGATTAGTAACAAAAGACTGGACTATTTTGTAAAAAATTAAATAAATCGCCAAAAGTATTGCCAGATCAAAAAACTTTTAGATCAAGAATTTCCAAAAGTGGATTTGAAGTATCAGCAGCAGTCATTTTGATGATGTCACAGGGATTAGTTACAATAGACTGGATTATGTTTTTGGTGTATAACTTAAGCCTAGAGTACATGGAATGTGAAAATCCCCATGCGTATGTATGTAGTTCTGTCGTAATTTTGACGTCATCAATGACGTTAAAACAAAGTCAGAACCACATGCAAATCTCAACCCTCCCTCTTACACATGTTTTGACTTTTCTTTCAAAACTCATTGAAAAAGGTCTGGCCAGACTCATGAGTCAGACGATGGATTAAGCATTTATTGTGCAGCAGTAGTAGAATATAATTTATTCTAAGTGTTGATCATAATAAGCTAAGACCTTTTTTCCATCATTTTTCCCATCTATGAATATTCAGGCATCACATTATCACATATAATAAGATGTGGAAACGGCCGTACCAAATTCGATTCGCACTTATAAATATATATATTCCTTTCTTTATAAAATTTACAACGTGGTAATTGCAAATTAGATAAAAGTTCACGAAGAACATAGGGCAGCAACAAATTCTCTCCACTTTACTCGATCATTAGCTAGGATCTTTGCTTGGTTCCAAGTCACATTATGAGATTTGCATTCGTTTTTGATCATTCTTGTCCATGTGTTTCTGGGCCTTCCAGGATTTCTATGGCCATGTGGATTCCAGTCTAATGCATGCCTTGCGATTTCGTCAGGTGGCCTTCTTAGGATGTGACCTATCCAAGTACATTTGTAGCTTGCGTTGTGCTCCAGGTGCTGCAACCATACAGCAGTACCGATTTAACACTAGAGTTAAAGATTCTCAGCTTTGTGGTGGTGGTTATATTGTTCGCCCTCCATATTCTATGCAGGGAATGGAATGCGGTCCGGGCTTTGTTGATTCTGTCAGTTATATCGGCACTGGAGCCTCCGTCTTTACAAATTGTACTGCCGAGATACGAGAAGGAGTCTACATCTTCGATTAGCTGTCCATGGAGTATTTTAGGGGGGTTGTGTTGCTAGTGCCAATACGCATTAGTTTAGTTTTCTTTATGTTTATTTTGAGGCCAACTTTATTTGCACTGATTTGAATTTAGGTAATTTTAATAGCAAAAATCACTTTTGGTGAAACATCCAAAATAAAATACTCTCTTGTAAAAGCGAATAATAATTCTTAAACAAATAATGATATTTTATTAAAATTAGGCAACGTAGATACCGTGTTATGCATATTCCTGAAATATGCATGCTCTCGATGGAGGATATTAAAGATTCGGCACAACCGAATAAAGCGCTCTTGTCAAAGATTAACTGTCTTATGCAAAAAAGTTAAAGTTCACATTTTTTTAAAAAATACATTAAGCGAAAGTGTATGTATTTTTGTGCATAAGCCTGTAAATTTTAATATACTCTAGCTTCGTTGCATGCATTAGCTAGTTTTGTTTTAATTACCAGGCCAAGATCGGCTAGAAAAAATGTTAACGCGTTCAAATATTATAAACTTTTGATCACTCGTACCCTCAAATATCTGCAGTGTTCGATGGTTTATTTGGGGGAAAAAGAAAAAATTGTTATTTCACAAAAAAAAAAAATATTTTTTTAATTTGATTCAATGCCTTTAATTTAATGTGTTTCAAAAAAAAAGGGTAAGGGCAATGCCTAACGCAACTTTATATTCGTGGATTGATTAAACAAATCTATAATCATACATTGGAGAACAACTCTCATGTATGGGCCGTTGCTTTAAAGTCTACTTTGAAGCTTCTCGAGAGGGCGAAGGCTCTCATTGGTTACAATGGGGTACTAAATTCTATTGACTCCCTTGAGCAACGTCGCAAAGTGGGTTGTTGTTCCTTGTTTATGGCTACTACAATTGGATATGTTCTGATGAAATTAAAGATCTAATTTTCGAAACTCGTACGTTTGCTCGTAATACACATTTTTTACAGGAGCCTTTTGCGGCCTATTGTCGGTGCATCGTACAATGCATTACAGGGAAATTCATTTTTTGACCGGACTGTTCGAAGTCTTCCATCTTCAACATGAATAAGTATAAGCCGAATGTCAACGGTCACAACTCCCTCTATCCTCCTTCCCATTACCCCTTATCCTAGTTCCAACTCAATGCAACGCACTAGTAGGGGGTCATCACTTGAGTTCTGGTCCTAACAATACAAAAGAATTTGGCAAAATAATTTTCCCATCGAATTTAATATTATTCATTTGACCTTCGATCTTCAATATTGAATGTGGAAATAGTAAAACGTCTCTTACAAATATACTTGTAACTTATTCCTTGATAATGATATCCGATGGATATCGAGATATTGGAACAAATTAATTAATGAATAATATATTTTTTTTTACAAATAATCGGCCCCGAGCTCGAAAAAACTTTTTATTTTTATTTTCCCATCTTTATTCTTAAAACCACTTTCAAAAATACAGTTTAATAACGCTAACCCAAACAAAATGTTAGCAATTTGCATTTGAAATGAATTTACAGAAAACAACGTGTAAGAATTCACTGTTACAGAAAAACTTATTTAAAAAAAGGAATCAAAAATTTAGTAGGATTCTAAGAATATTTCCCCCTCTTGTACTTTCTTTCCTGCCAAAAATTCAATCATAACTTTATCTTTTAAAAGACTTTAAATTATGCTCGCTTAACCAGCAAATTCAAATAAAATTATTTTTATTTGTGCATTTAACAAATCAATAAGACAACTTTGGCATTAACTTTATCAAATAAGTTTCTGACACCGGCCAAAACCATCGTGTAACGTAATATGCGATTTATATTGCTGCCATTTAATCCAGGCCAGGACAAAATAGCCATAACTTAACAAACAAACAAACACACCAACCAAATACTTTCTGAAAAAAAAAACAAATAAAAAATATCGCCTGGAACAGCAGCAGAACCAAATCAATGTACCAGCATTTTCCGTTTTATTAAAAACTTTTGACACAATTTATGCGTACATTTGTTAAATGCGAAATGTTCGAGATTTCTGTTCTGTTTTTCATTTTTTCAATAGAACTCTAAGAGAATGATGGCAGTGCAGTCAAGTAAAAATCCCGGTTTAAGTGGAAACAAAAATAAAAAATACCAAACTGTAATATCGCACACTAAATCATTAACAGTCACAACAAAAAATTCAAAAATGTTTAGGAGAGACAGAAAGCTGGCCTCAAAAAAATTGTTGCAATTTTTAAATCAAATTGAGTTCCACAAATGCTAAAGAAGAAAAGTTAAAGCAGGCAGTAGCTCAAACTGGGGGTGAATTATGGCAGTCGTGATCGAAAACTTTTTCGATTCGATAGCAGTTTTATTTCTTATTCTTTCTGCCCATACTAAACGGATCGAAATAATTTTTTTGCGTTGTAAAGCACTTATTTGAGTTTTCACAACACTGAAAAACTAATAACGATTCCTTCAGTATCAACTGAAATACAATTGCTTTCGAATCAAAAAAGTATTCGATGACAACTGCCATAATTTGCCCCCTGATTTTTTTTTTTTTTTTTTAACAAGTTTGTTAAATTTTTAACTGTGTCGGTTTATGATTTAGTGTGCGATATGATTTTTTTTTTCTATTTTATTCAAAATATTTGTAGAATTGATTATTTTTGCTCGGGGTGGAGAAAAAAAAAACGCAAATGGAAAAAAGTTGTAATAGAAAAATGAAATTTATGCAACGACACAGTTTACAAACTCGAGAGGAAAGTGAAACAAACTTTTTGTTGTTACTTTCGTTTTGATATTTTTTTTTTTTTTGTTGTTTAATACACCGGTAATGCCAACTTTTTATGAACAAAAAAAAAATGCAAAAAACAATTTTTTATAAAAATCCTTGTACATGTTTAAGCAAAAAAAAAACTGACAAAACGAAATTTTTTACAATAAAACTTTAAATAAAAGATTATTTTCTTATGTAAATACTTTTTTTACAATTTATTATAAATAAGTACAATCAGTGAAACATCGGTAAACGCAAGCTAGTCCCAATTTACACTAGGGACATTTCTTGCCGGACAGACGAAGTTTGATGGCGAGGGGTTGAAAAGGTAGAGTGTGTAGTACATGACTATCTGTACTGGACATTTTTTCATTTCTCTTTCTTACTTTTCGTAGTTTACATACAAGTATTAATTTCTGTCTGACTTCTAATGTTTCATATGTAAACGCTTCGGGTAAGATTAAAAGAGAATTAAAAAAATGTCCGGCAAGAAATGTCCCTAGTGTAAATTGGGACCTATATGAATATAAAAAGCATTTCTCAAACCAAAAAAAAAAGGAACATAGAAAAAATTAAAATTGTTTTCAGTTAAAACATTGTGATGTTAATTAAACAATTAATTTAATTTGCACCAGTCAACAAATAAATAGTATCAATTAAATATTTATAATTTTATTATTGAAAACGACTTTTAATTTAACTATAATTTTTTTTTTTTTTTTTTAATTTAATTTATTAAATTTCAATAACGTAGCCTATTGGCCATAATCGGCTTACAAAATTCTACTTAATAATAGAAAACAAATTTTAAAGAAATTAAAAAATTTTAAATCAAATTGGTACATAGTACATACAACAAAATAATAAATTGTAAATTATAGTAAAAAAAAAAAAAAAATTTTTAAATAATAGAAATAACATCTAATAATAAATTCTTAATTAAAAGGTCAATCAAATTGCACAAAAATTAAAAGCAAAACCCAACAATTCCAAAAAAATCTAAAATACATAAGGCTATTAATTAAAATGTCAGACAAAAGTCCTACTATGCATACCTTAGGGATCTTACTTACGGGTTCCATTAATCAGATTTACTTTAAACAGACAATGCAGAAAACTCACGATAGAGTTTAACCTTAAAAACATCAGGGGAGACATTAAATACCCTCATAGAGCCTGGTAACTTATTATATAACCGAGCCACTCTTACACAAAATGAACGCTCTAAAACTGAAGTTAATCTTGGTATTACCAACTGTTTATTTCTGCTAGATCTACCAAATTCAAACAAATCAACCAAATATTTAGGCGTCAGCAACTTATATGACTTGTAAAAATGCAATAACGTCCTAAATTTAACTAAATCCTCAAATGAAAAACCAAGTAATCGTACAACATACGAAGAAACATGCCGACATAATCTAAGAGAAAACAAATATCTTATTACCCTATTGAAAACCAGCCTTATCCTTTTCAAAACATATCCCCACGTTCCCGAGTACACTTCCAAGGCATAAAGAAATAATGGCATAATAAGGCTATGAACAATACGCCATTTAACAAAAAAAGGCAACATTAAATCCAAACTATACAACTTAAGCAAAGAAAAGTTAACCCTAGAAACTATAGTATTCACATGGCTTTCAAAACTCAATTTTTTATCAACAATAACCCCAAGGCATTCCATTTTCTCAACAAACTCAATCAAATGACCATCTAATGTAAAAGAAAAAACAACCCTATCACTTTTACCAAACATCATTGCCTTAGACTTTTTCGCATTAATAGACAGGTCGTTATTACCTATCCAATCAACCATTAACCCAACAGTATAATCAATCATGTTCTGCAAAACATCTGAAAACTCCGCAGTACCACTGAACAACCCAAAAAGATCATTAACAAACATGATAAACAGAAGAGGACCAAGAACAGAACCCTGTGGGACACCACTATAAACCGATAGCAAACCTGAAGCACGACCACTACTAAATATATACTGCCTTCTTTGCGATAAATAAGAAAAAATAAGCTTACAAGCCGATACAGAAAATCCATAATAATCGTGCAGCTTTCTTACCAAAATCGAATGGTTTACTCTATCAAAGGCCTTAGCGACAATACAACACAAACTCCACCATTAGCAACATTCTTCCTAATGCTGTCCGTTAAACCCAGAAGTAAAGAAGTAGTACTTCTATTACACCTAAATCCAGACTGACAGTCATGTAACAACTGCCTATCATCAATATGCTTGACAAGCTGGATCTTAATAATATGCTCCACCATTTTTGACAAAATTGGCAAAATAGATATCGGCCTAAAATCATCACTCCCCTTTTTTCCAATAGGTATAACTTTCGCTACCTTCCACTGTTTTGGAAAGCTTGACGTAGTCAAAATTGTATTTACCAAATGTAACACATAACCTCCAATAATCGGCATCCAGAGTCTAACAAACTTAAGTCTAAAACCATCAAAACCAACAGCCTGCGACTTAATCAAATTAAAAGCCTCAAACATTTCAACCAAGTTAACTGCACGAAAAAAAACCATCCTACATAAAATCAGAAAAGTCAACAATTCTATTACCGTCATCAGATTGATTAGAGGAAAAAGCAGCATTTAAATAGTCAGGATCAACATCAACAAAATCATCAACACTACTTACAACTCCATTTTTCCCTTCCGTCCTTGCAATCAAATAATGACCCATGCGCCCTCCTCTTTAATCTTCTAATAACTGACTTAACCTTATTTCTACACCTACAGAATAACCTCCAATTCAAATCAGTCCTATCACCCAAATATGCTCTATACGCAAGATTCCTAAGAGAAATATTTAATACTTTATCACTGGATTAATCCAGTCAACCACACGATTTCGAATAATCTGTCTTTTAAAAGGAACTACAGTATGTAATAACCGAAAGTTATTGTTGAGTATCCCCAATTGGTCATCTACATTGTAAGTCAAATATATGCTATCAAAATCACACTCCCTTGCCCTAGCCTCAAGCAAATGAATGTCAACTGCATTTTAATCAAAAAATTCATAAAATTGTCTGCTTACTGGTCGTACTATTTCAATTGATAAAAATATAAATGCATGTCTTGTTATACCAGGACATTGAAACTGATTAGCTAACTTAACCAACTGAGTAGACGAAACCATAAAATAGTCGATTAAAGAAGTCGAACTATGGCAAGTATCAAAGTGGGTTGGCATTGAGTTATGAACAAGGGAAATATCCTACTACATACGTCTCTAACCCTTAAAGATTTAACTTGATCAAACAAATTGTTATTAAAATCACCCATGATGGCAATATGAGAATAACGTACAAGTAAATCGGAAACTTCAATCTCAAATGAAGCCAAGTCACCATGAGGAAGATATACAATCCCCACCAATAGCTTCATATCATTAAGGAACAATTCAACAATTAAGCACTCAACAACCCCATAGTTAACACCAATATGAACCACCCTATGCCTAATATTATCAGAAATATAAAGATCAGAAATTTAAGTGATGTATTATTATAATTTTACTTTCTTAAGCTGCATGTACACGATATCTGACTTGTCAAATTTTCCACTGCAAAATACAAACATGTTTGTTGGATATATTGGCCTATCCCTACTGCAGCATTTCAAATTACTAATATGGCAACTGTGTCATCTTTGACATTTTGCTTTTACAACTTGTTTTAACTTCTTATTACTTATCATTCAATCTTTTCCGGTTTTATAACCTTTTAACTTTAAATTGAACTTTAACAATAAATATTTTGTAGTTGAATTAAATCAACATCACTGCATTTTTTCTATAGGTTATGGGCCCAGAACCCAGTAAATTTACCCATAATTATATTTTTGTTTAAAGTTTTAAAGAATTATGGCAGATGTAAAAACATCAGTGGCAAAGCTTAATGCTGAAAATTACTTCACGTGGAAGTTTAAGTTGGAGATGCTTTTGATAAAGGAGGGTGTCTGGGAGGTTTTAGCAACACCAAAGCCAGCAATAGGTGATGATGCATGGATAAAGAAGGACAACATCGCGAGAGCAACAATATCTTTGGCGGTAGAGGATGACCAGTTGCATCTAATAAGGCAAAGCAAAACGGCGGCAGAGATGTGGCAGAATTTACAGAATTACCATGAAAGGAAATCTTTAAGTAATAAAGTTGGTATAATGCGAAAAATCTGCAGTATGCGTTTGGAAGATAATGGTGATGTAAAAGTTCATATAGGTACGATGAGTGATTTGTTTCTTAAGTTGCAAAATTTGGGTGAAGATACTTTTAGCGAAAAATGGAACATTGCTATGCTGTTAAGTAGTTTGCCTGCCAGTTACAATAGTTTGATTACTGCGCTAGAATCACGGTCTGAAGAGGATTTAACGATTGGATATGTTGAATCAAAATAAATTGAAGAATATTCTAGACGCAAAGGTGGCGATTCCAATGATTCACAAAAGGCTATGCTGGTATCCAACAGAAAACAAAGTTCAAATATAGAGTGCTATTTCTGTCATAAAAAGGGTCACTTAAAGAAAAATTGTATTAAATACAAAGAGTGGAAAAGAAAACAGCCACAACAAAAGGCAAATACGGCTACAGATAATGATTTTTGTTTGGTGACAACTGAAAGTTCTGGCAAGTGGATAATAGATTCCGGTGCGTCCTGTCATATATGCAATGATAAAAGGTTATTCGTGAACATAGATAGTGATCTGCGAAAAGAAATAGTTTTGGCAAATGGTGAGAAAGTCATATCAAGTGGTGAAGGTACAATAAAAATAAAACTTAAAAGAAATAACAACGACTACAACAACATAAAATTTGAAAATGTGCTGTACGCCCCTACAGTAAACATGAATATATTATCAGTTAAACAATTAACAAGAAAGGGTTGTAATGTCGATTTTCAAGATGAAAAGTGTATTGTACGAAAAGATGGTAAGGTAGTTATTTATGCAACTTCTGATTCAGGGCTGTATTTATGTCAAATTGAACACCATTTAAACCTTACTAATGTATGCTCAAGAAACTGTATCCATTATTGGCATAAAGTTTTAGGTCACCGGGACGCGAAAGCCATTGAAACTATGAAGCTAAAGAATCTGGCAGATGGTTTAGAAATTAGCAAGTGCGAAGTAAACGATTCCTGTCAAATTTGTCCTGTTGGTAAATCAACTCGTACACCATTTCCCAAAAAAGAAGGGGTAAGTTCAGAAAACAGATTTGATTTGATCCATACTGATTTATGCGGCCCGATGGAAATTGCTACCCCAAGCGGTAGTCTATACATATTAACATTTATAGACGATTATAGTAGATATTGCCATATAAATTTGCTAAAGTACAAATCTGAAGTTCCCGAAAAATTAAAAGGTTTTGTTTCCTTGATCAAAACAAACTTTGGTGTTAAACCAAAAACATTCAGATCTGATCGTGGTAAGGAATACATAAATAAAGAGATAATTAATTTTTTGGAAAATGAAGGGATACAGATTCAATATACAGCCGGCTATAGTCCGGAGCAGAACGGGGTCGCGGAACGCAAGAACCGGTCGCTTATCGAAATGGTAAGGTGCATGCTAGCGGAGGCAAAACTACCGGTCGAATTATGGGGTGAGGCGGTATCTACATCCAATTATTTGCAAAATAGAATTCTTACTCGAACAACAGGGGTCACTCCATATGAAAGAATGTTCAATAAAGTTCCCGATTTAAGCCATTTAAGAATCTTTGGTGAAACAGGTTTTGTTCATATTCCCAAAATAAAGAGAAAGAAGTTGAGTGAAAAATCTGTTAAAATGATTTTCGTTGGATATGATCCACAATCAAAGGCTTATCGAATGGTTGATGAAAATCTTAGAATCCATATTTCACGAGATGTAAAATTTACAGGCAAAATTGAGGGATTCAATGAAAAAGATAAAACCTGTTCTAACGAATTTGAAATTTTCTTTAAAGGAGCTGTTGAAGTGGAAGAAAATAATTCTGGGGAGGAGTCTGATGATTCGTTTGAGTCGTTTAATGGGTTTGATAGTGATGAGAATCGCACAGATAACTTAAAAGGTATAAGAAAATCTGAACGTAAAACTAAGGGAAAACTTCCAGCAAGGTATGTAAATACTATTCAAGGTTATGTCCCTACAACGTATGCCGAAGCAATGCAAAGTGGTGAAAAAGGTAATTGGTTCAAGGCTATGGAAAAGGAGTTTGAAGCTTTAAAAACTAATGAAACTTGGGTATTGGTGAAAAGGCCCAAAGACCGAAATATTATCAGCTGTAAATGGGTTTTTAAGAAAAAGTCTACTGACGATGGTGAACAATATAAAGCCAGACTCGTAGCTCGAGGATTTGCACAACAGTACGGCGTGGACTTTGATGAGGTTTTTGCTCCAGTGGTGTCACATATTACTCTTAGAACACTTTTTTCTATTAGTGGAAAACGGAATTTAAAAATTCACCATATTGATTGCGAAACAGCCTTCCTAAACGGAAATTTGAGTGAAGAAATTTTTATGGAACAGCCCATAGGTTTTAAAGAAAGGGTTAATGAAGACATGGTATGCCTTCTACAGAAATCAGTATATGGACTAAAGCAATCGGCAAGGGCATGGAACCAAACACTTCATGAGGTTTTACTAAAGTCTGATTTTCATCAAAGTAACGTGGACCCATGTTTGTATGTAAGTTCAGAAGGGGTCAAGCTAACTTTTGTTTTGATTTACGTGGACGATATATTGATTGCATCAAAGGACGAAACTACAATTAAAGCTATAAAGAATATTTTCGAAAAAACATTCAAGATCCATGACTTGGGGCCAATAAAGCACTATCTTGGTTTACATGTGGAACGTTCAGAACGTGGTTATTATTCTATTTCACAATCGAAGTATATTGAAAAGATGTTAGCGGAAGCTGGACTTGATAATTCAAAACCATCCTCAAGTCAATTAGAAGTCTCATACGGAAAGTCTGGCATGCAGCAAACAGAACTTAGCAACAACAAAAACTATCGGAAACTTATTGGAAGTCTGCTATATATATCGTTGAACTCAAGACCAGACATCACAGCTGCTGTTAATATATTAAGTCAGAAAATATGTAAGCCAAACGAAGAGGATTGGACGGAACTGAAAAGGGTGGCTAGGTACCTCAAAGGAACCATCAATATGAAATTGTGCATAGCACCAGATAATGACGAAATTTTGTCCGGTTATTCAGACGCTAATTGGGGCGAAAATCGATTGGATCGAAAATCTAATAGCGGATACCTTTTTAAGGTTTATGGTGCTCTTGTTTCGTGGACTTGTCGTAAGCAGACATGTGTGACATTGTCTTCGACAGAGGCAGAATTTGTTGCACTCGCTGAGGCAGCAAAAGAAGCGTTATGGTTGAAGCAGTTACTCGCAGATTTTGGAGAACTTATAACCAATCCCATCATCATAAAAGAAGACAACCAAAGTTGTATAAAGATCGTTGAGGGTTTCAAATTGAACAACAGAACCAAACATATTGATATAAAATACCACTTCGTTAAGGATTACGTGAAGAGAGGCACAATAAGATGTGAATATTGTCCAACCAACGACATGGAAGCAGATTTACTTACGAAACCACTCCCACCACACAGAATAAAGGACTTAAGATCCAGAATTAAACTGGTTGACAATTTAGAATGAGAAGGGGTGTTGGATATATTGGCCTATCCCTACTGCAGCATTCCAAATTACTAATATGGCAACTCTGTCATCTTTGACATTTTGCTTTTACAACTTGTTTTAACTTCTTATTACTTATCATTCAATCTTTTCCGGTTTTATAACCTTTTAACTTTAAATTGAACTTTAACAATAAATATTTTGTAGTTGAATTAAATCAACATCACTGCATTTTTTCTATAATGTTGTGTGTTATCTTTATAACATTGCTTCTGTAAAAGTCAGATGTAAAGTCAGCTGTCAGAATTTCAATTAGACCGTGCTCTATTTTCTTCTGACAAACCATCTGACCAGTGTTGCCACTTTATGGGTAATTCCCGAATTTGGTATAAATTTTACGGTCGTGGGTAGAGCGTGGGTAATTTCTCTTAGGTGTAATTCAGGTGTAATTTAAAATTTTTACTCCAGATGCTCTAATAAAATCAAGATTCGATTTCAGTGATGACATTTATTTCTTTTTAAATATTGTTGCTTAGAAATGCACAGCCTTTTGAACCAACGTCTCGGTTTCTTTTTAAGAAACGACTTCAATCATTAAACATACATATATTTTCAAATGTTTGGTAATGAATGTCGCAAGACGGACCCTTAGGTTTGAATAAAGATGCCTATCATAGTGATTTAGAACCTGAAGTTTATTGAAAATGTTATTCAAACTAAAAACTTGCCTGGGCGAAGATATGTTTTCAATATTGCAACATATAATTAATTTTATTTCTATCTTGCTAATTATTAACGTTTTAGTTTAAAGAATTTTTAACGCCTTTTACAGTTGTAAAACTGAATTTCGAAAGGGACAGTTGTATAAAACTCTGCAGGCATTTTGTTTACTAAATAAGGTATAAAGGGTATTTTTTAACACCATGAAACTTAAAATGGTAGGCAACACAAAAAAAAATTAATTTTAATCGCAGATTGATACACGGCATTACCATTTGAAACTGATTTAAAACAAATAGACACCGCGCCCGTTCTTGACGAAACGCATTGCAGACGTCCAATTTTGTATCCCTTTTTCAAATAAAATTAACAATGTTGACCTCCAAGACACCGATTGTTGCTGGTTTATTAGCATTAACCACTGACTTCACAGCCCTACGGAAAACAATCAATAAGTGTCACATCGCACGGCCTTGAAGTCTAATTGACAGTTTATTTTCTCTAAATCAACACATGGCCTTCATTTGTGAAAAAAATTGCGTTATTTAAATCATGAAGTCATCTTTAAGTTGCGAAAATCGATGGCTGATTTTCAAAATTTATTTGGATGATTTGGTGGCGTTGTTCAAGCATGAATCTATGCATGATGATGCGCCTGATAAAAAAGTGAAAACAGTATGGCAGTTCGTTTGACAGCTAACCTTTCGTAAGCTCTATGGGGCTAAAAAGCATCCATTATAAAGCAATGACAAGGAACATTTTAAACCTTCCCAAGATATATCAACCAAATGTGGAAGTTAAACTCATTATTTTAGCAGTTTTATTTTATGTTTTATAAATTTTTTTCAAGTCTTTAATGTTATCTTTGTTAATTTAAATAAAATTAACAGCTTGACTAATATTGATCTTGTTTTAATGAGTTTGTTGTGTTTTTGCTTCTTTGTAAATGTCTTTTTATTTAATAAAACTTCAATTTTATATCAGGTGTAATTTCATTTAAATCGGGTAATTTTGCTTCATCTCAAGTGTAATTTTGAATTTTGCTGGTGGTAACACTGCATCTGACAACAGCTGTGTCAGACATCTATTCCAGAAAGAAACTGTTTACAGCGGTTGAGTATACACAGCTTAAAAACGTCTTACATGATAATGCAAATATAGTACATAGTAGCGCTTTTGAGTAAAAAAGTCACTAATTTTTTTGTTTTACTTATAAAACCTGCCTTTTTAAATTTTTTGATTAAAACAACATTTTTTGTAGTTAAAATCGCCGATTACGTCTTATAGTGGTTCGGACGAAACGCCAATACGTTTCGTGGAGTGTGGACTGTATATAGGGGTGGACTTGGGCTACAGCTCCTGAATACCAGCCATGGATCCAAACACCTTGGTATATTCCCCGTTTCTGGGCTTATGGAGTGTATAGTACGGTGGCTTCGGGATTTAGCGCTAAAATATCAACCAAGTATCCAAACAACTTGGTATTATAAAGGCTGGAAAGAGAGCTAGAAAAAGGCACCAATATTTAAATGAAAGAAAGCACTTCTAATCATATAAAAACACTTTCCTATTTTTTTTTTTCAAAAACATTGTAAGTTTCTATTTATTTAAAATAATTTAACTAATTAATTATAGAATTAAATCACAAAAAAAAAACAATTTAGTTAGTTTAAAAAGATTAAAAATACAGCCGTCCAATATGGCTTTCAAACAACGTTTCGACTCCAGTTACAAGAACAAAAAATTAACAATAAATACATACAAATTAAAGAAAAGTTTAAAATATAATACATGATGCCAGTGCCGCCTCAAGTTGTCAATTCGTCTTAGGGCACATCATCATTCAAAATAGAAAACAGGGATGGGAAATCCGCTGCCTTTGGTTTAGACGTGAACAGTAGTAATGTTGTTGACATGAGTAAATTTTTAATTCACTTTATTAATTGTTTTTATTTAAAACTGAATTTGGTTCTAATAATGGTTTAATTGAGAAAACAATTGGCGATATTTTTTTCTATCTTGATTTAAATAAGGAATAGAATAAAAAGTCTTAAAGTTAAATAAAAAGTACATGTTCAAATCTGTGTAAATTTGTAATAACAGTTTGAATCAAGTTAAGAATTCATGTTTATAATGAAAAACCGTGTGAAATTTTCAAACGCATTTACGACATGATATATTTTTTGATCTGCAGTTTCAAGAAGCTTTTTCAAGGCCAAGGATCCAAAGATGTGTTATTGTCATGCTTCCATTAAAAAAAACTTAAAGCTTTCGAAAGCATTTTGGCATCAAACTATTTTAAGGTAAAAGTCCTAAAACAACATTATACTGCATGTAAAAATAAATAAAAACTCAAATTGACTATTGTTTTTTATATTGTGGTATGTATTTGTGGGAATATCCGTAGTAGGACAGCTCAGAAGACCTTCCCACTACAGGCTTTTTTAAAGGCCTTCTTAAAAATTTGTTTTGATTCAATTACTATTCTTATCTAACTGCTAAAAAATGCTTTATAAAAGGCCTTGGCTCCTACGTATAAAATATATGATACATATTCCACGCCATTGCTCCAATTTTTTATTTTTTTTTGTTTTTTTTTTGCCAAATTTTTTGATTTTTTCCCGCTACCATTATTATGTAACTGCGAAAGAAGGGAGAGCGGAAGGTCTACTCCGCAATGGCAGCGTTTGTATAAAATATATAAGTATGGAATGGAGCGTACAGGCCTTGTATATCCAAAAGAAGGAGTATAGAGCAATTCTAGAAGACTTCCATACACATAATTTTTCCCGCTTGTTTGAATCCACCTTGGCAAGCAAATGCACCATGTGCACGCAGGTTTATAATTTTGAATTTATTCATAAAAAAAACTAAAGTAAAACCTAACCGAAAAATAAAAAAAACACAAAAATTTTTTTGTAACGTTGCGTTAAGACACTATTTTTTGAAAAGTTCCGATGACACAGCTACCAACGTTAAGAATTTGGGTGTTGCAATTATCGGGGAGTTGCGTTTATCGACGTAATACTGTACTGATATTTGTATATAACTTGAATTTTTATGTATCTACAATTCAAACAGAAATAAATTTAATTTTTGGGTTGTATGAGACGTTTGCATTTAAAATTTTTTTTAATATTCTTCGTTACTTATTAAAGTAATTTTTGGAAAAACAAAATTTTAATTTAAAAGATTCTTCTATTCGTGCTTAATTCCTAATTTGTATTCTTGATAAAAACACTGAAATTTTTTGTTGATGGGATAAGCTATTCCTATGCGCATTTCACTGGTTGCTTAGGCCAGATCGTCAGGAAACTTCAAGATTTCAGAAAAACTACAAATAAAACTATTAAGCATTTAAGAATTATATGCAACAGTTATACTTGTAACAATATCAAAGTTTAAACAAAAACATCAACAACGACGACCTGGCCTAAGCAACCAGTGAAATGCGCATAGGAATAGCTTGTCCCATCAACAATAAATTTCAGTGTTTTTATCTAGAATACAAATTGGGAATTAAGCACGAATATAAGAATCTTTTAAATTATTATTCGTTACAATATAATCTTTTGGTTCTAAAAGTTCTACAGAAACTTAAAAGAAAAGTTCTCAACATAAAAGGATTATTTTGCAACACTGTTGCAAACACACATACAATAGTATGATTTACGATAAAACATATCGCTCATTTGCAGCAAGACCGGCATAACTCAAAAAATTAAATTGTTCGCTTTGTTTTTCTTTATATTGTGTATTAAACTCATCTTTATATCTTTTAAACTTTTCCAGTTTGAAGAGAATGTGTCTTCTTTTTTTCTAAGTAGTTAGAGCAAAGCAAAAACTTTAAATGCGTTTATCTCGAAATGGATTTTATTGAGTTATGCCGGTCTTGCAGCAAATGAGCGTTATGTACATCGATTTTTTATAAAAACTTCATCTTTGGGTTTTTTGATATTTTATGATTTTATTATCCTCTAAACTTTTTTAAAGTGCTTTATTTACAACTTACACATACATTTACAAACAAACACAAAAAAACACACACACGAAATCACAAACAATGCGTTAGAAGCGGCGGGTCAAGACCACAAGTAAAAGCAGCGAACAATAAGTCAAAGAGGGAAACTAAAACAAATTACAACCGAAAAAAATACAACAACAGGAAAACCAACAACAACAAAAACAGGCCATGCCTTAATTAATTAAAAAAATCGGCTGTTTTCCCTTTCGCTCTCTATGTTCTAAAAAAAAACAACAACAATAACAAAAAATAGACTTAAAATCCTTTGCGTTCTTTTTGCACAAACCGGATTTTCAATTATACTTTTGTTGTAGCACAAATACAACAACAACTTTAATTTAGTTTAGCACAGTTTTAAAGTTTACTTCAACAAAAATAACAATATTTAAATTTAAAAAAAATATATTTTATATGAATGATGACTGCATGTAAAATTTGCTTGTGCAAAACTTTATGCATGAGCCTGCCCGTGCATGTCTGTGCATGTTTTGTTGTCCACATAAAGTTATTTTTTATTGAAAATAAAAAATACAAAGTTATTTTTGTTTTTGCCATAATTTACCAACCAAAAGAACATAGTGCAACTTACACACACAAACCTTTACACAAAAAGAGAAAACAGAGAAAGAGAGAGTGAGAAAAACAAAGCAGTCCGAGCGATCCAAAACTATGGCAAAATATTACAAAACTATTGTGTAAAATAAAACAACAATACTCGTATATTACATGGTGGCCAAAGTTTTCATGGTTTGTGAAGCCAAAGGACTTTTGTTACATTATTTTCATAAATTTTTATTACAACTTTTATTGCAATAACAGAAGCAAAACTATTAGAGGTATAAAAAAAAAAAATGATACATTTGGATGCAGATAAATTTAACATTTTGCCTTAAGGGAAAAAGTGGGCTACAAAAAAAAAAGAAAAAATTTTAACTATAAATTGCACTGGGCTATTGCAAAAACTAGCCTTTAAAAATTATTTCCTATAAATGGTTAAAGTAAAATGATAGATTTAATAATTCCTTTCTTAATTTTTATCCCTAAAACAGGTATGAAACTGTGGTTTTCTTGAACAATTGAAAATTAATTTTACTTAGTGAAACAAAAAAAAAGTGCTATTCACGCCCCCAGAGGTATAAAAAAGGTTCTAGTGTTTGGCATATCCATACATACATTCATGTGTTGTATTTATCACTAAAGCGTACACTTTCACACAGGTCTTACGTATTCCATAATACTTTGTAAGCTATAAATCTAATGAGTTTTAATGTGACTGTCAAAAAATCTAATTCAACATTAAAATTTGTATTCACACTATCACACATGAAATGCTTTTGCCAAAATGGAACCCCAATAAAACGAAAAGTATTCTTACAGGATGTAAAATTGTTTTTGTAGTTCTTGTCATTTTCAAAACACTTTGCAGTGGCACTATCACACTTTTAAAAATAACTTGAATTTTTGACATGTATTTATTAGAGCTGTCCATTATTTGCCTTTCAACTTTGTTCGAATAATTCAAAAAATTGTTTTTGATCGATCGATCAAACGATTAAATCTAAAAAATTATTCGATTAATCGATGAGAATAACGAATAAAAAAATTATTTTTCCAAAAAAATTACTATGGAAAATCTTCCATTGCATCCGCTATGACTTCATCTTTTTTTGATGCATTACATTTTTCATCTTAACTCCATATCGTTGTATTATTTAAAGGCATCGTTAAACCCTTAATTTCTTAATCATCCGATATTACTCTGGATCTTCGAAAGGCGTTGGCAGCCCTACCATCTTCAGCCAAACGTCTGTCTACAATTTCTTCTATAGAACAGCCGATGTCTCTCTTAATGTATTTTTCCATTGAACCAAGTTTGACATTTCTTGATGTCGTTAGATAATCTTGAATCTTGCAAAACTCGTTTGTTGCAAAATTAAAAATACGAGATGGCAAATGATGCTTTAAGTTGTTTTGGCGCTTTATTAGACGAAATATTCTGATTGCATAAATGCATGTCCGTGCTAAAAGCACGAAAGGGGACATGCATTATTGATACAATTATTATATTTCTTCTCTTTAAGCGCCAAAAGAACTATTACAATAAATTGTCATCTCGTATTTTTTTTTTTATTTTGTGACGAGCGAGTTTTGCAACTCACCTACTCAATTTTTTGTTAGGATTTGTTTAATAAGAACATAAAATACATTTTCGAAATACAATGAGTACTCAACACGGTTTTTGCTTACTAAAGATTGAGATTAATTACAACCAGGGCTATGGCAACAATATTTTTTAACTTTCTACTTTTTGTATAAAATCACTAAAAACGAATGAGAATAAACAAAATCCTAAGCTTTTTTTTTGTATTTGTTCGATTAATCGACATTAAATAATCGTTATTCGTTATTCGAAAATCGTCGTTTTGAAATTATTCGAACAAGAGTTTGGTTTTGTTTGATCGATTAATCGAATTATTCTTAATCGGTTGACAACTCTAGTATTTATACAAAAAATTAAAGCGTTAATATTAACTTTGAAAAGGATAACAGAGTTCACAGTTACTCATGCGAATATCGAGGACAGAGTTTCACTAATTGAATCACAGCCGCGAATAACGTTGTAAGTGACAAAATAATTATTTTTCAGGAGAGCAAAAACGCGTTTTTAAAAAGCAGGCTTACTTATTTAACCCTTATGTGTGTGGAAAAAAACACCTTCTATAGGGTGGATAGGTACCTGGGTACCTTCATGCTAATTGTATGAGAAATCTAATTTTTTGTCTTGTATTGTACAAAAAATCGATGGTTAATGATATAATATTAGAATTTTACTCTGGTTTTCCCCTTTTCATATATTTTTTAAAATCCGTAACCCAAAAAAAAAATTGTAATATAAAACGTATACAGGTACCCAGGTACCTATTCACCCTATTAAGGGTGAAAAAAGCGAATTGATATGCCACGCCCCTCCCCCCTCCCAACTGATATTGTATATAAACACCTATGAAAATATAAAATAATAAAAAGTTAGGAGTTCTCATGAAATTGTAGAATTGTAGACTAAAATCTTATATAAAAAATTTCGATTTGAAAACGCAATAGGTACACTGGTACCTGTCCACACACATAAGAGTTAAACATTTTTTTTTAATTATCAAAATTAATGATAGTAAAAACTTGTACGCAATATGTCAAAAAAACTTGTACGCAATATGTCAAAAAATTTGAATTTGACCGACAAAAAACCTCGGTTTTAGGTTTTACTTTAACAATATATTTTTGCTTAAAGAAATTGCAAATTATACATAAAACTGGAACTTCACATACAAAAACTTTATACATAACATCTTGCAACAATGGCAAGGTATTTCAAAATTCTTAAAATTCAAAACAAGTACTAAGAATAACAAATGTTACCTTTTTAACTCTTAAGTAGACGCCTAATTTGTGTAGCACAAAGCTACCACCTGGGCCTAACTGGAACCAATAGTATTTTGTATGGAGTTTTGGTGGCTATAGAAAAAACTCACATTAACGAACCCCTGGGCAAAGCTGGGACTACTTTTATATGTATGGAGTTTTATGGCTATAGCAGGAAAATTTTGTCGGAAAGTGGAATAATTCTTCGAAAAAACAGTAAAGAAAGAATTCTTATGTGTTGCGTATGCTTTTTGCATTTGGCCAATTACGACGCCCACGGTGTTTACACTTTTTTCTCATATTCTTGTAAAAAACACTTTGATTAAGGAAAAAATAATGTTTCGTTTTGATATACTTAATAAAATAGAACAGAAAGTATTGCGACGACTCAAATTAAAGTTAAAGAAATTTAAGTAAAAAAGACAATATATCGCACCTATTCAACAATACACTATTAACTCAAAATTTTTAGTTTTTCAATTTTTGGAAATAGTCGACAGGTATTATTCATATCTACCCACTGTAAAAATATCGAGCTATTTTGTCCACCTTTTTGTAAATGGTTGGTTTAAAAATATTTATATGCCTTTCATATTAAATTAAAAATTGTTGTGCTTCTACTGAAAATTTTAAAATTTTGAGTTAATACAGTATTGTTGAACAAGTGCGATTTATTTATTAAATACGTTTTAAATAAAAAATGCAAATTAAAAAGAAGTAATGAACATAATTTGCATTAATAATTGCTAAAATTTTATGTTTAAATTACTCCACAAAATTTTACCAAAAAAAATTCATTTATTCTTAAAAAATACCAAATTAACGTCAAAGTGATGTAGTCGTTGACTTGATGTAACAACAACTTAAAATTAACATCGACATTGACAACAACTTACAATAAAATAGGGGTGATTATATTTAAATTGTTGTCGTCTAAGAAAAGGATGTTTGCTTTCTTAATTTTATTTTCGGCAGTTGTTGAAAGTTTTTCGATTAGTTCAATGGACAATTTGCAAGCAACCGCACATAAAAATATAAGTAAAAACATAATAAGTTTGTTTATAAAAAATTAATTGATAAAGAAAATAAACCTACGTTTTATTATATGAAAAATACATATGGACAAGGCCACGAAAAATGAAACCACATAGATTTTTTTTTGTCACAAAGCCTTAATTTTTTACTTTTGAAATGTCAAATATGTATAGAATTTGGCAGCATTTAATGCCAGTTCAAAATTTGTGTCTGTTTAGACATTTTACATTCTTTTTATAACGGGCACGTGCAATGCGTAGTTGAAAAATATAGCAATGTCGGCGAAAAAGGTAAAGTTTGTTGTTATTTTTTTTAATTTAGCAAATAATTACTTTATATGGATAGAATATTAATAAAAATATTGATTAGCAAGCAAATTTGTGTACAAAGCTTGGCTTTTGGGCCAGTTAGGGCTTAAAGTAATCAGCCGCAAATAAATGGTGACGTTACTGACAAATTTTTATAAAATGTTTTTTTTATCCGTTAACTAATTAGAAAAGAGGTTGGATGAGCTGATTTTTTTTTGAGTATTTTTGAAGTACTTTCATAATTAATTCTTAAATGAAGCATTATTTGCATATAGCAGGGTATTTTTGCAAAAAAAAAAATATTGCGTGACGTTACTGACGGTTTAAGAAAAAAAAATTTTTTTCTACTTTTTTGCTTAATATTTTGGTATTTAATTGCTAGACTCCGATTTCTGGTGCCCAAAGAGACAAACGTTATGTTGAAAAGCTAAAAGAAAGCAACAAATACGACGAGTACAAAAAGAAAAAGGCCGAAGCAATGAAAAAATTGAGGGACTCATACAAAAATCAGCTCTAAAGACAAGCCCGATTTACTAAATTTTTTTTATGTTATTAGTGCGAAAAGAGGTTTTGTCTTAATATCTCCCCAGGCTTGCAATTTAAAACTCCTCTCCTATGATTTTTGGCCGTTTAGGTTCCCTCTATTAGCCCAAGAAAAAAAACCCGAAAATCCTAACGAAATTCGTACGTGTGATGTTACTGACATTTTGCGTCACGTTACTGACACTGCTTTCATGTCATTTACATGATTAAACCATAAAATATTAAGCCCACCTTTTGGATAAAAATCATCTTTCATCCTTCCTTTTTAACATACTGGGCAATAATAGACATGAACTCTTTTCAATTCGCTAATTTGTACACAAACGTGCAGTAACCTCCAAACACACTTCCAAAATCCGGTGACGTTACTGACGGCTTAAAATGGTCATAACTTCCTCTTAAATACAATTAGAAAAATGTTTAGTTTAAAGAAAACAATTATTTTCCGTTTGGCAGGTTTTTGAATAGTATTGAAATAAATTTATATAAGTTTTAAAGTCAAAACAGTCATATTTCAAACTCCTGTATAATTCATTTTCGATTGCTAATTGTTTTGTTATTGCATTTTCAATAAAATACTGTTTAAGCATAAGAACGAATCATTTTCGAGGTTTTTTTTTCAAGCGCGCAATTGATTAATCAGTTTTTATTCATCAAAAGTACTCGAGGATGACTTAGTTAGGGGATTTTTGATAAAACAATCTTCCAAATGCTTGTAGGGTTGAAACAAATAAAAAAAATATATATTTTTATGTATGAAGTTTAACTTTGACATTTTCAAATCCGAAACCGACCGGTTTTAATCATTTTAAAACCGAAACCGCGGTTTCACATTTTTACGGTTTTTAGGAAACTCTAGTTTAAACAATGTAAGATAGTAATGTTTTATGTTTTATTTAATTGTTTTCCAATACAACAAGATTTATAATCTTATAATTAAAGTATAGGATTTTTATATATTTTAATAAGTTTACTAGAACATAATAAAATAAAGAAAAAACTATAAAACTTTTAAAATTAATTATACAAAAATTAATAAAAATAACAAAAACATGAAGAATCAAAAATCAAAGTAGACAAGTGTTATTATGCGTAATACTTGAAGAGTTCTTTTTTAAATTGCAGAGCGTTGCTTATAAGTTGAATGGACGACGGTAGCGTGTTCCAAAGACGGACAGAATGAACATAAAATTGCCACTCAGATATTAAACTTTGATGTCTGATGTGTATAATGTGATTTAATCTTCTAGAATGTGTAAATTGAATTTTCTCAAAAAGGTACGGTGGTGTACGGGTATATACAATTTTGTGTAATAGGATCAAGGTTCTTATTTTTAACAAATTATTTATTGTGACTCCATAGAGCTTTTTCGCATACTGAGAGATATGGTCATATTTTCTCAAATATCTCAGTATAGAGTTATATGTGGATGTAAGTTTTTTTAGACTTCGTAAGTCACAGCTGGCATATATTTCGCATCCATATAATAATGTAGGTATTAAATAAGATTTCGCAAGTAGAATTCGAATATTAAGTGGAGTAATAGACTGGGCGTTCCAAAGAATTCGTAGCTTTGTAAAAGTTTTTCCAGCAGCAGCATTTATGTGGTCAGACCAGGTGAGTGTGCAATTAAAAGTGATACCAAGATTTTTAGCTGTACATACAGTTTCAATTTTTTGGTTATCAAGCATTATTAATGGTTCAACAGGTAACTTAAAATTTTTCTTAGTAATCACCAAACATTTGGACTCCTTGGGATTTATACATAGTCCATTTGTATTTGCCCATTCATTAATGTGTTTAAGATCCGCATTCAGTTTTTCCACACAGTTATTTATCTCCATTAAGCCACTACTTATATAAAGTTGAACGTCGTCAGCGTACATGTGTACATTACAGTGTTGTAGTGTTTTTTCCAAATCATTTATATAAAGTGTAAAAAGTAATGGCCCAAGTATTGATCCTTGTGGCACGCCTTTCAAAACAGGTAACGAGCGAGATGTTTTATTATTTTTGAAAACAGATTGACTTCGGCCCGATAAATACGATGACATTAAACGTGTTGATAAGGGGGAGAAATTAAAAATCTTTTGCAGCTTAAAGCAGAGGACTTCATGGTCCACAGTGTCAAATGCCGTAGAATGGTCCAGCAGAACAAGGAAAGAAATATTGCCAACATCAAGATTACTACGTATTTCTTCCGATACGTTAATTAGTGCGGTTATACAGCTGTGACTGCGTCGGAATCCTGATTGTATTTTTGTTAATAACTCGTTATTATTAACATATTTAATAATTTGCTGATGTAGTAATCGTTCAAACACTTTTGATAAGAATGGCAAAATAGCAATTGGGCGATATTCTTTGTTTGATTTTAAGATGGGTATAATTTTAGCATATTTCCAGTTTTTGGGATTAACACTCTTCGTGATGATATTATTGAAAATAAATGTAATATAAGGTACAATCAGCGATATTATAATCCGTAAAAGTTTCGGATGGATGTTGTCAAACCCAACAGCATTTGACTTAATAGCAAGACAACTCGACATAACATCTGACTCAATTACGCAATTAAAACTAAAACTTTTACCACGAATAGCAGGCCATTGTTCATAATAACTTATATTTGATGGAACATTTGGTAAAATTGTAAACGACTCATTGATTTCATCTACGTCTATTGCAGTAGCTTCAACAGATGCTGGTTTCCCAATACCGATTTCACGTATAGTTTGCCAAGTGTTTTTTGATCCAATTGCTGATGAAAAACGACTAGAATAATACTCAGATTTTGCACTTTTTATCATCCTATTTACTTCTTTTCTGGCATTACAAAAGTCAATATGGAATTCAGTAGTTTTAAAAATTTTCCAACGTTTATAACACAAATCTCTATGAGCAATTGCTGATTTGATTTCTGCATTGAACCATGGTTTTTTCCTAGCGTTTTGCTTAACTGTTTTGACTGGAACACATGTATTAAAAACGTTTGACAAATTATATTCTAAGAAATTCAATTGATCTTCAACCAAAGGCATATAATAGATTGAGTTCCAATCAATATTGGATAGCTCAAAGGACACCAGATCATTATTCATATTCTTAAAATCATAGAAAGTAGTTTTATCATATACATACTGCAACTGGAAATTAAAAGTTAGGAATATCAAATCATGTTTGGAGAAACAAGGTACTGATAGTTGGTCATATAAAAGAACTTTTTTCATATCGCTGACAAAAAATAAATCCAATAATGTGCTAGATGTAGAAGTGAAATGTGTTGGTACTGTACAATTTGTTGGAACCAAACCAAACGAATTCATGTCATTGATATGATGACTCTCAACGATTAAATTAGAGTTAAAATCTCCACATATAATAACATCATCATATTCTAAGGTTAGCGTTTCAATATTTTCCAGAAAAAATTCTGTGCTGTCTCTAGTGTTTGGTCTGTATACAGATCCAACAAGTAATTTCCGACCGCCAGCAAATATCTCGATGAATATATATTCAATTTTATTACTCGAATTATAAGCAGAAGCTCCCACAGGTTTGGAACTACAGCATAGTTTACAATTTTGCAAAAAGTGGCTTGTGCTTCAATTGTTAAACACTCAGTCTTGAGGCGGATAAGAATATGTACATCTGCTACTTCTGTGTAACTACAGTTGTACAATAATATGTTGTGCGATCGTTCGGAAAGTGCGTGGCTTGCATTATAATGCGTTTACATCCCACCATATTTTTTCTACCTGCATACAAATGATCTTATGCAACGTGCATGTAAAGCTTGTTAGCAATGTACAGCTCACAATTGTTATACTAATGGGACATAATGTAAAAAAATGCTTTTTGAACCCTAAATTTCAATTTTTTTAATATGCAATAAAGTCTACTGAAAGTTTACTGAATTTCCCATTTTAATCGCAAATTTAAATTCAAGCGTTAAGTTGTATAACAGACATCTTAACTTTACAACTAATATAAACAAGTTTTCAAAAAACAATTTTTTTTAATGTTTCGTACAAACGAGACACAACTTCATACAACGAAGGCACACATTTTATAATCTCATGCACAACCTCATCATGTTGTACTAATCCAGTAAAAAATTATAAGGTTTCTGGAAGCACGAAAACTACATGAGCGCTGATATATAAGCTGACTATTACACACTACTAAAGGCTAGATTACACTATTATACTTTGTATTAATACATTTCAAAAACTCAAGTAATATGACAAAGTGTGATAGTGTGAATGCAATGTGTCACGAAAATGACAAGTATTATGAAAAAAGTTTGACATCCCATACGACTTCATTATTTTTTGAAAAATTTCTAAACTATAATACTTTTCATTGGATCAGGGTTGCATTTTTTTTCATGCGTGAGTGTTTATACTTTGTGTGATGGTATGAACGCAAACTGTCATGTAACATTAGATTTTTTGACAGTCGCATCAAAACTCATTAGATTTCTATCTCGCAAAGTATTTTGGAATACGTAAGACTTGTCAGATAGTGTAATCTAGGCTTTAGAAGCAGCAGATAAGCGAATACCATTTAAGTGAATGTTTAATTTAACGATTGAATTATTTCTCACTATCCCTTATAAGTAAGCAGGTTGTAAGTGCATAATTAAAATCATTATTTTAAAGAAAAAATTCACGAACAATGCTCTTACTGCTTCTGTTATTCCCCTAGATGGAAGCAGGTGGTATTGCAATGATTTTAAAATGTGTTTACGATTATTGCCGAAATATAACCGAACATTGAAATTAAATTTTTTTATAACGCAATCAGTCATCAAATTTTTTGTTGTTAGCAGATAGGAAAAAAGTAGTGCTTCCAAGTGGGAATTTGACATATAAAAATGTCTCTTGTAAGCAGTTTTGTAAGGGGTATTGTGCTTCTCTCTCTTACAAAACTGCTTACCAGTAAGCTTCATTTTTTAATGGAAAAATTCGCAAAGTGTATGTCTTGCCTTACAGCAACAGTTATTTAAAATAATGTGATTTATATTAACCATGTTATGTTTTTTAATTTTAGACATTTTTTTAAAGTACTTTTTTAATTAAATTTCCTATTCATAAGCGCATGTTAGCTTGTAAAAATCTTAGAAAATACTGTTTTTAGCTTACAGCTTTTGGATCCAGACATGGGATCTGTTGGTTTATTCTCTCTCTGTGAGCAGACGCATTATTTCGGGGCACTGTTGCATTATTTCCGCATATTATGCGAAGACCCATACCCTTTCTGTCAGATCCTTTACATTCCCACTGGCTATGGATTTTTAATTTTTTTAAATGAGCGATTTTATTAGCAAAAAAACAACGACCTTATCTACAAAAGATTATATAAGAAACGCTAAAAAGTCTAAATAACAGTTTGCATAAAGTGGAACATTGTCAATTGTTAAAATTACTGGTATGTTTTACAAGAAAAATAAATGATAAACAGTTTAGGTAATTTATCAGTTTAAATAGTTAGTTTTTGTTTCTCCTATAAAATTTTCAAAATATTAGATATGGTCTTTTGCGTTTTAATTTACGATACGAAATTCAACCATATTTGAAGTTTCAATGGTCGTAAACATTTTAATCTTAAAGATAAATGAATTTTTATCAATCGTTACAAAAGTACCCAGTAAGGCCTATTTTCACAACTAACCAATAGCTTAAAGTAGACTTTCAAACCCCTTATAAAAAGTGTTCCATTATTAAATCTTTACTTTAACCTACAGTGAGCGATAAAGTTAATTATGGTTCATCCTACCTGGAAGGTTAAAGTAAAATTGTAATAATGGAACCCTTTTTATACAGCCGATAAAATCCTACCTTTAGCTATCAGTAAGTTGTGAAAACGGGCCTAAAAGAGAAAAAGCGCATAATCAAGCGCTTCAATTAGAGAGCCTTTATAAAGCAGTAAATGATAAAGAATAAATCATACAAAAAAGCTGACATTTTAGTGCTGACAACGAAGGAGGTTTTAAAGCGAAAAAAATAAAAAATATATTATGGTTTACGAAAATGATTGAAAAAGGCGTTTAAACAAGTAAAACCAAAACATTAATGAATATGTGAATATAGTTAGCCCTTAAAAAAGCATTTTATGAGAGCTTTGTTTGCATGTTAAAAGAAGCGCTTATTGTCAGCAGAAAATAGTCTCTAAACCGGGAACACCACATACAAAAATCAGGCATCCCATCAGCAGGTTTAAAGCGATTTGAGGTATGAATTCAGACAAAAAACCTGCTCCTTTGGAGCACAATTTTTACTGGGTAATGAAAAAATAACAATAGTTTCATTGTAGCTATTATGGGGACCATAATATTTTATTTTATTAAAACTTTAACAATGCTTTTTCTCTGTCTGTGGAATTCAGGTGTTCATAATATCCATTTCTTAGTTTAAAAAAAATGCATGCAAATATAAATCTTTAATTCAAAATTTCTATAATAAAACTTATTTAATAACAATTAATTTTTTCTGACTTAATTTTTTCAGGTGCCATCTTTGAACAGGGTACTGATGAAGTGCAATCCGCCTTTAAATACGCCATGCTGAATCACAATCTAAATGTGTCCTCACGTCGTTTTGAGCTGCAGGCCTATGTGGACGTTATAAATACAGCAGATGCATTTAAATTATCACGTTTAAGTAGGTGGTCAATAGCAAAAAAAAAAAAAATAAATAACAATATCAACAACAGAAAAAGCAAAAACAGCTTCAATTTAATTTATTTCACTTTATTACATTTCATTTGTCTCGCTTTAATTTCGTGTTTCTTAAAAAAGGTCAACAAATGGCGCCAATTGAAATTCTTTTTTTTTATATTTCTCTTATTTTTTGTTTTATTTTTTTTAGTATTTAAATTTTTATTTGTATAAATTTATTGTGTGTACTTGTAACGTGGATGAAGAATATTAGGGTAGAAATTGTGAATTAAAAATGAACTCACAACATTGAATTGAAGGAACATTTTAAAAAATTGTACAAAAATAGACATTTGAAAAGAAATGTAACTTAGAAGTTATTGGCAGTATAAGGAAAATATTCATTTTGAATAAATTTTTATTTTCAAGGTTTAACGAAAGAAAAAAGTCTCTCAAATTGCCATGGTTTGGAAAAATTTCTTTTTTTTTCATAAATATTATTAAAATCTAAAACATCGTTGGCCTCACGTACAAAAAGGGTTTTTTCGTATCTGTTTAAGCATTTTATTAAAAATTTATTCAAGATATATTTTTTGATTGAAGAAGCATGTAACGTGGATAAAATCATGTCAGAAACATACTTAAAATTTATAGATCCTTGTCTTTAATGATAAAAAATGCTATAAAAGTCAAGTATTCAAATTAAGTAAATTGACAAGGCTCTTTATTTTCTCTAGATATTTTAAAAACTTGTATGCACTTAAAAAGGTATAACACTTACTTCAAAAAGTGTATCATTTCAATATTGAAAATGAAATTGTTGGTTCCCCCAAGTACTAGTCAATGCCAGGGAAACCAGAAATAGGCTCTAAAAGCGAGTTTTGTGCGCATTAAAATGCAGTAAAAACTTGAAAATATGCTCTAAAAATTGTTAAAAATATGTCCCAATAAATTCAAAAATTTATAATTAAAAAACAAAATAGTCCACAATTTAATAAGTTTCATTTAATAAAAACAATCTTAAAATTTACAGAAGAAATTTCGAGATTTAACGCTTTTTGGAAACTATGGGCAGTCATGGGCTTACAAAAACAAAGTTATGTTAAAATTCCTACAAAGTTATTTGTGCCGATTATTATCTAGATATAAACATCCATATGAGATTTTTTGTCTTAAAGGGATTTTAAGAAGGGCGCTAAGTTGTTTTTAATGTTACCATTTAAAAGAAAGTTAAAACTATTTTTAGATGGGAGCTTTGGACAAATGTGAACCGATTCGAAAAAAATTAAATTTGAAGTAAAATATTTTTGGGGCGAATTTAGTCTAAATACGAACAGAGTTAGATGATTAATGGACAGAAATAATATTAAAACGTGTTTGCCAAATGTTATCAAATTATATACAAAATTTAAACCAGGCAGACGGACGGACATGAATATATCACATCATAAAGTGATTTTAAAACGATCGGTGTACCAAAAGATTGGTCCAGATGAATATGCATGTTCAACCTGCTTCGTATCAGAATTTTAAAGAAAAAATTAAAGCAACACGTTAGAGAATAGCAAGATGTACTTAATTGGCAGATGTTTTAAAGAGCAATTTGCGCAACAAGATAAAAAAATAGTCTTAATCATCTAAAGTTTTACATTGATTATCAAAGTATTTTTTGGCAATACAACATTTTTTATTATTAAAGTGATTAAGCAGGACAAACGAAATCTTATTAATTAGTTTCATCAAAATGCAGCTCCCTTAATTCACACAAAAGTACTCGTTGTAGCAATTTCATAGATGTGACAGAAATACACTCTTGCTGTCGTGAGCAAATGACGCTTTAACATTAATTTTATTTGAATACTTATTGTTTTTGTTATTGTTGCTTTTTATTTTAAATATAGTAATTTTTCTTGAAGTGGTAGTTGTTTTTGTTGTCATTGAAGTACTTGTTTTTCTTTATTGAAAATCGTAGTGTAATTCCGTTTTATGTTTGTTTTTAATTGCTTTCCGTTTGTATGCATTTATATCAGATTGCATTATCTCCTTCCATCTCTTTATTGTTTGGTCCCTCTTCTACTCCTCCTTTAATGTACAATATTTATTTTATTTTTTTTTTTTATTTAAATTCAGTTTTTCGTTTTTTTTTTTTTTTTTTTTTTTGCTGTATTTTGCAATATTATTTCTGTTATACAAGCACATGAATTGTGTCATGTACATGCATACACTCAAATATATTTGTGTGATGGTAGATATGATTCATATATAGGCCATTTTATTTAACGGAAAACATTCAATTGTTTTTTTTTTATAACAGTGGAATTTGTTGTTATTTTTCTGTTGTTGATCTTCAATATGCGTGAATTTATTTCCAACTCTTGTTGTTTTTTTTCACTTGCTTCTCTTTAACTTGTTTTTTTTTTACTATTTTCCAGTATGCAATCAATTTTCTCGTGGAGTTTATTCAATGCTGGGTGCTGTATCGCCGGATTCATTTGATACATTGCATTCGTACAGCAACACTTTTCAAATGCCATTTGTGACACCATGGTTTCCGGAAAAAGTAAGTTAGCAAATAAAAAAATTTTTTTATTCTTTAAAGTTTCTGTTGAACATTTCAGTATTAAATTCAATAAATTTTTTTTAAGATTTTTTTAACGTTTTTGTTTTTTTTTTTACAATAAAATTTAATGTTAATAAGTAATGAGTTTGTTTGTTGTTTGCTGTACTTAGACGATTAATCATACGCCCAGTTGGTCCAATAAAAACAACACTCTTTTGGTTTTTTTGTTTTGCCGGGCAAAAGTTATTGTTAATCTTCATGAGCATCATTAAAATGAATGTATTGCTCAACAATATTGCCAACATTATAAAATTTATAGCCAGTTCATATTGTTATTAAAGTAGTAAATGTCCAAACTGGAATAACAAAAAATCGTGTCTTTCTGTCTCTTTTACGCAAACTCTGCCACATTATTGTTATTCAAATGGCCCACAAACCAAAAGGCCCACAAATCATAACAACTACAATAAAAAAAAGAAAAGCACAGAAACAAACAAAAAAAAATCCAAAAAAAAATACAACTGGCCCCTGCCTAAGTAGCCCCTGGGAATAAACAGCCCAATGCAAACATAAAAATAAAAAAAAAAAAATCATAATAATCTTTGTCGTATATAATAACATTAAATATAACAAATAGTATTAAACTTTTTACATAATTATAGTTGTAAACGTTGAAACGAACTCATAATAACGAGTCCATAGACCATGTTCATAAAAACTTAAAATAACGAGGTATTAAAAGATAAATTAACAACTTCATTAAAAGTAGATTGAAAAAAAAAATGTAAGCAAAAAATTATTAAAAACGTTTTTTAAAGCAAACATGTTTTAATATAATAATACTTAATTTATGGGTGAAATGTTTCTTTCCGTTTATAATTCCTACACAGAAAAAAATTATTTTTCCAATTCAAACAAAAAATTTGTAGAATCAAACAATTTTTTGACTGAAATCGGTCCTGTAAACAAATTTGCATACTCAAACAATTTATTTGCATTTTGCTTATTGAAAAAAACACTGATTTTTTCAAACAAATAATTTAACTGAATCAAACAAAAAGTTTACTGAAATTCATATACTAAATTTCAAAATAAAAAAAAAAAGTTTTTGCACAAGCAATGATGCGCACACAAGTAAGCTCTGTATGAGAAGAAGATGACGGCAGAGCAGAGTCGCCGGCTGGCTTTGAGACACATTTTTTTTGTTGGAATACTTTTTGAACGAAGTCTTATTTATACACACAACACAATGTTTTTCTTTATCACTCACTGTTGCTGCTATCCTTTCCTTTGCTAAAGAAGAAATGTAACCAAAAACGGCGGCAGACCGACTCGATATGTTTTTCGTCATCATTCTATTTTTGTATTTAATGTATTAAACCAACAGTTTTAAAAAATTGAATACGGGATTTTGTTCCTTGTAATGTTGTTTCTGCTATTGTTTTTCTTATAGTTGCACTGTTTTAAAGCGTCCAAAAATAGACTGTGTGTGGTTTTTGTTGTTGTTCTTATATTTCACATAAAGAAGTGTTGCTTACGATCAAATAAAAAAATGCGAAAAGACGACAACATTAAAGAGCGTTAAATATTTCATACAAAATTATGAAAACTTGACACCAATAACGCGTTTATTATATTTCTGAAGAGTTGTACACATTTTTGTTGGTTAAATAAAAATCAAACAAAAATATTGTTTGAATCAGTAAAAAAATTTATAGAAATTAAAAAACTTTTCAAACAAGCGTTTGTTTGAAAATAATTCGGCAATAATTTTTTCTGTGTATAATATGAATGTCTGACCCTATAAAGTATATATATTCTGGGTCCTTATGAGGAGCGAAGTTAATTTAACGATGTCCGTCTGTCCGTCTGTCCATTAAAATGGGTTTTCCGAAGACCCCATATATGATGGGGGCCAGGTTATTATACATTTATGTCACATATGGTCCGGAATTGTTTGCTATTGAAATTAAGCAAGATCGGTCCACAAATGGCTGAGATATCAGTAAAAAACCACGACTGCCTCAAATTTTTTCCTTTAAAGGTCCAATTAGACGTGACATTACCATACCAACACTGTATTACCAAAACGACATAAACATATCATACAAACCAATTCAATTTTGGTTACTACGGTCATAAGTGGCTATGGTCATACAGTGTTGGTAATGTGTTTTTTTTTTCTTTTTGTTGTTTTTTTATACCCTTCACTACAAGTGGTGGATTTTATTTGTAATGTGTTTAATTTCACGCATACACATACACATTAATGCATGTATATGAAACAAACTAATAGACTCAATATATTTTAATTTAACGCTTCTTCAGTAAAAGCATTCGTAGCCGAGTTGTTAAGTTCTCTCCTGAGACTGGTCATTTTGCCAGTTCGAATCCCAAAAAGAATTTTTTTTCATTTTTTTATTTAATTTTTTTATGTTCTAAAAAACGATTTTTAGATTATAAAACGAATTTCAAACGCCAACTTTATCAGAAGAGGAAACGAGCACTCTTACTTGTGATATCTGCTTTATTTATTGACTTTGTTAAACTTGTGTTAATGTATTTAAATTACAGTAGAGTTTTGTATTTTATTCAAGCTTTATAAGGATTCCTTAAAGTTTTTTCTGGAGAATAAGAGATTGAAACTAGATTTCAGTATGACGCACAAAATGGTATTTTTTCAATCAAGGTCGCCAAGATTTAATTTGTTCCTTAATTTTAGTAAAAATTTTTTCCACCGAATAGGAAAATGTAAAAACTTTTCACGCTTGTTAAAATCTAACAAATACCATCAATTTGCGAAGATGTTGAAAATTTCCCAAACGAAATACGTAGAGCTGTAAATCATTGGTGTCCAGCCCATACCACAATTGTGGAAATAAATTCATACACATTCTTCACACGCATTCTTACGCTCTTTCATTTAGTCCACGAGAGTACACAATTCAGTCGTCGATTACTAAGCGACGAGTGCACATGCGGCGGATGCTTACATATTTTTTGTATTTTTATTAAAAATTTTTGTCTCTTTATTCACTAATACTAATAAAAAGCAATACAACCACAATTTAAATTTTGGACGTCACTGCTGTAAATCAGCTTTTGAACAAGATTTTCCTATCTTATCACTAGAAAAGTGGCGATAAAATCTATTATTATGGTGGAATCACTGACAAAAAGACGTTTTTATTGAAAGAAGCGTAAACATTTTTCAGGTTTTTCCTTATTTACAAGTCTTTTTTGTCTAATTTTTTTTTTAAATTATCAAAGAAAATTAATTATTAATACATGTGTTGGTGTTTTCTTGTAAAATTGTGGTAATTTTGTAGGAACAAAGTATTAAAAAAAATATTCTTTTTTTTTTAGAAATAATTTTTTATTGCTAGTAGATGTTAGTATTTCAAGTGTGAATGCAGGTTTTACATTTTGACATCTTCCACGAGTTCCTGCGAAATTAATGCAAGTATTAACGGGCTATCAGTATAATATCATTCGAAAAGTAACACAGCAAAACCCGAAGAATACATATACGTATCGAACGCATGAAGTAGGTTTACTTTATAGTCTTGCATGCGTCGCATGTGTATGAAAAACAAGGTCAGCTGCCCTTGATAGACAAGGATGACAAATTATATTAACTTTAATGATATCGATAGGTATGCTTGTGTGGAGAATTTCTTTTTGCCAAAACTATTTGTATTTCAAAAAATAAAAATTTACACAACAGTTAATCAAAACAATTGTTTTATTTTAAAAATATTTTTTTTTTTTTATGGAATTTATTAAATTAATGTGCGGTTTCCACAATTCAAGTGATCGACCGGAAAGGCACTCACATTTCTGAGTGCTTTCTATACAAATTTTTCTACACATTCAATCATTTGTTTTGTAAAAACCGCATATACTTCATTACAATTAATTGAAATTAATTTTTTTAAATTTATTTAAAATTATCAATATAATTTCAATGTGTAGAATTTTTTTAAATCGAATATGGGTATTTCCACATTTTGTCACGTTACGTCACCAAGCATTTCAGATTGTTTCTCAAAGAAAAATTTTGTTTTACGTATTTTGGTGTTAAGAGCAGCTGGTTTACAATAAGTGAAAGAGAGGAAAAGTTTGCACCTCATGGGTTCGAAATACAACCAGCGATGCCAGAAGTGCAGATTTATGAGCATTTTGCAGATTTTATTCCCAAAATTATCAAAATGAAGATTTGATGATTTTTGGTTTAAAATTGAAGATTTTTTAGCCCGGTGAAAACTTCTTTAAATTCAGGTCTGTGCTGAAAATCTCGTTATTTCAAATCACATGTACTTTTAAAATCACACGTGTGATTTTGTGGTGTTCTGTACATCACACAGTTTTTCTGTTTTTCGTTGCGATTTTCAATTGTCGAAAGCACAAGCAAACACAAAAACTTTAATCTACAAAATTATAGCAAATTTTTAAACGCGTTTTATGTTATTTTCCGACCATTTGTTTTTTTAATCGATTTAGCGATCTAAACTTAGGTTTAGGTTTGTTTATAATTTTGCAATTTGTTTGCGAATTTTTGCCATGTTCGTAATGGAAGTGATTTGTTCCTGTAATCACAACACCAGTTACAAAAGCGAATATCATTTTTGTAGTGTCGTCGAATTTTCTTAATTTTAAAAGTTTTTTTGTAAATAAAATAGCTTATTGCATACAAAATTAATAAACAACACATTGAATATTTTATTAAAGTAATTTATTAAGACGGTCACCTTACAATAGTCGCAGAAATAAAAAAGTGAATTCAAAAAATTGTTTACGTAACTGAACGTTTTGAAATCACAAAATAATATACCCAGAACACGTTTCTTGTGATTATAAATCATTTTCATAAAATGTGAATTTTAGAACAGGCCTGATAAGTACGAATTTTATTCAGAAAAGATAACTTAAAAATTCGCATTGTCTTGACACATTAATATCGCCGGACTTATGTTATCTGATTTTTACGAAATATTATAATAATTATTATTATTTGGGTTAATTAGCCTGAGAAGTTAAATTTGAAAATATATTTTTTTAATGTTAAAATATCCAAAAATTATCAGCCATGTTCTGAAAATTTCACTCGAAATTAGATTAGAAAAAGTTTCTAAAACTTTTCTGTGTTGAAAGTTTAATCAAATATTTCCTTTTTATATCTTATTCTTCGAGGACCACTTACAGATATTTAACATCGACTAAAAATTCCAGAACATGGCCGTATATTTTGAAATGAATTATTGTATTGTTTTCTTAATAAACTACATAAAAAATGTAATAAATGTGACGCAGATTTTTTGATGAACAATTATGGTTTTTTGCTGATTTTCCCGCTTAAAGTTCTGGCCACACTGAATACAACCCTAATTGTTTGGTGGTGTAACTTGACAGAAAGAGAGGTTCCCTGTAAAAGTGCACATTTGTCAGTATTTTTTTGAAAATAAATCTCTTTATTTTGTTAGTGTGAGCTCTTGGCCAACTTTTTACTTTTAGAAATTTTCGAGAAAAGAAATTAACATGTTTCCAGTAACGCAAAAAATCAGATAAATTGGGAATGTATGTTCTTGGCTATTTTTTTAAATGTATAATAAATACAGAACATATAATTAAAAACAGAAAAATTTATGGTTTTCACAGAACAAAAATCTGAAATACAGTTATTTTCTGTATACGGTGACATTCGTACGTGACAGTCGTACGTATCAAAAGTGCAATGACATTTTAAACAAAAAATAGTTTTACGTTCTCTTAACCCTTAAATTAAAGCACTAAGAAAACACTGTTATCTATGCTAAAGTTTATGGAGGGCGCGATTCTAGGTCAAAGATAATGGCAATAAGTAGCGGTTCGAACGTGAAAAAAACAGAAGTAGTTTTTTTAGCCATGTATTAAAAGGCGTAATTCAGCGAAACCTGGCACAATTTTTTAGTCAAACTACTTTCAGAATTTTACGTAGCAATGTAACATTAAAATGTCTTGGTTTCATTCTAAAATCTTCTGTATTTTCTTTTTTTTTTTTAATCCAAAATCTGGGTCGATACAGTGACAAATTTACCATTAATCCGAATAACATATTTCTCTTTGAAATCTTCCTTAGATTACAGACCATGTAGGAAAATTTTTTTGGAATAATTTTTATCAAATATCACCTCTGTTAAGAAAGATAAATATTAAAGAAAACATACAATAAAACATTCTTACATATAAGAAATTGCGTTTGCACAACTTTGCGGTCTGATTGTTCATCTAAGTGAACAAATTTATGAGTAAATTTAAAATTAGTAAAATCTAAATATTTCTCTATAAAAATATCGTAAGATAATCAGCTTTTAATAACTTTTAAATTTTCGGTCACGGTGGACCTTTAGACGGATATGCCCATATACAAAACTGATAGTTACCGTAGTTATCAGCCTTGTTAGGACAATCGAAAGTCTTAATATCTGCCATATCTTAATATCTTTTGCAATTTGTTGTCGCCAAATTTCTAGCTATTGCAATTTGCAGAACAGCTGTTTTCCGATTTCAAGTTAGAATCGCCAATATTGAGCGTTTTGCGGCTATCGAAACGTACCCATTTGCTTCAACCTCCTCTTTTAAACATAATCATTATAAACATAAGTTTTAATCAACATAAATTATGACGTTCGTTAAATAACATTCTGCAATAAAATTAGCCCTTTTCGTGGTAATTAAAAAAATTTTTTTTGTAGTGCCAATACATACCGTCTGTCGAACCATATATTGGAGTGCAATTTATTTATAGTTTATTAATTATATCATTAACCCCCAATATCACTTAGTTCAGTTAAAAACAACTATTGCTTTAATTTCCAGTTAACAATATGTTTTGACAGCTATAACTGAAAGTTATATCCCTAAATTAAATTTAATTTAAAAAAAAAATAAATAATTCTTCATTTTTGTTCTCTATTTATTTATGTATACATATTTTATCAATTCCTAAGTTTATGTTCCTTTTCAGCCATTATTTATAATTGTTTAAACGTTGTTTTATAATCTCATTTAGGTGCTTACACCATCATCCGGTTTTTTGGATTTTGCCATTAGTATGCGTCCGGACTATCATCAAGCCATTATCGATACAATACAGTTTTACGGTTGGCGTAAAATAATTTATCTCTATGATTCCCATGATGGTGAGTAAACAAAAAAAAATTTAATTAAATTGAAAAAAACCACAAAATGTGTAATGCTGTATAAAAACTCCAACAAATAACAAGAAGAACAGAAGTATAATGAACCCGAAAAAAATTTTACAAAAAGGTTGTAGTAGTATCTTTCTATGTGTACATTACATTGAAAAAATTTAACATATTTTAACAGAAAATTAACACCACAGGTCAACAAATTTTTAACCCTTGGGCCAGAGAATACTTTTCGAAAGATATGAGTTGCCCTGAATCCGAATCTGTACTCAGAATTTCTTATCACATATTTTTCCCCGATAACTTCGCTTAAAATAAAAAAAACGTCCTTAAGTCCTACAAAGTTACCTATTAAATAAATGTTTCATCTTTGATATATTTTGTCCTTCCTATCCTCTTATCCTTCTCTCTGAAGAATCCGATTTTCGCTATAAAGGTAATTGGTAGCCATTTCAGAGACAGATCAGTTTTAAGAAATAAAGATTAATTCTCGCAGATATAACGAGTCGAATATGGCAAGAAAAAACATCGTTTTTTAAACTTTAAGTGAATGCATCGAGAATTTCCATAAACTTTGAGGATTTTTTTTAGCTATTTGAGGACTTAGCAATCGAATATGATAACCGCTAGAAATGTTAGTACTTTTCAAATTTCGTTAAACCATGTGAACCACGATTTCTGTTTCATAATGGTTTTATATAGGTTTTAAGATAACTATAGGATGCATACAAGTAGGAAGCGGCTTTTAAGTCAACTGGATATCATTAATTTGCGGAAGGTATTTTAATGTCCTTGAAAATTAGCATTTAAATTCATATGTATAGCTCCATAGACTGGATTACATTTACCTGGATTAGGCGAATCCAGTATCTCGGGATTTCTGATTTCTAGTCCCGGGATTTTCGGGATCTCGATTTTTTTATAATCTTTATTATTTTTACATTTTTTAAAAACTTGCATTTAGATACGTGTATTTGTTGACAAAAAAAGTTTAAAACACATTTGGATAGATTTATGTGCTGTTTTCACAAGACAAGTGACTGAACGTGTAGTAAAATTTATATGAAAAGCACTCAGGTTTTTGAGTGTTTTTCATATAAATTTTACTACACGTTTAGTCACTTGTGTTGTGTAAACAGCACATTAAAATACATATGGACAATTTTAAATTGTATTTGAAAGTTTTTAATATACAGTTAAACCTCGATTAACCGGGCCTCTATTAATCGGTTACATCTATTAACCGGCATGCGGTTGTTTTTATTTTTTACCTCTATTATCCGTGCTTCACCTCTATTATCCGTGCTTTAGATTTATACCTTTATTTACCGTGCTTTACATGTATTATCCGTGCAGCATTCATATGTTTTTGTTATGTTAATCTAAATCCGGTATTTCCCCTTTTTAAGTTAATGTGCCCACACATAAGAACATATTTGCGTTTGTATTAATTTAGTAAGTGAAATTTGAACATTTCGTCAGAAGAAATGCAAAAACAAAAAAGCATAAAACGTCGTAAAATGTACAATCAGTAAATATTTGATTTTGCATTGTCTATGGGAATTTGTATGTTTTATATAAAAATATGTGGTATACTTGAATCTGCAGTTCCATAAATTTAATGTTGAAATAAAAATAAATAAAAAAAAAATTAATTTCTGTATATATTAATATAACCTCTATTAACCGTGTATTTCGATTATCCGTGCTGGTGCCGGTCCCACGAGAGCCGGATAATAGAGGTTTAACTGTATTTCAACAGTTTTATAATATATTTGACAAATCAAAAAGTAATTTCAATTTTTGGGAATACAAAATTTTAATTTCAAAAGATTTTGTTATTCGTGCTTAATTCCCAGTTTTTATTCTTGATAAAAACACTTGAAATTTATTGTTGATGGGATAAGCTATTCCTATGCATTTCATTTGTAGTGGGGAATGTAAGATGAGATAATCCCACTTTTTTATTGTTGATGTGTTTTGTTTAAACTTTGATATTATTACAAGTAGAACTGTTGCTATAAGTCTTATACGTTTTACAGTTTTATTTGGTTTAATATCTTTAGTTTTTCTAAAATCTTTATGGATGAAGTTTCCTGATGATCTGGCCTAAGCAACCAGTGAAATGCATAGGAATAGCTTATCCCATCAACAATAAATTTCAAGTGTTTTTATCAAGAATAAAAACTGGGAATTAAGCACGAATAACAAAATCTTTTGAAATTATATATTTGACAAATTTAAAATGATTGGATAATTTCAAAATACATTTAGGCTGGGTTTTTGAGATGTCAGTTAAACCAGGTTTAGTTAATCAGAAAACATATTTGTGCCGCCATTACAAAGTTTGTATACATAATTTTGACGGAACAGCTTAGTTTTGCTTCAAATTATGGTCTTTAATTCAACTCAACTCTAGTGTAGTTGAAATTTTGCGGTTTTTGTATTAAGGCTTACAAATTTGTGTTAGTGCGGTTAACAAAACCATCAAAAATTTACAACTTATCACTAGCGGTTGTTCATTTGAGTTGTAAACTATAATAGGGGCAAAAATAATAAAAAAATTTACACTTTGCCGGAAAAATGTGAGTTTTATACAACATTAAACTGAGTTTAAACTTAATCCACATCTAAAAACCCCGGCCTGAGAAAACTTAAAAATATATTTGGACAATTTTAAAATTCATTTGCAAAATTTAAAAAAACAATTGGAAATGGTGTAATTTTTTTATCAATAGTTAAATATGGATACAAATAAGGTTTTTATGTTGTTTTGTTACGTTTTTTCTTTATGAATTTTGATCAATTCATAATTAAAGTTTGTTTTTATTTTAATATTACAATAATATACCTTCTTTAAATGTGTATTTTAACTCGAAAATTAATTTTTTTTTTTTTTTATACAGTTTATAATTTTTTTTTATATTGGGTACAAAAAAAATTTTAAAAAACCCGAAATATCCCGAAAATTTTTTACAAATCCCGTGAATCCCGGAATTCAAAATATCCCGAAAATCCCGGGGGATCCCGAAATATTTTCTTCAATCCCGAATCCCTGGATTCAGAAAAACCAATCCCGATTGGATGCCCTACTGAATAAGTCCTCATGATATATTTTATTGATTCTTATCCAACATACAACATCACCAATTGAAACCACATCATGAAAAAAAAATTATTTGTTTTTTTTATAAAGTTAGTATTTAAGTGTTAGAACTTGGTTACTGGACGAGGGTACGAAATTTTTTGTAAAGAAAAAAAAATATTAACTTTATCCATCACTACTAAAGGGAGCTACTCAGCCAGTTTTCTTTCTACCGAGTATTTCATATAGGATTTAACTCTGTTATTCACCAAATTCTCGAATGATGGAGAAAAGTCTAAGTTCTTCCCAGGTCATCGGCTTTGTCCAAATTTTGGAGGCCTGTGTAATTTTTGTGCTCTTCTGCTACTGATCGTTTCAGTTGTGTCTTTTATTTGTTATATAAACATGTCAATGGATTTTATAAAAAAGGCATAACATAATTTCAAAATAGCGGTTTTTGTTTATTCTAGTAAATAAATGCCAATTGCAATTTGCTTTAAAATTAAGGTGGCTATTGTAGTGGGTGATTTTTTAAAAGCTTTAGGAAAGTTTAAAAAAAAACACATAAAATTCAGAAAAATGCATGAAATCTTTATTTGAAAAGATAGTACGGTCCATATAATTTAATGTTTGAAGATTATTTCATGCAAATGTTGACCGTGACTGCGCCTCAAATGGCCCATCCGCTTAGTCCAATTTTGGCATAGTCTTTCTGACATTTCGGCCGGTATCTCATGAATAAATGCTTCAATGTTGTCTTCCAATGCGTCAATTGAAGCGGGCATGTATGTTTAGACATAAGCTTTAGCATAGCCCCACAAAAAATAGTCTAAAGGCGTTAAATCGCACGATCTAGGCGGCCAATTGACCGGTTCCGAACGTGAAATAAAATGTTCACCGAACTCGCCTCTCAATAAGTCCATTGTTAAGCGTGCTGCCTGGCATGTGGCACCGTCTTGTTGAAACCACATGTCATGCAAGTCAAGCTCACGGTAGCGCTTACCATTCACAGTTACGTTACGATTCGCATCATCTTTGAAGAAGTACGGTCCAATGATGCCGCAACCGCACCAAACTGTGACTTTTTCTGGATGCATTGGTAGCTCTTGCAATGCTTCTGGCTGATCTTCACTCCAAAATCGAAAATTCTGCTTATTAACGTACCCATGGAGCCAAAAATGAGCTTCGTCGTTGAACACAACTTTTCGATACAAGAAGTGGATAAACTTTCTTAACAGAGCACGCATTTTGATAATAAAATTCAATAATATGAAAGCGTTGTTCGTTTGTAAGACGATTCATGGTTAAATTATAGACCAAACTGAAGATGTTTGACAGTGAAACAAAACACGAAACGTGCGTCAGCTATTTAAACCAGTGTTGTCAAAAAGATAATAGCTAAAAAATCACCCGATATAAAATTTGTTGTAAAAACTTTTTATACGTCTAAAACTTTACTTATTGTTAAAAGTTTTTATACCCCTGTAAATAAAAAAATGTCACAAAAAGCACAACTGGAAAGATTTTTTGTAGCTTTATCACCGACCTTAAAGCATTTGCACATTTAATAAACATTTGACTCCCTTTACGTAACCACTACTTTTATTAATCATATGTTGCGTAACGTTTGCTAGATCCACCAGCACTTAACATATTTTCAGTAACATTATTCTTTACTTTTTTCAGTATTGAACCTTAGCAGATCAACAAAAAATAATTAAAAGGAAAGTAAAAAGTAGATCAATTTAGTGGTCATCGCATTTTTTTAATTTTACGTCAAATATTTGTTATCTGTGAACATACCTTAACTCGTGAACTGTCTGTTACCCTTTCTCTCTCTTAGATTAACTTAAGATTTTTGTCTAATGTTTAAAGGATATTTACAACAACATTATACACTTCAAAAACAAAAAGTATTTAATATATATTTATTTTTTTGTATGATTTTATTAATACATAAATAAAGTACAACTATTATTATGTTTGACAGCATGACAAAAAAGACTTAAACATTTAAAAGGAGCAATACAAATCACAAAGAGCAAAAAAAGCACAGCAGCAACAAAAAAATCGAGCACAAGTAAAACAAACACAATGCCATTTAGGACAGCTTGACAAGACGTCGAAATCGACAACGACAACAACAAAAAGGACATCATCATCATTGATTAATGAACAACAATCTGTGTTGAAAGTTCATAATGTAACATTTATTTTGATTAAAACTTAACAAAATTTTTATATTACGGATATTTATTATTACACTCAATGAATGGCAAAAACAAACAACAACAAAAAACACATGCACAAGCAACTAAAAAAATGGATATGAACGTTAAACGAGCGCATTCACATTTACACAAACACACACATGTTTTAATTAAGAAATATTACGTATATTTTGAACGTGAGTGTGTAGGGGGGCAATTGTGATGCAAAAGGAAAAAAGGTTTTAAGAAGACCATGTTCCTTATGCCAGTCATTTGCTGACATTTGATTGGGGCGTAAATTTTTATTAATTTTTACAAAAAATTAAAGAAAATACATTTACGAAACGTATAAAATAAAGCTTAAAGAAAAAAAAGCTAAAATTATAATTTTGATTTTAAAAAATTCATTTTTTTAAATACGTTACTTAGTCTGGGATCACACTATGAAAGTTTTCTTTCAGAAAGTCTGAGATTATCGGTGAGTGGGGAAAAAGGAACAGCATGTTCTCTTCCCCTTTCACCAATCAACTCAGACTTTCTGAGAGAAAACTTTCATAGTGTGAACCAAGACTTAATTTTAAAAGAAGTAAACCTCTAACGGATATGTCGCTATCTGGAACACAAAATTTTAATTTGGCCAATTTGGCAAAATTTACATAAATGCGAGCAGACTGAACATGATTTTAAACATGTTCCAAAGCAACCAAATAATATGGTTGTGGCTTCTTCATAAAGGACTACTTAAACCCTTAAATCACCATTGTGTGAAAAACCAAACAAAATAATCATTTTTACACGATAAACAAAAAAATTGTTAAGGTACACCAAAGAAAACTTCTTGACTTTGTTAGCAATATCAATTAAGTACTGAAAACACATTTTTTGTTAAAAAAAAATGTTTAGTAACGAAATATTTCAGAACATACGTAAGTTACCCCCGTGTGTGGTTTTCCACACATATGTAGTTTCTATGTAATTTGCACTAGAGGCACAATTTTCTGACGAAAAGTGTGAATATTTTTGCGAACTGCATGCAATGTATGTTTTATAAAGTGAGTGCTTATATAAAATAAACAAGGCTTCGTTTGGGTTGTTGTTAATCATCACCAACGGGTTAAATACATCATTAATGTTACGTAAACCTTGACTTTGATTTCAAACCAACTATGCGCCACAGCAAAGTAGACATACGTTGCATATGTGTGAAAAATCACACACGAGGGTAACTAACGTAAGTGTTTGAGGGTTAACCATGATTTTTTTTTTTTTTTTTTTTGAATTATATACTTTTTTTGGAATAAAATTTATTAAAATTAAATATTTTAGCTATATGTCGAAGACAATAAGAATTTCATCTTACACATCAGAATTGCTCATGCCTTTACACTAGATTTCTGTCAGATATCTATATGGAACTCCGGCAAAAATACCCAGAATTTCACACCACAAGTCTGCCAGAATTCGTGGCAACTACTTTATACATTTCGTAAACGATTCCGACTTTTTTCGTCGTTTCTATCAGATATGTATGTATCTAGAAGACGGCGGATTGCTTTGCTGGCTGGGAAGTTAAAAAACAATTTGTAGCTCTAAATAAATAAATAACAAAAATTAAGTTAAAGGTACTTTTTGTAAAAATTTACTATATTTTTTTAAAGAATTTAAATTTTAAACAAGTTCTCTTTAAAATAAAAGTGCTTTTCAAAGTACTCTATTTCGTACTCTATTTCTGTTTAATAAAAAAGAAAACATAAATTAATTGTCGCCTTTATCAGAATCCCTATTGAGCTGGTTTTTTCAACTCATAAACTTTGCCTCTATTCTCTTTAATAGCCATGGAAGTGTTAAATTAGGTCAAACACTGCAAAAAGTAAACTGGATTAAAACGAAAATCAAGTGTACAGCTTTAATGCAAACAACAAACTTATTTTGTTAAGTACACAAACAAAAAGAAAAATAAGATGAAGTACAAATAAAATTTATGATGAAAGTGATTTAAAAGAGAGAGAGAGAGAGAGAGACATGATAATTAAATCTGCTCAGTTTAGTTTCTATTCTAATAATTTTGTATGTTTATTTTTATTTAAGAGTTCATGTTTGTTTTATTCTGCGTTTATGTCGCATAACATTTTATTATTCCATACTACTCGTTTACCCGTATACCATGCATAGTAAAGTATTCATGCTATTCGTATTGTATACATGACAATATTAGTGCCATGTGATATGCACATCCTTGGCACGACCCTTGAACAGTTTGTTTCTTTGTTCCTTTCTTTTATTATCGTTAGTTTTTTTTATATGCTCTTAAAAACGTAACTGTATTTGTAAGAATTCTATGTATACTATACAAGTGCATATGTCCTGTATATTTCTTAATGTGTGTGTGTTTGTGTGTTTATAGTTTATTTATATATTTCATAGTTTAAAAATGTGTAACAACAAGTAAATACAAATGTCAACTGTATTTATATGCATTCATGCAACATCTTTGTGAACTATTCATGAAATAACAAATACAAGCTCATACAAAAGGCACAGACTCAAATCCCTACTTGCATACACACCGCACACATATCAACTCAGCCACATTTTTTCACACACTTGCTTTATGCATGGAAAAGTGTAAAGTTTACTCAACCATGACTTGAAAAAAACAAAAAAAAATAAAAAAGTTTACAACAAAATACTACTACTGTTAAGAACATTTTGCATACAAGGATAAAATAATGCATGAATTTGCACGTGCACACACATTTTCACATGTGAGTAATAGTTTTTTTGTTTGTTCGGTTGATGCATAAAGTACCTTTAAGAATAGTCAACGTTTTAAAAGAAACAGCAAGGGGCATTAAAATAGTAATAATAATAGTATGTTGTTGTAAATTGTTGTAGTGCAAAGTATTTATGTTGCCATAGCAAGCGGTATGCTGTAGTAGCAGTAATAGTTTTAGAACATGAAATCATATTAGAAGTTTTAAAGCACTATTTTATCTTAACGCCTCATAAAAACATTAACTTTATAAAATAAAATGAAAATGTGGAAGAACAAAAAAAAAATAGAAAATCTTTTATGGCAAAGGTAAAAAAGAAATAATGGGGTGAAACAACAATTATTTGCACATACGAAGAATAGCTACAGACAAACATAAATACATACGTATGTATGTATGGCATACTTTACGTACATGCTAACGTACATGGTGGGTTAGTAGTGTTTAGTTGGTCTTTAAAATTGTCGTGTGTGCATGCCAGTAATTAATTATAAGTTTTCATTAACCATAATTTATAACAACAACTTGGGAGCAGAATATAATACACCAGGCCTTTTTTATCTCCCTTTTTCATCTGTTAGTTTTTGTTACGAAAAATTATGTAAAAGCTTCGAACGAAGTTGCATTCATTTTCATGGATAGACTTAATAATCCTTTAGGACACTGATTATTCACAGATGAAATTAAAATTTTTTTATTATCCAAATAGAAAACAATTTTCAAACGTCCACCTTGACCTTGCAGAGAAACTTGATCTAATAAACAATAACTTTGTCCTTTGGTTGCTGTTTTGTACCTTCAACACGTCAAGCTGGCTGTCCCCTTTTATACAACCACAATATTGGAGAGGGTATTATGCGTTTGTGCTGATGTTTGATATACCGATCGACTGAGAATCACTTCCTTTGTCGATCCTACTATATATGTATGTCCGGCTGGCTGGATGAATATTACAATCTAAATCGTCCTTCCAAATTTTATTGGAATCGGTCAATATTTGCTCATAGTTCCCATACAAAACGTCTGTCAAAAATAGCTTTTAATGCCTTAACTTCCTTATAAATGTTGGCGATAACAACACTGTGCTCGAATTTGAGACTTTTTTTAAGACAAAGCTGAGCACTTGGAGTTTTAACATAATTCGGGTACGTTTTTTTTAAGGTTGGCTCTGGTTTTCGAGATATACCGATTGAGCATTTTGTGTGGGAGCACCCTTAAGGAATTGAGCTAGCGGGAGGGTGTGTTAGAAATAAATGATTGAGATGAAAAATAAAGTAGGGTTATTGATACATTTTACCCATCTAGGGACATCATTGGCACTGAAGGGGCCACATTTAAACATTTCAACCATACAATTATGGCGGTTTAATAAAATTCGTAAATTTGGCCCCTGCAGCGCCTAAGATGCCGCTAGATGGTAAATTGTATGACCAATAGACTGGTCGCAATTTTTTTTTTTTTTTAATTTAATTGTTTGCGCTGCTTAAAATATGAGGTTTGGTGTAAGAAATCATGATCTAATTTTTCAGGTCAATCCGACGGTGGCTAGCCGTGCCGGGTGGGGCCCAAATTTCCCCATATTATAAAAAAAAACATCTTTTCTATCAGATCTTTATAGTTATATTAATTGAAAAGCCGAAAATCATAAATATGGCTTCGTTACGATCTTCCACAGAGAAAGTCCTTCAAGTGTGCCAAATTTCAGCTTCCTATGTCATCAGATGGCTTCAGAAACTTGCGGAAAGAATAGGACATACATGCAAACATCCTGACATACTAAGAAATTATATATTCTATAGATATATTAACATATGTTCGCGCAACTCAAAAACGCTTTAGCTTATTGAAAAAATAAAAAAAAACCGAAATTACGCAACTTTTGATTTTATGTATTCACAAAAGATGTGGCGGTTTAATAAAATTCTTAAATTAATTAAAATTTTTCGTCTTTTGTGAATACATAAAATCAAAAGTTGTTTACAGATTTTAATCATTTATAGCTCGTTTCGTTTGCAAGGTTGTTTTTTATATGTCTGCATAAAATTAGAAGCATAGCAGCATTTTTCAATTTTTTATGAATTTTTAAAAACAAAAATTCCGAAATTTTAATAAAAAAAAATTATTTTTTTTCCAGAAAAAAAATTCTGCTTCTAAAACGACTGCGCATATAAGAAAAACGTTTTACCATTCTTAAAGTAAATTTAATTGCGGAATTTCGGTTTTTTTTAGTTTTTCAATAAACTAAAGCGTTTTTGAGTTGCGCGAACATATGTTAATCTATCTATACAATATATAATTTCTTAGTATCTCAGGATGTTTGCATGTATGTCCTATTCTTTCCGCAACTTTCTGAAGCCATCTGATGACATAGGAAGCTGAAATTTGGCACACTTGAAGTACTTTCTCTGCGGAAGTTCGTAACGAAGCCATATTTTTGATTTTCGGCTTTTCAACTAGTATAACTTTAAAGATCTGATAGAAAATATATTTTTTTTTTATAATATGGGGAACTTTGGGCCCCACCCGGCACGGCTAGGCACCGTCGGATTGACCTGAAAAATTAGATCATGATTTCTTACACTAAACCTCATATTTTAAGCAGCGCAAACAATTAAATTAAAAAAAAAAAAATCCCATACAAGATGCGACCAGTCTAATGACCAACCCCACTTTATTTTTCATCTCCATTATTTATTTCTAACATTCTTACCAACTAGCTCCATTCTTTAAGGGGGCTTCTATACAACATGCTGCAATTTCCAATTTTTTATGAATTTTTAACAAACAAAAATTTCGAAATTTTTATAAAAAAATATTTTTTTTTTCTAAAACAACTGCGCATATAATAAGAAATTTAACTTTTCTTAAAGGAAATTTTAGTGCGGAGTTTCGGTTTTTTTAGCTTTTTCAATAACTACTTTTTGTGCGACTTTTTCAAAATTCTCAACGGTAACCCTGGTTGCAGACCGCAGTGCTATGAATCGGACCAAAACGGAGCAATTCCAACTAAAAAGTTGCTAGACAAATAAAGTTCTTTTTTAATAGTACAAAAGCTAGTAAACAATGTTACAACAAGTCTATTAAAAATAAACGCTACTTACTGGCTTTCTTTATTTTTTTATTTTTTTCATTTATTGAAAAAATTGTTATCGTTATATTGTTGCATTTTGTTATGGATCTCTTCATATATTATAAAGTATGAATAAAATCCATCCAACTTTATTTAAGCGATTATTTTTAGAAATAAATTTACAACATCATCAAAAAAAAAATTGAGAGAATAAAATAGTTGAAAAATTAAATTTGTGTTCCACTAAAATCATGATGCGTTCGCTCTTTGTACTTTTACGTTTAAGCAATAATGTTCACGAAGAATCTATACAGAGTTTTTAAAGTTTACCCATGGACTCTATTTTCTTTCTTAGTTTTTTATTGCATCTTTTCAGCAAAGACAAAAAGTATGAGTGCTACTGCTGCCCAATACAAGCATAAACAGCAAAATGTAGTCTCTGGCCAGTAACACGCAGAGAAAAAATATGGTTGGGCATGGTTATGGCAACTACACTATGTTTATTGTAACAATATAATGTTGTCGCTTTTTTTATAATTATTATTAAATATCAGCAATATTATAGTTACTGTAAACATATCAATGTTTATCACAATTAAAAATTTGAGTATTTTTTGACCGAAAAATAACTATTTTTCTAGCAACTAAATAATGATAACTTTGAAAACATATTAAAATTCTAGCCATTTCATGATAAGATTCTATACGTGTAGTCATAGTATGCTTAAGAAGCAAACGAAATATGTTGCGACATTTGTAAAATAATTTTCAGTTATTTTGAGTGAGAGGTTTAACATTTAAAAATAAATACTAATTAAAAAAAACAGGAGCAAAGAAATTCAAAAAAAGTAAGAAAGTAAAGTCGGTCGAGCCCGAGCATATGATACCCTACACCACCGTATTAAAAAACACGTCATGCTTATATGTCCATATAAATATGGATTTATCTGTGTTTATAAACGTCATTAAAATCGACTTGAAACTTTGTGAGAGGCAGAAATTGCCTCCTACCTCCCCTTGTGGTACCATTTTTGAAAAACTCTATAGCTTATGTATCCATATATATATATATATATGGATCTATCTTTTTAATTTCATTAATATCGGTTTAAGAGGCAGAAATTGCCCCTTTTTCCCCCGTGGTCCTATTTAAAAAAATGCATACCTTTTGTGTCCATATAGATATGGTTCTATCTACACTAGAGAAAAATGCTTCATATATTTAATGAATCATTTTCATAAAAAAACTTTCCTTGGGTAAATGAAAATGTTCATTGTCTAAATGGAATTTCACAGTTATAATAAAGTCTTTTCGTTAAAATCGCTTCACTGGATTTCGTAATTACGTTAAAAATTTTCATCGGATATATGAAAACTTAAGTTTGTCCAAGTTAAACAAAAAATTTGAATTGGGAACATAAAAAAACAATATACAAACATAACTATATTCATAAATTAATACAAAATTATAGTTTCCTTAAAAAAATGTTTAATTGTTAATTAAAAAATGTAAGATTTAATAATTTCATATATCTAATGTTACATGTATGTCATTAATTTTATGAATTAAAAAAATTTTTTTATAAAAGCAACATATTACAATAAAATCATTATAGTAATGAAACAAAAACTTTCAATCCACTTTCAATCAACGTTGTTATTGTTATTATGGACAATTTAATCTCATATTTACGCTCTTAATTGAGTTAAAAACATAGGTTTTTAATACAAAAACTACACTGCCCCGGTAGACTAGCTGGTAGCCAGCTAGTCTATCAGCACCGAGGTTGCGCGATAGAATCCCGCCAGACACAGAAAAAAAAATAAAATAAAGTAAAAATAAAATAAGAAAAAAAAAAATAATTAAAAAAAATAAAAATAATTAAAAAAAACAAAAAAAAATAATTTAAAAAAAATAAAAAAAAGTATTCATCCAATGAATAATGTTCATAGATCTAATGTAATGTTTTATTAAATCCTTTTAATGAAACAGGTTTCATCGATCCAACGAAGCGCTGCATAGGTTCCTTTTTAATGCAATTTTTCATGGGATTAATGTCAAAATTCATTGGTATTGCGAAGAAAATTCTTTCAGTGTATGTTTTAAATTTCATTAAATCGGTTTGATAGTTTCTGAGAGAAAGAAATTTCCCCTTATCTTCCCTCGTGGTCCGACGATTCGGCCTATTTTCAATAGGCTAGGTCCTTGTGCCAAGAAAAACCTATGTCCCAAATTTTATCATATTATCTACAAAATTGCGACCTGTACTTTGCGCACAAGGTTACATGGACAGCCAGCCAGACGGACGGACATCGTCGTCGATCGGTATACTTTAAGGTGGTATATTTTAAGGTGTTATATCAGCACAAATGCATAATACACTCTCCACTATTGTGGTGTCGGTATAAATATATAAATCGTATTAACATTAAAAAATTGTAAAGTGGCAAAAAATAAAAAATCGATGAAAAAAAATTCAATCTATTTTTTATTGTTGAGACAACACCACTGTATTTTAATACGATAACTTATAAATGTATTATGATTAACATGATAATAATATGGTTACTTCTTAGGTTATTATGATTTACATGACAGTAATATGATTACTTCGTAACTTATTATGATTACCATGACAATAAAATGATTACTTCTTATCTTATTATGATTAACATGATAAGAAAATGATTAAGGGAAAAATATTATGATGTAATATTACGAATATATTAGGTCATAATATGATTCAATAATAATATTAATATTTTGACTACAATCATTATTCTTATCATAATATGTTGCTCTTAGAATATGTTTACCCCAACCATGTTTTTTCTTTGCATGTAGCAGCAGCAATGGCTGTAGTATGAACTGTAATAGCAGCATTTGTGGTTGTATGTATAAAAGCATTGTGAATTATATATGATTGTACGGAAGTAAATGTGGGTGAGCGGGTAGTAAAATTGTGTGTTTGTGTGTGTGTTTTTTAGAACATTTGCCAGGATGTGCCCCATTTATTATGTTTCATCTTTTTAGAGTTAAAATTCAGTTCCGTTTTTATATTTTAGTTGAGTTTAGTTTCGAACTCTTGCTAAAATCGACACAGCTACACACACTTGCATGTATGAGCCCTTTATTGAGGAAGACTTTTTAAGATGAAGTGCTGTATAATCTTAAATTTAATCCTTACAGTGTAGTTTTTCTCTCGTTTTTCCATTCTCTTTTTTCCATTTTTGATAAACTATACCAAAATATACCGGATGTTAACTTAACAAGCACCACTCTGGCTATCATACTCAAACCCATAGCCTTTTTTATATGCTTGTGTGTACGTTTGTGCAGGGATTGAGGGCGATGAACGTCAAACTAAGATAATAAAAAAAAAGTGGAAAAGTGAAAAAATGGCAAAAAGGACATTGGAGATGGACCTTTTTTGTTTCAATATATAACAACCATACTTTTATATTTTAAAAGTCAGTTGCTCTACCGGCTGAGCTACGGGATCATTTAATTTTTCAGTTATACTAAACATCAATACAGTTTTTATCCGTTTTAATCAAACTAAAATTTTCATATCTAGCTCAAGCAGGATATCACCATCTGAAGGGATTTGTAATATTTAACCTTTTTCAGATAATTTTTTTGTTAAATTAAATTAATTACCCTGTACCAAAAATATTTCGCTCCATTATTGCAACATAGTACTATCTCAAAAAATCTAAAATTTTTAGTTACTTGAGCGAAAGTTTCCTTCATACCTTGTTTATATGTAAAAAAAAACTTGTATTAAATCCTGAACTGAACCGAAGTTATAGCAAAATATATTTCATTAAACCTGTGTATAAAGCAGTGTTCGAAAATAAACATTAAATATCGCTCCTTAATGGTTCGGTTCGGTAGATTTGTGTTGAAAATCATTAAAAACTAATGTTTCCCTGTTAGTTATCTTCCGAGCACAAAAATAATACTGTTTTTATCAAACTCAACAAAAGATGAGAACATTTACATCCGTTTGGTTTTTTTGAAATCCACAAACATCATTGTGTTCGCTTCGGCTCATTAATGTTTGTCCCTAAATAAAACCAAGCATTTTTTACAATAACAAATTTTAGATATGAAAATAAGCCAGTAAAATACTTTTACATAAACAAAACATATACACAATACATACACAAACTCTTCTAGGTGCGGTCGTTGCTAAAATTGTTTGTTTGTTCATTTCTTTATCAATGTAAAAAAGAAACATAATGGAACATTAAAATATAATGTTTGTCTACAGTATCACTACAATTGTTCTGTTTTTTAACGAAGAACAGAACACTATATAATGTTCGGCTCTTTGTATTTGTATTTGTATTTGTATTTATTAATTTGATTTTCTAACACAACAAGACACAATATCTTATAAATTACAGCATTAGAATCAGACAAGTTAAAGTATACATTGATAAAGAAATATTTTCTAAAAACTACATAGATTATATTTAAATTTAAATAGAGTAAAATATATAAAGTAAAGGTATATCAAAATAAAAAAAAATAAAAATAAAAATACAAAAAGTTTTCATTTAAAACATTAAAAAATTTACGAAAAATATTCCCTCAATAACCTTCTAAATCTTATAGCGTTGCTAGTGATTTGCAAATCATTTGGAAATTGATTCCAGAGACGTATGCTTAATATAAAGTATTGACATTCAGAAGCATGGTCACGATGACGAAATTGTATTAAATTTTTCCCTCTACACGATCTAGAAAACTCTTTCTTGAAAATAGTTACTAACGGTATTAAGGGTTGTGTTCGTCTTCAAAATCACTAAAAAAAAAATAGATATCGTTCTTGGGTGTGTAAGCCGAACGCTAAATAGGTTAATTTTGAAAACTTTAATCGCATTTGGCCAAGTTTGATTTTGTTTTGATATTCAAAAACCAGTCAAGCGAACTATTTTTGATTTTGAGTAAATCACAGAAAACTTCATAAAAATCTTCAAATTTCCTTTAAGAAACTAAAACTCAACACGTGTTCAAGCCTCAGCTCAGACAAGAATAAAAATTATGAATACATTTTAATTAATTACATTTAATACATTTAATTTATTGTAAAATTTCTTCCGTCAGTAAAAATCTAATTTGATCAACTTTATCCTAACTAAATATCAAAATTTCAAACTTAAACAAGGATTTCTCGTCTTTGCTTTACCTTCACGTTGTTAGTATTTGTTTTTTTTTTTTTTTTTTGCATTAAAAGATGTACATATTTACCTTTTCAAATTAGTAATCGCCCAATTACTTAATTTTGGATTTTTTTGTTGCGTTTCTGGAATTTGAAATAAACGATTCATTTGAAAATAAACACTTATAGGAAATCCGACGCATCAAATATAATTTATCGTGTAGAACGAGGGTTTTAAATATCAAATTCACTTTATAAATGGCGAATTCACTTTATAGATGGCGTTGAAACACTGTTAAGTTCATTTTTCCTCGGTTAGCTTACATTTTTGACGTATCGACCAGCTAAAGGAACAATTATAATACAATGCTGTTTTTTTATTGTTGTAGTATTGCCACAACCAAGTTAGAGACCTGCACGAATGTTTCAATCATAGCAAAGCATTAAAACAAAAGCCATTCTCTAAAAAAAATATTTTGTGTATCTGCCTCTTTAGCATACACACAGAACAAATATATTAAACACAAGAGAGTTAAGTTAACAAGCACAATTCATTCATGCATTCAAACCATTCATTCATTCAATCAAATTCATAATGGAATGAATGCACATTTTACTCTTTTAATGGCATTCATGCAGGTCTCTTAACCAAGTACATGAATTCGTCTTGCTCTTTCAAATTGAGCCTGTTTGTTAAACTTCCTTAATCTTTGTAAAATTTAATTTTGGTCGATTGCGAAGAGTTTTCTCACCAGACGTGGCTTTTTAGAAAGTCAAAAACTTGTTAATTCTGAAAAACTGAGTTGCTTGTATTTAGATTTGAGGAGCCCTGTCTTTGATTTTTGCCATCGGCGTTAAGTCTAGATGCTTGCATCATCCTAGATTTAAACAAAAAAATTATTAAATTTTTTAAAACAAATGTTTAAAATGCATATTCAAAATAATAACATCAAAATGAATTAAAATATATATAAATTTTAGCAAAATTCAATGCATTTTCATATAAGGTCCCTACGGACCTTACCTCTCAACGACCGAATAAAAAGTTACCGCTCGTCAGAGGGTTAAGAGTCGCGTCGAGTGACAAGTTCAAGTATTTAATAAATTTATAAATAAAAATAATTTTTTAAAATTCCCTGAAATGTTTTGATATACACTTCATTCTGTTTTTGCAAGTTATTATTTCCACCACGAACTTAAATATCACGACTTCGATCAAAAATAGTTCATACACTTTTTAAGATGTATGTCAAATGGAGCTCTTTTGCACTAATTAGAGTTTGTTCCCAGAATTTCCCGTCCAGGGATTTGAATTGTATTCAATTGTACTATGGTGTTATATTTTATTCACAAAAAGTCCGGGATAGATTTCACTTAAAGTTAAGCCCGATCGGTGGATAACTGGCTGAGATATCAGCAAAAAACACAACAGCCTCTAACTTTTTACTTTTATATTAAGATCGAACATTATATAATGTTCTGTTCTTCGTTAAAAAACAGAACAATTGTAGTGATACTGTAGACAAACATTATATTTTAATGTTCTATAACGTTTTTTTCGTGTGTGTATTTTGTTTTTGTACAAAATGTTTGGTTTTTTTTACCAGCAAAAAGGGACGAACATTAACGAGCCGAACCGAACACATTGAAGTTTGTGGATTTTCAAAAAAAAAGCGAACGGAATTAAATGTTCACATCTTTTGTTGAGTTTGATAAAAACAGTAATATTTTTGTGTTCGAAATATGACTAACAGGGAAACGTTATTTTTTTAATGATTTTATACACAAACACTATTAGCGTTTGTGTTTTCCACAAATCTACCGAACCGAACATAAAGAAACGATATTTAGTGTTTATTTTCGAACACTGATGTAAACACAATAGCGGAGTTCAATATTAGGCTTCCAAGAGAGCAAATGAAAAATATCGTAACACTTTGATGAAATCTAACGATATCTCTGTGTGTTTTGTTGTTTGATTTTACAAAAGAGCTATGATATTTTGCATTTGCACTATTGCAAGACTAATATACAGAACTGCGCTAATATCCTTATTTTTTAACTTCTTTAAACTTATTTTTTTTTTTTTTATGGGAATTTTTCTTTAAATTGCTTAACCGCTCACTAACAAATAATTCGATGGCATATTTAAAACAAATGACACAACTGATTCAAAATAGTTTTACAAATGGCGCAAACAAAATATTATTAGAGAAAAGATACACGTATAGAATCTTATCATGTTATAGCTGTAAGAATTTTAATATGTTTTCAAAGCTATCCTTATTTAGTTATTAGAAAAATAAATATTTTTAAGTCAACAATACTAGGGTATTCAATTAATCGACCTTTTGCTTTAATCGGTTAATCGCTCGATTAATTAACCGAGGTTTTGGTTTAACCGGTTAATAATCGGTTAATTTAGTTTTTGATCGGTTAACCGATTAATAAAGTTTTTTTTATAAATTAAGTAATTTCAATATATAAAAATGCATTAATTGCTTATTATTTGGAGTTTATAAGCAAAAAAAAAAATAATAACATACCAAACATAACAATTCTTGAACTTGAGCAAGCAAAAAAAAACAGTTCATAAATATGTAATATGCATTTTCCAATTAATCAAGTATATTAATGGTATCAAGTCATATCGTCATAATATCCTAAATAAAATTTAAATTTTTTTAAAGTAAATATTTCAAACAAAATGAAAATTGTAATGCTGTGTTCATTGATTTGTTACAACTGTATATTTTAATTCAAAATATAAGCAGTAGCTTACAGCAGTCATATCGTTGGCTTAATATGCAAACCTGCTAACTCACTTTAAGCACATTTTACAGGAGAGAAAAAAACTTTTTATTTTTCCTATTTGAAGGTTGATAGAAAATTAAAATTACAGCCAGTTTTACACACTTCAAGACTTAAATAGAAGAAAAACTACATGCTGGTCGACGAGGAGTATCTTTCTCTACCACACGGCATCAAAATTTCAATTTACATAAAAAGTGGATTTAGAAGGTTTGCATATTAATCCGACGATATATATTTCCTGTAATTATTTATGACTACCTTGTGAATCCCCCAAATATTTACATATTTATTCAAAAATAAACTGAGATAATTTTATTAGTTATTTCAAACGTTAAAGGAGATCTTATAAAATAATCTTTAAAAAAAGTTATTTATTTTAAATGTTTAGGATTAAAGCGACTCTTTTCTTTCGTTTAACAAAATTTGACTTGGAAAATATTATTTCACTTATCGTAGATGAATGTCTAATTTCTCAGTCCTTTTCCAGGATTTCTCTAAACATATAAAATACTCCATTATGCCATTAAAGTTGTTTTTAATTTTTAACACTTCTAATTTTTTCGGTTAATTCTCTTAAAAGACTGATATGAGAAGAAACAAATAACTAAACACATCCCAAAAAAGTACGTAAAACAAAAAAAGGTGTTGGCAATCAAATATTTAACCCATTTTTCGCCACATTCATGTTGATCGATGATGAAGATAAAAAATCATTGAAAAATATCGTAATTTTAGTCATCGGTCGGCGGAAAATAGGTTAAAATGAAGATAACTGAACACCTTCTTTGTTTGTATTAAAAAATATTTTCTAAACAAATACATTTTGTATATGAGACGAAACAAATAAATAAAAACACAAAAAAAAATATGTTATAATACTACAAAATATTGAAAATTTTGTTACTTCGGTTAATCGGTTAATCGACTGAAATTAACCGGTTAAATCGTTAATCGAAAAAAATCCAATTTGAAATTAACCGATCAGTTAATCGGGTAGTAATTAATCGGTTAACCGGTTGACGGTTAACCGAATGAATACCCTAAACAATACTCAAATTAATAATTGCGATAAACATTGATATGTTTACAGTAACTATAATATTGTTGATATTAAATAAAAATCTTTGTGTACGACAACAATATATTATTACAATAAACATAGTGTAGTTGCCGTAACCATTTCCAACCATATTATTCTCTGCGTGTACAAATAAATAAATAAATAGCATTTATATTAAATTGAGGCTTAAAGTTATGTTGTTTTAGCTTTTTTTTTGTTTTTGTTTGCTTCAATCTTGTTGAAAGAACCCAGTAAAATTCAAATTTCGTAGAGATTTGCAAGGCGTGTTTCATTTGTTTACCTTATGCCCATACAAATTTTGTATTTGATTTTTTTTTTTTTTTTTTTGTTTGTTTTGTTTTTGGGTATAACACATATAGTAGTTTTATTTCCGATCTCCGGTTTGTTATGTTTGGCATTCTGTCAAATAAATTACGTATTAAAAGTTTTTCATAAGAATACATTTACTTATGTTTATCCGACCAATAAAAAATCAAAAAGAATTGAAATAATTTGAAAAACTAAATTTATTAATTTTAAATCTGTAATGACAATAAGTGCTATTTTGAAAATGACATTTAAAAAACCAATACAATATATTAGGTCTGTCTGGGTACTTTTCCAGTAGCAAATACTCAGTAAATTTTTTTTGGGAGAGTAAGACCAATATTACTCTATCGGCTGAAAAAATCTCAAAAAGTACGCAGACAGTATCCAGTGAAATTTTGCAAGAAAACAGCTGATCGGTGTGTAAACGATTGAAAGAACAAAGCAAAAGAATTTAAGCATACATATGTGTACGCAAAATTGAATTCTCGGGGTAAATTGAAAAATTATTAATAAAAGTGAAGCTTAACAAATGTTGTAAATTAAAAAACTTGTTTATTACACAGTTATTAGTTTGGTAAATTCAATTTCTTCTTAGTTTTTAGTTTTATTTGTCGGGTTTTTTATAAAACTTCTTTTGCTTACATTGCCCAACATAGTGCCGGCTTACAATGGAAAAAAAGAATGAAATGCCCAATACAGTGCCCTCCAACAGCTTGACAACGGAGAAAAATAATTTGGATGTGAAGTGCTCGCCAGGAACACAATTCCAAATACTCGCCTCTTCAATTGCAAAGTTTGTCCCACAAAGTTCTGCTGGTTCTATCGGTTCTGCCATCTCCACTCCACGGTCGCACTGTATATTTGGATTTTTCTAGCATGAAGTAAAATGTTTTGTTTATTATAATTTATTATAAACGTTAAAAATCAACACAATTCTAACTACTTTCCTCTGCCATTGTTAAATTTAAATTTTTTTATTCATTTCACAAAAACTATTTCATTCAAACAGCTGTTCAAACTAATTGCAAAATCTTGCAAGCGGAAATTTCTCCAGTAACATTTTGCAAGTTCTCTAACTTCCGACTGTCAAAAAAATTCTCTTTTTGGCTCTCTCGCTGCAAGAGATTTGGAGTACGCAGACAACATTTTGCAAGATTTTGCAACATTTTGCGCAAAATATGTGTACGCAGACAGACCTATTATCAGCTGCCCTCTCGAAATTTAATGGCCCAGTAAACCACACAAACGGTTTGATTTATCCTACGGAAGACGTTGTTGTTGTCATACCGCTTTTTTTGTTTGTTCGGCCCTTAGATATATGGTCAAAAATGCTAAAACAAATAAATTTGGAAATTTACTCTGCAATGAAATTAACCCAACGTTATCTGCTGTAGTTAATATTACTTCTTTAAAAATAACCCAGCATTATCTCGTATTATATATAATGGGTTATTAAAAGCTATTTTAAACTTCTTAATTGTTTTAAGGTATGTCAAAAACTGAAGTGATATGTAAAAGTGTGATAGTGTGAATGCGATGCACAGTGCTTTGTCCCCATATAAGGAAGGGACATAATTAGAGGGAGTTGTCAGAAATTTGGTACACTAGCATAAAATAGCTTAGTTAAGAAAAATATGAATTTTTGGTGAAATCGGTCCAAGGACACGCCTACACTCATAAAATTATTACAGTAACTGATTGTAGGTTATTAAATTCGTTTTCGGTACTGTTAAAATTGAATAAAAATATAGTTATTTTACGAATAAATTTATTTTTCAACATTTATGTTTGTTATTTAAAAAACAAACTACCAAAAAATAATGTTTTCCGTATTTTTTTTTGTTAATTTGTTTGATTTTTATCGGTTAAAATATATTTTTTAAAAGTAAAAACTATTCAATTTTAACGAATATGATGTTCAATAAATAAAAAACTTAGAAATTACTGAAAAAATCATTTGTTTTAAATGAAATGTAAATGATCCGTTTTTTAAATGAATTTTAATTTGTTTCAAATGAATTTTCGTTTGAATTTAACTACATAATATTTTGAGTGTACCTCCCATGTGTCCTGAAATGGAAAAATGTAATTTTAGCTTCAATAACGCTCACAAAACTACAAAGAGTGGTCATGCTGATACACACACAACTAGCAACGTGTGTGTAAATTTTCATTTAAATCTTAACAAGGACTCAAGGTCCTGCCATATATTATTTTTCTTAAACCTGCTATTACACTTACAACAATTATCCAATCGTAATAAAATTTGGTATGAAAATTGATATTGATGCCGAATTTTGGTAGAATCGGATTATTAATGTGAAAAATACAAAAACATAATTTAATGAAAAATGAGTTAAAAACGCCTAAAATGCTCTTGCAAAAATAACAAGTAAGAAAGTATAATCGGTCAAACCCGACCATGTGATCCCTTATAGCATAGTATTTAAAAACAAATTTCCTGGAGTGTAATTAAATTTCCTAGAGTGTAATCTATTTGGGTAATCATGGACCCGCCAGTACAAAATAATATTATGAGGTAAAGATTCGTTTAAAAGTTCTTTCTGCCGAATATAATTAAGATATCTTCATCTACATATATGAGTTTTTTGGATGACGGTTTATATGGAACCTTTGGTTTATTTTGGACCTACCTGGACAACATTTTGTCATGACATAGTAGCTATCGTAAAAGTCATTGTCGCCAATTTGTATGTAAATACTACACTCATAAAATTATTACAGTAACTGATTGTAGGTTATTAAATTCGTTTTCGGTACTGTTAAAATTGAATAAAAATATAGTTATTTTACGAATAAATTTATTTTTCAACATTTATGTTTGTTATTAAAAAAACAAACTACCAAAAAATAATGTTTTCCGTATTTTTTTTTTTTTTTGTTAATTTGTTTGATTTTTATCGGTTAAAATATATTTTTTAAAAGTAAAAACTATTCAATTTTAACGAATATGATGTTCAATAAATAAAAAACTTAGAAATTACTGAAAAAAATCATTTGTTTTAAATGAAATGTAAATGATCCGTTTTTTAAATGAATTTTAATTTGTTTCAAATGAATTTTCGTTTGAATTTAACTACATAATATTTTGAGTGTAATATTTTAAGGGAAGCTGGCATTAAAGGCTATTTTCGGGAGAATGATTTGTATGGGAGCTATGCTCAAAAATAGAAAGATTCCAATACAATTTGATAAGCTGATTTTGATTGCAATAAAATTAGTTTGGTTTGGACCAAATTTAATCTTGCCGATGTAATAAGATGGCTGTTGTAAAATAATGAACCGATTCGTTCCATTTTCAATAGGCTTGTTCCTTGTACCAGTCAGAGCCTCTGTGACAAATTTCACCAAATTGTCTCCGAATTTGCGATCTGTATGCACAAGGTTGCATTGACAGCCAGCCGGCCAGACGGACATCATTAGATCGACTCAGAAAGTGATTCATTCTGAGCCGATATTACGAATTATTTGGAATTATTTCTTATTATATTCCAAATTAATTTTTTTTAAACTAATTTATTTATTACATTTAAATGCATATGGTCATTTTTTTTAATTACAATGAATCATCTTCAGTATTGGATTCTTCCAACAAAAATATTGCCGCTCAACGAAACATTTGTTTCGTCATCTTTAGCTGGTTTATCAACATTTTCTTTCAGAATATATTTCTCAATTTCTTCAAAAAATATATTTTTTTTAGTCTTTGGATTCCTTTTTGAAGATAACAACGGATCTGAGGAAAGTATTAAATGCGTCATTAAATCTTTATGAGTGTCGTCGTGACATTTTTCTCGTATGGGACAGTCTGGTTTTTCTCACGATTTTGTGATTGGCTTCCAATGCTTCTTCGGACAAGCACCCTGCAATTTATTTCAGTTTAATACCTTAATATTTCTAATTATGTTCCTAGTTTATTTTTTTTTTAACTAATTCAATCTATGAAAATTTGAGCAAAAATCACGGAAATAGCATTTTTTTAAATACATTTTTTTCAAGTTGTGGTAAAATTTTTTCAATTTTTTTTCTTGTAGTTATTAGAAAACAGTCTAAATATTCGAAATCAGAAAAAAACCCATTGACGATATTTTTCTTTTTTTTTTTAATATTCCATCAAAGTTAAGAAATTTTTAGAGCTTAAGTAAATAATAAGCATTTTTCAAACCAATAAAAATAACACTTATAAGAAAATAATTCAATAAAATTTTTTTACAGTTAGTTCTAAATATAGTAAACTACTACAGAAAGAAAAATTTCAATCTCGTGCTTTAAAAAACAACAGTTTTACAACAGTTTTCCTGAAGCATGTAAAACTCAAGTAGTTGTTTAGCCATTTTTACTTTAAATTCTCAAACTTTGGCGCCCTCTAGCGCCGCCAAAAAGAGTTAAATCTTGAAAATTCTTCAAAATTCATTTTAATTATTTTGTTATCTATCGATCTGTACATTTTTAAGTACAATATAAGACTTGTTTTTTTTTTATTTATATCTATGGGCCAAAGCACTGTCTGATGTGTTGTAATATAAATAAAAATAATACTTTTCATTTGAACGGGGTTGCATTTTAACAAAAGCATCTTCATATGGGATAGTGTGAATACAAACTGTAATGTTAATTTAGTTTTTTTTGACAGTCGCAAACAAAACGTATTAGATTTCTATCTTACAAAGTATTATGGAATACGAAAAACTTGTGTGATAGTGTAAATTACGCTTAACCCTTATGTGAGTGACAAAAAAAAAAAAAACACCTTTAACAGAGTGACAGGGTACCCGGGTACCACAAACAATAAATATTAAAATTTAACATTATATTACAATTTATATAAGAAAACTCATTTAACAAAATGTAAAATATTAGTTTTTGCAATGTCTAACATAAACACGAATCGGGGGATTTCCCTTTGGCTTTGTGATTGATCATCTACTTGCTACTGGTTTCATACATTGCTTTCATACATGAATAAGTTCGGTGAGCGCAATAAGAAGAAGAAAGTGTAATTGGCTTCTTGTTCTAAACAAGCACGCTTAGATTCAACCGACGCAAATGAGATATAAAACGAATGTGAACATATCCTGAACATTTGCGATATAATATCAGAAGCTACCGATGCAGAACATATGAGATAAATAGAGGACAATGAGGATTCATATCATTCTGGCGAGAGTGAAGAAACAACTGAAGTCCATGGCTAGGATGGTCCGCATTGGCGTCTTGATCCCTATCCGGAATACCAATACATCAACAGAAATTAAGGACATATTCAAAACTTTATTATCCAGTAAGCAATTTTGCGTGAAAGTAATAGTTATTTCAGAGCTGTCGGCAGTTGCTCTATGTGCAAAAAAAAAATAGAAAAACTCGAAAGGCGTGCGCAAGTTCTAACGAACATTCAATTCACCGTCCGCTGTGTGAATCCTTCTTCCAAGGATCTCAGTACACTATTTTTTTTTTTTTTTTTGTTATTCTAATTTGTTATATAGTGAAGTGTATATAAATTAAATTTTTTTTTGTGCTTTCTTCAGTCTTTTGTTTGAATAAACAAAATAAACGAAATATACAAAATAACTAACACTGTCTTTTTATTTTTAAATTTTAAACTTTCATTCAAGTGAAAAGTAAAAAATATTCCAGTTTATTCAATTCAACATGCTTTTAAGCTGATTTTCATTACAATAAATTAAAAAATACTAAAAAATAGATGTTATTTTAAATATTTTCGTTCAGGTACCCGGGTACCCTGTCACCCCGTTAAGGGTGCAAAATAAAAATTGGCGCACAGAACCCTCTCAAATTAAGAAACTAAGCTAATGTTTATTTAAATATACCCGGGTACCCTGTCACTCACATAAGGGTTAAGTTAGCTTTTGCTGTTGCTACTTCGGCACAAACTAGCTCTTGCTTTTATCCTTGTAGCTCCGTTTACAGCCTGTTTATTGTTAACATATTAAAAACTTGCATACTCACTAACTTACGCACACATATATGTGTACATTAGACTGGTCGCAATTTTTTTTTTTTTTTTAAATTTTAATCTTTGCGCTGCTTTAAATATGAGGTATGGTGTAAGAAATCAAGTCCTAATTTTTCAGCTCAATCCGACGGTGCCTAGTCGTGCCAAGTGGGGCCCAAAGTTCCCCATTTTATAAAAAAAACATCTTTTCTATCAGATCTTTATAGTAATACTAGTTGAAAAGCCGAAAATCAAAAATATGACTACGCTACGATCTTCGGCAGAGAAAGTACTTCAAGTGTGCCAAATTTCAGCTTCCTATGTCATCAGATGGCTTCAGAAAGTTGCGGAAAGAATAGGACATACATGCAAACATCCTGACATACTAAGAAATTATATATTGTACAGATAGATTAAAGTATTTGCAGTTTAATATTTTAGTATGATACGAACGAAAGATTTTTAACTAATTTTAACTAATTCGGGGTCGCTGAATCCAGTGGTGCTAGCCGTTTTTTTTAGGTTAGCTTTAGTTTTCGAGATATACCGTTATTTCGAAAATTAAGGATGTTGCACAACATATGTTCTCGCAACTCAAAAACGCTTTAGCTTATTGAAAAACTAAAAAAAACCGAAATTCGGCAATAAAATTTACTTTAAGAAAGTTAAAACTTTTTTCTTCATATTGGTTTGGTTTTCGAGATTTACCGTTATTTCGAAAATTAAGGAGGTTGCACAACATATGTTGGCGTAACTCAAAAACGCTTTAGCTTATTGAAAAACTAAAAAAAACCGAAATTCCGCAATAAAATTTACTTTAAGAAAGGTAAAACGTTTTTCTTATATGCGCAGTCGTTTTAGAAACATAATTTTTTTTTCTGGAAAAAAAAAATAATTTTTTTATTAAAATTTCGGAATTTTTGTTTTTAAAAATTCATAAAAAATTGATTGAAACGGAGCTATGCTTCTAATTTTATAGAGTCATATAAAAAACAATATTGCGGAATTTCGGTTTTTTTTAGTTTTTCAATAAGCTAAAGCGTTTTTGAGTTACGCGAACATATGTTGTGCAACCTCCTTAATTTTCGAAATAACGGTAAATCTCGAAAACCAAAGCCAATATGAAGAAAAAAGTTTTAACTTTCTTAAAGTAAATTTTATTGCCGAATTTCGGTTTTTTTTAGTTTTTCAATAAGCTAAAGCGTTTTTGAGTTGCGAGAACATATGTTGTGCAACATCCTTAATTTTGGAAATAACGGTATATCTCGAAAACTAAAGCTAACCTAAAAAAACGGCTAGCACCACTGGATTCAGCGACCCCGAATTAGTTAAAATTAGTTAAAAATCTTTCGTTCGTATCATACTAAAATATTAAACTGCAAATACTTTAATCTATCTATACAATATATAATTTCTTAGTATGTCAGGATGTTTGCATGTATGTCCTATTCTTTCCGCAACTTTCTGAAGCCATCTGGTGACATAGGAAGCTGAAATTTGGCACACTTGAAGTACTTTCTCTGCCGAAGATCGTAGCGTAGTCATATTTTTGATTTTCGGCTTTTCAACTAGTATTACTATAAAGATCTGATAGAAAAGATGTTTTTTTTTATCATATGGGGAACTTTGGGCCCCACTTGGCACGACTAGGCACCGTCGGATTGAGCTGAAAAATTAGGGCTTGATTTCTTACACCAAACCTCATATTTAAAGCAGCGCAAACATTTAAATTTAAAAAAAAAAAAAAATCCCATACAAGATGCGACCAGTCTAGTGTACATGTTTATTTAAATATGGAATAGACACACATATGTACATTAGGGCAATAACCTTTTCACACTTTTTGCAAATATCAAAAACGGCATAGTATAGTCGTGTAGAACATTAAAAGTTATTAATAAAAAATATGATAATTTTTTCGGATTGTTAAAAAAGTTCACGCAGGGATCGGGTTGAAGTTTGACAACAACCATTTTTATCTCACGGAAATTTTAAAAAAATATACACGTGATACTTGTATATATTCCTATACGTATTACTTAAATGCTACTTTGGAATTTATCCACTTTAGATTTAAAAATTTTCGTACGGCTTACAATTTATCGCGGTTCAAAATTTCTTGGAAGGTCTTAGAATTTGCTTCCCTGCGTGAGTTTTTTTTTTCGCAAAACGACGGGAGAGAGGTGTTTTCATTACTAAAACATTATTGGCCACTTCGTGGTACTATGCCAAAAATTTGTTTATATCCTTAATGTACATATTTCTTTGGTTGTAAGTGTAGTTATTTAAATGAGAGTTTCAACAATATTTTGTTTCCTTCTTAGTGTTAAACAGTACAAAAACACATGATGTTGTCTTGAGTACAAGTTTACTTTCATCCGTAAGAAATTTAATTCTTCATTGTTTTCTTTTAAAGTACTTAACAAACCTATCACTTTTATTACTGATACATTTGCTGAGAAAGGACAAATGTTGAAGTATTAAAGTAAAGCTATGGTCACAGTTATCAAATATTTGAAGCACAACACGTAATCACTATTTGTATTAAGCATTGGTTTGATGTTGCGTAGCGTTTGCAGTATGAAACAACATTTAAGAATTAACTATTTTTTTAATTCCCTAAGCGATTTTTTTTTTAATAAAGTTAAGTAATAAGCAAAAATTGTTGAAAAGAAACCCTGCGGGAAATTAGTGTCAATTGGTCCCACAGACTGGTCCTGGGAGTTGTGAAAATAGAACAGGTACATAAAGAAAGAACTCATGACCAGTGAAAGGAGAACCAATCATGTAACTGGTTTATGAAGAACAAAAAGGTAGAAAAAGTAATGAATTACAGTACAGTCTTCACCGGTGGTGTGATACATTTTTTGGGAGTATCTAAAATTTGGCTCTTGAATTTAATTCTTGGACTTGTTTTATTGAAATAATACTACATTTTAGTAACTGTCACTAAACATGTCCATTGAGAATAGATTTGTGACTGGTCAAATGGCGTCAATTGACCCCCTCCAATGACAACCCCATGTAAAAGTGATAGGTCTTATTCATAGAAAGTGTTAAAACTAGAACCAGTCTCTACCACCAAAGACCTATCACGGGACTACTTTGGTGTCAGTTCGCTTCCCTCTAGGGAAGTTATAGGTTTATACATTTAGTAGTCATGCTTTTTTGGATTTTGTCGTGAAATATTTGTTTAGTGTGAAGATACCTTGAGTCATTGGGCTTTATGTGTGTGTGTGTATGCGTACTGTTTATATTTTCTGTAATGAAGTTTTTCTGGTCTTCTAGTTATTTCTGATTATTTGTTGTTATTTCTGCTTCTTCTTATTCTATTTTTTTTTTCTCTACTCTTATCTCACCCATTTTTTGGTGTCTATTACTACAACATTGTATTCCTTAATTGGTTTCACATCTTAGACATCATTCTGTTACAAACACAAATGAAAATAGTTAAGAGTGGAAAAAAAATTTCTTTTTTTTCTTTTCTCAATATATTTTTGTTGTTAAGACAAAAGTTGTTGTAGTAAGCAAAAAAGAATTGCTCCGGCGAAGTGTTGCCTCAAGTAAAATTTTATACAAATTTATTGTAAATAGAAAATGTATCCCATCTTTCTTACAAAATAAGAGGAGTGTTACAATATTTATGGTTTTGTAAGTTAACATTACAATTTAATCACAAAAATGTTGGTCAATAGAAAAAAAGAAGATGCTTAAAATTGTATAAAACATTTTATTTTGGTGAATATATATTTGAAAAAATATATTTGGGACTATTGCAAATGAATAAATTTCACATTTTTTTGCTTTTTTTTTGTTTTATTTTACTGCCTGGCCCACAATGCCGACAAGAACATTTCTTTCGAATATTTATTTTCAAAACATAAAAAATTTTAGATTTTTATTATATTTTTCGATATAAAAATACGAAAGAAATGTTGTTGTCGACATTTTGGGCCAAGCAGTCAATTATTTATTATTTAGATTTCAATAAATGAATATTTAATAAAGTGGAATGTATTGAAGTTAGATTTAATAATTTAGGATACAAAATTGACCTCACGAAAGCGGAATTTGCTGGAGAAAATATGATGTGCGAACAGGTGCTCGGTGGTCTATTCATTTGTACACCATACACCTCTGGTGGTTAATAAGATTATACTCAGTATTGCATTACGTGTTTTAGAAACAATTTCGGTTTTAAAATTTTGCTAGTTCTAGCAATTTTTAATTTAAACTTAGCACAATTGATTTTGGTGCAGGAAAAGAGTGATAAGCCCAAATTTATAACCAATTTTGAGAAATTAATATTTCATGTTTGCAATTTTCATTCACATTGCAGTTATGTTTGCTAATATCGTTGGCTCTTCTAAAAAATGTTGGGACAATGTTTCCTGATGATCTGGCCTAAGCAATCAGCGAAATGCGCATAGAAACTGGCTTATCACCAACAATAAATTTCAGTGCTTTTATCAAGAATAAAAATTGGGAATTAAGCACGAAAAACAAAATCTTATTAATTAAAATTTTGTATTCCCAAAAATGACTTTGGTTTAAAAAAACTTTAAAAAACGAATTAAAATAAAACATACACTGATAAAAAAAAAGGCAGATGTATTTTGACATCAGTGTCTTCGTTTTTGACCCCATGACACTTTTCATCATGGTGATGTCAACCTTAACATCACTTGCCCAAAGTGTCATCAGGGTCCAAATGAAATTATGTCATCTATGGGATGACACATCGGCATCACAGAAAGGACGAACATGTCCTCAGTGCGATGACGCAGTAGCATCGGCGAAAGGACACATTAGCATCAATTTAATGACAGTTTGTCATTAACACCAAGTCATTGGAATTGACTTAAGTCAAAGTGAGACAATATTATTATTTACTTACCCGCTACATATGTTTGTTTCACGTTTGCTGCATTACGACCTTTGTTTACAGCAGAACTCACAATAACAACACGCCAGCACCATGCCCCATATGGTTTTCGTAATCATTCCACTTTAAAAATTTGATGTATTTAACTAAATAATTTAGAAAAATAGAATATAGGAATTGTTGCTTCTTATAATACATTGTTATCATAAAACTAATGATTATAATATACAAAATGTGACATTGAATTGATTTCGCTATAGTCATAAAAAAGATGACACGTAAAAATGTGAAAATTGTACGAAGACGTTAGTTATTAGATTGATGTTATATTTTGCAGCATTGATTCCATTTGTAGTAACAATGATGTCACAGTTCTGATGTTAGGGTATCATCAATATGAAGAAGCTTTTTTTTGTCAGTGTAATAATAAAATTTGAAGTGATAGTTAAATAATGTTTTAAAAAAAAATCAAAAAGAACAGATCAGTTGATGATATCTATATCATGTCATTCACACAATTCAGACGTTGATTTTATACATGTTTTTTAAGACATGACTTTTGGTGTTTGTTATCGAACGGTGTTGAGAAGCAAGCAGGGTAGAAAAAAATCGCACTTTTATTTCTTTGTTGCTCCAGTTTAGTTTTACATCGATTTTCAATACAAAGCATGGAGCGCATACAAGTTGTTTGCTCTAACAAATAAGCAAGTGAAGGGAAAAAATCAACCCTAAAACATGGAGAAAAATTATCGTTTGAGTCTGATGTGTTTTTTAAAGGGTATTGAAAAAAAAGTGATGTTTAAATCAGCGTTTGAATTTGATGTTTTTCTAACTCTCTTTCTTCTCTTTCTAAAAAAATCATGCCTTTAAAATCATCGTATAAATGCCGCCAAAGAAATATGCCGAAATGAATTTAAACATTTTTAAAAATCTTATTTCAAACAAATTGTAAAAATCGCAAGAAAAAACTGATAACTTATAGAAATCGTTGAAAAAACATCGCTTAAAAATCTTGTAACAAAGAAAGTGTTAAAAGTGTGACCACAAAAAAACATTAACAAAACCGAAAATAATAAGAAACACTAACAAAATCTTTTAAATTAAAATGTTTTTTCCCCAAAATTAATTTGATAATAATAAGAAATAGATTATTACATTATAAATCAATACAAGATCTTTTTCATGAAATTAAATAAATACCTAAAAAAAAAAAAATATATATAAATTCAAATCAATTTAAATTATTTAAATCGTCAATAACAAATGTTTAATTCCACATAAACTTTATATAAAAGGAGAGCGACACATCACAAAAATTCGATTTTTTCTTTAATCCAATTATTTTCTTTATTTATTGTATTTTCATAATTTTAATAATAATTTGAAAAACAGACAATTAAAATATTTTGCTAAAAATCATTATGTATTTATGGATGTAAATGTGTGTTTGTGCATCTTTGTTTAAATCAAATTTAGGTCAAGGTCTAAATTATTTGCACAAAATATTTTCCAAATGATTTGTCTAACAAAATATTTGCAATTCAAATGAAAAACTAATATTAAATTTATTTGTCAAAATTAAATAAATAAAAATCACTTGTATTTTAATTTGATGAGGGCGTGTGTGTTAAATGTGGCTTCTGTAGGATTTGGGAAATATTTTAATAGATTTAAACTAAAATGCTTTTTCAAACAAATACAAGGGGTAAATGCATTTTGGGGAGAATATAATTTAATTAAAAGTTTGCTAAAAAAAAACACAAGGGCTTGAAAAAGACCATCCATTATTTAAATTAACGGAAAATGAGAAATGGTTTTTTTTTTTATTTAAAAATATTTGTTTTGTCAAAACTATATCAATGCAATATTTTAATCTCTAAAACAATTCTCATTATATTTTTAAAACTTGATTAAAATTTAATATCGTTTCTCCTAAAAAGAAACTGGCATTGCCTTGTTGACATAATATTTAGTGACAGCTTTTGTAAAAGGAGCTTGTATAACAGTGCCATTTTATGTCAAAACAATCCCATCCACAAGTCCCGGCACATCATAATAAGGGTAGTAATACTAATGCACACTGCTCTAACGTAAGCAGATTTTAAAGAATTCTGTCATTTGTGGCTGCTAAAAACGGAAAAAAGACAATTTTAATTGTGGAGAAAGAAAAAAGTGTTTATATCCAATTTTCAGCCTTCGCCTTTTTCGCAATCAACGCGAACATGCAGTTACAAGACTTTTTTGTATGGTCGCGCTAAATGTATAGCGGGATATATTAAACTACAAATCTATTGTTATCGCAGTATACTACGCTTCAAATACAACGCAATAATACATGTAAATATATGTTGATATCTGACAGCAAACAGAAGTCCGAAGAAGCTGGTGAGAGCCCATCCAATTTTAACTTCTCAAATTTAAATATGGTTTGTATATTTAATAACTTAAATACTCAAAGGGTATATGTCTGTCATTTATTCCATTTAGACATTGTCTGGTGTAATGTTTTGCTTTACTTCAATTAAAAAATACGAGCAGATGAAGCATATCGACTTCTCTTTGAGGCTTTTCCAGAATATGTTTTAATGATTTCATATGTTTCACCGAGAATAAGTTGATGCGGTTGACAAGTGTTGCTTTTGACAAGGAAGACGTTAATGAATTGGAGGCAATACAATACACGCAGAGAATAAATATGGTTGCGCATGTTTGTATATATATATATGTTCTTTATTTACAACAATAAAGATATAAAACAATTCTAAAAAGTTCAAAGTGAACATAGGGCATCAGTTTGGGTATGTTTAATGTAACAATATATTGTTGCCGTACACAAATAATTGTTATTTAATATCACCAATATTATAGTTTCTGTAAACATATAAATGTTTATCGCAATTATAAATTTGAGTATTGTTGACCGGAAAATAATTATTTTTGTAACAACTTAATTATGATAACTTTCTAAACATATTATATTTGTTACTCACAACCATATCATGATATTTAATAGCCATAACATGATAACTTTCTTATCATATTACGTTAAAGATGCAATCTAACCATTTTTACTCTAATAATATTATGTTAGCGCCATTAGTTAAATAATTTTGAATCAGTTGTGTCGTTTATTTTATATGTGAGCGGTTAAACAATTTAAAGATAAATTCCCATAAAAAAATAAGTTTAAAGAAATTAAAAAAATTAAAATATTAGCGGAGTTCATTCAGTATTAGTGATGTAATAGTGCAAATGCAAAATATTGTAGTTTTTTTGTAAAATCCAACAACAAAACACGCAGAGATTTTATCAAAGTTATTTACGGGAAAATAAAATTTATTATTAAGATTTTTGTATGACGTGCTAAATTCCCAATTTTTCATGTTTGATATATACACTGAGATTTTGTTATATTTTACAAAAGTGCTACGATATTTCTGTGGTTTTCATGGGCAACCGCGTATGTCTTAAAACAAATTTTCCAGGAAAGCCGAAAAACCATTATAGATCAAACCATGGGCTAGGTATTGCACTTTTTAAACTTTGTGATTACGTTAAAAAATCGGAATTGATTCATCTTTATTCAAAAAAATGTAAAGAGCATTTAAAATTAGGCAATATGGCTTCAACATCTCAAAATTGGAAAAATGGACACACGCGTTGCCTATGAAAACCACAGATTTTGCATTTGCTCTTTTGCAAGCCTTATATTGAACTCCGCTATTTGATTAACATTAAGAAAACTTGTGAAAAGCCACAAAATAAAAAATCGATGCAAACAAATTTTAATTTATTTTGTATTTTTATGACAGCTATTTAATGTGCTGTATCACAATATGATCGCTTCTAAATTTATTATGATTAACATAATGACTTCTTAGCGTATTATGATTAACATGAATTACTTCTTAACTTAGTATGATTTACAGAATAATAATATGATTATGGGAAAAATATTATGATGTAATAGTAAGAGTATATTAAGTCATAATATGATTCAATAATATTATTCATATTATAATATGATTCAATAACAATCATGAATGTTATCATAATACGTTGCTCTTAGAATATGTTTACCACAACCATGTTTTTTCTTTGCGTGCATAAAGATTGTTGCAAAACTCAAAAGGAGCTTGGAGTATTATAAAAAGCCACTGAAGTAGCAATTTTAAATAAAAGCACACTCACAATATTCTGTACGTAAAATTAACTGAAATTGTAATATAAAATAAATGAAACTTCAATTAAAAACCGGTCTACTTATTTTTCATTTATTTTTAACAAAAAGTTCATTTAATTTTTACTGTCAAAAATTCAACACCATATTCCGTAAAATCAAATAAATATTCAGTTATTTTGTAAAATTTTACTGTTAAAAATTCAACACCAAATTCAGTTAAAACAATTAAATATTCAGTTATTTTTTAAAATTTTACTGTCAAAAAATTGACCCCATATTCAGTAAAAACAATAAAATATTCAGTTATTTCATTAAATTTTCGTTTACTCCACAAAAGAGCCGAATTTCTAAAAAAATACCAGACAGACACCTGTCCGCTTGTTTTCCTTATAAGCGAGAGAGGGAGAATATTATTATTTACTTACCCTGATACACACGTTTGTTTTACTTTTGTTGTACTGACCACGTTGTTTACAGAAGAACTCTCAATTATAAGACACCAGCAGCATGACCGATATGGCTTCGCAATTATTTTACTTTTAAAATTTGATGTATTTAACTAAATTATATTAACAAATAGAAAATGGGTATTGCTAACACAAAGCAAGCAATTCATTTTTTATTAACAAGTAAAAATTAATTTTTGGTAGTACAATTATATAAAATAACTGAATATTTAATTGTTTTTACTGAATATGGTGTTGAATTTTTGACAGTAAAATTTTATAAAATAACTGCATATTTATTTGTATTTACGGAATATGTAGTTAATTTTTTGACAATTAATTTATATAAGATAACTGAAAATTCATTTGGTTTTACGGAATTCGTGGTTGAATTTTTGACAGTAAAAATTAAATGAACTTTCCGTTGCTTTAAATTACATTTTTATTTAATTTAACATAAAGAAGAATTTAACTCAATCAACGGACAATATTAACTGCAACTGAAAATCAGTATTAATATGTACTTAGTTTTTTGAATAACTGTTAGAGTCAGTTAAAAATAAATTTGCTTGGAATTTTAAATGTTTATTTATTTAAAAATGATTGAACGGAATATTTCTTAAATAAACTACAGTCCGTTACTGTAATAATATTGTGAGTGCAGAATTTGTACAAAAAGAAATTGCGAATATATCTAACAGCTTAAAGTCCGTGTTGATCTGCATGCTTGCCTATCATCCAATGTTCGATTAAAACCAGCATCCCATACTTGATGTATTCCTTCTGTTATGGGTTATAAGTTGCATTATTCGTGTTTGACTAATTCTGTCATCTGAATTCAGCAAAATGCCAAGTTGGCTTGCGAATGACGGCACTTGAGTTTTTTAATGTATATCCCATTCTGTCTAACCCTTCTGCCTGTTCATTAGTCTATATGCGCAAGTACCCAAACAACAGTAATAATATGCAAATAACTCAACCTTTACAGCTTATTTCTGCCCTGTCTGATAAATAGAGATGTAATAGTGTATGAATTAATTAAGAGAAGCACCAGAAGCAACAAAAAAATTCCAGAGATACCTATCCTCATCCCATCGCAAAAAATACAAGTTTGAATGCCCATCATAGCCATCCGTGTTTGTCTTGGTATTATGAAGGTATGCCCATTGGGTTACCCCTTTTTCACTCGCTCCGCTTGTTTCAGGGCTAATGAAAGCTTATGTTCAAAATTCCTTACACCTGGTAATAAAATCAACCTAATTTTAAACATTAAACGGAGTCAGGCATTTCATAACATGAACTGAGACAGCATTCTAGGCCACCAGTCATTGAAATAAAAAAGACGGCCATGTTCAGATCGACTCAGAAAGTGATTTTGGGTTTTGAGTAAAACTTGTTCTAAGCCCAAACTATCTTAATATAATAAAATACAATTAAAAGGATAATAAAACCCAGTTTCCAATTCCTTTATAAAAATTAAAATCAACAAGTAAAAAACATGAAATCAAAACTTTTGATTCAAATACACCTTAAAACTTTTATAAACCCTTAGTAATTTATTATTTACGCACACATCTGTTTCAAACAGTTAACAACTACTACCAGTTTTTTACATCCCTCTTTACGTTTTATTTTCAAATACTCTTCCGACACATTTTCCCGCTATTGTCGCTGTATTGTTTCCATGGAAATCTATTGAGACAAACGCATTGTTGTTGTATGTTCTCGTTTCCAAAGTGTCATTATTTTACTAAGAAAGCTTCATCTTGTTAAATAGAAACTAGTGATGTTACCAACATTTGTATTTTAGCTCGTTTCACTGAATATTCGCCTATTTTTAGATATTCGCATTCGTAAACATATGTGTTCACCAAATTCAAGCAAATATTTTGTTAAAACATGTCAAAAGAAAAAATAACAAGAGTGTAGAAAATACGTACGCAAGCCTAAATTTGTTCAAATATTTCCAATCATTGCTAGAAACACAACTGGGACGAACGACGAATTATTCGCAACGAATATTCATCATTAGAAATGGAACATATTCGTATGTATGAAACATAGCTGTTAAGTAATGATTACTAATCATAATAATTAGTAATTAGATTATTTTTTTTTGAAAGGTGAAGTAATGATTATATAACGATTATTTTCAGATTCGCACGATTACTAATTGACTACGATTACAGATAATCAAAAACTAATCAAGATTAATAAAAATTACGAAAAAATAATCAAAAATAATAAAAAGTAATCGAAAAATAATTTGACTACTTTCGAAGATTACTTTTGATTATTTTTGATTATTTTTTTTTTTTTTTATTTTGCGAAATTAGTGCAATACTGTTAAATGTAAGTTGTTTTTTTTTTCATGTTTTGTTATTACAGTAATTTTTACTTAGCTGCACAATCTCCTTTGTACGATTTTTTTTTTGCAGGTAAATCAAAAATGCAGCTATCTTAAATGTATTTAGCTGCCCTAATGCAGGTATGCAATTGTGGTTACCTGCATAAAAGTGCAGCTAAAGAAAAGTGTTTGAAAGATGGCGTTCAAACAACCTCTAGTCATTTGTTATGCATTTTTATAATAAACGAGGTAGCCAAATTAGTACAACGTTAGCAATAGCGCTGTAAGCTGTCAAAAGTTAAAAACGGCAGTTTCAAAGTAGTGTCAACAGAAAACGTAGTTGTAGTAGTCGTTGCAGTTGAAGCGCAAAATTTTGAACTTTGTTGCGCTACAGAGCAATCGTCAACTTTAAATACTACAACTACTTTATTCTGTTCCAGGCCAAGATTTCCTTTCATAGAATCGTGGTGAAGTTGCTGTAACCACAAACCATATGCATAAATGAAGGTAAATGCAAGCAAAATAAATGAATTATAATGATGCCAACTTGACTTGTTTGCGATTTTTGTTTTTATAAACAGCTTAAATTAGATATTTATGTGAAAAAGTGGATACTACATTTTGTATGTGTTCGATGTTTTATATGAAAATATTTTAAGCTAAGCAGATCCCAGGAATTGCAACAGTTATTATCTCTTATTTTAAAAATGGAACAGAGGTTAAGAGAAAGGTTCCAACCATATTTCTTGTTGAAGCCTGAGGCAAATATTGCAATTGCAGCAACAATGCTAACTTAAAGCATTAAAATCAAATGGGCATTTCCATGTCATCGTACGTGACATTTGTACGCCTTCAGAGAGATAGAAATTTTGCAAAAATAGTATTAACTGGAAAATTTTTTGTATCATTATGTTTCATTTAGAGGGAACTATATATGACATAAAACGGAAGTGATATTTGGGTGAATGTAAAAAATACGAAAATCTGCGAATTGTTGGAGGTTTTTCTCCTTTTTTTAATTTCATACATTGAACCACATATTTTTTCTTTATAATCCGTAATTGGAAAAAAAATAATTTTTTTGGATGGTTTTATAATGAACAAATTGTAATATCGTTCGTGACATACCGTAGTATTTACATGGCATGAAATATATTTTTTGTAAATATATGTATATAAAAACTTAAAGCAAACAAGTAGGAACGTATAGTCGGTCAATGCCGTCCATATGATACCCTACACTATAATATGAGATTTGTTTGCCCCTAGCCGATTTAAGGAAGGGGGTTTATATGGGAGGTATGGTTAATTTTGGACCTACCAGCACAACATTTTTTCATGACATAGTACTATCGTAAAAGTCATGGCCGGAAACTTTTATGTAAATACCAATATTTTTAAGGAAGTTATGGCACTTAAAGCTATTTTCGGGAGTAGCACTTGTATGGGAGCTATGGTCAAATATGGACCGACTCCAAAAAAAGTTTTTAAGATGATTTTGATGGTAATAAAATAAGGTTTGAACAAATGTAAACTAAATACCGACATAATAAGATGATGCATTTAGTTGCATTTTAGTACTTAAAATATCGTACGTGAAGAGCTTTAAAAGCTTATACAATTTTTATTATACCAATTTAAAAAAAATTCCGATCAATATTTTTTTGCAGCAAATATCATTAGAATAGCATCCAAAACAAACACAAAAATATACCGCTAATCGAACTATAAATTTGTTCTTTCGTCATGGATCTGGTTCATTGTTGTTGTCACATTAATTTTAAAGCTTAATTCACGGGTTGCCAGTATCTGTATTTAATCGGCAGAATATTAAAAATTGTCAATTGCAGTTACTAAAAATGAATCAATGAGAAAGTGAGTTAAAACTATTATTTTTTGCTTTTCAAAAATTGTAATAAGCTATAAGTACCCCGGCATAGTAAAGTTTGGGTGTTTTTTTTTCCTTTCTAACATATTTGAAAAAAAGTTTCAAGCGTTTTAATTTTTTAAGTCCTGGTTGACATTCTCATGGAAATGCCCAAATGAAATTGAATGTATTCTTAATGTTTTCTCTATTATTTTTCCACGTATTTTTCCCTTTTTTGTTGATTTAGGAAGTACTAAAATTGTTATTGGTTGTTTTGTTATTGAAGTGAATATACCTATATTTTGTACACAAACACTATCTTATTTTGTTTTATTTGTTCAGAATTTTTTTACGTTTTAAATGCAAATTTTTCAAAATAAAATGTATGTGTAAAATGATGCGCATTCTGAATTTTTAAAAAATAATCGAAAATAATCAAAAATAATCCTTGAAAGTAGTCAACTATGTTTTTGATTACTTTTGATTATTTTTGATTATTTTCTCGTAATCCTTACTAATCTCAATTTTGTTTGGATTATTTTTAATCATAATTAATTAATAATCAGGAATTGTAGAAAAGAGAATTATGTAATCAATACCATTCTTTTTAAAATTTAATCTAATTGATTACTAATCGTAATCCAAATTTAACAGCTCTGGTATGAAAATACTCACAATCATTGCGTAGACCAATATTCGTCGTACGAAACGAGGTCTGCGATAGCTGTATTTCTATTTCTTACGCAGACGAACGACGACTAAATTAGGACACTTCCCACTTTTTGATTAAATTTTTAACTTTTTTAATTATAGTTGCATACATATACATATATAATATTAAGGGTTTTCATGAAATCGCCTAAAATTGCCATTAGAAATGGGCAAACTTGCGAGAATCTTTTCATGAACACCCTTTTTAATTTTTGTGTAATTTAAAAAAAAAAATATGTCAGTTTGTAAGAAACGTCAATAAAAAAATATAAAATAAAAGTTTAAATTTGTTATTCAAAAGTGACATTTGTTTTTGAAATGCAAAAAGAAAGGCAAATGACTAGCTCAAATTATTGCAAGAATTTATTGCTTGTGGTTCATTAACACTCGGATTTTTCATTGAAAACAACGGTAAGCATAAAAAAAAAATCTGCTTGTATAAATGCACAATTGATGCTGGTGTAAATAAATTCTCATATAATTTTTGACAGTTCATTTGCGAGGGCGTAAAATGCACAGAAGGCGAGATTTTTAAGCGATATCATGAAAACCCCTAGACCCCTTTCACACTCGGCAAGTTACAGGCCGACAAAAACAAAGTCTGTACAAAATTTGTTTTTCCTTACCCCGACCTTACCGCTGACGTCTACAAATCTAGTATTGCGCAAGAGACTTGCGCAAGTAACTTGCCGAGTGTGAAAGGGGTCTTATTGTTTTAAACCAATTTTTGTCAATATGTATTTCTTTTTTTAAATTAATATGTAGTTCTTTACGTTTACGTTTATGTTTTTTTTTTTTTTTTTTCTTTGATGAAATAGGTACGGTCACCTTATGATTTCGAGCCCTTATAGCAAAAATGATGTAACCAACAAAAATAAAATTTTGCAGGAGAGTGTTTTTATACCCTCCACCACAATTAGTTGTGAATTATACCCTCCACCACAATTAGTTGTGAAGAGGGTATATTCAGTTTGTCATTCCGTGTGAAACTTTTTTATTATTCATCTCAGACCCTATAAAGTATATATATTCTGGGTCCTTGAGTAATTTTAAGTCGATTTAGCCATGTCCGTCTGTCTGTCCGTCTGTCCGTCTGTCCGTCTGTTGAAAACACGCTCACTTTCGAAAAACTCAAAAGAAATCAACAAACTTGGTGTCAAATTGCTTGTAGTTATCCTAAGCAGTTTGGGATTGAAATTCAGCAAAATCGGTTCAATAGGATCTGAGCTATGAATCAAAATGTGGAACCACCACCTAAAAAAAATTGATAATTTTGTTACAAAAACTAACATAAATGGTGGAAAAATGCACAGAATGATATAAGATTTCGCAACAATTCGTTTTATTCAACTGGAAATCACGCTGTAAAATTTCGTGAAGATCCGTCAATAATTTACCCTAGGCCCCATATAAGCCCTACTCCCGGAAAACAGTATATTAAGCCTAAAACCCTAACTAACAATGCTATAATTACAAATTTTGGCAAGTCACAGTTGCATAGGACTAGAAATTAAACTGTTAAGTTTCGTGAAGATCGGTCCATAATTTACCATAGGCCCCATATAAAACCCACTTCCGGAAAACAACTTAGTACGCCCAAAAACGTAAAAAATAATGGTATCATAACAAAATTTAGTACATCAAAGTTTTATAGAACTAAAAATAAATCTTTGAAATTTCGTGAAGATCGGTTCATAATATACCATAGGCCCCATATAAACTTTACTCCCGGAAAACAACTTAGTACGCCTAAAAACGTAAAAAATAATGCTATCATAACAAAATTTGTTACATCAAAGTTTTATTGGACAAGAAATAAAATTGTGTTATTTCGTGAAGATCGGTCCATAACTTACCCTGGGCCCCATATAAACCTTACTCCCGGAAAACAGTTTAGTACGCCTAAATCCGTAAAAAATAATGCTATCATAACAAAATTTGTTACATCAAAGTTTTATAGTACAAGAAATAAAACTGTGTAATTTCGTGAAGATCGGTCCATAATTTACCCAGGGCCCCATATAAACCCTACTCCCGGAAAACAGTTTAGTACGCCTAAATCCGTAAAAAATAATGCTATCATAACAAAATTTGGTACATCAAAGTTTTATAGAACTGGGAAAAAGACTGTGAAATTTCGTGAAGATCGGTCCATAATTTACCCTAGGCCCCATATAAACCCTACTACCGGAAAACAGTTTAGTCGCCTAAATCCATAATTAATAACAAATCGTCACAGTTTAAGATAATAATAACATCATACAGATATTTCTCCTTAAAAATTCGAACTGTCGGTGGAGGGTATCAAAGATTCGGCACAGCCGAATATAGCACTCTAACTTGTTTTATTTTATTTCATATAAATTTTGTATGAAATTTGTTCTTGCTATAAAATCGTAACGGTGCCTTATGTGACCACGACATTTTAGGAGATGATGCGAGTGTCAGAAATCAAGCAATCATTACTCATGTATTCATTTATTAACCAACCAACCAACAAGAAAAAAAAATTTAAATGAAACTAAACGCACATATGAAGGTACAAACAATTTCCATAGAAACAGAAGACTTTTTTTAATCATCTTAAAAAGTACAGTAGTTCTGTATGTACAATGTAATCTTGTTATCGTTGTTTTTATTGTTGTTAATTTTAACAAAGCGTCTCATCGAGTGGATTATTGTTGTTAATGTTAACAAAGCGTCTCATCGAGTGGACAATGACTACTTGAATGCAAAAGTATAAGAATGTGTTCCTTTTGAATTTACACAGTTGTGTTATATTGCGTGTGCAACAAAAATACAAATAAAGCACTTTCAATAAAAAACGAATTCATGCAAAAATCAAATGTGCACGAAACGATGTAAAAATTACCAACGTTGAACTTTGTTTTGCAAGCAAAGAGTGAATGTAAATAAATCAAGAAAAATAGTGATTTTGCAGTTCTCTGATCGGAATATCATAATAGTGCTAAAAACATTCAGTAGTGTGCCATTTTTTTCGAATTTATTGGTATCGACGCAAACTGGTGAATTTTTTTAATCAAATTTTAAATAAAATATTCGCAAAATTTCCAATTGGATATTCCTGTTCGTATTCGGCGACTATTGGCGTAGATATTTCTATTCGTATTCGCGAATATTAGAAATTGATATTCTCAACATCACTAATAGAATTTATCAATTGTTGCTTGTTCTTTCACCCTTATCCCTCTCTCGTTTTTTTTTTTTTTGTTCAATAAGTTTTTTTGTTGTTGTTGCTGTCGTTGTTCATATTTAGTTATTATCGGCAAATAAGTAGCAATATACTTTGACGCATTTAGAATGAGGAATAAAATAGATCATGTTTCCTATTGTTGTTCAATAACAAAAGACACAGAAATACAAATAAAGAATAAGGAATCCTTTTATTTACTATAAAGAATACTTGAAATATTTTCGAGAAACGTAGAAGTGTTTACACATTTCTATTCATACATTCGAATAAAGAAATGATTTGCTATATTGATAATTAAAAAAAAAAGTTATGTCATTGTCAGGGGTTAAAAATTTGTTTTCAAAGAGCTAAAAAATATTTATTATTAATTTTAAAGCTACTTATTCATAAAAAATGTTTAAGATATCTCATAGAAACACAATTGAATCGTACGTGGTCAGAACGTAGGACGTATCGCCGTAAATTTCGTATTAAGAAGAATTAAATCTAAGTCGACGAACAACTTCGATTTTCCTTTGGTGCCAGTTATTGTGTAACTTTGTATTAAATATTGTACGTTTTGTTTGACAACATATCTACGTCAGACGCTTCTAAGTATATATTGTGCAATTGTGTTCCTTATCTTGTTATTTTGCTTCAAAGTGTTTTGTTTTTTTAATGTTAATTTTAATAAAACTTTTCCCTTCTTGAGTTAATTTTTTTCAGAAACACATCTCAATAACAAAACAAAAACAATTTAATTGGCACAATTATTGCTTCACAACAATAACAACAAATACTCAGAAACTTTTTAGAAGAAATTATATTTTGGTTAATACGAATTAAGAGAAAACAAGTTAGAGTGTTATATTCGGCTGTGCGGAATGTAAAGAAGGGGTCTTCAAAAAGTGGGCCTTATATGATTCTTATTCTTATTTGCTTATGGCAAATTGTGATTTGCTTTTATATACGAACTTGTGCAAGATTTTCTTATAATTTTTGCATTCCGCTCCCATTGTTGTTAGTTTTTGTTACAAAATAAATTTTTAATGGTGGTTGTTCCACCTTTGGGTTCATAACTCTTATCCTTCTGAACCGATTTTGCTGGGTGTCAAACTGAAATTGCGAGAAACAATTGGACACTAATATTGATTTTTTTTTTTTTTTTTTGAGTTGTTCGGAAGTGAGCCATAACCTAATCGACTTAGAACTACTTAGTGACCTTTAATATATAAACTTTATATGGAGTTTAATATTAAAAAAGTTTGAGTTTGACATACTCATTCGCCACTTGTGGCGATTGGCATAAAAATAACAAAATAATTCACGATATTAATTGTGAGCCACACCCTTACGTCAAGTTTTTTGCCCAACTTATTTTGACATTTCTTTGCTTCAGTGCTTGACAAATTCAGCCATGGTGAGGTACACAATTGAGCAGCGCATTAAGATTGTTGAAGTCTTTTACGAAAATAGGCGCTTAAATAAAGATTTGATTTTTTTTTTTTTTTTGTCATCATAATCGACCAAATGTGTCCATAATCGGGAGAATTGTACATAAATTTCAGCAAACAGGTTCTGTAGGAAATGTGAAAACACATCTAAAATGATGTCGGCCAAGCAGTTACTGTGAATGGTGTTCGCTGTCTTGTGATGATAAAAAGTCCGTTATGTTGGGGCCAGACATTCAGGATATGGACGATATGTGGTTCTAACAGGATGGTTCCACTTGCCAGACAGCCAACAAAACATGTGCGAGCAGAATACTGGGATCTAATCTAATTTTTTGGCATACGAAAGACACTGACGTATCGAATGAAAACTCGATAAATGTTATGTCGCGTTACTCGATATCGAATGCTATTATTTCAAATGCAATACATTTCATTCGATATCGAGTTTCATGATACCAAAATAAATAATTTCGATCAATTTTGCTCGATATTGTATGCGGTGATTAGACCCCAGAGCAACTAGACAAAAACTAAATAATTTTTACATATACATACATATTAACAATACTTAAAACTTCATTATAAATAAAATTTAAAAAGCGAAAACTAGTAAATATTTTTTTTAAATCGTTTTTAGAACACAAAAAAAATAAAAATATTAAAAAAAAAATTTCTTTTTAAAAAACCATGATTCGAACCAGGGAACTCTCAGTTTCTAACTTAACACACCCCCTAGACAACTGAACCATGAAGGAACGTTAATCGAATATCATTAAAATGAAATATGGCACGTTTACTGTTCACAAAATTCAACACAGTTGAGTTGTAATTACTTTTGATGTTTTTGTTCACCGCAATGAAAAGTTGGGAAATATATTCACCAAAATAGTTTGTTTGTTTTCTTTTATCCTTTTTGGCGAGTTTTTAAGTAGTAAAGAATACAAAAATTCCTAGTTTCTATTTGTTAAAATTATTTCGTTAAATAGATGATATAATAAAGAAGGGTGATAACTAAAATCATATTTGGCATTATGCTAGCATATGTAAATAATTTAAGGGGGGTAGAGGGACATCACATGGCTAAATCAAGTTCTCTCCTCATAAGGACCCAGAATATATGTACTTTATAGGATCTTACATCAATATTGTAGAAATTACAAACGGAATAACAAACTTATATATACCCTTTTCCACCTGAGTTGAAGGGTATAATTAATATAACACAACCGGTAACAGTTTTTTATCCATATTTACTTTGTTTTTTATTAAAATACATGTTGGGTTTATTTACATATGCAAAACAATGTCGCATACTTTGCAGGAATAAAATCGGCAAATTGTACAAACTCGCATGATAGGTAACATCGATACATGTCAAAATTTTCATGCGAAATAATAAATGTTGCTCAACATTTTTCACAATTTTAAACAGAGTACGAGGCTTAAGCCAAGAACAATTCAAGAGCTAAAGGATGAGTAAATTCGGCACATTAACGGCATTGAACTTAAATTATGTGCCAGAGTCTTTAAAAATATGGACTATCGGATAGAGGTATAGAGTAGGTCGATATTTTGCTTCAGACATAATTGTCATAGATACTTTTATCATAATAAAAAATATTAAGATAATTCTCTGAAAACATTTTGTTTTATTTATAATTAATATTAGGCGTTTTTTTGAAACAGCCATTAAAAGTTACCAGAAAAGGCAGACAGAAAATATGATTACACGGTGCTACAGTGAAAATATACTTGGAAAATGACCTAGTGTAAGTTGAAGGCCTTGTTGAGTAGATCTCAAATCAGTTTTAGAATGTTCGAAAACAGCCTCAAATTTCGGAGTTATTCCAAAAAACCCATTTTCGGGTAGGTTCGAGTACTTATGAACACGTAACTCAGTTGATTTGTATCCGATTTTTATTTTTTATTGGTTTCAGAAAGAAGAGACGTGTGCCTTTCTAAATGTATATACTTTTTGGTATGTGTATACAATTTTTGTAGTGATATTCTTAATTATATCTGATTTTAATTTGATTTTTTCTCGATTTTTCAAATTTGGTGCCATTTTTTTAAATTAGTTTGTTTAGAAACATACCAATATGTATACACACTATTAAAGCTAATTTAGTTTTGAGTTAAACCAGCTTTCATTTAATAAAATCGGACAGAAAATAAAAAAGTTATTTTCAAAAGTGAAAAATTTAGCTTTTTCAAATATTGTTCAATAGACCGGGTCAACCTCCATACAAAACAAAAATTATGCCAGTCTACTCAGTAAGGGCTATAACCTACACTAGGTAAATTTTCAAGTATAAAAAAAAATGCTCATTTGTAGCACCGTGTTATTATAACATTAGCAAGACAGATATCTTAATTATGTAGCGAAAGTTTACAAAAAACGAGCAAGAGATCAACGCACACAACAAAAATTTTAAAATTAACAGTTTTTCTTTTGAACATTTATAACAAAATCAACAAAAGTTTTTGTCAAACAGACTGAATGTTAGACATTGATTAAAGTTACAAAAAATATGGCTTAATAAAACGGACAGACAGACAAACATACAATACAAAATATACATTTATAAATATAAAAGAAAACGAATATATAAAAATATAAAAAATATTAGTTTTATAGAGAATTGTAGCAAAAACCAAAATGAGGTCGGATCGGTAACAAGACAGCTTTCCAGCAAATTTATGCCAATGAAATTTTTTTTTTTTTTGATAAAGTATTTTATTAGTATTGGTATTTTTGTTTGTGTTGGTGTTTATGGACGTGCTGTGTGTGTATTCATGAAACACTTTAATAGTGTGAAAATGTTTGAATAAGGCCAAACATAAAATTTAACATCATTCTTATTCATTTTCCGCTACCACTAACGCTCAGATCCCGATACTTATTTATATACATATTTAAATTTAACTATTTTTGCAATAAAGCTTTCTTTTTATAGATGATATAGAAAGATGTTTTTCTGTTTTCTCGTAACTTTATGCTTATTTACAAATATTTACCAATTCAAGCACACACTCTGCCACCAAAATAACAACACCATTATTGGAAATTTCCGAAATAAAAATACAAAATTGTTATCATAGCCTGTATAAAGCAAAATACCCGGCAGTGCACGAGCAATTTCCTAGCAAAAGAAACAACTTGTTAAAATTTTATATTAATAGGAAATTTGTAAAAATTTTCTTCAATAAGCAAAAAATGCGAAACTTCGTATTAATAGGGAATTTGTGCAAAATGTTTAATAAATAGCGAATTTGTACAAAATTTGTGTTAAATTAAATAATTAACTATTAATAGCAAATTTTAATAAAAAAAAAAAAATTTGCAAAAAAAAAGCGAATTTGTGCAAAATTTTTCTATAGTTTGCAAATTTTGTGCATATCCTTTAAATAGCCAACATGTTTATCCAAAATTTCCTATAAATAGCAAATTTTATAAATTTTGTTTAAATAAAAAAATATTTTATAAATATCAAATTTGTGCAAAAATTCTTATAACGAGCAAAATTTTTTATTAGCAGCCAAATGTGCAAAATTTAATATAATAAAACTTTATCGAAAACTATCCATCGATACGCAGAAAAAAATTATTTTTCCAATTCAAACAAAAAATTTGTAGAATCAAACAATATTTTGTGTGAAATCGGTCCTATAAACAAATTCGCATATTCAAAAAATTTATTTGCATCTCGTTTATTGAAAAAAACACTGATTTTTTCAAACAAATAATTTAACTGAAGAGCAATTCCATATGACAGCGATCAAAATTGGCAAATTTTTGGACGACCCCTCTCCGATTTTAAAATAAATAGTCTCAATCGATTGCCCATCAAAAAATAATGTACCTACATATATTTTTTTTTTTTATAGTGACTGGTTTAGTGGTGGTGTACACCACTGTCATGTGACAAAATTGAAGAATTCTTCATAAGGGACCTCATTGAAAGTTGTTAAAAAAAACTACTAAAGCGATCGCAACGAGTGATAGCTCGTTGGAAAGGTACTGAATCAGGCTTTAATTGAAAAATAAAATTTTCCTAATTTTTCTTAGAAATTTACCGTTAAATTTTCCCATGAAAATTAAATTTTCCGATTTTCCACAGAAGCTCCTAAATTTTCCGGCTAATTTATTTTTTTTTGGATTCCTAATAATTTTTGCTTTAAGAATCAGCAATAAAAAAATGGGCCCCGACTCCTTGTTTGGACTTTTACGGTTAAAAATACATTTATGAAGAAAAAATCTTTCTTATTTTGCTGCTTATACTTAATTACAATATTTATTAAAAATTTCAATTGTCTTGGCATCATTATAAAATTAAAGTAACTTTAAATTTAGCACGTCGGCAGACGAAGAGTACCGCTTTACATTAATTGACATATCAGAAATATTTGGTATGAAGCAATAAAACTTTTGCGTTCCAGTTATAGTTTTGACATTATTATATCTGTTTTGAATTCGTCGCTCCATGGCATCGTGTTCTTTTTGAGTGCATAAAACTGTGTTAATGGCAATTTCCTTGCTTTGAATCCACGAAAACAAATGTTGTACATTTAAGATCTGGTCAGTATATGGCCTTTGCAAACTTGCCTTAGTCGCCAAACGTTTTAGGGTTCCCCCTAACGCATCGCATGGGCCCTTACCGTGGGACGTCGCGAAAAAGTGCCACTCGACCTTGCAGTTTTGTTCTTCTTCAATTATGCAAAGATTGTAAAAATTTTTTTTATTCTTGTACTGAGAAGCCGCGCTGTCTGAGAAAAACGTTACTTTGTCGATTGCATCGAATTTTGATCTTAAGAATTCAAACAGTTTCATTTGAAATAAATAAACGGATACATAATTATGAGCTAAACTCTCCGCGACAACAACAAGGCTTACGGTCTGTAGTTCGTTATCTTCGTTTTTGAAATAAATGCAAAAAGGATGCACCGTGCACTGGTCGTTTGCCCAGTGATAAGCCTGAATTTCATCCTGAACGAGAAAAGTGTAATTCTCGGCAAAGTCGCTTATCACAATGAATTCATTTTGGGCTAATTTCTCCTTACTTTCCTTTAGAAATTTCGATTGCATCTCGGATATGAAATGGTGCGCCTCCAGTTCATTCAACTTGAATCCGAATTCCTCGATGAATTCCGGTCTCAAGGGAACATCTGCCGCTGCTAATTATCCACTGTTTGAAATGCACCTCCTGAATTAACAGCTGTTCAAACTTTTCCGCCAAAAATTGCTCTAGCTCATCAATCTTCGGACAATTGTCGCATTTGGACAGATGACAATTTTCCGTGGGGTATGCGCACAACGACTTCGACAGGAGGTCCCTATATGTTTCAATTTCACCGTGAAATACTTTCAATTTCTTGCATGGAAAGAAAATTAATTTGATGTTTTGATGAAACATGCAAACGCAGACTGAATGCGTTCCGTGCCTGTCTAATGCCAGCACGCATTCTTTTGGTCGTAGGATGGCAAACTTAGAAAATCCCACTTTTTCTGCTGGGTATTTCTCATTGAACTGATGGTATGCTTCGGATAGATTACATAATAATAATCTGCGCTGCTTGTGTACTTTTTCTCCATCTTCACGTGTGATAACATAGTCACGTGTACCTGGGCAGGCGCGGCTGTTGTCATCATTGCAGTAAAAATCTTGAATCAATTTCACCGTTGCTTCGCTGAGGGTCCTTGAGCCAAATTTCTTGGTGGGAGTCGCCAATATGCCCTTCTGTCGAACTAATTCTTTGCTTCTTCTCGCGATGTAAAAAGATGTTTAAAACTGTTCAGAAATCTTGCGTATAGACCATGATTGAGGCATCACAGATAAAATGAGATATTTCTCCGGAAAAGTGGTCGCTAAATTGAATTTTCTTTTCAACTGCTCAACCATTTGTTTGCCGTCATCAACGTCATCTGCTTGACTGCATTCGTTATCAGAGCCTTCATCAAATATTGTCGCGATTGCACTCATAACCTTGCCTTTTTTCTCTTTCCTGTATGTTTCACTTCGCAACTTTCTTTTTCTAATAGGCGTTTCACCTAAAGTGGTAATAGCCTCATTCAAAGGACTCAAAGACATATTGACCATCGGAATGTCTGCCTCACTATCAGATGAAACATTTTGTTCACTTGTCATTTCACTCTTGGTTTGTGGCTGCATTTGTTTCAATGCATTTGCTTGTTGAGACAAATCGATTTTACACTTGGGGCAAATGAATTCTGCTTCTTCACCGTATTGTATATTTAATTCATTCATGTATCGCTTCGAAACACCAGTTAATTTTAATACTTTTATCTTTTTCGAACGATGTCCACTCTTGTTAAACGGATTGCAGCAAAATTTATTAATTTTACTTTAAATTGTCTTTACAGCTTCACTCTTTACTTTAGAAAAAAAAACACTTTAACACTTTCACGTTTAGTATTCAACTGAAATTTGTCTCAGAGTGTGTGAAGTATTTATATTTATTTTTTGGTAAAAAATAGGTAAAAAAAAATAAGCGATATTTGCTTTTCTTTAATAGGAAAATTTGCGTGAACTACTGGTCATAAAATGTTTTTAAAAGAGGGACTTAATTGGTTACTGCCAATAAGCCGACCACAGGTCATAAAATGTTTTGCAAATTTTTTAAATTACCAGGTAATAAATATTTCGCCATATTTATGGAAAATCCGTGTTTTATGACTTGTTTCTGCACGTGTCATTTTAGGCGAAATATTTAGTACCTGGTAATTTAAAAAATTTACAAACATTTTATGACCTGTAGCCTCAGTCGGGTTTGGTGTGCCATTACATGCCACTGCTGCTATTATCCATGGATTTATGGCCGATCTTGTGAAGGCAGGCAGACCATATTCACTACTCACTCAACTTGGGGCTCTTAAAAAAAATTGATTTTTTCTTCATAAATGTATTTTTAACCGTAAAATAATTTTTAAAATGTATTTTTAACAAGGTGATCTCTTAAATGCTCTTCTCCTGTCCAAACAAGGAGTCGGGGCCCATTTTTTTATTGCTGATTCTTAAAGCAAAAATTATGAGGAATCCACAAAAAAAAAATTAGCCGGAAAATTTAGGAGCTTCTGTGGAAAATCGGAAAATTTAAAGGTAAATTTCTAAGAAAAATTAGGAAAATTTTATTTTTCAATTAAAGCCTGATTCAATACCTTTCCAACGAGCTATCACTCGTTGCGATCGCTTTAGTAGTTTTTTTTAAACAACTTTCAATGAGGTCCCTTATGAAGAATTCTTCAATTTTGTCACATGACAGTGGTGTACACCACCACTAAACCAGTCACTATAAAAAAAAAAAAAAATATGTAGGTACATTTTTTTTTGCTGGGCAATCGATTGAGGCTATTTATTTTAAAATCGGAGAGGGGTCGTCCAAAAGGTGATCGCTTTTATATGGAATTGCTCTGAATCAAACAAAAAGTTTTCTGAAATTCATATAAATTTCAAACAAATAGTTTTTCTGAATCAAACAAAAAAGTTTTTGCACAAGCAATGGCGCGCACACAAGCAAACACTGTTGGAGAAGATGAAGCAGAGCGGTCGGCTGGCTTTGATACACATTTTTTTGTTGGAATTGTTTTTAAACGAAGTCTTATTTATACACACAATGTTTTTCTTCATCACTCACTGTTGCTGCATCCTTTCCTTTGCTAAGGAAGAAGAAATGTAACCAAAAACAGCGGCAGACCGACTCGATATGTTTTTCGTCATCGTTCTACTTTTGCATTTGATGTATTTAAGTAAACAGTTTGTAAAAATTGAATACGGGATTTTGTTTTTTTTACCAACTTTGAAACCAACCAAAAATTTATTTTGTTTCTTATAATGTTGTTGTTGTTTCTGTTGTTTAAAAACAGTGAAAGGTTTTTTACCTGTTATTGTTTTTTCATTTTTCTTATTGCTGTACTTTTTTAAAGCGTCCAAAAATAGACTGCATGTGTTTTTTGTTGTAGTTCTTATATTTCACATAAAAACGACAACATTAAAGAGCGTTAAATATTTCACACAAAATTATGAAAGCTTAAAACCAATAACGCGTTTATTATATTTTTGAATAGTTGTTCACATTTTTACTATTAATACGATTTCCGTATGACGTGCTTAATTCCCAGTTTGTTGGTTAAATAAAAATCAAACAAAAATATTAATTGAATCAGTAAAAAAAATTGTAGAAATCAAAAAAATGTTCAAACAAGCGTTTGTTTGAAAATAATTCGGCAATAATTTTTTCTGTGTAGCAAAATTGTAAAGCAATTCCTATAATCAGCTAATTTGTCCAGAATTTTGTATAAGTTTCTTATAAATATCAAACTTTTGCAACCTTTCCTACAAACAGGAAATTCGTAAAAACAATTTTACAAATAGCAAATTTGTACAAAACTTCCGAACAGAAAGCAAATTTGTGCAAACTTGCCTGTATCGAGAACAGCAACTCGAATTTTGTATAAGTAGCCGAATTTGCAAAATTTTATACAAATATAAATTTTTGCAAAACTATTCATTAATTAGTATTGTGGCTAATGTATTGAACTGTTAATGGTTTTTAATACAAAATTTTATATTTTAGTCAGGCTAAAGTTCATTGAATTTATTTGGCTGTAGGAAATATCGCCCAAAGAAAAATTGCCCAAAAAAATAAATGAAAAATCGCCCAAAAAAATTCCATGTAAAAGTGGGTCTGAATGCATATGAAAAGTGACCCAAAATGTTTGGGCTATTTTTCGTTATTATTGGATGATTTTTCGTTTTTTAAATTTTATATGAAAAATAGCCCAATTTTTCCAGGCCATTTTTCATTTTTAAAATTTCGTCAAAATCTTACGTACTATTTGTCTAAATCATTTATTATTACTATACGTCGAATTCCTTAATGTTATTTATAAAAATAACGGGACATATTGCAATAAGGCGACATGTCATAACGTCCAGTGTCATAGTGTCCGTGGACAAACTTGAAAGCATAGCTTACAAACTCGAAAGTATAGCCGGCCTTTGGCCGGGCGTAAGGATTTTCTCCTCTTTGATACAACAAGTACCGGCTTCGCTAACTAAAGCTTCTCTGCACAGCCGGCCTTCGGCGGGGGCAAGGATTTTCTCCTCTATGGTATAACAAAAACCGCCTTCGCTAACTAAAGCTATTCTGCATAGCCGGCCTTTGGCGCAAGGATTTTTTGCTCTATGGTATAACAAATACTGGCTTTACTAACTAAAGCTTATCTGCGAAGTCGGCCTTCGTTCGGAAACCAGGCAGATTTTAGAAGCTTTACTGAGCGAAACCGGTACTTGTTATACCATAAAGCAAAAAATCCTTGCGCCCACCCAAAGGCTGTCTGCGCTGAGAAGCTTTAGTAAGCGAAGCCGGTCTTTGTTACACCATAGAGTAGAAAATACCTGCGCCTGGTCGAAGGTCGGCTATGCCGAGACGCTTTAGTAAGCGCCGCCGGTATTTGTTACACCATAGTGGAGAAAATCCTTGCGCCCAAAAGTGTTTTCGTTATATGTTTAATATATGCACGCAGAGAAAAAACAACAGAACCATTTTTAAATGTTCAATTTAACCATATCATTGTCACCGACAACCATATTATGGTAAAATAAGTTTCTTTAAAAATAGTTTTGTTGGTTGTGACCATAATAAAACAGGTTTTTCTCTGCGTGTATGTAGATCTTTTTTTGTATTAAACATCTTTAGTAATTATGGACCTTATGACATTTTTAAAAATGACATAATGTCCATTTGCAAAATATTTTAATGCCCACGGACGTTATTACGTTTTCAAAAGTGTCACAGTGTCCATGGACATTACGACACTGGACTTTGTGACATGCCACCTTGCAAAAAGCTATATTCTGTTTTGAGTAATTGATTATAACTATGCAGTGATTATTTAAGGTGGCATGTCATAACGTCCAGTGTCATAGTGGTCATGGACGTTATGCCACTCCAAAAAGTGTCATAGTGTCCATGGACATTATGACACTTTCAAAAGTGTCATAACGTCCATGGACACTATGACACATGGTAAATGGACATTGACACTTTCAAAAGTGTCATTAGGTCCATAATTACTAAAGAAGTTAAATACAAAAAACTGATCTGCATACACGCAGAGAAAACATGTTTCATTATGGTCCCAACCAACAAAGCTATTTTTAAAGAAACTAATTTAACCATAATATGGTTGTCGGTGACAATGATTTGGTTAAATGAAACATAATATGGTAAAAAAAAATTTAAAAATGAATTTGCTGCTTTTTCTCTGGGTGAATATATTTTAATATATAACGAAAACACTTTTGGGCGCAAGGATTTTCTCCTCTATGGTATAACAAATACCGGCTTAGATAACTAAAGCTTCTCTGCACAGCCGGCCTTTGGCCGGGCGCAAAGATTTTCTTCTCTATGGTATAACAAACACCGGCTTCGCTTACTAAAGCTTCTCTGCATAGTCGGCTTTCGTTCGGAACAAGGCAGTTTTTAGAAGCTTTACTTAGCAAAGCCGGTGTTTGTTATACCATAGAGGAGGAAATCCTTGCGCCCGGCCGAAGGCCGGCTGTGCAGAGAAGCTTTAGTTAGCGAAGCCGGTATTTGTTATACCATAGAGAAGAAAATCCTTGCGCCCAGCCGAAGGCCGGCTATGATCCCAAATTTGTTAACATTTTTGCTTGTAAGAATTTTAGGCATTATACTTACTTATTTTGATATTTCAAAACAAATTTTACACATTATGACACTTTCAAAAGTGTCATAACGTCCATGGACGCTATGACACTGGACGTTATGACATGCCACCATTATTTAATATTTAACTATTGAATAGTGCACAAAGTTTGGTGGAGGGCTGAAATAGGTATTACTGTCCATACTGCCGCGCAGCTGTCGAAGAAACAATGCAATTTTTTACATAAAACTTACATTTGTATGTTACTAAATTTATATGAATAATAAACACTGTTTTGCAAATTGGGTAATTTTTCAATTTTTTTTTTTTTTTTGGGGAAAAAATTATTTTTTTCTTTTTGGGTAATTTTTCATTTTTATTTTGGGCCCTTTTTCGTTTATTTTTTTTTTGGCAAAATTTCATATATAACTTTTTGGGTAATTTTTCAAGTTCTTTTGGGCAATTCTTCATTTGGGCGATATTTCATTTATTTTTTTGGGCCATTTTTCTTTGGGCGATATTTCCTACAGCCAATTTATTTAATTATTTTTATGAAGAAAGGAATTTTGGCCGAGCTGGGAACAGAACCCAGGTTTTCACGGACAGGTTGCCCTTCTGTTTCGATTGTAACCACACAAACTTTTCAGAGGGTTTTGCCGTTTAAGACTCACAGCCATTGCCGACTGCTGGCAGTCAATATTCAAACATCAATCTTTGAACCAAATTGTATTTAACCTTTGGTAGATCGAAATTTGCTTTGAATAATTATCTATTTTAATTGATTTACATGTTCTTCCTTACTTCTGTTTATCCGAAATTTTTGTTAAGAATTATTCTTAAAGTCCAAACTACAATTTTCTGTTTTTATCCTTATTTTTCTTGTTGACCTTTCATTAATTAATAGAAAATTTGTACAAAACATCTTGTAAAAAGCCTTTTTATTATAAATAGAAAAATCTTTATATAGCAAATTTTTCCAAAGGTCCTAAAAAGTAGCAAGATTTTTCTGCAAATAGCAATTTATTGGAAACCTTTTCTTAAAAGCCAAATTTGTGCAATTTTTTCTTTAAACAGTATTTTTTTTTACAAAATATTCAACAAATAAAAACTGTACCCGTTCATAATTTTCTAATAGTCAGTCGTGAATATTGAAAAAATTTTTCGTAAATTTTTAGAATTTCACTTTAACTTAAGGGCAGTAGAACACACATACATATACTATATACATACACTTAAAGTTATGGTTACACATGCAAAAACCAAGTTAACAGAAATGATTACTTTATGTCGAATAATTGTGTTGTTTCCGTTGGCTGAGTCTTCTTCGTATGGAAAAATATCAAAAATGTAAAAAGAAATAACAAAAATGGAATTGTGTTTACAACGGTATATTTAAGTAAATTCACATACACGTACCCAACATACTTACGTACAAACATGAACTCGTACTCCTGAAAATACGTAAAAAAAGCAGCCAAAAAATAAAAATAAAGTATTGTGTACACAAAATATTGCTTTATGGTAGGTCATGTCGAAAATTGTTATATTTTTTCCTTTACCGCAACCAAACAGTTTCATGATGAGTTTCCAAATATAAAAAGAGTACAAAAACCGAAAGTGAAAATATTGAATAAGAAATAGCTATTTATATGCAACAATATTTTGTTTAACTTCCAAAAACTTATTTTTTATATTTTTTTGCAACAAACAAGAGGATTTTTTTTTATCTCTATATTTGAATAATGAAACATTTGCACTCTTTTTTTTTTTTTTGTTTGGTTGTAGAGAAAACAAAAAATCCTTTTTTAACGCAAACGACTTTATTAATAAAACGGTAAAAAGGATTGTAGAAATACAATTTATAGCACGGAAAAATTAAATAAAATATGAATTTAAAACAATTAACAGAGATGTTGAAAGTGCGCTAAAGTTTTAAAATACCTGCAGCTTAATTAATGGCTAAATAAAAATTGTGTGCGATTCTCGAATAAGTTTGGTTATGAAAGCAATTGAAGCAAAGTGAATAAGAACTTAAAAAAATAAACCACTAACAAAGAAGAATAAAGCAGCTTTAATTTTTTCGGGTACCAATATTTCTTAAAAAGTTTTTATAAACAAAAAATGTGCACAAAACACGTTCATATAGCAAGTTTTCTCAACATTGTATATTAAAAGAATAATTTAAAAGAAAAGGTTTTTTTGCGCAAAACTTTCTTAAAATTAAAATTGTTAAACAAAACTTCCAATAGCTAAAAAATTTGCACAAAACATGTTATAAATAATAAATTTGCTCAACATTTAATAGCAATGCAAATTTGCGAAAAAAAACTCCTTTTTTGCGCAAAGTTTGTGCAAAAATTTTTTAACTTATTTGCGCAAATCTATAAGCAGTGCAAAAAATTTGAACAAGAAAACTTTATATTTCTATTCTTTCTATTTATATTATATTGCAAAAAATTACTTAACAAGAAATTTGCACAAACCATGCTACAAATAACAAATTAATTAAATTAATTAACCCAAAAAAAGCTATTTTTTGTAAATGTAGTGCAAACATGTTTAAACAAAACATCTAATTTGAGTAAATATTTGCTGTAAATACCTAACAAACTTCCACAAAAGTTACCTTTAAGAGTCAGTATACAAAAAATTTTATAAAAATAGCAAATTTGTATGAAATTATCTTAAAAAAAATATTATGTATGCAAAATATTTTATTGATATCAAATTTGTCCAACATTTCTTATAAATACCAAATATGTGCAAACTTTTGTGCAAAATTTGCTTTAAATTTTTCTAAAAATAGCAAATTTGTACGAAATTATCTTAAAAAAAATATTATGTATGCAAAATATTTTATTGATATCAAATTTGTCCAACATTTCTTATAAATACCGAATATGTGCAAAATTTTGTGCAAAATTTGCTTTTAATAGAGCCAGTTTTCGCAAATATTTGTATAAGTAGAAAATTGGTACAAAATTCCCTATAAATAAAAATTTCTGCCAATTTTCTAAAAAAAAAACGCAGATTTGTGTAAAACTTTCTATAAATAACAAACATGTAAAAAAAATTTGCTAACGGCAAATTTGTGAAAATCTGCTTTAAATAGGACGTGTACGCGTGTGTGAAAAACTTTCAATAAAGAACAAATTTCCGTAAGTACAGTATAATCTCCCTTCTGCGGACAAGGGGCTGTTTACGGTTACCTGTTACCTGGTCCCTGCAGCGTCCTTAAGAAACAAACAACGTACTTTTCAGAAGATATATTTCTTATGAGGACACATTTAACGGATCCTTTGGTATCCGGTCATAAGAAATTCCGCTGTATTTGTAAAAAAAAAAATTTTTACTTTTTCTATATATGTACATACACAGAAAAAATTATTAGTAATTTTTTATCAATCAAGAATGAAAGATTATCAATAACAATTTTAATTGATTTTCATGTTGTAAAATTCCTTTCTTCATAAGAATAATTTAGTGAAAATTAAAGTTCATGAACTTAAGCCTAATTAAAAATATTGAAAATTTGGATTAAAAACCATAAATAGTTCAACAAAATAACCACAATACTAATTATTGTTAAAGCTAAGGCACGAGCTCTATGTGTACATTTGTCCTTCAAGTTGTGCTGAAAAAGGTCAACAGAAAAGAGAAAGACAAAATGAAAAAACAAAAAATGTACTTGGACTTCAAGAAAAATTCTTGACAAAAGTACGAAAAAACAGAAGTAAGGAAAAAACATGTAAAATCAATTAAAATGGATAATCATTCAGGAAAGCAAATTTCGATCTACCAAATGTTAAAATACAATTTGGTTTAAGGATTGATGTTTGACTATTGACGTCAGCAGTCGTCGATGGCTGCGAGTGTAAGACGGCAAATCCATCTGAGGAGATCGAGTGGTTGCGATCGAAACATGTCATGGTAACCTGCCGGCCAGGGTTCGAGCCCGAGCCACGTCAAGAATGAAAGATTATCAATAACAATTTTAATTGATTTTCATGTTGTAAAATTCCTTTCTTCATAAGAATAATTTAGTGAAAATTAAATTTCATGAACTTAAGCCTAATTAAAAATATTGAAAATTTGGATTAAAAACCATAAATAGTTCAACAAAATAACCACAATACTAATTATTTTTAAAAAAAATATTTAAAAATTATTTAAACTTAATTAATGTAATAATTGAATCAATTATTTTGTTTTGTTGAACGAATATTAAAAATATAATTTTGATTTAATTAACATTTTAGTTGTTTTGAAATAAATTTTGAATTAAAATAATAATCAAATAACAAAAAATTATTTCGTTTAAAATAAAATAATTTTAACTTGTGAAATTGTTTTTGGAAATTGTCAAAATCAATCAACACATTGTTTGAAACGGCAAAGTTTTTTGATCATTTTTTTAATTAAAATTAAAAATATCATTTATTGAAAAAAAAAATCTTCAAAATAAAAAATTTTTACAATTTTTAGTAATCAATAGAATCATTTTGGTAATAGGTGCAAAATCAACAAATGGGTTGCTTGATTCTATGAATTTGGAACAAATTTGGTGATTAGAGACAATTTTTAATTGTTTCTGTGTATATAATTTCTAATAAATAGCAAACTTTTGTAATTTATTCTATAACTAAGAAATTTGTGCAAAATTTTCTATAAATTTCAAAAATTTTTAAAGAATTTAGTATTTAGAATATAATCTTTAGTATAAAATTTGAAAAATATGCATATACATTCAAATTTAAATTTATTACATGGTATTTTGAGTTTAAATATGGCAGCATTTTAATCGCTTTGTCTTAATTAAACGCTTTTTAGTCACGATTTTGAAATAGTGCCAACTTTAAACAGATTAAGGCAGAAAAAAGCAATATTTGTTTTAATAAAAATCATACAAATGTTAAAATATTCCAATGCAACATGTATCGTCAACATAATTTTAATCACATTTAGATACGAACACAGAAATCGATTTCATAGAATATATATAAAGAAACACATACACACATTGAACATTCCAAGTCTTTTATTCATATTCATATCAATACGAATATTTCCATACGCAAACAAGCCATACACACAAATGATCACACACAAACTTTCATAAAGCAAGTTCGGTTTCACGAAACCCAATAACCAATAAATTTGTTCAGTCACACAATTTTATGCAGTCATTCAAAGATAAATATATGTATGTAGTTACGATTTTGATATCAATAAGTTTATAAGGCAACAGACAAAAAGGACTAAAAGTTAAAAAAAATAGTGAAAAAACGAGAATCCAAATGATGCATTTTATTTCAACTTTGGCAAACATTTCCCAAGCCAGTCAATCAGCCATTCACACACATGAAATATTTCAAATGTGCTGTGGGGCTGTGTGGTTAACTTTTCTGTACTGTGACGTGCACAGCTCATCTCATGCTTGATACCAGTGTGTATCAGTGAAGCCAAACGTAGAAAAAAAACCAGTACATAGAAAGGAGATTTTATTAAATAAAACAAAGATATAAACGAGATTTGTTTCCTTATGATGACATTATGTTTGAAGCATTTCAAATGTCCGCCGCGGCTTCTTTTCGTGGTGATCATTTCAAATGTCTAGTTTTCAATGACTGACGCATTTTTCAAACTTAATTTGGCCGATGACATGTGTAATGTTGCCTATAACACGGCAAAAATTGGGGTCAAACCGGACGACTTCGATAGCCAGCTAACATCACCTCCATCTAATATGCCCATTCTTTTTAATTGCTCGTGCAGAATGATCAATGTGACATGCATGAACTGTGTGATACGTAGCGCAGTCCTTTTGCAATGGCGGTGTGGTATTCTGAATGTTAAACTAAAACTGGAAAAATTAATTAAATTTTTTTTAAGTATCTGCACTGTTCTGTTAAAGTTGTAGGTCGAGACGTGTACAACAGTTGCATACACTGTTTACAAAAATAATTTTGAATAGAAATTTAAATATTGTTTCTCAAATTATTTTAGATTGCCTTACTGGGTTAGCACTCATTTAATCGATAACAATTTTTTCGCTTTTTTGCACAGGAGTTATAAGGATCTAACGTCTCTATGAATCCCAACTAGTGCATTTAAAGTTTTTTTTTTTAAATACGTATATCCTGCATTTACGTGTTGTAGTGAAATACAATTTTAATAAATTGCTTAAATATAAATATAAAACGTATAAGCATTAAATTATAATCAGGCTAAAACACCGCTCAATAGTTATTTCATCAATAGCAAATTTGCTAAGTTTTGATCGCACTATAATTGTTATTATGTACTTCCGATGCAAGTAAAATAGCTTTTTTTCATAATGCTGATGAAATATGCGAGTTTTTCTAAAAGCACAATATATGCATATAAGAGCGGTTCTCCTTTAAAAGCACCAAAAACGTGCAAATGGTGTAATGCATATTAGCGATAAATACTGGGGTCTAATCACCGCATTCGATACTATCGTATCGAATAAGCTATCGAACTTTTTTGCATACGATAGACACTGACGTATCGAATGAAAACTCGATAAATGTAATGTCGAGTTACTTGATATCGAATGCTATTATTTCAAATGCAATACATTTCATTCGATATCGAGTTTCATGATACCAAAATAAATAATTTCGATCAATTTTGCTCGATATCGTATGCGGTGATTAGACCCCTGTATTTCATATAAAATTTAATTAATCGACTTAAACATGTTAGCACCAATGAAGTGAAAAAAGTTTGACTGAAGCATGCATTTTTGAAAAAATTTAAATCTAGCAACACTGGTATGTATTCGAATTCATAAACGCACACATTCATTCAAAAAATTGTTATTATTATAAAATTGCATTGCTGTTTTAAAACTTCGTTGTTCCTTTTTTAGATTTGTTTGCTTGTGGGCGTTAAATAACCCTGTAGTAAATAAAATAGTCAGTTGCAAAAAACAATAACTATAAATTAACTTTTTTTTAAATGACTACAAATTGGTTTAAATCTCATGCAGATATCAACCAAAAAGGCACACGTAAAACACAAATAAAAGCAAAATAAGTAAAACAAGCATGCCATGAAGTCAAATGAAAAAAATATATACAAACATTTTAAAATCATTAAAAATAAATTCAATACAAATCTGTTTATGTACTAGCAATTATGTGGCGTATTTATTTCAGGACTATAAATCATCATTTAGGGTAGTTTAATGCAAAATTTTCATAAATAATTATTTCTATATCAAAATATATAAAGATATACATACATACATACATATGTATGCATGTTCATATGTACATATATTTTTTTGACAAAAATTATTCAAAATTTAAATAATTTATTATAAACTGACAATACTTTTAATAAATTACAAATAGGTTGAAAAATAAGTAGTTAGTAGTCAGTTAAAAAGTCATGCAAAGATGGCCAATTGACTACTGCCTATGACATGCCTATGTTAAAATAATGAGTCGTCGACAAGGAAAAAAGTCACTTAATCAACTAGATGTGGTTATAAAAAAACCAGTTTAAAGTTACTTATAAATGTGTTTGACTTCCTACAGGGAATATTCATATAATTTCATATGTGTGTGTGTTTGTGTACGCAGAAGTATTTTCTAAGGAATTAAATTGTGTGTCATATTTTTGGGATTTTTTTCCAATATTTTTTTATTTGATGTTTGTGTGTATTATAATGTGTGAGTATATACTCATATGTATTTCTCAGTTTTTTTAGCGACATTTATTTTAAATTTATACAACATAGGGAAAGATATGTTTGCAGTATTTCGGTTCACGAGGTTGACTAAAAAGAATTTATTTTGATATTATTGATCAATTGATTAACATTTTTATGGATTTTTTCCAACTATTGAAAGTGTTTAGAAAATTTTGCATAATTTTAGACAAATTATTTATTGATTATAATACTGTGCAAGTTTACCATTTATGAGAGCATTTACACAACTTTGCTATTAAACGAAAATTGTGTACATGTTTGCTCTTTATAGAAAATTATATATAAATTTGCTATTTAAAGAACATTTAACACAAATTTTGCTATTAACGAAACATGTTGCACAAACTTGCAATTTATAGGAAATTTTGCAGAAGTTTGTTATTTAAAGATATACCTATTTGAACAAATTTCCTATTACAAGTGCACTTTACACAAATTTTCTATTTAAGAAACATTTTACACAAATATGTTTCATAAAGAGATATTTTCAAGAATTTGCTATTTATTACCTTATTTTGCACAAACGGGTTATTAAGGAAAAATATTTAAAGGAAAATTTGCCCAAATTAGGTAACATTTAACACAGAATGAAACTTAAGGTAAATTTTTCACAAACTTGCTACTTACCTAAAATTTTACAGAAATTTTCTATTTAATGAGATATTTGCACAAATTTGCGATTTATGAGATTATTTAACACAAATTTGCTATTTAAGAAAAATGTTGCACAAACTTGGAGTTTATAGGAAATTTTAAAGATATTAGTTATTTTAAGAGATATTTGCACAAATTTCCTATTACAAGTACACAAATTTGCTATTTGAGAAGCATTTTATACAAATATGCTTCATGAAGAGATATTTGCAAGAATTTTCTATTTATAACATTATTTTACATAAATTCGATAAAATTTTATACAGTTTTGATACCTAAGAAAAATGTTTCACAAAACTGCTACTTATTCGAAATTTTACACAAATTATCTATTTAAAGAGCTATTTGCACAAATTTGCGATTTATGAGATTATTTAACACAAATTTGCTATTTAAGAAAAATGTTGCACAAACTTGGAGTTTATAGGAAATTTTAAAGATATTAGTTATTTTAAGAGATATTTGCACAAATTTCCTATTACAAGTACACAAATTTGCTATTTGAGAAGCATTTTATACAAATATGCTTCATGAAGAGATATTTGCAAGAATTTTCTATTTATAACATTATTTTACATAAATTCGATAAAATTTTATACAGTTTTGATACCTAAGAAAAATGTTTCACAAAACTGCTACTTATTCGAAATTTTACACAAATTATCTATTTAAAGAGCTATTTGCACAAATTTGCGATTTATGAGATTATTTAACACAAATTTGCTATTTAAGAAAAATGTTGCACAAACTTGGATTTTATAGGACATTTTGCAGAAATAAGATATTTGCACGAATTTCCTTTTACAAGTCCACTTTACACAAATTTTCTATTATAGAAACATTCAACACAAAAATGCTTCATAAAGAGATATTTACAATTTGCTATTTATAACCTTATTTTGCACAAATTAGTTCTTTAAGAAAAATTGTGCACAAATACTCTATCTAAAGGAAAATTTGCACAAATTAGGTAACATTTTACACAGATTTGATACTTAAGGTAAATTTTTCACAAACTTGCTACTTATCCGAAATTTTACACAAATATTCTATTTAAAGAGCTATTTTCACAAATTTGCGATATATGAGATTATTTAACACAAATTTGCTATTTAAAAAAAAATTTTGCACAAACTTGGAGCATATAGGAAATTTTAAAGAAATTAGATATTTTAAGATGTATTTGTACAAATTTCGTATTACAAGTACACAAATTTGGTATTTGAGAAGCATTTTACACAAATATGCTCCATAAAGAGATATTTGCAAGAATTTTCTATTTTTAACATTATTTTACACAAATTCGGTAAAATTTTACACAGTTTTGATACTTAAGGAAAATGTTTCACAAATTTGCTACTTATTCGAAATTTTACACAAATTTTCTATTTAATGAGATGTTTGCAAAAACTTGTAATTTATGAGATTATTATTATTTTGCTAATTAAAGAAAATTTTAGAGAAATTTGCTATTTAATGCTTAATGTATATGCAAAAATTTTGTATTTTAAAGTGCACTGCGCAAACTTTCAGAAATATTTTAAAAATTTTCTAGTTGTAGGAAGTTTTAAACAAATTAGCTTTTTATAGGAAATTTTAAACAAATTTGGTAGTCAAAGAGACTTTTGCACATATTTGCATTTAAAGAGAATTTTCCAAAAATTTGTTATTTATAGAATATTTTTCAGCAATTTGCTACTATATGCAACATTCAGCAAAAATCTGCTGTTTTAAGAAAGTCTTAGAAAAATGTTTCAAGAGAATTTTGCACAAATTTGCTACTCGTTAGATGATTTACATAAATTTGCTATTTAAGAATAATTTTTCACAAATTAAATATTAATAAGAAATATTAAACAAATTCGCTTTTTAAGAAAGTACAGAAATTTGCTAAATAATTATATAAAATTTAATATTGACATGTACACTTTGCACAAATTTGCTATTTGCTTGTACGAAATTTTAAACAAATTGGCTTTTTATAGAAAATTTGCTATTCCAAGAGAATTGTGCAAAAATTTGCTAGTTATGAAATATTTAATACCAATTTATTTCTTATAAGAATATTCAACACAATTTCAAGAGAGTTTTAAAAACAATTTACAACTTAAAAAAAATTTAGCACAAATTTGCTTTTTGAAGAGAATTTTTTATTTATAAGCAATTTTGCATAAATTTGCCATTTAAAATACTATTTGCGCACACTTTCTATTAATAGGTGATTTGCCAATAAATATTTTATTTAAGAATTTAACAGAAAACATCCGTAATATTAAAGAGAGAAGTAAACACAAAAATTAATATATGTTTGTGAAATGACAGCTGTGTGATTAAATCAGATACAAAGGCACGTTAAAAATACGAAGTAGCCAATTGTTACATTTAATCTGGTTTCATAAAAATTTCAAAATAAAGTTATTTACTCATTCTTGCAATTTTCGAAACACACATGCTTATGATTGCCGTAATTTGTTTTATAGAAGACACATTCATTGGTATATTTCCCAACAGACTTAAACAGGGCAAAATATAAATGAGTTGTAGAATAAGCTTATCATAAGAGATTTCCTACAACATGACCAACAATATGATTGCAAATGAGCTATTCTCGCAATAGTTTTGTAAGTGTTTTAGAGAATGATGTCCCGTTATTTGACACATGCCTAAATTTTGTATTGTTAGGTTAAGTTTTCAGTATTTGTGTTTTGTTCAGAGAGTGAAGAGTTGGTTAACAGCACAAAATACTTCAGAACCGTCACGAGACGGAAGATTTTGCGTTTTTTTTTTGTCTCTTTCAAAGAAAGCTGCCCTTTTGCATTTCTCTTTTCATCATCTTCTATGCCGCAATACAATGAACACAAATCTATTTAGTTAAGATTTATTTGCAAAACTGTTGTAAAAATTAACTCTTAAGTAATTAATATTTAAGTAAGTAAATAACATTATAAAACAAAACAACGTTTTCTGAACTAATGCATTTGTTTAACGTGGTTTGTGTTTTGTTATTTTTGTTTTGATCACGCCATTTGTGTTGATTGTTGTAGCCTGCTTTTACACCTTGCCACTTCACTACCAAAACATCTTTCTGTCTCTTTCTTCGAAAGCTGCCCTCGCAACTGATTTGGGCCTTTTTCACACGTCACTTTTTACAGTTCTGTGTATTCTGTGGTTAACAGTGTACAATTTACAAGTAATTAAATATTATATAAGTAAAAAACTTTTTGTAAATATTAAAACAGAGGGTTCGTAAACAATGTAATCTCATTATAGATTAGAAAAGTATTTTTCTGCAAGCTTGTTCTATAATTAGACTTCTTAGCTTACATTATATTAAAGACAATTAATATTATTGCAAGCGATCAGATTTCATTATAAAATAATCTTTATATATAAAAGGCTTGCGTGAGTAACTGACTCATGCTTTATCGTACAGCCTAAACGCCTGAAGCTAAAGACTTTAAATTTGGACCGGAGGTGGGTCTCTCCTCAAATCGATCCACTAAGACGGCATTTACGGGATACATATCGTTGTTCTTTTGAAAAATAACTGGACAAGTGGGTGGTACGAATTTAAGAATTCATTTCTTCATAAAAAGAATTTAATCAAACTTAAATTTGATAAATTTTAGCCTAATTAAAAATATAAAAAATTTAGATTAAAAACCACAAACAGTTCATCAAAATAACCACAATACTAATTAAAAATTTTATTTGATTTGTAAATTGCTGTTTGCTCCAAAAGCAAAAAAAAATGTTTCTACACCCCTCAGTGAGTCGTAAAGCAATGTTTTGTAAAAAAAGTGTATTTCAAAACCCATATTTAAAAAGTTTTTAACTTTTTTTCGTTTTCTGTAAAAGTAGCCGTTACGCGGTTTGAAACGCGACGATAGAAGAGATTCTTTCGTTTTTACGTGATCTTAGGCAGTATTATAAGGAATTAATAGCATTTAAGGAAATTTTCATGAGTGGTATTTGTATGGGGTCTATCTATTTGTATGGGGTCTATAAATGGTCATATATAAATAAGACCATATTAAAAAAAATTGAATAAGATGATTTAGATTGCAATAAAATAAGTTTGGGCCAACCATATTTTCATTAACAATATAATAAGCTGGTTTGTTGGCCCAACTACTCTAGTTCCGAAAGAAGTTCGTATGGGTTATAGTGATTATAGAACTTATAGCACCATTTTTAATAGGCCTGCTCCTTATAAGAATAACAAAATACAAAAAACGCGCCTATATTAACAGAAAAACCTACACAACTTGTTAACTTCACTGAAATTACACATAAGATATAATTTTTTTTTTCCTTGTATCAATCATCTGAACAGAATTCAAATCTTTATATAACGAAAAGCTTTAATTTTTGATCAAATAGATTTTTTATTTTAAAAAGCAAAAGTTCAACGCTACAACACAACTAATGGCAGCATTTTTAAAATTTGTTAAGTCTAAAAAGTATAAAAACTTAAAGAAAATTTGGGTTACTTAAAATGGCTACAAAATAGCTAACGGCTACATTGCTTTTTATGGCCAAAGGAGATGAAAAAAAGCTTCTTAATGGCTAAATTGGCTACACTGATTAAAGCGCACATAACAAATTTTATTAGCGAAAAGGTTTGCATGGACACCCGCCCATCCAGAAGGACATCGTTAGATCGATTCAAAAAGAGTGATATACCGTGTTCTGATATGCACCTTAATTAAATTTTACGCAATAAATGCCTTTATTGAGCTCAATTATCCATACAAAATTGCAATTTAGTTATTGCGCAATTAATTTGAAATTGTTATAAATATTGACTAAAATTAAAATGCAACACTGCAGTGCACTGTCACAAGTGTGTTTAGTGAGTAAAACCCAACTCACTAAACAAAGTGTTTTGACATTTATGCCAACAACAAAAGCAAAGGCTTATCCATTAGGTCTGCGCAAAAGCCAGATGTTTATTTTGTTTTTTCTTTAAAGGTGTCAAATGTTGTTTACATTTTGCTAAATTAATTGCCAATTGCTAATTGATTCAGCTAAATTGTGTTTGTGTGAACAGCAAGATAATTATGTCAATAAACCGAATATTGACTCAATTAATAATGTATATCTGAACACGGTATTACACACATCAGTATAATCAATATTTTAAATGTTAATTATAATATGTATTTAATATTTTTACATTTATAAGTAATAATAAAAAATGGGCTTTATCACTTATACGTTAAGTATCTTGTTTCTTACTTCTCTTAACTTTTTGTAACATATTTTAACTAAATATCAAAAAATTAAATTAAACAAATTATTGTAAGAAAATAAACGAAAATTTGGAACGAACATAAATTTAAGAGCTTTTTGACTTGAAAAATTGACAACAAATTACACGGTACTTAAACACAAGAACCATTTCCAACATTTAAATAAACCATTTATTTTCGTATGTGCTGTTAACAACTTGATCCTTTTTTTTTTTTTGCTTTTTTCTGGCATTCGTTATAAAAATTTTCCATTTATTTTTCCTTTTTTCTTTTTTACAAAATTTTCTTGACTTCAAATAACTATAACCATTATCATCACTTAAATGTTTAAGAGAGTGTGTACTAGTGTGGGGGTATACATTTTTACATTTTAACATATTTGTATTATATAACTTCTATTTAAGAAACACATACATATGTACAATAAACAATAACAGCAACAATAATGCAGACAAAACAACAACACTTATTTACGTAACAGTACACACTTTAACTGACCCGCTCAGACTCTTTCTCTATCTCCCTCTCTCTCTCTCTCTCTCTCTCTCTCTCTCTCTTAAACAACTTCGCAAAAAAAGGGAAGCGAAAAAGAAATATATAACTGGATCTTTATACAGGAACATTGTCATAAAACTTTTTCAAGCAATCACAGAAAATCTGTTTCCAAACTGCGAGTAGATGGCCATACATTGAGTGGGCAACACAATTGTTCATATGGATTTATTCTTTTGATGTTTCTTTAGTATTTTTTTTTTTTTTTTTTTACATTATTCCTTGAAAATCTTAAGGGTAAAAAAATATTAATCGGTTTAACGACCAAAGTGCTCACCATACACAGCTTAAAAGTTGGTAAAATGCAAAAAGCATGAAATACATAAGAAAAATGGTCTTAAGTGATAAAGTGTTGCTAGAAATAAAACAACAAAAAGAGAAAGAGAAGTGATTTAGGGTCACAATTTGAAATTTGTGTGTATTTCAATAGATATAAAGAGTTATAAAGACTTTTTAATTCTAATTTTTGTTAAAATAGAAACGATAGCATTCAATTTAAGTACCGAAACTTAAGTTTAGACATTAAGGTTAAATTTAAGTTTAACACTTTAGTAAACTAAACTACATTTAGAACTTATTTAGAATTTTTTTTTATAAAGCACAAATTCAGAGCAACATTTTAAGGTGGTTTTTGTAAAAAGAGCATTGTCACAGCGCAATAAAACAAAGTCCAAAACTAATTATTACTAAGTAATTTTTATTGGTAAATGACAGCTAAAGCTAACAACAGACAAACAAATTTTTTTTTTTTTTTTTTGACTAATATGATAACAGAATATTAGTTGTTATAAAACGACCCACACCAAACAAAACAACTGCAAAACTGACTTTTTGACTTACTGCGACAAAACATTTTTTTTTTATTTATTTATTTCTTTTTCTTTTTTGCACGCCAATGCTACAAGACCAAGTCTCTTTAACAGCATTGGGAAAATATTGTTTATAAATACATTTGGTGTAGAAAATACAACAACCCTGAGACGAACCTCGTTGCACACAGTTGCGTGCTTTTATATGATGTAACCCACAGAAATTACGACAGGTAAAATAATTTAAAAATAACAAAAATACACTGTCGCACTGCTGTCTAACATAACAAGTTTTTATTAATCTTTTGCAATAAAAAGAAATGTAGATTTTATGATATTTTCGATAATCAAAGATTTTTTTATGCTTAGTTTATTTTTACTGAAAATTAATTAATTCTATGAGCTAAATTTCAGTAGAATAAATTCGAAAAATAAAAAAAAATTAAAAACAATAAAGTAACTTACATATAAAAAGAAATAATTCCCAGATTCTATTTATTAGTGTAAATGAAATAATCTGTTATGTGCAATACAGTGAAGTACACAAATTTTATGTTTTTATACCCTCCACCACATTCCATGTGAAACTTTTTTATTATTGATATCAGACCCCATAAAGTATATATATTCTGGGTCCTTGAGTAATTCTAAGTCGATTTAGCCATGTCCGTCTGCCTGTCCGTCTATCCATCTGTCCGTTTGTTGAAATCACGCTCATTTTCGAACAACTCAAAAGAAATGAACAAACTTGGTGCCAAATTGCTTGTAGTTATCCTAAGCAGTTTGGGATTGAAATCCAGCAAAACCGGTTCAGTAGGACCAGAGCTATGAATCAAAATGTGGAACCACCACCTAAAAAAATTGATAATTTTGTTACAAAAAATAACATAAATGCTGGAACAAGGCACGGAATGAGATAAGAATTTGCAAAAACTTGTTTTATTTGACTGGAAATCACGCTGTTAAATTTCGTGATGATCCGTCCATAATTTACCCTAAGCCCCATATAAACAATACTTCCGGAAAACAGTTAAGTACGCCTGAAACCGAAAAAAATAACGTTAGCGTAACAAAATTTGGTACGTCACAGTTTTTTAGGACTAGAAATAATAAACCCTACTACCGGAAAACAGTTTAGTACGCCTAAAACCGTAAAAAATAATGCAATCATATCAAATTTTGGCTCGTCACAGTTTTATAGGACTATAAACGATACTGTGAAATTTCGTTAAAATCGGTACATAATTTACCCTAGGCCCCATAGAAACCCTACTGCCGGAAAACACCTTAGGCGCCTAAAACCATAATTAATAACAAATTGTCACAGTTTAAGATAATAATAACATCATACAGATATTACTCCTTAAACATTCGAACTGTCGGTGGAGGGTATCAAAGATTCGGCAGAGCCGAATAAAGCACTCTAACTTGTTTTGTAATAATTTTTGATAAAATCAGCGCTAAAGAATGCAATCAAAGAAGAAAAACTGCCATTTCTGTCACCTCTATATATGTCATTAATTTAAAACTTCTGATTAATTATATGTAAACAGTCACTGTCATTCCATTGCTAAAAGCGAAAAGTTGTACACCAATTTTTGTTTTTTGTTCGACCGTTTTTGGTTTCCACTGCAGTTTTTTAACCCTGGATAAAATCTACTCAAGCCATTTTGTATCCACTTAGTAAACCATTGTTCACGAAAAATTTGGAGTCTTTGTGCCCAAAACCATATTATCAGGTTGCTAGTTAGGTTTAATATGGTCCAAAATATCTTTTTACAACCTGAATGATCTGAATGACCATAGCTCCCATGAAATACCACTTTCGAATGTAGGAATAATTACCATCATAACGTTCTTATAAATGTGGGTATTGGTCTAAAATGTTTAATAGCTACTATGGCGTGGCTGAATTTTGTGTTGGTAGGTACAGAATTGACCATAGATCCCCTATAAGCCCCTCGCTAAAATCACCTTAAGACAAAAACAAATCTCATAAAAAGGTCAATATTTAAATAATATTCCATACAAGGAACTCTTCTATGAATCTTTACCTCATAACATAATTTTGTTTTGCTGGGTACGGGATTGCCCATAGATCCCAAATAGGGTATACTCTCTTAACTTTGTCTGTAAATACAGTGGTGTAGGATATTAATTGGTCGACTATACTTTCTTAATGGCTCTTTATATCGTTGAGTTAACATATCGATTTTGATAAAAAAAAAAAAGGACAAATCCGAAGAAGTCAATTAATTTTTTTTTTTTGCTGAAACTTCGATAATGGCTTAGTAGATAGTGCTGATGTGAAACATCGAGCAGTGCTATTTTTTAAAATGTAAAAAATTCGACTAGTTTTTGTTGTTAGAACTACACAAAAAAGTTATCGCACCAACCTTTTTGTATTACGCAAAAGAATACTACAATTAAGAATTCAATCCCCCTTTTTGATTTTTCCTAAAACAACACATTCACAATAACTTACTAGAAACTTAATAAATGTATGTACATAATATGTAGCAAAACAGTTTTATTGTCTATTTTATAAGCTGGAATCAATACAGCGTTCTATTAATATAGTATTGTTTTTGTTTTTTTTTTTTATTTTCTTTTTGTTATCAATGTATTCCTGTATGTGAGAACAGATATGTTAAAACAATATGTCCCCATTGCTTTAAGTCTTTATTTTTTTTTTTTTTTTTTTTTTTTTGTATATCCGGTTTGTGTTAAAGTAAAAAAGCTACTTAACCGACTCTTCTCTAGAACAAAAGACCTTATTTGCGAAAATAAGCAAAGCATAACAAAGAAAAAAAGAACAATAACAGAAGTATATCCCTCCTATTATGTTCATACCCAACAAACAAGGAGGTTTAATTTGAGGCCATGAGCCTAACTGTAACTAAAAAAACTGCTCTGATCGGTAAAAGTGGCCTGAAATGTTTTCATAGATGGAATTAAAATTACCATTTTAGACTTTTAGAAGTTTAAAAACCTTAGTTGTGCACAAGTTTCCTAAGTGAGTTACTATTGAAAACTATTGTTAACGTCACTCTGGCTCTCATGACCGTATTTCAATCGAATATGATTTGAAATCAAGCCCATTTTCAAACGACAAACGTTCTCAACTAAAAGCGGAAGTTATTTTTAAATTGAGAAATGCATTTATTTTCAACTTGCTTTCAAACGTTATTCTTAACTGGTTTTCAAATAAGGATTCTAATTAACTGCCTTTTTTTAGAAAATGAAAATCAAATTACTTGTGAGAAATTATATTGAAAACAACAATAAAATACAAAAATTTGTTTATAATTTCTCACATGAAATTTTGTTTTTGTTTTCTAAAAAAGTTAGTTAATGTGAAATATACTAAATAAAAAATATTTTTTTTTTTTTTGTAAATTCATATTTCTTTTAATTTTTCACTATTAACTAAAATCAACTGCCGGCTTAACATTCGGTACTTACACCTACAGAATAAACAGGTTTAAATGTGGCCATCTCCAACAGAACAATTTTTAAAGAAAATTTTAAACATATTATGTTTAATTTAACCATTTTATTGTCACCGACAACCATATTATGGTTAAATTAGTGATCCATCGAGCAGCCGCAACCATGTTATGGTTGCTTCCGAACATAAATTTAGTCCATGTAACAAGGATTGGACTATTCCTTATAAGGAACATATATGCACTTCTCTTTTACTTTGATTTTTTATACCCTTCACCGAAGGTACACAGAAAAAATTAAAAATTTTCTCTAATCACCAATTTTATACCAAATTCATAGAATCAAGCAACCCATTTGTTGATTTTGCACCTATTACCAAAATGATTATATTGATTACTAAAAATTGTAAAAATTTTATATTTTGACGATTTTTTTTTTAATAAATGATATTTTTAGTTTTAATTAAAAAAATGATCAAAAAACTTTGCCGTTTCAAACAATTTGTTGATTGATTTCGACAATTTCCAACAACAATTACACAAGTTAAAATTATTTTATTTTAAATGAAATAATTTTTTGTTATTTGATTAATATTTTAATTCAAAAATAATTTCAAAACAACTAAAATGTTAATTAAATCAAAATTATATTTTTAATATTCGTTAAACAAAAAAAAATTTTTGATTCAATTATTACATTAATTAAGTTTAAATACTTTTTAAATAATTTTTTTAATTGATAAAAAATTGCTAATAATTTTTTCTGTGTATATATAACTTTGTCATTCCGTTTGTATGTTCCACAATATTGAACCTACACCCTATAAAGTATATATATTCTGGGTCCTTATGAAAAGCGAAGTTAAATGCGGTTGTCCGTCTGTCCGTCTGTACGAGTGTATGTTGAAATGGGTATTCCGAAAACCCTAGAAATGATGTGGACTAGGTTGATCTATATTTATGTCACATATACTCCGTTTAAGTTTTCTATTGAAATCCAAAAGTGACGGAGACATGAGCAAAAAATCACGACTGCCTCTGATTTTGCCCAAAAATCCCTTGTTGTTGTTTTTTTTTTATTTCTGTATATCTTGAGTACGGCAAGAGTCAAAGTTTCCAAATTAGGTACAAACATTAAGATTATCCATATACAGCATCCCACGAAGTGGGCGTTGTACCTCCCGTACAAAAAATATTAAAAATTTAGAAAAACCTAAATTTGTGGACTGTCACGTGACCTATGATTACGCGTTATATTTTCTGAAAAACTCGGGAAAATCGGTTCAGATACGAAAAAGTTATGACCAAAATATAATTTTTTTTTTAAAAAACCCCATTTTCGGGAACCATGGATCTTCTCGAGTCCAATTTTTATCACCAAAGTAGATGGTTATTTTATACTTTAAGATGTCGGTATAAAAATCTGTCAAATCGGCTACAAAATGGCCGAGTTATGACCAAATACTGAAATTCGATCAGAACTAAACTTGCTATAGATTAATTAAACTTTTAATATATTTAATAGCACCCAAACATGTGCAAATAATTAAATAAAACTAAACGATATATATTATATAATATACATGTACATATACATATATTTAGATATCCATATATATAAACTTCTGTTCTTTCCAAACCATGGTATATAAGATTCAGCATAGCCGAATATAGCACTCTTACTTGTTTTAGTTTAAATTTAAAAAAATAATCGTTATTTGCAGTGCCTGATTTGTTTAAAAGTTATTTTTCTTTAAATGTAAGAAACTTTTGACCCTAATCGCCATTTAAAATGTTTACATTTATTTTTCGCTTAAGTGCTGCCAACTTTTTTTTTAAATTGAGAATAACTCTAGATAACAATTTAAAAACAACATAAAATATTGTTTGTCAAATCATTATTGATTTTAATTCAAAGGTCAAAATATAACCATTTAAAAAGGTTTAATAATTGTGCTTCATATCAAATGATAAAGTTATTCTATATCAATAATTTGACTTTGTGTTTGTTGGGTACGTAGTACGTACATGATTCTCAATATGACAGCCCGCCACAATACTTTCGGAAAACTACAGTAAAACAATAGAACACGAAAGAATTACAAAACAAACAAATATAAACTAAGCACTTTGTTGACTTTTGGTTTTTAAGTTTTTTTTTCTCCTTTTTGTCCTTGTTGTTATTGTTAGGTTCACTTTTTTTTTAACTTACAATTTTAAACTCACGTCCACTTAAGCTTTTAGGGATGTTCCTTTTCTGTTAGATTGGGGAGAAAAAGGTGTTCATTTTCTTATCCCAAATAAGAATATATATTGAAAAATTAGTTTGAATGGATAAAATCAAAAACAAATTGCTTTTGTGAGATTTTTATTTTCTTAAGGAGCTGTTGAAAATGCAATAAAGAACTTTATAGTCGACTTTTAAATTACGAGTCAAAATTCGGTTTGTTAGAGAAAAACGGATATTGGATTTTTTTTAAATTTTTTTGGGACCATCCTAATTCTTACGAGTATTTGTATTTTTATGTGCTTGTATTGCCTGCATTTATTGAACGTGCCAAATGTATGTACTTTGTTTTATATTTCCCATGCACATATCGCTTTCAAAAATGAAAGTATTATTTTACCCTTTTGGTACAATTACTCCCTTTTTATAAACCGAATTTAGTTTTCAGTTCAATTCCTCACACATCAGAATGTCCGTACAACTTCAGTTGGGACTCTATTGTAGATTTGATCTTATAAAACTGGTTTTAACAGCGGCTCTTTAAAGTGGGGTCCTTGATTTTCAATGCCGATTCTTGAAAGTACGTTTTTAAAGCTTTATTTGAATGGATGTCAAACCCAAAACAATTTGACTTTAATTTTTTCACCACAGTCACTTTGTCCACACAATCACATTCCTTCACTTTTGCGTGCCACCACTCGCGATTTAAATAAAATTAAATTTTCTGATTTTAAGACGAGAAAAATAATAAAAAAAAAAATAGTCACACAATTTTTATGAATTTAATTAAAACTTCGAATAGACGGTCTTTGGTTTTCTATTATTTTGCTTTAAGTCATCCAGGGTAAACCAAAACGTCTTAAAGGTTGACAATATGGCTTACAAATGCAAACTTCAATTTGAATTTTAATTAAACATATAGCAAACCGTTGCAGTGATAATCATTTCGAAATATACTATGTAATAGGTCTTGTTAAGAAGATTATATTTTTATTTTCATAATTACCAAAACACCTTCAAAATCAGAAGTTATCGATAAAAGCGATTTTTCTTGAGAGTTAATATGGGAAAACCTTTTTAGCATAGTCACTTTTCTTTTCCTTTAGAAAGAGATTTTAACGAGCGGCTTTATATGGGAAGTATGGGCAGTTCCGGATCTACCAGGACAAAAATTTTTCTATTATTAAAGTTATTGGCGCCGAATTGCACATCAATACCAATATTTTATTAACATAATTAAGGTTGGCAAAACATATTTTTGGGCAAAATTAATTCTAAATACCAACTTGGTAAGTTGGGTTTTGGGTATAAAGAGCCTAATACTGAAAAAGATATACTACATACATACATATGGGCATTTCCCCAGAATGGTCTACCAGGATGAAAAAATAAAATGTTGATAATCAGCGCCTTTTATTGTTTATTATAAAAAAAAGTATATTATTCAATATGTGTCTTGTTCGACCTTTTGTTGTAATTTTAATGTAAATAATTAGTTAAGCTCAAGGTCAGGTTTTTTATATTTTTTTATTTATTTAAAAAATTTTTCCAATATTTCGAAATCCACTGGATGTCATTTTCAGGGTAAAGAGGAACAATAATAAAAATCACGTCACACACGGTTTTACATATAAAATTGCACTGTAAAACCGTGTGTGACGTGATTTTTATTATTGTTCCTCTTTACCCTGAAGATGAGATCCAGTGGATTTCGAAATATTGGAAACATTTTTTAAATAAATAAAAAAATATAGAAAACCTGACCTTGAGCTTAACTAATTATTTACATTAAAAAAGTCTATTATTTTATAAAAGAATGGTTTCATAGCATATCTCAGCTGTTTAACTTGAGGAAATTGCGCTGGAAACTGGAAAATGTTATATTTTCTTATATTTTCTACTTCTAAAGACATTTACATGCAAAAAATATGTTATGTTTGCAGTCTTTCGTCACAATCTCTCCATTACAATCAATTGTAAAAGGACTATGAAGTTTTTTTGTTAAGGAAATTTTAAGATATTTATGGGAAAATGCATAGTAATAATAATAATATAAAAAGCATAAAGAAAAATCGTACGTTCGCGACTCGTACGTTCGCGACCGGTACATAAGCAAATTAAACAAAAACCAAGAGAGATATTTTATTTTGTAAATACTGGATGGAGGCCTACATTAATACACTTTTAAAATATATTGGTCACTTTTGAATATTCCGTTCCATTTTCCAGATTTTTAGATTCCACTACTGTCAGCCAAAGTTGACTTCTATTTTTCGTACGTTAGTGACCACACGTTTATAACTCTTATTATGAAAACTTAAGCTCGATGAAATCCATCTTTTGCACTTAACATAGAGGTACCCAAATACTATCGAACCGCAAAAAAAATTCTAGGAAAAGTTTTGTTTTCTATATTATTTGTACATCAAAAGCGTACGAACTCTTTTTAAGAATTAGACTCAGTAGCGCTATGTGAAATTATGATTGATTCTCACCATTTTAAATAGGCTTCTTTCTTGTGAAAATTGAGACATTATTATGTACCGGATTTCTTCGAATTATTTTAAAAATTGCAAGCAGTATTTTGCGTACAAGGACAACCAGCCAGCGCGACGGACGAACAGAAATCGTTAGACGAAATCAGAAAGTGGTTCTGAGACAATCGTTATACCAGAACAATATTTGTATGCGTTACACTCAGCAGTCCAAATGCATAATACCCACTACTTTATTGTGGCATGGGTGCAATATATTCTATAGAATTATTTAAAGTATTGTAAGCTATCGGCCATGTGGCAATCTGACAATCGAACGATTTGAAATCGCAAAACGCCAGATTTATTTATGCTGTTCCTTAAGTCGTGCGTTAGACTTGCGAACTGCCATAGTTTCTTACAAATATTCTAGTTCTCTTTTGCAATTTTAAGTTGCCAAACTTCTTGCTATTGCGATTTACACAACACCTAATTTACGATTTTAAGTCAGAATCGCAAATGTAAAACGTTTTGCGATTGTAAGAACATGCTCCAATGACTTTTTCGCATATTTTTGGCAATTAATAGATATCGTGCCAAAACAAAAAAAAAACTGCTAACTCTTTGAGACCGACTAATTTCGGATACTTTGTTTCAAAGTTAAGATTCGTTTGGAATAAATTGTTCTTCAACCAGTAGCTTTTAAATAATTTGAAGTTGAATGTGCAACATGTTGCGAAGCATTGGTTAATTCGAATCATGGATTCATGTCTGGCCGCAATTTCGCAGCCTTTTTCCGTCAATGCTTCAACATCTTTTGGCTTTAACTAGTATGGTAAACGAATTTCTTGTTTTTTTTTTTTTTTTAATTCTGCTGCTTGCAAGAGCCTGAAAATTGCTCCTTTAGTGAACCCTTAAGGCCCAACTATAATATACATAAGCAAGGAAACCAGAAATATGCAATTGCATGTTTTTCCTTGTGCGACTAATGAAGGCAGAAACAATATATTTATCCGTTTTAGAGATTTTTATGAATTTTGGCATCGATTTGTTAGTGCATATTTTTGCATATTTTACCATTTTCTGCATATTTTAGTTAAAAGAGCCTTTTTGCAGCATTTTTTACGTTTATAGTGCATGTTTTGCCTTTTTAATGCATATTTTGATACATATTAAATTTTTTTAGATGCCTACAATAGCTTTCGCAGCAAGTAAAAAAAATTTTTTTTTTTTTCGAAAATCAGTTTCTTTAATTTCGACATCTACAATGTAGATTCTACATTTTATTTTTATTCTTAAATTGTAAGACAAAGCAGGTTGTCATTACGAATAAATGTTATGCTATTTGTATCTAGACCAATCTTTTAGTATTCCGATTGACTCAGAATTGCTTTTTAAAGTGATCTAACGATGTCCATCCATCCGCCTGGCTGGTTGTCTGTCCATGTTAACCTTGTGCGCAGAGTACAATTTTGTAGATAATTTGATCAAATATGGACGAAGTCTATGCAAATGGTGAAAATCGGTCTATAATTTCACATCCAAATTAGACTCTTTGTGTCCGCAAGCTATCTAATTAGGATGGTATTTAAATTAAATTCGTGCCAAAAATATTTTACTTCAAATTAAATTTATTTTCGAATCGGTTCACATTTGCTCAAAGCTCCCGTCCTAAACTAGCTTTAAATTCCTCTTAAATGTTAACATTTGTTAACAATTTAGCGAGCGTACCTAAAATCCCTTCAAGACAAAAACCCATATGGATGTAAATATCTTGAAAATATTCGGCACAAACATCCCTTATATTTTGTTATTAAATTGTTGAATATTGTGTCTTCAACTGAGCAATTTTAATTTTTAGGGCATATTTTCCAGTTTTTACTGCATATTAAATGCGCATAAAACATGTTTTTTAGAGCATATTTCTGGTTTCCCTGTACATAAGCAAGTGCGTTTAAAAAGAAAAATATTTGATTCCGTACGGATAGTGCGATCTGTTTCAAACTTTGCTTAAGCAAATGACCGTTTCATAAAATTTAACAAAAAGTTTTCCTATGTTCAATATGGTTCGGGGCATATGAAGCACATGTATTCGCGCAATTGCTTAAGTCAACTAAAGCATATTAGAGTTGGGCATTTTGTATGACTTTCGATTTAAAATTTGACTAATATTTAATATTGTTTAATTTTCTTTACAAGCACTTACTTCCATTAAAAACTTTTTTTTTTAAATTTAAGCAATTCTTAGAAAATTGTAATAAGATCATTTGATTCATATTAAAATCACGTGTTTTAAAGAAAAAAGTACATTTTTCTTAGTACCATTTGAATTTTTTACTACCCATCCCTACATCAGGGTTATAAATAAGTATGTATGTAGAGAACACCTAACAAGAAATCGAGTTCTAAAAGAGTTTTCTGTAGTTTTTTTTTTTTTTGCTTTTTGAATTGCCAACACCATCATCAAAATCACCAACAACATCAGAGCATTGTCATCAACATTGATTAAAATAAAACAAAGAACGTGTTGATGGTATCTCTACTACATGGAAAACGTAAGGAACAGGGAGAGAGAACAAACAAATATGTTCTAAGGGAATAAAAGTATAAGAATTGTATGAAACAAAAGCAACAACATGAAATTGAACAAAAAAGAGTGTTATATTCGGCTATACCGAATCTTTGATAGCCTCCACCGCCAGTAAACAAATATGTATTTCAGAAGTGGGCTTTATAGGAAAGTGCTTTCCGAGAGTTGGTTTTATATCTGATTTCGGTAAATTATGGACCGATCTTCAAGAAATTTGGCAGAGTGAGATCTAGGTCCTGTTTCTCAAAACTAAAAGTTACAAATCTAACGGTGTTTTCTTTTCTGACAATAATGTTCCATATATGCTACCATTCGTGCGTGCGGGTTTTTGTTCCATTCTAAAAATATATGCAGAAATGTGAGAAGTTGTCGTTTTCCTTTCTAAACACGTTGCAACAATAAATGGTAAATTTGTTCTATTTCTTACCCGCAGTTATAACTGAGTGTGAGATAATACCCTTTTTTGCATCTGCGTATGCAAGCAAGTATTTTTTTTCTTGTGTTTGCGGACAATTTGCGTTAAATTGTGATTTTTAGTTATATTGGGATGGATATAAAAACTTTTTGTTTTTCGTTTGTTTTACTTTTATTATATTTTTTTTTTTTGTCGCAAAATGTTTAACAACAGCTGACATTATTTATTGAAAATCAGTGCTGTTAACGCTTATTGGAATTGTAAGAAAATTTAATGTTGAAAATTGCTACAAGCGTGGTACGCTTTTAGTACAAACTTTGCATTCAATATTTAACACGCTAAATACACATTAGTGTTGAGTGTAAAACGTAGCTATTATTTTGTTCCATTGTAATTTAGGAAATTGTATCACTTTGTAAGGGTTCGTGTAACCTAATAAATATATTACACAACTATAATGCATCATTATTTTTTAGAAAAGAAAACACCATAAAATAAAAATACATTAGAAAAAGCAACAATTTTACAATTTGTGTTTTAAATATATTTTACTAGCATTAAGGTTTGTAACTTGTTGCTTTAAGAAACAGGGCCTTATCCTTAAAAAAAAAGTAACAGACCAAATTTTATTACAATAGCCTTTTTCGTTAGAATTTTGGGCGTACTAAAGTGTTTTTCAAGAGTGGACTTTATATAGTGCCTATAAATGAATTATGTAGGGTTCTTTACAAGATTTTGTATTATGATTTCTAGTTATGTAAAATAAATGTGTGCAAAATCTTTAATCAATCCGTCCACGAAAAGCCCCCCCAATGAAATATTTAAATAATCTCCAATGAAATAACACCCAACAATTTTTTAAAGTTCGGAGCTTGTTTCATAGCGTGTATAATTTGGGTGTTATTTCATTTTTAAAGCTGTTGGTTTTTTGGGGGTTAAAATCCTTGATGAAACTGACTCTTGTATGAATTTTATTTGGGGTTATCTCATTTTCATCATTGGGTGTTGGTTCATATGAAATAACTCCAAATATTGGGGGTTGTTTGGTTTTCGCTTTGGGGTTTGATTTCATTTATTTTTCGATGTTATTTTATTCACTAATTTTGGGGTTTACTTTATTGGTGGTTATTTCCTGGGCGTTATTTCATTGGGAGGCTTTTCGTAGAGCCCATTTCGCTACCATTTATATTAGTTTTTGTAACAAAATAAAAAATTTTTAGGGTAATTGTTACAGACTTGGACACATAACTCATATCCAGCCAAACCGATTGTGCTGGATTTTAATCTCAAACTGCTTAGAATAACTAGAGCAAATATGACCCCATTGCTGTTTTATTCTTTTGAGTCGTTCGAAAGTGAGCCTGATTTCAACAAAGGGACAAACGGACAGACTGACAGATATGGCGAAATCGGCTTAGAATTACTCATAGAATCCGAATATAAATAGTTAATGGGGTCTTAAAAAAGTTCCACATGGAATGACAAACGTAGTATACCCTCATTCACCACTAGTGTTGTAGGGTATAAAAACATGAATAGGAATCAAAGTGGTCAAAAATAACAACAATGCATTTTTAAAAAACTCAAGGGTAAAAACAATAATGATTTTTCTGATGTTCATGACGATTATGATGTTGATGACAATGACAATGATGATCATGATGACGATGGAAAAAAGGATAAAAATTATTTTCTTTTGCACAACTCACACTCTGAGAAAATACGTACTACTACAATAAAAGATTCCCACACAAAAATATTTGTTGTGGTACATTATTAAACAATTGCTTCAATTAACTGTATGTGTTTGAGTATGTGAGTGTGCATTGCAAGTATTTGTACAATTTTATAGTTGCATATTCAATGACAAAACAATTCAATTGCAAACAATAGTTATCAACTTTTATCAAATTGAAATAAATGAGCCTTTGATTAGATGTGACACCACACCATGTACTCTTGTTAGTCGTGCTCTAACTGTGTTCATTCTAAATCGATTTACATGATGCTGCACTGCAGCTCTAGAGAGAAAACATCAGGAAGGAACTACAAAAAAAGGAATTAAGGAATTTTTTTAAATCAATTTTTGACTAGAAAAATTTTCTGTTTCTCTACTTGGATAAAAAATTGTGTGACTGTTTGAAACATTTAAAATTTTTTTGACACAATGACATTTACAATTACGAACTATGCACGCACATTTATGTGCACATCTATAATCAAAGAACATTCATTTGGAGTGGAGAAAATACAATTTTCAAGCAAACATAATTATAATATTAGCAATAGAATGAGTTTGTCTTAATAAATCTGATGGTTTGCTATCACAAATTTTCATTATGGCCAAATATTTTGTAAAAGTTTCATTCATATTAAAGGTCAGAATGGTGATTATGTTGTCTTGAAACTGTTCCAGTATATTACACCTACAATAGCCAATTTAATTTGCAAAGTAAGAAAATAAACAAAACAAATTGTTTGCATTCGTTTTTTAATTTCTGGCATATGTTTTGAAGAAAAATTTAAATTTTTGTGAACGTTCATGAACGAACTTAGAAGTTAATAGTTATTTGTTAAAAGTATTGTTTTGTGCCGCATACGGCCCTTTTTGTGCTGCATTCGTATACTTACTGCTATGCATTGTGTTATTGATAATTTGTTTTTTTTTTACAATTTTTTTTTTCTTACGGCAATGCAGCAAAGCAAGAGTGAAATTTATTGTGTACGTTTATGTATCACGAATTTGTAGTATTTGCCAAACAGTGGCGTGTAGAGCAAAACAATAATTGAAGCACAGCCGCGAATAACGTTTTAAGTTACAAAATAATAATTTGTCAGGAGAGCAAAAAAAACGTTTTTTGACAAGCAGCATTATTTGTTTTAAAAATTTTTTTTTCTATTATTTAAAATAGTGATAATAAAAACTTTAATGCAAAAGGCTTTTAAAACATTATTCCGCACTGCAAAACCATTTCGGTTTCATCATTTTGTTAGTAACTTGCAATGTTCTTCCACTGGCTGACACTTTGTACGCCATTTTGAAGGGGTTAAGGTGCATAGTTTTGGTTGATTTGATGTTTAATATGTGTAAGAGAGTAAATTTAACGGTTATCTGCAAAAAAAAACAGTTTTTGCAAAATGTGGCGTATACAACGTTTTTCGCGGCTGTGCTTCAATTAATAAGCTTTAAAATAGATGATATGGAGCAAAATCAATACTTTATATATCAGAAACGATAAAACATTTCGTGAAACAGGGTTTGATTGCAGAAAGCGAGTATTCCAAATACATATAAAAATTTTTTTTTTTTTAATGGTCGGTAGGTCAAACCAAGAATAAGCTGACAAATTGTTGTGTCTGCGCTGTTTGTAATTTTGAAAGAAACTGTTTGGTTTGGCTCAGGAATAAAGCTATTAAAAATGTTTAATGCTTTTACATTTTAACCCTGGATGGTTGCTGTTCATCGAATCGACGAAGCTTTTGTGTACTAAAATTACGCTATTTTTTCAACAACGATAGCTGAAAACGAAAGCTAAAAAAAAATAATTAATTTGAAAACACAAAAAAGTGCTAAAATTCGTATCAAATTTTAAGATGGATGAAGAACTTTTATATCATTTTAGTTGGTTTTATTTTAGTTTGTTTTTTAATCAAATATAAGTCTCTTATTTATCAAAATATTAATAATATTTAAATAAAAAGTTCACGAAGAACATAGGGCGTTAACAAAATCTCTCCATTCTCTTCTATTATTGGCAAGGACTTTGATTTGTCTCCATGTTTTATTAGCTGTTGCGAGTTCTTGTCTTGTGCAGTGTGTCCAAGTATTACGTGGTTGTCCCTGATTGCGGTGTCCTTGGGGGTTACATTCGACGTCTAAGAGTATGACCGATACATGTCTATTTACGTCTTCTTATTTCTTGCTCAATGGGCATACTATTAGTCTGTTGCCACAGTGTCTCATTGGATATTTGATTTGGCCAGAAGATCCATAGAATTTGTCTTAGACAACGATTTACAAAAGTCTGGATTTTGTTAAGGGTAAGTCTGCTATAGCTCCATGTAGTACAGCCATACAGAAGGACCGATTTTAAACTGCAGTTAAATATTCTCAACTTAGTTTTTTGTTTAATCAAATGCTTAACTAAAAAAGTTTGGGTTGATGTTTTACTTTAAAAAACGTTTCGCTAGAATTTTTTTTAAAACAGTTCGTCGATTCGACGAAGGGTGACCTTACTGTTCCAAAATAAAGAGTAAACCTGGGTTAATAACGTTTCCGAAATAATTTATTTGGTTTCTTACGCTGAAAAATTATTGGCTTGAACTAGAAAAATATATCTTAAAGCCGAAATGGTGAAACTTTTACAGCGACTAAGTAGAGATGCAAAAATTTCTTCTGGCAAAAGTTTGAGACACAAAACTTAATTTGACATAAAACCTTTTGCAGCGGTACTGCAAAGTCTGGTATTATACTATGAAAGTTTTTTATGTCTGGTTTCACACTATAAAAATGTTCGTTCAGAAGGTCTGAGTTTATGATGAATAGGGGAGAGGAGAAAAGCCAATCAACTACGACTTTCTGAAAGAAAAATTTCATAGTGTGAACCCATACATACCGAAAATCTTACCAAGGCGAATTCAAATACAGATGGTGTTGAAACTACAACAATCCAAAAACAACAGAGGTAACATAGGGTTTTTGCATTGCATTGTTAGTGCCATTATCTTGAAATGTCAAACATTATTAGCAAAACACTAACAAATCAAAACAAATAAGCTCGAACTGTCGAAATCAGAAGCCGTTTCGACACCACCTGTAGTTAATTCACCTCGAGTCTTACAAACTAATGTTCTACATAGAAAAATAAATATTTGAAAATAAGTCCTAGAAGCTCCAATTATTTTTTTTTTTTTTAATGATACTTAAGCCCTTTCATAAACATAATTTCGATATTGCTTTCATTTCCCATTTATTCCTTTATTTATGTACAAGAAGTGATTTTATATTCTTTTGTTTGTTCATTTATATTTCAAGGTCTTTTGCGGTTGCAACAAATCTACCAAGGCTTAAAGCCCGGAAATGAATCATTTCAAGTTGAGATGGTAAAGCGCATTGCCAATGTTACCATGGCCATTGATTTCCTGCATACACTCGAGGATTTGGGTCGTTTTACAAATAAATACATTGTACTTGATTGCCCAACGGAAATGGCCAAAGAGATTCTAATCCAGCATGTAAGGGACATTTCATTGGGACGTCGCACATACCACTATTTGCTTAGTGGTTTGGTAAGTACATTCACAATACATACACACACACAGAGACACAAGTTTGTACACAACTACATACCATAGAACCCACATGTGTAATACGACTCGACTGTAAACACAAACAAATGTTCATATTACTAGCAAAATGGTTATAAGCAAATAATATTCGTTTTGTTCCTCCTATTCACATTTTATATTTTAGTTTCTTTTTCGTGCAGATTTTGTGCTTTTGTATCAAACAAATACCGACAACCAAATGCCCTTGTTAAATGAACATGAAAATATCTAAATTATGACCATCAGCCACGATTTCATGATGCACTACACATTAAAAGTAAAAGTTTATTTCCTTACAAACCATTTTAATATTTATTTAAAGCGAGAAAATGATAAAATATTATTTGTTTTTATTATCATAAAACCTTACCTTCAAGAGTCGTTCTTGCCGCTTGCATTTTGTATCCCAGTATATTTAAACAAAGCAGTCAAGCAAAATAGTTATTTGTACAACCAAAGGACCACATGTCCTTCATAAATTCTATAGTTTTCATACAAAACCTCTGTACCTTGTATGTGCTTATAACTATCACCATATCTTTGCAACTGTATGTGTTTGCTTTTGTACATGTGAATGTGTATTCACATTTGTAAACTTTTTATATAAATCCACTGGCTGACATGTGTATGTTATAAATTTCAGCTAGTCATCCACCCCCTACACCTTCTTTTTTATACAATGGCATGCATAGATAAACTGAGTGAATAGACAGGTTCATTCATTAGTTTGTGCAAATCTCTTATTAATAAACAATTAACAAACAGTTTGATAACCGCTTCCGGTTATCAATACTAAAGGAGTGTGGTTTTGTTTTTTGCCTTTTATTTTACAGGTTATGGACGATCGTTGGGAAAGTGAAATTATAGAATTTGGTGCCATTAATATAACAGGATTTCGTTTAGTGGATACAAATAGACGGTTGGTTAAAGATTTTTATGACAGCTGGAAACGTTTGGATCCAGCCACGTCAATAGGAGCGGGAAGAGAATCAATATCGGTAAGTACGTTATAAGTTAATTGAGCAAAATGAGAAATAAATGAAGACATATGAATGTCTGTGCAATAAAATTTTCAGATGCTTACAAAGATTTATGGAACTAAAACTACCCTAGAGGGAAGCGGACTGACACCACAGTAGTCCCGTGATAGGTCATTGGTGGTAGGGACCGATTCTAGTTTTAACACTTTCTATGAATAAGACCTATCACTTTTACATGGTGTTGTCATTGAAGGTGGTTAATTGACACCATTTGACCAGTTACACAATGTAGTATTATTTCAATACAATGTAGTATTATTTCAATAAAACAAGTCCTAGAATAAAACTCAAGAACCAAATTTTATAAAGTCCCAAAAAATGTGTCACATCACTGGTTAAGACTGTACTGTAAATCATTACTTTTTCTACCTTTTTGTTCCTAATATACTTTCACTGGTCACGAGTTCTTTCTTCTTGTACCTGTTTTATTTTCACAACTCCCATGGCCATTCTGTTGGACCAATTGACACAAATTTCCGCAGGGTAAATAAATTGCGTGCTGACGCATAAACGCGCGACAAATCAAGGTGCCTCATCTGTATATATGGGTGGTATAATTATTGAGGAATCAAAATCTCTTGATGTTCTGGACATGAGGATACAATGCTATGTCCGATGGACAGAACATATATTCAAGGAAGCATTCAAGTGCCTCGGTTTTCTAAGACGGTGTAAGATATACTTCAATTCATCTGATCTCCTTAATATTTATACCACCTATATCCGACCGCGTATGGAATACAACTGTCATGTGTGGGCCGGTGCTTCAAAGTCTATTTTGGAGCTTCTCAACTGCGTGCAGGAGAGGGCGAAGGTTCTCATTGGAGACAGTAGGGTATCGCATTCTATTGACTCCCTTGAGCACCGTCGCAATGTGGGTTGTATTTTCCTGTTTTATCGTTACTACAATGGGATGTGTTCTGACGAAATTAGGGATCTGGTTCCCGAAACCCGTACGATTGTTCGTAATACACGGTTTTCCTCAAGAGCCCATCCTTATGTGGTCGATTGGCAGGTGAATCGTACAACGCATTACAGAGAGAATTCGTTTTTTTCCCGGACAGTTCGTATGTTTAATAACCATCCTGCAGAAGTCTTCCCTCTCACTTACAACATGATTAAGTTCAAATCAAATGTTCACAAACACTACTCCCTCTATCCTCCTTCCCACAACCTATTTTCCTAGCTCCAACACAATGCAATGCATTAGTAGGGGTCATCCCCTGAGTGCTGGTCCAAACAGAAAAAAATGAGATAAATAGTGTAGGACGTGTCTAGAAATTAATTTAAAGAATATTAAAAGTTATATAAAGCAGTTGTATCTTATCCTACTAAAAGTTAATTCAAATGAATTTTTTATTAGGGAAAATTCTTAAATTTAACGAAGCTTTTTAAAGAAATTCTAACTAAATTGACAAGCAAACTTTAAAGACTTAATTTAAATTTCAAATAATAAAATTTTATTAATTTTACAAAAACTGTTATCGAATTGTTGCGAATTTCTTAAAGATTTGAAATAAAACTAAATCTTAGCAACTTTTTCTAATGTTTAAATAAAATAATTTTAAATTTATTTTAATATTTTACATTCTTTCGATTAATTATTAAAAAAAAAATTATTCGTTTTATAGAAAATTCTTCGGTTTAAATCAATTTTTTTATGAATTCTTAAAGTATTTTTCAAGAACCAAGAACTTTCTATAATTTTACTTGTTTTCAGTTTTTTTTTTAGCGAACTTTCGTTTGTTTTAGTAAAATAAGATACGAACTTCTGTTTTACACAAGATTTATTAAATTTAATTGAATTTTTGTTCATTTCCTTTAAAAATTCATTTAATTTCATTTAATTTTTATTAATCTCTTTTAAAAATTCTACTTTTTTGAAAATTCTTATTTAAAGGGTCTAATTAAGCTAAATTAGTTGTTACCAATGTTGCCACTAACTGCTGTATTCAAATTTTAAAAATGTCTTTTAGTTAGGCTCAAAGTATCGGTTCTTTTTAGCCTCTGGTGACTTTCGAACTGAAGCAGACCCCGAGCGAGGTAGTTAGGGTGGGCCATTAGTTTATCGATGTAGCTACTTGAATATTTTTTGATTTCCTCCTGAATAGTGGGGACGTTGAGATCTCTGTGGAGGGTATCATTGCATATATACCATGGGGCGCAGACAATTTGTCGTAATATTCTAGACTGTCTTCTTTGAAGCTTTTGGATATTAGATGCGCATGCAGTACCCCATAATTGGATGCCATATGTCCATATTGGTTTTGTGATGGACTTGTTAAATAAAAAGTTTGATTCAATTTAATAAACATCGTTAAATCAGGCTATCAGCGCAGAATTGGTGTAACCCAACACTTAATCGGTTCTGGTGTAAGATATGTTCTTTGAACTGTCCTTTTCAGAGCAATAGTCGACTGTAAGCCAACTGTTTGTATCCAAAACAGATGGCGCTAGAAATATAGTTTTTGCACGGGCGGTTACAACCAAGAACTATAGTGCAAGAGTATTGTTAACTCCTCCTTGTCTCATAATAAGTAGTCTGGAGTTACACCACTTCTGCGCTGACAGTCTTAAATTTAACTTAAAGACTTCTGGTTTATATTCTGTTATTATCGCACCATGGTGAAGCGTTAGGGACTCATGCAGGAATAATGGGTCTGGAATTTAACGACTACTATAGAAGTGGTCAGAACGAGGAGGAAGACGAGACTGTGCTTCGCTTTCTTTGTCAATGCCCTGGTTTGCGGGGCATCAGGGAAAAAATCTGGGGGAACCGGTGTTTGACCGCTTAAAGGATCTATTCAGGATAGAACTTAAATCGCTTCTTCTCTTCATTAGGAAGACGAATTGGTTGGACTTTGCAGTAACGCCATCTGAGTAACTGCTCTTTAGGATGGGCATTGGCGCTGGGTATCACAAAGGGACCAATAAAGAACCCAAGTGAGCTGTCTCTCGATGGCTGCACGCGGAACCTTATCTAACCTATGGTGAAGCGTATTAAAGCTTCGTCATAACTGAATATAACATATAACCTAAAAATTGTTTTATAGTTGACAATGTTGCACAATGTTTTTTCAACAAACGCAGTGTTATTAAATATATTAGAAAGAAACTTTATGTATTCCTCAATTAAGGGGTTTTTTTAAAATAAAACGAGATAAGAGTGTAAATTTAAGCACCGCGGGCGTGGCAATTGGCTAGATGACAATTTTATGCCTGGTCAAGCCCTGCCCCATTATAAATGTATTGTAGTAATTAAAATCGGAACGAAACGTTTTAATGCTATTGCCATAAAACTCCATACAAATAAAAGTAGTCTCAGCCAAACTCAGGGGTTCGTTAGTGTGAGATTTTTCTAAAGCCACAAAAAAGTCCATACAAAATACAAGTGGTCCCAGGCAAGCCCAGGTGGCAGTTTCTGCCACACAAATTTGGTATCTACTTAAGAGTTAATAAAATTGCAAATTTTGGCCGGAAGATTCTAAACTTCATCAGAATCAATACAAGAGTCGATACATATAATATTTCTTTTTTAAATAAAAATATTTTCTATAATTTTTTTTAAGAAACCATTTTTTTACTAAATAATGTATGCTAATTCCAAAAAAGATTTATCGAGGGCCTAAATTCAAACCCCTCTATCTTTGATTTTCACGAAAATTACTTTTTGATAGTGAAATGATTAGTGAAACAGCCTTCATCTATGGTGTGCATTTCATAACAAAAATATTTTTCTTTTTTTTTTGTGTTTTATTTGAATTTTTTTTATTTCTATATCTTACACAATTTATTTTTCTGAATGCAAAACCCTCTATCTTTTCAAATAATTAATTTTCAAATATTTTTTTGAATAACTTCTTTTTGCACTACATGTTTTTTACTATTTTTTGCATGCAGAACATTTCCGAAATTATTTAATCGCTCATTAAAAAAAAGCGAATCGGATTTCGCTGAATTGAATTACCATGAATATATTTTACCTGTTTTTGGACCAATGCGATCTCTGTGTCGGATTTAAGGCTAAACATTGAATACAATCAAGACATTTACAAAAATAGTGCACAATACGAAAAAATATTGATAAAATTTCAGTTGAGAAAGGTGTACGTCTCGTTTTTACAAAGGATGCTCAATGTGCAATACTGTGCCCCAATATAAATGCATCATCAGTGCAAAAATTATTGGTGGCCGTTTGTTCATTTTAGGAACCACAGGACATGATATATTATCTATTATTTAAAAACGTATTGCCTATAGGATTCATTGCTAGTTAAAATTTTTTCGGATGGTTATGGCTACTTAAACCGCAACCATTATTTATCTAATGATCTATGCCATTTTGCTGAGGAAAATAATAAAGTAATTGAACAGAAGTTCTTAGAGAAAGGTCATAGGCAATTAAAGTGCGATCGTTTCCATGCCACGATAGCGATTAAATTGAGAAATTTATCTATTCACTTGCCAATCGATTACGTTCGAATTTTTAGAGAAGCCAGAGGGTCTTTTAAAATTAACAATGAGATCGTAAAAAAGTCGTTTGATGCAGCGTATATAAATTATAATTTCTTTAATACGAGGACGAGTAAACTACGAACCTACTATTTCTAATGAAAGATCTCTCTTATATCTTCCATCCCAATAAAAAAATTTATCATTTTGCGAAGCACTAATGGTACATTTAAAAGAAAAAGCGCACAAATATGCGCTACGCTAAAAGACATACAAAAATTCATTAAAGTAAGTGAAAGAACTCTTAACAACTTTTATAAAAAAAAATAAAATTTCAAGTGCTACGGCATTCCCTTACTACGAAGCAGGTTTGTAAGGGAGAATACTAAAAAATAACTGTAGCAAAATATTCTGTGTGCAAAGCTGATCGTTACATCCAACAATTTTTATATGCGCTGAATAATGCGCTTTATGTGTCCACATTGTATTGCTTCAAAGTGGGAACCCATATAAAATTCATGCCTTCTGTATGCGCAATGGTAAGCGAAACGTTTATGTTTCTCCCTTACAAACCTGCTTCGTTTGAAGCTCCATTTTTTATTGGGATATTATAGGTTTAAATATAAATACAATTGATCTAGCTGTTTGTATTCAATCTTATACATATTGATCCAAAACTTCTATATGCTGGTCCACTTAAAAACTTATTAAAACATTCTATAACTTCCCTGCGGGAAATTTGTGTCAATTGGTCCAACTGGTCCTGGGAATTGTGAAAATAGAACTGGTACAAAAAGAAAGAACTCATGACCAGTGAAAGGAGAACCAATCATGTAACTGGTTTATGAAGAACAAAAATGTAGAAAAAGTAATGAATTACCCCTGCGGGAAATTTGTTTCAATTGGTCCCACAGACTGGTCCTGGGAGTTGTGAAAATAGAACAAGTACAAAATGAAAAAACTCATGAGCAGTGAAAGGAGAACCAATCAGGTAACTGGTTTATGGAGAACAAAAAGTTAGAAAAAGTAATGAATTACAGTACATTCTACACCGGTGGTGTGATACATTTTTTTGGGACTTTCTAAAATTTGGTTCTTTAATTTAATTCTTGGACTTGTTTTATTGAAATAATACTACATTTTAGTAACTGTCACTAAACACGTTCATTAAGAATAGATTTTTGACTGGTCAAATGGTGTCAATTGACCCCTCCAATGACAACCCCATGTAAAAGTGATAGGTCTTATTCATAGAAAGTGTTAAAACTAGAACCGGTATCTTCCACCAAAGACCAATCACTGGACTACTTTGGTGTCAGTTCGCTTCCCTCAAGGGACAGTACAGTCTTCACCGGTGGTGTGATAATTTTTTTTGGGACTTTCTAAAATGTGGTTCTTGAATTTAATTCTATGACTTGTTTAATTGAAATAATACTACATCGTAATGAAATAATACTACATTTTAGTAACTGTCACTAAACACGTCCATTGAGAATAGATTTGTGACTGGTTAAATGGTGTCAATTGACCCCCTCCAATGACAAACCCATGTAAAAGTGATAGGTCTTATTCATATGAAGTGTTAGAACTCGAACCGGTCCCTACCACCACAGACCTATCACGGGACTACCTTGGTGTCAGTTCGCTTCCCTCTAGGGTTAATGCTAAATGTTGTTAATTTTTTTTATTTTATGTTTTATTATTATCCGTTATCTTAAATAAATCATGTTTTAAACTGAAAGATTAAAATAATTTATTTGTATTAAAACGCAAAACACTCTATCTGATAATTTTCGTACATACAATTGAATATTTTTGAGAAGCAAAACCCCCTATCTATCACATAGTCCCCAATAATGCAAAATGTTTAGAACCAATTATATGTGAGATTCAGTAGTTGCTTTAAAAAAATATTGTAGAATACCGAATTTTAATAACTCAAGTACTTCGCAAAAAAAAAACAGTTTATTGTCTCTCCTGAAAAGTTGTGTTTTTTAGATAGAGGGTTTTGAATAGAGGCCCTCGATATGTGTATATACTTACGTTTATATCAATAAAAATGGGATTCCCTGAATAAATCCTTAGTTTTTCCACAATTCAACCCACTGTGCGTCGGTAAAGAGAGACTTTTACAATTTTAATCAACGTACAGATGTTGTCATAATTTTTTTGCAATTGTTGGAGTATCACAAAACACAGCTATAATAACACAAACAAAAAATAAAAAGCAGAAATAGATACAGACAAGAGATTGTATACATGTGTACTTTCCGTATGAATTGTCTATCAGAAATATAAAACAGAATTGGAAAGAATAGAATTAAGTATGTAATTGAATGTGTCTGTAACTATGAACGGAATATTTTTTTCTATTATCTCGTAGATGTTATAAAAAAGAAAATGACACGTTTTATGTTGCTGTTAAAGGAAAAGGCTTTTTGCTATAAAAATAACTTATTAAATATTAACATTTTTATAGCAGTATTAGCATTAAGTTGAAATAGATTTCAGGATTTATCCATTTCCGGCCGTTTTACACCCTGATAACAATTTCAAGAGCCACGACTAAGTAAACATTAACTGTAAATTAAACAGACATGAAAAAAACGAAAATATATTAAATTGTCTTAAGTGTTGTAGGTATTTGGAGTTTGCTATTGTAGCATTAACTTTTTTTTTTTTTTTTGTTCTATTTTCTCTCTTAACATGATTTGATGACTGACTGTTTGTTTAACGAATGTAAACTAATTTCAGGCCCAGGCAGCTCTCATGTATGACGCTGTGTTTGTGTTGGTTGAAGCCTTTAACAAAATTCTCCGTAAGAAACCTGACCAATTTCGCAACAACATTAGAAGAGGTCAGACTTTGATTGCGGCAGCTTCCACCTCGGCGAATGCTACAGGTTTACCGAATGGTGGTGGTGGCATGGGTGGGGGCCTTATGGGTGGCTCTTCAAACTCGAATGGTGGCAATGGTATGGGTGGTGGAGGCGTTGGCAATGGCGGCAGTGGTGGTAGCAACAGTGTGCCACGTGCACTAGACTGTAACACTTCAAAAGGTTGGGTAAACCCTTGGGAACATGGTGATAAAATTTCGCGCTATTTAAGAAAGGTAAGCAAAAACACACAAGCTAACTAGCTACATCAACAACTAAAACAACATCAACATCATTGTCAGCATCAAATTACGGTTGAACAAAGGCATGCCAAAGTAAGCATATTACGGCAATATGTGTGTGCCAATGGTGAAGTGTAATGAATGGAAAATTGTATGCTACAATTGTTTCATGAATTTAATAGGGACATGAGAGTGTGTGCTTTTTAAAGAGATGCTTTTAAGATTTTCAACAGCAAAAGGCCATTTTAATTGTAGTATATGTCCTTTCATTCTTATTACTGGTACAGCTTCCTTTTTCTGTTGCTCCGTTTTATTAACCCCTTTTAGTTTTATCCTTAATTGACTGGAAGGCTCAATAAAAATTAATTGATGTGTCATTTACTTTACACCACTGAATACTTAAAACATATTGCACAGTGGAGGACTAAGAAAAAGGGGGAAATAAATAACAAATCGAATTTATCTTTTAAATTCCGAGTATGTAAAAATAATTATCAGGGCAAGTTTTCGTATTTATTTGTTTATTTATTAATTTATTAACATAATTTACGAGGCAATAGCAACTTTGGCTTTCAGCTCGTTGTAGTAAAACAGGCCGGAACGCTTACACTGATAGACAACCTCAATAGTAACTGGCCTGCTGGGGCAAGAATTTTATTCAACTTCAAAACTTAAGCTTGTAACGACGTGCTGGACACTCTATGCTGGGGTAAGCGCATAGTCTCCAGTATTTGTTGCGCCGCGGTTTAAAGTGCTCCGTTCTTTCCCGAGTTAATAAAACTTAGTTCATTTGAAAACGTTACAAAAATTTATTGATATTAAATACTCACAACGACGGTTGGAAGTACACACTTATTGGCTACGGCGTTTTTATATGGCACCGTAAGAGGAACGCGGAATAAGTACGAACTGGACCGATTGGTGTCCACGTACCGAGCACGAATGTTAAATCGCACAGTGATCCGATTTTATCCGCAGGATGCGTACATATGCCTTTCAACACGCAACAATTTTCATTAGACTAAGGGAAGTTAAAATAGGCCCACGAGCAACACACACTGGTATTACAGCGTGGAATAAGGAGATTGAATGTCGATGGGACTCAAGTATTTACATGTGGCACCCAAGACTTTCAACAGCCAAAAGCTTTAATAAGACTGACGAAAGTATAACTTACACACTGAGGCTCAATAAAACATGTGATAATGACTAACATCCATACCTATATAAGAGCGGAAAGCGGAATATTGTCTTTCGCTTAGCTTTTAAGCTGATATGCTATACCGAAACAAGAGCGTCGACCTTGTGTCACGAAGAGTAGTGTTAACTTCCTTGTTTGATAAATCACATATAGAAATAAAAAATAGAGATAAAAGCTCTATATTGACCTTAAAATAGCTAAATTGTCATTATCTATTAGCAAAAGCGGTCAACTTTACTATGAAACTCGCTTTCAAAATCTAATTTTCCAATTGCACAGCGCTATTTCGGTTTTCTACATACAAATTGTTCGCGCGTTCAAGGCTTTCCGCACTTGTTTAGTTATAGCTGTAACTTAAATATTTGATCAAACACTCGTCTCTTATAGTGTTGATCGCCGACGTAATCAAATACACCTACATAGACACATGTCCTCGTACACCAAACATTATTTTTTTTATCAAAGTTGTTTTTGGAAATACAAAATTTATTATTAATAAGATTTCCGTATGACGTGCTAAATTCCCAATTTTTAATTTCTGATAAACACACTGAAATTTATTATTGAGGGAAATCTAGTGTCTATTCGCATTTCACTGGTTGATTAGGCCAGATCATTAGGAAACCTTTTTCCAAAGTTTTGTGAAAAGCTAAAAATATTATGCTTATACAAATTAAAACATAAAGCTTATAAGAATTAAAAACACTCAAAAATTTACTTGTAAAAATATTAAAGCTTAATCAAAACAACAGCAATTAAAAGTGAGTTTATCTTTTCTTACAAGCCCCTTTTTTAGTTAAATTTTTTTTTAAAGAAGGCAGACGACAATATTGCGCGGCAATTTTACTTGCTTTTATTTAAAAACAGAGGAGCAGTATATAATAAAGAAAATAATTTGTTGTAAATAGTGGCTTAAGCAACGAGCTGTTTTGTGGCAAAAAATGTTGAAAAAATAAAAATTTACTACTAAAAATTATTTTAATTTAATGCTTCTTCTTCAACGTCTTCACTGTCTTAGTTAACATGATAAGGAACGAGCAATTCATTAGAGACATTTAGCACTAGACACCACAAAAAGTTTGACAAATATCTAACATCTCTGCCAAATATTAAAAATTTCTAATATTTCTACCAACATGCTTCAAATGTTTGTCCAAACAGGACACAACCTAATTAACAACAGAAAACATTTGTACAAACGTAAAATTTTGCCATTTTTGCCAAGCAATTTGTGTGGTTTATTTTGCACTCTAGCAATAATTTAAATTCGATAAGTTTCCTACAATTATGTGGCCCAAAAGTCAACATCTGAATTTTGGGGCCGGCAGAAGCCCTACTATTTATTTATTTAACCCATTTAGCTAAGGTGACCAGGAAAAAAGTAAGGAAATTTAGTTTTTCTTCAACATTTTTACATATTTGACAGACAAATTTACATTCACATATGAGGCGTATAGATGCAAAGACTGCAATGTCCATTTTTTTCACAAACGTATCTAATAATACCTCTTAGTTGTATTTAATAAATGCTTCCAATTAGTGAATATTACATTACAAGAAACACTTTTTCCCCATAAAAAAGTATGTTCAACAATTAAGAATTGATGCAAAAACGGCAATGTCCATTGGAGATTGTCGTTTTTGCAATGATCACAGTTTGTCAAGTTCTTTTTCTCTCAACTATTTAAAAAAAAATTTAAAAATCTAACAAATTATTTTTTTTATGAAACAGTTAGTTTTATTGTTAATTTTATAACTTTGTCATTAGTGGGAGCTATGGAGCTAAGTTGTTATGAAGTTCCTCCAAATCAATCAAGAAAAAACTTAGCCTTTGTTAAGTTTAAGAATTTTATAACTACTGATTTTTTTAAGTACTTGCCCATGTAAAAAAGCAGCAATGTCCATTTGATTAGAGCAAACACAGCAATCTCCAATTTTATTATTATAATTGCCAGCAAACCGCTATATCGATTTTGTTGAAACTTGCGTCATATCTTCATCATATTCTTATTAACTGAATAGCATGATAAACCATTCATAAATATGAATATACTTTGAGCTACACACAGAAAAAAATACCAATGTAAAATTAACATGGAAAAATGTTGATTGAGAGTCATAGTAAATTTCAGCAAAAGTATGCCCTTTATTTAAATTTATCATTATTTCATATTAATTTTAGATTTAAAATATTAAAATAACCTTAAATAACGTTTATTTAATATTATTCACTGTTAACCCTCAAAAAGCTGACTGTTTACTTTTACCTATTTCGGCGGACTGGTTTACGTTTGTAAACCCATATGTAATGTACGAATATGCGTGGGAAGATGCAACAATAGAATGTAACAGGGTTTTTAAAGCTCAGAGAAAACACGTATATCGTTTTTAAATTGAAAAAAAAACATGTGCACGGGATGGTGTGGAGCCACCAGTTTTTGAACTCCAACGAGGAGTTCATCCAGTCATTGTGCCAGTAATTTTACCTGAGTCTGACGCTGGGCCCAGCAATGTTAAACAACGCAGGCTTGATTTCGATGTTTTTGTGTTTACACTTTGCCATTTATGTTTTTGTTTATTCATTTGTAATAGTAATGTAGTATTACCTTGCGGTGGTAGCTCTATTCGGTATAACCGGTATGGCAAGATCGATGTAACCAGGTGTGTATCGTGTTTCTTTATATGTGAAAGTGTATTTTAAATTAGATTGACTGAAACGGAATAAGGGGAACTTCTAGCAAGCGAGAGCGATGGTTGCAGCGATTGCAATGATGACATTGAAGGTATCGATTAGTTTCCAAATGGAGCAGAGTCGGACGAAGAATTGTAAGACGATGACGATGAGATGAATGATGGGGAAAATGATACCAGCCTGGTCAACCGATGGCGGCAAAAGAACTCGTCAAACCATATTGGGACTCTGGTCGAATCATCACTATGGATAACTTTTTCATCGGATTGGACATGATTCATCAATTGGTTCACAAAAAGTTGAGTGTCGTTGGCAGAAAATGCATAATAGTGAGAGAAAGGTGGGCGAATCTATGTTCGCCAAGACGTCACATTAGTTGCTTACTGCCCAAAGCAAAAAAAAAAAAAAAATGTCTATGTTTGATCCTCGATGAATTCCAACAAGGCTATTGATGCAGAAACTTGCAAACCAGAAATAATACTGGAATATAATCGTTTTATGTTTTTTAACATGGTGGAATTGTCTGGATTGGCTGCATATGAGCTGTATTCATAAACGCATGGGACCAGATATTCTCGTCGTATCTTCCTTATTTCACTGGCTAATTTTATGACCATTCCAAACATCAATTATTATTATCAAAATAATTACACGTCAATCGTTGGCCTCATGTTCGAAATGCGATGCTGGGCATGCTGCACATTAGGAGCCTTTCATCGGATTAGCCACAACCACAATTGCAAGCGAATCCAGGAACATCGCGCATCACAGAAAAGTGCTTCTTCTGCGCAACTGAGAAAAGGCAATGCATCACCTGAAAGTTTTGCTCCCTTTGCGGTAACAAGGTATGTGATACGCACTGTATCACGATAACAAAGTGCCCGGATCGTCAATCATTATTTCTATTTTTTCTCTACTTTTGCATAAATTTGATTTCTTTCTAATTTAATTTTGACTAAAACTTAAATCTTCTTAAAAAAAACACATTTGATATTACTTTTTTATTTTTTATATATCAAATTATACTGGTTTACAAATGTAAACCAGTCAGTCGTTCAGCAGGTAGTTTTAAAAAACTGGTAAAGTGAGGAACAGAAAAATTTTTCACCACTTCTATATTATTGCATTCGATTTAGAAGTGAATTTGTAGTTCTCTTATGAAGTTTTAAGAAATTTGGACAACTCTAAATAAAACAAAAAACGTTTTAAAGTTGAAAAGTTTACATTTTTAAACTGTCAGCTGTTTGAGGGTTAAAAAAATAAAAAAAAAAAATATTAAAATATAAATAATTATGGATTCAATATTGAATCCATAAAAACCTGTTTTATATTAAAATCAAAAGTTTATCTTGTTAAATTAACATGCATACATACTTAAGTATGTACATTTTTTTATTTTCATGTTTAAAATATATTATAAAAAGAAGACAATTCCCGTATTCTTTTAATTAAAATTATTTAGTGAAATAGAACATCAAGTTTTCAAAGTAGAATGATGACGAAAACCATATCGGGCGATTCTGCTGATGCTTCTGTTAACAAAGGAGAATACAAAATAAGTGAAACATGTGTTACAGTGGTAAGTGTTTTGAATTATTCTTAAATAAATGCATATGTTGTCTCTGAAGCTTCTTCACACTGTTAAAACACACCTAAACCAATTTGATTCTACATGAAACTCACGTTGTTTCAACTTGAAATAACTTTCATTCAACGTGATTCCGATTGTTATTTCAATATAAATTACATTTTGCTCTAACTTTACTGCAATGTTAAATTAACATGAATTATAGTTATTTCAAAAGAAAAAAATGGTGTTCGCAGTTATCGTAAAATCAGGTTGAATTAACATGAAAACCGTATGAAGCAAAATCACCACCGAAAAATTTTAAATCAACAAAGCAGACAGATTATGAAAACAGATGACAAAAAGAGGACACAAATTTAATAGATGACAGCCAGTGAAAATATATGGTTGTCTTCTCAAAAAGAGTACGTTTGCTCACGTTAATTTAGCCCAAATCTTTTAAGGCTGCACTTTCTCGTGAAAATCCCCCACTGTGTGGAACTGTTTCCTTATTTAAAGTTTACTTTATGTTTGCCTCTGATACTTTCTGTGTTAATTCCGCTTTTAATGTTTGTCAATTTTATGTATTTTTTCTTTTGTTTTTGGGAGAATGTTTCATTTTTATTGATAAATTACCAAATGCATTTTACATTGGCATGAATACAAAAAGCAGATGCTGATGGAACATGAGCAATGATGTTGATGATGGAAATGAGGATGACGATGTTGTTGAAGAACATACTTTACTTAAATTAATTTTCTTCATTATAGGTTGAAATTGAAGGACTTACGGGCGACATTAAGTTCAACGACGATGGCAGACGTGTAAATTACACACTGCACGTTGTTGAAATGACAGTAAATAGCGCCATGGTGAAAGTGGCCGAGTGGAGCGACGATTTGGGTCTGCAACCGTTATCAGCGAAATATGTGAGACTGAAGCCGCATGCTGAAATTGAAAAGAATCGTACATACATTGTAACCACAGTCTTGGAAGAGCCATACATCATGTTAAAACGGCCCAATGTGGGTGAAACTTTAGAGGGCAATGACCGTTTTGAAGGCTATTGTAAAGATTTGGCTGATTTGTTGGCCAAAAAGTTGGGCATTAATTGTAAGTACAGCAGTTGTGTGTAACTGAAAGATTCACGTTATACGTTGGCCAAATATCCCCTTTTTCCACTTAATTTAGTTTTTTTTTTATTTTTTTACGAATAAATTAAGGGTCATTAAAATGTAAATTTTTTTTCGTTCGGGTTTGTTTGGATTCTCCCCGAGGGCTGTTTGTCTGGCGTGTAACTTTTTTATTTATGTTGTTGATTAAGCCACACTTTATTTTATTTTATTTTTTTTTTTAAGGATTTTCTCAATAATTTTTTTGTTCTTTTCTTTTAGATGAAATGCGTTTGGTTAAAGACAATACTTACGGATCTGAAAATCCAAAAGTTCATGGTGGTTGGGACGGCATGGTTGGTGAACTTGTGCGTCGAGTAAGTTCAGTTCACAACAAAACTCTTTATTGTTACCGCTTGGCTTCTTTGTCTTTAATTTCCTTCGCTTTGATTCTGTTTACTCCTTGACAATATAACGACAATGTGTTATTTAATTTTTGTTTTCTTCTTTCTTTTTTGTATACTTATTTTCTTTAAACAGGAAGCTGACATTGCTATAGCTGCCATGACAATTACTGCTGAACGTGAACGTGTCATCGATTTCAGTAAACCATTTATGTCACTGGGTATTTCGATAATGATTAAGAAACCAGTTAAGCAAACTCCAGGTGTTTTCAGTTTTATGAATCCTTTATCACAAGAAATTTGGGTAAGTTTTTATTTCATCTGCCTTTCAGTGTATTTGCTTTGTACTTCAAAAGAACCCGTTTTAAGTAATCGACAAGTTTGTTGCTAAAGTCTTAAATTTAAGTTGGCAGTAGTCAAGTCTCTGTAATAAAGATTGTCCTTCAACTGGCTTCATCCATCATCCATCTTATTCACTTTATGTTTTACGTTTTTTTTTTTCTCTTTCTTAATTTTATTTGACTGTATTGGTTTAAGTATGTGAGAGTAAAGTCTCTTTCATTTATTTATTTACTTTATTTATTTTTATACAAATACATTTTTTTTTTGTTGTTGGTATTTTTTTCATTTATGTACTGGAAAAAAGTCAATGTTGCAGAAATTGCACTGCTTACAAATGAGAAAACTTTAAAATTTACTTCTTAAAAGTTTTTTTATTTTTCTTCAAAAACAAAATTTTTTGTCTTTCATTTTTTTTTTCCTCCTTATTCCGTTCAGCTTAATGTATTTTGTTAAACAAAAATTGGCTCAAAAAAGCTCATAAACTTTAATAGAGTTAACAGCAAAGTTTTCAACTCATTTTTCAAACTGCGAACCAGCATTAACTTTTTCTCTCATAACATCTTCTTCCAAAATGAACAAAAATAAAAAAGAAATCAAATTTCGTTGAAATTTTATGCCACGTTTCCGAGCATTTATAAAATATTGTTGTCTTTAAGTTTGTATACGTTTTAGTTTACTTGAGTGTGTATATATACTTATAAAAGCACTTATACCACTTTTGTAATAAACAGCTTTTGGCCAAGTACAACAAAATGCAAAAAAAAAAACAGAAGCAAAAAAGTTTAAAAATAATACAAAAAAAAAAGATTTAAAAGAAGAAAAAGTATCTTTAAACCTTAAGCTAACGTTTTATTAAAGGGGAAAAAATTTAATGCATATATAATTTTATTTTTAATTTTATTTGTATACCCTTCAACACAAGCGGTAAAGAAACAAAAATATAAGTGTGTCCTTTCGTTGGAAACATTTTAAGTTCTTGAGATTGAACTTAAAGTTTTTTATCAACAGAAAATGGACTAAATTTAAAAAAAAACCCAAAACATGGGAAATCTCTTAATTGATTTAAGGAAGACATCAAACACATAAGTATATTTAAAATAAAATTAATTCTCAAAAGCACTAAAGTCCAGGGACCGTAACAGTTATGCCTTTTTTCATAAAAGTCAGATGAAAACAGTTATTTTTTGATTTTTATTTTTTTGAACAAAAATAACTGTTATTTTTTGATTTTTATTTTTTCGATCAAAAATAACAATTATTTTTTGTTTTTAATTTTTTTGAACAAATTTAACAGTTATATATTGATTTTTATTTTTTCGAGCAAAAATAAAAGTTATTCTCTAAATAAATTTACGTGTTTTAATAATTTAGATGACTTTAATAATTATTTTAATGTGCATAAGGAATTCCACTAAAATAAAAAATTTAAGTCAACTAAATTATTAAATCACGTACATTTATTTAGAGAATAACTTTTATTATTGCTCGAAAAAATAAAAATCAAAAATAACAGTTATTAATTAGTATTGTGGTTATTTTGTTGAACTATTTATGGTTTTTAATCCAAATTTTTAAAATTTTTAATTAGGCTTAAGTTCATGAAATTTAATTTTTATTAAATTATTTTTGTGAAGAAAGGAATTTTACAACATGAAAATTAATTAAAATTGTTATTGATAATCTTTCATTCTTGACGTGGCTCGGGCTCGAACCCTGGCCGGCAGGTTACCATGACATGTTTCGATCGCAACCACTCGATCTCCTCAGATGGATTTGCCGTCTTACACTCGCAGCCATCGACGACTGCTGACGTCACTAGTCAAACATCAATCCTTAAACCAAATTATATTTTAACATTTGGTAGATCGAAATTTGCTTTCCTGAATGATTATCTATTTTAATTGATTTTACATGTTTTTTCCTTTACTTCTGTTTTTTCGTACTTTCGTCAAGAATTTTTCTTGAAGTCCAAGTACATTTTTTGTTTTTTTCACTTTGTCTTTCTCTTTTCTGTTGACCTTTTTCAGCACAACTTGAAGGACAAATGTACACATAGAGCTCGTGCCTTAGCTTTAACAATAATTAGTATTGTGGTTATTTTGTTGAACTATTTATGGTTTTTAATCCAAATTTTTAATATTTTTAATTAGGCTTAAGTTCATGAAATTTAATTTTTATTAAATTATTTTTGTGAAGAAAGAATTTTCATGTTGTAAAATTCCTTTCTTCACAAAAATAATTTAATAAAAATTAAATTTCATGAACTTAAGCCTAATTAAAAATATTAAAAATTTGGATTAAATAACAGTTATTTTTGTTCAAAAAAATAAAAATCAAAAAATAACTGTTATTTTTGATCGAAAAAATAAAAATCAAAAAATAACAGTTATTTTTGTTCAAAAAAATAAAAATCAAAAAATAACTGTTAAGTTTGATCGAAAATATAAAAATCAAAATTATAAAAATCAATATATATTCATTGACAAGTGCATGAGGAACAATATGGTATACTTGAATCAGTTTTTCGACATTTAATTCTATATGAGCAACTTCAAAAATTTACGACACCTAGACATTTTTTTTTAATTTTTTTTTTTTTTTTTTTTTTGTTTGACATCAATGTTGATTTGCGTGTGTATAAACCGATTTTTATTGCACGGCGCATAATATAATAAAATATGAAAATTACAGTTTTTGTTAAAATTGAAAAAGGATAACGCGTGTGGATAATACCCCTTAAGGGCTTTCTTAGCACACTAAAATATTTGTAAAAGCTTGAATACTTTTTAAAATACACTGGAAAAAAAAATATAAAAAAATTTTTTTTGATCGTGTATGCATATAAAAATTTATTTAAAATTGTTAAACATTTTAAATCCTTAAAATTTGTTGGTGCGTTTTCAATTTTAGTATCAAGCTCAGTAAAGTCTTCTATTCGATGTACGTTTGAGCGGAATTGATACAGCGCTTCAGTTGTCACAAAGCGAAATGTGTTTGGAAAAAACTGCCGCTGCACGCGCCAGGGTTGAAAAAAATTATTTTTTTTTGCACTTTATCAGTTTAGTCCGACGCGAAGAATCTATTTAGAAACCTAAACATGTTCCCATGACATGTTTTGATATAAAAAAAGCTTAAAAATAAATAGTTTTTTTTGCAAAAATTTTCAAAAGTTCATAAAATTTTTGCGTTTAAAAATTTTAAAGTGCGTTTTCGCCTCGGAGGTGCCCTTTACGAAGTTACTCACATCACTCAATACACTAGCCAACTTAAAAGGCAATTCAGATTGGCAGACGCAAAAAAAGATACATTTTTAAAAAATTTACGCTAATTTCTTTTAAGTTTGTGATGACCGTGATACGTTATTGGTGCGCTGACACCAACTTGATACACCTCAAACTTTATAAAATTACGCAGTTTTTTTTATTTCTGCGCTTAAAACTCATTTTTATTAAACTGCGCAAAAACTCTATGCAAAATCTTCAAAAAATTCCAAATTCGGAAAATTTTGGTTTCACTTTAAAACACCATGCAACTTTTCACGCAGCAGCGATATCAAAATTTTTTTTTAGTGGATATATCCTCCAAGTTTACTGACAATATTTTGTATGGGTTTGGATCTAAAAGCTTAAAACTATTACAAAGAAAACGGAATGAATGAAAAAACTCTTGGAAGTTTCAAGTCGTTTTTTTAATTTTTCGAATTTTAGATGACCACCAATTCTTAAGGTGAGGACTTTTCAACGTAAACCTTTGCACGTCATATCCTTCAAGTATAGTCATCCAAACCCTGTACAACGTTTTTTTTAATTCATAAAACTTAACGAAATAAGAGCCATAGTATGTCGGTTTCAGCAGGTGCTCAAAAAATTTGAAGTAACCCATATGCTTTTTTTGTTTAAAAATTCCAATAAAACTGTTATTTTCGGTCCCTGCGAAAATCTTCAAAACTACTTAAAGTCATTGAACTAATGAGTGATTTTTTAAGAGCTATAGGAAAGTTGTTCTTTAGAAAAATAAGCGAACATGCGTCTAATACTTTTTTTAAAATTGGCCTCTTTTAGGGAGTAAGCGGGTGAAACCTGTATTTTGAAACTTTTTTGTCACCTTTTAAGCCAATAAACATAGAAATAAAGTTTAAATGACATTCGAAACTACTCTTAGGCCCGTTTTCACAACTTACCGATAGCTAAAAGTAGACTTTAACCGGCCTTATAAAAAGTGTTCCGTTATTAAAACTTTACTTTAACCTTAAGTGAACGATAAAGTAAATTACCTGTTACGTCAAAGAACAGTTGTAATAATGGAACACTTTTAAAACGGCCGATCAAATCCTACCTTTAGCTATCGGAGAGTTGTGAAAACGAGCCTTAAAAGTACAAATACGAATTCAGTACTTTTTCAAAATTCGAACGTTTAAGGGGCGAAAGTCTAAATTATTTTTGGTACTTTTTTACAAAACATTTCTCTCCATTCATTGACATATACGTATTAATTTAGGGGATCCCACTACAATAAGAAATTCTTGATACTTTAAAAAGGAGCAAAAAAAGTACAAAAAGCGGGAATACGAGAAGTTTAGTTCATTTCTTCAGCTTTTTGTCTTACAACTGGTATTATGTTTAATTATAGTTAATATTTAACCTTTAAACATTAAATTTGACATGCAATGTCCTGAGTGGATAAAACCTGTGAGTTGATTTTTTGGTACTTTTTGTTCTTTAACTGATATTTTTGGAATTTCCCTTAGTATTGGACCTAGAAACATAAAATCAAACATGCAAGGTCCTCTTGTGAGGGTCAAAATTATGGCTAATTGTGACACACAATAAAAGTTTGTTCACGCAAAGCAATAAAAGTCTGTTGTTTATTTTACTGGGGGGGGGGCCAATGGATTTACATCCATGCACTGGGGGCGGATATACATCCGCCAACTTGGTTTATTTTTTTCGTTGCAGATAATCCGGAGGTCGATGGGGTACAGGAGGTTGAACTAAGTCAGGGGTAGGTGGAGGGTCATACTGACTAACAGGGTTAATTAAGTATTCAACAGAGTGGCGTCAGCAGAGGAGAAGCGACAGAGAGGCGTTGGCAGAGAAGTGTCAACAGAGAGTGGTCAGCAGAGAAGAGAAGGTAAAGAGCGTGAGCGAATGAGAGCCGAAACAAACAACATATGCAGTACAACAGGCAGGGTGGTGAGAGTTTACCGCTAGCGGTTCAAACCAAAGTAGAAATGTAGCAGCTTCAAAGCAACATTTGTGTGTTTATATGCGAGTATAAAAGGAGGAGTATTAAGGAATGTGGGGCTTGGTTTTTTTGGACTGCAGAGTGAGACGTTGTCACAGAGCCGGTAAGAATAAGAAATTGAAAAGAGAAAAGGAAAAGAAAGTGGAGAAAAAAAACACCCAGTGCTATTAATTAGGTAGGGGATTGGTAACACCAATTCCGTGTTAGTGAAGAACAGGTACTGGTTTTACAACCAGTAAAGTGAGGAGGATTTACATCCAACTTATCTGGACTAGGATTTACATCCAGTCTGGAAGGAGGCTAGAGCACTGAATAAGGGCTAAGCGGTAGGCACTTCTGAGGTAACACCCAGAAATCCGAGGGTCCTAGAATAGTCTTGGATTTACATCCAAAGTTGAACGAAGGGTAGGAGTTAGAGGGCAGGAGTGGTAGGGCACTGGCTCTGGTTACGACAAGCGCTCTACAAGGCGGCAGGAGCTTCCCTGGAAATCGTGGTGTGAGCAGAAGCAAACCATCAAAGTGTGTTAAAAGTGTGGTAAAACCCATGCAAAGTGTGCTAAAGGGAAAAAAAACAATAAATAAAGAAGCAAACCCCGAAGTTCAAATAAGTGTTTTTTTCTTTACAAAGATTTGTGTAACGGACCCTGGGCGCGACTGAGTCGTACCCCAGCTTCAAACCCGGAGTAACCGGAGGTTCTTTACATTGGCGCCCGAGCAGGGACTGAGGTTAACAACAGCAAACAAGTGAGACATATTATCATGGTGCGTACGTCGTGGATTTACACACTCCGGAAGGATGAACTTGTCCAATATTTAGAAGAGTTCGAGGTGGAGACAGGCGGCACTGTGGACGAGATGAGAAAACGGCTGGCACTTTTTGTAACTGGCGAACACAAAGAAAACGTTCTTTCCAGGTTAGAAGAGCTGGAGAACAAGCACGGACGTTGTCCTACACCGACCGGCCCAAGTATGGCCACGCAACTGGAGTTACCAACCATACCGTATACGTCAAGGGCGGGACAACAGGCAGCCACAGGCAGTCCGTTGGGCCCGATACCATACAGTACCCCAAATGTGGAAACACCAACACATTTACCATACCCAGCTATGGTGGATATCGTAAGGAAGTGGTCGTTCCGCTACGAGGGTGGAAAAGATCCAATATCGTTTGTTGAGCGAGTGGAAGAGCTGGCAGATGTCTATGGGCTAGACAAGAATATGTTGCCACGTACAATGCCGGAGTTGCTTAAGGACGCGGCACTTATGTGGTTCCGAAATAACAACCGTCAGTGGCGAACGTGGGGGAGCTTTAAGGACGACTTTTTACAATTTTTCCTCCCGCCCCGTTATTTTGAAAGTCTGGACGATGAGATACGCCGGAGACAACAGAAACCCCGGGAGTCTTTCAAAGATTACGTGATTGTGCTGCAGAACATGATGCGACATGCAGGTTACACGCGGGAGCAGCAAGTCGACAGGATTTTTAGAAATTGCCTGGTGGACTATCAACTGTACATCCGAAGGAAAGATTTCAAATCCCTGGCCGAGCTAATCCAATTGGCAGAAGACTTTGAGGTGATTCGAAGCAACCACCCAGAAGTACGCTCTAACCACCAGGACAGCCGCCAAAACCAGCGCCGAGAGGATAGAACGCGCCAGTTAGTACCCGCGGAAGAAGCAGCCATTGATCCAACAACAGCTTGTCGAAGATGCGGCCAGGAAGGGCATGGGTATCGGTTTTGTCAGAACGAGAGTATACTGTTTTGCTGGCAGTGTGGAAGAAGAGGGGTCAGAACCAGGGACTGCTGTCGTAGAGCTGCGGGAAACGCCAATGGACCGCCCCAACAGCAAGGGTTGGCAGCGGCCCTCAACAATCAAACCTTGCCCCAGTAAATGTTTTTAGGCAGACAGAAACGAGGTTATTAGCTGCAATACAAATTGGTGACCGGCACGAGGAGGCTACTATCGATACGGGGGCGTCCAGGAGTTATGTGAGTGAGCGGGTGGCGGAGAAGATAAGAGGGTATGGTGAAGTGATACCCATAGATAGCCAAATCAGCCTGGCAAATGGGTCAACAGTGGAAGTGCGGGAGGTGATACGAGTAAGGGTGAGACTAGGCGGTAGGGAATGCGATATGGAGGTTGGGGTGATGCCTCGTATGCTCGATGATGTGTTACTGGGGTTGGATTTTTTAAGAGCGGTGGAGTTTGAAATGCAGTGTGGTGACCAAAGGGTACAGTTTAAACCCAGTTCGAATCAGGTAATGACGGCCGTGGCGCCGTCAGGGCGTATAAAACGAAGCGAAGAGGAAATAATTAATGCGTTTCTGCAAGAGGAGCTGAATAAGTTTAACGAGGTGAGAGGTCCCACGACTCTAGCTGAACACAAGATAATATTGAAAGATGACAGACCGGTCCGGCAAAGGTATACGCAGCGAAATCCCGAGATGCAAAGGAAAATAAATGAGGAAGTAGACGAGCTACTCAGGAATGGGTGCATAGAACCTTCTAAGAGCCCCTACAGTGCCCCCATAGTCATGGCCCCAAAGAAGAATGGCACCCTAAGGTTGTGTATAGATTACAGGCAACTCAATGCCAAATCCGTAGCCGATGCGTATCCGTTACCGCGGATAAACGCCATTCTGGATCGCCTTCAGAACGCCAAGTACATAAGCAGTATAGACCTGAAAAACGGTTACTGGCAAATACCAATGGCAGAGGATAGCAAAGAGTACACCGCCTTTACGGTAGCAGGGAAAGGCTTGTTTCAGTGGAAGGTTATGCCGTTTGGTTTAACATCAGCACCGGCAACTTTTCAGAGAACGTTAGACCGAGTAATTGGCGCTGAAATGGAGCCGCACGCCTTTGCCTACCTGGATGACATAGTGGTGCTAGGTGGATCTCTAGAGGAGCACATGACGAACTTGAAAGAGGTGTTTAGAAGGCTGCGGCAGGCCCGGCTGGTAATAAATAAAGAGAAGTGCAAGTTTTTTCAAAAGGAGATAAAGTACTTAGGCCATGTGGTTAACGAAAACGGCATTAACACGGACCCTGAAAAAATAGCAGCGATTCAAGAGCTACAACCCCCAAGAAACGTGAGAGAATTACGAAGATGTCTAGGTATAGCCTCGTGGTATAGAAGATTTGTGCCAGGGTTTGCCCAGATTGTTCACCCGCTAACCGCCATGCTCAAGAAGGGAAAACACTTCCGATGGAACCAAGAGCAGCAGGCCGCATTTGAGGTTTTGAAGAAACAGTTAACGGAAGCGCCGGTACTGGCATGTCCGGACTTTACCAGGAAGTTTACCCTACAAACCGATGCATGTGATTATGGCTTAGGAGCAGTACTGACCCAGGAGGTCGAGGGGGAGGAAAAAGTTATTTCATATGCCAGTCGACGTCTCAACCCAGCAGAGATGAATTACTCGGCAACGGAGAAGGAATGTCTCGCGATTGTGTGGGCGGTAAGGAAGCTAAGACCTTACTTAGAAGGTTACCGCTTCACCGTGGTGACGGATCATCTCGCTCTTAAGTGGCTAAACTCTATAGAAAGTCCCTCAGGTCGTATTGCAAGGTGGGCGTTGGAGCTTCAGCAATATAGTTTTGATGTGCAGTATCGCAGAGGTAAATTAAACGTAGTAGCAGATGCATTATCCCGGGATCCAGTAAACGTGTGTCAGGCAGTAAAAGAGAACCCGATGGAGTGTAGATGGTGGCAGGCAAAATGTGCTGATGTTCAAAGAGAACCAGAAAAGTTTCCTGATTTTTCGATTATGAATGGGCAGCTATATCGTCATCTCCCAACAACTGACCGTGACGAGGAGTGTGCCCCGTGGAAACTATGTGTGCCGTCATTGCAGAGAAAGAGGGTGTTTGAAGAAAATCATGATTCACCAACCGCAGGCCACTTGGGAATCAGGAAAACCATAGCCCGGATTACGAGCAAATACTACTGGCCTGGAATGTTTCGAGATATCCGGAGTTATGTAAGACGGTGCCAGATATGTCAAAAGCATAAACCAAGTCAGCAGCTTGCCGCAGGACAAATGTTGTCACGTATCGCGGAGGAGCCATGGTCTATTGTGTGCGCCGATTTTGTCGGGCCCCTACCAAGGTCAAGGCATGGGAATTCGATGATGCTCGTGTTTACGGACAAATTTTCTAAATGGTCAGAATTTGTACCTTTACGCCGAGCGACGGGGGAGACTTTAAGGAGAGCTTTTCGGGAGAGAATCTTGGCTAACTTCGGTGTGCCAAAGTTGTTTATCTCCGACAATGGTTCGCAGTTTACCTGCAAGGCGTTCAGAAACTACCTTAAAGAAATGGGAATACAACACCAACTAACGGCCCCGTATACCCCGCAAGAAAACCCCACCGAACGAGTAAATCGCACGATAAAAACTATGATCGCGCAGTATGCCGGGTCCAACCAGAGGACGTGGGATGAGTTATTGCCAGAATTACAGCTGGCGTTCAACACTGCAAAATCTGATACCACACAGTATAGTGCAGCCTTTTTGGTGCAAGGGAGGGAACCTAGACTCCCTGCCACATTGTATGATGAAGTCACACCAGGTACAGGAACAGAAAACCGCGACCCCCAGGAGAACGCAAGAATGCTTAAGCAAGTTTTTGAGCTGGTGAGAAGGAACCTGGTTAAAGCCGCCAAGGACCAAGCACGTTACTACAACCTCCGTCGTAGAAGGTGGAGTCCGAAAGTTGGTGAACTAGTTTTAGTCAGAGAGCACCATTTGTCCAGTGCGGTAGACAATTTTGCGGCCAAATTAGCCCCAAAATTCGAGGGTCCCTATATCATTCATCGAATTATATCCCCAGTGATCGTAGAGGTACGCAAGGACGGACAAAGGAGTCACCGCACAGCCCACGTCAGTGATATAAAACTTTATCGAAACCATGAATAGTGCATAAGTGGAAATTGAATGGAAAAATTATAAAAAAAAAAAGAAAAAAAAAGGAAAATAACTTTAAAAAAAAAAAAAAAATATGTATATGAATGAATTAAAGTAATTAGAAAATAATAATATATGTCTGAATGAATTAACTAAAAAAAAAAAAAAAGGGGAAAAAAATTATATAGGGAAATAAAAACGTCAAAATGGCAACATTGTTCGATGGTTCGATCAAACCTGCGCGCAACCATAGGGAGAAAACAACACACACACAATACCTCCTACGCATAATCACGGCACACATTGAATTAGTTTGTTACAAGCAGTGCGTGGTCGTGGTAGTTGTCGGCAAGCGATGATAACAAAAATCGAGTGGAAAAAAAATAAGTAAATAAATATAAAAAAAAAAAAAAAACAACAAAGAAAAAAAAAACTCACAGCCACCAACAATAAGTAAACAACGTATTACAAATCCAGTGGCTTGAGAAAGGAAAAACAGTAATACAGCAACAGAGGCACAAGGAAAAAAAATAATAATAAAAAAAAAAAACTAGTTAGTGAGCAGTGTAACTGTAGTCCGGCGGCAATCGAAGCAGCAAGACAAAGTATTAACCGTGAGTAAATGGAAAACCGATACAACAGAGTGTGACGTGTTAGTTGTGTAGGCAATAGCAAAATGTGGTACGGGGAGAGGTATAAGTGTGTAGAGAGCTGGGTGGTTGTAATTGTTGTGTTGTGCACAGTGGCCTTAACTGGAAAAATTGTTGTGTGTATTGTAGATGGATCCAGGGCAAGAAGAGCAACTGCGAAACGGAGACGTCATCGTGATATCTGATGACGACGCAACGCATGAAGAGCTTTCGGCGTCCCAGGCTTCGGGTGGCAGTTTACTAACAGAGGCCGAAAGGGAATGGTGGGAGCCCGAGGAGCAGTTGTCCAGTTCACAAGCCACTGAGCGTTCGCAGTCGGATCAGGGACCGCGGATCTGGGTGGAGGCGAGCCTGGACAGGTATATACTCCGGCGGCGGAAGTACCGTCAGTACATCGCGCAAATCGGTATTACCTGGACGGTAGAGGAAACTGACGAGGAGGGGGAAGACCCGGATCCACTGGTCGAGTTTCCAGTGTCCCCAAAGCGGCTGGCAATAATGGACGGGTGTGTGAGTCCGCCGCGAGCAGGTGAAAGAGACCCGCTTAGTGTGGATGAAGAGGACCTGCGGCTCAGCGGTGTAGACGAAGATGTACTCTCGCTGGGGGAAATAAGCCTGGGAAGCTTGGAGGAGATCATTCACAGGGTACTCCATGACGAGGTTGTAAGGGAGGAGGCACACCCCGAGGTTGAGCAACCCGCCCAGGAGGTTCCGGCTGAAATAGAGGCGGAAATTCAGGAAGCGGTGAAGAAAGGGAGGAAGGTGTGTTTTCGGCGAGACGTCGGTGAGGTGTCATACCGAATTAAAATAACGGCAACCGGTAGGGTGACGGTGCGCGCGCTTCCTGTAAGAAAGGGGGAAGTGTGAGGGTCAAAATTATGGCTAATTGTGACACACAATAAAAGTTTGTTCACGCAAAGCAATAAAAGTCTGTTGTTTATTTTACTGGGGGGGGGGCCAATGGATTTACATCCATGCACTGGGGGCGGATATACATCCGCCAACTTGGTTTATTTTTTTCGTTGCAGATAATCCGGAGGTCGATGGGGTACAGGAGGTTGAACTAAGTCAGGGGTAGGTGGAGGGTCATACTGACTAACAGGGTTAATTAAGTATTCAACAGAGTGGCGTCAGCAGAGGAGAAGCGACAGAGAGGCGTTGGCAGAGAAGTGTCAACAGAGAGTGGTCAGCAGAGAAGAGAAGGTAAAGAGCGTGAGAGAATGAGAGCCGAAACAAACAACATATGCAGTACAACAGGCAGGGTGGTGAGAGTTTACCGCTAGCGGTTCAAACCAAAGTAGAAATGTAGCAGCTTCAAAGCAACATTTGTGTGTTTATATGCGAGTATAAAAGGAGGAGTATTAAGGAATGTGGGGCTTGGTTTTTTTGGACTGCAGAGTGAGACGTTGTCACAGAGCCGGTAAGAATAAGAAATTGAAAAGAGAAAAGGAAAAGAAAGTGGAGAAAAAAAACACCCAGTGCTATTAATTAGGTAGGGGATTGGTAACACCAATTCCGTGTTAGTGAAGAACAGGTACTGGTTTTACAACCAGTAAAGTGAGGAGGATTTACATCCAACTTATCTGGACTAGGATTTACATCCAGTCTGGAAGGAGGCTAGAGCACTGAATAAGGGCTAAGCGGTAGGCACTTCTGAGGTAACACCCAGAAATCCGAGGGTCCTAGAATAGTCTTGGATTTACATCCAAAGTTGAACGAAGGGTAGGAGTTAGAGGGCAGGAGTGGTAGGGCACTGGCTCTGGTTACGACAAGCGCTCTACAAGGCGGCAGGAGCTTCCCTGGAAATCGTGGTGTGAGCAGAAGCAAACCATCAAAGTGTGTTAAAAGTGTGGTAAAACCCATGCAAAGTGTGCTAAAGGGAAAAAAAACAATAAATAAAGAAGCAAACCCCGAAGTTCAAATAAGTGTTTTTTTCTTTACAAAGATTTGTGTAACGGACCCTGGGCGCGACTGAGTCGTACCCCAGCTTCAAACCCGGAGTAACCGGAGGTTCTTTACACTCTGTGAATGAAAATCTGTAAACGAAATTTTGTTGGTACTTGTTCGTTCTTTTACTGGTACTTTTTCCTATAAACATAAAATTACACAAGTAATGTCCTGAGCGGATGAGAATTACTGTTTGGTACTTTTTTGTTTTACAACTGGCCGTTTTTAAATCTAGAAACATAAACTTGGCAAAATGCGATTAAAGTTTTCAAAATGTATATTTTTAAAAGCCTTTTAAGCCTAATTAAAAATATTAAAAATTTGGATTAAAAACCAGAAATAGTTCAACAAAATAACCACAATACTAATTATTGTTAAAGCTAAGGCACGAGCTCTATGTTTGCAATTGTCCTTCAGGTTGTGCTGAAAAAGGTCAACAAGAAAAAGAATGAGAAAAAATGAGAAACAGAACAAAATATGTACTTTGGACTTCAAGAAGAATTCTTAACAAAAGTACGAAAAAACAGAAGTAGGGAAAAACATGTAAAATAAATTAAAATAGATAATCATTCAAAGCAAATTTCGATCTACCAAAGGTTAAATACAATTTGGTTTAAGGATTGATGTTTGACTATTGACGTCAGCAGTCGTCGATGGCTGCGGGTGTTAAACGGCAAGCCCTCTGAAGAGATTGAGTGGTTGCAAACGAAACATGTAAGGGTAACCTGTCCGTAAAAAACGCCTGGGTTCGAGCCCAGCTTCAGTCAGGAATGAAAAATTATCAGTTAATTTTAATTAATTGCATGTTGTAAAATTTCTTTCTTCATAAAAATAATTTAATGAAAATTAAATTTGATGAACTTAAGCCTAATTAAAAATATTAAAAACCAGAAATAGTTCAACAAAATAACCACAATACTAATTATTTTTAAAAACATTTAGAAAAATATATTTTGCTATAACTTCGGTTAAGTTAAGATATAACGCTGATTCTTTTTACATATAGAGACAGTATGAAAAAGCACATTTGCTTAAGTAACTCCAAATTTTTGATTTTTTGAGATATGACTAAGTTGCAATGAAGGAGCGATATGTCTGTCCACGAAAGAAATAAAATAGAAATTTTTTAAGTTTTCAAAAGTTCCAAAAATCTTACTTGTTTTTAATGAAATTCTGAATTTGTAAATCACGGCTAACAAGGTTTTATTTGCACCTAAACTACTTGTTAGATAGAACCTTGTTGTCCTAAGTTCGCTAAATAAAAAAGGACATTTGTTTAAATTAAAAAATGCACAAATAAAAAGCTAAAAAAAGGGATTAAAAAATTCGCTGCAGACAAATAAAAAATTCTTGCATGTAAAAATTCCTTTAGAACAAAAAGGGTTGTTGCAAAAATATTGTATTTATAAGAATATGAATTATTTATACAGTGGCATTATTTAGCAATAAGTTTTACCCAAACACATGGGATTTAAAGAATTTTTTTGTTCATATCAACAAAATAATAAAGATGCTAAAAAAAACATTGAAAAGCCTTTTTTTAATAGAAAGAAAATTGATTTACTGAGCAGCAACTTATTTGAAAGCAAGTCATGTGCAAAATAACAGATTTTAAAGAAGAAAAAATCTTACATTTTTACTGCACAGTTTTTTCCATCATGCTAAATCTAATTTTCTCGTTAAATCTTTTTATAAAACAAATCTTTTTTCAACAACCCGCAACTCAGTAAGTTCTATATCCTGACAGCAAATTAAATGTACTCCTATCACGACATCATTTAAATATATATTGTTTTATTCTTCCTGTTTCTCTTTTAGCATTGAATTTAATTCCTTCTAACGCACATCTTTGTTTACATATTTGAATTTTAGAAAGTTGGAATAATAAACACCTTCTTAAAGGAAATAGAATTAAAAGTGAAACGCTTTCAGCTTTTATTTAACACATTTAATTTTTTCCATATCACATTCAAATACAAATTATTAATCACAAGCGAAAAGCAACACAACACCGAATATAACAGGAATAAAACATAGAGCAACAAAATAGGAACAGACTTGAATTTAAATAAGACCAGTTACCACAAAACAAATGAAAACATTTGTTAAACAAAGCAAATATTATCTTAAATCTAGGAAAAGGATATGAAAACATATAAATACATTTTTAATATACACACATGCGAACTACTTGCAATAATAATAAAATACCCAATCACATCGCACCAACACGCACACAAAACATAAATGTGTAGGATACAATTCGAGATAACAAAACATTTGCATAATTAATAAACACGCACGCACACACACATATGTACTACATGTTTCTACCTTGCAAGTACTTTCTAACGCTGCAGATTAAAAAAAAGTATAGCCAATTCACTAGATTAATCGCTCATGATATTAAATCTTTTGCCGGAAAGGCTGGTTTATTGTGACAGCGTCGTCTGTTAGTCAAGACGTGCAATTCTTTTAAACACTACTTTGAAATTGCACTAGTGTCTAGATGATGAAATGTTATGGTAACAATTTTTTTATATCAATGCGCGGACACCTTCATCCAACTTCAAGTTGAAAAGTGTGCGATTTACGAAACAGGATTGCAGAGTTCACGAAACTGAGAAGCCCTCCAAAATCTTCTGAAACTCTATCACCTATAAACTCGAAAATTTCGGCCACAAAAATTGCAAGTCTGGACGATGACTTAGTTAAGAAGACACTTCCTTAAGATTTGTCTCTTAGAAATGGCTTAAATTATTAGAAGTGCCGAAAAGTTGTCTTCAAGATGACAAATTTTCGCCAATACTATTTTATAAGCCGCAATAAATAAATAATACTGTTTTTTATACTGACATGCTAAGAAAACACATTTCTCGATATTGTCACCTCCAACAAAACTGTTTTAAACGAACTGTTTTGGACATATTAAGGTTAATTTAATCATATTATTGTCATCTTCAACTATAATTTGGTTCAACTAGTCCTCAATGAAATACCCTTAACCATAATTATCTACAAACATTATTTCACGGAAAGAATTATTTACTAAAACACCATACCTTGAACCTAGAAAACTTTAAAAATGTTTCATACTTAAGTATGATGCACATACAAACTCATTATAAGCACGGCTACCAGGTTGATCCCCAAAAAAACAAAGTGCAAATTTTACGATTACATTTTATTCCTTTTACACTAGATGAACGAGATGAGTGACTTGAATCAATGGAAAAGCTACGGTCAGACTTGTTAAATATTTGACAAAAAAACATGACCAACGTGCAAACCAAAATATAATTTCCCTTAATTCAAATATTTATTTTGATTATAACCATATCTTACAAAAAAACAGGGGTTTTCTTTGTCTAACAGTAAAATTATATACGGGCATGTTCTGACAATCGCAAAACGCTTAAGATTGGCGATTCTAATTGGAAATCGCATAATAGGTGATCTATAAATCACAATAGCAAGAAGTTTGGCAACTTCAAATTGCAAAATTATGGTCAAGGGAACTAGAATATTTGTATGAAACTATGCCAGATCGCAAACTAAACGCATGAGTTTCAGAAGACCATAAAATAAATCTGGCGTTTTGCGATTACAAATCGTGCGATTGTCAGAACATGGCCGATATATGTTTTTTTATGTGATATTAAGACCATATTAAATTACTCTAATTATTAACAAAAGTAGTGGTTATACTTATTTGGTCAAATATTTAAAAAGTGTGACCGTAGAATTTTTCTAAAACTACAAATCAAGCTAAGGTATTAGAATGATATTGACGTAGTATTCTTGTTTATTATATTTAAAATTTGTTCTGCGTGAGCAAGTGCCCATATCGGAAAATGTGTTTTCTCTGTGTGTATTAATTTATTTTTTTGCAAAAGTGAGGAAGAAGTGACGCCTATCACTTTCTTATTCCAAAAATCTTGTATATATACAGCCATATACAGATTTAGGCTAAGTGACATTAGACAAACGCATTACACATTTACATACACATTTTAAGTCATGTTCTTGTCATGAATTTAACAATTAAATATATCTTCATTTGCGTTTTAGGCCCACTACAACTTTAAATACAAAAAAAAAAAAAAAATATACAAATTATATTATCTTTATTCGGCCTTTAAATTTCCAATTCTATGTTAATAAATAAGCTCGAGGCCACAATTGATTTTTAATAAATTGTATTCTTTATTATTTTCAATATTTCCCCATCCTTTGGATGGCATCTTCAGGAATCTTAAAAATATAAATTAAAAACAAAAACATAAATCATTGAAACACCCTGTAACACTAATAATTATTTTACAGAAAAAAATATAAATATATAACAAACAGTAATAACAAAAAAGAAAAACTCACAATAAAAACGAGTAACAATATTAAAACACACAACGACTAATCGCGTTCACATGTAAAATTGCACTATTGATCCTTTCTCTTTTTATTTATAATATGCCTAAAGCTCTGTGCTATGTTGTCTACGTCACTCTTAAAGTTAATTCTCTTATCTTGTCTTATATTTATTATATGTAGCATCTCCAGTGTAAGTCGTTTATTATACCTCTCTTCTGTTTGTAATATTTGTACGGCGTCCAGTTTGGGTATGTGATTTCTATCCGCACAATGGGCTGCAAGTGCTGTTTTATGTGTCAGTGAACTATTTATACATTTGAAATCCGATTTGTGTCCTGCAATTCTCGTCTTTAATTTATTTTTGGTAGTTCCTACATATACTTGATCGCATACGTTGTTTCCATCACCATTGCACTCTATTTTATAAATAACGTTTGACTTTTCCATTTTATCCACTTTTGTTTTTGTGTTAGAAAACAGATTTCGAAGTGTGTTTTCTGATCTTGGCGCTGTTTTGTATTTTACTTTATTGTAAACTCCTGACTTTTCTATTCTTTCTGATATATGTGGTACACTCATAAAATTATTACAGTAACTGATTGTGGGTTAATAAATTCGTTTTCCGTACTGTTAAAATTTAATAAAAATATAGTTATTTTACAAATAATTTTATTTTTTAACATTTATGTTTGTTATTCAAAAATCAAACTACCAAAAAATAATGTTTTTTCGTATATATTTTGTTATGTAGTTTGATTTTTGTCGGTTAAAATAAATTTTTTAAAAGTAAAAACTATTCAATTTTAACGAATATGCTGTTCAATAAATAAAAAATTAAAAATTGAATGTAAAAATCATTTGTTTTAAATGAAATGTAAATGATCCGTTTTCTAAATGAATTTTAATTTGTTTAAAATGAATTTTTGTTTGAATTTAACTACATAATATTTTGAGTGTATATATGTCATTGATTTATAAATTCGCGGTTCTACTTCTTCTCTTGTGATGTTTTTCTTTTTCTTATTATTTTTTAATAGACTGTTGATAATATTTTGTGGAAAAGAGTTTTTCCCTAGGATTTCCTTAATCTTTTTGATATTTTCCTTATGAAATACCCTGTCGCTAATCATTAGTACCCTGTTTATAAGATTACTAGCCGTGTTCATGATGATATTTTTGGGTTGGCATGAATAAAAATTGATAATTCTTCCAGATGAAGTCGGTTTCTGGTACCAATCTATTTTAATTTTATTGTCTTTTCTTACAATCAGTGTATCCAAATATGGTAATCTTTCGTTTTCCTCTTCTTCAATTGTAAATTTGATTTGTTGGTGAAAACTATTAAGTTCGACTAGGGTGTCGTCTATTGCACTTGTATTAATAATCCCAAAGAGGTCGTCAACGTATTTTGTAAGAAGTCTGGGTTTAGTTTTCAGATTTTGAACGCAATTTTTGAGTAATTCCTCCATTACTATGTCTGCCACAATAGGTGAAGCTGGTGAACCCATTGGAAGGCCCTTACACTGAGTGTAAATTCTGTCTTTGTATTTGAAATACCTATTTTCTTTAATACAGAATTTTAATACCTTTAAGAAAAGTTCCTTGGGCATCGTTGTGTGTTGTTGTATTTCTGTCCACCTATTTTTGATAACCTCTATAGCATAATCAACGGGAATACTCGGAAATAATGATATTACGTCAAACGAAATTAATCTTTCATCGTCACTTATTGCGGTATTATTAATCTTATTTTTTTTTTTTTTTTTTTTTTTAATTCCTTAAATAAATATTTAATATTTACATTACATATAACAATTTAAAAACCACTATAATGTTCCTAAAAAATATTTAAAACTCCTAGTCGGAGCATAGGGCGGAAACAAAATCAGTCCATCGTATTCTGTCTTGCGCAATGAGTTTGATCTCCTGCCACGTTCCTCTGGATCTATATTCAGCATGAGTAGATCTCATCCATGTAATTTTGGGTCTTCCTGGGCGTCTCGACCCTTGGGGGTTCCATTCAAAGGCCATTTTTGCTATGTCGTTGTCAGTCTTACGTAACGTGTGACCTATCCATCGCCACTTCCGGCGTTTTATGTCAGTTGTTATTCTTTCGTTATTTGTTGTTCTAAGTAGGTCCTCATTAGAGATGGTATAGGGCCAAAATATTCGACATATGCGCCGCAGGCATTTATTAATGAAAACCTGAAGTTTCCTGCATATAACATCCGTCACTTTCCATGTTTCACAGCCGTATAATAGGACCGATTTAACACTGGTGTTGAAAATTCTAAGTTTTGTTCGCTGGGATATGTTGCGGGTTGACCAAATTTTCTTTAGTTTGTAGTATGCATGTCGAGCTTTGTTTAATCGTGCCATTACGTCATCATCCGCTCCACCATCTTTTGTTACTACGCTGCCAAGATAACAAAATTTGTCTACGTCTTCTATTATGGTTCGTGTGCCATTTATTGCTACATTGAGAGCTGTTTGATTATTGGTCTCAATACGCATAAGCTTTGTTTTTTTCACATTAACACGTAAACCAACCTTACCGGCATTTTCAATTAGCTTTTCTAATTTAGTTCTCGTTCCAGTAAGTGAATGTGATAGAAAACATATGTCGTCGGCATAGTCCAGATCGCTAAGTCTTTGGTGGGGACGCCATTGTATACCATCGGGGAATTCGGCATTTGTTTTAGAGAGGATGCTATCGAGCACGACAGTGAATAGCAGTGGTGATAAAACGCATCCTTGTCTTACACCTCTTTGTATGGAAAATTTTTCACTAGTTTTCCCTTTGAATCGAACAGTGCACTCTGCATTAGTATACAGTTCGCGAATTAAATTTATTATTTTCTCCGGGACACCTTTTTCTCGCAGGGAATGCCATATAGCATTTCTATTGATGGTATCAAAGGCACGTTCAAAGTCTACAAACAGTAGATACAGGGGGGAGCGCCACTCTACTGACTGCTCTATAATTATACGGAGGGTGTTTATGTGATCAACACAGGATCTTTGTGGTCTGAAGCCATTTTGTTCTTGACGTAGGCTTGCATCAATGGTAAAAGATATGCGATCCAGGAGTATAAATGCCAGAATTTTTATAACTGTATTAAGAAGCGTAATGCCCCTCCAGTTTCTACAGTTACTTAAGTCCCCTTTTTTCGGGATTGTTATTATTACACCGTCCTTCCAATCATCTGGAATTTTATTGTCCAACCAGATCTGCTGGAAAATTGGTTGCAGTACGGGTGCAATGATGTCGGATCCATATTTAATCAATTCCGCTGCCATATTGTCCGATCCGGCACTTTTATGGGTTTTCAGTTTGTGTATAGCAGTTTGGATTTCCTCAATAGATGGTGGTTGAATTGAAATATTTCTGCATGGATTTCGTTGTCTTTGAGTATTTTCGAAGCTTATTTCCTCTGTTTCAACTGGATCTTCAAAAAATTTTTTCCATTGATTTAGTTGTTCTTCATCTGTTGCAAGAATATTGCCATCGCAGTCCTTTATGGGGGGCATGTGAGGTTTGACATTTGCCAAGTTGTTTATGGCCTCATATACGCCTCGTTGATTGTTCCGGCGTGCTGCTCTCTCTGCGGAAATCGCGATATTGTTGTAGTAATCTTGCTTATCTCTTTTTGCCATTTTCTTTACTTCTTTCTCTACATTGTTATATTCATTCGTTATAATGATCTTATCGTTGTTATTCTTGGTATTCAGAAGTTTTGTTTTAAGTTCCCGTCTCCTTTCTATACATTGCCAAGTTACATTGCTTATCCATGGTTTTCTGTAGTATTGCAAGAGACCTATTGTGGATTCGGCTGATTCTTTACATGCCATGGCGATATTATCCCATGTGCGAGGCTCGTTAATACATTCCAATTTAGCAGCAAGTGTTGTGCGGTAGCTACTCTTAACTTCTGAGAGGTGTAGCCTGTCTACATCAAAGCGTCGGTTTTGGAATACGCGATCGTTCAAGGCAGCCGGACGTAACCGTAATAATAATAATCTTATTACTTTCATCTTATTATATTCATGCCAACCCAAAAATATCATCATGAACACGGCTAGTAATCTTATAAACAGGGTACTAATGATTAGCGACAGGGTATTTCATAAGGAAAATATCAAAAAGATTAAGGAAATCCTAGGGAAAAACTCTTTTCCACAAAATATTATCAACAGTCTATTAAAAAATAATAAGAAAAAGAAAAACATCACAAGAGAAGAAGTAGAACCGCGAATTTATAAATCAATGACATATATACCACATATATCAGAAAGAATAGAAAAGTCAGGAGTTTACAATAAAGTAAAATACAAAACAGCGCCAAGATCAGAAAACACACTTCGAAATCTGTTTTCTAACACAAAAACAAAAGTGGATAAAATGGAAAAGTCAAACGTTATTTATAAAATAGAGTGCAATGGTGATGGAAACAACGTATGCGATCAAGTATATGTAGGAACTACCAAAAATAAATTAAAGACGAGAATTGCAGGACACAAATCGGATTTCAAATGTATAAATAGTTCACTGACACATAAAACAGCACTTGCAGCCCATTGTGCGGATAGAAATCACATACCCAAACTGGACGCCGTACAAATATTACAAACAGAAGAGAGGTATAATAAACGACTTACACTGGAGATGCTACATATAATAAATATAAGACAAGATAAGAGAATTAACTTTAAGAGTGACGTAGACAACATAGCACAGAGCTTTAGGCATATTATAAATAAAAAGAGAAAGGATCAATAGTGCAATTTTACATGTGAACGCGATTAGTCGTTGTGTGTTTTAATATTGTTACTCGTTTTTATTGTGAGTTTTTCTTTTTTGTTATTACTGTTTGTTATATATTTATATTTTTTTCTGTAAAATAATTATTAGTGTTACAGGGTGTTTCAATGATTTATGTTTTTGTTTTTAATTTATATTTTTAAGATTCCTGAAGATGCCATCCAAAGGATGGGGAAATATTGAAAATAATAAAGAATACAATTTATTAAAAATCAATTGTGGCCTCGAGCTTATTTATTAACATAGAATTAATATACAAATTAATTATATGTCTAACTCCATAAATAAATATTAAAGATAGCAGAAAACCAATTGCCCTAGTTTTACGATACTTAAAAAATATTTGACCTGCTTGATTTGACCAAATGTTTGCTAAATCAAATTGGAGTTTATTTTATTATAAAGTAAAAGTTTGCCATTCGGTTTGTAATTTCTACAATATTAATGTAAGAAACTATACAGTATATTTCTGTGGCCGTATGGAAAAACTAGTTAACTCCACTTTTTGAAAACACGAGCAAATCACACTTAAAGTTTTAAACATATTTCGTTAATAATTTCATATGGGCATTTCCATGTCATCGTACGTGACATTTGTACGCCTTCAGAGCGATAGATATTTTGTAAAAAAAAGGAGTAACTGGAAAAATTTTTTTATCATTATGTTTCATTTAGAGGGAACTTTATATGGAAAAAAAAATTTCAAATTTGGAACCTTGCTGTCCAAAATAAGTGCATATCGTACGTGACGTGAAGTGATATTTGGGTGAATGTAAAATAATACGAAAATCTGCGAATTGTGGGAGGTTTTTCTCCTTTTTTTAATATCATTCATTAAAGCACATATTTTTTCTTTATAATCCGTAATTGGAAAAAAAATTATTTTTTTGGATGGTTTTATACTGAACCAAATGTAATATCGTTCGGGACATACCGTACGTGACAGATTTTTCTCTTATAGTTTTTACAAGGTATTAAATATATATTTTGTAAATATATGTATATTAAAACTTAAAACAAACAAGTTAGAGAGTATAGTCGGGCAAGCCCGACCATATGAAACCCTACACCATTATATTAAAAATAAATTTTTTGAGAGGGTACCCTATTTGGGTCCCATGGCCAATCAAGGTTCCCAAAACAGAATTATGCTATGATGTTTAGAATTATATAAAAGTTATTTGTGCTGAATATTATTTAGTTGTCTTCATCTTTATGAGATTTGTTTGTCCCTAACCGATTTAAGGAAGGGGGTTTATTTGGGACCTATGGTTAATTTTGGATCTAACAGCACAACATTTTGTCATGGCATTGTACCTATCATAAAATTCATTTTCGCCAATTTGTAAATGTAAATACCAAAATTTTTAAGCAAATGGCATTAAAAGCTATTCTCGGGAGTAGTACTTGTATGGGAGCTATGGTCAAATATACACCGATAAAATTTGGTAAGATGGTATTGATTGTAATAAAATAAGGTTTCACCAAATTTTAACTACGAACTACGTGACGAACGAAAGCTAATAAAAATTTTATTATATCAATTTAAAAAAAAATTCGATCAATATTTTTTTGCAACAAATATCTTGCTTTGAACTTTTATTTTGAAAGTCCTAAGACTGATCAATTTCAAATGATAAAGACAAATGATGTTTATGCACCACGTACGTGACTTTAGAATAGCATCCAAAACGAACAGAAAAATATACCACTAATCGAACTATATATTTGGTCTTTTGTCGTGGATCTTGTTCATTTTTGTTGTAACATTAATTTCAAAGCATAATTCCAGGGTTGCCAGTATCTGTATTTATACGACAGAATACTGAAAATTGTCAATTGCAGTTACTAAAAATGAATTAATGAGAAACTGAGTTAAAACTTTTATTTTTTGCTTTTAAAAATTGTAATAAGCTATAAGTACCTTCCTCATAGTAAAGTTTGGGTGTTTTTTCCTTTCTTCCATATTTGAAAAAAAGTTTCAAGCATTTAAATTTTTTGAGTCGTGGTTGACATTCTCATGGAAATGCCCATATGCATTTATGTTATTATGCATGCGCATAAAACAAAACATAATTTTAAATTTCTGGTACCATTAAACTGATTTTTGGGCATTAAAACCGAAAATCAATGTCAGTTATCTTGTTTTTTCGAAAAATGGAGTTATCTAGTTTTTCCGAAAAAATTTCTGTTTTCAGTTTATTTTAAAATTTTACGGAATTAAGGCAACTTAAGTATTGATTTGTGGAAAAACATTAACTACCCAGCAAAAACTTGGTAATGACTTGCCATTACTGAACAACTTACTTTTCAATGACTACTTCATACCATCTGCATTACATAGAAGTAGTTTGGTAATGGCTGACACATAATCTGATACCTAAGTACTTGTGTATGAGTTGATTAACGAAATTTATAATTCATTCGTAATAAAATGCATCTACGGTTGAAGTTTTTTCAAATCTAATACAAATTGATTTAAAATATTTGTTCTTACAATTTGTTTTTTTTTTTTTTATTATAAATAAAAAACAATTTGTAATAAATTTGAATATGAAAAATTAGTTGTAATTTTGGTGAAATCGGAGTAATAAGTTATTTAAGTCCCTATTTGTAAGCGAATGTGGTAATGACTTATTTTACTCCCTATTTGTAAGCGAGGGTGGTAAGCAGCGTTACCGTTGTGATACTAAAGTATCAATTTGACCCTTTTTCGACGGTGTTGATACCTTTTATGACCCTTCTTTTAAATTATACTTTTGTATCATTATCACCCATTTTGTGACACTTTTTGACTCTTTTTTGGAAATATCTCTCACATTTTGTTTTTTGACAACACTGCGGAACAGAAGTGCTAAAGCTGTTATGATACTTGCTATTTTTTGTATTTTTTCTATATTAGAGAACAGTGCAAATATATTTGCATAGGAAAACTGACTAAGTGTAAAGAGTATGATTATATCATAAAAAATCTTGAAATGTCAAACAAATATACATGTGTTATCGATAAATAATCAAAGACTGTCAAAAAAAATATAAAATTTTTTAACTTAAAATTGACATTTCCAGATTAATTGTTAGCACTGTTGCCAATTTTTTTAGTTTTTGATCGAAAGAAACGGTTTTTAACTTTTTTTGTCGCGATTTTTAGCTTTTATGACGGTTTTTTGTGGGGAAAAAACGTGGGCAGTATTGTTTGTTTTGTTTACATTTTATCAAATTGTATTTCTTGTTCTTTCTCGCATTTGTTGTTTCATTCAGTCAATCCTAAAAAAATCCAATACAAAAAATAGCAAGTATCATAACACCTTAAACAAATGTTTTCGAAATAAGCATTGCTTGATATCGAACAGACTCAAAGTATAAACTTACAATTCCATGCTTTCTTCTCCTTAATTTTTGATAGTAAAGTACAATTTCCCTAAAAGCAAACATAACTCATATACATATTTGCTATTTTTTACGAAGGTTTCTTTTCAAAACAAAAATTTGACATTTTATTAAAAAAATGCAATTTGGTGTTTTGCTCTCTTAAAGAGTAGCATGTTTTATTCAAAAAAATTCGACCTTAATAATGGCAAAAGGTATTGAACTTTTCGCCCCCTTTTGAATCGACAGTGTTGAGAGTGCCCTAACAGGAATGAAAACAAGAGGTTAAAATTGCTAAATTAGCGGAAATTTCCAAATATTTGGTAACAGCGGTATGATAGCAAAGTCTCATATTTAAAAAAAATTGTAAAAGCTTAAAAAAAATCTGACACTTACAGGAAAAAATCGCTTTAATCGAGAAAATGGTTGCAATTCGCGAACGGTTGCAAAATTTTAAACAAACACTAAAATTTATTTGACATCGCTAAATCGGAAAATTACATAAAAAGTATTAAAAAATTAGCTATAATGATAAAGAATAAACTTTTTGTCAGGTGTTAAAAACAGGGCAGACCATTCCATAAAAAAATTAAGTTTTTTGAGCTCTTCCTACCTGAAATATTATTTTTTTGTTTGCTTATAAAAAAAACTTGGTCTTATTATGTTAATTTAAATGGGAAATACTGCTTATTAAAAACTTGACCCTTTTTTTTATTGAAATACCCTTTTTTTGACCCCTTTTTCTGGAAAATCCCCTTTTTGTGACCCTTTTCGAAAATTTCCAACGGTAACCCTGGTGGTAAGTAGTTGCCTCCAATAATTTAATCTCATATTTATGCTCTTAATTGAGTAAAAAACATCGTTTTTTTATACAAAAACTACACTGCCCCGGTAGACTAGCTGGTAGTGAGCTAGTCTATCAGCACCGAGGTTGCGCGATCGAATCCCGCCAGAGACAGAAAAAAATAAAAAATAAAACAAAGTAAAATAAAATAAGAAAAAATAGAAAAAAAAAACTTAAAGTAAAGTAAAATAAAAAAATAAAAAATAGAAAAAAAATAATTTAAAAAAAATAATAAAAAAAAAATTTTTTTAAAGTCATGACATGTTAGTTGTAATTTTGGTGACATCGGAGTAATAACTTATTTAAGTCCCTATTTGTAAGCGAATGTGGTAATGACTTATTTAACTCCCTATTTGTAAGCGAGGGTGGTAAGTACTTGCCTCCAATGACATCACCGTGTTAAAATAATGAGTTAAAATGCCAATGTATAAGTAGTGAAGAGTCGTTATATTAGCTTTTTAACTCATTACTTTGCAATGTAAGTTTTTGCTGGGTACATCTAGAAAAAAGAAGTTATAGAAGTTGTTATAGATGTAGTTATAGCACAAAATATTAAATAATGAGTTAAAGAAGCTATTCATTTTGAAAAAGTAAGCGAAGTTTTTACTGGGTTCATTATTACATGAACTGAGTAAAAGTTTGCTAATATCAAGTTCAAAATTTGTTAAAGTAGTCCTATTGTGAGGGTTTTTTTCCTATTTTTAAGAATGCCTTAAACTTCATTTAAAGAGAAAAATTTGTCTTTGTATTATGTTCCAAAAAGTTTTTAACTTGCTTTAAGTTTAAGTTTAAGTTAATATTACGATTTTTTCTCAGTAAGCTAGAAATTTTATAATTTATGTTTGTAATATTTACTTCATTTAAGAATGGAAATTTAAGTAAAAGAATTTTGTGTAAACTTAAGTCTAATTACAATTTCTATATTGTTAGTAAAATTTCTTTTTTTTAAGTAAATTTGAACTTAGTTTTAGGAAATTTCATAAACTAAAATTAAACTTATATCTAACTTAAATTTAGTCCTATTATTTGTTTAAGTGTATATACCTTTCTGTTCTAAACGTGCCATGATTATCGATATATAAGCAGTCTTACTTGTTTTTTTTTTTTAAGAGCTCAGCAATTTAGTGTTCACACTATTAACAAGATTTCTATATGACCCCAGCAAACAATATGAGTCCTAAAAGAGTCTTTTAGGACTCCTTTTTATGAGCAAAACGCGCATAAAAAAGCTCCTAAAACCCTCAGATATGAGCGTGTTTTCCTATGAAACTGTCAAAAAATTATGTACTGAATATGAGCGTTTTAGGACTCCTAAATTTAACGATTTGTATGGAAAATTGTGAGCTTTTTTGCTCACAAATCAATCATAACAACCTCTTAAAAGAGTAATAAAAGAGGGATTTCGGAGCCAAAAAAGAGCGTTATAAGAGTGTTTCTTTTTCTTGAAATTAGGGTATTTATTTTATATGTAAACTTGTGCTTTTTGGCTTTCAATGGAAAAGTTTTATTAATATATGTTTTGTGCATGGAAATCATAATCATTTTAAACAAATTTCAGCGGATAAAACCACCTAATTTTCTTTTAACAAAGGCTTCAAATGGATAGTTTTTTATTTAAAAACACAGAAATAAACCTACTCTTTGCACATTTTCTCAAAGATTTTATCAAAATCACAACCGAAGAGCGCAAAATATTGAAATTATCAAGAAAAAGAAAACAAGCTACCGTTGCCCCTCAGAAAACCCTCATAAATAAGAGTTTTCTAGGAGTGTGCTCCTAAACTGCTCATAAAAATGAGTCTTTTCGGAGTCCTGAATTCTACAGGCTCCAAAATCAATCAGAATTGCTCATAAATTAGGAGGGTAATCATAAAACCCTCAAGAAAAGGAATCTTTAAAGAGTCATATTTAGGAGCGCTCCGAAAATTGTTTGGTGGGACGTGCTAAATTCCCAATTTTTAATTTTTGATAAGCACACTGAAATTTATTGTTGAGGGAAAGCTAGTTTTTATGCGCATTTCACTGGTTGGCTTTACACGTGAAAGTACTTTCTTGCAAGTAGAGTATACGTATTATCAACGAAAAATTGAAGAAATAGCCGATTGGCTGAAAGTACCAAAAATTATATGTGTGTTAATGAAAAAGTGTGAGTGTTTTGTGGCTTTCAAGAAATTTACTTTCACGTGTAAATGCTAGGTTAGGCCAGATCATCTGGAAACTTTTTTCCAAAGCTTTTAGAAAAGTTAAAATATTATACAAATAAAACTTTAAAGCTTTTTAGGCTTGTTTATGTCAAAAATTCCCTCATTGTTTTAATACCTAAAAATGTTTGATACAAACAACATACCCGTATATGTGCAAATTAATGATTGTGCACAAAAATACATCCATGCCATCGTACAGTGGGAGATTTGAAAAAAAAAATGGAAATAATTCGGTTAGCACGATTAGAGCACAATGTTATATAGTAATTAAGGATATGTATTCGAGTATAAGTTTTGTATTTGGTCTATAGAAATATCAGGAGGGCTGCCATTGGTTCCCAAAGTATTGCACCTTGGGAACTACAAAAATTAGACCCAAAACTTAAACACAGACTCAAGTTCTAAATTGGCACCTGCAACTTTATTCTAATCGGACTTACCATTTGCAAAATTCAAAGTTATTTTAAACTTTTTTCCCAAAGTTACCGACTGTGCATTGGTAGAGGCTCTTTATCGCAACTTCTACAGCTTTTTTCGATCCTTATTAAGATATTTTTTTTTCTCGTATTGCGTTATTATTTTTCGCTGGTGCTATGGTTTTTTGTCGTGTTACTGGGAAGACTGACAGGGGAGATGACGTTTTAAGCTAATAATATAACATTTAACAGGAGATAAAATAACAACAAGTAATTTGACATAAATTAAATGAACAATTTTGTTTCATCTTTCAGTCACTTTTCCTTCGTATTTTCCAACAAGTCTTTTCTTGTTTTTTTTTCTTAGCTTGACTTGAACATACACGTGCATTCATAGGAAAATACCTGTCTTGATTATAACCCTCAAAAAGCTGGCATATGATCAGACACACATGTTTGGAGGGCTTACCTTACTTGTGTGTGTGTGTGTATTTGTTTTGTAAGTGGGCTTGTCGGTGAAATTTGCAAAACAAATTCTAGAAACTGTATATTTTACTGCAAGTATCTATGTTAATGTATCTTTTCGTATTAACTTACACACATGCACATACACACATACTGCTACACGCTTAGAGGTAAATTTTGCTTATATATCTTGTTACAGGTTGTTATTTATTCGGTCTTTTTTTTATATTTTACCCATCCTGTTGCAGGACTAGAATGAAAAGTAAAAATTACCTTAATGAGCAGACAAAGACAATTTGTTCTCGATTAACAAGACACAACCAGGCTTTACTTATTTTTATATAAAGATAAAGCAGAAGAAGGATAATAACATCACCTTTGCCAATTAGGACAAATTATTATATTGCCACTGACGACTACTGATTTTCTTTATTATTGAAGAATGATTGTGCGATTTGTTTGTGCTATTTTTTATTATGTAGAACTTGTAATTTATTTAACCACATGTCATTTTGATATACAAATAAGTAATATTTTGTTCGTTTCATTTGCTTGTATTGTAATTTTAGGTCAGCGTGATATTTAGTTACATTGGTGTCAGTATAGTCCTGTTCTTCGTCTCGCGTTTCTCTCCGTATGAATGGCGCATTGTGCAGTATCAAACAGGTAAGTTGAGTTTGTAATTTATTGTTTGGAAAGTAACTTTATTTATGGGATGAAAGATAAAAAGTTTAAAGCTGAGATGATTATAAATAATTGGTTTACTGTGTAAAGAAGTAAGTGTCTTTATTTATTTAGTATTTAAAAAAGTAAGTATTTAAGGAGCTTGTAAATTTAATGTGATGGTTTAATAATTAAGTATTAAAGGAGCTTGTAAATTCAAAGTGATGGTTTTATAAATTGTAAAAAACATTCTACGTTTATAATGAAGAATACTGTTTGGACGTGGGCAACTTTCTTGTATTTTACAAGTTTTGTAACTAGATTTACAATCAGTTATGCCATACATGTGATTCTATTAAAAACGTTTTCTTAACTTTCGTACTGTGTAAATAAAAGCCTGTTAAATTTTCGTAACCGATACAAACATTTGAATCAAACGTTCAGACACAAATGATTAAAATTTTGCTTAAAATATTTATTTATTTGTTTTTTTTATCCTTTTAATAAATAAATAAATTTATATATTAACAATTTTTTTTTTTTTCTGTTAGGACCAGCACTCAGGGGATGCCCCCTTTTAATGCATTGCATTGTGTTGGAAAATAGGTTGTGGGAAGGCGAATAGAAGAAGTAGTGTTTGTTGTGTTTAACTATAATATCTTTAAAGCGGCTGTCTCGGCTACACCCAGAGAAAAACGTCGTGGGAGATGGTCAGAGAAAATTTAATCAGTAAAGTGCCAAATAATTCTAAAACAGTATATTCCTTTTAATCCATTTTATTTTTGCGGCAACCAAATAATGATTGAATAAGTCTCTTTTGTGTCCACCACAATATTTTAGGATTGTCCACAACCATGCACATTTTCGTTGTTAACATTCATGTGTTTGAAATTTAACAACGGTTTTGCAATTATTTTAGTCAAACATATAACTGATATATATTACCATAACAGCCGTACGTAATCGTACTAGGGCTTCTGTAAAAAAAAGTTGAAGCGGCCATATTAAGTATGTAGCTTTTGTTTTAATAATTTAGTTATCCGTTTTTCTCTGCGTGCACTATCCCTAGATAAATGGGAACTAACATCAAACTTGTCGTGCGACAGTTTTAAAGTATCAGGGACTGGTTCTAGTTCATACACTTTTTATGAAGGTGACTTGTCACTTTAGCATTGGCACCTTTTTGACACTTTAATAGCTGAAATAGCCTAAGTGGGCACATTAAATTTCAGATAATATAATGTCTGTCGCAGATTTGTCCCAAGTTAACAGATCACTTAACCATTCAACTACACTATCCAAAATTATATCAATATTCCACGTCTTAAGCTAAAACCATGTCAATATAAAAATCCACTTGATATAAAGTAATAGAACTAGAGTCAATCAGCCACACAAAATCCAGCCACATGATAAAACTTTGTCTATTACTTTCCTCTGGAGTAATAACACTTTCAACATATTATTTATTTATGATTTCCTGCACAACAGAACTAAGTCTAATAATAACAATGCAGGAATTTGTATGTGTACAAATTAGTTTCCAAATTACATAACATAAAATTTTAACATAAAAATTTTAACATAAAAAATTATAACATTAAAAATTTAGACAAAATAAATTAGACAAAATATTTTAAAAGGAATACCCTAAAATAAATTGCGTTGCTGTTTATATATGTTATATGCTCTTAAAACACGTTGTATGCGCATTAAATATGCAGTAAAAACTGGAAAATATGCCCTGAAAAATTTTAAAAATATGCCCTAAAAATTAAAAATTGCTCATTTGAAGACACAATATTCAATAATTTAATAACAAAATTAAAAAAAAAAAAAAACCTTAATAAGGTTAAAATTCATATAAGCGATGTTTGCGCCGAATATTATCTAGATACGGTCGCTAAATTGTTAACAAATGTTAGCATTTAAAAGGAATTTAAAGCTTGTTAAGGATGGAAGCTTTGAGAAAATGTGAACCGATTCGAAAATAATTTAATTTGAACTAAAATGTTTATGGCACGAATTTAATTTAAATACCATCGTAATTAGATAGCTTGCGGACACAAAGAGTCTAATTTGGATGTGAAATTATAGACCGACTCTCACCATTTGCATAGACTTCGTCCATATTTGATCAAATTATCTAAAAATTTGGAACTTGTACTCTGCGCACAAGGCTAACATGGACAGACAACTAGCCAGGCGGATGGATGGACATCGTTAGATCACTTTAAAAAGTGATTCTGAGTCGATCGGGACACTAAAAGATTGGTCTAGATACAAATTGCATAACATTTATCTTTAATGACAACCTGCTTTGTTTTACAATTTTAGAGTAAAAATTAAATGTAGTTGTCGAAAATGAAGTAACAGATTTTCGAAAAAAACAAATAATTTTTATTTGCAGCGAAAGCTATTGTACACCCAGAGAAAAAACATGTTTAAATATGGTCACCTCCAACAATACTATGTTTGAAGAAAATTTTAACCACATTATATTTAATTAAACCATATTATTGTCAACGACACCCATATTATGGTCAAAATAGTCCTCCATCAAGAAGCCACAACCATAATATGGTTGCCTCCGAACACATTATGGTTAATAATAACTAAAATATGTTTAACACTTATAATACATGGTTGGTTTTCAACCAAAGCATGTTGCTCTTGAAAAAGAGGATAATACTATTGTCAATTTAAAAACAAATTATTGTCATATTTAACCATAACATATTTAGAGGCAACCATAATATGGTTGTGGATTCTTAATAGGGGACTAATTTAACCATAACATGGTTGTCGGTGACAAAAATATGGTTAAATTAAACATAATATGGTTAAAATTTTCTTTAAACATAGTATTGTTGGAGGTGACCATATTTAAACATGTTTTTTCTGCGTGTAGGCATCTAAAAAAAATTGAATATGTATCAAAATATGCATTAAAAAGGCAAAATATGCGCTATAACCTAAAAAATGCTGCAAAAAGGCTCTTTTAACTAAAATTTTCCAAAAAATGGTGCAAACGGCAAAATATGCAAAAATATGCACTAACAAATCGATGCCAAAATTCATAAAAAGCTCTAAAACGGATAAATATATTATTCCTGCCTTCATTAGTCGCACAAGGAAGAACATGTAATTGCATATTTCTGGTTTCCCTGGTGATAAGGAAGAGAATTCCAAAGACGAATTGTGTTAATGTAAAATTGCCATTCGGAAACTAGGCATCGAAATTTCGGAAATATTATACTTTTATGCCTTGGTGATCTAGCAAATCTTATTTTTTCAAAAAGGTATTTCGGCTGTTCGGTGTAAATCACTTTATGCAAAAACAAAAGAACCCTTATCTTAAGAAGGCTTTCGAAAGAAACGCCATAGACTGTTTTCGAGTATGCCGAAACTTGGTCACGCCTTTTAAGTCCATATATATACATCTAATGATGTTGTTATACAATACCTCAAGGTTTTTTGTACTAGTAGAATCACAATGAGAAAACAACTCGCATCCGTATGTAAGCCCTGGAACCAAATAAGCTTTTGCAAGTAGGATTCGGACATTCAGCGGTGTAAAGTGCTGTACGGACCACAGGGCTCTTAGTTTGACATAAATTTGTCCCACCAGTGTATAAAGACCACGTTAAGTTCCTGTTAAACACTAATCCCAGATTTTGTGCCGTTTTTTCGACGTCAATTTTCTCATTGTTTATTAGGATATCATTTTCGATTAAAGGTGTGACGGTTTTTTTGTGAAAAACCAGACATTTTGATTTTCGTGGATTTAAGCACAGACCATTTTGAGATGCCCAATGATATATATTCTTTAGGTCGTAATTGAGTTTTTCAATGCTTTCCTTATTTGATGCTACTGGACTACTCAAGTATAATTGTACATCATCTGCATACATGTGGGCACTACAGTGAGTTAATTGCTGCGGCAGATCGTTAGCGTAAATTGAAAATAATATTGGGCCTACAATCGATCCTTGAGGTACACCTCTAGACAATGATATGGGATTAGATGCTTTTTTGTTTATGAACACCGATTGAATACGATTAGTGAGGTACGATAAAATAAGTTTTGCTGATGAAGATGAAAAGTTAAAAAGAGTCCTTAGTTTTGTGCATAAAATTTGGTGGTCTACCATATCAAAAGCTTCAGAGTGATCAAGTAGAACTAAAAAGTTAATATTACCATCATCAAGTTTTCGCGGTATATTCTCCGAGACTTCAACTAAAGCAGTTATGCAGCTGTGGTTAGGACTTTCGTCTTACTGTTTATCAGATAGCAAATGATTATCATAACGTAGGAACTTATTTGGCGGTGCAAAACCTTTTCCAATACTTTCGACAGAAAGGTAAGAATAGCAATTGGTCGATATTCGGTGTCAGGAAAATTACTTGTAGTGATAATGGTGTTAAATAAATGGGTGATATATGGCAGGAGAACAGGTAAGATGACTTTAATAAATTTTGGATGAAGATTATCATATCCTACAGAATTAGATTTTGTTTGAATGCAACTGGTAAAAACATCAGGCTGGCTAACGCATGAGAACTCAAACATGTTTTGTTCTAAAATATTGTTGTTGCTGGTGAAAAATGTATTGTTGACCAATGCTGTGTTACTTGGTGTTACCATTGGGGCAAAAATATTGTTGAGGTCATCAGCGTCGATCCCCAGTTATTTAATGTAATATTGTGTTCATTCGCCAGGGGATATGTGCTTTAATAACACAAATTTCCTGCAGAGATGCTTTTCAGCCCTACAATTGTAACAGGTTATTAGATACTTTGAAAGATTGGCTAAAGTAACTGAACTTTTAATCATTAAAATTTTGATTTAAACTAAAAATCTATAGAACTTTTATTATACCGTAAAGTTGATTTCTTAATTTCTATTAGATAGATCCGTTTTAACCCTAGAGTACGAGCCATATTTAACGTTCGTTGTAACGAATGATCGTTGACTCGACGATGTATTTTAAACTGTCTATAACTATTGCTTAAAACCAATATGGCTATTTCCAAAAAAACGTCAACCACAAAAAATGGAAAAAAAATATTTTTCTTTTCAAGATTTATTTAGAGAATTGCTTATATTTTTTTAATATATGCGTATAAATTAATTGATTCGAAAAAAAAGATAAATGTTAAACGAAGTACTACAACTTTTAGCACATACTTGTGTATATTAGAAAATATGCATTTGGAACAACAATACTCTAATCTAAGGCATATTTATGATCTGAAAAACATTTTTTATTAAGTTTCTTATATAAAGGATTATAAATAGCAACATAAAAAAATTTTAAATCATGGTGGAAAAAATTGTCCCGTTTACAATGTCTCGTTTACAATTTCTTTAACAATTTATTTAAAAAAATGTAATTCATATTTTATTTTGAAGTCGAACCCATTTTTAGGGCACATTAGTACGCAACATTTTAAAATTAATCCCAATAAAATATTGTGTCAGGTTTCGCAGAAATCTCTGTTTAAACGGTTACCCTTTAAAACCCACTTCCGTTTTTTCTCCCGTTTCCAATCACTGGTTTTTTGCAATTATCTCGGAAACCACGACAGTAAGCGAAAAATTTCATTTGCGGAAATTAAAGAGCTAATTGAGAGTTAAAAGAATCATTAATTTAAAAAATGAAAATCAGGTTGTTTTTTACAGTTTTGTCAATATAAACGTGTGCGAATGTCCCGTTTACAATCTTGGAAGTGCCCATATACTTTTTTAGTTAATTAATCAATTTTGTTATTTATAAGCCTACTACAAAGCAAAAGTAAATGATCTACTAACAACATTAAAGATTTGAGAGTGTTAGAGCTAACTTCGAATCGTGGATCATTCGTACTCTAGGGTTAAGCCAGAAAGTGACGTAAGACACCTTTTCCAAGAACTCTGACTCTGAAGCCTACCAAATTAAAATCGCCACCGCTACGGATCCAACTTTGTTAATCGATCTAATAGACTTTGTTGGCCTGATTCGTACAATATAAACCGATGATATCGCACTTTTGCACATCACAATGTGAAACTTAATTTAGAACCACTATGAAATTCCTCTCGGACTTTTTGTCAATTTTCAATTAGAAAAAATTTGAAATAAAAATACAACCAACTGAATGTAATTTTAGAACTAAAATATGGACTCAGCAGAAATTTTATTTAAACTAATTTCAGACCCATGATTGCAAATTAGTTTTTTTAAATTTCCAATTAAAAAAATAAATCTTTGAAATGGCCAAGATATAACGAGAATAAATACAATTTTGAAAAAAATTTGTGTAAACTAAATTGTTGTTTAACACTATTTGAATACCTTAAAATTATTAATGCCCAACTATAATATGCATAAGCTGGCTTAAGCTTCTGTCAAAAATTAACAAAAAATAAATAAAAAATGCTTTTAAAAAAATAAAATCAAAAAATATTTTATTCCGTACGAAAAGTGATCTGTTTTGCACTTTGCTTCTGCAACAGTCAGTTTTATAAAATTACCCAAAAAGTTTTCTTAAGTTCAACATGGTTCGACACATATGAATCGTATGTATTCGCACAATTGTTTAAGCCAACTTTAGATACTATAGTTGGGTCTTTAGTTTAGAAATTAATTGACGCTAAAATGTTTCTCAACAGAAATTACAATTGTTTCTTCTAATTACTAATCTTTTCTTTAAAAAAATCCTGGTGCCTAATTACCGCATTCGATATCGGGTAAGCTATCGTATCGAGTAAACTATTTTTTTTTTTCTGCATTCGATAGACACTGACGTATCGAATGAAAACTAGAGAGTTGTAATAACTTTGGTTACTCCATATCGAATGCTATAATCTCAAATTACGTTACATTTCATTCGATATCGATAGTCATGATACCAAAATAAAAAATTTCGATAAATTTTGCTCCATAAGGTATGCGGTAATTAGACCCCTGGGCAATGCGTAGATGATGTCAAAAATTTTTGGAGTAAGAGATCCCAAATAATATAAATGAATTAGATTTATTTGATAAACGAATCACTCCACCGCTTTAAGATTCCAGGACATTTTTCATTTATTTTCAAATACCTTAACAACATATATTCCTTTATAAAACTAACTCCGTACCCATTTTTATAAATCTTAAGTAAAACAAACTATTAGAGAGCAATATTTTTTCAAAACTTTCTACAAAAAACAAAAACGTAAATTTTAATTTATTAAAAAAACTTGAACTATTTATAAAAAGTAAATTTTTCCGCAGAACGCAATGTGTTACATATCTAAATGGTGCAGTCTAACATTTTGCTACGAGCATTAAAATTATTTTCCTTAATATGAAATAACGCAAAAAATAAAATATCAAAAAGAAAACACTTATTAAATATAACATCATAAAAAATAGAAGGAGAATATATCAAAAATTCAAATCAGACATGTTTAAAAACTTCTGTTATCTAAATACAAACTTTTACCCGCACTATCAAATACAGCATAAACAATAAAAGCAAAAGACAACAACATGTATTTCTAGAAACTTATTTGTGTATAGGGCTGTGTAAAAAGAAGTACCCTGCAGGCAATGTAAGAAATATTAAGGTAGAAATAAACTAGTTGCTATTGATTTCATATTTTATATTCTTATCGACCCCTAACCGCGCCAAAAATCAAATTTTACAGGAGAGAGCTTTTTTATTTTATTTCATATAAATTTTGCATGAAATTTGTCGCTTACAATAAATCTGTGGCCGTATGGAAAAACTAGTTAACTCCACTTTTTGTGAAAATTGAGATAACACCAAAAATAGAAAGCGTGTTTCATTTACTATCACTCTGTCAGATCGAAAGTTCGATATAGTTTCTCATTTAATAGTTATTTTAAAAACAAAAATTAGAAAAATATCAATTTTTAAGTAAAAACTAGATAACTCCATGCATTTTTTGAAAAAAACAAGTTAACTCCATAGTCTCTTAGAAAACAGAAAAATTAAATAAACAATACTTTATTAAGCGTTCGTCTCACACACCCAGGAGCAATATCTATTTTTTTAGTGTTTGTTTGGACGAACACAACCCTTAATACTGCTTGTTACTATTTTAAAGAAAGAACCGAACAGTAAATAGTGTTCTGTTCTTCGTTAAAAACAGAACAATTGTAGTGATACTGTAGACAAACATTATATTTTAATATTCTATAATGTTTCTTTTGTTTACATTGATAAAGAAATTAACAAACAAAAATTTTAGCAACGACCGCACCACGAACAACTTGTGTATGTCTTGTGTATGTCTTTTGTTTGTGTAAAATTATTTTGCTGGCTTTTTGTTCTATTTTTTGCAAGACCAACACTTTTTTTAATGATTTTCTACACAAACACTATTGGATTTTGTGTTTTTCACAAATCTACCAAACCGAACACTAAGGAGCGATATTTAGTATTTATTTTCGAACACTAGTATAAAACGTTAATCTCATAATTGTTAATGTATCTTGGACTCATTTGGATCTACTTATAAATAGGCGGTATGCGTGCTTCATGTTGGTGAAACTTGTCATGCATCTTTTGTTCATTCTAGAAAGTGTATGTACAATATTTTTGCTTGGATATGCAAAATTTTATGCGAGCAAATTGATTTTGGGTGTGTAGTAGTTTGGCGTGACTGATATTGATGAAACTTGGCTCGCGTCTTTGGATTATTCTAGAAAATTTTTGTTACAAGCTTGAAGACTTTTGCTTTAATAAGAAAAGTATAATGCAAAATAATAATACTTTTGCATATATTCTCGTAACAACTCGTAATAGACCTTTCTATTTACGCATTGAGCTGCAGGGTAGTAGTAGATAAATGAATATGGTATGTGTATACAAAAAAAAAAAACATGTACTGGTAGTAATGATAGCACAGATATGTATATGCCTTAATTTAATTTTGCGTAACGATAAAAAGAACACATCACCGGGCAGCAACAACATCAGCATTTATTTTCTTTGAATATTATTCTTTCTTTATTTTTTATAAAAAGTAATAAAAAAAAATATATCGTTGCATGTCAAGCAACGTGATAACCTCGAATATGGAAAAAAAACATACACACATTTTGAAAGAATCCCCTTCAAAAAAAATATATTTCGTATCTCTGCGTAAAAAAGTGGAAAAAATAAAATAAAATATAAAACATTGTATAAATTCCCCAACTGAAAGATATGTGTAGTCATGAGGAATAAAAAGTCAAAGGCACAATCATCAAATACCACAACTCACACATACGAACGCACACATACTATTTCACAATTTGTTAAGTTTTTGTAGTGTTCTTTTGTTGTTTTTCCCCCGAAAAACAAAAAAAGCAGCAACAACAACAACCACAGTAAATAAAAAAAAACAGAACAAAAGCTTAAGATAACTTCCAACTATTGTAGTTATGGCAAGTATTCGATTCAAGAAGTTTTCAAATTCATTTCCGGTTGATCTATAGATATACATACATAGATAATTTCAGGGAAAGTTATTCATTTCGTAGCTAACATACTTTTTATAAAAGGTTCGATCATACATGTAAACCACACAAGGTATTTCTTCTAAAAAGCCATTCTTTTTTTTATTCAACGACGTGTCCAGTTTTCAAATATAAATTGATAATGTTTAATATGTAAAAATCTTGAAAGATTTTTTATGAATCACATCGAGACAAATTTTGTGAGGTTTTAACAAGAAAGACAAAAGTCGCCAAAGTCAACTAAAAAAAAAACTGACGATGATGAATTAGAGGCATAACTAGATGAAAATTTTTATTAAACTCAAGAAGAAACTTTAAAAGCTATGAGATCCACTAAACCAGCAATTTCAAAGTGTTTGCAAGCAGTAGGATTTATCCAAAATCATGACAATTAGGTACCACTCTTAACGGCAAAAAATCAAACAACTGCAGAGAGAATAACTTTAAATTTGACAGGACAATAAGGGTGTATATTAGGGCGGGTCATATTGTATGGAACGATTTTTTTTTTGATGAAGCGTATAGCAAAAACGTATTCTATAGGTGATTCTGAGAAATTTTGCTCAAGAGACCATAGCTCTCAGTCGGGTTTGGAGCCCCCCCAAAATTTCAAAAAAAGATATTTTTCCATATATACATAGAATAATTTAATTAAATTCGTCATAAAATCGGATAGAATTATAGTAGATTTCTTAATCTGGGCTTGTTTCAAAGGGATTTTTATCACCTTTCATAATATTGTATTGATACCAATATTTTTTATTTTTAGTAGAGATATTAGGAATGTTTTGGTGAAAAGTAGCCTAAAAATTAACTTTTAACTAATAAATTCTGAATTTTCTTCGATTTTTCGATCGATTTTCCTACAAAAAGGAGTTCGAAAACAAAAAAATTTATCGTAATAAAAGTTGTTGGAAATTATCTGAACTTTCATAATCTGCAAAAAAAAATCGAAGAAAATTCAGAATTTATTAAAATATGGAAAAATATCTATTTTGAAATTTTGAGGGGCTACAAACCCGACTAAGAGCTATGGTCTCTTGAGAAAAATTTCTCAGAATCACCTTTAGATTACGTTTTTGCTATACGTTCATCAAAAAAAAAATTGACCCGCCCTAGTGTATATATATCGAGTTGCTCAAGCAGGACGTGCACAGGGGGCATGAACCGCATTTTAATTGGTTTTTTTAAATGAGCATTGGCAGAAAAACGCTCAGAATAAGCGACCAGGATTAAAGCCGTTATATTCTATTATTAAAATGCTTTGCCACAATTTACACTATCAGTTAAAAGCTATTTAGAATAAATTAGTTAGAAAGTTTGCCTCAGCTGCCTTATAGACTATTATTTGCCTCGTATGACTACAATTTGTGTCAACCGATGCCGAACGCTCTCACTGGAATATGGTTCATTTGAGACTAGGGTATTTAAAATAGTCTTGATTTGTTGTTGCAAGTAAGATAAGAAAGGGCTAAAACCAGTGTTCGAAAATAAACAGAACATTATTTAGAGTTCGGCTCATACACCCAGGAACGATATCTATTTTTTTAAGTGTTTGTGTAGACGAGCATAACCCTTTATACCGTTCGTTACTATTTTCAAGAAAGAGGCGAACATTATATAGTGTTCTGTTCTTCGTTAAAAAACAGAACAATTGTAGTGATACTGTAGACAAACATTATATTTTAATGTTCTATAATGTTTTTTTTTTTACATTGATAAATAAAGCAACGACCGCAACACGAACAGCTTGTGTGTGTATGTCTAAAATTATTTTACTGGCCTTTTGTTTTTTTTTTTTGTATGTGTACTTTGTTTTTGTTAAAAATTTTTGGTTTTTTTTACCAGCCAACGAACATTAATGAGCTGAACCAAATACAATGAAGTTTGTAGTTTAAAAAAACCACCGAAATGCTCTCATCTATTTGTTAAATTGGATAAGAACAGTATTTTTTTTTGTGTTCGAAAGATGGCAAACAGGAAAACGTTATTTTTTTAATGATTCACTACACAAACACTATAAGCGTTTGTGATTTCCTCAAATTTACCGAACCGAATACTACGGGGCGATATTAAGTGTTTGTTTTCGAACACTAACTAACGATATTGGAATATTGTTCACACTAAAAACGCAAAACTCTCCAAAAAGCCTGTTTTTTTATGTAATACACCCAACATTAAACCAAAAAGTTAAAAATTGCTAAAACATCTTGTATAATTTTTGAATTCAATATAAATTCGAGCATCAACATATCGACCCGTTTGCGCGAAATTATCGTATTTGCCAATTTTTTTGAAATTAGGTTTTTGATGCAATCTTGTTCTACATTCAAAGAGACGTCACCTGACAAAATATTGTAGGCGAATTCCACTTCGTTGCTTTAGAAATTGAATGTATATTTTCTTTTTTTAATGCAAGCGAAAGCAGATAAAAGTAGAAAAATTGCTGTCCTGTAAAATTAGCTTTTTGTAACATACGATAATTTCGCGCAAAGGGGTCGATATTTTACATCGAAAATCAAGGTACGGACATACTAAATTTGTTTTATTCACACAGATTTTTTATTATCTTTAGTAAGAAGTAAGTTTTATGGTATTCAATACTAAGGTTTTAAAACAACTTTCTGTGATTTAATTTCTTAAATTTTGATATACACAGAGACGAAACACAGTGAAACGATTTGTTATATTCTTGTAACCGAATAACTGAAATTCCATGCAGCCCTTTAAAAAAACGTGGCCAGCATGTGGTAAAAATGAAATAAAAACACATACTGGCATATCATAACACACCAGCAGCAATATTAAAATTAACAAAAGGAAAACGATACATTCCTTGTACTAAATATTTGTATACTCGTACATAAGTTGAATAGTAACTCAAACTTTTACATACACACATCAAATTCAAAGGAATCTTTTAACAAATATTTTGCATATCAAAGCTTGTTTGCACTATGGGAAACAAAATGTTGTTCAGATATGTTAGTAAGTAGTGAATTTATTAGGCTTTTGTATATTTTTGCACAATGGCTTTAATAGCTAGAAAAAAGAACAATTGTTGTTTAAAAAAAATGCTAAATTCGTATAACATATTCTTAATAACTTGCTTTAGCTGATACTGGAAAATAAAGTTTTAAAATTAAAATATTTCATTAATAAAAAAAGGTATTTTGGTTATTTTATTGAACTGTTTATGGTTTTTAATCCAAATTTTGATGGAATTTTACAACATGAAATTAGTCAAACAGCCATGTCACAGAGTACAATTACGAAGAAACCATATTTGTTTATTGATAGAAAGTGTATTTTGATTTTTGGTCTTTCAGAAACAGAAAACTCCCATTCAGTTCATGAAAACAAAAATGGTTTCATTCCGAAATTTTTTTCGTCATTTTCTAAAGCACCAAATACGGATTGAATTCCGTTTCCGAACTCTGTGACATGGCTAAAAATTTATTGATATATTTTCATTCTTGACTGGGCTAGGAATCGAACCCAGGTTTTCACAAATAAGTTACCTTGACATGTTTCGATTATATCCAAACAATCTCTTCAGAGGGGTATGCCGTTACAACTTACTGCCATTGACGACGGATGGCAGTCAATAGTCAAATATCAATTTTTATTAATAACTTAAATATTTTCTCATTAAAAATTCTTCGCCTTTTGCCCATAGTGCTATCGAAACAAAAAGTTGAACATGATGATGTAAAATTCATTTACACATTTGTTGTACCATTTCTATACAAAATGTTGGCATTAATTCAATGTTGTTGTTGTTGCTCATGCTGTTATGTTTGTTGTTACAGTATTGAAAAATTAGAATAATAAAAGACTGGGAATGGAGGAAACCCCAAAAGAAAATAAATAAAGCAGACAGAAATCTAGATCACGCATGAATTGAAATTAAATCTCTGTTTGTTTAGCACACGTTTATTCATGAAAATAATTATATGTGTGCATATGGAAACATGTTGTGCCTTTTGTATCGAACTAACTTAAGTTTTTTCCTTTGTTAATTTTCTTTCAGATACTCATGCTCATCATGATCAAATGTCAAGTCAACAACCGCCAGGAATTATAGGAGGAGTACCCGTGCCTGGACCTATGACAGCTGTCACACCAGGTGTTACAGGACCATCAGGTGCACCTGTTCCCACCACATCAGCAGCTGCTGTCAATGACTTTAGTATACTGAATTCATTTTGGTTTTCACTGGCCGCCTTCATGCAACAGGGTTGTGATGTCTCTCCACGTTCGATATCAGGACGTATAGTGGGTGCTGTGTGGTGGTTCTTTACACTCATACTAATCTCTTCATACACAGCCAATTTGGCTGCCTTTCTTACTGTCGAACGTATGGTTACACCTATTAATTCCCCAGAGGATTTGGCCATGCAAACAGAGGTACAATATGGTACTTTATTGCATGGTTCAACGTGGGATTTCTTTAGGGTAAGTTAAATGTTATCCTTCCCCCTCCCCCCTCCCCCCCACCCCACCCTTTTTTAATTCCATGGTGTGTCTTTCAGTTGGCTGTCATTTGAGTTTGAGGACACAATCAAAATTGTTTCTTGTTTATTGACTGCTGTCACAGTGCACACGAAAAACAATTTGCATTTTGCGAATATTTAATTTTTTTTTTTTTATTTGATATACCAGCAAACAAAATTGGAAATGATTTGATGGTTAAAAATTGTAAAATGCTTTGAGAATTTTAACTTTAGCAACAAAAAAAAGTGAAATTATTATTAAATTTTATTTTTAGTATATTCTTAATTATGAATTTTCCTTGATATTTTGGTTATAAAAAGTGGACAACGCTAGCTGGGCATTGTTAATCTCCATGATACATTTATGACCTTGATTGCTAATTAATAACATATTGATACTCAGACTCTACTGTAAATATTTCAAATACGAGTTGCCAAAATTCAATTAAGATTTTCAACACAATAGTGAAGACGGTATTATGCGCATGTGTTGATGTTTGTAACACACCTTAAAGTATACCGCTCCACTCAGAATCAATTTCTAAGTCGATCTAATAATGTCCGTTCGTCCAGCTTGCTGGCTGATTGTTCGTGTTTGTCCGTGTTTTGAAGACAATTTGACAATTTTTGTACATATATACGTTTCAATTGCAATAAGGGCCAACCCTACTGAAAATAGTGAGAATCGGCCGATAATATCACATTTCCCTGAAAAAACTTTATTAAATTTTAACAGTACGAAAAATGAATTTAATATTCCACAATTGTTACTGTAACAATTTCATGAGTGTGCACATAAGCTAGTTTATTATGTTCGCATTTGGATTAAATTTGGTCCATTTTATTGCAGTCTCAAACATCTTACCAATTTTTTTTTTGGATCGGCTCATATTATATATACAATACAAGTAACGATTCCGAAAATAGCTTCAAGTGGCGTAACTTTGGAATTTCCAATTTTTTAAAAACAAAAATGTTGATAAAAAAAATTATTTTTTTCCAAAAAAAGAATTATGTTTCTAAAACGACTGCTGAAATAAGAAAAATGTGGAATTTTTTTCTAATTTTAATAAGCTAAACCGTTTTTGAGTTAAGCAATTATTGAAAGAATAAAATCCTTAAAATACTTTTATTTGTTACATTTTTCAAAAAAGTCAAAAAAAAACTGTTATTTTTTAAGTCAAAAATAAAAGTTTGACTGAGTTTAGCAAAAAAATATTTAAAATTTCACCATATCCTTTTGGTCAAATGTAATATTAAAACGAAGCATATCTATAACATAAAGACAATCAAGAAATTAATGCTGTTTTCTTTTTTTTTCATTGCTCTGGAAATCAAAATGAAGTGAAATTGAAATCGAAAAAAATTTTAAATTCAATTACACTACGTGACAATTTTTTGACCCAATGAATTTGACACCTAATCTTTATGTAAAATGAATCTGAATATGAAGTCAGAATTGTCAAAAGTAGAACAGTTTTTGAGATATTCCAAAATAACCGTTATTTGTGTTTTTAAAAAAGATGCTGTGACTGAAATGCAAATATCCAAAAAATAAAATTTTAGCCTATTTCAATACGAACATTTTGTGCCCAAATAGGATCCGGATCCGTGCAAAAATGGCAAAGTTACAGAAGATTAATTGAACTTACCCACAACAAAATAATATACAAAGCTAAATTTTAAGTAACAAAAAATATTAAAAATTGCTTAAAAGTATTGAATTTCTATGTGGGTTAATTTACTAAATCTTCTGTAGCTTTGTCATTTTTGTACCAATCTATGTCTTGTTGGGCGCAGAATGTGTATATTAAAATAATCTAATGTCGCATGCAATAAAACATTAGGATTTTTAAATCATTAGTTAAAAAAAAATGACTTGAATAGAGCAAAATATAACAAAATCATAAAATTTTCAATGAAGCTTGAACTTTTGTCCCCTGTAACTCTTCACAAGCAATCCATGGTTATTTTAGAAATTTTATAACCTTTCACTAGAAAAAAAGAATTTCATACCCCGTTTAAAATGTTTGAAGATATTTCCATTTCAGTCACATCATCTTTTTTAAAAATACAAATAACTGTTATTTTGGAATATCTGAAAAACTGTTCTACTTTTGACAATTCTGACTTCATATTCGGATTCAGCGGAAAATTTTACATAATGCTTAGCTGTAAGGTTCATTTGGTCAAGACTTTGTTGAAATTTTGTCACGTAGTGTTATTTGTAAAATGACCCCAGTTTTAAAGAGTTGCTTTTGTAAAGCTAATTCGTACTCAAAAAATTTAATATTTTTATAAACTTTCAGTACAGGGTTGTATTTAAAATTTAATCCACTTCATTTCAGTTTCTAGAACATGCCCGAATATGTGCCGCATTAATTTTTAAAAAGTTGCGAAAAATGTTTTATATAACAAAAAGGATTATTATCAAATTTCTCTTTTTGACTAAAAATATCATGTCATATGTTAGTTTTTATTTTTGACTGAAAAAGATGGATTGGACCACGATTCTGTTGATTCATTAAATAATTTTGATTTTAACTCTAGCAATGAAATGTTTTCGTTTAGATGTATTGATACATCTGAATTATATACTGCTTTTAGTAACGTCAAATCAAATGCATGCGGTGTAGATGGTGTACCGTTAAAATTTTTTAAAATAATTTTACCCTTGGTAGGCGTCCACATTTTACATTTTTTTAATTCGGTTTTATCAAGTTCAATTTTTCCTATGAATTGGAAGCTAGCAAAAGTAATTCCCATACCAAAGACTGGTGGGTCATTTGAAAAGGAAAATCTTTGACCGATATAAGCATTTTACCAGTATTATCAAAAGTATTTGAGCATGTTATGAAAGCTCAAATTATGGAACACATAATAAAATATTCATTACTAAATGATCGTCAAGCAGGTTTTAGGCGTAGTTGTAGCGCTTCTTCTGTTTTGTTAGGAATCACCGAGTCTATACGAAATAACATTAATAGAAGAAAGAACTGCGTTTTAGTGTCATTGGACTTATCAAAAGCTTTCAATCGTCTTAATCATGTATATCTTATTAGGAAACTAAAAGATGAGTTTAGATTTTCAAAGTCATCCTGTTTGCTTATTTATTCATATCTGACAAACAGAAGACAGTTTGTTTCTTTTTGTGGCCAAGTGTCAAACCAGAGGTTGGTGAAGTTAGGTGTACCGCAGGGGTCTGTTTTGGGTCCTCTTTTGTTTTCTATGTATTTGAATAGCTTTTTTCATGTGATTGAATCAGAAACATGTTGCGTGTTTGCATTTGCTGACGATATTCAATTACTTATAAAAGGCGATAGCTCCCAGGAAATACTTTATTTGGAAATAAATAGGGTACTGGATCGGGTCGGCGATTGGATGTCGTCAAACTTATTAATGTTAAATATATCTAAAACTAGGATTATGAAATTTGGTTCAATTCAACTTGATAATGCGAAAATTTATATAAGTGGAATGGAAATAGAGACGGTAGATAAAATGAAAATTTTGGGCATCACATTAGATAATAAACTGGATTTTTCGTGTCATATAGATAAAATATATGCTAGAATATGTTTCACACTTCGCCGATTATACAGCCTAAACGTTTACCTGCCATATCATGTCAGATGCAGAGTGGCGCATGCATTATTATTATCTCCAATTTCTTACTGTATGGAAATATTTATGTGTACAACCTCTGCTAATGTCAGTAGGGTCAAAATATTAGTAAACAAAATTGTACGTTTTGTCTTTGGCATAAAATACTATAATCATAATCAACGAAGTTACACTCATATTTCGCAGTATGTTGAGCGTTTTCTTAAATGCTCTTTTAAAAATTTTGTGATTTTGAAATATCAGTTGACATTTTACAAGATAATAAAAACGGCCACACCACAATTCTTATTTCAGATTTTTAATTTCATACATTCTACTAGAAATATGCAGATTTTTATTCCTAGAATATATAATTCTTTGTTTGAAAGATCATTCTTGATCAAGACTGCGCGAATATGGAATAATTTACCAAACGATTTAAGATCATTTTCATTGTCTTATAATGCATATCGCAAAAGGTTAACTGAATATATCAATAAAAATAACTAATAATATATCATATATGTATGTTCAATCGTTGATTTGGATCTATATTCATTTTTTTCGTATTTATTTTGTAAATGTTATAAATTTGAGGCTGTTTAATTAGTTTAATTAGTTTAGTATTAAGGATATACTTAATTATAAGATGAATTAATTGGGTTACTATGAAAAATATAACAACTTTTGAATATCATTTGTAATATATATTTGGCCATTGAAGGCTTTTTTATTACACAATTTAATAAATAAATAAATAAATAAATAAATAAAAAAAAAAATAAAAAAAATATCAGTCAAAACATAACTGTTATTTTTACCAAAAAATACTGGTCAAAAAATAATAGTTATTTTTTTACTTTTTTAAAAAATTTCAAAATTTCCCACGTCGAGAATATTTTCGATTGAAATGTGTGAAATTAAACAAAAACGACATGTACCCAGCAAAAACTTTGCTTACAAAATAAGCAGAAAAATAATGAGAATTTGACGAGCCGTCTACTTACTTTTCTACTAGAAAAAGTACTTATTTTTGTTCGAGATGTCCCAAAAGTAATCCATTATAATTTAGCCTATTATAATCTAAAAAATAATGTTTTTTTATACTTAAAATTTTTATAAAAATATATAGTTACACAAAGTCAATAAAGTAAAATTTTTTTTATTTTTTTTTTAATTTTTTTTTTTTTTTTGAGTTATTTTATTTTTATTTTTTCTTATTCTATTTTACTTTATTTTATTTTTTATTTTTTTTTTCTGTCTCTCCTCGGTGCTGATAGACTAGCTCTCTACCAGCTAGTCTACCGGGGCAGTGTAGTTTTTGTATTAAAAAACTATGTTTTTTGATTATAATGACTATAATGACATTTTTATTGTCATAATGAAAATATAAATTTATCTGTATATTTAAGATATAATAATAAAGTTATTATTTAATATATAACTAATAATCCAAAAAGTGGCGAATAAAGCTACAAAGTAATGAATTCTTGAAGTCATTAAAAGTAGGATTGTATGTAAAGTTTTTGCTGGGTATTAAAACAAACAGCGGTTTTTCTCGCTAACTAGTGTCTGTTACTTTTTTTTGCGAGTACTTGCTGTCACGTAAGGAAATTACTCGTCAATTTCCAGAAAAAGTGTGTCTGTAACATATTTGTGAGAGAAGTTCTCGCTCTGAACTGTCAAATAAACTCACTAATAAAAATTATACCAAAAAAAATTTTAACACAAAAAATTAAAAATACAAAGAAACATAATAATAATATTTTGTTCTTGGCACATTTTTTTATTCTTTAATTATTTTGTTTTAAACATTTTCATAGAATAAACGAATGGGTTTAAAGCTCGTTTGCAAACAACAAACACCATTTAGGCGAAAGTACGGTAATTGCTTTAGATAATTCCAAGGCGTTTGACAGAGTCTGGCTTGGTGCAATCTTGTCAAAATTTGCTGCATTTGGTGTCGGTGATAATTTATATCGATTTATATCGATTTTTCTCAGAGATCGCACTATACGAGTTGTTTTAGATGGGGATTCGTCAAACGAGTTCAAGATTCATTCAGGGGTGCCGCATGGCTCCGTTCTTTCTCCTACTCTATTTCGTATCTTCCTAAATGACCTCCTTTGTCAAACTTCCAACCCTGTCTGCACTTTTGTAGATGACAGCAACCTTTGCCATTCGTACTCAATCGAATGCAGACCAAGCGTATCCGATATCGGTGCTATGAGGCAGAATATGAATAACACGGTTGGCCGAGACCTTGACATAGTCTCGGAATGGGGTCGTGCAAATAAAGTCGATTTTAATGCCCAAAAAACCCAATGTTGCGTGCTGACGCATAAACGCGCGACAAACAAGGTGCCTCTTCTGTATATGTGGGTGGTATAATTATTGAGGAATCAGAATCTCTTGATGTTCTGGGCATGATATGATGTCCGATGGACAGAACATATATTCAATGTGTTGAAAGAAGCATTCATGTGCCTCGGTTTCCTAAGACGGTGTAAGATATACTTCACTCCATCTGATCTCCTTAATATTTATACGACCGGGTATGGAATACAACTCTCATGTGTGGGCCGGTGCTTCAAAGTCTATTTTGGAGCTTCTCGACCGCATGCAGGAGAGGGCGAAGGTTCTCATTGGTAACAGTAGGGTATCCAATTCTATTGACTCCCTTGAGCACCGTCGCAATGTGGGTTGTATTCGCCTGTTTTATCGTTACGACAATGGGATGTGTTCTGACGAAATTACGGATCTGGTTCCCGAAACCCGTACGTTTGTTCGCAATACACGTCTTTCCTCAAGAGCCCATCCTTATGTGGTCGATTTGCAGGTGAATCGTACAACGCATTACAGAGAGAATTCGTTTTTTCCCCGGACTGTTCGTATGTGGAATAACCTTCCAGCCGAAGTCTTCCCTCTCACTTACAACATGATTAAGTTCAAATCGAATGTTCACAAACACTACTCCCTCTATCCTCCTTCCCACAACCTATTTTCCTGATTCCAACACAATGCAATGCATTAGTAGGGGTCATCCCCTGAGTGCTGGTCCTAACAGAAAAAAAACGCACGTTAGAATATCGGGTATAGCTGACGATTGTATTTACGCCGTCATCGTTGAAAAATTTTCAATTTTAGTAAATTTTGACCGCTGTCAACGATATGTGTTACTGGCGTTCTCAACGGCTGCAATGTCACATCGGCTTCGAGTGCAATATTATGACATTAATAACGTAACGACTTCATTTCTTTTGATAGTTTTTTACATGACTTACAGACACTCTTTTTTCTCACTTTTCGGGAAACGATGGAATATTTTGTTTCACGTCTTTTCGATGCGAGAAGTTCTCACTATAGTCACAGAACATGGGAACTGATTTCAATATTGAAAGTTTAAGGGCAACGTTCAATATATATTGTGATATTTGGAACGTGCATATGCTACATGTTCAATATTAATCGCGTCCATGTCCATTCGGTCGAAGTTAACAAAATGCCGCGAGAAATCCAAAAACGTCTGTTAACTGTTAACTAGGGTGCTGGCTTTTTCGTTAAAGCGCAAACTATTTCATTGTTTACGAAAGGCTTTTTAAGTTATGTATATTAACAGCAACAAAATAAACATATTTACAAAAAAAAAAATAAATAAATGTATTTTGTCAAAGTTATTTGTTTTGAAAATAACTAAATAAACATATAACCAGCCTTACGTGAACAATCCATATACAAAAATGTTTTAATTTCTTATTGGTTTTGGGTTTTTCCAAATATGTATCACAAAGAATATGCTAAACGGTCAATTTTTATCACGTGATGCGGGATTTAGATCGTCGTAGATCACATAAAATATGAATATTCTGCGATATGAATCGCGACCAATCAATACTGAATGCTATAAGGTCAATAAATATCGCAATCAATATATTTTAAACGCGTAGAGAAACTACGATTTAAAAGATTCTACAGTTTTATTTCAGACTTGGGGGTTGATTGGGATACAATTAATGGCAATCGGTATCTGTATGTATGTTTTTGCATAAGTGTAAGTGTATCTGAATTGCAAAATAGTGGAGCAAAATAGTTGATATTAAAATCAAAAAAAAAAAGCAACAACAAAATAACAAACAGGAAATCTTCTTGTGACGTTTGACTGATGTGCAGTGCAATTAGTTTTGACAAGGAAATGCTTGCGACAATCTCTGCTCTGAGTTAATATATGCTCTGACACGTATCGCAGCTCTAAAGCCTAATGCTAAAATATATTTGCCATTTAAAATTTGAAACGATGGCAGGCTTAAAAGTTATTTCTTGTTTTAAAGAAATAAAAACAAACATCGAAAACAATTTTGTGCTTATATTGATACCGAGAAAAACAAAGAGATTAACAAGACAGCATAGAAGACAATCTGTTTAATTTTAAAACTACTTCTTCGAATGCCCTGTAAAAAAATGCTACATTTCTTATAGTTCTCAAACTATACATAAGCTTTTTTATATATTATTTCCTAACAAGTCTAATGTCCCAAACTTAAAAAAATATAAATATGTAAGATACGCATTTTGTAAATTAGAGTAACGGTAGATGTTTATAATACACACATTTAGTACCACTTAAAAACACCTCTATAGTGAGCACATCTATAGTAAACAAGATTGGTTCCGCTTGTTAGTTTCGCTTCATTTAATGCCATTTATTTGTCTGTTTGTTAACACGTCTCGAGTGTTTGTCTACATAAAAAACATGTCGCAAGAGTCTGGTCCTGTTTCCTGGCAAAACTGCTGAAGTCGCCTACCATACTTTTTATGCTCTGTTTTCTGTTTTCTTTGGTCTTCTTCTCCCCCCCTCCACTCCTCTGTTGACTCCATTGAATTCAATTCATTGTTTGGTTTTTTTTTCTTGCGTAAATATTTTATATTGTCATCATGTGTCCTGTAGGATTTATTTATATTCTCCTTTACTTATTATTCTCTTTTCTCTACCCTTTTAAGGTTTTAAATAACTACTTTTCTTGCAAATTGACACATTTTTCTAGCAAATACTCGCAAAAGTATTATAAATAATGAAACAAGAGAAAATGTATTGTACGTTCATCATTTACCATCATCATCATTAGGCACTGTTGCTATTTAATAGTGTTGTTGTTGATATTGTTATTGTTATCTGTTGCCGAGTTGTTGGCAGCAAAAGTGATTACAATTCCATGACAACTTTTATATAACAGACACACAAACACCCAATTACACATATAAATGCCTCCGCCAGTTCCAATTTACATTAACAAAATTATCATATATTTTACAATAAGTCTGTTCATTTACTTTTCTTGCAGAAACATGCAACGAGAGAGTTTTTATTTATAATTTTTTAAAAGAAATTTAAATTTTAAAATTGCATTTTAAAACGTATGCAAGCTGACTGGCATTTTCATGCTGCTGCTCATGGCAAAGGAGCATGTTGGAAAGAAATGCAGCAAAGTATAGCCTGTTCTTATCAAGATCGCATCTTAGATGCGACTGCTTTATTCCTTAAGGCAAAGAATTATTGTAAGGAAACTGAAGTAGATTGATCAAATATCTATCTAAGCTACTTGGCACAAATTTTGCTAAAACCAAACGGTATTAAGTTGCATGGTTGAGAAAGAACACCTGTTTGGCCAAAATGTCAAATTTTGACCCCCTCTAACTCAGAAACCTTTTTGACCGATCTTGTTGAAAATTGTGTCTAAACTACTATCCAATAGGACAAACCTTGGCGCAAATTTCATCCAAATCGGAAGACATGGATTTCAAAAGTTGGGTCATAAAACGTCGATTCCGTCTTGTATTGGTCCGGAAGAAACACCAATACGTTTCGTGGAGTGTGGACTGCATATAGGGGTGGATTTGGCCTACAGCTCCAGAATACCAGCCAAGGATCCAAACACCTTGGTATTTTTCCCCAAGAAAACGCCGATTGCGTTTCTAGGTTTATGGAGTGTATAGGGTGGCTTCGGGATTCGGCGCTAAAATATCCACCAAGTATCCAAACAACTTGGTGATATTAAAAAGGCTCGAAAGAGGACAAGAAAAATGCACAAATATTTAAACGAAAGAAAGCACTTTTAACCATATAAAAACACTTTCCTGTTTTTTTTCCAAAAACATTATAAATTTCCATTTATTTATCCAAAATTTATTACAATATATTAAACTTCTAAACAATTTAAGTTAAAACGCGAAATTAAAAACAGCCGTCCACTATGGCTTTTAAACAACGATTCGACTTTAAAATTTGTAAGTTACAACAATAAAAAATACATACAAATTAAAGAAAAATTTTAGATATAATACATGATGATAGTGGCGCCTCACGTTGTCAATTTGTCTTTGGGCATATCATCATTCAAAATACAAACTGGAGATGGGAAATCCGCTACCTTCGGTTCAGACGTGAACAGGTCATTTGACATGAAATTCCCCATATAAAAATAAAAACTTTTGCGGAATTTCTATGAAATAATGTCAATAGAGTTGTACTCTGTTCATTTTGCGAAGAAGTTCCGAAATCTTTCTGGCAGCATTTTGTACACTTTTTTCACGTGCAATTTTAAGCAAAAGCAAAGAAGTATAAACTTAATATTAAGAAGAAATAAAAAAATTAATATTAACAAGGTTTTGTTTAAATGTGCTAAATTTCCATTTCATACTATTGATAAACTGAAATCTATTGTTAATGGGATAAGCTATTCCTATGCGCATTTTACTGCTTAGGCCAGATCGTCAGGAAATTTCATCCAAAGATTTTAGAAAGACTAAAGATATAAAACAAATAAAACTGTTAAGCAATTAAGAATTATAAGCAACAGTTTTACTTGCAACAAATAAAAAATTATGTATTCCCAAAAATTACTTTGGTTAAAAAAAATAACAATAATTTTTAATTAGTATTGTGGTTATTTTGTTGAACTGTTTATGGTTTTTAATCCAACCTTTTTAATATTTTTAAATAGGCTTAAGTTTATCAAATTTAATTCTCATGTAATTATTTTTATGGAGAAAGGAATTTTACAACATGAAAATTAATTAAAATTGTTATTGATAATTTTTCATTGTTGACTGTAGCCGGGCTCGAACCCTGGCCGGCAGGTTACCCTGACGTGTTTCGATCGTAACCACTTGACCTCCTCAGAGGGATTTGCCGTCTTAATGATGAAACAGAACTGTGTCTTCAACTTCAGGCAAAAATTTTAAAGCCCATAATTAAAACGTCGGCAGTAACTTCAAATTCTCTCTCATTTCTTTCGTTTTCTTTTGTTCTTATTTTTCTTTGTTAACCAAATGTATGAAATTGTGAGAGCATTAGAAAAAAACGTCCTCAAAATAAAATTGATTTTATTTCTCGACCGCATTCTCTGGCATAATTTTATGTCAAACTGTATGAAAAACATCGCTCAGCCCCAGTTCTGTTTCATCATTTACACTCGGAGCCATCGAAGACTGCTGACGTCAATAGTCAAACATCAATCCTTAAACCAAATTGTAATTTTACCTTTTGGTAGATCGAAATTTGCGTTTTTGAATAAATATCTATTTTAATTGATTTTACATGTTTTTCCTTACTTCTGTTTTTTCGTAATTTTTTCAAGAATGTCCCAAGGACATTTTTTGTTTTCTCATTTTTGTCTTTCTTTTTCTTGCTGATCTTTTATCAGCACAACTTGAAGGACAAATGTACACATAGTGCTCGTGCCTTAGCTTTAATAACAATAATAATAATTTTGAGTAAAATGGTTGTGGTGTTTGTTTACATTGACAAAACAATGTCGCATTCTTTGAAGGAATAAACACGTCAAATCGTGCAAACTCGCAAGATAGGTAACATTGACACATGTAAAACTTTTCGTGTGAAATCATCAATGTTGCTCAACATTTTTCACAATTTTAAACAGAGTTTACGAACAATTTAAGCACCGCAAAATTGTATGGGGTTAATGTGTTGGCTAACTAATGTAAACTTTAACTGTTATGCAAAAAAGTTTGCGTTTGAAGAAATTTATTTAATTTTTACTGCTTTTTAATTTAAAAGGGTTACTTGAATTAAATCTAAGATATTTTTAAATGCCTGTTCTAATAGTCAATGAAGTAATAACGATACTAAACACAATAGTATAGACAGATATTTCCCAAAAAAAAAAAAAAAATGTATAACATTATAGAACTTTATTAACCATTTTTTTAATTGTACTGCAAAATTAAATGTTTTCATAAATTTAATAAAAAAAAATGTATAACAAGTTTCTTTAACTGCATAATAAAAACTTAACGAAAGAATATTTCTAAATATCTCCTGAGGGAGAGATATAGAGAGAAAATTGTTGATATTTTGTTTCAAAACTTATTAATTTCTTGCTTGAATGGTCTTAAAGATTTAAAAATAAATATTTCTCTATATTCAAAATTTGATTTTTAAAACCCAAATATATGTGTACATGCAAAAATAAATATGTATGTATATGTTTAAATTTACAAGAATAAGCACACACACACACACACACACACATTTTAATTTAACATACCAACATAATAAAAATAAATTAAACAAATATTTAAGGAAATCATAAAGCAAAAAAGGGGAAAATCCTTTAACAAATGAACAACATATAAAATTTTCACTCCCAAAATCACACACAAAACCTGACAGACAGACAAACGAAAAATGTTATAGGAAAAGATTTACAAAACCATTTCCACTTCAACCTTCATCTTCCGCCTGTTTTTCTGGTTAAAAAACAACAACTAGTTAGTACATTAACAAAAGTAAAAAATAAAAAAGTTAAAGGCAAATACAACATCAACAACAACAAACAATTGTTCCCCACTACAAAGACATTGAGAATCATTTTAATTTAATTTGCCTGCCAAACCAAGCACAAACATTCAAGATGAACATCCGCTTAAGTAGAATGGTAGTTTCCGTTTAATATTTTACTTACATGCATTTAATATGTTTGAGTGTGTGTGTGTACGTTTGCAAGTGTATAGTAGTTCAGCTGGTACAAATTTAGTTGATGTTCTGCCATCTAGACCCTTAAAAAAGGGGACTAGGTAGGACCTTGTTGCTCGCTAGTTGTAGGCACTGGAATGAGAAATTAAACGTTTAATTTACGAAATGAATCTGAAAAGTATTTTTTCATAAACACAGGCAAAGACGCAATAAAGAACTCTTGCTTGTTTGTAAAATCAAGCATTTCATTAAAAATCCTTTGGAATTTTTTAAGTACAGCATGGTTTTTCATGTTTTCGGGGAAAAACAATTCCAAAATGTATGCAAAATGTATGCATGCATGTGTTTCACAAATGAAGAAGCAAGTACAGTTGCATGCCAAAATAATAGAAACACAGTTATTTTTCTACATTTTCCTTAAAAAGTTTAAATCTATTTTAGTCGTGTTGTTTGTTTTGCTATGAGAAATCAGGCATATGAAATATTTAGATGAAAAAAGGAATTTATTCTGGTAAATTTCAAAAAATATTTTAAAAGTTCTCTTTGGTATTCAGTCGTTTATTTGTTTCTGACGATGCATCTGCATTAACAGCAATATCTAAGCAAGAGCGAAAAGAGTTTTCTAGCTGTTAAACGCTATAATGTCCATGTAATTTGTATGCGGCATACCGGAATAGCGCGGCGACTTTGCTTTGCAATTGGAAAATCCGATTTTGACAGCGTATTTGATAGTTAAGTTGGCCACCATTGTTAATAAATAGTGTTTATTATTTATCACCATTTTTATTTCTTTTATGTGAGTTTTATTAAACAAGAAAGTTAACACTTCACTTCGTGATACAACGTTGACACTGGAATTTAGGTATAGTATATCAGCTCAGCGAAAGAAAACATTCTGCTTTTCGCTCTTGTTTAGGTATATGGCTGTAAGTGAAAAACATTTTTATAAAAAAAAATTATAAAAGCTTTTCTCTTAAGTTTAATGCACACATATTCTTTTTAAATAAAGCTTTATTTGAAATCTTTTTTTTATCACTTCCCAGCAAGCAAAATAGTCCGTCGTCTTCCAGATAACTAATAGAAACGCCCTCAAAAAAGTTGGAATCGTATACGAATTCTATCAGATTTCTGACCCAAAAATGTGAAAAGTGGTTGACACAAAATCTGGCAGACATGTCGTGGGAAATTTTTGCCAGCATTTCGGATAGATATCTGACAGAAATCTAACAAAAAAGGCATGGGAAATTCGGATACTTTAGCCGATATTCGTATTGTTTTCTGATAGACAGCTGATCGACTAATCGCACAGACTTCTTGCAGAAATCTAAGGGATGTCTTGTAGAAATGTGATCAAAAGTAAAACGAGATTTTTATAAATTGTTTTTTTATTAAGTTTTTTTAACCCCATGTTTTTTCGATAAAAGTACATACTTAGTACAACTTTACTTTGAACATACATAAATTAAATTAATTTGTTTTAAATTGACTTCTTTTAAGTTTTTATAGCGCTTTTTATCTATTCTTGGATAAGTTGAAAAATTGTTTGTCGATGCCATCCAAAGAGCAGATTCTTATTCTTGATACTTACTCTAAACAAAATATTAAGAGTAGTATAAAAACTAAAAAAAAAAAATATGTTTTAGTTACATTACAAAAGGTAATTTTTAGTACGCAGATATTTCACATTACCTTGCCATTCTTACAACTGCTCCACGTCATTTTATTAAAGGATACCAGCTAAAATTTGATGTGTTTACTTTAAACTTGAAAAACAAAAGATTTTTCCGTTTCCGATGAATTTTTTTGAGTCTAAGAAAATCCGAGACATCTCTACCTAAATATGAATGAATATTTAAAAAAAATTTCAAAGGCTTTAATTCTATTGCAAAATAAAACTTTATAATTGAAAATTTCACACGTACATTTCTTAAACTTTTTTTTTGAACAATAAAATAATATTGAAATTATTTTCAATTTAATGACAGTTTTTCTTCTTTAACCTCTGTTTTTTAAACGATGTGTATATTCAGTGTGTGACTGAAATTTGTGCGAAGTCTCTAAGAATTAAGTCAGACATTTGCAAGAAATGTCTGATTCAGACAACGTCGGAGTATTTTTCTGGGTGGGTTATAAAGGGGGTTTCTCCTTCAAAAAAAATGTTAAGGCTCAACTATAATATGCTAAAGTTGGCTTAAGCAATTGTTCAAATACATGTTAATCTAATGTGTCAAATTATATTGAACTTAATGAAACTTTTTGTTAAATTTCATGAAACCGTCATATGCTTAAGTAAAGTGCGAAACTGATCGCACATTTCGTACGGAATCAAATGATTTTTGTTTTTATTACTTTTTTTATGCATTTGAGAGGCTTTTTGTAAATTCTTGACAGGCTTATGCCTATTATAGTTGGGACATTTATTTGAAAGTTTTCTAAAAAAGCTTTATACTATAACTTAACTTAAGAAATTAAAAAAGTTGTTTAGTATATTTTTTCGATAGCAAAGCTTTTTACATAACATATTTTCATAAATAATTTTCTTAAGAAAGGTTTTCTGTAAGTATTAAGAGGTTAGAGTCTTTTAACAAAAATTTTTACTTAAATTTATCAAAAAATCTTTGTTAACAAAAAAATATCTGCGAAAAAGCCTTATCTTACAAAACACTTATAATTGTAAAAAAAATGTTTGTTCTGTTTACCAGCCAAAAGGGCGCTGAGTATAACTGAAATGAACAAACATTAAAGCGCTGAACTAAACAGAAGAAAGTTTTTGATTTTTTACAAAAAACAGAACGATATGAAATGTTTTCATCTTTACGTTGAGTTGGATAAGTACAGTATTTTTATTGTGTACCAAGATCACAAACAGGGAAACGTTTTGTTAAGATATTTCCTACACAAACCCTATAAGCGTTTGGGGTTTTCCACCATACGGACCACCAAAGTACATTTGTTTATTTTCGAACTCTGTTGCAAGCCCTTGCAAATACATCGTAAAAATTAAAGGAAAAATTAATATGAACCCAGCGGCCTTATAAAGCAGACACAAGCCCTCCTCGCAGCATTCCATCTTGTTTTTTTTTTTTTTTTTTTTTTTGCCCAGGTTTTTATAAGAAGCAAGCCCTTCTACACTCCCTTTAATAAAAACTTCGTTCCCTTCCCAAAGAAGGCAGTAAGGAAGGTCACTAAAAAAACGGAACAATTACCTTTTTCCCTTCTTAAAAAAGGGAGTAGCGAATGTGTACTAATTATTTTAGAAAGTCTTTCAAAAAGGAATTTATACCTTCTAGAAGGCATTCCTCTGAAGGAAGGATATGATACGAAGCGAATCTTTTAGAAAAAAGTATAGAGGCCTTCAAAAAGGGCTGCAACTTGCCATCTTTCAATATTTACCGCTGGGGATGCCTACATATACACGCAGAGAAGAAACATCTTTTAATATGGTCACCTCCAACAAAACTATGTTTAAGGATAATTTTAAACATATTATAGTTAGTTTAACCTTATTATTGTCCCCTACAACCATATTATTGTTAAATAAGTCAGCGATCGAGAAGCCACAATCATATTATGGTTGCCTCTGAACATGTTATGGTAAAATATGACAAATATTTGTTCTTTTATTAACAATAGTATTTTTATCTTTTCCAAGAGCAACATACTTTGGCTAAAAACCACCAGGCTATTATAAGTGTTAAGCATAGTTTAGTTAGTATTCACCATAACATGTTCGAAGGCAACCATAATATGGTTGTTGCTTCTTGATGGAGGACTTATTCAACCATAATATGGTTGTGGTGGACAATAATATGGTCAAATTAAACATAATTTCCTTTAATTTTTACTTTAAAAATAGTTTTGTTGGAGGTGACCATATTTTAACATGTTTTTTCTCTGGGTGTACTTATATAAACATACATATTTATATTAATGTATATGACCAAAAATATAAAATGAAGAAAACCCATCTTCCTGTTAACACATTCATCAAAACAATCTCAACTACTTTTATATTACTTAGGTAAATAACGGGTTTTCCATTTTCGGCTACAAAAGTAAAGTTTAAAAAGACATACATTCATAAAGCTATGATATCGATGAAAGTTTTGTTTAATTTAAATGCTTGGGCGTCTAAGCTGGTTGCTGCTTTCGACCATTTTCGCACATTTCGGACGGTAATTGACGAATGTTGAATGATCCAACGTTAGAGGATTATCTGCGTCGACACGCTTCTTTACTTAGTCTCACAAAAAAAAAGAAACATGCAATTAAGGCAAAATTGGTGTTGTGTGGCTCGTGGCACTATTATACTTTGTATTAATGCAAGTAATATGTAAAAGTCTGCAAGTTTGAATGCATGTATGATGAAAATGACAAGTATTTTGAAAGAAAGTTTGACATCCCCTACGACTTCATCGTTTTTTGAAAAATTTCAAAACAATAATACTTTTCATTGGATCAGGGTTGCATTTTATTTCATGTGTGAGTGTTTATACTTTATGTGATGGTGTGAACACAAACTGTTATGTTAAATTAGATTTTTTGACTCTCGCAACAAAACTCATACGATTTCTATCTCACAAAGTATTATGGTATACGTAAGACCTGTGAGATAGTGTAAACTAGCTTTAATCATATGGCCATAGCGCTCTGAATTTGCGGTAACGTTAAATTCTGAATATTCCCCACGACTTCACTAGCACTTCAGTCTCTTAAATTTTTTTTATAATCTTGCTAATTCCTGGCACAGTAAGTATGTCGATTATGATGATCATAATCACCCCGTAATATGCTCGAAAAGTGGCCACGTTTCAACCAACACTTCTGTATTAAGTTAGTCGGAGTTCATACGGCTCATGTCTTATTAACAAGATTCTTCCTTTTTCTTCTGTGAACATGAATTGGCGTTCAAATGATTCATGTCATGTTGACGACTTGTTTTTATTTTGTATAGTCGTGCGTATGCATGTGTGCTTTTTGATATTTAAAACAAAATTAAACAACGAATGAAAAAGCAAAGCGTACTGACAGTACATGCATCTGTGTACTCGTTTCTTTTCCCCTCGTCCCTCTCGCCTATAAAGTAACAATCATGTCAATACGACATGAGCCGTATGAACACAGACTTATAATTATTTTTACCCAGTCTTCGATTGTTACGCGAACCATATTTGTAAATTGCAAACCTTTCACTTAATAAATGACACTTAAGATGACAGATTTTCAACAGCTGACAGGCTTTACAGCGGCTTTGAAACCACTAAATGGATAACCCTGTACTACATTTGTTTTTCTTATTTCTTTTCATCCTGTTATACGTACCAGACTTCCTGAATTTCCTACAATGTTTTACTTGTTTTTAGCTTAAATTTAATTTTCTTTTGTCGTTTTCCTTTTTTCTATTTGCAGAGATCCCAAATTGGTTTACACAATAAAATGTGGGAGTACATGAACTCACGCAAACATGTCTTCGTTAGTACGTACGATGAAGGCATTAGACGTGTTAGAACATCAAAAGGCAAATACGCTCTACTTGTGGAGTCACCCAAAAATGAGTATGTTAATGCACGAGAACCTTGTGATACCATGAAGGTTGGACGAAATTTAGATACCAAAGGATTTGGTATTGCTACGCCAATTGGATCACCACTCAAGTGAGTATTTTAGAAATGTACTACGGTAATTTTTTAGTGATGTAAATAGTGCTTTTTATTTGTATGTTATGAAAACGGAGCAGATAGTATTTATGTACACTTGAGGTAATTAAATTAAGGCAGTTATTTTTATTAAAATCATTTATGTAGGTAGTTTATACAAAAAACTCTTAAAACTACGAACGAATAATGACGTTTCAGTAAAACGCTAAAGATTAACTACAAAATCTAGATTCCATGTTATCAGCCTTTGTGCTATTAATCTTCTCAATAAGGAGTCTAACTGTTTATTAAACACTGCAGTAGACACTTTTGGGGTTAAAAGCTTCATTGCAAATGTCGAAGAGCTTTGGCGCTTATTTAAGGCAAAATTTTTTGCTTTTAAAGCTACAATGTATTCTGGTATATCTAATATTTATTCTTCTTCGTAATGCGGATCAAAGGTGTTTAATTTTCATATGTTATATTGAATTAAATTCTGGGATATGCTGACTCTAAAAAACTAACGCAAGTTTGGTACAATTAAATTCACTTTGTCATTGAAAATTATTTGTGGGAAGGAATATTCTCGAAAACGACTTTGTTAACGATCGTCAGCTTTTGACCATTTTTAAACAAATGAAACTTATGTCTCATACTGAATTTTTGAGCAAAGAATCGGCTGCCTCTGGTTCTCTTGCATACATTCCTGAACGAGGAACACTGGTGCCGAAAGCCGTTTTTTCGCGGACCAATTCATATCGCCACATTAACAATAGCGAGGCACAAAAAACTTTACGTGTGTACCTCTTGCAAGTATGAAGAGGGAGATGGGTACCCACATATACTCAAAAGAAAAATCAGTCCATTCGTACTCAAATCAATCCGAAGCGGTATTAATGGTACGGTCAGTACGGATTTATATTATAAAGTTGATTCAATCCCGACTTCGTATTAGCCATAAGTGAAATTAAAAGAAATACAAATTTTATTATGATTGATTTACTTACTCGTTTTACACCTTACCGAATTTCAATTATAAAACACCAGAATCATTCCCCATATGGTAACTGAAAATATTAACTAAATGAGAAGCAAGATTTCTCAATTTTACTTATAATATGTTTTTGTTGTTTCCACTTACAAAAAGTAAATCGGTTTTTTTACTTCTTGTGAGATGTTTTTGTAATGCTTACAACAATCTTTGATAACACAGTGCAGCACTAAAGTTTTGAACCAATTGAAACCCCTTAAATTAGAAAGCTTATGATGGTAGAGGAAAGATGTTTTCGACTGGGGGTTAGATTTTAGTACAATTTTCAAAAAACATGTACTGATTCTCAAGTCTATATCTAGCGAAGTATAAGAAAAATTTCTTGTCTCTCTTCGGAAAATTTTTAGCTCCTAATCAGATCTTTAAATTTGACTTTAAGCTAAAATCAAAAAACAACAACATCTTACTCAAAAAAGCAAAACTGTCAAAAAACGAAAAATAGATAGAAAAACTTCATAGATTTTTATTGTTGATGATGGAAAATATAAGGACACTTCAAATATTGTAAAATAGATACTTAGAAAAATTGATAATTTTGAAAATAAGGAATGATAAATAAGGACACTTCAAATCTTTTAAAATATGTATGCATATAATTTTAGTCGTCGCTTTGGCCGCTAGTCTCATCATCTGAAAACATGTTTCCGACCGTTTTGCTAGCTTTATTTTCGTATGAAAATACTTTATGGCTAGACCAGCATACTTCCCCAAGCATCGCATCTATTGTTTACCTTTGATCTGCTTTACTGTTAGCAATTGTTTTTCGAACTCTGCCAAATGATTATTTAAAAAGTAAAGTTTTAATGTCATGGTCACACTGATTGCTTGGAATGACTTTCCATTTTTCGTTTCGATTTTTTCTAAGACTCTTTATATAACTGCCTTAAGAGCATCCCAAGCAAGTCCCTATTAAAATCTTCACATTTAAACAGCTTTCGAAAGTCTGGTTTAGGGCTTCCAATCGGGAAATCCCGATCCCTGAAATCCCGTTTTCCGGATTAGGCGAATACCGTATTTCGGGATTTCTGATTTATAATCCCGGTATTTTCGGGATCCCGATTTTTTGTATAATCTTTATTATTTTTAAATTTTTTTAAAAACTTGCATTAAGATACGTGTTTTTGTTGACAAAAAAATTTAAAATACATTTGGATAGATTTAAGATACATATGGTCAATTTTCAATTATATTAGTTTTATAATATATTTGACAAATTCAAAATGTTTGGATAATTTCAAAATACATTTAGGCTGGGTTTTTGAGATGTCAGTTAAACTAGGTTTAGTTAATCAGAAAACATATTTGTGCCGCCGATACAAAGATTGTATACATAATTTTGACGGAACAGCTTAGTTTTGCTTAATTAAAATGTTGGTCTTTAATACATACTCAACTCAAGTTCAGTTGAAATTTTGCAGTTTTTTTATTATGGCTTACAACTTTATGTTAGTGCGGTTAATAAAACCATCAAAAATTTACAACTCATCACTACCAGTTGTTTAATTTCAGATCAACTGAGTTGAGTTGTAAACTATAACAGGGGCACAAATAACAAAAAAAAATTACTTTCCGCCGGGATAATCTGAGTTTTATACAACGTTAAACTAAGTTTAAACTTAATCCAAATCTCAAAAAACCCGGCCTGAGAAAATTTTAAAATATATTTGGATAAAAATTTGTTTAGTACATGGTCTTTATGAATTTTCATCAATTAATAATAAAAGTTTGTTTTTATTATATTTTAACAAATAAATAATATACGTTCTTGAAATGTGTATTTTACCTCGAAAATTAAGTTGTTTTTTATTGGGTATAAAAAAAAATTAAAAAAACACGAAATATCCGGAAATTTTTTAAAAATCCCGTGAATCCCGGGATTCGAAATATCCCGAAAATCCCGGGATCCCGAAATATTTTCTTCAATCCCGAATCCCGGGATTCAGAAAAACCAATCCCGATTGGAAGCTCTAGTCAAAAAAAAAAAATTGACAAAAAATAATTTAAAATTTGAGGAGATTAGTTAGGAAGTGCATGGCCGGCTTTAATTTTTTGATCATTGAGTTTTACGTTTTTCGACAATTTTTCTGTTTTGTGTAAGATGTTGTTGTTTTTTTTTTTATTATATCTCAAGGTAAAATTTTTAGATCTGATTAAGAGCTAAAAATTTGCCGTAGAGAGACAAGCAATAGTTCACGAGTTATAGACTTAAGAATCAGTACATGTATTTTGGAAAATTGTGCTTAAATCAACCCCCAGACGAAAACTTCAAAAATGAATTTAAAAAAACCTTAGCTAATAATTCAAAACCCAGCTAGGCTTTTTCTTCTACCATCCTAAGCTTTCAGTTTTTGGGGGTCTCAATTGGTTCAAGAATTTGAAGTTGAAAAAGGTGCTACTGTGTTAGTTAAACGAGAATAAACCGCTCACGTTGTAATTTTACTCTCACAGTGGCACTACCAACGAAAAGTTTAATCTTTTTTTTAATTGGCTTGAGAATTTTGTACTTTTTTTAAGAAATTCGGGGACTAATTTTCGAAAGTAATCCCATTAAGCATTGTTTTAAGTACGTGTTAGTGTTATTCGTACTTGAATATTTGTGTACGATTCGTGCTTAAAGTAAGTATAAACAATTTTATTTATTCCGAGTGTTTTTCTTTCTGTGTACAAACTAATTATTATTTTTCTTATTTCTAAGGAACTAAAATATTGAAGCACAATAAATTTGTTGTGAGAAACTCTTAGTACAAACTGAATGTCCGAACAAAATCTTTTTAGAACACGAAGGGGAGACGGATTCCCCTCTTAAAAAATTATTAATTAATTTATAAACGTGATTTTTTATTCACGAAAACTCCTAACCATTTATTTAAATCAATAAAATATATAAATATACAAACGATAACGTATAACTCACACGTAGCAAACCACGACGTTTACAGATCTCTTATAAAAGAGCGTAAAACAATGACAACGGCAAAAAAAAAAGTGTTAACAGAAGTCGCGAAGCACTTCTCGTACGTAACGTCCAAGGCGAAAAGAGGCTCAGAATAAATTTTTCTAAAATAACGCTCATGTGTTCAACCTCTAAAATAAAGTTAAAATTTATGCTTAAATTGAGTCCAATTAATAAGTTTAATCGAGTTCTTTAAACTTTCACGTACTTGAACTTGTTTTAACTAATCAGTATCCTCTAAACAACAGAAAAACTAAAGATTCTCAGCGAGTACCATTTTACCATTTTACCAATTTAAACATGTCTAAAAACGCTCTTCACTGAGTTTCCTTCATTGTAATATTTTATGTACATACACATATGTAGTAAATTTGTTTTGTAAAGTAGTCCTTACACTAGATGGTTCTTATTTAAAAAAAGAATGTGTCTAATATGATTACAAGCAATAAATATTAAAAGAAAATTACGAAGGACATCTGCATAGTTAAACAAAAAACATACACACTCACAGAAGGATAAATATTTCAGGGTACATTTCATACTCCGCCTGGCAGTTGTTATTTATATTTAGTCCTGTTACAGGATTCCGAAGGCAGACAGTATTATTCATTAAAAAAATAAAAAAAAATTGCTGTTAGCAACTTTATCCATACAGAGAAACACACACCCATACATTCAGTTACTATTTTAAAAGATTAATGCATTCATTTAATGTTGGAATTTTTACATTTTTGTTTTTTTCTTTCTTGTGAACTGTATTTCAGGTCTTACGTTTTGCGTTTTCATTTCTATTTTGTCACATGTACAGGAATTATCAATTAAAATAAGAATTCTTTCTCGTTTCATGTATTTTCAACGTTTTGCATCAAATTCATTTCGAATTCCCGTGTTAAATCAACGCCTACAAAAAAAAAAAAAAAACAACTTCGTCAACAACATCATCGTCATCAACAACTTCGACGACATCTTTGCTGTTGTTGTCATAAAAATGTTGGATATTTGATTGTTTCTGGTTTTATTACATGCATCTGTATTTTACGGTTGGATGACTTTAAACACACGCACACACACAAACTTACAAAACGCAAAAAAAAATTATAAAAATTCATATGTGTATTGTCAACATAACCACTCAATGCCTGAATGTTCTCTATTCAACTACTTCCACTGCTTTCACCACCACAACTACAACAACTACCAATGATTATTATTATTCATCATCGTTGCTGCCAATGCCATCGACCCATCTCCACTTGCTTTGCTCTTTCTTTCAAAACTTTTTTTTGCTTTTATGCACATCAACAATGTACCGTTAACCCTTTTGTATGTTTGTGTGCACTTTTTTACCAACATTTTGTTTTGTTAACTTGTACCATTTTTATTTGGATTTATTGTAAAACAACAACAATACCATCTGTCTGTGCATATATAACGCCGATGACTTCATATTCCCAGGGATCCAATTAATTTAGCTGTACTCTCGCTAAAGGAGAATGGCGAACTGATAAAATTGCGCAATAAATGGTGGTACGACAAAACCGAATGCAACCTCAACAAGGACAATCAGGAAACTTCACACAATGAATTATCGCTGAGCAACGTCGCTGGCATTTTTTACATACTGATCGGTGGTCTACTGGTGGCAGTCTTTGTGGCCATTATAGAATTTTGCTTTCGCAGTAAATCCTCATCATCCTCATCGTCAGCGGCAGCAACTAAAATAAATGGTTCAATGTTAGGTTCCACATCATCGTCAACACATCAAAGGAACTCACTGTCGGATGCCATGCATTCCAAAGCAAAATTGACTATTCAAGCGAGCAGAGAATATGATAATGGACGTGTTGGGGTAAGTTTCCATTTAACTCTTCTTCTTCTTCTTGCTCATCCTCATTCCCGATTTTTTGCTATTTATTGCTCTAACTCTCTAATATCCTGTTAAATTCTTTTTTCAAAAAAAGCTATTGTATTTTGACATTCACATTTATGCTTGTGCCTTCAATGTTTTTATCTGTTTAATGTTTACATTAAAGTACTTGATAAGTTTTCTTTGTAGTTCCGGAGGTTTTCATTACAGCTGGGTAAAAAAAAAGTAAAATATTTTGCAGTTAAAATATGGTAAAAGGGTAAACACTGAAGAATGTTTCACTCAAACTTTTGAATTTCCGTCATAAAAGAACAAAGTTAATAATGATGTGAGATTTGGTAGGGACTGGATAATACAGTGTTTGTTAATCAGCCATGCTAGCAAATAAACATCCAACTTTCTATAAAAACCTTTGTGAAGCCCGCATAACTGCAACGAAAAGTTGTTTTGCCCTTCCTTTGTTTTAAATTATTATCGATTTTTATTTATTTTCAAATTTATCATGGATGGCCTTTTAAGTTAAAACAAAACACACTCTCTATTTTAATATGATTACTTTTTTATAAATCTAAAATAAAACAAATAACACTTTGCGCCAGAATTCTCAGTGAGTTTGAGGTAAATAAGATGTGATACAATTTATATTTTTTACCTCTACTTAAAATTAAGTCTGTATATTTGTTTAAGGACTTATATGAAACGTAGCAGAAAGCTCCAATTCTAAATTCAACTTGTAAATAATTTTAAGCCATTTTAATCGCCCGTGTTATGAAACATTTGTTGCAGAAAGTTCCTTCAATTCTTCTGTAAAACTGCAATCGTGTTCATACAGTAAAACTTTTGTTTTGCAGCATTTCAGTATTGTGCTTGACAAAATTACAAATGCTTCATATACACTAAATAAAGTGAACTGCTCCACTCGTCTTTTTAAAGGGTGTCCAAATTTGAAGTATCACCGGCTAATGGCAATCGCTACAGAGAGTTAATCCAAAGCTTTGTGTGGCGTAAAATTAATAATTAAGACATACAGAATATGTGGGTTTAACAAAATGGTGCCACTTGCCACACATCAAGAGAAACAATCTTTCTGATGGCATAATTTAATATACAACTGGTTGTGGAGGGTATAAAAAGATATAAAATATGATAGAATAAGTGCAGGCATTTTCCACGTTTTTCCAAGGACATCCTTTGATATAATCAGTATCTTTCTTCTCATTAAGTGCCAAAAAAAACTATGCGAATCATTTTTCGTTATTTTTGTTCTTTTTGTAACGAACAAGTTTTGTATCTAAGCTTCTAAATTGGGTTTTTATACCAAACAGGAAAATGTTATATTTGATTCCAGAACTCATTAGTTCTAACTCAGAACATGTCCTAGGATAGAAATGAATTATTTAAATGTATACTGCGAATGAATAAAATAATTCTAATAAATACGAATAATTGTCACGAATAGAAGAAAAACAAGTTAGAGTGCTATATTCGGCTATGCCGAATCTTTGATACCCTCCACCGACACTTCGAATGTTTAGGAGTAATATCTGTATGATGTCTATTTATTATTATAATCTTTGTAAAAACAGACATCTGCATTAAAATTTGTTGCGGCTTAGATCTATATACAATTATTGATCGACAATCAGAATCAATTTTAAAAAGTTTGTGTAGAATATCAGTTTAAGCTGAACTAAAATGATTTTCAAGGGAACAAATTATATAAAAGCAATGGTAAGCTATGAACGCATCATCCCAAATTCTGCAGAACGATTTCTGGTATTAAAATACATAAATTTCAATACAGCGGTGCAATTAGTTTAAGCGTTTGCCGTGAATTTCAGAAGGCTGCTAAAATGAAATCTAAGGAAAATTATGGACCGTATATCACAAAATTGCATAACATTTTTTCTGGCCATATGAAGCTAAACTGGAAGAAAGTTTACCGCGTATTTAATTATTTTACCAGAGTGGGCTTTATATGAGGCCTATGGTAAGTTATGCACCGATCTTCACCAAATTTCACAGTGTCATTTCTAGTTCTATAAAACTGTGATTTATTAATTTTTGTTTTACGTTTTTAGGCGTAGTAAGCTGTTTTTCGGGAGTAAGGTTTATATAGGGCCTAGGGTAAATTATGGACCGATCTTCACGAAATTTCACAGTCTTATTTCTAGTCCTGTAAAACTTTGATGTTCCCAATTTTGTTATGATAGCATTATTTTTTATGGATTTAGGAGTACTAAGCTGTTTTCCGGGAGAAAGGTTTTTATGGGGCCTATGGTAAATGATGGACCGTTCTGCACAAAATTGTAAAGTCTTATTTCTCGTTCAATAAAACTGTGATGTATCAAATTCTGTTATGATAAAGTTATTTTTTACGTTTTTAGGCGTACTAAGCTGTTTTTCGGGAGTAAGGTTTATATAGGGCCTAGGGTAAATTATGAACTGATCTTCAAAAAATTTTAAAGTCTTATTTCTCGCTCAATAAAACTTTGATGTACCAAATTTTGTTATGATAGCATTATTTTTTACGGATTTAGGCGTACTAAACTGTTTTCCGGAAGTAGGTTTTATATGGGGCCTATGGTAAATTATGGACCGATCTTCACGAAACTTAACAGTTTCATTTCTAGTCCTATTTAATTGTGACGTGCCAAAATCTGTTATGATTGCATTGTTAGTTAGGGTTTTAGGCTTACTATACTGTTTTCCGGGAGTAGGGCTTATATGGGGCCTAGGGTAAAAAATCATGGACGGATTTTCAAGAAATTTTACAGCGTGATTTCCAGTTACATAAAACGAACCCTTGCGAAATCTTATATCATTCTGTGCCATTTTCCACCATTTATGTTAGTTTTTGTAACAAAATTATCCATTTTTTTTAGGTGGTGGTTCCACATTTTGATTCATAGCTCAGATCCTATTGAACCAATTTTGCTGGATTTCAATCCCAATCTGCTTAGGATAACTACAAGCAATTTGACAATTTGACACCAAGTTTGTTTATTTCTTTTGAGTTTTTCGAAAGTGAGCGTGTTTTCAACAGACGGACAGACGGACATGGCTAAATCGACTTAAAATTACTCAAGGACCCAGAATATATATACTTTATAGGGTCTGAGATGAATAATAGAAAAGTTTCACACGGAATGACAAACTTAATATACCCTTTTCACAACTAATTGTGGTGGAGGGTATAAAAACACCAATAATTCTTACGAACAGAACAGTCCAAATGTGGGAATATAAGTGGTAATCAATTCATAATTATTGTGTCAATAAAAATATCTTTCCGATTCCTTCGAAAATAATACATTATTTTTTTTTTTTTGTTATTTATGTAATCAATCGCTTATTTTCCCGCTGGGTAATGTCTATAACTCAAATTGTGTGTTTCTCAAAATTATTGAATCAAAATATCACTTAAAGTCTTTAGCTTTAAATATTAATAAATTTCCGTTATACAACTTTTAAATAACCAAAATCTATGTTTAGAATTTTGTTCCCATTCGAACCGAAAAAAAAATAAATTATAGTCTATAAATAAATTGTTAATTCTGCATAAAATTTTACACAGCCAACATTAACGCATTGCAGTTTTCTATTATCTAAATAAAAACTATTGATTTTTATTTCCCAAATAATCAGACAGAGTTGTTTGCGGCTTTAATTAGTAAATGCAGTTGCACACACAATCAGTGGCACGAGCATATAAAATGAGAATGTTCAATTACATTTGTACACCATCTACGTACATAAATACAGAAATATTAAATAAAGAGTGAAAATAATATACATTCTAAGTACCAAAAGTATTGCATATACATATAAATGTATGAGAGAAAGGTTGTTAGTGGTTGTTCGCATTGAAATCTAATCATGAAATTTTAATAAAAAAAAAGCCAACCCATTTGAGGTGTAACTAATGGAGACTGGATTTAAAATGCGTCTATTTGCGATGGCTGCAAAATTGCAAATATTTTAACAAGTGGTTTAAGTTTAATTAACGTGTCTAAAATCGTATTCACTAACTCATTTTAAAAATAACATATGAGCTGTTTTAAAAAACGATCGAAACTTTAATTTTTTTTTAAGAGCAGTTGTGTATTGATAAACCAGATGTGTATCAAATTTGGATAATTTTTTGTCTACCGTTTTTAGGATATAAATAATTATATTGAGTGCCACGATTAGTTCCCTAAGCCCGACTACATTTTGTCGGATTTTGTGCATTGATAACCAAGATGCTTGTCCCAAATTTGTAAACTTTAGCTCATGCCGTTTTTAGAATAAAACAACAACAACAAGAACAAGAATTACTTGTCAAACCAAGTTCGCTACTCAATCAATTTTATAGAATTTACAAACGGACTGACGATATTATATACCCTTTTCACCGGTTGTGCAGGGTATAAAAATAAAAAGAAAATTGACGAGTACTGTCAACTCAGTACACCTTTGCATTCTCTTTTGCCCTTTCTCCTAATAACTCAAGATTTGTCGAATTAAACTTTAGGCCTAACCAGAAAGTGCATAAACTAACTTAAACTACTGTCAAAAATCAAACAAAAAGCCACTCAAATGCTTTTAAAATTACAAAATAAAAAACATTGATTCCGTACGGAATCAGCGATTAGTTTCGCACCTTGCTTAAGCAAATGACGGTTTTATAAAACTAAACATAAAGTTTCCTTAAGTTCAATTTGGTTTGACACATACGATTTACATGTATTTGCTCAGTAGCTTAAGCCACGTTATTCACATTCTGGTAGGGCCTTTAAAGTGTGGGCACTAAGACTGAAAATGTCACAGCACAATAGTATTCTTAAGTTATTATTAAAGTTCTTTTTTGCGGCATTCTCGTTTCAGGGCTTTGCGAGCGAATTGCTTTTAAAGAGGAATCGTAACAATTATGACATTTATTTCTAAACCAAAATTAAAGCTTGGGGTCTCTGCTTTTTTGGTAAAGTTCATGATACTTTTGTCTTTATATGAGAGAAATTTATTTCTGCAGAATTTCTCTCATATAAAGACAAAAGTACCGGAGTACAAAATACAAATCGTTAGCACAAAGTAGGAGTCTAAATACAATGTTTGCGGTGCGGTGCGGTGCGATTTCTCATTGCGGGAGAGAAAAATAAACATAATACAAGACGGCGACGGCAATAGTTGTTATTGTTTGTTGACATTTCTGTTAATTTATTTGTGCATACATTTTTATCATGTCTCTTGTTAACAATAATGTTATGAACATCGCCAATCTCAATTTCACGTATCCCCACAAGAAATAGTTCAAAGGTAGCAATTCGCCGCCGCACAGTGGCTAATAATTTTCTTCGGCCAAAGATCTGTAATTTTTTAACCGATAGAGATAATTTTGCATTTTTTTTTTTTTTGTTTTAGAGAAGACTTCTAGAACTTTATTAAAATCGGCTTAGCAGTTATGAAACAATTTAAAGTCAAAGTTGAACAAAGTATGATATCTTTATTCATGTCAGATCTAAAGATTGTCAAACCTAACAAATTACTATATTTTACTCATACTGAAAGCCCTTTCATTCATTTACACTATAGTAGGGCTTCCAATTTTTGGGATTAGGTGAATCCCGAATATCGGGATTTCTGTTTTTTAATCCCGGGATTTTCGGGATACCGATTTTTTTTTAAATTTTGTATATTTTAAAATTTTGTTTTTAATAATTTGTATAAATATTTATTTGTTGTTGTATTTGTTGACAAAAAAAGTTTTTGATACACCCTGTTGTTCAAAAATAAACAAAACATACCAAAACAAAAAACTTTGCTACCTTTCATTTGAGAAAACAATAATTACAATGTGTACAATTTATTAATAACAAAAAGTTTTGTTTTAAATATATCGATTAAATAAGTTGAAAGGATTTTTATTAAATTTTCCATTTTTTTTTTTTTTTTTTTTTGGTTGAAATTGTACAACAATAATCAAATATTGATAAAAAAAAAAAAGATTTTTATGTTTTTTGTTACGTTTTTATTACATTACACAGTGTTACAAAATTGAATGAAATAGAAAAACCTGGGACAGGATATTATTTTTCTTGTAGGGCTTGTCGACCAAAACAAGATTCCAATAGTGAAATATACCGGACACCTCCAAAATCCGGATTTACGGGTAAAAAACCGGTTTTTGTACCTTTGCGCACTTATAAGCCTGTAATTTTGTTGATAATGATCCGATTTTTAATTTCTTACTAGATTTGGAAAGAAGAAACTGAGATCTTTCGAACAGTGTATAATTTATTTAAGAAAACTGGAGAAACTTGGGTGTTATTGTCGAGCAAACACAAATTTTGTAGATTTTTCAAAAAAATTTCAAATTTAGTGACGTTTTTATACATTATTTTCTTAAGAAACTATAATACTATTGAGTTTATTCAAAAAGTACGTTTATTAACGATTACAACGCATATTTGGGTTTAAACATAGATAAGTAGTTGACTGAGTTATTTAACTTTTCATGAAAAAAAAACTTTTAAACATTTTATAAAAATTTTATTAATCAATTAATCAATGTTATCCTAAACACAAAAAAAATTTGTAATGAGAGTTTAAGTCATTCAAAAATTTTGTTTTTTTTCGTGTTCTTTTTACGCACTTTCTTTAAAATTACAAATCACTGTTAGCCTAAACACAACTTAGATTTACAACAAATATTTGTAATGAGAGCTTTACTCATGTAAAATTATTGTTTTTTTTTAATATGACGTTTTGTTAATGTCTTCTTTTTCACTTTGAATCTGTGTATTAAAAAAAAACGTTTGCAATTTAATAAAAATCGTGTGCAATTTAAATTAAAATTATGACAAAGATGACAAAAAGCATCGCCGTTTACATCTATTTTTTTACAAATTGTTTCATGTATCCCAGTTTAAGATGCAGTGGTGCCAGAATAACGTCCTTAACTTTAACTAAATGGTAATTTAAAATGTTTTTGCTGCCTTTTCTATGTGACTCGCGAGATGGCCATAGTTTGCGATCATAACGATTATTATATTTTTTACAAATAAGTATTACCTAAGTATGTATATGTTCATGAAATATGAGTATTTACTGGAAAATTAAGTTTTTTTCATACAGTTTAAAAAGTACCAAATGGTATAAAACAAATAAATCCCGAAAAATCCCCAAAATTTTTCAAAAATCCCGTGAATGCCGGAATTCAAAATATCCCAAAAATCTTTAATCTCGATCCCGGGATTCAAAAAAACCAATCCCGATTGGCAGCCCTACACTATAGAAATAATAATTTTACCCCCATATTCATAAAAAATATTTTTGTTTTATTGGAGGTTTATTGAACGAATTTCCTATGAAAATGTGTTCAATAAACCTCCAATAAAATAAAAATATTTTTTATGAATATGGGGGTTATGTTTAACATTCCATGAATCTGACATGGATAGAGATACCACAACGAAATTTTGAAAAAAGGTAAGATTTTAATCTTAAAACAGTGTACTAAAAAGCATCGCCATTTTAACTTAACAGCTACCCCGAATTCCCAATACCGGAAAAACTCCTTTAACCCTAGATACACTTTCTTATTTTAATACACTACAAACTTTCTTCGTCGAATCGACGAAGTCCGTTTATGATCTGGCCCCAAACCCACCCAATATAAGGAAACACGAAAATTATTGTTTAGTTTATAAAATACTTAAGCTTTTATTCATTAATTAGTATTGTGGTTATTTTGTTGAACTATTTATGGTTTTTAATCCAAATTTTTAATATTTTTAATTAGGCTTAAGTTCATGAAATTTAATTTTCATTAAATTATTTTTATGAAGAAAGGAATTTTACAACATGAAAATCAATCAAAATTGTTATTGATAATCTTTCATTCTTGACGTGGCTCGATCTACCAAATGTTAAAATACAATTTGGTTTAAGGATTGATGTTTGACTATTGACGTCAGCAGTCGTCGATGGCTGCGAGTGTAAGACGGCAAATCCATCTGAGGAGATCGAGTGGTTGCGATCGAAACATGTCATGGTAACCTGCCGGCCAGGGTTCGAGCCCGAGCCACGTCAAGAATGAAAGATTATCAATAACAATTTTGATTGATTTTCATGTTGTAAAATTCCTTTCTTCATAAAAATAATTTAATGAAAATTAAATTTCATGAACTTAAGCCTAATTAAAAATATTAAAAATTTGGATTAAAAACCATAAATAGTTCAACAAAATAACCACAATACTAATTATTGTTAAAGCTAAGGCACGAGCTCTATGTGTACATTTGTCCTTCAAGTTGTGCTGAAAAAGATCAACAGAAAAGAGAACGACAAAAAGAAAAAACAAAAAATGTACTTGGACTTCAAGAAAAATTCTTGACAAAAGTACGAAAAAACAGAAGTAAGGAAAAAAACATGTAAAATCAATTAAAATGGATAATCATTCAGGAAAGCAAATTTCGATCTACCAAATGTTAAAATACAATTTGGTTTAAGGATTGATGTTTGACTATTGACGTCAGCAGTCGTCGATGGCTGCGAGTGTAAGACGGCAAATCCATCTGAGGAGATCGAGTGGTTGCGATCGAAACATGTCATGGTAACCTGCCGGCCAGGGTTCGAGCCCGAGCCACGTCAAGAATGAAAGATTATCAATAACAATTTTGATTGATTTTCATGTTGTAAAATTCCTTTCTTCATAAAAATAATTTAATGAAAATTAAATTTCATGAACTTAAGCCTAATTAAAAATATTAAAAATTTGGATTAAAAACCATAAATAGTTCAACAAAATAACCACAATACTAATTATTGTTAAAGCTAAGGCACGAGCTCTATGTGTACATTTGTCCTTCAAGTTGTGCTGAAAAAGATCAACAGAAAAGAGAACGACAAAAAGAAAAAACAAAAAATGTACTTGGACTTCAAGAAAAATTCTTGACAAAAGTACGAAAAAACAGAAGTAAGGAAAAAAACATGTAAAATCAATTAAAATGGATAATCATTCAGGAAAGCAAATTTCGATCTACCAAATGTTAAAATACAATTTGGTTTAAGGATTGATGTTTGACTATTGACGTCAGCAGTCGTCGATGGCTGCGAGTGTAAGACGGCAAATCCATCTGAGGAGATCGAGTGGTTGCGATCGAAACATGTCATGGTAACCTGCCGGCCAGGGTTCGAGCCCGAGCCACGTCAAGAATGAAAGATTATCAATAACAATTTTGATTGATTTTCATGTTGTAAAATTCCTTTCTTCATAAAAATAATTTAATGAAAATTAAATTTCATGAACTTAAGCCTAATTAAAAATATTAAAAACTTTTATTCATTCTAAATATTATATTATAGTTAACTTCAAAACTTAATACTAAAAACACAACAAAAGCAAGCCAAGGCTTTTTTCGTCAATACGACGAAGAAAGTGTATCTAGGGTAAAAAATATTTTTGTTTTACAAAAATGCCAATACTTTCACCATTTACCACTCGATATTGATTCAGAAAATCATGGACATATTAGAAAACAATTGGTTCTAGCTTTATAAAAATCGGTCTGTTTAATTTAAGAATTTTTAACTTAAATAACTTTTTTTTTTGGATAGGGCACGTGAGGCAAAAAATGTCAAATTGACTCAAATGTGCTTCTACAAGCATACCGATTACGTTTTCTTTCGAAAAATATAAAAATGTTTCTATATTTATCAGCGAAAGAACAAAGCAATCGTTTGGTAAAATAGTTAAAATGAGTATCGCATATGTATTTCCTTTATGCGCATAAAAATTTAACAATACAACATACTATTGCTTAAAGTCTGCTTTCCTGCCAATACAAAATATGTTTAACCCACTATTGATAACAGTTTGATATTTAACATAATACACCCGATTAAAAAACTAGAAAAATAGTTAAAAAATCAGGCAAAAAAATCCGTTTTATCCGAGTATCTCTAAACGTAGGAGATAACTTAACATTTAATATTTTTTGTAGGCCAGGTTAAGTCAAATTGGTTTGCAATCCATAAATACATATACATATGTTGCGAATGTTTTAAAAACTCGAATATCCGAGCCTTACAAGTTTAGAGGTCCACAAGTCACTCTCGCAACCCTCTATGGGCCCGTGTTCTTTCAAATCAACTTAAATGCCGCCTGGGTTTGACAATTGCAAGAATTGCATCAGTTGCAAAATTATTTTTTAAGACAAAACGTTCGTAAACCCTGTTTTATATTTCGGTAAAATAAAAGGAGCAAAAAAAAGTTGCAAGCAATTTCCTTAAAAAAAAATATGATCAACAGACAGTTCCAAACAGTTACAAAAGTATATATTGGGCTAAAGAGGACACCTTCAGCTTTTCGATGGAACTAAAGTCTCTTTAACCCCTACTGATCCTAACAAGTTATATTCCTCTGAAATTAGGATTAAGCTAAAATATAGAACACGGGGAAACTTTAAATAGCACATCAGGTATAAATGATACAGTGATGTAACGCAGCATATTTTTGAAGTCTACAATCCGACTTATATAGCAGTACCATTATTGATAACTGTTTTCGAGAAATCATAATTTAGTTCTGATTTAATTTACAAAACTTAGATTTTTTGAAAACAACATAATACATTTGTTTATAGCAGTATGCCACACCTACAATTTCCAATTTTTTAACCCAGTTTTTTGGATACTTTAGTTCTACTATGTCGATAGCAAGAATGGCATTAAAAATCGGTGATAAAAAAAATTAGACTTTTGGCCGATGAAATTCAGCCACAATGCGCCGTTTGGCATGTAACGCCATCCTTTTGAAAACACAGCTCACACTAAATAACGTAAACTTTATTTTCAAAACCGAAAACCATTTATCACTTCATTGGTCGTAGTGCAAGCTTCGGGTTCAATTTTGAAGAAATAATATCGGATGATGGCACCTGAGAGTAAACCGCTGAAAACATTGAATTTTTTTTAGATGCAATGGATTTTTTAGAGTCTGTTGTGAATTGGCCTCAACTCATATGCGACATGGGTGAAATATAAGTGAACGTTTCGGTGCTCTGGTTTAAATAATTAACTAATTAATTTGTTTCATGTCATCCCTTTCTTAACGTAAGACAGCGAATACCACTAGTAATTCAAGCATCCCAATTTCACTTTGTGTGTAAAATAAATTTCGCAAAAACTTCTTTTATATGAAACATTTTAATATAAGAACATTTTAATTCTTCTCAAAATCATATTAGTAGAATTTTTTTATTGAAACGTTTTATTTGGGTTTAAATATTTAAGTGCTGTTTTTACAACACAAGTGATTGCATGTGTAGTAAAATTTATATGAAAAATACTCCGTTAACACGCTCAATCACTTGTGTTGTGAAAACAGCACATTAAATTTATTTTTATAGATATTGAAACCATTATGAGCACATACTTTGTAAATTGCTTAAGATATATCCATGTTTTCTTTCCCATCACTAACTGTGTTTTGGTTTGGCTAATAAACAAATGTTATCCTCATTTAAAATTGTACCAAGTTGTCAAATTTAAATTTTGATCCTTGAATCGACTTGTGTTAAGGCCATAAAAACACATTCGAACTCACACAATAGCATAATTATTTCGAATCTTTCAAAACATTTACTTCGAGAATTCAATTGGCCCAACAGCAGCAATAACAATCAACAAGAACCATTTAATAATAGAGTTTTTATGAAATTTGATTTTCGTTATTGCTACTCTCTGGCTCTTTGTTGATTTCATGTTACTTTAAAGATAAAATATGTCCAACTATTTTCTTCAATACCATTCACATGTTTAATTCTCTAAACCTTTTTTTCAAATTCCCATTGCAGCAAAATAGAAAATCGTTGGTAGTAGTAGTAAGTTGGTAGTATTGTTTAGGGTTATGTGTATAATGACCAAAGAAACTGGCCATTAGTTTGCTACTGAAGTGGACAAAGCACAGTGTGTTAATTCGATAAAAGTTCAAAAAAGTTGTCGTCGATTAAGAGATTATTATTTGCGCTGAATATTAATGTGTTTAAAATCGGTCGAATGATACTTCTATTTTCCACTAATAAAATGTAATTGTTTCCTATAGTTATGCAACGAATAATTTCAAAACTGGTGCATATACCGAGACTTATTAAATAAATACGAGGACTTGAATAGCCCCAATACATACTATTTTTAGAAAACACTTTAAACCCGAACACGAGTGTCCGATTTTAATAAAATTCAACAAATCAAGAGGAAATTTCAATTTTGATCAATGCTTTAAATTTCATAGAAATCTGTTTACTTGCAATTGTTGTGAGCTGAGTTATGTAACCATTTATATTCTGTGCTCTTTTCCCTGCAATTTTTTCGTATCTTTTTGAAAGTTTCATTTATGACGCACAATGTAAACGTAAAATTTAAGTTTTTGATATTTTAATCCCAGCAATTTTTTTGTGTGTGTATATGCTCTTTGACATTTTCTTTATTTGGTTAATCCAAACAAATAACATATTTACGACCAAACTTTAACAATTTTTTTTGGCAAATAAGAAAACACAGAGGCTGCATGTACTGTTGTCAGGGCTGTCAGATATGGCGATTTCTCGCCAAACGCAGCGATTTTGAAACGTGTTTGGCGATGGGATTTCCCATTTGGCGACTGGCGACTTTTATGGCGATTTCTGATATAACTGGCGATTAACTTGGCTATTTTTACCATTTATATTATTTCGGCGATTTTGTTTAAAAACTTGTCATTTTTTGTTATCATTACTAATATAAACAAGTTAGAGTGCTATATTCGGCTGTGCCGAATCTTTGATACCCTCCACCGACAGTTCGAATGTTAAAGGAGTAATATCTGTATGATGTTATTATTATCTTAAACTGTGACGATTTGTTATTAATTATGGTTTTAGGCGACTAAACTGTTTTCCGGTAGTAGGATTTATATGGGGCCTAGGGTAAATTATGGACCGATCATCACGAAATTTCACAGCGTAATTTCTAGTCCTTTAAAACTGTGATGTACCAATTTCTGTTATGATAGCATTATTAATTATGGTTTTGGGTGTACTAAACTGTTTTCCGGGAGTAGGGTTTCTATGGGGCCTAAGGTAAATTATGTACCGATCTTCACGAAAATTCACAGTGTTATTTCTAGTCCTAAAAAAACTGTGACGTACCAAATTTTGTTACGCTAGCGTTATTTTTTACGGTTTTAGGCGTGCTAAACTGTTTTCCGGGAGTAGTGTTTATATGGGGCCTAGGGTAAATTATGGACGGATCTTCACGAAATTTAACAGCGTGATTTCCAGTCAAATAAAACAATTTTTTGCAAAATCTTATCTCATTCCGTGCTTTGTTCCAGCATTTATGTTATTTTTTGTAACAAAATGATCAATTTTTTTAGGTGGTGGTTCCACATTTTGATTAATAGCTCTGGTCCTACTGAAGCGATTTTGCTGGATTTCAATTCCAAACTGCTTAGGATAACTACAAGCAATTTGGCACCAAGTTTGTTCATTTCCTTTGAGTTGTTCGAAAGTGAGCGTATTTTCAACAGACGGACATGGCTGTCAAAGAACTATATTCGTCTTTTGTCATGCATACAAGCGATTTATTGTGTAGTGGAATTTATATGAAACCCACTTTTACAATCATAAAACCCATTTTTCTGGTAAAAAATAATTTGGTCTTAGGATCCGATTCACTTGTTGTAGTTCCAATATTTTATATTTTGGTAAATTTTCTTTAAAATTCAGTTTTTTTTTATAAGGGAGCCCTCTGAAGGGTTGGAGATAAAGGACAAGTTTGTTCAAAAGTAATATTGGGGACACAAAAACAATGGAGATTGCTTATTTATTCTACCGACTTAGAATTACTCAAGGACCCAGAATATATATACTTTATGGGGTCTGAGATGAATAATAAAAAAGTTTCTCACGGAATGACAACTTATTGTGGTGGAGGGTATAAAAACATATTAAGTGAATTTAATATTCAGTCACTATTTAATTCTAATAGTACGTATGCAATTCTAATAGTGTGTAGGTCAAAACTCCAGTAATGAAATCGGTGAGGCTGAAGTGTACGATTTTATAGACTTGTGTACTTAATTTAAGTTTTTAAGTGAATATATGATCTCCATTCTATGTTATTTAAAAAAAAATTACAGAAACAAAACAAAATTTACTTCGGCGACTTTTTTGTATTTTTTCTCAGTTTTTGGCGATTTTTGACTGAAAAATTATACTAGCGTTTTTTGTATGCAAAATTTAATAAAAAAAAAAAGAAAATTTTACAAAAACTGAACAAAATCGACGTTTGGCGATTTTTGGCGATTTCTGGCATCCGGTTTGGCGATGGAGCTCAAAAAAATCTGACAATCTGACTGTTGTACCCGGTTCCATTCCTTTCTCTCTCTCTGCCTATCTCTGTCTCTATCTCTCTATTTCCTCTCGCCTACAAACTAAGAATTGCAGCGACTTAAATGCACAATGTAATCGGACATAATCGAACTCAAAAACAGTGGGAGTTATTGTGGGTCAAACTTTGAGCGGATATGTAATATTAAATAATATAAGCAATTTTAAAATAAATAAATTATTTAGGGTTGCGGTAGGAATTGTCTTGTGTTGTTTTATTGATTAATTTCACACGATTATAGGACTACAAAAATCTTTGGAATTTACATTTTTTTAACTTAAGAAAATTCACTTAAAACTCCATTATCTGCCAAGTTATTTTATTGCAAACTAGCTGCCTCGACAGACGTTGTCCTGTCCAAATTAGGAAAAATGTTTTCGTTCGATTTTTAAAATCCGTTAAAAAGATACGAACATTTGAAAGAAAAATTAGTTTCCGTAAAAACCTCAGTTGGACCATGGCGATGATTTTAAAGAAAAAATCGTCAAAATCGGTCAATCCGTTCTCAAGTTATGCGCTTAATAGAAAAAGTGGGCGTAAAAGTAGGCGTGGTACATATTTCTTTCGTTGAAAACGTAAAATGGATTATTACGAACATTTGAAAGAAAAATTTGTCAAATCGATGGAGCCGTTTTCTGATTTAAGGTTATTCGAAAAAAGTGGGCGGGGCTAAATTTTCTTTTCGTATAAATCTAAGTTGAACTCATTTTTGATCATTTTAAAGAAAAAATCGTCGAAATTATATAGATGTCATTGGAGGTGCTATATGAAATTTGGATTTTGCCACGCCCCTACGCCCACGGACCGAAAATCAAAAATCAGACTTCACAGTGTCACCTGCCTGAATATTCTGAAGATTCCCTGAAAATTTTATCAAAATCGGCCCAGCCGTTTTAGAGTCCATACGCTACATACATACAAACATACATACATACATACATACAAACATACATACATACATACATACATTCATTCATACATACATACATACATACATACATACATACATACATACATACATAAACAAGGCCTTCTCGCTCCAATCCATACTCATATCTTTTTTACACGCGTTGTCATTGCGGAGAAGGCCTTCCGCTTTCCTTTCTTTTGCCAGAGCTTCTTAAAGGCATTCAAATAAATGGCTCTTAGAAGGCTTTCCAGAGAATGACTGTCAAAAGGCCTTAGAAAAAAGGTTATCTTGAAGGGTTTTTAAGAAAGGTATGTTAAAACGCCTTTCAATTAATGGCTCATAAAAGGCCTTTCAGACCATCCTTCTACAAATGCTTTTGATTAAAGGTCATATCGAAGGGCTATCAGTCTAAAACATTAAGGAATATTTCCTTACAAATGAAATTAGAAGACTGAATAGGTTTCATGTACATATCAGATCTCCAATATAGAAAATGAAACAACACTTAACTTTTTATATATACCTATTTAACAAACGTATGTTTGTATATTTTATTTAACTTATTGTAGTTTAATAACACATGTGATATTTTTTTATTGAAATTTGCTAAATATAGTAAATAAAAGTATATAATAAAAAAAAAACTTTTAAGCACAAGTACCTATCTTCCTTAATGAACAAAACTCAACTAAAATGATTTACATTGTTGTTTTTATTTTGTATATTAATATGTACCTACTTTGTTACTTTGTTTTTATAACGGGATCTAAATTCTTTCGCTTTGGCGAAAAAAACAAAACAAAAAGCACCCCCCCCCCCCCCCCTTTTTTCACGAATATTTGCCAAGTCACATTTTTACCTTTAGAAATTTTTTATTCTATTACAATCTTCTAATATGATTTTTGTAGATATGATGTCACTTTTGCCTATTACACAAAGCACTGTGCAAAGCTGGCAGTTTGAAAAATATTCAATATTTTCTTCATCCTTAACATTTTCCTTTACTCTGGGCTTGAGAGTGTTTGTGTGTTTTAATCCAGATGGAGGTTCTCGTATGAAATTCAAATTGAACGTAACTTATAAAATGAGTGTGTTAGTAAAATAACTACATATTTTGTTGTTGATTGGAACACACGCACACAGGATACGTCGGTTATACGTATATGCATAATTGTTTACTTTATGTTGTTGATGTCGTTCATTTTTGCTGTTGCCGTTTTTTTTACTTTTCCTTCGGTTGTTGAATGATGATGTTCGGTGTTGAAAAAGTCATTTACAAGTGCTTTATGTACAGAAACACATTTTCACTTAAACACACACACACACACACACTCACTTACACAAGAGTTGGACATTTGCACATTTACTGAATTTTATGTGTGTTTGTGCATTAAAGAGTGCATGTATACAATGTTTGATAAAACTCAAATAGAGAACGTGAATAATTTCAATTAAAATTGTTTGTACATATCGTTCCTTGAATTTAGAAAAGGCGTATCTAACATTTAAGACTATTCTTAAGCTTGAAACATAAGACTTGATAAAAATAGAATATATGATAATGATTATGGATATATTTAGCATTATTACAAATCTTTCCTTTTCTAAGTTAAGGTAACGATATTTATTTATTTACATTTGATTGTTTGTTTGACTTTGTATTGTGAGCTGTAAAGTCACATTAACTTTATGGGGCGTATGAGCGATATTTAACTGTTTGATTAGCCAAGCGAAAATACTGTTTAAGTCCAAAGAAAATTATTTGAATCGTATGCTTAGCAAATATAAAAATTTAAAAATGTATGTAAAAATATATACTTTTAAGAAAACTTTGACATTTCTGATAATTTTTTTAAATAAATATTACAAACATATCGTCGGCTAAATATGCAAACCTGCTAAATCCACTATTTAAGTATATTGAGATTTTGCTACCGTGTGGTAGAGAAAGAAACGTCTCGTTTACCAGCATTTACATTTCTTCAATTTGAGTCTTGAAGTGTGTAAAACCCACTAGATTTTTGGTTTTCTTCTCAAGCAGCAAAGAGGAAAAATAAAAGTTTTTTGTCTCTCCTGTAAAATGTGTGGAAACGGAGTAAGCAGGTTTGCATATTTAACCGACGATATGTCGTTTTCCAAAAGTGGATAATTTTTAAAAAGCTGGTTATCATCTGAAAGTATTCAAAAATAAGAAACGTGGTTCAATTTGACCATAGAAAAGCCAATTTGTATAATTGCGGATAACGCAAAAATTTAATTTGGTAATATTAATAATAGGCAATTTTATCCATCATTTACATGTTTAACACAATCATGTTATGGTATCTATTCTACCGATATTGAACTTTTTTGCTTTATAACGCTCGTTGTTTTTATACTCACTCCACAATAATAGAAAGGGTAAAAGTTTGTGAAATAAGAAACGTGGTTCAATTTGACCATAGAAAAGCCATTTCGTGTAGTTGCGGATAATTAAAAAATTAAATTTGGTAATATTAATAATATGCAATTGTATCCATTATTTACATGTTTAACACAATCATACTGAACTTTTTTGCTTTTTGCATTTATAACGTTCGTTGTTTTTAAACTCACACCTCAATAGTAGAGAGGGTATAATGCGTTTGTGATAATATTTGCAACACCTTAAAATATTTGTCCTAGACCCGGCCTTATTATTGATTCGACCTAACGATGTCCGTCCGACGGTCCAATTGTCATCAGCCAGCCAGTCCATGTAGACCAGCGCAAAATACAGCTTAAAATTTTGGAGATAATATTACGAAATTCGGTACATAGGTTATAATTGCTACAATGGTAAGAATGGGTGTACAATTTCACAAATCTCCTATGCAAGCTTCTTTCCGGAATAGAGTCTTTGTGTCCATTAAACATCTTATTTTGTTGGTATTTGTATTAATTTTGGTTCAAAATTATTTTATCTTACCAAATTATTGGAATTGAAATTAGCTTTAAATACCATAACGCTCTTATAAATGTTGGTATTGACATAAACTATGATGACAATAACTTTTACGATAGCTCTGCAATATGACCATAGTTAACCATAGTCCCGTATAAACTTCCATTCTAAAGTCACTTAAAAGCAAAATATCCCACAGTGATAAAGATACCTAAATTACATTCCGCGCAAAAAAAATTTTACAAGAATATTAACCTCATAGCATAATTTTGCGTAGGTGGGTCCATGATTACCCATAGACACCAAATAGGGTACACTAAAATTTGTTTTTAAATTTTCCGGTCTTTGGTATGTGGTTGTGCTTGACCAACTATATTTTCTGACTTGTTTAAACCATCTTTATTTCTATTTATGTGTATACTTTCAAAATAAATTACTTTTTACACTACTGGCCGATTTCACCAATTAATTTAAAAATGAATTTATGTTAAAAATAAGACAAGTAAGAGTGCTACATTCGGCTATGCCGAATCTTATATACCCTTCACTATGATGAGATAAGAACAAAAACTTATAAACATAGATAACGTTCTTTAGATAGGTATAAATAAATATTAAATGAGCCACGCCAACTTTTCATTTCTTCATGCCGAAGAATATACCTACCTAAGCCCGTTTCCTCTTTTGCCAAAGTTGATGTTTCAAATTCGTTTTATAATCTTAAAATCGTTTTTTAGAACATAAAAAAATTAAATAAAAAAATTAAACAAAATTATTTTTGGGATTTGAACTGGCAATATCATATTACTAAAAAAGCGTTAAATTAAAATATATTGAGTCTATGAGTTTATTTCTTTATATGAGCGGCATATCGTATACATACATTAATGTGCATGTGTATGCGTAAAACTAAACACATTACAAATAAAATCCACTACTTGTAGTGAAGGGTATAAAAAAAACCACATTGCCAATACTGTTTTTCCGTAGCCACTGTATGACCGTAGAAACCAAAATTTAATTGGTTTGTATAGTATATATATATATGTCGTTTTGGTAATACAGTGTGGGTACGGTAATGTCATGTCTAATTTGACCTTTAAAGGAAAAAATTTGGTTTTTTGCTCATTTCTCAGCCATTTGTGGACCGATCTTGCTGAATTTTAATAGCAAACAATTCCGGACCATATGTGACATAAATGTATTATAACCTGGCCCCCATCGTATATGGGGTCTTCGGAAAACCCATTTCAAGGGACAGACGGACAGACGAACATCGTTAAATCAACTTCGCTCCTCATAAGGATCCAGAATATATATACTTTATAGGGTCTAACATCAATATTATAGAAATTACAAACGGAATGAAAAATTTATATATACCCTAATCACCACCTGTGGTGAAGGGTATATTAAATTTTATGAAAAAATATATTTAAATACGAATTGATATTTAAATAGAATTGGTGAAATTGGACGTAATTCTTGCTTATCTATCTATTTATATACATATATAAAAATGAAAATGTTTGTCCGTTTCTATGTTTGTTTTATGTTTACAGTAACTTCACGTGAGCCCCGAAAATAAAATAGGCTACTAATTTCTTCTCAAGGGGCAGGCGAAGTGGTACCCTCCATAGGATACCAATATTAAGTATCGCTTATCTTAAGAGCCGCTGAGCAATTTTCTTTAAGTAAATCAAAATAAGATACTAGCAGGGGAAGTTTTACTCCCATAGGAACTGTTTTATTGATAATGTTCTGGTAGGAGTCAATCTTATAGTAAACTACACCTTTGAAAATAAAAATTTAGCGTAAAGGCGCATGTGCAGAAATACCCCCATAGGATGCATAAATGAAATATCGTGTAACTGAAGAACTTATAGCTAGCGGCTTCAAACGTGGCTAAAGCCAATATTATGGTAAATTATAAATTTTGAAATAAAAATGGGCGTGGTAGACGGAGGAAGAGCTGTATCACCCATAGCATGAACATACTTAATACCGAATATCTAAAGACAAAAGTCTTCAAGCTTTGTGAGGCCCACTCTTATGGTAAACTACACCTTTCAAAATAAAAAGTAAGGGGGTAGGTGCAGGGGAAGCAATAAATAATTGAATTGAAGTAAGTTCAATGGAAAAAGTGCAAATGGCACCTCCCATATGAATACACTTGAAATTTCTGTATATCTGTAAAACAGTTACTGTAAAAGCAATTCAATTTAGTACAAGATGCCTTGTTTTCAATACACGAGATCTGTTTTAAAACAATTTTACAAATTTCATTTCGATTGGGGTAGCAAAGCGCACCTGGTTAAGCCAGTTCAATATAAACTTTTTAGTGTTTTCGCCAAAAAAATGTTTGTTTGCTTAAAAATCTATTTTCAATAAAGAGATTTTGGTGAACTATAGATTTTTGCTGTAATCGGTTTAATTTTAAAACACGGATTTTCACCAAATTAAATAAATTGTTATCGATTAAGACGGGTTCTTCATATAATGCTGTAACAATGCATTTTTTCAAGATTTTTGTATAAAAATATTTTGTTTGCCAAAGTCTTACATTTCCCTAAATAGATTTTTTCAAAAAACCTGTAATTTTCGAAAATCCAGATTTTTTCCGTCACTGAGAGCCGATTTCGCACAAGACACACCCAGAGAAAGAATATGTTTTGATGTAGTAGCAAGCAAATAATGTCATATAGTTGCAGTAACCATATTATGATGAATCCATCAGAAAACATTTGTATAATCTGATACACACAGAAAACAAATTGGTTGGAAAACGGTTGCAGTAATAAAATATTGATCAAGAAATACAATTTACTATTGCAACTATTAAAAATGTATAGTTCTAACTGATTTTTAATTCTCTTGATCATTAAAACGTTATGCTAACTGAAATATGATTCCTTCAATTCTTTTATAAGTTATGATAACTAATTTAATTTAGTTTTAAAAATTAGTACAAATGGTCATAATCACAACCGAATTTAATACAGGGCAATACTGAATATTGGTCTTTGCAATTAATAATTTGATTTCGTCAATAAATTTTGTAATATAAATGTTAATTCATTTATTGCAACTAATTATCGATTGCTAGTATAGTTTCAATTCGATTACAACAACTGAAAATATAATTATTTGGTATTCACAACCAAAAAAAAAAGTTATATGTCCCAATTGTTTACTAAATTTTCTGTCAAAACATTAAATATAATAAAATAATTTTAATTTTATATTAAAATAAATAAGTTTGTGCTAAAAAATTGAAAATGTGCAAAAACTTAATAAATAGGGGTAAGTTATTTACGTATTTCTATAATTATGTACATTTGCACGTACATACATATGTGTGTATGTATTATATTTCTTACAAATACACACATATATGTACCCACCTAGCATTTTCAATCAAAAGAATCAAATGGGAATCTCATGAAGAGTATTCATCGTCGACGAGCGCAATTTTTAATCGTAAAAGATTCCTCGCACGGGAGAAACTTTTACACAAGCTGATTCCTCTGCGAGATACTTCTACAACACAGCGAAAGACGCTTTTATCACAGTGCAAAAAAATTTGGGACATTGCCGCCAGCCTCAACACTTGCAACGCTAAATGAAACTAGAATGTACTTGAGCTAAAAAATAATTTCAGATGTCTTCTTTTCTTAGAATATATTATCCCTCTAACACTAATTTTAAGGAGTAATTTTTGTCCTTTTTTAACTTCCCAACAAAAGTATACTAAAACGACACTTTAGAGGTTTAAAAAGTTCCACGAATATTTTCTGCATCAAATTTTACTAGGGGTCTTCTAAGAACAAAACATCGTGCAATGTATGTAAAACGGGTTTTCGAAATTCCTGGCCTTGAAATTTTTTAATTTCTTGAAAACCCATTTTACATAAAGTGCATGAACTTTTTGTTTTAAAATTTGATGCAAAAAATATTCGTGGAACATTTTAACCCTCTAAAGTGCCGTTTTAGAATACTTTTGTTGGGAAGTTAAAAAAAGGGCAAAAATTACCCCTTAAAATGAGTTATAGAGAATTAATATATCCTAAGAAAAGAATCGCAATACGATTTTACTGAAGACATCTGAAATTATTTTTTAGCTCAGAAGTACATTAAGTATATTTTTTTTGACTTATACCAAACGCCTATTCAAAAAATTCAAAAACTTTAAAGGCCCATATTTCGGGAACTAAAGCTAACTTTTCAAAACCCTTTGGCAGATTTGCTCTTATAATGTTCTAGTTTCATTTTCCCTTACAACTTGTAGAATGCTTACACATATAACTGAGCCACCTAAACAAGAGCATCAAGCTTCTTTTTCATACAATTTATACGAAACAAACCTTAAGATAAGGAATTCAACAACAATCCTGTTGGAAAATCTTATTTGGCAGATCCTTACGTCGGCTTCTTTAAATAAAATTGTATTAACAAGTGAATTTTCATGTTTTAAAAACGCCCTTATTTAGGTAGCTCAGTAATTGTTATATGACTCATAAGGAGATCCGCAAAAGGTTCATTCCAAGTTTAAAAGACAAGCGTGTCAGAAAATGTATAAAAAACGAATAAATAAAAAATTTTGATCATCAGAAGATTCTTTGAGGAGTTAGACAATCGTCTTACAAACATCTTATGCTATCTGTGCAATATCTTAGACCTACATGTACATATTGTTTATATTTTGCTCCGCGTGTACATTGGTCAAACAAATATGTTATAAGTACATTAGATGAAAATCGCTGTTTTTTTAGTGATTTTCATATTAATTTACAGCTTCAATCACTGTTCGTATTGTAAAGACCACATGTTAATTATTCTGTTTAACTTCAGACACTAGAACAAGATGACATTAAAGCCAAAGATTGCTTTTGTTGGTACATTAAGGTATAAGCTGTACAACTTTGGAAATCCGTTGGATGATGTGGAAAGCTGCATGTAGGTGTTTGTATAAAATTAAATAATTTGTTAACTATGTATACATAAAAATATTAATAAATAAATAGTTTTAACAAAAAATGGAGATTATGGGAATAATTTTGACTTTCTATCTAATAAATCGGAAAAATGGTTCATGTAACCGGTTAAAAAAATATATTGATAACGACAATCAAATCTCTTGTTATGAACACCAATTATGTGTTAATTCAGTTGCACCTATCATTTATTCGGGTATAAGCACAATTTTGTTTCTAATAATCATACTTACAACTAACAATTTCTGTTGTTATGACTGATTGTGTACTAAAATTCAAATGTTGCTATCAAAAATAATATGCCAAGCAACGAAATTTTCAGTAATTGTAACCGAATTGTGTGATAGTATATGCAACCGACGAAATTCGATTGGCGCCAAATTCGGTTGTGATCACGAATCTGTTTTCTCTGTGTATATAATAATGATATTAGTGGGATAACAATTAAAGATTGCAGTAACCATAAAGCTAAGATCCCACTATCGGCTCAAATAGCACAATCTGCGACGATTTTTATTGTGCTGTATTGGCGCACATTAAAAAACATTGCATAGTTTATTCTTGGGTGGTCCCATTATCGTCGCATGTTGTGAGAATTTTTTTCGGTTCATATCGGCCAAAACTCAATTGCGACAATAATCGGTACAATGCGGTCACACTATCGTGTTATTTGGGCCAATTTAATTATATGTTTTGGTTTATTTGTTTGTTGACGACATAATTTTACTTTAAAAATTCGCAAAATTATCCGTCTGAATATTCCATTATTAGTTTCCTAGCAATTTTAAATAATATATTAATATAAAATTAAAAATGTATTCAATTTTACTGCACTTGTTTTTTTTTTTTTTTTTTTGTAATTGTTGTTCTGTAAACAGATGTTTACAAAGCAGGGATGGCAACATCGATATAACTGCAATGTTTTCGTAAAAGCAAATTGTTTTCTTTCATTTAACAGTACAAATGTACTATTTAACTTTTTAATACATAAATAATAGATAAAACAAATGTAATTTTGGTACAATTAAGCTCAAAAAAGTAAAATTTTAGTAGCCAGTTGGTGCACTTTAAAAATTTCGTTTTGCCATCCCTTGTATCGGCGCTGATTGGCGACTGTGATCGGCACACAAGTGGCCGATAAAAATCGGTACATATTAAACAATATGATTGCTCCACATTGTGCAAAAGAGTGTTCACATTATCGGCGCATCAAGGTTAATTATGATTGTCCACAGTCAGCACAATTTCGGCACAGATTGTCGCAAATTAAAAAATATTGACCGTTCACACTATCGGCACATGAAATAAGACAAAAATTGGTACATTGCGCCGATAGTGGGATCTTAGCTTAATACGTATGAAGCTTTAACTAAATATAATAATAATTAAGTTGTCTGTGACCATTTAGAAACATATATTTATCTGAATTTAATTTCTTAACGATACTTTCAGTTAAATTTGAATAATTATCTTTAATTTTTGCTTAAAATAAATTGAAACCCGTTTTTAAGAAATGGTTTTTATTTTATCTACAAGCGAACTAAAGCTAAGCCAATGTTTTAATAAAAATGTATTCCTTCTTCCACAATTCTTCTCAAAAGAATCCTTAGAGAGTTAAAGTTAAATTAATAAAATAGCTACATAATAATTTCACACTTCAATCTATATTCTTTATTATTTTAATTACAAAAACACTTTACTAAACAACTCTTTTAACACTAATTCAGTACTTGAATTGTGCCTCGTTACAGTACTATCCTACAGCTCAATTAAATGCCGGCACACCACCAACCGATGCCGAAACAATGCACATGAATGCCCATGGTCAAGTTTGACATGAACATGCGCAGGATACTCGCCTCTGACGTACACCCTGCGCACCAACAATACGACGCATAATGGCCAACAGTCGACAAGAAACCGAAAAGATCTTAAGCAATCACGAACAGCTGGCCGGCAGTCAAAATAGTACACTAATGCGTAATCCAGATGTAAATCATCCCTACAACAAATGAAATGGAACTGATTATCATCCAGCAACTCCTATTTCTATTCCTCCCCCTCAATATTTAGTAAGTGAAAACCATTAGCAAAGATAAAACAAAATAGATTTTTTTCTTTGTTAATACCAAAAAAAAAAATACTAAATTTATAATAATATAAAACAACAACAAGTTTTAACAGATAAACTATAGTAATAAATAAAGTAAATATTAGTTTTAAATATTTAAAATAATAATAGTAATAAACCAATAAGATTAATAAAACTATATTATAAATATAATAATAATAATAATAATAATAATAATAAAAAAAAATTAATTTAAAAAATATATTTTTTTGTAAAATGTGTAAAATTATCTCAAAATAATTGTTAAAAAAAAAAAATACCCCCGAAAAACGAGATCAGAACAAATATTTCAAAAATTTACATTAAAACAGACGTCATATTCAAAATGTAGATAAACAATAAATTAGCGAAAAATAAATCAAACTGAGAAGAAAAAATGTAACAAACATTAAATCCAATCAAATATAAAAGCTGAAATAGCAAAAGAACATTCCATATGCAACAAAATAAGATCACAGACAAAACAAAAAAAAAAAAATATTTTATAGATGTACCTTATTAAAAGTAACACACAAAAAGCAAAATTCAAAAATCAGATCAAATCAAAACAAAAGCTAAGAAAATTCTGAGTAAAACTTATGTTATTCAGAAAAATTATAAATGAAACAATAAACATTTTATAAACAACAACAACAACATTTACTACAATACGTAAGCTGCAGGCAACTAAAACAAAAATAAAATAAGCCCGAACTTGCAACCACACATGTACCATAAAACATCAGTTGCTAACCAAAGAAAAAACCAAAACAAAAAAATTAAAGAGACAAAAAATAATAAACCAGTTTTCATATAAAAAAAAAGACAAAAGCCATAAGTTAAACAATTTAACAAGAATACAAAAGCAAAACCCACAAACCGACACACAGATACACCCACATGTGCATATAATACGTACGCTTAGTCGAGGGAAAACTTAAAATTATATTAAAGGAAGTTTTTTCAGGCCAGCTTTTTAAACTTTCGGCAAAAAAAACAACCTTACAAATCAAACATAAAATGGAAAGTAGTTTTTTGTGTCATTTAAAAAATATTTTAATAGTGTTAGCAAGAATAGAGATCAATGTCAGCAGTGTTGTCAACAGATTTCTTTTGAATTCGTTCTACATTGGTAGAAAGTTCTACAAAAATCTGGTAAAAAGAAAATAAAATCGTTGTAATCAATGTTTCCAAAATGGCGGTCTGTAGTCCACTTGAGGTCCGTGATAGATTTCGTCTTTTTTAATATTTAATAAAAACATCACAAAATGGTTACATTGAATGCAAGTGTAGAAACTCAAGCGGAACTGGCTGATTTTATTTAATAGCAAGCACACGTACGCGTGAGAATAAGTGCGGCAAACACTTTTTAAATATGAAAATTTATTGGAAATGAGCCAATGGCCTATACTGATAACGGAGTCAGCGTTTAGTTTAAGAATTTATTCTGTTGATTAATTAAATTAATAAATATATTGGAAATTATTTTTTTCTTAAACAAACTGACGTTACGATCTGTCAAATTAGATTTTCCAAAAGGATAAAATTGAATTCGAATTAAAAAGGCTTGTGCCGTATCTTTATATATAAATCTAAGTTGCATTGTGTTAGTAATTGATGTTCTCTGAAATGCGTGAACCGATTTTGTTTTTGTAAAGTTCGACGTCAATACCAAGGTTTTTATGTATAAACGGTCTTCAAATGTGTATTGGTTCATGAGTTATAACCATTTTAGTGAACACTGCTTTCATTCCGAAACATGTATTTATATTCCCATACAAATATCAACAAAATGCACAACATTTTGAACTCCTCCGAAACGGCTAAACCGATTTTTATTAAATTTTGGATGTGTATTTGTTATTTATGAGAATAGGTCGTGGAGTATATTTTATATCGCTAGAGGGCGCAAAATATTGCAATAGGGGTAAAAGCTCCCACTCCCCAATCTTCTAAACAATTCAACCGGCTTTCTTAAAATTTGGCATGCAGACAAAGTAACATCTGAAAGAGAATAGGGAGTAGGGTGTGAAATAGGGTAAGAGGGCTAAAGCTCCCCCTCCCTATATCTTCGTAACTAATCAACCGTTTTTTTTTTTAATTTCACAGGCAAATAGTGTTACAGTTGGAAAGAACTATAGCCTATAGTTTTTATTGTTTAGGGTGTGAAATAGAGCAAGAGGGGTAAAAGCTCCCCCTCTCTCTATCTTCTTAACTAATTAACCAGTTTTCTTAAAATTTGGCATGCATACACTGCAACATCGGAAAGAGGACAGGGCATTGAATAGAGCAAGAGGGAACAAAGCTCCGCCTCCCTATATCTTTTTAACTAATCAATTAATTTTCTTGAAATTGGGCAGGCAAATAGTGTAACATATAGAAAGAACTATAGCCTATAATTTTTTCTTAAAATTTTGCTAACAGACACTGTTACAACTGAAAGAAATAAGTTGTGTGGCAAAATAACGTTTGCCGGGCCAGCTAGCCTTATATAGTCATGTACTCTACGAAATTTTCTCCTGCTCGCACATTTCTTTTCATTTCGTCTGGTTTTCTTATGATGTTAGCGTAGAGCTAATTTTTACACAGAAATTAAGACACATTTTTACTACGGTATATATGTTGCTCATTACTGCTTTACATTATTAAAACTAAAGATTTCGAACGTGTTTGTACAACTCCGAGCTAATTGACGTCTCCTTTATTTACAAAATTTAAATAAAGTGCTTGTAAATTAAATAAAAGTTCACGAAGAACAGGGGCCTAATTCTGGCAGTCGTAGTCGAGTACTTACTCAATTCGAAAGCAATTTTGTTTCTAATTCTTTCGAAATAATTTTTTCAGAATTGTGAAACTCAAATTAATGCTTTACAACACTGAAAAGATAATTCCGATTCGTTTAGTATTCACTGAAATAATAAGATATTAAATTGCTTTCGATCACGACTGCCAGAATCATGCTCCAGGGCGTTTAAAGAAAACTCACGTTCAAAGAGTGTTTCCCTGAGTAATTTGATTGTTTAATGCAGTTTATAGCATTAGATTTTCTAGTGAGTACCTGTCGTGTTGACTTAAACTCATGTTGCTCAAACACAAGAAAATAAGAGACATTATACATAACCGAGAAATTCATACTGTTATTGTGAAAAACTCTTGTCTACCACAGTGTCCGTAAAACCAGATTAGATCGGATTTTGGGTAACCATTTGAGACAACAAATCATCCCAGTTATGAAATGTCCTCGTTATCCGAGAGCATTAGGACAGATGGGAGGAAAATAAAAAAAAAATCAAATGAATTTTCGACGTCCAGCATGCGACGTGCGCCATAACAGTCACGAAGTCTAATCGATGACTGATTATTAAAGTAAATTTGGATATTGTGGTAGCGTTTTTCAGGGTATACTGATCATAAATGTCGAAAAGCGAGTGCAGTATGGTAGTTGGCTAACCCTTTCTTAAACTTTATCGGGGTTAAAAGTCGCCCTTTACACCAGATGCTGCTAAACTTTGTTTTCTGTATTTAATAAAAGTTTAAAACAATTTTCAAATCACACTATTTGATACTTTTTTGATGCCAATTTAAAGTAAAATATCTATATTTTATAATAATATAATTTTTTTAGACATTTAAGACGTTTAATTTTTTAAGCTTAAATTCATAGATTTGGCGCGAACAGAAAATGCATTGCATGTTGCACCCGTCATGGCTTAAAGAGAAAATGTCTTATTATTGGATTTTATTTCTCTACGATGTTTGATTTGATAATCATCGTCTGATATCTCATCTTTCACAATAAAAAAAGAGTAATACAATAAAATTTTAAAAATTAACAGAGTTTTGTGTGTTTGTGGTATGATCTTATGAAAGTTGTCCAATTTGGTTGCACCCGTCATGCAATTTAAAGCTTTCTCGTGGCTATTTGATCGTTTCATATAAATTATTTAAATAGATAACAAAAGTATATACAAAAATGTTAGCCCTTCTAGAAAAAACTTAATTGCAAACGTTTAAAGCCTCGCAATGTTGCACCCGTCAGAATAGAATCTCCCATATGCCTTTGCTTTCCAGATATTTTTCAGCCTGCCATTCTATGTATGTATGTATGTAGTACATGAAAGTGCAATGTCAATATTAAGCATACATTTACAATATGTAAGTAACTACACACATACATAAAAACATACGTATATAGACATGTATGTATGTTATATTTTCAAACAAAAAAAAGGATAATAGAAAAAACATCTGTGGTACAAGCGTACAGTTAAAGATATATAAACACACACCCCATACTAACTTTGACAACTTTTACATGTATGCATGTCAACAATCACACTCATAAACAAACATATGGAAGCATTTAAATAATATATTTTTTTATTCAAAAGTGTAAAAAATATTGCACACATTTCATTATTTTTCCCCACTTTTATTAATATATTTTTATTATTGTAAATACATTCAATAAGCCATTGACAACAGCTTTAACTTAAATATTTGTTTAATTTGTATGAATTGAATAATTTTTTTTATGTTTTGCAAACAAATAAAATGGAAAAAAAAAGTAATTTAATAACTGGCCGAACGCAAGAAAAAAAAATATTATCCTGGTAAAATATTGCATAATTGCCTCCACCGAAAAATATACTCAGAATACGAATACGGGTACTCCACTATATTCAAATGAAATTTGGCACATATTTCGGGAAAAAAAATCTCGGGCAATTTCTGAGGGAACTGCCGGAATTTTTTTATTTTATTATGACAACTTAACTGCTGATATAATTAAAAATATATCCCGCTTTCCCGGGAAAAGAAAAACTCTAATGATAACAAATTTCCTTTAAAACTGTCTCTTCATTGTGAATCATAAACAAAAACTTCTTGTGCAATCCATAAAGGATCCAAACTGTTTCGCAAGAAGCCTAGATCTATCATGGTGATTATCGTGGCTGCAAAAAAAGATATAATTAGCGGCAGTACTTATTGCCTCCTTAATCTGTCTATCAAACAATTAAGCACAATCGGAAACTGATTGTTGCAAACAAGTATGTATTCAGCGAGAACGATTTTATAATTAAAGAGAACATTTAAAGTTAGCTGCTAAGCATATAATAAAGGCCCAACCACAATGTGCTTAAGTTGGCTTAATCAAATGTGCGAATATATCTTAATTATATGAGGCAAATCATATTGAACTTAAGGAAACTTTTTGCTAAGTTTAACGAAACAGTCATTTGCTTAAGCAAGGTGCGAATCTAATCGCACATTCCCTACGGAATCAAATGTTTTTTAATTTTGTTTTTGTTTTCTTAAATACATTTGAGAAACTTTTCGTTAATTTTTGACAGTAGGTTAAGCAAGGCTATGCATATTATGGTTGAGCCTTTAGACTTGCTGTAATCATTTTAAATATGTATCTGATTATTGCATGGTTATGATAATCATCTCTTTGTTTGTTATTTAGTTTTATTACAAATTTGCATTTAGCCTTTTTTTTAAATATGACAATTAAATTGAGAGAAACTGGTGAGACAATGTCTTAAGTCAGGGTGACATAAACCCCCTATTAAATATGGCTGCAAACAAGTTTAAGCTCTAGACAACACTTTTATTAATAAAAATATTAGTAGTTTTTAAGCCCTTGGCAATTCTATAAACAAACAAAATCTAAGTGTTTACGAATGTAAGCAAAAAATTTATTTAATTTATAATTCTTGCGACTAAATGATAAATAAAGAAAACGATATTTTCCAGAACTGCTTTTAGATAGTGGGAAATAAATAAAATTAAATAAGACCCCTTTTAGACTTGGTAAGTTAGTTGCGCATGTTACATGCCGCAAACAACAAAGTCTTGCCGAGTGTGAAAGGGGTCTAATAAAATACATACTTTCGCCATTACTTTTTCTCAAATCTTATTTTTCTCACTGCTCTGGATAATGCAATGAGAGGGTATTCAATTAATCGATGTTTTGTATTAATCGATTAATCGCGCAATTAATTTTTCGAGGTAAAAATTTTATCGAATAATAATCGAACAATTTAATATTATTCAGTTAATCGAATAATTTGAATTTCGTCTAGCTTAGAAGTTTTAAAATAAGACCAAAAATTATATGTTTTCACATACAAATTTTATTAAAAAAGTAACAACAATTTAACAAAAGGTACTTTATGCTAATCTTCTAAAACTTAGAAACGATTCTTTCACTTATTGCTGACGTTGGAAAGGTGGAAAGTAAAGCGTTATAAAGCATAACCAATTTCTCTGTTCTTTTTTCTCGTCTTTTCTAAAATTTGGTAGTCTTCCATTATACCACTTGAATCTCTTATTGATTTTTTAACAAGTTTAATACTTTTAATAGTCTTGTTGTTGTTCTTCACTAAAAAATCACTTCTTCATCTGAATCACTGTGGTAAAAGTCTGTACTAAACTCAAAGGAAATGTTCTTGAGTTAAGACACAATAAAAGGGTATTTGAAATGTACCGCATTTTTTTTTATTTTACAATAAAGAAAAAACTAATTCTGTGAAAAATCAAATTTTTGATTGATCGATTAATCGACATTAATTATTCGAATTATTCGTTAATCGAAAATAAGCAATTTTAAATTATTCGAACTGTTAATCGCCAAAAATTATTCGATTAATCGAACAACGGTTAATCGTTTAAATACCCTGCATCCAATGAAACCCATCTCAAACAAACTGGATGTTCTGAAAACAAATGCACTAAAAGTCGGACTTTAAATTAATATAAAAAAACTAAGTTAATGGGAATAGCTGCGAAATACACAAATAACCTTTTCATCGATGCAACAGCTATGGAAAACGTTGAATCCTTCTGCTACCGCGGCTGCATTATTTCAAAATATGGGTCAGGCGAAGTTATTGACAACCGCATTAAGAAATCCTGTAATTCTATGTGGCAGCTGAAGAGTGTACTGCAGTCATACAAGTTATCGCAGCTCACGAAGACCAATATATATAACGCTTGTGTTCGTCGGTTCGTTTGTACGGATGCGAAACGTGAAGCCTTACAAATTCGCAGACAAGGAAAATCGAAGCTTTTGAAAATATGTCTTCGGAGAATCATCAAAAGCTACTGGATAAATACTTTAATTACACTGAATTGCTAAAAAAAAAGTCCTGAGCAGAACGAAATTGCTTACAATATAAATCGCAGAAAATATGAGTGGATCGGTCACATTATAAGTTCAAATAACAATATAGCTAAAACCGCATTGCGGTACAACCCTCAAGGCCAAAGCAGAGTCGGTAGACCAAGAAAAACGTAGCGTATAACAGTAGTAGTAGAACAGTAGACAACTTAAGTTCGGCTTATCATGGACCGCAACAATACGACGTATTCATAATGAAAATTTTGCATAAAGTTAGCAAAAAGTTTATTCATAATACACCAACCAAACTCTGGCTAACGATTTGCTAAGCTCTTGTTAACGAGCTGCTTAACGTTTGCCAACTTGTGAAAAACAGCCGTTTAATGTTAAAAAATTTTGTTGGTTTTTTTTTTAAATTAACTGTCTTTTACTTAATTTATTTTAATATAAAAAACTTTAAAATTGTTAAACATGTAAAGGGAAAACAAAAAAAAGGAAAAAATTACAAATTCAGCGATGATTAAAGCAAAACGTGTTGCATTGTCGAGTAATACGATATGGCATCATAAAAATTCAGAGTTGATTTATTAAAAGTTGGCAGATGGAGAAAAGTTCGTTATTAATTAACTCTGTGCCAACAAGCTGCTAAGCTTAATCTGCATTCTAGTTAGCAGCTCGTTGTACGTAGTGTACAAATTATGGCTAACTTTTTGTTATGAATACGGCTGCTAGAGTATAGCGGATATATATATAATAATAAAAGTGAAGTCGTAACATGATACTTTATTTTAGGACCCTAACAGTCTACTGTCTTAAAAATTTTATAATCACAATTACTTGTATAAAAAAATACTTAAGATAAAACATTTTAATACAGTTAAAGTCCACAAGAAATTCGTACGCCCCTTTTCTATTCTAAACATTTTAAAAACAAGAATTACTATATTCGAAGTAGCTTCCGACATGAATGTCTTTTATTTCACTAATGCAAAAAGATAAGATATGGATTTATTGTGATAAGTTGTGAACAGTCTCTTGCATTATAAGATGATAAATTAGTATTTTCATTTCGTTCCTTACGAGCAATCGCCTAATTTTAAACTTCTTCAACACTGAAGCTGGCGGCTGGATATTGTCACTTGAGCGAGCCGATTTAAGCTGACATGCTCAAAAGTAAAATGTTAAAACTTTCATGTTATTCCAATAAGTCTCTGTTGCAAAATAAATAAAAAAAGTAAAATGTTTAAACTTTCATGTTATTCCAATAAGTCTCTGTTGCAACCTCTTCTGCCCGTCTGTTGAAAACACGCTTACTTCCGAAAGACACAACAGAAAAGAACAGATTTGGTTTTTGATTCTTTATTCTTATAACAAGCCGTTTTGGACTGATATCCTGCTTAATGGGCTCAGTAGTAAAAGATTTGTTGACCCAAATGTGGAACAACCACCCTGAAAAATGCCCTATTTTGCAAAAAGAAACTGATATGAATTGGCGGCGGAGTCCACCACCGATTGTCATTCAATTTTGGACAAATTCATTTTACATGATTGGTAATCATGCACAACATTTCGTAAAGAATGGTCCATTATTTACCATATGGCTCATATAAGGCCTAATACTTTTTAGGTTCCATAGGAATCCCACTCCTGAAATATTCTCACCCTCGGTGGAGAGTAACTACATTCGGTTGCAGTAAGAATCTCTAAGTTTCTTGTTTTGTTTAAAAAAGTTTTAGTGCTTTAAATCTTTATTTAAATTAAATTTCAATAGGAAATGCTTTTATAAACCTTTTTAAATTTAGATTTGAATTCCCAAATCCTTAAAAAAAAGGATGAAATCCTACAGCCGGAAGTTTCTTATTAATTGTATGTAAAATAAAACTGACAGTTATGTCTAAAATATTCTTAAGCCAACAAAAAAAAAAGTTGAAAAAGAAACAACAACAGCAAAAAAAAAAGCTTAAACTTCAAAGTTTAGCCGTATGAAAGGAAATCTAGGAAAATAAAAAAGAACCTTGACGTTCAAATATTTATTCTACGAAACTCTTTTTTTCTTATTAAAAAAAACAGCTTGTACGTTTTTCATTGCGTTCGGATTTTATTTGGTTTTTGTTTGTGAAATTTACAATTCAAAGCATTTCATTTTCAAGATGTATGTCAAAAAAATGTACCTTAAAAAAATTTACACAAAGTCCAAGGTTGCTTGTATGAAGTTCAGCTGTAAATGTAAAATGGAAAATTCTTCCTTTTTTCCACAGCGTGAATATCACTAAGCGTTTAAGTGGGAGTGTGTGTTTGTGTAGGTGTGTGAGTGTGTGTTTGTATGTTTGTATAACACTTGCATGCTTATCGAGTCATAAAACTACTTCACAACAACCGCATACAACATTTACATAATAAACTCGCAAACGGTAGTACGGACACGTGTATTGACTAAAAACAATTTACAAACATATTTCAAAAATCCATACCGGATTCTTAGGGTGGCCGGATTTAAGGAATACAATTTTTGTCAAACAACCTATAACTTTTTAGAGAAATTTTAAGCTGGATTTATTATTATTTTTTAGAAAAGAAATCACCATAATGCAGCCTTCATGCAACACTCTGCAACTAACGATATCGTAGAGGGCTTGTCGTAGTTGTTTTATCTTTGTGTGAGTGCCTGTACATGCGAAGGCATTTCAGGTAGCAGAAACTTCTCAGTCTATCAAGACTATGTCTATGTAACTGTCGCTAGAATATTCCTACGATATATGCAGGATTTTTGAGGTCAAAACCCCAGCTTGCACTCTGCTAACATTTTAAGTTTTCTCTTCCTACTTTAACTTAAATAAATCTAGCAGAATTGGAAGCCAGGCTGAGTTCTAAAACACCATAATAATTTACAGGCAAAGTCAGAAATGCATCATCAAGTTAAACGATGCACAGTATGCTTATTAAGTATGCATCGAAAGATTTTTGGTGTACTTTAGAACCGAAAACATTGTACAATTGTTAAGAATACTACAGTTTTGACGTACAACTGTATAACTGACGTGTTGGAACTTTTCATAATATTTAATGGTTAGAACCGGCGTTCGAAAATAAATATTAAATATTGTTTTTTAGTGTTCGGCTCGGTAGATTTGTGAAAAACACAGACACTAATAGTGTTTGCGCAGTAAATCATTCAAAAATAAAGTTTCTCTTTTTGTGATCTTCGAACAAACAAATAATACTGTTCTTATCCAACATAACAAAAAGATGAGAAAATTTTATTGCGTTCTGATTTTTTTTTTACCCAAAATTCTTTGTGTTCGACTCAGCACATTAATGTTTGTTCGTTTCAGTTGTGATTAGCACCAGAGAACGGCTTTGTGCAATTGCAAAAAAAAATCGCACTAAATGAACACCAACAAATACACTCGCTTGTGGTCATACAATCAAACTTGCGCAACCGCAAACATTCGCTGCTGGTTTGCAGTCATTCAAATAATGCACATCGTGCTTTGTTATTTATACCATCGTTAGCTTCGTTTTTTAATAAAGATGTTTGTGTGTTCGGTGATACAATGATTGTTTTGGTAAAGGAAAAAAAAAATACAAACAAAAAAGCCAGAAATCAAGCAATCATTACTCATGTAGGCATTCAGCAGTTGCTATGTAGTACAAGAAAAAAAATTGAAGAAAAACAAAAACAAACAATTTTCATAGAAATAGAAGACAATGTATTGTTGTCGTTATTGCTGTTAATGTTAATGTGACAAAGCGACTCGGACTCATACCAATTTAGTTCGTCGTTGGCTTATCGAGTGGACAATTACTACTTGAATGCAAAAGCATAATATTTTTAGCCTTTTGACTTTGGGTATTTGTGTTGTTGCGTGCGCAACAATAAATGCAAACAAAGCACTTTCAACAAAAAACTCACACATGCACAAATCAAATGTGTACAAAACGATGTCAAAATTACCAACGTTGAACTTTGTTTTGCAGGCATAGAGTTAATGTAAATTTAAGCGTAGGAATTAATCAAGAAAAATAGTGATTTTTCAGTTCTCTGATTAGCACCCTTTTGACTAGTAAAAAAAAAAAAACTTAAACAAAAAGTATAAACAAAAACAAACAAAAAGCCAACGAAAAAATTTTACACAAACAAAACATGTGCACAATACACACACAAGTTTTCATGCTGTTCTGTTTTATAACGAAGAACCGAACACTATATAATGTTCCTTGCTTTCTTGAAAATACCCTGAAGGAAACTTGCGAGCAAGTGTCTCCAAGTCGCCAGTTTTGTCGACTATATTGGTGACATTGTCAACAAAGTGTCTACACTACATTATAATTGCCACTTTATTTGGCTTTAATACGAAAATGATTTTATCAATGACAACTTAGAAGTACAATTCCTATTAAAGTTGAAGAAATAATAAAAATGATTGTTATGATTTCGTATTCTTACAAAAAGTGTAGACTTCTTTTACTAAAATGTACTAGCGGTTCTCTGGTTCCAATGTCTACATATCGAGCCCTAACCGCGAAAATAACGTAAGCGACAGGGAAAAAATGTAATTAAATGTGTTTTTAATTTACAATGGAAAAATTTATGCCCTATTAGCTTACTTATATATCTAAAACTTCAACATCATTTTCAATTTTCCTTTTTTTAATAAATGACTTTATTGGCAGCACTTGCTTCATCTTCTAAAATTTCATGGTCACATAAGGTACCGTTACGATGTTATAGCAAAAACAATTTTATTGTAAGCGACAAATTTCATACAAAATTCATATGAAATAAAATAAAAAAACTCTCTCCTGTACAATTTGGTTTTTGGCGCTTACGTTATTTTCGCGGTAAGGGCTCGATATGTGCGCAAAGGAACTACCTAGTCAGTAGTAGACTTCAAATGGCACGCACATGTTAAATGTCTATTGTAAATAACATTGCCTGGGGTATTATAACTCGCTAGTACTGGTGAATGTGTCAATAGTGAATCAGTACAGATTCACTAATGACATTTCCTGCAGGGTAGTTACAAACGGTATTAAGGGTTGTGTTCGTCTACACAAACATTAACAAAAACAAATCGTTTCTGGGAATGTGAGCCGTACGCTAAATAATATTCTGTTTATTTTCGAACACTAGTTAAAACTGACTTTCAGAACATTTATCGGTTCGATTTTAGAAGAAATATTTTGAAAAATATCAATTTTTAAGAAGCCTTTTTTTAATGTCTTACGTCGGTTATCCTAAACACTTTTTGAGCCACCCTAATTCTCTTGTATAAACATTAAAAACATATTTTACACACACACTTTAGTTTATTTATTATTAACAAACACAACAAGTTATTTATTATTTTGTAATTAAAAATTTAAAAAAAAATAAATAAATTTGCAATTAATTGCATTAAAATGACTGAATTAAAATTTGTTATTTAAAGAAAAGTACTTAAGTTTAAAACAAAAATGTAATAATTTAAAAAAAAAATTGTAAAAAATCAAAAAAACTACTGTTGTAATCAATTTTAAGTAAAATTAAATCAAAACGTATAACATAAAATTATATGGAAAATAATTAATTATTATAATTAAAACAAAAATGATACTAAGTAAATTTTGCAGGATGAATAATTAATCTTAAAGTAAAAAATAATTACATAAAAAATATTAACTGAATAATAATAATTATAGTAATAAAATAATTATAATAATAATAGTTCTAGGTTAAAAAAAATTAAATTACATTGCAAAAAAAAATCTACTTAAAAACAACAAAATTTTAAAAGAAAAAAAGAAGAAACTGTTAGTTCTAGAAATATTTTATTTTTAATAGTTTTAAAATAAAATTATAAACAACAACAAAAAAAAATACACTGACACAAACAAAAACATGTAAAATAACTTTAACAGAATTTAAACAAATTATAAAGAGAAAAAAATAACAGCAAAAAAAAAATTAACATGTCACAAAACTTCCTTTTTTTATATTGAAGAATAAAAATCTTTCCCCTGAAAAAAAAATAAATAAACAATAAATATTAAACCTGCTTTTAATTATAAATAAAAACTAAATAAATGTTGTAAATTGGTTTTTCTATTCTATTAATTTCATAAATATAAAATTAAAAAAAAAAATATATATATAAAAGTAATTCAATAACAGTAGTGACAATTATTAAGAAATATCTTTAATTTTAGGGCTGCTCTTCTAGTAAATAAATGAAAACAAATTTTGAATTCAATTGTTAATTGTAAATTATTTTTTTCTTTTCTTACAAAATTTTTTTTTATTTATCATATTCTTATTTACTACAAATAGTTAAGTGTTAAACAATTAATTAAACTAATAATTTAATTATTATAAAAAATAAACTGTATGTAAGTCATATCAAAAAAAAAATAATATTTGTAATAAAATTCTATTAATCAATTTATTTATCTTTTTATTTATGTTTGTAATAAGGAATTTAATCAAATAGAAAATTAAAATAATTTTTTTTAATTTCTGCTGCTTTTATGCATAGAAACGACAAGAACAGAAAGACAGAGAGAGAGAGAGAAAAATTCAACCCAGCTGTTAGAATAACATTTTAACTCTGTTATTTAGAACAACAGCAAAGTTGTTCTAACTTTTCACGTACGGAATTTTAAGAGAGTTTTTTTTATTAAATAATTTCTAGATTTACAAAATCTTCTGAAAAGTATTATAATCAGTATTGCCACTTTGTGGGTAATTAGCCGAATTTGGTATAATTTTTACTGTCGTGGGTAGAGCTTGGGTATTTTCTCTAAGGTGTAATTCAGCTGTTATTTAAATTCTTACTTCAGATACCCCAATAAAATCAAGATTTGATTTCAAGATTTATTTGTTTTTAAGAAAAGTCTTTAACCCATTAAGGCCCTGCGTTGCGTTTTCGCAACGTTCTCTTAAACCTCCCCTCAGGCATTTTGTTGTTACGTAATATTGTTATAAAGCACAGTGAAATAAAATTTAACTTAATATCTAATCGATCTGTTTTTGGATTTGTATCATACATAAGTTTTTTTTATAAAAATTACAATTTTTAATTTTTCCTGTTTTTTGGGTACTTTTGGAAAAAGTTTAAAAAAATAAAGTAATATATATTATATCCTATCTGAAACTTCTGAAGGAGATAGCTAACATACGAACATTATTATTTCTACTCAAAAATCCAATCATCGTAGACATTTGAGACTTTTTTATGATTGGATACATCCGTGATGCGAAAACGCAACACTGGGCCTAAACCATATACAAATTACATAAAATTATCAAATAAAATATATTTATACAACCACTTGCTATACAACCACTAAAACAACAAAAGAAAACATGTATACAAGTAAATTATAAGTTGTTGATATTACGCAGTAGGTAAATTCTCTATGTCAAGTGTGTTATTTTCCTAAAGGGAAGCGAACTTACACCAAAGTAGTCCCGTGATAGGTCTTTGGGGGTAGAGACCGGTTCTAGTTCTAACAGTTTATATGAATAAGATCTATCACTTTTACATGGGTTTGTCATTGGTTAATTGACACCATTTGACCAGTCACACATCTATTCTCAATGAACGTGTTTAGTTCTAGTTAGAACAATGTAAGATTATTTTGATACAATGTAGTATGTACCGTAATTCATTACTTTTTTTACCTTCTTGTTCTTTATATACCAGTTAGATGATTAGTTCTCCTTTCACTGGTCATGAGTTCTATCTTTTTGAACTTGTTCTATTTTCACAAACCCAGGAACAATTGAATTGTAACCCAGCAGGGTTACTTCAATATTTGATTCCATCCACTGACAGCTAGGATATTTCAGGAGTGGGCATTATATTGAACCTGTGGGAAATTATGAACCGATCTTTACGAAAGTTGACAGTGTGATTTCTAGTCATAAAAAACTGTCACAGACCAAAATTTATAACAATAGAATTATTTGTTATGGTGTTATACTACTAAAGTGTTTTTCGAGAATGGGCTTTATATGGGGCCTATGGTAAATAATGGACCAATCAATTACAAACGTGAGAAATGCACCCAAAGTGCTTTGGAACATATCATAATTGAATTAAACATGAAATGTATATGAATATCTTTTTTAATTTATTTTCCCAAAGACGTGAATAAAAAATTTTAATTTAAAATGTTTGCAAATGCGCTTAATTTTTATATCGTTAAGGCCCAACGTTGCGTTTTCGCAACGGGGGTTATCTGGGCTCCCACGTATCCGATTTGCCCAAAATTTGTTTTCTTTCTTATTTAGGTATAAACAATAAAATTTTAATAGTTTCGTCTTTATAACTCAACGGGATCATGGCTCGGGCCTTAATGGGTTAATCATTAAATATTAGGGAGATCGATTATTCGGCTTTTTTCAATAACCGGTTTTCGAATATTCCGAATAGTTGCTATTTTAAAAAACCCGGTTTTCGGTTAAGCATTTTAAAAATAATTGGTTAACCGGTTTTAATTCGAATACATAAAAATACAAAAATCAAATTAGTTGCTGCAATAAAAAGTTAATTTGTATAAAAACAAATCAATCCAGGAAGGTAAGGAACCAACAAAATACGTAGATATGACTTAAGGTAAAATCCAAAAAAAGCGTGACCAGTAAATTGATCAAACATAAGCTTTATTTTAAACAATTTCTACTTATTTACTAAACTTTTTTTCTAAGATGATAATTGCATAATGTTATTTAGAAACTTTTAAATAATGTTTGCTCTAGCCTAACGATTTGCCAAAGCAAACAATTCTTTAAGAAAACAAGTGGTTACGTGTAGGACATCAAATATTTAATAGGTGTGAACGTAGCTGTAGAAATTTTAAAAAACCTTGGTTCTAAAAAATTATGGGAATTTAATTAATTTATTACATGAGATATTCCCCTAAATTAATTTTAAATGAGTTTTGATTTGTTGGTTGTTAAGCATGTCTATATGAATCAGTAGACTTAAACCATATTTTTGAAAAGTTGCAAACAAAACCTCTTATCCAGGATTATATATTTCAAATTATTTTGTTTCAGCATTATAGAAACGAATAGTTATGTGAACATGCTTTTTGTATGAAACATTTGTAAATTCGTCGATCACAATTTAAAACCTTCCATGGGATTGTTTGATTCCTTCAATTTTGCTTAAAGCTACGTTCACAATAAAAAAAACAATTTCGTTTTTTATTCTACCTTTTTTCTTTCCAAAGTATTTCATATATTTTCCTTTCATTTTTAAACAAAAATGTAACTAAAATTTTCTTCAGTAACAATTTGTATGAAAATGTTTCTGACGTTTAAAATAATTTTATTTAGTTTTGAATGAAAATTTTAACAGAACGTGTACAAAAATAAAAATAAATGCATAATATTGTTGGGGCTAAAATTTGCAAACGGTTTCTTGATGCAAAATGTGTGTAGTTACAAAAGAAATTGTTGCTGTATTATGAACACCAAATGAAAATGTTTTTTTGATTGTGAACGAAGCTTAAAGTTCTGTGTAATTAAATAAATAAAACTAAAGAAGCATGAAGATATGCTAGAACTACTTAACAGCCGTACCTTCCGCTTAGCTTTTACGCTGATATGCCATACCTAAACAGGAGCATCAACGTTGTGCTACAAACAGTTGTGTTAGCGTTCTTGTTTTATAAAACCCACATAATAGAAATAAAAAGAAGATAAAAAACCGCTAGATTGGTGAAAAATAGCTAAATTTACATTATTTATTAATAACCGGTTTATTTTACCAAAATAACCGGTTTATTCGATATTCGAAAAATGGACATTTTGAAATATTCGACTTGGGCAAAACTAAAATAACCGGTTTAAACCGGTCGAATACTATTCGATCGATCTCCCTATTAAATATGTATATTTTCAAAGTTCGGTAATAAATGTCAAAAGATGGACTCTTAGATTTGGATAAAAATGACTGTCGTGGTGATTTAGAACCGGCATTACCATTTGAAACTGATTTCACAAAAATAGGCACCGCGCCTGTCCTTGACGAAACCCATTTCAGACGTCCAATTTTGTTCCACTTTATGAGCATTGCTGGCTGCATGTCACAAATAAAATGAACAATGCTGATCATTAAGACGTCAATTGTTGCTGGTTTATCAGCATAAACCAGTAACTTCACAGGCCTACGGAAAACAATCAAGATGCTTCACATCGCACGGCCGTGAAATCTATTTGACAGTTCATTTTCTCTTAATCAACAATTCGCCTTAACTTGTGAAAAATAAGTTGCGTCATTTTGATCATGAAGTCGCCTATAAGTTTCGAAAATCGATGGCTGATTTTCAAAGTAAATTTAGATAATTTTGTGACGTTGTTCAAGGATGCATCTATTCATGATGCAAAAAGTTAGAGCAGTATGGCAGTTCGGTAGACAGCTAACCTTTCGTAACCTCTATCGGTCTTAAAAACACTCATTGTAAAGAAATGGCAATGAGCATTTTGAACCTTCTCTAGATATATGCAACCAAATGTGGAAGTTAAACTCATTATTTTAGGAGTTTTATTTTAAGCTTTATTAATGGGGTAATTTTGTTGTTCACTTCACCTTGAACAACAAAATTAGTTTTTTAGTTTTAATGCTATTTTTTTTTTTTGAAATTACAATAAGAATCTTAACAGACTTTTTCTTCCAATAAGTTTGTTGAGTTTTTGCTTCTTTGAAAATGTCTTTTTATTAATTAAAACTTAAATTTTATATCAGGTGTAATTTCATTTAAATTGGGTAATTTTGCTTCATCGCAAGTGTAATTTTGAATTTTGCTGGTGGTAACACTGATTCTAATGATCAATTGCTTTATTAGCAAATGGGACCGGTATCGCCAATCACAAATGAAAAAAAATGGTAACCCATTATTATTCACCCATTTGTTTTAAGATTTTTGAAGATTGTAATATGGGAAATTTGTAACAAGGGCGTATCCAAGGCGAATTCATACAAGGTGACCTTGGCTTGCTACGTAAGCAACAGCTGATAACTAACTATATGTCAAAATGATAAGCCGTTACTTTTTTGACATTTCTATTTAAATATTTGGGTGAGTTCCAAAACATCAGTTGCAAAGCAACTCGCTTTTTTAAGTGCTTTCTACCAAGCAACCGTAAAAAATTTTACAATGTTATCTGTACCAAAGTTCACTAAAAACAATATCGATGCGTACACAATAATCAAACTAGATATAGTTAAACTCTATGATACTTTTTTGACTTTGACTGCAAAGTATTATGATGTTTAGGAACTCAGCCTTTATTTAAATTCAAATTAAATTTCAAGATTATGTTTTATAAATTATAAATTAAAAATGAATCACACACGTGCACGCAAAACCTAAAACCTAAAAAGAAGGAAGTGGAGTACTTCCAGCTTGACGAACATCGTTATATCGGCTCAGAAAGTGATTCTCTGTCTAGGAACAATATTTGAAGGTGCTACAAACATCTGCACAAACGAATCCCAGCTAACATAGGCTGTTTAGTAGGCGATGGTATTTAATATACAACTCCTAAAAGAATCTTCTGATGATTATTTGACGAGTAATCTTGGAATGGTAACCATGCAGGACCTAACTATCACTTAATAATTATTTCAAGAGTACAAAAACTACAATGTTACACATAGTTCAACCATCATCGAATTAATCTTTTGCGAAGCCCTGTATGAGTCATATTACAATTACTGAACTTCCTAAATAAAGGCGTTTTTTTTACATGCAAATTCCATTGTCAAAACAATTTCAATAAAAAAACCGACTTTAGGATCTTTCAAATAAGATTTTCTGACATGAAAAAATGCTTGAAGCTCTTACTTAGGTAGTTCATTTGTACGGCTGAGCATTTCACGAGTTGTAAAATAATTCCTGCATGAAACTCATGCGAATATTGACATGCTTTCTGAAAGACTTGTGAGATAATCTTTACACACATCTCAAACGACTATTATAAGCGTCTTTCTGTGTTGTAGAAGTATCTCACAGAGGAATGTGAATGTGCAACAGTTTCTCCGGTGCGAGGAGTCTTTTACGATTTAAAAATTAGCTCTTCGACGATGAAAAACGCTAGTTCATGAGATTCCTAGTAGACTCTTACACAATTAAAAATGCTGGTTGGGATAATACCAACTCCACTATTGTGATGATGGTATAAACATAACTCTTTTTCCATTGAGTTCTTAAAACTATGTAGGTTTAAAACTTTTACTCGTGAATACAATGAAACCTTATGAGAAAAAGATTCCATGAGCAATTGGTCTGCTTCATCTGCACTTTTTTTTAAATAAAAAAAGCAAAACTTCTTGCAAATAAGGGTTTCAAAGTACACATTTTTAAATTATTGCATTCCACAAAACATGATTTAAAATTAAAATTAAAAACAAAATGAAATATGACAGCATAATTAACAGTGTTGTATCCATTTTCAAAATAAGACCACCTTGTATGAATTCGCCTTGGGCGTATCTTAATATAAACATGTGTACCAGTGTTGCCAGAAGTAGGGGAAAATCCCTACAAGTAGGTATTTTAGATACTAAAGTAGAAGCGTAGGAAAAATCGGACAGATTTTTAATAATCTCCAATATGTAGGGACTTATCGTCATATCGCATTATTTATGAAGTAAATGCAAAAAAAAAACATATTTTAGTAAAATTTTCTTATCCAAAAGGGTTGAACATTTTTCCTTTCTCTAAAATCACTTAAAAATATATTTCCAGAGTTGTTTGCAGTTTAAAAAGTTGACGACACTAAAATGTATATATATATGTTTTTTCTAAGAAAACAAAGTGGTGGGGCTTCTTCGGATCATAACGTAATCAAGTCACCGGGGCCGGATGGCATATCAGCACTGGTATTGAAACAGTGCTGTTCGACGTTAGCTCGTCCATTGGCCTACCTTTTCAGCTCTTCGTACCGTGCGGGAATCTTTCCCTCTTGCTGGAAGGTGGCCAATGTTCAGCCAATCCCCATAACCCTGACAATTACCGCCCAATCGCAATTTGCTCTTAGCTCTCGAAGGTGATGGAGAGCATGGTTAGTTACCATCTTGTGAAATATCTGGAGACAAATTCACTTCTCAGTGACAGACAGTATGGTTTTTCGTGGTGGCCGATCTACAGGAGACCTGTTGGCGTTTCTTTCTGAACGTTGGAGTCGGTCCATGAATGCAAAGTGGTTGCTCTAGATATTTCCAAGGCGTTTGATCGGGTGTGGCATGGTGCGCTTGTGTCAAAGCTTATTGCTTTTGGTGTCGGTAATGATTTCTCTCGATTTATATCGAGTTTCCTCAGTGATCGCACTATACGTGTTGTTATAGATGGGATTGCATCAAACGAGTTTCAGCTAAATTCAGGGGTACCGCAAGGTTCTGTCCTTTCTCCTACGCTATTTCTTATATTTCTTAATGACGTTCTTTTGCAGATGACAGCAACATTTGTCATTCATATTCCTTCGATCATAGGCCAAGCCTTGTTGAGATTTGGGGGCAAAAGGCAGAATATGAATGACACTCTTAATCAGGACCTAGCTGCAATCTCTAAGTGGGGTCAAGCGAATAGGGTCGAATTTAATGCACGCAAGACCCAGTGTTGTATGTTGACCCACAGACGTGCCGTGGGACCATTTATGTCATCTGTATTAATGGGTGGCATTGATATTGAGGAATCGGATACTCTTGATGTTCTGGGCATGAGAATACAGTGCGATGTCCGCTGGAATAAACACGTTTTTAAAGTGTCGAAAGAGGCATTCAAGTGTTTAGGTTTTTTAAAACGGTGCAAGACTTTCTTCACTTCATCCGATCTCCTTACTATCTATACCACCTATATCCGACCGAAGATGGAATACAACTCCCATATATGGGCAGAGGCTTCAAATTCTATTTTGAACCTTCTGGACCGTGTACAAAGGAGGGCGGTGAAGCTCATCAATGACAGTAGGGTATCCAACTCTATTGAATCATTGGAGCATCGTCGGAATGTGGGTTGTGTGACACTTTTCTATCGATATTACCATGGGAGGTGTTCCACTGAGATAAGTGAACTTATGCCACCCGCCCGAGTATTTCTTCGTAATACTCGCTCATCCAGTGGATCGATTGTCGATTGTCCTGTGTTTCGCACAACGCATTATAGAGAAAATTCGTTTTTCCGTCGAACTATCCGTATGTGGAGTAAACTTCCCGCAGAGGTCTTCCCCGGTACTTATAATTTATTAAGATTCAAGTCAAATGTCCACAAACACTATTCCCTCTTTCCTCCTTCCCGAACCTTATTTTCCCGATCAACACAATGCACTGCATATATAGGGGGCATCCCCTGAGTGTTGGTTTATCGTTAAAAAAAAAACTGTTTACTGAAATCGACATCAATGTCTGAGTGACAAACAAAGAATATGTCGTAAAGCTTACGAATAGTGGGTATCAATTGGTACAGCTTAAGGTGTCTGGAGAAAGAGATATATGTACAGATATGTACACTGTGGTATACAATATCACTAGCGCCATTGGTGAATATGTATAGTGACAATGCCGACCATTTCACTAACCACTAATGGCAATGATTCTTTCTTATACCACTGTATTATTTTTTGTCAAAGCTTTAATATACATACAGTGAACTCGCGATAACGTGAACTAATTTTTACCATGGCGATTCACGTTTTCGAGTAACATAAACCAATAAGTGAACTCAATTCGGGGATTTCCCAATCAAAAAAATAAACTTTTTAAAAAGTAAAAAAATTGTGTTCACGTTTTAGAGCTTCCAGATTTTGTTCACGTTTTAGAATAGTCTGTGTGAAAATAAATTTGTTCACGTTTCTGAGAAGTTCACACCCTTTTGATTGTTCACGTTTTCGCGAGTTCACTGTATTCGAATAAAATTAATTTTTTATAACGATTGTTTTTCCTTCTATTTAAATAACAATAATGCGTGGTGATTTTTGTAGGGAAAATTTTATCAACGTGTAGGGAAAAATCTGATTTTTTTTAGCATGTGTAGGTATTTTTTCGAAATATCCACTGGCAACACTGAAATGGACACAGTTTGTGCTCTCTTTAACTAAATGTAAAGCTAGTTGTGTTTTACACTAATAACGTTACAAGATGTAGACTTTTCTGTGGAAAACCCCATACATAAAAATTAAATACTTGTGTTTTTTCCCATAGACTCGGAAACTACTGCACTATGTTTTATGAAAGTCTTATTATAATTTCCTGAATAACCGGCAATTGACATTGGATGTTAGGTTCAATGGGCAGCCGATACGAGGACGGCTCACTTGGGTCCTTTGAGCGGTCCCTTTGTGAAAAATATTGGCGATTAATATTTGTACATTTTTGGTGCCATCTCCCATACAAAGACAATATAAATGACAGTTAAAGTTAAAGTTTTGAAATTCGGAACATATATTTAGGATAGATTTTTTGGCAAAAAACTAGTCCACAATAATATAAATTATATATACCTATCAGGTGAACGGTAATAGTAAAAGTGTCCAAATTTTAAACAAATAGTATGGTTGTCAACACAAAACATCTTTCAAAACTATACTTGAAATTAAATTGAGAGAGAAAACAGTAGAAGTATCTAAATTTAATACAAATTGCATCGTTGTCACTACACAAGATCTGTTTAAAAATAATTTGACTTATTTTATTTTAATGTGGGTAGCGAAGCACGCCGGTTTAATCCATTTTTTTATTCCACAAAATTCGCCGCAATGTTGTAAGAAAATTACATAAGATTAGCTTCTTGTTCATCTATTTCCGAACGAAGACTCCATTCGCTTAACTAACATGTAACAAAAACACTATTTCATAATTTGTTTTTGTTTTAATTGTAATTTTAGCGAACAAAGTTTTCGTTTGGAAATAGATGAACAGGCAGTAAGACTGATAAGCAAAGGAGTGCAATTGTTACCACAAAATAGTGGAGAGGGTATTCTGCGTTTGTTCTGATGTGTGTAATATTTGTTTAAGACCCGCATTATAGTACACCGACCAACTCAGATTCACTTTATGAGTTAGTACTCTGAATCTTTTTCTCTTTTTGCTAAATTTGGTATGCACACGCAGAGAAAAACATGGTTGAACTATGGTTAAAAGATCATATTATGGTCCCGCAGTGGCAACAAACAAACAATTGTTATTTTTAACATTACTTTTTTCGCGAATGATAATATTTTGGTGTTTAACTCCTCCCTTGAAACTTCAAATATGGTTGAATTTAAAAATATAATATTTTAATAAAACAAAGCTACAACCATACAATTAAACATATTATGACTACTTTAAATATATTAGTCACAACCATAACCATGTTATGGTTGCCTCCAAACTTGTTATGGTTAATATCGAGCCCTAACCGTGAAGATAACGTATGCGTCATCATTTTCCATTTTTGTTTTTTTTTTTTTTAATAAATTACTTTATTGACAGCACTTGTATCATCTCCTAAAATGTCATGTTCACATAATGTACCGTTACGATTGTATAGCAAGAACAACTTTACCGTAAGCGACAAATTTAATACAAAATTTATATGAAATAAAATAAAAAAAAACTCTCCCATGTAAAATTTGATTTTTGGTTCTTACGTTATTTTCGCGTTTAGGGCTCGACATGTTATAACAATAATTGGGCTATTCACAAGGTAGTCATAAAGTTGTAAAATCATATGTCTTAAAATAATTACAAGAAAAATATATGGCTGCTGTGGGCAAGCGCACATAATTTAGATTTTTAATGTACCGTTACGACGAAATAATGAACACATCATTTAAATCTTTAGTTTGTTTCAAACGCAACAATATTTTTTTTTAAATTGTAAAAAATTATTTGGGACATTATGACGATATGACTTGATTATAATATTTTTAAACATCGTATGTTTACTTTTAAATTTTAAATAATATGTTTAAGACAACAATATTATGGATGGTCGTTTTGCTCTCTATAAAAGTTAAATGCTTTTCAATACATACTTGCTTGGTGTGCTTAAAATTCTCATTCGTTTTATTTTAATTGTTGATTTAAATACATACATTTAAGTACTATGAACCAGTAAAACAGGAGAAGTGCTCATGAATGTCGTCAAAGGCTGGACAATTTAAATGGGATTACTTATAAAAGTGGAACATAACACGTATCAGAAAAAAAAAACGAAATATAATTATAACTTGACAATAGTTAAAGAAATTAAAAAAAATTATGAAATAAATAATCATAATATGGTTAACTTTGACCATAGTATTGTTTAATCTGTCCATAATATGGTTATTTTTGCCAAAACTCTGAAAAATTTTACCATATTATGGCTAATTTTGAACAAATTATGGTTGATTTTACCCATATTGTGGTTGATTTCGGGAAAAAAAATTTTTAATGTTAAACATATTATCGTCATATTTATCCATAATATGGTAACCTGCAAACATAAACATTATTAAAATCCAACCATAGTGTGTTGCTTTTAGAATATGGTTACCTCCAACCATATTTTTTTCCTGGCTTTCAGACTGCATATGGTCAGGACTAAAATAAAGGTACTTTTTAAGGGATAAAATTGGTACTTTTTCTCTTTTCTTTAAATTTGACACACATATAGATTTAAGTCTACATTAGGTTATAGTGTACTTTCTGGGGTTCTAAAATGAGGAAAATCTGATACTCTTGGTACCTTTGTCCTTTTCCTCTACTTCGAAAAATTTCGTATAGATTTAGCATATAGCCCAAATTAAAATATAGTGCACTTTTAATAATGTAAGTACGGAAAAAAAATTTACACACTTGGTAATTTTTTCTCTTTAAGATAAGTTTGGTATACCATTTGCATGGTCCGGTGGCCGGAATATACATATTAAGACACCCCTTGCTTCTTACAGCGAAAGATAAAGGTCGGTTGGAAGAAAAATTCCCATATACTTTTTAAGAGGAAGGAACGGGGAATTTTGGTATATTTTCACTTTTATAATCATTTATGAAATGTGTGAAATGAAACAAAAATGCCATAAATTGAAACAAACAGCTGTTTTTCTCACTTAACTGTGTCGGTAACTTTTTTTGGCGAGTACAAGCTGTCACGTAAGGAAATTACTTACCAATTTACAAAAAAAGTGTGTCTGTAACATTTTGGTGAGAAAAGTTCCCGCTTTGAACTGTCAAATAAACTCACGAATAAAAATGGGGCGAAAAAAAAATTTTAACACTAAAAAACAATTAAAAATGCGAAATGCAAAGAATAATAATAATAATATTTTATTATTGGCACATTTTTCATTGTTTTATTACTTTGCTTTTAACCTTTTTATAAAATATACGAATGTCTTCAAAGCTCGTTTACAAACAACAAACACTAAAATCGCTCTTTACACAATTTGGCATAGCCGACGGTTGTGTTTTCGCCGCCGTCGTTGAAAAATGTTCAATTTAAGTAAATTTTGGTCGCCGTTAACGATATGTGTTACTGGCGTTCTGAACGTCTGCAATGTCACATCGGCTTCGAGTGCAATATTATGACATTTATAACGTAACGACGTAATCTCTTTTGATAGTTTTCGACATGAGTTACAGACACACATTTTTCTCACTTTTCGAGAAACGATGGAAAATTTTGTTTCACATCTTTTCGATGCAAGAAGTTCTCACTAAAGGTACAGAACATGGGTACTGGTATCCAAAGTCCAGTTCGAGTATTGAGTGTTAAACAATAATAAATATGTGTTGGTTAAAAATTAAAAAGCTTATAATTTTTTTTTTTATATTTTAAGCTTTGTTCACAATCAGAGCAACAATTTAGTTTTTTCTTCTATCTTTTTTCTTCCCAAAGTCTTGCTTTCATTCTTAGAACAAAAATGTAACTAAAATTTTTTAAAAAATGTAACTAAAGTTGAGTCTACTTTAACTTCAGCAACAATTTGTATGAAATTGTTTCTGACGTTTAAAGTGATTTTATTTAGTTTTGAATGAAAATTTGAACATAATGTTGTAAAACAAAACAAAAAAAGCATAATATTGTAGTGGCTTAAATTTGCAAACGGTTTCTTAATGCAAAATGTGTGTGGTTGCAAAAGAAATTGTTGCTCTATTATAAACACCAAGTGAAAAAGGTTTTTTTGATTGTGAACGAAGCTGTAACATCAAACAAGTATAGATGTGGAAAAATATATAAAAAATCTTGCTCGAATTTTCAAGTGAATAAAGTCACGGGTAAAAGATAGTTTAAGAAAACATTTCCAGTTTATACACATTAAGTTATGAACAAAGGCAAAATAAAAATGTTATTTACATAAATAGCTTTGCTTCTAGTTGTTAAATTCTCTTGTTTACTATTTCAACAGTCGTATCAAAAACTCCGAAAAAAGATGGTGCTAATTAAGCATTTGATAGAAATCGATAAAAATCTGCCATTATTGTATTATTCATTGTGACAAATAGCGGTAAATTTTTGGATAGGCCAAATTTGAAATAGTCGTAGAACATCTATAATTTTTGACGACTCAAAGAACCATCTACAATAAAAATTTTATTTTTCGCGAAAAATCGAATTTGACATATTGCTTAATATAAAAAGGCAATTCACAAAGTGTTCTATCGTGTCATATTGGTTGTACTTGCTATAATTTAATGAATGTAAAACAGGTTTTATTGCCAATCACGACAAGACTCTTTATATGATACTTTACTAAGGCTTTTAAAACGGTTATGGAAACTCAATAAATTATTTGATAAGTTGAGTGAAAATAAAATTTTTTTATCTGTTTTGAAAGCAAAGGATACATCTTTTGATTACATTTCGGGCAACAACTGTTATAATTAAATATCTTGTCTTCCTTTGGGTTAACAATTTGAGGCATAATATCACACCAGTTACGAAATGCGCTGGTTGTCGTAGAGCATTACGAAAGTTAAGAGGCAAACAAATTTTAAATCTTGCAATTTATGCGTCAGAAAAATGAAAAAAAAAAAAAAAAAATATTGTGTATAGTTTGTGCTTATAAGGACCCGAAAAGAGAAGCGCTTTTTGGACATCCAATTTTTCAATCTTCAAAGAATCTAAACATGAGCCGTGCGCCATTGAAATTACGAAGTCGAATCGATTACTGATTATTTATCAAAGTTAATTTGGATAACAACTTGGTAGCGCAAAAATGTGATAAAGTGAAGGCAGTATGAACGTTTGCTAACTCTTACATAAATTTTATCGGTGCTAAAAACTGGGAACCAACTGCGTACTGTTCTTGGTGCGCCTTATTATACTGTATGCATTTTATGCGCATTCAAAATGCGTCAAAAATTTGTAAATATAGTTGAATCCAAATAATTCGTAATCGCGAGGGACAGGCCATTTCTTACGAATTATAGTGGTTTTCGATTAAGCGGGGTTTCGATGTAACGGCGCTTAAATTTAATAAATACCAATTAACGGGGTTTTTCAATTTATTTACTAAAACGATAAAAAAAAAAACAATTGTTAAAAATTAAATGTTTAAAAATTATATATAAAAATTATTCATGTAACACACTGATCTTAAGAAAAAAAGCACACACGCAAGCAAAACCCCACGCAAAAAATCGCGATAAACAAAAAATCCATGTTTATGTTGTTTTTATTACGAATCATAAGTGGTAGTTAGATAATAATTACGATTTATAAGAGGTAAAGAAGATTTTATTTGCAAAAAAAAAAAAATACGAATTAGCGAGGGGACCAAAATGTATGAACATTTTACGAATTAACGAGATTTTTTCAAGGGACCGACAGTTTATTACGAATTATCGGGAATTACGATTTATAGGGGTACGAATTATCGGGATTTGACTGTATGTCCTAAAAATTGTTTAAAATTTGCCCCGAAAAACCAAAAATTGGCTTACTTGTAAACAAATTATTCAGCAACTTAATAATGCATATTAGCATTTAAAAAGCCAAGACAAAATTTATTACCGGTAAAACCATAGTATTTATAGACGAATTTTCGAGATTGTACCCTACACAGAAAACTTTTTTTCGCCAATTAATCAAAATCAACCCAGTTTTAATTAATCAATCGTCTAATTGATACTATTTATTGAAACTATTACCACTTAACAAATTTACTTGATTAAACTTTTAATTCACTTGAATAAACGTTTAATTCACTTGAATAAACGTTTAATTCATTTGATTAAATTTTTAATTAAAACTGATTTAAGACTGCTTTAATTGGTGAACAAATTTTTTTCTGTGTATTGGCAATCTGGGCTCACCAAAACAAAGGTATATTATGAGGTCAAAATTTATGAGCGTCGTTATCGTGATCGTAATCTAGTCGTTTTTAATAATGGTATTATTATTGTCTTAAACGATATAAATACGAAAAACTTTCTATTTGTTTAACATTGTCGTTGTCGTACAGTTTAAATTACAACGATAAACATGTCAAGCAACTACGGCTTCGACCATAATAAGGCTGACTATCTACCCACCGAGAAATTTGTGTCAATTGTTCTTGAAAGACCTATCCCGTGAACACAATGACTTAACTGGTGATAATGTCGAGCCATAACCGCTAAAAAAGCTTCAGCGACAAAAACAAAATTTTACCGGAGTAGGTTTTTTAATTTTATTTCATTAAAATTTTGTATGAAGGTTATCGTTTGAGATAAAATTGTTTTTGCTATTAAATCGTAACGGTACCTTATGTCATCATGATATTTTAGGAGATGATGCTAGTGTTGCCAGTAAAGTTATTTATTAAAAAAAAAAAACGAAATTGAAAATGATGACGCCTTAGCTATTTTTGCGGTAATGGCTATATATGTTTAAAGATTAGTTAGTCAGAGGAAAGATTATTAACACAAAACTAGTGATGTGACTGGATTTTTTGGGAGAAGTATCTAATTCTAATTGATTCTATTACTCTCAATGAAGGGAATCTATCCCATTGCCAATGTTCACTCGGGACAATACCTGCGATAGGCATTATTTTAGTGAGTTTCCAAAAGGTGCCAATTAACCCATCGCTATGTTAAAGTGACAAGTTCCCTTTATATAAAGTGTTAGAACTAGAATCGGCCCTACCACTTTAGAACTGTCAATTGGTAAGTTCAGTGTTAGTTACTTTTCCCCTAGGTTACATAAATTAGCTATACAAGATTTTTTGTCTTAACTGGATTTCAGGGACGGTCTCTAAATGTTATATTTAAATTTAATTTTAAAGAAGTTTAAGCTTTTAACGGATGGGGCAATTATGAAATGTGAACCAATTCCGAAAAAAATTAATTTGCAGTTAAATATTTTTGTGGGGACTTTAATCTAAACATGGGCATTTCCCCAGAATGGTCTACCAGGATGTAAAAAAAATTTTGATTATCATCGTCTTTTATTGTTTATTATTAGAAAAAAAGTCTATGTTCTTATAAAAGAATGGTTTCCTAGCATATCTGAGCTGTTTTACTTGAGGAAATTGTGCTGGAAACTGGAAAATTTTATAATTTCCTGTTATTTCCACTTCTAACGACATTTTTATATAATTATTTTACATGCAAAGAATACGTTATGTTTACACTCTTTCTATAAATTTCTCCATTACAATCAATTGTTAAAGGAGTATTAGGTTTGTTTGTTAAGGAAATTTGAAGAAATTTATGGTAAAATGCATGGTGATAATAATAAAAAAAACATATGGAAAAATCGTACGTTCGCTATCCGTATGTTCGCGACCGGTACATAAGCCAATTAAATAAAAACCAAGAGAGATATATTATTTTGTAAATACTGGATGGAGACCCTACAGTGATAAATAAATTAATCACTTTTGAAAATTCAGTTTCATTAAGCAGATTTTTACATTCCACTACTGTCAGCCGAAGTTGACTTCTATTTTGCGTACGTTCGTTACCACACGTTTATAACTCTTATATTGAAAACTTAAACTCGATGAAATCCATCTCCTGTACTAAACATAGAAATACCCAAATGCTATCGATTCGCAAAAAAAATGCTAGGAAAAGTTTTGTTTTCTACATTATTTGTACATCAAAAGCGTACGAACGTACGTTCGTGACCCCAGGAAATGCCCACATATATTTATCAAGATGTTTATGGAAACAAAAAGACTATTTTGGAAAGAAGTTTGTATTGATAGTCTCCAAATGAAATTACAGTCCGATTCACACCTTTTACATGTGCTTCATCCTTACTTTAATTTAAACGTATTAACCAAATGTTATCAAACTATCAACAAAGTGGCAACTTACACCTTGTGCACAAGGATCAAATGGACAGACAACCAGCCAGCCATTTATCTTGAAAAAGATTCTGCTTTGGCTTACAACTTCAATTCGAATGCGGTATAATACCGCAATCGCGATATTTTATCCGATACGAAGCCTTATTCGATCACTAATGCTACGTTTTGCCATTGTTTTTTGTATGAAATTTTTAAGTAAACTCAATGTGACCGTGTGTGTGTTCGCTATATGCTATATTATTTTAAAACTTTTTATGGTGTACTAAATTAAATAATTAATATTGAAATAAAATGTTTAACTTAATATTCCAATTTTTACATATTATCAAGAAAATGTCTCGTTAATAAAAAAAATACATACATGCCAAAAATCTAACGATGCAAAATCTGGAAAAAAAATCAAATTGATATTTGAAAAATCAAATTATATTTACATTTGGAGCGAAACTGTCTCAGCCTAAATGCATAATTAAATAATAAAAAAATTTGTTTTAATAAACAAAGAATAAAGAAATATGAAATAAACGAATGTATGCAATTGTGGTTTTTAAATGATTTTTGTTTTTGTTCAATTTAATGTTTGTATGTGTTAAAGAATTTCAATGAATAAAACGCATGTTTATTTGTAAAATATTTTTATCATGTTTCTCTTTAATCCATGTGTATGTACTTAATGAATATTTTATATTTAAATATAACGAATAAATAATAATGAAAAAACAATGTGTATTATTAAAAATATATATACACTCATATATATAAAACATACATACATATAGATTGTTAAAACTACGCATTTAATAAATAATAAAAAAATAAAAAGTAATAAAACCAATAAGAACAACAAAAAAAAGCGAAAAATTAAAAGCCAAAAAAAAAAAACAAACAAATAAATTTAATGAAAATTATGATTATTTAAAGAGAGAAAAAAAAAAGAATAATCAAAAATACGAAACATCAAAATGGAAATAAAATAAAATTTATAAAAAAAATTTTAATTGTTTTTTTATTCATAGAAGTTATTATGCGTTCGATTAGTCTGAGTTCACAATAAAAAGTTTTATATCCTAAATTTTCTTTAGTTCTCTTTTAAACTCTTTTTCGGGGCTATCTCACTAATAAACTCTGCCTTTCTGAAAGAAAACTTTCATAGTGTAACCATAATATGTAGTATGTAATATGGTTACCATATTAATATGGTAATATGGGAATATGGTTACCATATTATGGTTACCCCAGCAAAAACTGATGCTTCCTCGGAAGCAGTAATGTAAGGGAGAATTCGGAGTGAAGCGCTTACACTTCTATGAAATATAACATGATTTTTGTTTGGAATTCCTCGCTTAGAAGTTTTGCTGTAGAGATCTGAAGATCGCTTATTTCACGCTTTGAAACTGACAGGATTCACGCGTATAAAGTAAGTGAAAAAAAAATTGAGCATTGTTATTTTAGCGCTTAAAAATTTTTGCATAAATCTAAAGTATGGGTGAGTTCCAAAACATCAGTTGCAAAGCAACTCGCTTTTTTAAGTGCTTTCTACCAAGCAACCGTGAAAAATTTTACAATGTTATCTGTACCAACCCAATAAAAAATGGAGCGTCCAACGAAGCAGGTTTCTAAGGGAGAAACATAAAAGTTTCGCTTACCATTGCGCTTACGGAAGACATGAATTTTATATGGCGAGTTCCCACTTTGAAGCAATACATTTTTGACAGATAAAGCGCATTATTCAGCGCACATAAAAACTGTTATATGTAACGATCAGCTTTACACACTGAATGTTTGGATACAGTTATTTTTTAGTATTCTCCCTTACAAACCTGCTTCGTGGTAAGGGAATGCCGTAGCACTTGAAATTTTATTTTTTTTTTTAATAAAAGTTGTTGAGAGTTCTTTCACTTACTTTACTGCATTTCTGTATGTCTTTTTGCGTAGCGCATATTTTTGCGCTTATTTTTTTAAATGTAGCTTTAGTGCTTCGCAAAATGACAAAATTTTATATTGGGAAAGTTCACTAAAAACAATATCGATGCGTACACAATAATCAAACTAGATATAGTTAAACTCTATGATACTTTTTTGACTTTGACTGCAAAGTATTATGATGTTTAGGAACTCAGCCTATTTTTTGGAATAAAAGGGTTATAGTCTTATAATAATTATGTATGATTTTTGTAAAATTAAGCTTAAATTTTTTATTTTTTATTGTTAGAATTAATGATTTCAATGCTTCAATAAAGCTGTAGAAAATGTAATCTTAAAAAAACCGCCGTACCCCCGCGTAGTTTTTAGTATTTTAATCACGAGAACTTTTTAACTGTGATGTGATCATTTCGATAGCAGGCTTAGGTTATCATATGTTTGTTGCAAAATTTATAATGTTGTATTAACTTAATAATTAACGACGTTTATATTGAAATGCAAAGCGTGGACGCCAGGATTCATATTTTGCTTTCCAGTTGTTATTACAAGTGGCAAGAAAATTTATAAAAACGGATGCATTGGATAATATGTTAGTGGAAAATTTAAATGAAACCTATATTTAAAGAAACATGCAATATACAGGAAATGGTTTATTTAGTAAAAGAAACTGGGAAATCGTTTTATTCGACAATGTGCGAAACTAAATTTTGTTTTGAACATAAAACCTTAAAAGTGATAATCAGCTTCAATCCAAAAATATTGTTGTTTCCGAAAAAATGTTATTTACCAACGAAAACTATTATAATATCAATTCTCAATTCCGTGTTCTAGCGGATCTTTCAAAAATAAAGCATTTCAGAACTGAATATATTTAAATTTCTTGAAAAAGTATATCCAATATTTAGAACGAAGCTAATGTTTGCTGACATTTCATATATTTCTTTTGGTATTTTATCGATACCACATTTCTGTGCATCAATTGAACGCACATTTTCAATATGCAATATGATGTAAAAAGCAAAGGATGAAATCGATTACATGTAGAAACTGTTTCAAGTTTGATTAAAACTAAATATCTATTAAAATCAACTGGTAGTTGCTGTTGTAGTTACAATATGTTGACAGAAATAACATTTTTAACTTATTTACTTATTCATAAATATATGAACTATTTCAAATATTTTTTCAGAAAATACTGAAAAATCGTACCTTCAGCGGCTCATACACTTGCAAAATAACTGCCTGATTGTAGAACGCTATCACAAAAGTGACTCGCTTCACTTACACTTAAAACAAAAACAAATTTTGAACGAGTCACTTTTGCGCTCGCGTTCTACAAACAGGCAGTACCTAACTGTTCAATTTCATCGCCAATGGGCTATATTCGAAGGTGGCACAATAGATTGGCAACAATCGAAATCAGAAAAGAAGTGCAATATACTGTGAAATGAGTTTGCAACAATGTTCTATGTTGTTTTGCTTTATAGTTTGTGTTTTTTTTTTTTTTAGAAAAAGGGTTGCGCCATATTTTAACGGAAACCATTGTGCCACTTATTGAATAATATGGGGCCATATTTGAATAATATGGCGAATAATATTTACAATAATATTGGAAATGGATGGGGCCCTTGACGCTTATGTATAACAGAATTATTATTTACATGTGTACCTGAAATATACACTCATAAAATTATTACAGTAACTGATTGTAGGTTATTAAATTCGTTTTCGGTACTGTTAAAATTGAATAAAAATATAGTTATTTTACGAATAAATTTATTTTTCAACATTTATGTTTGTTATTAAAAAAACAAACTACCAAAAAATAATGTTTTCCGTATTTTTTTTTGTTAATTTGTTTGATTTTTATCGGTTAAAATATATTTTTTAAAAGTAAAAACTATTCAATTTTAACGAATATGATGTTCAATAAATAAAAAACTTAGAAATTACTGAAAAAATCATTTGTTTTAAATGAAATGTAAATGATCCGTTTTTTAAATGAATTTTAATTTGTTTCAAATGAATTTTCGTTTGAATTTAACTACATAATATTTTGAGTGTAAATAAATAAATGAATTTTAATAAAACATTTTTTGTTCCTCTTATTTTCATAAATTATTGTTTTTTTTTAACAAAAAGTACCATTTGGTGGGAAAAATACTCTTTAAGTTGAAGTTCAGTACTACTTCAAAATTTCAATTTTGCAACACTGATCTCATATAACTATTAGTCTCATCTCTCAGCAACAGGGCTCTTTGTCCCCAAAAAATCCCCAAATTAAAAAACAAAACCTTGACCTTTTTTCTGACCAAATTTAAAATTTTTTTTTTAAAGTAAACAGAAAAATTTTAATCAGAAATCCCCAAAAATCCCCAATTAGAAATTTTTAGTAAAAAAATTTTTTTTGTTTTGTTTGAAGCGACTGGTTTCGGCATATTTTTTTAAATCATTTTTATGCGATTCCAGTGACGAATAACAAGCAGAACAATATGCTGTTTTTGAAGACAAATGAGCCAATTTATAAGAATTTGTAGATTGTTCCATCGGTTTTAGCTATCCTTAAAATCAGCAAAAAAAAAAAAAAAACGTATATCCGTCATTTATTTAATACTTCGATGCAACATAAGTACTTACCAATAGCCTAGCACTCTTTTTGATAAGGGCAAGATAAAACTGCTGCTATTTTTTTCATATTTTATAAACGAAGCAAAGACAAATAAGCGTAAATAATAAAAGAAGGGAAGATATATTAAAAAGGGGAAAAATTCCCAAAACCCCCCGAAATTTTTTTAAAATCCCAAAAAAAAATCCCATACCCCCAAATTACTTTATTTGTCCTCTCATGAAATCCCCAACTTAGGGGATAATCCCAAGTCTGCCAGCCCTGCTCAGGAATGCATTCTATATACCAGCATACAATTGTATTTTCAAAGTTTGTTGTAGACCAGTGTAATCCAAATCTTCATTTTCTGTGCACAATTGTGCTACAAAAACAATAAGAAAAACTCACACCGACGCTTGTTCTCTTCTATTTCAGTTTGATTTCAGTTGTTAATTGAGTGTTAACGAGTGCACATGTGCGGATGCTTACTGCTTTTTCCAGCTTTATTGTTTTTTCAGCTTTGATTTAATTTCAAAATAAACCAGCAAACAAATTAGTATGATGGAAGACAGACATTTTTGTTAAGTTCTTCAAATTTAAAACATATTTTGTTAATAAGAAATTGTTACAAAATCTTAAATTTGGAAAACTTAATTTATAATGCCTAAATGCACTTAATTATTAATTGTAAATTAAGCTCGACCAATCAAATATGTGTGAAAAAAATTGCCTAATTCTGTAAAAACTGAGGCATATTTTGTATTTAATTTTATTAACTTTTTTAAACTTCATTTCCGTTTAGCTTTTAAAAGTAAAATTCATTACATTTGCAATACTTAATTTTGTGTTTGCTGGGCAATATTATCTTATCCAACACAGACGCATTTCTTTTATTGAGAGTTTTGGTTAACTACGTTGTAGACACTACAACAACACCACACAACTAGGTAAAAAATGATTTGCTTGTTTTGTGTAGAAACAATAATAACAACAATTTAATTAAAATTTTTTAAGTAGAAAACATGTTGGACATGTTGCTGGTGTTTTATAATTAAAAGGGAAAAACGGGTAAGTAAATTAATTATAATAATATTCATCTACTGTTTTAAGTTAAAATCAAATAAATTACACATTTAGATTATTTCAAGAACGAATTCGGGATTAAATTAATAATATGTACTTTAATCAAGGGCATTTTCAGATTGATTCAATCTTAGTTTGACTTAAATAAATCTCATTTTCGGATTATTTCAAGTACGAATTCGGTTTAAATATGGATTAGTTAAGTATTTCTTATATTCGTACTTGATGGATTGATTTTTCTTTTCAGGGTATAGTCGGACTATATGATACCCTACACAACATTATATAAAAACCCATGGGCAATCATGGACCCGCCTAAACGAAATTATGTTATGAGGTTTTGATTCATGTCAAAGTTCTTTGTGCCGAATATTTTATTTCGATATCTTCATCTGTATGAAATTTTAGGATAGGAGTTTATATGAGACCTATGGCTAATTTTGTGCCTTACAGGACAAAATTTATCATCGTCAAGGTTTACGATAATACCAAGATTTATAAGCATGTTATGGCATTAAAAGCTATTTCGGGAGTAGTACTTGCATGCGGGCTATGGTTAAATATAGACCGATTTCAATAAAATTTTGATTGCAACAAAATATGTTTGGACCAAATTAAATCTAAATACCAGCATTTTAAAACTGTTTATGGATATAAAGACCCAATTTCGAAAAGAAGAATGTATGGGGGCTATATTAAATTACAAAAAAGGACTGGTTGCATGTTAGCAACTTTCCATATCAAATTCATTATCATTTCAAACTTTTCAAAAGCATTGTTAATTTAAATAATGAGCCAGTTACGTTATTTTGCATATCAACTGCGAACAGACAACTTTAGTGATTAAATACTTTGCCAAATTTATCACGATTGCATGTGGAAATACGGAACACACACAACCATTTTTTCATTACCATGTAGACTTACGGCTACAAATTGGTTCAAAATAATTTTAATCCAAATAAAAAGTTTTATATGGTTGTAAAACACAATAACTAACAACACTGTACTGTATAAACCAAATTTAGAAAGCTTTTCACAAAAAGCAAATCCTCGAACCCAAATAACTCAAGTAAAAGATTTTAATACCGTTAAAAATCGTTAAATTTTCGTTACTTTGTAAATCCCAAAGTAACATGTATAATTTTAGTGTCCGACCGAACGTTCGAGTTTGGTTACGGAGTTCGGCAAAAAGTGATGTTCGTCAAAAGTTCGGAGTCCGGCAAAATTTTTACCGAACACCGAACTTTTTATAAAATTACATAAACGGCGTTCAATATTAGGCTTGCAAAATAGTTAATGCAAAATATCGTTGCAATTTAGTAAAATCTTACGGAAACTCTGTGTATTTTGTTGTTGAACTTGCTAAGCTTATACTGAAAATAGTTAAAATCGTGCGTGAAAATTAAAATAACAAGTAGAAATCCAAGAAGAACAGGACGAAAATGTTGCTGAAAAAGAAATCTATATGCATTTGACTGAAGTTTCAAGTCCCTGAAGCACAGATATGTTTCAATAGCACTATGCAACAACCAAAAATTCCCTGAATAACCACTACATTTTTTTGATCCGCTATAGTCACCTAACTGCAAAAATCATCATTATTTAAAATTCTATGGTAAGGTTTTTTTTAAATTTGTTTCTAAACTTTGAGATTTTTGAAGAGGCTTTTAGTAACTTTGAAACGTCGCCCTCGATTGTATTACGGAAAACGTCAAAAAAAAATTTAAATTACACCAGATTTAAGTCTTTCTAATATCATTTTTTGATTTAGCCATTATTTTTTGAGTTATTGAGGCCGAAGTGGCCTTGTGTTTTTTATACAATTTTTAAATTCATAAAAAATTTAAAGCAACAAATACTTACCAGTTTTAGTACATAAGCTCAAAGCTACATGTATTAGAAGTAAAATAAATTTTATTTCATGAAAATCCATGGACAAATTCCTGTTTTATTCCCGATGAACTGAAAGTACGGAGTTTTGACGTTTTTTATCGCAAATTTGTGTAGAGCAACATGTTTAATTTATGTAATGCAACATGTTACTCGACACGAATGTGCGATAAAAAATGTCAAAACTTTGTACTTTCACTCTATCGGGAACAAGAATTGGAAAATACAAATGCTAATTGACTTACCTTTTTTCTTGCATAATCAATGGTGTCAACAACCTCTTCTAACATTCTTAAATTACTCAAAGTTTTTGAATAGAAGTTTGAAGCTTCTAGCCAGGCCCCATCTTGTTACTACTGGATGCTGTGGAAGGGAAACCAAGGGATACATTTTATTAAAAATTGCAATATTATAGAATTGGCTTCAAATTTCCTTTGCAACGCAGTATAACCCAAGTGCCAAGCAAGTAACTTGTTACACTTTTTGATAAAATATTTTAAAATCATGTAAAGTGCTGCATCGTACTTAAATAGAATGATCTTTTGTTGAAATCTTAAAAATCTTGTATTTAAAGCAAAGCTCCAAAAGTATTTATTTATTCATTTTAAAATTTTTTTAAAAAGTTCTTTATTGAAAATTTAAAAAAAAAATTTTAGGAACTTTTCTTATAATATGAAAATTAAAAAAATCGTTCAAAAATGCCAAAATATGCGTTAAAAACCTAAATATGCAAAAAGTTTAATTTTCATCAAAATATGCAACAATATGCAAAAACAAATCGATACCATTTTTTCGCACGTTTAATGATTCGGAAAGATCATTGGTCGACATCATTCTTAAGCTATCGACAAAAAACATGCATTTGCATGGAAATCGCATCCCTACTCATGAGTGTTGGGAAAATGTTTTCTATCTAAGGAACATTGCGAATGAACCATTGTTCAAAGATTTTGAAAAAGTAATAGGAATTAGTTTTTTTGTGGTAAATCGACCTGGTTAAGGCTTTTAACCAAATTTTGATTTTATTTTAAATCAAGCTCCAGTTCATCAAATTTAATTTTCATTAAATTATTTAAATTAAAGAAGAATTTTACAACATAAAATAAATTAAAGTTTGTTCGTAATTTTTATTCTTGACTGGGAAATTTAATGAAAATTAAATTTGATTTAAAATAAAATCAATATTTGGATTAAAAAGCGATATGTATAATTTATAAACTTCCATTTTCGAATAGCGTTATTTGTTACGACAACTGGCGTACTAAAATGTTTTCTGAGAGTGGGCTTTATATGGGGCCGATGGTAAATTATGGACCGATTTTCACAAAATTAAGTCATGATTTATAGTAATATCAAATAATTTTACTCAAAATTTAATAGGAATCAGAGCCCTTTTCATTAATGTGTATTAGTTTTTGTATTTCCTACTGAACCGATTGTGGTGTAGTTTGTTTCAAGGAACCCTAAAAAGGTCCCCCGGGATGAAAAGATTATCTTTATTTGTTTATATGGTACGTAATTAATAATTTAATTACAGTAGAGCAATATTTAACTTCAAAACTAAACGTTTTGAAGCCTTTTCTCTTTAAGTCCTGTTGCGATTCAGTGTGTTAATAGAAATGTATGTAAAAGAAGCTCGTATTTTGCCTTATTTACTTTCCACGATGTCAGTAAGCATAAACAGTGTAAAATGTTCAGTACACAAATAAAATTAGTAGTGTGACAGTTTTTATACCCTTCACCTCAGGTGGAAAAGGGTATAAATAAGTTTGTCATTCCGTTTGTAATTTCTACAATAGTGATCTAAGACCCTATAAAGTATATATATTCTGGGTCCTTATGAGGAGAGAACTTGATTTAACGATGTCCGTCCATCTGTCCGTCTTACGTTTGATATGTGTTTTCTGGAGACTCCAGACATGATAGCGGTAAGGTTGTTTTACATTTATGTCACATATAGTCCACCATCTCGTGCAATTGAAATTCAGCAAAATCGGTCCATAAATGGATGAGATATGACCAAAAAACGACTATCTCTAATACTTTTCAAAAATCCCTTGTGGTTGTTGTATTTTTATTACTTTTTTCTGCATATCTGGGGAACGGAAAAAGCCAAAGTTTCCAAATTAGGTGCACACGTTAAGGTTGCCAATACACACCATCCTACAAAATGTGGGCGGGATTAGAGAGGTGGGCGTGGTACCTCCCGTACAAAAAAATTAAAAATTTTATAAAACCTTAAATTTTAGGACTACCATATGTCCTCTGGATATGACTTATATACCAAAATATCGGAAATCGGTACATAAATCTGTCAAATCGGTTAAAATATTTACCAGTTTTATTAAGTTTTTGTCTAGTTGCTCTGTATTCTACTCGCACAATGGTGAAGGGTATATAAGACTCGGCACAGCCGAATATAGCACTCTTACTTCGACGCAAACGGTTGATTTTTTTTCAATTTAGTTTCAGATTTGATATTCTTATTCGGTGAATATTGACGCAAATATTTTATAAAAATAAAAAAAAAAATAACATTTTAGGGGCCATGCCAGTCTCTTACAATATATAAAATTCATGCCTGCCGTAAGCGAGATGCTAAGCGAAACGTTTTATGTATGTACTACAAAAAAAAAAAAAAAAAACGGGCGAGTACCTTAATACGACATGCATTCGCGAATCAAACCAAAAACAATCGTTTGCGGTACATAGTAAAAGATTGAAATGTATTTTACTGCACGAAGAATAATAACAAGGTTCTAATCACCGCATTCGATATCGAGTAAACCATCGTATCAAGAAGGGATGATAAATGAGAAATCCAAAATCGTACCGACGAACTTTTAAAATCGTACTTTTTCGGCCCCAATAGTAACGGGTTGCCCATATTCGACGGACCTATCTGGCAACGCCATAACTTTTGACAGAGATGTCAGATCGCTTAATGACATACCGCGTTTGAAGCGTCAGTCCAAGCAGATTTTTACCATGCAACAATACACGCGACGCGAGCGCTCTGAAATAGTTGAAATTTACATTCAACAGAACAAGTCAATTGTGAAAACTCAACGTGCTTTTAAAATATTAAAAAATGTGAGAAGTGCGCCTTCTAAGAACACCATTAAGCGTTTATACGAAAAATTTTCGACTGGTGAGGCTCTTTCTAATCCGAAGAGGCCAAATAAAAGTCGACCAAGGCGATCGGCCGAGAATATCGCTGCCGTACGAGCCAGTGTTGAGAGGTCCCCAAGAACATCCCAAAAACGCCGTTCTCAGCAGTTGGGCATGGCTCGGTCCACTTTACAACGGATTATTCGCGTTGATTTGCATTTGTTCCCGTACAAAATTCAATTGACGCAAAGATTGTTGCCTGTGGACAAGCCTCGTCGATTGGAATGGGCCCAAAGAGTCATCGAAATGGCCGAAGATGACAAGCAATTTTGGAACAAAATTATCATGTCCGATCAAGCCCATTTCACATTGAATGGGGCCGTAAATAAGCAAAATTGCCGTATTTACGCCACTGAAAATCCTCAGGAGATTCAAGAAGTGCCTCTTCATGAGGAAAAAGTCACAGTTTGGTTTGGCGTTAGTGCGAAAACGGTCACTGGGCCGTTTTTCTTCCAAAATGAAAATGGACATGCTGTTACCATCAACCAGGAGCGTTATCGCGACATGATGACCAATTTTGTGACGCCAATTATTCGTCGAAAGTGTATGAGGCAGTTCTGGTTTCAACAAGACGGCGCTCCACCGCACACAAGTCGCATAACAATCGATTTTCTGAAGAATTTGTTTCCGGGCCGTTTGATGTCGAAAAGTGGTGATTTGGACTGGCCACCGCGTTCGCCCGATTTGACGCCGCCTGACTTCTTCTTGTGGGGATATTTGAAGTCAAAGGTTTACGTTAACAAGCCAAGGACCGTAGAAGAGCTCAAGGACAACATTCGTGAAGAAATAGCCGCTATTCCGGCCGAAATGTTGGCGAAAACGATGGAAAATGCTGCAAAAAGGGCACAATACGCCATCAACGCCAGAGGCGGCCATTTGAGAGAAATAATATTCAAAAATTGATGTAAACAAATCTACTTGGAACAAATTAAATGATTAAGATTGCCAACCGCCAAATTTTTATTTTTTTCTTTGATTTTTTTAAAAAAAACATGGGTCCGTCGAACATGGGCAACCCGTACTATATCATTTTTATTTTATTTTTAAAACAAAAATTTAGTACAACAAAAACAAAAGGTACTAAAATTCATTTGTACAGCAAAATATACATTATCATTAATTATACATAATAATAGAGTGGGTAAAATTTTTTCGCGTCAAAAACACATCGCGGTTCTTGTTCTATAAGTCATTCCAAGAAACTTTGCCAAAGAAACCATAGGTCAAAAATAAATTTCGAGCCCCGGATTTTTCAAAATACATAGTTAATTTTCCAAATATTCAAGCCATTTATTTTTATTTTTGATTGCCGCCAGAGAGCGTTTCCATACACCTTTTAGAATTTATCGTCGTTTTTGTGGAAAAATATGTTCATACGGTCATCTTCGGATTGCATTTTCAAATTTATTGTGTTTACAATTTTAAATATGTACTGCAGAAACAGGAAAGGAGTAGAAAATCCGAATATAATAAACTTTAATTTAGCGCTTGTAAAATCTCCTTCAAAATAATTCGGAGTAAAATAATAATGGAGCGGGCTTCCACTGTTCCAAAATTCTGTTGATTCCTTTTTGACGTGACAACCATCTTGTTGACGAATTTCCGAAAATATTATGAATTCGTTCGAAAATATTCTTGAATTGAGAGGAAGTCGTCTTTTCTACTATGTATAACTTTTGAGCAAGTGCTTTCTTATATCTTTTAAAAACTTGTCAATATCATCAGAAAATGCCGTTGATACTAAATTTAGAATGTGGCATAAGCAATTGTTTAATGAACAAGTGCAAAAATCTATTCGCTATAGCGGATATAGAGTTTCCGTTAGATTTCATAAAAAACCTACGATATTTTGCATTTTCGCAAGACTATTTGCACCAAACACTAAACTTCGCTCATATTTATTGGACAGTAAATACGAGTTGCCATTTTATATCAATTATAAAGATGTAAGTTTGAAAAATTTGGAAATAGTACCAAATGAGTCACGGGTGTACCAGCGTACTTTTTAGTTTTGAATTGTACCAAAAAAAGTACCATTGTACCAACTTTATCAACCCTGGTATCAAGTAAGTTATCATATTTTTCTGCATATGACAGATACTGGCGAATGGAAGAAAACTTGAGAGATGTAAAGTCTTTGGTTACACGATATCGAATGTTAGGATCTCAAATTACAATACATTTCATTTGATATCAAGTATCATGATACCAAAATAAAAAAACTTCAATCAATTTGGCTCGATATTTACGCGATGATACCTAGTAAAAAAAATTGGATTTTTTGAAGCACTTAAGAGAAAAAGCACATAATCGAGCGTTTCAATAACAGCAGTAAATGATAAAGAATAAAGTATAAAAAAAAGCTGATATTTAAGTGGTGATTTTAAAGTGCTGACAACGCAGAAAGTTTTAAAAAAATTAAAACATATTATGGTTTACGAAAATTATTGAAAAAAGGCATTTAAAGCTGCGTACACAATCAAAAAAACATTTTCACTTGGTGTTCATAATAGAGCAACAATTTCTTTTGTAACTACACACATTTTGCATCAAGAAACCGTTTGCAAATTTTAGCCAAAACAATATTATGCATTAATTTTTATTTTTGTAAACATTTTGTTACAATTTTCGTTCAAAACTAAATAAAATTATTGTAAACGTCAGAAACAATTTCATACAAATTGTTGCTGAAGTTCTAGTTGACTCAACTTTAGTTACATTTTTAAAAAAATTTTAGTTACATTTTGGTTTTAAAAATGAAAGGAAAAATATGAAATACTTTGGAAAGAAAAAAGATAGAAGAAAAAACGAAATTGTTTTTTTGATTGTGAACGTAGCCTAAACAAGTAAAAGCAACACATTAGTGAATATATTTATATAGTTAGCCCTTAAAAAAGCACTTTAGGAGTGCTTTGTTTGCATGTTAAATGAAGCGCTTTTTGTCAGAAGAATATAGTCCTCCAAACCGGGAGCACGCCATACAAAAACCAGGCATCCCACCAGCAGGTTTGAAGCGATTTGAGTTATGAATTCATACATAAAACCTGCTCCTTTTGGACACATTTTTTACTGGGTAAGGCCTCAGAACTAGCTTCGTTCGAAAAATTTGTTTCCAAATTATTAGAGTTGAAAAAGAGCAAAGGAGATTTTAGAATTTTTTAAACAAATACACTAAAATACAAAGTGAAATTTTAATTTGCTTCTTACGCAGTTTTGTTTACGGGACTCTGTTAACAAATTTTAAAAATAATTAAAGATGTGTAAAACATTTTTTGTTCTTGATTTTTGACGAGCATCAAAAATTCTTGTAAATACAGAAAAATCAACGGCGTCTGAAAATTTAACTGTTATTGTTTCTTTTAAATCTTTAAAAATTGCTACTGTGCCACTTAGCAAGTCTTGCAACCAACTTGACAGGGTGGCACATGCTAGTGTTAAATTTGCATAGTTTGAATCCTTTTGTAAAAAAAAAAAACAACAAGCACTTGTTTTGACATTTCTACTAGAAAACTTCTTAGGCTTCTGAATATTTGTTTATCGCTTATCGTTTTTTGTTTTTTTTTTTTTTAAATTAACTGTCAAAAATCGATGGTGTAAAATACACTACAGTTTAACCAGTAGGTTAAAATTATAAAAAGTTCGTTACACCATAGAAATCTATACACAGTTATATATCAATTTGAAGAAATTACGGATATTAGACCCATAAACAGTGTGTTAACGATTTTGGGTTTCTCAATATACCGACAATAAACATTGTTTTCAGTTTTCAGTACATGTTAAAGTTGGGAGTCAGCTGATTGAATTAATCTGTACCGCAAATAAAAGGAAAATGAATAATTGGCGGATGAGTGCTTGTTAGCTTTGCGACAGATTAGAAGCAAATGAGACATTGAGGTAACCAAATTTCTTTAATGTGCAGTTTTTCTTTGGGAAAAAGATAATCGCGTAATGAGAAAACGGCCCTAATTGTATTAATAAAAACAAATTGAACATCCGCACCTATCTTTAATTTTGCGCAATTTTGCCTTTACCCTGGCTGTGAGAAAAAATTGCATTTTTAAAAAAGCTTTAAAAGCTTTTAGGTGCTAGCAAATTTCTAAACCAATTAGCAGGTGCCCTCTAGATGTGAAAAATACATAAATTGGCTAAATAAAGCTTTCACATCAGCATTGCCAGGGTAAGACTAAACATTTTAAGCTTTTCTTTCAAAAAAGGTTTTACTTTGTAATTAATGAGTAGAAAATTATTAAAGGAATTTATTTATTAAAAAAAGGCAATAACTGAATCCTATTGTCGTTTTTCTTATCACGGCAATCCGAGATGGCATAAGTGGCGCCTAGAATTTGATGTCGGATTAAAAAGCCACTAAACGCAATAATTCCAATGAACAACGATGTCCGATATGATGAGTTCGGACTTTTAATGGCAGCGCTACATATAAAAACCAAAAAGGCTGTTTTTAGGGGCGTGGCAGAAAAAAGTTTTCCTGTTATAGAAACTTCATTGACATATCTTTAATTCTAGGGGGTGGCTGGCACAACTTTTTTTTTTTTTGGTATGGACATCGACCCGCTCTAATACACAATCAATCGCCTGTCATTTGTAAACAGCACAAAAATTACATTTTCTTAATTTTTTTTCAACATGAATATTAAAAAAAATATCATAATTACACTTGGCTTGGAGCAAATATTGAATTAATTTCGTAATGTTATTTTACTATATTGGCACTTAATTTTAAGCAAAGAACACACACCGAAAAACTAAATAAATAAATTTTAATTCTACAGAAGCATAAAAACCATTCAATAAACAAATTCAATGCAACTGAAAGGAATTGAAAAAAAGCTAAACAATCCATTCAGTCAACAACTACAATGAAATATAAACATACAGATGCAAATTCAAATACATACACACAGCTTTACATTTATTTACGTGTAAATACACCCAGCGGGAAAACGCTGAAGACCTTCTTACTTCAGGCCTTATTTAAGGCCTGCTTAAAAAATGTTTGAATTAAATACAATTCTTTCTGCCACAGAATGCCTCATATAAGGCCTCGGCTCTTTCGTATAAAAAATAAGAAACACATTCCACATTCGCTTCTATGAGAAGGGAGAAGAAAAGGAGTCAAGTTTTTTGTTTTGCCAAAGCAAATCATAAATTTTTTGATCCAGTTTCGCAAATGTAACTGCGAAAGAAGCGAGAGCAGAAGGCCTACCCTGCAATGAAAACTTGAGTAAAAAAGATATTAGTATGGAATGGAGCGAGCAGGCCTTGTATATCCAAAAGAAGGAGTACAGAGGCCTTCTAGAAGGCATCCGTACTACTTATTTTTCGTGATAGGCATTATCACAATGAACCCAACATTTTCTGTGAATTCTAACAAACACTCGAACACCTTTGCATACATGTACATGTATGTGTGTAGAAATATACTGCTGTTCATGCATGCTTGTATGTTTGGTTACAATATTACACATTTATTGTTGTTGCTATAAAAATAATAAAAAAAAAATTCTCACTTTAACTATCAATTTATTAAGTTTGTAAAAGGTTACTATTTAAGATTATTTTCGTTTTTAATCAACATCTTCTTTTCTACCACTCTTTTAGTTGTTTCTTGTCATCTAAATAAACACTACAATTATTCAATCACGCTTAAAACCAATTTGCCCTGCTACTCTTAAATGCGTTTGTAGTTTATTGCCTTAAAAAGCATATACAATTTTGTTTAATTTAAGTTCACCCGTTTTAGATAGACAGCACTTTATAAACCCAAATTTACAATTTCATTTAAGCGATTTCAATTTGATGAAACTGTACTTAAAATGTCATACACATTAAGCCAACACAGACACAGCAGCACACACATACACAGATTTTCACATGTAGGTTTTCATGTAAAATGCATCAAAGGAGTCGTTGAGTTAACGTTCTAACACCACTGACAATGAACCGAACAACTGTTTAATACAGAAAATATTGTTTGCTTGCCAACAAACTGCCTCCCTAAATGCATTAGAATTATTTGTTCATTTTCCTTTAAACGGATATGCTCTGAGTGTGTGTTTGTATGCCAATACAATTATAGTATTTACCAACTTTTTTTGTATTAGAAACTTTCGTTTTTTCTCATACTTGGGAGTATTTAAGTATTTTTTATGTGAGGTGGGCATGATTGCTAGTTCTGATGTACATACATACATATACACTATTTTGTAGTGAATATGTCCTTTATTAAGTTATTTATACAATTTAAAAATACCGTCTCTAGAATATGTTGTTAAACGTATAATTAAACCTTAACTGTAAGAAAAAATTGGTTTCAGGTTATCAGGTATAATGGATGGAGCATCTGGTAAGTAATTTTTTATCAGTATTAATTTATTTTTCTAAATATGTTAAGTACTGTGCTGGATAAAAAAAATATTTTAAATAACTTAAAGTTAGAGATGTGATTCAAATATCTTTTAAATGTGTAAGTAACATATCGCACTGGTTCCACTAAATAGAATCAACTAAAAATTTTCACTTTTTTCAAGAAATGTATGAATCCGTAAAAATCTTAGATCAATTTCTCTGTTATTTTGCCAAAAAAAAAAAAAAAAAAAAAATACAATTTTATCCCCTTTTGTAGGAGCACATAAAAAAGAAACCAGTTCTACTGAAAATTTATTTATTTTGAGTTAACCCTCTTTAGAGGAACCAGTGCGATATGATTTATATGCATATGTATATCTTCTATAATGGCTTCAGACATCAAATGTTTACGCTTCAATTCATTTTCATAATCTTTCACCGGAAATATAAAACTACAAGTTTTTATGGTAACACTATTCCCATACTTCTCAGTCGGTGAAGGCACTTTATATTTAATAAAAAAAATTTAGAGATCCTGATCACTTTTATTTCACATCATAAAAACATTTTTGCTTAACTGAATCCTAAATCATAAAAAAACAGTGTAAACACATTTATAAAAACATATAATTTTAAAAATGATTGAAACCATGATGGTTGTCTTTCGCCTCGTCATCATAATCAAAACCATCGTCACCATTATAATCTACCACGCCACAACCATCATGTTCATTATTGTCATCATCACCTTAAAACAAAAGTATGTATGTTTAAAACTCAAACCCATATACTTCGCTAGTCTTCACTGTTCACCATCACATCACCTAAATCCTAAACTACAGCATCAAATCATCAGCATTGAAGCTGCCAGCCAACCAGTCTGTCCATCAACTAACTTAGTTCGTGCGATAGTTTATCTTTTGATTGTAGGAGTACTATTGTAGATTTAGATGGTGTCTTTTACATCCATTTTCTCGCATCTATGACACACTTACAAACACACGCACATGCAAGCAGCTGTATCAGTTTTAATAAAGCTTTTAGTAGTTTATCATTGGATGTATGCATTGAACAGACACACACACACTCACAGTTTTCTGTTGTCTTTTTTAGATATAGTTACCGCTCACTTTTAAGGTTGCCATTATTGTTAGGAATATCAGTGAAGTTCCAAAATAGTTTTAGAAATCAATTTTTTTTTTTTAAATCGAAATCGAAAGAAAAATTTTAATTCCAGAATAAAAACATTCTAATGTGGTTTCTTTATGAAACGCGTTTCGGCTTTTTTCCTTTTAAATAAACCTTTGAGTTCATTTAATAGCAAATCAAAATATGTAAATAAACGCAATTATAGAACTTATTAAAGTTTATTGTAAATTATTAAATTGTTTAAATGTTTACAAAATTTGTCCACTTTTGTTAGTTACGAACTGAACCGAATAATATCTTAAGTAAAATTAAACTTAAGCCTAGACTACAAGGAATGTGAAAAGCCACATGCGCATGTGGTTCTAGCGTAATTTTGACGTCATTATAAAACCACAATGGTCATTGTATGTTGGTTGAAGACGTCCAAATAACGTCAGGGCGCATGCGCATGTGCATGTGGATTTTCAAATTCTCTAGGCTTAACATTTATGAGTCAGCCTGTATTATTAGTTTTCAACCTTTTCTAGTGGTTTCCTACTGCCTGTTTTTAGAAAACGTAAACAAGTGAGTGAGTGGGTAAATATATTGAAAACAACAATAAAAAACGAAAATTTGTTTTTGTTTTCAATATAATTTCTGACTCACTCACTTGTTTACGTTTTCTAAAAACAGGCAGCTAAGCATTCGTGTTCTTATTATTTTAAAATAACTTTTATACATCTAAATCTAAAGTCTACCTTTTGGCGTAACAAATATTTCTATATTACTTGAGATCTGTACAGTAGAGCTGAAATAAAATTATATATAACAATTTTAAACGTAGATGACATAACAGTATAACTTACAACATAACTTTAAACTAAAACAATAAATAATATTCGATATGGTCTAAGACAGCTCATTCAGTATGGTTGAAACAATTAAAAAAAATGTCCCTTTAATCATACTTATTGTTACAGAAACCATATTATAATACAATTAATCCCTAGAATTTCAACCACAATTATTTTATGGTTGCACATAACCATTTACGTTGCGTTAATGTGTAAAATAAAATCAAGTACGTACTTTGTTAGAAATTGTACGAAAAATGCTATAAAAACTAGTGCTGGGAAACTATCGATAGAACTATCGATAGTCTTAAAATATTGAAAATATCGATAGGAAAAATATCAATATCGATATTATTTTTATTATTTAAAATACAGCTATGAAGACATGTAACAGCAGCTATACACACTCAGTTTTTTGCCGCAAATTCGAGCTGAATTACAGCAATGAATACAAACAACAAGAATGGCAAGTGGTATGGATTGCTTAGCTGTGCTTTTTGCTGCTAATTAAAGGCCTTTAAGTCGAAAATTGTATATGTTTATTAGAGCGACTCAAGTTGTATGGAAGCGAAATTCTTGCAAGGTGTACCCCGTCAAAATGAAACTTGGACATTTCTAAGATGACATTTAAAATATTTCGGCTCCAGCTTTGACCTCTCGTGAGCTGGACCATTTTGAAAAAGGGTCTATTTTTGCATGTTTTGTTAATTTGAGAATCTGTTTCCAACATATACAATATGGGTATCATGAGAAAGGGTTTTTAAGGCACCCTTCGTTTTAAATTGGGCAAAATGGGTATCAAATTTTTTCTTTTGCCACGTACATCATCTTTGTATGTAAATAATTTAGATTTTTGCAAATTAGATGCATTTTTCACGGTGCTCTTGAATAAATATATATAAATGCAATTTTGTGGTAACTCTAAGTTGAACTTTTCCTGCACAAGTACAAACATTCAGTCGATAGTAATATCGATATATCGATAATGAAATCTGAACTATCGATAAATATCGATAGTAGAAAATATTGATAGCATCCCAGCACTAATAAAAACTCATGTGAAACAAGTAACTGAACAACCTAAACAAAAGCGGCAAGCGTTTTTTTAAACATGAAAATTTTATTTAAATACAATTTCAATAAAACAAACCGACAAAGCGATCTGTCAAATAAGATTTATCAGCCGGGTGGTTTCTAATTCGCATTCTAATGGTTTGTTTCGTATAAATTGTATGCAAATGAGAAGTTTTGACATACAAAAAACGCTTCCGCTCTTATTTAGGTAACTCAGTAAGAGTGCTATATTCGGCTGTCTCGCATCCTTTATATCCTTCATAGAGGTGCGAACAGAATATAATATAAATATTGTTCTTTAATAATATAAAATAATCTATTTTGTGCCTCGCCCACTTCTCCGATCCGGTCAACATTTTGTCGGATGGTGTGTATTGCTAACCAAGATGCTTGTATCTAGATGGTTCTACGCCCACTTTGCCAACCACGTCCAAATCTTAAGAGAGGTTGTGTATTGTTAACCCACCGAGTTGTTAACTTTATTGATAACTGTACCGAATTTCGAAAATTTTTCTTTTACCGTTATTAAGATATAAATAAATCTATTTGTGTCGCGCCCACTTATCCACTACCGCCCACATTTTGTTGTATGCTGTCTATTGAAAAGTAAGATTATTGTAGCCAGTTCGGAAACTTTGGCTACTGTCGTTCTTCAGATGTACAGAGATCTATAATGCATGTGTATGTGAAGTTCCAAGCCGACTTCACAAATCCCGCCCACATTTCAATAAAAAAACAAATTTATATATTGTTACTTTCAATAATGGGTAAAAAAGAACACCAACAACAACATGGGATTATATGAAAAAGAATTGAGTTAGTCGTGGGTTTTTGCTTATATCTCAGCCATTTATAGACCGAGCTGGCTCAATTTCAACAGCAAACAATTTAGAACTAAATGTGATATAAGTCGCTTTCATATCTGGGTCTTCGGAAAACCCATTTCAACAGGCACAGGGATATATGGATATAGTTAAATCAACTTCGCTACTAATAAGAACCCAGAAAATATATATACTTTATAAAGTCTTAGATCAATATTGTAGAAATTACAAATGGATTGACAAACCTTTATATATCCTTTTAACATCGATGAAGGGTATTAACATTTGTGCTAAATATTTATGATAATGAAAGAAGTTGTTTTGTGAAAAAGTTAAGAAATATTCAAGGCGGAACCCAGGAAAAACTTCGCCTACAAAATAATGTGTTGAGTAATCAGAAAAACATAAAAGCAAATTCATTGGTTCTACCAGTAGAGTTGTATACTGAAAGAACCAGTGAATTTTACAAGGGAGATCCCAATATGAACTCATTCAAAAGCTAGTCATTATTTTTTTACTTAAATACATCCAGAAAAAAGTAGTTTTAGAAGTAGTTCAATAAGAAAGCTACTAAATAATGAGTGAAAGAAGCTATTCATTTTGAAAAATTAGGCGAAGTTTTTACTGGGAATATACAACAACAGTTCAATAGTTTGTTTTTAATAGTAAAAATATATTTGCTGCAGCCGTATTCTGTAATTCGCTAAAGCTTAATCTCTATCGCTAAAAATCTATAAAGTTGATTTACCAATTTTTGGCTTCGAATCCAATTCTGTAACGTGAATTAATAAATAAATTAATAAAAATTTAATTCGACGCAATTTTAGCTTATAATGTCATCGCTTAAATATTTAAATTTTGTATTCTCTAAGGCATTTTAGCGATTGAGATAAAGCTTTAGTTAAGCCGTTTTTCTTTAGCGTCTCCCTTTCTTTCGTGGAAATATTTATAGTCCAAAGTACCAAAATTTTTATAGGAAAACGTACCAGTATTGTTATAATATCTTATTCAATCAGGGCCATGCATCCATTATATTATGTTTCAATGTACAATATGAAATTCAAAAAGTACCACATGTATACTTTTTGCCTCCTTAAATGAATGCATTTTTCAAGCTAAATTTTTTGATGACAAAACTATTAAAAGCCTTTGAAACACAAAAACTTTAAGTGTAATGTATAATCATACTTTATTCTTTCTCAAAAACTGCGGCTCTTTTCACTAAGCAAAAGTACACACGAAACATTTTTACCCTACATAAGTTATGTAAATATTATTATTTCTTGTAAATCACATTTACATATCTTTTCGTTTATATTTCCATCTTAGTTTTAGGAATCGGACCTTAAGGTTACCGGTTAATATGGCCACCTTATTTTATTCGAAACTATGAATGTATGTAAATGTGTTGACGTGAAAAAGTGTAGAAATAAATTAATAAAAATTTCATGTGCCAAATAATTATAGTTTACATGAGTTCTTAATTAAGAGCGGAAGTATATTTCTTGTAATACCCACACAAACTCTGTATACGAAATATACAAACAACTAAATACATACTTTTGATATTTATACATATCCGTATGTAATCTATGCACACAAACATACAAACGTATAAATAAATAAGTAGTGTAATGGATTTCGTTCATTAATTAAGCATCAATCTAGCCTGTGTATGGAAAAACTACTACTACAGTGTTTCCTTTTGTCGGCATGTACATACTAAATTATAATTATAAACAAAATTTTGAGAATTTGACTCCTAAATAATTACAAATCAAATTAACTCAGAACGAAAGTGACATTTTTTATATTTTACATGAAAACTAACCAACTTATAATATTTTTATATACATATAATTTTTTTGTTATTAAATACTTTCTTTATAATTACTTTCGCTTTTTTTTTTCTTCTTTTATTTAATTGCTTTAAATGGGTTGTTATTATATTATTAAATGTTCATAGCAAAGAATAACAAGATGGAAGGTTTTAAAATAAAATTTACCAGTTTAGAAAATTAAAATAGCAAATTTTTACACACACAGAAGGTGTGCACAGAGGTGTGCCTCAAGGATCGATTTTAGGCCCAATATTATTTTTAATTTACGCTAACGATCTGCCGCAGCAATTAACTCACTGTAGTGTGCACATAAGGGGTATAACCAATTTTTTGGCATAGTACCATGAGGTCAACCATGTCCTAGGTACTACGAAAATCATAATCTTTTGTAATTTTTCTCAAAAAAGTTCACGCAGCAATTGGTTTTTCTAAACTAATGCAATATTAAATGTTGATAATTTTATACGGTGTTTTTTATTCTTTTTTTAATATTTTTTTGTTAAAAAAGGTTAAAGATACGTTTTAGTTTGCGGAAAAATTTCTTACCATCTCTAAATATTAATGAAATTTCATTCTTGAGCTATTTTTTATTTAAAATAAACATATTATTAATTTTTCTTAACCAAAAATAAAATTAAAAATTTTCAAAACTTCATCGCTGTTGGTGCGTGAACTTTTTTGACCTTAGCGAAAAAATAAATATACGTTCCCTTATAGTTGTTTATTCTCTATCGCACTGTGCTATGCCAATTTTGATATCTTAAAAAATTGTTAAAAAGTTATATCCCTAGTGCACATGTATGCAGATGATGTACAATTATACTTGAGTAGTCCAGTAGCATCAATTAAGGAAAGCATTGAAAAACTCAATTACGACCTAAACAACATAAGTATATCATTGGGCATCTCAAAATGGTCTGTGCTTAAATCCACGAAAATCAAAATGTCTGGTTATTCACAAAAAAACCGTCACACCTTTAATCGAAAATGATATCCTAATAAACAATGAGAAATTTGACAACGGCAAAAAATCTGGGATTTGTGTTTAACAGCAACTTAACGTGGTCTATATACACTGGTGGGACAAATTTATGTCAAGCTAAGAGCCCTGTGGTCCGTGCAACACTTTACACCGCTGAATGTCAGAATCCATAGATACGGATGCGAGTTGTTTTCTCATTGTGATTCTACTAGTACAAAACTTTATTAGCTGAGACACATGGTCTGTTTTACAAACCTTGAGGTGTTGTAAAACAACATCATTAGATATATATATGGACTTAAAAGGCGTGACCAAGTTTCGGCATACTCGAAAACTCTCTATGGAGTTTCTTTCGAAATCCTTCTTACGATAAGGGGGTTTTTTTTTTGAATAAAGTGATTTACACCGAAAAGCCGAAATACCTTTTTGAAAAAATTAGATTTGCTTGATAACCAAGCGGTAAAAGAATGGCAATTTTTCATTAACGCAATTCGTCTTTGGAATTCTCTTCCTTATCACCAACAAATAAACAACAACGCAATTTCTTTTAGGGTATTCCTTTTTAAATATTTTGTCTAAATTTTTAATGTTATAATTTTTTATGTTCAAATTTGTTATGTTAAAATTGTATTATATGTAATTTGGAAACTAATTTGTACATATACAAATTCCTGCACTATAATTATAAGACTTACGGCCATTTTCACCAAGTTCGGTTATAATTAACCATCGGTTATAGCTGTCAAAACGTATTGGTAACCGAAACTTTTATTGAACGTTAGTTTTAACCGAACTTGGTGAAAATGGCCGTTAGTTCTGTTTTGCAGGAAATCATAAATAAATAAATTTTTTTTTTTTTTTAAACAAGTTAAAAACGTAGAAAACAAGGTTGATTTAAAATTTTTCGGTGGTGATTTTGCTTCATACGTTTTTCATGTTAATTCAACCTGATTTTGCAATAATTTGCGAACAACATTTTTTTCTTTTAAAATGTTAATTTAACATTGCAGTAAGGTTCGAGCAAAATGTCATTTATATTGAAACAACAATCCGAATCACGTTGAATGAAAGTTATTTAAAGTTTAAACAACGTGAATTTCATGTAGATTTAAATTGGTTCAAGTATGATATAACAGTGTGAAGAAGCTTCAGAGACAACAAATGCATTTATTTAAGAATAATTCAAAACACTTACCCCTGTGACACATGTTTCACTAATTTTGTATTCTCCTTAGTAACCAGAAGCATCAGCAGAATCGCCCGATATGGTTTTCGTCATCATTCTACTTTGAAAACTTGATGTACCATTTAACTAAATAATTTCAATTAAAAAAATACGGGAATTTTCTTCTTTTAATATCATATTTTAAACATGAAAATAAAAAATTTATGTTTTTACTTTTATGGTGTTGTTTTTTTTTCTATACAAAACAAGTTAAACAGGTTTTTATGGTTGCAATTAAAATAAATATGAAATAATGATAAATTTAAATAAGGGCATACTGTGCAGAAATTTACTATGATTCTCAATCAACATTTCGCCATGTTAATTTTACATTGGTTTTTTTTTTTTCTGTGTGAATGATCTTATTAACCCCTACCCTGTGTCCATGGCTCAAAATCACTCAAACAGTTTTTACTGTATGATATTTAAAAAACAAGTAAATTAATCGTTTTTAAATTGATTATTACATTTACTACAACTATTTTTTTTATTAAATAGTAAAAGTAGTATGTAGGAAATTCGTTTTATAAAATTTTAAATAAATTTTTTTAATTTTATTCCCACGCCTTTCTTTAGTTGTTTGTACACTTGTCGCCATTTCTAAATGCATATCGTTATTCTTGGCTGGTATATGGCTTCATTTACGACTTTGGTAACTTTCTAGCCCGACATGAAAATCTGCGCGTCACTTATGCCAACTCGGATCCTCCCCCCTAAAATCAAATTGTTTGCAAGAAATACCTTCTAAGCCTTTATACGTCCACCTTTAATTAAACATACTCACTTTTATGTCACGTCTCAAATTGGGACGACCAATTTTATTCCCTTCACCGCCACTAGTGGCGACAAGGGTATTCCAAATTTGTAATTCCGTGTGAAACTTTTTTACTATCCATCTCAGACTCGCATCTTGAGTAATTCTAAGTAGATTTAACAATGTCCGTCTGTCGCTCTGTTGAAAACACGCTTACATTCTAAAAACTCAAAAGAAAAGAGCAAGATTGATGTCAAATTATTCTAGTTATCCTAAGCAGATTGTGAATAAAGTCCTGCAAATGTGGAACCACCACCCTAAAAAATTGATAATTTTGTTATAAAAAATTACATGAATGATGGGATAACGCACTTGTTGATATAATACCTCGCAGAAATTCTTTCTATATGCCTAGAAGTTGTAGCAAATTTTGTAAACAACGTTATTTTCCCCTCCATGAAAATGTACCCAACTACGTGTCCGTTAATCAAAAATATTCAACATATACGTTTTTGAAATTCCCAAATAAATTGGTAGCATCAAAAATTTTAATTTTTAATAATTTTTTACAGTACCACTTTATATATGTGTATATGTATATCGAGCATACACACCGATTAATGATCATATTTTGCGTTTGTTTCGAATTTTAAATTCGACTTAACTTCTTTTGAATTTTTTTTATTCGATTACAATTACATATTTGCTACACATCATAGAACTGCAAAATCACTATTTTTCTTGATTTATTCATACGCTCAAATTTACATTCACTCTTTGCATGCAAAACAAAGTTCAACGTTGGTAATTTTAACATCGTTTTGTACACATTTGATTTAAGCATGTGTTCGTTTTTTATTGAAAGTGCTTTGTTTGCATATTTGTTGCGCACGCAGTATACACATACACTTTTCAATTCAATTGTCAACTGAGTGCTTGGCCACCACACACTTCATCAACTGAGTTAAAAGACTTCAAATTAATTTTAAAATTTGATGATATAAAAGACAATTTTTAAAATACTTAATTTTTTTTTTGCAAAAGAAAACTACAAACATTATTTTTTAAAGCTTATCAATAGACTCGAGCACACACAGAACAATCGAATTGATGAATCCTTTGATTTTTCTTCAACCCACTCGACAACCGTCAAACTAATCAATTGACAAAGCCATACACGCTTTGATTTGGAGAACAATCGACTCAGTTGACAATTGAATTGAATCGTGTATGGGCTGCTTTATACTTTTGCATTCAAGTAGTCATTGTCCACTCGATGAGACGCTTTGTTAACATTACCAACAATAAACCACTCGATGAAACGCTTTGTTAAAATTAACAACAATAAAAACAACAATAACAAGAATACATTGTACATACAGAACTACTTTACTTTTTAAGATGATAAAAAAAAGTCTTCTGTTTCTATGGAAATTGATTGTACCTACATATCGTTACTTTAGTATAGAAAAGCCCTAACTAACATTTTCCTTATTTTACAGGAGAAGGAAAGAACTTAATAAAAATTATAGTCATCTACTCGCTATTTTTTTTTTAACGCAGTTTTTTTATTCAATTCTCTAAATAATTTAATAAAAAACTACGTTTAAAAAAATCGCAACTACAATATTACAATTTTTATTAAGTTTTTTTCTTCTTCTATAAAGTAAGGGAAGTGTTAGTTAGGGCTTTTCTATATTAAAGTAACGATATGTGCGTTTAGTACTACATAGTAACTGCTGAATGCCTACATGAGTAATAATTGCTTGATTTCTGGCTTTTTTGTTTGTATTTTTTTTTTTTCTTTGCCAAAACAATCATTGTCGGACCAAACACACAAACATCTTTATTGACAAACGAAGCTAAACGATAGAATAAATAACAAAGCACGATGTGCATTATTTTAATGACTGCAAACCAGCAGCGAATGTTTGCGGTTGCGCAAGTTTGATTGTATGACCGCAAGCGAGTGTATTTGTTGGTGTTCATTTACTGCGATTTTTTTGCAATCGCACAAATCCGTTCTCTGCTACACATAAGGAAAAGGGTAAAATTAACTTTTTTTTGTACAGTGCGATAAGCAAATTAGTACTTATTGGATAATATTTATACCCTAATCGATAGCTAGCATATATTATCATTACCACTTAACATGGCGTTTACATTTGCCAGTACTGGCAAAACAGTAGCAATACATGCAAATTTTTTTTCTAATACATGCACACTTTTCCAACTGTCTTGTCAAATGCCCAGCTAGCATTTTTGATCGAAGTAGAATCTTTCGCGAAAGAGCAGGCGGTTTAATTAATCGTCCGCGTTATCGTACTCCAATCGCGCAAGTTCTGTACAACGGGAGAAACTGTGACCTTACGGCGACTCTTCCATATGAGTCGTCTACGATGCGCCTAAAATAATCGTGTAGGATTCTTTTATTCCTACTTTAAACGAGCCTTGAATAAATCGCCGTAATGAGTCTTCTACGATGCGCCAAAAGCAATCGTGTAAGATTCTTGAAGTCCTACTTTAAAATAATCTGAAACAGTCGCCAAAAATACCTTTAACTGATTCTAAAAAGCCTAACAGTGAGGTATAAAATAAAAAGCATTTTTTAAGTTTTATTAAAAAAAAAAAAATGTTGAGATAAAAAATATTAAATTAATTTTATTTTCATATGAGTAGGTGAGTTTCAAAACTCGTTCGTTACAAAATAAAAAGTTTGAAATGAAAAATGATTCTCACAGTTCTTTTGGTGCTTTCTGAGAAGAAATATGCGGATTGTATTAATGCATGTCCTTGGAAAAACATGGATGAGGACATGGATTGACACAATAAGTATACTTCTTCTCAAAAATCGCCACAAGAACAGTTAGAGTAAATTTTCATTTCGTATTTTTAATTTTGTAACGAACGAGTTTTGCAACTCACCTACTCATATATTAAATTCCGTTTTGGTTCGGTTACCCTTTCGAAGTCGGTCAGCAGCATGTACAAAGTGTTGCTGTAATACTTTATTCACCCCTGCATCGTCAGCTTTGGGGAATTTCGAATGACAGAACTCTTTGAAAAGAAAAAAATTTTAATGCTGTAAGAGCATGCCATAAAAAGTACTTACTTGTTATAATTAGTTTTATAATAAATTGTTGAATGCTGGGTTTGTTGGTTGTTCCCCGCCAGCTTAACTTTGCAGCCACATCATCGCTCAGGATTGTTTTATGGCTTTTCTGATAAATGAGTTGGAGCAGTCTCCACCAACTTTACCACCAGTTAAGAAGACCTCACACTAATTTGGTACACTACCTAAAATTGGCCACACTTGAAGTTTACAAATTTTGCACAAACCATCAATACTAAAATCGAGGCACATAATATCTTTCTGATAATTATTGTCAAGGAAAAAATACGTTAATACGTCCTTAAGGCCATAGTGAACATATGCTCTGTCTCCCTTTGGCTTGGCGACTACCTCTTTTGGCGAACCTTTTAACGTCCATACGTCTTTCGGAACTTTTATTTCAGTTTCTCTGAGAATTCTCAATATTTCGTTTACTGCAGTTGTAGTTAACCCATATTCTAACCCCCAAAGTCTAATTTTATCTTTCACACTATTATTATTCGGCCAATTCACTTTTTCCATATATTCCACTGGAAAATTATCACTGTGGGATCTTAGAAAATTTCTTCGGGATCTATAAAATTTTCTTCTACATACTCAACTGGGACATCATCACAATTAGATGTTTTACTGACTTTAATTTTTTTTTTTTTGACGATCTGCATTTTATTTCATTGTAAGCAGATTCCATCATTTGTTGTGCTTCTCTCTTGATTCTCAATCGTATTGATTTAGTCGATAACATTATAAAAATATTTTTATTAATATGTTATTGTTTATTAATATAAAATTCACTTTAGTTAACACTTTTATTCAAAAGAAAACACTTTAAGTAAAAAACACTTGTTTCTCACTCTTCACGTCTGCTTTTATCCAAAACTGATTTTATATGAATAAATAACTTATTTTTGCAAAAATTTAAAAAAAATAACGGTAAAATTCGCCTAAATTTCGTCAGAATGTGTATACGACGATTTTAAAGAAACATAAACAACAAAGAGATTTGCAAAAAATTCATTTACAAGAGTCACATGTTGATTACGGTAATATGAAAATCGTTCAATGGTCGTCCGAATACTTAAGCAACGATTGTGGAATAACATAAAAAACACTCATCCAACAATCATCAAAATGATCGCAAAAACATAATTAACAAGAGTTATATACGATTACGGTGAAATAACAATCGTTCAAAGGTCGCCAAAATTTGTAAACGACTATTAACTCGTTTAACAATCGTCAAAATGACTTGCAAAAGCATCATTCGGAAAAGTTAAATTTATTTTTGCTTCAACAATCGTCTGGACGATTAATAATAAGAGTCGCGAAATGATCGCGCTCGTCAAATAATCTACCAAATGCTAGCTGCGTGTCTAGAAAATTTTGCAAACAGTAAAATTGGACAGTGATTTGACATTTGTTAACAGTAATTTGAAGTTTTGTTAGAAAAAGGGGAAAAAATCAGTATGTAAAAAAAATTAAACATATTTTGTTTTGATTTTTTATATTTTAGTTAAGTGTTATGTTTGTTAACAGAACATAAATATTTTAAGCAATTTTTAAGCTTGTTTAGTTCGTGTAAAACACGTTTAGCTGGACTTGAACAGCAACATTCACGTTTGACATATTTTTAAAACTACTGTCTTAACTACTGTCTGGACGCCTACGTCACGAAAACAGTTGGAAGTGTTTTTGGAAACTAAAATGTATTTTATTACTGTCTTGCCTGGTGAGAATCGCTCTTTTTTCTTCTGATCGTGTAATAAGAAGCAGGCCAAGCTATAAGTCTGGCACATAAATTAAGAAAAGAATTTAACAAATAGAAACTGGGAATTATTTCCTTCCGAAGGTTACTTTATATTATATTCAACATTTATTCATTTTTCGAATTAACACCAATACCCCGGTTTGCGTCGCTTCGGTAAGCGTCGTTTTCGAAGTTGCGTCTTTTTAAAATTTCTGTGATTTCGAAGTTGCGTCGTTTTTGTTTCACTTTGCGTCGCATAGCTTTGAAGTTGCGTCGTTTTTGGTTCACTTTACGTCGCATGGCTTCGAAGTTGCATCGCTTGTGCTTCTATTTGCGTCGTAAATTTAAAAATGTTTATACAAAGCTTAAACAGAAAATGGGGACTTCCCGTTGAAGTCTAATGCAAATATGTATGTAAAGGTTGTCAGCTGATTCCAACTGGTTTCAAATTACATATATTTGCTGAAGTAAAGTTAAATTTAAATATTTTGCAGCAACGAGCCAAAAAAAAAGCAAATAAGCTTAGAACAAAAACTGGGCATTTTGACGCGCTCTAAAGCAAGAGAAAATGCTGTTTATATTGGAAGAGGCCTTGAACTAGCCCCTTCTACAATAAAATCCATTTGCTGTTCCAGTGACGCTGATAAAATTAAGAAATTTGGTGAAACAAGAACATCCGTTACAACATAAACAGGTTACAAAAATGAAAGAAAAATGGAGCTTCTACTACTTGGATTGAAGATCGAAATAAGCGATGAATGCCCTTAAAACAAAAGGTTATTCAAAAGAAAGCTCTAACTTTATTTGAAGATCTTAAATAAAATTATGCGTTATAAAGTCTATCAAATCAAAATTAATTTTTTCAGGTCAAATTTGAATCTCGACACCAATTAAACGTAAATCAATACAAATGTATGCAAAATCCTGCTTCTGTTTGCGTCGAGTTTTTCTGGAAAATGAAAAAATGTTGAAAAGAATTTAAGTAAGAACTTAATTTTATTTTATAAATAAAAGAAAGAGGAAAAAATAAAGAAAAAAAATGTACATATTTTTAAAGATATTGAAACGATTCATATCGTTTTACATTTAATTAATGCCAGTTAAAATTTGTGAGTAATTAAACAAAGTGTTGGGAGTAAATTAAGTTAAGTAAATTAAGATAAGATATTAATGTAATAAAATTAAGAATACATGATTCTGAATCAACGGCATTTAATTAATTTGATTAACACAAAAAATCGTTCTTAATAATGTCACATTTATGGAGATAAGACTTCATAATTAATTAACAGAATAACAACTTTTTATGGAAACCATAATTTAATGTTCAAAATCTGATTAACGGCCATTTTCACCAAGTTCGGTTAAAACTAACTTTCAATTAAAGTTCAATATGTTTTGACAGCTATAACCGATAGTTAATTATAACCGAACTTGGTGAAAATGGCAGTAAATCTTTAACTACCGATGAAAGTTTGCCTGATGCAAGAGAAAAAAAAACCCTTTGTAGGGTAAACTTCAGTCTACGTCGTAATATTTAATTTCGCTTCATCAAGTGCCGTTATAAGTCGCTTTATTACATTGCATCACACTATTTTGAGATTGACTTAAAGTAATAAAAAAGCATTGCCTTAAACAATGACGTCAATTGTAAAAAGTGTTCATCTGCATAGTCGACAGAAGATGTGTAATAGAGTACAGTATAACTTACCGAAAGCTAAAGGTAGGATTCTATCGGTCGTATAATTACATTATTACAACTTTACTTTAAACTACCAGGTAAGATGAACCTTAATTTACTTAATCGCTCACTTTAGGTAAAAGACGTTTTAATAATGGAACACTTTTTATATGACCGATAGTCCTACCTTTAGCTTTCGGTAAGTTGTGAAAACGCCTAACACCGTTGCAGATATAGATATTGCGGAAAAATTTCTTCCAAATTAGCTTCATATGGCCAGAAAAAATGTTATGCAATTTTGTGATATACAGTCCATAATAAACCTAGTGTATTTAAAATTAATCAACTAGAGTAGAAAATATTTATTGGGAATACTGACTAAGCTAAATGATGAAGTGTAACTTGCAAAAAAAATTTGGAAAATACTTGAAATTTGATTTTTAAATTTAATGGGGGAAAAAAAATTATTACTGATTCTAATTCTTTAGCGCTGTGACTATAAGGAATGAGTTTTCCTTTGCACAAAGGCTTGGAATGTTAATATTTTTTTTTTTGTTTATGTTGAAAATTGGTGATTTTGGAATGATCAATAACCCATCCCAAACCGACGAGCATGGCCTTCAGGCATTCCAAGCCCGATCAATTCCTCACCAACAAACTGTTTGGAAAAAATTAACACCAACGTAACAAAGTTGTGGTGTTAAATTTCGTAAAGATCGGTGCACAATTTGCTACGCCACAGTCTTATAGGACTTGAAATCACGCTCACACAGATTTGTGAACATCGGTTCATAATTTACCATATTCCCCATATAATGACCACTCTGGGAAATTATTTTCATATGCCTAAAACAATAACCGATATTCATAGATGTTGTGGCAAAATTTGGTTCAATTTAGCTTCATGTGACCATAAATGAGGGGTATAGAATCAAAGACTGCAAAGTCCACATTTATAGTTTTCGTAATAAATAGTAAAAACCTCTAGCTCAAAGTATATTCATATTTATGTATTGTATATCTGCTATTCAGTAAATAAGAATATGATGAAGATATGACGCAAGTTTCAACCAAATCGATATAGCAGTTTGCTGGCAATTATAATAATAAAATTGGAGATTGCAGTGTTTGCTATAATCAAATGGACATTGCTCCTTTTTTAGTATTGGCAAGTACTTAAAACAGTCAGTAGTTATAAAATTCTTAAACTTAACAAAGGCTTAGTTTTTTCTTGATTGATTTGGAGGAACTTCATGACAACTTAGCTCCATAATTACGACTAAAGACAAAGTTATAAAATGAACAATAAAACAAACTGCTTCATATAAAAAAAAAATTGTTATATTTTTAATTTCTTTTTAGTTTTGTTTTGCAAAAAGGGAAAAAAATAAAAAAATAGCCTGCATTTTCGAAAAGAGTTGAGAGAAAAAGAGCTTAACAAACTGTGATCATTGCATCAATTCTTAATTTTTGAACATACTTTTTTATGGGATAAAAGTGTTTCTGGTAATGTAACATTCACTAATTGGAAGCATTCATTAAATACAACTAAATGGCATTGTTAGTTACGTTTGTGAAAAAAGTGGACATTGCAGTCTTTGATTCTATACCCCTCAAATAATACCATACATTTTTGCAACAATCGGTGCATAATTTACTGCATATCCCATATTAAGCAGCCTTCTTAAAACCACTTTGAAACTTAAAAACAAATTTCACTTCTTTATCAAAATTTCTTTGAATTTATCTCTCTATATAATTTTGTAATGATTGACTAATAATTTACCATGGGGTCAATATAAATTCAACTTTCGAAAATAATCTAGGTGCGGTTTTTTTTTTTAGTTTTTTCAATAAACTCAAGAATTTTTGAGTTACGCAAACATATGTTGCGCAACCTCCTCCATTTTCGAAATGACGGTATATCTAAAAAACGGTTGGCATCATTGGATTCAGCGTACCCGAATTATGTTAAAACGCCATGTGCCCGGCTTGTTTATTTGTTTAACTAGCAAAGTGTTATTTATAGACCCCATATAAGGCCACACAGCCGAATACAAACTCTTACTTGTTTGTATTGATATTGTTAGAGCATAATATCCACCCCTTTGCGCGAAATTATCGTATGTTACAAAAACCAAATTTTACAGCACAGCCATTTTTCTACTTTTCTCTGCTTTCGCTTGCAATATCAAAATTAAAATATACATATGCTTTTTGGAGCAACGAAGTCGAATTCGCCTACCATATTTTGTCAGGTGACGTCTCTTTGAATGTAGAACAAGACTGCATTGAAAACCCAATTTCAAAAAAATTGGCATATGGGTAATTTCAAAGTGTTGAACGTGACAGTCGTACGCATCAAAAATGCAATAACATTTTAAGGAAAAAATATTTTTACGTTTCCTTAACCCTTAAATTATAGCACTAAGAAAGCACTGTTATCTATGCTAAAGTTTATGAAGGGCGCGATTCTAGGTCATAGATAAAGGCAAAAGTAGCGGTTCGAACGTGAGAAAAATAGAAGGAGTTTTTTTGGTCGTGTATAAAAAGGCGTAATTCAGCGAAACCTGGCACAATTTTTTATTCAAACTACTTTTAGAATTTTACGTAGCAATGTAACATTAAAATGTCTTGGTTTGATTCCAAAATCTTCTGTATTTTCTCGTTTTTAAGCCAAAATCTGGGTCGATACGTGACATTTCGAACGTGAAATTTTTTCCGTAATAATTTAACTGCATAATGATTAAAATTAAATAAAAATTTATCGTTGATCCGAATAACATATTTCTCTTTGAAATCTTCCTTAAATTACAGACCATGTAAGAAAATTTTTTTGGAATAATTTTTATCAAATATCACTCACCTCTTTTAAGAAAAATAAATATTAAAGAAAACATACAATAAAACATTCTCACATATAAGAAATTGCGTTTGCACAACTTTGCAGTCTGATTGTTCATCTAAGTGAACAAATTTATGAGTAAACTAGCGGGCCCGTTGCCTGCTTCGCACGGCAAAACAAAATAAGAAAAGAAACACACTTGTTTTTAATAAAGTTGGTTTTCCTGCGGCAAAAACACACTCACTTCACATACGCACCGCACACACATGCGTTATCGGATTTCAACCAAACTTCATATAAACCATATATGGGCCACTGCCTACTTAGTGTATAAGTTTGGTTGAAATCGCACGACGCGTTTATGAGTAGTTCGGCGACGTACATATACGGACTTATTTTTATATATATAGATTTATAAAATTAGTAAAATCTAAATATTTCTCTATAACAATATCGTAAAATAATCAGCTTTTAAGAACTCTTAAATTTTCGGTCACGGAGGACCTTTTGACGGAAATGCCCATATACGATAATTTCGCGCAAAGGGGTCGATATAGTGCAGTTATAATGAGCTATCAGTTATAAGTGTCAAAAACATACAGTTAACTGGAATTTAAAGTAATAGTATAATCTTCTTCTATATATATAATTTCGTTGTTTGTCCGGATGTATGTCCGGTTCTCTTCCCGCGGCTTTCTGAAGCCGTCTGACGTCGCAGAGAGATGAAATTTGGCATACGTAAAGCTCATTTGCTCCACTGGTGCAACACGGAGCCCGAGTTTTTATTTTCCATCTGTGGGCGGTGGGCGTGATCATTGAATAAACCATTCACTTTTTCTTATATTTTGTTGCAGGAAACTTTTGCGTTATTAATAATTTTGAAAGCGACTCAAAGACCTCTTCAAGGTAGGTTATATTTTGTTATGTATATCCAAAAAAATTGTATGCGAAATTTTACGAAAAACTTTCGTTGTCTCTTATTTCGAAACACGTTTTTACAAATATTTCGTACGATGTATGTCAGTTTTCGTATAAATAAGCAGAGATTTTTTCGGTGTTTGGTATCAATTGTTTTATACGTTTACATTTTACTATATTTCGGTTTGTTGGATGGTTTATAACCAGCCATATGTAAAGCGCCGAGGATTTAAATTAGAGACCGTAAATATATATAAGATTATTCAATTGTTCGTTATTTTTTTCAACATTTTCCTATAAAAAAACAAATTACGTTAAGGGCATGGAAAGACCTCTCCCAGTGAATGATCTGAACCCGATTCTATTTTTAAAATCATTGAAGGGACCTACCTACAGTTTAATGCCGGCAGCGAAAGGGTAATGCAATAGCATTATTGAATTATTAAGAGGGGGCCGCACATATCATTCTCAGTTCAAGCTACCAGTGCCATTTACAGAAACATCAACTTCAAGTTTGAGAGCAAATTCAGTGGGATGAGACAACAATGGCACCTACCAATGCTTTTAATGCTATTGACAAGTTGCTTAAAACATTGATGGAAAATAACAAGCCTTTTGGAGGTAAAGTTGTGCTTCTTGGAGGAGATTTTCACCAATATTCACCAGTGGTACCACATGCTCACAGGACGGCCATTATCGAATCAGGTATTAAGTTTTCTAATCTTTGGTCCAACTTTAAAATTTTACAGCTTAAAGTCAATATTCGTGCAGTGGATAATATTTACAGGGATTGGCTTTTAAAATAAGGAATGGTGAACTCAGTTCGGAATTTGGAGAGGACATTATTGCATTACCACACGAAATGCTGGCTGAAAACTCAATCGTGAATGTTTAAAGCCGTCTGATGTAGAACAGTATTGTAAAGAAGTACTAAGTCTTTTTGAGGGTGAATGTTTTACATTTTTGAGCGTTGACACGGTGGAGAGCAATAGCATACCTGAACGGGAAAATTATCCGGTGGAGTTTTTAAACAGTCTATCGCCATCTGGAATGCCTCCTCATAAGTTGCAAGTCAAGGTGGGAGCCATTATCATGCTTTTGAGGAATTTAAACACTAAAAGAGGGCTATGCAATGGCACAAGACTGCAAGTTACACAATTGTCACAGAATCAAATATGCGCAACAATATTAACCGGCACTGCAAAAGGCATTCCTGCATTTATTCCGAGGATTGATTTGGCCCCCATAAATCCCGACCTACCATTTATTTTGCGTAGGAGACAGTTTCCTATAAGGTTGGCGTTTTCCATCACCATCAATAAAGTTCAAGGTGAAACGTTAGAGAGGGGGGATATATTTACCCAAACCAGTTTTTAATCATGGACAATTGTACGTTGCTTTCTCAAGAGTGAAAAAAAAATCTGATGCTAAGGTAAAAGTGATGCATGTAGATAGAAAACAGGGTTTCTCCTCAGTATATTCAAAAAATGTTGTTTTTAAAGAAGTATTATAATTTAGTTACTTACTAATTGTTATTTTTTACATATTTTTTCTTCATATACCTATTAAGTGTATTACAACTTTGAATAAAAAGTTGTTGTTCAATTTCTTTTATGAGCGTTACTATGTTAGTTATTATCTAAAAGATTTTTATGCCTGGCAGGGACAGGCTTTGTGACTAGTTGGGAATTAAGCACGACAAACAAAATCTTGTAAATTAAAAATTTTGTATTCCCAAAAAATTACTTTGATAGTAAAAGTTACTTTTAAATGAAATGGGTAAAATTGGACATAAAATTGAAAAGAAAATAGTTTTTTAATACATAAATAAAATGACAAAAATATGAAATCAATTTGACATCTACTGTACATATATTCTGGGTCCTAAGTTAATTTAGACATGTCCGCCTGTTAAAATACACGCTTAATTTCAAACAACTACGCAGAAAAGAAGAATTTGGACTTAATTTTTTTAAGTTATTCCAAGCAGTTTGGGATTGAAATTTATTAGAATCGGCCTAGTAGGAAAAGTGTTATGCACCCAACTGTCGAACAACCTTCCAAAAATATTTCCAAAACTATCATAAAGAAACGGTGAAATGTAGCGATTGTCATTAAATTTCAACAAAATCGTTTTCATGTTTAGCTACCACACCATTAAGATTCTTTACGTTCGGTTTATTATTTACCTTAGGCCCCATATGAAGACCACTCTCCAAAAGCACTTTAGTACGGTTAAAACCGTATCTAACAATGCATTTGTATAAAAAAATTGGTCTTATCTAGGTTCATAAGCCTCGAAATTATACTAAATTTCGTGAAGATTGAGTCATAATAAATCATTGTTTTAAATATATCGTTGTCATATACAACCATAACGTGTTTATAATATTGTTGTTGCTTCTTGATGGAGGACACATTTAAGCATAATATGATTGCCGATGTCAAAAATTTGGTTAAATTAACCGTAATATGTTAAACATTTCCATTAAAAATAGTTTCGTTGGACGTGACCATATTGAAAAATGTTTTTTCTCTTATGTCACTTTACTTAGAAGTTGAACATCGGTATTCTCTTATATCAAACGTATACGTGAGTTGCAATTAGTAGAAAAAAATTAAGCAAAATATTTTAAGCCAATTGTATAATGCATTTGTGTAGTATTACAAAAGTCAGCTAGTATCTTCTTAAATAAATTGCTAATTTACTGCCAACTGTTGCCTTGTTATAACTATTGGTCTGTAAAAAATTGACTACTGATTAAGTAGATACTTTAGTGTACATTTCAATAAACACTCAATGAAATCCTCAATGCAACAGACTCTCTTACTTTTTTACTTATGTATCATTCATTCATTTTAACAAATTGAATTTTCTTTTTATTTTATTATTCATTCCTTTAATGAAGGATATAGAGTGTCAGATAAAGTTCATTAAATTATATTGAATTTCATACTAACACCATAAAAATCCTTTCGCACTTGCCACCACAAACACACTGATGAAAAATAAAAATATGTATTTAAACACAAACATAAGAAGAATTTACATCAAAAATAGCTTGATTGACTGTAAAAGCCAACACTTATATATGTTTGCGAACTAACGCACACACACACAGATAGACAGACAACAGCATTTTTTTGCAGTCATTACCATTCTGCTGTTTTTTTGCAAAACTTTTTAATAAACCCAACGCCCAAATAACTAAAATGAAATGCATATACAAAAAATTAAATGTAGTTGTGCTTGTGTTTGTGTGTGAGAAAACAAATGTCAAACTGACAAGTATACTTAACTGACATTTCAATAGAAAAGGAAACACACACACAATCGTACGAGTATAAAAACAAGCACACAATGCAACTCACACTTGTATTTTTAATAATCTCTTTTTTTACTACAAATAGTTTGTGATTATTCAGACAGTTCATAAATAGTCTAGAGATTGATAGAAATATGTATATAAATGAAGTGTCTGTGTGCGATGTCCAAATGTATGTTATGTATGGATATGTTTTAAAGGGATTTATTTTATGGACCCTGGTCACTTGTATTGAGGTGGTTGTGACAAGTGTGTGTTTGCACTAAAAAATAAAAAAAAGGGAAAAAACTCACAAAAACACATCAACACACCCGATTTTATTGTGTATATTGAACGATAAATATGCAAAGAAATGTAGAAAATATACATAAGTATATAAAATAAAAGAGGTGAATGTATTATCAGAGTGAAAAGAAAATATTGTAAATCACGAATAATGGAAACGTACTACAATGGCAAAACAAATAAAACAAAAAGCTTTTGTTTTTTGTGATGCCTTTTCTTATTTTCTTTCCTAATCTCACAGACTACTCTTATTCAATTATATTACACCAAATTATAAATCGACTGCCTCTCTGTTTTATTTAGTTTCCTTTACGGTTTGTTGCTTGCAGCTTCCAGTGGAAGATTATTTAACTACTGATACACTAACACACTGATAGACGGAAAAACACACCTTTGCCAAAATGAACTGACTGAAGGACTGACTCTGGGTGCCTTGTATAACATATAAGATAGAGCATAAATGCTTTTTAATGACGTCATAAAATTACAATATATTTTTGTTTTAGAATGTCCCCAGACCACAACAGTAACATCGCCACCACACAAACAGCTTCTCTTTTAGCTTCTCTCATTATTTTGTAAAATGAAAAGCTTTATTAAATTTAGCACTCTCTGCGGTCTACTCAATTGAGAGAAACAGAAACAAAAGTTAACAAATACATTTGCACTGAGCACAGCATCAAAATGTAACTGTAAAATGTGAGAATGAAAGTGTATGTGTGTTTGCTTTAAACTTTATTTGCTTTGAGATTTTTATTAAACTTCATTGTTTTTATTGTTTTAGAAATTTCTGCGTTGTTATTATTACATATTTCTTTTCTTAGTATATAAATAATCCTCTTTGCACGTACACGAGCTTCTGTTTTCATGTGTGTTGGTGAATGTTCAGCATTTATGTCTTAGTGTTCTCATCATTATAAAAAAAAATCATTTTGAAAATGTTACTTTTGATTTTCTGCATGATTTATCAGCAAGAATTTATGGACGTTATGTATACTAAACCTTGTACTCGACAACCAAGAAATTGAACTCCCTTTGGCTCTATGTGTTCACAATGCCAGCATGACACTCAACTCTCATATACATACACATGCTTATTGCTAAATGTAGAAATATATACATATGCGTAGGATCCCAGCAAACTCGCGGACTTAAATCCAAAATGGAAATGTTTTGCATTTGTATTAATTTTGAAACCTATCAATATTTGAGGTGGATAGATTTTTTTAATAATAACCAGGGCAATTGTGCATTGTATTAAGTCTTGTCTATAGACTTGTCTATAGTGTCATCTATGGTCCTGCCATTAGTCTTCTCTTTAGCCTCGACTTTAGCCTCGACTTTAGTCTCAGCTTCAGTTTCGTCTGTAACTCCCTCCATAGTTTCGTCTTAAGCCTCGTCTGCAGCCTCGTCTATAGACACAAGTTTTGTTAATCTTTAATCTCGACATATTTAAGTCGCGTCTGGAGTCTTATTTATGGTCCTGCCTTAAGTTTTGGTTGTGGACTCGTCTATAGTTCATCTACAGTTTTGTCTTCTTCTTAAGTTTTGTTTTTAGTATCGCCCATAGTTTTGATTATAGTATCGTCTGTAATCTTGTCGGGTGTCTCTTCTATAATGTTGTATATAGTCTCGACGACAGTTTCGTCAACGGTCCCACTTAGTTCATCTCTAGTCTTGTCTATAGTCTCGCCTATACAAGCAGGGAAAACACATTTTCTATGTGTTCACCTTCAACAAAACTTTTTGAATTAAAAATGTTTTAAAATATAATGGTAACTTAAACTATATTTCTGTCACCCTCCAGTAAAAACTTCGCCTACAAAATAATGTATTTAGTAATCAGAAAATACTAAAAGCGCTACTTACAATTCTACTGAAAAAAACGATGAATTTTACAAGAGATGTCCCAAAATGAACGCATTCAAATGCAAGTCATTATTTTTTATACCCTTCACCGAAGGTAAAAAAGGTATATATAAGCATGTCATTCCGTTTGTAATTTCTTCAATATTGATCTAAGACCCTATAAAGTATATATATTCTGGGTCCTTATGAGGAGCGAAGTTGATTTAACCATGTCCGTCTGTCCATCTGACCGTTGAAATAGATTTTCCGAACAGTGATGTTAACTTTAATTTTTTCATTACCTTACGGCCCTCTAAAAATTACCGTTTTTGAGACGAAATTACTGTACGCAAACGTTTTCAATTAAAGCAATTGTGCTGTTGCCAAATGACAAGCGATTGATTTTGTAGAAAAATTTATATGAAAAGCACTCAGTCCATCGCCTGTCATTTAGAAACAGCAGATAAGAGCAGTATTTAAAATTTAAATATGTTTTAAGAAAAAATTTAAATGGAAATTTTTATCTTAAAATACAATTTTAACCAAAATTATTGTATGTTTTATGAATACGGCTGCAAATTAATTCTGAATAAAATAGTTCATATATGTACATATGGGCATTTCCGCCAAAGGTCCACCGTGACCAAAAATTTAAAAGTTATTAAAAGCTGATTATTTTACGATATTGTTATAGAGAAACATTTAGATTTTACTAGTTTTATAAATTTACTCATAAATTTGTTCACTTAGATGAACAATCAGACTGCAAAGTTGCGCAAACGCAATTTCTTATTTTTGAGAATGTTTTATTGTATGTTTTCTTTAATATTTATCTTTCTTAAAAAATGTGATATTTGATAAAAATTATTCCAAAAAAATTTTCTTACATGGTCTGTAATCTAAGGAAGAGTTCAAAGAGAAATATTTTATTCGGATTAATGGTAAATTTTTATTTTATTTTGATCATTATTCAGTTAAATTATTACGGAAAAAATTTCACGTTCGAAATGTCACGTATTGACCCAGATTTTGGCTCAAAAAATAAGAAAATACAGAAGATTTTGGAATCAAACCAAAACATTTTAATGTTACATTGTAAAATTCTGAAAGTAGTTTGACCAAAAAATTGTGCCAGGTTTCGCTGAATTACGCCTTTTTATACATGGCCACAAAAACTACTTCTGTTTTTTTCACATTCGAACCGCTACTTCTTTTGCCATTATGTTTGACCTAGAATCGCGCCCTCCATAAACTTTAGCATAGATAACAGTGCTTTTTTAGTGCTTTAATTTTAGGGTTAAGAAAACTTAAAAATATTTTTTGCTTAAAATGTTATTGCATTTTTGATGCGTACGCCTGTCACGTTCAACACTTTGGAATTACCCATATGTATGTACATTTTCAACTCAAAATATTTATACTCTTAGCGTTCATATGTGTGTAAAGAACATTAAACCAAAATGTTTTTTAATGTAATTTCATTTTTCATATTTTGCACTTATCGGAGTTACGAAAACATTTGCAGAAAAATAATGTTCTTAATTTTGTGTTATATGATTACACTGTGCTCGAAATTGCCACTTTTTTTAGACAAGCCGGGCACGTGGCGTTTAAGCATAATTCGGGTACGCTGAATCCAATGGTGCCCACCGTTTTGGGCAAGCTCTTGTTTTCAAGATATACAGTTATTTCGAAAATGGAGGAGATTGTACAACATATATTCGCGTAACTCAAAAACGCTTAAGTTTATTGAAATACTAAAAAAACGAAATTCCGCAATAAAATTTCCTATAAGAAAAGTAAAACTTTTGTTTTATATGAGCCCCTAGATGGGTCAAATGTATGACCAACCCCACTTTATTTTTCATCTTAATTATTTATTTCTAACATACCTACGCGCTATCTCCATTCCTTAAGGGGACTCCCATATAAAATGTTCAGTGCAGACCAGAAATATATTGAAAAAAAGTCCAATAAATGCCCAGAAATCGCCCCAAGTAAGATAAAATACAGGTCACCCTCCTACAAGACGGCTTAATACAAAACGATTTCGATCTTACACGAAAAAAAATTTGCGGAAATCTCCTCATCTACAACACGGCTTCATTCTAACACGATAAAATGGAATTGCAACTTTATCTTTGAGTTGTTAAAATTGTATCAAAATAGTACAAAAGTACTAATTTTTGCATCCCTGTTACGATTTAGTTAGATTTCGGTGATTCAGCAAAGTGTATGTGTGTCTACACAATTTTCGCATCCACCGAAAGTAAAATTGGGAAATACCCGAAGTATATTACATCGAGCTTCAAGTGTTAACAACGTTGTTGCGAATAAATGGATTTTATAAAAAAAATATAAAATATATAAAAAATATTTAATTAAAAAAAAATTAAAATTTTACACTTTCTCCTAGCCTCATATAACCCGTTTTCCGACAACACGGCGTTTTCTAGGAACCTATCTACCGTGTTGTAGGAGGGTTACCTGTATATGACTTGCCCCTTATTAAAATTTTTTGACTTTTGTGAATAAAATCATGGCTTGTTTTTTGTAAGTATATGTATGTATTTCAAAAATCCATATTTCTTTAAATTACCATATTTAAAATAAAATTACCTTGCTACCTTTTGAGGCCCAAAATTACCGTAAAAAAGGGTAATTACCGTACGGTTAACATCACTGTTTCCGAAGACCCCATATATGATGGGGGCCAGGTTATTATACATTTATGTCAAATATGCTCCAGAATTGTTTGCTATTGAAATTCAACAAGATCGGTCCACAAATGGCTGAGATATGAGCAAAAAACCACGACTACCTCTAATTTTTTCCAAAAATCCCTTGTGGTTGTTGTATTTATATTACTTTTAGCTGCATATCTGGGGAACGGCAAAAGCCAAAGTTTCCAAATTAGGTACACACATTTAGGTTGCCAATACACACCATCCATTAAAAATTGTATTTTTTTTTTTTTTATTAAATACCCACTTTCGGCAAACATTCATCTCCCCGAGTCCAAGCTTTATAACTCAAGTAAATTGGAAATTTCGTCTTAAACACGTCGGTACATAAATCGGTCAAATCGGTTAAAAAATGGCTAAGTTATACCCGAAATACTGAATCCCCAAAAATTACTCTTTTTTTATAATTAACTTTGTTAAAATATCTGTATACAAGTATATATAAATGTTTATATATAAATATAACTTAAGTAAATGGTAAAATTCTTCCTTAACAAGTCGGTATATAAAAATATCAAATCGGTTAGACAATGGGTAATTTATGAGCAAAATACTCCAAAAATGGGCTAAAAAACATAAATTTTTTTATAAAAACCTAAATTTTAAGGCTGCCCTAAATATCGGAAATTTTAATGAGTTATAACCAAAATACTGGGGTCTAATCACCGCATACGATATCGAGCAAAATTTATCGAAATTATTTATTTTGGTATCTTGAAACTCGATATCGAATGAAATGTATTGAATTTGAAATAATAGCATTCGACATCGAGTAACTCAGCATTACATTTATCGAGTTTTCATTCGATACGCCAGTGTCTATCGTATGCAAAAAAATTCAATAGTTTATTCGATACGATAGTATCGAATGCGGTGATTAGACTCCTGAATACCCAAAAATTACTCTTTTAATACCCTTCACCGAAGGTAAAAAAGGTACATATATATAACTGCAATTTCTACAATATTTATCCTACACCCTATAAAGTTTATTTATTCTGGGCCCTTATGAAAAGCGAAGTTCAAAACCGGTTGTCTCTTATTTTAAAAAAATATTTACCAGTTTTATTTAGTTTTTGTCTAGTTGCTCTGTATTCTGCGCGCACAATGGTGAAGGGTATATAAGATTCGGCACAGCCGAATATAGTACTCTTACTTGTTTTACCTACATACATCCAAAAAGAAGTAGTTACAGAAGTAGCTATAAAAGTAGTTAAAGAAGAAAGCTACTAAATAATAAGTGAAGGAAGCTATTCATTTTGAAAAAGTAAGTGAAGTTTTTACTGGGCAGCAAACAAATCATTTTTAATTTAGTCGTTCATCACGAATCTTGAACCATGTTATGGTTTTCACCAAACATGTTATTATTACTAATTACAATTATTTGTTATTAACCATAATATGGTTGTGGCTCCTTGATGAACGGCTGATTTAACCATTATATGGCTACCGGGGACAATAATATGGTTAAAGTAACCATAATATGTTTAAAAATGTTTCGTAAAAATTGTTTTGTTGGATGTGATCATGTAGAAAAATGTGTTTTCGCTAAGTGTAATTTTGTCTATAGCTTCGTTTGTAGCTTCGTCTAAAGCCTCGTCTATATATCTTAGCTTATTTTTTATCATTCTTAGCTTCATTCATTCTTAGCTTATTTTTTTGTTTCGTCTATATTCTTGTACAAAGTTTTGTCAATATTCTTGTCTTGCGGTTTGTTTTAAGCCTTTCTATAGCTTAGTCTACGGTCTCGTCTTAAGCCTCGCCTTTAGTCCCATCAAAACTCGTATATATTTTAGACTATAATTAATTTTATCGTTTAAAGAATAGTCTACAAATTTTTCCTCGGATGTAAAACATAAATTTGGCGAATTGCGGTAATGTTCAATGGGTTGTATTCATTACATAAATACATACACCTTTCAATTCAAATACATCGCAGCGGAAAATATTGAAAAGGCCTCTATACTCCTTTCTAAAAAATTCGCTTCGCATGATATCCTGCCTTCAGAGGTATGTCTTCTAGAAGGCTTAAATTTATTTTAAAAATACCTTCTAAAATATTCAGTACAAATTTGCTACTCCCTTCTTTAACCCTGGATGGTAAGTGTTCGCCGAAACGACGAAGCTCATTTTAATTTTTATCATATAACTTTTTTCCTATTCAAATTACGCTCTTTTTTCAACAATGATGACGAAAACTTTAAAAAAGTTATTAATTTGAAAACACAAAAAAGTGCTAAAATTCGTATCAAATTTTGGGATAGATGAAAAACTTTAATTTTTTATTTTAGTTTATTTTTTAATAAAATGATTAACAAAAAAATTTTTTGTTGATTTTTTTTTAACCTGAATGTACCAAAATGAAGAGTAGCCGCTCAGGGTTAAAAAGGAAAAAAAGTAAGCTGTTCAGTTGTATTTAATTTTTTTTTTTAGTGACCTTCCTTACTCCCTTCTATGGGAAGGGATCGATGTTGATATTAAAGGCAGTGCGCACGGGCTTGCTCCTAATGACAACCTGTGTAAAAAATAAATAAGTATAGAATGCGGCGAAAAGGGCTTGTAACTGATAAATAAGGCCTTCTATTGAGCCTCTTTACTCATTCTAGTTACCGCTGGGATGTGAATAAGTATTAAAATTTGATGGTATGCGTGCATGTATTTATTTCTTGTGTTATCGCCAATTTTGCTCCTTTTTATATTTTGATTTTATTTATATTCTTCAAGATTTATATTGAACGCATTTTCAGTTGAACGAGAATTTAGTAAGAGAAAAAAAAATCATCACAACATAAATCTAACAAAATTATCTCAAAGTTGTTTCTGCAATTGCTGTTGATATTGCTGCTGCTGTAATAAAGATACATTTAAAGTGATAACAAAATCTATATTTCTCCTCATACACAAGAAAAATTTCAAGTAGAAATTGTTTCGCATGCAGGTTTGCAAACGAATGATTCTAGAAGTATCGCATTTACGAGTTTTTACAATATATAACCCAGAGGGAATTGGTTATCGGCTCCTTCTTCATTTCACATCAAGTATTTGTTGAAAAATAAAGATCTTTTTTCATCTTTATTTATTTTTAATTTATTAGTTTTGATAGAAAAGAGTACTTAGTACTTTTTAAAGATACGGATAAATGTCAATTAGTAAGTAAGATTTATGTCTTTATTTTGTTTAATAAACAAAAACGTTTATAGTATTGAAATGCTGCAATTCAAGCAAACAATTGAGTATCTTTGAAGTCTATTACCATTTTGCCACTTATGGTTGTATTTGCTTTTTTAAGGCCATGTCCTTGAAAATGACAATTGCATGTATGACAAAAATAATTGCAACTGACGGCCTGGAGCTTTACGTTTCAATTCGATTAACAATTAAAATACAAGCTCAAAATCTATTGACCTGGAAATAACCATTAAGCAGATAATTATTTTACAATATTTGTATACAAATAAAATGCTCTCAATGCGGTCGAGTGATTCGATTCTTGTAAATACAAATAACTTTTGTGTAGAATTATTGAGGGTTTTACTTATTATGGTTTGTTTTAAAATTTAATCATTTGCAAAATGTTTAAAAGAGCACAGAACCTTTAAATATGGATCATGGCTATCAAAGGATTTTATTTTTAATATTTAATTGCAATAATAAATTTAAATAATTTTTTTCTTTTTTTGTTGTATTTTTGATATTACATTACATTTAGGTTTTATATGATAAAACACAAATACACTGAAAGAAAAATGCTTCATAAATTTAATGAATAATTTTCATAAAAAAATGTTCCTTGGGTAAATGAAAATTTTCATTGTCTAAATAGAATTTCATAGTTATAATGAAATCTTTTCGTTAAAATTGCTTCATTAGATTTCGTTATTACATTCAAAATTTTCATTGGATATATGAAAACATAAGTTTGTCCAAGTTAAACAAAAAATTTTAATTGGGAACATAAAAAACAATATACAAACATAACTATATTCATAAATTAATACAAAATTATAGTTTCCTTAAAAAAATGTTTATTTGTTAATCAAAAAATGAAAGATTTAATTATTTCATACATCTAATGTAATATGCTATTAAATTTATGAAATCAAAATTTTTTTTATAAAAGCAACATATTTCAATAATGCTTTCATATATTTAAATTTTCATTATGGCAATGAAAAATGTCATTAGTAATGAAACAAAAACTTTCAATCAACGTTGTTATTGTTGTTATGGATAATTGTATCTCATATTTACGCTCTTAATTGAGTAAAAAACACAGTTTTCTTATCCAAAAACTACACTGCCCCGGTAGGCTAGCTGGTAGTTTGCTAGTCCATCAGCACCGAGGTTGCGCGATCGATTCTCGCCAGAGACAGAAAAAAAAAATAAAATAAAATAAGAAAAAATAATATAAAAAAAAAAAAGTTTAAAAAAAATTTTTTACTTTATTGAAAGTAGTCATCCAATGAATAATATTTATAGATCTAATGTAATGTTTCATTTAATACATTTTAATGAAACAGGTTTCATTGATCCAACGAAGCGCTGCATAGGTTCCTTTTAAATGCAATTTTTCATGGGATTAATGTCAAAATACATTGGTATTGCGAAGAAAATTCTTTCAGTGTAAAGACTTAAGGTACTACTCACATAACTGATATTTTATATCTTTCATTTTTCAATAAGGAGGGAGAATTTTAAATTATGCGACTTTTTTCGGCCCGTTTTAAGACAAAAACAGATCAAGCCCGACGGTTTGAAACCCTACACCAAAGAATATAAGAAAAAATTTTTGAAAGTGTGCTCTATTTGAGACCTATGGCCAATCATGGATTCGGCAAGACAAAATTATGAGAGGAATGCAGATTCATAACAGAGTTCTTTATGCCGAATATGGCGTGTCGTGTCGTATTTGACGTGTCGTGATATTCATACCACAAAATGTAAAAAAATTAAATGAAGAAGTTTTTTTTATATACAAAGTAATGAAGTAGCACTAATTCAGAAAAAAATTACAGTAATCGACGCTAAGGATTTGCAGATGTAAGCAAACATTTGCGCTGGCGTGACGTTAAAAACGCGGAAGTGTATTTTGACTTGCATTACAAAACTGAATAAGACTGCCAATTGAGCAAGACGTTTTGTATAAAACCTTTTTAGTAAGATTTGGACTTATATAGATTTATTTTTCAAGCTATCAAATTTAAATATCATTGCTCGTTTAAAGGTACATATGGGCATTTTCAGCGAAAAGTCTACTTTTTTTTAATGTAACGTCAGAATGCAAAAAAGCTTGTATTTTGGAACCATGTTTTTCAAATGTTATCCCTTTTGTTACAAAATGTAGAGCTAGTTGCGCTTTACACCAAAATATAAAAAAGTAAACTATACATTTTTAAAATTGTTTGAGAAACAATTAAAATTACTTCTGGCTTTACGTGACAAAAAGTAGACTTTTCGCTGGAACTGCCCATATTATGTGAAAATCTTAAAGCGATTTTGAAGACGGGCTTTATATGGTATCTAATTCTGGACCTGCCAATATATTATTTTGCCATGACAAAGTAGAAATTATAAAGCTTATCATCGCCAATGTTATGTCAATAACAACATTTACAAGGAAGTTATGGCATTTTTAGCTATTTCCTGACTGTGTTCGAAAACAAACGCTAAATATCACACATTAGTGTTCGGTTCGGTAGATTTGGGGAAAACACAAACGCTAATAGTGTTTGTGTAGTAAATCATTAAAAAAATAACGTTTCCTTTTTTGTCAACTTTCGAACACAAAAATAATACTGTTCTTATCCAACTCAACAAAAAGATGAGAACATTTAATTCCGTTCGTTTTTTTTACCGCAAACTCCAGGTTGTTCGCTTCAGCTCATTAATGTTCGTTCTTTTCTGTTATGATTGGCGCCGTTTTGGCTGGTAAAAAAAAACCAAGCATATTGTGCAAAAACCAAATACACATACAAAAAAATAAAAAGCCAGCAAAATAACTTTACACAAACAAAATATATACACACAATACACACCAGAGAACTGCAAATATCACTAGTTTTCTTGATTTATTCATACGCTCAAATTAACATTCACTCTTTGCCTGCAAAACAAAGTTCAACGTTGGTAAGTTTTACATCGTTTCGTACACATTTGAATTTTGCATGTGAGCGTTTTTATTAAAAGTGCTTTGTTTGCATGTAAATTTAAAAGGCACACATTCTTATACTTTTGCATTCAAGCAGTCATTGTCCACTCGATGAGACGCTTTGTTAACATTAACAACAATAAACCACTAGCTGAGACGCTGTGTTACCATTAACAACAATAACAAGAATACATTGTACATACAGAACTACTGTACTTTTCAAGAAATGATAAAAAAAAGTCTTCTGTTTCTACGCGAATATCGGTACTTTGCGTTTGATTTGAATTTTTTTATGTTGTGATGAGAGGTCGGTTTAGAATCGACTTTTGCAATATACGTGGGCTGAGAGCGAATTTTTTCTCTGTGTATGCTCACGTTTGTCTCCACCGGCCGGATGTTTTCGCCTTATGTGAAACTCAGGTATCTGAAAATTCCGATCCACTTGATTTTCAGATTCCTGGGTATCACCTTCTATCCCTCTTTAATCTTCATCGGGGTCTTGCTATATACATACGCAATGAAGTTGTGTATCAATGCCAGCAATCAATGGGCATGCTTGATGCGGAATTTAACTGTCTTTGGGTTAAATTCAAAATCGATGCACACTATTTGCATTTCGGATTTCTTTACAGAAGTCCAAATGCGGGAAGGGATATTACCTTATCGGGCTTCGACTCCCTTTCCGACTCAATAGCGAAGATTCTTGAGAATTGTCCCGACAGTGAAATCGTTGTTGCTGGTGATTTTAATGTCCACAATTCTTCTTGGCTTCACCACTCGGGCCGTACAACTTATGAAGGCCAATATGTTGAGCTTTTTGCTGCGCACAACCACCTCGTGCAACTGGTGAATGAACCAACACATATTCCGTGTGTTGACGGGCACCAACACAATACCCTTGACCTCTTCCTCTCTTCGCACCCTCAAAAGTACGAAGTTGAGGTTCTAGCACCTCTCGGCAACTCGGATCATTGCACCATTTCCGCCTCTTTTCCGTTCTCCGAACTTCGGAACGTTTCACGACGGGCTACGAAACGATCAATATTTGTTTACGGAAAAGCACGTTGGGCTGAGCTCAATGACTTTTTTCGGCATTTCAATTGGAAACTCTGTTTCCTGGACAATGACGTCAATGCCATGGCGAAAATGGTTGAAAACGTAATAATGCTGGGAATGAAAATCTTCATCCCAGTTAAAAAAGCTTCGAATAAACCTCGATCCAAATCTTGGTTTAATCAGTCGTGCAAATCAGCAGTCAGATCCAGAGAGGAAGCATTCAGAAATTGGCGTAAAAATAAAAACGTTGATACTGAATTGCTACGCAAAATGGCAAGGTCTTCGTGTGCCAAAGTACTTAGACGGGAAAAAACTCTTCACGAGCAACGTCTTCGTGCTGAAGTTCTTGCTGCTCCCCGGGGTAGTAAAAGCTTCTGGTCATTCGTTAAAAGAGTAAGGGTTAATGCTAGTTCTTCAATACCAGCTCTTTTAAAGGATGGCCGATCATTCACGGACCCGGTTGATAAGGCTAATTGTTTTGCCGAATTATTTGCTAATAATTCTTACCTACCAGATAGCAATCAACCACTACCCGAACTCGAAAAAGTATCCGTAACTATGCCTAGAATATTTTTTCGGGGTCGAGCTGTTAAAAGGGTTCTTGCGGATCTCGACATAAACAAGTCTCCTGGGCCGGATGGTATACCTGCACTGGTCTTGAAGCAGTGCTCTTCGACGCTAGCTCGTCCCTTAGCAAATCTTTTCAGCACTTTATACCGTGCCGCGGAATTTCCAGTCTGCTGGAAAGTTGCTAACGTAACGCCAATTCCTAAAAAGGGAACCGCTAAAAACCCTGAAAATTACCGCCCAATTGCAATTTGTTCGGCACTTTCCAAAGTTATGGAGAGTATGGTAAATTACCATCTTGTCAAATATCTAGAATCAAACTACCTACTAAGCGACCGCCAGTATGGCTTTCGTAGAGGTCGCTCTACTGGAGACTTACTAGCTCTGTTATCGGAAAAATGGTGCCATTCCATTCACCATTTTGGCGAAAGTAAGGTAATTGCTTTGGATATTTCTAAGGCGTTTGACAGAGTCTGGCATGGTGCACTCTTGTCAAAACTTGCTGCATTTGGTGTCGGTGATAATTTCTCTCGATTTATATCGAGTTTTCTCAGAGATCGCACTATACGAGTTGTTATAGATGGGGTTTCGTCAAACGAGTTCAAGATTCATTCAGGGGTGCCGCAAGGCTCCGTTCTTTCTCCTACTCTATTTCTTATCTTTCTAAACGACCTCCTTTGTCAAACTTATAATCCTATCTACTCTTTTGCAGATGACAGCAACCTTTGCAACTCGTTCTCATTCGAATGTAGACCAAGCGTATCCGATGTCGCTGCTATGAGGCAGAATATGAATGATACGCTTGGCCGAGACCTTGACATAATCTCGGAATGGGGTCGTGCGAATAGGGTCGATTTTAATGCCCGAAAAACCCAATGTTGCGTGCTGACGCATAAACGCGCGACAAATCAAGGTGCCTCATCTGTATATATGGGTGGTATAATTATTGAGGAATCAGAATCTCTTGATGTTCTGGGCATGAGGATACAATGTGATGTCCGATGGACAGAACATATTTTCAAGGTGTCGAAAGAAGCATTCAAGTGCCTCGGTTTTCTAAGACGGTGTAAGATATACTTCACTCCATCTGATCTCCTTACTATTTATACCACCTATATCCGACCGCGTATGGAATACAACTCTCATGTGTGGGCCGGTGCTTCAAAGTCTATTTTGGAGCTTCTCGACCGCGTGCAGGAGAGGGCGAAGGTTCTCATTGGTGACAGTAGGGTATCCAATTCTATTGACTCCCTCGAGCACCGTCGCAATGTGGGTTGTATTTGTCTGTTTTATCGTTACTACAATGGGATGTGTTCTGACGAAATTAGGGATCTGGTTCCCGAAACCCGTACGTTTGTTCGTATTACACGTTTTTCCTCAAGAGCCCATCCTTATGTGGTCGATTGGCAGGTGAATCGTACAACGCATTACAGAGAGAATTCATTTTTTTCCCGCACAGTTCGTATGTGGAATAACCTTCCTGCAGAAGTCTTCCCTCTCACTTACAACATGATTAAGTTCAAATCGAATGTTCACAAACACTACTCCCTCTATCCTCCTTCCGACAACCTATTTTCCTAGTTCCATCACAATGCAATGCATTAGTAGGGGTCATCCCCTGAGTGCTGGTCCTAACAGTAAAAAAAAAAAAAAAAAAAAAAAAATGGAAACTGTTTGTACCTACATGAGTATGTGCGCTTAGTTTCATTTCAATTTTTTTTTTTCTTGTACTACATAGTAACTGCTGAATGCCTACATGAGTAATGATTGCTTGATTTTTGGCTTTTTTGTTTGTATTTTTTTTTTCTTTGCCAAAACAATCATTGTCGGACCAAACACACAAACATCATAATTGGCAAACGAAGCTAAACGATGGAATAAATAACAAAGCACGATGTGCATTATTTGAATGACTGCAAACCAGCAGCGAATGTTTGCGGTTGTGCAAGTTTGATTGTACACGCAGAGAAAAAATATGGTTGGGCATGGTTACGGCAACAACACTATGTTTAATGTAACAATATGTTGTTGTCGTACACAAATAATTGTTATTTTTATTTAATATCAACAATATTATAGTTACTGTAAACATATCAATGTTTATCGCAATTATGAATTTGAGTATTGTTGACCGAAAAATAATTATTTTTCTAACAAGTTAATTATGATAACTTTCTAAACATATTATATTTCTCACAACCATATCATGATATTTAATAGCCATAACATGATAACTTTCTATACATTTATCATATTATGTTAAAGATGCAATCAAACTATTTTTACTCTAATCATATTATGTTAGCGCCATTTGTAAAATAGTTTTGAAGCAGTTGTGTCGTTTTTTTATTTGTGAGCGGTTAAACAATTAAAAGATAAAATTCCATAAAAAAAATAAGTTAAAAGAAATTAAAAAATTAAAATATTAGCAGAGTTCATTCAAGTATTAGTGATGTAATAGTGCAAATGCAAAATATTGTAGTTTTTTTGTAAAATCCAACAACAAAACACACAGAGATTTCGTTATATTTTATAAAAGTGCTACGATATTTCATCAACATCTTAAAATCGAAAAAATGGACACACGCGGTTGCCCATGAAAACCACAGATTTTTGATTTGCTCTTTTGCAAGCCTTATATTGAACTCCGCTATTTTATTAATATTACAAATATTCGATTTTCCATCCCTGTTATCCAAAGAAAAAAAGGACAGGGAAGGAAATGAATTTTTTAATAATATGCAACAAAAAATTCTAGAACGTGATTAGTTTTGCTCAAGCTGTTTATTTTTATATTTCTATTTTTCAAATATCGAATGTACAGATTATTTTGGTATAATAAACCGGGTTTTTTAAGGACATTAAATTTATATACGTTTTCCTTACTTTTGTTGTCAAAGTTACTGTAATAAAGGTATATTTGTAACTGTAATATTGGAGAACCTCAAGAATGTCAAAACAAACTGTTTTTCGCTTAAAAGACATATTACAAAAAAGTTTTCAGTGAAAATGGTACATACTAACTTTAAATGGCTATTTTATACAGATGTCCTCTTTGGAGATATTTCGAACGGGATTAAAAAGATAAATATTCTTTGACGCCACGCCTAATACTTCATCTTTAATAAGTGCATAAGCATGATATAAATGTTGGCCATAAAAACTTGACTTCGTTCCAACTACTTAGAACTACTTGGAGCGGGGTCAAGTCAAGAGACGGCGAATTGTGCTTTACTTAAACACCTTACCAAAAATTACTTATTGGGTAAAATAACCCGTTATGTTACCGAGGACGGAGTGCCCCTTAAAGCACTAAAAAATCTATGTAGTTCTAGCATATATTTAAAAACTACAACATTCCGGCGGGTTAATATATACACAAAAAATCACCAATTTTATTTAAAAAAACACCAAGCACTAAAACTAAAAATTGAAAATATCAAACAAAGTGATGCAAAGTTTTTAATGCTGGTCGACGATTGGACAAATATTTCATAGAAAAAATATGTTCATATTTCAATAAGTGTCTACAATCATAACCAAAACCGTTTGAAATATAAAATCGTGGCTAAGACGTTTTATTTGTAACTTCTCAAAAATGATTAGACTACCTTCCTACTGATGATTTGGTATGAGCACCAATTTAATTCAGACATGTAGACATGCTTTTTGAAATAAAATTTGGAGAAAACGGAAATAACAAATTTAATAAATTTGCCAACCCAAAATTCCTTAAAAATATTAGGTTATAATTATGTAGTTTGTTGGCTTGTTGTTTTTATTCACATAAACTTTTTATTTCAATAACTTATTTGATTTTTGTGTTTTAATTTATTTGAATAAAACCGGCTAACCGGTTATTTGTTCAATGCTTCACCGAAAACTGATGTATTCAAAACAGCAGATATTTGAAATAAGCGAAACCCGGTTTTTGAAAAAAGGTCGAATTTCTCTAAACGTGATGCAGAAGATTTTAATTATCGTACGATTTTTTTGGAGTAAAGAAAAAGCATTAATGGGATTCCAAGGTGCACTAGCTTGGTGCCTTTTAGGCTCTCTTCCATAACACCATTTCTCGTAGCTTTTGAAATTCTAATCTTTAATTTTATTGTTTATATACGCATCAAAAATGCAATAACATTTAAACAAAAAATATTTGTACGTTTTCTTAACCCTTAAATTATAGCACTAAAAAAGCACTGTTATCTATGCTAAAGTTTATGGAGGGCGCGATTCTAGCTCATAGATAAAGGCAAAAGTAGCGGTTCGAACGTGAAAAAAATAGAAGTAGTTTTTGTGGCCATGTATAAAAAGGCGTTAAGGCTCAGTTAGTCTTTACTTTCTGTTGCTGTTCTGTTCCGTGCCGTTTTGTTACGAAATTGTAATAGTAAGTTTTTCTGTTTTTGATTTTAACAAACTGAACCGCAACAGAACAGAAAAACTAATCGATTTCATAGCTTTTTTAATAACAAAAACAAATCAACTGATTCGTAACAGAACAGAAAGTAAAGACTAACTGAGCCTTAATTCAGCGAAACCTGACATAATTTTTTAGTCAAACTACTTTCAGAATTTTATGTAACAATGTAACATTAAAATGTCTTGGTTTGATTCCAAAATCTTCTGTATTTTCTTGTTTTTAAGCCAAAATCTGACATTTCGAACGTGAAATTTTTTCCGTAATAATTTAACTCAATAATGATTAAAACTAAATAAAAATTTACCGTTAATCCGAATATGTTATATTTCTCCTTGAAATCTTCCTTAAATTACAGACCGTTTAAGAACATTTTTTTGGAATAATTTTCATCAAATATCACCTCTTTTAAGAAAGATAAATATTAAAGAAAACATACAATAAAACATTCTCACATATAAGAAATTACGTTTGCACAACTTTGCAGTCTGATTGTTCATCTAAGTGAACAAATTTATGAGTAAATTTATAAAATTAGTCAAATCTAAATATTTCTCTATACACGCAGGAAAAAAATATGGTTGGGCATGGTTACGGCAACAACAATATGTTTATTGTAACAATATATTGTTGTCGTACACAAATAATTGTTATTTATATTTAATATCAACAATATTATAGTTACTGTAAATATATCAATGTTTATCGCAATTATAAATTTGAGTATTGTTGATCGAAGAATAATTATTTTTCTAACAACTAAATATTGATAACATTCAAAACATATTATATTATTCGCAATCATATATTATGCTAGCGCCATTTGTAAGATTAGTTTGAATCAGTTGTGTCGTTTGTTTTATATGTGAGCGGTTAAACAAGATAAATTACCTTAAAAAATAATAAATTTAAAGAAATTAAAATAATTTAAATATTAGCGGAGTTCATCGTAGTAAAATCCAACAACAATTACACTATGGAACATTTTTGGGATTATTGTCTGGGGGGTGAGAAATTCCAAGTCAGGGTGATGGTACTTGGTCAGTATAGTAAAACCCTCAAAGGGTTTGGCGTTCGTATGTGTCAGTTTTTTTTTATGACATTTTAAATTTTTTCCTTATCTTAAAAAATATTTTTTTGCCTAAAAATTAAAATTTTTTTTTTTTTTAAATTCATAAAAAATCCGAAACGGAAAAAAGGATCAAGTGTTATTAATTTCATGTAAAGTCACATAACCTATAAACAAAATGCGACATAGATCAAAGAAATCTATTAACGCGTTCTGCTTCTTTTTACAATTAAGTGAAGGTATCCCATTTTGAAAAGAAAATATTGATATTTGTTTTTATTCAAAAAAGTGTCATATATCGCCTTTTTTATAAATTTTCCCCAATAACTCCAGACTTCTGGCCATAAACTACTAAAAAAATTAAGTAAACATTTTTATAATTTTTTATTTTTATTTTATTTATTTATTTTTATTTATTTTAATAAATATTGCCTAGACTTTTTCGATGGTGGTTGTTCGGGACTAGTGGCATCGCATTCATCGCTATCATCAGTTTCTGAACCACACATAATGTCAATGTGTGACTCCACTGTTGGCCCTTCTGCATCTCCTGAAAATTCTTTATCATCAAGATCATCCTTGTCTTGCCACACAAGCTTACTCCACCAGCAAATTTCCGCAATTATTGCACTCGGCGACTTTTTGCCTCTATATCTGTAAGTTTTTGTTTTATTAAACTGAGTTTGAAAAAATAAAAAATCAGTATTACCTCATTTCAAATGGCATAGCAACTTGATGATAGCGTTCACCTTGTTCATCAGATTCGGCAGCCAATTGTTTGCTGAAGTAGTCCAGATGATGATGTAAATAATGGATTTTCAAGGACATGTGGACACCAATTTCCGAGAATGCTCTTAACATCCTTGCGACAGAAACATCATAGTTGTTAGAACGATGCTTTCCCAACAAGCCTTCTATTACTTCTTTGATTGCCTGCCATGCATTCAATTCAGCGTCAATCAAAATATTGTTGAATGCGTCACTTTTAATCAGCTTTCGTATATCTGGACCATTTAGTACGCCTGATTGGAAAAAATTAATTTGTTAAGATGGAAAATCATGGGAAATGAATGTGATATTATAACTTACCTTCTTTAATTTTACTTTCGCTGAGTCTCGGGTAAATTAGTTTCAAACACAAGAAAACTTCATCTCTTTTGGCGACAGTTTTGATAAAATTCTTAACAATTCCAAGTCTAATATGCAGTGGAGGCAGCAATATCTTCTCCTTCGGCACTAGAGGCTCACGAATAATATTGGCCGTTTGTAACCTGCTGTGCTCTCTGAGTTTCCATCCGTGGCATGCATATTGGTCACCGGAAAATCGTGTGTCCCAATCGCACAAAAAGCACATATATTTTATATAGCCGCTTTGAAGACCGCAAAGCATTGCTATAACTTTTAAATCGCAGCATATGCGCCACATATGTTTGGCGTAGTTAACCATTTTTAAAATATTTTCCAGTGCATCATATGTTTCTTTCGTTTCTGTACTATAGGCTATTGGAACTGAAGGTTTTTTGTTGGTCTTATGCAGTAAAACCGCCTTCAAGCTGAGTTTTGAACTGTCAATAAATAATCTCGAGTCATCTGCTTCATATTTTATTTCCATTGCGTCCATCAATTTTCCTACATCCGGGCAATATGCAGAAGTGTTTTCATCATTCACAAGGAATAAACTTTGGAGTGTTGCCTGACGACTTCGATAAGCTGTGACTTTCACACCGGGTGCCAACAAATTGTTTGATTTCAAAATGGAAGCCGGCTCTTCCGATTTTTGCTGTATTAATTCCAACTTGGCAACAATTGAATCAAGCTTATTTTGATTTATTAAAATTGGCTCATTGGATACTGATGGCTCATATGGGGGATCATCACGTGCATGATATGTCGGAGCAGTCGTGGAAGAGAAAATATCTGGGCTAGAAGCTTTTGGCACAGGAATGTGGTCCGAATGAGGCAATGGTGTTGCGGCACTTGCAACACCAACGTAATTATACGATTTTCTTATCCTTTTTGCGGCTCCTTTATTCGCACATGCATAGCAATTCAATGGAATGTGACCTTCGCCAGGATTTGTCCAAGTCATTGGGATACCGAATGGCATACTTTCACGTCTTCTATTTTTCCAATCCATTAGACGGTTGTAGCAGCTTTTACACACTATACTTGGTACCCAATTTTCGTTCACTATAACATTTTGGTTGAAGTACATCTCGTATGTTTGAACAAAATCAGTACTGAAATTTCCCCTTTTTTTATGTGTTGAGACATATTGACCACAGCAGTAGCAAAAGCTATTTATATCTGGCTTGCACAGTTCCATATTATGTTCTCTTTTGTTCACTTTTAAAAAACTGGAGAAAAATCACTTTTACAGTTCGCGTTCGTCGGTACTTGTTGAATGACAAAAATCGATAAATGAACACCTATAAATACTACGTATTTTTCAATATTTTACTGACAGGTACGTTCCAAAACATGAGCACTAATAGATGTGGGTGGAATTTCTGTAAAAAAATCATACAGGTAGCCAACGGAAAACCCCAAATAATTAAAAAAGTGCACTTTCCTTTTTTCCTTTCAATTGTCCACGCACATTTATTACCGCTTATCACTTTGCTACCGCAATCATAAAAATCAAATAACCTTTTGTTTATTACTTTTTTTTAATTCTAAGAATCATAAAAAAAAGTCATAAATGTTTTTGCAAAGAATTTTGTGCATATCTCGAGCAAATTTTTGAAATGCATACCTTCACTTAATTGTTAATAAAAGCGAAATGCTTTCATCGATTTTCATGATATATGTCTCATTTATTTCATAGGTTATGCGACTTCACGTGAAAGTAATAGGACTTGAAACTTTTTTTTCTGTTTTGGATTTTTTATGAATTAAAAATAAAAAATTTAAATTTTTTGGGCAAAAAATATTTTTTTTCTTCATACATTCATTTTTAACTTCGAAAGTGTTGCACATATAGGAAATTGTAATTCTTAATTTTTCTAAATTTGTTTCATCATAATCGGACAAGTGGTTCTCGAGTTATGTTAAACTACGTTTTTGCCAAAATGTTACAACTAAGCGAAAAAACATCAAGATAAGGATGTTTTTACTTACAATGCTGTATTGAGATATGTTTTTAACCTAAGAAAGTATGATCACATTTCCCATTTTAAAAATAAACTTTATGGCGTTTCTCTGAGTAATCTCTTAAAAATTAAAACCTTAATGCTATTACACAAAATAATTTTCAAGCATGAACCTGTGTATCTTTTTGATAGAATATCTTTTACGCGTTCAAGAAGATCATATGACATAATTCATACTAGATATAGAAGTCAGGTTTCTGAGCGTCATTTTTACATCAATTCAATCCGCCTTTGGAACTCGCTTCTACCGACCAATAAATCCATTAGCAACGCCTTGCTTTTTGAGAAAGAATTATATAAATTTTTTATCACAAATTAATACTGTTTCCTTTTTTATTATGTTTGTATTTAACTATTTTAAACTTATTTGTTAATTTCTAAAAATTATTAAATTATTTTTCATAATACTATATCATTTTTTAATCAACAATGTAATTACAATACAAAAATCCAATACTATAATTATAAGATTTGTATCTTGTTGTATTGGAAATCAAATAAATAAATAAATAAATAAATAAAATAAATAAATTTAAAATGTCATAAAAAAAAACTGACACATACGAACGCCAAACCCTTTGAGGTTTTTACTATACTGACCTTTTTACACCCTGACTTGGAATTTCTCACCCCCCAGTTTGGCTGTTGTACTGTGTTATTGAACTCCGCTATTTTATTTACATCAAGAAAAATTGTAAAAAGTCACAAAATAAAAAATCGATACATACAAATTTTAATTTATTTTGTATTGTTATGACTGTTTTTAAAGGAGCTGTATCATAATATGATTGCCTCTAAATTTATTATGATTAACATGATGATAATATAATTACTTATAAGCATATTATGATTAACATGACAATTATATGATTGCTTCTTAACTTATTACGATTAACAGAATAATAATATGATTAAGGGAAAAATATTATGATGTAATGTTACGCTTCATACGATTGCATTTTTTCGGTGAAATCATAATCACATGTGAAGAATTTCTCTATTTGCGTGTAAAAATGCAAATTCCCATTTAATTCTGTTAGGTGAGTTTTTTTTAGTAGCGCATTACGAAATAAGAAGTAAGTTCTTAATAAGAAGTTGTGTAGAAAAATAAGTGCAAAGAGTAGAAAATGCATTATGACGTAATAAAACGTTAAGCACATTCAGCAGTAAAAACAGTTTGCAATAGTGATAGCGCTAAAAATTAATAACTTAAAGATAGCTCGAGATAATAGCAAATAAAATTTAATTTTTTTATTTAATGTTTTTGTGATTGTGGATAGATGAAATAAATAAATTTTTGTTATGTTTTTATGAAAATATATTTTTTCTTATGTATTTATTTTCAAATGATAAATATATTTCAGCCCACTTGCTGAAATAAATATAATAAAACTAAACCATATCACTTTCTTTATCATAAATAGGATTTCTTGCTAAAAATCTATATTTTTAAGCCAATCAATGCAATAAATTGTCTCTAATATGTAAAATTTAAATATTTGACGATTTGTTGACGATTTTGTTAAATGTTCGTGACAATTTTGACGAATTTTGTCAAAACTTTTGACGATATTTGAATATAAAAACCTAACAACCCTGCATATAAAGCCTCTTTATGATACTAGAATGGACATTATGGCGTATGATTAATGTGTATGCTTTTGAATAAACATACGCTTTAAAAGATAAACGAAATACAGTATTTTTCGTTTAGCTGCACATTCAATTTTGCACGAAAATTCGTGCTGCTAAGAGAATTCACCTACCTCAATAAATGTGCCCTTATGTAAAATTTTGTTCTTATTACAAAAATAGATTTTAATACAGTTTTAAATGAAAGTAATACCTATATGTATATAAAACAATTAATTTAAAACACAATTTAAAGTGCTAAATCATTGATACCCTCCACCGACAGTTCTAATATTTCAGGAGTGCGTCCGATATGATATCTATTTATTATTAAATAAAAAATTTTATTTAAATTAAAAAAAAATAACGGCATCAGCATATAAATTATGAACCACTCATCCCAAAATTCTGTAGTGTGATTTCTGGATATAAAAAACTTAAATAAGAATAAATTTCCAGTTTATTTTTCTTTGTAAGCTAATAAGACCTAATGATGTTGATGTAAATAAAAGAATTTAATTACATTTCACCCGAAGTTTCGTCACTTTTTTGGTGACTTTTTCAAGGGTCGTAAAAAACATATATTATTTTACATTATAAACATCGAAAGGTTTTTAATAAAATTAAATTGCACAAATACATTTAACAAAAAACAGTAAAGCACAACTTAAAGTTAATATCACAGAACTGTGAATACAGCATTGAAATTAGTTTTCGAGCTTACAGTGAATTTCAGAGGGCTACTTAGTATGGGATCTAATGTAAATTATGGACCTTATATCACAAAATTGCATGACATTTTTCAGGTCATATTTAGCTAAGTTGAAACAAATTTTACCGCAATATCTATATCTCCTACAGTTTTAGGCGCATTTATTTAATTTCCCAGAGTAGGCTTTATTATGGACCGATCATCCCGAAATTTAACAGCAAAATTTCCAGTCGTATAAAACGAATTTGTGCAAGATCTTATATAATTGCATGCATTATTCCACCATTTATGTTAGTTTTTATAACAAAATTATCATACTTTTAGGATGGTGGTTTCACATTTTGATTCACAGCTCTGATCCTTGTGAACCTATTTTTCTGGATTTTAATCCCAAACTGATTACACAGAAAAAAATATCAGTAGTTTTTTTTATCAATTAAAAAAAAAATGGTTTAAAATGTATTTAAATTTAATTAATATGATAATTTAATTAATTTATTTTTATGTTGAAAGAAAATTAAAAATATAATTTTGATTTAATTAACATTTTAGTTTTTTGGAAATAAATTTTTAATTAAAATATAATTTAAATAACAAATATTCTTAATTGATTGAAAAACTTTACTTTAAGTGAGCGATAAAGTAAATTAAGGTTCACCCTACCTGGTAGGTTAAAGTAAAGTTGTAATAATTGAACACTTTTTAAAAAATCCTACGTTTAGCTATCAGTAAATCGTGAAAACGTGCCTTAGAATAACTCAAGGAGCCAGAATATATGTACTTTATAGGGCCTTAGATGTATAATAAAAAAGTTTCACACGGAATGACAAACTTAGTTTACTGTCATTCACCACAAGTGGTTCTGCTTTTAGCAGAACATGTATGTTTTGAATGTTTATATGTGCACACACAATCACAGCTGCTAGATCAAATGAATTTTTAATTCAGCCATTTGTGTTACCATATCAGCAAACTTAATTTTTATCAAAGTTATTTACGGGAATTCAAAATTTATTATTAAGATTTGTGTACGACGTTCTAAATTCCCAATTTTTTATATTTGATAAATACACTGAAATTTATTGTTGAGGGAAAGCTAGCTTCTATGCGCATTTCACTGGTTGCTTAGGCCAGATCATCAGGAAACCTTTTCCAAAGATTTTAGAAAAGCTAAAAATCTTATACAAATAAAACCCTAAAGCGAAAAAGAATTTCAAACACTCAAAGTCTTACTTGTAACAATATCAAAGCTTAAACAAAACACCAACAAGAAACAGTGAGTTAATCTGGCCTAAGCAACCAGTGAAATGCAATTGATTAACTAAGTGCAGGAAGGGAACTACTTAAAAACATTAATTTTGATATAATCAATTAAAGAAGTGTATTTAATTATGGATAATACGAACAGGGAAGTTTTATGTCCTACTAGATGAAGTAATCCCATTTCTGCATTTAACAGCATTTAAATTCAAAGAACATGTTGTATTAATAAAAGTTCTTTTATTACATTAGCGAAATGGTATTTTTATTATTCATAAGCATTAAAATAATAATAACATTCATAAAATATTCAATCTTATCGTGGTTGGCGAATTTAAAATACGCCTGTAATTTTTTGATAACAAATTAAAGGAAGTTAGTTGAAGTGATTATTTTAATGATTCAAATTATCTTAAATATTAAACTATTTATTAGAATCGTCCCCTACTGCTTCTATCATAGGCCATTCAAGCAGTTCATCGTTCAATCTTGATTGTCGGGAATATTATGTTTAACTTTATTCACGTCTTTGATTTTCTTTTCGTTAGAAGCTATTTTAACTGTATAAATAGCCATTGCAATGAAAATTTTGTTTAATAATGAAGTTTGGACTATGTGCCCGGGTATGCTAGTTGCCCGGGTATGCTAGTTGTCGAGTAGAAGGTGTAAATTCCGGTTATTGAGTAATAAGATATGGAAATATTATAAAATCTGTTCAACGATATAACGAAACTGAATAGTATATGAAATTTAATAAATTATCGTTTAAGTGCTGAAAGAGGTCTACTGCTGAAGATGTTCCCATTTTGCACTTAATGGGAATTTGTAAACTTTTAAAATTATTAATATTTTCGAAGTGCACTAATTAAATTGTGCGTATTCGAATCTATATGAATACATTATTAATAATATAGTTATATATAATATAATAAAATTCCTTTAAAATTAAATTCAAACGGTTTTGTTTTAGTTCCCAACATTTCCATTGAAATAAGCACTTCTTCTGTCACTGTACAACAAAATGAATTTTTTGTTCATAATAACGTCTGATGACTCTTTATACCACTAACACAAGTATCACACGATTTTCTACGTTTTTAACCTACACAATGATACATTTTTAAATAGGCCGTAAAATGGTTTTCAGATCTAAACTTTTCAAATACCGATACACATATCGATGCCTTACTTCCTCAACCTCGTAACTTAAAATATACGATTTTAACTTTTTAATATCACGACTGCTATTTTTGTGTTCTAATACTGCAACAACTTATTATTTCAATACAATATAAATACATAGATGTAATCAATTCTTTAATAATTTCATATTATTTTAACCCAAACATCGAAGTATACAAAAATAAAACGTTTTTTTTCTATCCTGAAAAGTTGTATTTTTTTAAGATACAAGGTTGAGGAAGTAAGGCATCGATATGTCATTTCTTAGTCCCCTCTATAAGAATCATTTAACAGAACATTGTTATTTTTTGTGAGTTGAACAGCGTAGTTAAAACATATTTCTTAATTTTCTTGAAATTTTTTTCGTAATATATAAAATATGTGAGTAAAAATTATAGACCAATGAAATTTGAAATTTAAAAAAAAGAAAATAAAAATACACAATACACAATTTAGTGAATTTAATACTGCTGGCAACATTCAAGTTGCACTTACAAATAACAGTCATGTAAATGAATGGTTGCTGATGTTGCTGTTGTTTAAAACCAACAATTTGCCAAGTTATATTTTCTACAATACAATTTTGCGTGACGTATAGTTTTATAAAATAGGTTTTTTTTTTGTTGGTTTTGTTTTTTTTTTTTGCGGGATTTTAATCTAAATGAACAAAAAAGAAAAATGCATTTTGTAATGCCAAAATGCCACATAACACAATAGCCGCTAAAGCAGCGGCAACAACAACAATGAAATGTGAATAATAACAATAATGATAATAAGTATCATTGAAGAGGATACATAAAAGGACCCGAGTGTGAAAAATACATGCTTAAGTCACCTACACACACACAAATCCATACTTACATTTATTGTGTGTAGTATTTGGTGTGTATATGTGTATTGCAAGTCGTTAGGTAAAAGTAATTTTCATTAATGCTACACCATTAAAATGATTACATCACTTTTTTGTGTTTTTTTAATAAATATCAAAATGAAAATTACCAGTTTATTAAAATCCATTAAACTAATTTAGTTGGATTTTGTGGTTTTAAACATATCTAAGAAGAGAGGATGTACAAATTTTAAAAATGAGTGAAACGTTGATGTCGCAAAAATAAAATTATTAATATTTAAAAAAAAATGATATGATAAATAAAATAATTAAAGGCTGCTGTGGTGGTATAATTAAATATCAGCCTTAATGCGATTGTCGTTAATGACTTAGTTATTTGTGTGGTAGATGGGATGGTTGACGTGGTGGCACGACCAAAACTAGGTGTGCTGCAAGTTAAATCAACAGTGCCACCGTCTTGACACCACACAACTCGTCAAGAGTAGGATCTAAAGATCAAGCGTGACACCAGGGCAATACTGAGGGTTTCAACTCAGTAATGCCAATTTACTTTGGTAGCTCTTCAGGCATGCAGATTCTTCCATTAATCAGTAGTCATATCCAGAAAGTTTCTTAAAATGTTGCTTCCGATAGTTCCCAGGGGTGTTGACATTGAATTTCTGCTGTTAGGAGTATCATTAAGTGGTTTCAGAAAAGTGGATTACATTTGTAAGATACCTGTATTAGATCAAAGAACACAGGTTGTGTTTAACTTTAATCTATTTCAAAAAACGACACAGTTGCTTACGACAGCAACAACCACAATAGCGCAGACTAGCCGACTTAAATAAAATTAAATAATATCTCATTTAAATAACATATTAGTTTTTACTTCCTTGCTTTGAAGTGATTCAAATCCGTACTTCAATTGAAAATTATCCCATATTTAAATGACAGGAATATTATTCCAACCTACCACCTTGGATTTCATGAACACCACGGAACCATAGAATAAGAACATCTTCTTAAATAATTTTTAGCAGTTTTTTATATTTGCTCAGGCTTCAAATAGACAGGTTTATAAAATCCTGCTTTCCTACACAGAAAAAATTAAAAACCAACTTCAATTAATGTATTTGTTAATAATTTGTACTATTAATTAAATTCCGTACTGATTTTCCGCATGCAAACAAAATGATCATATCAATTAACACATTTTAAAGTTTGAGCTTTTCTTGCTGTTCATTTTCAATCAATACGTTTAATTGAAATGTGACCACCAGCAAAACAGGCTTAATAAAACGTAAACACAAATCAAAATATTTTTTTCAATCAACACAGTTAATTGAAACAATTAAAAAATTGTATGAAACTTCAAAATATTTTGAAGTTTGTGTGTATGATTTGATATTTGCAAATATACACATAAACTTTATAATTTTTATTATCAATTAATGCAAATTAATTGGAGCAATTAAAAAAATTGTTTAAAACAGCATTATTGATTTAATTGAAAGCATTTTGTGTAGAGATTATATTTAAGGAACAAAACAAAAAAATAAAATATGAGACAAGTTAAGTAATAAAACTGTTGTTACTACAAATGGCATCAATGATGCAAAAAGTAACATCAATCCAGTGAATAACGTCTTCGTACAATTTTGTTATTTTTCACGTGTCATCTATTTGATGACTTTAGTGACATCAATTCGATGCTACATTTTGTATATTATTAACATTATTTTTATGATTACAATCTATATATATATAAAAATGAAAAATGTTTGTATGTTTGTTTGTTTGTTGGCTTATAGGCTCTTAAACAACTGAACCGATTTTCCTGAAATGTTTACAGTAACATCACGTGAGCCCTTAAAATAAAAAAGGCTACTTATTTTTACGATAGGGGCAGGGGAATTGGTACCCCCCATTGGATGCCAATATTAAATATCGCATATCTTAAGAGCCGCTGCACGCATTTTGCTGAACTTTTGGTAGTAGGATCTTCTGAGTCCCAAAATTTAAATAAAATAGCAATGTTTAATATTGCATAACTTAAGAACTGTTATAGAAGTCACTCTTATGGTATACTACACTATTGAAAATAAAAATAAAGCGGGAAGGCGCAGGGGGGAAAATACCTCGCATAGAATGCATATATTAAGTATCGCTCAACTGATGAACTATTAAAGGGAGAGTCTTTAAACGTGGTTAAAGCTACTATTATGGTTAACTTTAAATTTCAATATAGAAACATCAATCATATGTAACGGGTAAGTAAATAATAATATTCTCTCACTTTGACTTAAGTAAATTCCAATGACTTTGACTTAATGACAAACTGTCATTAAATTGAGGCTAATGTGGCCTTTCTCCGATGCTACTGCGTCATCGCACTGAGGACATGTTCACCATTTCTGTGATGCCGATGTGTCATCCCATTGATGACATAATTTAATTTTGCCCCTGATGACACTTTGGCCAAGTGATGTTAAGGCTAAAATGATGAAAAGTGTCATGCATGTTTGTAAGGGTGAAATATAAGAGTTTCGCATTGTACAAATAATCTTGGTGGAAATGGGAAATGATGCATTAATAAATATGGGTCACTAATGACCTTGCGGGAGCTCCGTTATCATCATGAAGCTCGTAAGTTATGGTGCTATTTAACATATAAAATAAAAGATAAAGTGTTAGGGGTTTTCTAAATATTTCACGACCCTTTCAATGGGATTTAAATTGTTTTAACTAGAATTAGTTCGTTGGAATGTCTAGTTTGTGCATAAGGGCGGGTTGATATGTATGGATGAAAAAAAAAAATTAAAAATCGTATAGCAAGACGTAATCAACATAAAATTATTAGAAGAAACCATGGGTCTAAAATCAAACCCGTATCCGCACCTCTCGAAAAATGTCGCTAAAAATATTTATTTATTTAGTTTTTTTTTTTAATATATCGTCCCCTCAATAAAACAATAGCGTATAATTTTTTGGGGGTTTTTAGAAAATCGTGTTGAAAGTTTTTGTCAAATCAGATGTCTATAAAAAACTCAATATCGCCGTAAATAAAAATGTCCACTATGAAACATTTTTCGACGAATACATAATACCGTTTCTTGTCTTTCAATTGACCAATTTTTTTTTTTTTATTCTTCGCATCCTTTAATACCATAATTATGTCATTCAAAGTGCAAGTCCTCTATATAGGCTATTTTATTTTTTAAGGAATTCGTATGATGTATCTGATACACTATTTAATTTTGTATGGTATACGCTGTTTTATTAGATAATTTTACGGTATTTTTAATAAAATATTTGATCTCAAATATATCAATTTGAAACATTATAAAACAGTGATTAATTCATAGTTTTGTTGATACAGTGGCACATATTCATTACTTTCCAGTTTGGGTTATTATAAACAAAAAATTAAGGTATACATTGCGTAAATCAAAAATTACTAGAAGTTCATTCGTCTTCTTTTTCTTCCTCTGCTACATCTGGCTCATCTAAACAATTTCGCTTCTTTTCACATTGTACGTTAAAAAAAAAATGGCTGCATGCCATGAGGAATTACATTATTCTTGCACAAATTGTGGAGATCAAGCAGCTTTCGATGTTCGGAATGCAACAATTTCTCAAACAATAGTGTATATAATTATAAGCTATTTTATGAGTTAAAGTTTTCATAAATTCTATTTCTTTTCTACAGGCTAAAATGGAGTATAATGCGTTTACACTATTATTCTTTTAACAACTTTGGAGTGGTAATTTCAAGTAAAATAGCGCATATGAGCTTACACACTTATTGAAGGAAAACTTCGAACAAGGAATTATTCACTATTTTTTCCAACGAAATTTTGACCAGACATAAAATCAATGATGGAGATTCTAAATATGCAATAAAAAAATAATAGCGTATGAACACATACGCTATTGTTATATTAAGGGGACGATATTATGTTTTATTATACACATTATAGTTTATGAAATACAGGTTTTGTTTTGAGACTAATCAAAATATTAATTTCAAAAGATTTTGTTATTCGTGCTTAATTCCCAGTTTTTATTATTGATAAAAACACTTGAAATTTATTGTTTATAGGATAAGCTATTCCTATGCATTTCACTTGTTGCTTAGGCCAGGTCATCAGGAAACTAAAACACATCAACAATAAACAGTGGGTTTATCTCATCTTACATTCCCCACTACAATTAGTTGAAATTAAGATGGTGTTTTGTTTAAACTTTGATATTATTACAAGTAGAACTGTTGCTATAAGTCTTATACGTTTAACAGTTTTATTTGGTTTAATATCTTTAGTTTTTCTATAATCTTTATGGATGAAGTTTCCTGATGATCTGGCCTAAGCAACCAGTGAAATGCGCATAGGAATAGCTTATCCCATCAACAATAAATTTCAAGTGTTTTTATCAATAATAAAAGCTGGGAATTAAGCACGAATAACAAAATCTTTTGAAATAAAAATTTTGTATTCCCAAAAATTGAAATCCTTTTTGATAATAAACAGGCAAGTGCACGGCCTAAAAAAACACTTAATTGACAACATCTTTTGTAAGTTGTTGTTGTTTTTATTTTGTTTTTTCTTAACCTACTTACAACTACAATTAATGTTGAGAGAATTTCAACTAATTGTAGTGGGGAATGTAAGATGAGATAAACCCACTGTTTATTGGTGATGTGTTTTGTTTATACTTTGATATCATTACAAGTAGAACTGTTGCTATAAGTCTTATACGTTTAACAGTTTTTTTGGTTTAATATCTTTAGTTTTTCTAAAATCTTTATGGATGAAATTTCATGATGATCTGGCTTAAGCAACCAGTGAAATGCGCATAGGTATTGCTTATCCCATCCACAATAAATTTCAAGTGTTTTTATCAATAATAAAAACTGGGAATTAAGCACGAATAACAAAATCTTTTGAAATTAAAATTTTGTATTCCCAAAAATTGAAATTACTTTTTGATACTAATCAAAATATTCCATTATCAAAAAAGCAGTTGACCCCCAATTTGCATCTTCTCTGATTTGCGTTCTTTATAAAAAATAGTGCCCCGGTAGGCTAGCTAATAGTGAGCTAGTCTATCAACCCCGGGGTTGCGGGTTCGATTCCCGCCAGAGACTCTGGTTTCTTTCCTGCAGACAAGCGTCAAGCTTCGCGGGGATTAGCATAGGGAATTAAAAAATTTAAAAAAAAAAAAAAAAAAAAAAAAAAGTTAGAACACGTTTTACCTAAACTGCGTTTTGCAAAAAACAAAGAAAAATAAAATAAAAAATAGTTTTTCTAATTCGTTTTCTGTGACTTCTAAATTTTTTTGTTTTGATTAATTTGGGTACTTAACTTACTTAACATTAAAAAAATGAAAACCATTTTTTTAATGTATTTTTTGTATTTTTAATTAATTATGAAAGAAAACTTCGAATCAATAGGTTAAGGTTTGTTTATACCTTATAAAATTATTAAATATAAAATTTTATACAAACGTTTTTACTTGGGTGAATATTATTTTTAATGCAAAAAAATATTGGGTGTAGAAAATTCGATTTCTTTTTGGTAAAAGCTATTTCTTCAAACATTTATTTTTTTTTTTGCAAATTTTCGAGTCGAGAGGTGCGGATTAGGATTTTATTTTTGATACATGGATCCTCGGAGATTTTCTCAGAATTTCATGTAGTTTACGTTTTTGCTATAGGATTAAAAATAAAATCAATCCGCCCTCTTGTGCATACATTAAAAAATGGAGGGAGACAATTTTATTTTTCAAAGTTTAAAGGAGTTAAAGTTCAAAGTTAAAGTTTTCAATATTTTTAATCAGGCTTCAGTTCATCAAATATAATTTTCATTAATAGTTCAACAATGATTAAAAAAACAAATTTTAACATCCTTGTAGATTAATAATCCAGAAAAAATATAATAGTTTGTAGCGTCATTGGGGAAATGTTGAGAAAATAATATAAAACACGGCGTTAGTTACAAAAATATTAAATGTCATTATATCTTTAAAACTAAAGCCGCTACAAAAAAAATAATGAAGCCATCGTAATCAGCAATCTTAATTTAACTAAAATCAATGGACAGAAGAAGAATTTTAGTAAAATTTTGTTTTTCTAGCTTTTGTACATTAAAACATTTAAAAATAATGAATTTTTGATATTCTTTAATGAGGCTTGAGCTCATCAAATTTAATTTTCATTGAATTATTTTCACTGAGAGAAGAAATTTTTACAACTTGGAATTTTTTTATTAAAATTTATTGATAATTTTTCTTGGCTGAGCTGGGATTCGAAACGGGTTGATCTTTACATGTTTCAAGAATCACCACATTCTATCGTCGGAAGATCTTTGAGTTCTACCCACTGCACCACTGCGGTGCCCGTTAAGCCAACAGTCAAACATCAATCTTTAAACCAGGAGTACTGGTGGTTCGAAATTTGTTGTTATTATCACTTAAATTTTTAATTACATGTTTCCTCCTTTCCTCGGTTTTTTCCGTTTGCTTTCTGTCAAGACTTTGTCTTGAAAACCTGAATACATTTGTTTATAATGATTTTTTTTATTTGTACAAATTAAAGTAGAAATGTAAACATTAGAGCTTGTGCCATAGCTATTTTAAGAACAATTTTGATTTTAGTTGAACAGTTAATTTTTGATATTCTTTGATTAGGCTTGAGCTCATCAAATTTAATTTTCATTAAATTATTTTCACTGAGGGAAGGAATTTTTACAACTTGGAATTTTTTTATTAAAATTTATTGATAATTTTTCTTGGCTGAGCTGGGATTCGAAACGGGTTGATCTTTACATGTTTCAAGAATCACCACATTCTATCGTCGGAAGATCTTTGAGTTCTACCCACTGCACCACTGCGGTGCCCGTTAAGCCAACAGTCAAACATCAATCTTTAAACTAGGAGTACTGGTGGTTCGAAATTTGTTGTTATTATCACTTAAATTTTAAATTACATGTTTCCTCCTTTCCTCGGTTTTTTCCGTTTGCTTTCTGTCAAGACTTTGTCTTGAAAACCTGAATACATTTGTTTATAATGATTTTTTGTATACATTCGTCGACATTTTTATTTGTACAAATTAAAGTAGAAATGTAAACATTAGAGCTTGTGCCATAGCTATTTTAAGAACAATTTTGATTTTAGTTGAACAGTTCATTTTTAATTTTTGATATTCTTTGATTAGGCTTGAGCTCATCAAATTTAATTTTCATTAAATTATTTTCACTGAGGGAAGGAATTTTTACAACTTGGAATTTTTTTATTAAAATTTATTGATAATTTTTCTTGGCTGAGCTGTGAATAAAAATAATTTAATGAAAATTAAATTTGATGAAGAATATCAAAAATTAAAAATTAACAGTCCAACTAAAATAATGAATTTGGTTTTTTATAAAGCCTTAAGGTTAGTGCTGGGATACTATCGATATTTTCTACTATCGATATTTATCGATAGTTCAGATTTCACTATCGATATATCGATATTACTATCGACTGAATGTTTGTACTTGTGCAGGAAAACTTTAATTGTTTTTTTATAAGGCTACAGTCCGTTGTTTTTATCACTTCATTGAATGTATGAGACGAGACGTATGTATATACGAACGTTATTTTAGATGGCAGTTTTTAAAAATTTTTTAAAAAAAAAGTACCTTTCTGAAGGAACCGAAAGTAACTTTAAACAATTTTCTAAATTCTAAACCCAAAAAGGTTATCAATCTAGCGGACTTATCCTCTAATGGTCGTTCATTGTTTTGTCCTATGCTTGCAATTGCATTTGGATTTGCATTTTTTTACAACATTACAAATATATTTGACATTTCAGTCCCTTTATAAACATGTAAAAATTTCAACTTAAGGTCCTTTAATTAGCAGTAAAAAGCACTGCTAAGCAATTCATACAACTTGCCATTCTTATTGTTTGTATTCATTGCTGTAATTCAGCGCTAATTAATTAATGCAATAATAGCAATTGCGGCAAAAAACTGTGTGTGTATAGCTGCTGTAAGATGTCTTCATAGCTGTATTTTAAATAATAAAAATATCGATATTTATATTTTTCCAATCGATATTTTCGATATTTTAACACTATCGATAATATCGATAGTTTCCCAGCACTACTTAAGGTAGATGCTATTAAGTTTTAAATAAATTACGTTTATAAATATACACATTTAGAGATTTTATCATTAAAAGCATATTAAATATTGTAGTCGATTTGTAAATAAATAATACAACAAAAAGTGCTTATAAAATTTTATTGAATAAAGATAAAACAATCAACTTGTTTGAAATAAAACCTCTTCTACATATGAGTACTCTCTAACATACAAAATTAATACATAAATAAATATAAATCTGCAAAATATGGTGTTATAAACACAGGACTAAACAATAAATTTAAATATAGAAAAACACACATATGCACAAATAAACAAGCAAACACACTTACTCCTACAAGTAATAAAAAAAAAGAAAATAAAAAACCCGAAAATTTTATTATAAACCAGGGTTTTTATTCAAGCGAGCGAATCCCGCGAATTTCTGGGAACAATATTCCGAAAATTCCTGAAAATCATTATACAGGAAATTTTGTTTTTGACTTTAATTTCAGCTTTTGTAATACAGGACTGTTCTCAAAACTCAAGGCAACAGCAAAGAAATGAAAGGACATTTTTTGACTAGAGAAAAGAGAGCTTATCTTTGAATTCATTTATTAAGACTATTGTTTGACGTTTAGTATCATTTAAAAAGTCAGGAAGTATAGTAATAACACAGTTTTTACAGAAAAATTTTTAATTTTGGACCCATGAGAAATAATTGACCTGACTTCACAAAATTATAAATAAGGTTAATAATATTATCTAGATATCTAAATCTGTATAAGACATAATAGCAACTATAGATATCGTTGCCAGATTTTATATCAATTTCAATATTTATAAGAAAGTCATACTACTCAAAGCTATTTACGGGAGTGGTATTTGTATATGATCTATGGTCAAACATAGATCAATTACGATTTGAACACAAAGGCTCGATGCCAGAAACAAGTTTGTATAGGCTCTATGTAAAATTGTGCCCTGTTTCTCGCTCTTTTCAATATGATTGGTTGTTATGATATTCAAAATTGCGACTTGGACTAGCACAAAAATTTACATTTACAGGCAACCAACAAGCCGGACGGACAGGGAGCGGTAGCTCGTTGTACTAAAATGTCTAAGACCGATATTTTTAAGTTTAACATACATAAGCACAAAAGCATAATACCCTCTGTAGCTATGACGGTGCACAATAGGTAATTTTACCTACTTTATTGGCCAAAAATAATTTCAGGAAAAGTTTTGGATCGAAATTTGAAATTTAAGAGATTTTAACGCTGGGGCTTTTAATTTTTTGTAAAGTCGTATTTTTAGGCAGCTGACGCACGTTTCGTGTTTTGTTTCACCGTCAAACATCTTCAGTTTGGTCTATTATTTAACCATGAATCGGTTTACAAACGAACAACGCTTTCAAATTATTGAATATTATTATCAAAATGCGTGCTCTCTTAAGAAAGTTCATCGCGCGCTTCTTGTGTTCAGCTACGAAGCTCATTTTTGGCTCAATGGGTACGTTAAGAAGCAGAATTGTCGATTTTGGAGTGAAGATCAGCCAGAAGCATTGCAAGAGCTACCAATGCATCCAGAAAAAGTCACAGTTTGGTGCGGTTTATGGGCTGGTGGCATCATTGGACCGTACTTCTTCAGAGATGATGCGAATCGTAACGTAACTGTGAATGGTGAGCGGTACCGTGAGATGATATCCAAATTTTGTTTGCCCAAAATGCAAGAGCTTGGCTTGCATGACATGTGGTTTGAACAAGACGGTTCCACATGCCACACAGCACGCTTAACAATGGACTTATTGAGAGGCGAGTTCGGTGAACATTTCACGTTCGGGACCGGTCAATTGGCCGCCTAGATCGTGCGATTTAACGCCTTTAGACTATTTTTTGTGGGGCTATGTTAAAGCTCATGTCTATACACACATGCCCGCTTCAATTGACGCATTGGAAGCAGTGTTGCCACTTTGTGGGTAATTACCCGAATTTGGTATAGTTTTTATTGTCGTGGGTAGAACGTGGGTTATTTCTCTTAGGTGTAATTCAGGTGTTATTTGAAATTCTTACTTCAGATACCCAAATAAAATCAAGATTCGATTTCAGTGATAACATTTATTTCTTTTTTAATATTGTTGATAAAAAATGCGCAGTCTTCTGATTTAGAGCCTGAAGTTTATTGAAAAAAGTTTCTCGAAACTACAAACTAGCGAATATTCCAACATATAATTAATTTTATGTGTGTCTGGAAACTTTCAAATGCTTTTGTTTGAAGAATATTTGACGCCCTTAACAGTTGTAAAACTGAATAACGAAAGGGACAGTTGTATAAAACCCTGCTGGCATTTAGTTTATTAAATATGGTATAAAGGGTATTATTTAAGACCATGAAACTTAAAATGGTAGAAAACACAAAACAGATGAATTTTAATCGCAGATTAATACACGGCATTACCATTTGAAACTGATTTAAAACAATAGGCACCGCGCCTGCCCTTGACGAAACGCATTGCAGAAGTGTCACGAATAAAATGAACAATGTTGACCTCCAAGACGTCAATAGTTGCTGGTTTATCAACATAAACCAGTGACTTCACAGGCTCACAGAAGAGTTAATTTGGATAATTTGGGGGCGTTGTGCAGGCATGAATCTATCTATCTATGATGATGTGTCTGAGCAAAAAGTGAGCGCAGTAAGACGAGCAAAAAGTGAGCGCAGTAAGACGTTTGAAAGCTAATTTTTCGTAAGCTCTTTCGGGCTTAAAAAAGACCATTATAAAGGAATCACTGAGCATTTTGAACCTTCCTTAGATACATGCTAACAAATGTGGAAGTTAAACTCATTATTTTAGGAGTTTTTTTATGTTTTATTAATTGTTTTTAATTCTTTAATGTTGTTTGTTTTAATGTTAATTTATTTTAAATTACAATAAGAATGTTAACAGTTTGACTAATATTGATCTTCTTTCAATAAGTTTGTTGTGTTTTTGTTTCTGTGTAAATGTCTTTAATTAAATAAAACTTCAATTTTATATCAGGTGTAATTTCATTTAAATCGGGTTTTTTTGCTTCATCTCAAGTGTAATTTTGAATTTTGCTGGTGGTAACACTGATTGGAAGACAACATTGTAACATTTATTCAAACTAAGATTTCATGCATTTTTCTGAATTTTATGTGTTGTTTTTTAAACTTTCCTATAGCTCTTAAAAAATCACCCGATATATATTTAAAGTATCATATCAACATCAGGCACCTAGCGAACAGATATGACAAATCGTATTAAAAAGGTAAGCCAAGCATTCCGGGCATTGCAAAAAAATCATGAAAATCATTTTAAATTCAGCTAAGGAATAAACTACACCTCTTTTTATATAACGTGCCTTCCGTCGTTTTGTATGGCTGGGAATCCTGGAAAAACACAGCTAGTGACTTGCAATTCTTGTAGGAATACATTAGTCGCTCGTAACGAAAACTACTCAAGGTATAAATGTTAACTCGAACATAGATATGTGGGAGAGTGCAGGTAAAACACCAATACGTATAAAGATCATCAATGGTAAATGGAGTTGGATTGGCCATATTTTCAGGAACACCAACGACAACGTAGCCAAGATTGCAATATACGTACATACACGTATAGAAAAATCATGTTTAAATATGGTCACCTTCAACCAAACTTTTTTTAAACGAAATTTTTAATATAATATGGTTAATATAACCATATAATTGTCAGCGACAACCATATTATGGTCCTTCATCAAGAATCCATAACCATATTATGGTTTTTTTTTATTATTAATTATTTATTCATAAATTGTTTACAATATGTTATTGCCTCTGCGTCTTGAATACATTTTAGAGGCGAAATGGCAAATAAAAATTATATAAACTTAAGTATGTATATAAAAAAAAATAAAAAATTTAAGCTTTAAGCAATAATTAAGATCAACTAATAACACTACGTGACAAAATTTCAACAAAGTCGTGACCAAATGAATTTTTTACTAACACAAAAAACGGTTATTTTGGAATATCTCCAAAACTGTTCTACTTTTGACAATTCTGATTTCATATTCGGATTCAGCGGAAAATTTTACACAAAGATTGGGTGTCAAATTCATTTGGTCAAAAAATTGTCACGTAGTGTAATCATAAAAGAAGCATTTCTTAATTTTGTAAAAGATGCTTTTTAACGTTAGTCTTGAAAATAGAAATTCGAACAATATTTCTTATGTTCTCAGGAAGGTTATTAAACTCCGAACTACCAATGTGTTCTACCCGCTGTTTTGTGGTTTCCAATCGACATCTTGCTACTCTTAAGTTCGTGTTATTCCTTGTGTTGAAAGCTGTTTGATTTCTTGAAAACGTTATTGTATGATATCCAATTTTATTCAAAGATTTAAAAACATATAGCAAAAGTTGCATTTTGTGTAAAAAGTGTACAGGAAGAATAGTTAAAGCTATGTCCCTATACAAAGGTATTGTTGAATATAACAGAGGCAAATTAAAAACTATTTTAAATGTTCTATTCTGAGCTCTCTAAAAATTATATGGTTAAATATTATAATAATTTGTTTTTAAATGTACAATAGTATTTTCCTCTTTTTCAAGAGCAACATCCCAGCAAACCAAATGCAACGAAATCGTTCAGACTTCATAACAACTTTCTGCACAAGTTGCTGATTTCGGGACTGATTTCGTCTAGAAGTCGACACGAAAAATATATGAAGTGGTTGACACGAGTTCTGTAAGAGTTTTCGGGGGAAATCTTCACAGATAGATCTGTGTGATATCTGAACGATGTCTGATGTTATTTCCTAGGGAAATTCTGGATTTCCTTCCGATGTTTCCAATCGATGTCTGACAGAAATCGTACTTGTAGTCGCACAGAGGAGTATTTGGCCTGAAAAGCTGGCCAAAATTATTAAACGTGTTTTTTTAATTAAAAGTTTTAGTTTTTTGATAGTTTTAGGTGTAGTATGATATAAAAAGTCTAGTGGCAGATTTTGAAAAAATTACACTGCGCAACAAAAGTACACTGCGCAACAAAAAAATTTTTCTCTACCCTAGAAATAAAAGTATGTGGACTATATGGATTTTGATGCCCTTAATTCAAATCTGTTTTCTGTTTTTCTCTAGTACGTAAGGATTTTCTTTTAAAGGCGTGGCATACTTCACCCCCTAAATCGTTGGGTTGCCTTATATATTTTGCCATAACTTGAAAACGTGTTCTCCGATTTTAAAAGCAGGAGGATCAGAAGATGCACCGGAAAATTCTGCTAAAACTAACCATACACATTTATTTTATATCTATTACTATTTTGGAGTTATTAAAAATTTAATGGCGAAAAAAAAATTTAAATGCAAAATGCGTAAAATTTTTTGTTTTCAAAATGCAATAAAAAAATTTAAGAACCAAAAAGTTAAAATTTTCTAAAAGCCACATTCCTAAGAAATAAAAGTTGGTACAAATCGCAAAACTCAATTAACAAATGTTGATTTTAAAGGTTTAAACTCATTCTTGACAGACTGTATGTACATACATACATATGATTTACAGTCTAATTAAAAAAAAAAATTTGAAAATTGTAAGGTTCTTATAAAACAGTTTTTTTTTATGAAAAAAGGCTTTATTATATTTATTTTATATTATTTAATACTTTATAAACGAAAAGTTAAACTAATAAAAATTCCTTACTAATTATTATGTCGTATGCGTATCCTCATTAGCTGCATCATCGGTGTCAGGAAGAAGAAGTGTGATGGTTTCTGATAAAAAAGCTTTTTTATTATTCCGTTCTCTTTGCGTACTGCAGCTTATAAAAGGGTCACTGCTCAGAAATAACCTATTCAAGACATCTCGATTTATATCGCTTCTGCTGAATTTCCTCGCATAATTCGTGCGATATAATCGTAAGTGCTTATTTCTGGCCTCGGCAGCTTCTTCTGACAATTGTCCAATTGGCAAGATTGCTTGCTTTATAACACTACCGCCATGAATAAGAATCTTGCGCATCGTAGGACTCATGGGGTGCCAGTTGTAAAGTTGCACATATATTTCGGCAGTTTTATGTGCATATTCCTCAAATTTCTCAATATTAATTCGGTGTCCGCTAGTTATTGCTTCCAATATTATTTGCAGGCGGTTGATTAATTCTTCATTTATTCCAGTAATTTTCGATGCAGTTGCTGGGTCCAAAAAAAATCTTCTTGATGTGTTGCCATCATTAGTGCTACCGTATCCTGGTTTTGGAACATCTACAAGTATGCCTATCTCGTCTTTAAGTCTTTTTGGATGAATATCTTCCTCTCCTTAACAATTGCTTTATCTTCATCGCTCCTTGCTTGCCACTTTTAAATTGGCAGTTTATATGAGAGATGAAGTATCGATTCTAAAAAGAGCATGCGTGCATGTGAAGTTGATAGTCCAAAACTCAAGGCATCACAGTTCAGAGGAACATTCTTCTGCAACGCGTTAAAATATTTCAAAGAGCAGGTATATAAAAATATCTTTTATGGGGATGTGTGGGACATTCCCTTAAAACTATTATGGATAATTAAGAATTTTTGCAATTTATAATTACATATAGGCATATATTAATATTGTAAAGTGTTAAAAGTGATGTGAATAACAGTTGAAATCATTAATTCAAAATACATAAAAGTTTATGACGATATAAAGGTATAAGAAAAAGTGCCCGATGAGCAAAAATAGAAGAAATGTGAAAATTTAAAAAAATCGTCAAAAATAATGGCGCAAACTTGCGCACACTTTTTTTTTGGATTCTAAAATTAGAGATTCCAAATTTTATTGTGGTATCAAACATAATTCGTAGACATGCTAACCTCACCTTTAAAAACCTCTTCCTTTCCTTTTTTTTGCAAAAAAAAAGTGTATAATTTGTTTTTTTTTTTAGCTTTTGAACGAATTGTTTCAACATGAATATTCAACATATTTTAAATTTTTTTTGCTGTTTTAAATAACTTTTAATCAAACCTTTCAGCGAAAAAAAAAATCTTTGTTAAACCTTTATTCGTTTAGCCGCAAAAAAATATCATATAAACATCCAGAAACCGAAAAATCTCATACAATTTTCTTCACTTTCCTGACTTTAGCAGGGTCTCAAAGCTACAAATCGCAACTAAAAGTTTTCAAAATTTACAATATAATGTAAAATATTGTTGTCTGTTGAGCTGCGTACTTAGTTCTTAAGATTTCTTAAAATTCAGTTTTGCCTTTTTGGCCAGCTTTTCAGGCCAAATACTCCTCTGTGAGTCGTTTAAAATTCGCATAGTTTTTGGGACAGTTTGTACAGATATATGCCAGAAATCTGACAATAAATCTTTTTTATTTCTGAAATGATTGCCGACAAATCGTGCAGATTCAATTAAATTCAAATTCAATTTATTTATTATTACCCCATTTATTACTAAACACTTTATGTTTTTAGCACGTCTTCTCTTTCCAAATTCACTTGATACACTGCTGTGAACGACGATTATTAACATGTTTTCTTTTCTTCAAATTGGATAATCCCGTTAGACACATTCAACTTTTATTGTAAACATTGATCAAACAAAGAATTGAAAAAAACTTCGAACTGTTGATCCGAGTTCTGTACGAAATCTTACAGATTTTTCTGCACAAGCAAAACATAAAAACCATTGTAACATCTATCAGCAGTCTGCTGAACGAAATCCTGCAGATATTTCTGCATAAGCAAAATATAAAACTCCTCGAAAGTTCGTTAACAATTTTTAAAGAACTCTGTACGATATGTCGAAAGACTTACGAATTTGTACAGAATTGTCTTTTATCAGACAAAATCTGTAAGTTTGGTTGGCTGGGATACTATGGTTGAAAAACAACCATGCTATTGTAAGTGCTAAGCAAATTTTAGTGATTATTACCCACAACATGTTTGGAGGCAACACTAATATGGTTGGGGCTTCTTGATGGAGGCCTAATTTAACCATAACATGGTTACCGGTGACGATAATATGGTTGTATTAAACATAATATTTTTAAAATTTTCTTTAAAAAAAACATTTTTTTTTTCTCTCTGGGTGTACATATATATAAAAATTAAAAAAGAAAAACTTATTTTTTTGGAATAAAATCCAAATACTAATACAACGAACTTGGAGCGAAGACATAGTGCTTGGCTTATTGTCTCGAATGCATCTTAAAATAATTGTCAATCATAGATATTATTTCTAAAGCACTTTTTTTTGTCGGTTGCAAATATCTCCCATACCACCGCATCAAATTTAATGAATGATATCTCATTTTAAAGCTTATTTCTAACACTAATGACGAAAAATAATTAGAAATTGAAAAATTAATATTTTCATTGATAAAAATTATATTTTATATAGAACTGCAATAGAACTGCATGATAATACTGTTCAAACGTGGTAACACAGGGTCGCTTAACAGAACTGCATGATAATACTGTTCAAATGTGGTAATACAGGGTCGCTTAACAGAACTGCATGATAATACTGTTCAAATGTGGTAATACAGGGCCACTTAATAGTAATGCAGTTCTACATAATATAGTATGTATTAAAATCCATTCTGGCAATACCGCTATTTACTATAATGCCGTTTATTACTAAGTCAGTTATATATAATATGCATATTAAGTTGTAAAAAGCTGTTTTGGCAATACTTTGCAGTAGTTGTTAGATCAAGTGCGATAAACAGGGTCGCTTAATCATCATATATATTATTTCTAAAGCACTTTTTTTGTCGGTTGCAAATATCTCCCATACCACCGCATCAAATTTAATGAATGATATCTCATTTTAAAGCTTATTTCTAACACTAATGACGAAAAATAATTAGAAATTGAAAAATTAATATTTTCATTGATAAAGGATTCGTACGGGCAAAAAGTTAACGATAATCATGTCATTACCTCTAACATTGTATTCAAAGAAGTATTATAAAAGCATTTAAGCATATGTATGTATGTATATAAATATGTATGATATATATTATGATTTCTAATATTTTTATACTTTTAATAAAATGTATTGAAGTTACTAAAATTTCTATTAATTATTTTCAATTTATGTTACAAAAATTACAACTAACGGTGCGAAATATTCGCACGGGTCATCTAGTAGTACTTATTACGGTTTGATTTCTACAATTTTTTGTCATGCGATGAGGAGATTTGAAGACGATGTCAAACATTTTAAAACAAAAGATGAGCGAACTCATTTAAGCTCGAATTTCTGATACATATATATTCCAAAAAATAGCAGTAATTTACGTTTCATTGCAAAAAATAACCATTGATTGACTATAATTTTATTAACTTTTTCATATTATTTTTCACAAACAATTTCCCAAAAATTCTGGGAAAACAAAAATGTCTGTAATCACGGGAATTGCCAAAAAAAAATTCTGAAAATTAGTTAACCTTATGTTAACGCCTTCCTTAATCATACTGTGCAGCAAACAAAATTCAATATAAATTTAATTCAATAAATATGTATTATGGCTGCTTCGATATTTTATTATGCTTTGTTTTTTCCTCTTGCTTTTATAACAAAAAAAAAAAAAAAATCGATAAGAGAACAAAGAACTTTAACATTTTAGTAAAAAAAAAAAATAAGAAAGGAAAAATGAAGTACAAGCATCATTTTAAGCATTCAACATCATCATAATCAACATCATAAACCTGAAAACATGAACATCAAGGGTCATAAAATGAAATGAAAAAAGAGTGTCAAGAAATTCGATTACACACAGAGCTTTATAAGCCGAAGTATTGTAACATACAAACACACATGCATATAAACCCACATATCACGCATACTCGTGCATATATCTGTGGCTTGGTGCTAAAAGGGCCAATGTCAAAATATTTACTTTGAGAAAATTTGAATTAAATTGTTTTTAGAGAAGAGTTCTTCCTGAAATTTGCTAGCAAAACCCTTATGAAGCTGTTCTGGGCTAAAAACATTGGCTGTTTCATCAAAAAAAAAAAAAAAAAGATGTTAAGAGAAAACACCTAATGCAACGAGTAACTCAAAACAGAAAAATATTGACATTGGCCCTTTTAGCACCAAGCCACAGATATAATATATATGCTTACAAAAACTATTCGTAATTAGTTGCTGGTTTTTTCTAACGAAATACAAACGAACTTGATCGTTTATAACAGTTTTTACAACATGAAATTATTGCGAATAAATTTTTTTAACTGTGTGTGGGTGTGGTATTTAAGAAAGCACATTAACTTTCAAGAAATTCAATCAGTTTTGAAAATAGCAATATACAAACGTTTCATTTATGAAGAAAAATATTTATTTATTTGTCATGCACACTGCAAATCACTTAAACAAGGAATTAAATTTAATCACTTTCGAATCACTTATAAACCCGACATTGAGAGATAAAAAGAGATCACGGCGGACCAGAGTCCTATTATTTACCACGGAAATCAGAGGACTCCATGAGATAGGCCTTAAACTAGTTTTAAGGAAAACCTAAAATATGCTCTGAAAAAAGTGTTTTATTCGCATTTGAATATGCAGTCAAAACTTTGAATTATGCTCCAAAAGCTGTTTAAAATATGCCCTAACTTTGGATGTGATATTTTTATATGAGCTCTGGGCAAATCTGAATCCAATAAATTTTGATAAGATAAGTTTGATTCAAATTTAGTCTAAATACCAACATAAGTAGATGGTTTATGGGCCCAAGGACTCCATGTCCGAAAGAATTGTCATCCCTACGACAACTAAACGTATACAACAATACCCCGGCTTGCGTCGGTAATTGTGATCGGAAAAACTCGACGCAAACCGAAGCAGGATTTTGCATACATTTGTATTGATTTACGTTTAATTGGTGTCGAGATTCAAAATTTGACCTGAAGAAATTAATTTTGATTTGATAGACTTTATAACGCATAATTTTATTCGAGATCTTCAAATAAAGTTAGAGCTTTCTTTTGAATAATCTTTTGTTTTAAGGGCATTCATCGCTGATTTCGATCTTCAATCCAAATAGTAAAAGCTCCATTTTTCTCTCATTTTTGTAACCTGTTTATGTTGTAACGATGTTCTTGTTTCACCAAATTTCTTAATTTTATCAGCGTCACTGGAACAGCAAATGGATTTTATTGTAGAAGGGGCTAGTTCAAGGCCTCTTCCAATGTAAACAGCATTTTCCCCAGCTTTAGAGCGCGTCAAAAAGCCCAGTTTTTGTTTTAAGCTTATTTGCTTTTTTTTGACTCGTTGCTGCAAAATATTTAAATTTAACTTTACTTCAGCAAATATAATTTGAAACCAGTTGGAATCAGCAGACAACCTTTACAAACATATTTGCATTAGACTTCAAGGTTTTAGGTTTAAGCTTTGTATAAACATTTTTAAATTTACGACGCAAATAGAAGCACAAGCGATGCAACTTCGAAGCCTAGCGACGCAAAGTGAAACAAAAACGACGCAACTTCAAAGCTATGCGACGCAAAGTGAAACAAGAACGACGCAACTTCGAAATCACAGAAATTTTAAAAAGACACAACTTTGAAAACGACGCTTACCGAAGCAACGCAAACCGGGATATTTGTGTATACCAAATTTCATTAAAATTGCTACCTGTACCTTGAAAGAGGGATTCTTATTCGGACGGTTTATTAAAGGATATTTAAAAAAGAATATGCTTCAGATTTTCATGTACTGAAATGTCCAACATTGTACTGACGTCCTTACATAAGGGCATCGTTTTTAATCCCATAACAAATTTTGTTTTTTGAAGTACTTAAAAGAAAAAGCACATAATCGTACACTCCAATAAAATATCTAAATTTAATGCAGTAAATGACTATAAAACCGGGTTTTATCAGGAAACTTTTTTTTGTTTAGTAAATATATTTTGTGAATTTCAACAAAATCGTACCAGAATTAAAAAAAAATTAATATTACGTAAATTAACTATCGGGATTAAACTTAAAAGAAACCTGGCTCCCGACTTAAATAATTTATTGTCCAAATTTAGTGTCAATCGGTCACATAAGGACCGTTTCGATTTTATTGCAAGAATAATTTTATCGTTAGCAACGAAATTCATACAAAATTTATATGAAATAAAATAAAAAACTCCCGCCTTTAAAATTTAATTTTTGGGGCTTACGTTATTTTCGCGCTTGATATATACTACGTTTATACGCGCCACTTATTCGCGAATAAAAATATTGCCGCATAAACAGTGAATTAAATTTTTATTTGCGAATAGCTAACTCATGAAAACAATTCCGGATTAACGACACTATTTGCAAATAAGATTTTAAGCATTGCCAAGCTTTTAACCGTTTTACGTTTTTATTTCGATGTGGCATATTCATATGACAACAAAAGTAAAATTAAATCAAAAATGTGCAAATAAATTTAAAAATACACAATAATTGTTGATCTTTTTCATATACAAAATAAAAAGTTTATATGGGCATATCCGTCAAAAGGGTCACCGTGACCGAAAATTTAAAAGTTATTAAAAGCTGATTATTTTACGATATTATTATAGAGAAATATTTAGATTTTACTAATTTTTTAAAGTTCCAAAGTTGTGCAAACGTAATTTCTTATTTCTGAGAATGTTTTATTGTATGTTTTCTTTAATATTATCTTCCTGAAAAGCGGTGATATTTGATAAAAATTATTCCAAAAAAATTTTCTTACATGGTCTGCAATCTAAGGAAGAGTTCAAAGAGCAATATGTTATTCGGATTAACGGTAAATTTTTATTTTGTTTTAATCATTATTCAGTTAAATTATTACGGAAAAAATTTCACGTTCGAAATGTCACGTATCGACCCATATTTTGGCTTTAAAAAAAATAAAATGCAGAAGATTTTGGAATCAAACCAAAGACATTTTAATGTTAAATTGCTACGTAAAATTCTTAAAGTAGCTAAAAAATTGTGCCAGGTTTCGCTTAATTACGCCTTTTTATACATGGCTACAAAAACTACTTCTGCTCTTTTCACGTTCGAACCGTCACTACTTTTGCCATTATCTTTGGCCTAGAATCGCGCCCTCCATAAACTTTAGCATAGATAACAGTGCTTTCTTAGTGCTATAATTTAAGGGTTAAGAGAACATAAAAATATTTGCTGTTTAAAATGTTATTGCATTTTTGATACGTACGACTGTCACGTTCAACACTTTGGATTTACCCATATACATACAGTGCTACTAAATGAATAAATTTTCCAGATGGCATCACTTAAAAATAAGAATTTTCATTAATAAAATTGATATATAAACAGTAAGTTAATCGCAAATAATTTTTATTCGCGAATAGGCTACGTATAAACCTAGTAATAGATATTTCGTATACATTTAACCTTTATGTCAACAGCTGAAAAATTATACTTACGTCAACAGCAAGCATACCCGGGTATACACATATATTTTATATGGGATTTTTTTTTTGTTATAGCGTTGGTGATTTAAAGTTTAAATATTAAAAAGAGGTGGTTATTAGTTTGGTTTTTACTTTTGTGGTTTTGTGAGTTAAAATATTTGAAAAATGAGGTTTTTTAACAAACACAAGTTTTGTCGTTGTTTTCAAACTTAGTTTTCGGTAAAAATGTTACACCAGGTAATTTAGAGCAAGATAAAAATGGCAGATGATGAAAGACTCACTCCAAGGCATATAAGTGCACTTGATTATGAGAAACAACAAGAAGATATTCGGCAAAGATTTATATGTCCGAAGGAGTTGTGGACAAAACCGACGCTGGTGTATCTCCAAATTATTCCGATGTGGAAAAAATCCAGTTACCAAAATACAATATAGATGATGAAACTGAACACAGTGACGAATTTTCTGATATACGGTGTCAAAGTGGACACAGCTTTACGCAAAGATGTAATAATTTTGTTTGTTGCACCACCACAAACTGTCAGGTTCCCTTCCCACAACATACTTAAGTCTGCAAACTATGAACCAGTAAGAAGTACACACGGGGTTTCTATTATGGAAACATTCAGGTTGATAATGTCCAATGAAATTTGCGATTTAATTATTCTTGAGACAGGAAAATAATGCTATGAGCGTGAGGATATAAAAAAACCCTACACGACAACATTGTATATGGAAAGCTCTAACAAAAATCGAGTTTGATTCGTATTTTGATCTTCTCTTACTGAGTGGCGTAACACGTTTTGGCAACGTTCACACTTAAGACTTGTGGAAAACAACTGCACATCCGCTATATCGCGGTGCGATAAGTGTACGGCGCTTCTAGGCAATAGAACGCTTCATACGTTTTTATAACGGCAATACACGCGAGTTACGTAAGCAAACCGAAAAAGCGGCAGCAATAACGGTGATATTTTTGATGCTGAATAAAAACCTCGTCCAACAATGAAGGTCTGCACATTATGCAAAATACCCGTATTTTCAGTTCATTCTACTGATATGTCGCAATGCAATAGATTTACTAGTTAAAAATGTTTAATTATTTACAACTGGTTAATTTTCATCTTTAATTAAAATATTAGTTTTGTGCAATCATGCTCAATGAGACACATTTAAGCGTTATCCGATTGGGCTGAAACTTCATCAATCGCATTTTCTATCCTATTGGCACATATTAGGCGGATGCCCCGACGGAAAATCCAGCATTGATTTCTGGTAACCACCTTATTGGGGTCGTTACAAGATATGGTAAATTTTTTTTGGGGGCTATCTTTTGGTACTCCCCTCTTAAATATGCCAACAGCTTAAAAAATCCAATTGACAAAGTTTAACCCCAATCGGATAACGCCAACACGTGCCTGATTGAGCTTAAATTAGGGGAAAACAGTGATTTTTCACTAAAATTCGTATTTCTTTGTCCTTAATTAATGCTAAATATCAGTTTATCTATTGATATAAGGAACAAAAATATCATATCAAAATAAATAAGAATAAAATTTCCTATAAAACAAGACACGACTCAGGTTCCTAGAATGGACGGTTTCGGTTATAGAGACAAAGAAATACGAATTTTAGTGAAAAATCGCTGTTTTTCCTTAAACTATGCTTAATGAGGCACGTGTAAACGTTATTGTATTGGACTGAAACTATTTAAGTTGCATTTTATATCCTATTGCCACATATTAGATTGTTGCGCCGATGGAAAATCCAACATTGATTTCTTGTAACAACCCTATTATACATACATATATAACCTTTTACCTTCGGTCATAACTCAGCTATTCCTTAACCGATTTGGCAGATTTATATACCGACGTGTTAAAGAAAAATTTGCCAGTTATTTTGGTTATAAAATTTGGGCTCGGGAAGATCTATGGTTACCGAAAATGGGTATTTTTAAAAAAAAATTATTATTTTGGTCATAACTTTTTCGTATCTGAACCGATTTTCCCGAGTTTTTCAAAAAATGTTTTCTACTAAAAATTTCCGATCGTTAGTTATATAAGGCGTAACCATAGGTCATATTACAGTCAAAAAATTCAGGTTTTTATAAAATTTTTGATATTTTTTGTATGGGAGGTACCACGCCCACTTCTCTAATCCCGCCCACATTTTGTGGGATGGTGTGTATTTATAACCTAACTGTTTGTACCTGTAATTGTAATTTGGAAACTTTGGCACTTACCGTTCTCCAGATATACAGAAAAAAGTAAAAAAATACAACAATAAGGGATTTTTGGAAAAAATTAGAGGTAGTCGTGGTTTTTTGATCATATCTCATCCATTTTTGGACCGATCTGGCTGAATTTCAATTGCAAAATTAAAATAAGAATACCTGATAAATACATACACCAACCAAGCCCCCATCATTTCTGGGGGCTTCGGAAAACCCATTATAACAGACAGACGGATGGACGGACAGACGGACAACTGGATTTGAACTTCGCTTTTCGTAAGGACCAAGAATATATTACTGTTTACTAGTTCTGGTATAGAAATTTTGTAATTCAATAACAATATCATTCGTGATCTGTAATTTTTGTTTGAACTTTATTTCTTCCAAATGTTATCTTCGTATTCTTAACGGCAAGTTTTTTATTTCGGTCTTCTATGAATATCTGTGTATTTATTTACTGATACGAATTCCCGGGTAAACGCTTGCGCTCTGTTCAGTCAACAAAAGAACCAAACACAATGCCTTTCAAGCCAACACATTCACGAATAATAAGGAAGAGTTATTTTTGCGTTTTTGTTTCTCATTGCCTTGTTCTGTTGTTATGAAAAAAAAAAACACAACAACATTGACAGTGGACTTTAGGTAGACTATTATAATGTTGCTCTTGTTCGTTATGATGCTGGTGTTGACGATGCTGACAGCATTGGAGATAATGATGTTATTGTTTATTTACTTTGCTGGTCCTAGTATTTTATAAACATGAATATTTATATATTTTTTTAATTCTTTAAGATAATAATGATTTTATTGTCACATCACTAACAACTTGACATTTTCAATTCCATTTGCTAAACACAATGTTGTTTGAAGTGTTTGCATAAAGAGTTAAGTAAATGAAGGCTTTTTAGAATAAGTTTTGCTTTTCGAATAAACATTTTTAAAAATTCATGTGGCTTAATATTATTTTTGCACGGACTTGTTTCTTTTTTTCTGTATTTATACTCACTAACACCATGTTTGTTATTAGTGATGTTGTTGTAGCATTTCGTAAATATTTTATATTCATATAACGGTATCAAGAGCAACGGCAACAAACTGCCAAAACTCCATTAATATCATTTCATCAGCGTAGTCCTGCTGCTACAACACACAAAGTGTGTGCAAACGTTTGTGTGCATGTGTTTGTCTGCAGTTCAACTTTGTTTCACCTGCCAGATTGTGAACGACGCTAATGATTGTTAGTGTTGTAAAACTTTACCCTTATGCGAACAAGATAAAATTGTTAATGAAAATATGAATATACATATACGCTTTCACATACACAAATGCAAACTTCTGTCTGTTTGTGTATAAATAGAATTTTCTCTTAGTCATTAAGTATTAAATGTTAACCGAAATAAGTTAAGTTTGGTTTTCTTTTCTTTTAAACTAAATTTATATTTATTCTGTTTTTGAAAAATCTAATTTTTTTAAAAATCTTAGTGCCTCTTTGCGGCTGGTCACCACACACGTATGTGCTGTTATTCACTCTTATGGGGGTTAGCGTTTTTGCGGCGAAAGTTATGCATTTTTAAAATATGATTTCGTAATTAACAAAACAGCTGCAAATACGGCACTGTTTACAAATCTTTTACAAAAAGGTTATCGTGGTTGAAGCATTTGCTGCAAAAACTGTCGTCAAGTTTTTAAATCAGTGCCCATGCTCTGTAACTCCCGCGTCGAGAAACTTTTCGATTGAAACGTAAGAAATTAAATAAAAATGCCGTAAATTGAAACAAACAACTGGTTTCCTCACACAACTGCGTCTGTAACATTTTTGGCGAGTAATAGCTGTCACGTTAGGAAATAACTCGCCAATGTACAGAAAAAGTGTGTCTGTAAAATTTTTGTGAGAAAGTTTAAGCTTTGAACTGTCAAATAAACTCACGAATAAGAATGTGGTGAAAAAAAATTTTAACACAAAAAACTATATTAAAAATGCAATGAATAATAACACGAAAAAGATAAGTATTTTCTTCTTGGTTGTTTTTTTCTTTGTTTTATTATTTGGTTTTTAACATTTTTTAAAAATATGCGAATGTTTTCAAAGCCATTTTGTAAGCTACAAACATAAAAGTCGCACTTAACGTTTTTTGGTATAGCCCACGGTTGTTTTTCATCGCCGTTGTTGAAAATTGATTAATTTTAGTAAATTTTGGTCGCCGTTAACGTATGTGTGACTGGCGTTCTCAAAGTCTGCAATTTCACATCGGCTCCGAGTGGAATATTATGACATAAATTACGTAACGATGTAATCTATTTTGATAGTTTTCGACATTAGTTGCAGACACACTTTTTTCTCACTTTTCGAGAAACGATGGAAGATTCTGTTTCGCATCTGTTGATGCGATAAGTTCTCACCAAAGTTACAGGATATGGATCCAGGAGAGCGGTTATGTACAAATGTTTGTCCAAATATATAACAGCCGTAAACAAACAAGAGCAGAAATTTTTTTAATTTTCTTAGCTTTTACGCTGATGTGCCATAACTAAAGAAGAGAGTCAACGTTGTTTCGCGAACAGAAGTATTTAATTTATTGTTTAATAAAATAAAAAAATGTGATAAAACCGCTAGATTAAAAGTAGCTATATGCCATTATTTATTAAGAATAATGGCCAACTTCACTAAACGCAGTGTCAAAATCTGACAGGCAGGCAAATGGACAAGGCTTAATCGACAAAGAATTAATCGAGGACGTAGAATAAAGATATATACCTTATGGGTTCGTTGATTAATATTAGACAGATATTAGATAGATAGACCACTAGTGGTTGTGGGTTTTTTTTATTAATTGATTGATTGATTAATTTATTAAAAACAAAGAACGCGTAGTTTAAAAGTTACTGAAAAATGTGGCGGCCACTTTTCGAGCATTACAGGCTGATTATGGCCGTCAAAATCGACCCATTATGCAAGGAAATGGCAGGGTTATAGGAAAATCTTAAAAGAGCGGAAGCGTTACAGATGTGGTCAGGCCTGTCCATTATCGCAATGTGCGCACTGTCGAAAATATCGCTTCTTTTAGTGAAAGTGTGACGGATAATCAATCGCACGGCAATCTCAGTAATTTGACCTTTCTTTCGGCTTATTTTGCATTAGGATTTGCACCCCTTTCGATATAAAGCCGATCTTACGCAACAGTTTAAGCCGCCCAGACCAATCACCCTGCCGTAGATATACTTATTGGGTGCTAAAGTAACAGGCTTTCAATGTTAATTGTTCGAACAAAATTATAAGCTGATAAGCTGATTTCTCTTACGGAGGTTACGTTAACAAGCAAAATTGCAGCAGATGAGGCTCGGAGAACCCTGAAGTGATAGTGAAAAGGCCGTTGCAACCGGAAAAAGTTAATGTTGGTGTGCATCAGAGATCAGCAATGAATCGTTTTTTCGCTACTCATACTGACCAAGGACCGGAAATTACAAACGGAAAACACAAAATTGAGTTTTATTTTTTTAAATAAAAAATTTTTGTGTGTGAAAAAAAAGAATATTGTTTATCTGTGTTTAAAATTTAAACGAAAAAAGAAAAAAAAATTTCTTTGAAACAAAATTTATAGAGGGAGTTTACACGGTGTCTATTCAGACATGTCTAACAAACACGTTTGTTTTGCTTGTAGGCGATCGGGGTAGAAAAGAAAGAGGGGTTGCCAAACAAACATGAAATGAGTTTTCATGTTTGTTTGAGGGAGTTTACACGGTGTCTATTCAGACATGTCTAACAAACACGTTTGTTTTGTTTGTAGGCGATCGGGGTAGAAAAGAAAGAGGGGTTGCCAAACAGACGTGAAATGAGTTTTCATGTTTGTTTATATGAATTTTCATGTTCTCAGTTTGTATGTATATGTATATTAGACTATTATACATGAACACATACATGTTTGGAAAGACATTGTGAAAAGACAATAGGTTTTTGGAAGCATGCTCAAAAGAGAATGTCAAAAACAGACATGTCTGAAAAGACTGCGTGTAAACTCCCTCTTTATATGAATTTCCATGTTTTTAACTTGTATGTATATGTATATTAGACTATTATACATGAAAACAGACATGTTTGGAAAGACATCGTGAAAAGACAATAGGTTTTTGGAAGCATGTTCAAAAGAGAATGTCAAAAGCAGACATGTCTGAAAAGACTCCGTGTAAACTCCCTCATAGTTTAAAAAAAAAGCAAAAACTTTTTTTGTAAAAAAAAACAAATAAAAATTTTTAAAAAACTTTTTTTTTTTAATTTTTTTTTGCTATGTATATACATAGCAAAAAAAAATGTTATATGTATGTATGTATTCTCAGAAACCACTTCATAAATTTTATTAAAATTTGTTTTGAAGAATGAAATTTTATTTTGTTTTTGTTTTTTTATGTTTTTAAGAAAACATTTTATTTAAAAAACTTTATTTTATGTTTTTAAGAAAACGTTTTATTTTAAAAACTTTATTTTATTTAATTTTTTGATATTCTTTAATTAGGCTTGAGTTCATCAAATTTAATTTTCATTAAAATATTTTCACTGAGGGAAGGAATTTTACAACTTGGAATTTTCATTAAAATGTATTGATAACCTTTATTGGCTGAGCTGGGATTCGAACCCGGGTTAAACTTTACATGTTTCAAGAATCATCACATTCTATCCTCAGAAGATCCTTGAGTTCTACTCACTGCACCACTGCGGTGATTCTTGAAACATGTAAAGATTAACCCGGGTTCGAATCCCAGCTCAGCCAAGAAAGGTTATCAATAAATTTTAATGAAAATTCCAAGTTGCAAAATTCCTTCCCTCGGTGAAAATAATTTAATGAAAATTAAATTTGATGAACTCAAGCCTAATTAAAGAATATCAAAAAATTAGAAATTAACAGTTCAACTAATATCAAAATTGTTCTTTATTTTATTTATTTTTTTCGACGGCTTTTTTTTCAAAACTATTTTAGAAATTTTTTATTTTGTGGTAAATGTAGAATTTTTTAAACTTGCACAGTAAATATTCTTTTAGAAACAAAATAAAAAAACATTTTCCGGTCCTTGTACTGACTCATGAAATTGTAAGTATAAGTGCGTAGACATCATTTTAACTAAACTACTCTGATTCAATCATACTCACAAGAGAAATTAATATGAGTGCGACGCACAGTGCTTTGTCCCCATATAACGAAGGGACATAAATAGAAGGAGTTGTCAGAAATTTTTGAAATTTGGTACACAAGCATAGAATAGCTTAATTAAGAAAAATGTGAATTTTTGGACAAATCGGTCCAAGGACACGCCTACCTCCCATGTGTCCTGAAATGGAAAAATGTAATTTTAGCTTCAATAATGCCCACAAAACTACAAAAAATGGTCATACTAATACACACACAACTAGCAACGTATGTGCAAATTTTCATTTAAATCTGAACAAGGACTCAAGGTCCTGCCATATATCCTTTTTCTTAAAAATGTTATAACACTTCCAAAAATTATCCGATCGTAATAAAATTTGGTATGAAAATTGATATTTGTTAGATATATATGTGTGCCAAATTTTGGTAGAATCGGATTATAAATGTGAAAAATACAAAAACATCATTTAATGAAAAATGAGTGAAAAACGCTTAAAATGCTCGTGCAAAAATAACAAGTAAGAAAGTTTAATCGGTCAAGCCCGACCATGTGATATCCTATAGCATAGTATTTAAAAACAAAGTTCCTAGATTGTAATCTATTTGGGACCCATGGGCAATCATGGACCCACCAGAACAAAATTATGTTATGAGGTTAAGATTCGTTTCAAAGTTCTTTCTGCCGAATATTATTTAGATATCTTCATCTTCATATATGGGTTTTTTGGATGAGGGTTTATATGTAACCTATGGTTTATATTGGTATGTTACTGCATATATTTTTAAGGAAGCTGGCATTAAAAGCTATTTTCGGGAGAATGATTTGTATGGGAGCTATGTTCAAAAATAGAAAGATTCCAATAAAATTTGATAAGCTGATTTTGATTGCAATAAAATTTATTTGAGATGTGCACGTTCATTTTTTGAACCACGCGCCCTCACTTTTACTCGTTTGTAAAAGTAAGTATTTATTAAATATATAAATTGATTTAACATTTTAATAGAAAATTTTTATTTTCTTTTAAATTGAAAACCCTGCATGCAATATTTTCGAACACTCCACAATAGAATTGCTCTTACTACAAACAAAGGCTGTTACCAAAAAAAAACTTCTGTCACGTAACCATCTTCAATTTAAATAAAAAATAACGGCACTAAGTCACATTTTGAAAATATTCTTTATACGATGAAAAACCAACGTCATCTGGGAATTTAGCGCCATCTTGTGTCGACAAAAAGAAACAGACACAACTGTTATACTAATTTTTTTTAATTTATCTTGTCAATTTTTTTAATTCAATAGTATATATATTTGGATTTTTTTCTTATTATGTTCCTAGTTTATTTTTTTTTTTAACTAATTCAATCTATGAAAGTTTGAGCAAAAATCACGAAAATAGCATTTTTTTTAAATAAATTTTTTTTTAAGTTGTGGTAAAATTTTTTAAATTTCTTTTTTTGTAGTTATTAGAAAACAGTCTAAATATTCGAAGTCAGAAAAAAACCCATAGACCATATTTTTCTTTTTTTTTTTTAATATTCCATCAAAGTTAAGAAATTTTTAGAGCTTAACTAAATAATAAGCATTTTTCAAACCATTAAAAAATATGTATAGAAGCATAATTCCAGTAAAATTTTTTTATAGATGGTTTAGAATATAGTTAGCTGTTACAGAAAAAAAATTTGAATCTCGTAATCCAAAAAATTAATTTTTTACAATTATTTTCTTGAAACAATAAAAAACCAAGGGCATTTGTGATTTCAGCGCCCTCTTATGCCGTAAAATGCAAACAAACACAAACAATTTTTTATACATATTTTGATTTTTGTTGTTTTTTATTGAATGGTATAAGTTTGAATTAATATTTCACAGTATTTGTAGTTAATTGTCTTTTAAACTCCTGAAAACTATCAAAATTTGATCAAAAATCATGAAAATAGCCATTTAAAAAAAGTTTTTTTTTTCAAGTTGTGGTAAAATTTTTTCAATTTTTTTTTTGTAGTTATTAGAAAACAGTCTAAATATTCGAAATCAGAAAAAAACCCATAGACCATATTTTTCTTTTTTTTTTAATATTCCATCAAAGTTAGAAAATTTTTAGAGCTTAAGTAAATAATAAGCATTTTTCAAACCAATAAAAAAACACTTATGAGAAAATAATCAATAAAAATTTTTTACAGTTAGTTCTAAATATAGTAAACTACTACAGAAAAAAATTTCAATCTCGTGCTTTAAAAAACAACAGTTTTACAACAGTTTTCCTAAAGCATGTAAAACTCAAGTAGTTGTTTGGCCATTTTTACTATAAATTCTCAAACTTTGGCGCCCTCTAGCGCCGCCAAAAAGAGTTAAATCTTAAAAATTCTTCAAAATTCATTTTAATTATTTTGTTATCTATCGATCTGTACATTTTTAAGCACAATATAAGACTTGTTTTTTTTTTGATTTATGTCTATGGGCCAAAGCACTGTGCGACGTGGCATTATACGCATACTCATATATGACCTCAGTATGAATTATAATTGCAGGAAAATACCTACAATTCTCACAATGATTCAACTCATTCAGCTCATCCATTTACCGTTTCAATACAACAGATCAAACACACAATCTCATAATCAGCGCTGCCAGATAAATTTGCCGAAAAATCGTCCACTTCATACATGTAACTTTAGTAAACTGTAATTGCCAAATCGTCACTTTGCTATGATTCTAAATCAACCACTACAAATGTTGGTTAGTATGAGTACGATGAATAATATCAAACTTCTCAGTGAATATGAGCTTGAATAACATTGCAATAAGTATGAGTGCGTATAAGTACAGTGAATTATGATTCAGCACTACTCACTTTTTCGCTCCTCATTGCTGATCTCTGGTGTGCGTTATGGTGTGCAAGTGTTATCGGGCCGTATATGTCTGAAAATGACGTTGGAAGAAACGCTACCATCAATTTCGAGCCTGCAATTGAAGATTATAAACTGGACAATATATGGTTTCAACAAGACGGTGCCACGAGCCACTCAAAACGAACGATTTTGGCTTTATTGCATGGAAAGTTTCTAAAACGAATAATTTCACGTTTTGGTGGCGTCAATTTTCCACCATTTGATTTTACGCCGCAATACATTTGCTGGGCTACGTCACAGACCGTCTCTACGCGTAAAATCCTCTAACAATGGAGCATTTGGAAACCAACATTCACCAAGTTATCGCCGAGATACCTCCCGAAATGTGCGAAAAAGTTGTCGAAACTTTCCTATAAAAGGATCGACTGATACAACTAATCTAGATGCGATCATTTACGACATTGGCGCATATTCATAAATAATTACCAAGTGTTTACTTTTTTAAGTACCTATTTAAGTTATTCACAGACGATTACATTCAGCATAAAAAGTTTACACTTAATCATAGGTAAAACTGTAACTAAATGCCAACTAACTAATACATTCAAAGAACAGCTGATTAATAACATTTTATAATTTATTTCAAAAGCAGAACATTTTTGAAGTGGTTATAAAAAAATAAGCGGAAACAATTATAAGAGATATTCAAATAATATCAGATAAAAACATGACAAAAAACAGTTAAGACGTATTTCTACTGCATCCAAAAAACATCCATACAAACAAAATAAACTAGAGATGTGTTCTTAGTCGATAAAATTCTATTGAATATTTTTATTTTTTATTTTTAATTGATTTATATATTGTTAAGACCAAAAAATAACCTTTTAGAATTTGTGTTTATTCTTTAAAGAACAAAAAATGGGTTTAAAATAGTTTGATAAGCTTTATAATTAATTAGAATATATCGTTCAAAATATAATCGATAGTTAATTTTCTCTACATGCCAATATGCACGGTTGCATTTCCTCTATCAGCTGAGAGCTGTTACTACGTTAGTGATGAATTATGAAAAAGATCTATAACTATCTATTAGGGTATTCATTCGGTTAACCGTCAACCGGTTAACCGATTAATTACTACCCGATTAACTGATCGGTTAATTTCAAATTGGCTTTTTTCGATTAACGATTAAACCGGTTAATTTCAGTCGATTAACCGAAGTAACAAAATTTTCAATGTTTTGTAGTATTATAACATATATTTTTGTGTTTTTAATTATTTGTTTCGTCTAATATACAAAATGAATTTGTTTAGAAAATATTTTTTCATACAAACAGTTCAGTGATCTTCATTTTAACCGATTTTCCGCCGACCGATGACTAAAATTACAATGTTTTTCAATGCTTTTTTATCTTCTTCATCGATCAACAGGAATGTGGCGAAAAATGGGTTAAATATTTGATTGCCAACACATTTTTTTTGATTCCCGTACTTTTTATATGTATGTGTTTAGTTATTTGTTTCTTCTTATATATTCTCACATCAGTCTTTTAACAGAATTAACCGAAAGAATGAGAAGTGTTAAAAATTTTAAAAAACTCTAATGGCATAATGGAGTATTTTATATGTTTAGAGAAATCCTGGAAAAGGACTGAGAAATTAGATATTCATCTACGATTAGTGAAATAATTTTTACCAAGTCAAAACTAAAGAAAATAATCGCTTTAATCCTAAACATTTAAACCAAATTACTTTTCTAAAAGATTATTTTATATGATGTCCTTTAGCTATTGAAATAACTAATAAAATTATCTCAGTTTATTTTTGTATACATATGTAAATATTTGGGGGTTTCACAAGGTAGTCATTAAGAGCCACTTTTTGTGTTAGAGATTAGCGATTAAATTAACTTTAATCTCCGTATTTACTTTTTGAGTTGTATTTTTATAACTTTTTTTTGCTAGTTTAAGCGGCCAACGGTGGTGGTTTAAACCTAAACTTAAACTGTCCACATACACATGTTTAACACAAAGAACTTGCAAAAATATAAACAAAAAATACATTTTAAAACATTGCTTAGCACTTTTATATAATTTTTCCATACCATATTTTTTCTGTAATATATTTTTTTTCTTTAAACGCAACAAATTTCTACCTTGTAAACAATATTAAATTCGCGCATTTTCTTCTTCTTCTTTGAAAACATACATATTGCTTGATAAAAAGTTGATATGTGCAAAAAAATGTTGCCATTTATTTGTGCTCAGTATGGTAGCGCTACATGACTTAAGCCACCACCCAAAAATATCAAATTCAATTGATACTAGATTAACTTAATTCTCAAATTAGCTAATTATAGAATAAAATTAACTTTAATCTCAAACCCAAAAAGTGGCTCTAAGTCTTATGTCTTAAAATAATTATATAGTCGGCGTAATATGCATGAACCCAGTATTACAATTTTTATTTTGTTTCAAACACAACAATATTTACTTTAAACAATTTTAAATTTTGTTTAGGATATTATGATGATATGACTTGATACCACACCTTGTGCATTAATGAATTGTTTTTTTTTTTTTTTTTGCTTGCTCGTTTTAGTTCAAGAATTATTATGTTTCGTTTTTTTTTTACTTATAAACTCCAAAAAATAAGCAATTAATGCATTTTTATATACTGTAATTACTTAATTTATAAAAAAAACTTTATTAATCGGTTAACCGATCAAAAACAAAATTAACCGATTATTAACCGATTAAACCAAAACCTCGGTTAATTAATCGCGCGATTAACCGATTAAAGCAAAAGGTCGATTAAATGAATACCCTACTATCTATATACTATTTTTTAGTTTCTGTTTTGTTAGTTACAACTTTAGCTATGATTTCTAAATATGCGCCATTGTCCAAGCATTATAATGAAATAAAAGTTTCATCGAAATTACAGTTTAACGAGCGTTTTTTATTTAACTTTACCTTTGAAACCGAAACCCGATATTAAATTGTAGAAGGCTTGAATCTGAAGCTGTGACAAAATTGATGGAATTGTAGAACTAGAGCATAGCAAGTGGAAGCAAATAATGGGCTCCATTTAAAAGATAATTTAAAAATATTTAAAAACTTATAATAAATTATGATTGAAAATTTATTTTAAATACCAACCATATATTAAAAATTATAATAAAAGTTTATCAATGCGCCACCCTGTATTTTTAAAGGTAAAGTCATTTACATTCTGAAGACATGTCCAACAATTTTTAACCTAATTTTGCAAAACATACAAACTAATCCAGGAAACTGTTTCTAAAATTTTTTTAAAATTTTAATAAAATAAAATAGAAATAGAATAAAATAGTCTGGCATGTGACACTATCTAAATGTAAAAAATTTCCAAATTGGAAAAAAATGTTTTGTTTTTATTTTTTTTTTTTTTTACAATATTTACTAAAAACACGTGCGGAACAAATTTAAAATTATCATGTATGATCATACTTAACATACAAATAAGAAGTTAAATTAAACAGATTAAAAGCAGGGGAAAGAAAAATAAAAATCGATTCTCTGCACAAACCTTAAAACAATTTAATCCCCATTTCAGTGCATATTAAAATTCCTTTTTTACTCCGTACTTATGCAAATTAAATCGTTAACAAAAATACATCTGTTCGACACAGACACGTACTACATACGCCTAAACACCCGCACTCAGACACATAAATTTACACGTGCAAACTAAAAATATAAAAAAAAATAAATACTTTGCCAATAACTGCTGCGTATGAACACAAATCACACAAACAAAATCATCAAAATTCACTAACATTTCAATGAACGTGCACGAGAAAGATACAAATACATATAAATACTGTACTCGTTTAAGCAAACAACAACTTAAAAGAAAAAAGCAAAAAAAAACATTGTTTTATAACAAAAACTTATTTTAGGATGACAAATACAACCACACAACTATTGTATTTGTTGTTTTTGTGTACATCTTTATCGTATAGATACTTACTTACTTACTTCTTTAGTAACTTTGTTGTCTGTCACTCAGTAAGTCAGTCAGTCAGCCAAATGGACTGACAGTTACTCTGCCATTTAGTTTAACAGTAAGACAGGCAGTCTTTCAGTTTCATTGTATGAGTTTATGGAATACATTTTTGTGTAGATGAATTGCTTTGTTGAATGGCTGATGGTGTTGTTTAGCATGGATTTTGTTTTGTAATCTTTAAATTTCCATTTCTATTCTGTTGATGCTTTTTACTTATTTTTCTTTGCTGTTTTCTGATGCTGTTATTGTTTCTAGTTCGTAACATATTCACGAATTATTCAAAATTCAAAAGCTAACAAAAAAACTTCAACACTATACAGTACGAACATTGTTATTATTATCGTACATACGAGGGTAGTAGTGTAACTCTGTGGGTGAAGAACTTATTAGGAAATACAAATACAATTTCGGGCATTGATATTTTTGAATTTTCGATAACCCGTTTTACACACATTGCACGAATTTTTTTGGTCTTAGAAGGCCCTTAGTGAAACTTGATGCATACAATATTCGTCAAACATTTTAACCCTCTAAAGTGCCGTTTTAAGGCTAGTTTACACTATTATACTTTGTATTAATACATGTCAAAAACTCAAGTAATATGTAAAAGTCTGATAGTGTGAATGCATGTGTGATGAAAATGACAAGTTTTATGAAAAAAAAGTTTGAATCCCATACGACATCATCGTTTTTTGAAAAATTTCTAAACAATACTACTTTTCATTGGATCAGGGTTATTTTATTGCATTTTATTTCATGTGTGAGTGATGGTGTGAACACAAACTGTCATGTTAAATAGGATTTTTTGACAGTCGCAACAAAACTCATTAGATTTCTATATCACAAAGTCTTATGGAATACGTAAGACTTGTGAGATAGTGTAATCTAGCCTTTAGTATACTTTTGGTTGGAAGTAAAAAAAAGGACAAAAATTACCCGTTTAAATGAGTTTTAGAGGGTTAATTTACTATAAGAAAAGAATCGTCATACAATTCTACTGAAGACATCTGAAATAGTCTTTTAGCTCAGAAATTCATTTAGTATATTTATACCCTTCACCGAAGGTAAAAGGGTATATATAACTTTGTCATTCCATTTCTAATTTCTACAATATTGATCCTACATCCTATAAAGTATATATATTCTGGATCCTTATGAAAAGCGAAGTTCAAATCTGGTTGTCCGTCTCCCCCCCCCCCCCCCCCCCCCCTTCACATTTATTTAGATATACTAGCATAATGCACAATATGATTTTCGTTATCACCCTTCTTTATTATTTCATCTATTTAACGGAATAATTTTAACAAATAGAAACTAGGAATTTTTCCGTTTTTGCTACTTAAAAACTCGCCAAAAAAGATAAAAGAAAACAAACAAACAAACACACATACATGGCACAAACTCTTTTGGTGAATATAAGTATTCGGTTCACAACTCAAATAAGTTGATTTGTAATTTTTTATTATGGTTTACAACTTTGCTATTGCGGTGAACAAAAACATCAAAAGTAATTACTGTGTTGAGTTGTGAAAAGTAAACGGGCCATATTTCATTTTAATGATATTCAAATAACGTTCATTCACGGTTCAGTTGTCTAGGGGATGTGTTAAGTAAGAAACTGTGAGTTCCCTGGTTTGAATCTTGGTTTTTTAAAAAGAAATTTTTTTTTTATTTTTGTTGTGTTCTAAAACGGATTTAAAAAAATATTTACCAGTTTTCGCTTTTTAAATTTAATTTATAATGAAGTTTTAAGTATTGTAAATATGTAGGTATATGTAAAAATTATTTAGTTTTTGTCTAGTTGCTCTGTATTCTGCTCGCACAATGGTGAAGGGTATATAAGATTCGGCACATCCGAATATAGCACTCTTACTGGTTTTTTATATATTTTTATTTTTTTATTTTTTCATTAATTTCCTAAGCTAACCCTGCGAAGCTCTACGCTTGTCTGCAGGAAAGAAACCAGAGTCTCTGTCGGGAATCGAACCCGCAACCCCGGCGCTGATTCAAACATTTCAATGCACGAAACTTTAAAACTTAGAAGACTCCTAGTGAAATTGGATGCATACAATATTCGTCGAACATTTTAACCCTCTAAAGTGCTGTTTAAGTATACTATTGTGGGGAAGTTAAAAAAAAGACAAAAATTACCCCTTAAAATGAGTGTTAGAGGCTGGCGGCGATGACCAAAATTTTGATGCACTGTGTACACACAAGTGATACTATTAAAAATATTTATATGCTGTATATGTCGCATGTGTTTACATGTTCATTTTCTACACGCAAAGAAAAAACATGGTTGTGGTAAATATTTTCTAAGAGCAACATATTATGATAAGATTCATGATTGTAGTCACTATATTACGATTATTGTTAAATCATATTATATTCGTAATATAATAGTATTATCCTGTTAATCATACTAAGTTAAGAAGTCATCGTATTATTGTCATGTTAAACATAACAAAATTAGAAGTAAAAAAATTTTTAATTTTTTTGCATAGATTTTTTATTTTAAGGCACTTTTTTAGTGTTAATAAAATTTCTTTACTTTTTTTTTTATTATACCCTCCACCACAATTAGTTGGGAAGAGGGTATATTCAGTTTGTCATTCCGTGTGAAACTTTTTTACTATTCATCTCAGACCCTATAAAGTATATATATTCTGGGTCCTTGAGTAATTTTAAGTCGATTTAGCCATGTCCGTCTGTCCGTCTGTTGAAAACACGCTCACTTTCGAAAAACTCAAAAGAAATCAACAAACTTGGTGTCAAATTGCTTGTAGTTATCCTAAGCAGTTTGGGATTGAAATTCAGCAAAATCGGTTCCATAGGATCTGAGCTATGAATCAAAATGTGGAACCACCACCTAAAAAAAATTGTTAATTTTGTTACAAAAACTAACATAAATGGTGGAAAAATGCACAGAATGATATAAGATTTCGCAACAATTCGTTTTATTGAACTGAAAATCACGCTGTGAAATTTCGTGAAGATCCGTCAATAATTTACCCTAGGCCCCATATAAGCCCTACTCCCGGAAAACAGTATATTAAGCCTAAAACCCTAACTAACAATGCTATCATTACAAATTTTGGCAAGTCACAGTTACATAGGACTTGAAATTAAACTGTAAAGTTTCGTGAAGATCGGTCCATAATTTACCATAGGCCCCATATAAAACCTACTTCCGGAAAACAACTTAGTACGCCTAAAAACGTAAAAAATAATGCTATCATAACAAAATTTGGTACATCAAAGTTTTATAGAAAAGACTGTGAAATTTCGTGAAGATCGGTCCATAATTTACCCTAGGCCCCATATAAACCCTACTACCGGAAAACAGTTTAGTCGCCTAAATCCATAATTAATAACAAATCGTCACAGTTTAAGATAATAATAACATCATACAGATATTACTCCTTAAACATTCGAACTGTCGGTGGAGGGTATCAAAGATTCGGCACAGCCGAATATAGCACTCTAACTTGTTTTTAACTGTTTTTCAATTTGTATATTTTTTAATAGTTTAACCACTCACTAACAAATAATTCGATGGGCATATTTAAAACAAACGACACAACTGAAGAAAATGATTTTATAAATGGCGCTAACAAAATATTATTGATTGCATCTTAAACACATTATGATAAATGTATAGAAAATTATGATGTTGTAGCTATTAAATATCATAATATGGTTGTGAGTAATATAATATTATTTCAAAGTTATAAATATTTGGTTGTTAGAAAAAAAAATTATAATTACGATAAACATTGATATCTTAACAGAAACTATAATATTGGTGATATTCAGGGAAACCAAAAATATGCAATTGCATGTTTTTTCTTGTGCGACCAATAAAGACAGAAACAATAAATTTTTTCGTTTAAGAGCTTTTGAGGAATTTTGGCATTGATTTGTAAGTGCATATTTTTGCATATTTTACCGTTTGGAGCATTTTTTTGCATAATTTATTAAAAAAAACCATTTTTGCCTTTTTGGCATATTTTGATACATGTTAAATTTCTAATTTTTTTAGAAGCCTACAAGAGCTTTCGCAACAAATAAAAAAAATTGTTTGCGATATTTTGGATTTTTGTTTTAAATATCTATCTGTAAACGCAAGATGTTGCTTCAATTTCGCCATCTACATTTAATTTGTACTCGAAAATTGTAAGACAAAGAAGGTTGTCAGTGAAGATAAATGTTATTTTAGACTTTAAAATTTTATATATGAATAAGCAAAAATTGAGGAAAAAGCAATTATATACGTTGTGTGCAAAACATAGAAATTTGGACTAATCTTTAAGTATTCTGATCAACTCAGGATCACCTTTTAAAGTGATCTAACGATGCTTGTCCATCCGTCTGGCTGGTTGTGCGCAAAGTACAATTTGCAATCTTGTAGATAATTTTATGAAATTTGGTTACTTTATTTTTACTGTACTAAGGAAGAATTCTTTGTAAACAGTGAGAATCGGCTAATAGTTTTACATATTCCCCATACAAACTTCTCTCCAAATTAGTCTCTTTGTCTCCATAAACCATTTAATTATGTTGGTTTTTAGATTAAATTTGCCCCAAAAATATTTTACTGTAAATTAAATTCTTTTCGAATCATTTAACAACTATAAATAGCTTTAACTTCCTTTTAAATGCTAACATAAACAAACAATTTAGCGGCCGTCCCTAAAATCCCTTTAATATGGATGCTAATGTTTAAATAATATTCGGCACAAATAACTCTTTTATGAATTTTAACCTCTTAACATATCTTTGGTTTTGTGAGCCGAAGACTGCTCATTGCTTCCAAATTGTGTAAACACTAGAAAATTTGTCTTTAAATACTATGGATGGATATACCGATTATAAGTTTAGGATGGTTTTTTTTATTAAATGGAACTGTTATTAAATTGTTGAATATTTTGTTTTCAAATTAGCAATTTTTGAATTTTTTGGGGCATATTTTTAACAATTTTCAGCGCATATTTTAAAGTTTTTACTGCATGTTTAATGCGCATAAAACGTGTTTTTTTAGAGCATATTTCTGGTTTCCCTGGTGATATTAAATAAAAATAACAATTATTAGCATATTACAACAATAAAAACAATACAATAAACATAGTGTAGTTACCGTAAGCATGCCCAACCATATTTTTTCTCTGCGTGTATGAAGATCGTTGTCAAACATGTATGATAGGCATGGAATTAATTGGAAATTGCATGATATGAAACATGTCGCTATGTTGAATAGTTCAGCATTTGTATTCCTTTAATATATACTTTAAACTTACTCAGCTAAATTAATACACGTTTAAAGGACTTCACAGAATGCCTATTCTAAAAATGTACTTTAAACAATACATTTGTTTGTCTTGTGTCCTTCCTGCTAGTGTTCTATGCCGAAACACAGCAGCAAAACTCGCACAAATGAACAAAGCCAAGGTAAAGAAGAATTTCATTTAACAAGATACCAAATCTTTCCATGTTGTTTTCTAGCGACCATCCTCAACTCAGCCCTATGAAAATTTCCAAAAAAAAAAATGAAAAATAAAAACTTCCAAAAAAGATAAAGAGCATTTACTTTTACTTGACTTCACTATTTATTCATAAAAATACAGATGTGTTTTTGTTGCTGTTCCTACATCTCTACACATTTTTTTTTAAAAATGTTCCGTCCTTCTTCTACTTTAGTTAGTTTTTTGTTGCTTGAAGGTGGAAATCATAATTTAGCAAAAAGGTTCATTTAAACCACAACTTCCTACTTGAGCTGTTGTCAGAATTATAAATTTTAGAACAGCAATAGCAACAACAACTACAACATAAACGATAAAGGCAAAGCAAAGAGAGGCCACGGCAAGAGAAGGCACAAAAATTAACACAGACAGTTTTGCATCTGAATAGAGTAAAAATGATAAATAAAGATGATGATGAGGAAAACAAAACGACAGCAAAAGGCAAAAAACCATCATAAAGAAAAATATTCTAACGTTTATTGATGGTGAGCACTCTGTTGGCAAGGAGTAAACGAAGGATTCAACAAAATATAAGTAGCTAAATTTATCAGTAATAACACAAAGTTTTTTCTATCCTACTTTATATATCATTAAGGGAATTTTATGTATATTCAAGCGGGTCGGCCTCCGTACAAAAACAAAACATGACTGGCACATCCCCTAGAATGAAGTTTCTAAAACAGATTTTCCACGCCCGAATATTCAGCGCTTTAGGTTTTTTATACATAGCGCTGCCATTTAAAGTTCGATCTCATCATATCGCATATCAGTTTTCATGCACGCAAAAAAAAACATATATTGTTGCAATAAACATAGTGTAGTCTGTGTGTAGCAGAGTAAATTCTCGTTCGGAACATGATTCTATCGTCTTCCTAATGTAGCCAGCAGGCATAAAAATGGACTTAGTACAAATAATAAAGTGACGAAATCGGTTTATTTCGTTGCCTGAGTGGCCGCGCACACAACATATAAAGTTTAAATCAAAGAGAAATTTTTTAAACTGCATTGAAAGGCGTTCAAATACACCTGGACCTTATGCCAGTAAAAACATTTGCGCACAAAGTTTGCATGGACAGCCAGCCAGCTTGCCGGACTGCATACATTTTATTAACATTAAGGATTTCAAAGTTTGCCTTGGGATTCAAAAATAAATTATCAAGGTTTCGTTATAATGTGCTAAATTCACATTTCATACTATTGACAAACTGAAGTTTATTGTTGATGGGATAAGCTATTGCTATGCGCATTTCACTGGTTGCTTAGGCCAGATCGTCAGGAAACTTTATCCAAAGATTTTAGAAAAACTAAAGATATTACACAAATAAAACTGTTAAGTGAATAAGAATTATAAGCCCCAATTTTACTTGTAACAATATCAAAGCTTAAACAAAACACCAACAATAAACTGTGAGTTTATCTTTTCTTACATTCCCCTACAATTGGTTGGGTTCTTTCCGACTCGAATTGTAATTGAAAGTGGTTAAAAAGAAAAAACAAAGTTAAAAAGCAAATTGTTTCATTCTATTGACTTCGTAAGAAAACAACAACAAAAAACCAATTTGCAAATTCAGTTTTCTGCACGGGTACACGCAAGTGTTTTATCAAAGTTATTTTCGGGAATACAAAATTTATTACTAAGATTTTTGTATGACGTGCTAAATTCTCAATTTTTTTCATATTTGATAAATACACTGAAAGTTATTGTTGAGGGAAAGCTAGCTTCTATGCGCATTGTTTTGTTTTATTTAAAAAATTGTTTAGAGAAAATTTTTGCAAAAAAGTATTGATACCCATGTCTTTAGTTTTCCATTGAAAACAATGACATTGTTGCGCACTGCCTGAAGGTTAATAAAAACTTTTTATTTGTTTGAAATTTCCGTATAATCCTTTAAGTTTTGTTTAAAATTTCTCGTAAACTTTTCACCTGCTTTATGTGTTTATGAAAATAATAATAGAATACTCTAGATAATTATATATAAATCTAAGCTCCATTAAAAATATACATTTCTTTTATCACACATGTGAACTGCAGGGAATTTTAACAGTTAAAGCATATGCACATTTACTCTCTCATACACACACACCAATACCTCTAGCATTGTTGGTTCTATATAAATAACAAATATTATAAATAAATATTTAAGTTTCATCCACCCAGCAAACAATATTTGCTCACATGTGTGGTTGTCAGACATCAACTGAAGAAAATGAACTTAAATGTCTTTATTTTATTTACAGTTTTTTAAACTTATCACCATTGCTTAATTTTGAGCTAAGAATTTGGAACCCAGCAGTGACCAAAAAAAAAAGAGATTTTACTACAAAACCTAATCAGTTTAAAAATAAGTGTCTAATATATTTCTAAAAACCCTTTTTTTTATAAAACAAAACAAAACAGTTTTCCATATTTCCCCATAAAATTCGCAGTAGGATGCGAAATCGCTACGCTGTGCACAATGCTGATAAAAAGTCCGTAAAAAATGTTCACTGGGTACTTACAATATTTATACAAGTGTCTGTGCCGTGGAAAAAGGCAGGGATGGAGTTTGCCTGATTATGTCTTTCTCTCTGTTATTTTCATACGACTTTCATTATTCATAAAATATGGTGAGTATTAGTTTTATACACATGCAAGAAATACATGCAAGAAAAATACACAATCAAACATGTGTATTTTATTTAAGAGATTGTTTTATTAAGTTGTAGTTTTTTATTTTTTATATTTAACATTTTATACATTTACTAACACATATAATATAGAAAAGTTTCCAATGGTTCTGGTGCACAGAAACGAAATTCTTGCCAATTATAAACTTTTACTTATATCAACAACATAAATGCAGAAAATGCTGTTAATATCAAAAAATAGTTAATTTCTATAACTATAACTATAACTATAACTATAAATATATTTACTGGCGCAAATTTAATTAAATTTTTAATTAATATCACAAATTTTTAAATTGAAATAAATTTTTCTTTGTTAATATAAACCAATGTTCGAAAATAAACAGTACATTATTTAACGTTCGGCTCATACATCCAGGAACTATATCTATTTTTTTAGTGATTGTGTAGACATACGCAACCCTTAATACCTTTCGTAACTATTTTCAAGAAATGTTCGGTTCTTCGTTAAAAAACTGAACAAGTGTAGTGATACTGTCGACAAACATTATATTTTAATGTTCTAAAATGTGTGTGTATTTCGTTTTTGTACAACATGTTTGGTTTTTTTTTACCAGCCAAAATGGACGAACATTAACGAGCCGAACCGAACACATTGAAGTTTGTGGATTTTCAAAAAAAAAAAAAACCGAACGGAATTAAATCTTCACATCTCTTGTTGAGTTTGATAAAAACAGTAATATTTTTGTATGCGAAAGATGACTAACAGGGAAACGTTACTTTTTTTAATGATTTTCTACACAAACACTATTAGTATTTGTGTTTTCCACAAATCTACCGAACCGAACATTAAAAAACGATATTTATTGTTTATTTTCGAACACTAGTTTAAATCCGTGTTCGAAAATAAACAGTACATTATTTAACGTTCGGCTCACACAGCCAGGAACGATATCTATTTTTTTTTTGTGATTGTGTAGACATACGCAACCCTTAATACCGTTCGTAACTATTTTCCAGAAATAACCGAACATTATATAATGTTCGGTTCTTCGTTAAAAAAACATAACGATTGTAGTGATACTGTAGACAAACATTATATTTTAATGTTCTACAATGTTTTTTTCGTGTGTGTATTTTGTTTTTGCAAAACATGTTTGGTTTTTTTTTACCATCCAAAATGGACGAACATTAACGAGCCGAACCGAACACATTGAAGTTTGTGGATTTTCAAAAAAAAAAAAAAACGAACGGAATTAGATGTTCACATCTTTTGTTGAGTTTTATAAAAACAGTAATATTTTTGTGTTCGACAGATGACTAACAGGAACATTAAGAAACGATATTTAGTGTTTATTTTCGAACACTAATATACACACATGACTACATTAGGGTGACCGTTAAAATCAAAAGCTGGATTTATTCAGGTCTTACCCGCCAATTTAGTTTGCATTGATAAAGAAAACAACGCCAAAAACATTTAAGGACGATCGACGAAGGCCAAGCCGACCCTCACGTCCGCCAAAGTTTTAGAAAAATAATATTTTTACATGACTATTATGTTTCATAACTTAGAAACTTTAATTTTGTAGGGAAAAGTTGTTGACTTATAAAACAAAATATTTTGAAAATTTTCGAATAAGAGTATTTAATCTCAAATTTATAATTAACTAAAGAAACGCATTTTCTATGAATCGCGTATTTTTAATTTTGCTGAAAAACATTTTTTTTATTTAATTTAAAAAAAAAAACTGACCAGCCCGGTACCTGTCGTTTTAACCTAATTCGGGTACGCTGAAGCCAGTGGTACAAACCGTTTCTTTAGGTTAGCTCTTGTTTTTGAGACATACCGTTATTTCGAAAATGGAGGAGGTTGCATAACATTTATTCGCTTAACTCAAATACTGTTGAGTTTATTGAAAAAACTAAAAAAAAAAAACTGAAATTCAGCAATAAAATTACCTTAAAACTTTTATATGCAGAGTCGTTTTAGAAACATAATTTTTTTTTTTCAAAAAAAAATATTTTTTAGAAAAATTTCAAAATTGTTGTAGGAGAATCATCTATGTTTCTAATTTCAGACAAAAAAAAACGAAGTTGCAAACAAAACAAGCCATAAGTAATTAAAATCTGTTTACAACTTTTGATTTTATTCACAATAAGACGAACAATTTCCATTATTTTTAAAAGATTTTGTTATTCCTGCTTAATTCCCAATTTTTATTATTGATTACAACACTGAAATTTATTGTTGATGGGATAAGCTATTCATATGCGCATTTCACTGGTTGCTTAGGCCAGATCGACAGGAAACTTCATCCATAAAGATTTTAGAAGAACTAAAGATATTAAACCAAATAAAACTGTTAAACGTGTAAGACTTATAAGCAACAGTTCTACTTGTAACAATATCAAAGTTTAAACAAAAAACATCAACAATAAACAGTGAGTTTATCTCATCTTACATTCCCCACTACAATTGATTGGAATTCTCCCAACATTAATTGTAGTTGTAAGTAGGTTAAGAAAAACAAAATGAAAACAAAAACAAATTTCAAGAGCATGTTGCCAGTTAGTTTTTTCAGGCGGTGCACTGCCAGTTTATGTTTGGGAATACAAAATTTTAATTTTAAAAGATTTTGTTATTCGTGCTTAATTCCTCATTTTTATTATTTATAAAAACACTGAAAATTATTGTTGATATAACAAAATCTTTTAAAATTAACATTTTGTATTCCCAAAAATTATTTTGATAATTTCTACTTTATTTAAGAATTTCAAAAAACGCATTCATTGAATGGGAGCCTCTCTAAAAAGTAGAGATAAAGGGCAAGTTTGTTTTAGGAAAATGTTAAATACATTTTGCATTAAAATTTTTTATGGGAGCGCCCTTAAGGAATAGAGATAACAGTTAAGTATGTCCAAAACAAATGATGGGGATAAAAAATAAACTGGAGTCGGTCATACATTTGACCCATCTAGGGGCATCCTAGGCGCTGCAGGGGCCAAATTTTAGAATTTCAAAAACCACCATATTTGAATGGGAGCCACCCTAAGAGGTGCAGATATATGGCAAGTATGTTTTAAGAAAATTTTAAGCCCAGAAAACTAATAAAGGTCCGACAAACATTTTATCGGCGCTGCGAAATATGGCCCCATAAATTAAATAACAAATATGGCCCCAATAATTAATCCCAAATTTGGGGCTATTTTTCATAATGCAATATGACCCCAATTTTTAATGCAAAATTACCCCAAAAAAATTTAAAAAAAACCCTAAAAATAAAACGAAATATTACCCAAAATTTGGGGTCATTCTTTGTTATGAAAAATCACCTCAAAATGTAGAATGGATTTTAACCCCAAAAAAGAACACAAAGAAAGTTGTATTAAAAATTTTGGGTGGAGTTCATATGCCCGAAACTAAAAATCCCAAATTTAGAATCCCGATTTCAAAATCCGAATAATTATACAGTTTTGGTTTTAAAAATCGTACGATTTATTGCATGGTTGGGCTTTCGGCCATGCGTAAGGATCTTTTTCTCTACGGTATAACGAAAACTGGGCTTTGCTGACTAAAGCTTCATGTTAAAGTCGGCCTTCGGCCGGGCGCAAAGATTTTCTTCTTTATGATATAACGAACATTGGCTTCGCTTACTTAAGCTATTTTATACAGCAGGCCATCGGCCGGGCGCGAAGAATTTCTTTTCAATGGTAGAAAGAACACTGTCTTCGCTCAGTTAAGCTTCTCTAAATAGCCGCGCTTAAGGATTTGTTTCTCTATGGAATTACAAACACCGAACTTTAGCATCTCTGCATAACCGGCAAGGGTTTTCTCCACTTTGGTCATAGAATTCGGGTTTTTTATACTTTACCTAGAAATTTTTACATACAATTTTATAAAATTTGTGTAAAAATGTTTGGGGTGATTTTTCATTTCTTAAAATTTGCATTTTCTATTAGTTAACGAAAAATAGCCCCAAAGTAAAAATTGTGATTTTATTTGGGGCCATTTCTTCTCATTCCTTGATATTGGGCTCATTTTTTATTTCACTTAAAATGCTAAAACTCCCTAACGAAAAAATGAAAATAACCAAAAAAAAAAACAAAAAAAATTGCCCCAAAATTGCGTGTTGTTGTGTCTCATGTAAAATTTTGGGGCCGTTCTTCACTTTACTTTTGGGGCCATTGTTCCTGGGGTCATTTTTGCGCATCATTGCTGCAGTTTGCAGTTTGCATTTTATTTTAGTTACGTTATGTTAAATATGAGATTTAGAGAAAGCTTGTTAAACAAAAGTTGCTGAAAACTTCACTAATGGCAAATTCTTGATAAACCATTTTAATGTAAAATTAATATTATTATTTTATTATTATTTATTTATTTATTCTTAATTAAATACAAATAAATTTCACAAAATATATACAAATGTGAAGTCATAGAAAAAATTATTAGTAGTTTTTTATCAATTAAAAAAATTATTTAAAAAGTACTTAAACTTAATTGATGTAATAACTGAATGAATAATTTTTATTTTGTTAAACGAAAATTAAAAATACAATTAACATTTTAGTTGTTTTGAAATAAATTTTGAATTAAAATAATAATCAAATAACAAAAAATTATTTCGTTTAAAATAAAAATTTTAAACTTGTGAAATTGTTGTTGGAAATTGTCAAAATCAATCAACACATTGTTTGAAACGGCCAAGTTTTTTGATAATTTT